>OX031032.1:10000000-14800000 GCA_943735995.1 Sesia bembeciformis
AAGGCATATTTTCATGAATTTCAGAAGCCGTATAAATATTAGTTTCCCGATAAAGTTAGTTAAGTCGATTACACATTCCCAGATTCACATTCGCAAGAACGATACCAATTTTTATAACTTTCCAATCGAAGTAATATTCAGCAAGTATCTATTAACAATAAAATAAGAATTGTTGCTTACCTTACCTATAAGTACGTAAGTTCCTTTGAAGTGCGATTACGTATTCCACTCGTTCACAATAGGTTGAAATCAATCATAATGTGCTGAAACGCTTTGTTTGATTATGATTAAGGTGTTTACGTGTTTCCATTGGTTTGGTGCTCGTGTTATAATCTCGGCCGCTTCCGAATCGTCAATTAATCAAGTTAAAGCATCTGGTTGACAACCAACTGTCGACTTAAGTAGTGTTTAGTTTACAGCGTAATGTAAACAATCATTTGCGGATAGCTTGTCTTGTTAGAAGCCTTTATTGTTTGCAGTTTACACGATTATATAATGTAATAGCTCGCGTAGTTCCGGCTTAATTTCCAGCAGTCTGTTTGAATTTCATTTGGATACGTCAATGTCAGCTGTGCTTGTATGGTAATGATGAATTACTGGATTAATAACAGTGAAGTTGAGTCAGAGTAAATAATTACAAAATTTCGTCGGTATTTTGTTCTTACTATTCGATTAAGAGCGGCTGGGCCTAATAGGGCTATTGATAAAAAAAGCACAATTGAAGATCATATAGCTTAATACAGGTATGGGCAACCTTTGACATGTTGAGGGCCAAACTTTAGCGTGCAAATACGTTCGCGGGCCGCGTTTAAAAGTACTTAGTGCATTTTAAAGTAGTGATAATATTTTTTGCGATAGATATTAGACATGAAATAATATGACAATGTTATTATAGTACAATTTATTAAAATAACAAAATGAAATTAAAAAAAATGGTACATTATAATTAAATCGTTAAATTTGCAATTGTTACAAACTACGAAAGTTAAATACACCGAAATCAATGAGACACTTGAGCTTGAATTTGGGAAACTAATCCATCGATATTTGGATTAATTCCAATGATACAAAGACGTAAAGAATTTTCCAAATTATCGTCAGTCAGTCTTGTACGATGTGTTGATTTATTAACTTTCATCAATGAAAAGAACTGTTCGCATTTATAAGTATGTACTGCCAAACGCACAAATCAATCTTCTTGCGAATTTTCTAAGCTGCGGAAAATTGTCTTTTTCTAGGTATTTTTTGTAGAAATCGCACAACTCTACGTCTTCAAATTTGGATTTTAGGAGTGAGTTTTCTTGAATCTCGATCAACTCCATTTGTAAGTGTATTGGAGCATTTTGTACATTATATTTTGTAGGAGTAGCAAATAAACTGAAACAGTCTTTCATGTTTTTGAAGTCGCTAAATCTGTTCGAAAATTGTTCCGACAGTAACTTGAGTTCTTCAGCATATTGAGCATAAGCAATATTTTCATACGCAGAGAGCGTGTTGAAATGGTAACTGTTACCAGACAGCATCTGTGACTCCCACAAGCGTAGTTTGATCTGAAACGCTTTCAAATGGCTGTACAAATCATTTACTAACTGTCCTTGTTTTTGAAGTTTCAAATTTAAATCATTCAAATAGCCTGTAAGATCGACCAGAAATGCTAAGTCACATATCCATTTTGGGTCACTTAATTCAGATAGTGGTTTATCTTTTATTTTCATAAAGTCTGCTATCTCATTTCTAAGCTCGTAAAACCGTTTCAACATTTTTCTTTTGCTCAGCCATCTGACTTCACAATAATATGTTACGTCGTTATATTCAGCTGATATTTCATCCAAAAACGCCTTGAACTGACGATGGTTAAGCCCTCCGGATCGAATAAAGTTGATGGTTTTTACTACCACATTCATAACATTCTGGAGTCGAATGGACTTAGAACACAAGTTCTGTTGGTGGATAATGCAATGAAGGACTATCAAATCATCTTTTTGCACATTTAATTCTGTTGCTTTTTCATTCAAAATTCCGATGAAACCTTTACGTAAGCCGACCATAGAAGGTGCACCACAGTGCATACTCCAATTAATTTTGACCATGGCAAGCCAAAACTTGTGAATACCTTTTGAACTTCAATAAAAATATCCTCTCCTGTAGTGGTTCCTTTTAGCGGCTGTAAAGCAAGCAATTCCTCAGTAACAGTGAACTCCTTATCAACACCTCGAATAAATATAGCCAGTTGAGCTGTGTCAGACAAATCGGTGCTCTCGTCTAATGCTATGGAAAATGATTCAAAACCAGCCATACGGTCAGTCAATGTTGTTTTTATATCATTAGCCATCATTTCTATACGTCGAACAACAGTTCGTCTTGACAAACTAATTTTTTCAAATTCATTTTTCTTTTCAGGACACAAAATACCGCAAACTTCTAACATACACTCCTTGATAAACTCTCCTTCGGCAAATGGTTTTAATGCCGTTGCCAATTTTGAGCTAACTATAAAACTAGCTTTCACAACATTATCAAGTTGTGTTCTTTGTTTATGAAACATTTGTTGCTGTTTTTCCAAATTTGCGGTAAGCTTCTGGATTTTGTCTGTTCTTAATTGTCCTGTCAGTGAGTGCAGCGTAGCATGCTTAGTTGAGTAATGCCTCTTTATATTGAATTCTTTCATTACTGAAATGGATTCATTACACAGCAAACAAATAGGCTTACCATTGTGCAAGATAAAAAAGAATTCTTCAGTCCATTTTTCTTGAAACTGGCGACCCTCTGTATCTACTTTTCGTTTCTTTCTACCAGACATCATTTTTGTTTACTTTTCGTTCAATAAACTTAATAACAAACTACAGTTAGTAACCACTCAAGATGCACACAAAGTCACAAAGCAAGTTGACGGCTCGAGCAGTTCGCTAGGATATCGCTTGTCCAAGTTATCACCTCGGTAGCTCAAATAGAACTGAACTAACGTTCGGGCCATCCACCCGCTTATATAGGCAAAATGAAGGAATAATCTGGAATAAACTAGTTTAGAATAATTGAGAAGCAATAAATCTTTTGATGTGTCGCCCGTGAGGCGGCAAACTTCAAAGAATTTGATCGAGCAAGCCGAGTGGCGGCGATTATCAAAGAGTGAGGCGGCAAACATCAAAGGATTTGATGTTTGCCGCCTCACTGTCACTCCCGTGAGTATAAGTACCTAATGTAGTATTTTTTTAATTGGGTTTTTTCAAAATGTCTCGCGGGCCGGATCATATCTTACAGCGGGCCGGATCCGGCCCGCGGGCTGGTTGTTGCCCATATATGGCTTAATAGATCAGACAGTTGAGCCTGTCTGCTGAGAGTGGTATTAGCATTGCAGTTAATTGGAGGCACGCTAATACAACTGTCAGTAGATATGACAGCCTCTCCAGAGACTCGCCTCTTTGCATGATTTTCCTTTTTTTAACTTCACTTACTTCATCAAAACATAAGTGAAGTCATGAGTGATTGAAGGTGGTATGTCACATTTTTAAAATAAATAGGTACTCTATTTATACTTTTCGAATTTATTTTCCCATTGAAAAGCCAATGGTACACATGCCTTAAGGAATTATTTACAAAACTATACAAAAACATTAAACACTAGCGACCCGCCCTCGTTTAGCTTCGGTTAATAAGTTTTTTTTTTTTTTTTTTCCCCCCGTTTTTTTTTAAATTTCAAAATAGAATATAGCCTATATTAGACACGGATAATGTAGCTTCCTATTTGTCCAATAATTTTTGAATACGGTTCAGTAGTTCCAGAGATTACCCCCAACATACCCACAAACAAACACACAATTTTACCTCTTTATTATATTAGTATAGAAGTATAGATTACTCTATTCAACATTAAGATTTATTGTTATGTCTTCAACTATAAACGTGGTGATTGTAGTAACCATCAACATAAAAATAAGTAATCGTAACAATGTCTCCTTAATCTGGAATCGTTGGTGTAGAAGGGCATCATGTGCGGCGAGCGGTTCTACTCCTAGTAGCGATTAGGAGTCCTTTTGCAGCCATTTTAATACCTGCAAAAAAGAACCATATACTTCAACTGTAACCAGCTCTGTTAATATCCACCGTTGGACACAGGTTTCCTTATGCATAGAAGTCTTGTGCCTGAGGGGTAGCTACGGTGTTAAAACACCACGCTGGCCAAGCGGGTTGACTGGTCTACTCTTTTAGAAGTGGTGTAGTTTACTTAGGGTTTGTGGTAGCGACTATGTTATTTCTCTTCCAATGATTGGAAGAGGAGGGTTGGTGCCATTTTAAATCCGACCGACACCACACGCTGAAATATGTAATATCAATTTAATATTTATATAATACATATATACAATAATAAAATAGGTAACACAAGTAGGTACTCGTCAATACTTAAATCTCATATTTATAAAGAAAAGTTACAAGAATTCGCACAAAAATATTTGTGAAAATAAATCTTTTCGTTATTCCATATTGTTATCTATCAGAGTAATATTCTTGGAATTTTATAATATCGCGTTCATCTAGAAGGGTAAAAGCAATATTAAGTCGGTCGTTAGACAACTTTACTGTCGATATATGAAACTGTGTTGCCTCCTATTATTCCTTAACGTTTATAACGACCTTCACAAAATAGCCTTCGCCATTAAACACTACTCATAATTGCGGTAGTGAGAACAAAAGTGGACTGGCCATGAGACGCATTGTTTAGTGTAATAAGCGTAGGTATTATTTTTTTATAAAATGGACCAATGTTTCTTGACCTGCGGTTCGTAAACCTTCGGGGTTGCGCAAAAACTTTTTATGGAATTCGCATATATTACAAACCCTATTAAATAAAAGATGAATTATGGTGAAGAAGGTCTATATCTAACAGTAAACTCGTGATAAGATTAGTCTTCTTTTTTAAATATGAATTTTACAAGGCCATTAACGCTTTTATATTTAAAGTGGTTTGTATTGGCTATCAAACATTGCCACACTCATAAGGATGATGGCAACCATAACAATGTATAAGATTTATTTATAAAAAATATTATTCTAGAAGGTAGAAATATAGGTGGTTATATAATACAGTCAGCCATTGGCTTGCAAAAATGTAGTTAATACAAATATAAAAAAAACAATACAATTATTAAAAAAACAATACTATTATAAAAAAATAATACAATTAATACGACGATAAATGCCTAAATATATATCCGGGAATGTAAACCTATACCAAACCAAACAAAATATATACCTATACCAAAAAAAACAATTTGTGTTTAAAGGTTCTTTAAGTGCGTTAAATTTATTAACTTTTTTATTACTTTAACTTGTTCAGTAGCGTTATTTGTAGTATTTACAAAAGAAGGGAATTCAAGAAAAATCGTTATATAATTCTTTCACTACAATCTCAACCAATCAGTCTGCTGTAAACTTATCTACCATAGATCGAAATGGTTTTGACGATTGGCATTAAAAAAGGTAACCGCCATACTAAACGCATTCGGCATTCCGAATCTAAACAATAACATTAACGCTGTAGTGCGGCAATCAGGGAGTAAGTGGGAATTTCCGCGTCGTTTGCTACGGCTCGAGGCTAAATGTTAAGAGCTCTCCTGCCGACTACCGTGGGACACACTGGCGGAGCATGCGGTAAACGATACTACTGTAGGGACACAGTGCACGAAGAACGCGCACGGTGTGTCCAAATGTCAGCAATTTGCATTATAGCGCTACTGTCCACACCGTTCTCGCCAGTCGTCTACCGCACGCCAACAAGATGTGTACATTTAGTTAAATCTTGTGATCATTTAATAATTAGTATAACTGTAAGGAGGACGGTTATAGTTTATTTACCCAACCTTCTGATACACCATTCAACTAAAATCCCGAACCTCCCACACTACCCTCCTTGGAAGAAAAGGCACAAGTACATCTTGATGACATTCGAGAAAATTGCAAAATAAAATGGTAAAATTTGCATTAATTTAAAATCAAGCTGGAATTGTGGGGTTTTGGATAAAAAAATATCCATTGTTTATTCTTTTTGTTAATCTTTTATTTTCGAATTATGCTTTCGTTAAAAATGTTACCAATGCCTTTTCCGTCCGTGACTAGGGCAGGATAGCATACAAATAATACAAATTTGTGCACTCACACAGTAATAAATTAAAAAGTTGAATAATTTATTATTCCACGTGATCAAATAGCCGTTGGACGACCTAACGTTCACACTATTACAAACTTTTCATAAACGAAATAAAGGTTTCATAAAAAAATTAATTTTCGGTATTGTGGTGGTACATAATAAATGGTATGTGAAAAAGCAGATACTTCGCATGAACCGTAGTTGTAGCGAGACTGCGGCGCTGGGTAAAAGTGTTGTTGCTATTACAGACAAATGTGTCTACCCTCGATCGTGTTCGTTTCAGATTCTTCTGCTAGTTCCCCGCACACTATACTAACGAAATCACCATACACGCGCAAATTTGAAACAACAATTGCTTGTTTGGCTTTGCAAAATTTTTTTTTTATAAAACAATTCGTATGGTGACTGAGATATTCTCAAAATTGGCAACTTTCCTCTTTTACTTTCCGATGACAGCCTGTAACTAAGGCGACATTTATTTAATAGCATTATATATTTAGCCTAGTACTTCTTATGTTCCAGTGAATGTCTTATTGACCGTTATACAACATAAATAAATATAAATCTTTGTATTCGTTAACTGAAAGTCCACAAATTTGAATTTGCGGTTGGCACCACCTAATCGCCTATTGAGTACGTTGATATTGAGCTGCAAAGGTGTTTATTCGAATGCTCGGTCGTTTATATCGTCTACGACGTAGATGGCTACGCAGTTTTCAGTTCGCAGCCTACGCGGTTAAACCGTAGACACCTACGCGGCCTGGCCACAGACGCCTACGCAGTTTGAACCGCAATGGTCTATGTAGTCTAAGCGTTTATGCCTACGAGTACATCATTTATAGGTTCCGTGGTCAGTGCGTAAAAGATAGAAAATGTAGTCAATTTTCAGTACAATTTAGACTTTTGAAAGAGGTGTTTGCGTATAGTGTGTATTAAAATTTATGTTGCATTGTTTGTTGTTGTTCTCAAAAAGAACTATTTATTTAATTGAGATAAGACAATTAATAATAACGTTTTCCAATCATGTTTTTAAACCTATTTAAAAGTAGATCAAATTGAATTGAAAATATGTTTTTGTTCGCAAAAAAGCTGCGACATTCAAATGAGGTAAATACCTGTGATAATAGAAGGGGTTGACGGTGCGTTACCAACATTACAAGCTCTTTCATTAGCGCAGCTTTGTTAAAAAGCTGGAAAAAGACTGATATTGAATACTGTTTTGAAGAGTAAAGTCCTTTATATAACGTCAGTAGGAACAATGTTATTTAGTGACGTGCTTTGAATTCACGATACAATTATGAGTTTAGAATTCACGCTAGTCTACTATAGACGTCCATAGTGTGATGTGTCGATATAAAATGTTTACCTTTTCTTTGCGCACAAGTTACTCCTTTCTCACAGACGCTTGAAATGTTAAATAAACTGGATCGCAAAAATTCCGGGTCGCTAATAAATGGAGTGATAGTTTCTTAAATACATAAGACTAATTTGCGAAACTATAGTATATTGTAGATGACTGATTAATATATATAAAAAAATGTGTAACTCGTTCTGTACACTATATAACTTTAATTAAATACTAAAAAATAAGAAAATTTCGCTTCTAACTTATGACAACAAAAATACACTTCGCAGTAAATCTTAAAAAATAAAAGTTTTTTTGTCAGTTTAATATTTTGTATTTCCTCCACGAGCCCGTATCACTTCAATAAGACGAAGTGGCATGCTGTAAACCAAATTTTTAATACGATTTTGGTCTATGTTTGCCCATTCTTCCACTAGCGCATTCTTTAACTCTTGTAAGGTAACGGGAGCAGGAGAGCGTTGTCTCACGCATCTCCCGAGCTCGTCCCATGCATGTTCTATGGGATTTAAGTCTGGGCTGCGAGCTGGCCACTCCATGCAGGTAATACCGACGTCTTGAATATACATATTGACCAAATGAGCAGTATGTGGTCGCGCATTATCGTGCATAAGAATGGAAATTGCACCCACATTCACTAAGAATGGACCAGCATGCTCATTTAAAATCTCTCCTACGTATCTGACAGCAGTCAGAGAACCGTTTTCTATGATCACTAACTCCGTGCGATCCTCTGAAGATATCCCAGCCCAAACCATTATTGATCCTCCACCGAATGGCACCTTTTCTTCAAAACACGCTTGATGATACCGTTTTCCTGGCCGTCTAAATACTCTTCGTCTCTCATCGTGCGTAAATAAACAAAATCTGGACTCATCGGAAAACATAACCTTGGACCAATCTTCATCTGTCCATAGGATGTGTTCTCGAGCAAACCATAACCTGGCAATTCGATGTTCTCTGAGCAGTTTGGGGCCGTTTGCTGGTCTATAAGGCTTTATATCAGCTTCACGAAGACGTCGCAGAATCGTATTAGAGCTCACATTGTTGTGGTGAATTTCTTGAAGACTGTTTCGGACCTGAACAGCCGTGAGATGTCGATTTCTTAACATAGTGCTCACGATGAATCGGTCTTCTCGTGTAGTTGTGCACCTTGGCCTGCCATTTCCTGGTCTCCTGATGTTCATGCCGGTGTCTTGAAATCGCTGGAGTACTCTTTGGACCGTTGATAAAGATACTCCTACTGTTCTAGCAGTGCTACGCTGACTTCTTCCTTCTTGTACCATGGTAATAATCCGTGTACATTCTTGAGGTGATAACGACATGATATTGCATTGAATACTCTGATCAATCCAAGGAACCATTTATAATGACAGCTCCGTTTGGAACAAAAGCAGAAAAAATATTCTTTTCCTAATTTTAAATTTTGAAATTTTTCAAAATGCAGAATAATTTTTTTTTAATCTGTAACTTGTACAAATGAAACCTCTTTAGAGATTTAGAACAAGCATTAGTAACCTCCTTACTACATATTATTTATTCGAGCGATCTAGGTATATAATTTATGGAGATACCACGGTTTTTATTAGCGACCCGGAATTTTTGCGATCCAGTGTACATTAACATGTTTTAAGATTAAGTAGCATATCTGTGCTAGAGCCCGTTTCTTATTCTATCTGATCCCACTTATACTTTCTACTTCTTATCCTATCCCCATACTCCCTAAGAAAGAACACAGGGTGTAATGATATGAAGAAAACTCCTCATCCGTATATCTAATTCCAAATCAGATCCACACCTAAATCTCCAAAGACAAGCGGCGCATTCGAAGACGTGCCATCGTTTATCATTGTTGACTGATGCTAGCATGTATCGTAGATATTGATGGGCGATAGTATGAACTTACCACCGACCGGGTGGAGAGCGTGTTCGTCTGCAATTTTCTTTCAAGAAATTAAATTTGTTTATTTGAAAATCATAACTACCTACCATTATGACATTGTGTGATTAGGGTACGGGAAGACTGTGATATACCGAGTATCTCATAATACTACATTGCATTCACGTTGCACGTATGCATGTGGCGCTCCGTGGAGCCACCATATATAGCATCACTGATTGGCTTATTACTATACCTACGACAAAGGATTCAAGAAAGCTGTAAATAATAACCCAAACCCCCTGTTATAGATGTTCATGGACGGTGATAGCCACTATGTGGAATGTTGTTGTTGCTCTTTATTGTACTTATAATAAATTATTACAATGAGACATTACAATAATACATGTACAAAGGCGGACTTACTAGTAGAAGGAATCTCATCCAGCCAACGTTAGATAATGGGGGGAGTTATGTCAGGCTATAACACATAATAATAGGAGGCATATTTGTGCATAGACACATAAATATAAACGTAAATATGTATATACACATACTCATACATATTCGAAGGATTTGTTTCTTCCTCTTATGTGAGATTAGAATTAAAACAGTACGGATTTTGTCAGTTTTGGAAGTATATCAGCTGTGAATTCACTAACTGCATGTGAATGATGGAATTGAAACAATGAATAAACTGTTCGTACGGGTTAAGGCAATCGGTGCCTGCAGAGTGTGCAGTATATTGTGCAGCGTGCCGTTCCATAAGCTCGTGTGTATTATGCTTTATACGAGGAACTATCGTTCTGTTTCTATTAATTAAATTCTTCTATATTACTGAATCCAATAGTGAAGTATTTTTTTCCTGTCTATAGAGAGCTTTTATCTATAGAACTTAATTTGTGTTTGTGGCGTGTGTCTAATGAACCGGTATGGTATATTTATCATATTCTTATGGAGAATATGATAATAGTCACTTAGCCCAGGCGCAACCTAGCATATTTTGTGGGTATTTAATAAACGGTTCTTAAACGAATATTTATTTATTTATCTATTTAAGCGGGTCTCAACGCGTATGTTTACCTTATTTTTATTATTTCACATTTATTATGGACTCTTATTTTTTTTTTATGAATATTATTTATGCAATGGAATATTTATTTTTTTATGAAAAAATACTTTTTTGTGAAATACCCACAGATTGTTCTTCTAAAACAAAAAAAAATCAATTTATTTAATTTAGCTAGGTTTTTTTTTCTAAAGAAACGGCGGAAACTATTCATTTGACACATGACATGGGGAATAGATAGTTATATAGAATAGATTGATTAGAATATAAATCCATAAATTCTGCTCAAACATATCTCTGTATTTCATTTCTATACCAAGAGCACTCGTGATTCATGAATTTAATATTGAATAAATATGTGGCAAAAGTGCATATCGAAGGCCTTGCAATATTCATGAATAAATAGTAGTCGACTAAAAAAATTGGAAAACCTTTCAGAATAATAATTATATTAAGCAATGATAATAAAATATTCAAATGAACCGTGATTTGATTGCATGGCTTAAAATTTTTGTTTATTTCAATTTTTTTTTATTAAACATATTTATTACCAACTGTTTTGAGCTCTGGTTTACAAATTAGAAAAAAGAACTGTAATTTGGGAGCCAGTACCTCCTCAAACTATCAATTAGAATAAACTATAATAAACTAGGTCAGGTCATATTTTAATAGAAATTACATACTAAATATGTTTTTCTAACATATTTCATCATACCAATATATTCTAATTGTTACATTTTCAGTAATAGTTATTACATATGTATATTCTGAGTATTTCATATTCTGTTTATAACTTCAACAAGTTGTATACAGAAGTTCCAGACATATCTTTAATTTGTGTGGCTATAACTTTATAATTTACTAGCGACCCGCCCTCGCTTCGCTTCGGTTTATGTCTTTTTTTAATCAATTTTTTTTCAAAATTTCAAAATAAAATATAGCCTATATTAGACACGGATAATGTAGATTCCTATTTGTGAAAGTGTTTTTGAAATCGGTTCAGTAGTTCCAGAGATTACCCCCAACATGCACACAATTTTACCTCTTTATTATATTACTATAACTTTCAAATACCATATTGTTCAGTCTTTATATTATTTATATACATATGATGTATATATCATGATAGCATAGGGAAATGGGATGTAAATACGATGTAAGTACAACCTCGTCTTTAACCGTAGGTGCCGTGAGGAACTGAGGAACCCGGAAGGAGGAACAAGCCCCGAGGAACTACACCACCTCTAAAAGAGTGGACTCGCCAACCCGCTTGACTACTCCCTCTCCATGTCCATATCCAGCAGTGGACGACAGTTAGTGGTTTCAGTAACGGTATCTATACATTATTTTGACGTTGGCTTATTCAGTTATAGTTTTCACTCGAAGAAACATTCATCATTGTAAAATCTTAATGGACTTGGTTTTCATCAAAATGTTTGCAGTGGTTACAAAGATGCATCCTGTACTTCTATAAACTAGCTGTTCAACTAGTCTGTCATTTAAAGGCCATTAGAGACAACAGAACTCTCTTCAAAAAGGCATTACCCTCGTCTGAATAGGCAAAGCAGTATTCCCAATATGATATTAAATATAAAACGGAATAAGCAATGCAAACAATACAATTAGGTATAGACAAAGATATTGAAAGGACAATCTAACTTTGGAAATGTGCCACATTGTCTAGCCTTGTGGTATTGCGGTTGGCCCTCACTCGCCTCTAATTTCACTTTGAGTCTCTGTTGTCACACTGAGTTCAATTATAGTCTCTAATTTATAAAACATTCCCGTTATCTATGTACTCGGGATAATAGAAATAATGATATAAATTATAAATTAGAGTACATGACTTTTATACTGGTAGATATAGGTTCACGTCGATGTAATGCGAAATTATGACAATGTATTCGTATTCAAATTATGCATAATTACGTAGTTTTTTTTAATTAATGAAAATTTAGTGTAACGTTATCTCTACAAACTTATTATTACATATTTTTACATCCTATTATATATTTGTGCAGTTTAAAACAAACTGTAGCTCGCAATTTATTAAATTTTACAAATTGGTTTCTAATAAAGAGAATATACCTACTAGAAATATATATAGTTTTGTATAAATCAGAGCTCTAGAAGATTGTAATTTTATTTTTTTACGTATTTTAACATTTTAACAAAACACTGATTGTTACTCGGGAATAGTCAATTCTACGACAATAGTCATTTAATGATACGTCATAGATAGATAAGATAAACCCTAAGAGTAGTATATAAAAGTGAGAACTATTATTAGTATGCCTATCCAAAGCTAACTCTTAACTGCGAGTGGTCACATCTGTTGTGGATAGTGTTGTTAAAACGAGTGCTGCACGCACTATGTTAGTGTAAACGCTTTAACTTTAAGCGTTTTAGAGTCGAGCCTTTAACTACAACGACAATGAAACATAAAAATATTTGGACTATAACGCTGACCACTTATCTTTAACGCTAGTCTTAAAATTCAATAGATTTGGAAAAAGGGTTGAGAAAATGGTGAGGGATAGGTTAGGATGGAATGGGCTCTGGTATATATATCTCATGATCCTCGCTTACTACCGAAACACGTAAGTACATTGGGGAAATAGGGAAATAAAGTAGGAAATGTACATTTCACACGTAGGTACAATCACATAGGTAGGAAGGTACATTTCACGTTAGCTTTGTGAGAGAGGGGTAACGTGGCCAGTCGAGTGCTCCCAGCAGCTTGCACCGTTCCCCTCAATGAGTTTGTTATTAAACAGTGACCGAAAACAAACCTAGGACCTTTTGCAAATCAGGCAGGGTCACTAACAACTGGCCTAACTGGTAGTCAAAGTTGAATCTTTTAATTTATCATTTTGAGGTTTACCAGTAAATTAACTTATTAATAATAAAAATATAGGTATGTGGATGACGTCAACTAGTAATGAGTAGTGATCATCGTCGTGATGTTGGCACCTTAATTGATTTCTAAAATGGTTACTAATAATTAATTTACTTCAAGGATTCGTCCATTAAATCGTAGGCCTATATTTCCAGCTGTCGTCTCCTCCAAACTAATAATCACAAACTTGTTTACACGATGACTGTGCTAAATAAGCATAATGCGTTCAAATTAATTACCAGTGAAATAACAAATGGGAAGCGTGTGGCGTGCTATGGCGTGCGTGGCTTTTCATCGCGTTGAACAAAGTCGCCGCGCAACAAGTGACGTTTCGTCGCCCTTCGAAGCACCCAAGAAAAGAACTTTTTCCTTATTATAAATGTGTCTTTTTTAAACACTTTCAAGTATAAATACTCGTACAAATATCTTGTATTTTTTTGAGAATCTAACGTTTGGTATGAACTTATTAGTTTTTAATGCATCTATTGTGTTCTCTTAACAAACGTTTCATATGAGTTTATTTACTTTTCGCCACTTTTAAAAGAGAAGAATGATGAGGGAGAGCGCCTGCGCGATACGCGCGAGGGAGAAAGAGTTGAGCGGGACAGGAGACAGTGCCACTCGCTCCGACCAATCGATTAGTCGCATAACGATAGCGACGTCTTAAATGCAGATGTGTCGTGTAGACCAACGTCAGTCGGTAAACGGCGGGTGACGGGAGTACCCGACCATGGCTCCAGGGAGCCGACGCTGCCACATTCGCGCTCTCCTTTGTAGTGATTGTATCGCGAGGCCGGTAAAAATCGGTCACCGTTGAATGCTCTCACACGGTCGTATAGTGAAGGTTAAGATGACTTAAGACTGCAATAACTATATGAAATTAAATAACAGACATTCGAGAATTTCATCAGATGTCAGTCGACAGTTTAATATTTTAATGACACAAATTAAATGTGTAAAAACAAATTAAAACATGGAGTGAACAAAGACAGGATTTTATCAAAGAAAGGTATTTTCAAATACATATTTATTGTTCGTATTGTAATGTTATATCTCTTTGGAGGTAATGACAGAAAGATTGGCTGGATTTAAATAAATGAGACATCCACACTGGCCTCTCCCCCTTTAATATTTGCGTTTAAGAATTTGAGACGAAAATAAACATTCTTTCATTTCTCTGTCCTACACATTTAAGAATCTAAAGAACTTTGTTTACTAAATAATAACAAGTTAATGTGCCAATATTTTATATTCGAATACATAAATTGTAAGTGACAACCATAACTTGCGTATATTTAAAGTTATTTTCCAACGACACGGAAATAGTTTCATATCGATAGGTAATAATAACATAATGATATTATATTCGTAACGACCAACAGCTTAATTAATTATAACAAAATATTATGATAACTAATTCTTTCAGAGGCTGTGTTGGCGTAAATTAATTATTTGCTACGAGAACTCGTAGCTCATCCTTTCCGTAGACATTCGTAGCACATTCGTAGACCGTTCGTAGCAAATGATATCGTTTAAGATAATATAGCTTAGGCATACCTGTGTTATTGGCACCTTCGGGAGGTTTCCGAGGGCAGTTGTCACCCCATCCACCCTCTCATAACCTCTTTACGGCTCTGGTGATATTGAACATTTTATTTAACGACGATCGGCGCGTGAACACGGCTATATGTAATGACTCTGTTATAAACCTTTACCATTCAAATTGGGTGTTAGAAATTGACGACCGAAGCATGAATTTGGAGTCGATAAGTAAATGCACACAAGGGTGCAATACTTTAATAACTTTTTAGTTTAGCGGAAGCGCTATCGAAGCTTCTCAAGCGAAAACAGGAAGTAATAACAATTTTCATGAATACAGTAATTCTATACCTACTCTGTAGAACTTATATATTACGGAAGTATTCGTAGAAACAACAATTATCTCGAGTAACTTGTTAATTATAAGATTATAGATGCTCGCATAGATTGTGGTATTGAACATTAATCGTAAAAGTAGAATATCTAGGACAATAACCGTGGATTTATTGTATGGGTTAACGTGTTACACTGTCAGAAAGAGAAGGTCTAAATAAACATATAGAATCGTTGCTGAGACGTCACAATTTATGTCCGACTGAAAGGTTTCATTATTAACAATATTGCCTTCGGTAAGGGCCGTGGTTGTTTACCTTTGAGGTTAGATCCTTAAAATGTTGGTTGTTTCTTATTATACTGTGTTGGTTTACGTCTTTCGGTCTAGTTTACTTGATTTAGACTTGTTCTGTGGATTGCTTTTATATAATGTTAATTTAATTAATTTAAGTTAAGTTAATTTAGTTTTATATAATTTTGATGTTAAATTGTTAAATAAATAAACAAAATAAATAAATAAATGTATTTTGATTGATTGTGATCGTAATCAATCCTTCTTATAATTATGTTGTAACAGCGTTTTATCTTTGTTTGTAATAACAAAACGAAATAAATGTTCGTATAGAAGTTATAAGTGGGAATAATAATTATATAGAAATTGCTTCCGTAATTTTAAAGATTGCCTCGAACAAGGAAATAAACTTTTTCTCAATATTATTAAGTACGGTAGAATGGCTTAAACTTTGTTGTTCTCCGCGGGGAGGAATCCGTATAGGCTTTTGTGAAATATCACATATTCCGTTTGTATTTTACAACTCTTTGTTATTATGTGTGTAATGTAATGTGTACACACTGTATACATAATATATGTAAGTTTAATGCTGTGGAGTACATGTGTAATTAAAACATATTACAAATCTGCGTAAAGTTTTAAGTCTCACTTGTGTCTACATATTTTCATTTAATTATTTTTTTTAAAAAAAGGCGGCTGATGAGCTTACAGTCCACCTGATGGTAAGTGGATACTGTTATCCATAGACATCCGCGATACATACCAACATCAGTCCAGAATGACAAACGTTGGCATGCCCCCGGATGCGCTGCCTACCTTTGTAGATTAAGGAATGGATTGGGAAAACGGGGAGGTAGAGGATGGGATGGGAATGGGCTCTGGCATATCTCACTCAAAACCGAAACACGTACGTACATTAAGTAAATACGATAAAGTAGGAAATGCAGTACATTTCTGTGAGAGAGGGGTAACGTGGCCATTCGAGTGCGCCCAACGGCTGTAGGAATGAGCATGCACTCTCCCCCTACCAAAATATAAAATAATAAAGAAAATAATAATAATTAAGTTCATTTCATTTTAAGAACAATATTTTCTTCAATGGGTAGTTAGTTACAACCGAATACAACAAATTTCATAAACTTGCTAACTAAAGAACTTGTGAACGTTCACTAGTTTGGTACAAAATGAAAAAAAAAATACGAGTATTTTCTTTTTGGATCTGTCTACGCAAATTTATTCGCGCTGGTCTATTGCGCCATTATGTAAATGAAATTTTGAATGTCTAGTCTAGCTCGATAAAATATTTGTAAGTGTGGATTGGACAAGAAATATAATTGAGCATAGAAAATGTCGATTGAGACGTAGATTATTATTGAATTTTGAATTATTTTGAATTATTTCGTAATAGGGCAATTTTCTGGACAAATTGGTGTTTAATTTATGTAAACCATAACCAGCCCTTTTAATGGTCAATTAATGCACATTGTCTCGTACACGGGCGATGTATGACCTTAAAACGCCATACTGGCCAAGCGGGTTGGCGAGACCACTCTTAGGAAACCAAGTGGTGTAGTTCCTCAGCGCTTGTAGTAGCGGTTTTATTATCCCTTAGTTGCCTTTTACAACACCCACGGGAAGAGATGAACTAGTGTTGTTGTAAAGCCGGGCGTTTAAAAGCCATACATCTCTCATACACGAGACATTATGCACGAGGAGACTAATGTGCAGCAGTGGATGATAAAACGCAATTTTTGTATAAATGTAGATTTTTGGACTTTGTATTTAGCGAATTTGTATGAAATTTGGTAAAAAATCAAAAACTGCATTATTGCCAAAAAGATGCGTAAAATTATCATTTTTCTTTTTATGGCGAAAAGATGGCAGACGAGCATACAGTCCATCTAATGGTAAGTGGATACTGTCGTCCGGAGACATTCGCAATACATGCCAATATCAGTCCAGAATGACAAATGTTGGCACGCCCCCGGATGCGCTGCCTACCTTTGGAGATATAGGAATGGAATTTGCGAATGGGTTAGGAAAATGGGGAGGGATAGGATAGAATGGGATGAGAATGGGCTCTGACATATTTCTCTCTCTCCCGAAATCCGTTGGTACGTACATTGGTAAAATAGGATAATAATTTCATGTCAAGGAACTCAAAGTCTAGAACAGAATTCATAGGCTTTACGCATCGAGTGTCACATTCTGTCTATAAATTGGTTTATAGATAGAATGTGGCAGATAAGTATACAGTCTACCTGGTGGTAAGTGGATACTGCCGTGGACACCCGCGGTACATACCATCATCAGTCCAGAATGACAAACGTTAGTTGGTACGTTTGGAGTCTACTTTGGAGTTCGCATGTGTATTTTTGAAGATATTGTACAGCAAAACAAAATAAAATAATAATGGACATAATAAATATATGAAATGCACAAAAGGCGGTCTTATCTCTAGAAACGATCTTTGCCAGTCAACGTTGAGGGTAGATAGGAAATAAATATTTTAATCACAGGTATACATATTTATAGAATTAGGTAATTGTGTAAATACAATATATACATATCTATATCTATAAAATATTTCAGTTGAGTAAAAGCAATAAGAAATTTAGAATAAGAGGAAAGTAGTAATACAAGAGACTATAAGAGTGAGGATTATATAAATAAAGGATATATTAGAAGAGATAACTTGAACTAAATATTAAAAAGTAAGATGACTTGAACATATATCAGTAACTTAATGAAAGATTGCAAAGCTAAATAGTGTTTAGAAAGATTTAGGGATGGATTTGGAAAAAAGAGGCAGGAATTAGGAGTTTTCCATTTACATTACATTTCCCATTACACCTCGCAAAAGATTGCGAAGACATAAGGAATAATCCCTCATAAGGAAGACCTTATGAGGGATGGGGAGAGTTAAGAGTATAATGGAATAAGGGGGTATTTCATTATACTTTCCATTCTATGAAATAGGGGGCGGGGATAGGATCGGGTGGGATGTATTGGGAAAGGGATATCTCAGTCCCTACTGACAAACGGTACATTGGGGGAATAGCTAGCAGTGCCAGCGACGTCGTTCCCTTGAAAATTAGTGATTCCCGTGGGAACTCGTTAACTGATCGGGATAAAATGTTAAATCAGATCGTAAGTTACACCTGTGCTAAGTTTAATTAAATTCTGTTCAGTAGTTTTTTTCGTGATGCTCAAACAGACAGACAGACAGACAGACAAAAATTCTAAATGTTGCCGTTTTGGCTTCTGTATCGTTCATATAGTAGGTACACGGCAACGAATTTTTTTTCTCAAATTAAGATTTCTTTTTGTAAAAAGCAAACTAGAGAATATTCTTCGACGCATTATGCTCCTTATTCGTACCAATTCCTGATTACTTATTCAACCTTCGACAAAAGCATATTATTAAACACTAGCGACCCGCCCTCGCTTCGCTTCGGTTTATAAGTTTTTTTTTTTAAATTTGTTTTTCAAAGTTTCAAAATAAAATATAGCCTATATTAGACACAGATAATGTAGCTTCCTATTTGTGAAAGAATTTTTGAAATCGGTTCAGTAGTTCCAAAGATTACCCCCAACATACCTACAAACACACAATTTTACCTCTTTATTATATTATTAGTATAGATATGTATAGATTTTATGATAGTCTTCTGTGAGTAATTTGACCGCGCCGCCCAGCGGCTGTGAGATAGCAGCATATACCCTCTATCTTTATATAAATTATTATTCATTTAATTAGTACATACATTTATAATATTAATGTTATGTTTTAATTATTTATTATTAGGAATAAAAAACGATCTGTGTTAATTCTAAGTTATTTCTTTGTTAATTGTTAAGTTAATTCTGAGCTTAACAATTTCGTAAAGCTTTATTTGTTCAGCGGCTTTCTTAGTGGATGTACATGGGCTTTTATTACTTTTCATTTCCGTTTCGGTCAACGGAATACAGTATAATGAACGTATACGTGTTATTGTGAACGTGAAAATGCAATAGAGAGTGGGTAATATAAATTACACTGGGTTTTCTTTACGACACCCGTGATCGAAGAGGAAATTTTTTTTTATAGAAGGAATGTCACACGGGCAAGCGATCCATCTGATGATGTGTGGCTACCGCCGCTCATGGCCACCTGCAATACCAGAGGACAAGCAGGCGCACTGCCGAATGTGCAATGGTAAAAACTCAAAATTGGCATATAGAGGTGATTGCACGATGCAATCCCACATCTGCTGAGCGCACTTGACTGGCGAAGTTACCCTCTCACAAAACCGATCACACGCATAATAAAACACAATACAAACACACTTTCTCTACGTATAATGACACATACGTATATTGACACTATCGTAATTGGGCGCCATAGCTACCATTTCAAAAATACTCTCTACATTCTTGTAGTATAATAATGGGTTAGTACAGTAAACAATGCCTATGTTTGGTTTACTGTTCATAGCTCTATTGTTCTTTCTACCTCTGTCAGAGGGGAGTCGCTCCCTTACTAATTTCCGATAAATTTGTGTGTTCTCGCGGGTGTAACGAGCCACGGGAAGAAATATAGCTTTAGAAACGGCATTTGCCTTTAGAATTGAGCGTTAATCTTGTGTGAAAGACGCGCGACGTAGCGAAGTGATGCGCGTTTTCGCGAGCTTGATGTGTGACTCGAACCCTTTGAAGACACAAATAAACATTGTTAACGAGTCCTGAAAGATAAATTGTATAAAAACAATAAGTACATACTTATCTTGGAGCAAAGGAGAACTCTTCGAAGATGCCTATATGTTAGTACGTTTCTATGTAAACTTGCTCGGCTCGTCGATATTGAACGGCATTCGACCGTTAAGTTTGGGAAGGATTACATATGAAGACAGATAAAGACTAAACGAGCTTGAATGATAAAGATAAACGCAAGAACGAGAAGAAAAGTTTAAGGGACAAAATCTCTGAAGAAGATCAATTAAGTCTGTACGTAGTCCGGACCAGCCGTTCGTATTAAATGATAAAAGTACTTAAAAACACCCAACAATGTCACGGTTAATTTATTAATATTACGCGTGACGCTTTACACGCTTTATACACTTTTACACAATTGTCGTTTTGTTCATGTGGTCATAACCAAATTCCTTCTTTGTAATATATTGCAAGTACAATATGTCAAAACGGTCAAACTTCGCTTGCCTCGATCAAAGTAAACAAGACAATTTTCCTCCGGGTTAATTTTCCGACTCCAGACTTGGAGATAATAGTGAAAATGCTTCCTCTGTCCAAGTCGTGTGGGATTATTTACCTGTATCTGATCCTTTGTCTATTTTCGCTCCACAAACTTCGCTTTATTTGCTCTGCGCGATTGGTTCACTCCGCCATAACAAATGAAACAGAGTTATTGCTCTTTTGTCCGGATTAGCTTCTTCACAAAACAATCTCGTCGGCGATTTCCTTTCGGCAAGTTTGTTTACTTTAATTTCGCTGATTTTACCGTCCGCCGTTTAGTTACTACACCAAACCGGGGCCGTATGAAGGATTGCTTAAAATTGTTATCTCTCTCCCAACAAAGCGAAATAAACATTATTAGTAAGCCGAAACATAAATGCGCGGGCGAGTTATTAAACTCGTAAAATAAACAAGATACAGACCTGCCGCGTATACTTGACGAAGATAAATAATAATTAATTTCTCAGCCGGAATGTGTGTTTAATTAAAAGATTGTGTAACAATTGCGAGTAGCTAAACTCCTTGCGCAGCTCTAGCACAAAGTGTTTGATCAATGAATTCATTACTGAAGCTGCCAAGTGATCGATACAGCACTGGAACGGGATGCAGTTGGAACATAAATCCAGTTAACGTGATAAGTTTTGTTCCGACGGCCGGAGACGCACGACAGACATGTCCACGTGAAAAATGTGCCAAATGAAAACATTCGTGTACTCGTTTTAACTCGATTTAAAAATACCCAGTATCTACATTAATCTTTTAAAAGCATCCAGAAATTGAAAAAGCCTTTAAAGCAATGAAGTCGGGACGGAACATAAATCTGTTTAATGTGATGACACGACGTGAAAAATGTGCCAAATGAAAGAGGTTCTTTATTGTTACGTCAGGAGGTACTTTTCAACCACTCGTTCACGTCATGAAAGGTATAGAATTTGTAAAGTCGTATGTGGTTAGACTTAGATTATTTAGTTAATTTCCGTAGAGGGTTGTGTTTATTTACTCTTCTCTCGAAAGTGGGCACTTAGATTAATTAGTTTCCTCAAAGGTAATTAACCAAGGCTTCGTTTGTCTTCTGTCCCGTACAACGCATTCGTGACGCAACGTACAGGTGACTTTGGTAAGTATGTTTGGAACTTCTAAGGGAAAGTCCTTGTGGCATTCAGATGTAAACTGTTATAGATCTATATGTAGATGCTTATATAACACGATGGAGTGCGTTACGATTTGTATGTTATATGAAGTAGATATTTTAAGGTATATGATAGCGCTATGTGATAAGCAATCTATTATATAGGATCTGAAGTAGAAATTGGGAATTGAATTGAAGTAGAATCTGAAGTCTTTAAATTTAATTATCTGTATTATTACTTTACAGTGAGTTTTTAAAATTAAAAATAGTCAAATGTTTGATCGAAATATGGGTAGTTTATCGCCTGCACGTTTCTCTAGATTCTGGACACATTGAGTATTCTAAAATTATTTCTAAAATAAACCATAGCTAACTTACGAACGATAATTTTTTTCCCACTAGCTTTGGTATGTTTGATGGTTTACTTATTTGTTCAAGCATTGACATGTCCAAAATAAGCACTTACCTTGACACGTCCTTGAGTCAAGCAGCACAGTGACCACTGCCGTGAGTCTAAACATTCAAACTATTACACATACACATCTAAATTATACGTCATAGAATATGCACACAAACCGTCGTAAAAATACTATCCGCCAATCGAGAAAAAAGTGTGCTTTCGTCATCGTAGCTCTTTTGCGACTTGTCGCCTTCGAAACTAGTAGTAGAAAATTCTAGAACACATTTCTTGTTACAGGAGGGGAGAGGGGTCGATGCTGATGTAGAAGCGGTGGCCGGCCCAATGGATCACTGGGTGACGGCGGCTAGCGCACTGCTAGCCTTCCTGCTGTACTACAACACTTTGGACGCGGGATTTGTTTATGATGATAGGTAATTATTACGCGCAACATTTTCCCGACTTGTTTTTATGGAAAGAAAGTGACAAACGAATAGACATACCACCTGTTGGTATATGGATACTGTCGCCATGGACATCCACGATACATGCCAAAGTTCAGAATGTCAAACGTTGGCATGCGCCCGAATACCATTGGTGGTTTTATGAAATAACTGTGTTTAGTTGTTTAACGTTCGTTTACCGGTATAGACTAGTTTGTAAATTACAATTCAATTTGTAAACCGGATGATCCTCTCACAGGCGTCTTCAACACGATATCGGTATTGCCGTTCCAACTGGGACAAACCGGTTATTAGTTTCGTTGCAAACGTAACATTTTTCTACCGTTTTATTCAAAACTAGCTGTTGCTTGCGGCTTCGCCTGTGTTTATTTTATTTTAGAAACTATTGTATTTTTTCATCTGTACTAAAATTTGGTAGCGGTCGTGATTTGGTAGTGATTTTTTGCAGAGATAGGTTACCAACAAACCAATTTATTATATATTTTTTAAACCTGTTCCATGATTTGGTATTGTGCGATCATAGTGACGTCATTAATCAGTTTCTATAACTGCAGTTACATATTTGTATTCGTAGCTGCAGACATGCTAGTTAGAGTTGGGAGAGAAATAAAGCAACAAAACTTATATAATATATGCTGCGCTTCTCTCCGCGTGAACATTCATGTGAAAACTCTTTATCCGGTGCTTCAACGAAGAAACTTTCTCTAACTATATATTTGTTCAGATTCTTATAAAGAGTAATACAATTGCAATGTTGAAATGTATTATTATATTCGTTTAAGATAGGATTTAGATAAAACATTATTTGGTAAAATTAAAACTAAAACCCGACCACGCAAAAGTTTCAAACAAAATCTCAGGTTCTTTAGAAGGAGGCCTTTTACATATGGCGCAGTCGCACGTTTACAAACTTAAATAGTATTACAAACTTAATTTGAAACTTTTGCAGTCGTGTTTTAGTTTTTAAACTTAATTTTCATTTAATACCCTTTTAGTACAGTTATTTATGGTTTTCGTGGATGATCTTTAGAAGGGATAAAAAAGAACATGACAGACGTGCAGACAGATAAAGAAGATTTGATATATTATGCTACATTTTCTGTATGGGAATGAAAAAAATTCCTCATTACTGTCCCCATTTTTTCTAAATGGGTAATAGGAAATACCTAAAACAATGGGACAAATTCTCATTCCATTACAGTTCCCCCTCCTTCTATAATGGACAGGGATGGAATAATGGAATAATAGTATAATGAAATAAGGAGTTCATTTATCGTATTATATACTCTTCCGACAATGGAATAGGAAGAAATAGGATGGAATGAAATGGTAAATGGACTCTATCATATCTTTTACTCACTACTGAAACACATAGTACAATTTCACGGTAGTTTTTTTCTAAGGCTACAAACGACCAGATAGTTCAATTGGTGGTAAGTGAATACTATCATCCCCGGGACATCCGGGATACATGCCAACATCAGCTAGGAATGATAAACATTGGCACGTTGGAATTGGGAAAAAGGAAGTATAACGGAACGAGGACTTTCCTCATCCCATTACAATTCTCTCAATTCCAAAATTCTCCTCCTAATTCTCCCAATTTCCCTTGAGGGGGATGAGGTGACATCGGAATAGTATAATGGAATAAGAAATTACTCTTCTATGAGAGAGGAGTACATCAGGGAGTCGGGTGAATTCAGCGACTGTGGGATTGCAGCGTACTCTTCCGTCGGATTTAGCCAATAGCTAGCTGAGCAATTCTTTTTAATCATTCTCTTATCCGTTATTAGAGCGGAGCTCCCCTGCGCCACGAGGGCCAATGGGAGAATTTCCCTCACGGGCAGAAGAAATGTACAGTTTGAAGAATTTGTACAAAATAAAATCCTATATTAGAGACGACTGAATTCTTCGTATTTTCATTCTTTTATTTTGCACTTTGTAAGCGGTTTTTTTTTATACCTACCAATCGCAACAAGATATTTTTTATACTATCATTAAGTCTATGTATTTCATGTAAAATAAGCTCAAATACTATTTCATTATACAACGTTTTAAATTGTTGTTAAAACTTGAAACTTCGTTATTGTACCTCCACAACAATCCTTTGTCTAATTAGAAAAGTCTTAATGTCCTATAGTCTCTCTGACCCTTGGTCTCTTTGGCATTTTGATACATACCAACGAAGGCTGCTATAGTCAATAACTTTTCTTGGGATTACATAATTTTGCCAGTAATTCGATTAAAGCAGTGTACTGGACGCTTTCGTAATGCAAAATATATGACATATTTTTCTTATTTATCCATTTATTCCTTTTCCTATTTTGAAAAGAATTTATTAAATAATTTTCATCATTCGTTTCACCTATAACCCTCAACAATATATACATTTTTGAATTGTCTTAATTATCTTGAATATGATATCCCATACGCCAAGATTCGACAAGAAAACATTTAACGACCTCATTTTTTTTAAATAATTGGATTTTCATTGTGGATTTATTTTAAAAATATATATACTATGACAATCGTGTAATCAAGACGAGAATAAATTTATAACTCATTTGTTAAAATCGGCGTCGTAATTTAGGAGCTATGGTGAAATATCCATATATGTGTATATACGAGTATACATACATACATCGGCTGGCAAATTCATAACCCTTCCATTTTGGCTTCGCCGTAGTCGAGTAAAAAAGAAATATGTTTACTCCTGTAAGAATTTAAGATAATTAATAAGCCATTTAAAATTATAAACAATAGTTCATTAGTATTTACGTATCATTTAAAAGTATTTGACCGGCGCAAGCGTGCTATTTTTGGATTGGTCCGTCCTTCGCTCGTTGAGTGCGTAATGCGCCAAGGGAAGAGACAAGGGAAGGGATTTTCCCTCCTAATACGAGGACATAAAAGTGGTGATAGCACGTGCGCGTGGTACAGATTTACCTTGGCATTTAATCGAATAAGACGTGTATATCGATAGCTAATAAAAGAGTATAACAAATAAATTGGTGCATCCTTTATGAATTCTACACTCGTGTCTACCTTCTGTTTGTTGTTTCTAAAACCTTAAGAAATTTGTATCATTACGTAATACGAGTACCTATATCCCTCCATCAAAGGTCCATAACTTTTATAGTCCCTAAACTATTGAACTGAATATATTGAATATAGAAAATGATGATACAAAAAAAAAAAAACGTGGATATTTTATATTTTAGTGAAATGTTAAAAGCGTCCAAAGTCACGTTCACATCGTTCCCACCTTTAAATTTTTAAATCGTTTATTCAAAATACGTGTAAAAACTGGGTCTTAGTTACTTTCAAGAAAAAAATATAGTGGGCACTGTATGATAATGCGTTTTGGATTTTACATTAATTTTGCACAAACAATAAAAGAGTGACAAAATGACAAGATTTTCTTTCTGACTGTTTTACGGACAAAAAAGTTGTCACAAGATACATTGACGTATATCAAAGGTCCAAATATCAAAAGACTTTATGTCCTTTGTTTGAAATCCGAGCCGTAACGAGATTTTGTTATCGCGTGTACATACTCATATCTTCTTACACGGATCATTCGTTTAAAGCACAATGTGTTTTTATTTCCAAACATCGTGTCAATACTTAAGCTTACAAACAAATACAAACTTTCTTGCTGTTCCCGAAGAAGTTATGAAGGTAACTTTTAACATTTATATTCGCTGCGCTAACTAAAAATAACAGGATCATTACAAGGACGGTAGGGGAGGGTGCACACTGCATGCAGTCCCTCAGTATGGTAACGTATACTGCATTTCCCACTTTATACTATTCCCCCAATATACGTACGTACGTATTTCGGTAGTGAGTGAGGTGTGCCAGAGCTCATTCCCATCCTATCCTATCCCTCCCCATTTCTACAAATCCTTTCCTAAATCTCCAAAGGTAGGCAGTGCATTTACGGGCGTGCCTGCGTTTGTTATTCTAGACTAGAGTTGTCATGTATCGCGGATCTCCATGGGTGACAGTATCCATTTACCACCAGGTGAACGCTCAATTACTTTTTTTTATAAAAAAAATATTTTTGCGATTGCAATGCAACCGGCCCCTTACACGGGCCTCCTCATACAGATTATCTCGTGCATGAGGGCGGCGTTAAAACACCGCGCTAGTCAAGCGGGTTGGCGAGTCCCCTCTTAGAGGTGGTGTAGTTCCTCACGGCTTGGCAGCCGCTTTGTTATCCCTTAGTCGCCTTTTACGGTACCCGCGGGAATTGAGATGGGGTAGTGCTATTCTATAGCAGGCCCTTAGCGACACTTATTATATATCTCTATATATATAAAATTCTCGTGTCACAATGTTCGTTCCCGTACTCCTCCGAAACGGCTTGACCGATTCTCATGAAATTTTGTGAGCATATTGAGTAGGTCTGAGAATCGGCCAACATCTATTTTTCATACCCCTTAGTGATAAGGGTTGTCCACCCTTAGCGCCATCTGTTGGGCAGCCACAGCAACGCGTGGCCGGGCACAGCTAGTATTTATATATTTTAGTTACCAGCATCATTAAAATACTAGATCTCAAGGCAAAATATGAAAGATAAAACTTTTAACTTGTAATTTCAATTTGCCGCCTCTACAAAAAAGTCCGCTGTCAAACGGTGTATCACTTTCCCGCCAGTGATGAGTGTTGCCAGAAATATAGCATAGCACGATAAACTCATACATTCAAAAAGGCCGCGAACTTTTCCGACTACCTATTATTAAGTTATATACTAAACATTGCTTTGTAAATATAGCGCGATTATCGGACTAAAGATTTTTCTTAATTACATCTATATTTGAGTGATACACAGCAGTATCATTAAATTTCGCGCGATCGGCCACATAATAATAAAACCACAAAGCAAAGGGACAAATTGCGGGCCGTTGTTACTTTTGTCGGTTGTACTGCTCTCAAGTATAAATGGCTTGATTTTACGAATATTCTATGAAAAAGAACCGGGCCACCTGCCCGATTGGGATCTCCTTAATAAATTTTATTAAAGAGCAAAAGTTTTATTAAATTGGCAAACTTTATAATGATACTGAGAACCTTTTATTAATAAACGATAAATAAAGATTTTTAAAGTATTAAATGAATATTCTTAAGCGTTGCTTTTATAGGATACAGAGTACACAACTTTGATTGAACAATTAATAAATAAAGCCTCCAGGGGGAGCGGGCTGTAAACCAAAAGTAGCTGCCTGTTATTAATGGCCCAAGTTGCCTGAAGAGCCGCATACACTTTCACTCACAGACGGATTCCTCGTTGAAAAATGTTTAGTAAACTTCCTGGTGCTTCGACAATTACAAAAGACAATGCTGTTATTGTTCTTTTGAGAATTTTTGTTGAGGATTTTAGGGGCGCGTAAAAATGGACGTACGGACTGTTTTATTTATTTTTAGCGTAACGATTAAATGAAAATCCTATCGACTTCGTTTTAGGAAATCTATGAATATATTTTGTAAATTACAAAGCCAAAGGCGAGGCAGTACCTGAGTACCTGGGGGTGGCGTGTTGCGAGAGGAGAGGGTGTTGTTGATTCATAACCAATTTATTTGTATTATGTCATTAGATATACTAATTATACAGTCGGCAAAAAATCAATTTATTCCAATGAATTATCTAATTAGGATTAGAATATTGGGCAGATTACCGTGTTGTTACCTGTACATAATTGCTACATTTTGCCGTCATCGGTAAAAGGTTTCGAAATAAATAAGGTATAATAAGATGCACTGCTATTCAAACCGCACGGATATGTAGCACATGTAGCGTTCATGTCACGTTATACGGACACTGGTTTCACTAGTACCTATCTAATTTAAATTCGTGCGATACTGACGTATCTTCAATATCTGTGGGAAATGAATGCAGTTATGTATGTGTGTACTTGTAAAAACATATAAGTATGTATATGTAACCACAGTACTGGGATTTCTAGTCCGTCCTTGTAACTGTGATACAGAAGACATCAGTATGGAATCTTAAAATACTTATACATAGAGAAAGAAATTTATATCTTTTGTGTACTTATGTGTAGTAAGTAGCAATCATCACTGGTGGGACGAATATGAGTGGACTGTATTGATTTGGGCTGGCGGGATTTTACTACAAATGCCAAAATTGGGAGAAAAAACAAGATACATAGAGAGGGTGAGGGGGTGGGGGGGGGGGGGGGGGTGAGTGTATAGTCCCTGAGAATTTATTTATTTTTCAAAACTTTTCTTTAATACGAAAATTAATAATATTTAAATACTGAAAACATTAAAATATGTTCTATCTGACCATTAAAAAGGTATTTGTATTACTAATATCTGAAGTAGGTATATAGGTCTGTGTAGACATATTAAATTGATATGATTAAATTTATATTAAAATTATATATGTAAACCAAACATTAAGTGAATAAATATTGCCACTTAACACATAGATTTTTAACTTATAATTTGATTAAACACTTATTAACTTGACATATCTAAACTGGTTTTAATATGAATGAAATATGTTTAATATGTTTGTATTACGAAATTGTGCCTAGCGAACTACCTCGAAGAGTTATCACTTATCACACAGATCTATGTGTTTTATCACTGAATCCAAACTATATTTTGTACGAGATTACAATCAATCCTTACAGAGGCGATCTAGAATCTATAAATCGTGGTATCACCGTAGACTGCGTTGGGGAGATTAGTAGAGTCGCCTAGGTTATCGGATCATACGATCGATGGTGCCACAGTTCTCTTGATAAATCGCATTTGTGTGTTGTATAGTTGTATTGTGTGTCAAGGGCTTTATGTTTGGTATATCATTGATGAAGTGCCAATATCCATTTAAAAATTTTCTTTATATAGGAAGGGGAAAACATTCGTAACTTGTACGTACTTGTAAGTTACTTGTAATCCTATTTTAATTTTATTTTAGCTGCCTTTTGATAAAATGTGAATTATTTGAAAATCCTTTTAAAGGCTAATGAAATTTTTTGTGCAAAATCTTGGCTGAAATGGTGAATTTTTATGCAAATATTAAATACAGGTTAATAGCACTCATCACCGATATGTGAAAATCTGAATTCAATTTAAGATAAATATTAGGTAGCTGATGAAATATTATTACAAATCCGTGAATGAATTATAATATATCAAATACAGTTAAATATTTACGAATAAATATATGGACTATCACAGAATTATCCTAGTATCAATACAATTGGGCGGTTAAATATCAATATTAGGTAGTTAGAAATTTATTCAAAATTAACTTTTAATTGCTATACCATCATATTCAAAATAATAAAACGTTGCAATGATTTTACTAAATGAATATATTTAATTGTGTATATGTGTTTACTTCTCAGGTTTCCATTTAGTCACTCAAATTTAAACTCAGTTAGTGCAAACACAGTTTTGTTATTGCGATCCCAATACAATGTAAACAGAAGTTCCATACGCCAATTTTCTTTCCCATTATATATTTTACGAACCGGTAACCGTAATAGAATCGGTGAACTTTGTTCTGGATCAGTGGTCGGTGCAACCCACTTCAGTGTTTCGTAATTGAGGGCTTACGTGACGAGTAGAGGCTACAGCTGCCCCTAACTTCTACTGCAAAGAGTTTCTTACCAGTCTACTATCCACAACTTTATCTCAATCTAACTTTCGAATCTACCAATGCTGTATTTATTCTTGTTTATTACTGTGTTACTTTCGACGTTCAGAAATATGTAGAGGTATACAAATATAACATATTGAGGTGTGGCTACAGAAATATACAGTAGGTACATAGTTTAGAAAAATCTACTGTCAGGCCTTAAGGTGTACAAATATAAATAGCAATTTAAATATAAAATAAATTTCAATATACACAACAATGTTTCAACATTAGGTCATACTTACCATTAGTATACATCGTTTCATGAAATATCAACGTTTCATGTGTTTTCTTTCATTCAAAATGAAAAATATACGTATTATACTAATATAACAAAATAAATAATAAAGTAAGTACGTTTAAACGTTTCTAATTTATACAAATAATCATGACTCCTATACACAATGTGTCTGACTGCATGCTAAAAACTGTTTTATTACAACAATCCATTATTAGCAGAAACCTTAAAAGAAACTTTATAAATAATTAATTTTTGACTTCACGTTGATTATTAAAAAAATCGTAGCACAAAATTCATCTTTTAACGTCAGAAATAGTATCAAAAGGTTTCCTATATTATTTTCAATAATTTTGTAATTATTGAACTACTATTACTTCAATTAATCGAATGTATTGTACATATCTTTGATTAAATTGCGTCGCGAAAACACGCACGATGTAGGCGATACTTTTAAGAGTTATCTTCCTAAAAAAAGTAAACAATTTTACTGCAAACGAATCACGTATTTCAAAGATAAAAATTCAAACGACCATCCACCCCAAAACACATTTTTGCATTTTAATTTCGTATCTGTAAGATCTGTAGCTAGAAAGTCCAAAACGAAAGTTATTTAGAAACAAAATACTCCGAGAACTTTTTATGTAAATAAGTGAAGGGAAAGGCGTCTTACTCACAATTTGCAATACAATGGCTGAATGTTAGAGATGATTTTTCCTTCTTCGCATAGTAAGCACGGTTTTGGTCCCTATAAAAATTTATTATTCAATCGCTTATTTTCCTGGCTTTCCACTCCAAATCTAAAATGGAGGGATAAAATATATGAGGGATCAATACATAAAAGGGATGAGGCAGGCATCAGTCACTCGGGCTGCAATGGGGTTTCTATTAAGCTTACTTAGTCGGTTTTCGGTTTTTTACTGAAGCTTTCGACACATGTATGCTAAAAAAGGTCCGAGAGATAGGGAAGAAATAAAGACGTTCATTCTTCCGGATGAACTGGAGCGAGTTCACACATCGTCCGAGAAGCGTCAAATATACGGCTCAGAAAATCAATCCCCCAGGAGCGATTGGTTCGTTTAAACGTGTCCATTATTTAGGCGGTATTGAGGCGTCGACGGAGAGAACCGACGGAGGCTGTAGGGCATCGGGCCAATCGTTCGGGAAAACGTCGAATGAGATCCGAGCCCGACGAGCAATGTGTGCCCGGGTAAGGAGGTAATATTTTATTTAAATTAAGCAGCTAGGGACGCATGTATGGATTTGTTCTTTGTTACACCGAGCATAGTAGAGTTTGATGTGTAAATAAGGAATTGAATACATTGTCTACTCGGAGTAAAGTACGCATCGAAATTTACCTCTAAATAGAAAATTGAAAATCACTATTCAGGAGAGTGTAATTATTATTTGACTTTTATGTTTTATCACAAAGAAAGCAGACGACAGCTTTGCGATGAAAGTTTTTTAATCAACCTTGATGAAAAATATATAAGCAAGCGTCTTTGAGATATTTTTTGTAGGAAGTTACTTGTTTGACGTCGCTCTCTGTTGTGAGTTAAGTATTATGCTTTATGGAACTCATATGAATCACCGTGAATTGCCAAGCGTTGTCTTTTTGAGGACAGGGGATTTCGCACACGAATCGATCACTGCATGATTGCTGTATAATAAATACCTTGTTTACTGAAACTTTTGTATATAGAACTTATATATTTATAGGCCAGTTAATGAACAGAAAAGAATAGAATTTTCTGACATAATTATAAGTATATACACGCAATGAACAATGTGGTCATGTAAGACTTTTTTTCGTAGATTAAGAATTTTATAAATTAGACAAGGGCATTTATGTCGAAAATAGTTTAGATAATGGTCAAAGTTTCAAAAAAAACATTAATTGTGACACGTGGGAAGGGGATAGCGCACTCTGTAATCCAATAGCCGCTGGGCGCGCTCGAGTAGCCACGTTACCCCTCTCTCACAGAAAACTACCTTGAAATGTACTGTATTTCCTACTTTATCTTATTTCCCTAATGTACGTACGTGTTTCAGTAGTGAGTGAGATGTGCCAGAGCCCATTCCCATCCTGTCCCTCCCCATTTTCCCAACCCTTTCTTCAAATCCATTCCTGTATCTCCAAAGGTAGGCAGAGCATCCGGGGTCGTGCCAACGTTTGTCATTTTGAACTAATGTTGGCATGAATCGCGGATGTATATAGGCGACAGTATCTACTTAGCATCGGGTGGACTGTATGCTCGTCTGCCGCCTATATCCATAAAAAAAAAAGTAAAATCCCTCGTTGACTGGCCCAATAAGATTGAAATTAATAAGTATCTACTTCGCATAATGAGGAGCCTTCCTTCGACTTGTACTCGGCTTTAGTACGAGTATATTTTAAATAATTATAATACATACGAGATGGATGAGCGAAGGTAGCTGCAGATCGAAGTGTTTACGATGGAGAGGCCTCTGCCTAGCCATGGCATATAGGCTATTAACAATAGTACCTACCAGTAGCTACAGCTCCTCACGACACAGCGGAGCACAGTTTAATATTAAAGTGATTATTTAGTTAGTGATTGATTGCACCCGTAGCCTGTATTACGAACTACCCCAGAAGGTACCGTACCATTGTCATTGCGCTTATGATATGGGGTTCTTCAAGAAGATTGTGAATAAGATTTTGCAAGGTCGGCGGCGTACCCGCTTATCTCCTGGTGTTACAGGTGACCATGGGCGCCGGTAGCCACTTACAACCGCATGTGCTGCTTGCCCGTCCGCCTATGAGTTTTTTTAATCATAGGTAAGGACCTATGATTAAAAAAACTTAACAAATCTCAGAGGACGGTTGGCGTCCTCACATGATTTTATCGATTTTGATTTTATAAGGATATCTTGCGACCTTGCATCAAGCGCTGATAATAACTGTTAATTTCAATTCAAACACTCGTTTTACAATTGGAAAACTCTCGTTGCTTCTGTGGTACGAATTTGCTCCCACGAAATAGTATTACTCACTCGGACCACATTTTAGAGTCCATTCGATAGCTGCTGCGATAGGTGGTTGACGTCAGTACGACACACTAACCGTCGGTTAACCACAAGCCTATTTCTATTGTAGGATAGACCTATCGATATGATAGATACACCCAAACTCTTCTCTCCTTGAAACACATTTCAGTACTGAACGTGTTTGTGTTTTTAAGTAACCAATAGCGACAGTAGCACCACCATTGAGCAGCCGTTTTGTGGCTAACTTATACGTGCTATTGCAGAACCACAATTTGTGGTTGTGATATGGTTCCAAAGTGATGTGGTTGAGTTGAACGGTAAGGGTAAAATGCCTAGGTCATTGGATTTATCTGAAATAGCATTCGGAATTTAAAAACTGAAGTGAGAAGCACGTGAACCGCATCCACACTGAATGAATTCATCCTTTCGGAATTTGCACAGATAATATTTTGACCGAATGGAAAAGGCGCGCTTTGCGTACGAATATTTTAAATATTAAACCATTATTTACGTATATTTTCTCATGCACCATTCAGGAATATTGTCAGAATGAAGTCAATTGACACATCGGATTACACAATCTTTTCGTTTATATTCACATAACATTGACATGTAAATCTGAGCGTTATACAGGTATTGTATAAAAGTTATTTTAAAATTTCATACAAATTTATATGAATACACTTTATGTCTTTTGTGGCAACAGTTTTCCCGATCCATCCTAATAGTATTCATGCAAAAATATTTTCAGATAAAGTGGAATGAAGTTAAAATTGCAATTTTATTTCACAGGCGGGCGATACTCTCCAATCCGGACGTCATCGGACACACACCTATAAAGGCGTTATTCGAAAATGATTTCTGGGGGACACCGCTCACAGACCCTGGTTCACATGGCTCGTATAGACCGCTGTGTGTCGCTACATATCGACTCAATTACGCTTTCAGCGGCTTTAAACCGTGGAGCTATCACTTCCTCAATATACTGTTGCACTGTGTAGCAACATCTTTAGTAGTTATCATAGCGAGGCGTTTGTTACCAACACACTGCGTCAGAGTGGGTACTGCAGTCGCCGGCTTGACATTCGCAGCGCATCCAATACACACAGAAGCTGTGGCTGGTGTTGTGGGACGAGCGGACTTGGCTGCATGCAACTTTTTTCTCCTAAGTTTTCTACTCTACAGTGAGCATTTGCGGCTCCGCGAAAGAGGTCACAAACAGCAGTGCAGATATTATATGAAAAATAGTATAATGCGTCAGCAACACACAACCAGCGAGCCGCCGTTTCGGCTTAGTTGCCATGGACTGGTACAACACATTGTGATGAACTTTCGTAGACTTTTAAAAGCCGGCAGAGCGGGGCCTATGAAAATGTTGAACGCGTGTGAGACGAAATCAGGAACAGTAAGACTAAATAAGTGTCAGTATAGTGGAAGTGTAAGTGAAGACAGTAGTGAACTGATGCAGTGGGTTACGCTAGCAGGAACTCTTCTATTTGCTGCTGCGGCCACATTATGCAAAGAGCCAGCGATAATGGTTCTACCTCTTTGCATATTATACGATTTTTTAAAACGCTCTCATTCAGGAGAAACTTATTCCAAGGTAAGATTTAGCTATAAGATTTCATTATTTAATACCTTAGGCATTTGTTTTTGGAACAGGGGTTTATATTTATTTTTTATTATAAAGTTAAGCATCGTAAAAGTGCGAGATCCTTTTTCAAGGACTTCGAAATTGGAAGGTGTTTGCTTTCAATTTCGAATGAAAAAAATAGAATAAAATAAAAAAAATCGAATAGTTATTTATACAATATTTTTATGCATTTGTGGAAATAACGTGATAAACGAGCAAACAATATAAATGTTGGTAAGCGGATACTATCACCTATGGACATTTGCAATACGTGCCAACACAATAAAAATGGCTAACATTGACATGTTCACATAATATGCGCTGACTACCTATATGTTAATTAGAGGATCAGGGTTTGGAAAAAGGGATTGAGAGGGAAACAGGCAGCATCAGTATCCAATCCTACTGGGGTATGTGATTGGATGCTCGTCTAGGAAAACGTCTGTAATTCTATGGGATGTTCCTCACACGGATCATAGCGGCATGAGACTGGATGTAATATTTCAGACTATTTCTAGGGAATGAGAGAGAGGGACAATTTGATGATATTCGTACATGTCTTTAATAATCTTTTTGTATACGATAAGAAGGCAAGCATAACAACAAAATCTCCTGTTCCATATTTTATCAGGTCGGAATATGGTAAAAAAGTTCTTCTCTTTCTAAATCCTATAGAGAGAATCGCGCAATACGTCATATGAGTTAAAGTCAGTTGATATCCAATGTATATCCCTTGGATTTGTAGATTGTTTCCAAGTTGGGGAGTTTGATCATAGAGCAGTCGAGTGACAGTAAGTTAGGGACGTGGGAGTGTTGATTACTATAACTTGTACCAACTTATTAGGCGTTTGATCTATAAGGTACTTTATTTGATGTAATATATCTTGCTCCGACTGTTCACCGAATTGATGCACTAAAGTCTGACAAACGAAGCTTGAAACTAGAAAACCGCGACAATAAAAAAAGGTTATCACTAGAATTAGTTAGATAAATAATTTTGATACTTGACTTCAATAAAAAAAAATAACCTAACATTGAATTCAAGTATCAGAATTATTTTTCCAATTAGTTTTAGTGATAACCTATTAAAAAATGGCTAAAGTTTTCTTCTTGGCCTAATAATACTTCATGAAGAATTTCTTTACAATCTATTGCTTCGTCGAGGCAACCGGGACTAACTAAACTGTAACTAAGTAGCAAACATACAAAAAGACAAACGATTTTCGCGTTCTTATTATTCTTTCCGCGCCCCCTTTTCTCAACCTTTTCTTCAAATCCATTCCTACATCTCCAAGGCAGCGCGCGCACTCAGGGCATGCTAACGTTTGTCATTCTGGACTGATGTTGTCATGTATCGCGTATGTCTATGGGCGACAGCATCCATTTACCACCCAGGTGGTTTGTCTGATCGTCTATCAAATCTTACTATAAAAAATGTGTGAGTATGATTCTCAAATTTGATTTATACCACGAAACGAGGAAATCGCACATCGGTGATTAATATTGTTATTGGATGTAAGCTGAAATAGCTTGGTGTCTAGTGTGTGGTGTTTGTTTACCAGATTTTTACGTTTTAATTTTCCACTTCATGCTTACGCTCACGTGGGAAATACTCGGCAGATAACCAAATTTCGTATTACGCTGTGAATCGTGTATACATCACGCTCACTATTTATTTGCCCATCCATTTTTTTTTATCTCGACTCTCTGCTTTATTGTATTATGTTTTCAGTGTTTGTAAGAGCACGAGGGTAATAAGAAATGTGAAAAATTCCATACTGCGTAAGACATTCTAAATACTACATCAAATCTCAAGCGATTTTATCTCAATTAAAATTAAGTATAATTGAGTGCCATTGTTTAAAACATCGCTTCGCAAACGATTAAGTACAAGTAAATAATAAATTAATTACCAAAAACTCTGTCTTTTGAATTAGTCTTTTGCAAATGTTTTTGTAGAAAGGATTTTATTAAAAAATTAAAAACAATCTTTGTATAATATATGTCACAGGCCTATAGATAAATATTTTGTTTAATCTAAAAGCGTTGTCATTTAAACAAACGTTAAGAATACGATTCAATATTTAGTTAATTGACTGAACGAAATTAGTAGTTTACTTAAAAGATTGTGTTCATAGGGTAATTAGAAAAATCTACATTATTTTTCCTGTATGGTTTCTGTAATTATATATACATCCGAACAATTGAATTGGTTTAGAATTTTTATCTCGCTTTGCTTAATATTTGTGGGTACACTGTTTTTTTAGAAATAAACATACTCTTCGTATATAAGTTTATTATCACTTACAACACAGTATTCATGTAATGTGATTATATATTACATGCATTAAGTGATATTTATTCAACTTTTACACCACTTAATGCAAATAAAAAATATCTGCTATTAAAATCCAATACAATAACAAAATCTACTTATTTGAACATGTTCATGAATTATAACATTATAAATGCATAAGTATAAGTAGGTACATATTTCGTTTGTTGGAGACGTTCACGATTTGCACATACCTACTGCATACATCACCCAAAGCCCTGTTCGTTGCATTTAGTGTTTAGTCATACAATTCCTTAGTGCTACATCAGTTTTCTGCTACAGCAATTATTGTACTATAATTTTCAATTACACAATAGAGTATTTGTTTTAGATTACAATAAGCTAGGCTTATTTTTCGAAACCCGTTTTAAAATTTGTTATTTTCCACATATTTTTTTAATAGCAATTGTATAGTGGAAAATTATCAAACTGTTATGTTAATAAGGGTCTAAAACAGGAAAAAATAGTGTATATTTTCTTAATCGCCTAATGAAAAGAGTATTTTAGGTAAACGACTAATTTATTTGAGTTTATTACCAAAATGTTGAACTGATTACCTACGTTTACTTAAATGCCATACTAGACATTTAGCTAGTCTGACATATGTAAATCAAGAACGGAAAAGCTTGGTAAATTTAAAAAAAAAATAGGTTATTACAATACTATCCTAATTTTGTTATTGAACATTTTTGTACGCCTATTCTTTGTGCCAACTATTTTTATTTTTTAAATTTTCGGCGCTTTAATTTTTCAGACCCATAAAACTATTTTAAACACCGTTTCATATAAAAAAAATGAAAATATAGAGATTATCAAGTCAGCCATGTTAGCGAATCTACGAACAAAAACTAGTCCATTAACCACGGTTGTAAAGGAGACGTCACTGTTTCAGACGCACAAGTTGAGAGCAGGGTTTTATGGGACAGGCTAATTAAATCCAATTTTCGAATGGGGGCAGCCATGACAGAGATATTGCGGGTCCGACTAACAGAACCATTTGCAATGTAGGAGAGTCCGCTCGGCCGCGTAAAAAGCAAATTAGTGACTTAAAGCGAGACAGAGCAATTATCATAATGAACGCGGCGGCTGGCCGATAAAGCTCCCTTCAAACTGGTGCGTCTGCAGCGCCAGACACGGGATGCGAACGAACCTTTACAAACTGACGCGAACTCTCACTAAGCATAAACACACTGAATAATGATCTATAAACATGCCACTTTCCCTCGAAACATAGATATAATTTACTAGACAGATTATTTATTTTACTTTTTATTAGGTACAAAAAAACAAATTTTACTAACAAGTTAGCTAGTGTCAAGATAGTACTGTCATGTTAATACGTTTTTGTAATCAGCATTATTTTATAGAGTATATAATTAATAATAACTTTTTCTATTAATAATTCTATCGAAAACGGCATTTTCTGGAGTCATGCAAAAAAAACGCAGTCATCTCATTCGAGTAGTCGCATTAGAAGAGTGAACATGTTAATACGCGCTCGCTTGCAGAGTTGATGCGAACGAATATGCATCCCGCGTCCCGCCACGCAGTAGCACCAGTTTGAAGAGTGCTTTATTGTACCTACTCTCTCATCAAAATTAGTATCTATGAAGTTATTTTTGTTCTGAATAAAATAGGTCAACGGTTAAATGGTTTTGATTACAGTTCTGACGGAAAGGTCATTAATCGCATTGTGCCGTAGATGTGATTAAATATAAAAGAGACTAAACTCGAGGTTGAATGAAAGTAAACATATAAAGTACTGGTTTAATTAAGTTTTCTCTTGGCTGAATTCACGTCAATTTTCGTTGGGAGTCACTGAGCTGTATGAGTACGCAAAGAGAGTCGCGGACAAAAAAGAAATTTGCTAATTGGAAGTTTCTTAAAATTAAACTTCATCCAAGTTTGACTTTAATACTAGACAGATTTTTCGTTTTTTATTTCTTTGTGTTTCATAAGCGTCGCGTCGCAAGAGCGTCGGACGTGTTTTTATGAAACATTGTATGTGTTTTGGAATTTGTACAAACAGTCCAGCTATTTCCCTATAGTCACATTTTATTACCGTCGCCTTCGCAAGTTTATGCCATCTCATGCAATAAAGTGATAAAACAGTTAGTTCGTACAACATTACCAAACTGGCTCAGATATATCGAAGTGAGCAATAAAACAGCCATTAAAGCCCAAACTTGGCCAATGTTTTGTTTTCTCTTTTTCATATCGCGGCACACATGAGCCCTTGTATTATGATATATAAAAATTCGCATTACGGATGATAATGTTGAAAAAATCGTCTCAAACAAAAGCAGTGGTGATATAAAGAACCAATGTAAATCATAATATGTGAATGATTCTTTGTTGCTTTGTGAGATTGTGTTATCAAATAATGTGACTTATGTATAAAACATTAGAGCTGATACCTATACTTGCGGATATAGCTGTATCCATAAGTAAATAGTAGGTATAAATTAGCTGGTTAAGGTAGGTCATAGTAATAAATTATTAATTAAACCGTTGTTATCTGATTATGAGCTAATTGATTTCTTGTTAAAAACGACTCCTCCCTTGATGGCTCAGCTTGCACTCTTGTATGGTATCTCTCGTACTGATTCTCAACAGAGCTATCGTTAAATGTTTGCACTAGATACCTATATAATCTATGGTACTACCTTAAAATATCATAGTTTATCGCAGTGTATTGATTGAGGCTAGAAAAGCACAGCCAATTAAAAAAAAGGTCATATCTAAAAATAGAAAAATAATTGTGATAATCAATAATAAAGTCAGCCTAGCATCGAATTCTAGTTATTATTATTATTAATATAATAAATATCATTTTTCCAACTATTTTTAGTTTTAACTTATTTTTTTTTTTTTTGAATTTGCCACGTTTTTCCAGTCTGAACTTTCATTTGCCAGACTCTATGGGGTTAGATACCGTAGACATCGTATGAATTCTTATACCTAAACTTCTTAAAATTTGTGAAACCTGTAGTTTTTATAAGTTAGAATTCGTATATTAACTTTAGGTGAACTTTATTCCTTCTAAAATTGCAAAACCTCTTTAATTAGTAAAGTGCAGACTGACCTTATTTTTGGTCCTATGCATTTTTCTTTCATGAATCTGCTTTTGATACTCCGGGTTGGTCATGAAACTTGATCTGTCTTTTTCTACGGCAATAGAAATGAATATAGCCTTTCCTGATCTTGTATAACATAACTACAGTCACAGATATAATATTTCATAGGTAAGTCAATAACTACATTATTTGACCATTGGGATGTATTTTTTTAACTGAAGATTAATTACGAACGTGAATTGATTTGATAAACGGACCCAAATGCCGTTTAGAATTTTTATAAGCTGACAATGTGGATTTTATTTTTATTTATATGTAGATTTTAAGTATGCCATTTGCATTCAAAATAATTTGAACGAAAAACTGATTATTTATATAATATACAAGCTTTTATAGATTTCTTGTTAATTTGTAATATTTTGTTAAGATTTGCACATTCCGAAGTGAGCAACTTGAATAAACCATTCAGTAGGCCGTTCGTATTTTATTAAGCTATCATTATGTATGCAAAATGAACGGTACAGTGAGTAGGTGCGCTTAAATGGCGTAATGAATATCGATTCGCTTTGCCCTCGGCTCATTTACCCTGCATAAAATTAGTATGTGGACCTTTTCGTGGATAGCGCCCAATATTTCTCCCATCTTGAGGACTAAAGCAATTTTCTGTAGCTCTCGACATTAAATTAACATTTGGGCTTTTTCTTCTCTCGCTTGCCCTTTCTCTCCGTTCTCTGCGTCCCGAGCCCAGTATATTTCAGCGGTCGCGTAATTTGTGGCTCGTAAATGTTCTGAAATTGGTCATCCCTTTGGTTGAGGTGAATTTATGGCCTCCTCGGTCGGCCTGTCGAAAGGGGAATTAATAAGTCCCCTCTAATGGTGAAACGTACCCTCACCATCAATTTGAATGGACGAAGATTGCTGTGAACCAGTGAAATGAGCATCTTCTGGACATGAAATATATCTCACTTACAAATTCTTATTCATTTTGCGCTCCCGATAAATTGGATTCTCGTCGAATGCCTCATTTTATTAATGCTACCAGATAGAATCTTGTACTAGATTGACAGCCACTAAATTGAATACCCTGGTATAGATTACCTATACTTGTAATAGGGCGGAACGTTTTTGCGCTTTCTTTATCTATGATCAACGAGCGGCTTTTATCCACGCTTAAAAAGCGGACAGTTGAATTAATTTTTGAATATGTTCCAATAATGTATAAACAGATGTTCAAGTAAAACAGCGCTTGTCAGCTTTATCAAATTCGAAAATTATAAGAGGTTTTTATTTGATTGGACGAAATGTTGAGATCAAAACGCTTTAGCTCTAAAATGATATTTAAGATCGCAATAAGTTTATATGTGTTATAGAATAGGATGTAGAATGTACCCTTTATCAGCCGATAATGTTCCTGCAGGCCACAGGCTTCTCCTTGTAATCATGAGGAGGTTTCTAGTAACTCTACACCATGTGGATTCAGCGTGCCACATATTACACATACAATACACACTCAGTGGTACAGGCCAGAGTTCGAACTCACGAAGTCATGAATTGAAGTTAAAAATAAATTTACTGAGTTACCTCCGTTCCTACTCAATAATATTGACCCGTGTTTCTTTTTATTTTTTGCTGTAAATGTATATTATCATCTTCTATACATATAATTATAATCGTAACAAAGCCGTGTCTGTATATGAAACATTTTTGGAAAAAAGTAGGAATGATAACATGATTCCAAACAACATTATTTTAGATTTTTTTCAGTCTGTTGCATTTAATAAACTAATTTTCATGAAACGTAGCATAATTAATAGGTTAACATTTTTCCCGGGAACGTACGATATAGGGTAGGAGCACAGTAATCTGACCTACATACTCCATAGGCCACGAGAACAAAGTCGCGGGCACTAGCTAGTTCATTACGTATATTTCTAATTTTTATATGAATGATTCCGAAATTCCGCCTGCATAACTGTTGAGCGTGGGAAGCAATTAAGTTCAGTCTGTATAGCATGTCCTTCGGGACGTTAGTTTCTAATGTAAATGAAATGCGGACTAATTTCGGGAACCATCACTGACACCGTATTTTTTTTTTCTTATAGGAAAAAGGCGGCAGACGAGCATACAGTCTACTTGATGGTAAGTGGATACTGTCGTCCATAGACATCCGCGACGCATGCCAGCATCAGTCCGGAATGACAAAAGTTGCCATAGCCCCGGATGCCTACCTTTGCGGATTAAGGAATGGGTTGAGAGAGAGGGTTGTGAAAATGGGGAGGGATAGAATAGGATGGAATGGGAATGGGATCTGACATATCTTACTCACTGCTGAAACACGTACCTACCTACGTACGCTGAGGAAATACGATAAAATAGGAAAAGCAGTACATTTTAAGGTAGTCTTATGAGAGGGAGGGGTAATGTGGCCAGTCGAATGCGCACAGAGGTTGTGGGAATGCAGTGTGCAATATCCCCCTATAATCATATTAACACAAATATGAGGAAATTCCATATTTACACACAGACACACATTACATTTATTCATATCCAGATCTGTGCAAAAATAGAGCTACCTACATACATATTTTCAAAATAAAATACTATCTATATACAGGGTGTCCCGTAAGTAGTGGATCAAACGGATTCTGGAGGCAGGGAGGGGGGTCACGACCTATCAGAAAATACAAACTAAATTTAAATCAAACTGACAGTTAAAAAGTTATGAGCATATTTAATTTTTCTAAAAATTCTCTAATGAGAAGACTAAATATGAAAATATGTAAATTTTCAAATTTTTTTTTATTGTAAATGTTTTTTAAGACTTTTTTGTTACATTATAAATAAGACATTTTGTTAAAAAATCTTAACTTCGAACAATTTCAGTGCGGCGTTTGACCGAAGCCTGTGTAATAAAAATGTACTGCACATGTTTTGCCCAGTATTTTAAAAACTTCTACAATTCATGCCGATTCTAAAAATCTACAATACTATGATCTGAAATAATATGTAACATGGGGTATTGTTTTCAGGGTTTTCAACGGGTATCTATTTTTGGCTCTCATTCGTGAAGTTGTAGCTTCAAATCCTCGTACTTAAGTACGGATCTTTATAAACCGACCTAATATTAATGTATGTGATTACAAATTACAAAAAAAAAAAAATCCCTAGCTTAACGCCATATATTTACAACGTTACATAGTAGAGACGAATATTATCCGTTATAAATGTTTCTACTCGTAATATTTTTAGGGATCTTCCTACTCATATAAAAGAGATACTATGATATAAAGATAATTTTACACATACTCGTACCCGACATACGCAACAGAAACACGCTCTCTTAAGAAATTCAACCGCTCGCACAAATTATGGCCAAAATTGTATCAATAGTTAACTACAACGCACAAGCAATAATCATTTCTACTGCTTTGATTTCTTCTGCCTAACAAAGGCTTCCTTCAAAGCGCAAATAATATTGCGTTTAAAACAACAACGATCAACATAAAAACGCACACACCCACGCGCCCGCGCACGTATACATGCAGCTGCTCCTCAATTGTAGTCATTATACGTAACCAATGAGTGACTGCAGGTCATCTCACGCACCCCCTAAGGGGGCGGAGGAAATAGTGCCGGGATTTCTCCCTTTACCAATGACTTCATGTAAATATTCTACTAGACAGGCAATTCTAAAGAGCACTACTAGCACGGGTTGTATCGACTGAGGTGCGGGGAGTGGGAGGGGAGAATTTAATGCAGTGATTAATAGAACGCTTACGCAGATGCGACACGAGAACAATCTTTGCCTATTTCCATTTTGTCTCTGAGAGTATACTATTTTTTTTTATCTAGGAAGTTTGCGCATTTGTAGTGAAATTATATATGTAGGTATATACTGCAATGTGAATTTAAACTATACCTAAATAATAATAGAGTGGGTTCACGTACAATACTAATGTAATATAATTTCAGATATTACAATACATACATACGCACGTATATACTTAAATACATATCACTATTGTTTTTATATTATATACCTACATATGCCTAAGAGATGTTAGTTAAGAGTAAGTAAATTATGTACGTAGGTACTTATGAAATGCTATGACCTCGGAATACTTCTTTGTTCTTTAAGAATATTTTTTGCAATATCGTAGTATGAACCAATATCTAAACAAAAAAAAAATCAACTATCTGTAAACATTATTTTCTACCTACTTCCATCGTTAGGAAATGGTCTCATATAAATGAGTGTTTCTTATATTCTATGTTAATGTGATTGGTGGTAGTCGCTCTCGCTACTCGCACTTACATGATTTACAGTAAGAGTAAGCAAGAAAGACATATCAAGGATGGCTGACGAATGACTTTAATTTACAATAATGTAATATATTTTGGTTTTGTAAGAAAATACAAAAGAAATGAGTTGATTATATAAAATGAACTCCAGATCGTTTAAATACAGTCCACATGTAAATAATAACAACGTTATATCTCCAACATTAAACTAAACATGTAGTATTCTGTCGATTGCAGTTTGTCAATTACAAAACTTACTTATTACTTTGACTTATTACAAAACAAAGCACTTCTTTTCTCGCTTTCGCGCGATGACTTAAGGAGTTGAAGACTTCACTGTGACTTAATGAGCAATTTTTTAGTACTCCATTGCTTGTCTAGTAGAATACATAGAAGTCATTGTACCCAACTAAACTATTATTCTAAATTATGGTGCTGACAAAGGATAGCTAAAGTAGAATAAATATCGTGAAGTTTGAGAATTCGCTGCTTACAAATTCCGGGAACGAAATGTGAAATAATAATATAATTCCGGTTAATTTATAATCCATTGCCTAAAATATTTGAATAGAACTGTTGTTATTTTGCTTCAAAATTATTCGGAAAATCGGATCAATGTAAATTTTTGGTATTATTCCATGAATAAGCCACTGCATCTTAAAGCTTTTCATTCCTTAAGCCGAATATTCGGTATATTTTTAGAAATACTAAATCTGTTCATTACATGGTTTTAATTAACCAATCAAGTGCCTGACCTTGAACTTTAATTGTTTATCTATTGTATGCTCGTTTGCGGGCATCCCGAAGACGCCGAATTCAAATAAAAAATACATGCACCTTTTTAACACTGAATTTATTTTATGAAAGCTAACAACATTATTTTCTTTCAACTTTTTAAAATCACTCAATCGCACCGCGCAGCTGCGTTTGCTCCGATTTATTATGGATAGATAAACTCTTTATTGTACACATCAATACATGTTGCAAAAAGTAACACGAAAAGTATAACAGGTGGCCTTATCGCCAAAGCCATCTCTTCCAGGTAACCTTTAGGTGGTAAGGAGAAAACAGATAACAATATCAAAAATAGGTAGAGGGTGCAATTTTACATAATATCAAATCAACATACTATAACATAATAGTAATAATGTTTTATACATACGTGGGTGTGTCGTAAATAGTGGTCCAACGTTAAGGGGTCGATACACCATATATTCAGCTATCACATACCAGAATTTGAATTATTTTTTTCCACGGGTCTCTGTTTTATTCATTATTATTATTATTTTGAAAAATCGATACCTTGAGTTACTAATTTGGCTGTTATTTCCACAAATAACATTATTTTTTTATTTTGTTTCTTATTTATTATTGATAAATACATGTGCTATCACATACAATACTTTTTTAAATGGAAACTTAAAGATATTAAAGAAAAAATGTCTTTATTTCAAAATTCAACTCTAATCTCTAGCAAATCATGTGAATTCGGGGGCAAATGGTGTAAAAAAAATGTACTACACAATCTGTGCCCCTTATTTTAAAAACTTGTCCAATAAATGCAGATTCTAAAATGATATTAATAATAACCGATTCCATAATGAAAAAGAAGTTATGGCCATTTCAATTGAGAAGGAGCCGAATTTAAAAAATACACTTTTTCATTTTAATTAACTTACCGGTATTGCAAAATGTTTTGGACCCATTTAGAAGTAAATTTTAACTTAGCTATTAACAGCTGAGTGGTATTTGAGTCATGCACAAACATATCACAGGTAAACAAACGTGTCTCATGTAAAAAAAGGGTACTTGGCCAGATAACACAATACTCATTGAAACATCTCAGTATAGCGCGCATGCGTAGTGAAAAAAATCACAAGGTTTTTTTTTATTGCTATTCTCTTAAGTATGAACGAGACAGACTATGTCAAGAAGATATTCGTAATAATCTAATCAGTTAAAATGCTTCAGTGTGATCCCGTACGTCGCATGCGCTTCTAGTCTCTGTGTTTATCTCCGCCATTGAATTGCTTCTTTTACTTCCTGGACTCGGATTTGCTTCTGTTTGGACTTGTTGGTTTTTGTGATCCCTACGACATCGGCTACGTTATTTGGACTTTGATTTGCTCAACGATTTCGACAAACGTGCAGTGCAGTGAAGATTAGGCGATGTCTCAGTACACACCGCGTGAATATGCTGACATGCATTTTATTCATGGCGAATGCATAGGCATCGGCAGCCCGACTTTATTGTGACAGACATCCAGATCGAAGTCATCCAGATCTTCTTTTGTTTAATTAACGGCGGGATAAACACAGAGACTAGAAGCGCATGCGACGTACGGGATCACACTGAAGCATTACGAATATCTTCTTGACATAGTCTGTCTCGTTCATACTTAAGAGCATAGCAATAAAAAAAAACCTTGTGATTTTTTTCACTACTCATGCGCGCTATACTGAGACGTTTCAATGAGTCTTGTGTTATCTGGCCAAGTACCCTTTTTTTACCTGAGCCACGTTTGTTTACCTGTGATATGTTTGTGCGTGACTCAAATACCACTCAGCTGTTAATAGCTAAGTTAAAATTTACTTCTAAATGGGTCCAAAACATTTTGCAATACCGGTAAGTTAATTAAAATGAAAAAGTGTATTTTTTAAATTCGGCTCCTTCTCAATTGAAATGGCAATAACTTCTTTTTCATTATGGAATCGGTTATTATTAATATCATTTTAGAATCTGCATTTATTGGACAAGTTTTTAAAATAATGGGCACAGATTGTGTAGTACATTTTTTTTACACCATTCGCCCCCGAATTCACATGATTTGCTAGAGATTAGAGTTGAATTTTGAAATAAAGACATTTTTTCTTTAATATCTTAAAGTTTCCATTTAAAAAAAGTATTGTATGTGATAGCACATCTATTTATCAATAATAAACGAGAAACAAAATAAAAAAATAATGTTATTTGTTGAAATAACAGCCAAATTAGTAACTCAAGGTATCGATTTTTCAAAATAATAATAATAATGAATAAAACAGAGATCCGTGAAAAAAAAAATTCAAATTCTGGTATGTGATAGCTGAATATATAGTGTATCGACCCCTTAACGTTGGACCACTATTTACGACACACCCTGTATACACTTACTTAATATGAATACACTACATATATACATAATATTGGAAATGGAAGGAAAAATAGAATTTAAACAAAGGAGTACAAGACAAAGTAACGAACTAAGTAGACAAACAAGTAGGTACTGGAAAAGAGACGGGGTATGCTGAAATTACTGAGTCAGATAATGCTCCCTGACTTGACCCTTAAAACTATTTAATGTTTGAGCGCGTCTTGTAAATATTTAGAGGCGGTTTGATTAGGTGTTTTTGAATGGAATGTGCGGCGTTGCAGTTCGTAGTATCATACTGTGGGTAGATAGTACAGAGTAATTAAATCAGAAACTTCATTTAAAAACATTTTTTTTTTAAAAAATATCAAGTTCAGACAAAATTTGATAATTTAAATTATCGAAATTCTATATTAAGAGGGTGCATGTACTTTTATTTAACCCTGTATTCCTAGTCTAACCATAAATAATGTTACAAAGAAAATAGTGATATTTTTTTACAGTATCATTTTATTACAAGAATTTGTGTTATTTTAGAAATAAATAGGTAAGTTTCACACATCTTTAACCTTCACACTCCTTCACAGCTTTAATCGTCTGTTTAGTACGAATAATGTGTGGACGGCCAGACCTTTTTCTGTCACAAACAGAGGACGTTTCAATGTACCTACCGATAGCCCGGTACCCAAACATTCGGCTAATACCAAGGAGATGGAAAGTATTAAAAATTGCATTTGGCTCAGTGTCTTACGGTTTTCGTTATCACTCCATTCCATTTTAATATTATTAAAAAATTTAATAGCGATTGGCGTCAAAATGAGAAAAAAAACATTTATTTTTCAGGTGAGAATGACAGATTCCAAATTCAAATGTATTTTTCTATTATTGCTACGCTATTTATGGCCAGACGAGGTAGATAACCTACCTGTCTGATTATTATTTAATACCTGTCTAATTATTATTCCAATATCATCTGTTTAAGTAGCAAATAAATTGTTTTTCTCCTACTTGCTCGGAAATGGCTTCATTATTTTAAAAAAAGAATACGTCATTCGGCTCTTTTCTGTATGCACGCCAGCAATTTCCAACACGACGATAATATAGATTGCTGGACAGTAGCGAGGTTATTTTTAGTGCACTCTAACATAAATTAGGTTTTTTTAGGTACACGATATTTATTATTATAAAGGCTGAATGTGCATTTCTTTTCAAAAGTTTAAAAAAAGAACAAAGACTGCGCGCAGTCGAATTGGCAGGAATGAAACTTCTGTTTTTCGAATTAATTTGTTTATTGTTTCCTCGCAAATTAGAGAAAAGTATTATACAAGTCTCGGCCGAAATTCGAAATATTATTTTCCGATGAACATACATATATTGCTTGGTTTAATGAATTTAAAGAATAAAAAAAATATGCGCTATAATTAAATAATCCCCACATAAAGTTTGCGACACCAATGTTCATACTAAATAAAACAATGGTCATTAAACAAATTAATAACAAAACAATATCCCCGTAAAATAATTACTGAATTCTAAAATTAATTTAACCGAATTCATATTTTTCCAGGTTTCAAACATAAAATTATGCAGATTAGGTATATATTTTGACCAAGCATTTATGGGAATTATATATATATATATATATATATATTGATACATATAATAAAATCGCAATAGAGCCGTGTCTGTACAATATTTTCTTTTTGTAAAAAAATCGTTGCAACCAAAACAACCATTTTTAGAATTTTTGTCTGTCTGTGTCTGAACGCGCATCATGCAAAAACTACTGGCCGTGCAAAAACTTGGCATAATTATAGCTTGTATGTTGGGTTAACATTTAGGGTACTTTTTATCTGATTCATTATGAAGTTCCGCCGCAATCCTAAGTCGCTGGCGCCGATAGTTTGGAAATAAATAAATATTTTTGATTTGAACGAAATTATAAGATGGCCAGTTATTTTCTTTGGTACTGTAAGCATTAAATTATTGTACCTAAGTCTTTAAATATCTTTTCTTATTTCAAATACACTTTTTGTGTACAAGTTATTTTTGTAATATGTAATACTAATATAATAAAGAGGTAAAATTGTGTGTTTGTATGTATGTTGGAGGTAATCTCTGGAAATACTGAACCGATTTCAAAAATTCTTTCACAAATAGAAAGCTACATTATCCGTGTCTAATATAGGCTATATTTTATATTGAAATTTTGAAAAAAAAAATGAAGAAAAAAAAAAAAAACAACTCGAAGCGAAGCGAGGGCGGGTCGCTAGTATGTAACAAAATCATTATATTGTTTTAGTGTTTGCAATTTCGGGACCATTAAGCCGTCTCGCTGCCATAAGACATTTTGTGGTAGTATTATATAATAGTATTTGTAGTATCTGGTAATAGGTTTCATCAAAATATAATAAAATAATAACTTCAATACGAGCCAAAAAAAACCCGATGTCGTCTTACAGCTTATACTAAATTGCATTGTTTTCTATCTGATGGGGTGAGATGATGTGAGTCACTTTATTTAAATATAAAAAGTGTTCACTTAATAGTTTCAATCCAATACTTAATTGTGTAGATAGATAGGTTAATATAAATATAATATAGGTAGATAAGACGTTTATTCAGAGCACAGTTACAGGACACTACAGTTACAAAGGGTTATACAAACACATTGAATAAAAAAGAGATAGCGTAGTCTGCTATCCATGTGTCCTGTGACTGACCCGAATGGGCGTCCCGCTCAGCTTTAGCTGTGAGTCTGTGATGACACAGCGCTGATGTTCAGCTGGAACCCGTGGTGAAATTGGGACGCAAGGAATTAATAATATATGTATATATAGCATATTCATATAACTGTAAGCCAATTTAAAGAGTAAATCTAAAATCTAAGTATGTAAATCTCTATGAGTATAATTTATGTCTGTATTAAAATCGATAAACGCCGACTCATAATTAATAGCTTGTTATTAAAAGACAATTCAGCTTAAACAATAATTCTCTTAATATTATAGTCTTGAATTTCTCTCACTCCTTTATGAGAAGTAGGACGTTACGAGCTAAGCTGCAGTCAAGCGATTGTAGTTATAATAGAGATCGTGAATTAATAAAGCCGTCTCTGCCGACGTCTTACAAAACCAGGCGGAGATGAAGGTACGGTCTATGTACAGAATTTATAACATTTTGAAATAGTGGTTGGACTTATTTCCAGTGAGAAAGGCCAGAAGGTATGAGGCCTGATATATAAACTATACACGTCCTTCGTATGTTAACAATGTATATTTCCACCTAAGTATTAATTACATGACTTCCAATGAGCACAATCACACTTTGCTTGTATTGGCTAGTATCAAGTTCGTTTGCAAACGTTCCCGATCATTATAACGTCTAACGTCTACCGTAGTTTTATTTTGGAAAACCATGCAGCCCCTTACCAAATTTCCTTTTTGTGTTCTAATAGATATTATAGAAAGAATTGAGAAGCTATACAGAAGTTGTAGTTTATCAAATGAAAATTGTGACTGGAAAAACGGGATATATTTCAATAAAATATTAATATTAGGCTATTGACTAAAATTAGTTGGAAAAATAATATTGATATTTGAATTCATTACTAGACTCATTTTATTACTGAATTCAAGTATTAAAAATATTTTTTCCAACTATTTTTAGTGATAATGTATTTTTTTTAATTTGCCGCGATTTTCCAGTCTCAATTTCCATTTGTCAGACTAAATGCTAAATCAATATAGTCGTAGATTTTTTTTAAATCTCAAGGTTACTTACATCCATCGGATTTTGCAAGGTCGGCGGCGCGCCCGCATACCCCCTGGTGTTGCAGGTGTCCATGGGCGGCGGTAACACTTACCATCACGTGGGACCGCTTGCGCGTCCGCCCACTAGTATATATGGAAAAAAAAAATCTACAAGAATATTTGATTGGACTCAAAACGGCTTAATAAGTAGGATTAACTACTACTTAAATGATCTTTGTTAGACCGGCATTAAATATATTCGGTATATAGGAGACGTCACATCACTTTCACATTAAATTGAACTTAACGAGACCACCATTTGTGTTAACCGCACATCACACAAAGGTTAATGAGTCGTTGATGAGTGCTACACACTACATAGATACTAGGTATGCAATTCTACTTATAGGTACAATGTTTTATAGATCTAGCCACATGTGTGGGCACTAGGCATGTTCCGAATGCATTTGTTATCCGAATATATAAGAGAAAAGTATATTTCGTGAATACAAATACGAGTAGGAATAGTACCTAATCTTCTATGCAGACCCTTGTAAAATTAGTAAGTAGGTAAAATTTTAATTCAAATAATAAGCTTTTTTTTTAGTTTAGTATAAAATAAGTGCGTAACTTATTTTAAAATGAACTTTGATCGTTAATAATATTTTTTTCTTTTCATAGAAAAACTCCTTTACCTACTATTCATTTTGAATTTTTGTTATTTGATTAGTTAGTATTCGAGTTTATCGTTCAGAAAAGGCGTATAGTACGAATGCGAATGCTTAAAAATTGGCGAGTAGGTATTCGCCAAAACGAATACGAATTTTCGGAACATCCCTAGTGGGCACAAAGCGTGTCGATTAATGCCGACACACAAAGATTTTGAATAGGTTTCAGTATATTGATTTCTTTGGTACCTACAGTAATTTGATGACAAGGACGTCTATCTACGACAAGTACGAGGCTATTCTACATTGTGCAATAATTTGATCAATCAAACGCGGCTTGGCCCAATGGAGCCATTAATCCATATAGAACAATTGAAAGTAAAAGGTCACATAAATTGATAGGCAACAAAATATGTTCGAAAATAATATCAAATAAGTTATTCGATTGGAAATTTATACGGACGACTGGATGTCGAGCTGATGTATATCTTAGTCTTATTTTCCATGAACATAAGGAGAACAAACCGTCTTGTAAATAAACTACTTGAATGCCTCCTTGTCTTGAGAAAAGAATAATGGTATTTTCTATTTCGTTAAGTCGGGCGATGTATAGTTACGTTCGCTCGGATGGCAGCCAGCTGTGCCAAGCGCCCGCATAGTCTCTTGTCCCTCCCGTCCGGCGAAGATGTAATATTATTACTGGAATGGGCAAACGTTCGTATGCGCTGTAATGTTTATCGAATCGTCCTAACATGGTTTCAAAATCTTTCAGCTCGAAGTCTGGTCAACTACTCTCTTCCACTGCGTACCTTTCTCGTACCCGCCCCATGCATGATGGGTGCATATGCACATGAAGTTACCCGCATGCAAAGTGCCGAGCGTTTAAATTCCACAACACACACATTGCTTTGTCTCTTCTGTTCTTTGCTATGTACTCCTATTTGTATAACTTAACACTACAAGCAATAATTTAATTATTTTATAAGTGGTAACATGTGGAAAAGTTTGTAAAAAAAATGAAATATAATTATTTTTAGAAATCTACTTGATTATGTAATTCAATCCTTCATAATTATGCCCAATAATTAAGAAGTCTCTAATTATTTCCCAGTATGCGACTATACTTTCCCATTACCAAATGAATTAATGAAGTAATCGATACTTTTTTCTATATACATACTACTTGTTTTAGGTGTTAATGGTATCGATCTTTTTGTAATTAATTATAAAGAGTGTAAATTCAATATGGTGTGACGACGACCCATGGGCGCCAACTACACGGTCTGATAGATAATGATGTCCCAACTTACAAGGTGCCAACAACACGAGGGAGTCTCTCGCGGCGATATTCTTGCCCGTGCCACTAGTTTCCATATACAAGTAGTACCTACTTGTACATGGCTATCGCAGAGCCAATCTACTCACGGCGATATCCGCCGCGAGTAGACGAGAATAACGCCGCGAGAGACTCCCTCGTGTTGTTGGCACCTTGGAAGTTGGGACATTATTATCTATCAGACCGTGTAGTTGGCGCCCATGGGTCGGTTTCCTATCTTCTGTTTTTCTGCAGTTTTTCTGCATTATGGAATTGGTTTCCTATCTGCCTATAGTTTTATTTTGCTATCAACAATAGATATTTTCCTTGAATAGTTACACCATTCGTTAATTTAACAATGATAGGTACCGAGGATTTAAGTAGGTAGTAGGTGAATTATGTAAGTTAAAGGATAAGTTAAACTTAAGTGATATGTCGCATGATCAATCGACATAAGCTTTAAAGCATTCATTACTCGCGCATATCCTTCGTATTTACTTGTCAATACCAATACGTTAATAAATAATTTATGTGGTGCGAGCGCGAGTCTCTTCCATTTTAATGTTATTATTGATGTCTCGGACCTAAATCAAAACGCCGTGAAGTCCCCCCCACACTTCCATATTTTCGCACCCCTACAACGTCGTATAATGGCCATTGACCAAATTTATCGACTCATTGTTGTAATATTTTCAATGGGTTGAACGTTACTTGTGAAAAAGTTTCGGTGTAATACACGGCCGTATACTAAATAAATTTTGTTTTAAATGTTATATTAAAATAGTATTGACAAGTAAGTGTAACATTATATTGCCACATTAATTAATGCTTATTATCGTGAAATGTTAATTATAATAACATTTTTAAATATAATTAATCTCGGATAATTAATTGTTAAAATATTGAGTAGAGATTGTTATTTCATTAACATAAAATCGATAATCTGAATTATTACGACACTTTTAAAATCAATATTATCCATAACACACATATATACCCAGATAGCCATAAATATTGTTACAAAGGAAACATTGATATATTTTTTTACATTATTATTTTATTAGAAGAATTTGTGGTATTTTAGAAATAAATAGGCAAGCATTTTATAAATATAACGGTCATTCGAAATGGTCGTCATTTGATTTGATTTTATACAATCTTTAAAACGTTGTGGCCAGTTGCGACCCTTATGGAATGTTCTAGAGATTCAATATTATCATGGCGTTTAGAGCATGCCATGCTCTCTAAAACATACCATAAATCATAATCGAGTGGATTAAGTTCGGGACTAGATGACGGCCAGTCTTCAGTTCTAATGAAGTTCGGAATATTCCCTTCTAGCCACGCCTGTGTTGAGCGAGCCTTATGACCTTGTGCTGAGTCTTACTGAAAGGACCATTCTTGGTTATGGAATATTGTGTTGATAAGAAAATTTATGACCTTCTCAAGAATCGTATCCTGATACACTTGTACCGACGTTTTAATACATATTTCATAAAAATATGGTTCAGTCACTCCGTGATAGCTAACACACCAAATCGTCACTGAAGCCGGATAGTGTCCAAGCTGCACCCTATTGACCAATTGAGCAGTTTCTCTAGAGTTGTGAATATAAACTTGATCATTCTGCTTGTTAAAATGTTCCTCAATGGTGAACATTTTCTCGTCCGTACATAAGATTTGTCTGCGAGCGCCCGTTGCGTAACCCCGAAAAAATTGTTTTGTTTTGACAACCTTATTTTTCTTTAAATTATCAGAGGAATGAACAGTACGTCTTTTGTAAGCAGCAAGTCCTAAATCATCTTCTAAAATACGTGACATGGTTCTGGGTGCTATGTGCATCTCTCTGGATAAAATCTTGCTTCCGGACGGGATTTCTTCGGATTCTCTCCTTTACATCTTTAACCGTCTCTTTAGTACGAATAGTGTGGACGGCCAGACCTTTTTCTGTTACAAACAGAAGACGTTTCAATGTAACCTACCAATACCTACCAGTACCAATGTAACTACACAAACATCCAAGTGGATGGAGTTTAAAAATTTCATTTGCCGCCATGGCTACTTTTTGAAATGCAATCACAGCAATACGGTTTTCGTTATCACCCCACTCCGTTTATATAATAGTGCAATAATTAATAATGATTGGCGCTAAAATGAGAAAAAACATTTATTTCTCACGTGAGGATGACAGATTCCAAATTCAAATGTAATTTATTTATTTTTCTTTATTGTAACTATTGTATAATAACTTTATTGTTATTTACGATAAATATTGACTTACGGGTTTTCATATCTTACCAGTATTACCATACTTAATTTATCTTTGGGACGTAAACATATTTTCAATACAAATATATATTTTTAAAAACAGTTTAAATTAAAGTTGGTATTTTATTTTATAGGTTGCTTATTGGAGAAACGTATATAATGGAAACGATTGTTTGTCTCGGCGTATGCTTAGATAGAAAGGATATTTACGTATTTATATGTATGTACATTAAGTAATATGTCATTCTAACACTATAATAACGTAGGAATATCACCATAATAACATCAAACGCCATCGACTTACATATCAATCGTGACACAATTCGCACACAATTGTGCTGTAATTAAACAAGGTCACATGTTTATTATTATATCCGCGCACAAAACACTTTAATGCCCCGGACGTCAGTGCGCTCACGTATGTTTCCTATTGAAAAAGTGAGGAGAAACTGGCGCGACCTATACAAAGGGACGGAAACGAGCAAGGAAGAAACACTGCCTGTAATAGCTCGGTGTGCGACGTGGCGTCGGGAGATTTTTGTTTTGGTTAAAAATATTATCTTTTTTTTATATCATATGAAACAAGCAGTCAGAAATTAACAACACTTTTAACACGTTATTAGATGTTAGATGCCCTTTTTGTGGACATGGGCTTCCACATGTCCTTTGTCTTGTGCATGGGGGATGTTTGGCGTTAAACGCCAATCGGGTTAGCGAGTGTACTCTTCTTGAGGTGGTGTAGTTCCTCAGGGATTGTTGTAGCGGTTTTGTTATCCCTTGTTAGTTTGTTAGTCGCCTATTACGAGACCCACAGGAAGAGATGGGGCGGTGCTATTCTAAAGCCAGCCGACGTCACACGGCTTGCCTAGTATAAAAGTGTCGCATAAAAGTATAAGTGTCGCATAAAAGTATAAGTGTCGCATAAAAATTATTATTAAAAGATCAAGAATGGGGTTAAAATTATACGATTGTTCCAAAAATATCGATCCGATATCATTCCAAATTTACAACCGTCAGACAAACAGTGATAAATATTATTTTAAACCTCCGTAGTAAGTAAACAGGGAAAGAACGCGGTTCGCCCGGTGACCTACTTGTAAATGGTTGCTATTCAAGCCCTGTGAAATTACCCGCTGCTTTATCTCGCTTCCGTGATGTAATAAAGCCTATATTGTCTAGGCTGTGACTTATTCGTATTCAAGCTTACCAGCGGAAATATAAGCATAACAGAACGATATTTTTTGGCTATGACGTAAGAATTAATTATAGTCAAGTATAATTATAGTATCTAAAATTAAGTAATTATAGTTTGTTAGGAAACATGACTACCCCCCGGCGTAGGATAGCCTAAATCTATTTTTTTAAATAAATACGCAATCAATCCATTTCATACCAATAGCATATGTCTCTTTACTGCTGAATACAGGACTCTCGCAAGGCTCGCCATCAGAAGTTAAGCTATTGTCACTACGCCCTAATCTACCAGCTACTACCAGCGAACTTCTTAAAGTCGTCGGTCTACTTAGCAGGATTGCGTTCCACGTTTCGTTTTGTGGTACGTAGTCTGTCTCTATTCAAGGACTCGTCTAACCGGCCGGTCATCGGTTCTGCGGCAGATATAACCCGCTAATTGCCACTTAAGCATCTATGAGCTATTCTATCGTTCTTTGAGGAATCTCTTTGTCTCGGATTTTATGCCTAATGAAAACTCCGAATAGAGATGTATACAGTTCTCTCTAAGCAAGTCGACAATGTCGCCTTAGTTGGATAAACGTCATGTGACAGTGAAAATGCATGATGGTAAGAATGTTAGAATTTTAACGTCTCACTGCTTGCACAGGCCTCCCCTAGTAAATCATTAAGGGGCTTCGGGTCATAATTCATCACGTGGGCTCTCTAGGAATTAGTCGTTACTCGATGGTGGATGCACATGGTCCAGATTTTGATTTTTTGTTCTTTTTTCTTGAATATGTGAATTTCAAATTAAAAATGAATGCTGCACTGTAATGATAGCACTTTGGTTATCTTTGCACACGTACAAAATACAACTAACAGTTGTGTCTGTTTTTACGCTGCTTTGAAATAAATACAATGCAATCTTATATCGTATTGTGTTTGGGTTGTTTATTGTGAGGATTTACTGCGTGAAACAAATGCATGTTTACTTTATATCCTATTTTTTCAAAGAAATAAAGACAATTTTTCACACAGGACGATCCCTGTGTTCACATGTTCCCTGTGTTCTAAAGTAACTACACGTTTAATATTGATTAATATGATTATTACCTTGGAATAAACATCTACTTAACATATTGGTGTCGTCTACTGAGGTACCTCTAAGTAGCTTTCGATGGCTACAAATACCGTTTGTCATCTGAGATGTCAATAGAGAGCCTATCACAACCGTGTGTAGCCTTTGGGTAGCATATACAAACGTCTACGCTGTCAGACAAGACATCTAATACAAACACATTGACGGACTGATCGTATGACAGATTTGCTAATTTCCCTTTGCTGAATATAATTCTAAAACGGACCCTGGGGGTCATGTCTCCCCAAGCAAATGATTTATGTATAAGCGATTCGCTTTAGCTATGCTCCAATAATAGCACCATAAAAACATACTAAAGGTAGAAAGGGAATATCCTAGTACATTTATAATATTACACTACAATTTGTTTGAATACTTAAAAATAGACAATGTAAATGTAGCACCAGCTATAGGTAGCTATGCTTATAGAGTGGTGTAAACGGATAAATTCCGATCTATATAGATCTAATCTATCTAATCTGGTATCAGTTAAACAGCACTTTTTCCTCGAAAAATCAATTTAAATTTATAATTAAATGTTACAAATTGACCATAGGTATACATACATACGCAAGCGTTGGGATAAACAACAAGTTGTTTGGTTTCCTCTACCTACCCTACATCCTCCACTAACACATACGTTAGATACATAGAGGCGTCAGGTGCACACAGACTATTTGTGTAGTGTTTATTTATTATCTGTAGTATTGGACACAGATATGCGATCTATCTTATTCATAATATATAAGTCCGCCGGTTTTACCGACTTCTAATTACTTGTATTATATATTTCTCTGTATGTTTTGGGGTACAATAAAGTGTATCTATCTATCTATCTATCCATGGTATTTTCAAAGGGGGAAGATGCACGGTATAATTCTACAGCCGCTGGACGCCATGTTATCCATCTCTCACAGAATACTACCGTAAAAACCATATTTCCTACTTTATTCTATTTACCAAATATACGAGTACGTACGTTTTTCGGTAGTAAGTGATATTAAGTGATATATGCCAGAGCCCATTCCAATCCTATTCTATCCCTCTCCATTTTTCCAAATCCTTCTCCGAATCTATTCCTAAATTTCCGAAGGTAGAAAGTGCATTCGGGGGGTATTTGTTATTCTGAACTGATTTTGACATGTATATGTCCATAGACGACACTGTCCACTCACTATCAGATGGACTGTCTGTTCGTCTGGCGCCTTATTTCTATAAAAATAATGATAATCTATTGAGTGACGCCATCGAGCTGATACGTTTATCAACATAAAGTCACTGTTGTTAGTTGAGAAATAAAATCATTGTTTACTTAAAAATATTACGTTATTTAATCCATATAACTGTTTACCTTGATATACTGTTGTTGACCAAATATGTTGACCAAATCGTAAATATTCTTACTTTAATATATTTGTAATAAATGTTTCAAACGTATATTCTGGCACTCGGCAGACTCCGTTGTCTTTTCATTGAACTCAGTTTATTGAAGTTTTATTTCCGACATGTTTTACGTTCGCCTGTTTTACGCGATGTGACGCGAGACAAAATAGGGAATATATCCTTTTACGGCCTCGTCAGCAAGGAAATACAATTTCGGGTTTCAGCTAGGTTGCGCGTAGTTTTACTTTGGAACGACATATTAAAGGAGAATGAACCGTACGATTATATTATTATGTTATTGGTAACGTAAAGGTCCAATATAGTATAATTGGATGTCGCTCATGAACACGGATGTAAAAATATCTATACATACTAATTAGTGTTGCAACAAATAGTACAGTCGACCTTCCGCCGAATACCGAATATTCGGTGGGGTCCTCGGCCGAATAGCCAAATATTCGGCCATATTTCGCGCCAATTTGTCTAGGCGCATAGAGGCACAGCTCACACTGTCCTTTGATTGGCTCGCGCTTCCTTTATTCCGCCTTTATTTAACGTTAGGTGTTGACAACGAAATTGTAGCAGACCTTAATCTAAAATAATTACATAGGAATAAAAATCCATTTTTGATTACTAATTTTAAAAAATATGTAGATATCTTATTAGTAATCAAAATTTAAAAGCGGTAGATTGTGGTGTAAAAATATATTTTTTCTGCATTTCGAGGAAGAAGCATGTTTCTCTTCTCTTCATACAAATGCTCTGCTTCTAAAAAAGTAAAAGCAATTTCATACTTTAACTCCTATTATTGTTTAAAGGAAATCAATTAATTCTAAGGTAATACAGTAAGCAAAAGAGTCTGTGAAATTCATCTAAATATATGACGCTGACTTCCCACTGTATTCTTCTATGTAGGTACGATACATAAATTTATTTACTGATTTTAACAAAGTAACCCTACGGTAAAGCCGGCTAAAAATCCCTGTACAAGAAAGTTTGAAAATTTATTATACTATGTTTTTACAGGCGTTCCCAGTTCCTTAATCTAAAATCGATAGAAACGACGCCGAACAAAGTTGAGAATAGTACCATAAGTTCGGAATCGAAGAAAGTCGGACCTTTTCGTTCAACACCTGCGTAAAGATATGCTCCGTTGATAAAGCCGGTAGTTCTTGGAGTTCCGCACCCGAAATGAGATAACACGAAACCTTTGTCGATGTTTAGACAACTGAATGGACGGCAACCATGTGTGAAATAATCTAGTTGGCATTTTGAGAGTAGGTTAAAAGTTGCTACCTATGTGAATAGGTAGAGATTGTTGATAAATTTATTCCTTTTCCTTTTAACGTAAGTGTCTATGCTTATAGCTGGTGAGAAAACATTATAACCTTATTTAATTTCAAATAGTAACTGGCGAGAAAATATCTTAACCAAATCGATTTGTAACTTCATTTGAGACCAATTTGTGATTTATCTAACGATTCTAAGAGAAACCCAATAATGTACACCATCAAAGTAACCGTTAACAAGAATTGAAAACAGTTCAATTGCTCATTATATGTGTCAGTTTCAAATAACACAGTTAGATCAAATATATTTGCGAATAATAATTCACGTGGTAATTATGTAACCCATGATTACTTCTATAACCTTAAAAATTACTAAATAAAAAATGAAGGTAAAAAGAATCGTGTAAATCTTTTCCACTATTCAGTAATATTTATTACAGAGATTACAGATCACGACTTTCGTATTTCGAAAAAAAAAAGATTACATTTCCATTAAGGAATACCAGCTGAATTTAAAATCAGTTTTGGAAGTTTATATATCGACTATTATGTGTGTAAGACAACAAAATTAATAGACAACCTGGGAGCGTATTTCTTAATTAACGGACTGAAATGTTTGTCAGAAAAATAGTTTAGCCTATATCTTGGTTCAGTTCAAAGACGAGCCAAATCGTTTCAGTAGATCCAAAATTACGACAGCACAAACTTTTGAAATTTTCCAAAAAAAAATATCTACTCGTATATACATACAAATTATGTCGTTGGACTCCTGAAGCTCCAAACTTTTGTATAGACAATTTTTTTTAAAACGTATATAAAAATAGCGAAATCTTCCTTCCAACTGTTGCGTGCTGTCTGTTCCAACTGTCTTTTGAAAACTTTCAACTAATAATGACTGCATTTTAGCGATTTATTCAAAGAATCACTATGACTTTCTGTGTCGTAAAATAACCTAGAGAACCTTATTTTTTATTTACTTAACATGTCCACTACTGAAATAAGTAATAGGTATGCTAAATATGGGAACTATGAGGGTGTCGATGAGTCGAAAATAATATCAACATGTTGTTTTCTGACTTCCGTACTCATACTCGTACACTCGTACTCGTACGTTTTTATAACTTTTTTATAATAATACCTAATAATACCAATTATTATAAATACCGTGTTCCAGGTTCAATAACTGGAGAAACTACTTTGTTTAAGATTTGATAATGTTCGACTCTATGAGTTTTTGGAGCTACGATTTAAAGATTCTAATTTGTAAGTATTTGTAGTATTAAGAAATTGTCTTTTTTTGGAGGTGGATCATAACGTAACTTTTCCATTTCAGAGTTTTTGAGAGTTCGTAATACGCAACGACGCGCACTGTTTCCTCATGGGGAAACGTTGCCAGATGTCAAAGTAAAATGTTTTATATCCCATTCCTCAGTCCCGCCGGAATATTCCGCGGGATGTCATCTATATTTGAGGTTGAACTTTGAAATAGTGTGGTAAAATATTATGTGTATTTTCAGTTTCGATTTATATTTATAATCTTTTGTTTTTAAAAAAATATGACCTAAGTAGAAATAGATCAGAGATTCATTTATTAGCAAATAATTAAACATTGACACGGGAATAAAACCAGCCATTATCAACATAATGTTCCATAAAAAGTGATTTCTTTATTTTGACATCATGGACAAAAAGTATTTAATGCCATATGGCATTAAGTCCACCATTTGTACAAATTACTTGTGCAATGAAATTAAAATAAACAAATAAATATAAATACAGGTAAGCACCTGTAATTAAAATTTAAATGTAACTTAAATCCGCGTGAAAATACAACCTCATTTAAAAAGTTCTTACTCTGAAAAATTTATACATGTGGTAGACACAGTGGAACGATAAATATACATTTTTGCTTTTTATAGCACCATTGTACAAGAAAGTCAAAAATATAATATAGCAAAGTGCAGGATGATACATATAATTTCAAAGTAACAGAATATGACAGGAAGATGTATATAAAAATACATATTGTAGCTACTAGTTTATTTTAATGTTACATCATACTTTAGCGTATTATAGTATATAATAAACTCTATAAAACTTTAATAAATAATCCAAATAAATCATATTATATATAAGTTATATTTAAGGAACGGTTCTGGTATTACTGTAGGTTCTATATAGATTAAAAAAATAATTTTCTAAAATTCTGATCATAGTATAAAGTAATAAACAAATAATATAGTAGATATTTGGGTTACAACGTAGATTGCTTATAAACTAGATTATCTTGTATGTCAGGAGTTAGGTACCTTCCTAGTACCTATGTTACATGGTATTTGCGTATAGAAGTCAGTCATATGAGCGAACTTGTACAAAGAAACGACCTACAGGTATACATCATTAATCTGTTACGCTCAATAGTAGATCTCGTTTGCTACTAAGTCCTACAGAGATCAGTCTATCAGAACATGAGACTGAGTATACAAATAAGGAATATATAAATACATCTCTATAAATACATAGTACACATGTGACAGAGTATTTACCAATTGATGCGATACAATTTGGAGCAGCCTGTGAATTGAGTGGTATGTATTGACGAATGAAGTTACCAACGTGTTTAATAATATCCTCGTAGTGTATTTATCAATGCCTATTAGTGCAACAATTTAACGTGTAACATCTATCTGTGTAATACCATACCATGCTATCAGCGTATGTCTCTCCCCTGCTGGATCTAGGCTTCTCCCAAGGCTCGCTACCACAAACGATCCTGGACTCTTCTCATTCAACCACCACCGAAGAATTTCTTTAAGTCTTCCGTCCACCTGGCCGGAGGGCGTCCAATAATATTGTAAACGAACTATTATGAGTATGTGCAAATGTAATTGAATTTTTACCTTTAAAAGATTGTGGAATCTGTTTTCCAAGTCTAATCAACAATGGTTAAGTGGAACTATTAATTTGGATAAATTATGAAAAGGTACCAAGAATAATTGAAAACAAGTTTAAGGCACCAACATAATAATATATTCTAGCCTCAAATTACGATGCACTTCATTCTACACACTACATAAACAACCCGGGTTTCCAAGCTTGTTTGCTTCCTAAACGGCATTCACCACTGACACCACAATACAAAGAGCTAGACCTCGGAGACCGAAGACACAAGGGCACTATAGATCCGATCCACACTTGACGCGATTCAGGCACGCGTTTCTTGGAATTTCTAGTATTTTCCACATTGTTCTCTCATGTCTTCTCGTGTCAAATGTCGTACCAAATAACATTCTAGGTCACATATAAAGGAAAAAAACAAAAGTACAGTATCTTCACACATTTTTCATTCGTAGATATTGTATGAAATAAAGCACGTCTCTCTACAACTGGCTGAATGCGCCTAGAATCAAGGCAAATGTGAGTTGTCAAGTGTCCATCCCTTCCTTGTTTCTGTCCCTACGCGTAAGACGCAATTAATGTATTTCGAGTTTTTACGTGTATTTACTGCATTATTGTATGTAAATGTTAATCTGAATCCACAAAATAAAAACAATTTTTTGGGACATTAAGTCGTTTCAATCCAACAAATATAATTCTATTTATGTCACAAAATTTAGTGTTGATAGGTATGTGTAAATTTTGATAAATACCTACTTTTACACTTAATTAAATATTTCGATTGAATGGTGACAGCCTAGGGTTATCTATACTCGATTCCATTCGTGTGATCGTGAGTTCAAATCATCGGCTCATTCCAGTGAGTTTCTAATTAAGTACGAATTTAAAAAATATCACTAGCTCGGCGGTGAGGGAAAACATCGTGAGGAAACCCGAATGTGTAAACTGGAGTAAGTGTAATGTGTATGTTGACCCCATCGGACATAGTGGATGATATCCTGAAAACCCCCTGTGATCTGCAGTGGCATGTTATAGGCTGATACCAATCAATCCATCAAATACATAAAACCTTTTTTTTTCTTGTTTACTTTCACTACGGCGCGGCGTCCTAAAAAAAGGATAAAGCTCATTTTTTTATGGAAAAGTGGTCTACATGGACACCTGCAACGCCTGGTGACCTTATAAAGACGTATAATGATAGCTATATTGAAGAATCCTATGTTGCAGTGTAACGGAAAGCGATACATTCAGTTTGAGTTGAACGAATCTAGAGTATAGGGTTTGCAGGAGTGTGCATACTTCTGAAAACTGTTCACGTACGTCGCTTACATGTTAAATGACGGTTCTGACGCATGGATGCGGAATATGATACACTTTTAGATACAAATAGGAAAAAGAATGCTGCATTGTCTCTGTGCAATTCTATGAAAGAGCGCCATTTTCTTCCATAACTGGCCTTTTGTTCTGTTTAACATCAGGTTCTGACTGTAAGCGTCGCCTGTAGTAATTCAATCTATGCTCAATGCGCTTTGTCTTGCGATGTATAGAAGAATAAAAGCAAAGGAGTATTTTTACTCTTGACAGAATTTGTATCGAGATTCATTATACATTCTCGTATAATGAATTACTACACCTATTTCTCGTGTTTCAAAATAATGAGTGACGAGATTTGAAACAAAATATCAGGAAGTCGTTATATTGAACTATGATTTCTTGCAGCTTCTTCAGTTTTTTTTATATATATTTTTTTTCTTATTAATAAAGCTGAGCTTAAATGTTACATGTAAATACTACCATAACAAGACCTCTGTCATATATTAATGAGTTTGCAGGAAATTTTGCCCTGGCGTGTTCTGTGTTGTATATGATTGAAATGTAGAATCTATATCAGAATCAATTGGTTAATTAAGCTCAAATGTTCTCTATAATATTTTATATTGATTGTATCTTTGAATTCACTGAAATACCTAAAAGTGGACTATTTGAACGCGTGTAGGCGATTGGTGATTGCCGAGCACGGGACATAATAAAATTACAATGAAAAAGCTTATCAAATTAAAACACAACACCGTGTGTTTTAATTTGATTTCGTGTGTCGTAGAGTGCGTTGTACCTACAAAGCGTATACTTTTCAGAAGTTTATTGGTTCTCGCATTCTACTCGTTAAATTCAGATAACGCGAATTATAGGCACAAATTGTGGCATATAGTTTTTGTTGTCGATTTTGTTCAAGCACAATTTCCGCTGTGCGATACAAAACTAATGTTTTATATTGGCATAATTTACAGTGCAATATCATTATATTCTTATAAAAGCGTTCCATGTTGAAGGACTCTTCAAGAACTATTCTGCTCTTCCAATGATTGGGTATTTTGATTGAAAGTAAGCTGTTCAATGGCAAATCCTCAGAATCAGGTCAGTAAGTTTTTGAAATTGCTCCTTATAGATAAATCGTTTTCTTCATATAATTGAGAGAGGTAAAATCTTTTATTTTGAATCAATTAATATATCGTGTAGTTATTGAATATAATTACTCCGAAGTTATAAAATTTCTTAGCAACTATAGATAACTAATGACACAGGTGATTATAAAGTAAATTACTTATTACCTATGTTTACCTTGGAAAACAAATATTAAAAAAACAATTCTAACCTAGCATTGGTTAATAGAAGGATATCTCTGAGTTGGAATAAATATTGGTATTTAAAAGAGACATTTTAAAGTTCTAAAGAAACTAATGGGTCTAAGGAAAACTGCAATGGACTGTTGCATTTTGCTATACCTGTCCTATGGCTCACAAACATGGATATATACAGACAATATAAAAAAAACAAAATAACTACATGTCAAAGAGCAATGGAAATATGGAAATAAGTATATTGAATACAAAGAAAATTCAAAAATTAAAAGCAATAAGATAAGTCAAACAACAAAATTTATAGATTTTCTAAATACATCACTCACTGGGGCTTAAATGGAAATGGGCAGGACATGTGGCGAGAATGCAAGACGGGAGATGGACAATAGAAGCCGCAAAGTGGAAAGGACAGTCCGGAAAGAGAAAATCCGGCAGACGGGTTCTCATCACCAAAAAAAAACAAATTAATTAAATTGACTTAATTATATTGACTATTGCTTGAAATATTAGAATGCTTCAAATATATTATGCTGATTATTATTTATTAGATTGAAATAGAAATGTGTCTTAGAATACCTACTATTCATGTGTATGTATGTAAACGATGACAAAAATAAATGATTTTATTATTATCATGAAGTAAAAGGGCATAATGTGTCGATGTTTTGTTACTAAAAGTAAAGTTACTAAAAGTTACTAAATAAGGACATGAAGTGCAATATCATTATTGAATCGTTATTATATTTTCCTACACTTTTTATGTATTCATCTGCTGTACACTGTAATGACAATTTTCTCACCTTTGGTGATATACTCGTACACATAGATATAGAATTCAAATCAAATTAGTCCACCTCACTATAAAATGTTATAAGAATAACAAAGGTAAGTTTATTACGCAAAGAGACAAATGCGTATCGTAAACTGGAGGATCTACGGGTAATATCGAAGGACAACGCACAAAGGGAGCCCGTTATACTATATATCGGTCCCTTCGCTATAAAACCCTTCTTACGAAAATCAAGGGTGGTAATACGAACCGCAACGGTTATTGTTATAAGTGCAAAATTTCATCAATAGTACTATTTTCACTTTGAAATAGAAAGGAATGGATGAAATACAATTACTTAAACAGGAACTTGACACAAGCGTCCTATTTCTTTCTTGCCTGCTACAGTAATGGGTTTGCTACTACGCTCTCCCCAGCGTTGCCGCTGCCGCCCCCCCCCCCCCCCCCCCTCCCACCCTTCAGGCTCCGACGCCGTCGGTGCCACCAACAATGACCTCGTATTTCAGTCGGAATTGCTCAAACACGGAACAGCGAAAACGTGGAATAGCGTTTACAATATTTTATATAGTACATAATAATATAACAGTACATCGTTCTGTGGTGGAAGTTATAACTATTCTAAATTGTGAAACCGTTTCAACCGCTCAGCGGGTTTAACAATGAAAGACAGGAATGAATTTAGTATTATGGATGGGAAATCCCATGGCGTATAATATTGTTTCGAGCTAGTAGTAAACATTCATTGAGATGTGAGATGGTGGCGTGGATTGCGATCCTGTTTACTGTGTTTGGAAGTATATGAATTATAGTAACATTATCTTAGAAAAGGGACCTTATTGTCGGTTTTTTCCTAAATATTAGGACTATGATGAATTCTTAAAAAATAACATAATTTTAAAATCAAATTTAAAATCTATCTTAAAACTCAGATGTTAGAACATGTTTCTAATAAAACAGAATTTTAAAACTACCAAATTTTAAGTTACAAAACTCACTATGTTCACACCTATAATAAAGTTCCTTTGCACAGACATTATTTTTATTTAACATACTTCATTGCACATTGTCGTACATGTCGTTAATGTCTTAAAACATTACCTATTTACCAGCTAACCCTTGGATTGATCAGAAAGATACATTGGGAGGTAAGATGAGAAATATCTATACATATAATAAAATTATAACAGGCCGATGTCTGTACATTATAGATATTGAATTATAGCAACAGAAGCCAAAACAACAGTTTTTAGAAATTTTGTATTTAGAATTATGTAATAGATTATGGTATACTGAAGGAGGTTTCAATATAATTGTCTTAATACCCAACCCATCTATACCACAAGGGCATAACAGTAGGTCTACATCACTCCCAGCGTAGCAACTCGCAAATCTCCCAACCCACGCTTGTCTAAGAATAGGTAGATAAAGCCTTTGAACTTTAAATTTATCGAACCCTATGACATTAAAGCACCGCTATATTACAGTTTCTATAACTTGAGGTAAAATTTTCGGTCCACCGAGTATTGAGTGGACTACGCCGTAAAAACCTTGCAATTACTAAAATTGTTTTAATAAGCTTATAATTACAGATAGTACTTAAGCTGTTAAATTAGTTTAAAACTCCCTAACCTAAAACTTCTTAATCTGAAACTTATTTAGGCCGCCGTTAAGGCAACTACAGTTTCACGAAAAACAATATCGGCTCTTTTCCGTATTTTCCCTAAGCGGATTTAATACTTATGTTGTAGTTCTAATTTCATATTAATTCACAGCTTTAGTTGTGTAGGTCTGATAGTAATGGAATGAGATTGGTTTAGATTATTTTAGATACATTGCAATTTAATAAATAAAAATTAATACATTATCGTCATTATAGTGTTTCTTATTATCATTATCATCATCTCTGTCATTATTTTCAATATTGACAAAGTAATCGCGTCTTGATAGTAACGGATTTAGATTGTTATAGACTCTTTTAGACAGATAGGAATTTATATAGTCACTAGCTGATCCGACAGACGTTGTCCTGTCCAAATTTCAATAAGTTCATACAAAAATCCCATAAAAAAAAGCACCTTCAGTTTTTCCCAAATTTTCCATTTTTTCAGGCATCTTTTCCAATTTTTCTTTCCCGAAAAACCTTATTCGGACTATTAAGAACATTTAAAAAAAAAATAGCCAAATCGGTCGAACCGTTCTCAATTGATGCGCTTACCAACGAACAGTATTTAATTTTTATTTATAACGAGTATTGAATATCGTCATTACGGTTTTTGTAATAATCATAATTATCATCCCCGTCGTCATTTATTTATATTGTCGTTATAGTCGTTCACTTTTATAATAAAATTATCGCTTCGTTATTTTTTCTCTTAGTTAGATATAATCCTTTAAACTTATGCTTCAATGTTTCACTAACATTCATTAGAGAGAAGACTCATTCACCGACAAGTAAGTCCATTTTACCGTCTCATGTTTTTTTAGTCTGGCCACCTCGGGGAGAATACGCCACATTACGTTTCCTAGTACGTGGATTCCACTCGAAGTTTTCCCTAGCGGCTCTCGGTCTGGCCACGGATTAACTAACATTTGCCACTACAGATATGGAAACTTTCTAAACAAAGGACCCAAATTTAGTATTAGATCTTCATTAAGTTTTTGTAGTTTTCTGTAGACTAAGACTGACAAGGAAGACGAAGGGAAGTCGTCTTTCAGAGAGATTCTAAAAACATTTTTAAGAATACTTACTAAGTATGTTCATTGTTCATATTACATTCTGTTGTCAGATACATGATCAATATCAACCTATAACATCTCACTGCATGGCACAGGCCTCCCCTTGCAAGCGCGAGGGAATTTCGGCCATAATCCACCATACGGGCCTGATGCAATTTGATGGATATTATAAGCACATGCACCAGACTTTTTAAATCTCAAGCACGTGGGTTTTCTTACGTTATTATCCTTCACCTCTAAGCTATTGATAAATAATTGCAAAATTCTTACTTAAGTAGAAACTCAGTGCTATGCGCCAGCTCTGTCTCACATTTGTAAAAAGGTTTTTTTTATTTATTATCACTAGCTCGGCTTATTGACATCCTCAAAGCTTTGCAGTGAAACGTCTCTATCAATTTTTTTAACTAATTCATTACAAAAAATTCTTGACCATTTTTAGTTTGCAGCTAATTGCTATCATAAATGCTACAATTGCTTACAGGTTAATACATTCTCCTATCAGAGATAACAAAACAATACACATGTTAATTTTAAGCGCAAGGGATTAGAGAGGTTCTCGCGCGTAATAGTACCTGCAAGTTCATACCAGATATACACTACATTTCCAATATTCCTTCAGCACAGTTGAATTCTACTATATCTTCCATTATATCCGTATTTATCGGGTCGGATCGCATGCATTTCGTAGACATAATAACTTTGACACGGTTTGCGTTAAGGTGTATACACACAATGTTTTTATTCGGTTCATTCGCTTTGTTCACGGTAGAATTCGTTATCTGTGACAAGCCACAAGCGGTTGTGTTTTTTATTTGTCTCTGTTGTTCGATTGTTGCTGAAGTATGTAGTTACTATTGGTGTCAATCGATTACTGTGATTTTGTTTCGATTATCCGTGCACGGCGAGAATAAGGTTGATAAGTCAAAATCAACTGTTTAAATCTCAATTTAAAAGCTAAATTTTTGTCTATTCGCTTTGAATATCGAGATGTCACTTTTGTGCTGAAATCAATTTCTCTGAAGCTATCGAGTATTGAAAGATTTTAATACAACGTGTTAGAACTTCTTATTTAAAATTGATCGAGTTATCAATTTATTCCTACTGTGCACGGATAGGTATGTAAGTATATTATATTTCGTATATTAAGGAATTTAGAAAGCTAACATGTATAATATATTATGTACCAATATTTCGTAAAACAAATCCCTGTAACTTCTCTGGAATTTGTAAAAATATTCCATCGTCTCAAATATTGCGATATTTGTAATATGCAGGCATTTCGATTAATATTTGTTTTGGAATATTCTATTGAATACATTGATTTTACATATTAAACTGACGTGTGTATTTTTATGGAACAAGTTCATTGGTTAGTTAACAAAGTAAAATAGACTATTATGCTTATTGGTTGTTGATGTTTAGGGATATCCACACAGCATCGAGACCAGAACAAACATTTGTCTTTAAACAAACGAATGCCCGACCGAGAATCAAATCCGGGATCTTTTACATAGCAGGCAGGTAATCTGTCTTCAAGTACTTACTTTATCTGTACCTAAATCTATATCTGCAAAAAGGCATACGGCGCAAAACATAAACCCTATTCTTACCCAGTTAAGATAATAAAGTTGCCAGCAAGAGTCTGACACTGTGTCTGTCGTCCACTGGATCGGTTAATTTTTCGCTGTGTGATTACCATTTGCATAAGCTGCGGGCCTTCACTAAATTACTTTTGCACACGAATTAATGAATCACTGGAAGGGACAGGGGACAGTGTTATTTTCATTAGATTTTGGGTGTAGACCCTCCGAAACCATTCTGATGGAAATGAATTTAAAAGTAATAATTAGGTAAAAAATAAATTAACCTACGTATTTATACCTAGAAATTTTCTTAAAATTTTATTTTATTTTTTTCTTAGTAGTTTTTGGACCCCCGAATGTAAATGACATGGTACTTACCAAACCCTATACCGGTAGGGTTTCATATTATGCTTTATGTGACTGTTAATAAAAATATATTTATTTAAGTAGTTGTAAACGTTTGCGGCCACGAAGTTTTCCCTTTTTAACTCGACTTATTTTATTGTAATCTTTTATTTTTTCCAAACTAAATTGTAAAATATGCTTAAATAGTGGTGACTTCTTTGGTTTTATTATCTGTTTATTAAGCTTTGAGTAAACCTAATTGTTGATACTTACTATAAAGCTCTATGTCTTTCTTGAATAAAAATAAATCTGAAAATGTTTCAATGAAATCGTTTCATCAATTCCAACTATATATATTTGTGAAATTAAATACAATCTACGGTTCTTCTAGTCTTACAAAATTAATAAAACGGTTACGAAATACACTTATTTTACCTTTAAAACGTTAAGAATTTTTCACGTCCACGGCCATAACAAAGTAGGTACTTACCTACACTACTAACCGGCTCACTTCCAGCAAAATTCTAATAGCTTCACCGTTCACTTTTATTACGTGCCAGCGTTAACGAGATCTCACCCAGGATATTATAATAATTATATTAACGAGTTGAGTTCGTCCGTTGATTTCATAATAAAGACTGATAGGTACAAAATTTAGTTAATCTTACTTTGTTACTTCGTCATTTTGGTCACGCACGTGCCTTTAGAGTAATCAGTTAGCTTGCGTCTATATAATTAAAGTCTACCTTTATAGAAAAATGTCTAACTGAAGGCTTAACTCCTAACTCAAACACTTCGAACAAGGAATTGTGATATTATGTATCTGACCAATAAGAAACATTGCATTATCAGTCTAGTTTATTCTTAATTTTATTTAATTAATTATGGTGAACGTTTACGAACAAACATTGTATTTAAATAATTATCATTAAAGCATCATCGATATTTGTATCGTTTCATCGTCATCACCGTATCACCTGCGACGTATCGCATGAATGTACAATAGGCTGAACTAAAAAACTATGTTAGAACTGGCTACAAATTTGAATTTTGGAAATAAAACTCTTTGTTAATTAAAACCATTAAATTTTCAAAGCTGTCATTTGTTTTTATTTCTGGCTGCAAATTGAAAATTAAGTGTTTGCGGAAAAATGAATTTAATAAGAGAACATTTCGTTCAATCATTTTTTATGACTTTCATTGCGGTCTAAACCAGAAACAAAGTTATGAATAACTTCAGTTAGCATTTTGTGATGAAGCCATGTTTATAACTGGTTATATCTACAAAATATGAAAAAGATTTTAACAAGGAAAAGAGGTTAATGTCATGGGTTCGATCACGGTTTTGACATTAACTGAAGATCTATGAAATAATAGCTTTCATTTGAGGTAGGTATATCTCGCGGTAGCAGAAATATTAGATCTGTGATCTCAATCGTGTTGATTTTTGGGACACTGTTACCAATCGTGCTTTTCAGCAAGAATATCTTAACCAAAGTATATACCGGCAATAAGGTCCCTTTGCTCAGATAACGTCACATTTAAACATTAGTTCGCAGATACCTACATATCAGCGGATATGTGTATTTTGTTTTGAAATGCTTATTTATAATAAGTAATACATGAATACCTCAATACTTTACTTGAATCTTAATATACTGCATAATAACTTCTAATGGTCTTAACGTCCCACTACAAAGAATGGGCTAATAAAATTACATACATATTTAGTTTGATCTGTAAGGACCATAGAAATATTGTAAACAATATAAAATCAAGACGAAAATAAGAATTCACAAGTGAATAACACATCAATGTATCCTAAAATAACTTTTTTAACTCCAAAGTCCTACATACATTTTTTTTATGTGAAAAAGTCAACCGCATTTTTCCGGCATCCTAGTTTAATAAATTAAAGCTTAAATAGCTTCCTATACCGTTAAAAACTCGGCCTCACTTTGGGGATTAATTTACAAAAAGCTTGTTTTCAAGTTTCCTTGTAACTTCGTGATAATTTTATGAGTGCTACACACGAAAGTTCAAGTGGTTATAACACTCCTAAATTATTAGCAACCTTACATTCTTACTTTGATGGGTGGGAAAGTTTATAACGACCTGCTTATACATTGAATTTTCATGGAGTTTTTGGCAGGAAACCGAGAAGTAAAATTGAGTTTTTGTTTGATTATTGTGAAAATTGTGTATTGTGGTTTAATAGTGATTGTTTATTGAACTTCAAAGTGCGTGAGACTGCATTTTTGGTGTTCTTCCAAGGAGTCCAACTCTGTCCGCAGTAAACTTACTATGACTTTACTGAGCGATTCCTACTTTGACGGGAGTAGACAATGACGTGATAAAACGATTCCGTTTTATTATTTGCAATGTGTGTGACCCTATGGCTATGCCGGCGTCCAAATAAATTATATAAAAATAATAATTTTCAAACACAGAGTACTTATTTACTAGTAGGTAATTTATTAGTATTTTGTCGTGTAACAAGGTCGAAAACAAAAGTCAAACGCAAAGGCTATTTTCGAGAGTAGAATCGAACATACCTGTTTTTAAATTCGTCTTTTTTTTTTCAAAAATTATTGTCCATTTCTAGTAATTATATTTTTTATTGTATGCGTATTAACGCAAAACAAATACACTCTTTGCAACTACCTGGCGCAGCGTAGGCGTAGTCATTACCCTGCATTGAGTACTAAGCGCTACGAGCGTTTTAGATAGAACAGCAAAACTTTAAAATTAATGTATCGAATCAAAGAAGCACTTAGTTAAAGTGCAAAGGGCACATAATATCTGATGCAGGAACTACACGTTATCATGACTGAGATAATGTAGACAAGATAAGAGGGACCGAATATGGACAGCTAGTTGGATCGATGATGTTCAAAAAGTTATCGCTAGTTGGGGGTTGAGAAAGATGCTAGTTGTGCGCGATAGAGAGCCTTGCGACTCTTGCGAGTGACATACATTCGAGTACCTGACATACCTGGCAGTGAAGAGGTACAGGCTGATATATTGTATAATATACATAATATGTATATGTATTAAATAATTACCTATATATTTTATCCTAGAAAAGAAATAGAAAAGTATCCGATACGTGGAGAGCTCTTTTAGAATCTTATTTTGTACTTTAGGCTACGGTGAATATTCGAAGTACATATTGTGAATATTGACAATAGCCGGTAACATGTTTAATGTTACCGGCTGAAATTGTTTAATTTAAGATAAATTTTGGATTCATGCACCAGTGGCACCGGCATTGATGAATGATGAATAGTGAAATATGATGAAATATAGTGACAAAAAATTAATTATATATTTTTTTAAAATATGTACTAGTAAACTACCGGTTTTAAAATGCCAGTAAGGTGTACGATAAAATAAAATTTCAGAGATTAATTTCGGTCTTTAAATCATACCTAATCAGACAAAAAATATATTAAATTTTAAAATACAGAAATAAATATAATAATATTTTAATATTTTTTGTGCGCTGTAAACGATTCTGAGTTTCTACTGATGAACGGATTTTTTAAAAAAAGTGACCATCCCGTTGGTGAGGGAATACACGGTGAGGAAACTTGTATGCTCAAGAAATATAAAAGGATCTGGAATATGTGTATCCAGTAATCCGCACTGGACTCGCGTGGTGGTATGTCGCCAGAAACACCCTCTAGTAATACTACTATTAGGGGAGAGGCCTATGCCCTGCAGTGGGACGTTATAGCCCGACATCATATCATTATAAACGATTTAGAGATCAATAGCTGTGACGTCACACCGCCATTGCCGTAGAAAACGACAGGAAGTTTGCTCTCCCGACCCTTTGCACGCTTCTCTTTAATGGGCCTAATTCTCACAACTAAAATTGAATAAACTGTTTGTCGTACACCCCTCTTACCCATATAAAGATAGATTTATAAGTATCAATACTTAAATTCGGTGCAACTAGGTAGCTTATAATTGAATTAATGCAAAGTGAGAAAATGTGTTACAAATCTAACATTACAATTTTACATTAAATATTTCATATTTTAGAATATTTGGAAATCAATGGAAAGACAATGAAGTAATACTTATTGCATCTACTAAGTTTTCATTTATTATTAGATTATTATATTATTATTAGGAATAAACTTTTTTATGGCATTTCATAAGTAAGTAAATTTCCAAAATATTTTGAAGAAATAGAATAACTACTTTTGCGTGGAACACATTATAATTTACCCCGTATATTATTTTTTATTGTAACCTGAAAGTTTATAATCCTCGTGTCATTTTAATAAACACAAATTCATTTTACGCAAAGTCCAATCAGTTTTCAAATTTTATATATTTAACAATAATTCATCTATAACCTCATCCAGATTCCTTTGTGTCCTCCGGGAATGCCTCGAGACGGCGTGGATTACCTTTGTTTGCCCTCGGAGTCGGTACAAAGCGAGCAGTCTGTTGACATTGACAGTCACGGTAAATACTCGGTTTACCTTTATTTACAGAGCGGACGTAATACGTTGAACAATACTACTGAACAAACAAGAACTGAGAAGAATGTATGAGTAACATTATAATGCTATCTAGTCTATTGATTCGTGCAGTTTCAGTGGACTGGGTTATTGATTGCTAACTGAGTATCAGCAGTCTAAAAGCTCCTTTGTTATATCTTTTGTTTATCCATTCACTGGTTTACGGGTAAAGCATAAATCTAAACTCTTGACTTTATTTTCATCTACGACAATATCTGCTTATCACTAGGTGGACTGTCAACTCCTCTGCCATTTTCTTTATATTTTTTAGAAGTATGATAAAGTGAACAATTAATAAGGGTTTATATACTATCCTATATGCTTGCTTGGTCTTCAGTTTCAGTTTGTTGATCATATTGAGATTAGACGCAAAGTACGAAAATGTTTCCTGAGTTATTATTATTCATGTTTTAGTTGAGCGCATCCGTAGTTATTGTTAACTAGTTTGTTTGGTGCGATTGTCATGTAGGGTGTCGCTAAAATGATGATGTCAGCCGTTTTAAATGTCCCACTGCAACTCATAAGCCTCTCTAGTGAATCACTAAAGGGTTTCAGGCCATAATCCAACACGCGGACTCAGTGCGGATCGGTGTTTACACGTGCACTAAATTTTTTTTACATTCTTTTATATGCGGGTTTCTTCAAGATGTATTCCTTCACCGCCGAGCTAGTAATAATTTTATATTGTAAATTATATATTTCAACAATGTTTTTTCAGCATACAGTTGCTTCATAGTCTGATTTTTCATCTCGACAGCTCATAAATATTATAAACACCTACTTTCTATAACGATTTATGTCACGTAGCCAGGGGACCGCTAGGGAACACCCAACTACGCCCGCTACGCCGAGCTCGTGATTAAGGATCGAGAATGAATCCGAAACTAGTTGAAGTTTCCCGAATAGAGTATTTTGTGACACAAATCTCTCATACTCATTCAAAACTACGACCCTCTCTAAGTCCATGGGGATTGAGAACGGATGTTGTTTTTTAACCAACATCAACAGCGCAATGTTATGAAGTAACAGTATGCAATATTCATACTAACGTGAAATGATGAGATGCGGAAGACAGCAGCGACATGTTGTATGCGATTTATGAGGAAAATATTGTTCTCACGCGTCTACCTACTTCCTGTCAGGTGAACTTCGAGACTAGCGCTGAAGTTCGCTTCTGTTTTTATTTAACTCTACTGTGTCTGTATTCAATTGGATTGATTACAATGTTGCTTACATCATTTTAAACACAATTATCGAATGCTGTTCTACGTAGAAAAAACCATAAAACATGAACAACAATTAAACTAACTGTTTATGTTTCTCAAAAGTAAAGTCTTTTATAGTCAATTTTATTTCTTTTTACAATTAAAATTAACAAGTTAATTGCAACGTTTTTAAAGTCTCTCTGTGGTATTAATTTAGCCAAACATAAGTATGGCTGTACAAAGTAACATACTTAAGTATTTCCTAAGGAAGGAACTACATGTAGAAAAAAGGTATCTTGATTTTTACGCATAGTAAGAGGTTATAAAAAGGGTATAAACATATGGAAAACACAGACACTATTGAAAGAAGAGCAATAAACAAATAACAGTGCACATAAACCTTTATATACTTAGGGTATATTATAAACATGTCAGAGGCGAAATACCGGCAAAGTTATGTTCCCACCAGACACGATTCCTCTCATAATATTATTTGCTGGCGTAGGAACGTGACTCGAATTTTGCCAGATACCTGGTTATGACGATATGAAATTGTTGCCACAGAAAACTTGCTTATTTAACTTTGGCAATGCGAAGAGCGTACATGCGGCGTACCTACCTACTTTGCTTAATGTAGAACCTGAAATCTCGTAGATATGTCGTTTCCAACTGTTCTCGGAGGTCTTCTATTTTTATTGTTCGTTATATAACAGATACGACTTACGCGTTTTTTAAGTTTAATTTCTTATATTTTAATTAGCGATTATGAATTAATGCAAATATTCTAAAATTATAAATTAGAAGTGACTTACCTTTAAAAGGATCTTATTTAATGAAATTTAATGTCACTGAAATGTTTTATTCGAAAAAAGTATGTAAATAGAAGAAAAATGGATCACAATTTGAATATGAATATAGGCTTTTTGACAAGCTAATCCTATTCCGCGGCATTGGTCCGGACATTTACACAGTTTATTTTTCATTTACACTATGACATTGTTAAAGATGGGTGCACCTTGTTACCTATAATCTCTACATTTCCCTTTTTTTTTTTTGTTTTTTTTTTTAAATAAATATACACTAAAGCCTTTCGGAATAAATATCCTGTATAATTACCGAAACTTCAAATGCAAAACGCTACCTATCGCATTTCTTTTGATTTTGATTTTTTTTTGTTTTAATATACTAACCCGCTTGGCCAGTGTGGCGTTTTAAGTTTTTAAGGCTATGCATCTCTCATGCCCAAGACATTGTGCATGAGGAGGAACACGTCCAGCAGTAGCCACTGAAAGGGCTGGTTACGGTTACGGTAACTAGGTGAGAAGAGAACAGGGTCCTGTGTGGAGGAGAGCATTGTGTGAGGCATATGCCTGGATATAAATCTAGCAGAAGAAAAACACATGGTAGGTAGGACATGTATTTACGTTTCGACATTATCGTTAAATGCTTGTAAAAATGTGATAGGTGCTCCGAAGAAGTTGTTCATCAATCAGCATAAATGTGATTTTTTTTGCAATAATTAAATAGCTAAAAATAAGTTACTTACAAAGAACAAAAAACCCGCTTGCGTCAAATTTCTATAAGAAATTCTACATATTGAAATAAACTAAAATTATTTAACAATTTCTATGTGAACACATAATTGAAATAAACCAAAATTAATAAAACAAGTTTGCATAATTACTGCTAACACTAACTGGTTTATTTGTTTCGTTTTGTGAATTACTCTGCTTTTTTGGTAATTTAGTATCAGACTCAGTATTCAGCAGTCGGAATCAGTACAAAACAAATAAATCTGAAATTGAGCGCAGGCGTATTATTTGTTTTTTATAAATAATTATTAAGCGATTAAAAGTGTTTGAATCTTGTATGCACAACAGCTTTATAACATATTTTTTTACTGTTTTAATTTAAATAATGAGAGAGTACCGGGTAAATAAAATATGCCCAATTTTCATAACGACCCAATTTTGATAAAATACTCTGTAACCTTCAAATGAAAACAAATGTTGTCCTTTATATGTAAATACATATAATATATGTGTTTGTCGGGATAACTAAAATTAAATTGTATATTAGGGTATAATGAATTAGAAAAAAAATGAGACACAAACATTTACATTTCGTCTCTATTAAAATTAAGAATGCTAGTTATTAAGAATGCCTCAACGTGAAATTTCGTGACACTTCTATTAGTGCGGACATAAAATTTCGTTATGTTTAAGGGCAAGCCGTAGCCGGAATTAAAAAAGCTTTTTCCTGTTCTAGAGATTTCGTCATGTAGTTATGAGGACATTAAAGTTAATGGACCCCTCGGCACCGTCGCCCACCTCGGTGGCTTTATGAGTTTATAGGCGAGGTATCTCGGCAACAACATTTTATTCACAATGTATTTCGTCTTTGAAAGCTTTTTGGCGCTTCGCGAAAATTTCCTTCACGACAAATTGTTAAATGTGTATGAAAAAGATTTATTCCGTTTGTATCTACTGGTATTCGCTAGTTCCGAATGCAGATTCGTCGCTAGTTAATTCTATGTGTTTTTCAAACAGACTGGCAAATGAGACGGCATTTGCGAGGCGAGGATGGTAATGTCAGCGAGCCAGTAAATTTTCCAGATAAGCGCCCCTCTGGCGCTTAGGCCAAGCTCGCTCACTTATTTCATTAAGTTATTTGCTTTGACTCCAACTCGTTGCTAACGAAACAGCCGATAATTTACTACTAATATGCAGATATTAGTAGTAAATACTCACTGAAACATTGAACACGTTAACAATCTTTATCTAGCTTCAAAAGTCAACTTTCCAAACACTATTTAGCTTTGTAATATGTTATTAAATTACTCTTTTTTTGTAAATTATTACAAAAGACGCATTTAATGCCTTAAAGCATTATCTCCCACTCAACCTTTGGGCTAACTAAACAGGACATGAAGTGGCAGCGGAGTAAATTCATATACCTAACAAATATAGATGATAGAAAAAAGAATTTGTGTAAGTAAATATTAAAATATAAATCAATATTAACATTTAAACGTAATCTATATATAAATGTTATTCATCTTTTATTATTTAGTTTTAAGTTTCGCTTTTAATATCTCCATTGTGACTTTATTTATATGTATATTTCTTCAATCGTATCATCGCTTGTATTACTACTTTCCTCTTATTCTTTTTACTATCATATTGTTTTTACTAAATTAATTAACTTTGGTATTGTTATATAGTTTTGTGATATGTAGGTATTGTATATTATGTAATTATGTACATCCTATACCTAAGATTAAAATATTTGTTTCCTCTCTACCCTAAGGTTGTCTGGCAGAGATCGCTTTTAGCGATAAGACCGCCTTTTGTGTAGTCCTGTATTTACAATGTCTCTTATTGTTTTATTTTGTTTTGGTGTGCAATTAAGAGTTTATCTATCGATTCATCTATCTCTATATAAGGCTAAACTGTCATTGTAGGTTTCCTCGTATTTTGCATGTTATACGACTACAATATGCAAAACTTTCTCTGACATATGATTTTAATAAATGACGTAATATTGTATGGAGTATAATTATGCCACGTTATTTGTGTCATCTGTCCATCCGTACGATATAAATTGTCCCGAATGTCTCACACAACATTAAATACAGTAATTATCTCCACCCGACAAGCGAAGCGGCGCGTCAAGCGTGTAATCATTCAGATGTTCCATTATGAACGGAATTCAAGGTTCGTAATTGTTTTAGATGCGAAAAATCCTACACCTGTTTCAAGTTTCTATCTGAACTAATTTCGTGTTCATCTAGTTCCTCCGAGATTTTCGTTTTGCACCTACGTAAATCGTGCTGGAAATCCGAACCGGCGTCGTTAGTTCTGCGCAGGGGTTTCCCCGGGGCCAGGTCGGGCAGGGGACGCGGCAACCTTCATAAATCTTTTCCTCGAGCTTCCCGCAACTAACAAGCCGACAGACTCTCCATTCGGATCGGAACCCTCGCTAGGTAAATAATCGTGCAAACTTTTATAATAGCACACTTTAAACACCCTTTGAACGGATTAAAACTCCAAACTGATAGTATTTCCCTATTAATCATAGAGTGCTTGAAGGAGGCCGCCCGCTATAGGTGCTAGAAGTAATTTAATAATCTAAGGGACGTCTCGCCGCGATTCGCTCCTTTATAAATCAATTTTATCGAGCTGCCTTCGCTGCGGATTAAAATTATTACTGCTCTAGCTGGGAGTGGCACACTTTACTACTGTGTGACCTTGTTACACATTTGTAAAGCCGCCTTTTGCGAGTGGAGTGCACTAAATTACTTTAATTACAGAATTGTACTTATTGCTTATATTTTCAAAGAATACAACTGCAAACAGTTAATGCTAACTAGTGTGTTTTTACTGCAACTGCACGCTTATTATTTTAAAACTTTGAAACTTATATTTCAAACAGTATTTAAGTAATAAATGTTATATTTAAAGCGAATACATTATCCCTCTTGCTGTGGCGTTCTGTGTAATTAATCATGTACCTACCAATTATTTCTGATTAAAATGCTGTGTAAATGAATAGAATCGATATTTTCCACGAAGCAACGCCTTATTTATTCAGTGGAGCCATTGTGGCTTAGATTAAGCCTATTTATTATAACCAACTACTGTTGAGCTGCTCACCAACCTGTAAACTCACAATACAACACAACACTATTATCACACTACTCTCTACACAGTAATTAACAAATTGTTTATTAGAGCATAGATCAAATTTTGTTAAATTAATTTGCAACTGTTAATTAATTACGGTGTAGTGTCGGCCGGCTTTAAAATAGGTATCACCTCATCACTTCCCGTGAGTGTCGTAAAAGGCGACTAAGGGATAACAAAGCGGCTACCACAAGCCCTGAGGAACTACTCTAAAAGAGTGGACCCGCCAACCCGTTTGGTCAGCTTGGCGTTTGAAAGCTAGATATATACATACATCCCTCATGCACAAGACAATGTACTTGAGGAAGCCCATATCCAGCAGTAGATACCGAAAGATCTTACTTACTATACTTACGAATTTGTAAGTACGTTTGTTTTTGTTATCCTTTCGACAAATTAAGAGTTAAGCTACTTTTAAATATTAAAGAGTATTTTCATAATTACGTATCCCAAATAAGGTGGAGTAATATAATAGGTGGATTATAGGATTAGTATCGAGTTCGGTTTGGGTGAAGTGTAATTGTCCTTTTCAAGTATTATTATGTTAATATTTATCTCATATATTATAAGGTTATAAAAAATTACCATAATTCCGAAACATTGCGGCAAATTCTTTGACAGATATTAATGAATTCTTTCTGAGTGGTGATCAATCAAGTTTTGGTTAAAGCAAAATTTTTGCTCAAGCTACCTATGAATCTACAAAGAATGTTAAATACAATGTAAATAATACTCAGATAACTAATTAAAAATGCAAAATGCACAACACACTGTATAAACATATGACGTTTGTTTCTGATAAACTTTTGATGTTTATCTATTTAAACAGGCCCTTCACGCGATCATGGTTGGTGCAACCCAACTGAAATTTCGAGTAAAATAAATAAGTTAAACATTCACGTTAAGACCCGTTTAAATAGATAAATATGCGTGAAAAACGCGAAAATCTCAAATGTTAAACTACTGATAGTTCTCCTTATGTATGATGATGATGACATCAATCATTATTCTAATTATTAGTAACAAAAAGTAACGTGAAATCATGCAAATGATATTTCAATATGTTAATAGAGGTCATTTCTTTTTGTTTCAGCATCGTTGGAGAAGTGTGTGTGCACTGGGCACGGGTAGCCTGGCGTTGCTGTACTGGCGATTGCGGTTGGCTGGGGCACCGACTCCCTTCGCCGCGGCAGACAATCCCGCCGCCCGCGACACCTCCTTTCTCTCAAGAACTTACACGTTCGCATATCTTCCTGTCTTCAATTTTTTCCTTCTTTTATACCCATTCCACCTCAGTTTCGACTGGTCAATGGACTCCATACCCCGTATAACTACAATCTTCGACTCGCGTAACTTTGCTACAGTCATCTTCTACGCCGTGTTATCTAAAGTGACGTGGCGAGCCATTGTAAAAGAATTCAAAAGGCACCAAGAAAACCCTACTAAGGAAGCAAAGTATTACAAGAAACAGAATTGCAAAACGAAACACAAATGGAATTATAATTGCAAACAGTACAGCAGAGGGCAAGACTGCGTTGAAAGAAAAAGTCATCATGCGCCTCACAAAGAAAATGTGTCATCCAAGAAACTATTGTGTCCGTGCAACGGTTGTAACCATACGCTGACTGATGAACATACGAGTGTGTGCCGCGCTATCAACAACAATAATACGATCATGCACCTCTCTACTTGCATATGTCCAAGTGCTCATGCAAAATCTAGGAAGCAACCTCCATATAGACATGTTTATCGCAGTCCTCAAGTTGCGTTACTAATGTTTATAGCCTTTACGGTGCTACCGTTCATTCCCGCAACAAATATTCTGTTCTATGTCGGATTCGTGGTAGCGGAGCGTGTGCTATACATGCCCAGTGTGGGGTTCTGTTTACTGCTCGGTTTGGGAGCGGGTGTATTAACGCGAAGTTGGCACCGCAATGAAACACGAAGCCGGGTCTTTATGTTGACTGTGATGGTTGTGCTGTCAAGCATGTGTGTGTGTACGCTGCGGAGGAACCATGATTGGCGAGATGAAGAGAGTCTGTTCAGGAGCGCGCTTCATATTAACCCACCAAAAGGTGAGTTTTAACAAATTGCATTATTTAAGTTTTTATTACAAGCAAAAAGTCTGTTGGATCAAACTTATTTTAAATTTATTTCTGTATTAAATTGTTGCTAAAATACTGATAACGTACAAAATTAGATACTTGCTTGAAATATATACTTATGATATTAGGATAATTATGACTTCCCTGTTTTAGAAGGAAATATACAAAATCGTCTACTTCGTTGCTCCAAAAGTTCTACTGTTTCGTAAAGACCACGAGTTTTCAATTATGCACAGGCCTGTCATATTAATCGTCAGTCAACGTCGCGCCAAATTTTGCGAGTTCATGCCATAATATTTGAGGCCGGCGAAGGCGGCATCTACTCGGTACCTTTCTCAAAGTTTGTTCGAGTTGCTCCCTCGTTACCGCTCAAAACTAAGACACAATTAATTTGTTTGAGAGACAGCTACAAACTACCTGTCCGCGGCGTGTTAGTTCCTCAAACTTGGAAAAGAGGCTGTCACGGCACGACTGCCAAGCGTACTCGTGAGTTTGTAATGTATTCACTACCTCTACTACAGTCAAACTCTTGACCTTTCTAGGACGCCATCAAACATGCATGTGCGACGTCCCGAGGGAGGCCGCCTCTGCTCTCTGTTCACATCACAAACTTGTTTGTAAAAAGAATAGTTTGCTCTAATGGTTCTCGCTTCACCTCACTGCATTCACCGCATTAAATGCTTCATTCAATTCCGATAGAGATTTAGAAACTTTATATTAGAAATGTACTTTTGTATTTCGTATAAAGATTTACCATAGCTTCATATATGATTCATTATATTTTAATATAAATGAACCATAAGCGTAATGTACTCATATTAACATTACGCATCATCATTAAAGAGATTTCAGTGCAAAAGATGAATAGCATATTGTAACGTATGAATAAGCACGAGCACGTTTGTACTTTCATGGGTACTTTCAATAAAATCGAAACCTCCAACAGATACCCAACATTATCAACAGGTCTCCCAACTTAAATTTATAAGAGATACCCTATCGAAAGGGAAGAAACATAACTTATTCTGAAGCCACAAATAAGATAACAAAATATGCTCCCCTTACCAGAAAAACAATATTTCACGTAAATTATGACACTTTATCGAAGGGTCTCCGATGTAACACTATCTAACTTATTTGCGATGGGTTTGTAAGGAGAAAAAAAAATAAGGCCAGGCTTGCTTTTTAAAAGTTTTCTATCGAACTTCTTGTATTTTACGAGGTCCGAAATCACTTGTAAAATATTAAGGAGGCGCGTCGCGGCAGCTGGGACATAAATTATTTTCTCGTGAGGATTGTACACAATGGTAGTGGCAGAAAGGAGTTGCGAAGTGTGTTAAAGTCCTTTTATGTACGGAAACGTATGTACTGTGTACTGGAGTGTGTAGTTGAGAAACATTTCTCAAGAATGTTTTGAGTACCCACTGTGAATATTATTTATGAGTTCGGGCCGTGTTTGGGTTACTTGAAACTTTTGAATTTCTCATTTTGCACCTTTTATGGTGTTACGGCCTAATTAGTGTCAACCTTTTTTATTTATAATTTATGGTAAAAAAATATATATGTCAAAATGATTTAAATACAACATGCGTGTTTCATTTATTTTTCAAGAAGTCCTAAAATTTAGGAAAATAATATAAAAAGCAAGCCGAAACATGTAGTAAATGTTACGTACATGTATTTGGTACATCGAGCCGGATAAATCAGCGACGAAAACGAATAGACGGAAGCTTGGCAATAGCACCGATACCTGACCAAGATCGCCGCAAGATCACAAGGAAGTCAGGATCGTCACAATCACCGACAACAGGCAGCATCGCAGCGCATTTCGGTGAGACGAGCCAGCCAAAACCTCCCGTCCGTAATATCCTCTTGTATGACCTCGTACTTGTGTTCAATTTCAGTGTTGAGCCGCCTTGAGCGTGGTGTGCCTGTCCATTTCACGCAACTTTTACGCTACTATCGCCTTGCTGCTATTATACGGGCGTGTGGCGTGCAAAGAGCAAAAAACGTAAGTAGGTACTTCTGCATGCTTCCGAAATAACTACACAAAGTGATATCAGTGAAGCTAAAAGTGCCTCATCAATGAAAGATCTCAACAGGAAGAGAGGGATAGTTAGGGGGAGATTTACGAGCTACAAAAAACATATTGCGTCATTAGAAGGTAGTAGTTTATCATTTGAGCAATGCACTGAGTTGAAATTGCGCATTGAGGGAATCAAAGGCTTATTTACTAAGTTTCACGAAATTCAGAATGACATTGATGAGTTGATCACTGACAGCAAATTGCAGGAGCAAATAGAGGTGCGGGAAAGCTTTGAAGCTGAATATTACACGATTTTAGCCAAAGCTGAATGTATGATTAATGACAATATAGTTGTACCTTGCGCAGACAGTTTGCCACAATCAGTTAGGATTACCAACCATTGCTTTACCTGAGTTCGACGGTTCATATGAGCACTGGCTTGAATATCGCGACACTTTTGTGTCCCTAGTACACTCCTCCAAAGCAATCTCAAATATACAAAAGTTTCGTTACCTTAAGTCTTCATTAAAGAAAGATGCACAAATGGTTATTGAATCTGTAGAGTTCTCAGCCGATAATTACAAAGTGGCATGGGAATTACTCCTTAACCGCTATAACAATAGTGGGCTACTCATTCACAATCATGTGAAATTGTTATTTTCCATGCCGACTGTATCGAAGGAATCACCAACACTCATAAGGAAACTCATTGATACAACATTAAAGAATTTGCGCGCCCTCAAGATACTTGGTGAGTCTACTGATCACTGGGACACATTGATAAATTTTATGATTGTATCCAAGTTGGACGAGGCCACGGAGCGTGAGTGGGAGCAGTATAAGAATGCGTCTTTTAATAGTGGTGATTCCTCAAAGCCAAAAAAGGTAGATGAGTTGTTGGTGTTCCTTCGGAACAAAGCAGATATGCTAGAAAAATTATCTAGGTCATACAAGCCTAACGTCACACAGGATAAAAGAAAGGTTTACTGTAATGTCATAACTGAGAAGACGGGGAGCAGTACTCACGCAAAAGAAAAATCACAAACAAAGCAATTTCGCAAGAGGTCATGTTTTCTGTGTAATGCACCTCATCCGTTATACTCTTGCCAAAAATTTCTTGATTATAACTTGAAAGATCGGCAAAGGTTTATAAAGGATAAAAGGTTGTGTGAGAACTGCTTCCGTCCAGGCCATTCAAACACCGAATGTAGGTTTGGCCCGTGCAGAAAATGTGAGAAAAAACATAACACATTAATTTGTGATTTATTAATCGGTAGTCAAGCACACACACGCGCAGTGGCCCACCAATCGATGGATGAGGCTCCAGAATCAGCTGCTACCGGTTCATCTAGTAGTACACAGACGCAAAGTTATTCTGTACAAGTGAATAACACCCACAGCGACAACACGCAATTGTCACAAACACAGCCGGTTATTTTATCAACTGCACTTGTCGATGTACCTGATAACGTAGGTAACTTGCATAGGGCACGCGCACTCCTAGACAGTGGCAGTGAAAGATCCTGTGTGACAAAATCATTATGCGATAAATTGAATGCGCCATTATTACAGTCCACTCAGCAAATTCGAGGTGTCAGTAATATAGTTACGCAGTGTACTCAAACCTGCAAACTTGAACTTAGATCTACGGATGGCACCTTTATGTCACACATGCAATGTTTAGTTTTGCCAAAAATAACATCCACCTTGCCAAATGTAACAGTACCAAGTAAACTGTTTAATGTGCCTACCAATATTAATTTGGCTGATCCAACGTTTTTCGAGAGCACGTCTATAGATATACTCATAGGTGCGGACTTGTTCTGGGATTTGCTCAGCGAAGAAAAATTGCGTTTGCCAAATGGCCCCTTTCTTCAAAACACTAAGTTAGGCTGGGTAGTGTCGGGTTCCGTTATTAATTTCACACAAAGGTCAAAGAACATAAACTGCAATTTCACCCAAACTGCATCAATGCAGTCAATTGACAGTCAGTTACGCAAGTTTTGGGAACTGGAGGAACTGCCAGTTTTTTCAAAAACAGCTGATTCGCGCGATGATGATGAAAGCAGATGCGAGAATCATTTTGTACAAACAACAAAACGCAAAGCTGATGGTAGGTTTTGTGTAAGCATGCCATTAAAAGTTTCTCCGGATAATTTAGGCGAAACATACCCACAGGCAGAACGACGGTTTTATGCATTAGAAAAACGTCTGGAGCGCAATCCAAGTTCTAAGAAAATGTATGTAGATTTTATTCACGAGTACATCACGCTTGGACACATGACTCGTGTGGACTCTTATGGACCCACTCATTATTTTATGCCACACCATGGTGTGTTTCGTGAGCATGCTATAACCACCAAACTTCGCGTTGTGTTTGACGCAAGCGCCGCGTCAAGTACCGGACTATCGCTGAATGATCTACAGCTGATCGGGCCGCCAATACAGGGCGATTTGGTATCGATTCTTTGCGATTCCGGGAACATAGATACGTTGCTTGCGCGGATATAGAAAAGTTCTATCGGCAAGTGCTAATTGATGAGCCGTAGCGTGATTTACAGTTAATTTTGTGGCGAGATAGTCCAACGAATCCGATAAGCGTATATAGACTTAATATTGTCACGTACGGCACAGCATCCGCGCCTTTTCTAAGCTGTAGACGCCTCAAACAATTGGCACAGGAATGTTCAGATCTCGATGTCGCGCAGACAATACTGAACAGCTTTTATGTCGATGACATGTGGTGTTCGGCCTCTAGCATAGAAAAACTATTAGAAATTTGTCAGGGTACAATAGAGGTCTTGCAGTCAGCATGCTTCCCTCTCAGATAATGGGTCTACAATTTTGACAATGACTCTCAGACTAATTCCGATGCACTGACAAAGAATTTATCAGTAGGTGAGAATGTTCATAGTAAAACATTAGGACTAGGCTGGTACCCTAGGCAAGATAAATTATATTTTCACACCCAATTCGAGCACGACCAACCTGTCTCAAAACGCATTATCTTATCTAGTGCATCACAAATTTATGATCCGCTCGGGTTACTATGCCCTGTAATTACAATCGCAAAAATATTGTTGCAAAAATGTTGGACATTAAAGCTCGATTGGGACGAACCAGTACCAGAGGACGTAGGTAAAATCTGGAATCTGTTTGTCAATAATCTAAGACTACTAAATGATATCAGAGTGCCTGCCGCGTTACGTAATGACTAACAACGATGAAGCCAATGTATCCGCGCAATTACATATTTTTACAGATGCATCGCAGTCAGCTTATGGCGCGTGCGCCTATGTGCACACAATAGATAGCTCATCAGGTGTGAATATTCGCCTGCTTTGCTCGAAAGGAAAGGTAGCATCAATAAAACCGATTATGACGATACCACGACTGGAACTGTGCGGGGCATTATTAGGTGCAAGATTGTACTTAAAAATAGTCAATTCCCTGCGTAGCAAATTTAGTAAAGTCGTTTTCTGGACAGATTCCACGATTGTGTTAGGTTGGTTACACATGGCACCTGCTCAACCCAAAACTTATGTTCAGAACCGCATTTCTGAAATTTTAGAGATAACCAAAGGGCATTCGTGGCGCCATGTAAGCGGAAAGGAAAACCCAGCGGAGTTAGTGTCACGAGGTTGTAATTTAGACAGTCTCAGCATTTCAACTTTGTGGTGGGAAGGACCTCGATTCCTCCAGAACCTAGAATTTGAAAATTCACCAGATACGGACAATTTGCTTACAGACTTACCCGAGTTAAAAGCGAACTTCGCGCATAGCGCCAGTACGCAACGGGATAATGGTGCAATGATGTTTCCTATTTGTAGATTCTCTCAGTTTAACCGCATGCAGCGTGCCTTCGCATATGTACTTCGCTTTATAAACAACGCGCGCAATCCTAGTGGCAAGCGAGTAGGCGTGCTGAGTGCGGATGAACTGAATGAATCTAGTTTAACGATAGCTAGAATGTCGCAAAGAGAAGCGTTTCCCGAGGTGTATAATTCTTTTCTGAAAAATGGATGTGCGAGGAAAGCGCAGGCTCACATCAAGATTAAATTTATTTTTCGATGATAACAAATTGATCCGTGTTGGAGTTCGGATTGAATATTCGTCCGAATTTAATTTTGATAAGAAGCACCCTATACTTATCTCTGGTAAACATCCGTTTGCAGTATTATTGTTTCGCTATAAGCACAAACAGCTGATGCATGCGGCGCCGCAGCTACTGCTGTATTCGATCCGGGAGTCGTGGTGGCCAGTAGGCGGCAGGAACTTGGCGAGGGCCACGTGTCATTCGTGCGTCACCTGTGCACGAATACGCGGTAAAATTGTTACACCTATCATGGGAAATTTGCCACGAGAAAGACTAGACGCTGGATTCCCGTTCATACACTGCGGCGTCGACTATGCGAGTCCAGTGCTTATTCTGAACCGTCGGGGTCGAGGCGCAAAAACAGTCAAGTCATATATTTGCCTGTTCATCTGTTTTACAACACGCGCAGTACATCTCGAGCTCGTCAGTGATCTCTCCTCAAATGGCTACTTACTAGCATTAAAGCGATTTATTTCGCGCCGAGGAAAACCGACTGAAATCTTTTCTGACAACGGAAAGAATTTTGTAGGCCTAATGAATGAATTTAAGACTTTCCTCTCTAACTGCTCTGATGATATTAAAGAATACGCAATGTCTCAAGGTATTAAATTTAAAATGAACCCCCCTTACGCTAGTCATTTCGGAGGCCTGTGAGAGGCTGGAGTTAAGAGTTGCAAGCATCATTTAACGTTCGAGGAGTTTGGTACGGTTTTGGCAGAGGTCGAGGCCATTCTGAATTCTCGTCCTCTAACTCCGCTCTCTTCAGATTCGCAAGATTTCCTTCCACTTAGTCCCGGACATTTCTTGGTTGGCCGTCCACTGACTGCACCCGTCTGCGCCGACCTAAGCACTGTGCCTTCGTCCAGGCTGACACGATACCAGAGGGTGGAGCAAATTCGCCAACACTTTTGGGCTCGGTGGTCCAAAGAATACATCTCCGAGTTGCAAGAGAGAGTCAAATGGCAGAAAGGACAAGACGAATTGCAAAAGGACACCCTCGTCGTGATTAAAGAGGACAACCTGCCACCCCTAAAATGGAGCTTGAGGCGCATTGTGGATGTCTTTCCAGGCAAAGATGGTGTCGCCAGGGTGGCCAGGATAAAAACTGCAAGCAGCATCGTGCGCCGAGCATTTTCTAAAATCTGTCCGCTCCCATTGCGTGTGGATTGACTTGGTGGAGAAGCAGACGACTATTGGTGAAGAAGCAAGCTACTACAGTTGGAAGCAGCACCTTCCAAGGCGGGGAGGATGTTACGGCCTAATTAGTGTCAACCTTTTTTATTTATAATTTATGGTAAAAAAATATATATGTCAAAATGATTTAAAAACAACATGCGTGTTTCATTTATTTTTCAAGAAGTCCTAAAATTTAGGAAAATAATATAAAAAGCAAGCCGAAACATGTAGTAAATGTTACGTACATATGGTTTAATTGGAAGTATTGATTTCTGTGTAAAGTATACTGTCACCAATAGACAGGTTTCAGACAAGCGAATATTGACAGTAATAAAATCAAACTTAGTTTAGATTAAATAAGTAGCTAGGATTCTTAGTACAAATAAATATTTTCGTTGAATCGTTTTTTTTTGTATTCACTGAATACAAAAAAAAAAGAAATTATTTTGTAGTTAACATTCTATATATGTATACATTCAGTATACATTGAATATATGAATGTCGAGTTGTACATAAATATAGGTTATAGGTATACAGTGTATATTCAACAGCGAAATAACTATGTTCATGGTATGGTAGGTATGGTGGCAAGACTTGGGAGAACACTATATGGTATGGTATATTGGTATTATATAAACTGTTATCTTGGTATTTATTGGAAATCCGTGCCGTATGCTATTCCAATTATTTATTTATTTGTTGAAACTATTTAATGACCGTCGTTTAGGATATTCGAATTGCCTTTTCTTTTTGAAGTGTGGTAAAACAATATATTCATACGCTGTTTTCTGCTTTGTAAGAACACAAAAAAATTATTAGGGCCACCGCACCACAATCAAGTGTTCCAACCTATGTAACCAGTGTAAATAATTAAACAGATTCGTTGTTGCCTGTGTTTCCTACTTGACCCTACTGAATAACGAATTACGAGTAGATTCGTGGCAGTCACTTTGCTTGAGGAGATAAAGGTCTATTACACATTTATTACCGTCAGAGGTCAGACACATTTAGACAAGTTCATTGTGATGCGGACCTGCACTTGTGTGATAGAGTGTGGTCAAAAAGGATTCGCATTCGGTGTCAAATAGCCGCGTGAAATTAAGTGCATAGAACGATTTGTATTTTAATTCTCGTTACATATAAATTTAATACAAACATCATACAATCAGCGTATGTCTCTCCGGTGCTGGATATACATTTCTGCCAAGGCTCGCCGTCACACACTATTTTTCGCTCTTTATTATGATATTGTAATTGAAAGGAAAATTATACATACTCATCTCATCTTTTAAATAATCGGAAATATAGAGCTCCGAACGAAAGAAAGTCAAAGGTTATCGTTCGTTCGTTCGTTCGAACTTCGGAAGGGCCCGAAACTTCGCAAGCGTAAAAGCAGAGTAACCCCCCAACCAGAACTAAGTTTTGCTTTAAATAATTGAATTTCCGACCAGGAATCGACCCGGGGGCCTTTTCACACAGCAGGCGAGAGTACTACTAAATGGGCCAATAGGTCGTCACTTATTCGAGTTTTTAATAAATCAACAGAAAATCGTATCATATAAACGCTTGTTCTATACGACCGTTATAGAGGAATTTCGCATTCACTAAACGCTACGTAAATTAAATAAATTCACCTCGTATAAGAAGCCTCAAACAAAGTCTGACCATCACAAAATAGGATAGCTTACATTCAAGACATAAATCAGGAATCAAACGTTCGGGTAAACTCTGCCTTATTACCTTGTTACATCTCTTGGCATCGTACCACGATTTTCGCGGCTCGTTTATTCACTCGCCTTTCATCACGTATAGGAAATTGTATTTAAAAATGGGAAAATCTTTTACCGTGTACCGCTATTGACCTTATTTAGAAATGACCTAGTTATAGAATTAGAAATCTAATTAGACTAATTTTTGGATGCGCTCTAGAATTTTGCGGCATAATGCTTTTTAATTTTGTCAAAAGTTGCGCTTAGTGTTCCTATATACTTTACCTATCATTACTTTACCTATATTTACCAACATTGATAAGTAGGAATGTGTAGGCTAATTTTAGAAGGCCCTAGGCGATCAATAATATTGTGTAATTTTATGAATAGAGCAATGTTTTTGACCGTTTAGGGAGTGTATTGAAACTCGTATAAGTGCAAGTCCCGGTTCAATAATATTGTGCAATGATAATATTGTCCAATTATTTTTTGTAGTTCTAGGGGCCGCCTTGCGATCAATAATACGTGTTTGTTATTCGTAAAATGTTCAATCTTTAATTATTTAACTATTACGTCATCGATATTGATGTATGGCGTTGATAACAATGAATGTTTCTAAATAATAGGTCGGGGAGAAAGTCATTTCGTATTTTGTATCTATGAAGTTGTGATTCAATATCTTTGATTAAACTGTTTGTACCTGGCTGGTTATGATACCATTAAAAAGGTAACTTTTAAAAAAAGGAATAAAAAAATATTTCCCGCCATTTTCAATTGTTTTTCTGTCCAAGAAAATGAGTGAATCTAACAAAGAAATTCAATACATTTTAAAGTTTTATTACAAAAAAGGGAAAAATGCGACACAAGCCGCGAAAAAAATTTGTACCGTTTATGGACCTAATGCAGTCAGTAAGAGTAGCACAAAGTTGGTTTAAGCGTTTTCAGTCAGGAAATGTTAATGTCAAAGATGCAGTTCGCTCCGGTCGCCCTTTACCAATAAAGTTGATACCATTTGTGAAAAAGTGCAGCAAGATCGGCATATAAGTATAAATGACATTGCTGATGAACTAGGCATTGATCACAAAACAATTTGGACTCATTTGAAAAAGTCTGGATTCACAAAAAAGCTCAATATTTGGGTACCACACGAGCTCACTGAAAGAAACCTAATGAACCGTGTACTCGTTTGCGATTCTCTATTAAAACGCAATGAAACCGAACCATTTTTGGAAAGATTGACCACTGGTGATGAGAAGTGGTTCACTTAAGACAAAAGATCATGGTCTAAGTGCGGCCAAGCTCCACAGACTGTGGCGAAACCCGGATTAACGCGCAATATGGTGATGTTGTGTGTATGGTGGGATTGGAAGAGCATCGTTCATTATGCGCTTTTACCGGCGGGCAAAAAGATCGATTCAAATCTCTACTGCCAACAGCTGATGAGACTAAAGCAAGAAATTGAGAAAAAACGCCACGATAACGATAATTTTCATCATGATAACGCCAGACCATACACATCTTTGGCCACTCAGCAAAAATTGAGAGGGCTTGGTTGGGAAGTGTTGATGCACCCACCATATAGCCCTGACCTTGCGCCCTCAGATTTCCACTTGTTTCCGTCTCTTCAGAATTCTTTAGGTAGTGTAAGGTTAACATCAAGAGAGGACTGTCAAAACTACTTGTCGCAATTTTTTGACCAAAATTTCTACAGCAACGGGATCATGTCACTACCTACAAGATGGCAACAAGTTATAGAACAAAACGGCAGATATATATTGTAATTAAATGTAATTAAACTTTTAAAAAAAATGTCTTGAATTTGTATATAAAATACGAAGAATTTTTTTCCGCGACCTAATATATCTTTATTCATTCTTCATTATGTTTCTAGATTTTTCATTAATAAATATTCTAATAATTCTAATAACACAAATATTTCTTGAAGGACATAGAAATGCTGGAGAGAGTCCAGAGAAGAGCAACGAAACTACTAAGGAAAATTAAAAATAGGCCATATGAAGACAGACTCCGCATCTTTGCTTGCGGAGTCTGTCTAAACTAGTCTAAAGGAGACGATTGAAAGAGGAGACTTGATCGAAACTTACAAGATTCTCAACAACCACGATGATACCTGAACTCTTTATACAACACTAAAGTAAATTCGAATTTGAGAGGACCTGCTAAAGCTAAAGGCTAAAGCGAACTATCGCTACCTCCAATCCATACAAGCACTTCTTAACAAATAGTCGTCAAGTCATGGGATTATCTACCACATGAGACAGTTAAAGCAGACTCAGTGAATAAATTCAAAAACTCTTTAGACAGATAAAATGCAGCACAAGTGTATTGATGTAGGCGCATCAGCGAAAGCTGCTAGCCTAATACATAAGTAATAATAATAATGTCCATCTCATTTAATTTATGTTGGTATTATGCCACAGAGGAAAAGGATAGAAATTGCACTATAACCCCTATGTGGATAATTTGTAAAAGACGACAACGAGCAGATTTGACCCGCATGCGTCCGTCGATGGACGTCGAGATTGTATTTCCGATTCAATTCACTTGTAGACGTATTTCAGAGATTTTTTTTCTCTTTATAACAATGGTGCAATTATTACATTCTGGCAGTATCAGGTTTTTCTACGTTTTAAATAATTTAAAAGTCAAACGTATACTATCAAATAATTTCAAACGTATCCTATTAATGTCCAGTCCCGTCGAAGTAAGTCAGAAGTTAAAGAATTCTGAGGACAGAAAAGGAATCCTTGGAAGCACACAAAAAACGCAGTCCCATGCTTTTATTTGATTATCACAAACATTACGCAGAAAAAATACTTTGAGGTTTAAAAAACTATCACTACTAAATCAAAACACGCACTATACACAATTTAATAATAAAATAAACAAAAACTCAACTTCACTTCTGAAGTTACCGCCAAAAAGTCCGTATTTCAGTGATGTAAGTTTGCGTTACACGTTTCTTAAACATTGAAAATCTTTTGGATATCATTATATAACAATAGCATTCATGAGGTTATTTTGGGCAATCATTAGCGGCACCCTGAGCTTAAACAGCTGCAAATGACAAAGACGGAGATTTGCAACGTACCACTATGTGGATCGCTTGTTTCCCATCCATCTATTCCATAAAAAAATCTTCAATACCAAACTCCATCTAGTTCAGTTCATCTAGACACCTAACTGTTCATGTACCAGTGAGGTCCAAAAGTTTTTGGCCTGACATGTTTCTAGATGTCTAAAAAACAAATTATACGTCATTGTAATTGCCATTTATCATGCTAATTCGTGTATAATTCTTAGAGTTCAATCCTCGTTAGTTTTGATTCCTCGACTCTTAGAACGACAGGAAGTCGCAACATCTTTAAAATGTTTAAATTGGAATATCGTTCCGCACAAAGGAAGGTGTTATAGCCCGACCGCTATAAAACAAAGGTTGGATAATGTGTACGGGGATTCTTCTCCATTATTTTACACCGTCAAAGATTGGTGTAAGCAATTTCGTTTGGGACGAGAGTCCATCAACGCAAACCTCGATCCGGTCCATCCGTTGAGGCACTCACTATAAACAACATCAAATTAGTGGAAGAAAAGTCCTGAGCGACCGACGACTAAAGACGAAAATAATAGCAGCAAGGACAGGGCTTTCGAAAACTACAGTCTTTAGGATTCTTCATGAACATTCATTTGAATAAAGTTAGTGCGACGTGGGTGCCAAAACTTCTTTCAAATGTGCAGCGAATTGAAGGAGTAGCATGCTTTAAGGAACTTTTGGAGGCCTTTCAGAGCAACGGAATCGATTTTATGGAGTCAATTGTTCCTGGGGATGAAACTTTGATTCTCTTTATGGTATGAAACTATGATAACTATGAGCTCTTTATTATGATACCCTTTCCAAAAGGAAGTCGATGGAGTGGTGTCGTTCTGGTGAAGCACCGCCTAGAAAGGCAAAGGTGACTCAGTCCACCAAGAAGATTATGGTTTCGATATTCTGGGATTGTCAAGGAATATTGCTTATAGACATAAAAGAACATAATACTACGGTGACTGGAAGCTAATATGCTAACCTTATAGAGCAATTACAAGAAGCAATCAAGCAGAAACGTCGTGGAAAACTGAGCAAATGTGTGCGGCTTCTCCATAACAATGCACCCGTCCACGCCGCTGCAGTTGCGAATGCTGCTGTTTCAACGTGTGGCTTCACGGAAATTCGTTACTCACCCTATTGTCCTGACTTGGCTCCCAGTGATTAGTATTTGTTCTCAAAACTTAAGGCGGACTTAAGGGGTAGAAGTTGTTCCATTGATGATTAAGTGACCACTGGTTTTCGCCCATTTTGAAGACAATATATATATATATATATATATATATATATACTGGGATAGAAATGCTAATTAAAAATGTGTTTAAATAGACGAAGACTGTATTGAAAAATAAAAATAGTTTCATGAACTTGAGTGTCCTTATTCTTTGTAGGGCAAAAACGTTTGTACCTCCCCTCGTAAATAGATAATCTATCAGAAAGCTTAATATTTTAAAGTAAATTAAAAAGTAATTAATACTCGAGTGATTGTGTTTTAACTTAGTTTTCTATGGCTTATACACTTGATATATTAGATTTGTTTTTTTTTTGTTTCTTCAGATGTCAAATATAACTTTGTATTTTCTAGAAAAGGCTTTAACCTTTGTCGCTTGTTAGTCTGTAGAAAAGGCGTAAAAGACTTTTCTCGAAACAGCAAAGGAATAATATAAAAACAGTAAAGTAATATGAGTATAATATACGACACTAAACCTCCTAAAGTAGGAAGATTAATTTAAAAAAGTCGACTTTGTAAGGCATCAGTTGTAAGCGCGTCCACTCAAAGGCAACAAAAAATAAGTATAATTTTGAATTTCTTATTACCAAAGGGTTATTAAATGATAAACTTTCTTGTTTTCAGGGTTTTTGTAATATCATGTATTCGATGAACTATTTTTCGGTTTGTTTATTATTTATATATTAATTAATTATTATATTGTTATATTACAATATAATATTATTTAATTATTATATTGTCGTTATTTTAGTTTGCTTTCTCGCTGTATTTTCTTCCGGCATCTTCTTTAGAGGATGCTGAGTTCAGAGGTCCATTGACTTCTCTCGTAACGTTTCTCAGAGGTTGAAACTACAAAAAGTGCTCTTAGATTACATGTGAGCTTATTTTGTAAGTTTTTAAAAAGTCAGCACAGACAAAAAATCACACAGAGGGCAACAAAACATACTGTGAGCTGCGGTAATAGTAATAACTTTGGCTGCTAAAAATTTAGAAAGAGAAAGAGCTAATTGCTAGAAAACTTTTTCTTATACCGATAGCTTCTTCTAGTCAGTTTATCTGATAGTTACCCTTCATCTTCTTTATGCATCTTTATGTTCTTGTTGTATCCTCAGAGTATTATATATCCAAAAGATGTATTCTTAGAATGCTATTTTTTTCCTAGGCTCATGTGTTACTTTATATTGCGTTCGCCGTCTTTATTTAAAAACCTTGCATTTTTCTCGCGGTGTCATATTCTTATGTGAACTTTATTATACACATAAAGCAGTAAGAATAATAATTATGACCATGAAAGTCTGTAACGTTTTAGTCGTAATTAAAGCCGACGACAGGGTCCGAGAAGCCCACGCAATTTCGTCTTGTTTTATATATTCATACCTAACCCCCTTGTGTCAAGGACAATCCGAGTTATTAGCCTTCATTAAGTATTCAATTAATTAGCTATAATCGAATAAAAGGAATAAACGACGATCATTATTTAAATGTACGCGAGTTAGACGAATGTTGTTCTTAAGAGCACAAAATAAGTAAAAAAATTTGAGTTCGATTCATTAAGTGATCATTTTCAGCTTTGTTAAAGAACCCCATGTAGTAGAATAACGGGTTAACGATTATTGTTGATCTAGTAATAACTTGATAAATCTATAATTACCTATATATACCTAAGTATCGAGAATTTTCGGTCTTCGTAAGGTTCTCATGTCTGTGATCGACACAGCTAAAGCTACTCAGTCAACATACCTACCGAAGAATACGACAAATATTCTTTCTAATGCCGAGACAAAATATATTTTCGTCTGGAAATATATCGTCTGCGTGAGAGTATATTTTTTCACGGCAATTTATCAGTTAATGAAGTGGAATCTTCAAATCGTGTGCAAATGTGTGAAAATACAATAATACTCTCGTTCGGTGCTTTACTCAGTCGTATTATCACAATAGAGATATGACTGGTATATTAACAGGCGCTATTTGTAAATGGTTACTAACGGCTCTCACATAGAACCGTAGACTATCGATCGAATTTTAAATATGTAAAACATGACATTTAAATTAAGAAACATTTAATAAATGTATATAGGTACATCTAATATAATTATATTGGTTAAAATAACACTGGTTATAATATAATATATATTTTATGATACTCGTAGTTACTAAATCTAAAAATATACGTATTTAAAAACTTAGTTAAAAATCTTTAAATAATGGTTATCAATTAAATTACAAACAAATATATTTCATATTATCATACAAAGATGGACTTACTTTAAACAAACAGAGAGGTTAAACAGAGAGATCCACTTGCTAAAGTTGTGAACAAAACAAGCAAGTAATATATATTTTTAATCATTATTTACACTAAAACAGCACCCGCGTTTTATTTTATTTTCTGTGTGATCTGGTGGTTCACTGTGGTAGAGAATGCCGTAAAGCATTGAGTTCGCCATTTGTAAACGATTTTTTTATATGAAAGCAGGCGGACGGGTTAGCGGCCCATGTGATGGTAAGTTGCCACCGCTGCTCATGGACACCTATAGGCTCCAGGAGGTATGCGAGTACGCTGCGTCGCCGACCTTGCAAAATCCTAATTACTTGTGCGATGAACTTTAAATTATATTTTTTTTTTACATATTGGAGAAGCACTAACAATACTGGCGAATGCACGTGACTTAGCCCACACGTACTAACCTCCAACGTAATGCACCAGTGTCACGTGCGCTATACGTTATATTAATAAAATGTCAGCGAGGCGTAGTGACATAGATGTTTCCTTTCAAATGAGCGAATTCTGACCATGCATGCTGTGGATTTTTTAGAGAAATCGCTATAAAGAATGTGAGCATTGGTTTTTATAAAATGTGATGTACTTGTTATGTTTAAATAAATGATTAGTTAAGTTGATAACTCTGCTTATATGATTATATGTGATGCATGAACTCTACGATTTCCAATTTTAGCTGTTACATTTTGCGTCAGTGGTTGTACCTTAGTTGCATTGTCCGTAAACTTACCGTTCATTGGCTGTATTGTGACGTTTTGTGTACACGGTGGTAATGTGGCGATTGTGGGCACGCAATGTTTATATTAGTCGGCGTATAGGTGATTATAGTCTATAATATACATTACATGTGACTTGTGCTTATGAATAACTAACATTTTGTGTCATGACCACAACGCGCTCTAACGATTGTTACGTAAAACATGTTAGAGCGACATTGCCTTACTTTGTATTATTTTTATTCGATTACAGTGAACCAAAAGGAAACAATTATTTTGTATTTATGAACGTTAATACTTTAATATAACTATCATTTTAGTAGGTTATTTTGCAATATGGTAGTTATTTGTAATGGTTATCGTGAAATGAAATGAATATTGAAATCAGTGTAAGAATGTATGCATAAGTATCGTTGTACCAATTTAAGGTTTCATAACTTATTTATACATATTATATACACCAGCTTTATTATATTTATGTTAATTAATTTAAATTATTTAGTATACCTAATACTATATATATACTTTATTACTCTGAACCTAGTTATTTTTGTATAGCCACGTTTTAATTTTATTCTTTCACAACATGACTGTACATAATCTATAAATACGACTACAACACGTAGGCGTACGAAATAACCATTTGCCTAAATGGAATTGTGTAAATTTACTACGCTCACAAAAACATTCGAGGTTCTTTTTTCTCTGCTTACACGACCTAAAGGCCAACTAGATCCAATTTGTTTCAGGACGGGTATTCGAAACAAGCCAATCACTAGTCGCTCCCCATTACTTGGAAATTGGCAGGACAGGGACGCCGGTGATCTAATCGTTTAAGCCATCGGCTTTATCGAATAGATACACCTTTTGCTGGATAGCTGATCTATTGAACTGTGGCAGCTATGAGATTAACACCGGGCTACGGGCTCTTAGTGAATCAATGTGTTCTTTGGATAAGTTTAATTTTACTGCATCTATTTATACATTAGATTTTCTTATTAGTGTAGTATGGATGAAGGTGTTCAGCTGAGTAGGGGTGTAGTTGTGCAGCTCTAGTGCAGATGGTATTGTAAAGGAAGAGGTGATAGAATCCAAGATTACGCCTTCGTAACAAATACATATTCCTTTTTGTTACATGTTAGATGATTCCATTGTCAAACCCTCATATCATATATATTTTATAACCTTAAATGCTGTCGACTTACGACGACAACCTTAGTATTAGCTTATTAAAAATAAATAAATAGATTTTCTAAACATTTCTAAAAAACAACATGGATTAACTGAAAATAACTGAATCTCTCTTTAGCAAAGCTTATATTGTCGGTAATTTCGTGACGAATTTCAAAATTTTTTTATTCATTAAAAATTCACCAAAAATTACAAATACTAATATAAAAATAAACATTTAACATCATTTTTTTTATATATAAAGTACTATCTATTCAAGGTTTATACCTCGCCGCCTCGGTGACCCTGTGATTATGGAATTTATTAGAAAAAGTGACAGACAAGGACAATAATTATTCTATTGTTCATTACTGACTACTTGGAAACAACACTCTGCAACCTTGTAAATATAAGGAATAGACATTTTCCTGAAATCTATTATGAAAAAAGTATTCTTTCGTTCCCTTTCAATTGGATTGATCTACCTCACTCTTGTTACATCCTATTTTTGTCCTTCTATTTCATATTATAAAAAAATCGATTTTGAGAGAAAGTAAAATCCGTTGTTGTTATTCAAAGGTCTGGTTAGTAAAATCTTCGTAGAGATTGAAGTATCTTTATTATTTATCTATTTATTAAAAACATATCTTACCGCGTAATTTTTACTATTTTATTTTATAACAAACTTTATTGCACAATGTCGTACAAAAGGCGAGCTTAAGACCTTAAGGCCTTCTCTACCAACTCACCTTTATTATTTAATAATTGCTATTTAATTCATTTCACCTACTTGTTAGTTAATTAAACATGTAGTTAATTAAATATCAGTGAAAGTGTTCAAACAATACAAGTAGAAAATAATCATTAACAAAGTAATAAAGATAACAATTCTATGTATTCATGGGAAACTTACTCATAATTGTTGTTTCTAACATACATTCGTAAACATAATTAGATAATTCCACGAATGATTTCGGCAACCTTTCTAAAAATTTACTAGGTACTCGTATTAAGGGCATTGAAAAAAAAAAAATAGTCAACTTGTTGCACGTTTGCAAATCTATACGTTTTTAGAATTTGGTCTATCTCTCCGTCCGTCTGTGTTGTCTGTCTGAAAGTGGGTACTCAAAATATAATAGACTAGCTGTGCCCGGCATGCATTGCGTGCCCGTCAATTTTTTTGCACATAATATATAGCCTATGTTCATCTGGAATAATTTACCTTTCAAATGGTGAAATAATTTTTGAAATCGGATTATTAGTTTCGGAGATTACCTCCTACATCCAAACGTACAAACTTTACCTCTTTATAATATTAGCATAGAAAAATAGGTGATTTTAATTTTAATAGTCCCGCTTGGTTATGTAATGTTCTTTTGGCTCGCGTGAGCAGTAGCCCCCCCCCCCGATTTGGTGCGAAGTTAGAGACACCTCATGGTCCGTACAAAACTAGGTATATTCTAAAAATATAAAAAGAGTTCGCCAAAAGTGATAGATAATTTTTCTTAGCAACCAGATAAGTGCTTTCAGTTTCTATCTATTCCAACCCCCCCCCCCCCCCTATTGGTACAGATTTAAGTTGATATAAAAACAAGTTCATTTTAATATTATAATAAATAATCTGTAACAATATTCATATACTTATTAATACACAAGTGAACGTAGCTGACGCCAATTCTTCCCAACCCTTTTTCCAAATACATTCCTAAATCTGTGAAAGTAGACAGCGCATACGGGGACGTGCCAATGTTTGTCATTCTTGAATGATATTGTCATATATATTAGGGTGTCACAATGACATAAGGGGCAAATATGCGAAATCAGATACGCATAGCCTCTATTTTTTACCACTTGCCTTATTATTATTGAAATATTATTGCCATAGGATAACGAGAACCATGACTTGATGTCAAGCTTACTTTGTACGTACTATGGATTGACTTAAGAATTCCTGTAATTTTGGAAAATAAAACACCATTTGGTCCAAATAGTACATTTGTTACTATTTTACATTTAAATCATAAACTAGTGAGCATATTTTCTTTTCAAAGTTTCTTTTTTACAGTCGGGATAAATCTTTCTGTACACAATGTAATAAAAATTGTTTTTGTTCCACCTCAATCGTAATCAAACCATGAAAGTCTTGCATCAACTATATAGCCCTTTCGGCTGTATTGTTTACTGCTCTAAAGGTTGACACAGTATTTTTGGCTTTTAGAAACGAGGCGTTAGTCTCCCATAAAGTAGGACATTCTTGAAGAAAACTGTCATCAATTCTGAGACGAGAGAACAAATGTTTGCTCTTGACTATTATAAAATCATAGATGTTTTTTCTCCGAAATAAAAAAAGAATAGTTAGCGTGAAATTATATGACGTTGACAAAAAAACTACACCATTTATTTGTAAAACTAACCGTCCAATGAAGCACAAAGTTCTTCCTTCGATGGGATGTATCTTACCACCATCTTTACTTTTATTTCTTGTTCTACTTTATCGTCAAATAGTGACAGGATAGCTGCTTCATCAGTTAAATATCAGAAGTATTGCCAAACTTTTATTGACTTCAGAAAGCACAAATCTTGGTAAAATGATTTTACTGTCAAATTGCATTGAAGTCCATGGCTTGACATAGGATATCACAATAAACAAGCAGACGTCTAACAAGCTGCCTTGTCCTTACTGGTTATTTTGAACTGAGAACTTAGTAATGATATTTTCAGGGAATAGATCGTTCTTGCCATCCATAGAGCTGGGGGCCTAATTTTGAATTATGACATCTAATCTAAAAATATGACAGAGCTGTATCAACTCTCGATAGTCATTTCTGAATATTTTTTTGTCAATTCAGCGCGATAGAATTTAAGCAGAGCTTCAATTTCGGAAGCAGTAAGGAATATTTCTACATTTTCCCTATAGCATTGTATCTTGTCGAAATCGATGCTTTTCTAATTTTATCTTTACTTTTTGAAGAGCAAAATAGCGGGGCTTGTCGTCACTTGACTGATTTTTACTTCAAATATGCTTTTCAGCACCAGTTCGTAAACGTGATGATGACAAGCAAAAAACGGCAATTCCCTGTCAAATTTTTGCTCTAGAAGCACACAGGCATCATTGACACAGGCACGACCTGTATTCGAAGCCGTAGTATCGTAACTGAGAATTTCCACTTTATCTTCGAGATTCGCAAGTCGACGTGTAAGCGCGCGCCCGCCTACTATGCAAGGACTGACATGTTTCGATGCAAGTCGGCACGGTTTACTGTAGTCCAATAGCATAGCATCCACTTACAACTCGGTGGATTGCCTGCTCGTTTTCCACCTTCGTTCTTTAAAAAAGTCTAATACTAAGAGAAAATGTCAAAAGTCCAACAACAAAATGCTCTAAACGGCATAACAATTGCTCTATAAACATGAAAATGGCGTTGGCAACGTTGTCAGACATCTATCCCTTCAGGGAGCATGGTTTCGAATTACTTCTAATAGGGCTAACTCTTTATCCCCCTCCGGTCCGGTGCGATGTAATCGGTTAAGCGTCAAGCCTTATCTAGTTCATCTTTGGGCTCGATAGCGACCTCGAGTGGCGACTCGGCGACTCGAAGAGATTAACGCCATTATCTTAGTTACGAACTTGTCTCACGGCTACTTAGCTGTCACAAACTTACTTGGACAGTTTGTCGACAACCACCAATTGTGAAGAGTCGAATCCGCTCCATATTAATTGATCAAAGTCTATATATACAGGCTGGCGGTTTCAACACTCCACGTTTTTAGAGATAACTGTAATTAAATATGGCAGTATCTATATATATATTACGATAATATGCCATAAAGTTTTTCTTTTCAAATAAAATCATACCTACAGAGAAATAAAATGAGCTCACAAATACCAAAAACTTATTTATTGTTTGAATGTCAGCGTCAATATTAAGCATATACTCTGTATATCGAGGAAAATAAAGAAAATAGTTATTTTCCCGAGTTACTGGCGTACAATTTTAATTTAAAATAGTTTTTCCTTTCGAATTGTGCCGTTATAGATAAATAATTAATCTTACCCGAATATTTCAATGTATATTTGACCGTATAATATAGGTTTCCATCTAAAATAGGCAAGCGTGTTAAGTATTTAGTTTTGTATACATTCCACAGTCCCGCGTTCCTTACTTTCTGAGGTAATTTATAAACAATCATGTTAACGTAACAAGAACGTCGTGAGATTTGGTTTAGTTTCGTTTGGGAACATAAAATATTCATAATGTTTGATCTACCACGAGTATGATATGATGAGTATTCAAAATGCATTATAAACAGGTTATCTCTCCTCAGACTACAAAAACGCTGAAATGACATTATATGTTAAAATAGGAAATATAATACGCCAATTATACAACGACGGTGTTGCTACCTTTCACCATTCTTTATTTATAACAAAATAAATAAAAGAGAGAAAATTTGCCACAATAATAAACACCAATTTAAAAAAGCAGGTAATTGGCTTAACACGTGAAATATTGGCTTTAACAATAGATTACCACATCACGGAACCTCTACTCACACCGATCATGTAAACACCTTATTCTACACTCATAATTCACAAGCACCGAAGACAGATCACATTAGCTCACACACACGTTCATTCTCACACATACGTCCACTTGTTAATTTAAAAGAAATAAAATTTAGCGTATAACTAATTAAATATTATACTAATTTATAACTTAATCCTAAATACTGTTTTATATTTATACTATACCTACTTACATAAGCATAAGATCCGTAGGGAGGCTTCGATATCTGTAATACAGACGTACCTAGTACAGACAGAAGTCGCGACACATTGTAACCATTGTTTCACTCAATTGAAACTTTATTATTTATTTAGCTTAATTTAATTTTTATTAAATTATTATTACAATCTCAGCGGTATTTATCAGTGAGGTCCAAAAGTTTCTGGCCTGACATATTTCTGGATGTCTAAAAACCAAATTATACGTCGTTGAAATTGTCATTTATGCTGCCGATTCGTGTATAATTTTTAGAGTTCAACTCTCCTTAGTTTTGATTCCTTGACTCTTAGAACAACAGGAAGTTGCAAAATTTTTAATACGTTTAAATTTGAATATCGTTCCGTGATTAAGTTCCTTGCAAAGGAAGGTGTTAGCCCGACCGATATTAAACAAAGGTTGGATAATGTGTACTGGAATTCTTCTTCATCATTTTTCCACTAATAAATATATGTAATGTAATATAAGCAATTTAAGATGTTGGTTTAGGAGGAGAGTCCACCGATGACGAACTTCGCTCCTGTCAACCCGTTGAGATACTCACTCCAAACAACATTAAATTAGTGGAAGAAGAAGAACTAGCGACCGACGGTTAAAGACGAAAGAAATAGCAGCAAGGACAGGGATTTCAAAAACTACAATCCATAAGATTCTTTATGAACATCTTCAAATAAATAAAGTGGAATCTTCATATGAGAAGCGATAGCGACTCTTTAGCGAAGTCCTCAACAGCTGCTAAAAAAGCATTCCAAGTGTCCTCAGGGCTATCAAAAAGAATGCCACGGAGTCCAAGCTTCACTTTCGGAAAGAGAAAAAAGTCGCAAAGAGCTAAATCAGAGCTATAAGGAGGATGGCTCAATTCTTAGATCTCTGTGGTAAACAAAAATTCTTGGGTAAGTTTTGCTTTGAGAGATGATACATTGTTATGATGCAAGAAAAGCCCTCTCAAACCTGATTTACGTTTTTGATTTAACACATGGAATATAGTTGTTAAACACACTTCACTGTACCATTGAGCATTAACAGTTTATTGAGCGTCTAAAGAAATTGTCGTTAGTTGCCACAATTTTTTGCCCAACGCTTACAAAAGCATACTTACATAAAACACTTTATATGAGCCATGAGCTTCGACGAAATGAGTTACGGTATTTCAGTAAGCTTCCAAATAAATAGAAAGAAGTACATTAAGTATTTTTTTTTTTCTTTGAGGTTAAAGGGCTCCTATATCCGACCTTTTCCAAAGGTAAAATCTGATATTCAATTCTTCTGCGGGAGTCTTTCTACCCATTTTCAAGCTTGCTAAAACGCTTTAACCATTGACAGCTCCTACTGAAATACCGGCGCCGAAAGATAAAGGTATGATATTTGTAGACCGATATGATCCCATCAGTAGGACAACTAAGTAACGCCATGTCTCTTGTATTTATGTTACTCCATGTTTTCTTTACTGCTAATGGTGCCGATCGTAAATGGGATAAAGCTTTTATTTGCTTCTTGATGTGCCTATTTAAGAGAAGCACCCTGTTACACTTTTATGTAAGCGCCTTTTTAACGAAGAACTCCAGCAGTAAATATACTTTAGGTAATCGTATAAGTATATTATATTAACTGTAATCCTGTACTTAAATAGAATGAAAAAAAAAGATTTTTTTATTTTGGCATTAATCGCTTATGTCAAGTACCATCAGTCACCATCAGGCCGTCTGTCTGCTAATCTGCCACCTTCTTCTATATAAAAAAAAACTCAAACTGCTGTATCCATATATGACTGAGATTATTGGCGGTATTTCCAAAGAAGTCGAAAACTAGCCTATCTAATAAATCTCAAACCAATGGTATTGATTATATAAACTAGTATAATATAATAGTATTTAGACCGATCGATTGGCGCAATTGGTAGTGACCCTTCTTGCTGTGCAAAAGGTCCCAGGTTCGATCCCCGGTGAGGACATACCATGATTATATTGAATCTCTAAAACATTCCATAAGGGTGGCAGTTAGCAATTTTCCTATGGAAAGGGTGCGTGTTTCAATCGAAAACTAGCCACAACATTTGAAAGATTGTATAAAAGCAAATTGGTGATCATATTGAATAAACGTTTTTAGAAAGTTTACCTATTTATTTCTATAATGAAACAAATTCTTGTAATAAAATGATCATGTAAAAAAAATATCAATGTTTTCTTTGTAAGAATATGTATGGTTAGACTAAGTATATTGGTTAATTCAGTTTATGAAATCACTTGTAATTTCAGTTATTCTTTAAACATGACGTATTATAAGGATTCATTATCAGGTAGGTATTACGTCATGTCGGTACGTTTATCACTGAATCGAACGTTCGCCGGGTAGGCCACGCCTCGTATGCTTCATACTACGTAGCTGTCGAAATACCCTTAATATTTTATAGGCACGTTAAACTTTATGACGTTTGAGCCTCCAACGAGGGTTCGAATCGAACTTAATCGAGTAAGCAGTTCGCATCCAATTTCGAAAACCACTCTTAAACGGACTATTACAAAGGTCATATATTTTAGTTTAAGTGATCCTTTAACCGGCTCTAATGTATTAACGACGTTTGATTTAATGGAAGTATGTTATAAGGCGTCAGACACACAGTGTCACTTATTGAGTCGAGTATTAATTTGACATTTCTAAAACATAAGGGCGATTTTCGCTTGCAAATATAACTTGTCAATTTATATTTGGTATCAATTAACATTGTCAGTTTTTTCAAACGATTTTCTGTAATCACAATCGACCGTTTGAGTACCTCTCTTCTAAAGTTAATTTACAATTACATTTAATTTGATTTAATTTACATTTTAATTTACAAAATCTAAACCAAAATCTATGATAAGTATTTATTGTAGGACTTATTGTATGTATGATGTATTGTATTATTTATGTAAGTCCAACAATACAGTTGGACTTATTGTATGATTATGATAAGTACTTATTGTAGGACTAATTGTATGTATGATGTATTGTATTATTTATGTATGAAAAATACTTGCTCAGATAATGCCACAATTGAACTTTAATTGCCTATAATTACTTTTATTGTAATCATTTAAAACTTGAAATTTTGAACGAACATCTGGTTAAAATTGTAGACGAAAGTTTTAATAACAATTACTAAGTTTTTCTCGTTCTCACAATACGAGAAACGTCCACGAGCCTAAATTAATTTTCAGTGAAACTAAAATGTTTCTAGGTTTCACCTAAGACTTGTTAAATTACTTCAATAAAATGAAAAGTGAATTATAGAAGTTTATTTTGTGTAGGTCTGAGTACAAAAGCACAGGGAAACTAAACTGCTTTGAAGACAATATCTCGCAATATGTATACATATGATGTAGGTCTATTCCACTTATATTTTATATTGCAATATCGGAAAAATGTATTTAGGTAATATCGGCACTTTTACATACAATTATTTTTGAGGGGGAGCCACTGAGCGAGCCCGTTTGGTCGAGCTTCTTCTCTTTTACAGAAGACTGCCGTAAAGTATATAACGTAACCTCCTATGTTTATTTTCACTAAGTGCATAAAATATCAGCATAAAAAGTAGCTACCTATGTTAGGTACATAGTATCCGTAACTAGCCCTTTTAATATCCATTGCTGGACATGGGCCTCCACATGCACATTGTCTTGTTGTCTTGTGCATGAGGGAGAAGTGTGATGGATATATGGTGTATGGTTCCAAAACGGCACGCTGGCCAAGCGGGTTGGCGAGTCACCCCTTTATAGTGGCTTTCGTAGCGGCTTTTACCGACACCCACGGGACGAGATGACGGTGGTGCTATTCTGGAACCGGCCTACACCACGCGGCCTTTTTTATAATACTATTTCTTTTATTTCTTTTTATGTATACATAGTACCTATCTACATTTTAATTTTTTCATATATGCCAGAGCTCATTTGCCATTTGGTAAATGAAATGAATATCATTATCCCATTATACTATTTACTTTCCGACGTTTTTTGGCGTACCCGCTAACACATGCCAACGTTTGTCATTCTGGACAGTATCAATTTATTATCAGGCAGATTGTGTAAACGTCCGCCACCTACTTTCGACAAAAAATATTAGCTTCTGTCTCGTATAATGTCTAGTATAAACTCGTAACATGTATAACCATGTCAACATGTCACGCTCTTCCCCATGTGTTTCCTCTCTTCTCATTTTTAGCGACGATTGTGGCGACTTCCTTGAAATTGTTGATTCTAGTCCTTAAATGGATAACTGATTTGATTACCCATATACGTTATTCACACCTACCTTCCGAGATATTCACACAAGAGCGAAGATGAAATAGGTAAGAAGTAAATATACGTTGTATCTGTACATATGTCCGTTAAGGCGGATAGGCAGAAACCGGAGATCGGTTGATCGCATGATAGCACACTACCAGTCGATGTCCGGCACCCACGCCGGATACGTGTGTAATGAACCTATTTAGGAAAGTAAGCATTACTCGGTTTATGAAGTTCTAGCTGGTACTCGTATGTTGTAACTGGGTACAGTTAGCAACACATTAATGTACCCGAAACCATTCCATTCTAGTCCTTCTTAACGTCGCATAAGGTGCCCATGGGTGTAGGTTGACCTGATGCTGACTGTTTATGTAAAATAGGTCCCTTGAGGGCAGGCGCCAGACGGAAGGTAGACTTTGCTATTTTCCGTACGTTTTAACAAAAGTTGTACAATTTGTTTATTTACTCTTTTTGCACTATATTGTACAGAGGCGGACTTGAATCATGTTTGTATATATGTCGCTTTGGGATTGCGTAATTCGTGATTTCGTGAAATTTCTAAGGAAATTGGGGATAAGGCGTAGAGGAAGTCGTCTTAACGCGGTCTTAGTGATTTCTGGGAAACACATACTGAATGTCATCTTTTTTCCTGAAATCAATAGACTTGTTCTGTGTGGACGACTTGTATGTTGACTGAGTGTAGTTTACTGATGTATTAATTTAAAAATATAATGAAATAATCGAATGAGGTTCAATGTGTTTTTAAGTATAACTTTGACAAAATTAAAAGACTTACATAATAAAAATCTAAAATAGAACGAATCTTACTCGTAATTTATTGATATGCTTCTGTCTCTAACCATATGGTTACAAAGATCTACCAAATTCAGTCATAAAATACGACGTTCAAATTTTAAATCTATCTTCGTTCTATTACTAATACAAGTTCAATTAATAGAAAAATGTTAAAAATACATGTTGGCAATATTCGGCCATTGCCTATTAATTAAACGCCTTAGACTTAGTGTTGTATCAAAGACTAGTGTTGTAAATGACGATATTGAAATTTCTTACTCAATGGATTAATAAATCAAGGTCTAATGAATATTATGATAAGCTGCCGGCCGCCAGCGCGCCGCTCCACTCGTGGCTTCCTATTAGGCTTTTTGGCGGTACAAAATATTAATTAAACAATCTTAGAGATATACGAATCGTCTGTGAACGGTATCAGGATATTTGTTATCCGTTCGTTGTTTTGTAGCCACCGGTGAAGCATTAAGCAAAAGAAAACAGAAAAGGACAAAGGTCTGTCTTGTTTTCCTTACACGATGGCATGATAGTAACGGGAGAGGATGGTAAGAGATTGCATAATGATACTCTCTTTATTCCTCATCTTTGCTTATCATATTTCCAAATTTTGATTTAGGTCTTTGAATCTCCATCCCTCAGGTGTCTATACATCCACTATATCCACTTATGTCAACGTTCGTTAGAATGTATCGCAGATGTAATTGGGTGACAGTGTTTGTTAGCTCAAAGGATCAACAAGCTGAAGTGGCACTGGGCGGGCCATACATGCCGCAGGACGATAGCCGATATTCAGTCTTCGAATTGAGACCATGTACCGGAAAACGTACCTTGAGACGGCCTTTGGCCACGTGGACTGACGACTTGAAGAAAGTCTCCGGTAGTGGGCGGATGAGAAGAGCTCAAGACCCTGTGTGGTGGCGGTCCTTAGGAGAGGCCTATATCCAGCAGTGGAGAGACACAGGCTGATGGAATGGTATATTTGTTACTGTGTGCAAATTTATGTGTATATTTATATACCTATACATATAATAACGTCGTAACAAAGCCGTATCTGTACATTTAATGCGTTTTATTGAGTGATACAGAACCTGTCTGTATGTCTGTCTGTTTGAATGCAGTTTAATGAAACATGGCAGTTATAACTTATGTATACAACTTATGTATATAACATTTAATTTTGGGGTACTTTTTATCCAGATCATTATTATAAAGTTCCCACAGGAATTATCTAGCAGTTGTCATACGAAATCGCAGGTACTGTTTGTTTTCGTATAAAGAAGGTCTCTGTTTAGATGCAGGGTGCAATGTATGCCATTAAAATATATTCCTTGTGTCAACGTAGAAATAGATTATACGTAGATATAGTAGGAGCTGTCATTATAAATGGTTCCTTGGATTGATCAGAGTATTCAATGCAATATCATGTCGTTATCACCTGAAGAATGTACACGGATTATTACCATGGTACAAGAAGGAAGAAGTCAGCGTAGCACTGCTAGAACAGTAGGAGTATCTTTATCAACGGTCCAAAGAGTACTCCAGCGATTTCAAGAGACCGGCATGAACATCAGGAGATCAGGAAATGGCAGGCCAAGGTGCACAACTACACGAGAAGACCGATTCATCGTGAGCACTATGTTAAGAAATCGATATCTCACGGCTGTTCAGGTCCGAAACAGTCTTCAAGAAATTCACCACAACAATGTGAGCTCTAATACGATTCTGCGACATCTTCGTGAAGCTGATATAAAGCCTTATAGACCAGCAAACGGCCCCAAACTGCTCAGAGAACATCGAGTTGCCAGGTTACGGTTTGCTCGAGAACACATCCTATGGACAGATGAAGATTGGTCCAAGGTTATGTTTTCGGATGAGTCCAGATTTTGTTTATTTACGCACGACGGGAGACGAAGAGTATTTAGACGGCCAGGAGAACGGTATCATCAAGCGTGTTTTGAAGAAAAGGTGCCATTGGGTGGAGGATCAATAATGGTTTGGGCTGGGATATCTTCAGAGGATCGCACGGAGTTAGTGATCATAGAAAACGGTTCTCTGACTGCTGTCAGATACGTAGGAGAGATTTTAAATGAGCATGCTGGTCCATTCTTAGTGAATATGGGTGCAATTTCCATTCTTATGCACGATAATGCGCGACCACATACTGCTCATTTGGTCAATATGTATATTCAAGACGTCGGTATTACCTGCATGGAGTGGCCAGCTCGCAGCCCAGACTTAAATCCCATAGAACATGCATGGGACGAGCTCGGGAGATGCGTGAGACAACGCTCTCCTGCTCCCGTTACCTTATACGAGTTAAAGAATGCGCTAGTGGAAGAATGGGCAAACATAGACCAAAATCGTATTAAAAATTTGGTTTACAGCATGCCACATCGTCTTATTGAAGTGATACGGGCTCGTGGAGGAAATACAAAATATTAAATTGACAAAAAAACTTTTATTTTTTAAGATTTACTGCGAAGTGTATTTTTGTTGTCATAAGTTAGAAGCGAAATTTTCTTATTTTTTAATATTTAATTAAAGTTATATAGTGTACAGAACGAGTAACACATTTTTTTATATATATTAATCAGTCGTCTACAATATACTATAGTTTCGCAAATTAGTCTTATGTATTTAAGAAACTGTCACGCCATTTATTAGCGACCCGGAATTTTTGCGATCCAGTATATATTCGTGTCTAAACTAATATCTGTCACAGTGGAGCGCGAAATAGTCGATTTGTAAACTATACTAGTTATTAGCATTTCCATATACTAGCTATTAGCAATGTCGCTATGGCGAAAATTATTTTGAACCGTTACATTTGCAAGTTTAATAAATATGTAGATACGAATACAGATCTTTTTTATAGAAAAAATGGCGGCAGACGATCATACAATCCATCTGATGGTAAGTGGATTCTATCGTCCATAGACATCTGCGATACATGCCAACATCAGTCCAGAATGACAGACGTTGGCACGCTCCCGGATGGCTCACCTGGGATTGGGATTGGGAGAAAGAGTTGGGAAAATGGGGAGGGATAGGATGGGATGGGAATGAGTTCTGGCATACCGCACTCACTACCGAAACACTATCGTAATTGGGGAAATACGATAAAGTAGGTAATGCTGTACATTTCGCCGTGTACGGCGTCACTACTGACTACCTAGACTTGTGTGAGAGAGGGGTAACTTAGGCAGTCGAGTGCGCCCAGCGGCTGTGGGAATGCACAGCGTGCACTCTCTCTCACAAAAGGTTATCAGACGACATTGATTTTTCGTACATTATGTATAGCAGTTGTGTGTTGCTATAGTTCTAATGCTGTGTATTTCATTTTCTAGCCTACGGGAACCTAGGCAGCGTTCTAACCGCACAAGGGCGGACGGCGGAGGCAGAGGTCGCGTTCGAGAGGGCACTAAAATACAGACCTAACATGGCGGACGTGCACTATAATTTGTAAGTACTATCATATGTACGAATATATCTTTTAGTCTATTTGTCTTTTAGTTTGTTTTACTTTTATGAGAAACTTTACATGTGCATTGTGAAAATTACAAAATGTGTGAAAATTACTTGTATTGTGGAATAGAAAGCAGTAATTTGATAAATTGTAGATATCATATCGTTAGCCCCTGACTCTCCACTGATGAACTTAGATCCCTCTCGTTCCGTTACAATCGGCCTTGTGCTCTTCTCATCCAGAATTTAACTGGTTGGTTAATTTAAATACTCAGTCCATCTGACTACGCTCGCGTCGCACTCCTAGGCTATGTAGGATGACTATTCCTATAATCGATATCTTTGGCATAACATACTATCAGCCTTTGTCTCTTCACTGCTGGATATAGTATAGGCCTCTGCCAAGGGTCACCACCACACACGATCCATTCACTGGCCCTCGTCCTGCGGCAGATATGGCCTCACCATTTTTATTTCAGCTTGCTAATTCTGGGCGTAATATATTACTTAGCCGAGATGATTAGTTAAAAAAAAATCGTTACACAATTACGACAATTAAGTATGTTTTACTGTGTTAGAAATATTCATATTTTTATTGTAATACAGTATATTTTTCCTTTAGACCAATATTTAAAGTATAATACGTTATTTCAATTACGGCTTCTTTTGTACCTAATAAATAATGTAGTTAACAAACAAAGACTACGAAACAAACAGGCAACTCAAACGCTTCTAAAGTCGGTTGGAAATACGCAAAGGTCAACAGAAAATGAAAATAATGAGGCAAAGATATTATGAAAAGCCCATATTCCAATAATTCCGATAACAACGAAAGTTTAATAATACATTCAAAAGGTTTTGAGTTTACCCTCGGCGAAAAGCGAAATAATATTCGCCGTGTCTATCTCGAGGGACCGAAAAGGCAAAAGGTCCAACCCTTGTTAGGGACATATTATAGGGAAAGAAAATATTATAAAATATAAAATTGTATCATATTACTGATACTTTCTTAACTACGTAGTTGGATCATCTCCGACCCTTTGGCAAGAAACGAAACACGTATCTACTCGTTTATACAATGTTGTGTATAATAAATACGTGCGATGTTTGTTTTGATACATTTCCTGATTATAAAAACCGTCACGAACAATTATGAATTTAGTTTATTGTTATATATTTTATTTTCTTCATTATTGGAGTACAACTTCTCGGAATTCCCTTTTGACTTGCCGGCTTCTGTAATAATAATTTGGTGAAAATGAACTTTTGTACATAATAATGAGAGTAAAACTTTCAAGTATGTAGGTACACAAATTAGACCCTTTTGTTTAAGCATTTTTTTTAACAAAATTTATCGCACATTGTCGCACAAAACGCGAGTTTAATGCCTTAAGGTATTGTTTACCAGCTAAGCTTCGGGTAAAACAAAGAGATACATTGGGAGGTGCGATGAGAATTACTACAAATATATATATACATATAGTTCAAGTAAACGACAATTTCTTTAAATATACCTAATGAATACATAACATATATATAATATAATTTGTAATTTATTTTACAGTTTAAGTTCGTCTGCAGCTTTCTATTTTAGGCCGATTTTAAACTATCTCAATTGGTAATATTACCGAGTAACATTAACGTGTTATATTAACGAGTTATATTAACGAGTAACATTAACGAGTTATATTAACGAGTTATATTAACGAGTTATATTAACGAGTTACAATAACGAGTTATATTAACGAGTAACATTAACGAGTTACATTAACGAGTTACATTAACGAGTAACATTAACGAGTTACATTAACGAGTTACATTAACGAGTTACATTAACGAGTAACATTAACGAGTTACATTAACGAGTTACATTAACGAGTTACATTAACGAGTTACATTAACGAGTTACATTAACGAGTTATATTAACGAGTAACATTAACGTATTATATTAACGAGTTATATTAACGAGTAACATTAACGAGTTATATTAACGAGTTATATTAACGAGTTATATTAACGAGTTATATTAACGAGTTATATTAACGAGTTATATTAACGAGTAACATTAACGAGTTATATTAACGAATAACATTAACGAGTTATATTAACGAGTAACATTAACGTATTATATTAACGAGTTATATTAACGAGTAACATTAACGAGTTATATTAACGAGTTATATTAACGAGTTATATTAACGAGTTATATTAACGAGTAACATTAACGAGTTATATTAACGAGTTATATTAACGAGTAACATTAACGAGTTATATTAACGATTTATATTAACGAGTTATATTAACGAGTTACATTAACGAGTTACATTAACGAGTTACATTAACGAGTTACATTAACGAGTTACATTAACGAGTTACATTAACGAGTAACATTAACGAGTTACATTAACGAGTTACATTAACGAGTTACATTAACGAGTTACATTAACGAGTAACATTAACGAGTTACATTAACGAGTTACATTAACGAGTTACATTAACGAGTTACATTAACGAGTTACATTAACGAGTTACATTAACGAGTTATATAATTGAGTAATATTACGAATGAGAAACTATCATATATCTTTGATAGTGCAATAGCGGCCTTAGATAATCGAAATTATTTTCGTTGAGGCGGAAACAAAACAATGTATAATCACGTCGACACTCATAAAGTGCCGATCAATACGGTACGCAACGCGACGGGTTCTCCCATTAGTTCACAGCGGCTTCTAGTTCTTGAACTACTCGGGCACGCTACCATAGTCGATGGTGGACTCGTTTCGGCGGCAGCAATGTAAAAACGGATATATACAATCATGCCATTTTTCAGGAAAGCAGTTTGAAAGATTTTTTTTATTTTTTATTTACCACTGAATCAGAATAAAATTATTATCTGAGCAACTTAAAGTTATGATTCTTGTATTATTATAAGATTATTGACATATTTGTCTTTTTCGCATTTTTTTCCTATATTCACCTAAATTTAGTATTAGTAAGCTATTAGTAGTAATTTAGTAGTAGTAAGCTATTAGTAGTAATTTGTTACGCAGCCTATTTAATTTAATAACTCATTTATTATTGCGTAGATAATTTGTCAGTTTCATATGAAACTAGAAAAAAAATAGCTTTTAATTAAGTGAGATGTTTATAACAGTTTTAGTCTTTTTTCCTGTAACTCGTTTCATTTGACGGACCACCTAAACGCGTATATATGCCGTTAAGATATAAGATATAAAAATACTCTTTAAGCGTTGCTATATTTGATCAAACAAACTATTATTTTCAAATTATTATCAAAAAAAATATTTTCTCAACATTTAGAACACAATTATTAGAGCGTTCCAGTATTTTGTGCAGTTGTCTTTATTTGGCATTTGTGCGTTTCTACTTTGCTAGGTGAAAGGCATTACATAATATCGTATAAATACGGATACAATATTATAAGTATCTAAGCTAACACAAACGCTATATTTACTTTGTCAGTGACTGTGGAAATCTTAGCTGAACAGGGAAACACAAAACGCCAGGGCGCGACTGTCTCATATCAGTATTTTTAACAAATTTTACAGGAAAACCCAAGCAACCAATATTCATAGGAAGTTAGAATTTGGATAGTAATTACACACAATACAAAATATTAGAGATATCTGAAGGCACCGAATCGCCCTGTACGTACCGAACAGCTGTTTGACATACCACAGGCTCGAAATAATGTTTCTTACAATAATCCATTTTATAGAATATGTCGTTATTATAACGACCTGGATGTCGAGTTTGACATATTCTATTTAAACAACGCCCGTAATAAAATTCTGTTAGATAGACATTTTTCCTTTTAGATAGTTTATATAAATATATATATAGTTTCATTTTACCTATTCTGCATGTTAAGAGTTAAAGTTGTGTATAACTGTAAGTGAATTTACGAACGTACAAATGTTTTATAAAATGTGTCTGTAACTAGTTAAGTTTGTAAATTTGTTGTTATACCTAATAAATAAAAATAAAAATAAAATAAATATCTCTAATATTTTGTAGTGTGTGTGTGTGTGTGCCCAAAGTATTATAGTTATCTCATATAATTTATTATATGTTTTGTAGTTTTTTTAGTGATTTATGAACATCACACGATACACAGTCCTACTAATTTTTATATATTTATATTATCTAGTCAATTTTTATCTTTTGCATTGTTTGGACGCCAGCTTTGTAAAGAATATTTTATCATATCCATTTTATTTTTCTAAATTTGTTCCTTACTAAGTTTTGATATGAAGCAACTGACTCGTTTACATAGTGCGAGTTGTTAGTGTGCGTGTGCAGCACATAACACGTCCGTGTGAAAGCGACGGTGCTAAGCGGTTGGTTTCTATACAAATTCACAAGTTAACAAAGCCACAGAATCATTATATTGCTAGAAGCAGCTATTGTTTAGTAGTAACCTACAATTTACATTACGCTACACGTCGGAGTACAAATCGACAATCACGTCACACTCATGGAGGGCCGATCAATAATACCATATTGATTTACCGTAACTAATCCATAACTGTGGTATTAATTCACAGTGGTATTTTCAATTAATCTTGTATCTTGTAATTAAGTCAAGGCCGCCCGCAAACCCCCTGGTGTTGCAGGTGTCCATGGGCGGCGGTAACACTTACCATCACGTGGGACCGCTTGCTCGTCCGCCCTCTTGTCTAAAAAAAAAAGTCTTGTATACAAGCGTACTATAAGCGTATACACTTTACAAGCGTAAAGTGTATACGATCGACTATGCAGAATCTCATTGGGGTTTTCAGAGCAAGCTGCATCGCTCCGATTCGACGATTCTTCCAATGCATACGATAACACTCACGCAAACAAGCAAGTCGTGATTCGTGCGTTTTATGAAAACGCCTAACTCGTCTTTTATACTATAGTAACGCCTTGAGGGGTCAATTCTTATAACACGTACTATTTATGTTTCAGTTGTGTTTTAGTTTCAGTAGACGTTCGACTTTGATTTAAAACCGTATTCTAATAAATAATAACCTTTGATAAATTGACAGTTACTTTTTGATTCTGTCTAGCTGCTGAACTCGCGCTTGATAAATTGAAAAAAAAAAACAATATATAAAAAGTAATTATGCGGATTTTTTTTAACAGATATTGTGAAAATGATACACGTGGACAGGCAGACACGGGAACCCACCCATGGGAGTTCAACGACGCACATACTGAAAATTTGTTTAATATATTTCACTGTAAGCGGTTCATAGAGCTGTATTTAAAAACTAAGCCAACAAATACATATACAGTAACAATAACCTAAAAAATACACAAACACACACATATATATATATATATATAAAATTGTCTTGTGCATGAAGAGACAGGATGTATGGTCTTAAAACGCCACGCTGGGAAGCGAGTTGGCAAGGCCAATCTTTTAGAGGACTTGTAGTTCCTCGAAGCTTGTATCCCTTAGTAATAGCTTTGTTATCCCTTAGTCGCCTTTTATGCATTTTCTACTATATCGTATTTCCCCAATGTACGTACGTGTTTCAGTAGTGAGTGAGATATGCCAGAGCCCATTCCCATCCCATCCTATCCTATCGCTCTCCATTTTCTTAACCCTTTCTCCCAATCCATTCCTTAATTTGCGTAGGTGGGCAGCGCATCCGGAAGCGAGCCAACGTTTGTAATTCTGGACTGATGTTGGCATGTATCGCGGGTGTAGGACGACAGTATCCACTTACTATCAGGTGGACTGTATGCTCGTCTGCTGCCTTTTTTTTATGAAAAAAAAAAAACTACGCCTTAATGCTTAGAATAAATAAAGTTTCCGGTTTGAGTTAGGCACTTGAACGCTCCGCGCTTATTTTTATAACACTAAGTGCTATCACTTCGAATACTTATCAATGCTCGTAGTGGTAAGTGCAGTCAACATTGTCATTTCTAAGACTGTTCCTGATCTCGGAGTATAGCGAGTCGTAAAGCTTCTACGTCAGAGATGAACAATGCAAGAGTTGTGTTGTAAGCTGTGGAAGTAGGTACTCCACTTATATGTTTTCGGTAATTCCAGTAACTTTCGCCATTGCCAATAAAATCGTAACCAGCCCTTTCACTGATCCACTGTTGGACACGAGCCTCCTCATGCACTGGTACGTTGGGTAAGCGGGTTGGGGACTCCACTCTTTTAGGGTGGAACAGTTCCTCGGGGCTTATGGTAGTGCAAGAATAATAGATGAGGTGGTACTGTTCTGGAGCAGACCGACATTACACGTCCACAACAGTGGCTGTACTTGTCGAAAAATTAAAACCAAAAAACTTATTTCGGGAGGCCAACTGAATGTTGTTGTGTTGACCTTATTGTTACAATTTAATCATTTATAAAAAGTACGATATTTAAATGAAATTGCAATTTAAATGTACATACGAGTATAATCATTATTCTTTGTTTATGCTGTAGTTTCATGTAAAATAAAATAAAAATATAAATATTCGTAAATGTCAACGAACGTATAGATATTATGGGGTCCACGGGTATTTTTAAGGTATTTTATATATTAAGGGGTCCAGGTGTCCAGGGGTCCAAGGGGGTATTTTTTATCATTTGTGTGTACAATAAAGTATATAAATAAATAAAAAATCTGAAATGCGAATATTATCCATTAATTATTCTAAACATGGCATGACCCCAATAAATAATTTAACTGTCTATAAGTGAATCCTTATATATTAATAATACTGTATAAGTAAACCTTTATTTTTTAAATTATTACTAGCGCGGCGGTGAAATAAAACACAGCGAGGAAAACACGCATGTGTGAGAATAAAAAAAATCTGGAGCATGTGTAACGGCAGCGGGACCCCCGTGGTAGATTATGATCCGAAACATTCTTGTGATTTGCTGGGAGAAACCTTTACCCTGCAGTGGGACGTTGTAGGCTGATATTGAATCCTTATAATGTCAAGCAACATCCTTGTAATATCTTATTGTATTAAGCTTACACATTTAGTGCGAGTTGGATATAGGTACTCGTACTACAATCTTCACGTTCACGCTTTATAATGTAAGGCCAGCTTACACATGATTATTCTTAAATTATTGGAATTTATCTATACACATAATTAATCGCAACAAAGCAGTAGCTGTGCATTTAAAATTTTAAAAATAAGTCCTTCCAGTGAAGTTGAGAGTGATACAAACGACATAATAACATTTTTCTCTATTTGTCTGAACTCACGTCACACAAAAACTATTGTACGGATTTTAATGAATCTTGGCATTATTATAACCTATGAGTTGGCTTGGCTTATTATAAAACTTATTATAAACTTGGCATTATTATACATAAGTACCGAGTTAATATTTAGGGTACTTTTTATTCAGATCAATTATAAAGTTCAAATCAGGTTAACCACACATTCTAACTAAAAAAACAACTCGGCATTTTAACAAGCGACAGGCGCTAACAGGCGCTTGGTTAGGTTTAAGCAGTCTTTGTTTTGAACGCATTTTCGATCAAAACGCGTCGTTTCGGCGATTAGTGTCGGATTGAACAGATGTGCACTCGCCTTAATACATCTTATTTACGAGCGGAGTCTCAATCTCGTGTATATGGCACAATAGGTATTGTTCAATCTATTTTGGCACGTCTGCGCCTTCGCCTGTTTGAATAAGGCCTAATATTACGTAGTCGGATTTCAGATAACTGACACCGTCGTAGCTACGAGCTACGGTGTGATATGGCGTCGAGAATTTTGTCAAACGTGATATTTTTTTCTTTTTTATGGATGAACGCGGTTGACGAGTATGCAGTCCCCCTGATGGTAAGTGGATACTGTCGCCCATAGACATCCGTGATACATGCCAACATTAGTCCAAAATGACAAACGTTGGCACGCCCCCGGATGCGCTGCCTATTGAAGAAAGGGTAGGAAAACGGGGAGAAATAGGATGGGAATGGGCTCTGGCACATCCCACTCACTACCGAAACACGTACATACATTTTGGGAAATAAGATAAAGTTCCCACTTTAAAGATAAAGTAGCATTCAAGAGGAACATTTCAAGGTAGTGTTCTGTGAGAGAGGGGTAACGTGGCTAGTTCAGCGTGCCCAGCGGCTGTTGGATTGTAGCGTGCACTTTCCCCCTTAAAGATGATAATATATACATATCTACCTATATGATATTGATAATATATGAAAATTATATGAATTACTCGTATATACGTATCGACAAAAATATTATGTAAGTATGCAATTTGTACGTTTTAACAGTATTAGTTGTGAAGCAAATGTTGTTGTTATTGCTCTTTATTGTAGGCACTTAGAATGAACTGTTACCATATTAGAATGAATTACCATAAGGACAAAGGCGAACTTATTCGTAGAGGGAATCACTTCAAGTCAACTTTAGAATAGCCGTGACGAGTAAATGTAATATGATTTATACGTTGTTGATTTTATTTAGAGGTTTTTCGATAAATTAACACTTTCATAATTTCTAAATTATGGAACCGGCTACCGATTTTATCCGTCTACGAATTTAACCAAGACAAATACAGTAGGTTGCAAAATTAATAGGGATAATTAATCATAAAAATCATTTGCTGTAAATAATGTTTGCTATACTTGTGTGTTTACTATTATATATTTTATGCTGCATGTGAAAACATGTATATTTTATGACTGTGTCAAATATATTTACTTTAAAAATACAATAATAAATTAATAAAATTATAAATCTCACAAAAGCTCTCACATTCATAAAATATTTTCCGGAACCGGTGCATGAACAATACATTCTGGCATTCGTTTGTACCACTCAACAACGTTTTAAACGCACTCCATGCACGAAATTGTAAAGAATACGTGACTCATTAATTTGGCAATCCACTGTATATAGATTCTAAGTATTTTTGCACCGAATTTTAATTCACTCGGTTTGTTTTCCACTCACTGACGCTTTTGATCAGTGTCCGGCACGTCACTGTTCATTACCGTGTGTCCCATCATGTACGTGATGATAGCCGGGCATGCGTTTGATGCGGGGCGGAACGGCCCGACATTACTCGTTCCCTTATTCTCCTTATTCTATTAACGTTATTTGCGTTTAGGAGCGCACGCGATATAATCTTCACTAGCTTTCCGTATAATCGAATGTAAATATCATTAAACGCCCTATGTGCATATATGGCAGTGATGTTTGATAATAACGTTCTTTACACTAAATTTTACTCGTATATTAGAAGTTATGTATACATCGTGATGGTAAGTGGCTTACTATCGTTTATTCCACTCTTAAAACTCTTTCTTCCAGGCAACCTTTGGGTGGTAGAGAAAATAGATATATAACAAAAAAATAGATAGCAATTTTATAGAATATTTTAAATATTTATTTCTAAATATAAAATAATATTACATCATTCAATTTCTAAGCGCTCGGTAACCATTTCTGGTTTATATGAGTCTCTGCACATTCCTGAGTATATTTATATACAAAAATCTAAATAAGTATAAATTATTATACATATATTTAAAAATCTAGTACATATTTTGTAGTTGACGGATTGTATTGATTTATGAAGGTATAAAATAAATTATTTCATACATATATTGTACACTTATCTACTTGAGATGCATACAATACATAAATACATATTAATTACAATTACTAGAATGAATTTGAATTTAAAATCGGTTCTCCAATTACGCATTCTAACTTCTGCTAATACTGCAGTCCTGCAACTTTTATTAAAGTTAATCAATATCAAAGGATAGATTAAAATCAAATAAAGTGAAAGTTTTGATGAAAAACCAATATGTTAAAAGTAATCACATTAGTTTAGATTCAAACTTTATTAAAATTCAGAAAGGATTCAATTAAAGTTATTTAAAAGGTTTTATCTATTGTTGTAATCGTTGTATCGTTCAATTCATTTTACGTTTATATTGTAATCGAATCTAACAATATATGAGTAACTTTGCAGCAGAGCACAGCTAGAGGGAGATAATAACAAAAAGGCATGAAGTTTTTAGTATTTTTATTAACCACCTATATTCTTTATACTTAAGCAACCACCGTATTTAGGTTCGTAGAACGACAAGAATTTTATATGGAGATGTTTTTATATTAGCTGCCAGCATTAGGCATAATTTTGATTACCTTAAAATCAAGTGTTTCTTGAATTATATTTGACATTATTTATACATTTAGACTAAGCGTTTAACAAATAAATGTTCTTAGGAATAAATTTATAGAATTATATATAATCTATGTAAATTGAAAAAATGTACATAGATTTTTGTATTCTGCACTAACTAAACATTCAATAACCGAGTATTACAAATAGATCTATATACAATTAAATCTAGTATGAGGAACGTTTATTCGTGTTGATTTCTAATACTGAATTTTAGAAATTAATTACAGACCTTTCAAGAATGTTTTCCTTGCACTCTCCCCTTATATTTATGTTCTTTAACACTGTCTGTGCTAAAGCGAGCGGATGTTAATTTCAGAAATAAATTACTCAGAAGCAAACATAATGAGTAGCTGCAAGCTGCGATTTCACACAAAGATTAGATTAGATTATTTCAATCTTGGCGGCAAGAAATCACTTGAGCACGTACGCGTCGCGTCGCTAGAGAAATTGTAAGGGAGAGGCATGGTATAGAAGATGGTACATCAAGGTTAACATTAGTAAATCTTGTCGCGTCGACATAAGGCGGTACTGAAACAAAAATGTTACACTTGAATGTGTCATATAGAAAAGAGTTAGATTAGGTTTCTAGGTTCTCGAGGTTTCTCGAGTTATTTGAGGAAATTATGAATAAAGTAATACGAAATAACTAAAATATTAATAACGACACTGACTAAAGTTTTCCATATAAAATCATTTTACACTCTGTAACCTTTTACAAATGAAGTAAATCCTCTTCATTTTTGTCTTTTTTCTAGTTGGGTTTCTCTATCTAGTCGCACTCAACGACCATTGTGGGACAACTATAGTGGGTTGGCAATAAGAACTGATGACATATTGTAAGAAAAGTAAAACCGCTAGCATACGATTATTGAAGTGGTGTTTTCCTGCGTATGCTGCGAAAAACATAAAGCAATAATCAGGTGATCAATAAAAAAAAAACTTGGCGATCACGTTTATCAAACGAAAAGGAGTCTTAGTTTTCAAATAAAAGAAATTGCAGTAGAGCACTACAATTTGACTCGGTTCACACCATTTGTGATTGCAGATGTAACTGGTAACAATGCACCTCTACCACAGTAAAAATACACAAGTAGGCTATTTAACCTGGTCGCGATACATTGGTGCGTGCGTATCCGCGTACACTAGCGGGTTCGCACACACAACTGCACAGAGTTTCAGTCAGAATATGTCTATTATAACGTGAAGCTCTTGACCGTTTTAATATATTACGAAGGCAGCTAAAAATTGCTATCTAGCTGTTTGAGGTGGTGTCGAGTGATTAACTATTTACAGAGTTTGTTAATATATTTGATTGATAGATATTATATTAATCATTAACGCGAATGAAACTAATTTGGGAAGAAACAATAATAATTTGATTGTGTGATTTCTTTTAATCTACAACTCCAGCCTTGCGTGTCGCTAGTTTCGCTTATTGCCAATTTTAAGCCGCAGCTGCATGTATTAACTTGTAGGGTGTTTGTGGTATTTGGTTTTATTGTCGTAGTGCGTCACGTCGCTTCAATTTGTCGATTATTTACAAGAAAACGAAAATGGTCGCACACAACAGATCAGTGACTCATGAGTTCGCATGAAGTTTCAATTTATTCAATTAAATTTATTCATTTATTTATATTAAACATACATATGTGACATTATCTGAGCAAAGGTGGTATGGTAGGGTCGGTATGGCCTCATTGATTATGCTTAAGAATTTATAACTTAAAATCTTATTGTATTAAGATTTTTTTAAATTTAAATATGCTCACATTTAAGTTATAAAAAATATACTTTCTCAGAAACGTCACATGTTATTAATAATTTTGAGCAATGACGTAAACATTTAAAAAAATCTGTATCTTACTTAGTAAGTACCTCAAACTGCAACTTCAAGTTTACTTACTTGTCGCTTTTACTATGCCTATGAGCGACCCGAGGCGCCGTTCCACGTCGGTACGACACTATCGCCGTGCCCCAACAGAGATAAGGCGTAGATTAAACTCCTGTTTACTCGCACACATATTTAACATTCCCGCCAAGCAGGATTGTGACTACGCTCGCTACGTATTTGCATACTTGTTTGCGAAACGATTTGTTTCGGATATGAAAACAATCTTTATAATGGATCGCTCGGAACTAAACTCGAAGTTTGTAGTCTAATTTCAAAGTTTGTTGTTGCATGGTAGCGTCTTCCGAACTAATAAGTTTACTCTCAAAAACGGAACCATCTTAGATTTTTTTTAATGTTTAGTCTTGGAAGTTTTATCTGTCTTTTTAATTAAGAATCCTTATTAGTGGAGCCTCTTTATTTGTGTATCTGCTGTGGAGAAGTTTATTATTATAGGTTTAAAACGTATTTTTTGTGGTAGATATTTAAATAAAAATATACGCTAAAATATTATGTAGGAGTGGTGATTTTTTAAAATCTAGCACTGTAAAATTCTACACGTGGGGAGGGTTTACTATGTACTTACATTAGAGAAAAATGAGAAATCGATCAATTAGGAATTGGGTAAACAGCTATCCGTTGACAAAATTAATGATGCGGTCACATTCTCTCGAAATTGTTCAAAATAAAATAAAATAAATAAATATTAGGAAGATACCAAATCTATACATACGATAAAATCAAACAGTGACTTGTAGAATTTATGTCTATCTGTTTGTTCATGCATCATGCAAAACCACGAATTTTGTTAAAACTGCAGTATTTTAAGGTTTTGCCGAACATCTGCAATAGAAATCATCACGCTATTAGAATATTTTTTCTATAATTTATTAATAAGAAAACGAGATCATGTTACTTTAAGATTTCATTTTCTTTACTTTGAGGTAGGTGAAGAGGTTGATGAATCCACTGAGTGGTGATTGGTGATCCACTGAGTGACTACGGATTGATGGCTCCTAGTCCTCAGTGGAGTTCCTGTCAAACCCGCGTTAATCGAGAGTCCTCACTAAATGACGCACCGAAACAAACCACTGCTATTTTGTTCTTTGCCATTCTAAAAACCATTTCTAAAACATATTTATCCATTTACTGTGGACTGCGCAGACGCACAGGTAACAGCTAGTATCACAATATTTGCATGAGATATTTTTGTAATTTTTAAATCATTTTATTTATTTAAAAAGCTTTAGTGTACTTAATCACAGGTAAAAAGCTTAAAAGCTTAAAAAGCTTAGAGGCACTTTGGGAGGTGCAACATAAAAGACGGCTATATTTTACACAAACACTTGTAATAACTATAAACTTTCTTATAAATAGTACGATATTATTATAAGTTAATACACAAAACATACATACATAAATACATACCATATAATACATATAGAATAGCTAATGAACTGAAATAAACAGGGTAAAAGGTCATGTAAAGGTAAATAAGTAGTAGAGAATGTTTAAAACTAGAAAAAATACAAAAATACGAAACCACTAAGACGGTAGGTGGTGACAAGTTATGCGCCCTAAGCATCCGTATGAAAATATGTAACGTGAACTTGAATTTAACTTCATAAAATGAATTAAAGTATAATTAATATTTGGCACGTCAGGCATTGACATAATTGGAAAAGTAATAAAAATAAAATATATCAAATATGTAAAAATAACAAACAAAGACAATACCTACCGATTAGGTATCTGTATCATTACTAAATATTATGTGTTATTCCCGGTTACGTTATTTTCAATTATAGCTGCCACAGGGTACATGGACTAGAACTTCCTTGTAATTCGAGATTCATTGATATTTCCCAGACTATTACACCCAATACATGAGATTGTTTATAAATTACAATCCACTAATTAGGTGAAATATAAAACCTGTAATAGTATCTATTAATATCTATCTACTTACAATACTCGAGAATATGAAAAAGCCATCGTGTAATGAGACGAGACATCAGTCTCTTTGTTTATTCACGAACGTATACTAGATGAATAAAAAATCTTAAAAACCCTAGCTAAATTATTCAATAATTACTTTATGTTAACAGCAATAAAGTTCAGAGTTGTTATGTCACATTATGTCACTTGTTATCATTTATCGTGAATACGTTAAGATTTTAAAAGTTCATAGAACAAATTCATATCCAAATTCAATCCAAACGAATCGATATCCCAAATTCAAATCTAAACATGAATTTGCATTTATTTATTACAAGTGTGATTTTAATCAACTAGGTGTCATAATGAAATGTAATAAGAGTACGTAATCATAAATCATTTGTAGCATGAATCTCCATTCTTTATGTGTTCGTGAGATATATATAGACGAATATATTACGTAATGACATCAGTATCACGATAACTTTTTTGAAAATTATACATATTTTGTAATTTTAAGAACTGGTTTTCTTCAAATAAATAACTTGCCGAGCTTGCGAATAAAAGACTTAACCTCTTTTAAAATCAGATGGTGCCATAATTAATTAGTAATTAATGTTATTTACGCTCTATATAAATCTTTGTAATTGAACGCGACCTACTTGTATAGGTATTATACGTATTCGTATACGCGCTGAGGAATTACACCACCTCTGGAAGAATGGACTCTCCAATCCGTTTGGCCAGAGTGACGTTTTAAGGCCATATATATTTTTTATGCACAACACAATGTGCACGAGGAGACCCTTGTCCTGCAGTGGATACTGAAAGGGCTGATTGCATTGCATTGCATCGTCTGCTCGTATACTATCGCAAAGGCATCTAATTACGATTCGTGTAATTGCAAAAAAAAAGGACTTAGAAACGAATGTAGATATAGTAATTACATTTTATATAGAATTATATTATGTGGTTTTTCAAATTCATCAATAAATAAATTAAATTTAACTAAATTCAATAACTCCATAGCAATGATAAGATCCCATTGCTCAGAGATGAGAACACAAATATGTTTACATTAATATTTTTCTAAAACTACTAGTGTATGTTTTTCATACAAATGTTAATATTTTAACATTGTTACTGTTTTTCCGCACTACATAGGTATTTGTAGTGAGACAAACCATTTAACAAGTTGAAGCTGGTAACAACGAAACAGCATTAACAGGGCATTCGCCGACAAAGTATCGGATAGGTTGTAATTCGTAGAGCGGCGTGCTGCACACCCACAATGAATTTCTCGTTACCAAGTTGTTTCACTGTTCCACACTAAACACGTTTCTGTTCCACTAATTCTATTCAGCACCTAATCACAATCTCACACGTTGTTGCCGTGGTAACCGCTGGCTCAGAAACTACTATGCATGTATATGTAATTTCATAAATAGCTATTTGTATTCATATGTTTGTTGTTCATCCGATTTAGATCTACTTTAGTACGAGTATACTTAGATAATTGATTGATATTTTTAGAGAAATTGGTTGGTAAAAGATTTAGCGAAAAACAGACCTTCTTTATCTTTTTTAAATTTTAATTCCCTATTGTCTGGTCGCAAACAGCTGTGTGTGATTTAAAGTTTGAACCCAGAACTCTTCGGTCAAAAAGCAACCTATTGCACACTGAATCATTAGTTAAGCTGCAGAGAGGCAAATCAATTTAATTTTAACTTGGTCGGTAAAGTCAATTCATATTTGAAATTCGTCAATTCGTACTTAATATTTGAAGTTATTTGATTCATTCTAAGGAACGAGATGATAAAAAGTCTTACTGCCCTATAACCTATTATACTTCACTTTCCTAGGTCTGCTGGAAGAAATCTCCGAAGGAGATAAGCTTGCTTTTTGTAGATCTTTCCTTTTTATTTATTTCATGTAACGTGTGTACAATAAATTCAGCCTGCTTAATTAAAAATTTTGACAGACAAATTACAAAAAATCTTATTGTTATAAGTCTCCTAGAAGTTATTAATAAAACACATCCTTTTGTAAAATTTGTAACTGTCGCTTACGATGTTTTTCCTGAACAGAATCCATATTACAATAATAATATGTGAAACCCAAACGTTGTCAGTATATCTCATCAATCATGCTCTAACGGCTGAATGGATTGGAACAAAACATGGCACGTGGCATGTACCTGCATAACAGATGTTATAAGCCTTGTAATAAAAATCTATGTATGAGCAAGGATGAATAAGTAATAGATAATAATCACCTTATAGATTGTAATCAGAAATCACAAAATTCTTCATAGCGGTAAATATGCAGTCATAATAATTACAATAAGTTAGTAATAACAAATAAATTAATATTCTTTTGTATTCTCATGAATTTTGTAAATAATTCGTAGTCGTAGTGTGATAGCGTGTGGTGTAATATATTAATAGGTACCTTTAAATATATTAATAATTCATATTTAACTCTCGTCCTATAAAAAGAAGGTGGAATAAGCGATTAGGTTTATTTTATTTATTTGAGAATTCCAACTGTATTCAATTGGCTGGCGACAATGGTAAACGAAATTGAATTCTATATTGAAATTGAAATCAATCTGCTGAGTTATTGAACCAAATATAATTCAACCTTGGAAAGCTCAGTATTACAAAATTATTACTCAGTGTTACTCCTTGTATCCATAAGTAGCAATTTTGAATTTATATTTTAAAATTTATCAATCTAAAAATGTAAGAATACAATTAACAGCCGTATTTGGTTTATCCTTACGATTTCTGGAAATGTAAATTAATGGAGGCTTTTATTACTATATTGTAAATAGGTGAAGAGTTGTAGATACAAGTTGGTTTAAGATAATATAATGGACGTTCAATGTTCATGTGAATTGCCGTCCCTTGACTGCACCGTTTACATGCATGCACGCTTAGGGCGGGTGATCTTGCTCATATCATATGGTATTCATTTATTTATATAGGATATAGGCAAAGAATCGATCTATATAAATGGACCTTATATAACTAATATTATTACATAGTGGTCTTCAAAAGGTAAGATACGTCTTTATAGTAGTTTATATATATGTAATAGAAAATTGGAAAATATTGTTGAAAATAATTCTGAAGTCGCGATACATGTTTATCGACTTAACATATAATAACCCATAATAAGTAGTTTTATGCGGGGAAATCAAGAAGTTTCCTGCACTTAAAAAATCTATAAAAGAATGACCTTTAATTTAAGGAGATACACTATACTTACACAATATTCACACAAATACTTATGAGTCCCTAAACATAATCAATTTTTCTTTTTTTGAACATCGTATGATACTTTTTTGATACGTAGTATTAAATCATTCTCGGTTACACACGATTCAACTCAAAGGCATAAAATTGACTTCGATTTTCAATAAGACAACTTACACGATAAACTGACACGAGACATGTACGTCGCATATGAGGCTATGCAATGTTCGTGACTGAATAAAGTTCGCTTTAGTATCTGAGACGACTTTAACGGCACGCGTGGATCATGTAAACATCTCTAGATATATTTTACCGCTACCATCCCGATTATAGCACCGATTACAGTAATTTCTAGTAGCCGTAGAATACTGGACCATTACATTTCTTAACATATGTTAATGACATGAATGAACACCTTAACTATTGCACCGTTTATCAATTTGCGGACGACACTTGCCTACTAATAGCCGATGGGAATGTTGACATGGCCCTGCTTAAACTACAATCTGATTTTGACAATCTAAATAGATGCTGCCATGATGCTAATCCTATTCTAAATGCCCAAAAGACAAAATTAATTCATATAAGATCACCTCATTTGAAACAAACGATGAATTTACAACTTCTTGCTCACGACCATTACTGCCTACACAGTACACCCCAACACACCTGTACATGTCCCTCTATTGAAATAGTTAACACGCACACGTACCTTGGCCTTATAATTGATAGTAAGTTTAATTGGAAGCCCCAAGTCAATAAAATCTGTAATAAACTGAGGTCTTTCCTGTCTACTATAAATCTCGATAAGAACCGATTATGCTTTAAAACACCACTAATGTTATACAATGCACTAGCTGAGTCAATAGTAGCTTATGGTATTAGTAGTTATGGTAGAACGTATAAATCTTACCTAAATAACATATTTCGACTACAACTAAAAATATTAAAAACAATTGTTCCCACCAACATTAAACTAAAATATGCCAACAATGACCTTAAACTATTTAAGCATTGCAATACTTTACCCGTTCATATTAAAAACACATATAATATATTAAAAGAACAATATTTCAATACCAAAATTCAAACGTTAATATCACATCCTACAGTTACTCGTAGTATAACACATAAGCATTTGGTAACCAACGCCGCGAACAATATATACGGTCAGCGGACCAGCGCTTACTCTGTTCCCAGGTTAATAAATGAATTAGATCCTAAAATTAAAAAAGATATCAGCGAAAGTAATTTAAAATATAAAAATAGAATGCAAAATAGGTTTCAAAATAGAATGCAGACAGAACTATTAAAGTACGAGTAAATGTATAATAGAATTTATTACTCTTAAATATTTAAAACAGTTTGAATTGATATATTTGGAGCTAGCTGTAAACTGGTTGATATACGTGTAGATTTACTTTATGTGTGTTTATTCACGGAATTTTTTCAAAAACAAAGCTTGCAAATATAGTTATTTTTGCAAATAAAACGTTGAGATTTTATATTGTAAATAGGGTCTAAAGTCTTATAATGAAAAGATTTGGTTCATCCTTTATTTTTACTGTACGTTTCGTCACGGATATACCAGCCGTGGTCACTGAAGAGGTCCGTGTTTCGTGAGTTGACTGAAGAGGCTGGTAGTCCAGGACGGGAGCTGTGAGCAGTTATTATGAACTACCCACATTAGATCTTCACACTCTGAAAGGGATCTTCACACATACTACACTAACAATATCCTCGGACGTATTCCACGGTAAATAGCAGGGTTTAAGATTTGTTAATCACTTAATTCCACGTCGACGACAGTTTATCTTCCTGATTGAAATTATTATACATATTTCATAATTTAAATCGCTTCATTTACAATTCTGGGATAAGGATTTTTGGAGTGCAGTTCTAATAATTAATTCCAGCGTTGAGAATGTGTTCGGATATTGCTGATTTACTCATTTGGAGGTTTCGTATAGCTGAAAAAAAACCATTTCAAATTAATACGTTTTGCAATAAAAGGTCGCGTATTGTTGAAATAAAATTAACTAATGGCAGTATAATCGAAAATATTATCGAAAAATATTTTTCGCTCATTCATGTTATAGGTAATTTACAATTTGGAATAAACGCAATTAATTGGAAACTGTTACTGGTAGTAGATATTTACTTCTCTTTACAGAATACTGAAAACGGTGTAGAAAGAAAACAAAGAAAAATGTGGTTTCAGTAAATGAATTTGCATATCGCTTGAATACGCTTCGTAAATATTTATATATGTACGTCTCGGCAAACTTTTTAAAAGCCTTAAAAATAGAAACGTTACATACAAACTTATGCGTGTAGTATTTAGTGAGAGGTACCTCCTTGTGTAACTGTGTAAGCCTATTACAAAAGCAACAACCATGCCCATACGCGTTACATGTATATTCAGATCGAAGCGAGTTCATTTGTATCTCCTGATTCTCTTGTCCGTCGAAACTTCAAATGAAGTTCTGTAGCGTCCTACAACTGTCGTGGAAACGTTTCAGCCAGCCAGCTTCTTCTTTTTCGCAAGTTTGTCCCAGTCTTTGTGTCTGACATTAAATGTTGCCATGTCACAAGTGACGCAATTTTTATAATACAGCAACGTTTTGCCTTTGACCCGGTCGAACTTAGAGAGACATTGGTACATTCAATAACATAATAGACTATTTTATTTAGTGATAGTCAATAGTGGTTAATTCCGAAGTATACCGCACGCAAAAATAAGTTTGTCAAACTGTAGGGATAATGAAAAGGGGCCGCAATCTGAATTACTGGCTGCCTAATAGCGTGCTACGAGGAACCAGTTCAAAGGTTCGGATGATAAGTCACTTAACATTTTTACAATTTAAATCCTTTTGATTAACGCAGTAAAGGGGGTTGAAAAGGCTGATTTTTAATTATTTCTGAATGTGCAATTTAAATGGGTTACTTGAAAAGGGTGTAGTCAGGATTTTATCCAACGACGGACGAGGCAAACAATTTTCTTTAAATTGTAAATAGAGAATGTATAATGCAGAAAGAGTATTATTGTTATTCTTCTATATGCCCATACTATTTGACAAATGAAAGATTTAGTCTTTATGACACAGGAAACTTTAGATTGTGGCCAAGGATTGTAGTGATTGTGTTTGTGGAGTTTCTTTTAAAAGGTACTATATAATCTTTTTAAATTTATTCTTATATCCACTGACCAATGTTTGGCGTATCCAGTATGAGATGCAAACACTACGCTATAAAATTATGATAATTATGATCAACTTGTTGAGTTCTATTGTGAAAAGAAAAACACAATTGTGAATATAAAGGCTTTATAATTATGATTATACATGTTTTTTTTTATTATAAGGACTCATTTAATGAAATTATACTTTTTTTACAGTGACCTACCTACTTTAGTTGGCTAGTCGAACGATAAAAGTTAAAAACCTAATAACATTGCCAATTTCCTAGATATCGATCTGAAATTCCGAGCATGAGGTGAAAATTGCACATTACCGACTTTATCCCAGTAGAAACTATAGAAGTAGGTATATGCCTTTATATCTACTTTCATTTCTATTCAGAACGATTTTATTACAAATACATATATATATATATATATATATATATATATATATATACAAAATCATAGTTCCGTAGCAGCAACTACATATATCTCTTGAAATTATGTAACAGTGACGGAAAATATTTCTACTTCCCATACAAAGTGACTTCTGTATCATTTTATACGGAGAAATTAATTATGTTTTTTTTCTTGTGAACATTTACATCAAATACTGTTTAGTATTTAATTGATTCTAAAACACTTCATAAAAAATCCTCTATGTTGTAGACACAGTGTCGACTAGGTAAAGGTTTGCGTGTTTTTTTTTTAGAATTTACTGAGTTTGTTAATTACTATTTATTCCTACAGTATTAATTGTACATTTATTTTTTTTAAATTTATATGACATGGTACTCAATGGCCCATACTAGTGGTACCCTATGTCGTGGGTGCAGAGACACACGTAAAGACGAAAACAAATTAACCAGCCCCTGACCAACTTTAGTTTTAAAAACAAATGAGTGTCCGACTGGGAATAGAATCAGGGACATCGTGCACAGCATGCGCGATCACTACCGAGTCGGCCAATCGGTTGCATCAAAATAATGTCTGTAATTTTAAAATGTTGCCACCTCATAATACAAATTATTAACGGTATTCTAAAATTAGGTAGGTAGCAACAGGCAGTGAACATATCTAGTTAAATAATAATAATTTGCCTGTAAATTTTATTATTTATTTTTTTCATGTTAATGTAGAGATGTAGCATTAATTTAGTGCTGAGTCCTGTCAACAGCTTCTGACAGCCTCCCGATGTCGTTATTATTAATGTAATACCTATCGATCCTGCTGTCGAGATAAATCAAATTGCAGGAGACCTCAACGGTGTTTTTTTCCTTCGTGATACGGGTAAAATAATGTTTTTTGTTTTAAATACATTGGGGACAAGATTTTTTTTCTAGTTGTAATGGAGAGATTTAGAAGCAAAGAACGAAATATCATACGTACATACATATTATAATTCTTTCTTTGCTTTTAAACTGATTGTTGTTGTTGTTGATGCTCTTTATTTGGGCTTAATAATAATCTTAATAATAATTTATTTTAATACTTATTTATCTTAATAATAAGGACTAACATAGTCTATGATTTAAAATTGTTACTAACGCTAATTATAGAATGAAATATGGATCTTGTGGTCTGAAATAAATGAATTATTATTATTATATTATTATTGTACATACAATTAATTGTTATAATTAGATATAATTTTACCGTACGTACAAAGGCCGACTAAATCCTTGAAGGAATCTCTTTCCGTTTTTTTTGTTTTAGTTAAAGAGAACATACACCATATTGCTTCAATATAAACTATAGGCATAACAACCATGGCTTATAATTTTTGGGCATCCGTAAATAGGCACAGCATTTTTTTTAAATTTTTATACATTAATAATTATCTCGCTTCTTTATTATTTTCTGATAAAGAAGTTATATTTTATAAAGAGAGATAAAACGTTACTGTATAGCCGAAACGGCATGTTTCTGGTTGACAAATGGAAAAACACAAACGAATCCATTTTGCAAAGTACACAAATCGCGGATTTAATGGGTATTAAAATAAAGCCGTATCATAAAGGGCGCCTATTAAGAGGTTTCTTGGTGAATTTATTCTACTTAGCAGCGGATTTATTTGAGTCCACGATGGAATACTTATCAGAAAAATTGGTATAAAGACAACCAGTTTAGTGGGGCACGAATCTATATAGGCAATTGATACATTTATTTCTGCACATTACATTCAATCTACTTTTTCAATTTTATTGTTAATAATATTAATGTTCCTTTTTTTTTCTCATTGACTAAATTCTTGTGGCCCTAGTGGCCTTTCAAGAGTCACCGGACTTGATTATTAATGTTCCATGTAATATTAACAGAGTAATTTGAAAATTATCTAATATTTATTTGCAGGAATTTCAATGATGTATTTAAAATTTTAAAAGGTATAAGACCTTATATTTTGTAGGTATTGTCCTTTCATTATTGACGATAACCTTTTATTATTACTCTTTATTATTTACGATCAATTACTCTAATTGATAATTGCTTGATAATACTTGCAGTGCAAAAGGTCTCACGGTAGATTCCCGGTATTACATTCTTTTGTTTAAAGAGAATTGTTTGTACGGGTCTGGGTTCGTCTTTGTATGTGTTTCTGGACCCACGAGAGTGGCATGGCGTTATTGTGTTGTTTGTACTAGGTAGTGGTCCTATTACACTAAGATAGATAGATAGATAGATAAATTCTTTATTGCATCAAAATGCGAGTACAAAGAATCGCTTGAGTGGTCATAATTTTACAATGTTTACATTACCAACATTGAAATAATACTATATCATTCATAATTTGGGTGAAATTCATGTTTTCAAAGAAAGCAGAAATGGTCACAAATGCCTAATTATATACAGTATTCGTGTATTTTCTTTGCGTTGCGATTTGACTTCAAAATAACATAAATCTAGGAAAATAAGTTAATTTAAATTTTAAGAGGCAACATCTTAAATTATTTTGTTTTTTTTTTATTGTTTGTTTCATAAACTGTACTTCACATACAAAAATGTTGATAGAGGAAAAATACAAAGCAACTATGTTACGATAAATCAGACGGGAGAGCGGATGACATGACATGGTGAATATTGAAAAATGATTAATGTTGCACGAGGGGATTGTTTGTGAATTAAGGTACTTACAAACGTTTACGAAATTTACGTCCTTCTGTGAAATAAAATCTGTTATGATGACTAGTTCTATATAAACATAACATAATTGGTTTTATTACAATAACTATCAATTTGCGCGATTTTTGATGTATGAAGATTTTTTTAGAAAGAATGTGGCGGACTTACAAACAATTCACCTTGTGGTTAGTAGATAATGTCGCCCATCGACATCTGCGCTATATGCCAAAATTAGTCAAACGTTGGCATGCAGCATACGAGAAGACTAAGAAGAATTAATAATAGCCAATAGGGAATATTAGGGACGAGAAGTTTTCGTTAATTCTCATTCACGTATTATAAATATAATACTTAATAATACTCAATAATTATATTTGTAGTCTAGAGGCAGTGATATTAATTTTATTTAGATAAAGAGCTATTGAGACTATTATTAATAGCATAAATGAATGTATAAATAGTTAACAATATATTTTTTAATAAATCATAGGTAAAGTGCCGTCTGGTGTCGGTCGGCTTCAGAATAGCACCACTCCATTTATTCCCGTGGGTGTCGTAAAAAGCGACTAAGGGACAAAGCCGCTACCACATACGCAGAGGAACTACATTACCTCTAAAAGAGTGGACTCGCCAACCCACTTGGCCAGCGTGGCGCTTATGCCGATATATCCCTCATGTATAAGACAACGTGCACAAGGGGACCCATGACCAGCAGTGCACCATATAAGGGCTGATTAAGATTAAGGCTGGTTTTCGTTTACACGATTAGGCATATACATTGTAGAATAGTGCACTTTTATACACAGTTTTGTTTTTATCCTCCATTTGCATCGTGTGTGGGCTAAAACCCATGAATTAGATTGACAATTTCTCTAGCGTACCACATGGACGGACCGGACCAGTTTGCCCTTTGTTTCGTAAATAAAACCAAGAGTCCGGAGTGCGCTTTGCGAAATTTTGGAAAACTAGTTTCAAAGTGAAAACTAGTCGCGACTAGTTTACTACGAATGCACAGGCTGCGAGCTTGTTCGTGTAATGTTCCTTTGTTATTTGAGCGGCAAACTGTTCCATGTGTTTCGTTTTATAAAACAATTAAGTTTTATTATGTAAATTGTGTTTTATTAATCTTGTACTTGTTAATTTGATATTTTTATTAATCTTGGAGCCTTTAATCTTCCACTGCAGTAAATCACTAGGGAGATTTGGGCCATAATCCGCTACGGGGGCCCAGTGCGGATTGGTGGATACACATAGTCCGGATTTTTATTTTATTTCTGGAGCACGCGGGATTCCTCACAATGTTTTCCACTCAGCGCTGCGTTAGTGATATTATTTTAAAATTTACAATTTTACTAATTCAATTTTTACAATTACAATTTAATATTCTCTCACAACTAATTAATCGTTAAATTCTCTTCCTTGCTGTCTTTTTTATTAGTTTTTTTATAGGATGAATTCGACAGATGAACATACAGTCCATCTGGTGGTAAGTGGATACTGTCGTCCTTGGATAACCGCGATACATGCCAACTTCAGTCCAGAGAGAGATGAACGTTGGCACACCCCAAGATGGGCGACCTTCGAAGACGTAGAAATAGATTTGTAGGAAAGATTAGGAAAGTTTGTATGAATAGGATTGGATGGAAATGGGAAATAAGATAAAGTGGGAAATGCAGTACGTTTCAAGGTAGTCCTGTTAGTCTTATTTTAATTTGGGAACTAATTAAATGAACAGTCTAAAAATACTGAATGTAATGTAATTTGATGTAAATATAAATCTATGTAATATAAATCTGGACTGTCAATGACCCCTCCAGCAATCTGCTTGTTGCACATTAGTATTATTGCTCTAGGATTACTGATTTTCTGCTCATTTAGTATTTTCGTGCTGCTCGTTTAAATAAACCTTTTAATTTTGTTAAGTATTTTATTTGGTATATTTGTTCGTTTCATTGATAAAACAAATGCAATAAATTGCGGAATATTACTCCATTCTCGAACATACGTTTAGAATTAGCGGCAGGTAATCATTTCATAGGTTAATGTGTACAATGCTCAATAGCTCCAATTATATTCGGAATCGTGTAACGTGCCTGGGAAAATTTCACTAATGAAATGCTAGCTAGGTATAGGATCTATACAATTCCTATGCTTAGTATCTCACTAAATATAAATTGACTCACTAAATTGACAATCATGTAAATTGGAAAACCCACATAGAAGAAGTTAAAGCAAAGCTCTCAAAATTGACCTATGCCCTCTTTCAATTAAAACATAGCACAAATACAAAAACAGCATTGTCAGCGTACTTTTCATATGCGTATTCGTGGCTTAAATACGGAATTACATTATGGGAAAATATACAGCAATTATTTGTAATGCAAAAGAAATGCATCAGAATTTTGGCTCACATAGACAACAGAGAAAGCTGCAAACCTTTCTTTATAAAATATAAACTACTTACTCTTCCCTCTATATATATATATATATATATATATATATATACATGATATATGCAATTATGTATCTAATCATATTGACACATTTATTAGAGTCGAACAAACACACAACATAAATACACGCCACAAAAAGATTACACCTACCACCTTCAAGAACTAAAATGTTAAACGAAAGTCCACAATACAGGGCAATTAAAATATATAATAAATTACCACACCATATTAAGAATGAGACTAAATCTCCAATATTTAATAATAAGCTAAAATCCTTTCTAATTAACAAATGTTTTTATTCGGTTGAAGAATTTCTAAATACTTAATAACTTATATCCATCATCTCCACATAAAGGAAATAATATTAATGATACGGTGATCGGCATAGAATAATTTCATTAATTTAATTAATTCCAATGTACCATATAATATTCCCATGTACTATATAAAAAATGATTTAATTTTAACTTTTAACATAAGTGTAGCATTCATCACAGCCCTCAAATTTGTTTTGCCTGGAAAGGGCTTCTAAGTTGTAAGTGCATGTATATAGATTTTAAGACCTACAATGTACACTTAGTTTGCAAATAAATAAATAAAAATAAATAAATTTCACTAATGAGATGCTAGGTGAACTGTACAATTCATATACTTTAATATCTCATATGCTTCCTATACTTATTCCTATAAATATTTCGAAATCAAAATAATGGTAGGAATCAATGAATCAAATATGAATGAAATCTTAAAAAAGTAATATATTTTTTATTTCTTTTTCTTAAAAATCACATGTTCGAACATGTATCTATTTAAATAGAATCTTGAAACTGCGAAATTTTAAGTTAGAAAATCTTAAGTACGCCGCGGTTACAATCCTTTGCTATCTTACTTCCAAAGGCGTGTAAAAGCTAAAACAATTCTGTGTAATGTAACGTTAAAATGAATTATTATACTAAATATAAGCCTCCATTTATTAACGGTTATCTTTGATTCCATCACTGTCAAATACGTGTATTTAAAGTTAGATCTAATAAATAATGATAAAATAAAATAATTTATCAAGCTGTTATTGTAGCCATCTATGTAATAATAATGGATTATTGATTGACGTCTCACTCAGTATATCATTTCTTTGTCCTGTCTTTATTTTATTTCGAAACAAGCGTGATTAGATCTCGATAATAAATACTAGTAGTTGTTTGCTAGGGGTGGTTTAATATAGCAGCAACTCAAATACAAAATACTAGTAGCAACTCAAAATACTTTCGAATATTTTGAGTTGTGAGTAACTTCTTATGTAACATGATATTCACACGTGCCCATATCGTTAGTAAAATGTTCGTTTGTTATTTTTATTATTTATTTGTTTACCAGCAATATTTTGTTCTTTTTTCTGCTCATCTTTGCGATTGTTGGATATCTAAAAGCTTGTATTTAAATGAGCAGCAGCAAAATACTCAATCAGCCGCAAATCATGTCCAAGGAAACAATCTATTCTTAATAACTGATGTAATTAAATTACTAAGAATATCATCACTAAGTCGACTATTGATTTATTATCACCAGTATTTTTTGCTCATCTATTTACATATAATAAAATCGTAACAGATCCGTAACAGGTAAAATAATAATTTTTTTGAGTAATGTTATTGTATAATATTATAAATCATAAGTGATACAGAGTTCAAAACGAGAATTGTTAGAATTTTTGTCTGTCCGTCTGTCTGAACGCGCATCACGCAAAATCTACTGAACGGCTTCTAAAGAAACTAGGTATAGTTATAGCTTATGTGCCGGGTTAATATTTAAGGTACTTTTTATCCAGATCAATTATGGAGTTCCCGCGGGAATCACAAGTTCACGCGAACGAATACGCTGGCATCACTAGTGTTTAAATATCAGTGACAGACCATGGTTTGAATTTTCTAGGTCGATACGTGTTGGTTTCAACTACAAAACTACCTACTAACAATCATTTCCACATTAAAAATTAAATTAAATTCAAATTAAAACAATAATTTCCAAATGTATCTATAGTTCATACTAAGAGTTATGGAGAGAGTTGAGAGACTCTTCGTGTGGCCTATCTTTTCCACATCAACTGATAAAATATACGATATAATGTAACTAAACTTTTTTTGCATTTATTTTATTTATTGTACACGATATAGTCTTTAGAAAATACATAAAAAAAATTATGAGACTGTATTGGAGTTATTTCTTTTAACCAACAAGTTCTGTCTGTACACAGCATGTTTAAAAAAAATGTCGTAAACATATTCATTATAAAATTAGCATAAGTTTTTCTTTTTTTTTATAGAAAATTATATATTTATACCAGAAAATTATATTAATTATTCCAGTGTACCTATATTGCGGTTTCACGGTGTCACTGCAATTTTAGATCGCGTGACAGTTCGAAACCATAAGTCAACTTCTTCCTTTATTATAGCGCGAATTTTATGTCACTGCGCGTTTAGCCTAGTCGGTTTTGTATCACGGTTAATGGATATACATCGGCCTTTAATAAAAAGTCACAACAATTTATAGAGTGAAAGTTATAATTAGAGCGCGGTAGTAAACATTAATTTAATTCACAATTTGTCACCTCCGTTGAATCGCGGAATGTCCGTATCGCGTGACTACGTATAGCCTAGCGGTGGCATCCGAGTTTCGTGAGCGTTTGTTGCATAAATTACTTACAATTTATCCGAGCTACGTTTAGTTTGCACAGAGGTAACAAATAAAACATCTTATTAATCACAACGTATCTGTCGTTGAATTGCAGTGTACAATAATCATGAATCTGCGAAAATGTTCACTACCCACAATATGAAGCCGTTTTAAAATTGGTTTTTGTACACCCACGAAAATTAAGGTGCTGTGCTTCAGCGCATGCACCAACGCTTTTTGATGTTGGTATGTATCGATTAATTGTAATCGCTGACAATCAAGTGTCTTCTTGTCCGCCACCTTCATTCTATAAAAAAAAAAAACTATTTTCTGGCACTAGACATCATACAGACGATATATAAAAATTTATACTTAAATTTGGACACTAATTGTACTTTATATGTATTGTATGTTTACTCTTGAAATAGCTAAATTGTTGCTATCCTGTTTATCTCCATCCATATAGGATGATTCTGACTCAAAGCCCTCTAGATATCTACCGGCCACGTTAAGCGGCTTGCTATTTTGTTACGGAGATTAAACCAAACCATACCATACCGTCAGCCGGTGTCTCTCAACTACTGGATATAAAAGTCTCTCAAGACTCTCCCTTCATACAGATCTTCCGCTCTATTTATTTAGTTACTACTCACGCCGGCAACACTTCTGATCAGTTGGATTGACTATTTGTACAATCCAACTGATTAGAAGTCTTCCCACGTTATGTTTCTCAGAACATGGTCTCGATTCATATACTTGTTTATGAGAAATAATTAAATGAATTCATTATGAGAAATAATAATGAATGGGCATCAAATCGATCGTAGCAAAGTTTAAGGGGGATTAGGTACTCGTATAGGTTCTCTGATAACAATAAAGGAATGGAGTTCCGCCAAGTGGGACTCAGTTGTCTTCGTGATGACATTCATATATATACAATTGTATATTTTAGTTATTCAAAAATTCTTTGTTTTGTTTTGTTTTGATTTACTGCCTGTTCGGTATTTTTTTGCTGCTCATTTAAATACTGTTTATATTTAAATATACTGTCGGCTTTTGATCCTTGGAGGAAGAAAAAATATGTAGTTGCCAACGATTTAAATTAAATTGATACTTTTTAAGAAGTCCGAGGACTGCTGATAATCTGCGCCTTTATTATCCCACGAATGAAATGCTTAGACAGTTAGGTCGTCGGAGTAATCACTGTCCATCACCTAAGTAAGCCCTTTGCAAGTCTGCCATTTATTCCGTAAAATTATTCCTCATTTTGTTTTGTATTGCGAGCAGTATAAACATCGCGACTGTAACCGTATATGTTTATTTTCACTCGTTATGGGTGGTCATAATACTAATTGCAGATTTGAAAAAGTAAGCTAGTTTCACCAGCTACTCGGGCATGCTGTAACTTTTTAGTACTCCTCCTTTTTACTTTACAATTGCGTTTTATTGATTATATAATTTCCCTTAATTTAAAGGATTCAACGAAGACCGGCTATCGGCTTTATTGGTTCCCTGAAAAGATACTGTTTTGAAGTCAACATAAGAGAGGTAGTTTTTATAAATTTTTGCCTTAATTCTTTTAAAACTTTTTAAGGACTACGAACAATTTGAACGGTATCAACTTTCTATAAGCAGAAATATTCGTCTGTCTAACTTTTTGTAAAAAAACAGTTAAAACCTTGGTTTTGTATATATATATATACATATCCGCCGTTGGTACGAGTATGTAGTCGTTTTGTATTAACCAGCTTTTCTTTCGTCCACTACTGGACCTTGAAACACTAAACTGGCCAAGCGGATTGGCGAGTCCACTATTTCAGAAGTGGTGTAGTTACTCAAAGCCTGTGTAAAGGCTTTGCTATCCCTTAGTCGCCTTTTATGACACCCACTGGTAGAGATGGGGTGTTGCTATTTTAAAACAGCTGGCCACACGGCCTTCGAATATATATCACATGTATAGATATATGTTCGTTGTATATTTGTGTATGTTCAAATAAAAAGATAAAGAAAAAGATATAAATTTATGAAAAAATACCTATATAAGAAACATACTTTTAATAATACTTAATTTTATAAAAATGACATTTTTTTTATAAAATATATTTATAAAAATGTCATTTTTTATAAAATGTATTTTATATTTGTTTTATATATTGTGTTTTGTAAGGTCACCGTATTTAGGTATATTCATAATTATGTATGATTCGTATCCGCTTCTTCGTTCTTTAACGGCCGTCATTATTATAACTGCTAAATTGTTAAGGCCTTGTTAAGGGCTTATTTCGTTAGTCAAGTTGTTGCTTTTTACAAGTTCTTCTTTCTGAATTGTTATTTGGTGGGAGTAAATAATTCTCTCTCCTTAATCGATCTTCTAATTTATTCAGCGTCTAATGTTCACTTTGTTGATTAAATACGCTTCGAGAGCGGTTTTATGTAAACGTTTAGGTAATTTCGTGAATCTGCAGTAATTTTTAATCAGTATTGAGGAATACATTTATAAAGATAAGGGTAGGAACCTTTTTAGGGTATATCACACTTTTTAGATAAACATAGATACAGTTAAATGTCCTAATATAATAAAAATCTGTTCGTGAATCCAAATTAGAATATTTAAAAAAAAATACTATGTGTAAATTAGAGGTTTTAATATACACAAGTTAGGACGACCGCGTTACTGTGTTGATGTCGTCACTAACACAGTAGTGACCGACCACTCCACTAACACTTATCTTACAAATATTAAACTTCACAAATATTCTTAAGCTGACGTAACTAATGCATTACGTAACTTTAAAGCATTTAAGTACATAATATTTTTATTCTAGATTTGTTTTCTTCTGTAGTTGTCAAATAAGTCATAAAATATATTAATTTCAACCACAGCCTAAGGTCTATAGAACGCATATTTGGTATTCGGCCATATTTCGGTATTAATAATGCCATATATACCGCAATATTGTAGAAATCAAATTTTAATTGTAGGTTTAGCGAGAGCTCAATACAAAAAATATAAAGATCTTACAATTTACCAAATCCTAACGTTTATACATTCCCAGGTGTGGCGCTTAATCGAAACGCACATTTGAAAAAACACACAAATGCATTAATGAAACCATTTGCCAATAAAGCCTAGTTCCGAAAAATTCGTTATCGAAGTTTCTTAATTATTTCTCTTTTATTTTGTCTTTTTATATCTTTTTCTTTGTTTCTATCAATAAATAAAGTAGTTAATTTTAAATGAGGTGTTCAGATTATTATCACATATTTTGGTTCCATTATCGAAGCTTAATATAGAAAACAATAGCACGGATCAGCGATAGCACATCGATAATATCAGTTAGTAGCGTGGGCAGATACCGAAGGTATTGTGGGCTACCGTAATCTACCATTAGTTTAATAACTTTAATTACAGAACAAACATTAGCTTTTACAAAAGCTAATTCATGTTTACTAGTAATAAAGTAAATATGCGTGGAAAATGATTATAGTGCGGTGATAGCTTAACGGTATTTACTTTCAAGTCTCATTGGTGAGGTCGTGCGTTCAAACTCCTACGCGTACTTAGTACCCGTACACATTTTAAGTTTTTTTTTTTTATTTTCACTATGTCCTACTACCTAAGTACGGTTTTATAAGTTATCGTTAGCTCGGCGGTGAAGGACAGTATTGTGAGTATACGGCATTCCCGAAAATAATTTGGGGCGTGTGTTTCCAGCAATCCGCACTGCGCCGGCGTTTATTTATTTTTTATGTTTATTTAAAGTTCATTGCACAATGATATGTACAGAAAAAGGATCGTAGCGTTGTGTATTTTGAATCAAGGTTAGGTATTAGTTCACGATTTTTTTAAGATTAGATGTCAGCCTATAAAGTCCTACTGCGGGCACAGGCCTCCCCTAGTAAATCTCCAGGAGGTTTCGGCCCATAATTCACCATCCCGACCCAGAGCAGATTGGTCGATACACGCACATACTCTAGATTTTTTTTATTTCTCTAGAATTCGAGTTTCCTCAAGTGACATATTTTTTTAAAAACGAACGTTTTAACGTTTTTTAGGGTACGGGCGGAGGATTTCAAAATCACACGAATGTGAGTACAGATACCTATCTCTAGGCTATCACCGCTTTTTAATATTACTAGGCCTGAACTCACATAAACTCAGCAGTGTGACCAGCCTGTCCATAACTACTACCAAGTGAAAGATGAAAGTGAAACATATACCTATACAGCCATTATTGAGGGTTTTGTCTTTTATGAATAAGGAAGTAAGCCCTTTGTAATTTGATATATCTATATAAGGTATTATGTCGGTACAAAGGTAACATGTTAGAAACACTAAGCACAGTATCAGATAACCTTTGTGTTCGTTGTTATCTCCTTAGCTCCTACTGTGACAGTGGATAAAAGATATTTTGGTTGTAATCCAGTAAAATTACGTTTAAGGATGAATTTTGTAACGATTGGTTTGTTTGGCGCTTGGAAGTTATTTTCTCTGGAGCTACAAGTGCGGCCAAGTGTGTCATAATTCCTAAAAATCGGATATGGTATTTCTAATAAATAAGATTACTGAAATTATATATTATTCAGTCAGGGAAAAAATTAAAACTGAAGTGAAAAAATGTTAAAAATGGGGAATAAGGTAGAAAAAATTAAAACACAGATATTAAGGCATTTTTACTACGTAATTGCCATCTGGGAAACAAAATGAATCACAGAATTCGCAGTTTGAATAGCTCTAGGAACCTGCGTTCAGAGGTATTTATTCAGAGGTGGAGGTTCAGAGGTATATTAATACAGAGGTATTTATTGTCGATACATTAAGAATAAGAATCATGATTTTGTTTTAGGTATCGAGTTCAGTATTTTTTTATATTAGGTACTTTTTTTTTGGAAAGATATTTGAAAAGCTTTTTTTTAGTTATAAATTTTTTAATTAAATACTTTAAAATTATATGAAAAACATACTTTTAACAGTTGTAAATAATTCCGATTTTGAAATCTCTCTGCAACTGTGCGGTCATGTTATCAGAAAACTGTAACGCTCTTCAGAAACCTGCATAAATATGTGTTTTGTGGTCAGTTCGTAGCTTCTATTTATAAACAGTAAATATATTAAAAATATACTATGCTATTATAATTCCGCTTTATTTTATCCGAACAATACCTGCGTACTTAAATATAAATATATCTACTATAATTAAATCAGTAGAATCAGGTGTGGATATCCAAAAGTTGAACTTTCAAACGTTAAACTTAAAGTTAGACTAGGACTTAATAATAATCGTAGTCTGCTAATCTGAGGATTCTAAGGATGCAATAGAGTGTAAGTTATATAAAAGGACTAACAAAACTTAAACGTAGAACATAGCAATGTATCGTGTTCCACAAATCCGTGAATGCAATAGAGAGTAATGAGAGAAACATTACAATGAGTACGGGATTACTAAGGAATTATTGTTAGCGTAGAGGGTAATAGGTCCCGCACGCTCTCATTAGCGCACGTTGCGGACAGAACCCGCTCGTTGCAGTGTGCATTATTCATGCGGACTTTATTGCACCACCGGGTCTATACTTGTAGTCTAATAGTCTAGAGGTTTGCACAAATTATCCTTTTCATGTTGTATTGACCTCATTCCGATAGGGTGATGATATCGAAAATACCGTTTAAATGTTGATAAACATGAAAACATATTTATCTGATAAAATCGTATTTTATTTGACGTTTCGGCTGTTGTTACATCAATCATGAAAATGTATTTATCTGTTTAAACGGGTCTTAACGCCAATGTTTACCTTATTTATTTTACTCGAAGTTTCGGTTGCGTTGCACCAACCATGGTCACGAACTGACTCAAGAGGCGGGTAGTCCACGTAGAGAGTTGCGAGCAGTTTCATCAAATACCTGCATTTGGTCTTCATAGTCCGAAAAGTTGCGGCACACAACACTCACAATATTAGAAGTAGGGTCAGAAGAAAAATCGCGAGGTTTAATTTTATTAAATTTATTAATTAATGGATTCCATTTCGAAGACAATTTGTATTCATCTTCTCGATTGATATTTCTATGTTTTTTAATTTCAATTGCGTCACGCCCAATCCCGGAGAAATAGTCGCGATTAGAGGAGCGGACTTTTGCACTATGGAGTTATATCCAGAGATTGATCCCGTCGTTGAGTACATGCTCCGCTATCGCTGATTTATTCGTCTGGCGATTCTTCATAGCTGCTGTATATTCTTTGACCCTTTCTACTACGGTGCGCTTTGTTTGGCCTATGTACGGACTACCACAGCTCCAGTCTATCTTATAAATACCTGACATTTGATAGGGTATTACATCCTTTGGTGTGCGTAGGTTTTCCGCTACTTTGGAGGACGGTGTATGGTGTATGGAGCCTTAATGGAGTATTTTCTTAATACTGTTCCAACTTTGTTCGTCGCTCCTTTAACGTACGGCTGCCCATTGTCTGCTGACCTAGGGATGTCTTTCCCTACTATAGCGCCTTGGTTGCCTTCCACTCACTTTATATCCATTTCGTGTATCACCTGAACATGTAATAACTCATCCTTTAAATGTTCAGGGTCATAGAGGTATTGTGCTCTAGTATTCAAAGAAACAGCTACTGAATGTAGTTGTCGAGGATGCTGATGTGAGGAAGCATGTAGGCATCTATGGGTGTGTGTTGATTTCCTATACACAGTGTGGGACAAGAAACTATCTTCTTTAACCATTATTTTAACGTCTAGGAACGTTAAGATCCGTTTAAATAGATAGATATGTGTGAAAAATGCTAAAATCTCAAATGTTAAATCGAGAAGATGGTTATAAATATCGGCTGGTAGAGATTGCCTAAGTCTTAAAAGTTAAATAAATATAACAAAATTATAAAAGTTTCGTATAATATATTATATTTATTTTTTATAATCTATTCCCACGACACAGGGACACCCAGTGTGGGCCCTCGACTGTGCCGTTATTTATTATTAATAATTAATTAATAATTTTATGATTTCCTGATATCAGTGCTCAGGTTGTGTCGGTTAATGAATAACCGCTCAATTAGGTCAAATAAAAACTCTTTCGCAGCTCACAATAAGTGGTTTGGTAGCGTCGACAGCAATTAATATAATGTTGTAGAACAAATTTATTAATTTGGTTAATATAATTAATATGAACCATTTTAATGACTTGTTTATAAACGCAAACGTTTATGAGTTTGTGATGGTACGAAAGCTCGGTTGGCCAATGCTTTAGGTAGAAAAGTATCTTCCAGTCGTATATGAATATATTTTTTTTAATTATTATTTTATAAGAGGAGGCAGAGTTTTGGAAATTATATTTATACCTATTTCTTATCAATATATTTTTATTTCATATCATTGTTTTATGTTTTGTATTGTATTAGTGTGTGTGTGTGTGTGGTATTTTTAGAAAAGGTGTAATGAATATATGTTATCTCTTCAGTCAGGCTTTTGCTGTATGATTTTTGGAGTAATGCGATATACAGATCTAATTATAATAATCTAGAGAAACAGATGTTCTGATGTAGCTGCGTAATTAATATTCAGGACAATACCTGTGTCAAAGCAACATAATTCCAACCGGTTGACATCGATGCTTGTTTCGTACAATGCGATAACAGGATAAATGGACAAAGAGCAATTTATACCACCTCTAATTACCAGCTGAATTATGTGTATCTGAGTGTTTAATCACTCGAATATCAACCTCATCATTTTAACTGCTAATAGATTATTGGACCCCAACTTCTTTATGAACTTCTATCTATTGTAAACAATTGCGTTAAATTTGAATTAGAAGATTTGATATACATTAATACAAACGTATACATGCGCCATTATGTAATTATGTATGTATGTCAGTCCTAGTTTCCCAGACAAAGATATTTTAGAAAAATCTTAAAAAAAAAACATTTTTTTATTGCTTTATTGTTATGACGTATGGTGCCGAAACGTGGTCTCTGAAGGTACGCTTGATTCAAAAGTTTAAAGTCGCTCAGTGAATGATGAAAAGACTAATGCTTGGTGTCACTTTGCTGGACAAAATCTGTAATGAAGAGATTTGATGATGAACTAAAGTTGTCGACACAGCTAACAAAATCATCAAGCTGAAGCAGGACCTATAACCGGGATGGGGGAGACGAGTACTTAAATGGAGATCACGTACAGGGAAACGTAGCATGGGACGCTATCCGGCCAGGTGGACTGACGACTTGAAGAAAGTCGCCGGTAATGGCTAGATGAGAAGAGTAGGAGGATGGCGGTCCTTGGGAAAGACTTATATACAGTTGTGGAGAGACACAGGCTGATGTTATGTTATAGAATCGTAAAAATCAGACGTTATAGAGCAAGGTTCTATTTAAACAGAATCTTGAAATTACTTTATTTTAAGGTCCATAACGACAATAAATACCCCTGGTCATATTTGCTCAGGTAAAGTAACTTAGGATGTTGTAACTGGCTTGGATTAGATGGAGGTCGAAATACACTATCATAGAGTATGATAAAAACATTATTGATAAAATAGATTGACTTATTCCACTTGTAGAATGTAGAATTCATTGCCGCATTACTGCTTCGATACAAATAAAATCATAGGCGACCTTCTTTCTTGCTAAAGCAATTTCTCCCGGGCGACTAATGGCTAGAGAATTTATTGAGAGAAAATGGGTGCAAAGAATACCAGCATAAATGAATGAAGTAAAAAACACAAGTCATTGAAAAACTGAAGACTAACAGACATGTGGTATTATTATACGATATGTGATGTTATTATTCGACACGTGGTGTTATTATACGACATGTGGTGTTATTAAACGACATGTGGTGTTATTATATAAAAGACACGTCAAAAGCAACGTGCATTCATATTTTCATATTTATAAACTCGTTACCACCCACAACCTGCACATCATATGAAATATGTCTAAAAATCTTTGTTGATACCTAACTTACGTGAAATCTTTTACCTATTGTGCACTGTTTACCTTACCTCACTTTACCCTTGATAAACACGCTTGTTAAGATGCTGTTCCGTGAACTCCTGATCTTCAGTACATAATTCCTACTAATGATGTCTTCCTTATTTCTTAAGGTTATCGCAATAATTATGAGGAAACTCATTATTTCTTACCTGGAGATCGACTTACATAATATGCAGATTGGCATGTATATAAAAACAAATCAAGGGATTCTTTGATTTTTATCTCTTGAATTGTTGATGTTTACTCGTACTTTTTATCTAATTACTCGTAGCTGCCATATAACTGTGGGAGGTAACTGATTACGGCTATTAACTAACGTAGGAATATTAAGGCTTTACACGAGGAGAGTTTCTCGAAGGGTTCGGCCGAGTATAGGTATTGTATACGATTCTCTTATGCGACCAAACTTTATATGATTCTCGCCTGCTCATTCACACGATGATTAGAACTCGATGATAACAGTGATAATATGATCATAATATGCTTGCCTAGTTATTTATACTAGGAAAGCATATTTTCTACCGATTTTCTCTCCTGAATTCGTTCAAGAAACACTACTTGTGTAAATCAGCCTTCACTTATATTACAACATACTTAGTACAGTTCGCAATATAGTAGTACATTGCGAACTGTGTTATTATATAAGATGTTTAGCTATTAAACCCCATTTCAGTCGTATTTATGTCTAAAAACTATTTTTTTAGAACATTTCATTACAGTATTGATTGAATATTTGTATAATAATATTACATTTCTAAACGCGATATAATGTTTATTTGTTTCAGAGGAATTTTACTTCAAAATCAAAGGCGATACGGAGAAGCAATCAAAAGTTTCGAGAGAGCAATATATTTTAGGCCTTCGATGGCATGTAAGTATCGTTTAAAAACCAAGTTACTCAGAAAGTTTTGCGACATAGAGATATTCCAAATTTAAATTTCCTTCCATGTTTTTCTACGAGCTGAATCAATATTTCGTGTTTTATTAAAACATGGATATTCGACTGGAATATTTCCGCGCTGTGGGTTTGAATGTTCTTTAAAACTCTTTTAAATTTAAATTTAATTTAAGTTCTTTAATATTCTTTTAATAAATAGACTTTCTAATAGCATTAGCAAATTGTGTATCGTTAGTACAATGAATTTAAGCGTGGACTACTAAATTTGGCTGACGAATAAAGAAGCAACACCTTTAACTGCTGTTACTGTTGAAAACGTGGTGGCAGTAAATTTGCGAAAACAGGCGAATTACATACGAGGAGATTCAGGAGAGATTGTAGATTGGATCAAGGAGTGTGTACGAAATTTTACATGGCATCTTAAATCTTAAAAATTAAATCCCAACTAAAAAGGGAAGTAGTTGCCGGAGGACGCGCGGCTACGTTCGAAGAGGCTGTGAAAGAGGTACCCGAGGAAGAGTAAAAAAAATGATTTCGAAATTGGTTCAGACGCATGAAACTTTGTATAGATGCAAGTGGAGAGTACTTTGAAAAAATGTAATAAAAAATTGGAACCCGTAGGGCATAGAACATCTTTTTCTTTTTCGAAAATATTCCCCACATTTAAAAATTAGTGTAATTTTTCAATATACAATATACGAAAATATACAATTTCGGGACTTTTTGGCGGCAACTGAAGAAGTTCAGTTTTGTTTGGTTAATTGTAAAAATTGTGCATTGTACGTTTTGTGGTTTAAAAGTGATAGTTTATTAAACTTTAAAGTGGTATTTTGTGTAATATTTGTGATAATCAAATAAAAGCATGGGACTGCATTTTCTGTATGTGTCCAAGGAGTCTTCTTCTGTCCTCAGTAAGCCTGCTATCACTTTACTGAGCGAATCCTGACTTACTTCGATGGGACTGGACGTTGACAGAATATGTTTTAGACTTTGAAATTGTTTAGTACGAAGAAAAAGCTTGACACTGGCAGAATGTGCTAATTGCACCATTTTCTTCTCTTCACACAATAATAACATGTATGCAGTGAAAAGAAATTAACAAACGTGTCCCGTTAATGTCCAGTCCCGTCGAAGCGAGTCAGGAATCGCTCAGGAAAGTGATAGTAGGTTCACTGAGTACAGAGTTGGACTTTCTTGGAAGCACTCGAGAAAGTGTTAGGCACTTTGAAGTTTAAGAAACTACCACCATTAAACTACACAATTCATAATTTCTTACACTAATCAAATATAAACTCAACCCTCACTTCTCCAGTTCCTCCACCAAAATGTGATTTTAATTAGTTATATATTTCGAGGTCAAACACTCGCAGATACTTCAAAGAGATACGTTTAAATATTTTGAGGTAATCGCCGTGACAGGCGACGAGTGGTCGCGCAGCGGCGCAGGCGCATGCTGTCATAATGTTTATTTGCATACTATTCATAATCTCTAGGTTAATGCCAACGTGAATTCACGTCCTGGTATGAGCTAGTCAGGACATTGTTTATTCAAAGATTAACAACGTAACAATCTTATTTCTACAATCTATACCATATAAAGAGTCCTGATTGACAGACTCATCAACAACGAGCTGAAACAACTGAAACTAGAAACATACAATTTGGACAGTAGCTTCCTTTTATGACGTAAAGTCATAAAAGTATATGTAGGGCATTAATATCTACACATACCCTTGGACCAGAAATGGACAAAATTGTTCCAATAATTACGAATAAAATTAAACCCTGGCAGAATCTGCTAATCGTGCTATTGCCATGATATATGAAAAGAACTGAAAAAACTAATTAAAAAGAGTTTGCTGGGATTTGACGTGTTCGCGAAAGTTCTCCTACATTTTTTTTTTGCGTTTCGTCAATTCGATGCGTCCGTATTTGGATATTGGCAGCTATTTCTAGGTCAGCAACCTCGCCCGCTAAACAGAATAAGATTCCCACAAACGCTGGCACAACTATATAGTCGATATTCTTTACATGGCAACACATTATCTGTTTGTTTATGATCGAATTTAGTTTAGTGTAATTAGTCATTACAATGAAATTCTATGACATAATTTTTTTAAGCAATTAAGATAAGAATTAGATTGTAAAAATAAGCAATAAATATAAAAAATCGTTTTGAAATGGTATCTTAGTTAATATTCGATCCGAAATAAAGTTAGACCTTTCTTTTAAATAATCAAATCGAAGTTTATGTTATTTGGCACGGACGGAGGTACGAAACTTCGTAAAGGCTGTCGAAGGGACCTATGGAAACTGCCAAAGAATTTAAATTGGCAGTATTTGTGGTCAGTTGGGCGGGAAACCTTTGGCGCTCTCTACGTCTCGACGTTCGACTGTCGAACGTCTCCCAAGATATTTTGAATTTATCAACTGACGTCTACTCAATGCAAAACAATTGGTATTCAGCTTTTGAATTTGGTCCTTTTCTACGAAATTTGCTCACTTATTTGGCTATGATTAACCCGTTGGTTTCTTGTTCATTTGTTTAAGGATTAAAATAATAGCTTTGATCGAAATAACGGTAATTGGAAAAATTGTGTCATCATATTTTTAAGCTGTGGTTAAAGTTTCGTCGGCGGAATTATATTTTTACGGGCGGCGGATTCAGTTAAACTACTTTGTCAGTTCGGCCGTAACCTTCACATTTAGAAATTAAATAATGTCGTAGTTTCACAAATTAATTAGAAATTAAATAATACTAGTTTCAATAATTAATTAGGAATTAACCCCTTAAAGACATAGCAGTTGTTTACCGCAGTCGTTTACTGGTAGGTAGGTGGTGGTGCACTTACCGGTAGGTGATAAAATGCTTATCAGTAGTGGTAGACCGCTTATCGGTGAGTAGTAAGTAGCTTACATGCAGTGATAAGCCGTTTAACATGTTACATACTCACCACCATTTCATTACATTAAATAGTTTTGAAGGGATACAATACAGAATTCGGAATATACAGATACATAATGATCTACAGAATTCGTCTTACGGGGGATTTCAATACTAGTAATATATTCCTAAATTAATAATGTTTTCTATCGATTTTTGTTACAAAATCAGCCATATACTTACATAGGGTACAATTCCACCGACAGACATTTAGACATTTCCTATTTATTATTATTTTTGCTTAGTACATGTGAGAGTATGATTTCTAGTATTATATAAATATATTAATTTCTTTATTTACTTTGAAACAAAACAATTAAACAACAAATACTTAAAGATAACTTATATAAACGTTTGACTTGTTGTACAATTTACATTAATGTTCACATTTTGTTCAATAGAGTTCTTACTGTTCATGTATGTGAAAATAAATAATGAAAATAAGGAACTTGGAACATTATGAACACTACTGAATCTAATAGTTGAGGATGTTTATGTATATACATACATACATACATATCTATATTAACTGTACTTAGGTATATTACTTATATTATTATATATTAACTTATATAAATATTTTTAATCATACGCCAAACAAAAATAGATAAATAATAAATAACGACTAGAAACTATAATAATAAAGTATATACAAATTACGAAGTACATAATAATTATTTTAAAATAACGATTTTTCTTAATTATCATGTGTATAATATGTGTACTAAGGTGAAGCAAAAAAACTATTTTTTAAATTGCTTCTCTCTTTAAACTACGCTGAGACAGAGAATATCCTAGCTAAAGTGGCCTAACTTATATGTACATTTTTTTTCTTTTTTGTCATGTTTTTAAGTTTCATTTGTATAACCTCTTTGTTTGGGTTTCTTTTGTACTGTTTTGTTATCTGTGCTAAAGTATCTCTTACTCACTTTATTGTAATGTACCTACGTAATTTTGTAAATTATGCTATCTAATTTTTACCTGGTTCCTCGCGATACAGGCGAAGCCTAGTGCGGGGACCACTGGCAATATTGTTACAAATTGTGAATATATATATATATAATGCAATTAAGTTACCATGTTATATAAGGATACTACTGAACATATTTTTGTTATAGTGGCATATGTAAACCTGGGTGCTTCACTTATGGCGGATGGCCGGCTCGCCGAGGCTGTAAGCGCTTTACGCGCTGGATCCCGAGCCGATGGCATACGTGTCCGCGACCGGAGGGAGCATGATGCGGCCCGAGTTTCCGCTCTCGTGCAGTTAGCAGCGCTGCATTCTCAGCGGGGGCACTGGCACAAAGCGCTTTCCGCTTACAAGGACGCGTTGCAGATCCTGCCCGATACGAACGCGCCGATCGTTGGGTGGACACGACATGTAAGATTTAACCGTCATTTGTGCTCAATTGATTAGTTTACACTTGTTATTGAATTAACACAATTTGTTAAAATCATGTATTTTAATAGTGGATTCATTTGTCTACGATGTAAAAGGCAAATATATAAAAATTCCTAAATAAGCTGTACAAGTATTTTCATGGAGACAGATTTTTATTTTTGTGTAGTTCCTGAAGTCGTAGAAAAAATATTGTTCAATTTTATATCTTAAGAAAAATGAGATTACCTTGAACCTTAAGCAACTGCCGATTCATTAGCACCTAAACGATCAGTACCTTATCCTTTCTAAGTCACTTCTAAACCTTCAAAGGTAGGCGATGCATCCGTGGGCATGCTAACGTTTTTCCTTCTGAGCTGATGTTGGCATGTATCGTGGTCCATTAGCGACAAGAATCATTTACCACTGCCACCTATAAAAAACTGTATTCTACAATTCCCTTGGTAACCACAGTTTTTGTTGATGGCCGGTAAATAAGGCCCTAATATTGATCAAATTAAAGAACTGGAGCTTACCCCATAACGAGGTCATTCCGACCGCAAGTAACAGGACAAATGGGACTGTTAATGGCCTTTACGCTCCCATTATGATCAAGATCGTCAAAGTAATAAGGGCTCGACTAAATTGAATCGAGATATCTACCTAATCTGTCCAGTGTGTGAAATAAATGTTAATCTTTTCCAGAGTGTTCTATCAATGACCGGGGAAATTTATATGCAGTTGCAGCAATGGCCGCAGGCCGAACATAGTATACTTTCTGCATTGGCTGTTGCTCCGCATCATGCAGGCACGCACGTCGCGCTTGCTCAGATTCTAGCTAGAAATGTAAGATTAAATATAATTGGGCTTTAGATTATTTCTATAAAAAATAGAAATATGATAACTCGTTGAGGTTCTGCAAGAGTACTCTCAATATTCATATGCAAGGTAGGCAGAGCGTTTGTAATCCTCCTGGTGTTGCAGTCGTTCGTGGGCGACGGTGACCACTTAACATCAGGGGTGCCGTATGCCTGTCTGCCACCTTTTATATAAACAAATCAAATTCTAGGATATTTTGTAAAATTCAATATTCGGATGTCGTGAAACAACGACTTTGCCCTGATAATAACCGCACACCGTGTGCCCTACGACCAACCCCCCCCCCCCCCCCCCGCGCGCCCGCTGCCTTAGCAATTACAAGTTAGAAAATGACTCAATATATAGTTACAAGTTACAAAATGGCCACACTACAGCGGAATGTTGTTAATCTTAAGCCATTTTATTAATTTTCTAAATATCTATTACTATTCTGTCACTAATAAGCATGTATGGGTAACTTACCGTATCCCCCCCCGCACCTTAAATATTCCGAAGAAACTCATATTTATCTAACTTTGTTTACTTAATTTTCCTATAAATTTGGCAAATTCTATATAGATTTATTTTCTTCTCGTGTTTTCAATAAGACGTAAAACAAACAAAACTATAAAACACCGAATTACTACACTAATGTCATTTTAACAATGTATATAAAGTTATAATGTGAGTGATATTTACAGGCAAGTAGAACCTCAGAAGCCGAATTATGGTTTAAGAAAGCACTCACGTTAGCACCAAACGATCCCACAGTACGGGATCATTTCGGTAAGTGAAACTTTTTATAACAGTGCGTTTAATGGCTTTACATATTAATAGTGTGTTGGAGTAATGAAAATGGAACTTAATACTTATATAAAGTAGGTGGTAGACAAGCAGATAGTCCACCTGATGGGAAGTGAATACCTGCTGTCGCTTATGAACATCCGCGATTCACGCCAACATCACGTCCAGAACGACGAACGTTGGCGAGCTCCTGGATGTGCCGTCTATCTTTGGATGTTTAGGAGTGGAATTATGAAAAAGATTAAGAAGCTGGTAATTAGCAAATATAGTAGCAATCAAGGACTTGGAGTTTTCGTCATCCCATTACGCTGGGATGGAATGGGGAATCGAGAGTTAAATGGAATAAGGAACTTCATTATTATATTATATTCTCCATTCGATGTTACATACAAGGGATCCAGTAATATAGCACCAACAAAATTATGAATTTGTCCCTTAATACAAACGTACTATTAAGGGTCTGGAGGGACATTAACATTGATATGTGGAGGGTTATATTAAATAAAAATTAAGAGAGGCTCGGGGTAGTGACCTAAAATGTAGGACGTCTGTCTATCTGTCCTCTTTTTATAACAAAAAAATATAGAAGTGTTACCCGAATTTCGATTTAAGAATTCCTAGAAAATCCTTTCCTTCAGATGTAAACATAAAGAATACAAGGTTCCCCGTTTTCAGATCAGGAATTGATGCTGGATAATCGAAAGCAAAAATCTGCTTTCTTTGTGGTTACATTCAAATAGTCTCAGCACACTTGTCGATATGGTTACTAAGCGCTGACCTGCTTTTAATGTAGTCAATTCAGTACTTAATGAGGTCTTAAACAAATATTTATGACAATAATGGGAACCTGAAAACGGGTAGCCTGTGTAGGTACGTGTCGTCTTCGTACCTACACATCTTTGGAAAATCATCAGGTCGTGTTTCCATGTGAAACATGAGGGGCTGTTTTACGTCTTGGAGAATACAGTTGGTAGGAACCGGTAAACAGAGTCTTCGACACGTACACACGGAAGTTCTTTCGGAGCTAATGACGTCAGTGTTAGCTATGCAAAAAAAAATATGTGGAATCAGAGCTCTCTTCATGGCTATTCTTGTTTCTTAAAAAATTCAACGTTGGCTACGCAAGGAGCTACATTTGTAACCTGCGTTCTTTATGTTTTCACTTTTATTTAGAATTAACGAACACTATCATATTTACTTTCAATATTTTCTAACATAACAATTATCCTCAATCGCTTGATTGCATCGGAGAGAATTGTTATTTGCCTCCTTGCGCTAAAGAAACTCAGCTCAAGCAAACACTAATTACCATAATAGGTATGTTCCTGAGATCACAACGTCGACTCCGCGAGTCAGCGGATCAATTAGTAGCGGCAGCAAGACTTTCCCCAATGAACAGCGTGAGAGCAGCATCAGCAGCGCGGGCCTTAAGGGATGCTCGAAGATGTCGGTCTGCTGAGCGGTGGTATGCAAGAGCTGTACAATTAAACCCTGAGGTAAGAAATAAATGGATCAGTCAAGAGCCACTTGACCGAACAGGAACAAAATGGAACAACATACGATCAAAAGTCATATAGCTTGATAGGTTAAGTTAAAATGTTTATTTATTTATTTATTTGGGAAGCTTATAGCTAAGGTACATCATATTTAAAATTTAAAATATTTAAATTCATACTTAAAAGCTATTCGTAAGCTACCACAAGTAGAAACTCTATTGTTATATACACGATTAGAGTGGTTATATTTAAAATTATAGATTGGATGAAAAGAAAGAGAAGATAAAACTTCGAGTTTAAAATTCTGAAGCATTAGTCAATAATATATAATTGTTAGTAAGTAAATGTTTTTATACTACAAAAGAATAAGTCAATGCGTTCGTCATCACATATGGTCACATATTTGACATATTGATTGCTGATTTTTAGTAGCTCTTTACTTTTTTACTAGTTTAACTCTATCCCTCCCTGTTTGCTAACATTAGACTAGCTTACTAATTATTTATTATTATTACATAGCGTATGATGCTTCCGGGTAAGTGGACAGTAAATGGTCGAATGAGAAGATCGGAAGATTGTGTGTAGTGGCAAAGCTTGGAAGAAATCTAATCTATAATCAATAATATAAATTACGTGAATGTATTTTTTATGAATGGTAAATGTCATGCTCCCATCAACCGAAATTTAGTTAATCGATGATAGCATGTCATGAATTCTAATGGCATTTGTAATTTAATGGTGAAAATAAAATAGATCGTGTGCTTTATCACGAAATCTTCAATTTTTAAAGCTTTATCTATTGTTGACAATATAGCCACCTATCACGAAAGTTATAAAAATTTAACTAGCTATGAAGTTTGAAAATAGAGCCTATTTTATTGTCAGTGTTCTTCAAGACAAGTTTTCGCAAAAAATGTTCCAGAGATGTTTTATTCACTGAGCTTGATGTGTTCGACGAACTAAATAATGCAAGTTATTGAACGAATTTGAAACTTCTCTATAGAATGGTATTGTTAGATATGACCTTTCCAATGTTATTTCAACGTTAGTAGTTTATTGCAGACGTCAGTTTTTATGCGTAAAATATTCTTAAATTGGGAACGTTCTGAAGAGCTGTTCCATTTGATGCTAATTTCGGGTTTTTATGATTGCATCTTTCTACACTGAAATGCGGTTCATCCGCACTTCTTTGACAGAGAGCTACTGCGTGCTGTGCGGTTTTGAGCACTTTTAATACCGTGGACCGGAATTTTTTATTACTTTCTTATATGGCAATAGCGTAATTAGCTCACTGTGACCGTATCGATCTTTCTTCGTAACCTTAAAACAATGTTCGTTAATCTCGTTAATGTCAAGCTTCATCGAAGCAAATGAATCGAAGTACTGACGACAGAAGCGTTGGACTCCTTCGAAGTAAACTAAAAAGACAGTATTATACTGTTATTTGATTATTACCGCAATCACTATTAAATCACAAAATCCAAAATACATATTTTTTATAATAATCAAACTAAAACTCGACTTTACTTATCGAATTCCCGTCAAAAAATCAACCCGATAGTTGTGGAACGAACTTACCACTGAGGTTTTTCCACTCTGCAAGATCGGCAACATACGCGGGTATTCTCTCTGGTGTTATAAGTATCCATGGGCGACGGTGACCATCTGATGGGTCGCTCACCCGTCAGATGCCACTTCTTCTATAAAAAAGATCTTATTTTTTTACAGGACGCGGAGTACCATTCTAATCTGGGTGCCATTTTGCACTTGAACGGCAAATATACAGCAGCGGCCACTTCATACCGACGCGCGTTACAACTGAAACCAAACGATGAAATTACCATTACAAATTTGAAGAGAGTACGAGCCCTAATGAACAATGAACGCAGAAAATAATAATAATTGTTTCACAAGTTAAAAACGACCATCAAAATAGTTAACTATAGATGTCAATTGCCAAAAATAGGTAGATACAGCGTTTTTATTTGTGCATATACGAGTATGTACATAGATTGAACTGCATAATTAAGTTACGTTCAACGAATCGTTTCGCAAAGTAGTTAGTTGCATTGCTAGAAATTTTTTGCATACATGTAAAGATTTAAATGTCAGGTCCATTCGATTGTTTGAAATATATCCATGTACTAAACTACCGGATCTTAATGAACGGTCAATGGATAAGAGAGTATATCAATTATTTTCTAGCAAAGATATATTAAGAACTAATAAACATGTTTTCCACGAATAGTTAATGAGACAACTCTACATATTTTGTAATATAGTTTCAATGAAAATGCTAACTCACTGACGGAATTACTAAGAATTGACTAACCGTATGAATATACCGAAATGATGGCAGTACATTGATAAATTTATTTTTACCTATCAGTAATTATAAGCTTTCAAACACAACGGATTAATTATATCGATTTTATTATTTTTATATTTAATAATCTACTACGCATTGAATCTTTGTGGTTCTAATCTGAATCTCTATTAAAGGGTCTTAAGACAACGTAACAGAAGTAGCTAGAAATTTATTGTAAATACATAGATTTTTTAATATTATAAACGATTTTATACATGTGCAAATTATCTATTTAGAAATGTTAACAATTTCCATAATTTTGAAAAAATATCGTGGGAGCGAATTCTTCAAATTGTTATTAATTTTTTGTCTTCCAATACCATTTTGAAAAATTGTCTTTTGCTTACAGAAAAATGCAATAATTTTATTTATTATTAATGCCAATTTCAGGAAAGTTGATGTCAATTAAGCGCTTCATTATATTATTTCTTGTACAAATATAAATGTATATTTAACTCTCGCATAAAATTAACGTTCCTGTGATTGGCATGTACTGACATATTTTTTGTGTAATTACTGGTATAAAAATTAAATTATGATAATTATTATATAAAATTATTAACTCGAATTTTGTGATCGAAAGTTATTTTATATTATGAAGCCTGAAACATATCTATTACATGTTTATTGTACATAATGATATTAACACTTTGTTAAATTTTACGTATTTACAAAATATTATTGGATTTGTTGTAAATAAGTTTACATAATTTAATAATATGCAGTTTTTATAATAAACGATTCTTCGTATTTTCTAATATATATATTTTTTTTATAATTTTCTCACACCTGTGACAATAATATGTAAATTACGCTTTTTAGAATAGGTTATATGCCAAATAAATTAATTTTCGGTTTCATTATTGTAATATTTATTGTATGGACATAATATGAACATACACGTATGACGGTGTTTATTTAAATAGGAGTCATAAAAACTAGAAGATATAAATATTAGATGTAATAGTTAAAGGGAAAGGAAAACCCCCGAGAAGTCAGATGTATGAAGTTCCTAAGATAAACACAGTCATATCTCTATTATTAAATAATAGGAATTCATTCGAAGATACAAAACTAATAATGTGAACAAATTTTAATAATTAATTATATTCACCGGCAGCGGGATTTGTGTATGTTTCTTGACTTAGTGATATTATACAACACCTATAACATATTAAGAAAATAATATGCTATTTACTATGGAATATAATTTCTAGTTACATATTATTATGCTAATTGGTTTGAATACAGCTATTTTCTTACATCCATTTTTATAATTTCATCCGAAAGAATAATTGGTTAATTTTTGTATACTTATTGTCAGTATATTAACCTATTTATACGTATAATAGTAGGAATATCTGTAAAATATTAAGGAATTGTAATCATAACGTTGTTTTTATTAACTAGGTATGTATTTATGGCGTTATGCAAGTAAAACTGCAAATTCCCAAAAGTGATATATGTTGGTAATTTTGTAAATAAAAGCTTCAATATTTTATTTGTTGTAATTTTTATTGTTTCAACCTTCTTAAGTAACATTGCTACAATATCTACATGATTATATTTGTACATACATATACTATGTTCCAACAAATTTGTCCAAAATGTGAATAAGACGGGTCTGAGGTAACTGAAATGGCGTTAAATTAAATAGTGAGATGGTACAGCTCACTCAACGAGACATGAGCTTTGCGTTTGAGTGAGTGCACTCCGACAGTGTACCTACAATGCGAAGCGCCGTGTGGCGCGCCCTGCCTCACCGTGTTTCACCATCGGTACCGATAGCAGTCTGACGTGTATTTTATTAATTTGAATTGTCTTAATTTGTTTTGTTAATATTTTCATTCGCTTTTGCAATAAGTATCTAGAATGGCTCCTCCGAATAGAAGAAAACCATTAAGTAGTCAATCAAAAGAAATTTTGTATTATTTGTACGAATATTTCAAAGAAGTCACCAATAATGACAAGTCAAGTGTTACTACATCCACCCAGTTAGTGGCGACATCGACGGGAGTAAAGCTAATTTTTGGTTAGTTTTATTATCATTAGCCGATATTTTCGTATGCTCTTATGGTCCCCCTAAGAAAAAAAGGCATACTTAGTATCATTATTAACGAAAGCATTAGTATCTTTAACTTTAGATTATACTCAAAAGTTAAAAATAGACAAAGGAAATAAACAATTGTTTATTCCTTTTGTTTTGTCCAAAATTCCAAGTTTCTCCAAGTTTTTAGGCTTGATTTTAAAATAATGAAAATTTGTTTACCAGTTTTTTAGCACTTGCGCAAATGCACTTGTGTCTTGTCCTCTAAGGAGGACAGTATACATCTAAATAGAAATTTTCGTACTCCGACTCTCCACAATAGGTATAAGGGAAATTTTGAGATAGTTCATTGTGAACACAACCATATATTTATTTTATTCCAAATTCTAGTCTACGTGGTTAAATTACATTTATCATTACAGCTCTAGGTGGGCCACTGCCTGGTTCAACAAATTCCTCTAAATCATTCTGTTCATTCATGACTTTCGTTCTCCAATCTGTAACTGTAATTACTTTCAAATCACTCTTTATGTCATTCAGTCACCCCATTGGTAAGACGATGTCCTTTAGAAAGCCGTAAACCAAAGCTCAATAATTGCTTTCAAATCACAAATTAACGGATTGGACTCTCACGAAATTACCTAGTACAAATAGAATATTTACTTCCATGTCATTCATCTTCTTCCTATTTGTGAGCCTGTGTATGTCGACTGCTAAACATAGCTGTCCCCTAAGGTGTGCCATAATGCTTTATCAATTGCCTTACCTATCCAGCCGCCATCCGTTACCGTCTTTAGATCATCAGTCCAGGGACTAGATGGCCAAGGGACGATCCCCATTGCGCTTACCAGTATGCGGCATCCACTCGAGCACGCGTTTACTTCATGTGTATCAGCCTGTAATGTCCCACTGCAGAGAACAGTTTTCCCCTAATAAACCACGATCGTAATCCACCACGCGGGCCCGGTGTGGACTGGTGGATACACATACTCCAGATATATTTTTTACCCCATATCATACATATATTTGCTCCGTATCATACTTGTTTGCTACATATCATATATACAATCTAGAAAATAAGAACATGTTTTTCCTATTGAGAAACACGAGTACAATATTCGTCGTCTATTTACGTCATCTTTATGTGCTGTCACACTTGCCGGCTTACCCGATAACGTGAGCCGCTTTCATAACCCGATCCAGGAAGTATTTTGTATGATGAGCCACGTCACAGAGCAAGACTTAGATAATTAAAATGAATAGGGTGACCACACATTCTACGGTAAAATGCAAGAAGGCGGTACGATAGTAAAAAGTACTATATTTCCCATTTTATCCTATTCCTCCAATTTGCTTATGTGTTTCAGTAGTGAGTGAGATATGCGGAAGTCCATTACCTACCCTATCCTATACTATCCCTACTTATTTTTCCAACCTCCAATTCCACTCCTAAATTTACTGTCTTACTATACATCGGTGGTGTTTACTTATTTATTTATTTGTAATTACTTAGGTATGTAATAAATTCGAAACTCTTAATGTATATACATCTATACAAGGTAATTTCTAAGAGCTGAGGGCAACAGTGTTAGTCCTTTGAAAGAACCTCAGCGTTGTTTTAGGCCTTGAAGGAAGTCTTGCGAATTAATTGAAAGGCGTAAATTATTTGGTAAGATCCAATCGAACAATTATCAACGGTTCAGAGCTTCTCTTGAGGGCTAATACTGAGAGGAATGTGGCTAATACTGCGGGCTAATAGTGGCGTTAGGATACTGACACTGACATCCAGTTATATACACATGGGTTTTTACTTAAATATAGGTCTTTTAATTATCACTAGCTCAACAGTGAAGAAATCATCATGAAATATCCGCCAATCCGCACTGAATTCGCCTGGTGGACTATAACGTAAAACCCCTTCTTGATTGCAAGATGAGACGCAGGCCTCCCCTTGCAAGATTTTCTAAGTTAACATTTTATTGCCTCATGATTCAGTTTAAAAATGTTGAGATGTATTTTTTTCTATATAACTAGTAAAATAGGTAATACAATTGTAATACTGTAATACTTGTAATACAATTGTAATGTATTACAGTATTAATAACATTTCCAAAAAAGAAACATGTTCTAACATATGATTGTCAAGAAAAAGGAATAAATGTTATTGCAATAATTACAATATCCGGGAAATTAGAGTGACAGTAAGGTCCCGTTTCTTAGATAAATATCTATCATAGACTACATTTAGGTAGTGTCATAATCGCCTTTGTAGCATAGTATCGCAAATATACTCGTATGGGTACAAAAAACAAGCAAAATCTCAAAAGGGTCTATTTGAAAAGTTCGTTAGGAATGTTTGATAGTTTAGCGGAGACTATGCCACGTGATTAGTTCCTTCATAAAGAAGAAACGCACTACAGGAGTCTCGGTCTCTATTTAATCGAATAAAACCCGATCGCACTTCTTTATATATATATATTAATATTTGATTAGATATGTATATCTCGTCCATATTGAGCACAAACTAGGCCTTTGACTGAATGTCAAAGATTCTGAGAGTCAGGGTTTCCCAACAAGCAATGGAGCACAGCATACTAGGAAAGTGTAAAAAGTGCGCTCCTGAACTCATATAAGTAATTGATGTAGATATTAAGACTTCAGAACTCAATTGGAATTGGACATAAGTACATCTCTACATAGCGCCACGCCATCTCTTGCCGTGGATATCGCAAAAGGCTACTAAGGAATAACATAGCGGCTACTAAAAGCCCTGATGAACAACACCACGAGTAAAAGTTAAAAGAGCTGGTTACGGTATATGTACATTCGGGGAGCTGGAAAAGAATAACTTCTCAATGGATTTCAGACTCGGGCGCCGAGGAAGCTCCTCGATGCTCTTTGTAAAAAGCGATCGAAGTTGGCTGCAGACTGAAGGATTCGAGCCATAATTCTACTACGCAAAACAAGTGCGGATTAGCGGATTATTGTCCTTGATGTTTTTCTTCCGGATATTTTTCGTGATATTTTACTTCAGGTTCGAGTTTCAGAGTAGATAATAAGAATTCGAATTTATATAGAAACTATTTACTTATAGTACTTATTCGAATATAATATTTTATAGGTACGTACTCGGTATTAGGCCGATCCGGATCGAAGTCAGCCCAGACAGGGTGTAGTGTGAATCTCCCCTTATGGACAAGTGATGTGCCGCGCCGCTGGGAATTTGGACCATTTCTGTGTCTTTAACGTTCGAGTTATGCACAAACTTGTAGAAAATGAGCAAGTGTATTCATTCACGTCAAGAATATGTGAATGTCAATATTAAATATTTCAATTTTGAGGAAAGATTCTCATAGTTCAGGGATTTCATTTTCGCCGCTGTGGGCTTTTCTAAGGTCGACGGATTCGACAGCAGTTTTGCTCCATTACTATCTTAGTAAAATTGATATGACAACATTTGTGTTAATTGAAAACTAAACGGGTTTTTAATTAGTAATTAAAATTAAAAAATACTAAAGGAGTTGCTAAAACTTTGATGAGTTTAAATGAGCATTGATGCTCACAATTAAAACAGATAGAAGAGAAATTTATAGCTGCCACAAGTCTTCGAATTTTTCTCCTAATGCGAGTTTTTATAGCGTATAATGTGGAAAGTGATTACATTTCTTGCACCCTATGGATGGAGTTTGCGCTGCGAATTTTTTCCGACGCCTGCCACACGTGCAGCAAAAAAAGACACGTCAAATAGCTTGGAAAAAAGACACTTAGTCCACACGCTCGCGCCTTTCCTGTGTAGTAATATAAAGGCACCCCTAAGCTTGGTTGTAATTTCCCTCAAAGACATATTTTCCATGCTTCGCGCCCACCCTAGCGCCATTTGCTTTATCTTCTCTTTCCTGCGTTTTGCTTTAGCATTTCTTTGTGTTATGCGATTTGATGTTTTATTTAATTATGCAATATATGTAATATTTACGCAGTTTTGAAAACCGTTAGCGAGTATGGGAATGGGAGCTCGTTACGTTAGTTACGTTGGAATTACTTAGAAGATTTGTTTCATGTTTTTTTGTACATAGGTCACACTGAAAATTTCCGGAACTGGCCACTTACATAAACAATATTTCAAAAGTACATAATTACAATATTTGAAAATGGAACTCTTTGGTTGTTGAATAAATTTTGTTTCATCTAACAGTCATTCGTTTATTAATTGTGGAGTCATTTTAAAAATTGCGTGTCTTGATTACGATATGATGGATTTAACTCGTAAAAATTTTCACTGTATGATTTTCTACGTGTTTAAGTGTAATTTGACAGCTCAACAGAGCCTCGCTCGGCTTCAAACTGCTTTTGGCGATGAAGCACCAAGCAAGACGACATTTTATAGCTGGTTTGTAGAATTCAAGCGCGACCGTGTCAATCTCAGTGATGAATTTCGTGAAGGTCCCCCGTCCACCGCTGTCAACAACAAAAACATCGATGCTGTGCGCCGAATGTGCTCGCGGTGGATCCCACACAATTTGACTGAGCCGCAAAAAACCGAACGCGTTACTTTGTGCAATGCTATCCTTACCAAATTCAACGAAGGGACGTCAAGTTTGGTGTGGAACATAGTAATAGGTCACAAAACAGGGATTTATAGCTACGACCCCGAAACAAAGCAGCAATCGACCATTTGGGTCTTTCAAGATGAGCCGAACCCCACCAAAGTGGCGCGTGTGCAAAGTGCCGCGAAGCAAATGACCGCTTCTTTTTTTAGAAAACTGGACACGTGGCTACTGTTGCTTTGGAGAATCATCGTATCGTGAATGCATCAGCATGGTACACGACTTGACCAATCATGTTACACGACCATTTGCTTGCCGAAAGTTATTGATGAACTCCGTAAAAACAGCAGTAAACGCCGCATCATCTTGCACCATGACAATGCCTGGCTCACATGGCCAAACAGACAAACGACTTTTTGAAGGCGAAAAACGTAGAACTCATGAGTCATCCTCCATAAAGTCCCTACTTGGCACCCTGACACTTCTTCTTGTTTCTAATAAAAATTAAGAACCAATTAATTATGCGGTCAACGATTTTCATCGCCAGAAGAGGCTGTCGAAGAGTATGAAAAACATGTTTCCGAGGTCACCACGGAGGAGTGGAATAGATGTTATGGAAATTAGTTTATTCGTATGAAAAAGTGTATTGACGCTCAGTGAGAATATTTTGAGAAACAATAAATTGATTTTTGGCCATTCATTGTAATTTTTCATTGTGGCCCTCGTATAAGCTGAATTATTATTATGTTGGATATGGACATGGACCCTGTGCAGAAGAGATGTATGGTCTTAAAACTCCACATTGGCCCAAATGTTTGATCTTGTGTTTGGTCCCAATTAGGGTTTGTGATAGCCGCTTTGTCGTTCATTAGTCGCCTTTTACGACATATACGGGAAGAGATGGGGTAGTGCTATTCCGAAGCCAGCCGAGACCACACGGTCCATTGTTATTCAATACTCGTAAATTAAAATGACTAACAATTCAGCAGAAATAAGCAAACAAAGGGACGTCTAATTGAATATGAATACGTCTTGTAAGATTGTTTTTTTAGTTCATAAAAATTCTAAATTATATTGTTATTGAATTAGGTCACGTATTTTATTGTTTATGAATTAACTTCATTTAAATAATTAAATGAAGTTATTATAAAAAGCAGAATATTGTTGCGATCTTGTTACTTAATTAAAGATTCGGAGCGCCCGCTGCTTAAATAAATTAGCGAGTGTTTGTTTAAAATGCAACAAGTACACGAAAGTCGGAATTTTCAGCGTCTATTTTAGAATCAAAAGAAACAAAGTACCGAAACACGGCCTCGGCTGAACGGCGGCGTGTCACAGTTCATTAATATTAATCGTCGAGGGCAAAGCCGGGCAGCCACTGCGCTCACTTCATGCATAATTTCAGTTTCACATCCCCTACAAATTTTAATTGCTGGAGTTGTTTAACATTGCAACTTTGTTCAGAAATAGGTTGACAAACATCGCGACCCAGTACGTTATTTTGAATTCGTATAACAAAAATAGTATGACGCTCGTCAGCTTGGAATATTGAATATGCAGATATGCGCAAATGTAGATCTACTCATTATTTGAATAAAGAAACTGGTGCGTTTGCCTGGCGGCGGGCAGGGTACAAATTCGTTCGCATATTTTTGTTAACGAACCTTTGCAATTTGACTCGAATTCCCTCTAAGCATAAGAATAGTGATTTATAAACTTGTAATTTTCCCTCGAAAATAAATACACAATTTTACTAGGCTATAAATAAAAAATAATTATTTCGTGGCGCTACGCAGTCGCACTAGTTTGAAGAGTGCTTAAATATTTAAATGATGAGTTTTATAATCGTGTATGTCCTCAGAGTTAATTCCGTTGTTTGGATGTTTTGATATGTGTCATAATATAGGTTCCATTGTCCCTAAGAAAATATATTAAGATTAATTTAAGACAACACAAAAACATCAGAAAATGATATTAATTGAATCTTCCGGGCTACTTGGCCGAGGTCTTCTGGAATCTCTTCTCTTTCTTCCAAACGTTTCGTCAACAACTGCGGTTGACATTTTCAACCGCAGTTGAAAATAACATTTTCAACAACTGCGTCGTGGTTGCGCTCGAGAAGCCGAAGAAATAACATCTCTCCGAAAGTGAACATTCAATTAATATGGACACCGGCCGAGAAAGCCTACACTCCACTATCAGAAAATGATTTTATTTTGTTTCATAATTCTGGTTATGACGTTTTAAAACAGTTTTATACTATGATTTAATTGCAATACCAAATACCATTAAAATGAATCCATAAACTTGCACAATTAATTAATTGATGGGTATTAAATAATTTCACAGATAGAATTATTTGTTCCAAAACTATTTCAATACCAACGCAATTTCTAAATATTTACACAACTGTTTTAGTCATTTTAACAGCTGCGAACATCCATAATTTCAAGTTGAATTTTAACAGTCGTATTTATCCGTTTCAGTAAATAAATAAGCGAATAAATAAGGTAGAAATATTCTTGTTTATCGTTCCAGAGCACGAGGTCGCGGCGCTAAAGCCCAAAGCTTATTAAAAATGTGACACAAAGAGTCACCTGCATCGGTCAGATCCCCTATGGGTACACCTACGAGCAATCCGGCATTTCGAGAAAAACAACTTTCATATTTGATTTTGTTGGTGCAAAGCACAGAATTAAGATATGGGTATAGGAAGTATGTAGGCAGTAGTTAGGCAGTTCATTTAGATTTACATATATGTACTATTGTAACGCTGTTTTTTGAACATCTATTTACACATCCCGACCGAAAGTAATACACATCGGCCTTTAGAAAGAGACTATCGACTAGCTTTGGACGCTCTAGAAAACCGAGCTAGCCGATTATAGTCGATGTGTATTACTTTCGGGCGGGATGTGTATAACATATATTTATAAGCCGCCTTGCCACGAACTTGTGCGAGAGCGCTGACAAGTCACGCCTCTCGCACTTCAAGGGATTGGCGCCACTACACGCGCGCCCTCCAGATGGCAAGGCATTTCCGTGCGACCTGATCGCTCCCCAAACAAGGTGCGGCTTCACATGGAGCTTCACCAACGCCCGTAAATGACACCTATGTCGCCGCCTGCGAAAGGTCGCTCACTGGGCTTTCCACAAGTGGAATCTCCCCGGTGGGCTTGATCGCGCGGGCGGCGTGAAGAAAAAAGACCAAACCAAGGCTACTCGCAAGAGTGACCACCCCAGAGACCTGCCCGTAGTAGCGGGCAGCGAATCAACCTCTGGCAGTGGGCTACTGGTCCAGTACAGAACCCCACCTCCCCTCGAGGGGGGGTGAGAGAATGTTACAACATATATTTGAATACACCGAGAGTATGTGGCGATTCAATCGATCACGCATTCTAACGGACACTATTTGGACATCACTAGTTGCATGCCACATCACTAAGCCGAGAGAGAGAAAAAAAGATGGAGGCCCTTAACAAGATAGGAAAAATGGACTTCCTGCATTTAAGCTAACTAGTAGGGATAATTAACCTGTGCCGTGTACTCTTATGTGTTAATTACCGGATACCGTGTAAAGGAACAATAAACCAAATATTATAGCTTCGTAACGCCAGGACTTTTCATTTATGACTCGGGGGTGTCTCCAACCCCCACAAGTATTCTATTGACAGAATACTCTATTGATAGTGTATTCTATTGATAGAATACTCTCGGTGTATTCAAATCGTTGTGTCGTGAATCCATAATACGAGTTAATTATTATACAAAAGCTATTTGTGAATTTGATGATAAAACTATTTACAGCTTAATGATAGCAGTTTTTGGTAGTAATATAAATTGTATATTTTCCAGGCCTGGTGACAGAAGTGAAGAGATGCAGGCTGATGGTAGGATAAGGGGAAGGGGATTGGTAAAACAATTTTAACCTATAAATAAAATCGTAACAACAGTGTCTGTACATATTTTTTTTATGGTGGAAGGCGGCAGACAAGCATACAGTCCAGTCCACCTATTGGTAAGTGTCCCATCCATAGGATGGTAATGGGCTCTGGCACATCTCACTACTGAAACACATTCGTACATTAGAGAAATAAGGTAAAGTGGGAAATGCAATACATTTCTAGGTAGTCTTCTGTGAGAGACCGGTAACGTGGCCAGTCGAGCGCGCCCAGCGACTGTTGTATTGCAGCGTACACTCTCCCCCTTAAATCACACTTTCGTACCGCTTAAATCTTTAATTTCATGAGATTCTTTGAAAAAGTGATTGAAATCTAAAGTATGAATGATGTCGGGTCCATAACATTTTTTTTTTGGATTTTTGTCTATCTGAATGCATATTACGCAAAATTTATGTGAGGATTTTAATGATACTTAGCATACTTATAGCTGATGTACCGTGTTAACATTAAGGCTACCGATTATCCAGATCAATTATAGAGTTCCCACGGGAATCATCTTAAAGTTCACGCTAAGTTTACAGTTAGTTTAAGATAATTTCAGCATCATAGTTGTTTTTAAGAGCATCCAGTTTCTCAATGCGAATACCGAAAGCAATCAAGAGCAATGGGCGTAACACCAATGTCATATGAATTTAATCAAATCGGAGAGGTGGTTCTTAACTGGGTAGGAATTACCTATCAGTAACCTACACGTGTCTTCTGGGTGGTGCTACATAGGGAACAACACAAATTCCAAAACGTAGGTTTTGCATTGTGTAACATAAGGCCGCATTTTGAACCGAGTAATATTGAATTGAGATATACGACGTAACACTATGGTATGATATAAGAATATTATCATTGCAATTTGACCGTAGAGTACCTAACACAAGAACCAGACATCGGGTGAGAAGGTGATAGGTTCGTTGTAAATTGCGTGAATTATTTGAATTTAATTACGAAAATTAAATAAACTATTTCCTTTCTCAATTTTCGCTGTACGTAAATAGGAATTGTTCTCGATAAACTGCAATCAGAACTGCCGTCGAAGCAATTGCGAATTTGCTGTTCTTACGCAGAGAGAGAGACATAATGGATGAGTCCTTGACAAAAGGCGTCAAATAAGGTTTGTTAAGGTTTAATTATATGTATTTACCAGTAGAATGGGAATCTGTCTATTTTATTTTCATAGTGCTTTACATATGTAACAATAAATATAAAAAATACTGTCGCCTTTTATGAAGTACATATTTCACTACTTTATGCAATAGACCACTGTATTTTTCGTTCATTTTATCTATTTATCATCAGAGTGGTTATTTTGTAACTTGAACAATAAACTGAAAATTTTAGTTTCTTTCTCTTTTTACATCTTGTTCCGATAAATACTTAATTATTATTCATAAAACTATTTAAAACTAAAAACTCACGCGTCACTACATTCGGTAGCGCGAACCGGTTTGTTTTTATCTTAATGTAGGGGGCTCAGATTTGTCTTCAATTATCTGTACATAAATGTATTTATTAACTTTTACAAACACATTCAGGAATCTAAATACATTTCTTCTTAACTTATATAATAACTTACAAAATAAAATGCCTATGGGTAAGTTAATGGTGTAAGTTGACAGTTATGTACTTGCTGCATTTCAGAAAATAACAAAATTAAAAATGATTTTAACAACTTATATGAGTAACTTATAAAACATAAAACCCACAAAGAGCAGTTGTAATACGCTGATTGAAAGCCAATAAAGATATATTTATTTAATCCCGTTTATCTTGAAACCTATGAAGAGAATAGGTATAGAATAGGCAATGGCGACGACTGTCGCTGAACTCAAAGTGTAACACTATGTTTTGTAATATAAAACAACGCATTTACACTAAGATTTTCTATTGGATATATTATTATCTTTTTATTTAAAATTTCAGCTATCATGCCATACATTGAATTGAAGATCAAAATACATGATATTAGGTATATAATAAAAAAATACATCCCAGGACATTGTATCCATTTACCATTTTGGAGATCCACTGTATGTATGTATTATCATTTTGGAGCTCTTTTTGAAATTTAAATCTTGCTCGATTTTATTGCAGTAATATTTTTTTTTCTTACATGTTTTTTGTTTCTTAATAATCTTACCACTTAAATGAATTCAAAAACCTGATCAATTTGAAAACTTATTCATTTATTTCTCTTTCTTCCTGTTTTTAATAAATACTGGGCACAAAGCTGCATTATAGGATCTATAAATACTTAAAGAATGTTAATTTATTAATTTCCCTTCCTGCTTTATATTAGCTTATACTCTTTGGGGTCGTTTCATTTCCAAGCGCAAAACTTCTGAAGCTGTTACAAAAGTAGTTGTAAAGTTTCACATCGCCCCATTTCGAAATGTTCATCTGTATGAATGAATTTCCCAATTACAAACGAGCGGTTTAATGTTTTATATTAAGAAAGTTGGGAAAGGCGGATTCGTTTATGTCATTATACAAATATGTCTGAGCCACGTAATTAAAGCGTTTGTGTGTACTACGGCAGCGGTTCTCTAAAAACAGTTCTAAAGATTTTCTTGGTAGCTTGTGTAAGAAAACCTGGTTTGGAGATTTAATAAAATTTTCATTTCCATTCTCCGTTTTCAAGCTTACGAAGCTGTAGAGAAGTCAGTATATTGAGTAATTAATAAAAAAATGTGGTTGTCCTTCCATCTATTTGGGGTAACGCATACTGTAGTTGACAGTTCTAGTCAATAATCGTAACATTAGTGATCAACTCTGATGTTATTCTGCTTTGTTGTGTGGATACCTTTCAATTACGCGTCGGGTTATTGGTTAGAAGAGTAGTATATCGGCATATCTAGCAGTAGAGTGACGAACGTTAATCAGAATGTGCAAACGGCAAAGTAGATAAGTTTTCGTGCAGTAGACTTTATTCACAGATTAAACGCTCAACCAACTGAGCTATGAGAGCCTTTAGTAAAATTTTGTTACATATTCAGTGAATCAGTTAATGTCATATGTAGGCTATGGGGGCTGTATGTAGTGACCATACGATCGGTCAAACTAAAAGTTCTTATAACTGTGTAACATTTGTTCCAATAGGTCATTCTTTATAACCTTTGTATTTTTATAATCTCTGTATTCTATATATCATTCTGTATTTCACTTGTATTTCAATATTTAATCATATTTTTATATTTTCTTTGTATTGACCGGCGTTTCTTCCAAGATCTCTCAATGTACTTATATTCTTACTCAAACGAATTACTTATCTTTCTGGCATGAATAAGTAGTACTGGCCGAAAACGATGAATGCTGGTTGGAAACGGCTTTTCGTCTGTAAAATCTAAAATTTGAAAAAGGAGTCGTCCAAATTCTGAGAAAACGTCAAGGAAAATCTAAGGGGCCGTCCGAATGAGTTGTTTCGAAGCGATCAGGGTAGAAGGTTTGAAATAAATGTCACAGGCCTGTTCCGGGAGCCAGCTGCCCTGAGACACATCATCTCGGCCTCCAGCGCTTCTAAAGGCATAAACGGAGCCACAGCAGCATAACACCGACATTCAGTTGGGCTTAGACTGGACTAGTGTCCAATATCTGGGAAACGCAAACCGATAATAAGGTCCCTTTTCTCAGATTCCTTTTATCAACTTACCCTTTTTAAATTCCCTTTTATCAACTTATTGAAAAAGCAGTTTGGTATAACTTTTTAAACTTTCGCGTTTTGTACACATTTTATATTATAAAAAAAAAGGGTCTGGACGTGTATTATTTGCTTACATTAAAAGCAGTTGCGTGACGCCAACCTCAAATGAAATGTTGTAAAACAAACGTATTCATTCAGCTAAAGCATAGAAAACTAATAACTAACTTTAAAATCACCGTCTTAACTCGTTTAATAACGCAAAAAATATTGTATAGTCCGGTTATCATAAGAGGAGCGCTGACAGTTCCCTATTTAATTCATTTTATGTATAAAATAATAAAATAGAAAAATATTAAAAGACTATCGAGTTGTGAAATGATTTTTAATACATGTTAAAGATTTATATTGGTCTTTTTAAAAGGAACTCGAGAAGTTAAGTTAAGTTTTAGTTTGATTAATTATAAAATTGTGTATTGTACGTTTTGTTGTTTAATTATTAAACAGTTCATTAAACTTTAAGGTGAATTTTTTGTGCGTAATGTTTCTGATAATCAGACAAAAGCATCGGACTGTGTTTTTCATGTGCTGGAAGTCCTCGTCTATCCTCAGTAAACCTACTATCACTTTACTGAGCGACTTCTGGCTTGCTTCGACGGGACTGAACATTGACAGAATACCTATTAGACTTCGAAATTGTTTATTACGAAGAAAACTTGGCACTGGCAGAATATTCTAATTGCGCCACTGCCATATATGAAGAAAAAAAAGATTTACGTCAGCTGTCATAGCTCTTCGCATAATAACAGACCATAATTGTGTGAACGCTGGGTTAGCTAATACCTTATTTGATACCAAACAAAATCGGCGAACGGACTAGGGCGTCTTTTTCATATCTCGAGGTACGGAAACCTAAAACATTATTCTAGTTTATACTAACCTAACATTTTCCTTTGTGGCCGTATTGTGGAGGAGTGGAAACGGAAGGGCAGGGCGGGCTAAACACAAAGGCAGTGTTAATTCGAATCTCGGACCGTGACGTGGCCATTTTTGGTGAAATTAATATTCAACGCTGAAGGACCCCTGTCACAGCTCCGCTTTTATTTAAATAATTTAGTCGTTTAATGGTCAAAGGAGGATGGAGGTATTTCAATTTTGACAGAAGCGCCTGTTAATAAACAACTTAATAAAAAAATATAATATATTAAAATTTAAGGTTAGCGTTCGATTTCACTGTAGAGAATCTTATTAAACGCATCTTAATACTAAATCTTATATATTTTAATAATTACCAGACTGATTATGTCAAAATCTTTAGAAATACATTGTGTTTCAATCGAAAACTGGCCACAACTTTCTTTGTAACAATATTTTTGGCCAGACTAGGTATAAATCACCATATTTTATTATCCATTTCTTTTCATATATGGCAATCATTGACCTAAAAGTTCAATGATGGCAATGGTGCCATTAGGACATTCTGCCAGTGTCAAGTTTTCTTCGTAATTAACATTTCAAAGTCTAAAACGTATCCTGTCAATATCCATTCCCGTCGAAGTAAGTCACGAGTCACTCAGTAATGTGATAGTAGGTTTACTGAAGACTCCTTGGAACCACACGAAAAATGCAGTCCTTTGAAGTTTATTAACTTCAACATTCTTTATTAAACAATAGTTTATTAAACTTCAAAGTGATTTTTGCACAAATAAAAACCACTAATACATATTTTTTAATAATAAATCAAACAAAAACTCTATTTCACTTCTCGACTTGCCGCCAAAAGTCATCAGATAATTTATTACTTATCTATATTTTGTTCTCTATGCTCTATAGAATAAATGTTTAAAAGATTTATTTAAAGATGGATACAGATATAACATGACAAACTATCAGAAAAGGTAATGTTCCGACGCTTGGAAGCGACACCGAATAAGAATAAAATCCCTATTTGTAGTTAAGTTTATTACATTGTATGTATTCTAGGTTAAGGTATATATATCGGCGTTAGTTGCCTGAAATAAATAAATAAAAACATTTTATACTCCAAGAAAATAACTTACAATAGAAATCTAAAGATGTAACGTACGCGTACAATAGAACTCTACATGTAGTCGGTAGTATTCTTTGAAGGTAAGTACTTGTTTGTAAACACTCAATCTTATTTTTATAATCCAATGTAAAACAGTTTGAACATGAAAACCTGGATTTTGATAAGCAGTAAGCATCACTATTGTTGTACCCAAAACCATTCGACTATATCTCTTAATACGAGCAATATAAAGTACCCTCGGGTAGATATAACTTTACCTGTTACTCACTGTGCGAATATAAAGGAAAATTAATCTACAAACTAGTCGCTGGCTATTTTGTGTAGCGCTTAAAGCAAAAAAGAATATATACCCTTTTAACTTTTTAAGGGCTTAACTACATTGATTTTATTAATATAAAATTCATTCGGTTTCATTTCCATAAGCTCCCTATCTTTACGACTTAATGTTATTTTAGGACCGATTCTCTGAGGGAATAGGGCTGAAGGGAAATTGAATTACCCACATAATACAATGGCGATAGGTAAATGTTGTCTTTAAATATCCACTAAAAGGGTTGACGAAATACCGACAAAATACCTTATAAGTGACGCATTATGATCCCTTTTTACTCGAAAGAGGGTTTTGTTGATATTGTTGTACTCGTAGGTACTAGTGATATATTCTGCCTTTTCTTGGGTAGCAGACAAATGAAATGTAGACTTTATAAATGTATCCTGTATAAATGAAAAAAGTATAATGAGTAACCTATACCTATGAGAATCATAATGCTCTTAGAATAATAACTAGATTAAAATACTTTTGGTTCTATACGCGTATGACATGACACATATAAAATATTTTCAAGATTTACTTAATACTTTCAGAAAGACAAAGAGGTAACTTAATAACCCAAACCTTTTAGACAAAAATTCATGCAATCTTCCCAAAACATCCCAGTTAGCTAAATTATGGCATACACATTTGTAATAGTGTTCTACACAATATATCATAAATCGACATCGATATCGAGTGTACGTTTTGAGATATTCAAAGTCAAAGGTCATGAAATACAGTTTTTCGAGAAAATCTTGCTTTCTATAGCTCAGAGATCAATAGGTCACTATTGTTTATAACACCATGGATTAGTCCTACTGGGGAAACCATATAAAAAAACGCGCATTGGATTCTTCTTTACAGGTGATGTGGAAATTAACGCATAGTTATTGAACGCCGGTTTTCTCTGCGCTCCACGACAAAAATCGTTGGATTTAAAAAATGTATAAAATATTTATTGCAGATAATTTTCTGATCTATAATTTTTACAATAACCTCCATTGACCTCCGAGACTCACAAAAAAAAAAACTATTTTGTGATCTTTGACCTTTAATATCTCCAAACGCACAAGCGATATCAATGTCGATTTCTGATATATTGTTAAGATAAGAACACTATTAAAAAGTTGTATGCCAAAGTGCAGCTAACTGGAATTATTTTTATCTTGAAAAAATGCAAGAGAACAGCATCAGGATTGCAAATCATGTTGCATTTTGCAAAGCAATCGGCCAAACGTAACTATTTCTAAAATGTTAACGACAGATCAAAATAAAAAAGTGCGCTTAGAGTAAACAACAAATAGTAAACAGATTAGAGGAGGTATCCGTCAACTGACCGATCAAACACAACAATATTTACTTTTAAATTTTATTACTTATTATTATAATACTTACATACGTAATTAATCCTTTCACATACGAGTAAGTAGGTATTCACATAAACGTGTGAATGACTGGTGGCATGTGTGAAAATTGTCTGTATACATACACTATAGAAAGTATTCAATAGTTTTTTGACCTCCGTGTCTCTGAGGTCTTTGACCCTTAAAAGCCTCTCGGAAAGATATTATCCAATTCACACCCAACATTCGTAAGTTCTCCCCAATAACGGGATGAATGCGAATGTTATAATAGACCGAATAAATTCTTATCCTTATTATTAAATTATATTAATTCCTTTTTGTCTAAAAAAAGTCGATTTGAAGGAAATTATAATTGAAAACCATGTCGAGCGTAAAATAGAAGTTCATTATAAAGGTCTTAACTATTTGCTGGGACGATTAATATTCTGCCTCACACACGGTCGAGATAATAGAAAAGCAAGAAGGGGAAGTAATACAAAAATATTTTATTCTTTTAACACTTACGCACTTTTAATATTTTGAACACAGGTCGGTGTTGAAAATAGTTTTTTAAAAGGCAAGCTTGGAAGCAATTAGATTTAGAAATAGGTTTGCGAGTTTCCATATTTGGTTTCGCAATGTATTGTAGTTGACTTATGAATCAAATTCGTTTAGCGTTTTTTTATAATTTTCGCACCTAAGCCAATGGGTTTTCGATATAAACGAATATGAGTAACAATATAAGGAGTGTAAACGACTATTATACTGCTATAATAATACCTAAATCAGTATGTAGGGACACAGTGTTCGACATAGAACGACACAGTGTCTTGTCTATGTTGGATAAACTTTTTTATATAGTTTTCTTGTGCGTCTTGTCTTTGGCAGTCGCTAATCGTCTACTGTGCTCCCAATTAAATAATCATGTATTCAATCAATACTGGTGAATACAACGAATTTACTAAAACCTGAAAATACCCGTACCTTCTTTACACTGACTTTCTTTTGTGAAAACAAACATTTGTAATAAGGCTTTTTAAAAATTCTTTTTTTATGTTACTTAAAATATAGTTTACTTTCATTACGAAATTACTCTTCCCTTTTCGGGAAAATATCAGTCGTAGAATAAAAGTTTCTACTTTTAATGATAGATAGCCAGTGTTAAGAGTGTTCAGGTATTTTTAAATTAATTTACAATTCAAGAGAATATTAATACTGCACTATTAGTAAAAAATCAGATTTGAAGAAAAATTAAATAACTTTGAGCAGCCTGTATAATTTTAAATATGTAGGTTTAAACTGGTCAAACATAAATTTTACCTATCTACCCTCAAATGTACAGTGCCGTGATAAAGTCACACAGTTTCATGGCACCAAAAAACTATATTATTTCTAAATAAAATACTTTTATTGTTTAATAAATAAACCTTCTGATATCAACCCAATACTCTTTTATCCTCTACAAGTATAAAAGTATAATTTAACATAGTTTACTAGTATATTAAACGATAGTGAACACGAATCGTACATTAGCATAGCACAGTAGGTACGATTATAATAGAACCGTTAATAAGTTAATATGCACAATAAGATATAGGTTAATTATTCAAATCAGTCTCACGTGTAGAGAAGGCATATGATAGATTGCTTGTCGGGATTATGTGGGACACAGGTGCCTTAGCGCTTTGCTTACAGGCACCTTGAACGAAATTCTGTATGTACCTTAGAAAACAGTATGAACTTGTGCGAGAGACTGCAATAGACAATTTATTACGTATAAACGAATGTTATATTGGATTGGGTGAAACGGAATAGACAAGGTTTTAGCAATAAAGCGTTTACATTATAGGAACGTCGAAGCGACATGACCCATTTTTTCTGAAATACGTCTGTCATCATAAATATGTTAAATATGTCTAAACGCAATGTCTGTCATCCTTCTGTCTGTCCACAACTTGGGTTTTATTAAATTGATTTTGATGCGGTTACACTACACATAATAACCTACACGATAGTATCGTGTAGGTTATTTCATTCCGCAAGATTTTAGTGTAGAAGACATCAGCGTACGTACCATGCGAGCGGTGGCGCGGGCCAAAGAGCTCTTTCTTATACAATATATTTAATAATTTCTTAAATTTCTCTACATTTTTAGACAAAATCAATTTTAGAACACACTGAAATCACAGTGTTACATCCTGAAGAGGAATTTCTTTATTTATTTAATTAAAAAGTCGCCAACGAAGGAAACACTGGTATGAAATAATATAAAAGTTACATTCCACAACTTTCGGGTTCGCGGTATAAAGTATCTTCTCGACCGCAGTGTACGCAGCGACTCTATAACAAGGAAGTGCGGATGAAACCCATGACAATGACGAGCGGTGCGATGGTAAAGACCCGAAGTTAGCATCAAATTGAACAGCTCTTCAGAACATTCGCCATTATAAAGACGGTAGAATACGCTGAGTCGTATATTCGTCCACGATATTTAGCGTATGTCATTTAGCGATTCAAATTATTATTGTCACTAACTAGTGCATCGCGGGAACGGACTAAAATATTTTTCTTCCATGGAATTAACAAATTGTATCTATTTTTACTGTATACAATAGTGTCCGCTTCTGTAACTGCATAAATTTGTTTCCATAATATAGAAAAAAAAATCTGAAAAACTATTGTCAGGAACCTTCACATTTTTTATTTTCGTACTATTTTTGTTTGCACATAAGGTATATACAGTGTATTTCATTTTGGTTCCTATGGTATTTTTATGTTTTTAAACTTCCGTCAATAAATTATGAGTTGTCTTGTCTGGTACATGCCGTGAATGACACTTCATTTATCACACTCTGTCATTAGGCTAAGGACCTATTATAATGACGGGATTTAGGCGACATACGAGGCAGAGTATAATTACTACGTTACCAAAGTATTTATACCATCAGTGTATTCCTATGTCTCTCCACGCTGGATATAGATAGGCCTCTTCTAGGCACCACACAGGATCTTCCGTTCTCCTCGTTCAGCCTAATTATTGAAGTGGTGGGTCCACCTGGCTCAAGGGTGACCCATACTATGTTTCCCCGGTATTTAGTGTTCATTCAAGAACAACTATCGAGAAACAAAATAATCCAAGGCTGAGGACTTGGATTATTTTAGTACTAGGATTATTTTACACGTGTAGGTAATACCTACAACCTACACTAGGTGGTCTAGGTACACTAGATACACTAGATACTAGTCGGTAATTTCTACTTACAAAATTTAGAAATTAGTCACTAATTTATCAATAGGAACTAGCAATAATTCGAAGTGAAGGAATTGAAAAGCAACAAAGAAGTTCTCTAATTCACATTCTAATATACCCTATATTAGACTTTCTACGAGAGGCTTCAATTTGATATCAGTCTTTAACATCCCACTGCAGGGTTAAAATCCTTCCTTAGTCATTGCGAGAGAGTTTCGGGACATAGTCCATCACGCCAGTGCAGTGAATTCACGTATTGGTGAGATGAGATACAGATGACCCAGATTTATTTTACAATCCTCGAGCATGAGGGTTTCCTCACAATAACTTTCCTCGCCGCCAAGCTAATGGTAATTCAAAATCTGTACTTAAGTATAAGTAGGATTTCAATTCACCACCTCATTAATTATATAGATGTTAGCATAGACAATTATCGACTTGCATTTGGTACACTTATACACGGACTTTTAAATTATCACTAGAACGCCGTTGAACAAAAATATCGAGGGAAACCAAATGAGAAGCATGTATATGGTATCTATCTAAAAATTGGCTTCGGAGTCGTATGAGGCCACCGATATGGCCGCACTGAGCCGGCATGGTGGATTATGGTCCGCAACTTATTAGTGATTTACTATAGTAAATGGTATATCATGCAGTGGAACGTTATAGACTGATATCGATCGATTGATCGAGGTTTTCACCGCTATTGATGACCCAATAATACTAAAAGTCTGTGTGCTTGCGGAACGAGAGAGCCGTGTGTCCGTATGCCCACGGCGCGGTCCCCCGTCGCGGGTTGTCACTGCTAATTTGCACACAATTGTTCATCCCAGACTGAAAGTAAGAAATAAGAAGAGAAATGTAGTAGAAACTCTATGTAACTCACTAATTGGACCCACCAAATTGTATTCTGTTCTGACTGTGACGACGGATCTTCGTTATAAAGTTTATATTAAATCTAAATGTTGGGTCGATTGAGAGTAAGGAACGCTTCGCGACCCTTGCTCTGAAACCTCTAATATAGTATGAGTATATACCATCGGCAGAGAAAAACAATCGTCTGAAGGTTCAACAGATACAAAGAGTCCAATTATTAGTGCGTGAGATTACCTACTTGCTTCCCCTAGAGACGAGTTGATGAGTTGACACGTTTAAATGCTGTTTTATAAACTCATTTGTAACTAGTCGTTTGTGACTTTGTCGTATAATAATATTTTTTTACTTCGTTGGTGCTTTCTAACTAACCAATTATTTTAGTTTTCAAAACACTGCTATTTGTTTTAACCGTTTTATTAGCCGAAATATAACCGACCAACTTATCTGTGAGTTACTGCTTAAAAGCAATTAGCACAATTCAACTTCGGCGATGAAACAGATCGCGTGCGGCTGAGCGTAGATAGTAGTTTGGAGTAATTACGATTGTTGTGAGCGCCGACAATCACTTAGAGGCGCCTTATCTAAGGCCTACTTAACGCGCGGACTTAGCTATTAAGTCATAAATCGTGGTAGAGTCACGCAAGTAACTGACGATTTGGCTGCGAGGTCGTGGGCGAGTTATCTTCGCCCCAACATCTAATTAGGAAGACCTTTCTTTTTTATAATTGGACCGCCGCCGGCGATTTTAAACAGTGCTAGAGGATCTAGCCAAATAAGGCTGAATATTAATTAGAGAATATTATATAATGTTTTTGTACATAGGCGGAGTTAGAAAAGGGCCTAAGCATTACATACAAATAGCTATGGACGGCATTTTCTTTGTTTTTGTCTCACGCATACGCTTTGAATTGTCATATTAGCTTAAAATTAATAAGAGAAAATATAAACAGTTTCGGATATATTCATACGACCAAAAGACAATTGCAATTCTATTATTTATTTCACATGTCAGCAAAGGGATATTATTACGAATTCACTTAATCAGTTCAAGCAAGCAGTTCGACGAGACATAAACTGCTTCGATCTCACTTAGATAACATGAGACCGCTCCGTAATACTGTATTAATGACGTCCCAATGGGTGTATCAAGTGAGTTAGCGGACACCACGTGAGGCTATCGATTTAGCAGTCGGACAGTCAATTCGACAAGTGACAGTTTGTACACGTCCCTTAGGCCTGGATGCATCTCGTCGAGCGTATTTCCAAACGCTGCAGTAGCAATGTAGATAAATTTTAATATGATTTACATATCAAAGTTGGGAATGGTAAAATCGATGCCATGCAGATGAATAAATACTGAATGTTTATTTTATAAATAAATAATGCCGCAATGAATGGACTTGCCCACACTTGGACTTTTCGTTGGTTTATTTAAAATGAACGTGAATGTTTACGATGTAAACAAGTGTTCCCTAGAGTTTAACTACATTTCAGATGGACGGATTAATTGTAGGGTCCCAATCTGCATCATTTGCATCAAGGAAGGCAAATACTTCCTATATACAAGATGCAGCAACTATTGTTAATTGTACAATTGTGTAAGTCAAAAATCAAACGTTGTGTAATAAATTCACATATTATGTACTTAAGAATATAGTAATAAAAGTTTGCCATCAATAAATATTTGATTTGATTTAATTTTATAAATGTAGTAAAACGCTCGTTACATTCACATAGCGTGGTCTTGCCGAATGACGCCACATCGCATGTATCTGTGCCTGCTTTTACTGAACTGAGCGACATGTAGTTCGAAAATTATTCGAAAGTAATTCTCGAAAGTTCCAATTATGGATTTACAAATTTTGAAATTGACATTTGAATTTAAAACTTAGCTTTGTCCATCATTAGTTTAGCTTCCTTAAAGTGAAAGAATTTTGAAGTCTGTTAAGTAGTTTTTGAGTTTATCTCTTACTTACATAAATAAAAAAATAACAAAGTTAGTCTCGCTTTAACAGCAAACCGTAATCAAAATTTAGTCTCTTTCATTTCCTTCACAAAAAGGAAACTTATTTAAAGCCCCCCGTGGGCATTAAGATTGTTAACTTTAATTTTCTTCTGTTATAATAAATACCTAGTCTTTGAACCCCAATGTAGTTCAATTATTTCAATGTTGGTTTACGAGAAACGTTTCAATTCAGATCTCATAATTTATGAAAGGTATTGGAAATTACTCGAAAAGGACTTTGTTATAAATGTAATAACATTCTATTGAAACTTTATTGTTGTTAAAATTTAAAGATCACACGACTATTTACTTAAGATAGTTGGAGTAATTCGGAAAGATATTATTTATCTTCATATTAATAATACCTATTAGTATAAGTAGTTACAGCGTTATCTGCATCTTGTTTATATCAAGTGTACAGTCGGGGACTACGCTCGTGGCGGGCGCGAGGAATGCGGTTAGTGAGGCACGCTCGTCCAGATTAACATATCGATTAATCGGTTGTAAATCAAAACAAAATGAATTAATAAAATACTATTGTTTTTAATAATATCTAATGTTACATAGTAATGTAATATTATTTATTAATCGTAGTCTGAATCAGAACTGGAGCATTCATAATTTTTTTTTCCGTTAATGCTCTAAGCAATTTCGAACAAGTGGGCACTATTTTTTTAATTAAATATAATTCTCGAATGGTTCTTCTTATGACTCCTCGATCAAAGTCATCAATGTCGACTTTTCATTTCTTATTTAACATTTTTCGTTTCTTGGAAGGCGATTTTATTGACGAACTAACTTTTGCTAGAAGCGAAAGCTTCTAGCTTCGTTTAGTTGTACGCTTGGTTAATCTTGTGTAATTAGCGACTCTGTCTATAGATTGGCATAGTGGCACAACAACACAGTTATTTTGTTTTTCATATCTACAAACTGCAATCACTTTCTTCACTATATTTCGCGCTTAGCTTTAAATATAAGCCCGTGTTGAAACCATACTTTGGTAATAAAATTAACTAAATATTTCAATGACGGAGGACCGAGTGCACGCAAGTAAAATAAATATCGACATGAACGATAGTGGGAAAACTGCGCGGTAATAGCATGCAGGTGTCACAAATAGAGAAGCTAGGGAGTGCGAGGGTCCTCGCCTCATAGGTACCTCATTCCCCGACCGCCACGAATCCCCATCTGTATCTTCACTTGTTTTCGTCTGTCATTTATTATTTGAAGCAGTTCTAATGATCACAATTTTTAACATAATAAGTGTGTTGTCTGTCGACTTTAAATCATCCGGTCTCTTCCCGCAGGTTTTGTAAAAGATGACTAAGGAATAATAAAGCCGCTACCATATGATTTGAGGAACTACACTGCCTCTAAAAGAGTGGATTCGCCATCCCGCTTGGCCAGTGTAGCCTTTTGAGGCCATACATCCCTCATGCACAAGACGATGTGTATGAAGAGGTCCATATACAGCAGTGGATGATAAAGAGGCTTATTACGGTTTACGGTTACGATACCTTGCTGATGGAGGCGTGCGGATCACCTCCAGTGGCATTCTGAGCACATTGTCCCACCGGTGGGACTTCTCTCTCTTGCAGCGTTGTTTGCGCCGACATATAATATAAGTTTTCTTTTTGTATAATAAAATAGATTTTAAGTTCTGCTGATACTAATATTATTGGATCCTGAATATCTGAATCAAAAGTAATTATCATTAAATTATAATGTCGGTGGAGCTACTGTCGTGTATTTTTATAAACATTTTCTTATAAACGATTATAGAGGAAAAAATTCCTATATAATCGTTTATATTATATTATAGAATTATTATCTTAAACAATAGAAAATGATTGACGAATATTTGTTTTGTAATAAAGGTTGGACAAATGTTTGGCTATAAGTGGATTCCAATGAAATTTGTCCAAAAACAAACATGACTGCCTGACGTAACTAACACGGCCTTAAATTAAATATATAGTTAGGTGATAATTGTTTACCAACCCGTAGATTTAAAGCTAAATGTGGAGATATTTCATTGGTATGATTTCGTTTTCGGCAAATTGGATTGGAATGGACTATACAAATAACAACAGTTAAACATAGACGCAATGCAAGCGGCGCTTTAGAGACAATACTGACATACATTGCGCAAGACATATTGCATTACAGGAGACATGGGAGAAGTGATGCATCGATGCGCATCCAAATGAATCGACGAATAGAACAAATCGTGCTGTCGTCAATTTATTTATTTGTATTAAACATACATGTTGAATTATTTTGGTCCCCAGTTCCCAAACTAGAAAAAATCTTTATCCTGGGAACCAGTACCTCAATAAACAATGGATTCTATTTTCATAGGAATTGAAATTGAAATTTTGAACCTACAATTAAAAAGTATTTCACTGTTACATCAGTTAAGTACTTTAAATTAGATTAGTAACTTTTAATTATTAGAAAGAAAATATATTTCTTCGTTATCACAACACCACAGTTAAGTTATCACAACACCACAGTTAAGTTATCACAACACCACAGTTAAGTTATCACACCACAGTTAAGTTATCACAACACCACAGTTAAGTTATCACAACACCACATTTAAGTATGTTAAATAAAGATATGAAATATCTAAATATATTGTGTGTCGCGACAACAAAATGGAACTGGTTCAGCAAACGCTGCAGATAATCCACAGCACTGACATTCTGCCAGCACCTATATAGGTACATATATGATCACGGACAGACAAAAAGTAGACAACCTTACTTCAAAATAAAAATATACTCTATTAGTGATATTAAATGTAAAAAGTGGATGAAATACAGAAAAAATTAAAAGAGATTGTCCTTATAATTTACAACAAACATAAGTACATAACAACAAACAAACATACAACATATTTACATACAAACAAACATACATACAACATACATACAAACAAACATACATACAACATACATACAAACAAACAAACATACAACATACATACAAACAAACATACATACAAACAAACATATATACAAACAAACAAACATACAACATACATACAAACAAACATAACAACAACCAAACATACATACAAACAAACAAACATACAACATACATACAAACAAACATAACAACAAACATTTACAACATTTCCATAAAATATAATAACATATAATATACAACAAACGATTCCATAAAATAAGTGTAATTAGAAAAATAAAAACCATTTAAAAAATCTGAACACCCAGTATGAATGCATTCCTCCTCCTTTTGCTTTTTCAACAAATAATTTCGTAACTTAATTTTGAAACATACCATTGTATTTACCTGACAGACTGGCGGCGGCAGATTGTTCCATCATTTATTTGCCAGCTAACGAAAAGTCCGTCGGAAAGCAGCGGTTCTGTGCTCACTATGCGCAACATGCGGAGCACTTCTAGTCTTTTTATATTTGCACCTCTTTTATGAGACCAAGACAAATATTCAGGTTGTTTTGTTTTCATTACACCAAATAGTAAATTAGTGAAATAAAGTTTGTACCTCCCAGTCATATTCAAAACGTGGGCTTATTATTAATGGGTTTACAGATAGGCTGGGATCGAAGTATGTAAATGAACTCATTATATGGTTAAATTATTAGCCCTATTTATTAGCTTATATTTATTAGCCCAAAATGTATGAAGGGATGTACTACCAACAGACAGTTTTTTGTACTAATATTACGTGTCGTTTTACTACCGTGTTTTTTTTGCTTTTTTTTATGATGCTCTACTTGATGAAAAAGTGTTATAATTATTTATTGAAGAAAAAACATATAACAACTTATTAATATACACTAATGTAAGTAACCATATTAATGATAAGCAAACATATTTTTTGAATTTCAAAGATTCATTTATTTATTTAAACTTCATTGCACAAGTATTTGACATGTACTAAGACAGACTTAAGGCCCTACGGTATTCTCTATCAGTCAAGACCAGATCCGTCACCAGATTAGACGGAAAAAACAACGCAGGTGTAATTTTGGTTTAGACACAGAAGACTACCTTGAATTGTACCGCATTTCCCACTTTAACCTATTTCCCCAATGTAGGTACGTGTTTCGGTAGTGAGTGAGATATGCCAGAGCCCTTTCCCATCCCATCCCTCCCCATTTCTCTAACCATTTCTCCAAATTCACTCCTATATCTGCAAAGGTAATAATAAGGTAATCTACGTGCCGAGCTTGGTCATTCTAGACTGATATTGCATGTATCACGGATGTCCGTGGGCGATAATTTCCACATTTTTCTATAAAAAAGTAAATAAATATACATACACAATGGTATATAACAAATATAGGACATACATACATACATACCATACATAAGATAGCTTAAATAAAAATAATAACACATATTAATAAATTCATCCTTAAAATTCATCACTGACGTTTATGTAGGTACCAATTGTTTCGAATATACATAAAAACGTACATATACATACAATATACGTATCAAATTATATTATAAACTATCCAATAATAACTTGAAATGGGACCGCAGTCGGAAGTGAGCGCATTTCAAAACTACTAAAGTAATCATTTCTGAACACCCGAGGTCAGTTTACAATTATGGACTGTTCCATTTTCCTTTTCTGTTCAATTCCATAGGCATCTCTTCCGTCGCGCGGATATTACGGCGTCGTTGTTTCTAACATGAACTGTGTGACATTGTGTGTTACCACCGCATTGTTATATTATGTAATGGTGTGTCACCACAGAACGGATTTGAGAACATAACTTAAATTATATAAATGTAATTTTTACGGGCTTAAATTATAAATGAAAACTGAAAGAATCTATTTATTTCCTTCCCAACTAACAAAAATATGTTAAAAGCACACATCTCTGAAGCACACGCATGCTTTTCTATCTTTTAATAACGGTATTCTGTTTGCTATGCTTATTATCTCAGAAATTGTATTGCATTGCATCAAACTTGATGCAATGTTACTTTAAACCCACTCGAAGAAACAAGGTGCGATCTAAGTAAACAAGAAATGGCCGATAATTCCGAAAGAAATATTTTTTAACCTTTATTCAGGCAAAATATTTTATTATAAAATTTTTAACCCAACAATGCCCAAAGGGTCGTTAACACTCTAAATAATAAAAGTATGGTTTATTTAAGAACGTTGACGTTTAGCGACATATGAGATCGTGTGTGAAAAAACTTTTTGATTAAAATTAATTATAATGAAGTTATGTTTTAAATTAAAATTAAATTAGAATTAAATTAATATTTAAACTAAAAAGCACCTGTTCGTTTATTCAAGTGTGTAATAGTTCATAAATTTAACAGAGTGCAAGTAGAACATAAGAGTATACGAAAAATTACTATTAATAATTCGCTGACTACTGAAATAACAATTTGTTTCGTTTGTACATTGCATTTGGTTTTATTAAATAAAATCATTTTCATTACATTTTTTAATCGGGCTTTCCGCTTATTTGCTCCTTTATTTGCATATATTGTTATAATATATATTTTGTGTATTATAAATATAGAGGTGGGGTAAGGTGCCCAAAGTGTGCGCGTTTTTTGAACAATCTTGTATGGTACTAAATAATAAAGGCTTCACATGCATTGCGTAGAATGCAGGAATCCAGTGATGCCTGGACAACTCCGCTTTTAAATTCGTATATTCTAGCTTCTAATACAAATTAGGTACAAAACAGCCAGACCGTTTTGTACCATCCATCCCTTGACCATCCCTCACGCACAAAAAAATGTGCATGTCCAACAGTGGATTATAAAGGGGCTGGTGAGGGTATAATTGCTCGTTACAACGCACAATCTTCCACTCTTCTTATCCAGCCGCTTCGGAAACCTATTTCAATTTTTTTAAGGTGAGTTGCTGGAGTGAGTCCCTCCTAAGACTCTCGGTACTTGGTTTCATGGGAACCCTGGAGAACAATTAGTACTGGACGAGGACTCTTCTTGCCCATGGGTTGTCGGTACTACGGCATATATGGCCTGCTCATTGTGACTGCAGATTGCTAACCGTCGGGACTATGTCGATGTTATTTATGTCGAATCTCTTCACTTCGTCTTATATGGTTATAATGACACCGAATCCTTACTTCTACCGATGCGCTAAATTATTCTTAACACCCTCTACTTAACATTTTTAGCATCTGTAACTCTTATTCACACACACATCCATACATCAACTCACATTCAATTAAATGTTTGACTATTTTAAATTTTCTAAAATCGGTTATCTAAAACCACACACCCACACATTCACATACAGTATTACTTACATAAAACACACACAACGTACATATTATACACAATAATTACTACTTTAATAATCTGTTTTCTTAAATAACTATAACCTAGTACTAAGAATAGATCTAAGGGAAGATGCTGACAGCTGTAAAACAGATTATTCTTGTACAGATGTAAAATTGATGTTTGTGTAAACTACATTATATGTGACAATTACCCTATAGAAAATATGTAAATGTCTTAAATATTATATTATAAATAAAACTATTATTAAGTTATTATTATTATATAATATATTGTAATATATATTTGCGTAAATAAATTAGCTGCTTATTTAAAAAATATTCCAAATACAATACCTTCATTATTATTATGCGTATATACGAGTGAAGGGGCAGAGCTTTATGTGTAACTGTATATATTTAATTTCTTATACATTTACAATTATACACATTTTTTTCTTACTTAATAAATGAACTATTTGTTATTTATTTTAGAATTGATTTTTAATATAGCATCCACGACATTTGTACACAAGTACTGTCGAAAATACATTCACACACGGCACATATTTCTGTATTTTATTTTAATTTATTATTTTATTTTATTATTTTTTTATTTTATTTTTATGATAGCAATTGTTTTCAGGTTATATTCCAAATTTTCTTCTTTACGTCACAATCGTGACCAAATAAATAAATGTTCGCGGAAAATCCACTCCTATTAAACAAAGTGTCCATAGTTCCTCAGTTATCGGTGAATATACGAAGGCAATCATTCGCCGACACCTTATCGTCAGCTAGTTAAGCGTTTCGCTGATTGCTGAATTGAGTTATAAATATCTGGCGGCACGCGATCCATCCCTTAAAAGAGAATGTGTACACTAACTAGAAGGGTTATAGGGTTACGTTCTTTTAAAAAAAAATACGGATATACCTACTGCGTTTAATGACTTTCTAAAGTCAGTAAAATTCGGTACACGGAATGGCAGATGAGAAGTACATACTTTTTAAAATGCGAAGCCTATAAGATACCACTGCATGGCATATTACTTCCGAAGTAATCACGAGCCCACGCGGACGTCGCGAACCAAGTGCGGATTGAGGAATACCTACAAATGCCTCAGATTCGTTTTTGATTCTCGATCATTCGGGCTCCTTTCATCGCCGAGCTAATGAAATAGGAGAAATCCATACTTAAATAGAAGCTTAATGGTACGAATTTTGAACTCACGAGCTCACAAATAAATTTCATACGCCCGCAGCGGATGATACACCGTAGACGTAACTCCAAATGTTCGAGTACTGTTTATAATCGAAAACCTTCAGGCACGATTTCCCTGAAAAGTTGCATATGGCGTGTGGTACGTTTGCGAAATACCTACTAACCAAGAACAAACAAACAAATAAATCAACAAACAATCTTTAAACAAATGTTGGGCTGCCTGGGAAGCGAACCCGTAGTACAGTAAATAGTACTACTGTACTGCTCCAGCCAACTTTACACAGTAAGCACGAGAATTACCAAATGAACTAATCAGCCGGGGAATATTTACCTTGATATACTTTGATTTAGTAGGTATGGTGATTTCCTAGGGGAGACCTGTGCCCGCCCTGCATTGGGAAGTTATATACTGACATCGATCGATTATGTGATATATATTGTCGACATATACATGTAAAGGCTATAGTACCTTGGCACGTGCAGAACTTACAGGAAGCATACAGCGAGCTACTCGAATAGACTGCTTATACAAAATAAAAATGGACATGGTGAGCGACTCGGATAAACTGAGTTGGAACGTGTAGTAAACACAGAAATAAGAGCGTATAAAAGAAACAGTGCTGTGCGAATAAAAGAAGTATAAAAGTATGCACACGCCAGGGTTCAATTTCCGAGTAAAACAATATTGCATCTATTTTTACACGACTCCGGTGAAGACGAAAGAAGAGTAATGTTTTTAATGCGTCTAACAAAAAGCTTGACAGACTACTACGGAAGAATATAAAAAAAACACTTACAAATCGGCAAAATGAATCTAAACTATTTATATGTTGTGTGTGGTAATGTTTTCATATAAGTACAGCATTAAATCTTCAACTGGTTTGGAAAACTGAGGTGTCGTTAGATTTATTAGGATCTTAAGAATGTTTTGGAGTATTTTATGTCACGTCAAATTCAATATAGTGGACACTGGTAGCCATTTTATTCGTCTTTATAACAAACATTTTCAAATTTTATCAAGATAAAAGGTTCCAATGAACATTTCGGACATTGAGAGGATTTTTAGAAAAGATTGTAAAATGTAACTAAACGACCTCACAGTAACTATTTACTAAACATAAATTTGAACTATATAAGTTACACCACCGAACTCTAGGCGGTTGTATGATCTAGTTAAATATAAGCCGTTCTATAAAATGTTAATAAATGATGTCGATATGCAGCTATATATACTCGTAGCTACAATAGTGGAATCAACAATACCTACCGTATGTTGTACGTCACGTACGATTCGTAACGTACGTACGATATGTGGTTATTGATAGTGTATTTGTTACAATGTGTACTAAAACCAGAAGAAGTCCAACATCTAGCTGCTAAAACTATCCTGCGATAATTGAAGACCATGGACATTGACAGCGAACTATAAGAAAGTGGCGATCACAATAGAACAGCAATGGTCGCAGTGATGCAGGACTTTATTGATTCGAAGAGTTCTTATTCCTCAATAGTAATAATGAACATATATGTTTGTATTTGTATTGTCGATTAAACAGGTTTTATGCAATGTCACGGTTATTTTTTACTGTCGTCTTTTCTTTGAATTATTCATTAAATATCGTGTTTGCGTAGTAACCATAAATTAATTATTTATACTTTATGTCGTACGTAGTCCCAGCTTCTGGACTTCCTGGACGAAGAACTATTAAGTACGGTGTGGTCGATAACCCGTACAACCAGCAAAATCTATGTATAGAGCACGGTCAAAAATACACTTTATACCGCAAATCCGAAAGTTGTGGAATGAGAAGAGAGAATTGTGAATAGGACGGCAAGGTGGAAGGTCAGCAGTGAACCCGTATGCCCCGTAGTGTTGCAGGTGATGACCATTTACTTCTTTTTTATAAAGAAAAACCGTTTTAAGCTGCGAACCTGCAGGTTATGGTAAATTGTAGATAAACTCAGAAGTTTTTCGTTTCACATAGAATTAATTCTTCAAGAAAACTATGAGTTGAGCGTAACAAGATTGTCAGCATATTCACATACTCTGGTGTTATAGGTGTCCATGCATGGATGGTAGTAGCCGTAGTACGGTAGTACGTGGGTCACAGCACCCTCTGACCGCACTGTTTTATAAAAGAAAAAATATAACTGTTTTAGGGTTTTCGGTACCGAAAAAGGGTATGATTTTCATATAAGAGAAATTTTCCATTACTTGTGACGTTAGGCGGCAGGAAAATAAGAAAATTACTTCCTGTAATTATATACACATTCACATTTCCTTTAAGGTTTTTTTTTTATAGAAATAAGAAGATGGCATGTGAGCAGACAGTCCCATGGTAGTAAGTGGATATTGTCGCCGATGGTTAAAAAATAAAAGCGAAATGCACCGATATTTTATTTATACTTGTTTAGTTATTATTCGTACCATACATGTTTTAGAAGTTTAGTTACTGTACCGTGTTAATTTATCTCTTTGGTGAAGACGATTTTATGTTAATACAGGCAACAACAACACACGAATTTTGAATTTTGAAGTTCTTTCTCTCCAAACATATTTTTCCGAAAAGTAACGTAGTAACGAACAGTAATAATATTTAATATAGACTCGCTATTAGACTGTATTACTTTAAGTGAACTGATTGTTTATTGCTTCAATGGGACCACCAATACGAGTACAATAAAAAGAAGTAAAAGGTCAAAGGTTAAATTTATTGGCCCAAAATATACTTATTACAAAATATTTTACATTACCTACAATATCCTAGGAAGCGTGACTTTGCGTAGGCACTTGTATAAAGATTGTAATAAATAAATGTAACAGAAAAATATACGTGCCATCTGACATGATTTATGTTAGGCAAAGTAACCGTGACGAAAATACCAAGATATTAATATCCGTTTGACAAATAATCGTGAGCGACGCACACCACATCTTCTGCTGTCTGTCACATCTTGACTAATTTTAGATGTTATATTTCAATATCTTATAATAATGAATCACAGACCGCCAACGGCTTCGCCTCCGTTAGGAATTAACCCCTTTTTAACCACATTATGTTAAAAATCTTTCCTTGTTATCTGTGACACGTTATGAAAATAATATTCTAAAAATTATCTAGGATTTATGAGTTTTTTTTTTTATTTGTGAGTTTTAATAAATCAATGACTTTGCGTGAAATAACCCAATCTGGCCATAAATACCGCCACAATAAAGAAAAAAAAATACATTTTAATTTGGAAACTGTCATTCTCCGGCGAAAACATAAAAGTGTTTTCTCATTTAGGCGCTAATCAATTTTAAATATTGTACTAATATTAAAATGGAATGCGGTGATAACGAAAACCGTATTGCTGTAATTGCATTACACAAAGTAGGCATGCAACCAAGTGCAATTTTTAAAACTCTCCATCCGCTTGGCTATTGAAACATCGAAATTATTGAAACGTCCTATTTGTGACATCAAAAGGTCTGCTCGTCCACGCACCATTCGTACTAAATAGACGATTAAAGCTGTGAAGGAGAGAATCCGAAGAAATCCCGACCGGCAGCAAAAGATTCATCCGGAGAGGCGAATATAGCACCCAGAACCATGTTACGTATTTTAAAAGATGATTTAGGAGTGCTGCTTAAACAAGACGTTCTGGTCATTTATTAACTGATAATTTAAAGAAAAATAAGTGTGCGGGATACGTATGCACTAACACGCAGTAGAATGCTAGTGTCTGTACTCCGCACCAACTGGATCGCCTGGGGGGTGTGGACTGTATAATAGGTTTTTCTTATCTTGAATAAAACAACAAGGCTTGTTCTTCAATAGAGCCGGGGTAGCGCAGAGGTACTTGTTCTTCTTCTTGTTCTTGTTGTTGTCGGAGTGGATGCCGCTGCGGAAGTGAAGTTGACCGGAAATGGTCCGCCTTTTATTCTATTTATTGGGTTCCTCAACCTCTGGCTAGTTGCGGGATTCCCCCACCACCGGTCAACGACGGGCCTCCCCTCCACTTGTCCATGTATGTACCCCTCCCGCTACCCGCGGGGAATCATTTATTTATCTTTTCGTATTTACGTATTTACATTTTATAAGATCCTAGTATGTCCCCAATTACACTAATGACCAACGATTTACGTAGAGACATACTAGGGATCACTCCATTATTATCAAATTATATACATAAAAACTTAACAACTAGTTGCGAAACTATATACATGTTTGCCTAAGTACCCTAGCCTATTCGTCGTCAACAATAAGGTTGACAAATCAAAATCACTTCCTCGGCGACACGCAAAGGGAGCTCGAGCACAAAAGGGACACGAATCATATTTACTGACGAGCAAATGTTCACCATTGAGGAATATTTTAACAAGCAGAATGATCGAATTTATACTCATAACTCGAGAAGCTGGTCAATGGGGTAATGTGGTCACTATCCGGCTTCGGTGGTGAAAAAGGTATTAAAACGTCGGCTCAAGTGAAGTCAGGTCGTAAAGCCTCTTAACAACACCCTATTCCATAATCAACTATTCATAATGGACCTGCCAACATGACTCAGCATCAGGTCATAAGGCTCAGTCAACACAGTCGTGGCTAGAAAACAATATTCTCGACTTCATTAGAGCTGAAGATTGGCCGTCATCTAGTCCCGATCTTAATCCGCTTATTTATGATTTATGGTTTGTTCTAGAAAGCATGGGGTGCTCTAAACGCCATGATAATATTGAATCCCTAAAACATTCCATAAGGGTGGCAGTTCCCAATTTTCCCATGGAATGGGTGCATGTTTCAATCTAAAACTGGCCACATCGTTTGAAAGATTGTATAAAAGCAAATGGTGGCCATTTAGAAAAAACGTTATATTTTTGAAATGCTTACATATTTATTTCTAAACTAACACAAATTACTCTAATAAAATGATAAACGTTTATGTTGGTAACAATATTTATGGCTATACCAGGTACTCGTATATGTGTCAATGTATGATTATATGTGAAATATTTGATAGTATAAATATGCAGTAGGTATATTACGAAACGCATAAGTGCTATAATAAATAAAGGATAATAAACAAATAATAAAGCACATTTTAAATCTTTGCTCAAATATAATTGTTGCTCTATTATCTAAATTTTGTTAAAGAATGATTACAGTAATAATTGGTTTGACACTGGACTTACAAAAAAATGTTATCCATAATAAAATAATAGGTCTGTGTTACTATGTTTACTATGTCACAGAAAAGACATGTAGGCCGCTAGCGGTTTCGCGCCAATAAATAATACCAATTTAAATCAATAACGTCTATTTCAGGCTATTTAGCAATCTCAATATTGTATCACATTAGATATTCTCAATAATAATGATAATATAAATACCAATAGATATCGTTGTAAACGATTTAAGGTGCTTTTCTAAAAATAGACACATAAATTCACACAAATATTTAAATTTGAACTTAATATTTAATTTAATCTTCAATATCATGCATAGACATAGATAAACAAAGCAAGTTCGTGAAGTTTTATGGAAACCAAGCACGTCACTTATTGTGTACGTACGACTTAATCACGAAAAATTTTAGGAAACCATTCACCGATTTTTTATTCTATTAATGAATAAAAATCCACAGCGAAATAGGAATATGAACTCACTATACATGTACATTAACATGTAAATTAAATTATGAAAGGCATCATCTCCCTTCACCCACTTTTGACAGATGTTTACAATTAAATTAATTTTTGTCTTTTGTAACAACGAGAAGTGGGAGAAGTAGGAGCTTAACGCTAACTTGGGGCATGCAATGTTCATATCTGTGAAACTTTTGTGGTGCTCGAGCGCTAAGAACCTTTACCGTTTTAGACTCGAACTTTTAACCTGAAAGGTTAAAAGGGTTTTAACCTGAGCATCAAACGTTATAAAATTGACTCATAACGTTGATGAGCGTCTAATGCTTTGAATCTTAAAATTTCATTAGCTAAATGCTAATGAAATTAGCTCAATTAGCTCAATCATTAGCTCAATTTCAATGCTTACTCAACACTAACTGTAATATAGTAATTGGCTATAATATGTGTGTGTGGATGTAGCGCTCGTATTTTAAACTTTTGTAATTTATTTTGAAATTTAATTACTTCTGGATGCAGGTACAATAATTCAGAGAGTTCGATTGTTAATTTAGGTTTGGAATTGAGCTGATTGGTTGTTTAATACCTAATGTTGTAGATTAAAACCATAAATCTTCATCGGTAAACATATTTTACGGTTGTTGTAAATAAAAAATGTATAAAATATTAACAGTGTGTTGACAATTATTAAAACAATTATGAAAATATTAAACAATAGTATAGCAGTATTAAAAACAATATTATTTAATTAATGTTGGTATTTTAATGAATTAATGTAAACTGCGAGATTGGTCACATGGACAAAGTGGTGGGCAGCTTTAGAATACCATCACCCCACCCCGTCTCTTCCCCTAAGTGTCGTAAACAACGACTAAGGGATAATAAAGCCGCAAGTGGCACCACAACCCCCGAGGAACTACATACACTATCTCTAAAAGAGTGAACTCGCCTACCCGTTTCTCCAGCGCGGCGTGGTGGTTTAAGGCGTGAGGTCTACAAGCAGGACCGGACCGTCTGACAGTGGACGATAAAAGGACTGGTTACGGTTACGGTTAAGCTGAAATATGACAAAAAGCTTTAAAAATATAATGAAAAAGGTAATGTATATATGTTAAACAGATCTGATCAGTCAGTTCGTGATCATGGTTGCAAGTTAGTCGAATCGTTGAGTAATATTAAATTGGTTAAGGACAATACCCAAAAATGCGAAGCCATTGAGTAGCCATGTAATGAATAATTTACGTCACATTAAAAAAATATGGAATCCATAATTTGTAGAATAGCATTTACATTTGTAAAACGTTGCAATAATTATATTACTGTAAATATTAGTTTTATTTTATTGTCTTTCCGGTGTCAACCGCGTTATCTGTTGCCACACAACGTTTGACCCATGAGCAGTAACTTTCTGTAGTAATTACTTATTTATTGTTCACGTCTATAAGACGACAGAGAAAATTAAATCAAAACAATATTGATAAATAATATAGATTACTGATATTTAGCATAGTTATAAAATGTCAATTAATTTTACAATTATTTTGTGTTACTAAATTGAAATATATACTAAATACTTGGTTTCGGCGGCACTAGCTCGGCACACGGCTTCTTTGGCCTTCGTTTTCGTCGTGTCGTGTTGTGTGACGAAGACGCACACGCGTCTTCGTCTTTAGAATCGAAAAAGTTACTAAAGCTCAAAGTATGAAAAAGTCAGTGTATGGAGGCCATCTTAACAATGGCGCAATCGAAAAACCGTCTGGAAATTCGTAATCAGGGTCCTCATAAACCCCCGGATGCGAATTTCCACCCCACAACAAAAATCATTCATATACATGAAAACTGATAGGTGGATATCGGCCCATATAAAAAAGCTAATTTAACTTTAATACATGTTTAAGACGCGTTTTATTAATAAATTCATAAAAAAGTGTGAAAAACGCGAAAACATTAAACTTACTCGTAAAAGTAAAATTCGTTTCCTTTCTTCTCCTTTCTTCGTTTCTTTCTACAGTTTTATATAAATAATACAGTAAAAGGGTTAAGTCTGTATGTACATTGAGTTCGAAACTTTGTTAGAAAAAAAACAAAGTTGGAGGGGTCTTTTTAGAACCTGAAACAATTATCAGAATTTTTGTCTTTATGTTTGTCTGTATGTCTGTTCGTTTGAGTATCACGTACAAACTACCGAACGGATTGTCAAGAAGGAGATCTGGTATTATGTGTCTATTTCATATGACACGAAGATGTTGTTATAGAGGGAAAAAAATAAATAAATAGAATTACTCAAAATGTTGGATGAATTTGTTAAAGAGGTTTGCACTAGTGTGTAGTTCAGTAATCAGTCTAATAACATGTCTCATAATACAAGAATTAGACAGGCTATTTTAGACATTTTTGCTATTTTAGAGCTTATTAACCGTAAAAAATATGGAATGCGTTGCGTGTCGCTGTGACATTAGGAAACCGAGTATTAGAGAAAAAAATGTAAATATCAATGTATTTCAGTGGTTTTTTTTTTTGTATGAAGGAATGACGGCGAGAAAGTCCCTAACACCCATATTATTTGAAGTCAGGTTAGGTATTGAAATAAAATCTTTTTTACATAAAACTATTGAATGACACTATTCGCTAACACTATGGCTCTGTTAGGTGCATTTTGATAATTGAGACAAGAAAACAGTATATTAATTGAATATGCAAAAGTTCACTCCTTTGAATGTTAGAAAGAGCTGATAAAAGCCACACGCGTTCACATTTTGCTCGTTGTCATCATATATTGGAAATATTTCAATAGCACCACCCATGCCTTTCACTGCCGGTGCAATATGTCACGTCACATAAAGCCATACTCAATAACACGCATTTCTGGGCGAGTATTCTATAATACTACTTCTCTACATAGAGTGCAACATTGTTATTTACGCAGATTATATTATTGCCGGCCAAAAACTACATGCTTTTACATATTGTTATAATTAGACATTTTTTAAGACAGTCCGTCTGGTGGGTAGTGGATACTGTCATCCATGGACGTCCACGATACATGCCAACACCAGTTCAGAATGACAAACATTGGGACGCCCTTTGAGATTTAGAGATTTGGAGAAAAGGTAGTGAAAATGTGAATGAATGGGCTTTGGCATATCTCACTTTCTACCGAAATAGGTACTTACGTACATAGGAGGAATAGAATGGGAAACGCAATATATTTTACTGTAGTGTTCTGTGAGAGAGTGGTCAGTCGAGTGCGCCCAGCGGCTGTGAAATGCATTCCCCACTCCCAAATATATATATATGTTAAATAAATATTACATATTATTTAACGACAAATTAGTGTATTAATTTCTTTATGTATCATTTTTAACCGTATATTTTTTTTATATGTATCATCAAGCCCGTCTGTATAGACACGGTAATTCCGGCAATCTTTCACATTAATCTGGTACATATTCTTAATAAACAAATTTTTATATAGGTACTTATTACGAGTACCTACTTACTTATATAAATAATTTTAGTGAAAGCTGCCGTAAAATTTAACTAATATAACCTATGAAACTAAGAAGCTTTTCATCAGATACACACATAGAGTTTTTCGACTATTCTACATTTATATTTTGTAAAACAATCAAACGAGAAATAAAACTAACTCGTGCTTCGTAAATAGCTATATACAATTTTCAACGACGATTTTATAATTGTGATGTCCACGTGATGTCAATCTTAAAGACGATATTGGAAAGTTAAAAAATATTATCGCATTTTTTGCAAAGCTTGTTTTGATTCAAAATGTTAATAACTGCCAATTAATCTATTTTTAGCAATACAGTAAATAAAAGTTGGTAGATATTTCTGAAAAACAAGTTCTTAATAACACCGTTTTTTCAAATATAAACTGATAAATTGACAAAGCGAGGAATTTCAGAAGGTACAGAGGTCAGTATTGGACCTTGTTATTCAGAAATTCTGATAAAATATAATACATGCTTGTAAAAAGAAGTGCCTCGAGTTTTGGAAGGAACACTAATTTAATGAAAGATCGCTGAAGAAAGGGATATGGTACAAAACTATTCACGCTGAGCCTCTTCATGTATCTTGATTTACAGAAACCAAACTTTATAGAAAGTTCATAGTTATAGCTTGTAGATTGAGATCCGGACACGTGCCACTTAACATGTTTGGATTTCTTATGACGAAAGTTAATTCTCCTAACTGTGAAAGGTGCGGAACGGTCAAAGATGTCCAACATTTGTTATGAGGACTCTCAAACTAAACAGAATGGATGTAAGTGAGTTTAACAGAATTTTATCAGAACCAAACTCAACTGCCCAAATATTGTACAGGTTTGTTTGTCTGCATTAGTAGTTAATTTTTATTTACAAAGTTGATTTATTTTTACTTTTGAGATTTTTAGTAACGACATGCGGCATGGCATATATGCCTAAAAGCCCCCAAATAAAGTTGAACAACAAAATAACTTCTAACATTTTAACTTTATGTATCCATAATTATTACATATTTTATGTAGAGAGGTGATAGTCTAATGGAGAGATGGTGAACCTAGGGCACGCAACAGGATATTGTCGGTACAGCATTGATTGAGGTCATCACTTAAAAAGAATTAGGAATTTGTTTGCTCTATGCCAAAAAATCTTGACCAGTATTAAGATAGTGTTAAAAAACATAATGCTAATTAAAACAATAAAATGATGAATCCCGAAGTCACTTATCCAGCCAAATGCGGGTGATTTCAGTGCCTCAGGAGAGGAGACTTCCATCTATGTATGAACAATTGATGATGATTGAATTGATGTATTAATATTTATGATGCAGGATGGTGTTCTGAGAGGGGCGAAGACGGCATAGCAATGAGGCGCTTATCATACTTATGATGACATTTAAGTCACCTTCCTCAAATCACTAATAGTGATTTGAGTTCTAGTAGCATTTTATTATGTACCCATCTTATATTATATCGATTTAATTTATTAATAATTGTTTCATTACTGATTGGCACACGGCCCACAATAACTAGTTTATCATGTCAATCAGCTGTTTTAATTTAACCATAACAAGTGCCTCGTTAGCGGGGTAAATGTCAAATATTTTTGTTAATAAAATTCGTTTAATTTATTATTGTGATGTAACTAAATTCCCGTATGTAAGTAAGGTAAATAATACCTATTAATAAAGTAAATGGTATATTGCCATTTATGTACGTACGTATATGGCGGGTATGTACGTACGTCGGAATTATGATGTTTTTATAGAAAGTAATTGGCAGGAGAGCAGAGAGGTCAGCTAGTGGTAAGTAGATAATATAGCGGACATCACCGATGTATGCAAATATCAATCAAGAATGACAAACAGTGGCACGGTTCCGATCTTTAGGAAAATTAATTTTGAAGGACTGGAGAATTGGAGAAGAATTGGAGGATTGGGGAAGGGAGTATAATGGGGTGAGGAATTTTCTTAAACCCACTCTCCATTCCTCATTATTCCTTGGAAAGGAGAAGGGATCTGATAAAATAGAACTGGTTGAGATAGGGAATACTGACAGGATTCGAGACTTCTTTTATTCCCAATCATATTTGCACCCAATGGGATTGGATAGGATAGGATATAAGAAAAATATTTATAATGGAATGAAAGACTTCTCCTGTCCTATTACACTTCTCATTCAATAGAAAGATGTGGAATGAGAAAGAGATCACTCACTCCCGAAATACGTTCGCACATTTTATGGCAGTTTCAAATATACGTATTTTTCTAAAGGAAAGATTTTGTGTGATAGTCACGAATTTAATCAGCAGTTCTGGTACGTTCCTTGTGAATCAGCGTTAACGTCAGCGCTATCGACTAGCTCAAACAGATGTCTCGGTTCAAAATTCGCACTGTTTTAACATTAATAAAGATTATTGCACCTTTAAGTTTCTATAGAAATGTTTGAACTTCAGATAAATATCTGTAAGTACTTTTATTCTGAAAATTCGAAGAAATCTATATATTGCAGAGATCACGCAATTTCACTACATCTCTACTAATGGCAGCCACACATAATCAGTTAAACCTGTCAGTTTTTACTGAACAGTTAAAAACTGACAGTGTGTTGACACACATAGTTTTATACTTAAAAACTAACAGTTTTTATATTAGAACTGTCAGTTTAAAGGGTTCACTCAATATTGACAGTTTTAATTGATTATGTGTGGCTGCCATAAGGGTCACAAGCTGAATGTAAAACACCAATCAGTTCAATATAAATTAGAGAGTAAATAGAAATTGGTAGTTCATTTGAATTAATAGAAATCGAAGAGGAGCCAAATCGGTTCAGTAGTTCAAAATTATGACGGTATACATTTAAAAAAAAAAACAGAAATGACGATGTCTATTCAAACAAATTGTGTCATAGGTAGATAGAGCTCGTAAAGGTATATCTATAACATTTGCTTATACACTGTTCTAAACATAGTTACCGATAATAGCGAAATCTCTGTTCTGACTGGCGCGTGCTATCGGCGTGGCTCGTGCCGTTTAACGCAAGTTAGCTATTGTTTCTAATTTATTTATTTCTTTGAGGTTAAGTACACATTTTATATTTCAAATTCTATGCTAAACTACCTATCGTTTGTAAAGTGCCAGCTTGAAATGGCTTAAAGTAAATCGATGTCCTTTCCGCACGTGCGGTATACAAATGTCCAGCAGCCCCGGCATTGAATAGCATTCGAAGATTTTATACGAGGTCTAAATATAAAGGACGGAAGGTTGAAAAATTAAGTAACTACGACGAAAAGGAAGCAATTTTTTAGTTAGGTATAAATACACAGATAAATAAAAACTACTCAATTATTATAGCGTTAAATCTAACTAAAGAACCCAGATATATGTTTAGGTACTTGAGGGCATCAATCGTGCGTAATTGAATTAATCATTGAAAAGGTCTAAAACCCACGAGTTGATCACGCCACACTAACATTTCAAAGAACATTTCTTTTTGTGCATAGGTACGTATATCATTTGTGTATATAGTAGACATATGGCTAGACTCCCCCTTTAATTATCTGTAGTGATATGTAATTATGTGTACCTGTGTAGGTATAAACTTAGATACTTCAAAATAAATAAAAAATCACGACCCATTTGAATTGAAGACTAACAGAAAGGACTCCCGAAATTTACATATTTTAAAACACAATAGCTGTTTGATGTAGAAATGAATAAAGCAAAAAGCGGTCTAGATTTTCCAGATAAATTGTACCATAAACCCTTTTCAAGATATCTTCGAACTTTTTTAATAATTTTCCACTGAAGTTGTTAGACAAACTCCTTTCTGCTGTAGCCGCGAAGTTTTATAACCATTTTATAATATTACGCTATTTTAAATCTTCGCGTTTTTTATACATTTTGGACTTTCGAAACAAGAGAACATTTTGAAAGAAATCAGGTCAGAAATTATAGAAATCATAATGACGTAAAGTGATTAATATTTCCTGAATATTCTCAAACGCAATAATGCGGGTATGTTCCATTTGGAGAACCAGACCTCACTCTAATCGTTGCTAACAAGTTTTAATGTTTACACAAGAAGGCCACCCGTTTAAGAAATTTATTAGTTTTATTAATATTAGACAATTTATATTTGGATAAAGATATTACAAAACCGGGTGTCGATTTATCTTCGATCGTATAATACAAGAATTTTATTCCACTGTAAGCATTTATGTTAACATAGACAATACAAAAGGTAACATTGTTTACAAATGTATTGAATGTAATAAATTGTTTACAATGATGAATGTAACGAACAATGCCTATGAAAACTCTGCAGGAGAGTCATCGAGATTAAAAACTCATCCACATATTTTTATTTACATTTAATTTTGTGCTCATACTTACTCATTAATGAAAAAGCCCGTTACATTATTTTGATCACTGCCGAGCCATACGAGTACAATAATATAAATATAAACGGTAACAAAATGCGTCATCGCACCACTAATTACATTAAATTAATGACACCACCGTAGTTATAATAATGATAGCCAAGCAGATGACATTTTTGCGTTTCAATTTTTAACACGAACCTGTACTGTGGATTATCTCTTGCACAATTTGAATTACACATGAAACTAAGGATTATATGTTTAGATTACATGGAAGAGTCCATACCCTTAGAATTTATAATAAACAAAAGATAATAAACTGTTATTACAGAAGACTTCACATGACACGTTGGTATATTTCACATACGCACATATTTCGAGAGTGAGTGAAAGTTGTCGGAGCTCATTTCCCTTCCCTTATGTTCCCGTCCTATCCTATACTTCGCAATTCTATGCTACGCCATTCCATTTTCTTCAACGCACTGGATGCTACTAAATTTCAATAACGGGGGATCAATATGTTATGCGTCTGACCTCGTGATGTCCCGTCTCGTTTCCTTCATTCTACTGAATGTCACTTGAGAGGCGAGGGGGAAGCATTCAGCTACATGTCGTTTTGTCCCTGCATCCAGCTGCATGTCGTTTTGTCCCGTTTCCATCATCCAATGAGGTGGAAGAAGTAAGGGAGAAGAGAGTAAGGCATGAGGTTTGAGATAATGATACTGTTAAGTTGTCCAATACTGTTTCAAAAGCTGGATTCCCAGTCTCTAAAGTTAAGAAGAGCATCTGCGAAAGTGTCAATAAGTGTCAATCATCAGTATGATGTTGTCACATACCGCATATATCCACGGGGCTCAGTAACCATTTCTAGTCAGCTCGTCTCTTACCGTATTCCACAAAAATATTGCCATCATCATGGTTAACTAACTTTGTTTGAGTATCATCCTGTGGGGATGTCCTCCCGCCAGATGGATCGACGACTTGAAGAAGTTTGCCGGTAGTGGCTAGATCAGAAGAGCGGTAGATCATGTGTGGTGGCGAGACTTGGGAGAGACATATATCCAGCATTATAAAGACCTATATTGAGAGTATGTTGTACCAGTGTCATTTTTTTCCTATATTTTCTTTTGTTATATGCCGCACATACATGCCGTCGATCGTTTCATTAATATAATCCTTGAAAATGTACACGTAAGATATCAAAGCAAATCCTTTACAAAATATGGACTAAAGTTTAGAACAAGCTAGTGATCTGCGAAACAAATAAGAGTCCGCGATAAGACACTCGGTTTATTGTCAAGTTCTTGCATTGTTAAGGAACAAAGGACCCGGCATTGTCTGAAATGTGTTTTGAGCAAAATGGCTAACATGCTGCAACCACAGTTGACCGAAGAACAAGTATCGAATGTATAAAGATTTTTATTTTTTTCACCTTTATTATTTCCATATTATAGCCCTTATTATACATATATTTCTTTCGAAATATATGTATTATGTACAATCCACATGTGGGATAATTTTCAAATCATTCGAAAGGGAGACTAGGAAAAACTGTCCTTGTTTGTGTTGTGTTCGTATGGGTTTTTTGTATTATTTTGACTTATACGAACAATCAATACTGGGTACCTTTACATATTGTGTTGGAACTGTGAAGGGCGATCCTTGCAAATGTATCCTTAGTGTTAACAAGTTGTTATCAGAATCAGCCAATAAAGCCCATCGACCAGTATCCGAACGATAATTAAATTACACTGAGGCTCAGATTAACTCGTGTGAAAAGTAAAAGGAAATTACGTAATGAACGCTTATAGTCTATGACATATTATTGAAATAATAATGTATTATTGACCAGAAATACGAATTGGATATGTTTAAGGAATGTTGTCATTATTATCTTTCAATGCACAATTCAACTGCGTATATATTTTCTGAATCTAAAAATGATTTCGGCATTGAATGCATCACAAACACAAACCTATAGCACAACATTCACATATTGGGCACTGATACGTGTTGATGTTGTGATATCGGTTAATATGTCACACCACTTATGGGTAATAATGGGTAATTTGTGGAAAAAGTGTGAAATCTGTAGTTAATTAAGACATAAGCTGTAAACGAATAACAATAAAATTATGAAATAAAAATATTTCAATTTTCCCATAAATCTAATTAGGTAATTAAGGTATTTAGCCATCACTTTCTTGCACATTCCATAATACGATATATAAGCATATTTATTGAATACGTTTCACAGTAAGTCCTGTAATACCACCACTTCAGAGAAGGTCCCGTTTTGACCAACAATATTACATGGATTCTACAGAAAACTCATAAGCTTTGTTGCGCCCACTCAGGTTTTATTGTACTCTATACAGAACTGGTTTCTTTATCGTTCAATCTAAAGGCAGGACTTGAGTATCATATATACTGGTTTTTGTTTCCTTCCTTATTTTTTAAGTTAAGTTTTAGTATACCTACTAATATATTGAAATTATCGTTAGGTGTACATATCTTTTTCACTGTATTTTCACACATCAATTTAATTTATTGAGGGGGACAGTGCACGCTGCAATCCAACAGCTGCTGGGCGCGCTCGACTGGCCACGTTACCCCTCTCTCACAGAAGACTACCTTGAAATGTACTGCATTTCTCACTTTATCTTATTTCTTTAATATATGTACGTGTTTCGGTAGTGAGTAAGATGTGCCAGAGCCATCTTATCCCTCTCCATTTTACCAACCCTTTCTCCAACTCCATTCCTATATCTCCAAACGTAAGCGCGCGCACTGGGGGCGTGCCAATGTCGGTAATTTTGGACTAATGTTGGCATGTATCGCGGATGTCTATGGGCGACAGTATCCACTTACCATCAGGTGGACTGATGCTCGACTGCAGCCCTCGTCGTTAAAAAAAAATTGTGGACATGTGCGACATTCGAATGTGAAACTAATGCAATGGAAAAGGTCCCGCGTTGATATTTATATTTAAATACTCAATACTCACTAATACTAAATACTTCACTAAATACTCACTAAATAGTGAACATAAATAAGTTCACTAAATATTTCTATTACAAATATTTAATTTATTAGGACCTCGGATCGATATTTCCCGTTGGATACTCATTTGTATCATAATATATTTATAAGCATTTATAAGGGGACAAAATGAGCTTATTGTAATAAGACAAATTTGGCAAGAAGGCTGCGACATTTATTCATCGTTATCTTTTTGTTAGTTTTCTTATTTATACAAATAAAATATCTGTTGTACATTACGAATTAATTTTTACACAACGTAATAATATAATGAAAGTTATTACAATAAACCTTCGAAAACTTCACTAACAACAGAAACTTCTCCATTATTTGTTTGGATTGGACTAATCTGTTTATGCCTGTAGAAATAGCCTCGTTTGTATAAATTCCCAGAAATTAAAGGTTTGGTAATAATTAAATTCGAATACGAAGGTTCATTTCTTACATAGCGTACATAATAGATATTCTTAGATAATAGTCGACAATACGTAAGGTTTTGTGTAGATAAAGGGATATATTGATTTTTGTTAAGATATCTTACTTAAATTTTCGTTGTTTTAATATTCTGTTTAAATGAAAGTATTAGAGCATAGTTTTAAACGGAATTTTAAAACATTATTTTTAGATGTGAATTTAGAACAGTTTTATTTTTATATCTCAAAAGAAGTTTTTCTTTTACTCGTATATACAACATGTCACCGAAATAACGCAAAATCTGGAGCGTGTCAACTCATTTTACTTATATAAAACCGCCCCAGTGAAAAATATAATTATGTTAGAGAATAAATTATAAATTACAAACATGTAAAGTTTTAATGTTCTATCTAAAACGCTCGTAGCTCTACTTAGTACAGGATAATGACATGACGCCTAGGAGGCGCGACATATGCGACAGCAACGAGCAACATGGATTGCGTAACTGCGCGTATAATAAGAGATATGCTAGAAAAGAACAAGTGGTAGAATGAATTCTACTCTCGATACTGAATAACTTATTTCAGCTTTTGCGTTATTTCAGTGATACGTCGTATATTAAACTTGTTAGATCTAGAAATTTAGAAAAAAAAATTGTTAGTTTTCACGAATTAAGTTTAGCGTTGGGGCGGTTCAGAATATTTTTTTATATTTTATTGCGTTTTTGTATTTTATCCTATGTTTATAGCAAACATTATATCTTTCACCCTTTGTAAATATTTATTTAGTAATTGCCTAATTAGTTGCCCCAGCATATTGAAGCAATAAGTTTAAAATTGTAAATATCTGAAAAATTCCGACGCAAGTTTCGGATCGCAGCGTACTGAGGCTGAACAGTTTAAAATTGTATTATTTTATGTCTACTTATCTTTATCCATTATAACTCGACGTCTTACAGTTTGTAAACACGTCAAGAGCTTTTTCTGTAGGATCTGTTTTAGTTTCTCGATACCTCCACTAGCTTGATTCTCTATAGAGAAAAATTACTTGACTTACGTAAATGCGATAGTTGCGTTTACAAACGAAAAAACTAGCACTCCTGTGCTACGAACAGATTACGAAGCTACGGCCTACGATGTTACAAATGTAACCGATGGTTACGAAGCTGTAGAACGGAAAAACAAAACTTCATTATTGTCGGAAATATTTAATTAAATATAAGTGTCGGAACCAAAATTATGTTGTAATTATTTTTAAACAGAATACTATTACTTTACACGGAATAAAAAGTTAATTCAATTAACTGTCGTCCGAAAGGTTAAATGTGTACTTACGTATTAATGTACTTTTTTAATTTTTAGCCAGAAGCCCAAATTAAAATAAGCCAAAGTTTATTTTAAATCACAATTTAATATTAGTCATAGGTACAGGCTAACAAAAAATAGAAACAAAACTATTTACCAGAACAAATCATTAGTATTAATTAACATTTCACTAAAATTAACTTTTCTACTAATTCTACTACTAAAATTAACTCGGTAGTATTACCCCAGCAATCAATAACGTTCATCATTCATTATGTATGTGTGTCATGTTCCGGACACCTATTTCTCGCCTATTATCTGGAAAGCTATCGTCTTTATATCAAAGAACTCGTCTAATCGTACTCATTATTATTCTGCGGTCCTTGTCCGGCCTTTGTAAGGGAAATGAAAAGCTTTTACTACAAACGTACGGTCGGCAAAACATCTATGTTCGTACCCAAAATCATACCATTACAATTCTTATTATTGTTATTACAGGAAGTTAGTTGTTGGTAAGCAATGGCTCTCCTGATATGACGGAAATGAAGAAAGAAGGAAACGGGAGAATTTTTCATGTGGGGAATTTTTCTTCCTAATTAAAAACAATTTATTGGTATATTTTACACAAAAGGGTACCGTACTGGAATCTTAAATAATAATAGAGAGAACGTAGCAAAAATAGGTTTTTTTCGTAAGCTTACAAAGCAGATAATTTGCTCGAAACGTAATAGATAGTGGCCATCAACCGTCCTAACTTTCCTTATTTCATTCCGCTTAACTAAAAAAAGATGAAATAATACTCTTTCCTTATTACATCTACTTGTTGTTGCCATGACGGATTTGTTCGCACAAAGTATTATAAGTTTGAGTGTAAGGAAGTTATTTGGCTGCGTACGTTTGGCATAGAAATATGATGGCAATTTTTCAAGTTACCGAATATACCGTTAGGCGAATTTGCAGTCAATCCTTCTGTTTGCCGATCAAACCCGCGACGGAGCTGAAATTGAAAATGTTATTCGATTCATGGCAAACATTTGTTAATCTCGATTTTTATTTTTCACAAACGGCGTTGAAGTGTATGTGCTACAGAATTATCGTTTATTTATATGAGAAGCGGATACAACGTGTTTCTTTAGAATTCAGTAAAAATTGTAGTAAATTAATTTGTGTTTTCCCAAAGTATATCAATTATAGCAGTAAAATGACAGTTAATTACATAACATCCTAATAAAGTTTCTTATATTGTTCTTAATCATGTTGTTTTTCTAACCACACAATTTCCGCAAATAATAGCCAAAGAAAATATAGACTAACTGACAATCAGTCCGACTAATCTGAAACATAATACAGCCCGCGACAGCGTGACTTCACCAAAATTTCCCCTCACAACCCTTCACCAGTACATTATCAGTAGAAAAGTGTAAAGCATATTTACGCGTGGAAATCCCTTGTTTCAAGTATTTCAGAATAAACGGCGGCCCATGTGCACTACACAAAATATTCATCGTTTCGTATGCAGTGGAAAAAGTTATAACAATGTGTAAAACTGTAGTTAAATACATACGCGCATACGCAAGCTACGTAATTTTACTATGCTCCGGAATCAATTCTGCAAAATGATAATTTTATTCATAGAGTTCCCGCTACAATCGTATCGCTTACTTTGTCCGTGATTTGGTTCAGAAATATTTTATATAACAATTGTGTGATGCACACATTGCGTTATGCTGTACCTACTACGGCATCATAATAAATTATAGAAACTCTATCATGCTTGTTTAACGAGGTGTTTCTATTGGGGGTGATTTTGGATATTTTACATGAAATACTCATACACATAAAAATTAGAGAGGTACTTGAAATATGACAAGCCCGAGCTGAACGCAGGAACTCATCGTTGTCCCAGCGATACCATGTTACTTTTACAGCGGACACTTGAGGACCAGACGCTCCCTAACTTCTTGACTACAGCGTCTACAGCGACGGTTACTCACGTCACGTATCTTCTAAGAACTGATAACAAATGTTTCACTATATATATATATATCTCACTTTAGTTTATTTTAACTGTTACTAGTGGGTTTCTTCGATAGATAGTTAGCAAACATTTCTAGCAAAGAATTTAGACTGAGACCTTTCGGTCTCTACGTGAACCACCACATCTCCCCCTATTGAGACCGGGCCGTTCCTCCTCAAGTCAATACATGTTAATAGTTAGGACAATCAAGAAGCTCCCTTGTAAGTATAATCTTTACCAAATTAACATGGGACACTATAGATCAGTAATTTCAATGACTAATATTATATAATAACTCATCGTAATTAGTTACAGGCACACACGCAGTACACTTCTATCACTACCAACGATGGTATCATGTTAGCTTGATGGCGACCCGTTCATAAAAAAAAAACTGTCTGCTTCCTACCTGCGGCTTTTATAGAGCTGCTAACGATCGGGAATAAAATGGAGCCAGAATAATAAAATGGAGTTGACAGAAGTTTGCGCGCCACTCTGCTGTCACCTCAGCGCCCTCTGTTTCCTTCGACACAAGGTGCCCTCTAGCGTAGGGCGTGTTTACTAATTTGAAACTTTAATTATAATCATCTCAAGTAATTCACAAACTATTTACTATTGATCATTAAATGATGATTTTAGAAGATAGTAAAATAATGACTACGACAGCTAGTGACATCTTGAGTCTATCTCCGACATATATAAGTAGGTAACTTTTGAAATATTTTAGTAGGTCTATGTTAACTTGTTAAACATAACAGACTATATCATTAGTGATTCAATTAGATCTTATTTGTTTGTTAAATTCTGCGTAATCTATTTTTAACTTGATCTGTCCGTCTATAGAAAGATTGTTGTAAACAAGTTTTGTTTACAGAATCGTTACTTTTCCCGCAACTTCTCATGGCCCGTTAATATTAAATAAAAATAAGTTTTTAATAGCTAATTTTAGCAGAAAGACTACTTTACATATAGGTATAGATAGATAAAACTCTGTAAACTCTACACCCAAATACAAACAAACACATCGCTAATGAAATGAAATGCATGAAATGAAATGCACAAATCGCTAATAACGATCTCCGCTACACAACCATTGGATAGAGAGGAAATAAATATTTTAATCACAGCTATAGTTTATAGTTTGCGTAATTATATATAATACATATTATACATATTATTATACATACATACTATATCTATAAAGCAAATATATTAAGTTAGAATATTCGAACTTCTAAATTGAAGAAAAATATTAAAGGACTTTTCCACATTTTTCCATTAATCAAGCGAGAGTCTAAACTGTCGGTAGGATTTATGACAGCGAAACATGTAGTGGTCATTCCAGACGGTATGGTAAACAACAAGTGCCATCAGTGGGCTGACCTCGCAACTGTAAAATAAGTATATACGGCATAGTATTGCAAGAAGTAAAGAATGTTCCCGAGGCACGGCTATGAGTAATGACAGTCATTTCTCTCGCTGCTCCTGAACAAGTTATGAACTCTAGTATATCCATGTCGAACAAAATTTCACTTGTTCGCTCCTTGTTAATAGAAAGTCGGAAGAAAGACGTTTCGAGATGGATCTTCCGAACGTTGTTTATTTAAAACATTTCTTATTTCATAATTTTTAAAAACTGACACAGCGCATTATCTTTGAAAGAGCTAGGATATACTTTTAAACTCTAAGAAAACAGAGATATTTTAAATAATTGTATTGTAAATAATTAGCCCGAAACTCCTCGTGGTGACAAGGGGAGTGCTGTGCTATACAGTGGAACGTTATACTCAAGTTGGTATCGATTCGATAAGAGCCAACAATCCCTCCCTGCAGGCATAGGTCTCCCCGAGTAAATCACTAGTACCCACTAGTGATATTATATTATACTAGTGATACTTCAGGTCATATTATGTAAGTAATCCACCACACGGGCCCATTGCGGATTGGTTGATACCATCGATATAGAAATAGACTCGATGACACATTATACGTTCTTATCAAAGAAACCTGGTTGGCAACTTCTAGGGAGTGAAGCAGATGAGGTGTTTATTAAAATGTCAAATTTAAAACTTAAGTAGCTATGTATAAGTATAAGACCCATGTTCCATCTCGAGCATGCGAATTTCCTCACGATGTTTTCCTTCACCGTCGGGTTAGTGATATTGTTCTAAATCCGCACTTAAGTTGCATTAAGCTGGCGATGTGATGTCAATCGATGTTAGAATAGCACCACCTCAAGTCTTCCCGTGAGTTTTGTAAAAGGTGACTAAACAAGCTACAACCAAGCCCTGAGGAATTACACCATGTCTAATAGAGAGGACTCGCTAAACCCGTTTGGCCAGCGTGGCGTTTTAAGGTCATAGATTCCTCGTGTACTGTTTTTAACAAAATGCTAACAAGAATAATTCAAAGCAATTTCAACAACTCACTTCATTTTCTTAGAGCTACGTTGGAAAAATATCGCGAGGAGACTCGAAAAAAAAAAGAAATCCTCGAGCATATGTATCTGCCAATCGTGGTCATGGTGCATTATAGGCTGCCATAGAATACAGGACTGTGTAAAGATGCATAAGAGACGTGAAATTAATATTTGGACCAAACATTTTCACTAAAATTCCTTTATTGACCACCACCGCAATAATTGAGAGATACGTAATATTTAGAAGAACGGATTAAAAGAACATAACAAAAATATTATGTAAATGCTTAAAAATCGTTTATTATTGTTCTACTGCAATAATAAGAAACAAACAGGGAGCATTTCCACTGTTATGGCTAATATCATCTTATTAGATATTTATTCAAATTCAAGGCAAATCGCCCGGCCAGCGGGCTGCGTCTTTGTTGACCCTCAATTTCGCCTGAGCGTAATGGAGGGTACTCTGGAATTGCCGATAGTTTAGTGCTTAGGTTTAATTCACATTTATCTGCCATTAATAGCTAGCTATTAATATCCACACCTCCATATATAATCGTAATAGATTATATCAATACCCTAATAAATAACTATTAATATCCTGACAATGTTTTCCTAAACCGCCGAGCTGGTGACATTTTTTTTATAAAATAAGTACTTAAATTAAATCTCAGTAGTACCGGCCGAGGATTGGAATTCACAACCTTGCAAATGAGCGTCGAGAACCCCTAGGCTATCACCACTCTAAATATATTTGATAGTGAGTATAATATTGCACGTAGAAATGAAACCTCTACTTGGTTGTTCTCTTATTTCCAAGCGCATATAGTACGAATATGTTTCATCCAACCACATTTCCATGAAACGATGCCTAAACCTCAATCCTGTTAATAATTTGATGTCGGGTCTAATTATATTTGTAGGTACCTACATCTTTATAAATAGGTATAATCACGTAGGTGTGTTTTATAATTTATGCAATTTATAATTATACAGTATACCTATTTAACTTATTGGGAGGGGAAGATAGATGCTGCAATCCCGCAGCCGTTAAGCACACTCGACTGGCCAAGTTACCACTCCCTCACAGAAAACTAACATCATCCATCCATCCATTCCATTTCATTCCATCTCATACTATTCCGTTCTATTTCAACAAATGAAGTGTACAATAGAATAAATTCCTTATTTCATTATACTCTTGTTACCCCATCCCACCCACCCTATCCCTCCTGATATTTTATGGAAAATAGAAAATACAAAAATATGACGTAAATAAACCAATTCTGATTGAATACGCTCTAAAAATGACATTATTAGGCAGACGATATTATTCGGCTGCTAATGCTGGCGTTCCGCAAGGGTCCGTGCTATCCCCAACTCAGTTCCTTCTGCATATCGACGATTTGTTGCAAATTAGTGACTTACGTTGCTATTCAGATGACAGCACTGGGGATACCATGTATAGGGGCCACGTCAACATCCCTCAGGTCGAAGTGGAAAAGAGAAGCATTAGACTTGTGCCCGAAATCGAAGACACCTTAGACCAAGTCTCGATTTGGAGTTCCCTGAATCTGAAAGATTTCTACCCCAATAAGATAAAGAGCTCCCTTTGTTGTAGCGCCTCGCTTTCGGAGCATAACCCTTAAGATCTCGGAGAGTATGGGGATTCTTGGTGTCGACATTTCCAACAGAATCGAATTTAGGAGAAATCTGGAAAACAAGGTCAAAATAGCCTACAGAAAGCTCGGTGTGCTGAACAGTGCAGAGCGATACTTCACCCCGGTGCAACGTCTGACGCTCTACAAAGCTCAGATTTGACCCCATATGGAGTACTGCACCGAAGTAATAGTTGGATCCACTTGACTCCATCCAACGATGCGCTATACGAATTGTCGACGATCCCACAGACGTGGTTGGCTACCACTCAGCGTTCGCAGAGACGTTCCATCCCTATGCATGATCTACCGCCTATATAATAAGGAGAGCTCCGAAGAACTGTTCGATGTGACTCCCACCTCGAGTTTCTCGATATATCGCGTACTTTTCGGTTCAAAAATCATTTTAAACCGCGAACCCGTGGGCTGTGGAACGAACTGTCTCAAAAGGTCTTTCCATTAAGCTACGATATGGAGTTCGTCAAGAAAGCTGTGAATGGGATTTTGCAAGGTGGGCGGCGCACCCGCATACCCCCTGGTGTTGCAGGTGTCCATGGGCGGCGGTAACACTTAACATCACGTGGGACCGCTTGCTCGTCCGCCCACTTCGCTATAAAATAAATGGCCCGTCTGCCTCCATTAATATAAGAATAAAGATAAAGTCAATGCTCTATGTAGACGAAACCGTAGCAGAAAATCATTACTTAGTTTTAAACTAATTGTAAGTAATGATTCTCTGAAGAGAAACGTTATATATTATTTGTATTTTTCATTGATTTGGATAGAAAATTATTCACTGTATATAAATATGTTCTATTTTTCCTTTTGAAAAGAGTCATTATTTTGTTTCGGAATAAAACCACTAGCATATAAATATAAGTATCATAGGAGTACATCATTTAAAATTAAAATAATTAGTTTCAAGCATTAAATATAAATTAATCAGTGGTCATGTCTGAACGGTTTTAAAATATATGCAATCAGTCATTTATTAAAGCGTGTAATGACAGGCCCATTTGGGTACCTTTAATTAAAAAGTCGATCAAAGGCTTCCTCGTAAAAATGTCAATTTAATTTCGAAAAGGTAACTAAGCAACCCGGACGACCAATAATAGATGTCAGCTGAGGCGAAGGTACTGACTGGGGCGTGACTGCCCTCTGATTTAGTTAGTTAAAGTTTTAAATCTACATCCCTGGAACCTATTTTCAATAACTCATAGATATAGGAATATCTTATGTTAAATATACTAACAATTAGAAAATATTAAACATTGATCTTGAACTTCTATGTCCGATCCCACGAAAGGATTGATAAGATAATCACGCTTGTGTAATCTAAAAGGACATTACATTGTAATATTGACAATATGCGTGATGATATTGTCCTTAATTACTTAATGTCTAACCCCTGCTATTGACTATGACGAAGGTCCGTAACGTATATAAAACACGTTTTAATATAGGTTATATATTGAAGGTAAGAAAAGTACAAAAACGTGCGCCTAACCATTATGCGTTGCGGTATAAAAACTAATGTTAAAGTTGGGATGAGCGAGACAAAATTTAATAGTTCGTGCTCCATTCAGTACGAAAGGAAGACGGTAGGCCGCAGTCTCCCTAGAGGGTGAACATTTTGACCGTAATCAGGCTAATGGACAAACCCCGTGTCCGGCCCGCACATAGAGGTCTATTTTACCGACACTTCAACGTCTCTTTTGTCTATATTTACTTTTACTTAATCCACGATAAAATACCTCATCAATTGCGAACTGCGGCTTAAACGTTTTTAAAATAAAATGTTTGTTTTGCGAAGATAACTAGTTGACCTCGTCTGAAACGTTTTTGTTAGATAATACAAGTACTTTTAGAACTGAAGTACTATAATACATAGCTGTCTTTATGTAGTTGCCTTTTTCTTAGAAGATACTTATAAACTAATGTACCTTCTAGGCAGGGCCGTCTTTACCAGGGGGTGCAAGGGGTGCGGTGCACCCCGGGCGCCCCGCCCCCGGGGGCGCCCCCGGGCGCTGAATTCAGTGCCGGCTTTACCTATGGTGCAGGGGGTGCGGTGCACACGGGCGCAGGGTCTTAGGGGGCGCCGAGCGCCGCTCGCGACACCTCCAAAGAGTTCAAAACGCCTACTAGAGGGCGCCCTGCACCCGGGCGCTACATGAGCTAGAGCCGGCGCTGCTTCTAGGCACCATGCCACTCTGTACCGGTTTGTGTTTGCTGTTCGAGTGTTATTGCTAAATTTATTTTTGTTGTCATGTTGCTGTCGTATAAAGAGGTTAATCACGTTGTACGGTATGATGGTAGGAATTTTCAACCTAATATTAATTATAAATTGAATTTATAATATCAGTAATGTAGAAAATTTCCTTTTATCATCAAGACCTAAACTCAAACATGGATAAACACAAAGGTCTACCTGCCAGCTACCTATTTCAAGAAACTAATATTAATTATTACTCGATACTGCGTACACATATTTTGGCGGCTACCCGTCAGCCAGTCTACCTATCAGAGCTCTGGGTATGACGTGAGTCTGACAACGACATGCTGAAGTGAACCGTATGTCGGTAACCTTATGTATATTATAATAAATAGCTAGAGTTGAAGAAACTAGAGAAGTTAGCAGTACTAAGACGTGTAAGAGATTGCTTCTGAAACTACGCATATAAATATGTTTCATGTCTTTATTTTGTTAAAAATACAAAGTTACCAACTGAATTTCGCATTACAAACATGCATGATTTATTCCCATATTACTCACTTACAAGGCTTGTTTATTTAAGACACATACATAACATAAATTTGTTTCAGGAGGCGCAAGAGATGGGCATTGTTTAGTTCAATTGTTGAACGGTGGAAGATACATCAACTGAGAATTATGAACCTCCTACTTACACATACGTTTCAGGAGTTTCAATAACAGATGCTGCGAACTCAACTGCTGTTTATTCGGTAGTCGCGTAAAGCCGGAGACATCGCGTTTTAATCGAGTGTTATTTTGTTGTGATTTCTGTGTAAGTTCGTGGCAGATTGCGTCATTCGCTACGTCGCGCAGAGCTCAAGTGTGTTTAAAGTGACGATTGTGTGTGTTTAGACACACGACTGGTTTCAGCGACGTTTCCTCGTTCCTGAAATCAACATAGTTAACTGTTATCTTATACATATCAACATGCTTATAGCGTATCGCGGTTTAGTTTTATTAAGTTTAGTGCGTTTAACATTTACTCATAGCTTTCTTACAAAGGAGTTGCAATGAGTATCATTCTGACACTGAAAATTATTGGAATATTTTTTCGTTATATACCTGTGTCTAGAAGACCTCAAGATACTTATGGTTACAATTACAAGATTGACTAAAACAGCGACTTTGCGCATGTAATAGATGTCGTACATAGCCTATGGATGCTTGATACAAGATGAGAAAATAATCACAATTGTTGTCAGTTTTTCATATAACTTACCAAAGGAAATTTCTTGAAGATTACTAAACTACGGGTGGTTATTTCATCTACATAGCTAACGGTATCATATGAAGATAAATGTAAGAACACAAAGTTCATTTGTCAAAACCATATTTTTTAAAGAAACCGTCTTTCCGTTGATCTTTAATCATTCTCATTCTCACTTTTTGGTAGTTCTCGCCTTCATTATACCACTGTATGCCACCTGTTTTCGCCTGTCTCTGTGTACATGGTTGTCGCGAAATAATATCTCGGCTATGCAGGTGCGCCCGCCGCCGCGCCGGTACAAACGAGGTGGTCGAGGAGATAAGAGCGCTCCCGTAAGTGCCAGCATTGTTGTACCGAACAATAACCCCAGTGCCGGCATTATCTGTAACGGTTGGAACGAGCTAATGGATACCCTCCGAACATCACTCGTAATTGTTTTAATTTTCATTAAGTAGCCCTTTGAGCACTTTTTGGGCCTTTATTAAGTGGGTGTCTGGAATAGTCTTGATATTTAGTTAAGATTTATGCTGGGGTTTCATCCCCTGTTCTTTGAATGGAGTAGTTAATAGGCGAACTAGCGGCTTAGTAGTATTTTAAAAATGTTGACAGAACGGGTTCTTATTATATGAATATAATTTGGCTTGGAACTGTTAAGCCATATGTTAGCTTATTAGCGATTCAGGTTGCAGAAAAATTATAACAAAATACTAATTTACCGGTTTTTGAAATACAGAGGCCACGAATTTAATTTATTAAAAATAAAAAGTACAAACATATTTTTGAGTTGGCAACACCGATAAAGACAAGTCATGTCGGTGACGATATATGCTGAGACATGGGACTCTTCAAGAGAGCTGTGAACAGGATTATGCGCGGTCGGTGTACACCCATGCATGCACCCTAGCGTTGCAGGTGTGCGGCGGTGACCACTTTTGTGACCATGTGTCCCGACCGCAAGTCTGCCATCTCTTCTATAAAACATATTTAGTTTGGATATGTGGGTACAATATACGAGTAAGTATTCTTGATTGTATAGAATTTGATGCAATAACATGAATCTCATAGTAATAATGAAATCTCTTTTTATACAGAAAGGAAGTGGCAAATGAACATACAGTCCACCTGGTGTTGGGTGGATACTATCGCCCTGCGACATCCATCATAGAATGACACGAATACAAGAATAACAAAAGTTGTCTTAATGGAAGTGATTGGATGGAGAGTATAAAACATAATGGGATGAGGACGGCTTTCGGTAGTATATGATGGAAATCGATGGGGGAGTAGGAAGAATAATGGAATAAGACACTTCCTTTATCACAATTTACACTCGATGAGATTGGATAGAATTGAATGGTTGAAATGGACAATGGACTTTGGAAAACTCAGTCACTCCTGAAACATATTATTTTCTTTCGTTTCACAGCACGGTAAATCCGGCCAACTCAGTGCACACTGAGAGTGTGGAATTACGGCATGTGCTCTCGCCCCTGAGAATCTGAGTATCTAACAAATCCGGTTCCCAAACAACACTAGAAATACAATACTATTTGTTCGTTCACATCTCTTTGTCACATAATCTTTCAAAAACTATTCCACCTACATTAATTAAATGCTGTTAATGTATATTAATTGTGGCCAATTATGCGTACTCGCATATACTATGCTACTTGTACAGATAGGTTACAAGAACCTATGTACACGAACGTTAACGTGAGAATGTGTAACGACTGCTATTCGACAAGCGACGCGACACGCCCGCATCACACAAATGTAAACGAAATGAACCTGTATTTCAGAATTTCATACCTCTGCAGTAAGTCTGGAGCAGTATCAACTATATAATATATCTTGTAAGTTAAAAAAAAAGTGAGCGATACCAATTATTTGTAAATTTAGTTCTTGTAAATGTTCACACGACAGCTGTCGCTTCACCTTTATGCATTCCAGTTATACAATAAAATACCAACTCTAAATAAATTTATCAGCGAACATCATTTTCTCGTTTTTTCTATTTAGAAAAAAGGCGATAGACGAGCATACAGTCCGTCTGGTGGATACTGTCGCTCATGGACATCCGCGATTCATGCCAACATCCGTCAATAAGGGCAACCATTGGCACGTTCCCGGATGCGCTATCTTTGGAGATTTAGGGATGAATTTGGAGAAAGTGCTGGGTAAATGCAGAGGTATGGGAGGGAATGGGAATGGAACCTGGCATATCTCGCTCACTACCGAAACACGTACGTACGTTGGGGGAATCGATAGAGTGGAAAATTAAATGCATTTCACGGTAGTTTTCTGTGGGAGAGTGATAAATTGGTCAGTCGAATGCGCCCAGTGACTGTGGAATTGTAGTGTGCTCTAAGAAAAAAAATTTTATCTCACAATTGTCATTCTGCGTTAAATTTACGAAGAAATCTGTAATTAACTAATTAACCATATTCTGCCGTTAGGGTTTGCTATTTATAAGTATAAACTGTTTCGTCTTTGATCTTTCGTAAATACAAAACTTAGTGTCGTAAAAATACTCCCTTGTGTTATGATTTATCTTTTTTATTAAAGTGTTATATCCTTTTATTATCAATATCAATTACACGACCTAATATCTTATACGTGTATTCCGTAAGGTAGGTAATATCCTGTATATTCTGTATACACGTTCCGAAACGCATTATGTAACACATTCTTGCGGTAACGCTTACGTATCTTGTCTGTTGGCGCTTCAATTTTACAGTTCACCGTAAATAGAAACATGACACGGCATTTTCGTTCAAATACGTTTACGTGTAACCTTGCAAATTGTTGTGGAGTTTCGGTGTCTTGGGTAGTTATTGGGTCTTTTTAGATTCGACGATCCGACACCAAGTGTCGTAAACGATCCGGTTTCCCTTGTGGAGGGTATCATCACCGACAGGTATAAATTTAATAATACCGTATAAATTTTTCTATAAAGAAATAAATTTTCTATAAACTGTACCTACTTCAGAATAGCACAAAATTATGTTACTAGTTTGTTTTATACTGGCTTTTCCTGGATCTCCGGTCGCTTAAAAACCGCTTTACTGAAAAATAGTTAAATGTAACCCCGAGTTACAAAACTTGCTAAATGTTCGAAATTACTGAATCAATTTTAATTAAAAAATACTCCATAACTTTCTGAAAAAGCACATAATTAGTATTTGCTTACAACGAGAACCGCACTGAAACCTCTTGACTATTTAATATAGATAAACACGTTTCCTCTTGTATGCCCATCTTGTAAATTCCATCGATTTGAGAACAGATACTAGATATGTTATACGAGCACAGCAGCGCAGGCACGTTAGAGCCTAATAGTGCTCTATGTTCAGTAGCTCTCAAATTCATTAATTTATGTGTTTTGAAAATGAAATATTCTTATTACGTAGTACTTAATTTTCAAATTTTACTTTTTAATGCATCCCTTCTCCTCTGCTTCACAACCCCCTCCCCCAGAAGTAACAAACCATGTTACTTTAATAAGGTCGTATGATGTGTCATCTAGTCTATCCCCATACCGATGTGTGAATTCCCATCATTTGCAAACGGTACTGCCACATTCGCGTTTACTGTATTTTTTCTGTATAAAATTTCCCAACACCACTCACCAGGGACGATGCCTAATGTCTGTAACGAAAAAACACTTCACGTAAACGCAACGGTAACCTTTGTAAATGAAAAAACTTATACTAAGCCTCAGAAATATTTAATTTATTCATATTTGTTAGGTCGGGCCGATGTCGAAGGTTAATGTGAAACTGTCTATTAATTAACTAAACCCATGTATATAGTTTGACCAAAGTATACATGAAAATGGATTGAAGGTGTGATCCGGTAAACAAGATCAATTAAATTGTTTCACGGATATTGTCTCTTTCTCTCTATAACCCAATATTCAGTTGTGGATACGACAGCGATCGAGGGAAATTAATAGTTATTATTTTAAACTGTTTCATAAGTTTCGCAGAATATTTATTTATTTAACACTTATAAAGTACAAAGTACGGGCTTACTGCTTCCAGCTAACCTTCGTGAGAGGAAATATATAATGACGACGCAGTGTTTCACCTAGAACAAGCTAGGTGGATAAAAGTCATTTCCAGATTCCCAAAAATAAGTAATTAACTAATGTAAAGAACACCCCAAACTTCCGATTAAAAGAATTGTTTGTGTCTAACATTCTAACATTCTACACTGATGAGTCATAGGGTTCAGAAGTCAACTAATGAGGTAAGTGCAAAATTAAATCAGTTGCATTTCCGTGACACTTTCGACAACGTCTAATTTGTGGCAGTTAGTAATTATGTGTAATTTTTAAGTAATGGATCTTATTTTTGGGTGTAAGTACTGTATTTTTTCAATTAATGTTAGTATTTGAGTCTGTTATAATTATATGAAAAATTGGTATGAAAATGAATGAAACTTATGCGTTATTTTTCTTCGTTTAGCAACTTTCAAAGTCTGTGAAGTACATGTATCCGCATGTATCCAGGCTAGATTTTGGATATTTCGTAGCTACAACATTCATATTCATTTTAATATAATATATTTTAGTCGGAATACTCGAGTACAACTTTATTTTTTTATTGTTTTGCAGAGTACCTTCATTCTATTTCAAAAAATTTTTTTTTCGAAGAATGGCTTAAGCTTGGCAAAGATGTAAGACACATTCGTCTTTTTGACTATATTTCGTCTATATTTCACTTTAGAGATGTCACTCCTCAGTGACATCTCTAAAGTGAAAACTCTGAAAGAGAAATAAAGATGAAATGTATATTTGAAGTAATTAAAATAATCTTCAGGTTTTAAAGAACATTTTAAATAATACAAAATCAATGCACGGAAATGTTCCCTCGAATGTTATTGAGATACGATATTTTGATTTAGCTCGTAAAAAAAATAAGATGGGAATTTTTAATATGGAATGTTTTAGACAGTCGTACTTGTAGTTTTAATTGACATCAAAATCAGCCAGTGCTCCATAGATCAAAAATTTTGTCGCAAAATATTCTGAGTAGTTTTCTGATACCTGTATCATTCATTTGCCAATATATGAATTAAACATTGCTTTGAAATTTGGGTATATAGAGTACGCATATAATTCACCCCTTACTTTTAGAGGTTCATCAAAACGGACACCCTATTAGCGAAGCTCCATTGTCTAGTATTTTCAATACAGCAGTTTTTTAATTATCTTTGGGATAATTAAAAAAAAACTGCTGAATTGATTAAACAGGGAACTAGTCGTCCCAGGAAATATGAAGAAATTATAAAAAACATTTGAATATATCAATCAGTCTATAACGCCCCACTCCAGCGCACAAACTCCCCTAGTAAATCACTTACAGATTTCAAGCCGTAATTTACAAGGCCTAGCCTAACGTGGATCAGTGGATACACATACCCCAGATGATTTTTTATGATTTACTCAGGATGTTTATATTCACCGACGAGCTTGTGATAATTGAAAAATCTGTGTGTACATAAGTAGAAACGCAGTAGTACGCCCTGCGGTTTGAACTCCCAATCCAACTTATATGAGTAATACTCGAGAACAGGCTATCTTGAACAGAGTTGTTGATAGCTTAGTTATGGATTAAAACTAAGAATTTTGAAAAATAAAATCCATTTACTTTTTAATATTCTTGGCGTTATAAACTATATATTTTTATAAAACGGATAGGTCATTTATTACCTGATTTGGTCAATTAACCACCTGTCAACCTGCAGGAAAAATATATGAATGACAACAAAATAAAAGTTTTACTAAAAAACATTTTTAACAATAAGTGGAACATAGTTACGAGTATATGTATTCAAGGATAGGCTGCGGTGCTACTGTTAAACTCTGGAGGTTTTTGTAGTATATACATTTAAAAAAGAATTTTATAGAAAACTGAACATGATTAATAATTTACAAAAAAACATAGTATAACTTGAAAAGAAATATACAATTGTTGTTGTTCAATGACTTGTTTCGTTTTTGCTAGTAGAATTGTCATTTAATTTTTTTTGAAATAGAAAAGTTTGCGAAATTAAGTTAAGCTGAAACTAGCCCGTCTTCAGTCGTATGCTTGACTCCGTACAATTTTTGTTGTAATTTTTTATTAATCAAAGTAAATTATTATACCTTGTAAGTTGATTTTTGAAGATAACCACAATTGGTCTGGTTTTATTTTGTGTTTGCTTTCTTCCTGGCCTGAATATTGTAGACACATCATCTTTGTTCAATGTAAATGTTCAATATAAGAAAGAACTCATTTTTTCTGTTACTTCGACGAGTTTTCATTGTCATTTTCAGGTATATTTCTTATTTCGACATTGTGTGCCCATTTACGTAACTCCAATTCATTCATCTTCGCTTCCAACAATGAAACCTGTGATTTCAATGATTCATTGGCTTGTTGTAGATGTACCTACTTGTTGTTTTTTTAAGTGGATAATTTCCTTTTCTGAATCGTTGATTTGTTTGATTAAATTGTCGTATTGTGTGTGAGTTATGTAGTTCTCGATATTCTTTCAATTAGTGATTGATTGCACTTTTCAAATGTATTTTTACTTCCGAAACAAGGTCGATTTGAAGCTTTTTAGACGCTCTTCAAAATATTTCTTGAGTTGAGAAATACTATCGTCGTAGTCCTGAGATGACACGGACTGTGTTGGACGGAGCGGGGTTTATCATTGACTTTGTATTGAGGGCACTTCCAGCTCAATTTATATTGTTTTGATTCCTTTTGGATGTTATCTAAAGTGATCCGTAAACATTGGTAATAACAGTGTTAGTCTCATACGGAGCATGTTTTTATTTCATTACACTTCATAGTTTTGTCACACGCTTCACATTTCGCCACTGTACGGCGTACGGTTCTTTAAGTCAATTTAATTATTTGGTGGTAAACAAGCTTTCGTGCACATCAGCCGAACGCGATTATTCACTCCGATCCGCTGCGAGCAAGGAGCCACAGTTGCGATCCTTGTCATATTGAACTGGTTTTAGTTATTAACTTATTTCTCGTTAACCATTAATCCGATTCTATTGTAGTAAGCGTTGTTACACACTGCTATTATTATGGTCTTTATTATTAGTATTAAATTAAAAAGAAAACAAGGTGTGTCATCGAAGCAGCATTACTTTGCTGCTAATATGAAATTGTTTGTATTACAGTGCCTCACGGGTTTTGCCCTTTTTAATCCAATTTACTGGACATTACCTTTATGAAAATAGAATTGGATGGCGAATGCGTACCATAGTACCTATGCGTTGGGTGTATAATCCATCACCTTAATTAATTTACTCCCACAAGATTAATATTACTTTTATAATTATATGCAACGTTAATTTATGAGTACAATTAATCTACGTACAGAATTATATTGATCGTCCGTAATTAAAATTAAAAAAAACATAGGTATATTTGACAATATCAATTGATTATTATTCTTTATTTGACTTGTTTTGCACAAACGCAACACACTTTAAAAAAATCGTGCCACGTGCCTAAGAAATAAAAAAGAAGGGACATTTCCTTATTTACGAACATTTAAAAAAAATTATTTAGGAAAAACGGGTCCTATCCAACTGTAATACTTATTACAATGTGTGTGAGTTATGTAGTTCTCGATATTCTTTCAATTAGTGTTTGATTGCACTTTTCTAATGTATTTTTACTTCCGAAAGCAAGGTCGATTTGAAGCTTTTTAGACGCTCTTTAAAATATTATTGAATCTTCGATTGAATCTTCAAAATTCGATTATTTTGTATGTATAAATGTCGATGTTTTTTAAATTATGGCGGCACCTTATAATTTTGGAATTACTAAACCAATTTGACTCATTTGTCATACCTATGTCAACTGTATATTATTATTCTAAACAATAAAGAACATTTATTTGTAATTACACACGTCTAGATAAGTGCTAAGCTGATACCCTAAATTACAAACTTACCCACCATTGGCCACGTTTGTCACGTGAAAATAAGTCGCATTTGTCACGTCGGCATAAACCTTGAAAAGTGTTGATATTCATGTCGATTTAGTTACGCATAGGGTTACGAAACTACGGAACGGGTTACTTCTTACGAACTTCTAGCGTCCTGGTATATTTTTTGATGAAATGAGAATATGTAATAAAAATAAAAAAATAATTATGAATCAAATATATTTTTCTAAACTTATCTAAAGTTGGAAGTTCATAAGAAGTAGGTAATCCTAGGTCTGGAAACCGACATGATTATCAGCACTTAAATGCGACTTATTTTCGCGTGACTAAAGTGGCTAAATTCGTACTGAGCAACGCTGCAAGGTTTTTTTAGCGTACATATATAAATAGATATACATATAATGTTTTAGAGAAAAGTTCAAATAACACTGTTGAAAGATTTAACAAAATCGGTTCAATAGGTTGTGAGATGAGCAACATCAACAAACGAAATTTCTTATTCATAAAGTTAATATATTTTTAATTTATTCGTATAGGAAAAGGCACGACTAGGAATATAAACTTCAAAATACGACTATAAAGTTTTCAGACTAAAACTTCGTAATATACGTGTAAACGTTCTGAATTCGGGATGAATTTAGTATTCGCTTGTGCAATATAGATAATAGAGTATCAGTAAACTCAGTTATAAAATTATAACTAGGTATAAACGTTTTTAGACCTTCTTTGTTTTCAAATTGTTTGGTAGAAAACGAAGCTCTATTCAAATTGCATAAATTCCATAAAATACTACTCGATAGAAGTATGTACTTATTGACGACTTACCATAAGACTGACTGTCTGCTCACTTCTTTTTCTATAAAAACACCAATGTAAGTACCGAGTACTATTAGCTGTATAAAGCATCTATCACGTTGAGGTATACGACAGTATACGTGTAACGTACTACGTATTACTGCATTAATTTAGCTAAAAGCCCTCGTTCTCATAAACGGGTGTACCTAAGTGTTTGTTCACTTTTCTTTCGCTTAATTTAGTTAAAGTAACAAAAGCGAGAGCCCTTTGTTTCGATAGAAAGGGCTCAAGGCGAGTTGTTGACAGAGGGACATTGTTTTTGCAATTTAGTCACTGCGATAGATACCTACCTTAATATTTGTGGCTAAATTTTAAGTCTTAAAAAAGTTTATCAAACCATGAATTTGCTATTTCGTTGTAATACAATATATTTCGTATTTAAAATTTTAATTGAAGTATAATAAATGCGTTGGTCAAAGTTCTTTTCTTTTCCCAATTTAAATTTGAATGCCTGAAAAGAATGCAATAAAAGAGAAATTGGACGTAATAAATGCATTTTATTGATTATTTTATTGTATCGCAGAAGTTTAACACGGAACGTTAGTTTTCTATATAAACAAGTTTGGATAGGACTTTACATAAGTATTTATAAATAAAACGAGAAAAAAATACGACCAAATGGTATCTAAATGAAGGCGAAGAATAATATTTTTCTAATGTTCAGAATAAAAGTGCAAGTACGGTGGTGACGTGAAAGGACTCGCAAGCAGAGATTCACTTATGTAGTCACTAATTATTCACTTATGTAGTCCTTATATATTAGGTAATATAGAATTTTTGATATATAATATTATTGAATTCCAAATATTGACAAATTAATTTAAACCGTTGACCTAATAGTGATGTTATGAAATTGTATAATTACAGTACATTTATTAATAAACTAAATGTAAATTGATATAAAATATGATATTTCTATTCCGACAATATTACTGTTATGATTTACCGCAGTATTATTACCACTATTTTATATTATTTTCGGAATATAATTACGTATTATGTATATAAGACTAATTGATATTTTGTACTAAACATGGTATTAAGTGTTGTGTTCTTAATTTAATACCTACATAATTTTGTATGCTTTTATTGGCAAATGTGTCGATCTGACTATGTATTTACCACCTTTTGTAACGCACATAGCGAATAAGTGAATTGAATTGAATTTAAATATTGAGATTACGTAGTAACAATTCGTAACTCGTCACAACGAAATTTTAAGTCAGAAAATCTTAACCAATATCAATAAGTCCTCACCGACAATAAGCTCCTTTTACCCAAATACTTGATATCAACCTATAACGTGCCACCGCAGGGCACTAGGCTTCCCATGTGATTTCGAGCCATAATCCACCAGGGCCCAGTGTGGATTGGTGGATACACATACTCTAGATTTTTTTTTCATATCGAGTATGGTGTTTCCTCACAATGTTTTCCTTTATCTCCGTACCCGGCGAGCTAGTGAAAATTTTTAAAATCCGCAATTAAGGAGAAACTCGGCAGTACCGGCCGTAGTATTCTGAGGTTGACTGGAGAAGAGATTCCTTCCAGGAATAAGTCCGTATTTGTACTTTCGCTAATATTGTAGTATCTTATTGTAATAATTCATTACAAGTACAATTAAGAGCCAACAACAACAATCGTACATTTATTTATTCATGCCTGTAATGGGTTCGGTTTATTACACAGAAATTAAGGATTAATTATAATTATTATATCAGCACATCTGTTTTACACAAATAAAATATCTTCAAATTATACAAATGTTCCGTTATAATGTTATTATCCACGTGTACAAACAATACCTAGTAGGAAATTATAAACGCAAATTCTGTGTGCAAAGCCCCTAGTTTTGTGTGATTTACGATGTTTGCTCAAGCGACGGCGTGTTTAATAACCTACTAAAATATATGTGTATATGTATGTAAATGAACGCAAAGTACCCAATTTACATGGGTGCTGCTTACCGTCACAGTGCCTTGATCTTGTTAAATACATTAAATAAACGAATGGAACGTTAAATGTGAGCTGAAATTAGCGAAAAGTAAGTGTACTTATTGACTCTGATATAACGATATGACGGCTTATACAAAAAAATATATATAAAGGATTAAATATTAGGCTGAGAAAGTGTAAAATAGTAATATTTTTCCAACGGAAATTAAATGTAGTAACAGTTTTTGCACTCGCCCGATTCCTAGGAAGTTACGAGTATCATAGGGAGGGATGGCATAATTCTAACAAAGTGTTTTTAAGTGTTTCTAACATTAAAAATAAGTTTAAAATGGACTGTCAGAAACAGTGTCAGAAACACTTTTTCTAACAAATAAAAATATGAAAAAAAAACATTTAAAACACCTGTGAGTTTTGTCTAAGGACAATAAAATTATTGTCCTTAGACAAAACTCACAGGTATAATATATACATATTATTAGGTATATACATACATATTAGGTATATACATATTAATGTATATACCTAATGTGGGAGCAAGTGATATGCAGCTTTATTACGTAGTGTAGGGTAGGTATAATAATATAAGTAAAGAGGGTACCTGACCTATCTGCCCTAGTATTACGCCTATTTCCAAACAACTTCCGCTGCCAGACCTTGTACCTTGATTTTTGCAATACCAACATAGCTAAATCTAACGTTGACTGGCTTACTTTAAGTTCATTGAATGTATTTTTAAACAAACCAGACAATATTAAGCTTAGCTACGTTCGTAATGAAAAATTTCAAAGAACAAAATTCATCGGCATCGAATCTGCTAAGAAACAAAGGCTCTATTTTACAATTAAAAATGAAATAATTTTTTTTAATAAAAAATCAGAATTGGTAGGTACCTAATGCCAGCATCGTTTATTAAAAATAGACAAAGATTATAAGAAATATGATTGTAAGATATAAAATTATAAAAGGTAAGAACGTATTTATTATTTATTTAAATGTTTAAACACGGCGCCAAGTTTTGCAGCTTTTTTAGCACCTAATCGGTTCCAGACTAGGTCAGAGTGTATGAAGCCAAACGTTGAGAACAATCTGTCTATTCCTGCGCTGGAAGCCCCAGCGGTATGCAGCTGATTACCCAATTCTATAGTTGTGTTGTTGATTTGTGTCCTTAAAGACAGCCACCATTCTAAGGCATTGACGTTTCTGATGACGCGTTACGTGTTCTTCAAATAAGAAAATTCAAATATGTCATTGCCCTGCATTTAATTACATCTGGCATTGCTTATTTATAGTATGTTTCTATGTACTACATTGCATTGGGTCCATTGGGTACAATCAAACTGTTGTAAGTCGCGGTATATTCATAACCTACATCAGCATCCTCAATCAGCATCGAGTTTGATTGATTTATTGGATACCTGGATGCGAAGTAATAATTGAAATAAAAACTTAATCTTCTGAAAATAAGGTTAAATTCTATTTTGCTGTTATAAACAGGTAAAGTAGGTATTTTCAAAGGCCAATCAATAGCCAACAGAGTATTGATGGACACGTACATACGTCACCATATTTTTTTTTTTTTTTTTTATAGATTAGAGGGCGGACGAGCTAGCGGTCCCACGCGATGGCAAGTGTTACCGCCGCCCATGGACACCTGCAACACCAGGGGGCATGCGGGCGCGCCGCCGACCTTGCAAAATCCTATTCACAGCTCTCTTGAATAACCCCATATCGTAGCTTAATGGAAAGACCTCTTGAGGCAGTTCGTTCCACAGCCTACGGGTTCGCGGTATAAAGTAATTTTTGGACCGAACAGTGCTCGACACCTCCGTATCGAGGAAATGCGGATGGACCGCACTTCTGTGACGGGAGGTGCGGTTGTAGAAACCCGAGGTGGGAATTATATTAAACAGTTCCTCAGAGCATTCCCCATTGTACAGGCGGTAGAACACACAGAGAGACGCAACGTCTCTCCGAATGCTGAGGGGTTCTAAACCGCCAGTGAGAGTGGGATCGTCGACAATACGAACAGCACGTCGTTGGATGGAGTCAAATGGGTCCAGTTGGTATTTCGGTGCGCCGGCCCAGAGGTGAGAGTAATACTCCATATGGGGCCTCACTTGAGCTTTGTAAAGCATAAGGAGTTGCCCAGGGGTGAAGTACCGTTTCGCTCTGTTCAGCACACCGAGCTTTTTGGATGTATTAGTTTATAATGTAAGTAGGTAATACTTGATACCTACATAAACTTTGCTTGTAACTAACGTGGATTTCAAACATTTATAACACGTTACAAACATGTTTTTTTATTGAAATAAAAACACCTATTTTAAACAAAATGTCAAAAACAAAAAAAAACTATTTATTTGTTCGATTTAAAAAAATCTGTTTCTTTTCCATCCCTGATCATAGGCAGAATATTCAACCCTACCGCTACGCGATATAAACTAAATTCCCAATTTTCCCAATAAAATTTTGCAATAAAAAGTGAAAAAACTATCGTCGTCTTTCACTAAGTCCCTAAAAACAAGTTGCAGTGGCTTCGTTTCCTCCAAGATCATGGAAAAAGTAATATGCAAAAAAAAACTATCCCAAATCTGATGTAGGCACCATCCATCATGTGAGGCGACAAGGGCGAAGGCTTGTCGACCCTAATCGAACCAATCCGGTAGGTACCTACAGGTTGTTAATGTACATACACTCAAGGTTACGACACGAATATGTTGTTTACGTGCTGCTACCCATATACTTGTTCAGTTACACTAATGACCTCGGTAAGACATACATTGATATTAGTACGTAAGTATATATTGGTTTTAAAATTGAGTAGAAATTACAAAATGCATATGCACACAGACTAATAAGTGTGTACTTTGGATGACTAAATTTCTATTGGGATGTAACTTACGACTTAAAAGATATATTTTTCACTTAGGATTTATAATTGTAGAATTAATGACAAATTGTTTATATTAGTAGGGGGGGAGTGCACGCTGCATTCCCACAGCCGCTGGGCGGACTCGACTGACCACGATAACCCCCTCTCACTGAAGACTACCTTGAAATGTACTGCATTTCCTACTTTATCGAATTTCCCCAATGTACGTACGTGTTTCGGTAGTGAGTGATATATGCCAGAGCCCATTCCCATCCTGTCCTATCCCTCCCCACTTTCCCAACCCTTTCTCCCAATCCGTTCCCTTATCTGCATAGGTAGGCAATGCATCCGGGGGCGTGCCGACGTTTGTCATTATAGACTGATGTTGGCATGTATCGCGGATGTCTACGGACGACAGTATCCACTTACCATAAGGTGGACTGTATACTCATGTAAGTATCGCCTTTTTTCTATATCAAAAAAATCTCAATTAAAAAACTTTCTCTTCTATTGAATCAGTAATAAACGATTACCATTTGTTAAATATTAACGGCGAGTTAAAGCCACAACAAAACATTTTGGAATATTTATCTAAATTTTATAAATATATTTACGGGCATATACTTTGAAAACACATAGTTGCTTTGCATTTTAATAACCTTTCCCGGGCACAAAACTTTCTTTGTCTATTCACATTTGCCCGGTCTCATACACAGGTTAGTATTGTATAAAATAGTAAAATAGCACAGATTAAAGTTTATTTAGTTTTCAAAATAAAACATACAATACAATATTATGCATTTATAGTTACGTAAATTAAACTGAAAGCTGTAGAGTGCAGTGGATGCGAAAAAGTTCCCGACTCTGAATTTGTACGTCACGTTAGTATCTATATTATGTGTATGTCGCCGGGCATTAACAGTGAGTAGTGATGGTCTATATCTATTGATCTCATGTTTAAAAAATAATTTTCGTATTTATACGCATAATTAATTCAGTTGTTTAAATAGATCTTATTTTACACCAAAACATACAAAAAAGAAACACAAAATATGGATAATTAGAAGTACAAGCGGCGACCTTATCGCTAATGCGATTTCTTTTGGAGGTACATATACAATACCTACCTACACCTAGTTACATATACAATTATATATATATACACGCACATATACTTACATATAGAAAGAACTAAGGAACTAGAAAAGATAGAGAAAAGGAAAATAAATAATTAAGAGAGCTTTTGTTCTGCAACATAGTATTTTCTGCATGAGCCTTAAAACTTGCTTATGATTGAGCGCGCTTCAGTATAGGTAATTCCGTAAGCATTCTATAAGCGAAACGCTTTGACATTGAAGGAATGTGAATAGATAATATAAAAATGCTCAAGAATTTTAAGAATATGAAGATTGAACATTAAGAGGATAAAATGATAGATGGTTAAAAGTTTAATATAGTATACAATATCTGCATTATATGTATTTGTATAGCAGTATCTATTAGCATTAAAGTAATGGGTCCGTAAACCCATAAATGTTAAGTATAACCACCGATTTAGCTATCTTGAAACAGCATTTGAATTACTTTGTTTGTTGTAGCCTTATCAGTAGTCACAACGTATGTATTATCTTGCTTCCGATTACTAGCCTCGCTACGAACTGGTAGAGGGCCACGCCTTCCCCGTGAATACCTTCTAACCTGAATGTAAGAGGCAGTTAACACGGGTTAATCGGGTAGGAAAACAATTGGAAGATTATATATTATATCCGTATTATATATTATATTCTATAAAACATACTACAAGCCTCTGTCTCTACTTCTGGGAATAGGCCTCTCCCATACTCGCTTACATAGACGATCCTTTGTTCTTCTATACAGTAATATCCGAAAATTCTTCAATTATCGTTCCACAAAGCGTAGCGCACGCCATCTGTTGTCGTTTTTTTATTTATTTACTACCACAAAGAAAGTTATATATTACAATGCCATTAAACCCTGTTGGGTTTGTATTGACATTAGAATATTTTGTTTTTTGTAGAATCACCTTCGTTTCTTTTTACCCGCATTTTTCCCGCAAAAGAATTTATTTGATTATCAATTTATGCATATAGATAAAAAGTTATTAATATGAGATGCTCTTTACATTTACTTACATAAACTTAATTGCACAAATAAAATGTATAATAGGCGGACTTAATGCCTTATGGCTTTCTCTATCAGTCAATGCAATGCAACCAGTATCGAGTATCCACTTCTGGACATGGGCCTCCTCATGCATATTGACTCGTGCATGAGCGATGTAATGCCTAAAAATGCCACGCTGGCCAAGCGGGTTGGCAAATCCACTGTTTTAAAGGTCAATAGTCGGCCGACATCGCACGGCACAACCAGTCAACCTTTTGGTAGACTGAGAATTAAGAGAGGTGGTGCATTGCAAAATTATTTATTATTATTACATTATTTGTTATTATTTTCTTACTTTTTCATTTTATGACACATATAATTTTTCTGAAGATCTTGAACACTATAATAACCTTATGAGTACTTTCTTGATATTTCACTTAAGAAACTTATGTGACGTACTGTACCTACCTACGTAAGCTTCTGAACATCAACCATTCGTTGACTAGCTGATGTCGGTGCACGCCCGCCTTGCATGCGAATGTAAAATGCATCTCATTAGCAGAGAATACAGAACAAAGGAGTTATAACATAGGGCAGAATGCGCAAAATCTTCTTCTGAGCATAATGTAAAGTGTTCCCTGAACACAAAAACAATAGAGCTATCGACACAAAAAATGTTGGATCTTATGAAACCCTGGCATAGTATAGAACTTGTAGTTCTAGGTGTAAGGAAGCCTTCTAGGGCGAAAGCCATCATCCACCCCCCGAATTTGAGGGTACGGGGGTTAGATCATACGACTAAAAGTCACATTGTGATGAAGCACTGTCATCGGTGGCAAATCAAAGAACACCATTTTTTGAGCAGGTCTCAGTCTTCGATAAGGCTCCATAAAAATCGCCCTCCGTTACCAGTGTACAAAGGGTTGAAGATACAAACATCGACGGGGTCCTGCAGCGTGGCACTGCTCCATTGACGGCCGCTGATTATATTTGTATCGTCATATAAACTAAATGATACGTTGCAAATAAATTAATTATTAAAATACACAAATTACTTGACGCACCGCGCCACTGCCGTGACGTGTGGTTGGTGGGAATCAGGCCTACGGGTCTCTTTGTCTTTTTAAATACATATAGTTACTTTAGATAAAACCAAGTTTTCTTTGATGTATTCAGACCAAGCAGCGGAGTAGTCGTCGACAATTGTCAGCTTTTAATACGAATGAAAAAATACGAAATATAAGCCTTTCCACACAATGAACACTCCGTACTCAACTTCAATTCCCTAACCCAATCAAGTCAATTTTGGCAGTAGCAGTACAGGTAATAAGGACGAATGGAATCTAATTACTGAGCAAAGGCGGATAATTGACTTGACAAGGTAACGACTTAAGGATAATGTGAATGACGTTACCCTATTAAGTGTAGTTCAACATCACGTAAATCAATAAATTAATTATGGAGGGTGTATCAAATGATTAGAATCGATAATTGTAATTCAGTTTAATATATAAGATCACGAATTTATTGAATTTAAAACATATATTTAATTTATACCATATTAAAAAAAATGGTTTTGGAATTCTTAATAAAATTTCCTAATATAATAAATGGGGCGGGCAATGTTACCGAATTACATATTTAGTTTACAGTATATACTCATATTGAATTACATACTAGTTATATAGGAATATATAAGTAAAATCTAATTATCTGTATCACGCAAAAGAAAAAATAAACAGTGTATAAATATTAAATGTATTTATTGGATATCGTCGCAAAGACTGGCCTTTGTCTTAAGATTCTATACGATAGCAGGCCGGTGACACTCTCATAGCCATGTAAGGTTAGACCCATGACAATAATATTGTAAACCAATAGCCAATCGAGCATTGCATGATTATAAAGTGCTTTAGCGTTCATAAATGTATTATTATTGTGATCAGAACGTTCATATTTGTTACTTTAAATGAAAAAAAAAGATTTGTTCTTCAACATTGTATTTGTGCTTTGCGCAACCTAGCCACCCATTTCTTCTGCAATGTTGTATTTGCGGTTGACGCGACCTAGCCGCCTATTACTTCTGTAACATTGTATTTGCGGTTGGCGCGACCTAGCCGCCTATTTCTTCTGCAAAATGTATTTGCGGTTGTCACGTCCTAGCCGCCTATTAAATTAGCTGTTAAAGGAAAGCTGCAGAGGAGCTCAAATTTTGTAGAATTCTCGATTGGTCAATATGACATGACACACTGCTTTAATACTGAAATAGTTCATATATAAATATTTGCTGAAATCCGCAAGACGTGACCGTTCGTGTTCACATGTAAACTGCTGTGCCCTTCTACATACAGTACACGAATTAATTTATCCCTTCTTATCTGAATTACGAGTACTTTGATGCTGTGACGATAGCGACGTAATAATGACATTTAACATTAACGTTTCTATTACAACAATGCTTCGTCGTCGCATTGAGATTTGTAATATTTCTAGGTTTGCGTGTCATTTCAAGTAATTGGTTTGCGACAAAACAGCCACACAATTATAATTGCAGTCGTATATAACGAAAGGTAACTAACTGAAACTAATTTCATTCACAGTAACTAGTTTCCTAAACCTTTTAGGAATTCAAAATAAATTTCATAAACCTTTCAGCGTTATACTGAGCGTGGCATACAACCAGCGCACCGCGTGATGGGTGCAAAATGTATGGAAATTTTATTATCCTCGCAGAGCACATCTTTAATGGACGGTACATGGGGAGGACCGACAATAAGCGGTGTGTCAAGCAAAATTCACGTGATGACGTACTGCATGGCCCATCAACGGACATGTGTCCATCGAATAACATTTTTTTGTATTTTCATTGCATCAGAAAAGAGACGAACATTTATGGATTTTACCAAATATTTGCAATTTTTATAATAATGATGATCTGATCTTTTATAGTGTAATTAAATACTGTTTTTTATTGTTAACATTATTACTTCGACTCAATATATTATTATTATTATTATTATTAGATACTTAGGTTTTGTTTATTACTTTATTGATTAATATGAGATTACGTCAAACTTTTGATTGCCTTGATTTGGTGGTATTGGGCATCAGAGAGCTGACTAAAAAACCATAAACCACTTGATACTGCTATACAAGTTCAGGACTCGGGAGTCTCTGTGTTTAATTTAAAACAATTTGCGCCATTTGACACTGTTCTATCTCGTTCTTGGCTATTGTTAACGTGTTACGGATTGAGTTCTCGCTCGCAACCTTATTTGATTTTTGCAAAAGTTCTGAATCTATGATGTATGATTTTGTCACAGTCCCATGGTCGCAACTATAAGATTCTTCAGCCACGTGGTCAAGTGGACAGAGGAATCTAAAGATACCTCCATATCTCAGATAGGTTGAGTACCTAGTTTCGGCTGCAGTTGGAAATATAAGTACGTATCTACTCGTAGGTACGTAAATACGCGTTAGAACATTATCCTTTTTAATATAAACATTATTCTTAGGAATAATCCCAAAAAACATTAATTTTCTAATCAGAAGATTACGAACGAGTACCAAAGTAGGTATGAAATTTTCCATTTTAATCATAATTCGCTCGTGGGAAGACTGAAAAATTGTGAAATCGAATCACGATCGCGAACGTGAGAAAGTAATCAAAATTTATTATTCCTTTCTTCGATTTCAGCGACATTAGACGAAAAGTTATTTTGATAAAAATTCGATTCCAATACGAATATTTGATTCGTTTCTTTACCTACTTGTTAAACACTGTGTATTTTACTTGAAGTTATGGTATTTTAGAATTTATTTTGATGAAATTCAGATGATATAAATTGCGTAGGTGGCCATGGTTGTGTCGCACTTATTTGAGCAAATCTTTTAAAGTTAAAAACGCTTTTTTTCATATAAAAGTATTATATGAATTTGAAATAAAAGATTATTGTTACCCTTACAGAGGAAATATTAATTAATTATTTTTATTACCCGTGTCAGTTAAATTTACACTCAATGTAGCAAAAAGTTTGATTGTCTAAATGTGAATTTCTCAATAAAAATGTAGTAATGATAGAAGCACAAAAAATACAAAAATGGTTTTAAAGGCCTAAAATCAGCTTCTTATTGCAGTGTGGGGGAGGGTGCACGCTGCAATCCAACAGCGGCTGGGCGCGCTCGACTGGCCACTATACCCCTCTCTCACAGAAGATTACCTTGAAATGTACTGCATTTCCCACTTTATCTTATTTCCCTAATGTACGTACGTGTTTCGGTAGTGAGTGAGATGTGCCAGAGCCCATTCCCATCCTATCTCTCCCCATTTTCCTAACCCATTTTCCAAATCCATCTTATATCTGCAAAGGTAGGCTGCGCGTCTTGGGGCGTGCCAACGTTTGTCATTTTGGACTAATGGTGGCATGTGTCGCGGATGTCTATGGGCGACATTATCCACTTACCATCAGGTGGACTTTATGCTCGTCTGCCGCCTTCGTCCATAAAAAAAGCCTTATCTTCTGACCAAAGTTGTCAATCATCATAGCAATTTGTACTTTAGAAACTGCATCATGGAATAGTGATCGAAAGCTGTTGACACTGGTGTATGTTCTTTAATCAGGATATTATTTTGTCTTCTGTCTTCTAACCTGGACCTTGGGTTGTAAAATGGATTGGAGAAGCTCATATTTGCGACTTTGCATAATATGGCTGAAATACTGGTTTTCTTCGAATTACATGACCAAAGTACTCCCCAACAAAGTATCAAATGCAAGGATATTCGTTGTGAGAGAAATTCTAAAGATATTTCAGTTTATTTATTTATGAAATTATTAATATGAATAAATTATTATAATAGAAAATAGCATAATATTTTCTATACAAAATACAAAATTTTCTATCTATATACAAAACACGTGCTTATCCCTTTAGGAGATTTCTACCAGAAAACCTGGGAGAGTGACAAGTAGACAATGAAACGGGCAGACATAGTGCGTACCGACATGAACTATATACTACAAAGATCAAAGATTAGACAAAGAACAATCCAATTTAAATAACTATTCAAAGATCGGACAGTCAAATAAACTTCACATTTATCATGATTCTCACGGTTTCTTCATAATTACTATATAAGATCAAATTTTGTTGTCCAACACCTGTCAATTACCAGAGTTTGTCTTTTTAATAACCTTACTTAAACCATTCGAGTTACAATCGTGTTGGTCTCATGAATAAAATTATGTAACTTGTGGAAATATTCAGTATTATCCGTCGTCAGTGTGGGGTCGCTATGGCTCTACTGGGTGTAGTTACTTTCATTTTAACTTCCACAACGATGTGAAAATATTTCTCGGCGAGTTTATTGCTAGCGAGAGAGTTGCTGCGGTCGAAACTCGTAGCGAAATACAGTATTCAGCTGAGGTATTAAAATACATACTTGCTTTGTGAATATTGTATTATATTATCGAAGCAAATAAATTGATGATTGCTTTGTTGTTACGAGTATATCTTTGCAATGTGTGGTGTGATGAAAACCTACTACACTACAAACTTTTAAATAATAATACGAGCGAATTCATACACGCACACACAAATTAGGTATCTATCTAATTTCATATGAATTTTACAAATTACAATTTAAATTTTCTAAAGTCTAAGTTAGAGGAGGGACTGGTGCCCACCTTACAAGGAATCCTGGTGCTGAATCTAGGACACGCAATATCTGTGTCTGTCATCTGTCATCTGTATTTAAACAATTTTGGAATCGATATTTTTGGAGGCAGAGGGTGCAGTCTGCATTCCAACAGCCACTGGGTGAACTCTCTCATTGATCATTACCCTAAAATGTAAAACATTTCCCAGTTTATACTTTTTTCCCAATTCACGCACATATTTCGTTAAGATTTTCTAAATTATAGTTTCGTCATTTCAAAATTCTGTTTATATGAAAACATAATCTGGCTTCAAATTTCTAAGATAAAGAAATAAAAAAATACGTTTCTCTTAAAGTCTTGACGAAGTTCCGATGTCTGGGAAATTAGAACGGACTATAAGGTCCTTTTCCTCCGATAATAGACTTTATCTAGACAACATCAGCGTTTATCTCGACTTCTAAAGTGATATTTAAGTAACATTGATTTTAACCATTCAAAATACTGAAAAGAATTGCTGTTACTTAAGTAGTCTGAAAACTTTTTATATTTATTATACCGCTTCACTGAGTCCAGCCCAGAATACAGCACTTAAGATTATTGACAAAAAATAAAAATGTCTTCAGTTGCTCTGTGCTTCGAAGATATTATAGTAGCAAAATACATCTATAAAAGCATATGTATCAATTGACATTAAAAAATGTCGAGCAGTGGACGGTAGAAGGGCCTGGCTACGGTATATGGTCAGTATTGTGATATACGTACAATTTTTATTTTACCCCACTGAATTATTAACATATACAGAGAAATCCAGTAAAATAATCCTGACTGTGTAATCTAAAATAAGGTTATTAAACCTTATTACATTAGTAATATTGATGATTCAGTTAATATTATTTACTTATTGTCGAAACCCTGCGGATAATGAAATCAACATTACAAGTAAAATCGCCAGCGCTTAGCCAGCCACATACCTAGCCATGTATTTTGCTTATTTTGCTCTACGCTTTTATGATAATCGCTTCGGCATCTATTGGGAACATAATGTTATTATATCTTAAACATAACTCTCAAGCTGTCTTGCTGGTTTTTTTTTTTTTTTTTTTTATGTACGAAGGCGGCAGACGAGCACAGTCTACCTGATGGTAAGTGGATACTGTCGCCCATAGACATCCGCGATACATGCCAACATTAGTCCAAAATGATAAATGTTGGCACGCCCCCGGATGTGCTGCCTACCTTTGGAGATATAGGAATGGATTTGGAGAAAGGGTTGGGAAAATGGGCAGGGATAGGATAGGATGGGAATGGGCTCTGGCACATCTCACTCACTACCGAAACACGTACGTACATTGGGGAAATACGATAAAGTGGAAAATGCAGTACATTTCAAAGGGTTGGTAAAATGGAGAGGGATAAGATGGGAATGGGCTCTGGCACATCTTACTCACTACCGAAACACGTACATACATTAAAGAAATAACATAAAGTGAGAAATGCAGTACATTTCAAGGTAATCTTCTGTGAGAGAGGGATAACGTGGTCAGTCGAGCGCGCCCAGCGGCTGTTGGATTGCAGCGTGCACTCTCCCCCTCCTTGAGCTATATAGCTCTTATATAGTTTTATAGCTCTTGCCATATCATGACCGCTAACATTTAAAATTAACTTTATATTCGGCAAATTAGAATTAGAAACAGCTACTAGCTAGCTGTTTGTTTGGAACTACATACGAAATGTATTTTTACTTTCCCATTTACCGCGGACTATCTTGATATTCAGTTACTTTATAAAGCTTATTCCGAAACGTTAAAATCCATTTTACTTAACTGCAAGAACTTAACGTGACTGCAAGAAAAGGGGAAAAGCATCTGCATTTTGAAGATAATCTATTCAGACAATAATCCCGGGAGTGAAACGTCGAGATAGATATAAATGTATAATACCCATATAGTATTTTTTTTTTTTAATTTAACATAGCATAAGACGATCTAGAAATAGAAATGGTCGTAACTTATTTTAATTATCTGATTTAATTTTTTTTCTTCCTTTTCTTACCCACTCCTTTTCTTGTTAGTCTTTCTAATTGGGTTTATTTCGTTGTAACGATTGATTTTCGTTGAAATTCATTTAAGTGTGTAACAATGGTATAGACTTACAAGGATCAGTTTTTTTCTCGTTAACTTTACAATTGAATTTATTAATGAGTACGTTTTTAGAATCCATTTGATTCTTTATGATCATTACACTTGTATAAATAAGTATAATTTCGTTAAAGAGAAATTAAAAGGTGTGGATTGCGGTAGTACCAACGTTTGAAAACAATCTGTTTGCTGAACACATTCTTCCTTCGATTAGCTCGACTTTGTTTAATTTTCTTCACGTACCAGGAGTTACGCCTTTAATTTATTGGAATAGTAGAACAGGGTAGAGTTAGATTGGTACAATAAATTTCAAATTTCATTATTTGAAGAGGAAGTCGCGAGTTGCCAATCGCAATTGGGTTTTCCGATCACGTCTCCATACTATTGGCGAGGATATTCCAGCCACCTGTGCCCGTACTCTATGAGCCTTTAAATGCGCCTCTGCTTTTTCGATAAACCGACTGTGAAATATTCGCGGTGTTCGCCCGAAGCCACATTTCCTTATGAATGATACATGCCACAGCGATAGCTTCGACGTTTTCTGGCATTCGAGCCACTCGTGGTTATTGCATATCTTTCAAATTGTCCTTCATTCGTTAAAGTTAAAGGTCTGGAATGGATGTTTAGATTCCTCATTGTATTTATTGTACTAAAACATTATTCCAAGCCGGTAAGCAGCTACTCATGTTCAAATAAACATTATTGCCTGAAGTTTTTAATGCGCAGTTTTTGGTTACATACAACTTACGGTTTACATAGATATTTGTGCCATATATACTGGTATATAAGTATATATGAGTAAGTAAATACAAAAGGTCTCTCAGCCTATCGAATATCGGAGATGTCTGTTCGTACTGAAGCTTACTTTACTGTCCATCAGGTAAGTAGGTAATCAGTCTCTTTGCCTGCCAACCATTTTGTAAAAAAATGTTTCATTCAAGTAGCTAACACAATAGGGTAGCTAATTCTGGAAGGTACGTAAAAAGTTGGCGACGGAGGAGCGTGGTCGTGACCGTATCTCAAATTAAATCTCACCAACAAATCTTCGCGGGGGGATGAACCGCAGAGGCCGCTACCACGGTCTCTTTTAAGTTTTCAAGCGAACTGTTTTTTTGTTGCTGTGAGTATTGTTCGAAAAACATACCTTTCCTACCATATGTACTGTACGTACCAAAACCAATACAACAATACAACATCCGGGTAAGAATGTACAAGGAATGTACGCGGAGGTTTTGTAGATAGTTCTAATATATCTGTCTACCGCTCTACAACCTCGCGTGTGCTTTGGTCTAGTCAAGTATTCTCTTCCACTTGGAAGAGGCCTCAACCAGAATATTCTTCCTCTTCCTATACCATAAAATAGATAAAAATTTGAAAGTTAGAAGTGCGTTTATTTAGTATAATAGAAGTGGCTAAATAGAAAATTCCAGTTACATTGACTACTTATTGAAATTTTATTTAAAAGAAGATTTACTTCAGGTTGAACTAGGCACATAAAAATCATTTTAAAAACAATTATATAAACAGCTGATATAATTCCATATAAAACAAGTATTCGCACTAAGTACGAGTATACTTTAGAGAATATAACGTGAGTATAAAAACATTAATCATGATTCCTCTTCCCGTCCCCTTAAAATTAATGTATCGGGTACCTACTCAAAATTATGAACTTGCGAAATGTTCAAAAATAGAGTAAAATGTTTCTTGTACTCGTAACTAGTATCGTCAACACAATACCAGCTAAATTGAGTACTCGCAAAATTACTTTCCATGGTATGGGCGTAGCTCATCTTCTGCGCGGTCGCCAACGCTTCCACCCGAAATTTGTTCAGTACAGCCTTAAAAATCCGCATTTTATTGTTCCGCCTTTCATTTCTACTTGAACTGTGTCCCTCAAAGGCTGCATTGAACTCCTCACAAAAACTTTCTATTTGTTTTATCTAGGGCAATATTTTAAAAAATCAAGGAAGGACTGTGATAAAAGATTTTTCGGCTTCATTTGACCCGGTTCTTATGTAATATTTTGATGTGATGATGGATGATGTTTTGGTTTAGATGAGGCGTCAGAAAGGTATATCATGCCAAGACAAGTTCGCATCTTAATTTATTTCTAGACAGATACTAGACAGTATCGTTATGAAAGACAATTCCTACCCATTATTTGCTTTTATAATCTCAGTTTTTATGTTGTAGCAATTAGTCTTGTAAGATAGTGAATCTCGCCCGCAAATAAGCAGACTGTATTCTTGATGGTAATTGGTTTCAATTATACACATTAATATAGATACACTAATTTTGCAAACCAGAACAAATTCTTTAGTGAATGTAAGAGGTTTCAAATATAATTGTAGAAATAAATTTCTCTTCTCTGTATTAATTACTTTACCGTGAAATGTACTGCATTTCCCACTTCATCCAATCTCTATAATGTTTTTTTTTTATAGAAAAAGGCGTCAGACGAGAATACAGTCAGACCTGATGGTAAGTGGATACAATAGCCCATGGACATCCGCGATACATGCCAACTCCAGTCCAGAATAACAAACGTTGGCACGCCCCTGAATGCGTTGCCTACCTTTGCAAATTAAGGAATGGATTGGGAGAAAGGGTTGGGCAAATAGGGAGGGATAGGATAGGATGGGATGGAAATGGAAATGGGCTCTGGCATATCTCACTCACTACCGAAATATGTATATACTTTGGGGTAATACGATAAAGTAGGAAATGCAGTACATTTCAAGGTAATCATCTGTGAGAGAGCCGTAACGTGGTCAGTCGAGTGTCCCCAACGGCTGTGCACTATCCCCCTATTACGTATATGTCCGTATACGTATATGTCATATCGGATACGACGTATATGTCCCACGTATATGACGAGTTTCGATAGTGTGTAAGACATGCCAGGGCCCATTCCCATCCCAACCTATCCTATCCCTCCCCACTTTCCCATCGCTTCTTCCAAATTCATTACTCAATCTCCAAAATTAGGGTAGCTCATCCAGAGCGTGCCAGCGTTTGGTATCTGGACTGATGTTGGCATGTATCGCAGATGTCCATGGCTGACAGATCCACTTGCCACCAGGTGAACTGTCTGCTCGTAGACCGCCTTCGTTCTTCCAAAAAATAAGCATAAACATTATCTCTATAATAAGAATAATAACTGTAACAAACTCCTGCCACTATTTACAACCAACCTTATTTTTAAGGCGGTTGAAAAGACTCATCTCAGTTTCCGCGCAGGTTCGTTGCGTGTTTTATCTCCAAGTAACCGAGTCAGAGTCACGAGGTGTAAGAAAGGCGTGATGAATACTTTGAAAGGATATAAATTCACTGGAATCGCGTCTCACTGACACATAAAGTGAAATAAATTGCCGAAACTCGGGCGTTGCGTGCGACAGCCACGAAGGAAGGTGCAGCTGTCACTTCGACTCCCAACTTTAATTTTTCTTATTCTATTTGTATTGTTGTTTTTTAGAATTTATGCCTGAAAAATATTGTTTATTTGTAGAAGGTACTTTTTTATCATTATTTACTTAACATAAACGCCCCGAGGACGCACACGGTTTCAAGTGATTTTTTTTTTAATTTCCGGCCGGCGCGAACAAATTTATTCCAGGTTGGTATTGGAGATTGCCGTTATTCCATTTTCCTGATACAATACACTATACCTATTGTTTATTTTACCTAGACTAAAGGACTTTATGACAGGAAAATGAAACATGAAATCATTAATTTTGTGCATAATACTTATTTGACAGAATAAGGGCAGCTGATTGAAGGATTGAATCTCAGCATTTGTTTCTTTCTTTCAATAAGATTCAATAAATATATTTTTCGCTTTTTTTTGTACGTTATCCCCTTGCGTGTTACACTGCTCACCGGATAAATTGCAGTGTACCACGCCTCTTATTTTAATTTTTTTTTTTGTCTTAAATAGTAAAAATACCATTCCTTATTCTATTAAAAGTTATTTTTTTAATTGACGCTAATTAACAATCCTAGAAGTAAAAATTTTAGTTATGATATTTATCAGCTTATAGATGATATTTATCTGACAAATAAAAATTGAGACCGGAAAAGCGCGGCGAACTCAAAAAATAATGATAGGTATGGTATATAAACTAAAAATAGTTGGAAAAATAATGTTGATACTTGAATTCCATAATAAAATTTGCCTAGCATTGAATTCTAGTATTAGATTCGTTTTTATTACGATTTTATTATATTAAAAATCTGTACATTAGTGTACATAATTATAATACAAAATTATACATACAATAATGTACTGAAATATAAATAATAAGTACATTATTATTAAGATATAGTATATTATTATTTATATACTCTTATAGTTAACTCTACAATCAATCGGGTGATAATATTATTTGATGTTTTTAAAGAAAAATAATTTATTGATATAATTTTTGGTATAATTTTTATATAATGATTTGACATAATTATTATTTACCTTACCAAATACCAAGACTTAACTTACCTAACTAACTTAAGAAGACTTACCAAAAGCTAAATATCAGTTTTGCTATCAGACTATCAAATGAAATATCAGACTTATCAAAATGGGCGAGACCATATTGATCATAGTTCTTAAAGTTCATTAGCAGCCTACAAATTAGTCATTTTTTAAATATTTCGGAAGCAAACTCGAGGTCCCAGTAAGAAATGAGCTACCGTTTCCGGTGACAAATGACGCAACTTCCTTCTATTTAAATTATTAGGCATTTTAACAAGTCATCGACGTCATTTTTAAATAACGACGATTTCGTACATATTTTTTATTTATTAGCCAGCTGTGACTATCCTATTTGTATATTCTGAAATAAACAAGTAAAATAAATAAATAAACAGATTATTATAGGTTTCACTTTTATTTACATTGTAGTATGTGTGACGATTTTAAATCACGATAACTTAATACCAGAACATGAACGTAACACCGTAACAATTAAGAAAATAAAAGCAATTAGTTACTTGATTAAAACGATACATACCTACCCTTTATTAGAATAGTAATTCACCAGTTAAAATTTTAACAAATGAAGGTGTAACCTTATATAACAATACTGCGTTTTTTTTTTAATATTTACAATAATAAAATGGTTATAACAAATTACAACTAACGCGGATACGAATACTTTCTGTAATATAATGGGTGTTTTTTTTAGAGGTATAGAACTTTAAGTTGGCAACACTGTTTTAACTGGCGGCCATTTTGTCAGCTGTCAAGTGATTTGTGTTGTTTGGTTTGGCATTTCAACATGAATAGACTGACGCCTGAACAAGGCTTCCAAATTGTGCAAATTTATTTTGAAAATAATGGTTCTGTTCGAAATAAGTATCGCGCACTACGTCCATTTTACGGTCAACATAATCGTCCATCAGAGCAATTAATTCGACTAACTATGGACCGTTTTCGCACCACGTTTACTCTAAATGATAATACGCATCTACAGAGACGTCGTACAGTGCGTACAGAAGAAGCCATTGCTGCTGTAGAGCGTAGCGTAGAGGAAGACCGGAATCAGTCTATCCGCCATCGTGCACAGGAATTGGATATGTGTCCATCCACTTTATGGAAGATTTTGCGGAAAGATCTTGGTTTGCGTGCTTACAAAATCCAACTCGTGCAAGAATTGAAGCCACGCGATCACCTAGCAAGGCGTAGATTCGGTGAATGGGCCCAAAACAAGATTGCCGTTGATCCCGATTTTCATAAGAGAATTTTGTTTAGCGATGAAGCTCACTTTTGGTTGAATGGCTACGTCAATAAACAAAACTGCCGTATTTGGAGTGAAGATAATCCTCAAGTGTATGTTGAGACACCGTTACATCCAGAAAAACTGACTGTTTGGTGTGCTTTATGGGCTGGTGGAATCATTGGTCCGTACTTCTTTAAAAACGATGCTGGCCAGAACGTTACAGTCAATGGTGATCGCTATAGAGCCATGATTACTGACTTTTTCGTACCTCAATTGAACAACCATGATGTGCAGGAGCTGTGGTTTCAACAAGACGGCGCAACATGTCACACAGCTCGTGCCACAATTGATTTACTGAAGGAAACGTTTGGTAACCGCATAATTTCACGTTCCGGACCCGTGAATTGGCCTCCAAGATCGTGCGATTTAACGCCGCTAGACTATTTTCTGTGGGGATATGTGAAGTCGCTAGTCTACGCCGATAAGCCCGAAACGATCGACCACTTGGAGGACACATTTGCCGCGTTATTGCCGATATACGGCCACAAACGTTGGAAAAAGTTATTGAAAATTGGACCTCCAGATTGGATTACGTCCGAGCCAGCCGTGGCGGTCATATGCCAGAAATCATATTTAAATTATAATGCCAAAAGATTATCTTTTGAATAAAGTCAATTTCATGTCAATTTTAAAAATTCATCCTTGTTTTATTCCATTTCAAAGTTCTATACCTCTAAAAAAACAGCCTTTACATACAAACAAACATACATACAAACATACATACAACATACATACAAACAAACATAACAACAAACAAACATACATACAAACAAACAAACATAACAACAAAACATTACATTTTTGTTAATAACTCCAATAAAATGTTCAATAATTATGAATTTTCGTTGTGATATGGTGCAAAAAACTCATATTGCACTGCACGTGTAAATACGTTGATTGACTCCTCCTACATCACGAGATGTAAACAAAAAATGGTTTTTATTCCTGTAAAAATTACTGAGTTGCTATTACGATTTCGTTCCTCGGGGACGACGTTATAGCCTTATATTTAACCAAACATCTCTTGTTTTGCTTAAATATTGTGTCTTATTTTTTGTTTTATTTACTACTAGCTGTTGCCCGCAACTCCGTTCGCGTGCTCTGCTATTTAATGCGATAATATTGAAACCTTCGCGGGCGTGCGCACGACAAATGACCAAAGTTTCATCGCAATCGGGTGAATGGAATGGTATAGGAACGCATACGGGACAAACAAAGAAACATGCATTTTTATATATATATAGGATATAGATGACGATACTTTAACATAAACTTTACCGTTTTATTTTTATTAGACAATCGAAATGTTATCTACTTACCCGACTTAGATTATATATTATATCATATTATGTAATGTTTTCTTTTAGCAATAAATACAAAAAAATGGAAAGCGTTAATTAATCTATAAATATAATAAAACTAGAACCAGCGTGTCCGTACATTGAATATATTTACCAAAAACTGATTGGGGACGATGAAGGAAGAGTATCAGAATACAAAAAGACGATTTTGAACATTTTTGTCTCTTTGTCTGTTTGTCTGTTCGAACACGCTAATCTCCAAAACTACTTTACTGTTTTTCATGGGGTTTCCACAGATTAATTAAGCTTAGCTTGGCGCTTCGAATGGGTTTTGTTTCATCGAAATCGGCCGACGGGAATAAAAGATATCCCAATTTAGAGTTTAAAAACTAAAATTCCACGCGTACGAAGTCGCGGGCACAGCTAGTGTTATTATTGTATAATCATGAAATAAGGTTGACTTGATAAGAGCTATCCAGCTTACTAAATCAACTAAGACTAATATCTTACAAAATGATTTCTTGTTTCACAAATCCAAACTTTAAACATCATCGCAGGAAATCCAAAATATAATGAAAGATCAAAAAAACTTACTTGTATGTGATGTTCTATTGACATTATATGAGGATTAAATTCCTTCGATGATCACTCAAACAATCACTCCCCAGTGAAATATCAAGTAATCATTTTTTATTTTTTTACCCCACCGAAGAATTGTAAGGACACGATTTAAACAAAATGGCAGTTGACAGAGGACAGCGCGGTAGATACGGAATGGCTGCATTCCGTTTTTTAGGATTCTTTGCTTTAAAGTCGTGACGTAAAAGGTGGAAAAAGGTGATCCTTATATAATGACGATCAAACGTCACTTTCAGGTAAGTTTGTTTGATTTACGAAGAAAACTTGACACTGGCAGAATGTGATAATTGCACCGCCATATACAAGAAAAAAAAAGTTTGTTTGATCTTCCATTATTGTCTATTGCTCCTTTTCTGTTAAAGCGTCTTGATATGCCGATTCTGAAATTACAAACGGTAAAGAGCTTCTATTTTCACTTAGTGCTTGCGGTATATTTTCAGGAAGCGTTTCAAGATTGCAGCAATTAGGTGGCGGTAAAATACTCATTACTCAAACTGTTTTGCGAATATTCCCCGCCGACCGCCTCAAGATTTTAATCAATTAACTCGATCCACTTGTCTTGAAGGCTGTATGAGTAAATCTGTTCATGGTTCTTATTTAATAGTATTATATATTTGTAAGGTTTATTTCTTATTTTTATTAAATAAATTTGAACGAGTAACCGACCACAATCTGAACAAATTTAAAAACTATCATGAAAACAATCAGATGACGTTTTTAGAAACTAATCTTATGAATTTTTTTTAATAGAAAGAAGGCGGCAGACAAGCATACAGTCCACCTGATTATAAGTAGATGCTGTGATCTATAGACTATACATGCCAACATCAGTCCAGAAAGACAAACGTTGGCACGGATGCGTTGCCTACCATTGCAGATTAAGGAATAAAATGGGAAATAGTTTTGGGAAAATGGGGAGGGACAGGATAGGATGGTATGGGAATGGGCTCTTGTATCTCACTCATTACCTAAACACGTACGTACATTGGGGAAGAACGATCAAGTAGGAAATGCAGTACATTTCAATGTAGTCTTCTGTGGGAGAGGGGTAACGAGGCCAGTCGAATACGCCCAGCAGTTGTGGGAATGTAGCGTGCACTCTCCCCCTACTCATGTGTATTGTGGAGGGTTCCTAAATTATTGAGAATATTATGTGAAATATGAGTGTGGGTTGTGTTTTGTGCAGTATGTGCCGGTTATGTATACGTGTGATAGTATAAGTGTGTAAGATGAATTGCTGTGTGCGTGTTGTGAAGTAAGATTAAATGATTTTTAATTAATGATTTTTCCGCAGTGCACGTTTTTAACGACCATTTTTGACAGATGAAATAGGTATGTTAGTGGCGGAAAATTTATTGTATTAACAGAATTGAAATGTGACACGAGAGCCATTCAGAAAATAGCGACCAGTTGTCCGACAACTTGCGCTACTGTCCGACCACATGTGAACATTTTAAGCAATCCCATACCAGGTAACAGCTGCCACTGCCATTTTTATATTATATATTATATATATATATTTTTATATTTACATCGTTTTTATATTAGAAATTTTACGTAAATACTAATAGCTGGTTCTTTTATCTGAAAAAAAATCACGTTGGTATATTGGAAGTACAACTATGTGACAAATGGGCTCCACTGGCAAAAATGTGCTCCATATTTTAATGTAAACACAGAACCAATTTTTTTATATATTTTTACAAAGCCTCTTTTTACCTTTATCCGCCAAAATATTAAATAAAATTATTTTAACAAGACGTAAAGGGCTTTAACTACTGTCAATTTCCTTAAATATCGACTAATTGCGGATTTACTAAAGAAAATAGATTTAGCGCGGGGCTGCGGAGAAGCCATGTTGCCTAACAACTATTGGTAACATCTTACTGACTTTTTAAATTTCAGCGACAGATGACGCAGGCTATTTATTATACCTGGTTGTTGATACCACTCGACGAATAGTATCTGATAAAAAGAGTTTGAAAATAACTAAATTTCTTTCGCTTTAGTACAAAAAGAGGAATTTGAATCTAACTGAAGACTACTAGTGAAAAATAAAATAAAAAACAATTTTGTTCTACGGTTGGCACTGTCCTAAATGAGCGTCGTTGTCATCCACTTGTTTATAAGGCGGCCATTGGTCGGATCCCGCTCAATTCGGTCTCGTCGACTACATTAAACTGATTGCTGCAATTAGCGAATGGTGTAATTCTCGTTTTTCAACCTCCCTATGCCCCCCCTCTTTCCCCCTTCAGGAAATTACTTGAGCTCCGCAGGTCGTGGCGACTTTTCCGGGATTAAATAAAATTGAAGAACTGGAATGAAATTGTTTTGGATTTCCGTCCTGATCAGTTTAGTTGTCGGTATTGAAGTCGGATTGTGGCCTTCATTATAGTGAGTGGATTATAATCGTTATTATATTAGACTCTGTCGCGGAGCTGGGAAATTTTTCGAGAAAAACAGACACGACGGTAACCCGGTGACAAAGTCGCTGAAATCGATGGCGGGACCCTTCGTTTGTACGTAATAAATAGGTACGGGATCTAAACAAGTTGACAACGGTTATATTCGTCCATGTTGTTGTTACTAGGCTAGCAAATTCGAGATCTTAAATTTACTAGTGCTGACTTTCATCGCAAGTTGACCTCTTTGCGTACTGATTCGGCGATCTGTAATGTGACACCTCGTCAATGAAAGCATCTCCCATTGCAACTAATTCATTAAGTGCGCGAATCTATAGTCAAGCAAATCCTGATACATTATCAGTATCAATCTTACTTGGCCCGCATCAATTTGTCCTGACTACTATGTTCTGCACCACCCATGCTGCCTCTGCTACATGCAACATCTATACCTGCAAGAGACTTTTACGCGTAGATATACCGTAATTTCAGTTATCCTGTGAAAGTAAAGTTCCAGCGACCTTGCCCATTTGCGACCCCGCTCTCTTTCCGCTTCGTAGGTGCTCCGAAACCTCTGTCGAACATCAAAAGGTGTTACACCGGTGAAGTGGTCAGTTGTAGCAACGCTTTAAGGACGCTAAATTGCAGACATAACAATAATTAAAATCCCTTTATTGAGGGATAAAACAATTATTATTGTTTTATATTTACGTTTTATTTTTATCTCAAATAAAAATATTATTTTAGCCTACTTTCCAAACATGCAATCTTGCCAATCTGAATCATGCTACATCACTTTGTGTTATGAAGACAAAAAGATATAACATTCAGAAACTCAACTTTAGTTTACGATTACAATATGTATTAAATATTTTAGGTATACTAAATACTACTAAAATATATGTAGATTACTACAACACTTAAATACTTTCTATTCTGATTTTTATTCTTACCTACCGAATAAAGATTAAGCGGTTGTTGCTGTTCCAAGCGCTTTAGTGATGATTACCTACTTATAATACGAGTAATATAGCGAATTGCGTATAGCATATCCTATGAGTTGCATCAGTTGGAACAGTAATTTATTAGGCTAATACAACATGAATCACATAAATAAACATTGAAGCAAAGTTTTTGTGCCACCAATTCGAGAACAAGAGGAATATGAATTCAGTGGCGACAGTAACGTGGTGAAATGATACATTTCAAGCTATGTGTCGTTGGAACAATAGCGGATTGTGTACGAGACCGTAGTATTTCGAGTTTCGTAGTGTGTTCTGTATGGCGAGGTCGGCAATAAACATGACGATTGCACCGCCTGTATCCCCGCTTAAACACGCATACAGGTTCTTTGTGTAATAAAAAGTTGCACAGTGATGAATGTAACAGAATTTAAAATAGTGGTTGGAAGCAATCTAGAAGGGACTATAGATAAATAGTCGATAATAGTTTAAAATACAGTTAAAGACGTGTAAACTGTAAACAAATTGTAAACGTTATGCCAATCCTGTCAGTAACAAAATAGCAGTCATTAATCACTTCCAAAGCCCTTTATTTTTAAATGGGTAATTAAGAAATTAAGTAATGGAAGTAGCAATGAGCGGGTCATAGACAATAGATGTAGTAGACTAGTCCTTGCATGGAGACCACGTACCGAGAAGGGCAGTGTGCAACCCGTTCCGGCCACGTTCTGTAGAAGTTTGCAGGTAGTGGATGAATGAGAAGAGCCGAAGACGTGTGGTGGCGAATCAATATTCATCAGTGGAAAGACATAGGCTGATGGTGATAGTAATAGTAAATAAGAAAATTTAATACATATAAAATAATAGTATATATTTTTAAATATTTAAGTGTGGCTATTAAAATAATCGTTTCCATGATTTTAAAAATAATTATATTTTACGTTAAAAATCTGTTGGGCCATCTAAATTATGCTAACGAATAGACCCAATTCAAGAGCATCGAGTGATGTTAAACAATCCATAGTCACCGACAATATTCCACTATCGATAGTATCCGACCAGTAATGGAAGGCGAGATAATTTATTGCTGAAATAACACGAACAAAGAGTTTAATAAAACACATAGATAAAAACTTTCAGGCAAGCTCGCTTCATGTCGGGTTAATTCTACAAAATTTAATTGTTAATTGTTCTACGGGTTAATTCTACTGATTCTACAAAATTTCTTCAGTGTAGAAAATTAAGTGTTTGGAGACGTATGTAAGATCCAGGCTGTTCGGATGCCCAGCATGGCATGGCATTAATGTTAAACAAACAGTCGTGTTACCACTATGAGATAATTAAAGGGGTAAACTACTTGACAGGAAAGACGTTAGTTATTTGTTTCAATAGCTTATATTGTTTAAAAATATAGGCCTAATACTAAATTTGAGAATTTAGAAAAAGAGTTCGTGAAAAAGAGTCCGTAAAAGTGTTTGTTTCCTAGCTTGGAGGCACAAAAGAACTCACGGATGGTCATAAGGTTAGCATTCGGTTAAGGTTATTTAAGACAACCGATTTTGCACATCCAATGATAACCCATACTATAGTATTAGCTTATCATTGTATTATAAGAACTACAATAATTATTATTCCATTGTAAATTCTATCGCGGTAGGAAAATTCGCATGAAACTGCTAATGACTGCTAGTTGCAAATAAAAGCAATATTACCTAATTGAATTTCCAAGCTAACTAACCGTACTTGTTATTTATGTGTTCAGCCGTCACGAGAGAATTGTTACATCTGCTATTAAATCTTCTGCAACGCACACTGCATTTCAACGTGGCCGACAGAAACAACTTTCAGGACACATACATGTGTATAATTGTTCGTATATATAAATAAATAGATAAATACTTACAATTACGTACTTACAAGTAAAGTCACATTTTACGGAGTACTGTATCTACAGATCTTACAAGAGAAACCAAGTTTATGTATTACTGTATCGATAGTTCTTACAAGTGAAGCCAAATTTTCCATATAGTGCGTCGTTAAAAAAACGTTGACGTAGAAAGTGCGCCATGCACACTTTTTAATAAACTCAAATGTGTCACCGCCTGACAAAGGCTCATTCCCGTTTGGTACCTAATCGTTCAGTATTCAAATTAACATTACTGTTGTCGTCTACAGTTTAATGTATATTATGTCACGCCAACTAATTGTTAACACTTGATTTTATTAAGACTGTGCGAATTTTTCGTTTTTATCAATAGCATTATAATTAAAGTGTATATTCAATAAGCTTTAGAATCGAATAATCAATAGGATTGCACAAAATCCTGCTGAATCAAACAAATAGAATGCTTTATATGCTTTAAATGCGTTCATTATATGGGAATGTCTTTCAATGGCTACTTTATAAAAGTCCGGCACAGGAAACACGATTTGGTGAATAGATACCGTGGGGACGACAGCAGTGGCTGGAAGCACGAGTATATAAGTGCTTTTAGGTGATTGGGCATCGAGTGAACGAGCGGTTGCAGCAGCCAAAATATTGAGGGTGCATTATCGAGCAAAGTGGCTGAAGAATAGCTCTAAAGTGGGCACTGGCGATGGCAGAAGCTAGCACAAAAGTTAGTAGCTAAGGAATAACCGTAAAATTTTCATAATATTTCAATATAAAAATTCTATCTTTCTTGAGGTTGATAAATCAAAAGCTTAAGCCTCATTAAGATTACGGGAATATTTATAGAATGTTAAATTAATTACTTTTTAGGTAGGCACTATTAAGGCATTTTATAGAAAATTGTGTGGGAATATGATTATTTTCGTGGTAAATGTATAAATAACGAAGAAAAATGATTAAACTCATTTTAATCGAATTAAACAATTTTATAGACAATTTTAATCTTCTAAAGTACATGATATTTAACTTCAGGGCAGTGTGTTTTAAAACACCATGGGCTTAATTTGGAAACATTTTAATTATATAATTTAAATTAGCCCGGTTGGTGGTGTGACCCTGCCTGCTGTGCAATAAGGTCCCGGGTTCAATTCCCGGTCGGGCAAATATTTGTTTAAAGACAGGTGTTTGTTCGGATCTGGGTGTTGCATGTGCTGTGTGTATTCGTCTTTGTATGTGTCTCTGGATCCACGACACAGAGAATCCTAGTGTAGGCCATTGATTGTGGGATTATTTAAATTTTAAATAGGGTTAATGAATGAACATTAAATCTTTAGTAGACATACATTGACGTACGATATTGTAATAACTAATAAGGTACAATGTACTCTAAAGAAAATGTAAATACTGTTCTTGTCTGAGTAACAGACAAGAATGATGTCAACGTCCTGAACGCTTGCTTTTACTAGATAGATTAATTAATTTGAGCGAATTCTCAGTGAGCTCTAGGCACTGCATACATACGAGTACGGGTATATGGGATTCTATGGAATGTCTATAACATTTAAAACTTGCTTTCGAGACTCTTGTGTATCGCCTGGTACGTAGTAACCTACAGAGTATAACCCAAACATAACATAATAAATTACTGAAATGTTGCGATGACCTTATCCTTAAGATAATTGCGTTTTATGTCGCAATTTGCGGGTGTAACGTCGTAAAATGTTCATTTTATCGCACCTATTTCTTTCTAACGTAATCTCTCTGGAAAAAGTCGGAAGGGAACGTGAGAATAGAGTACATAAATGTTGCCTGGATTACTTTTATTTATACTAAACGATAAATGGAATAAATACAGTTTTTCACAATATACATGATACAGAGTTCACACATAAAAAGAAAAACTATAAAAATGTAGTTAGTATAAAATGTAGAGATGAGAAGCAATGATATTTTTCAAATACGCCACTTATCTTACCTTGGCATGAAGCTCAGACTAACAACAATAGCAAGCAATACCAGAAAACACTTCCTGCTTAATCGTGTGATGAAAGATTGGCACGAGCTTCCTGGTGATGTAAGAGCAACCTCAGTGAAGTCTTTCGAAAATATACTAGACAAGTTTTTAAAAAACTTAACCAAGTGCAGTGAATAAAGATAGATGCATCAGAGTAAACTGCAGACGTATCAATTACGTGGCCACATGGGGATATTACGAACAGAAATCCTTTCATTCACGAAAGGGTTTCTGTTAACAAGAAATATACTATGTTTTTTTTTTTTTTTTTATAGACTAGTGAACGGACGAGCAGGCGGTCCCACGTGATGGTAAGTGTTACCGCCGCCCATGGACACCTGCAACACCAGGGGGTATGCGGGCGCGCCACCGACCTTGCAAAGTCCTATTCACAGCTCTCTTGAAGAACCCCATATCGTAGCTTAATGGAAAGACCTCTTGAGGCAGTTCGTTCCACAACCTACGGGTTCGCGGTATAAAGTAATTTTTGGACCGAACAGTGCGCGACACCTCCGTATCGAGGAAATGCGGATGGACCGCACTTCTGTGACGGGAGGTGCGGTTATAGAAACCCGAGGTGGGAATTATATTGAACAATTCTTCAGAGCATTCCCCATTGTACAGGCGGTAGAACACGCAGAGAGACGCAACGTCTCTCCGAATGCTGAGGGGTTCTAAACCGCCCGTGAGAGTGGGATCGTCGACAATACGAACAGCACGTCGTTGGATGGAGTCAAATGGGTCCAGTTGGTATTTCGGTGCACCGGCCCAGAGATGAGAGCAATACTCCATATGGGGCCTGACTTGAGCTTTGTAAAGCATTAGGAGTTGCCCGGAGGTGAAGTACCGCTTCGCTCTGTTCAGCACACCGAGCTTTTTGGAGGCCATTTTGGCCTTATTTTCCAGATGACCCCTAAATTCGACTTTGCTGGAGATGTCGACACCAAGGATCCCGATACTCTCCGAGATCTTAAGAATGCTCTGAAAGCGAGGTGCTACGACAAAGGGGGCTTTTTTAGCGGTGAATGCACAGACTTGCGTCTTACTGGGGTTGAAATCCACTAGGTTCAGAGAACCCCAAATCGAGACTAGATCTAAAGAGTCTTCGATTTCAGACACAAGCCTGGCGCGACTCTCTTCCACTTCGACCCGAGGGATGTTGGCGCGGCCCCTGTACAAGGCGTCACCAGTACTGTCATCCGCATAGCAACGTATGTCACCAATTTGCAACAGGTCGTTGATATGCAGAAGGAACAGAGTTGGGGACAGCACGGAGCCTTGCGGGACGCCAGCGTTAATAGACATGGTGTCGGAGCAGCTACCATCGATAACGACTCTGATGCTCCGTCCAGTCAGGAAACTGGCAACCCATTCGCATAATCCCTCGGGTATCCCGAAAGATGGTAACTTGGAAAGCAGAGATTTGTGCCATACCCGGTCAAAAGCTTTCGCAATGTCTAGGCCTACAGCCAGAGCCTCGCCTCTACTCTCAATGGCGTGAGCCCAGCGGTGTGTTAAATACGCTAAAAGATCACCAGCCGAGCGATTATGGCGAAATCCATATCGACGGTCGCTAATCAGTTGGTGATCCTCTAGGTACCCAAGGAGCTGTGTGTTTATGACACGCTCCATCACCTTGGAGAGGAGGGAGGTGATCGCTATTGGCCTGTAGTTGGCCGGGTCTGTGCGGTCACCCTTTTTAGGTAAAGGGTGAACATGAGCTACCTTCCATGCTTTCCTGTAGTATAATGATATAGATTTATACTATCCTTTCGATATCAACCTTTAACCTCTCCCCCAGTTTACAAGGGGAGACCTGTGCCCTGTGATTATCGCTAGAGAGTTTCGAGCCTTGATCCTCCACGTGGACCCATTGCAGATTAGTAGATTTGCTGTACCTGCTGTGAGTTTTTAATTCTCGAGCATGCGGCATTTCTCATGACATTTTTTTGACTCCCGAGCTAGTGATATTTTTATTATTTAATCCGTACTGACTCGTAAGTAGAAACTCAGTGGTACTGGCCGAGAATTTGAGTTCATAATTTCACGAATGAGAGCTGACAATAGAAACCTCTAGGCTATCCTTTCCTTTCATTACTTTCCTTTATAGGATTTTTTTATAGAAAAAAGGCGGCAGTCGAGCATACAGTCCACTTAATGGTAAGTGGAAACTGTAGCCCACGGACATCCGTGATACATGCCAACTTCAGTAAAGAATAACAAACGTTGGCACGCCCCCGGATGCGCTGCCTACCTTTGCGGATTAAGGAATGGATTCAGAGAAAGGGTTGAGAAAATGGGGAGCGATAGGATAGGATGGGATTTGAATGGGTTCTGGCATATTTCACTCACTACGGAAACACGTACGTACATTGGGGAAATACGATAAAGTAGGAAATGCAGGGATAACGTGGCCATTCGAGTGCGCCCAGCGGCTGTGGGAATGCAGCGTGCACTCTCCCTCTACAAAAACAAATAGGTTTCAAAAACCGAAAGCATAATTAATACTTTGTGTAAATATCTAAAGAAAATTGTTTTAAGAATTCTTTATTATACCTAAAAGTCCACATAACAAAGTACTTATTGCGGTACCATGTGGAAGAAAGTTGTAGTGCCATAAATAGGCTGTATTACTAGGGCTCGCAGTACCCTGTATGGGGATGACATTAATATATTTTATTGTCCCAGCCAAACATTATTACCTTTTATTTTTCTGTTTACTGGTTATAGTAGACATACGGTACACGGCCTAAGCCGTTTGAAAAATATTGTCGTAAATTAGACATTTAGGTAATTTTGTTCGTACAAGGGTTCGTACAATGATTGAGGTGTTTACCGAGGTAGTTACCTCGTATGTCTAATTAATTAATAAATATTACAAAATTGTTTTTAAATTATATATAACCCTCGACTCTCATTATTGAAGTCTTGTGGATAATGGTCCGAAACTCTCTAGTGATTTACCTACTAAAAGAAATCTTTGCGCTCCACAAGAGGTAATTAAGTAACATATATTTAATGAGGAAAGGTATTAAATACTGTCTAATATGCAATAATTAGTAGTATTCAATCCAAATCTAAGCATAACAAGATTAGTGACAGCATAATCGTTGCAAAATCTACACATAGAACTTATGGATTATTTTAAGAAACATTGTTTCTGTCAGGTAGTAGGTACGGCAAACATTTTCGGATACCAGAGGGATGTATAATGAATGACCCTGAAATGTAAATATATTAAAAGATCACTGTCTAAATTGTCTCCTTTGTTGTTCATTATTTTATACATAGTCAATTAATCATTAGGGAGCTTATTTTGCACCTGACTTCCAAGCTTTTAAAATTAAAGTGACTAATAATTCTTCAAATGTTATTGAATATGGCTCATGATGCTCTACAAATATTGATTACACTTTTTTTTATGAAATATACGAGAAATAGCAAAATATACCTTTCCAACCGGCGCATATAATGGACGTTATAAAAAGTTAAGATCTATCCACACTCAGTGGACATTACGTTACTTCATGTCATTACGTTCGTTGAATTTACTATCGCGGTTTCGTTCTTAACACTTCAAGGAATTGTTATTTAGCGAATAATTAACACTTGAAAGGAATAAAAAACGTTATTAAGTCAGTGTGTGGAAGAGATACATTTATTTCTCTCAGAACGAGTGAACCAACGCCTACAGTCGTCACTCGAGTGCCCAACGGAGTAGTCCATTGTTAGAGAACTATTAGTATATATTCAATGTAATAGATAATTTAGAGTGCATAAAATTTAAATTACGGATAAGAGATATTGTCAATGAGTGAACGATTATTTCGCTACACTCTATTATAATATAATAATTATATGTATTATATTATAATAAGGCTGCTAACAACAGGCGCCCTGTGTAAATTATTCCCGTTCGGTAATAAATTTAATATTACAAATTAGCTTTATAACTCACCATATCACTTGTTGCGATCCAATATCTAAGAGGAGTTGGCTCAGCGCCTGTTTTCAAGAACTATGTCTCAAAGATAATTCAATATTAAGTGTATAAGGAAAGTAAGGGCAAAGAATGGGATCCTTAGAGTCCAGCTGAATCATCGAGATTTAAAATCGCTTTAGTAGCGCAAATAAAATCATATTTCTTCTCTTGTGTCTATAATGGACCGCTTTATTCAATAAGAAATTTAATCTGAATTCGTAAAGAATGTACTAGAATTTTTTGAAAAATATTCAATTTTTAAAACCAAACTACGGTCACGTTTTAAAAGATTACATTTTTCTTAAAAGCTCACAAGAGGCAGGTGCCCTCGGGCTGCCATCGTCGAGATGAACCATTTCAGTATTTCTCGTCAGAATATTATCATACCTCGTTGCTTTACAATAAATAGCATGCACGCATGGATTAAACTTCCACTGCCAGAATACGGTAATACCGCTGGGTGCACTTAAAAATAGCATATCTCAACCTTTTGTTCCTCTCAACAATAGGTAACTGTGTTCGTTGCTGAAAAAGAAACAATGGAATAGCTGAAAAACAAATTTATAATGCAGTCTCGAATGAATCACGTCATTCTCGTTCCATTGGAAGCTGCTCTGAATCGAAATGAACAACAGTATTCATTCAACGTGGACCGAGTATTCCTCATTTTCTTTATGAAAACAATTTGCACAGTAAAATTCTTTAAAATACTTTTATTTATGCATATGATTTTTACATACCTACTTTAATAAAAAGTTTTGTGAAAGAAAATTCTTTATTGATATATTCATGTGTGATGTGTCAGTAATATTTTATTCAAATGTATAATGATGTGAGTTAAAAATAGATTTTAAAGATATTGAAAAACAATACTTAAATATAAGTAATTCACTGCGAGTAGCTGAGACAATCAGATAACGAGTTACGTGTACTCTATGTACGACGTAAACTTGAATTATATTAACTGACAGTGTTTTGCGTTATACATTTGAACACTAGATGCTAGGTTCTAATAATAATTGGGCGACGCTAACATAACACTCACTTCGCCCTGCGCAAACATCAAAATTTTATTTATTTTCCAAAACATGAGATAAGAAATATAACCATAAGAATAAATAATAATACACTTTATTATTATTCATTATTCTTATGATATAGCCTAGAAAAAAGAAAACATAAAGTCGGATTATTTATTCGAGTTAGGGATATGATATATAGAACTGTCAAACAGAGTGAAATTTGTACAGAGATTACACTTTATTGACAGTTCTACGTATCATATCTCTGACTGGAATAAATAATCCGACTATAGATGTAAATTTGACAATATTTTAAGTACGTAAGATATGTATTAACGTACCTAAGCTGGCAAACACAGATATATATATATATATATATATATATATATAGTACTAGCGACCCGCCCTCACTTCGCTTCGGTTTATTAAATTTAAAACAATGGGAATAAGATATTTTCCTGCGGTAAAATGGAGCCTATATTTTAAGTTAGACCTCCAGCAATACATCGCTGAAAGCTGCATTCAATTCCATGCAGTAGTTTTTGCGTGATACGTGTACAAACATACAGACAGACAGACAAAATTTCTAAAAACTGTTGTTTTGGCTTCTGTTGCTCTAATAAGGTTTTTTTCAATATCTATAATGTACAGACATCGGCCTGTTACAATTTTATTATATGTAGTATATAGATAATATATATATTTATAATTTATATATATTTATATCACATATTTATCCAGTATAATAAATAACGCAAACATTCGCGTTAAGACCCGTTTAAATAGATAAATATAGATAACTAATTAATAATAAATCAAAAATATGTATTTGTTATTCAAGTCTGTGGATTCAAATTAATATCGAAGCAAAAACACCTTATATGACTTAGTGTGCACATTACACACTTAAAGCAATATAAAGTCATATGCCTTTATAAATAGACTTATGGTCTAAGAATAATAATTATCCCAAGTCGTGTTTATGGATACCTTATGCAGTCTGCACCGACACTAACTTTCAACCACTGGCGGCCCCTAGATTTACAATAAAATTGTATAATAATGTCATTTGATTTGCTCAATATTATTGAATCATGCCTTGCAACCAAACGTGTTTCAATACACTCCCTAAACGATCTAAAACATTGCACAATCCCTAAAATTCACAATATAATTGATCGTCAAGGAGAACTTTAAGAAACATCTATAAGGCCTATAGGGCCTAGGGCGTACACGTCATTAATTAAGTACGTATTAAAAAAAATTGAACATGAATGGAATGACCTTAATTTCCAAAGGAGTTTGCAAATCAACCAATTACAGCACAGCCATGTCTGACAAGACCAATAAAATGCTTTGCTTGATGTTTCTGGTTAATTTTGCGTCAGCAACTACAGGCATCGCGACGATATTAATGCCCAGGCCATGAATAACATTAATGTAGCACTTCGCACGGTTCTGCCGGCAAATGGGCCATACGTCTGGCTTAGTGGTGTAAACGCCCCAAATACTAATATGACAATTTTGTTTTGCGGTACCGAAGTATGGCACAGTAGATCCGGCGGTGAAATACTCGTCCACCATTATGTAACACAAATTGCTGTTGTAATCTAAGTAGTACCTGATACTGCATGTCAATAGTAATTGAACTGTTTCCAGATTTACTTTTATAGAAAGTAGGTGACGGACCTGGTGGTAAGTGGATACTGTCGCTCATGGACATCCGCGATCCATGCTAACGTCAGTCCACAATGACAAGCTTTAGCAAGCCCCCGAGTTTGGAGCCTTTGGAGATTTAAGTATTTATTTGGAGAAAGGGTTGGGAAACTGAGGGGAGATAGGATAGGATGGGAATAGACTCTGGCATGTCTCAGTCACTACTGAAACACGTACTTACATTGTTGGAATAGAATATCGTGGGAAATGTAGTAACTTTTATGATAGTCTTCTGTGAGAGAGGCGTAACTTAGTCAGTCGAGTAAGCCCACTGGCTTTGGGATTGCAGTGTTCACTATTCTCCTCCCTTCCCATTAAACCGTGCATTATGTAAATTAGTATACTGAAAATAATATTTTTTTTAAATTTTAGAATTCACAACGCATCCAGTAAATGCGACAATGTTATTTTATGGCCACAATGGGTAATTTTGTTTGCAATAAAAATACATGGCAATAAAAAATAACTGCCCTCGTACGAGGTGACGAACGAGTGAATATTGTTATAAAACGACATACTACAAAATTTATCCACACATGTTCGGTCGATTTTTAATTGTTTGGCTAGATATCTAATGTTTACTCATAGTATCTGACTGATAATATGATGATGCAGGGGGTATCCCCTTTGCATCATCATCATCCTCAGCTTTTTTTTATTTAACCCGTCGTATGGTTGAATTTACCATGTATCTTATGGATACATGACTGAAACCACAAAATGTATCCCATTGACCAGCGAATAACTCTCACAGAAGAATAACGTAAAATGTACTGCATTTCTCACTGTATTCTATTCCCCCAATGTACGTACTTATTTCGGTAGTGAGTGAGATATGCCGGAGCCCATTCCCACTCCGTACTTATCTCTACTAATTTTCCAAACATTTTCTCCAAATCCATTCCTAGATTTGCAAAGGCAGTGCATCCAGGGACGTGTCAACGTTTGTCATTTTGGACTGATTCTGACACATATCGCAGGCGTCTATGGGTGTCCATTACCACTATGTGAACTGTTTACTCATCAACCATTTTGTTTCTATCAAACATATATTAAAATACGATACGTGCGTACAAATGTGTGTCAATCTTCGAACAAATTTATAGCAGTCGGGTACTTGGAAAGATGTATTCACTGTAAGAATTGTACACAGTAGCAGTAAATAGAACTGCTTCCTAAATAAGCATTGTTGCATATACAGACGGCAAAATAGATAAGTTTCCATGCAATATACTTTGTTCACAGACCAGAAGCTCAACGAACTGAGATACGGAAGCTAAGGGAGCCATTTTTAAATTTTAAAATTTTAAGCTATGAGAGCAATTAGTAAGTGAATCAGTTAAGGTCTTGTCTATCTATGTGTGTGTATGTATATGCAAATAAGGCCAGTTGCCTGCAAACTTATCTATTTTGCCGCCTATACGTGGCACTGAACGGATTAGAAACTTCAGTTGCAATATATTGAAGCGTATCGTTTGCAATGCAATCGATTGCGCCACAAAAGAATTGCATTTCACACTGGAAAGTGTTTTAATTACACAGAGCAGCACAACTCATTGGATATTCATAAAAAAAATGTTGATTTGGATTCTTCAGAATTGTGCATAATTGCATGGCAGGAGCTGGTTGAATTAATAGCTTTAATGACGCGATTTTTAAAACAAATACAAAGTTTTTAATCCGTGTCTTAAATTAGTGATTGTTACTCCTAACATTTGGTTTTAACAAATAACAACGGAAGTCCTGTAACTGGCGATAACAAGTTTTTTATCAATTTGTATCATAAAGTTTCATTACCCTAAAATTCTCTCTTGTCTTGATATGGGTATTGTTAGGACATTATACTTCCATTAGTTCATACTGAACTCAGTATTCTGTGACTACATAGGCCACAATTACTGATCTATTTTTATCTGATAAATACTTGAAATACCTATGTTTTACAAAGTAATCAAAAGTCAGGGATGTATGGACCACCACACATTCATTTCGTAGAATGCGTAGTAAAGTGTAGAGTGACGTCACAGTTCTGTAGAAGTGCTACAGAAAGCTGTAGTAGTGCTAGTCTAACTGAAAGGAAAGGGTCGTCTTTATTGAGACACGAAAAGGGTTCAGTTTTTAATAACTATGTACAATGGTTAAATTCAAAATTAATTGATAACTTGATATCTTGTAAAATAAAAAAATCGAAAGAAATAACCTACAGGATAGTTAAATCCGCATCAGTATTCATCCAGCGAAATCCAAGTTATAAGAGAACCCGCAGAAAGACAGACAGGCATTGGGTTTTATAAAAAAACGTAAAATATTCATCAACTACCATTCTTAGATAACTTTACCACAGGAGTAAACATATTTATTATAATGATGATATATTCTCACTGGTATCAAATATATTTTATTTACGAGCGATGGTAGACAGAATTTTTCTATTCGTAAAAATCCAAAAATATTTACAAATTTGTATAATATTTTCTATTTTTTCCGCGCTACTTGTAACTATTTTCCAGCGAGAGCGACGCGCGCCGCCATCTTGTTATCCTCACCAAAAGGAAATTGTAGAGGTATATGATGGGACACGGTAACTGCACTCTGGTATATAAATATCTTGTTATTCCGCGTTTGAGTGGTATCCGCGATCCCTACAGGCGTCCGGAACTAACTGCCTCAAAGGCTGTAAAAGTCTCCAACGCCTGACTTTCCGTGATTTACTTCAATTTTATGTGTCGCTGCTCCTCTGGATTTATATTAAATTTATTTTATGGCAGCATTTTACGATCCTAAAACATAACGAACTCGATCCTTGTCTGGCTCGAAGACTAAAAGTGATTCGTCATTTTTGTTTCACTAATAGAATATTTAGATTCAATGAAGAGTGGCAGTATGTGACATCATTTCACTTTAAAAGGAAAGTTGTTTTCACAAAATCTACTAAATATATAGAATCCACTAATCCATTTAGTTTTTAGAACTAAATCCAGGTATTTCAAGCTGAATAAGTTTGTTTTTTAAACAAGAATATCTGACATTTTTATTGCTCTATAAACATTATTATATATTGCGAAAGTAATCAGTTGGAAAAAGGAAGGAGTTGTACCTATTGCGCTGTTTGACAGTGCGGAGCACTTCCTTATCACAACAAGACAAGTATTCATTGTGAATAGAACCTAAAAGGAACGGATTTTACTATACCTTTTTAACCCCTTTTTTAGAAAAAATGGTAGATGAACGAATAGGCCAAATAATGGTAAGTGGTTATCGCTCTCCATGGGCACCATGACCGTAAAAGAATGTTAGATATTTTTTACTAATTACAATTAGTCCAGATTTTATTATTGTTCTGGCTCTACTTAGGATATTTCGTAACAACTATAGAGGGGACAGCGAAAACTCAAATACAAAACTAAATTTAGTAACTGAGTATGTAACTACTATGAGTAACTGATGTCAGTGGGAATGAATTTTGTCACAAATCCTATTGTACCCACTAGTGGGGATTGTCAGTGTCAAACCCCATTTACATTTGCCCGCGGTTTCGTCCACTTGGGGCTAGAGTTCCAATCAATTTGTCAGTGTACTTGACAGATGTTTCTAGATTTATTTTTGCTTTAAGGAAAATTGTGGCTGACGAGCATACAGTCCATTATAAGATGTGTTCATTATAAATTCCTAAGATATTATAGATATAGATCACTAGATATAAATGCATATTAGTATAAAGTATTCTATAACCTTTCGGCATAAATACGGCCAACCGACATAATTCATAACACTTTACATTCAATGTTTTTTTTTGGAAATAAAAATGGCATCTTAGAATGTAATGTTAATAAAAGTATCGTCGTAAAATCTCTGTGTATCCGCAACGTGTCGCCAACACACCGCTGTTAATAGGGGAAAGCCTGCCTCAGACCCGTAATTACCTCCCAGACAAATTACCTATACAATAAAAGTAACGGCACATAGGTAATTCTTAGCAATAAAAAGAAATGCTTGTCATAAATGTATTCAATTGGATATGCGACATTATTCACTATTTTGAAAACACAATATTACTTTGTTCTTGTAAATATATACTTGGTTTGTATAGTGTTGTTCTGGTGACTATTCAATTTGCTCCATCTTGAATTCCATTTTGGAAAAAATCCTAGCATAGAACAAGATGCCTCAGTCTATATAAGTATAGTATATGTCCTATATGTTAGGCGCAGGCTTCCCCTTGTAATTACGAAGAACCTGAACGTCACGCTGGTTTAGCGAATCAATGAATATTTAAACACACTTTACATATTTCAAAGTTTGTAATAGCTATTTTAGTTTAATATTTATGTCAGTTTAATCTATCTTTTAAACTGGGTTGAACACTCATACGGAAAATACTTAAGTGAAATTAATAATACTAAATACTTAGTCGAAAATATAATACTTATACAGAACTTTATTTTACTCCAAGTAATATAAACTCTTAACTTGTCCATATAAATGTCCATATAAGCGAAAAGTAACTTTCGCGTCTATGTATTTAAAGGTACCTATATACTGTGAAGGATATAAATCTAGAGATAGATGTAATTTTAGAAATAGTTTTAAAGATATGAAGGATAAATTAATAAACGCCATACCTGTTGGGCCACCCTAGGGTTTCCTGCGTAGTGGGTACAGAGACACATACAAAGACAAACACACCTCCCAGATCCGAACATGTCTAAACATGTTATGTTAAGTTACAATATGGGGTTCTTCAAGAAAGCTGTGAATAGGATTTTGCAAGGTCGGCGGCTAATCCGCATACCCCCTGGTGTAGCAGATGTCTATGGGCGGCAGTAACACTTACCATCACATGCGACCGCTTGCTCTTCCGCCCACTTGTATATAAAAAAAAATGAATATCTGACCGGGAATCGAATCCGAGATCTTTTACACGGCAGGCAGGGACACTAACAATTGGCATAATCGGCTATTGTTATCAATTAGCGTCACATGGGACGGGACATCCACCCAATAAACCAATAACAAAGAAAAACTACAGTTAGGCGACTTAACTGCGATTAACTTTAGCAGAAAATTAAAAGCGACGGGGACAGAATAAAAGCAGTTGGTGAAAATACGTGACCAATATGTCCCGAGTGAGTCTTCGGCACCGTTGATCTGAAAGTTTATGTAACTCACGTCCCACGAGTTTGCTTTGCCAACGTGCGATGGCTACCTTACAGCTTGCACGCTACCCACGGTTCACGGCTCGATGTCTCCGCTGCGATATCGAATCAAACTCCGATCGTCTGTTGGAACATACATTCCTATTGGAAATGGTTAAGAATTTTATACTGTGTGTTTAGTTTATAATTCTAAAATGTTCGCATTTTTAACACACACATATATTAAACGGGTATTAAACGTGTATGTTTACATTTCTTATTTTACAACGAAAGTAAAAAAGATAAATAAACACGTTTATAATATGTTTAATTGATAAATATGTGTTTACTTCCCAATAACGCTTAGAAAACCGAATGTAAATGGCAGAGGATAGAACCTTTCACCATTTTAATCATTTATCTCGTTGAAGGGGATTGAAGTACATTGAATCTTTAGTGTACATACATTGATGGCGAATAGTATTATATATAGGGAGCAATGCACTTTAATCCTGTTCGACACGACAAAATTGTTGTCATAGGATAATGCTTATAAATTATGATATTTATGTAATTATATTACATAATTGTAATTATATTACATAAATTATATTACATACTCGGTATTATGATATTTTATGTAAAGTAAATGAAAGAATTAAAAAATGTTTTAGTATTGTATTTACTCGTAGTAAATCCAGTATCTCAGATGCTCAAATATTTGTTTTATTATTAACTGAAAACTGCTCATTAAGGCGTCGGGTACGCGCTATAGCTTTATTCGCGAATCGTCGCGACTCGCAATGGATCGAAAGGAATTGAATGGAGTCGCTTAAACATGTTCGTACGACGTCGCAACTTCTCAGCTGTTCGTCATTTTTTATGACTCCCATGTCACCACAGCCAATGACCACTTATACCCGACGATGTTTTCAGATAGCAGCGCCGTCATAACTTTTTTACACAATAGCAGAACATTATTCAATTAGTAAAAAAATAGGGGTTCCTAGTAGATACATAATCCATAAAATACAATTCAAATAGCTTATTAAAAAGACATTGCAAAACCTCTGTCTTGAGGTAAAGGAGATTTCAACAGTTCTTAATATTAATATCGCAAATAAATACTTCCAGTTCTTATACCTTTCTTTTTATTAGTTTGTTTCTTAACCACACGTACAGCACTTCTTGTAACTCTTATCTCCAATCGTTATTTTAATTTTGTACCCGATCTTTCGTCCGTAGTTTCGACCAAACTTACTTATTAGAGAATTTAAATATCTTTGTGAAGTCTCTTCAGAAACGTTGGTTCCTGTTCTATTGTTATAGGAGCAGAGCCCACTAATTTACCAAAATTTGAACTTTCAAAGGGCTTATAATTAAGGGTCCCGGTGAAATTACAGCCCTGAAGTGCACACAACTTCATTTGTCGGTCTAAACTATGCGAAGTTTTAATTAAGCCTTTTATCAAACATCAAGGCTGGACATAGACTGGATGAATGTGTGGGTCGCAAGGGTCAGCCTCCAAATGAAAGGGTACGATGACTATCGAGAAGGCAACTGTTTCAATCACGTCAAAACTTCTCTCGTTAGAACGTACACGCGTCACAGTGTCCTTTCAAAACATTCCATTTATTATGACCCGCTCTTTCATGTTGTTTGTGAGTTGAGGCCCCTCGTCAATGACTAGCCGGACGGAGTTCAAACATTGCGAGTACCCAATATTCTAATCTATAATCACCATGACATAAATATATATAGTAAATGCGGTGATAGCCCAGGGGTGATTGCTCTCGAATCATATTCGTAAGATTGTGTCTTCAACACCGCCTTGTACTAGAGTTTCAACCTGTGTATAGGTTCGTTCAACTATCACTAATTTGACGATGTGGGAATACAGTGTGAGGAAACCCACGCGCCAGAAAATCGAAAAGTTTGAACCAAGTGTAATATTCACCAAACCACACTGGGTCCGCTTGATGGATTATAGCCGCTCTCCCTCGTGCTTACAGGCAGAGTTCTATGCTCTGCAATTTGACACTATTTATAGGAATAGGTATATTAATGATGGCGATTATATATATATATATATATGTGTATATGTACGGTAGAGTGTTTACACGCACCGGATACCCCGCACAAACTAAATAGAAAAACGATATCCGGCTTCTGACCGATTGCTACGTGACAGCGACCCGTGACAGTTGTTGTACTCGTATCAATCTTTAGAGATAATGAGTTTTAATGTAGTTGTTTTTTTTTGTCTTATATCTTTGTGTATATTTTTTGTGTATATCTTCATTTATTTATTCTTTATTTTGCTAGTGCATTATTGAGTGGCAATAAATAAATATGCAGAATAATAACTATACAGAGATGGTAAGGTAGGTGTAATCATAGTAACCTCTGCTTGCGGGCAAGCAGAGGTTACTATGAAACCTCCTCGTGTGGTCCATTCTATGTGGTCTGTCGCTGGTCCATTTGTCCCCCTGGATACGTTCGGAGGGAACGATGGCTCACCGACAAATCCGGGACGGTGCACCCTGGACAACAGTCAGTAACTTCTGGATCTGATATCTGAGGGAGGTTTGGCCAAACCACGATGCTAATTTGGTCTCACACCTCCGGGAAGGTGGCGTTTTTCTGTGTGCCCTTGCACAGATGGGGCACATGAAGGAACAAGGACGGTATCCGCATGTCCCTCGGCATGGGCGGAGGACACAGTGGAGAACAAGGTGGTCAGCCGTGGAATACTGCCCGGCATCCCAGTGGTGGTAGGGTACCCGGGTACAGGGGCACTGCCTGCGTAGACGGTGTTCCTCCATAGATTTCTTTGAGTGTCCCTTGGCGATGGGGGGCATTTGGAGAAACACGACAAGACTCTGAGTGTCCCTTTGCATGGGCGGAGGGCACGGCGGAGAGTCAGAGATGATCTCTGCGTTTCCCTCTGTATTGCCAGAGGGCACGGTGGAGAAATTGTGGTTAGTCCTGGGGTGTAGCCTGGCATCCCAGTGATAATAGGGTTACCCAGCTACAGGGGTACTGCCCCGTGGACGGCGCGCAGCGTTTCTTCCCCATTGGCCTGCGAATATCAGTCCGGGGCCCGCACTAGCGGGCCGTCACCGCTGGGGTTGCGGACGATTGCGAAAGCGCTCCTATGACATCAGCATTCGGTGGACAGGCGGTAGGCTTTTAGGCAGTAAGAGTCCGGCATACTCTTCCGCCGAGATGTAGACGGAGGGAATCATGAAGATTTCCCCCACGTAAAAAAAAAATGTAATCCTTAAAATTATGTAACAAATGACGCGAACTAAATTCGTTAATAGGTATGTAAAATTTGTGTGTAACCTCTATTTTCTTTTTCGGAAATTGACTCAAACTCTGCATAAGCTGCAGTAGTACAGAGCGCTGGTTTTCAGTGGAGCCATTACGTAGCCACGGACGTCGGACAGCAGTAAGAGAAGATGATAAACAAATAAAACAAAGAAATGGACAAATATGCCTTCTGTTTGTATCTTAACTATTTTTATCATTTGTGTGTACAATAAGGTCCATAAATAAATAAATTATTGGTAATAGTTCGGCTACAGCACAAACCAAAAACCAATCTGCTGCCATATTTTTTTCAGTGCTAGAGGGTAGCTAATTGATATTGTGTCTATGTGCGGTCTAATTCTATGACACTTTCGTCCTGTATCAATTGAACATACGTAAATTATACATACTCGAATGTGTATCTTTATGTGTATATTATATAAGAGGATTTTATGGGAACTTAAATAAATTATAAAAGTCTCGAAATAATAATTAATTGTTGAAACACATAAATTTACAAAAATAGTACACAAATCAGTTGGTCGCTCGGGAGACAACCGGCGGGTCCAGTGTCGACAGTGAGGCTCTACCACAAATTGCTCACAAAGCGAACACCGTATCGATCTGTGTCCCTACACAATCTATTTGGTCATCTGGTATCTTATCAGGGGTGGTCGAATTCCCAATCACTTCAACCCAATGTGATCTTTTGTGTACCCCTAACACTATCTTTTAGTCCCCTAAAATGATATCCATATAATGTACTAAAGGATATCCGGCAGTCGTGGAATACATAGAAGATCTTTAGGTTCAGGTCTCTGAATACATAGAAGTCGAGTGAACTGAGTGAATACTTATTCTGCAACTCGATATACCATCACATTTGGACAGAAGATGCATCATGGACTCTTTTTCCTCATTGCAGGCTCTGCTATAACCATAATCACCCTTTTAGTATTTACTGTTGGACATGGACCTTTTCCTGCATATTGTCTTGTGCATGTCGGTTTTGTGGTCTTAAAATGACACGCTGGTTAAACGGGTTGGCGAGCCCACTCTTTTATTTAATATATATTTTTATTTTTATAAAATATATGGCATACAAGCGGGCTAGCCACATGATGCCAAGTGTTCACCGCCGCCCATGGACAACTGCAACACCAAAGGGATTGTGCGTGCGTTGCTGACCTTACAGAATCCTGTTCACAGGTCTCTTGTGCTAACACTGGCACAACCAGTGGTCTTTTTGAGAAGTGGACATTATGCTAAGTGGTATTTTCGAGAAGTGGTCATTTTGCGAATTAGACATTTTACTAATTGGGTATTTTGAGAAGTGGTCATGATGCGTCAAATCTGGAAAAACCTCAGCTGGCAGTTCATTCCACATATTTCGGGTTCGCGGTATAAAGTGTATTCTTGATACATATTTTAGAGAAGATTAAAGGAAATCTAAACCAATAGATACATATGTGATACGAACCATTCGCAACATTTCTAATATAACGTTTTCAGTTTGTTTATCCTGTTAATTCGATTGCGAATTGTCCGTGACCAAATCGTAATAGAATGCTTTAAAATATATTTTCAGTGTCTATCACAGTTGATAGTTAACTGTTTATCGTTTTTCGTGGATATTTATGGGTACGAACTTAGAATCTAGATAATATTACATGACCTATTTCGAAATAAAGAATTTTCATTGACGTAAACTTTATGAACCTTTTTTTGCAAAAAAAAATCCATATATTTGAGTTTCTACCACTTTTTAATATAAATTTGTTAAAATATTTTTATTTTTCCACAAAATTACAATGGACCATATATATATATATATACCATATATATGTATTCAAAGACGTACCACTAGAACGGTAATAGTCCAGGGCTAGACGTAAATGTCACGCGATTAATTTAACAGTAACGGGGAAGTAATATAGAGGTAAACATGCTGATTCAAATAAATTCGTAGGCGGTCTCTCGCCCTTTATTTCAACACAATGAATCTGTAACTAAACTGGATCGCAAAAATTCCGGGTCGCTAATAAATGGCGTGATAGTTTCTTAAATACATAAGACTAATTTGCGAAACTATAGTATATTGTAGATGACTGATTAATATATATAAAAAAATGTGTAACACGTTCTGTACACTATATAACTTTAATTAAATACTAAAAAATAAGAAAATTTCGCTTCTAACTTATGACAACAAAAATACACTTCGCAGTAAATCTTAAAAAATAAAAGTTTTTTTGTCAATTTAATATTTTGTATTTCCTCCACGAGCCCGTATCACTTCAATAAGACGATGTGGCATGCTGTAAACCAAATTTTTAATACGATTTTGGTCTATGTTTGCCCATTCTTCCACTAGCGCATTCTTTAACTCGTGTAAGGTAACGGGAGCAGGAGAGCGTTGTCTCACGCATCTCCCGAGCTCGTCCCATACATGTTCTATGGGATTTAAGTCTGGGCTGCGAGCTGGCCACTCCATGCAGGTAATACCGACGTCTTGAATATACATATTGACCAAATGAGCAGTATGTGGTCGCGCATTATCGTGCATAAGAATGGAAATTGCACCCATATTCACTAAGAATGGACCAGCATGCTCATTTAAAATCTCTCCTACGTATCTGACAGCAGTCAGAGAACCGTTTTCTATGATCACTAACTCCGTGCGATCCTCTGAAGATATCCCAGCCCAAACCATTATTGATCCTCCACCGAATGGCACCTTTTCTTCAAAACACGCTTGATGATACCGTTCTCCTGGCCGTCTAAATACTCTTCGTCTCCCGTCGTGCGTAAATAAACAAAATCTGGACTCATCGGAAAACATAACCTTGGACCAATCTTCATCTGTCCATCGGATGTGTTCTCGAGCAAACCGTAACCTGGCAACTCGATGTTCTCTGAGCAGTTTGGGGCCGTTTGCTGGTCTATAAGGCTTTATATCAGCTTCACGAAGACGTCGCAGAATCGTATTAGAGCTCACATTGTTGTGGTGAATTTCTTGAAGACTGTTTCGGACCTGAACAGCCGTGAGATGTCGATTTCTTAACATAGTGCTCACGATGAATCGGTCTTCTCGTGTAGTTGTGCACCTTGGCCTGCCATTTCCTGGTCTCCTGATGTTCATGCCGGTCTCTTGAAATCGCTGGAGTACTCTTTGTATCGTTTATAAAGATACTCCTACTGTTCTAGCAGTGCTACGCTGACTTCTTCCTTCTTGTACCATGGTAATAATCCGTGTACATTCTTCAGGTGATAACGACATGATATTGCATTGAATACTCTGATCAATCCAAGGAACCATTTATAATGACAGCTCCGTTTGAAACAAAAGCAGAAAAAATATTCTTTTCCTAATTTTAAATTTTGAAATTTTTCAAAATGCAGAATATTTTTTTTTAAATCTGTAACTTGTACAAATGAAACCTCTAGCGATTTAGAACGAGCATTAGTAACCTCCTTACTACATATTATTTATTCGAGCGATCTAGGTATATAATTTATGGAGATATCACGGTTTTTATTAGCGACCCGGAATTTTTGCGATCCAGTGTATTTACTGCTTAATGTATCATAGCAGAAACGAGTCTTTGTATCTACGCTCTAGGTTGAAGTGTTATTACTAGTTTGAATAAACAAAGTAGGGTCATCAAGGCTCTTCGGCATCAAACACAATACAATTTACGGGCAGATTAACTAGTTGTGACGCTGTAACGACCTTTATCACAGTAGATACAATTGTTATGGGCGTGTAGATGGACGTATCTCTACGAAATAGTGGTATTATGTACATTAATGGGTGCGTAACGCCCATAGACAGCATGTCTGCGAGCATAACTCCAATGTCATGGGCCGAAGAACGTATTCGTAGTACGAATATAGCTAATAATGATGTAATGGAATTCATAGTGGAATTAGATTTTTTTTACTTCATCAGATTTTTTTTCTTCAGATTTGTCATAAATATGCCTTGTAGAGCACCTCGACATCGGGTCGGATTGTTGTAAATAAGATAAAACCAGGGTAAACATTCGCCTGTGTCTCGACTCTCACAAACAATAAACTTTCCATGGATACCGCATGTCGTGATATATTCAATGATATATAATTTGTCGAGTTTTAGACAAAGAACCATGTCAGCTGAGCCTGGTGGTTGATGCTGCCATGCTTACATGCCTTTCACTTATATTCTCTTACGTTTTTTATTTCTCATGTTTGTAGTATCATGTGATTCTTATAATTGTAATATTACAAAATATTGTCATCAATATTGCATGCAGTGAGAATCAATTAGATGAACATCTACAACGTAATTTAAAATGTTAACTTCATATACGTGTTGATGCTTCTGTTGATTGTCCTAAATAAATAAATGATCACGAATAATTATTACACAGGTATGAACTACGTGATCAGAAGCGCGTTCAAAAGTCAAAAACCTAATCGCTAATAATTTATTAGTGGTTAGTTTATATGCATTACACTATCCACATTCACTTGCTTTGCTTTAGGTTTTTGTCTTTAGAACGCCCATCTAATTACATAGTTCATTCCTATCAATGTAATAAAACATTTAATGAAAAAACAGAAATTTAATGTGATAAATAAATCATGAAATTGTGTTAATTACTCTATTAAAATATTTTACTTTTTCTACTTCGAATTAAAATTAAAATTGAATTAAATTTGAATTAAATTTTTTACATTAGATAAAGATATAACTGAAAGTATTTACCTTTTACAACGTTTTTGAAAGTCAAGTCAAACATTAATATTAAAATATCTGCGAACAAATTTTAATAATACTTTCTTCTACAAATAAGAAAATGAGGCTTGTCTCTGTCACGCCATATGGGCGAACTCCCCTTTGACTTTAATATTATTTGCAAATATTAGGCGCCTATAACGCGTAAGTGACACCAGTCGCTGATATTACTTTATGTACTTACCGACTGCCATAATAAATTCTTTTTCGATGATAACATTTACAACTCGACTTCCAATTTACAAAAGGATAAAGAGCAAAGGGCGAAGGCTAAACAGATAAGTTTACAGTACCAAAGATAAGAGTGTCTAATTTGTTAACTTTGGAAGTTCGTATTAAAGAGACGAATGTGGGTTCGGCGAAAACGATTTAATAGCGATATTTAAGCGGCCTCTTGATCCCCTCGCAAAACGAATAGGTTGCGAAATTGCTTTTCGAATTGGACTAGTTGGATGGTAGACAATTTGGCAAGACATTTGTATTCTTCTTGTGGAGAAAAATAGCATGTACCTCTAACATCTGATAGCGAACATCGTGGGACTGTCGGCAGGCACCGCGCGTTGGGCCCGAGCCAATCGGCCGATCCAAATGAAATATTTCATAGCAATTTAGGGACTTAATGAAAAAAGCCCCATTTTATTTTATATGTTACATATGGGGTTTCATTAGATATGAGCAATTTTGTTCGCATGCGTTTTATTGCTGGCATTAGTTGTATGTTGATCCAATATTGTTGTAATTCTATGTTATGTTGCTTAAATACATTTACAAAATGATAATGTAGCGGCATGCAATCTTCTTTGCGAAGATTAACCGGCCACCTTAATGGTTTTGACAGATACACTAAAACACGACATGTCCTGTGCAATAAAATAAAATTGTAAATTAATTTGATTCCATTGACCAACCAAAATTTTTTGATACATTTCAAGTCATCGTCCTTTAAACTTCATAAATTTTAAGCTTTTAAATGTTTCTTTCTTTGTTTCTTAAGCATATATTTTACTACATAATCAAAGCTTTCAACAATTCTATTTTATTCACCAGTCGTCTGTCAGTGTTCAGTCGTCTTAACTAGTCGTGATTTCATGTGTTTGACAAAAACGTCCAGGCGGCCAGTTAATCATAGTTATGAAGGTTTGATGCCTCTACAATGAATGTGCACAAATCCTGTGCCAATGTAAAAATATTATTTATGGGAAGTGATGATAATTGGTAAAAATTTTTTTTCCCTATTTTTAAATTACCAGCAGAATTTCGCGAGAAACTGCAAATTTATATTGTAAGTATCATTACGTAGACAACAACGTGTGGCAACAAAGATATATTGTGATGGCAAACTGTAACCGTAGCCGTTTTGCATTTGTTATCGCCATAATGGGAATAGCGATGTTAACAGTTTTCCCCCATTGTCTATAAATTGGATGCCGCGGCAATTTGCTCATCGTACTGTTTTTAAAATGGTTGTTTTATTGTTCTCCCTTTTATTTAAACTGAAATTACTCCTCATTCATTAGGACGGGAGGACGCCGCACACTCCATTTTTATTTTCCATTGTTGGTTTTCAAAATTAAGCTCCAGCAACAATTGCTTTGTTAATAAGGGTCTGACGATTAATTTGCTTTATTTTTTCTCGTTCCGAAGAAACAAGAAAGACTTCAGAGGACATTAGTCGTTTTAAGTCTTTTGTTCTAAGTAATAGCTACTACCGGCGGTTTCGCCCACATGGACCAATTTATTTACTTTTACACGATAAATAAATAAAACACGATTCAGTAAGGAAAACCATTTTACTTGTGATTGTTTCTCTAGCTTAAATAAAATACTAAAATTTTAAAGCTGTTTAATACTTAATATTTTAAATACTCCTAAAATATTTAAGGGAATTATTGGTATACCCTGTACCTTAAGCAGATTTAGCACAAGGTACAAGCTATTACATTATACTTTGGTCCTCTCAATGTTTGGACATTAAAACCGTTAATTGGATATTAAGTATTAATAAAATCCATACTTTGTAATTTGACTCATTTTTGGGTTGAATTTAATCACCCGTACTTAAAGATAAATCTACCTGTCAAATGAAAGGTACCTATTTAGGCTCTTCGGGGATCATTAACAAAGACTCTGCGGTACCGACCTCCGAAAAATTGTTTGTATTTCGAGTTGTTTACTCTTTACACGTAGAAAATGTGATGGTAATTTGTTAAGGGATTAATGTTTGAGCCCGTTTATGAGAGCGTGATGCGGCCATATTTGTTTGTTGCTACGGCATCTGTCAAGCTCAACTGGCGACAAAACAAACGGACGACGGATAAATTGCCCATCATATATATTGATGCGTGACACGGACGCGTTTTAATATTTATCAGCATGACTGCAACATTTTTTGCAACGGACGATGGAAATATTTTAAAATGAAATGCCTGTGTGGTACTCATACTGGGAAATTATTTGTACAACTAGTAAGCCAGTTTGTTCATATTATTAGCAAAGACGACAGGTAAAAACCAAAAAACCAATATGCACCAATACAGTAGACAATATTAAACCTGATGTACTTAGTAAATAAAATTAAAAATGAGAAATATTTAATTTTATTTAAACGGTGGCGCTAGGAAATCAGTGGTAAGTGGTAGGCGTGACTTGCGACCTTTTGCCTATTTGCTGTGGTTACTTTACATGTCAACAACTTCTATTTGTGCGTGGTGGAATTATCGCGACTTGTAGCTTTGAATTGTTACTGCTATATTAAATCGATTACATTCAAATCTAATACAGAAGTTAGTACATTTTTTTAATAAAATAATTAAGATAAATGTGTCTATTTCTTATCTAAAATTTTCTTATCCATCCCATCGAGTAGTGGATATAATATATACTCCCTACTTTCAGTTCCATCTAATTCAATTCGATATCATCCTATCTAGCAAAAAGTACAATGGGATAAACACTTTACCTCATTATACTTTTACTTCATTATACTTTCTCTATGCCTCATTTCCTCCCATCCTATCCTGCCCAAGAAAGAGTTCATCCGTTATACTTCCTATTCCCCTTAATTCCCAAGACGGCGTAATTAGAAGCGAGGTCAGGAATATATTGCTATGTTCTTTACCTCTGACATTAAAGTAATATTGAAAGTAATAAGACAAAATTGTTCACATTAATATCAAAGTTTAATTAAATTTGTTGAAATGTTTTATATACACATATAAATGCCGGTATACACATATAAATCTTCAAGTCAGGTCATTCTTTTATAATACAAAAAGGCAACAATTACCACTTGCGAATAACTCTAAATCCATAGGCCAGGATCTACACCTATTGTCTATTTTTGGAATTGATAGGAACCTATAAAATTCCATTCCACGAACCGTCTCACACCGCGAACCTGTTCGCTGTCGAACGAATCCCACGAGATCTTTCCGATATGCTACGACATGCTTTTACATGTCGGTAGCACAGCCGCATCCCTTCTGTTGTTACAGGTGTTCACTTACCACTAAGTGACCTGCATCTCTGTCTGCCTCCATTTTTTATAAAAAAATCTAACGAGAACTAGATAATAAACGATTACATTGGTTAAGAGCAAAGTCCGTAAGCATGTTAGTCTACAAATCATTGGACCATGCCCAATACCTATCATTTCTTAGAGAACATTGTCCAATTTTTAGAGGGCATTGTCAATGTTGCCTAAGTCTTTATGGGCAAAGATAAAAATTGTGCTCGTACGATATATCAAATCAACCATGGTCCTGACCATGGTGACATTGAACGGACGAAACGTGATGTACAAGGCATGCTAGTTGCCTGGATAACAATAATAACAACACGATAACAAAAATAGTAAATATGCAGAACGGTGATGCTTATTATTAACAACTTATGTTATTGTTATTATTAGTTCATCATTGTATTATTAACAAGGCAAACCGACAATCGACTTATTTCGGGCGAGAATGACCCTTCATAAAATAACTCTTAGTACTATTTGAAGTCCACGAAAATATGTGACCTGCATCGTTCTTCCGTACCCTCTAGTAAAACGTTGTCCATGAAGAGTTCAACTTCAAATTGAGTAAAGGTCGCAATGAAATATAGATTTACATTGCCTAACACTAGTTGGACAGTGTCGACATTGCCGTGATTAAACTGGACAAGGAAACCAAATGAAATGTGTTTAAAATTTAGAAGACTAGATAGCAAATACAGCGAAGCGATATACAATGTCGGTATTCCTGAACAGTGTTTCTCTGTTACTCGCAACTCATTGATAGGATTGCTAAAAATGCGATAGAGTGGAAAAGCAATACAGATTCCCGCTTTAATGATTATGGATGCTCTAATTTACAAAGACCATTGTATCATGGCTACGTACGCCATAGTAACTGTTCCTCCCTCCAAATGTTCGCGTTATTAAAAATAAAAGTTTGTTACGGCGCGAGTTACATGTGTGTTACACTGAAACTTTACGCGGCACGCAATAATGTACGTTCGCTCTAAAATTTTCCTAATATTAAAACTTTGGGAACAATTGACGTGAACTTGGTCTTAGAACGTCAACTGAGATTTTGCGAATTATATGATGTGTGATGAAACTGAATAAGTTATTTTGTGAGAAATTAACAGTTTTTGATTATTTTAAGTAAGTATACAATTAATCGTATCTCTGTTATATGAAAAATTAATGTAATACTGTAACAACATTGTCTAGCTATAGCAACCAACAACCTACAGCATTGTCTCAGTTTACAAAAAAACAAATTCACTCTGACATTAAACACCTGGCCTCAAAAAGCATAGCTACATACTATCGAGATTCTACAATTTTCATCGCTCATTATTAAATCGCATACATTATTAGTTTTACATTATTTTGATACATAATTACCATAAACGTCTTTAGAAAGTAAGATACTAATTATTATAAAACAGATATTTTTGTGTTTAAACATGATTTTAGTGGATATTACATGAGTCTTTTTGTATATAACATTATAAAACTCTGTTAGTTAATATGAACGTCTTCTTAATAATTTAATCTGAACGTCCATCGTGTCGATCTCTACTGAGCTACCAGTACTCCTCGTCGCTAGAACTTATAAGGATTCCATTTCCTTAAAATTTTGTATTTAAACGAATACCAAAAATACTAAATGAGCAGATAATCACGATCAATAACACAAACTATTTTTAAATAACTGAAATAAATAATTTTAAATTACTGAGAATATCATCACAATGTCGATATCACACAATGTCGACATAGGACAGCGCGCGACTCCTATTTATTGTTGTCACCAGAGAACCTATACCTAACCTATCTTTAAATTTGCTGCCATCGATTTGCTACCCGATCAGTATTGTTTGCTGCCCATTTAATTATGTCTCCTTCATAAGGACAAATTTTATGATTCTATATCATGCAAGAATTTTCCGGGTCATTACTTGCCTGTAAATACAACTCAATAGAAACCAGGATACAATATTACCAGCAAATAGCTGCGGCGATATCTTGATTGTCATCATAATCTCCATCACATTCGTATGCAAATTAAATCAATGTCTGTATAAAGGGCGATGGTAAACTCTTGATTCCATAGCTCCGCACGCAATGCCGCCATAAACTTACAACTACGGAACTAAAATTTCAACGCAACTTTATTTTTATCAAAGGAAGTCGTTAGACGGTATCTGAACCACCTCGCACATATTAACATACATAATTATAGGTAGTTTAACAACTGGAGCTCTGCCAACATGAACCGACTTATATTATATGAGTATTACTGTTTTTAGGTTTCCGTTAGAGGGGGAAACAATGTGTTCTCGCCTGGATCTATGTAATTTCGGTGGAACGTTCCGTCTTTATTTATGTTATCGGAGTTCTGTAACCGTTTCAGCTCGAAACTAGAACGTATTTAATTTCTGCGGAAGATGGTAACGGTATTTTATTGTAGGTTGTAATTATTCACTAAATACTCGCTTATAAAATGAATGATTAATTATCTGTAGAATTCGAAATGAAACAAAAATTAGGTGATAATACATCCTTTACAATTTTCTTCAACTATTTGTCTTTTTAGAGCGGTGATAACCGTGATCACTCCTATCCTCGGCAAGAAATATCACTATCTCGACGTTGAAGGATAATATTGTGAAGAGACCAGTATGTTCCAAAATTTTCGCAATTCGCAATAGGCCCGCGTGATGGATTATGTGCTCTGCAGTGAAACGTTAAAAAGGCTGACAACCTTTTCTTACGCTAAAATCATTCTTATATCTTAACGAAGAGGTATTAAAAAAATGTCTATCTAGATCTAAAGGAAACATAAATGTGAGATGACATCTTCAGAACGAGTTTCAAGACAGTTTCCACGAAGCAATATTTAATTTCCCTAAGGGTTGAAGCAATATCAATTGTACGAGTAGGTATAGGAATTGAACAGGTGTTAGTTGAAACAACAGCCGAAACCGTGTCAAACAATATAAAAATAAACGTTGATTAGATATTGATTTTAACATTATAGAATTCTCCTATAATTAGGTACTCACAGTTAGCTACCAGTATTACTCGTAATTCGAAGTTAACATACTTTTTATAGCTAAAATTTTCCCACGAAACAATTATGTTACTTTATTTTCAAAAGTTTGCAATTGTAAAATAATATTTTTAGACATCTATAAAAAAAATATTTTCACAAAATAATATTTGTTATATTATATTTACAAGCAAATGAAAATACATAATTAAGTCGGCGGATTTTTTCTGCGGGTAGGTAGGCCGTTGTAGGACAAAACAAAGAGACTATATTTCCCTTTATTGTCAAGTACAAGGGCACTGTAGCTGACACTTCGATTTAGTACCGACCCTTGGTTTGATAAAAGTCCTTTCACCGGGCCCACCCATTATTTAAGTATAAACAGCAAACGCAAGCCTATTTCAATATAAATTAGTTCTGTCTGAAGTACGATTTATTTTATTTGTATGAAGAAATAGAAAATCGCTGTATGAAAAGTAAAAATCTAGTTATTTTCAATATGAATTGAAATAGAAACATAATATATGTGCAGTAATAATGAAATGGTAAAGAGATTGTTTTGATTCAGATTCAGATAAATGTATTTATTCGTGGCCACCACGTCCTGCTCTACGGGCATATGAATTTGTAATGAAAATATACTCGTTCAAAGTCCATAGACTTTAAAATAGATACAGACGTAACGCCTCCTTTTAATGACGGGACGTCCTGAAACTATGCTAATTGAGTACACGCCGCATATGTAATCACACTATGCCGATCGCTTCCATTACATTTCACGTCCCATCACACAAAGTTTTTAAACACTCTATTTAAGTTTTTAAACGTTTATACTTTTACAAAGTCATAGTAACCTAAAATTTAGATAACATTATTGTTCTTAATCTTAATGTGAAGAAGTAATAAAAAATCAATTATACAATCATCTACATGTCACCCAACAGTATATTATTAATAAATTGGACAGACAAATATTTAAACTCTGTTGAATATTGCAATATCATCATTATTTGCCTATATTATATAATAAATGATCACGGAAACGTTCGTTAAATGTACAATAGGATATGGAACAGTGAATAAGATTTTATTTGACATTGGAAACTGAAAACATAAAAAACTAGTCGTCTTATTTGAACGCTCTATTCACTGTTATGTTTAGTGAATGAGACTTTTTGTTCTTTGTGTTTATTTTTTTCAAAATGTCAAGGCAAATCGTAGGTCATATGAAAATGTTTTCAAACCACATAAACACTACGCAGGCAAAAGTAAAAATTTGTATCTGTAAAGATATATCAATAAAATCTTTCATGTATGTGACAGAAGAACGGAAGGGCCAAATTAATGACAAAATATACTTACATTAAAGTGGAATACGAAACCACTTAGGGAGTATGTCACGCGTCAATCTACTTTAACCCTCAACTAGACATCGTAATATTTACTACTTTCATAGTAGCTTAATTTGGATAATTTTTTTGATTAGAGTACCTAAATAAGTAATAATAATTTTAAGTTACTCTCTTCGATAAACTAAAGCCGTGTCATAATGAATATTAGATGACACTTAATTAAATTAAGTAAATAATGCTGATGACATTTAATTTCCAGTGGCTCACCACCATAACATCTTTGTAATTTTAACATACATATCGCTTAAATTCTTGGAAATGCCTAGGTAATATCTAATCAGTTTCACTAATAACCTAATTAGTACTTTATTTGATTAAATATAAGACAATTTATTCATCGAGAATATATAATATTATAACTTATATCAAAAGATCTGTCAAATATCAAAATATTCAATTATTTTTCCAATGAAAATGTACAAATTACTTGAATTTGTATCAAACAGGGTTAAATTATGCTTTATTGTACAAACCATAACACCTAATTTTCATATTTTAGAATATTCTTCGTCCATTTTAAGTCTAAATTTTAATTAAAACATTAATTTTGAATGACCAACTTTATCAATTTTATGACTATGTAAAGTGTTAATATTCTACTAGAAATATAATTAGTAAACTCCTTTGTTATTATAAGTACACATTACAGCGAAATAACAAACAAAACAGTAGCATTTTTTATCTGACTGCAGTTTCTTCGCAGTCGATTCGAGAAAAGAGAATTGATGCTAAATGTCCCTTTTTGTAACGTAACAAAGAGCTTGAAAAATAGCACGTCTGAGGGGAAGAAGGGAAAGTAAATTCAGCAATTTATGGCTAAGACCCCGAGCCTTATATTTGTTGCAAATGAAGACGCAGCGAGGTGACAATTTGGGAGTGTTGAAACGAAATGACCGTCCCGGGACAAACCGGGGTACTGTCGCGGTTCTCAACTTTTATTGATAACCCTTTTGGCACTCCTAAAATGTAGACAGGGTCTCCTGTGTAGCTAGTAGTTGGATACTACTAAAAGCACCTCTATAACCAATCTACGTATGGAGTAAAAATAGTTATTAGTAGTCGACTCACAGATATTATATACTTTTTTTAAAAAAAAAACTATTGAACATTATGGTACAAAAGGTAAGCATAATGCCTTAAGGTATTCTCTACCTTTACTAACCTTTGGGTGACCAGAGAGATATATTGGAAGATGCGATCAGAGGTATAAATATACTCAAACGACAAACAGTGTGAATAATTTATCTTCCAATAAATATACTTGATGGATACATACAATATCATGTCATACATTTTGCATACATATACCTAAATACGTCATCGATTGAACTGTATATATCATAAAAATACATATATATATACATATATATGTACATATATTATACATATATCATAGATGTACCAAATATGAAACAGGTTACGAAAGTAAGGACAAGTACAACAACATCAAATGTCACTAAAAATATAATGACGTTAACTGAAAAAAAGGATGTTGTTAAATATGAGATGTTAGAGCATGCTTCTATAATAATTAAACATAAAGTTGAAAAAACTAAATCTTAAATAAAAAAAATTAAATTCAAAATTAAAAAGTCCGTGGTGACAATAAAGCTCTTTGCTCTAATAAAACCACACATTTTAAAAACAATTAGGTATGTATTGAATATTTACCCGGGACAAGACTCTATAGCTCTAGGTCCTAATGGCTGTATTTATCATAGAACGGATACAAATGTATCCTTATTTCCCTAATGAAGAATACCTCATACCACAAATGCACTTTTGTTGCTGGAAAACAAAAACTACCGCTAAAACTAAATTGCTGCCGGTGCTGCGGTTACATTCCGATCTCTGGTACGGTATGCGACGCTCTATTGAGAGGGGTGTTGTAATTTTAACAACTAGGTTACATATGAAATGAGAATTCATATGAATTTATTTATATACTTTTGCGTCATAAAGCAAGATATCAACATATCAAAAAACAATTTAATAAAGTGTATATAGAAATGTGTTAAATCTAGTTGACATCTCAATAATGTGACGAAAGACAGCGTGATTGACATTTTAGCAATAAATTTAATTGTCAATAAGCTATTGGTTAAAAGTACAAATAATGAGTAAATATAAAAAGAAAGTATAATGAGTGAATAGAGTAAAATTACTTATAAATGACAAGATAATATGCTCCACGCGTAGCTACAAAGAAACGTCATTCAAATAGTCAACATGTATTTTTTTTTATATTAATAAATAACACTACACTCAACGGCCTACACCCAAACTAGGATTTATTATCGTAGCCAGATGCATTGGCAAACACTACCCAGATGCGAACGAACATTTTACTTTAAACAAATAAATGTCCAACCGGGAAATAAACCCGGGACTTGACTTTACTGCACATTATCGTACAAAAGGCGAGCTTAATGCCTTATGTACGATAATGTAATTGACTGAAACAAACCAATAACTCTAAGTACAAATCATGGATCAAAATATGTTCACCCCATGTGAGGAAAGAGATAATATCTACATCTCAATATGTTTTCCACTTCATTTAGTAGATTCGATGTCGACTCCGTTTACTATGCACCACACATTCTATTTGCGAGACATCCTGTTAGGTTTCCAATACATCTGGTCGGTGGTGGCGGGCCAGCGGACCAATGACTCCGTACGTGCGCGAGTTGACAATGCTCCCTCACACTAAATAGACTCTAAATGAACGTTTGCTCGGGGAAACTGTTGACTACTTTTTACTTTTCAGACTTCCACTCGGCTCCGGGTTCAGTAACAGCAAAATGAGTGTTTGTGTTGCCGGTTTTATTTCCGACAAACAAGTTATACGATACGTTATAATACAGCTACAGTTTTTTATTATTGTATTAAATTATTGTGAATAAAATATCGACTTATTGTATGAATTAAATATCGAAAATAAGGTTCCTTTATTCAGATAACGTCACATTTATTGTATTATTGATAGCACCTATCCTATCAATTCCATGTGAGCTTCCAAGCAAAGTCTACATGATAGTTTCACGCCTGTCAACATTAGTCCCCAAAACACACCGGTGAAGAATCGGGCACAACTTTTCTGATTTATATTTTTTTCCATTTTATTTTGGATTAATTTATTGTATACAATTTAAACATAAACTTATAATTAATTTATACACCAGTTAAGGTGTCACTAATTACTTTGAACATACATATTAACAGTGGGTTGGATACATAATGAAATATTACAGGTACACTGAGAGTTTTTAAAATATAGGGTACAGACTAGGTACATACAAAATATCAATATTAGTAAAATACTCTAATATTTACAAGATGGCTAAAACGTCCTCTTGTAATCGTCCTCTTGGAAACTATCGAAAATGTACCGAAACGTCCTCCCGTTACCCATCGCACTAGTCGGACCTTACATCTATTGACTTAAATCGTTTTTCACAATTTTAACAACTGCTTTATCTGATAGGAAATCCTTGATTTTTGCTCAGGAAGCTTATAGAGCATATGGTTCAATCAACTGTCTTTAAAATGTCAAAAGTATGTCGATAGGTGGTCGATAATATAATTAGGATTATACATTATTCACCCGGGGGATATCAGCCAGGTGCAAGTGGAATAAGCCATATAATCTGTGGTACAAGTCAATACTTCATCTGGTTATAGTCATCGATATGGGAATGTAGCATATATTGATATAAAAAATTAAAAAAAGGTTAATTTCATATATTTATTGTAAATTGTAGGTAGGTACATTAAAGTTACAATATCTAATTACGTACAACAACCTGGAAGGGCACAGCAATTCAAAGTAAAAATACATACGTTAAATATTAAATACATTACTAAATTATACATTATTAAATGAATTATTAATTGGCTTCTTAATTATTTTCCTATTATTTATTAAATTATGTTTAAGAGTAAATTAAATTGGCACGAGAGTCACTGTTTAGTTCATTTAATTACTAAACTTATATTTATATTATTATTAATATCACTGATATTTATATATATCAAATACTTATATTATTTACCATCGAAATACTCTTGCAGTGTGTAAAAACATTTGCCAATTAAATATTTACTTAATTTATTATTAAATGTAGTCAATTTTATACAAGTTTAGGAACTGAATAATAGATTTGTATATACATTATGTAGGGACTCGAACTAAATATTTTCATTTCACGTCAAAATGAACACCTAAATTTAGGTTTAGGTGTTTTATTACATCAAATGTAATTATAACGGCAACTTCATGAGTTAAGATTTATTGTTATGACAGTGCCTTTAATCTCTTTCAATTAAGAGCAACGACTAAACTGCATGATATAGAAACCGTATAATGAAATTTATCTATCACATTATAAACACGGTAATTGTGAAATAGCATAATAGCCGCTCTGGAGTTAATAGTTCCGTGAGACTGTTTGTTCCTAACATTCCTGGCACAGATTTATTTGCCTATTTGAGTCCCGAATGTCCCTACCCGAGGTTCGAATACTGCACACCCCATACAAATTGAAAATCAATGAACCGCGGAATTCAATTTAATATGAAAAGCTATTCATCTTTCAAGTTCCTATAACATTGCTATTACATAAACCGAAAACGTTGTCCTGGCAAACTTGGCCGGTAATAGCTTTTTATGAGGAATACTCGTTGTATGATAATATTGCCGTTCTAACGGTCTTTCTTTTTTAACCAGAAAGGTTCAATTTGCAAAATGGAGTATTAATAAGTAATAAAAGTATGTTAGAGATTTCAAAGAAGTGTCACTCAATCAATTTTGATTAATCCGATACAGATCGGGAATACGATCTGTATTTGTACTTCAATAACATGAAAATTCAATCCAATGTATTATAGTTACTTACGTAATATTTTTTACAGAAATAAAAATTCAAGTTACTTTAAAAGCTTTCAATGAATAATTTTAATAAATAATTTAATTTCTGGGAAGCATACATTCCCTAAGTATAATAATCACGACTGTATTGTAAAACTAATTCCTACCGCTTTGTTACTTCGATATCAGCCTATTAAGTTCTTATGCAGGACCCAGACCTATCCTAGTTTCGGGACATAATCCACCAAGTTGGCTCAGTGCGATACACTAAACCGCAGTAGCACCAAGAGGTACCTATTTTGGACTCTCATTCGTAAGGTCGTGAATTCAAATCCCGACTCTCGCCTTCTAGCTCGACGCGAAAAAAAACATCTCGGGAAAACCCGGATGCCCGAGTATTATAAAATATCTAAAGATACGAGTATTCACCATACATCACCCATTAAAACTATTTCATTGGTAAAACATATTTTAATCCCTGTTTTTAATAAACTCTTTTCAATTTATATGTGTACGTTTTTAATAAAATTGACATCAAGTTAGTTTTTTTTATAGTGAAGTAGGCGGACAAGCAAGCGATACCAGGTGATGGTAAGTGTTACCGCCGCCCATGGACACCTGCATCGCCAGGGGGTATGCGGGCGCGCCTCCGACCTTGCAAAATCCTATTCACAGCTTTCTTGAAGAACTCCATATCGTAGTCTAATGGAAATACTCCTCGAGGCATTGAATTTACCGCGATGTGGAAATAAACGGGGAGAAAAGTATGGAAACACAGACATAATTTATAACAGTTAGCTCACAGCCGGCTCCCAAAATTTGCTTCGTAAATAAGACTCAGTACGGAAAAAAATATGTCCCTTCCTACCCTCTTTGACAGAATATATTTTTCAAACTGAATCTGCGACTTGTCACTCATTGTTTTGAAGTTTACACGTTTTTACACGTCAATATTTGACTTAAGATCAATCTTCATTACAGTCAATTTTAATTTAGAGTAAAAAACAGATAGAATAACAAGTCAACTATAAAATTATAATTCAGCAGGCAATTAGAAATTATTGAAAATGAACTGTAATGATTGTAACTACGTTCATGCAAATTTAGTTTTACCCATTACATATAATTAATTAATATATTTTTGCAGCATAATATCTTTAGTTATTGTATATATATATATATATATATATAATTGACTCATTATAACATTATTACCTAAACCAATTTGGCCAATGATTTTGCGATGCGTGTAGTAGAGAGCAGTGACGACGATAGAGCAGGTCATTCGTTACCTCGCACGACTTATTAGACTAGCAAGGTAATGGACCCAGTACCAAAATATATGCTATAGCGACTAACTTTGTCCATAGTTGTAGTTCTAGATTTAAGTGTTTTAGCGTAAAACGAAATATTTTGTTTTCGGTTAATAAACTTTACATTTTACCATAATCAAATAGCTTCTATGAAACTTCGAGTATGAAGCATAACGCTCAAAGAAATAAGTAAATTCCTTTCTCTATGTCATTTTCGTTTCTATTGTCTATATTGAACACATAAAACAAGATTTTCAATGTCAATTGAGGTGATCAAAAAAACCCTTGAATATGCCTGATTTGTTTTAACGTGAGTGACAACTCCTAAAACGTCATAAGCTGGCCAATTGGTTAGCCAATTCATAGTTTGTTGGGAATCTGAGCCTCTAACACTAACTAAAACCTTGACATTTATAAGTTGAAACTTTTACGTTTATAGTAAGTAGGTTATAGTTTGAATTTTAGCTTTTTTTTTTTTTTTATGTACGAAGGCGGCAGACGAGCATACAGTCCACCTGATGGTAAATGGATACTGTCGCCCATAGACTCCATAGCCCATAGGCCCATAGACGCCCATAGCTCGCACGATATACTGATTTTTTGCGGTTAGCAAAAAGAAAATGTTTGTTTTATATAATAGATGGCAGAGGAACGAGCAGGCCTCATGATGGCAAATGCTCAACGCCGCCCATAGACACCTGCAAAACTCCAATGGGCATGTGAGTGAGCTGCCGACTTTGTAGAGTCCTTTTCACAGCTCTCTCGAAGAGCCCCATGTCGTAGCTTAATGGAAAAACCTTAGCTGGCAGTTCGTTCCATAATTTGTGGGTTCGCTTTATAAAGTGTCTTCTGACCACACGGTACGGGATCGAGTCTTTGTCAATGATGAAAATCATGTCAAAGATGAATTTATTGAAGCGGTTATTAAATAAAAAAAATATCCCTATATTAGACAGCTGATACATAACATATTGTTGTTTTAGGGAGATTTTAGAGAAATCTACTTGTTGTTGAGTTCACAATTTTTGGTTCACAAATTCGGAATTTTTTTACTAAATCTCGACTATAGATTTTTTTTTATAGACAAGAGGATGGACGAGCGAGCGGTCCCACGTGATGGTAAGTGTTACCGCCGCCCATGGACACCTGCAACACCAAGGGGTATGCGGGTGCGCCGCTGACCTTGCAAAATCCTATTCATAGCTTTTTGAAGAATCCCATGTCGTAGCTTAATGGGAAGTCCTCTTGAGGTAGTTCGTCCCACAGCCTACGGGTTCAATAGTTTGGTTCGATAGATTGACAGAATAGTAGTTTTGGGTCCTATATCTCGGTTAAGGTCGAAGATAAATTAAATCGGTTGAGTAGTTCCATAATTATATGTCGTTAAATAGCGCACGTGACGCTCTATAGCTTTTGTTAAACACTTTTCTAAATAATATCGAAATTCCTCCCGGCTGACGATGTCATCAACCATTTATGTTTTTCTAACGTTACCCTGTCAACAAGATCTAATTGATTCAATTTTATTTCCTCGTCCAAGTAACATATTCACCTATTTCCTCCATAATGGAAGTATTTGTAATATCATTCGCCTACATTACGATTATTTACAGATCCGTAATTACATTTCATCAAAAACAAATGCCATATCAAAATACCTTTGAACGAATTTTACTTAGATTACATGTTTTGAAAGATAAAAGTGCTCATGTGTTTCTGTCGTATCGGGCAAAGCCTGCTCGGCAATATCCACTTAATTAAATGTCATATTATTCTGTCAAGTCGAGACGCCGTCGCTCTTGTCACGCCCTTTTGATATTCGAGGCATGAACAGTGAGGCAATTAAACGCCTATAATTACTATGTTAATTACAGACACTGTTCTTGTTTCTCATCTCCCTATGCCAGTTTCGTTGTTATATTATAAACATAAATTCGCTGCAAAGTTAATACTAATTAACGAGTGAGAATGATTACAGAGCAACTATTTGTATTGCAACTGAAGAATTTTAAGCTTTATGAGTTAAAGATTTATGTTTATAAAATAAGCCTCTCTGGGCTGACTTAATCTCAGTACTTAAGGCGCGGTTTTGTAACAACTTCAATGTTTTTGGGTTACGAGCTCCGGGGGAAGACGTGAAATTATGTAATGACTAATGGTAACTGTGAAAACTGTGTGAAAGTATATAATGCTTCGAATAAAATTAAATTCTCTTATAAGTAAATTATAATTATCTTTGAGTAAAATTTTGGGTAAGCTAACCGACTATTAAAGTGACCGGAAAATCACATTTCACCAAGTCCGAGTATAGCTAATCAGAGAACGATCAGAGATACACGACACTTTTAGTTGCCGATTAGTGATATTTGTTATGTAACAAAACGTGAAAGAGACCCTAACACTAAAATATTTATATACTTGTAATGTTCTAATTTCTAAAGGACCTAAAAGACGTTTAATTTATCACATAAATGAATAAAAAGACAGAAATCTCTGGAGACCCTTTATGTTCGACATAGGCATATTCTCTATATTCTCTAGCAGTAGAGAGATAGACTGATATGTTATTATCCAATAGACAAAATATTTGCCTAACACTACCACGTAAATTACAATGCTAATCTAAGTCTAAGCCATATCTCACTTCTCCAACCTAGAGAGATAAGCCAAGTGACACGTGCATTGTGTATTATGATTCATAATAAAGTTAGTTTAAACCTAGCCGAGGACGTTGTTAGTATACGGTATAAATCAAGACACGGGATTGTACATCGTACGGCAACTTAATCTCACCTGCAGTGTGCGAGCCACACCACGATAATACGTCACGTTATATTACGTCGTTTATTACAACCTCTACACTTGTTGTTTTGTAATATATATTGTGCGACTTCATTTACGTGGATTTCTTTTTTCAGAATGGCTAAATTCTTGTAGCCCTAATAGCCTTTCAAGAGTCACCGGACTTGTATAGTTTAGGGCGAGAGCAGAAGGCGCTCAGCCAGGAGCGAAGGCTATGTGCAGCAACGAGCGCTCCCCGCCGGTAGACCGGCGGAAGGAACGGACCTCGGCTTAGGGCGCTGCGTTTTGAGGGTACCGCGGGATCACGAGTCGGTGAGAAATTACGTGGAAATTAATAAAACTATCGCTGTTATACTCAGAATTTTTCAACCATGGAATTGTTACCGTGTTGGGTTATCAATATATATTGAAATTATCTAGCTTCTCTTTATAGATGTTAAAGAACAATAGTAAGGCTGTTTTTGGAATTTCCTCTTATCATGGGTCCCGAAATACACGTAAAGACAAACACAAACTGTCCAAAGATCCCATCGAACACTTATCTTTTACATGTTTTACCGACAAGGAAGAAAATCAGGAAGTTTTCGCACAACAGGTAGAATCAATCGGTCGTCAAACAGTAATAACATATTAACTGTAAAAATAAAAATAAAAAATATATTTTTAAAAGTATAAAATTTAAAAAATGTGAAAAATTAATACAAGGTACATATTCAATCATTTAGAGAACACTGCTGTTTTTGAACCTCATTTCGAGGAACTACAGTACTACGTATTAATTCACATTTAATACACGCTCCTTGTAAAGGCGGATGGGAAACTCTAGTCCTATTCGATGCCATGACATTAACGATGAGTTGCAGGATTTCAACAAGGAGCACTGTCGCTTTTACACACGTAAGCGCGCTGCGCTCACGCACACGCCTTCACACACACACACACACACACGCGTACTTTTTCTCTCTCTCTCACAAACATATACATATTTATTCAACACATTCATACACATAGTAATACTCGCCATCAGCTTCTGCGTACTTACCGGTGTATTATCTGCGTACCTACCGGTCCCTGCGACACAGGCATGCCTTGTGCCAGGACTAAAGCGTCACTGGTTTTCTGGCTAGCAAGTGCTTGTTGTGTTTGCCTTACTAATTTGTTCAAAGTGGCCACTTTCAACTTAGTTATCTTGGCTTGGAATTCCAAATTCAAATTCATTTCAATTTAAAGCTATGACATTTTATTTCATAATCAGTTTCATAATTTGTTTTCCGTCAAACGACTTTATGCTTAGATATCGTTATGTTTACGACCATGGAAACGTTAAAAATTTGCGTTATTTACCAATATGAGATAACCAACGCAGCGCAGACGGCACGCAATATCAACGATGTGTACGGAGTAAACACCGCAAACGAACTCACGGTGCGTTTTTGGTTAGATCGTTTACGTTCTGGAAATTTCGACTTCAAGAACAAGCCCCGTGGACGATCGGAGACTCGGGAAGTCGTTAATGACGAATTGAAAGCAATAGTGGAAGCGGATTCACCTCAAACCATGTCTGACTTAGGAGCAGCCTTCGGAGTAAATGACAACATGGTATTGATTCATTTGCGTCAAATCGGGAAGTGAAGAAAGAAGTATGACTTAATGAAAGTCAGCTGCAAACACGCGCCGAACCTTACCTTACTTTGATGAACTTATACAAAAATGATGAGATTCTGAATCGCATTGTCACTTGTGATGAGAAGTGGATATACTATATGATAATTGTAAACTTTCTTTACAATGGTTGGACCTAGTAGACGCAGCCAAATCCATCCAATGCTTCGCCATGATAACGTTTGCTCACATTCTGCACGACAGACAGTCTCAAAGTTACAGGCGCTTCGACTGGAAACTTCCGTCACCCACCGTACTGATCTTGCCCCTACTTGATTTGAATTTTTTTCGGATTTTGGATAACTTTTTACAAGAAAAAAAATTCAACTCCCATGAAGCTATGAAAACCGCCTTCATAGAATTCATAGGATTCCGTCCACGGTAGTTTTATAGCTAAGGTATCAATCAACATACACTAAAATGACAAAAGTGTATTGATAATAATAGACAATACTTCGAATAATTAAATATATAATTTTCATTAAAAAAAAAATATTTGATTTTTTCCATATGAAACGGTAATTTCATAGGTAAGAAGGAACAAATATTATATTTGACTGAATGAATACATATTTACATTACATTATTAATCTAATTTTGTAATGAATTTATTGAAATTAAAAAATCATTTTTAATCTACGTTTATTTTCTACCCTAATTGTCGAATAAGTCATACAATACCTATATCAATTTCAAAAGCAGTCAGGTACCGTATTGGACAATGTTCAGCAAAGCGATAGAAATGTAATCGATATGTCCATTGTCCAAGCAAATTGTCTTGGTGTTGCTGATGTCTGCATTGGTGCTGGATAATTTTACTGCTCTGCCGACCTAGCAAACCTAGCAACCTAGCAAATTGCGTATGAACTTTAATTGTGTCCATAGCCAGCTCGGCATTGTTACAGAGAATGCTATCAAAGCGTAATAGGGACCTGCACGGTGCGGGATTTATATTATTAATAGCACTGCATACCTACATGCCAGGTATACTTGTATGCGTGTTCTTGTAGTAGGGTTAATACATACCGTTCATGTATAACATACACGCAATTAGTATTTTCAAATTAAATTCCATTTTATACAGTAATAACAACGTTAGAATAGCACCGGTGCTTTTTGCATCGACACAAACGCATGCAGTCGCGATTCGTTGTACAAATGAATTAGGCCTAATGAGTGGTAGTTCTTAACTATGAAGTTATTTACTACGAAGTTAATTACCACGGAGCGCTTATCACGAAGTCTATTTAGCACGAAGTAGAGTAGTGTGTATTTGTGTAATAAGTAGTGACCACGAAGTCGTGAGTAGTAAGTAGGGGAAGTAGAGTAGTGTGTAATAAGTAGTGACCACGAAGTCGTGAGTAGGGGTCGGGTTAGATTAGATTCGATTTGTCATGATCATGATAGATGTTCGTGGTAATTCATGTACCCCAATCCACCCAATGTCATAATGATGACCATGTCAAAAATTTAAAAAAAAAACAATCAAATTGGTACTCGAACCAAAACTGAAAAGGATATAATTTACAAATTTCAAAATAAGAGTGCGTATATACGATTTATTTCCGTTTCACTCCAATAAAAGCGAAATTTATCCGTTCTATCACTGAAGCGTATTTAAATTCTTAATGTTTATATGGATTTATTTATGTTTAGAATTCAATTTTTACTTTGACATACCACACCGTCTTGTGGATATTGTGATGTACTTACTGTTCCAGAGTATTATTTCAGTACAAACGTCATTGCAAACTTAGGTAATCTTTATTGTAAACTTTATTAACCGATATTTTAAAACCGGTTCTAACGTTTTGAAAGCAACTAATTTACCAAGATACTTTACATTTCGCAGCGGTGCAAATAAATTCCCGTAAAGTAAGCATCGTATGCTTAACTTTAACCTCAACGTGGCAATTTAAAGTTTAACTTAAACTACTTAAGTCTTAACTTAGTTTATACTTTATTTAAAGCCAACAACTGCAAGAGTTACAATGGAATTAAGATATTTTTATCAACTTATACATTATGAATAAATGAATACGTACCTCTATTATCAATAATTTAATTTAATCCTGTGCTGTTTATCGCGGGAAATATCTCCTGTGGCAAAAATATAGGTACACATATACATTGACGTTGCGCAAAATAAACTTTTAATAGACAACGTAAGTGTATGATGAAGTCAATTTCGTATCGATTGATTGCTAGACGATTCATAAATGACTATGATAATGGTTTACCTTATTTATAATATCAAATTCACGAAAATATCAATCGATCAAATCTATTTCTTGATGAGTTACGGTACGATAGGGTTGTGCTGTCGATCAACGTGAATTAATTGCTCAATGTTTGTCGCATGAGGACGGTGTGATTACTTGCTAAGCTAAGAATTAATTTCGTATTTCATTTTCGACACTATAATGAGAATAGTCTATATATATAATAATCTATACATATAATAAAATCGTCTGTAGATTTAATATTTGTTGTAAAAATTTGTGTAAAAAAACACTACGAATGATATAGAGCCCAAATCAATATTTTTTGGAGTTTGGACAGCTGTCTGTTTGAAATCGCATCACGGAAAGATCTATTTGAATGAAATTAGGTATAGTTATAGCTTATGTGGTGGGCTAACATTTAGGGTACTTTTTATCCAGATCTATTTATTATATAGTTCCAGCGAGAATATTTATAACGCGCATATAGTCACAGGCACTGCTAGTTATATAATAAGTTAGTATATTGTGTCTAGTCTTCTAAAGTAATGTTAGTATTCTTATGAAAGCAGTGAGGATGTGATTACGCTTCTTATAATAATCTCCCTCGACGCAGATTACTGCTAGCTGCGTTCTCTCACAATATGTGTATATTAATACATAAATATATTTTTATTAATTTCTCGCCAACGTGAATACTTATAGCGGATCATAATTTAATTTGTTTTAATGTTTTGGTATATAGCCAAATAATCACAGCTGCGGGAGAGTAATTGAATACAGGCTTAAAATGAGTATAATACACGTACAGAATATCACGCTGATTGTTATTATATACTACTGTGTAAGATTTACTTCACAATAAATAATAAGAAAAACTTCCTAGAAAACTACTCCATATTGTAAACTGAAATTGTCGACCAACAAACGAATGTCGTGCTAATAGACAGAACATATGAAGTATTATCAGATTTACTCTATTTCAATCAGGTTTGTTAGATAAGTGCGTCAGTTTCAAGAGGCAAAAATTGTCAGGCGTCTGTTAGATTTGATCAATTTTGTCAATCGACAGCATCGATTGGTTGACGATCACAAAAAACTATGTTTGGAAAATTGTTTATTCAAATGTCGATTGTCAAATCGAACATATTCTGTGTATCAGCAGTTTATGCATTAGCTTGATATTATTTGATGGCAGGGGTAACGATCGACAAATATTGCGCATATTTATAAGTGTACCAACTTTGTTCTTAATTTTGTACAATGTTTCAGCTGCAAAGACATACTCGTAAATAAACTTCAGCTGCAATATTTAGAAAGATACTCTCTAACTGTATTGCTCTTTTACAACACCTAGTAACAATATCGTGTGTACACGATGCGATGGATGACAGATTCAGTTGTCATCGTTCTTGTTATAGATATGATGAAAGATCGGAATCACATTTCAGTATCCACACTCGAGTTTAAAGTCATTACGGCTCGTCGCGTCTACTTGTTTACAGGGGTTTTTAGGAAAAAAACTGATAAAATAAACATATTAAGATCGTAAACGTGTTTGGAATACAGGGACATTAATGTTGACTTTCTTTTCAACAGAAAGCTTTCAGCTAAAACTGATTACAAATATCTGTGGATAATGGCGTAATGTTTGAGTTTTTTCTCTAAAAGTTATGACTAATTAATTATACGATTACACTGTAATACACTGTACTATGCAATCTGTGACTGAATCATGTCATGTCGTGTTATTAATATATGATTGAAATTCAATTAAAAAATTAATTGGGGAGATTAATACAATTACGAGCTGTAAATTTTAATTAATATCCCCCCTTTAAATAAGCCCATTTAACAACTTAATTTATTAACTTAAAGACTAAAAGGAATTATAAAATGTACGTATTGTTTGTATAAGCGTTAAACCTTTCGACCACGAACCCTTTACAATTTTGATATTTGTTTTCTTTCACGTTCATAAATAATAAAGTTTCAAATTTCCGCGCCGTTGTTTATGAAAGCTCACCAATTCGTTACTTTATTTGTTTAATAAAGCTCGAACGAGCGCCGCCTGTATACATTGGGATATAAATTACCTTTAATTTAGGTGAACGTCCAGAAAATATGATGATGTAAAGTTTCATCAAGCGTTAATAAAGCACCGGCTGCGAAGCGGCGGCGCGCTGATAATTTTAATAATAATTTCTTAGGATAAATAATAATGTACATTGTACATACAGTATAAGGTACCTTAATTTTGATTACAAAAACTAATGAAGAATGAAATTATTTCCTTTATATTTATTATGGCTTTACATTTATAACCATTCATAATATTTGTTGGCTTACACTTTCCGTAGATTTTTTGGGTTTCATTTCCAAAGGGTTCAACGAAGTCCCATTGTTGTCGGAACAATGTCTGTCCGTCGTGTAGAAACTGCTAGCTCGTGGACAATATAATATAAAATAAGGAGATGGAATTTTAACAGTTTACGTACACTCAGCAACAGGTCAACGTATACCCGTCGATACCTTATACCAGTGATGGGCAAATAAACAACGGCCGCGGGTTTTTTTATCCGGCCCGCCAATAAACAAAAATGTAACTTTGAAGACCAATTTGGAAATATTAAAAGATTAATAAAAAACTTAGTACTATTATGTTTTATTTATTTATTTTAGCACGCTATAAATGTTAATTTTTCAATACGACCCGCCATTGAAAAAGTTTGCCCACCCCTGCCTTATACGTTAGCAATAAGGACTAGAATCGAACGATTTTGTGTACTTTAGCGTGGTGTTGACTGTATGATTTAAAATATAATGAAAAATGAAACATAAAATCGAGGAGACTACCTTGTTTCAAGAGCGGGATCTGTAGACTGACAGGCAGCTCGTGACCATGGTAAAATAAAAAAAGCTAAACGAACGTGTACAATGAAATTAACAAAAACATAAAATAAGGTGAAATCCGTTTAATAGATTTTGTGTAAACTACGCGAACATCTCAAACGTTATATCACCCAACGTTGTTTGTGTGAATATCTGTGTTTATTTGCACTAATCTCGAGATCTAATAGTCCGATTTTATTGACGTTTCAAAATGATTTGTAGGCTATTATGTTTTGAAGTATATTAAATTGGTTCAGTGGTTATGAAAGTACTGCGAGCTTTGTATGTGAAGGTGATGCCTTAATGTAAGGTACATAATTACATACATAATTAAATAACATAATAAGTATGTAAATAAGAAAAAAATGTTTAGTGTTATTATTAGAATAATTATTATGCACTTCATTTGTATGCACTTTATGGTTTCCTATTCGTTATCACTTATCACTTTCTGTTGCATTGCTTCATGTTATGTTTGGCGTATAATTGCCAACGTTTGTCATTTTGGACTAAAGTTGGCATGTACCGCGCATGTCCATGGGCGACAGTATCCACTTACCACCAGGTGGAATGTATGCTGGTCTGACGCCTTCTTTCTATTAAAAATACAATATACAAAACATTCTCATTATCCTCAACCATTCAATTACAGTAGTTTATTTTTATAGTACGAAGGTGGCAGACGAATTAGTGTTCATAATGTTCCAAATCCCTTCTTTTTATTTTTATAGTACGAAGGCGGCAGACGAATTAGTGTTCATAATGTTCCAAATCTCCTCTTTTTATTTTTATAGTACGAAGGCGACAGACGAATTAGTGTTCATAATGTTCCAAATCTCCTCTTTTTATTTTTGTTTTTCACCTATATGAGCTGTTAGGCTGTTACTTGATTGTTTAACTATAACTTTTTTAATCGGTATGTGAATATTGGTATAAATTGTACGACAAGTACAACATTGATCTAAGTCAATTTTAAGTATTTGTTGTGTAATTGTTTTACGTTCCAAAATAAATAAATTTGACATTATCGTTGGGGAGATCTTAATTTCTAGAGGGCGAGCGAGTCATGAACAAAGTTTAGTATGTTAAAGTACCGTTATATGCAGTACCGTGTATCCCACATAAGCACACAAGCAGACTTTACTTGAGGGGTCTAAAAGCAAAGGCGACACTGTCCATTATGGATCAAGATGAAACTATGAACGCCATATTTTAGATATTGTTAAAACTAATATTGCTGTTGCTCGAGATGACTTTCAAAGTAGGCACTGTCCCATTAAAACAGCTTTTGAAAATCAAATTTAGATTAAAAAATGACACTGTCCCAAAATTTTAATTTCAAAATTGCCAAGGACCAGTAGCAGACTCCATTCCGACGCTGGCAATATGTCGACCATACTTTAATATCAAAATGGCGGCAGATATAAGGTTCAAATATGACACTGTCCAATGCAATGTCACTATTGAAAAACAGAAACGTTACTGTTCATACAATTATTGGCAAATGTCTCTTAATTTTGCAAACTTACTACAGATCTGGTGATTTATTTGTGTTCAGAAAATCTATTTTGACCTAAAAAACATAAATGCCAGACTAAATCTCATTTGAAACACACCATGAATGATTTTCCATCAGTTTGCTTGACTAAGGAGTCTGGACAGTGTCCTTTGCGCTAGTGTTGTATGATATTTTTCAGTCTGATAAAAACAATATTTATGTAGCTAGCTAGGTAGCTACATAATGATAGTTTTTATCAGACTGAAAAATACTACATACTGCCACTGCTTTTTACCTAGTTTCAAAACCAATGCACGCCACTGCTGTTATGTTACTGTGATTTAATTACAACTACCAAGCACAAGTCACTTCACCCTTAACGGTGCCTTAATTACTAACTTAGAAAGTGCCTCGTTGCAACGACCCTTCAAGTAAAAAATATTTCCCTTTTTATTTTCTACCGTTGGTATAGCACACAAGTATCCTTTCCTTTATATATATTATACTAGTGCAAATACTTTACTAGGTTCTCTAAAATTAATACAAGGCTAGTGTTTTAATTTGTACATTTTTTTGTACCTACATTATACTAATATATTATGTTTGCGGGAGAGTGGGTGGAGAAATCGGAGAGGAGAGGTGTTGGACTCTGATCCTATCGTTTTATATGCTGGAACATTTAAATTTTTTCGTGCTAGCGATTTCATACACATAAGGGTCCACCTCTATTGTACTTGTATCAGCCGATAACATCCCACTGCTGGGCACATTCTTCTCCTAGTAAATTACAGGGGGTTTTCAGGCCGTAATTCACCAAGCTGGTCCCTTGCGGGTTTTCTCGCGATGTTTCTCCCACCACCGAGCTAGTGACAATTTATAAAAAGTAGAAACTCAACGGTACGGCCCGAGGATGTGAATTCATGATCACATGAATGTGGGTCGAGTATGGCTTGTCGAGTAAGAAAAAGAATGGAAAATATTAATATTTTCCATATATTAGCCACTGAATGGATTGTCATAATTATAATCAAGATATTCCTTGGACCAATTATGCTATCTCTTATTAATGTTATTATAATATACTTGTTAATGTTAATATACTTGTTGTTGTTAATATATTTGTTAATGTTAATATACTTGTTAATATTAATATACTTGTTAATGTTAATAAACAAACCATAAATGTTAATGGGTGTAACACTCGTGTATAAGACGACAACCTGTTATATTCGTTCCGTTAATATGGCGCTTCATTACATTAGAGATGGCTTCTTTGATAAATGATATAGTTAGACAGGTTACTTAGTAACATGTCCATGTCCACAATCACGATAATGCCTTTCAAATAACGAATAAAGCCACTCGCACGCTAAAGATAAGGCTGACGTTCTAAGATAATAAGATGTATCTGTGTTACAAGACTTATAAGTCTAGACGCAAATGTGGATACAGTGATAACTTCAAACGACACATAAAGGTTTCAAGATTGTCTTGATTATGTTGTGCACAGGATTTAAATGATACAGGTCTAAAACTTGAAAAAAGCTACGATTTGCAAAAAACATATTAGTAGACTTAAAAAACAAACCACACCAAAACCAAAACCATGACCACTTACCATATAGTAGAAAAAAACAATAAGTAATGATTTAATAAGTAGTTCCCATTTTAACTTATTATGAAATTATTATTATATGCAAGTTATTATTATATGCATGAGTTATTATTATATGCATGGGTTATTATTATATGCATGAGTTACTATTATATGCATGAGTTACTATTATATGCATGAGTTATTATTATATGCATGAGTTATTATTATATGCATGAGTTATTATTATATGCATGAGTTATTATTATATGCATGGGTTATTATTATATGCATGAGTTATTATTATATGCATGAGTTATTTCAATAAAATTTAGAAAGTTAAAAATGTTTTTTTTACATAATTTACAATGACAAGAAAACGATCTGATGCTGTACTACTCTTAGCATATATGTAGGGTCGATAATAATTCAATAACCCTGTTTAAAAATAAAATGTTTTGAAAAGATAATAATCCTATTATACTTCCTATTTCCCATTTTCCCAACACTTTTTCCAAACGTATTCTTAGATCTGCAAAGCTAGGCATGTGCATGTTGGCATGTTTGGTACATTTGTTGGCATGTTTGTCCCTCTGGACTGACGTTGGCATGTATCGGGGATGTCCATGTAAGACATTTACCACCAAGTGAACAGGCTGCATGTCTGTCATCTTCTTTCAATAAAAGAAAGTAAATAAACATACCGTAAATAAAGAAAGTAAATAAACATTGAGGAAACCGAAAATCATCTTACAGAGTCCTTATTCAATCTAGGTTTAGGGCAATTTTATTAATGTTTTCCGGCGACTCGTATCGTTATATATAAACAGTAACTCGTTCTGTTTGAAGACTATCGCATAAAAATATTGCAACCAATTGCATTAGTTTAATTACCACACCTGAGAAAATTCTATTTCACTTCAATCGAATGTTTTAACTGCATGTGGTGAAAGAAAAATATTTTTGCATTACTTCTTTGTGCCCGGAAAAACTAAAAAGTTAATTGTTGACTGTAGTTTTCTACAGTTCTGTAGTCAGCGCAATCTGTTCGATTTTGTAATAAGCGTATGTATTTCTGTAAACTTATTTTTGTACAGAAAATGATAAGACTAGGGCTACATAAGGCATTGATTGGCCCTTTGCGAAAATTATATATATTATACGAAATTATCCTCATGTAAATTAATTAAGTAAATTTTCGTTTAGGTAACATTTTTAAGTTACTTTTCATGCGTCAGATTACACTATTTATTATTACCCACGACGGAACCGAGGTAGTACTCGTATATGCATTCGGGGTAAGAGAATGTATGTTTGTGTACCCCTTTGTTACCACTTTTCTGTGAAACGGCGAGGCCGATTTTGAAACTGATTTTTGTAAACGTTTAATTGTACATTGAAGGATGTTTCAGGATGAGTATTGTGGTTATAACTTACTAGGGGACGCTGCTGTACCAAGTTAAAAGTTGTAATGCTTTATAACTTCTAAACGAAAGTACTTATTCGAATGCGTCCCTCTGAAGTGAATAGTTAACGTGTATTATACACATATCTAACCGTCGGCATCTGATACTGAAGCCGAAGGTAGGTAAGGGAACTCCTCAAAATTTGGAGGTACAATGATGGTGTTTGGACTCATTTTTCGGAGTTGTTTGGTTCAAAGAACAGTTTTAATACATAGAGGAGAATTATGATGTATCCCACAGCCGACTAGGTGCGTCCGATTGGCCATGTTGTCTCATTTCAACAGAAGACTGATGTGTGAAAATGTGATTATAATTTTTACATGAATGTATTTATTGTTAATAGTCAAAGTTTTATACTTTACATATAACCGTCAGCGTCTGATGCTAGAGTCTGATTACATCAGTCTGATTACAGCAGACTGAGCGTGTCTGACTGGTCAAGCTTCCTCACTTTCACAGAAGACCCATATGCACAAACATGATCGAAAGTGAGTGAAAGTTGTCAAAACTAGTCTTTTCCTATTCCATCTCACGCCATTCCGTCCCATTTTCCTCATGCGGTGGATTCAGGAAAGCGAGATGGACGGGGTGCTATGAGATAGTATATTCCCCTTCCATCCCAATTCTCTTTGCTAATACTTATTCTTAGTTCCGAAAAGAAGTCAGCGCATCTGCGGACTTGTTAACTTTTGTCATTTTAAACCAGATAATAGCGAAATAAAAAGATCAAAAGCGCGGCGCATGGAAAACATTTAACATAATGAAATATGGTGTTACCTTCATCACATTATATTACCTGATAGATGAAAGGGGATGGGATGTGATTGGATAAGATAAGATTGGATGTTTCTTAACTAAATAACTGAAAATAAAAAGACACAATTAAACAGTTTGTGAAAACTCCCGACGCTTAATAAACTCTAATTCTAATAATTGTGTTTGTTCTGAATACGAAGAGGGCCGACTGGTATTGTTTAATTCGTAGTAGTGTATTGTATATCCACTGGTAGCTAGCTTGCTGCTAAATTAACTTGGTACTATGTCTTGTGTGAAATAAGTGTTTTACTATTGACGAATTTACATATAATTTATAGTCATAGTTTTCAGCTGGAATATATCCACTAAAGCAATTTACATATATATTATATGGGTCTGACCTTGGAAAGCCTTTGCTTCTTTTTTAACAGAATTTGAAAGTAATATAAATATTGGTATTTGGTTTACTAAACAGAACGAAATCAGATTAATTTCGTACGAGTGTTGAATATAACATGCCTATTGTATATGCAATATATCTGGATACCAAAACTCTTTTGTTCGTTTGACGGCACGACACCACTATAATATGAGAAATTGGCGAACTTTTTTATGACTAGATTTATTATAAAAAAGAAGCATGCACGGCATCCACGGAATAACGATCCGAATGTATCTCTGTCGCGATACAGTACCTCGGGGAGCCACAAGTAATAAAAATTCCGGCACGCGTTGCCACTGTGCTTTCGCGAAGTAATCCACGAAGAAATACGCCGGTACCTACTGGTTTCACATTTGTAACTGCGAAATCTCCATTTCTCTTTGAGCACCAGTCGTTTCAAAAGCCACTGACTCCCTCGTGTGTCGTGCGGAGGCGACACTCATAAAAATTCGCCGCGCCGAAGTTTTGCTCTAACGAGTCACTTCGCGGTGACGCGAGAAGTCTTCCTTTGAGCATTACGTTTTGTTATCCCATCGTACGTAGATTAGTTATATCATTGTGTGTACTAAATTAATTTGTAATTAATTATAAGTTTAACGTCTATGTTACAGGTGTACATCGATAAGCAGTCTTTTTGCGAAACGACTGGTGAATCAGGACAGACAACTATAAAATTAAAGATCGAAAAGATTCAGTAGGTAAAAATTTATTTAGCGTACTGTTAAAAGTTTTATTAATTCGTATTCAATCACTCAAGACATAGGTATGAATTAATGGTGATCATACGAGTACACTTATGAATCTCGAATTTCTTACCACGAGACCATTATAAATGAATCATTGCTTATCGCATCTAAACATCATCAATGGAGGGTATAATAAAAATAATGTTGACAATGTTAATCATTTGAGACAATTATCGTAATATAAAATTATTTAATATTTATTTAAAATGGGTACCTACTCATTACAATATTTAAAACGAACAAAAACAGGAAGTTTCGTATAGCTATTAGTAATTACTTTAAAACACGTGACTTTGGTGTTAAGCTCAATATGTGGATTAATAATAATTATCACATATATACATTATTAAACTTATTATACAAACCAATGTATGAACAATGTCAATGATAGGCTATAGGTATATTACATGGCTGGTAAATACCATAACGCATCAGTACTTACGCATCAAGCGTGGTGATCAGGCTCTGATCATAGGTCCTGTCGACCATTTTGATAGATAGCTTAGATATCTTTGATAGATTCCGTAGGTAGATACTTATTTTCTCAAGTAACAAAAGTACCTAATTGTTAGGAAAATGTAATATAAAAGTATAAAAGCGAATATACAAATAGAATGAATGAAATCGCTTACGTGCAATCCGTGCAGGCAGTTGGTGATATTTCGGACGTTAGTCAAAATTGTCTGGTATCCAAAGGTTAGCTTTATACGTTTAGCGATAATTTTCGATAATGAAATTACATACCTACGTCTTTTCTTGATTTTCTTTTTTTTTTTTTTTTTATATACGTGGGCGGACGAGCAAGCGGTCCCAGGTGATGGTAAGTGTTACCGCCGCCTATGGACACCTGCAACACCAGGGGGTATGCGGGCGCGCCGCCGACCTTGCAAAATCCTATTCACAGCTCTCTTGAAGAACCCCATATCGTAGCTTAATGGAAACACCTCTTGAGGCAGTTCGTTCCACAGCCTACGGGTTCGCGGTATAAAGTAATTTTTGGACCGAACAGTGATATTTGATATTTTTGATATTTTTTTATTCTTTATCATTTTTTTTATTATTTTTATTTATAACGAATGCACTTTCATTATCAAAACCATCGTTTTGTAATTTGTGTCGTAGGAGAAAAAAAAACAAAAGATTGTTGTCATTTAAAAATTGCAAATGCTGCTTTCTTTGTCACGTGGGCATAAACCATTAAGGAGGTGGGATAGGGGGGGACGTTTTGGCGGGAACTTCAAAGTGAGGGTTGAGTAAAAATGTAGTGTCGGTTTTGTAGTTTAATAATAATGCTTGTAATAATCAAATAAAACCATAAGACACCATTATTCGTGTGATTCCAAGGAGTCCAGCTCTGTTCTCATTAAATCTAATATCACTTTACTGAGCCGCTCCTAACTTACTTCGACAGGACTGGACATTGACAAGATGTGTTTAAAATTGTTTTGACTTTAAAATTGTAAATAAATTGTAATGCAGAAAAGAAAAATATCTTGATAGTATTTAATTTAAACTTGCGAGGTACGAAACAGTAGGCAATTGTTCAACTAATATATCTTACTCCTTAACGTAAAACCTAATTACGTTTCTCGTTAACGGAAACTCGGCGATATCAACATTATTTCAATTAACCATCTTTATTTATGAACATAATACCGCAGTAAATCGCGGACGTTGTCTCCAACGAACCTTGGCTTTCTCCCTCATTAATAAACAAAACGAAGGACAACCGTGAAACGTAACCCTCCCAGTTACGACCCGTAAAACTTAGTAATAACTTCTGGAGTGAGCTTATACACTTTATATTTTAATTTTACGCGTTTCGTAAGAGTTTAATTGAAATTGATCGCTGTGTATCGCTGTCATCCTCAAAATGTTTGATATTTTTTGTCACTTTTATCATTACGTAACGATCAGTTAAGTTTTTAATTTAATTCAAACATAATTTTCGTGTTAACATATTTAACTAAATACTGGTATTTCACGTGAATGACATACAATCATAAGGAAGGGTAAATGCTTAAGCCAGCTTTGAAAGTTTTCTATATCCAGCAGTAGAGAGGCAGAGGTTATCGGTATGGCAGTTTTAAAATAATTTACCATATTAAAATTATTTATTTTTAAAAAAGTGATTTTAAGAAAGTGGTTTAATAGAAAAGCAATTTTTACTATTTAGTTTTTTGTTCGTTGTTCGTTGTTCGTTTTTTTGTAGTTCCATGAGATCGGAAATGATTCCCTTTTATAACATTAATTTATTGAAAATGTGATTTTAATTTGTTGTATTAAAATATCAATATTTAGTTATGTTATCCATTTTTTCGTGTCTCCATGTGTTCGGAAATGATGGTCTTTATAGAGTTTATATCTTCTTTTAAAACGGACGTTTTAACGAGATCTCTTAAATACAATAGTAACTGCGCCTCTCTTCTGCTACATTGTTTTGTAAACAAAAATATCTGTTCCTTTTCCATTTTAAAACCAGGTCAGAATCATTAAATTTAATTAAAAGCCTCATTATCGGCTATCTTTAATGAAAATTTACCAAAATACGGGAAATAATTAAACACATTTTTATTATAAAATTTAACACGTACCGGAATACCAGTAGCATGGGAGGCCCTCTGGCCAGGTGGACTGACGACTTGAAGAAAGTCGCTGGTAGTGGGTGGATGACAAGAGCTGAGGACCGTGTGTGGTGGCGGTCCGCGGTAGAGGCCTATATCCAGCCATGGAGTGACACAGGTTGATGATATGGTATGGTATGTAAATTTGGAAAAGTTATAAAGCCATTTGTAGATGAAATATCATTCATCACGCTGGCCGTCACGCACAGAGAAGCGCCACAATTATGTCCAATTTAACTGCGAAACGTACGAACGGGTATCTCGTTGTACTTTTCTGCTGACCACATAAGTGAAAAGCTCTTCTATCGCTTCCTCTATAAAGCGTCACTATTTTCAAATAGTGAACAAATTTCAATGTACGCGGTAACGTTACGGCACTTTTCAGCATTTCTTCGGTATGTAGGTGCAATTAAGTGCTTTCTGCATGTTCTAACCATAGAGGATAGTTATCTAATTTTGACATCTATTTTCAATTTCCTCTCGTTTGAAACATCGTTTTTGGGACAAATTTTCATCATCTTCTGTGTTTAAATCTGCCACTTTCGATTTTATCCATTAATGTTTAGGTACCAAAATTAGATCCAAAAGACTTCCAAAAGTTTCTGACCTGACATATTCCTAGATGTCTAAAAAAACAAATTGGACGTCAGTGTAATTGTCATTCATTCTGCTAATTTGTGAATATTTTTTAGAGTTCTATCCTCGTTAGTTTTGATTCCTCGACTCTTAGAACAACAGGAAGTCGCTAAATCTTTCAAATGTTTAAACTGGAATATCGTTCCGTGATTAAGTTCCTTACAAAGGAAGGTGTTAGCCCGACATATCAGCTATATAATGTTCATACAAATATATATCGAGCATAAACTTGTGATCATTTTAACGACTTGTATCAACGTTTCATACTGAATCCGACGAATCTTCCACATACGATTACGTTAGCTGTGAACTTGAACTCGGACCCGCCTAATTGCTTGTTGACAACGGATTTCTGACACTGGATTGATTTAGATTTACTTCTTGAATATTGAACTTATGTGTTAATTGTGACTTAAATATCTCCCGGATGAAAAGATAGGAAAGAATAAATACATTTTGATATACATAAGTATTTATCTAGTTAAATGAGTATGGCGGAGCCAAACAGAGGGAGGGTTGTGAATTTACTACTCTATGTATGTAAGAACGTATATATTGTGAAGCTGTAATACAAATCTGATAACACCACTGAAGTTTGATAATTTAAACACGCAATTATACAATAACTGATCATTGGGCGCTTTAGCCAAAATTACTACGAAGTTCTGGCGTTCTCCTTATCTTTATGTATTTCGCAAGTCTTTCGTTTTTCTATACATATAAATCATTCAAGATTATATCTTAGTTTTTATTTTAATAAGATGGCAGTAGAATTTAAAAAAAACAAAAGAATAGATTTGCCTCATCAGTAAATCTCTCAATATTACAATCTTAGTTATTATTTGAATAAAATACCAATCTAAATTACTGTTCTTATTCACAGATCTCATTCTACCACACTGAAGATCATAACTACTTTAATGCAAGCTTACAGCAATACCCAGAGCGCAACAAATAATATGCAGAATGTATGTAATATGAGTGCTCAAGTAGACAAAAGGTTAGTTATAAATTATCCCCAAATATGTAGTAGTTTCGCGAGCGCTGGCGCAGGGAGAGCCTATTGCAACGTTAATGCCCTGCGGTTTGGATTCGGTCCACGTACCGACGTCACAATATAAGTGTTAGAGGTCGGCGGTGTTCAAATTGTTTGCAGCCTTCACGGTACGCTGCACACAAAGTAAATAGATTCTTATATTTTAGCCTTTTTTCGTATTTCACAGGTATAGTATACGAAGCGTGTATAAATGATGCGATACGGTCGGTTGACGGCACGAGTTTAGGTATTTACGATATTAACATTTTGACATTAAAAATACACGTCGGATTGAAAGCCTTTTCGATTGAAAATAATATGAACGTTTATTAAAATAAAGTTTGGTTTTATGCTTAATGTATAGAAATGAGTTTTGTGGACATTTTTAATGCATACAGATTGTAACCAATCAATTGAAATTTGAAACCATGCATGGTGTCCGCTCATGCTTGTGAGTTAATTGACATAAAACCTTAAATATTTTTTCATTAAAATATGCATTTTTGGACTCCGTATTTAACAAATACCTATATGTATATAAAAAGACGCCAAAAATAAAAAGACCAAAAAGATTCACAAAATTTTCATCTCTATTTAACTCTAAATCAATATCCACGGCCAGTATCAAGTTTAGACGTTTATTTATTTTATATTTATATTAGTAAAAATACCACATAATATGAATATGCATTATAAAATGGTTTTCACAGTTCATCAGCAAATAAATTCGTATACCCAAATATGGCGCCAATTTCGTTTTAAGATATTCAAATATTCTGACACATTTGAGCCTACAGTTGGTCCGACATTTCAAAATGGAAATAGAGTGGTTGGGGAATCGTATCCGACATTTGAGCTAAAAATGTGATGATGCTTGAAAATGCCAAATATTATGCACGGTTAAATATCAATAATAGCGACGCCCTGATATTTAATATTCGTTGTTGGAGCATTCGAATATATACGCGCCGCGAATATTTAAATTATGCAGATTATTAAAATATACATATTTGTCATATATTATGAAATACGAGCCTTGAATCGATAACCTCGACATTTTATTTACTTGTAAGCAAATTATGTAGTAAAGTAAGTCAATAAAATGAGTTCAACAGTTTTTAATAAAAGTATTTTGTTGCACTATAGGGTAGGGTGGCCAAAATTTCGCACTTAAGAGAAGATTGGCTATAGATTAAGAACGAAATAAGTGACTGTTTCTTTATTTTGTTTAAAGTACACTTTAATATGGTTATCATATTACATACAAAATCGGACTTTTTGGAAATTAATTTTCGTATAATAAAATGAAAATAAAAAATTGTAATTGTACAGACAACCACCCCAGCGGCTAAAATTGTGCACTAAATTTGCTAAGATTGCGCAACGAAACTAACGTTTAACGTGGTTTATTTACTCTACTATACATACACAAATCTCATTTAAATTGTTATAATCCAAGGAACGGCCCCTACAATTTTAATATACTCATTTGCTTTGATAGTACCTAGATTTCTACACACTGCAACTCTTAAATATTAGTCGAATTGTAGGTTTATGAACTAACAGGATACCTACTTCTCGAATTATCTGTGCACAGGAGCACTACCGAGGGTTTTTCAGTCTCCATGTGTATTATAGCATATTAATACTCCAACCACACAATGAATGACCTGATCTGTAGATGCAGTACGTTTAGTTTATTTTCTCCATTTCCACTGGCTTCCGGACTTTGTCTAGAAAAAATTGAGAACACAAAGTACCCTCTGTAATCTAGTTCCTTCGATTAGTTCTGTGGTCCACTTCCTTCGATTAGGCATCCTATAAATAAATTTATTTCAATATTAATTTATTTCACAAGGAAAGGAGTAGTAACTCCATTTCTATTTCCCCCCAGTGGGGCAGAGGGCAGTCACAATGCTTCTCCATCTCGTTCTATCGGCGGCTGCACGCTTCACTTCATTCTAGATAAGACCAATTTCCTGCGCTTCTGATACCATTGTACGCCGCCAGATTTGCTTAGATCGACCAAGTTAATCCTGAGCTCGTCTCGGAATGTGGTTCTGATCGCTGAGCAAAGTATGTCCGATCCAGTTCCATCACCGACGTCTTAACTGCAGGTCTATAGGATCCTTCTGGCACAGTCTCCACAAGTCTACATCGGCACCAGTGTCCGGCAGAAGATCTTCGGGATCTGATGCAGGCAACGGTTGACAAAGACTTGTAGTATATTGAGTATATTATATTGAACAGAAAATAACTGAAATAAAACGGTTGGGTGATTCAGTTATTTTCTGTAATTCAATTACAATTACAATTACCTACATATAATTCAAAACAATTACATTTTCAAAACATACAAAAGTTACGTATATAGCGATAATTTGGTTGGAAATTTCCTGGCGCTTTTGTTATCAAACTATTTTAATTTTTTTTTCGCTGCAAACTCCTTCGCATTCGAGCACCAGAATACAATCGAAGTTAGCCGCAGATATAATTTTTCTTTCGAATGATGAGCATTGTGCAATCTTATCTCCTGCGCAAACTTAGGCCACCCTAGCTACCTACTATAAATACTAATTAATTTGCTTCTAAACTATTTATAATCTTATATTTGCCTTAATCGACTATAATCGACCTTTACGTCGATTATAGTTTTCTTTTCTTATACAGAAAGAAAGCTGTAGACGAGCAGTCCACCTGGTTACATGCCAATTAGTTCAGAATGACAAACGTTAAGACGACCTCGGATGCGCTGGCTACCTTTGGAGATATAGGAATGGATTTTTAGAAAGGGTTTCCCTGATGTTAAGACTTTAGTGAATCTTAAAATTTAACATACTTTATCTTAAAAATCAAATGTTAGACCACGTTTCGATAAAACTATAAGGAAAACTCCACAACAACAATAAGGTCCCTTTGTTCAAACATTCACAAATAAGCATCATGTGTAATACCCAGTAGTTAAAATAAAATCTAGGGTTCAATTCGTAGCACGGAAAGTAATGCAGGCGTAGGCAAATGCAGTGGCTAAATGAGTTTGTAACGACTTGCTCGTGGCTGGTGCTGCGCTCTCAAGTTTTGCTTAAGGAATAGTTTTTACAGTAGCGGAATATTCGAAATAAAGTTACGTCCTTTCGGCCCGTGTTTGAATAACAAAATTGACAAGTTTTCAACTGCATTTTGTAGGACACAATTTATTTTTTGGATATTTTCAATTGTTCAACCTCGTATGCCAATATCAAACAAATATGAAACATTCTTTCTTGATTACAATATCATACAGAGTGACTACTTATTTATTCATAAAAATAATTAGCCGATACCTGTAAAGAACTCGATTTTCTTTGTTCCCATTAGTTGTACTGATCAATTCTACTGTAGGACTAATGCGACTTTTTTCCCATTAGTCCTACGTTTTATCTTACAATAATAAAACTTTTTTTTTTAGGGACGAAGGTGGCAGACGAGCATACGGTCCACTTGATGGTAAGTGGATACTGTCGCCCATAGCCATCCGTGATATTAGTCCAGAATGACAAACTTTGGCACGCCCCCGGATGCGCTGCCTACCTTTGTTGATGAAAGAATGGATTTGGAGAAAAGGTTGGAGACCTGGGAAGGGATAGGATGGGAATGGGCTCTGGTATATCTCACTCACTACCGAAACACGTACATACATTGGGGAATATGATAGTGGGAAATGCAGTACATTTCAAGGTAGTATTCTGTGAAAGAGGGGTAACGTGGCCAGTCGAGTGCGCCCAGCGGCTGTTGGATTTCAGCGTGCACTCTCCCCCTCCAATGTGACTAATGGGACTTTTCATTCTCACTAGTCTCACACTTACAAATTTATTGTTATAATTATGTAACAATTACAAGACACCTTTGTCTTACGGACTTAACATTCCTTACGGAAATTAAATGGGCTTTGTTAATGACATTTATGTATTTGTTTTAAAAGATTGTTGTATGTCTTGTTTTGAAAATATTCATTTTCGATTAAAACCACCTTCGTCTTGAAATTTAAACGTAATTATAACAATACATTTTTAAGTGTGGGACTAGTGAGCAAAAAAGTCCCATTAGCTCTACGGTATAATTGATCAGTAGAACTAATGGGAACAAAGGCTCGATTTCCATACAGTCTTACTTGTACCAGCTAAAATGCTATTTTTTATATTTTTATCTCGCATTTTAATTGGCTGTTCAACGTGTAGCGCGTGCTGCTCAAAGCACCTATAAACGACGCATTGCAAAATCCAATTTATTATAAGTACATCTGATTTTATTATACGTACATCTGATACCTATTCCAATCGCGAAACATCTTAATCATTATCATTGCAACCACTAATCACTACTGACCATCCACTACTGAAGCAATAGAACGTAATTGAGAAGTAAGTAAACAACAAGTAAGTAGACACTAAAAAATAATGCAATGCAATGCAACCAGCCCTTTCAGTATCCACTGCTGGACATGGACCTCCTCATGCATATTTTCTTGTGTATGGGGGATGTATGGCCTTAAAACACAACGCTGGCCAAGCGGGTTGGCAATTCCATTCTTTTAGAGGTGGTATGTTCCTCGTCGCATGAGGTAGCCGCTTAGTTATCCATTAGTCGCCTTACGACACCTAGTGAAAGAGATGGGATGGTGGTATTCTATAGCCGGCCGACACCACACGGCACAAATAATTAGTTATTTCAGAAAAGGTGAAGGGATCACATCACATTTAAATCTTAAAGGTTTCTGTGATGCCTATGTAGATAATGTTCAATAAGTAAAATAAATAGATTTTTTTTATATAGGACATAATATGTGCTAAATAGCAGTACTTAGCAACAAATAAAGTTATTATTATTGTTTTACCCATATCTCATATCTTGTCACGTTTCCAACAAAATACAACTTTTTATATAAAATATTTTATGAATATTTTATACAATAATTCCATTCATAATATCCTGTCTTGTGAATACTAAAAGCAACATGATGTCACTAAAAAGTAAATTGTGATAAAAAAGTTTATGTTACCTTCATATATGTTCATGAACCTCTATACCAAACCTCTGACTAAAATTTTGTAAATGTCATTTGTAAATAATACCGACATTAATATTTGGCCAACGTTAGAATTTTAGTTGCGATTTAAAGCCCATCTGTTATTTTTGATGGCATAGAGCGTTTCTTAGTTGACCAAAACGTTAATTAATTATAATTATGTGCTCCGTTAAATACTAAGTAACCAATTTATTTTTCGAATTATAATCACTAAGTAAGTTAATACTAAACAACATGATGATTTTTTTCTTTCAAGTAAATTTTCCACACTATGTATTATATCGATCTTTATTAGAAAAACATCGAAAGAGATATCGAGAGGTACTGCAGAAGCATCCCGGCTCACCGCTTCGCATTTGTCAACATCCTCGCAATGCTGCTGTAAATTGAATTTTTGAATTGCTTCAAAAACATCGAGCGCGAATGGAACTCCCGTCGAGTATAAAGGCGTTCACATGCATGGAGAAACATTATTGTAAATTCGATACCACTCTGTTACATCCGTGACAATATCTTTTTTTTTATGTACGAAGGCGGTAGACAAGCATACAGTCCACCCGATGGTAAGTGGATACTGTCGCCCATGGACATCCGCGATACATGCCAACATGAGCCCAGAATGGCAAACGTTGGCACGGCCCCGGATGCGCTGCCTACCTTTGCAGATCAAGGAATGGATTGGGAGAAAGGGTTGGAAAATGGGGAGGGCATATCTCACTTACTACCGAAGTACGTATGTACATTGGGGAAATACGATAAAATAGAAAATGCAGCATATTTCAAGGTAGTCTTCTGTGAGAGAGGGATAACGTGGCCAGTCGAGTGCGCCCAGCGGCTGTGGGAATTCACCGTGCACGATCCCACTACTGGTTGCTCAGTGCTCAGAACTCTTTCATTTGACAAGAAAACGTTATTTCACTACGCCGTGCTCAAATTTTATTAATACAATATCTTGGTCACGGGTATTGTACGAAACTTCCTTATATTGTCACAATGTAAGTTCTAGGATTATTACAAGTTTATAGGATATAGTTTCACTAGTGACAACTCATTCCGCCATCCAACCCTATTTCTCTTCTATTATTCTAAGTTATGGCTTCGCTGTCTCTAGTTGAAACTTTGTATGAATTGTTAAATTCTATTTCTGAATAGCTACTCTGTGCCTCAGGCGCCTACTACGTAACTAGAAATTAATTATGTACGTTCATTTGGAGACTTATGTGTATGCGTTTTGGAGACAACGATTACCTTATTTGAATTAGTTACAAACTGAGTAATTACGTAACATTTATATCGCTCGACAGAGATATGCTATTGGACTCTACAAATGTAGTTGACACGTAATACTAATGATAAATTACGCATTAATTACTCTACCATGAATTGCACCACTCAAATTAATGCAAATTATGAATTATTACTTAACAAGGAGAACAGCCGTGAGAGCTGGATTACTTAGACCCGGATAAGTGAGAATAAAAATGCGATAAATGTAAAAGCTTGCACTTAACTGCTTGTGTACCTTTTTATTTATTTAAACCCAAAACATACATTGAACCATTACAAATTGTTAGCGCCAAACTGCAGTAATAATAAATATAACCTACATTTAACACATTGATTATTGATTGTGCATTGATTATATTATATTTAACACGACCCGTTGTCTAGGTAGAAAAACAGTTGCGAGCTATTTTCTATCTACTGATTTGTTTATTGCGTTTCCCGGTAAAACATGGCAGGTACTATTTATCTTGATTCAATTTGTAAACGACATCCAGACCTAGATGTTGTGTAAATAAAACTATCCCAATTAGCCCTTTTTTTTCGTCCACTAGCGGATATATGCCTCCTTGTGCATATTGTCTCGTGCATATGGGATTCCATGGTGACAAGTATCAAGTAATGAGCCACCTACATTCATAGTAAAATAAATTATTATCAACACCAGTTATCTGCTCCCGAAGATGTAGATTAGTGATTGGCAAAGCATTGGAAGCCTTCTGTGGGTTGTGTGCTTCACATGGCTGAAGGTAGTGCAAGCGCTGTGAGCAACTTACCATCAATTGAATCGTTTATTTTCCAAAGACGTTAATTCGACTAACTACAACTGCTCAGAAGGTTAAAACTATGTACTGTAAAAATATTGTATTGAAATATTAAATTAAATAATTTGAAAATCATTGTTCGGTATTACATAATATGTTTAAATGTTTAATGTCACTTTGAACTCTAGGAGAATAGAAATATTGGCTTTTACGATTCCCAGAATTAGCCCCTTTATAAAACAATGTAATTTATGTGAGAATTGGAACACAAATTACATAAAATCCGTTACATCGTATATTTAATAGATGTAGTCACAAATAATAAATAGTACTTATATTATTACCGAAACTATATAGTATCTATATACTTGTTGCTAAATCCAATTGCTAATTCCAACATCTTTCCATAAATAAAAAAAATTTAGAAAGCGATTCTCATACAGAATAGTGTATGAGAAACGCTTTCTAAATTTTTTTTATTTATGGAAAGATGGCGGCAGACGAGCATACAGTGTACTTGGTGGCAAGTTGATACTGCCGCCCATGGACACCCGCGATACATGGCGACATCAGTCCAGACTGACAAATGTTAACTCGTCCCCGGGTACCCTGCCTACTGCCGCAGATTTAGAGGAATGGATTTGGAGGAAGGTTTGGGAAATTGGGATGGAATAGAATAGGATGGGAACGGCCTCTGGCATATCTCACTCACTACCGAAACACGTATTTACATTGAGGAATTTGAATAAAGTGGGAAATGGCAATTCAAGTTAGTCTTCTGTGAGAGACCCTTCCCTTCCTGGACGACTTTGCCACTCTACGATACTAATAAAGTCCTTTTGTTTGTAAGGAACGCGACATTGAACACGATCAAGTCCTGAATCTTTTTATCGTCTATGGGGCATTTTCAACTTGAATAACCTACTGAAATAGCGATGTCATAACGTTACAACAACGTTTTTCACACGAAGTTAGCCTTTACATACAAAAAATATAATTTACTGATGACAAGGATAGCAAAATATAAAAATGTACATTTTCGAAAAATTGGTCATTCGTGTCTTTTGAACGATTCAATTGATGTCATTGCTATTTATTCATTGACAAAAACTGTGTTAAGATTTAAATAGTATATACTGAAAACAATGCATGATCTGATCAATGATCATTGTGATAGAACTATAAAATATAGAAGTGAAGAGGCAAAATGCAGTGAAGCGCTCGAGTATACGCTGGAGTCTATGATATTTTTCTACATAAAAACCACCCCAATATCAACTATTTTTGAACAGACCTAAAATTTAAAAATGTCTAATTATGTCCTTTTTTTGTGACATTGTTGTATTTAATTAATTTGGTTATTGTCATTATTTATTGTTATCTCATTTCTTTGTCATTCTTTTGTACTTATAATAAAATATTTAGTTTGTATTTGATTCTTTAATTTTTTACTTCTGCGTATCTATTGCCATGTAAGAAACATAATCAGTAATTCTAATTACCTGAAAATTGTATTTTTTGGCTTTATTGATTTTATTTATTTCTGATTTCAAGGAAAACACTCATTGATGTTGTTATGATCTTCTGTCCCATATAACCGCCAGTAGGGGAGAGTCCGGCAGTACCGTCACCCTAAGGTATATTTAGAATAAAATAAAAATCCCTTAGGTTACATTTTTAATACCTGCTGATATTTGTAAAGGAACTCTTGTGCTGTAAATAAAAATAATAAAATATCGATATATTTACAAATATTCAACTTTATTAATAAAATTTCAAAACAAAGAAAATTCAAATTAAAAAAATTTGGCCTCCAGTACCGGCCAGCGAAAATACGAACATTTATACGAGGCAATAATCGCAAATATAATGGTTTGACAGCTCTGATATGTTTGCACAAGCCTCATGGACCCAAATCTTGCAGTTTCCACATTGTATCCAATTCTCTTCATGAGATTCAAGGCACAAAGGACAAATTGTCTCTTCCTGAATCGATCTGTGGGGAGACTCGTTTTCTTTTTCTTTTTTTTGCTTTTCTTGCTAATATCTTTTCCTGAAAGCAAACTCTTGCCTTGCTTAGCTGACTCAACTCTTCTTTTATCTGCTCTTTTCTGTTCCAGCACCTTTTTGTAAGGAGAACTTGTGTAGATTTCACTTCTTTCAACTTTATGACGTCGTGCAGTAGCTCTTCTTTTCGAAGCATCAGGAACCGGTGACAATTCTGTAATTATTACTTTAAAATTATCAACCGACTGCTCAATGTCAGCGGTAAATTGAGACTCGGATTGCTGAGAAATGGCACTGAGGTTCGGAGTCAGAAATGGCAGTTTGAGCTCCAAATTGTGGAGGAGCGGAAGGTGTCATTTCCAGCTGTTGAGAGGTTAAATTTGTCAGTTCTGGTTGTCCTAAAGTTGAAGTTGTAGGTTTCGAAAGTTGAGAAGATGAAACTGACGGTTCTGACACTGACTGATGACTTTTTGTAACGTTGGTCATATCCGAAGCAATAAAATCTAAATCACTAAAAACATCCCGATTAAAGGGGTGAATGCCAGTACAGCGAAAGCCATTAACGCCAATATCCATTCGAGAAACTCGATTGAAAGCAGAAGCAACAAACCCTGTGATCTCGTATTCACTAATTCTTATGCCAGGGTTGGATCTCATCCACAAGTCACATGCATCATTGTAAGAAGATTTAAAAGGCTTCATAAACGTTCGGTCAAGCGGCTGTAGCTTGTGGGTCGTATGAGGTAGGGTGCTTAATATATGAATATGATTTTTTCTGGCAAATTCAATGACATCCAAGTCTTTATGACTGGCGTGTCCATCAAGAATCAACAGAACTGGGGTCTGTTCTGTAGGATTCGAATATTTCGTGAAGTGACGCATCCATTTCAAAAATAATTCGGCATTCATCCAGCCATTTGGCTGAACTTCACCTACACTCTCATGTGGAGCATTAATCATGAGTCTCTCATTCATTCGGGACCGTGGGAACACGAAGAATGGTGGTACGAATTGACCTCCAGCGCTCATTGTAAAAAGCACAGTCACGTTTTTTCCACGCTCTGCAGAAGTAAGTTTTCCAACTTGCCTTTGGTTTTTAGTAGCTAAAACTTTAGCATGTTTCTGGACAATACTGACACCAGTCTCATCGCAATTCCATATTTTATAGGGAGTGGAATTAAAGCTTTGCATCAAACTCTCAAGACTTTCAAAGAATCGCTCTACCTGAGGTTTATTAAAACCTACAGCTCTCATTAAACTCGTTGATTCAGCAGTCCGCAATGATAAGTCGCTATGTCTTTTCATAAAAGAATAATAGTAGTTCTTCCCCGCAGACATCTTCTCTTTATTGAATTGGTGAGGCAATTTTAATTTTTTCGGCTAATTGGAAAGCAAGATTAAGAAATTCCTGTCTGTTTAAAGGTATTAGCCTATTTGCCAAGTCCTTAACATGTTCTACCAATACTTTTTCGTGTTCAGCTGAGAATGTTTTGTGAAAACGACCCATAGCTGGCTTAATGGATACCTCTTTATTATTTTTAATAGCACTAATTCTGTCATTTAATGTAGTTCTTGGTACCTGATAACGATCTGCGGCTTGACGCGCGCTCATTTCATTATTCAGTACCTTCTCCACGGCTTTATGCATATTGGCAGGATCCCAGGTGCCCTTCTTTTTCTTCGTCTCACCATCACTTTTATTGTCTGGCATCTTTATGTACCTATAAGCAAATAAAACCACACAAAAATAACTTAAACAGTGACCGGTACTAAAGGACAATTTTATGGCCGGTACTGTAGGGAACGAAATAAAATATTATGTTCGAGCACAGACAAGAATGTAAGCATAAAGTTTCAAGTAAAACATGTTTTATAATAGCTATATAAATAATCAATACATACCAGGTTTGACTTCTTTCGAACTCTTCGTCTAAACTCCAGCAATCACTCACGGAACTTTAGTTGTGTATCGTACGTTCAGTGCGGGCAACACAAGTCTTCGCACTGACAGTAAGCCGATCATCACAGATCGCCACCGCGCGAGGCATATACTTGTGAGACCGTATTACTTAAATGACGATAACTGCCTCAGCGCCAGCTATTGTAGAATTTCAGAAATTGCAACTGGCCGGTACTGGATGCCGGCCGGTACTGGGGGACTTTCCCCTATCAGATATCAACACCTACATGCATCATGCTACATCCGTAATGGAATCCGTAATGGTTAATGAAACGTAATGGACTTTAATTGTATATTTCCAATAGAGAAGATCCAGAATACACAAATTGCAATTAATTGCATTTGCTCATATACCGTCCTTCAGGGCCACACATGTTGCACACATGTTTACACCAGGAAGACAAAGAAAGAGCAACATGACATCTCACGAAATCTAACCATACTCGATTTACTACGAGTAGTGCTCGTAAAGCACACACACTCTCAATTATATTATAAGAAATACTTTTTAGATGCAAAGTAAGGTTGCTATGGGATGCTTAGGGTATTATACTGATGAACTTTGTAATAAGAAAAGATTATCTATAAAAGTCTATATTTTTAAAAAAAATTGATCAGTTGACAACGAACTACATACTTTTAACTTTCAGTATTTAATAGAATACTTAAATTCTAATGTGTTAATTGGTTTTAAGGAATGTGCGATTTTTAAAATAAAGTTTCTCTTTATTATATTTTTATAGGAATTAGGCGGCAGATGAGCGTACAGTCCACCAGGTGGTAAGTGAAACTGTCGACTATGGACATCCGGCAGCTTCAGCCAGAATGACAAACGTTAACACAGCCCCAGATGGGGCTACCTACCTTTGAAGAGGTAGGAATGGGTTGGAGAAAAGGTTGGAAAAATGATGAGGGATATGACAGGATGGGATGGGAATGGTCTCGGGCATAGATATACCCGAGCCCATTACTCACTATCGAAACGTGTACATAAATTTTATAAATTTTAGATTAATTGAGCATAATTCCTCAAAGATTCTTTAGCAAATGTTGTTGTATATCTACATATTTGTAAAGTGAGAGATAAGAGTATTCCTACGAACTCTAATTATTAAGGATCTCTCTCCGTCACTTTTTCTCGTGGTATTAATGGCGATTTGAAAGTGAGTTGGGTGATTTTGCATAATTTTCTCAATGTTTTATCTAACTGCTGGGCTAATGGAATAATCAAGTCGAAGCGATCGAACCTTTCCCGGGCTATAAATTATCGAGGGGCTGTTTCCAATGACCAATGAGTAATGAAAATTAATGCGATTCATTTACGTATTAAGTACTTAAAACGTCATAAATAAAATTTACGAGGAAGGACAATGGTGTGTCCCACAGTCGACTGGGTGAGGCACTGCATTTACAGAAATATGTCGTGAAAAGTTGTCAGTTGTCGGAGTTGTCGGAGCTCTTGGCCTTTTACCACCATCCCATCCCAATAGAGAGAAAGTATAATAGGGTATAATCTTTCATCTCCTTTACTCGCTACATTCCATTCCAACTTATCTGATTCTGTCGAATAGTTATTATAATAGTACATATATTATGATTATTATTGAGGATTAGGGGTTCTGCGAGTCAATAAGTTTCGTATAGTCACTGCGACCATCGCTGATCTGTTGTGGACACCATCTTTATGAGATATACGAATAGTTCGCTACCAATGGATATGGTCTGTAGATATCGCAGTATATTATTAGGACAGGATAATCGGACCGTTTTCAGTGATTTTTTAATTATCATTCCTCGAAGATTGTAACTCACAACTTCACGAATGAAAGTTGAGAGTTCGTGAAGTACGAGTAAAGTGAAGTAGATGGTTCGGTATAATCAATAAGTATAGATTACAGTTATATTTGAACACTTTAACATATACCGCGAACCCGAAAGTTGTAGAATGAACCGTCAGCTGAGGTATTTCCCTTACGCTACGACATGGGGTTCTTCAAGAGAGCTGTCAACATAATTTTGCATGGTCGGCAGCGCAACTGCAAGCCCCCTGATATTGCAGGTGTTCATGGGCAGCGGTGACCACTTACCATCGTGTGCCGCTCGTATGCTCGTCTGCCATCTATTCTATGAAACAAAATAGAAAGATATGTCTAAGTGTATTGTATATACGAGTAGAGTAAGCCGCGACCGTGTAAATACGAGGATAATTTATTAAGATAAAATGAATAGAACAACAAGAAAAAATAAATACCGTTTCGAATATAGAAAAAGGAGTATAGAAAGACAACGCACACAGTTTGCTGATATTTTCTGCGGCCATATCAATTTTTTATGATTTAACATAGCTTATTAATTTAGTCGAGGTAAAAAATATCGTGATTTTGTGCCTTAAAATTTTGCTAACGTAAGACCAAAAACAGATTGTACTTTATGTACCAACATAGGGCAGGGCTTTATACGGTTTAAAATAATGATGCCAATAATAAAACACAAAAGATCATGCCGTTTTTACTATACTTTTGTAATCATCTTGGCAATTTTCGTTTTTAAAACATTAATTAAAAATGCCTATGAGGTCAGGACACGAATAGTAAAAATTATATTTGTCCCACGCCGCTATTCTTTATTTCCTCTTCATAATTATATATTATACTTCATGCACCCACGGTATTTTTACTGTAAATAATATTTTTTCGCAATTTTAATATAATGCGGTATAACGGGAAAGAACGTCGGGAACGGTTATGGGATACGGCCACGGACATGTTAAACATACAAATATATTGTACGTCGCACGAACAAAGTCCTCTAAAACGTTTTACGTGTAAAAATAAACAAAAAGCGTCGTTTTATTTGTTTTACAAAGCCTACGTGTGCGAGGAGCATTAAAAATACGTACTTACAGCGTAAAGTGGTGTAGCGACAGCGACCGAAGTCACGTGCAATTTTGATGGGCTCCGTATAAAAATTGTGGATACATTCGACTTGTCCCCTTTTTCCTTGTGAGAGAGGAACAACGAAGTCGAGGCGCGAAAGCTGGATGTATAAGAGAAAACAGAATAATTATGTTTATATTTCTCACATACTTACTGCGAGCCTGTTTTTATGACGCAATGTACGTACATATTTGTATGTTATTTTAACCAAAAAGCGTACCGCAATCCATTACTGTAATCTTCATATGCAGATGAAAAAAATAAAGGTTATTATTTCTCCGGTTTCTGTCGCAGACTTGCGAAGATTGCAGATCTTTTGAATTTAAATACTTCTTACAAATGGTTCCGCGAATAGATTGTATTTAGAGTGTACGTAATGAAATTACACAAAATTCGGGAGTTAGTTGATATCATCAGCATGAGCTCGAACAAAGCGGATCGGGGGAAGCAAATCAAGTACCTACTTACCACGGGGCTTTAATGCAAAATTGGATTTCGTGGTCCATTAATTTTCAATCTGCGTGATTGCAATTTTCGAGGTTTGCTTCTTCCAAATACGTCTGTATTGGGGACGCAGAATAACAAAAAAGCTTTAGGACGAGATTGGGATGAATACATTACTGAAACGCTACTTTCAACTTGCTTTGTTGGCTTTTACTTAAGTTTGACAGCGTTACGTCAAAAGATTTACTTAATACTAAGTATATATTTATATTTAATTTCGCTTGAATGGTTAAGTTTCAAGCGGTTCTGAGAAACACCAAAATATATTTAACTTCACTGTCGGGTAAAACTTACTGAATTTTTCTCTCCACTAATTCGACCTCTAATTATTAAATATTACAATTATATTATGTACAATACTAAAACACTTAAACATCGCTTAGAATACTGAATAAGTAGAAGAGGTTTTGTTTTATAATTGCTATATTAGTATATATGTATCCATCGAACATTAAGAGCCTTTCTAACCACGTCCTGATCAGAAAGGTTATTATTTCTTTAACAGATATATCAGACATTTCTTTATCAGAAAGTCAGTAGCTATCAGATAGATTTAATTAGCAGATAACTTATCTATCATTTTGTTAACAGTTACTTTATCAAGAGTAAAAAAATCCTTCAAGTTATTAGTTTTTAATGAAAGAAGATGACAGATGAGCAGACAGTTTACCTGTAGACTGAGAGCTATCGACACAAAAAATTTGGATCTTATGAAACACTGGCATAGTATAGAACTTGTAGTCCTACGTGTAAGGAAGCCCTCTAGGGGGGAAAGACATCATCCACTCCCCGCCTTTGGACGGTAGGTGGGTACATACATCTAAAAGTCATATTGTGATGAAGCACTGGCTTCGGTGGGTAAATCGAAGAACACGATAAGGCCCAGTATACGATAAGGCGTCTAATAAATTTGTGGAACAATATTCTAGCCGACCAAAAGTCGCATCGTGATGAACGTTTCTAAACAATGCCATTTAATTTTTAGACCATACAGAATATTGTACATAGGGTCCCAGTGTTCAATCGGTCTCCGCTAGGATTGTATAGGGTTGAAGGTACAAAAAGCGTCTAAGCCTTACGGCTCAGTGGGTATGCTGTAATCGTATACTGCATTTATAAGGCATAAAAACTATAGATATATACTTTTCTAAACAGAGACTCTTTTTAGTCTCTGCTCCGCTCATTTCCGGTTTATTGAACTATGGTTCGTTTCCGGTCTATTAACCGATATAAAAAAAAAAAAAAACCTAAGATAATGCTACATTTTGTGTGTTTCTTCTTCAATAAAAGTTAGGAAACTGGAATTGGATCAAAGGTATTACTGAATTTGTTTATCCATCAACAAGGCAACCTTCTGCGTGCGACATTAGTCGTCTACTTATACTTATATAGAAATTGAGTCTATTCGGTTTTTACCCCACGGTAATGGCACGATAAAAATCGGCTACTGTAAAATACGCCGTCCGCAGTTAGACGGATTTTAAATACGTTTTTTTTTGTTTGTTTCAGAAATGCTGCCAAAAGAGTGAGCGAGTACCTCTACAGATGGCTGAAAATCGTTAAATGAAAGTTTATTTACTTCTAGTTAAAAATAGTAAATTTGAACAGGGAATGTGTTATCCCGTTTGCTGTAAGGTACAATCGGAGACACGGATGTTGGGGTCTGAGCGAAGTGGTGGGGATAAGAACGCGCATGTACACTTCCGAACAAAATTGTTTATTTACAAATAATAATTAATATTTATTATTACAATTTGCAATATGCATTATTTTTATTATATTACTAGCTTTTGGCTGCGACTCCGTTTGTGAGGAATTTTGGTATTGGCGGAATATTTTAAAGACATTGAATTAGTTTTTAATTCTTTTTTATTAAGGATATTATAATTAAACTAAATACATGTTATAAAGAATATTAATTACTTACTTTAATTTAATAGCGATGAAACGATGCGAGCATACAAAATAAACAATCGGGTAATGAAGTACACAGAATAATAATACCTATATAGTATCTACGACATAAAAACTTAAATACCTAACGTACGTTACTCCTTCATCAGCTTCTTTTTGCATATACTTATAGACGTCATAAATTAATGTCCTCGCTTGCCTTCGTAGTCACATTTCGTTGCGACATTATTGATTTTAATTAAAAATAATTCTCAAAATAGTTAATATATTAATTTGATATTATAAAAATATAAATAAGAATTTTTCACTCGACTGCACTGAAAGGGACAGTAACTCGACGTGACTACGACTGACGAGCTAATCGACGAGCGTTGCAGTGCGCCGCGCCCGTCCCGCCTCACTTCATACCGCCAAACAGTCCTAAACAGGTGACATTGAAATCCCAACATCGGTGTCTTACTATACAATGTTTTGTACCTATCATAGTTTGTACTTTTTTTCTTCTCAATGGCTTTTTGTATTGTGGTATAGGATCCACAATCATTCAGCCAATGATTGTGCGGGTTGGGCGAGGGCGGGTCGCTAGTCTGTATTAACCCGTTTTACACAAAATAAATTGAATGTATAATGAATGCTACTCTGATTGACGAAATAATATTTATATGGAAAACTAAATACATACTATAAAACAGTACGCAAATTGTTTTACATGAGAAACAGATAAATAATATAATTTGTAAAAGACGTCTCTTAATTATTTCCTTCTAGATATAAAGAAAAGGAATTGGGTATGTTAAAAAATATTGTTTATTCGATGGGATGAAAGGAAATAAGAAAAAGGTCTTGACGAATCACTCCCGAAACACGTTAATACGTTTGACGGAACTTTTCTATGTAATTTATATTTAAAAATACTTGGTTCACTTCTAATCTCCTACCTATCTTCCAGTAGCGTCTCTATCATATCACTGGAGTGTCGCAGCTTGTCGCCGAGCTCCTTCATTTGTTCATGCTCCGTCTGTAGCCGGTCCACTTCCTCCCTGCAAACAGCACAAATATAGGAGTGTAGGAGTAGGTCGCGTCCAATTACGAATATTTATATAGAGCAGTTAGAACATAAAGTACAAAACAATTATGGCACCACCTGATTTTAAAAAAGGGAATATTATTCATTCACAAGCTCGGCTATTTATTTAATTGAAGAAAATATTTTGTTCAAATTAAAAAATATATATTAGTCATGTTTCAAAATGATTTTCCTAGGCCTAGATTATCCTAGCTCGGGCGCATGCATTCCATTAACGGTTTTTCGGATACGGAACGCACTTGATGTCTTCACTTACCGTAACTGTAAATACCCCTTTTTTCGTCCACAGCTGGACATGGGCCTCTTCATACACATTGACTTGTCCATGAAGGATGTATGACCTTAAAACGCCACGCTGACGAAACGGGTTGACGACTCCTCTCTTATGGATGTTGTTGGTGGCGGTGCTAGTACGGTCGATGTTTTACCGTGAGGCCAATGTTGCAGGCCGCACGTCGCCTTCCAACGGGGGGGGTGTAGGGGTGAAATACGGAAATAAAAACGCTGCTCTAATTCACATTGAACCACAGGGGCACAGAGTGGAAGCGGCAGTCGGCAGCGAGCTTGCTTGTATGAACTTGTTAGGTATCTCCACAATGAGGAGTCTGATGGATCAAGTTACTGCTTGAGGTGATGAGGGCAAAACTGGCAGTTCAAGTTACTGCTTGAAGTGCTGAGGACGAACTGGCACAGAGAGGTCGGAGCCTCTCGGTTTTATAGCAAGTTCGCTGCCCGTGCGATCCCCCTGCTCCCTGGGGAAGTTTATTGTGCTATTCGCTCTCCAACGTCATACATAACTTCTAGGCTACAAGTCATACATCTTAGGGTCGGTTCTCCTCTTATACCGGGCCGATACCGGAACTTCGCCATCTAGCCCGCAACTTTATATGTTTAAACTAATGCTCAATAAAACACACTGCTGGCGGTAGCCTTTATTTTTCCTATACCCTGACTCGTAACCTAGGTTCCCTAATACATTTATGGAGAGCGAATACAAACATATACAATTACAAACAAAGGACATATAAAAATAAGTATATAATATAATGTACGCACTAACATCCCACAGTCTCGGAGGAAAGGTGTATGAATTTGCCTCGTACGCTTCTATTGGTGTAAATGTGAGAATTCCTTCATCCTCACCTCACTAGTTGCGCAACCCTTGTGAGATAACCCCCTTTCTTCTCCGAGCCGCGCGATGCCAGTACGTACATATCATGTGCACTTGATTTTATTTACATTAGTACGCTATTTATATTAGCGTACTGCATTTGTGCTACGCTCTTATTTATTCTGTCATGCACAGATGTATTTCCACAGGACTTGTGGTAGTAGCTTTGTTGTCTTTTTGTCGCCTTTTGCAGCCCCCACAGGATAAGATGGTGAGATACTACTTTAGAGCCGACTGGCCCAACGACACCAATCAGACGAGATTTGTTGAAATGGAATAATATGTGAAGCTGGGTAGTTTCCATATCTCATACACTCCCTGTTCTATGTATAAAATGGGATGGAATTGGAAAAAGGGTTCAGAAAAGCCCATCGCTTTAAAAAGCTAAATTAATTTCATCGTACGTACCACTTTCCCCGGGCTCTTTGAAGCGTTTAAATATTTTTCGTTCTCCACAAACAACTTTAAGATATTTTTGCGAATTATTTGCAAAGCTTTGCTAAAAGTAAACGCTGCAAACTCTATTAAAGTTGTCTTTTTGTTTCTCAATATGTGTATATTAGAAATATTACATATATAAATAGTCATTTTATTAATTTAATGAAATTTAAGACAACTATGCATTCGTATCAGAACAATTTTTGTTCAATAGTAATTGTGAAAAATAATGTTGGATATGCAATAGAAGTGTTTTGGCGATTTCATAAATCTAGTTAATACTAACTCACTTTTATTACTTATCTAATAATCGAGATTCAATTTAGAATATATCTTCAAACACGAAGGACAGGGCCTACGTGACTGATTTTAATCTAGGAGATGAACACTAAGTAATCTGAAAATGAAACCTCGGTGAAAATAGGTGGTAGGTGAACCTTTCTTTTTTCTTTTCTTCTCCTGCCTCAGGTTCACTCACGAAGGCATATTCAGTTTTTCTTTATTTACAATTATTACAATAACACTTATATAGAATTAATTTTAAATGCGATATACACGGTGCACGAGAATATTACATAGAAGATACATATTTCAAGTACCGTATTACATAGATAGTTTTTAAATCGTACAGCATTTAATTAGTACTTGGTGCTTACTTAGTTTTTAGTAAGTACTTAGTTCTTTCCAATTCGCACTGGATCCGCGTAGTGGATTATGGCCCGATAACCCTAGATTTACTAGTGAAGGTCTGTGCTCTATAATGGGACGTTAAAAAGGCTGGCCTAAGCTTAATTAGTTTGGAGAGTGCGGGCTAATTAGATGTATTGAAAATGTTTACATGTTCATGAGAAAGAGATGAGTCTTCTTTCCATAAAAAGAAACATAACTTCCATAAAATTATTACTCTTTAAAAAAGAGACTTTAGGATACTTGGTGGAACTTGTCCAACATTTTAATAAAATTACATTACTTTGCAACTTATTACTTATTTCTATTAATTTGTAGTTTTACAGAAATTGTGTTACATAGTTTGATCCAGTTTTGTTCCAGTGCTCCGACCCGTTCCAATGGAGAAACGTTTAAACGGCGAAAAAACGTGACAAGAAAACAGAATCGTCACATTAAGCTCTCTTTATTGCCCGCCAACGGTCCGTTTTGTTCTGTCGGCAGATTAAAAAGTGACATTTATGACTAACACAGATCTTATATTTATTCTTATTAAGAGACCCAACGATAACAAAGCAGTGGAACATTTTATACGGAATGTAAAAAATCTGACCGACAGCTGAAAATGACAACATAATATTTTGAAGAGTCCTATGTTACCATACCATCACTCTATGTCACTCCACTGCTTGATGTGGGATTCTTCCTAGGCTCGCATGTGGTGATATACAATCTTTCGCACTTCTCATCCAACCATCACCGGCAAACTTATTCACGTCGTCAGTCCATCTAGCCGGAGGGCGCTCCACATTGCGCTTCCTCTTTAAAAAGTTGTTTCACTAAAATTTACCTGTCCTTACTTAGTAGCTGTTTAGTACAAAGATATAATTACGTTATTTACTAATCGCGAATGACAAATATTATAAACATTTTATTTTACTTTTAGTAACATACACTAGTTTGGAAGTTTTATTATACATATTAATTAACATTTAATGGATCTCTTGGATCAGAAAAATAAAGTTATTATTATTATTAACAGAGTGTAAAGAAGGGAATTATACAAAAAAAGAACAATATTATAAAATAATGTATTTACGTATTTTATAAGTATTAGTAAGTACTCTCGTCATCCATAAAGTCCTGCTAAAGCAGAATACATACCGTAAATGCGTGTCGGATTTAGAACTTTATTATCAGTTCCACTTTCCCAGATAATGAGACTTTAGTAAAATATTTAACAAATAACGTAATTATTTTATAGCATTATCTTAAAAACCAGATGTTCGAGCATGTTTCGATTAAAACATAATCTCCAAATAATGAAATTTTAAGTTAGAAAACCTAAACACAGTCTACACCGACAATGAGGACCCTTTGCTAGGATAACGTCACAAATATAATATTATTAAGAATTATTTCGCAGTATTCGCCATTATTTCGTTATTCTGTATATAAAAAAATATACAGAAAATAAATATACAGCGCAAATCGTAAAATAAAAGAACGTAACAGCAGTCCGTTAATATTCTCCCGTTGACTGCCTATTAACCGAGTCTGGATATAAATGTAAAATTTTATTTGATTATCGGCCTGTATGAGTTCCATTTTTTCGCACCACTATAGAAATTGTTATTTTTTACTCTTGCTATGAATATTAAACTAAAGCAAAGCGTCGCTTAAATAATAAACAAAGGAATATATACAGAATATCTCGTTGTTGCCATAAGAACAAAGACAATAATTACTAATTCGACGTACTGTACGAGCGTCTTCGTTCGCGTGAACTTTAAAGTGATTTCCGTGAGAACACTATAACGGATCTATAAAAATGTACCCTAAATGTTAACCTAAGTCATAAGCTATAACTGTACCAAGTTTCATTAAATTCTGTCCAGTGGTTCTTACGTAATGCTCGTTCAGACAGACAGACAATTTTTTCGTACTATATTCCACTCACATTTTTTTTTAAATATTTCATGTACAGACACGGCTTTGATGCCGTGTCTGTACATGAAATATTTTAGATATAGTCTGTATATGTTTAGATAAGAGGACCCCGATTATATTGTTCAATTTTACGGATAGTTTAAGGAATGTACTAAATGAGTTCAACGAGCATCCAAACATCGCGAAAAAAAATTTATTTCCGAGGTCGCCTACAAAAATCTACCAAATAATATTACCAAGGTTAAATCTAATTAAAAAGGATACAAGTGAATCAATTTACAAGGCCTGACACCAAGGGTTCTTCTGCTCATGAGTGACATGTTACATATTTTTTTGTAAAAATATCTTTTTTTTTATATACTAGTGGGCGGACGAGCAAATGGTCCCACGTGATGGTAAGTGTTACCGCCGCCCATGGACACCTACAACACCAGGGGGTATGCGGGTGCGCCGCCGACCTTGCAAAATCCTATTCACAGCTCTCTTGAAGAACCTCATATCGTAGCTTAATGGAAAGACCTCTTGAGGCAGTTCGTTCCACAGCCTACGGGTTCGCGGTATAAAATAATTTTTGAACCGAACAGTGCGCGACACCTCCGTATCGAGGAAATGCGGATGGACCGCACTTCTGTGACGGGAGGTGCGGTTGTAGAAACCCGAGGTGGGAATTATATTATGGGAATTATATTATCTATTTTACGCGCTTTATATTTAGCATGAAATTAAACAAAAATTAGCAATAACTCAAAAGATGTAAGTATTTGATAAAACAGGATTCGTAAATTTGTCATTTGAAGTAATTTAACATTTGAGCGAAATACATAGTTTCCGGATTCGGAAATCGATTTGTATAGAAGTCGAAGAACAATATACAAGACAGACTATATAGAAGTGAGTTCACTAGAGTTGGTTATATCAAATTTTATTCAGCCAATGCTTGGTTATATGTTAAAAGCCAAGTGTCAGTTACAGGCCCATCTAGCCTAAAGCGATTGTTTTAGTTACATGGTTCGCTTGTTGATGTTTGGCATATCAATTTCGGTTTAACAATTTGCTAGCATACAAAATCAACATATTAAATTACGATGTTAAAGGTGATGTTGTTAGATAATTAAAATTAATGTTGATTAATCTAATAATTTTATAGGATCTGGGATTTTGGTTAACATAAACTAATACCGGTATTGTTCTATATTTATTGAGAGTCGTCGGCATGAAGCAAAATTTTGTCTTCAATAATTTTGCGGGTTGTGGGGATGCGAAACAAAGTTGATTGCATATTATTATGGAGAAATTTTCCTATTTTCCATACGTTGTAGACAAAATGTTGAGACAAAAATTATTTATACATTTGAAAAATTTACGGTCTAAGGTACAAGTTTTACAAGTAATCAATTTACAAGTTTTCACCTACAATTAATACAGTAATTGTAGGTGAAAAATATATATAGCTTAATGAGGCTTATCCAACAATACAATATGTATTATGATCGTTGATATTTTATTCGCTTTTTTTTATTATTCCGTCGTCTTCGTAATTTTGAACCAATTTGACTCATCTGCGAACTTAACCGAAACAAAGTATTTTTATACCAAACTTCATTTCAATCGATTAAGATACGTGGGACTTACAACTGGTCCACATATATGAAATTTACATATTATTATACACAGAAACTTTAAAATAAAATAAAAAATAAATGGTGTTTTCTATTCAGTTTTTAATTTTGAGTAGAGATCTAGTATTTTTTTCTGAAATTCGAGTCGCGATCTCTAAATAGGTAGGTATATTTCAATGAAATCTGTCTAAACTTTGTATATAGGACCTACAATTTGAAAAGCCTCACGTCACGAGGCGTCTCCAGACTAAACGGGGGCACCCAACACGTGTGGGTTACTGTTTCATTATTCTTCTCACGCGGTAGCTATAAATACAAGTTTTTTATACCACACAATTAGGTATGTAGGATAGAAAGTAGAATTGGATAGAGCGCTCCATTAGCTTTCAATTTCGAGAATCTCGTTCGCAAACCGTTTGTTTTATTTTTTTTGGATTGTCGCTTTGTATTTGTATCTTGTAATAGGGAAGCCACGTGGATGGAATATATTATTAGCGAGAACACTTTTGCAAAAGGGGCACGGCGGTTTGAATGCAAAAACAATACACGAAGAACACTACGTAATATTAAGTACGTAGACATATTGCTTCTTGTAAATGTTTTAATTCTAATTTAATCGGCTTTCAGTGTGAACGGAATGAAATATTACTATCTGTATTAAATGGGTTTAACAAATTGAAAAAGTATAATGATTTTATGAGGATTAATAGGATGAGATTGGAACCCTATCCCCGTTTTCTCAACCCTTTCTCCTAATCCGTCCCTAATCGGGTCCTATCCCTAATCCTTTCTCCTAAAGGTATTCGGGGGCGTGTCAACGTTTGTCATTCTGGACCGATGTTGATACGTATCGAAGATATATGTGGGCGATAGTATCCACTTGCCTTCAGGTAGACTGTAAGATCGTCTGCCGTCTTATTTCTATAAAAACATACTATTTTTGGTATTAGCCAATAGATTAATTACAGCTTTTGTATCTTTTTGCACTTAATTCATCTTTTGGATTAATTTTAAAAGCGGTTCTAGAGTATAGTTAAATAGAAGCTTGTTTGTCTTTTATCAATATATTTTATGTGATTGTGGTCATCTGAGTCTTAAAGATTGCCCTCTACGATGAATAGTATCGTCGATATTAAAGAAGTTACCTACTTTCCGATATGTCGTAATATCCTGAATGAATGGGTAGGTTAAGGAATAGAGTAATTAAAGAGATTATCTATTTTTACTTAGAGATGGAATTGAAAGGAATAATATGGGGAGGCTGCGAATATAATAGGTTGAAAGGTTTCCCTTATACCATTATACACCCTATTCCATGGAATGGTATAAGATGGGATGGGGAATGAGCGCACTCACTGGCGAAACACAAAAGTAAATTTCATGACAACCTTCTTTGGTAACTCGGCCAGTCGGGCACACCCAATCGGCTTTGAAATGTAACATGCACTCACCCTCTATGATTCTAATCGAATGTACAATAAAATAATACTTATTATCATTACAAATGGCAGTGATCTTTTTTTTTTATAGATTAGTGGGCGGACGAGCAAGCGGTCCCACGCGATGGCAAGTGTCACCGCCGCCCATGGACACCTGCAACACCAGGGGGTATGCGGGCGCGCCGCCGACCTTGCAAAATCCTATTCACAGCTCTCTTGAAGAACCCCATATCATAGCTTAATGGAAAGACCTCTTAAGGCAGTTTTCGACCGACCAGTGCGCGATCTGTCTCTGAAAATATTGTACATATAGTATATTTGAAATAGTTATATGAACTTTGTTATTTCTATTTACCAAATTATAAATTTCTTGGGTTACATAGAAAAAAATACTAAACAGATTATTCAGATTCAAGCCTCCGATAAAAAGCTAAGTTGTGAGGATTACTCCACCGTCGAAAGCAATAAAATGACCGACGAAATTTATTCGCTCCCTAGAAGGGGAAGTTTGCATTCCAGAGTTTCTTAAGAATTTATAAATCTGTCTAAAATACTTTTTGACTTTTTATATAATCTGTATTATACATTAAAGGATACCCACACAAAGTTTTCAACAACGTACTTAATGACTTTCTCATACCCGTATGACGAGTACAGAGTTCGTTTAACAAATATTTAGACTATATATAGTCTATTAATATTTAAAAAAAAGGTGACGTCAGCCATCCATTGTAGCATAACACTGCGTTAATTGGTCAATTGAATAAAGCCCCTTCTCGTAATTATTGAAGTTAGACAATATTTTTACTTTCATGACCTAATACGTACATATACCTAAATAAGCAATTTTAGCAAAATTAGCACACATTTTAGCAACTAACTAATTAGGATTATTTGTGGGAGATTGTATTTATTATACATACATATTACAATCACAAATATTATTAATAATTTTGTATACACAATTGTTTGTTTCCCTAATAAATAAAAAAATGGTTATATGTAATCCCTGAGGTTATAATTTCGGGTTCTGTACATTGTTACCGTTGTATAAACAGAATATTTTCCAACCTCTTTCCCTTTAAATCTGAAAATACTTTGCTTTCATATAGACAAGACAAAATAGTAAAAAACATAACAAATATGAAGACACTCATTATTAACAAAATTTTGTTGAAAAACAAAGACGCAATCGATGAAATAGATGCTTAACAATAGTATAATACAGGACTGCGTTAAAAAACAAACTCGAATTCGGGCCAAATAAACGTCCGATATAGACTATAAATTGAAGTAGGGGCGTGTACAAAATAAAATTAAAACTGTATGCTTTTGTGCATGCACTGAATCATGGGGTGTCGTATATCAGAGCGTCCCCCGAGGATTTGGCAACCGATACATGATTGTGCACTTAGGGACGAGCACAGCCCGCGCCCGACGCCATTGGCCCCGTTATAATAGTAGCCTTAAATCAAGTGTCCATTGTTCACTATAGGTATGTGATTTTGGAAATAGCGTAAAATAAAGTTTTGAAAGGACAATCTGTAAAATAACCCGTAGCGCTTCGTAGCTTCGTAGCAGTTCGTAGCTTTATAGCACTCTACAAGTTCATAAAAAGGAGAATAAAAAAATTAGGAGACAAGTCGAAGGACATCAAATATGAATTTAAATGTTAGACGCATTTAAAAGGCTCTGAAATGAAAGTTCGTTTTTCACAACGGTTTCATTTCTACTTCTCAGTTTACACAATGGGCTTGCAATGTACCAACTATTGTAAAAACGTGTTACATTTTTACAGTGGTTATGTAAATTTCCATATTTCATCACTTCCAAATATTTTATTGGTTTATAATATAACACGCTTTAACCTCATAATTAATGTAATAAATTATTCTCTCACCACAGAATAGGTATTATACTTAACATGCAGTCATTCCACAACGCATCAAACGGATCAAATAAATTACAAATGAACTTTGTAATGCATAATTTTAGTGGAATACCCTAACAAAATTCATAAACTTTTCAAATTTAATCATCGCTTAAAATAAGTCGTCCTATTCTGGGTTTAAAACTGAATAGAAATTGACTATAAACTTTACGTAGGTGTTCTCGCCGCTTTTGGTTTGGCCTCGTGTTTGAACAGACCCTGTTTAGCAGTGCAAATCATTTAATTAAAAACAATATAATGGTCCGCTTATTATAGGAAGAGCTCTGACAGCTGACATAAATCTTAACATAAATCTTTAATATGTAGTAGAAATCATTTTACAATTCGATAGTCCTTTTATGATATTTTTTATATTTATTTGACTTATATTATAACTTTAAAAAGAAACAGTATTTCCATAAAATTAATTAAATACAGATCCGTCAGCGCTCTTCCTATAATAACCGGACCATAATATTGTTTTTAATGAAACGATTTTCACTGCGATTTGTGAAATGCCGGCGATGGCAACCGTACGAACACTGCGGCGCGGCGCGAAGTTGAAATGTAATTGCGTAGTTTTCTCCCGGTGAAGTGTTTGGAGCGAACGAGCGCGTCTTTGCCCTCTGTCCTGGATCTGCTGCGCCCGTAGTATTCCGGGTAAGTACCACACAATTTACAATATAATCACTTTCATTTCGGCTATTTTTCTCCTAAATTATTTGCACCCCCGCACTGCGTCCTTGGTTCTGGGTCCTACCGGATCCTCCCTCGCGGGTATTTTACCCGAACGCACCCATTACGTGGTTTCATCTCGCATCTCGCGCATACAGTAAGTAATAATCGAATTCAAACAGTTTTTAAGTAATAATTAAATAGGTCGATGACATGTAATCTCTGAGGTTATAATTACGGGTCATGTATATTGTTACCATTGAATAAACAGAGACTCCTTTGTTTTCGAAACCAAATGTTCGTCTTTTTGTCTGTCTCTTAGTGTGACTCCGACCAGCCCTCATTCCATTATCTCACCGTTGACGATAACAATCTTTCCCAATGCTTTCGTCTTGTAGTTTTCAAACCACTTGATCCGTGAACTCGTGTGAGTGAGCTCCGGAATCAATGTACCATATTTCATCTTTACTTTTCTCTCTACTGCACTGGTAACATTTAGAGCAGAAAATAGTTTGGTTTTATTGCCATCAATTTCTGTTACACATTTCGCCTTCTTTTGTCTTTTAAGTGGACACTGAGGACTCTTATGGTCCGGTTGATTACAGTTATAGCAAAAATATGTCTTCTTAGTGTTAGGAACATACCTTGAGCTTAAAGACTCTGCAGAACGTAGGGCAGAAGCATCATTTTGAGAGAGTACTCTAGCCATTTCGTTCAATAATTATGTCTTCACTAACTCACTGGTTACCTTAACATTTGAGTTCACCAACGCCATAACAAGGGGTTCATATTTTGAAGTTAAGCCTCCCAACAATGAGGCAGCAATGGAATCATCTTCTATAACATTTCTTATATCTGCTAGGCCTTGAGGTGTACTCATGACCGCATTGATATATTATTCTAAATTTTCAAACTCTGATTATAAGTATCTATACAGCTTATGCTCTAAAGCGAGTTTGCGACCTATACTTTTATCTTCATATGCACTCGCAAGGGAAACCCGTTCATCTTTCGCTGTGTTTGCTGATCTTATTATACATAAGTTATCGCTGAACTATCTAATGTCAAGGAAATATTGGAAAGTGCCTTCTGATTTTTCCTCTCCTTAATTTCTTTGGATGCACGTCACCGTCAGGGTATAATGATATTGTAAGCCACAAATCTTCGGGTATCAGGCACGTATTTTGAACTTCCATGTCGAATATCCATCCCTGTTTATTGGATAAAATTCTAATTTCACTAAAGAGTTGTTCACTCATGTTTCTCGTGCTGATAATGTATAGTATAATCAAGCAATAAACAGACTTAAATAGTTATTAAGAAAATATATTATATTATGAATCGTAACCAAGTAAAACAAACATAAGGGAAAAAAAACTATTGTCACACAAAATTTCATATATGGAATTGAGATTACTACACAGATAACAAAATGCTAACCAATACCAGTACAACTATGCTACACTATGCTAACCAGTACAACAACAGGCTCATTAGTTACTGTTATTGGTTCAATAACCAAGATTAAAACATCTGTAAGATCTTTATAAGCTTTTAAGTTTTATAAGTTGTTCGTAACAGGACCAATTTGCTAGTTGGAATTGTAATCTACCCTTGCATTTCGCAGTAAATTGTGCACTGCCCAGGTCTCCACATCAGGCTTACACCAGGCAACTGTTTGAAGAAGGCTAAAGAAGAAAAGAAGAATAAATGGAATATTTTTGAATCTTGTTTCCTTGGGAACTTCGAAATCCACCAATCCTCTACGCGGATTCAGAGCAGATTGATAAATACACATGCCCCAATTTTTTTTTCAGATATAGATTGGTGGATACAGTTACCCTAGAAATTTTTAAGCGTGAGAGTTTCTTCACGACGTTTCCTTCACCGACTATAAAATGTTAATTTTTAAAAATCTATACTTATATGAAAACAGCGGAACTGGCATGTTTATAAGTAGGTATTTATTTTATTTTAACTATGGTAACGAGCTGTGTATCATATTGACAATTTGGGCATATTTCTGAATGAATGTTTAATTAAACGGAACACGAGCGATATTTGAAACATAAATTTGACTCACGCTATAATTCACCACGTTGCACCAGTATCTGTCACAATGTTACTGTCGGTGAATAATTGAGTATCTATCATCTTTTATTAATTGGTGCATTTTGATGTATTCATCTTACTACTACTTGTAGTGGTGTCAGTATGTGTTTCTACAATGTTGGATAAAGGCCACCTTACTCGATTTTCGCTTTTCGTCATCAGCGTCATAAGTTTTTTTTTCTTTATGAAAAAATGGTGACAGTCGAATATATATTCCATCTGATGGTAAGCGGATACTGTCGTTTATGGACTTCCGCAATACATGCGAACATCAGTCCAGAATGACAAATGTTGGCATGCTCCCGAATACACCGCCTACCTTTGGAGATTTGGAGAATGGATTGAGAAAATGGGGAGTGATAGGATAGTATGGGATGGAAATGCGCTCTGGTATACCTCACTCATTACCGAAACCCTTACGTACATTGGGAAAATAGGATAAAGTGGGAAATGCAGTACATTTAAAGCTTGTATGAGAGAGGGGTAACGTGGCCAGTAGAGTGCGCACAGCGGCTGTAGGAATGCAGCGTGCAATCATGTGGTCATGATTTTAAATCCTCGGCCCGTACCACTGAGTTTCTACTTAAGTGAGGATATCTGGAGTCTGTGATCCACCAATCCGTACTGAGCACTCGTGGTAGATTTCGGCTTGTATTATTTTATTGCATGTCGTACCTCTTCCTCTAAATCATTCCACTGTCCCTTACTTGCCTGGAAGAGATCGCTTTTAGCGATAAGACAGACTGTTGCTTCTGTATTATGATTAATGTAATTAATTTGTTACTACAGAAATCCAATAAAGAATTTTCATTCATTTATTCCTCAGTCAAAGCGACGATGACTGCAGGCTCTGCGGAATGTTGTCCTCTGAGTGACCATAGGAGCGGACTTCTACGACCGCGTGAAACGCCTTCCAGCCACGTGAACTGACGACTTGAAGAAAGTCGCCGGTAGTGGTTAGATGAGAAGAGCTGGGACGTCGTCCTTAGGGAAGACATATTCATATCCAACAGTGGATAGACACAGGCTGATTAATAGGCTGACACAGGTATGGTATTAAATCAGGGGTATTAATTATACACAGTACAATATATAAATATAGTAGGTATATTGTACGCTGGTGTGTATATGTCTATACTCATATTAACGGAAGCACACTTCAGACTCTTAGAGCTATTAAAAGTTAGGAGACAATTTGACGCAACTGTGGAACAACCTTTTAGTGTCTCGAAAACTGCTATTGACTTTTATGATGCTTCACGTCACTGTCAGATGTAGAAAGCTTTGTGTTCAGAGACATTTCACAGCTACTGAAAAGTTTCTAATGCTGAATCAGTCAATCAATAATGTTCCATTATAGGACACAAAACTTTTCTAATATTACGCAGCCTCTGAGTAGTTTTTAAATTATAACTTTCTTTTTATTCTCAGGTATTAAACAATGTTATTTAAGTTTCAACATTGCACGTTCAAGTTGCACGGTTAAACATATGAGTCGAACATAGTCATCCAACCTGATAATGTTGAAAAACTCTTAAACGTTAAAGACAAATAATCTCAAATACTTGAAACTAAATAAATAAACTAACAAACTCTCAAATAAAGTTTGTACCTATCATATTTTGATGCTCCTAAATAATAACACGATAAATTGTTAAACATACTTATCTAATACAAGATATTTAGGAGTATTCAAAAAATATTGTTGTCTTGCAAAATTATTTATTTGGATTACGATTACCTACAATATGCAGAAAGTATATAATGCATAGTAACTGGAAATTAAAAATGATTACTTCTTACCTAATAGATATTTTTGTAAATTACTAATTTGTATTGACAACAGATTAGCCAAATTGGCATTTGGGTTCAATACCCGGTCGAACTAACAAAAATGTATGATCGGGTCTGTTTGATGTATTCGTCTTTGTGTGTCTCTGGACTCACGTCACGGAGAATCCTAGTGTGGGCCATTGAGTGTGGTGTAAGATTACACCAAATACGTGTATTTCCCTAACTCCTTTTCCAAATCCATTCCTATATCTCCAAAGGTAGGCAGGCAGCACATCCGGGGGCGAACTAACGTTTGTCAATATGGACTCGTATTGGTATGTGTCGCGGATGTTCATGGGCGACAATCTCCACACCACCAGGTAGATTGTCTGCTCGTCAGCCGTCTTTTTTCCATATAAAAATAAGACGCCATTTTGTTGTTTACTCTTTTGTTACTACATATATTGTTTTATATGTTTGAATACAAAAAATACCGAGTCCAACAGAAGCAAACAAATTAAAACTAATAATTGTTATGTAAACGGGTTACTCACGATTTAGTATTTATTTATTATAGCCGATATTTCGGTCCAGTTACATGAGCCGTGGTCGCGGCGAGACTGCGCAGGCGGGTGAAGGTGTTGTTGCTATCGACAGACAAATCTGTCTACCCTCCGTCGTGTTCGTTTTTCATTTACCTGCCAAAACTGAACTTGTTCTTGTTCATTAAGTTCCTTGCACACTATACTAACAATATCACCACACACACGCGAGTGTGAAAACGCATCTGGTTTTCTGGGTTTGCAAAATTCAGTCACCATGTACGTGCCAACATAAACCAATCCTCGCGATTGAAATTTCGGCATTTTTTTTATTTCTATTGTCTCTCGGACCAATCCTCGATATATAATGGTATTCAGTTGAAATTACTTTTGGTAAGTGTAATTCAATCCAAAGATTGGTTTCTGCTAATGATTGATGATCCAATGATTGATTGGTTCAATCAAATTAAAAGTTACTAAAAAAATGGGATTGGTGACTCTAGTTATTGTAGTCGTGTAAACAATTTTGGCCAATTAGAATAATAGTTATAAAAAAAATCTGGACAATGGGTATCCACCAATCCGTTCTGGGCTTTACTGTGCCCTGCAGAGGGACGTTAAAATGGCTGAAAGAGAGAAAAAATATAATAGTATAATTATTGTATTTGTTGTTACAGGATAAGAATAAGAGCTAGTCTAGAATTTTACACATTTGATGAAGACTAATTCTTAACAGGCTTTTACTTTATCTATTTCATTAAATTATTTTGACTTTTCATATACTTCTGAATTACAGCAAATTGCCACATCATCCATAAAAAGTAAGTATTCAAAATGCCAAAATCTAAAACATTCTAATTTATTAATAAAGTATTTCGGGTTGAATACTTTTTACGTCGAAAAATCTTTTACAATTTTCGCAACTCATCATATAATAATACCTACGTATAAAATACTCCTTTTTAAGAATTTTAACGGTATTACTTAATTATGCTAATTACATGGATGGAATTTCTAACAAAAATACTTCGTGTAAGATTGTAACATTTTAATTTATACGTTTCGACGTCTGCCGTCGTTCATGGCTACTTAAGTATAAGGTTCAGTTAAAGAAATTTTCTTCTTTATCAAACTTATGAATTTACGCGTTTGTACACAATATGTTTTATCGTGATCGGTGGTTGTCGATATAAATTTGCAAAGTTCACGGCAACATAAATTGTTACATCATTCACCAGGACGTTACATTTTGTTTCAATATTAACGAATGGAAGATCAAATGAAAACAAACAATCAACCATAACATTGACAACATTCACATAAGGGTACTGATACTTGCGTTATTTCGGATATTCATAGCAGTATATACAGGTATTCAAACATATCTCTGAAGACTGAAACCATGAATCCTTCTCATGAATCCGCGTTAATCCAATATCAAAAGTTGAAAAGTACATTTATTTTGGTTAAAAATAAATGAGTAAATGAGTAATGAATAAATAAAAGCGAATGAGTGAATGAGTGTCTATAGCTTGAACAAAAATTTTTTTTTTGACTATGAATTTGGGAAATTTGTTGAATAAATTTAGGTCGTGTGTTGTCGGCCGTCTTTTGAAGCCCCACCCCATCTCTTCTCGGGGGTGTCGTAAAAACCGACTAAAAGATAACAAAGCAAGCCCTGAGGAAAGGGAATTGGTCTACATCAATTCTAAAATTGTGGACTCGCCAACCTGTTTGGCCAGCATGATGTTTTTAGGCTATACATTCCTCTTGGATATTAGATATAGATATTGGAAAACATTTGCAATAAAATTTAAAAAGCCTATAATCAAAAATGATATACGTGAATAGTTCAAAACTATGAACGAAATCCATGATTTTATTCGCGAATATATCTGTTTCTTCTTATATATACTTACGTAAAAGATATTACTTACGTAACTTATAACATAAATTATCACGTACTTAACTTATTAGCTTTAATTGTGTATCCATCTCAACTATTTGTTTACATATTGTTTTATTTCCATGTAATATAAAATAAAATAAATAAATTTACAAAAAAAAAATGGGTTAAAAATAAAAGAAAAACGTTGTATTTGTTTTTATTTGAGACGTTGTATTTATTTATAAGCAGAGCGATTGCATATTTATGTTCTGCTCAACGACCTATCTTGATATAGATTGTTTATCAGTTGCCATATTCGTGTGCTTTTTTGTAATTCTGACACGTCGGGGGCGCAGCGTGTTTCTGCTTTGTACAGCCCCCGTTATTTGAATATGTATGAGGCGCGGCCGCGCACTGTTCGTGCCACTCGCTTGTATGAAAATGTGATGCCCCGATAAATTGTCAAAAGGGTTGATCGACAATGGAGAAATATGGCGGCGGAATAAAATCATAAACCTAAGTGCTATTTCGCGCCTTTGCTTATACCTAATATAGAACGCTGCATTATGTATAAGCTCTGGGCTCTGCCTTTCAATAATGGAGCTGATCTTTTCTTTTCCACGTTTCATGTCAAAAGAGATACAAAGTTAATTCAGCATCTACTAGCGTACTACTAGCGTATTAACTAAATAACACTAGAATTTCCCTTTGTCGTAGGTGTTCACACTAAACAAAGACGAACGCACCAAGCGGACCCGAATACACATTTGTTTTTAAACAAATTAATATCCGACCGGGTATCTAACCCAGGATCTTTTAGGACAGTAGGCAGCAGCTCTACCAACTAAGCTAATACTATACCTACTCCGATGAGGAATATCCAAGGTTATGGAGACAGTCTACAGCCATGTAATCCTCAGATTCTCGAATATATAAATCTCTATTTCCAAAGGCAAATTGGACCTAACAGTCCACATCAATTAAATTATTTTAATCATGAATTCTCCAACAACTAAACACATACTGGCAGCTCATTCTGACCAGTTGCTAACTCCTCAGTGGCGGAAATAATTTGAATTTGTAAATAAAAAACAGTTCACAGTGCGCGATTGAATGGACTCTCGTCGAAAATGTGAATGAAATTCATTCTACACTTCAGTTTCTCCCGCTAACCATCAGATTCATTTGTTTCGTGTATGCAGGTTCCAAATATTAGAAATTATTTTCACTACAGACATACTACTTTATGGTAATAGCAAATAAGGGTGAAAACCTTACACAAAAATTTGTTTTTATTACACAATCCTAGTATTACTCCGCTCAAACAAAGAATTTTCTGCTCAAAATCTATAACGGGTAATATAAAAGAGTTGTTAAACGAATTTTCAAATATTCGTCTTACCACAAATATTGTTACAAAGAAAATATTGATATTTTTATTTTTACATTATTAATACAATTTTATCCATTCCATGGAAAAATTGGCAACTGCCACCTTTATGGACTGTTTTATTGATTTAATATTGTCATGGCATTTAAAGCATGCCTTGCTCTCTAAAACTGACCATAAATCATAATCGAGCGGATTAAGATCGGGACTAGATGACGGCCAGTCTTCAGCTCTAATGAAGTCGGGAATATTCCTTTGTAGCCACGCCTGTGTTGAGCGAGTCTTATGACCTGGTGCTGAGTCTTGCTGAAAGGATCATTCTTGGTTATGGAACAGGGTGTTGTTAAGGGGGTTTAAAACTTTCTCAGGAATCGTATCTTGATAACGAGCCGACGTTTTAATACGTTCTCCACAAAAATATGGTTGAATCACTTCTTGATAGCTAACATTGGAGGGGTCCAAGCCATCACTGAAGCCGGATAATGGCCACGTTGCACCCTATTGACCAATAGAGCAACTTCTGTAGAGGTATGAGCATAAACTCGATCATTCTGCTTCTTAAAATGTTCGTCCGTAAATATGATTTGTCCGTGAGCTCACTTTACGTACCGGCGAAAAAGTTGTTTTGATTTGTCAAACCTATTTTTTTTAAATTGTCAGTTAATAAATTACCAATACGTCTTTTGAAACAACAAGTCCTAAATCATTTTCTAAAATACGTGACATTATTCTGAGAGCTCTCTTTTGCTTCCGGACGGAGATTTCCTCGGATTCTCTCCTTCACAGTTTTAATCGGTTATTTAGTACGAATAGTGCATGGACGGTCAGACCTTTTTCTGTTATAAATAGAGGACGTGTCAATATACATTCGGCTAATACAAAGTGGATGGAGAGTTTTAAAAATTGCATTTGGCTCCATGCTTACTTTGTGTAATGCAATTACAGCAATACCGTTTTCGTTATCACCCCACTCCATTTTAATATTAGTAAAATAGTTATAATAGTAAGATTGGCGCCAAAGTGAGAAAAACATTTATTTTTCACGTGAGAATGACAGATTCCAAATTCAAATGTAATTTATTTATTCTCTTCATTGTAACGGTATCTATGGCCAGACTACATAATTATTTTTCGACATTCGCAAGTAGACAAATATTTGAATGTCATCGTGTACGGGTCATTAAATTACTGGCCACTTTGAGTTTCGATATCTTCTGTTCTAATTCGAATTTCAAAAATGCATAAAACTAAAGATAAAACAAAATACATTTAACAGCTACGGTGTTCTTATTTCCAAATCAGTATTTAATTTGTTTTTCTGTACCTACCTAAATTTTTTTCATATGATTGTCTTGAAAATAAAATGGATAAATTCAAAATTCGTGCTATTTTTGCATATGATTTCCATCGCGGCACCAATGCAAGTCAGACAGCTCACAATATCAATAGTGTGTATGAGCCAAACACCACAAACGATCGCACGGTGTGGCGATGGTTTGAACGCTTCCATTCTGGAAATTTCGATCTTAAGGATGAGCCCCACGGACGACCTACCACCAAAGTTAATAACGATGAATTAAAGGCTATAGTGGAAGCAGATCCATCTCAAAGTACAGCTGAGATAGCAACGGGGTTTGATGTTAGTGATAAAACAATGTTGGTTCATCTGCGTCAAATCGGCAAAATAAAGAAGCTCGAAAAGTGGGTACCGTATGAACTGAACGAACGTCAGCGTAAACAACGCGTCGAAGTGTGCACTGGGTTATTGAACCATCACAAAAACGAAGGAATTTTGAATCGCATCGTGACTTGTGATGAGAAATGGATCCTGTAAGATAACTGCAAACGTTCGTATCATTGGCTGGATCCAGAAGCTGCAGCCTAACAATATTTAAAACGCAAGATAACTAAGAAAAAGCTTGGTATCAGTTTGGTAGTCCCGTGGCGGTATTGTCTACTACAGTTTCTTACGAGCCGGTCAAACGATTGATGCAGATGTTTACTGTGAGGAGCTGCAGACGATGATGGAAGAGCTGGCAACAAAGCTTCATGACTTCTTCCACTTCTTCTTCATGACAATACCTGCCCTCACACTTCTAAACTGAATTTAAAACTTTTAAAACAGTCTAAGACAGTTTTAAAACTTCAAGAGCTAGACCTGGAGACTCTCCCTCACGTACCATATTCACCGGACCTCACCCCGACAGATTTACATTTCTTTCGAAATTTGGACAGCTTTTTGCAAGGAAAAGATTTGATTCTGAAGTAGCTGTGATTAGGGCTTTTGAAGAATTCATTGATTTTATAGTCCACGAGACTTTTGTAGGAGTAGCATCAATCAACTGCCCGTGCGGTGGCGAAAGTGTGTGGCTAATATGGGTCAATGTTTCGAGTAACACAGTAAATATTTTTATGACAAATTTTTTTTTCAGTTTCTCATACAAATCGGTCATTTCATTGGTAAAGCACCTAATATTTCAATACTTTACAGACCGACGTGTGTGGTTCGGTACTTTAACCGTTAATGATAAATAATAGTCCTGAGAATATATTTACCTATTGTCCATCCATCATTTTATATCCAATATTTAATAATTACGTTATGATTATTATTGATTTACCTATAGTTTCAGTGGTATTTATTGAGCGTTATACAAATTGTCTCAAAGGGACGACCCCTTTGACGCAATTTAACAGAAATTCGACCCTATTTCATGCATAATTAATTTCGTTAAATCACTCAAATTTTGTCATAAAAGAATAAACTATGAAGTATTACACGATAGTGCTGTATCTGAAACAAGCGTGATGTGAAGTGATCTTAAGCATATAGGTATAATCCTTGAATTTTGTTATTGAATCAGTGTATTCCTCACTGGGACGACTATAGATAGATATATAGATAAAACTCTTTATTGCACACCGAAACAAAACTAGACAATGACTATCATTATAGACATAGGCACAAAAGACGGTCTTATCGGTAAAGGCGATCTCTGCCAGACAACCTTTAAGTAGAGAGGTAATGCAATATTTTTATCACATGTAGGTGGTGTAAAGTATACTTAGGTACATATTATATTATAATTATTTAGAGATCGGATATTCGGGTGCATATTTACCTACAAGGTATAAAGTATGGAAGCGGCTTCTTAAAATAATTTATTTGAAAACCGATATCCCGGCATATCACAAATAATAGGATGCTTATTTATGAAACTCCTCAGCAGTTTTGAAGGTCTGATGGTGACCAGGACAGAGTCGATAGGATCTAAGGCACTATTGAAGATATAAGCTTCGGATTTGGAATCAAATTCTTAGTTCTAATTGGCAATTTGTACAAATGCAGTTCTGAGGGTCTTAGAGATTAACGTTACAACTTCAGGTATATGCATCGTATTCTATAGTCGGAACATAAAATTTGTCGATCCCAGGATTGCGGCATACGCCCGATACAAAAGTGCACTTCATACTTATTCAACACCTCGACTTTAGGTAAATATGCACCCGAATATCCGATCTCTAATTACAATACATCATTTATACAGTACATACAGTATGTATATTATATACACATCATATACAATGTATATACACCTATATACAATTACACAATAACTAGTATTTAACAAACATATTTTTACTACATTAATGGAATGTTGAAATAAAACACATAGCAAAACCATAATGTAATTTACCTACAAAGAGCACAGAGAGAACGCACAAAGGTTCTGTCCAAACAAATTACACAAGATTTTCAAAGCGGCGATGTACCAACACCACAATAAACTTCGTTATGTGTATAACGTGTTGCAGTGTACTTACCTTCCATTATCTGGTGTAAACTAGGCTTTTAATGTTAAAACAATTAAGAGACAGAAGCGTAAGTTCCATTGTCGGAATTAAAGCAGGTCACAAATGCGGTGGCACGCTGCATTAAAATTTTACTTTTGCCAACATTTTTATTTCTGGAACAACCGTCACATGCAAACTTCAAAAACAGATAGCTTGCTTTATTCAGCAGCTTGAACGCGAGTGCATGTTTTAAAGAATGTACGTTTATATTTATCTTTACTTTTCATTTATTATATTGTCAAATTTATATTTACGCATTTTGCTTACTTAGACAGATATTTATATTAAACGGGTCTTGGATCACCTGCCTCTCGTGACCATGGGTGACGTAGCATTAAACCTCGTTTAATGCATTTAAACTAACCGTGTTTAAATTATATTATATATATATAGCCAAATCTATTCCTTTAAATCTCCAAAGGTAGGCAAGGCAGCACATCGGGGGCCGTGCCAATATTTGTCAGTCTGGACTTATGTATCACGGATGTTCATGGGCGACAGTGTCCACTTACCATCAGGTGGACAGTCAGCTCGTCTGCCGCCTTCTTTCCATAAATAAATAAAATAAAAATAACCTTGTTAAATTATTTAACGCTCTTCGCTATAATATCGTATAAAATAAAGCTTCCAAAATGCGTCCACTTGAATATTCGCGATTTACACGAAACCTTCTCAGCCAATTTTATTACTATTTTCACAGTTGTATTGCTCATCGGTTAATTGCTAACTGCCGTTGGGTTTAGTGTATTTTTAAATAAATTGGTTTGACACTTTTAAAATAGTAGCATATTTTGTAAAACGGTGTGATCAATTTTAGCGATTTTTCTTGCGGTTCTAAACGAACGAACCCACGACCAGAACCTGAGGTAAATTCTTACTTACCGTCGTCGTGTATACCGTCGTCGTATAAGTTAAACTAAATCTTAAAGATAGATTTTCTTAATTATGTTTTGTGATGAGTGAGAACATTAGAATTCGTATATTTTAATAGATATTTTCTTATAAAACTAACATATGACACTAAATAGTAATTCATTCAATTATGTCAAAGGTCGTAAGTTAGAAAAAAAAATGTGAAGCATTCAAATATTTTTGCAAAAAAATTTAAGGATTTTAAGAAGGGCAACATGATGTTTATAAATATCATTAAGACACATTTACACAAGTCATGTACACGTGTAAACCATCTATTATGTATAAAGCTTGAGCAGTGACACCAACAGAAAGCAGTTTAATAAAAATGAGCCGTCTTGTCAGTTAACGAACATTATTGTCAAAATACATGAGGAAAAGGGAGAAGAATTGTGATTTTAAAGATCTACACGTGGGAAAAAAACGCTTCAATGACAACGGGTAATTTAATTCTGACAATTTAATTCAAAAACTGATCATGTGAGAATTATTCTTTAAATATTAATCAAATTATTAATGTATTTAAAGATTCTTTTTCCTCGTATCTTGGACAATAGTGGGCGATAAAGGGGCTGGTTACGATTTATATTATTAATTAATTATATAGCTACAGAAATAAATAAGCCCGGCATTTATCGGTTTTTTAAAATAATTTCAAGGCAATTAATACCACGTGAGCGAAGCTGTGGGCAACGGTTAGTTCAATATATTTCTATTTAGGTGCCTATCACATTCTATTCACCATTACGTAACAGTTTCTAACGGAATACCAAATGAAAGGCCACTTTTACCTGCTTTCCAAGCCTAATTGGTAAATTTGAGTGCATGTCAAAGGTTTGTTGCTAGTAGCAACGGGTATGGTTTGCGTGCGTTTCCAAATGATCGCATCTGTTAATTGCCAATTTAGGACAACAAAGCCACAACTTTCACTTTGAGCAGTGTCGAGGTACGCAACAATTAATATTGGCATAGTTTGTAGAATGCAATATTTTGAGCTTAAAGCACAGGTGTTGTTGTAATAATTTAACAGACAACCTCGCCTCGAGCATATGACAGGGCAGAATGTGAATGAAGAATTAAACGATAATCATTTGGCCGTTAATTATTTGTCACCAGATAAATTTGTGGCCAGACAGAAATAATAAATAACACTGAATACTTTCATGCAAAAAGTGTATCCCTAATAATTTCCTTACCGTTTGATTAAATAATTTTTTACGGATTCTAATCTAATACAAAAATTAAATTTGTTTTAAATACTCGTAAATTAAATTTAATATAAATGTATTTTAATTTATTTATTTACACTTCAGTGCAAAATATCGTACAAAAGACGAGCTTAATGCCTTAAGGCATTCTCTATCAGCGAAACTTTGGGTTGATCAGAGAAGTTCAATTCAGAGGTGCTTAAAAGACACAATTAAGATGGTGTGGTAAAATAAATATAATTAATTATTACATATACATACATACACACATACATATATACATAAGAATATGCATAATACATACATAGTTAATGAATACATTATATCAATAAAATATCCACATAAGTTATATTAAGAGAAAAAAATAAAAATAAACATGTCGGTGACAAAAGTAAAATGAAAATATAAGAAAACATAAAGTAAAAGGAGGTGACTGAACCACTAGCAATGAGAAATGGAGAGGCAATGTGCCCGGAGCATCTTTTAAAAAAGATTTTGTTAGGATTTACAGATTAATATACTTCTGTAATTCCGCACAGTCACCGGGCGCACTCGACGGGCCAAATTACCCCTCTCTTACAGAAGACTACCATAAAATATACTGCATTTCTCAATTTATACTATTTCCCCAATATACGTACATTTTTCGGTAGTAAGTGATCTATCTCACTTACTACCGAATACTATTAATAGGTACATATATGTATACCAGAGTCCTAACCTATGCCTCCTTATTTTCTTAACCTTTCTCCAAATCCATTCTTAAATTTTCATAGTTGGTGTACCAACGTTTGTCAATCTGGACCGATGCTGGTATGTCTTGCAGATGTCCATGAGCAACGGTATCCACTTACCGTCAGGTAGACTGAATGCTCGTCTGTCACCATCTTAAAAACAATCTTAATAGAATTTATTAATTGTAAATTTACGAATACAGTGCATTAATTACGAGATTAACAAATAGATATGTTGTTTTTATTTGTAAACAATTTATTATGGTGATATTAATATATTTTCTTCGTAATTAACAATTTCAAAGTCTAAAGCGTATACCATCAATGTCCAGTTCCCTCGGAGTAAGTCAGGAGTCGCTCAGTAAAGCGATAGTAGGTTTACTGGTGACAGAAAAGGACACCTTGGAAGCACACGAAAACCGTTTTTATTTGATTATCACAAACATCACGCACGAAAAACATTTTGAAGTTTAATAAACTACCAACCACAAAAAGAATACACATTTTTACAATAACCAAAAAAAACTCAACTTCACTTTTTTTTTTTTTATAGACTAGTGGGCGGACGAGCAGGCGGTCCGACGTGATGGTAAGTGTTACCGCCGCCCATGGACACCTGCAACACCAGAGGGTACGCGGGCGCGCCGCCGACCTTGCAAGATCCTATTCACAGCTCTCTTGAAGAACCCCATATCGTAGCTTAATGGAAAGACCTCTTGAGGCAGTTCGTTTCACTTCTAGAGTTTCCGCGAAAAAAGTGAATTAAATTAGTTGATAATGAACTGCGAACGTGTTTGGTATTTATTTATCTTTCCGAACGCTCGATTGGCCAATAAAATAAGTGTAGTACAATACAATAGTCAAGTAAGTATCTACTTAGTCTAAACGAATACCTAATTTTCCCCATAATTTTTTATCTTCATCGTGCAGCTCTGAAACCACAGGTATTATAAATTTATTATATTACATGTTGTTATATCAGAGGCGTCAGGTGCGCGCAGGCAATCCTCTTTCACCCTCGTGGAAGCTATTCGGCCTCACGTAACCTCTTTTAGGTAACATGACTTTTAACTTTGTGACCCATCTTTGCTTTAAAGTGCTCTGACTTTATGTCTGATACCTACTATTGAATATTAAAAGGTAAAAAGTGACTATTGAATTAAATGAAAAATGTATTTCTGTGACGCAAGAAAAATAAATATTAAGCACATTTTTGGCGTAAACCCACTGAAATATTTAAAGTACTCCATAATGTGATTTGCGGTGAGTTAGGGAGCGGTTAGGGCGTCCGAGACTTTGTTTAGTGTGATTAAATTTGGCAAAGTATAACCAAGAAAATAGTTTTATTAGAAATCTCTAAAGGCAACGTTTCAAAGAATATACCATAAGTACGTGCTAAAACAAAATAAATGAATTTAGTAAGTAATTAATTACTTAATTTGTTTTCCAAATTAAGAAAACTGGCGCTTGATTTTTTTCCCAAGAAGACGTATATATAAAACAGGCGAGCAACAATCCCTCAAACTTTTGTGATTAAAAATGCTTGTTTAAAATAAACGTGGCAACGTTGAAAGTAAGAATCTCATTTTAAACTGAGCTACAGCTCGACGGCATTCTAAACCGTGTCGGCTAAATTCCATCATTTTTAATTAACCTCATGGAAACAGTTTTAGACGATTTTGTAAAAGAATTCTTTTAATCGCAATCTAAGATGTCGAAAGATAATAAGATTGCTTGCGGTGAATCAGTGGAGGGCGTTCACGGGGCGATCGAACAAAATCTTGAAAATAAGGTGTTCCAGGTTTAACGGTATTATGAGAAACAAAAGACTCCCCGAGTGGCGGAAATTAAATTCTGCTTCGCGCCCATTCTTATTATACACAGGGGAGATGTCAATCAGTATTTTGTTAAAAAGTTGAATTCAGCTACCCTACGTTTTACCGTCGAGAATAACTTAGTGAAACATGAAAATTTTCAGCCTCATTCATTACCCGTTATTTCATAAAGTAAAATAAAATTGAAAGAAAACGAAGAAGTTTGTGTATAAGTTGCAATAAATTCAGAGCAATATTTCATGATTAAATAAGGTCCCCTAATGAGACTATATTTCTGCCAATATTGCGATTGGAGGCGTAAAATATAAGTAATAAGAGAGAAGCTGGTAAGTCCAATAAAGCCCTGTGGGCGAGGCCCGCTCTCACTAAGCCTTCGGTCGCCGCGCACGCATCTACCCGCATTATTTTTAATTGTGATTTAATGGCCCTCCGCGATGGACCTGTTTAACCTTAAAAATAAAATATTATGTTTACACCATTTTTAGCAAAGAAATGTTCATAAAACGAATAAAACGCAGACTATACGTTATTTTTGATTTTGAAAATCCTTAATGAAATTTCCTCTTTTTATTAATTAAGTAATTAAAATTGTATAACCGTTATGGTAGGTCCTCTCTGACTTGAAAGAAACAAGATTTTACGTAGTTCGATTTCCTTTCACGATTTACGACAAAGAATTTACAATGAGAATTCTTGAAAACAAGATCTTGGAACACTTTTGCAGACACTGTTTCCAAAATACGACTATAATCTCTAAACCAAATTATTGTACAATATATATATTTTTTATTATTTGACGTAGGTACTTGTAATTTATATAAAATTTAAAAATGTTTTCCTTAATTTAACTAAAATATATTTATAAGTATATTTTTCTCTAATTATGTGGACAAAAGAATGTTTTTTTTTTTATAGAAAAAAGGCGGCAGACAGCATATAGTCCACCTGATGCTAAGTGGATGTGGAGAAGTGGATGCCAATGTCAGTCCAAAATGACAAACGTTGGCACGCTCCCGGATGAGCTGCTTACCTTTGCAGATTAAGGAATTTATTGGGAGAAGGGGTTGGGAAAATGGGGAGAGATGGGATAGGATGGGATGGGAATGAGCTCTGGAATATCTCACTCACTACCGAAACACGTACGTACATTGGGGAAATACGATAAAGTAGGAAATGCAGTACATTTCATGGTAGTCTTCAGTGAGAGGGGGGTAACGTGGCCAGTCGAATGCGCCCAGCGGCTGTTGGAATGCAGCGTGCACTCTCCCCATACTGCCCACTATGTATTTTAAATATGTTTATTTGGTTTTTGTATTTGAATTATTATAATTAGTATAAAGGACTTTTTTTTACTATACAGGTCAGTGTTCAGAAAGAAGTCTGAAACTATTAAAAATAGAGAAATTTGTTCTAAGGAACCATGATAACTCTAATATTAGATAACATTAGATAGTTCATAACTCTAAAATCGAAATTTTAGAGTTATGAAACTCTGCATGCAAAGATTTTCAAAACACTCATACACAATCCAGAATCAAACCCGGAGCCGGTTTTCCTTGAACTATTAAATCTTGCTAAACAACCTTGTGACTAGAAGAAAAAAATAATTCATTTCAAATAATATATTAATATTAACAAATGTTCATTGTGCTAGTAATAGATAAAAAAATCTAACTAAAATACAATTCAGTCTAGCAAAATTGGGGGTATTCTATTTTTTAAACTTATAATAAATTGTTTAATTTTTTTAATATTTTAACAATATTGTTCTTTTTTCAAATGTATAAATTTGTTGGCAGTGGACTCTGCACATGATTTTTTATGACATAGGCAATGACTTCTATGAATTCAATATAGAAGTCATTGGACATAGGTATAACAGTTAGATAAGAAGGTAGACCACCAAGCAACAAACACTAAACTTCCGGAATTGTAGAAAACGTAAAATCTAGATTTTTTAAAATTCTAGACACAAGTTCCTTAGCAAGATTTGTTCCGTTTAACTTATATTATCAATTAGCGCAACAAAATTACTTTATTTTTCATAACTCTTAAATCGTCGCCATGGCAAATTACAACAAATTTCTCTATCTCTAATAGTTTCACATATTTCCATAATGAGCCGTCTCAAGAGACCCCGTACTTTTATATCTCTTTATACAAGGTGTGACTGTAATCGAACCTATCCCGAAAGCTGAAACTATGGAATCTCTTTCTGTACCATAGCATTAGCCTGTGTCTCTCCACTGCTTAATATTGGACTCTCCTAAGGACCGCCACCAGACCACGTACCGGGATACGTAGCGAGGTACGGCTGCGGTAAGGTGGACTAACGACTTGGAGATAGTCCCCGGTAGTGAATGGATGAGAAGAGCTGAAGACCGTGTGAGGTGGCGGATTCTGATCATTATTCTGAGTTAATTACGAATATTAAGTACCGCGTATTTTTTTTTTCTAAAAACATCATATTACCTATTTACCAATAAAAATTCACTAAAACCTCAAAAAACTGATTTTTTGCAACAAAAAAAATATACATAGATTTTTACCCATTTTTTTTGTGCATACGGCAGCATACATGCACGCATGCACACAATCACACGAATTTAAAAAAAATTGATAGTGGATAACCTAAAAGTAAATTCATATTAAATATATCTATGTTAATCTGGAATCTGTTTTAATTATAGGAATTATTAATAATTGTTTCTGTAATTCAATCATTAACATATTCACATAATAGTTATTTATACATACAAACCAATATGTGAAAAGTGCCATTCAAAGAAAAAGATTTTCCAAGTAAAAACCAGTTATTTAAAAGTTGTATAAAAATGTGATAAATGTTTAATGAAAGGTTTTATTCCAATTTCGTAAATTACCTTTTTCGTGTAGACGATGTACAAATAAAAGAGGATGATAGAAAGGAAAACAGTAATTACCTAATTTCTTAGAATAAGAAGTACAAGGAGCGGAGCGGCGCATTAGAGTTGGGGGACTTCGTTAAATATATTGCTACTTGTATTTGAGAGTTTGTCGGGATTTATTGCTTCAAAGTTTGAATGGAAAGATTATGTTGTGCGGAATCTTATGTACTTTCTGTTTAATTTCCCTATTAGCAACGGTATTTAATTTCCTAAGAGCAGTTTAGTTCCCAAATCACGTTTCCTACAAATTAGATTTGATATAAATGATAAAAAAATAATTTTGGCTCTAAAAGGAATCTGAAACAGATCAGTTAACAATGAGAACATTATAGGTACATTAACCGACAAGAGGTACTAACGTTTCGTACGTTCTGAAGATATTATTAGACAAGAAAAGGTAGGCATCCGGGGGTGTGTCAATGTTTGTCATTCTGGACTGATGTTAATATATAACGCAGATGTTCATCGACGACAGTATCACCAGGTGAACTTTCTGCCCGTCTGATCGACTGTCACCTTCTTTCTATAAAAAAAGAAACGTAGACGTTATTAACGTATGTTGTCTCCTGTCACGCTAGAGGGCGATCAGTTTACTGCTGCTGCAAATGTGGTACATGACGTGTTAATACACGTCATGTACACATTAATAAATAATAATCAAACATTATCATTTATTATTATTTAATAATGTTTCTTATTATTTATTAATGTTTCGCTTTTTCAAAGTGCGACGCTATATGTTTTCAAAGGATCGTTTCAAAGTCCCGGATCGGTACTTCAGCGCGCGCGCTCATCGCTTACTGGAAGAGGTTCCATCTTGCACTAAATTCCAGTGCAATGCACCGGTGACACGTACGATATATACGTTATATAAACAAAATGTTATCGAGATATAGTGATATAGATAGATTTCTTCTACTCGAATGAGTGGATTTTAAGCAAGTATACTGTGAATTCTCAGAGATATCATTGTAATGGACGTAGGTTTTTATAAACTGTAATATATCTTCTGTTTAAATAAATAAATATGTTTTTCTTGGTCTGAAAAACTATTTTGTTAACTTTACTAATGTTAAAGCTACAATTTTTAGTGACGTTGTAAATATAAATATAATCAAATCTTAGGCAACTCGCCTACTACAGTTTGAATTTGATGCCGTGTCTATGTTGGACTGTCATCAACATTCATTCATTCAGTCGATCGGGAATGATATTTCTCTGGCAACTTATGGCAACACTAAATTCATTGTAAACTGAAAAATTCAATGCAAACAGCCCTTTCAGTACCCACTGCACACTGTCATGAGCCTCCTCATGCACACTGTCTCGTGGATGAGGAATGTATGGCCTTAAAACGCCACGTTGGCCACGCGGGTTGACTAGTCCACTCTTGTAAGGGTGGTGTAATTCCTCAGGGCTTGTGGTAGCGGCTTTGTGGGGACTAAGGGTTAACAAAGCCGCTACCACAGGTTTTACGACACCCACAGGATGAGATGGAGTGGTGCTATTCTATAGCCGGCCAACACCACACGCCACTGACCAAAGTCAATTGAAATTATCCAAAAGGTTAAAACAATAATTTAAAGTGAAATAATTCAATAAACACTGTAAAAATGATTTTCTCTAAAGTTAATAATGCGTAAATACATAGTATAGGTAAGTTTACAGGCAAATTATGCACTTAGCCGGCTTCCCTTCTAAAACGCCGTAATTTCAGCATATCTTTGGTCTAGTACACAGGAATTTCATACTCGCATCCTTGTAGAATATCTTCCAGCGACTACGAAAGAGGGTGACAGGCCATATATTTGAAAAAAATTCGTTCTCATATATAAAGACATTCTTTATGTGTATTCAATCGAAGGGAAAACCATTTGCCATATTAAACATGTAAGTACCATAGAACTCGCACGAAGTTCTTTTCTAAAGAGATTAAGATCTGGACTAGATGACGGCCAGTGTTCAGCTCTAATGAAGTCGGGAATATTCCATTCTAGCCACGCCTGTGTTGAGCGAGCCTTATGCTGCTTATGCTGCTTATGAGCGAGCTGCTGAGTCTTGTTCTCAGGAATCGTATCTTGATACACTTGAGTCGACATTTTAATACCTTTTTCACAAAAATATGGTTTAGTCACTGCCTGGTAGCAAACGCCTTACCAAACCATGACTAAAGCCGGATAATGGCCACGTTGCACCCTATTGACCAATTGAGCAGCTTCTATAGAGTTATGAGCTTAATTCGAACGTTTCGAAATTTGAATTCAATAAAATCTTTTGCTTCCGGACGGAGATTTCCTCGGATTCTCTCCCTCACAGCTTTAATCGTCTATTTAGTAGGAATAGTGTATGGACGGCCAGACCTTTTTCTGTCACAAACAGAGGACCTTTCAATATACGAACCAATAGCCCGGTACACAAACATTCAGCTAATAGCAAGCGGATTAAGTTTTAAAAATTGCATTTGGCTCCATGCCTACTTTTATGTAATGCAATTATAGCAATACGGTTTTCGTTATCACCCCACTCCATATTAGTATAATATTTAATAATGAATGGCGCCAAAATGAGCAAATACATTTATTTTTCACGTGAGAATGACAGATTCCAAATTCAAATGTAATTTATTTATTTATTGTAACAGTATTTATGGCCCGACTAAATATACAAATGTGTTAATATAATTGTTACTATAATTTATAATTTTGATCAAATTTGATCAAAATCTATTAATCAAAATTTTTATAATTTTTGATCCCTGTAGGTATAATAGGTATCCACTCTAACTACAAGACAGTTAGTTGATTAATAGGGATTACTGTGATGATGCTTTTCCTAAAAAAGTAAAGCTTGTGCTGATTTCTTTAAAATTTGTAAATTCAAGAACCAAGAACAAGTGGCCTTCACAGACTTCTTGAATATTAATATTAACAAGATTTTCCCAGTTAGGCGGCGTACCCGGATACCTCCTGGTGTTGCATGTGTCCATCGGCGGCGGTGACACTTATCATCACGTCGCGCGTCGGACCGCTTGCTCGTGCGCCTACTTCTAAGTAGAATATAATGAAAAATCATCACAGCACATCTGAAATCTGCTAGATTTCAGATGGGTTGTGATGACATGGTATTATAAAAGAAGTAGCTTCATTCATCAAATACAAACTTACCTCTTTTTCTTTTTTTTCTCATTCACTCTACCTATACAATCGCCTGCTACAAAACCCCGTGCAATTCAAATATATATCTGTAGGAGCGTCGAAATAACGTAATGTGTTTTGGCATATTCAGTTTTCAGGGAAGAATCCAATTACGATAAGGTTATGTTCCGCATGAAAGTGTCGCATTTATGGTAAAATATTAATGTATTTCAATTTGAGGAGGCTGGTACAGACCTCCATAAATATCGGTAGCGGCCCCAGCGGGGACGCGTAAATACTTCCAGTAAAATTGAATGTTATTATCTGTGAACTAGCATCGTGTTCGATGTCTTTTTAAGATGGTAGATAACTGTAAAATACAACGCCTTAAACATATAGGTACTTGATGAGGTCGGGGATCGCAATAAATAAAAGGGCTTGGAATGGAAGTATTTATGGAGAAAGGAATAACCTATATGTTGTATTTAAACAATGTTTTAAGATGGAGTAGGGGGAGTGATTTTTATTAGATTTATTATTTTTTTTAAATACGTAATAAAAGGACGTCTAACAATAACAAATATTATTAAGTTCTATTTATTATCTATCAAAATAACTTATTTAGAACGGATTTTAATCCAAATTTGTAATGTTTTTTTTATAAACTATTTTCTTTTAATTGAAGTCTTTAATTGTATCAAAGTACCCTATCCACGGGGCACATTAATACAGTCCGAGGCACTCTGATTCATGAGTCTAAAATACACTAATATTTATTAAAATATTTTTATAAACATTGAAAATAACGTATATCGGCTATAGTCATTTAATATAATATTTGTTGAGGTAAGTGCAATTTTTAATTTTTAATTATGATATTATTCGTTTTATTTCAATATGAATGAACTTAACATTTATATTTTTTCTGTACAAAATTATTATCAAGTCTCATGATCAACCACTTTTTTTATTTATAAAAGTGCCACTTCAGATTGTTGATTCTTCAGCAATTTTGTCGTGTTTCTTGATTACCGATTTTGTCCAGCAAAGAAACTCCGAGTCAGGGACTACGTTTCGGCACCATACGTCATAACAGGCAAGACACATTGATAGAAAACGTTCGTCTACAAACATTATGGTATAGGCGACGAGTAGACGTGACGCATTTACCCAAATGCTGCCAAACCGAGCTGAATTCGCCTATGACTGAAGTTGGACTTGTTGGACTGGATTGCCTGTCCAATATCCCTCGACGCTGGCCGGTCCAGGTTCGGAGAGTTTTCAAGTTCTTGGCATTTCCGTGTTTCAACTAGCCCCATCTTCCGGCCATCGATATGAAACGTCAATTCGATAAATATGGCCGCAGCAACGATAACGCGTCGTGAACTGATCTCACGAAATTAAAAAAATTAACCACTTTCCAGTCGGTTGTGAATACGATTTTTCCCAGCAAGAAATCAAACAGCAGCTGTGGTGGCGACATAGGAAACCCCTTGGAGTGGAGACACTTCTACATTCGGTGAGAGTTCTACCCATTCTCTTTGATTATACCATTTTCCAAAGACTTATCCATGTAAATTTAACACATTGAAATAAAGCAGTCTTCAGAACATTATAGTCAACACAAACAAACAAAACTAAAACTATTATTTAGCTTCAAATATCAGTAACGTGGAATAAATATCAGTAACGTGGAATAAATATCAGTAACGTGGAATAAATATCAGTAACGTGGAATAAATATCAGTAACGTGGAATAAATTTAAAAATCACACAACAATTTACAAAGAATTTATTTCATATGAAAAGCGAACGATTTCCTTTAAAAACACTCAACCAAAAGCAGAGAAGTGGAAGCGAGAAAATGGGAATAGCAACACACAAACGACATTTGGCAACAGCTTTTAATGCAATACACTAAAATTGGTTTTTGAAAACATTCACGGAGTCTGCGGAACACTAGATACTAAGAAGAAGTTGGACAACAGATTTATAGGTACAAAGGAACGAAATACTGGCGCAACCGACCCGATCAACCAAACAAGTTGTTTGCAAAAGCCGACTTTGGTCATTTAAATGTTGGACTTGATAAACTGCGAGCCGAAATTGCTACGGAACTCGTTGGAACAATGTGGATGTAACATAACATAATACACATTCGAATAAATTAGCAATTTAAATTCAACTATGTTGTAATAAACTTGCAACATTTTGTTCGTACACAATGACTTTGAAACAATTTTGATAGTGACAAATAATATTTTGATATTTATAGGAATACATACAATCTTTGACTAACATTTGTATCAATATGAGTTCCTCGGCCCGTTCCACTGAGTTTTTAATTATTGCTAACTTGGCAGTAGCGGAAAATCATAAGGAAACCCGCGTACCCGAAGAATAAATGTACTAAAAAATTACAGAATTAATTTACAACCAATCTACAAAGGACTTCTTTAATGTTAGGGCCAAAAATTATAGAATATTAAACCTACTTACTGACAGTGGTATTTTGAAAAAATAATTATCAATGTTTATGTTAGAATATTTCCACATATTTTACTCATTACAAACTAATTAATTAGACTAATTGGTAAGGCTGGTGTAATGAGAGATTTTTTAAAATTAACATTGCTTATTAGATGTTTAACACTTTAATACAGAAGTCTTCTCGAATTCAATGAGATTTCGTGACGGAGTCGTTCAGAAGAATCATTTGTTCTAAAAACTACAAAAATATTCAAATTTATTTAAACTTACCAGTAAATATATGGGTGTATCCACCCTTACCGACGATCGCTTTTCTCGCCCACCATACTCGTATCGGGGAACAACAACACTCTGTGTCGTTTAAATTGAATTGAAAAATGATTTATGCCAACAATCTCTGGCGATAGTCTCGTTCCTACGCCCTTGGTCGTTTTAAACGAAAATAATAAATAAACCGAGTTCTGAAAATTGATGGGGAATTTTTATTGTGATTTCAGAAGTATTTGTCGGAAAATTTTCGCCACTTGTTTCGGTAAGTGTTTTATTTTGGTACGTAGGTACCTACGCTTTGTAAAGTAAACAAAATGCTTTAACTTTTTGCTTACCCGTCACTGGTTTGATATTTGATTGATCGTATCAAAATATTTCCTAAGTTATTTTTGATTCCCGAACAAAAGAAAAAGTTATATGCGATGTTAATAAATTTCGTTATACTGTATAAATATTATTAAAATTTACTGTGGTCCCATTTTCAAAGGCAATATAAATGTGGTTCAATCGATTTTATTTTCAGCGTGAGACTAATGAAATTCAATTAATGTTCACTAAAGCATTGATTAATTATTACTGCATATAATTATAGTTAAGGATTGAGAGACGTATAATTAATTTACATATAAGCATTCCTTTTAAGGTATGGTCGTCAATATAGATGTAGTTTGTATTGGTTTTCTAATAAAAGGTGTGGTGAGCGACTACATTCAGATGATGGACAAATATGTACATTCAAAACAAAACGGTACTTAATGTTGCAAAAAAACTAAATCGTACACATTCTGAGCCGAGTAAAACAAGTGTGAGGAAACTTTTCTCTAGCGAAAAATAGGTCGCAATGAACAAGATTAATACTAGCAATGAATTAGTCAAGGGAAATTGCACTCTCTTGTTTAGTAAATTCCTCAAGAGGGGAGCTGAGCTGACGCTAAGGAACGTAGGTAATAAAAATTGCGCGGTACGTACGGCGCCCACTCATGAAGATGAAGTAGGCGTATTAAGTATGTTGGTATTAAATATTATGAGTGCCCTAGAGGCTTAGTGAGTTACTTACTCGTGTGAAAACACTGACCTTTGGTTGCTCTATTTTGTTCTAAACCCTTGCTGTTTACATATTATGTTCAAGTTATTGAATAACTGCATAAATGTTATTATAACAGTTGCGGGCAATTGCATTGTTTGTTGTGTGACGGTGCGCCGTAACAGAGCGATATTGCGGTTCATTTGAACTCAATAGCGGTCATCGATGCGACTATAGTTGTCTTCATTTAATGCTTTATATTAAATATTACGACTTTCAACGAATATTGTACTAACATGAAGACAAAAGACATATTTCTGCATTCATAGTGGTATTAGGTAACTAGAAGGGACGAGTCGTGGATTTCCATTAATTCTTACCAATCACACTAATATTCTATCTTCTAAGTCATCATGGGAGTTTAAATCTAACTTCATTCGAACTAGACGTCTTAAAGACGATCTAAATTGAAAGGGATAGGAAGAATTGACAAAAAAATTGCCCCCTGAAAATTGTTCATGACAAACTTCGTTGTCCTTAACTTATTCTTTGTGACACAAGAGTCTATTTTGAAGTTCATCTCCACGGAAAATATTCAACAACTATATTTTCAAAAATTTCAACATCTAAGCATATCATCAAACTATCTTCTTAAGCCGCACCACATCGCCGTGTAGCTTCATACATAATTTCCAAAGTTTCAGTTACATACTTGTTTCCACATGTGACAAGAAGTTTAAAGTTTCTTTTTTCTTAATCTCATTTTTAAAGTACTATTTGCACACTGGATCTGAGTTTGGCGAGGATAGCAAACCGTCGTCTCACCCTCTGCATGCATAATTAATACTCGTTCGCCGGGTCAAAATAAGCAATTTGGACACGGAGGCACTGCTTTGTGGCGTCGTTAACTTTTAATGCACACAACACATTCTGCGAGAAATCCGGCACGCCGGATCAATTACGCGTGACATTTATTTGAAAAGTTTCGACAGTAAACGCCTAAGGACAGACAAGGATAAATAACTGTCCTGATTATAAATAGCTTACCTATCGACACCTATATTGTCACTACTACCAATTAGATTTGAATTTGAATCACAAATGGTATTCCTAACATATGTAAGAAATCTCATTTGATTATACAAACGTTGGCTCCCCTCATGTTCACGCCGAAACAATGGAATCACATAAATTGGTACACACTGGTTCACATAAATTAAAGTTTCGATAATTTCGACAAAGTTCCCGGTGTAAAGAAAAATATTATTATTTATCGAAAAATTGTATAAGTAATTTAACTGGAAAACTTGGTTTCCAAAGTTACAACTTGATTAATTACCAAACTTAAAATTTATAATTTGTAGAATTGTTACTTCAATTAAAATTTAATATTTTTTTGACTGTATTAATTTCAGTGTAATAGGATCGTCGTTTTTTTGTCAAACTTCGGAAATATATGAGACCAAGCCTCCAGAAATGGTCACTTTTAGTTTTTTTGTGTAATCGTCAAATTACACACACATAGCACGATATACTCATATCGAGCTATGTGTGTCTCCCAACAACTACGCGTGTATTGTTTTGATGATTTAATGCCGTGTTTTATATCACGGCCCTACATTACTACATTCGTGACACTTTCAGTGGTACGATAATTATTCAATAAAAGGGATCATTTGTCAGCGCTGTCCAAACGTCACCAAGTCGACGTCCTGATGACTAATGCAACAATGTTCCACCCATTTGCGTCAAATTCTCTTATTGCCTATTTTTTACCAGGTGTCGACCGACCATTACTCACTCTATTGTGTTTCTGTTGCTTTATCTGTTGTAATAAAACCTATTATTAGTCAGATTTGTATGACAGAACTTCGTTTACAAATTGTCTATCGCGCGTACGAATCGATTGAGGCCGGCAGCTAAGTCAGAAATTAACTGTGCCGTCTTCACGCAATAGAAACTTATGTAAGGGCAATTATTACTTTCCCCTAACGTAACAAGAAGTTGACTAGTCGTGTTAGGTTATTAGATGTTCTAGCCAGGAATCAGCTGGTACAAATTAAGACAAGCTGCGGAATATTACAGTAATATTTGCGATATCTCTTGTACAAATGTATCTTTAGTTTTTTAAAGGCTCAAGACAAATGAATACAGTAACTAATTACTTTAAGAGTTATTAAGTACAGTAATTAATATTAATATTTTCAATAAACAATTGAAATTTGATGAATATTCATCAATAAAACCAATATTATACGTAAAATTAAGTTGCTAAATTCTAAATTAAGCGTCTTGTTATGTATCCTAAAGGCTTTCCGAAAACAAGATACAATTTAATAATAAACACTGTAGAATATTTGTGAAAATCCAATGTATTGATAAAGGCAATAAAGGTAAAGAGGTTCATTAGATACAGTTTTATTAAAGAAATAGATTTTTCACGCATCTTTGTCCGCTTGAAATCCAATTTCCACATCGGTACATCGCTTCCTGTTGCCAGGTGATGTAGATGATTTTATTACAAATATGTACTACAGCATCGTCAGTAAATAAAATTTATCAGCTAATAATGTCACCCATCTTTATAACTTCATTGTAATGAAATAGGTGATTATAATCCAACATTTTTATCGACAATCCCTGACCGGTAACATTATTTTCAAAATTGCTGAAATTTGGATTGTCTATCTGGATTGACTGCGAATGGGGATCACATACCAGAAGAGTTAGCGCGTGGTCGACCTCCGCCCAAGAGGACTGATGATTAGAAGAAATTTGCCAGTAGTAGTTGGATAAGGAGACAGTGTGTTGGACTGTGTTGGACAGAAGACAGTGACCTTGGAAGAGATCAGTACATAGCATTCAAAAATATTTTATTAAACAGTGTATATACCTACATACAGGCATATGTTTCCATGGTTGTTTATAAAAGAGAAACTTACAGAACGTATTATACAACACAGAAATCACTGAGTTTAGCTCGAGTTGACATACTAAGTAGATATTGAATGTCATACACTAACACTAGACAGTCCCTGTATCGTGGGGGCCATTTTGAAAGAGTTATACAAGCAATGGAGTTAAGCAGTTAGAGTTAATAGTCGAGAGACACAGACTAATGGTGTGATAAATAAATATATATATATATAGTATACATTTATTTTGATATAAAAAACTTAGTATTCTGTAATAAACAACTTACACAACAATATTAAGTAAGGTATAAAACAAAAATCGATTTAAAATATAACGTATGTGGCTTTAAAAACTGTACATTTCCGACATTCCCACATTTCTGTACAAAACTAATCCCTCTAACATCCCAATTAGATCGCGTTAACAATTCAGAACAGGGGGACTTTTACAAAACGAATGAAATATTTAATATCAATCGTTCGCTCATTACCTTAATTTACAATAGATTGTCCCAAAGGATCGAAGTTTTGTTAATAACCTAATTTCCTCTTTAATCTTAAGCTCTTTAAGCAGTTTAATCGCGCTAACGTACTTTAGACAACTTCTATTGTTGGCATACGTGAATAATCGTGTCAGCGTAATTAGGTAACACACAGGCAATTTAAACAAGAACGGCGCCAAGTTGGTTATTATATATGCGTAGTTATTGCTAATTGGCGGGTAGCATTGACAGGCGTTGACATAGAAAGGACGAAAGGGAAGTGGGAGCCGTTACTGTTAAATTAAACTATTTCAATTCGTTTATCTTTTTCTTTATTGACCTTTACCTTTTAAGCATTGTACGATACAGTGTTTCATATCTTCATTTATAGGATTAGTACAACAAAAAAGATTCTAACTTCAAATACGTCATACATTTATGTTCCACCTGTATGTATGCACTTGAAGTTCTAGGTTTACTAGAAATGTTCGATAAAACCAATATATATCAATAAATTGCTACGCTGTTGCTTGTCTTACAATAGACTTTAGTTTAGATACTTTAAATTAAATTCTGCTCACGTATTTGATTTTAAATTCCGACTCCCCTTAAAAGCTTGTCTCTAGATGCGCTCTTGTATTGCCTCTGATTTTAAAGAATTTACAGGCTATCAAATTTTGATCAAAAGAAAAAAGTACGAGGTAACATGGACAGCGACAGAGGAATTAAAAATTCATTAAAAAAGTTTCCAACGGTTTTGGTCAGGAGTCGGAACCCTTTTTCTGCGCACAATAGGAAGGGGCAAACGGGCAAAGTTTAAATAGGTTGGATTTCCCCAAAGCAAACGTTTGTTCCTCGTATAACGTTGTTGCTGAGATTTTTAATGCATTTTTAAAGCCACTTGAGTTTTTGGTCTATTATGAGTCGATTTTACGATAGCCAAATTCGTAAACGTTTACGTTGGGTTTAATAACCTCACCGTTACCGTCAATCAAATAGAACAATAGTAGATCAATAGCTCAGTGCGAAATCAAGACGTAATAATTATATATCGTTCACTTATGTTATCACAACCAAACACCCTTTCGGTACCCACTGCTGGATATGTCCAGGAGTGGGTACCGAAAAACCTCCATTAACATTTAGGGTCATTCATCCCTCATGCACAAGACAATGTGCATGACGGATGAATGGCTTTAAAACGCCACGCTGGCCAAGCGGGTTGGCAAGTCTACTCTTTTAGAGGTGGTGAAGTTTCTCAGCACTTGTGATAGCTAGTGAATATTATAAGACGACCTTCCTGAACCACCGTGATTCCCTTCGTGGTTTAAATGCTCTTCATAATAAGGATGAATCACAAATTCGTAGCTATGATTTTCACGTCCTTAGGAAAAAGCTTCTTGAAGAGAACAATCCAGACTTGTGAAATCCAGGACATTCCTAAGACAACACTACTATCCAGCGTCCATACGATCTTAACACACTCAACTGCTAAACTTCTTGATTCTGTTTCTTAATAATCCGTAATCTAATTGAAGATTATGAAGTGATCGAATTCTCATAGGTATCCTAGATCGTACAATATATCGTTTCTATGTGACAGGTTCTAGTGTTTCGTTACTGCAGTACTAAATAGATAAAGCTTAATGGTATCTCAAATGGGTACTAAGAGGGTTATATAACACTATTCTTGTACCGATTGATAGTAAGCAGGTTCCACTAAGTACACAACACATTACCTGGCGACTTAACAGTCGATCTCAATTATATTATATAAAATATTTATCCTGCGTATTAAAAATGTACTTTTAATATATAACTATACTATACTTAATACAACATAATGTGTTTATCACAACATTATAGTTGTAGCCTAATTGCAGGATTTGAACCTACAAAGCACAAGCAAAGATGCAACGTGTCCATTAATCATCAGAATCGAGGAAAAAATTAAATAATGCAATTTCAAACAAAGCTGTATCGATAAATTGTTACAATATATCTGAAAACTATATTAAACCGTTATGGATAAATCCATTTAAATGAAATGTCAAAACATTTACACGCAGAAGAGGAGATTTATTAATATTAATTGTGTTAGGTACGTAAGGTATAAATGTCAGATGAAAATGAGGCAAATACATATTAAACAGGTGCCTTGGGCGATGATCATTGAAGCGCTAATCGTTACTTCTCAGAGGACCGGGAGAAGGGTGAGCTCCCTTCGCATAAGAGACCAAAGAAACAGTAACGAAATACAATGCTACTGCCAAAATCATAACCAAACTGAGTAGGGCTTGTTACTCAATGGTATATATAGAAACATTAATTACTAAATAGACGTGTAACTGCGTACTATGGAGCAAAATTTTATTTATTTCGTCGTTTTTAATCTAAAATAAATATACTTTTTTCAATCCATTATTAAATCAATAAACAGAGAAACCATATTTGTTCGACAAATAAAACCAATACATAAAGTAAAATGACATTTACTGTAACATAATATTTTAAGAAACTCTTTAATAATCAGGAAATCTTGTTTGATAAAATACTATAAATTGCGTTTCTTTAAACATTAAAATTATTTAAACTGTTTATATGTATTCCTAACCCAATCTAACTTAACACATTTAACACTTGACAAGTACTAGTTAAATAACATGATTTTTTTTAGAATCAGGCTTATACATATATTTTTTTTATACATTATGTAAAAGAATGTGAACTTTTCGAAACTGCATATTCAATTATTTTTGAATGTTTCTAATTCATCAACTCCTCAACACTATAATCAAAGCTTTTGTTTTCGTTAACGCATGTTATGCAGGTATTCGTTTCAATATACCTATCTTACTGTTCTTGCTCCATATTGTGTCCCCTTTCCGCAATGGGCTTCTACTCATTATACCACCATCACAAATATTTGAGTGTTTCACATTTTTCCAGAGCCCGCTAATTGCTCGCACTCTGAAAGTGAATAAAAAACTCAGAAATTATTTTAAAATATTTTTTTAATACAACGAGTGCTTTTACACTGGTACTATGAGAGCCCTATAATAGCTGTGTATGTGAGAGTGGTTTTAAATATCAAGTTGGTACTTATGTTTGCAGCACAGCGAATTATAAGTATACTTTATTTACGTATTAAAAAGTAAGTAATTTGCACTTAGTTTGCAATTAAAATATTGTTGAAGCATTCAAAACGATTTCATAAAAATATGAAACTGCAAACCCATTTTTTCTCTTTAATCTAAAAGAGTTATTTATTATAAATGATAAATCGCAGCCCTAGTTTAAATTATGTGATATATGTATTATTTTCCAAACTCTGTTTAATATTTCAACTCTCCATTTGGAAATTAACTAAATTTAAACCCCAAGATTAAAGTTAATATTTGTTGGAAAAATTTCACATTTCACGTGGTGTTTATTCGTTGTCAAACTTTCAGTACTGTTTCGAGTAAAGGGACTTTCAGAAATTTTAACCAGGTATTTGGAAACCTGCAAACAGTGCTCGAGCAGAATTTATGAAAATTAGAAAACGTTCAACCGCGGAAAATTGTATTTTAAACAAATATAATGGAAAAACATCGGTAACGTATTACTGTATTTTTCTATTAGAAATTTAGCCATTTTCCTCTGCAGTAAACTGATATATTGACCATGTGGTGTTGGCCTATTCTATAGCACCACCTTCCCGTGGGTGTCGTAAAAGATGACTGAGACTGTAAAAGCTGCTACCACAAGCTTTGAGAAACTATACCACCTCTAAATGAGTGGACTCCAGCGTGCCGTTTTAAGACCATACCTACATCCCTCATACAGAAGACAATGCGCATGAGGAAACCCGTATCCAGCAGTGGACTTTAAAAGAGCTGTTGACGATGACGATGACGATGGCGATGACGATGACGATGACGATGACGATGACGACTGTTATTTTAATAATCGAAGTAATCAGATCAGAGAATATTGGAATGATTAGTCATAAAGGCCGTAATTATACATAATACGCAACTTGATTGACGTCGCCCAACACCACAAACATTCCCGTATGTCATCTTTAACCTATAAAATTGTAAACACAAAGTAAGACTAAAAGGAAAATTTCTTGAACTGCTGCTATCGATTATTAAAATAATCTTCAAATTAGAATTTCTCGAAACCTGGTCACAATTTTATCAACCCTTCAATTATCTCACTATTTTATTTAACTCTTCGATATCTTTGCAACTATCTAGATTCTATAATCTAACTCTAGCTCCACTCCACGTGAATGAACTCCACACTAATGAACTCCATCTCTCTATATATATTTTTCTCTATCTCTGACATCATAATATGATATATGACAAGCTGCATCATATGTCATATACTTGCGACCTATAACTTACTACAACAAAAATACCGCCGTAGTAATTAATAAGCTTACAATTAAAAAATAAAATAATTATCACAAAACCTACTTCCTTTGTTCACATATTCTTTATACGGCGGCTGAGACGTGAAAGCCTTTGTTTCACCTTTTTCTGAGAACTTACGTGGTATTTTTGTCTGTTTTTAATTTCCTTTATGAGCTCACAATTACCTTCATAATGGTATCGTACCTTTCATTAAGGCTCATTTTGGCCCACAAATGGTGGTCTCAAGTAATAATGGGCAAGTGTTGCAAATGTACGTATCTTTGTATACGTTGTAACATTCACTAGCCTTATACACTTTCCTTAGACATGGTAGGTATACTTTCTATTAGCATTATTTAATAAGCGTCTGTTAGTAACGTCACAAGTGACTATGTTTTAATATTTTCAGAGCTATAACTTAGTTAAAGTGTTTAGTGTCATTCTATACAATTACTGTTGTTTATTAAATTCCAAACAGAATTTAGTATGTAACATAAGTATGCAACAATAGAAAATATTTACTATTTAATCATAAGAAAAATTCTATAAAGTGTTAGACATGAAACGGTGAAGACGATTTGGCGTATGACGGTTCATTTATGTTATTTATTTCTATTTTGTATGTGATAAGTTGATAATTGAACTATGAAAGTATAAATCTTCTTTTAAAAGTGCCTGAAACTCTCATTGAACCTATCTATACGAAATCTATAAATTTTAGTAGGTATTTCAATGTTTAATGAAGTTCAATATTTTCTTATTGCAACAATTATATAGTCTTAGCAAAAGATAGTTATAAAATATAAAAAATAGTTACGAGTTTTCGAGCCGCGAGTGAAATATGCATCACTCAGAAAGAGCAATGCAGAGAATAATTAGTAAATTGATATGTTCATACAAAATATTTTTTCCAGTCAAAATAGACTGCGATATTCTAAATCAAAAGGTCGTGAACTAACATTGAAAAGTCAATAATTTGTGAAAATTGACTGCACAATGCATATTGATGTTACCACCCATCATTTAGACGTATGTGGACCAAATGGTATTTCGCGATGATAATCATCGTTGGCAACTATCGTACTCACAAACTGGCTACATTTATTCCTACTTACTACATACCCACTCCTACATATAGGTAAATAATTGTGTTAGATAAATATTGCTTTGGCGTCATTTTCTTATTATATTTTCCACGGCGGCGTCATGAAAATTTTAATTATAATTGTGCTACATGACCCGTCCGTATATACTCGGGCAACAGCACCTCTTTCCTCTTATACGGCAATATAAAGGTGTGTAAGGTAATTATTTCAGAAAATGGCTTCCATTTATGGCACCCATTAGTACGTAATGTTTGCACCCAAACTGGGTGTCTCGCGAAAAATGCCCACTGATCCATTATCGCCGTAATAAAAACGAACATTTATACTTATAGCAGTTAGTATAGCAATATAACTTAGCTAAATAAAATAAAGACAAAATTTTACAAAAGGGCCCCTTTTGTAAATAGTGGGATGGAAGAATTTCGATTCGCTTTACGGGTATTTAAGCCTGTATAATAAATTGCTGCTACAATCATTATAGTATCCATATAAGTTCTGATATCGATTAATGGATATCAGTCTATAGCGTCCCTCTGCAGGGCACAAGAGGGCCCCAGCATCTCCTAGCATCAGGGGCCCCAGCGTGTTTTTTTTTTATTATATAGGAAGAAGATATCAGACGAGCAGACAGTGGTGGTAAAGAGATACTGTCGCCCGAGGACACCCGCGGTACATGGCTGCCAACTTCAGTCCAAAATGACACACGTTGATACGGCCCCGGATACGCTGCCTACCTTTGGATATTTATGTATGGATTTGGATAAAGGGTTGGGAAAATTGGGAGGGATAGGATGGAATATCTCACTCAGTACCGAATCACATTGAGAAATTGGTTAAAGTGGGAAATGCAGTATAGTTTAAAGTAGTATTCTGTGAGAGAGAGGTAACAAGGCTTGTCGATTACGCTCAGCGGCTGTTGGATTGCAGCGTGAAATCCTAAAATATACCCTAAATTTTGATGTATTTGGTAGATAGTGGAAATATATAATGTAGATTTTATTTAAATATTGGTCATGCAGGTTCCTTCACCATGTTTTCCTTCCTTACTCGTGCTAGTGATCAATTAAAAATCCGTATTAAAGTACAAACTCATAAACCCGTGCCCTTACCACCAAAAAAGAGTAAGTGACTCTTTTTGTGGCAAACGGACTGAGGATTTGTATTCACGATCTTATGAATAAGTGTCGAATTGATATCCTCGGTACATCAAGGCTCATTTCTAACATAGAGTTTAAAATATGCTAAGTACCTATACTTAGGAACTAATAGAGAGATAGATACTTTATTGTACTCCAAAAACATACATAGGAAATACATACAAAGAACAAGCGGCGGCCTTATCGCTGAAGCTATTTCTTCCAGGCAACCTTTGGGTGGTAAGAAGTCATTTGACGAAATAGAGGTAGGTGGTACGATAAACAAAGAATGTCTGCATATACATTCATAGATACATACATACTTACAGAAACATGTAGATACCTTCCAGCACATATACATATACATATATACAGTGTGTATTTAAAACGTATAAACTTTTCCTACACTACGTACTGACAACATGCAACTACAACGTACTTATCTCACAATATCTAAGTCGTTAAAACTCCTATTTTAAACTCATTTCGTCTGAAAAGTTTCTATTCTGTTAAAATCGAGGTGTCCTGCAATCGAAGTTGCCATCAGCTAGATACCGAACAAACAAAATCCAGTAAAGCGGTGAACTTTTTAAGGGATGTAGCAGAGTGGCAAAGTCGAGATGTAACGTTCTCAGACGGTCCCGAAGAAGCGGCAAAGATGAATGGCTTTCAATATGAAATTGAATTCCGCGGTCCATTGCTTTTCAATTTGTTGGAGAGAACGTTCGTCGGCGTTTACCCTCTATTCTCCTCAAGGTGCCAGTGTACTTTTTAAGCTACACTTACTATGGTATTCTCGACGCTACGAAGCTGTCCAGTGCCGGCCTTAGTTAGAATTACTGCATATGTTAAAGTTCATACCTAAAGGTAATGTACCTATTGTATATGTAGTATTTTAAGAACATTTCACCTACCTGTAGGATAAAAATCTCATTTTGTCCTTTATTTTATCAATGTAAACCGTAGAATATTTTTTCTCTAAATTTTTCTTCTAATCACAAGGTTGTCTAGAAGAGTTCGCATTCGCGATAAGATCACCTGTTGTCTTCTGTCATTTAAAGATAATTTATGTGCACATTTAATAACCAATTAAAGCAATAACGAGTATTTATTATTATTATTAACTAAGTTAAGTTTAATAGAAAAATAAGTATTTGTAAAACAATATATAAACAAAAAAATGAAGAAAATAGACATAAGTATAAGCTAGTAAGGTTAGTAAGAAGAAGGTAAGCATATATCAAATATTATTATTAATGTGCTAGCGTTGTGAAAAACCGATAAATTATGTTTTTTTTATGGACGATAGCAGCAGACGAGCATACAGTCCACCTGATGGTAAGTGGATACTGTAGCCCATAGACATTCGTGATACATGCCAACATTAGTCCAAAATAACAAACGTTGGCACGCCTCCGGATGCGCTGCCTACATTTAAGTTGTAAATAAACATAGTATTAAAGCTCCGAGCACCTGAATTTGAGCACTCGATATTACATATACCTTAATCGCAATAATGTAATAATAATGTAACCTTAATCGCAAACAGAAATGTAAAAGATCAATCCACTATTGGGTCTGCAATTCATTCGAAAAAAATATTCAATTTACGTTGTTCGAAAAACTGCGGTCAATGCGTTATCATTTCGCTAATATCCTATTCGAAAATCGCCGTTCTATATTATTCGAAAACAAAAAGGACAAAAAAAATATATCCTATTCGAGTAAAAGGGCTCTCAAATTGAGGTATCATCGGATTTGTATTTTGTAAGTATCCACTGTCGCCAGTATCTGAAACTAAATCAATGAAAATCATTCAAAATTGTCCTTAAAACCTACCTTATGAATGACGTGTCGAAATTATACCGAATGTTCCAAGATCAAAAGCAACAAATCATTGGTGTTAGATGGAACCCGCACGAGAAATACCTTCACCTTGTAATTATTGCTACTGACTGAAGCAATTTGATTCAGTTACGAGATAAGGGGCTAGTACAGAGTAATTAAAGCCTTCATCCTCGCAATTATCTAATGGCGGAACTTTGATCAAAAATCTGTTAGCAGCCAACGTCACGAGTTCAGCGATTAGGTACAAAAACGCGACAGCTTCACTTCACAAACTGAAGGAATTGGAATCCATTTATGTTCATCGAAGTCAATCCTATAGGATTTATATTAGATCTAGAGATTGCCCTCGGCTTCGATCGTGTTAACGTAGATTTATCGTAAATAGCGTGCCTACATAAAATGTGACAGTCTGACAGTGCACCATCGATTTCATTATGCTTTTCTATTATTATCTGAAAAAAAAGAACCTTAATTTTGATATATGTATTAAAGCTAATTATACAAAGATGGTCGTTTGTATTGTACACTATATTTGGGGTACAAAATAAACATATAAGTAAATGTAACAAATTACACGGTCGAAAAAATATCTGCACTCACTTAACACCGCCTATCATTAAAACTGACAACTTTTTAATGACTTTTACTGAATTAGAAATTTCCAAATAAAAAGTTAAGTTATTTAATAGTTCAGTCAATTTATACATCGTTTCATGCAAAAGGTTCGGTAGTTTTACTTTTTTGGAATGTTGTATGTACCGAGGCCCTATTTAAAAATACAAGTTTTCCACCTCATAAGATAGCCGCGGGGACTTTTTTTATATTAGAAAAAGGCCGCAGACGAGCATACAGTCCACCTGATGGTAAGTGGATACTGTCGTGCATAGACATCCGTGATACATGCCAATATCAGTCCAGAATGACAAACGTTGGCATGCCCCTGGATGCGCGCCTACCTTTGCAGATGGATTGGAGGAAAGGGTTGGGAAAATGGGGAGGGATAGGATGGGATGGGAATGGGCTCTGGCATATCTGACTCACTACCGAAACACGTACGTTTATTGGGGAAATACGACAAAGTAGGAAAAGTACTACATTTCAAGGGAGTCTTCTGTGAGAGAGGGGTAACATGGCCAGTCGAGTGCACCCAGTTGCTGTGGGAATGCAGCATGCACTCTCCTTCTACCAAAACCCTCAGGACTGCTGCCGTCTCGCCGTCTAACCGCGAAATTTTCGATCTTTTTTAAACAGTGCGTTTACTGGAAAAAATCACACGTTCTTAAAATAAACTTTAGTAAATTTGCTATAAAAGGAGCTCAGTGCGATTACAGTACATCATATTATAGTTCCCGAGATACGGATTTTAAAAAATCGAAATTCTGAACTTCAAAACTTCCGAAATTTGTGAAGGTATTTCTTTGCCGTCATTTAAACAAAGCTTTATTTACCCGTGTCTTTTTTGTGTTTTATAATCCCCATGCACACGGTCGAATTCTAATTACAGTGGTACGGGTCACGTTTCCATGTGTTAGCCCCCACGCCGCCGGATCTTTTTTCCATTTTTGAATAGGCCCTATTCAGATCCACGAACAATAATAACAATTATGAGAATTAATCTTCTTTTGTGTAGTTAATAACTTAAAGGAAGTTCGGTTTAATATACCAAGAACTTTTTGTTATATATTTTGTATACTTATCCTAATGGTATCTAAAAATACCATATTGTCTGCGATGTAGTTAAAAATATTTAATCTACGTTAATGTGTAAATCTATTTATTTATATTATTTAAGATAACATTGCTTACGATCCACTTAACGTTTATTGCTAAATCAACAAAAGACATTAATATTATTATTTCATTATTCGACGCCGGAAAACTTCATTTACCTACTGCATATATTTTTGTAGCCCTTTGTATCCATAAACATAGTTACGTTTATGAATACAACGAACGTTCGTTGTTGTTACAACGAAACGTTTTTTTAACTCAAAGATAGTGCGATACAAAGGTACGCTGAGGACTAGGGCTTATCTTGGTTTTGTGTTTGTTTTTTTTTATAGACGATGGCGGCAGACGAGCATACAGTCCACCTGATGGTAAGTGGATACTGTAGCCCATAGACATCCGTGATACATGCCAACATTAGTCCAAAATGACAAACGTTGGCACGCCCCCGGATGCGCTGCCTAGCTTTGGAGATATAGGAATGGATTTGGAGATAGGATTGGGGAAATGGGGAGGGATAGGATGGGAATGGGCTCTGGCAAATCTCCCTCATTACCGAAACACATACGTACATTGGGGAAATAAGATAAAGTGGGAAATGCAGTACATTTCAAGGTAGTCTTCTGTGAGGGGGGTAACGTGGCCAGTCGAGTGCGCCCAGCGGCTGTTGGATTGCAGCGTGCACTCTCCCCCTCATAAAATGTATCTGTAACTAATGTAATATTTAAATATTATAAATAACTATCCATATTTACCCTTTCTCGAATGTGAAAATTGCCTTACTCATAAAGTATAACAAAGCTTCTTTATAATTGGTGACGTCACAATAATTTTTCGAAATTAGAACTGAACCATGATAAAATTGATAAAATTGTAAATGTTAACATGAGAATTTATGTACGAGTACTTACACTTTTGATCACACATTAGCTTAGTCGGCATAATGTGTTGCAAATTCGTTTGTCGATCTCAAAATCATTTTTTGAAGATAAATATGTATCTTTGTTTTTACACAGGTATTGGTACTAAGTATTTTAGTTACTCTACGTGCTGTCCCCCTTGGGTTTAAATATTATAATATATTAAATTGAGTTAATTTCCAGTGCAAAACAGTCGAGTGTTTCATTATTCCAAACACCGGCGGCGGGAACACCGGGGCCGCTATAATCGTTGAATCGTATTACCATTACAACTGTCCACGCGCCAACAGCTGCAGCTAACAACTTCATTTGTATCGACCCCCTTCCGAGGATGTGGACTTGAGCTTGACTACTGTGACTTGGAAATGAAATTATTCTTATACTAAGTAATATTCGAGAACATACTCGTACCTGACATATGTGACCTGCGTGCATCTCATATATCAAGCAAATAAACAGAGCTTTTAACTAACTAATACATATTTAGGTACGCTGTACATACCCTAGGGCGGACAAAGCCTCGAGCGATCGCTAGTGTTGTCACTGCTCTTCACATTTTCCAATAGATTAAAAGCAATGTTTATATAGATATGCTACATACGGCCGCTACCATTTATCAAGTTTCTAAACCAATGCACGCCACTGTACCTGACATTCGCTGACTTTAAATTATTCATTTGTCCCTTTGAGGTGAAATTACAGTTAAACTATGATAACACAAATCCGAGTAAGAGGCAAAGTAAAATAAGGATTGTTTCCAATAACACTCATTTGTTTCAAGTTGTATAACTATCATATACTTACATACATCGGTACATTTTGGCATGAGGAACTATCATGTCAAAATGTAACTGATTTAATTGAGTTTTCTACACATAAAACGTATATAAGTACATAGTTGTTGTGTCAACACAGATGGTTGACTGTCTAAGAATTATACAATAAAACTCGGAACTCGGAAACTCTATAAAGGATCTGGATGAAAAATATCCTAAATGTTAACCTTCACATCAGCTAGAACTGTGCCAAGTTTCATTAAAAGTCCGTCCAGTAGTTTTTACGTGATGAGCGTTCAGACAGACAGACAGATAAAAATACTAAAAATGGTTGTTTTGGATTCTGTATCGTAAGTAGAGTAACACTGCAATGATTTTTTTCGAAAAATATTTCATGTACAAACACGGCTCTGTTCTGATTTTCTTATATGTATTAGATTAAGAAGGAATGTCTTAATGACATACAAGACTGCACTGAAAATCTATTAATATTATTATTATTATTTTCAAAATTAACAGAACTCCTTTAAACTCATGAAGAGTTTTATAAATTAACAGTTATTATAAATGGAACCAAAAAGAAAACACTGTCGGTAATCATTTACGTCAGCTAATGGATACACGCGGTAATAGGAGACAACCACGAGATGGCTTTTATTCAAATTTATGAAGACAATTTTGTACGTCCGCACATTAACTTGTTTTTACACTGGTTATGTGTATTGTGGAGCTCGCTCGTAACTAACGCGATACAATTGTTAGCCGGCCTTTCTTCTTGTTACACTGACCGTAAACACTGGTTCAGGTTTGTTCATACACCGCTGCTTTTGTATATTACCTACGTTAAATCAGAATGATAAAAAAATTTGAAAGACGTACCGATCTATAGTTTCTTGTTACAAAGTACGTAGTTTATAAAGAGATAACAAACGGTAAATAGAAAATTGGTACACTAGCATATTTAACTAAGTAAACGCAAAAATATATATGAAAACGTTCTACAATAATTTCTACCTTTTTACATGTCCTCGAACGTTTCAGAAATAAATGAGCATGTATACATATTACTTATAGAAATATAAATTTCACTTACTAAAATGCGTGTTAAAATATTAAAACATAGTAGTTCCAACGCAGTATATTTCGAACACAAGAAAATAAAAACGTTCCCAATAAAGTGGTTACGCAAACAGTCTTTATTTATTGGTTATTTTTGAGTGATTTCGATGCACAATTAGCAGTTTGACTGAATTATTCACAAATATTTTTACACGAATTTAGAAATTTTCAGATTATAAATAGTTACTCGTGATTTGTGTCAGGAATCTTTATTTTTCAAAAGATTTTTTCAAATCATTCCCAAGGATTCTTGTTTAGATTATTGTTTCTTATACGGACAAATATTCCTTATTTTCAAGACTATCAAAGTATGTCTATCTTAGCAACATCCCTTTAATCTCCTTTTAATGCTTTTCTTTGACTTTGTAATCGAACCTTCTATACAATTCATTCAATAAATATTTCTATTTATTTTGCTTCAATCAATTTCTTTGGAAATGGGTAGGAATATACTCACATGAGCAAATAGATAGGTAATTTTGATTATCGATGATAGTGTGGGTATTGGTCACATAGTCACGTATATGCATATGTAGTTATGTTGTGACTAAACTAATGACTATACTCTATTTACATTAAGAAAAAAGTGACGTCATCCGTCCAATGTAGCATAATTCTTGTACAGCGTTAATTGGTTAATTATAGAACGTAATTGGTCCCTTTCAATCGTAATTGGTCTATAGGTGAAATCACGTAACTGATAGTGATGACATCACTTTTTCTTACCTTGAACAGATTTAAAGCCATAGGTGTAAATATATTTTTTTAAATGTTGTAAAATAAACATTTTAAGCAACAATCTTATACAAAATAACGTTTAACTACATATTAAAGACATTACATATTAAAATTACATATTAATATTAATATTAATCTATTACATATTAAAATCTAACATATTAAAACATATTAAAGATAATATCTAAAGATAAACTGATAAATAAGATAAATCTTTATGAGGCACGCAATAGCAGGAAAAGTAAAATCATTATACTTCGTTAACTCCGCAATCGGTAGTGTAACATGGGGCGAGTTTGGCAGCGAGTACAAGCGGCGAGACAGGTTTGCTGGTTGAAAGTTTAATGTAACGCCCCGGCATCGCGGCAGAGCGGTTGCCTAGAATATCTCCCGAGCCTTGATTTCGGATTTATACCGCTTCTAAACTTGGTGTTCATTTATTTGAATTAGTAAGTATGTTTGCACAATTAAACCGTATCTACAGACCTCTTTGGGATTACAGAGGTTAAATAACGATCAAGTAAAAAATAATGTTATTTCCTCAATCGTACTTTTTCTGTTTTATACTACTATTCGAAACTGTTATGTAATTATGACTATTAGGTATATATTTCCATTACCATTACCACCTGTCTATGTTTCTCCAGTGCTGGATATAGGCCTCTCCCAAGACTCGTGGTGAGTCTTGGGAGACCATTCCTCTCTAGCGGCGATTTTCCTGAAGTCATTTCAACTTCTTCAAATCGTCGCGCATCGGTCCACCTGGCCGGAGGGCGTCCCACACTGTGAACAAATTTGTATTATAGGTACGTACATACAAATATTTAATTTTATCAAATTAATTTTATTAACGGCCTTTCTCACCACCTTCTGATAAGGTTTCGAGAGGTATCAAAACCTCAGTATCGACTAGATTTAATTGACAGATAATTTATCTATCAGATTGTTAACAGTTATTTTCTGATATAATTTGATATAAGATTATTAACTGACTGACTGATACCTCCTGATACCTTATCAGACGGTGGTGAAAAAGCCCTAACTTGATTTTAATAGTCTATTATGGGCGTGTGGTGTAGACTAGTTTTAAAATACCACCACCCCATTTCTTCTGATGTTGTAAAAGATGACCTAAGTAATAGAAAAGCGAATACCACAAGCCCCGAGGAACTACGCCACCTACCTCTAAAGGAATGGACTCTAAAAGGTATTTAATTGCATTAAAACGGTTTTTTTTTTCATTTTCTTTAAGGTATGAATATATATTGGGGTAAGGAAATAACATCTTTCAATATTTGCATTTCGACGTCGTCAAAACAAATTATTTACACAAAATTTCAGATAGAATCATATAAGTATTCAGCCTATAGTCATATTCATTTGGGTACTTATAGTACTAACTTGGTACGTTGTTGTCCGAGCACTATGTCTCAAGTCACAAAGTTAACGCGCCTCTAAAGTTTTAGATAAATGCCCACGAAGTTGTACCTGAAGTTTAGAGTTACCATACCGTTTAGCTGGAACAATTGCACTTTGCAAATTTACTACAATTACCACTACGAAGACACGGGAACAATGCTTTTTAAAATGGAACAAGTCGTTGAGATCCGTGGTAATATGAGACATAATTTTACCGACGTCCTTTCTGTAATAATACCACTTCCGTAAAATGAGTTTCACATTGTGTCGGCAGATGGTGAGGCTATTTAATAAGAACCCATCAGATTACTTAAATGAAAGACAAGCTTTATTAGCTACATTTAATATATCATTCTTTCTCACATTAAATTCTTTGAAACTAAATTTAAACATATCGAATTATATGTATACATCATTGTAATCATCGTACATAATTGACCAACATATTTGTAGGAGCCGTATCGTCTTATATAATGTAACATAATTTGTGAAATTTCGTGACTATCTTCTATTATATATATATTATACTAGCTGACCCGGCCACGCGTTGCCACGCGCTCAGTTATAATACAATCAATTAATATTATACTAAATTATTCAAGAAAATAAAATATTTTTACACAAAAAACTGAACACGCGCGTTGTTTAAATTACATTTATGTGAGGCACATGGACTTAATTGGAGCAACAAAAAAATATCTGAAATTGAAACACAGCGCCATCTATTGAATACTTACACAACCTAAAAATAAGATTGTTTGATGGAAATTGTTAACTCTTACCGCCATCTATTGAAAATTTATAGAACTTAGAAGTGAATTAAAGCCTTTCTTTAAAAAAAAACCTTAAATTCGCAATAAAAACAATCGACGTTCACTAATCGAGATAAAAACTATCCTATCTTTTAAGTTGGACCAAAAAATACACATTTACACAATTTTATTTAAATCGGTTGAGTAGTTTCGGAGCTTAGCGTAAACGAACATCGTGACATGAGATTTTTATATATATAAGGATTATAATAAATTCGTAACGAAGCTGTGTATGTGCATGAAATATATTTTTTTAAAAGTAATTGCAATATAAAGTACAAATGATATGGAGTCCACAACAATAATATTTGGATTTTTTGTCTATCTGTCTGAAAGCATATCACGCAAAAACTTCCGAACGGATTTTAAGGAAACTTAGCGCAGTTATAGCTCTTGTACTGAGTTAACATTTAGGGCAATATTTATCCAGATCTATCAACAGAGTTCCTACTGGAATCGCTCTAAAATTCACGCGTACGAAGTCGCGGGCATCGCTATTAAAATATTTTAATTAGAAATAGCGCCTAACTCTGTGGGTACATATGTATGTGTCGTTAAGTTTTTGAAGCGCCCAACTATATATAACAAAATTAACTTTGTATTTATCGAAATGAACTCATTACGAAACCGCATTGCCAGAAGCGCAACTAATTTCCCTCTGGGACATCGATTGGGATTAGGCCGCAACGATATTGCCACGCCTACACCACATCACTGGTCTGATTGAAGCTTTAGATTCTGAACATTCAATTTATTCTGATACAAAAGTGATACAATTATTCCGTGGTGTAGTCAAATTCCACAGGATCCAAAGGATAGGCATTTTTTTATAGGAAGAAAGTGATAAGTGGTTTACCTGGTGATAAGTGGATACAGTCGTCCATGAACGTCCGCGATACATATCAACATCAATCCAGAATAACAAACGTTGGGACGCCCCCGGAAGCGCTGCCCACCTTTGGAGATTTAAGATTTACCTTTGAAGTTTAAATAGATAAAACGCGAAAATCTCAAATGTTTAAATTAAAGAATGGATTTGGAAAGGAAAATAGGATAGTATGGGAATGGGCTCTGGTATATCTCTCTCACTACCATACTTACATTGGGGGAATAACTAGAGAATATGGTACATTTTATGGTAGTGTTCTGTGAGAGGGCTAACTTGGCCAGTCGTGTGAACCCAGCAGCTGTGAAATTGCAGCGTGCATTCTCCCCTCACCCAAAAAGTAATAATATTGTTGTATTTTCCTTTTATGTCAATGAAACAAAACTTGCTAATGCTACATTTGATGTGCTGCCTATTGGACCGAAAGTCAACAGCATTGGTAAGCTGAGCTATAAGTGAAGCCAATTTGGTATTAATTAAGATGGTGTAAGTGACCGTCTGCCATTTTTACCACATTAAGCCACTTAGATGGTCCGATACTAAAAAAAACTCCATGACGTAATAATTCCTATAAACCTATTCGTATAATAGATAAAATTGGTACGCGCGTAACTTGTGATCTTTTCGCTTACGCGAGTCGTGTTGATCTATAGACGAAGTGCGCGACCTCCCTAATACCCCTAACTCCTCTTCACTCGATTGGCTGCTTTAGATAATGGCAATTGTTGACTAAGCTAGTTCTATTTTTAAAAGGTCTCCTCTATAAATGGATTTAAATTTCTCGTTTTAAAAAGTACATAAAGTATTTTAGATCGTCTGAATTTAATATAAAAGTGTTTCAAGGAAAAGTAGTCATAGTGTTGTTCGGTTGAAGTACCTAGATATTTCATTGATTATCTGAATAAGCAAACTTCATTACTTATGTTCTATTACAGGAAAAGTAAATTAACCTTCTCATAGAAACTCGTTTACAACGTTTGAATAAATATATATCTGTGTGACTGTCCTGCCGCTCGTGCGGGTATCATATTGTACATTCAATGTTTTATGTAAGCTTCAAAAGTTCAATATAATGCCAATCTCGCTTTTTTTCGCTTTTATATAAAAGTTGCTCGTCAATCCAAACGTTTCAATTGAGAAGCCACCTAATGACACTGAAAGTCTTAAATTAATATGTTTAAATATAATATTTTGCTTAATTATTAAGTAATTTTGTTACTGTTAAAATTCAAAAGTTACAATACATTGATATATTTTTTTATAGAAAAAAAGGCTGAAGAAAAGCATACAGTCCACCTGATAATAAGTGGATACTGTCGCCTATAGACATCCGCGATACATGCCAACATCAGTCCAGAATGACAAACGCTGGCACGCCCCCGGATGCGATGCCCACCTTTGCAGATTAAGGAATGGATTGGGAAAATGGGGAGGGATAGGTTGGGATGGAAATGGGCTCTGGCATATCTCACTCACTACCAAACACGTTTGGGGAAATACGATAAAGTAGGAAATGCAGTACATTTCAAGGTAGTATTTCGAGGATGATTGTAGCTTCTCAAACCTTATTGTTTGAGTATGGTTTGAACACCTACATGATATTTTGGTGAACCATTTAGTAACATGTGTGTTCAAATTTGTGCAACAAAATACAAACAAAATTAAGCCAATTTGATGATAAGACACTTTTCATCTTACAAATTACAAATTTTCATCAGACAAATTAGGTCTGTAAAAATCACACCATGTTACATACCGCATTTCTCAAACTCAAAACGAAGAATTACTGAGGACTATCTGAACTACAATAAGAGAGTTTTCAAAAAGCTCTATTCTTTATGTTCGACGGCGCAAACCTCCTGATATTGCAATAATATATGAACAACGATTTCTCCTTTGCACCATTGAAATTTACAAAAAAAATTGAATAGAAGCAATAATCGATATTTCAATAAGTTTCAATAAGTCTGATCTTTATTGGAAACGTCATCCGATTTTCTTTTAGTTGTCTTAAAGAAAGATACCTATATATCGTAATTTCATTATTATCCGATCCTTGCTGATACAGGGACATTAATATCATTGACGTGGAAAATACATACGTACGGGGTCTGTACCCCCGTACATTTGTTGAGACTCATGTAACATCGACTTATACATCGGCGAACTAATATAGACCTGCTTAACTTTGTATGCTTATTTAAACATAGTTATACGTAATTACACACATGGTAGTATGTACACATGGTTAGTTACTTAAATAGCACTTCGGCCAAAATGTGAACCGAGAATCAGCCTAACAACAATAAAACATCTGATAAAGTACCACCCACATGAGCAAATAATCCTTAGAGAACAACAGCTCTTTTAGAGTCCTGGATATTGATATCTACTTTGGTAGGGCCGGCACACAAAAATAAAAAAATGGTATGAATTGTGAACTTTAATCAATCAATTCCATACATTTTCAATTAGTCTTATATAGTCATATAAGTCTATAGATAGCCTATATAAGTCTTACTTATATAGTTTCTTTAAATATTTTATTGGGAAACACTCGTTTGGTATCTCAAAAGTACAACCCTGTATTCTTTTTAATAAATGATTACCAATATTAACGATTTGCGTATTAATATCAAAATATTTACGTAAGTTTTGTTAGGAAAAAGTTGCAATTTTTTCAAGAGGAATTAGAAGATATCCAAACCGTACATTGCCTTCATTATAATCCTTACAATGAAAAAATAAATAACTTTTATTCATATTTATTGTTTGTTCAGATCTTTTCAAGTGCAACTCAATCTTTCTATATTTTTGTTGTTAAATACATTTTTTAAATAATAAAATAATTCAACATAGAGACACACATACACACATACGTATGTGTGCGGTCACACACATACGAGTATAGCTGCGCTATAAAGTAGTTTACCTACGAGCAGGGTTTGTATAAAGCTTGGCCTCTATACAGATATTTACTCATGTGATACCACACCAGAACCTTTCAAGTTTGTATTTTTGCTACACACTTTTGTAGCATTCACCGTAGCCTGCTACGCCATAGCAAAGACATGATGTTATAGAACTGGATCGACTAGTAGAGTCCAAATTGTACGCATTGTCGTGTCGTCTTGTGTCGGCCGGATTTTGAATAACACCACTCCATCTCTTCCCGTGAGTGTCGTAAAAGGCGAGTAAGGGATAACAAAGTCCCTACCATATGCCCTGAGGAACCACCACCTCTAAAAGTGTCGACTCGCCAACTCGCTTGACCAGCATGGCGTTTTAAAGCCATGCATGCACGAGACAATGTACGTGAGGAGACACGTTAAGGAATCACATATATCACACAATAGCACACCACATTTTGTCACGCCTCATCACGCCACAATCCACGATACGGCACCATAACTTGCCATGCCATACCAACTATCTCCAGTCTCAGCCACTACTACTACCGTGCTACCTACAGACATAGGGTTGAAGTTCAACTTTTTATACAGCTGTGGTTGTAGAATATCTTACTGAGCGCGTAACACATGTCAAGGACTTGTAACGACAAACTTTTAACTTAACGCAAAAAGTAGTTTTGTATTTTTTTATAGGAAGAAGGTGGTAGACGAGTTGACAGTCCACCTGGCGATAAGTGAACACTGTCGCCCTGTGGCATCAGCGATACATTCCAACATCAGTCCAAAATGACGAATGTTGACACGCCCCCGGATGCGATGCCTACCTTTGGAGATTTAGGAATAGATTGGGAAAATTGAAGAGATAGGATGGGAATGGGATTTAACATGTCTCACTCACTATTAGTCCGCAAATATGTAAAACTTTCATATAACTTTGAATACACCATTTTCGCCATGTGTAACCAATCTCGGGGCGACCAATGTAAAATCGCTTATCTGTTTAACGAAAAATCAGCAGCGTGCCAATCGGCCATTCCCGCGACACGGCAGTATGTCACAGCTACAAATATCGTTTCTCCCAAAATATCGAACAAGTTAATTTACCTCAGCGCAGATATTGAATTTATTACTTCTACAGTGACCCAGGGTAAATTAACACAGAAAAATGCGCGCGCCGCTCCTGTTCCACAATATCATGCAATTAACACGATAGGGACCATACACCCCCTTACACACAGACACAGTTTACAACTGCGGTAGGGAACTATAGAGATACATATTGCCAAGTATTATTGGGAACCTGTAGAGCATTGGGAAGTACTGTTTTAATGTACCCTTGAAATTAAGAGTATCAACTATTATATGTAGAAAAAACGTTATATGTAGAGATAATGTTGCCTGATTGATCAGATTCTTTCTGGACATGACCGACGTAGTAGTAACGGAAAGATTCCAGGAAATCCTGGGAAATAAAACATTTCTCCGAAAAGGAAAAGCAATATGTAAGTGACAATTTCTAATACTCTTTCTAACCTATTAATAGGACTATTAATACATTAATATAGCTATATTAATGTAGAGGACTGCCGTTAAATATACTACGTACATTTTTGAGGAATAGTCCTGGAGAAAAGAATGGATTCTGATAAATATAGATATGCCAGACCCTATCCCCCTATCCCTATCCCTATTCCCTATCCTATCGCATCGAGTGGAGGGTGTAATGAGAAAGAGGAAGTCTCTCTTCCTCTTATATTCTCATCATACCATCCCAGTTAATCAAAATGAGTAGGAAGTATAATGGAATGAAAGAATTACCTTCTCCTATACGTTCTATACAATCCTATCTTATCCCAACAAGTACCTATTTGATGGGCATTGACGAGTGCTCGTGAATTTTAAGAACTATAATTTACCTTTATTTAATAAAAAAGTGACAGATAAGTAAACAGTTTAGTAAGTGGATAATGTATAACAGATGAGAAGATTTTTTCATTTCATTCTACGCTCTATTCTTAAGTTGGAGAAGGAGTCAGGCGTATAAAGAACAAGTGACGTTCTCTTTCTGATCACACTCTTCACTTAATGGAATTCTACACGATATAAGGTCCTCTTTTTACGCAAGATTAACCGCAAGATTATTAATTAGGTACGAAGATTAACCACTACAAGCAAGACAGACGCGTCTGTGACTTGCAAGAACTATACTGCTCCTATCTCTACTGTGTCCATACCGCCAAGCAATTAGTGTCGCAATCAAGATCGCCTACGATAAACCTGTAAGCGTATTCCCGCGGTACGAGAGACCCCGAAATCATTGCTTACCCTTCATTTCCCGAAGGTTATTTACCAACTTATATTATAGTGTCCAATCTCTTTGATCGTAATTACTATTTAGCTATGATTAGGGTTGGGCAGGATGTAATTATTATATGTGTTGGTTTTGGTTATACTATGTTATTATATTGTTGTAGTTGAGTGTGTTGCTATGAACATTTTTACCAGAAACATTATAAATAGTAAATAGATATACCATGTACCAGTTGTACCGTACAAAAAAAATATAAGAAAATGGAAAGACATACGTTCTGTGAAAATACTTGAAATTGCCTTATCTTAGTACTGAGCCAGTGGTGTGCTAAGCATCTAGATACTTTTTGTATTTTTTAAGTATAATACTATTGTATACGCAATGTGAACACTATAACAGACACTACTCTCGCCGGCGGAGACTAGAACGTCCCCCTCGCTATATCGTGAACACACACCGACCTTCAGCCAATTCTTTTACCAGGTATCGGCACGTGCCTGGGCGCTTCTCACTGACTCGCGATCCCGCGGTACGCTCCCAAAGCAACGCCCTAAGCCGAGGTCCGATCCTTCCGCCGATCTACAGGCGGGGGAGCCCTTCGACTCGTTGCTGCACTGCACACACTCTTTGCTCCAAGCTGAGCGCCTTCTGCGCTCGCCCTAAGCCATACATGTCCGGTGACTCTTGAAAGACCATTAGGGCCACAAGAATTTAACCATTGAGAAAAAAACAGACACTATAGGTACCGTGAACGTAATTATAGAATGTCTCATAAGCTCTTACCTATTTTAGTTCATTTCCGCTACACCACATGGATTTCTTCAAACAAGCTGCGAATAAAAATAAGTAACTCCCCTTGTTTTGAAATGTCCATAGCCAAAGTGACGGTAATCACTTTAGGGCCACCTTTACTAACATTAAAACTAATACAACAGATAGTTGAAATGCACTGCGTTTGTTATTTTAAATATACCTTTGAATAAATAAGATTAAATATTAATAATCAAATGAAGTGCATCCAACTTATTGAGTTACCCTGCTTTCATACGGGAATATCTGAAACGTAAACAATATGTTTCGGGAATTAGTGAGAGTTGTTAGACCGCATATCCCTTTCTATTCATTCTACGTATATTTAACTATCATCTATCTCTAGTATTTCATCTATTAGTATTCACCTATCTCTAGTCACCTGTATCCATCCTATTATCTCTACTTACCATTCCATTCCATCGTATGGAATGAAAAACGTAATAGAATGAAAAGGACTCCATATCCCATTATACTTGCTATTCCCCATCCTTCCCAATCCCCCTTCCACACCTATTTCTAAATCTCTTTCATGCAGGTGGCGTATTCGGATAGCTAACATTCGTCACTTTTACTGATATTAGCATTTACCGCGTATATCCATTAACGACAGTATCTACTTCCACCAAGTGATATTTCAGCTGACGCAGGATGGAGGGACCGGTCTACTAAAGCGACCTAGTGAGTTCAGAGGCGAACTTCAGGAAGCTGTGAGAGTTCGAGAGTCGTGACCACGACCATGGAATACTTTTACCGTATGAATCTGTTACGGTTATGGATACTTTTACTTTATGAATCTGTTACGGTTATGGATACTTTTACTTTATGAATCTGTTACGGTAATGGATGTTAGTCTTGAGAGTAGTAGTCAGACCAACGCATCAGACTACGTCCTCGGGGTCCCTTTCGTTCCACTTTGCCAATTACTATGAGTCTCTCCAAATTGTTGTCTCCCTTGCTTGGAATCATAAGCAATCCAAAACGAATAAGAGTTGCTCGCACTGATGTGGAATACATGCAACAGAAAGGGGAAATCAGCTAAGGGACACGGCCGTAGAAAAAAAAATGTCGGAAGGCAGACTAAATACGCGCTCGAAGTTCTTTATCTTACGGAGTACGACGCATACCTCCCGCTATTCCGTCCCTATAACCGAAGAGTTGGGAGGAGGAGGCGATATTTCAACTCGTCTGCCACCATCATTCTATAAATAATAATTTGCCAGAAGCAGCTAACAAATAAATTAAAAATTATGTTGGAGTACATCAATGAAAAATGTGTGAGGTTAAAGATATTGTAGGTAAATTACTCATAGTTTGTTATTTTACTGTGATAGTTTATTAACTGTCCACCAACAAAGTTTAGGAAAGTTACAAATTGTTGTGTAGGTATACTTAAAGTTAACTTAATGAATTTATCATAAACCCGCCGCTGGGTAACTAGATTTGCATAACAAACAATTTCCCACGGTTTATGTCGCCATTTTTAATTTAGATGGATAACAGATATCTACAAACCTGCTATATTAAAATTTAATGCTAAAGAACGACTAAAAATATGACTATATAGTTATAATATAGTCGGAAAAGTTCGCGGCCTTTTTGAACGTATGACTTTAGCGTGATATATTTCTGGCAACACTGATCACTGGCGAGAAAGTGCTATTGTGTTTGACAGCTGACTTTTTGTAATGGCGGCAAATTGAAATTACAAGTTAAAAGTTAAAAGTATATTTTTATCGTATAAGTATATTATCAATGTATTATTATTGTTACTTATAGAGATGAATTAAGCTTTATTATTTAAATTCTTCTGCACCCGCTTACATTTTTCACATTTAACCAACGGTCCACCGGTAGAGAATGCCTTAAGGCATTAAGTCCGCCTCTGTACAATATAGTGCATAAAGAGTAAATAAATAAATCAGTTTAACAGGTGTCAAAGTAGCCTTCCTCGACGCCCGTACTAAGATAGTTGGTGTTTGTACAAATCTATCAATTTGTACAATAAAGAATCAAAAAATTGTAACTATTTATTTATTAAAAATTAAAATATAAAAAAACATATTCTCGTATAACAAAAACAGCCGCAGTTTTCCACGTATTCTATATACATAAACTATCTGTACTCTTTAATAACACTGTGAATAGGGATGTTGCTTTATGTGTTTGTTTGCTACTGAATAATTGTATATATTGTATGTAACTATATAAAGACATATTGTTATTTATTTTATTGCACCGTCCACCTCTATTTGTCTTCAGACTTCTACGTATAAAATTTTTAATTAAAACTGAAACTGCAGTTTTCACCCAGCTGAAATCTTCAAGCAGCTTCGCTGACGTTGTTGTCTGCAGCCGAAACTGAGAGAATTATCTTATCTTATCCACTTGAAGTGGTCATCCACTTGAATTCCCAATCACTTCGACCCAATAAGATCTTTTGTGTTCCCTTAATCATATTTTATACTCTTACTCCCCGAATATTATATCCGTATACTTCAAAATATCCGGCAGTCGTTTCATGAAAAATGATGGGTAATCAAGTTTTAGTGGTATGGTAACACTAAATATACGACCTATACGTTTGACAGGAAAAATATTATTTAAATTTTTTTATTTATAGGTTTTTATTATAATAATAATAATTGATGGTACGTTGTACCATCAGCCTTTCCGACTTTTTTTATTCAATTCTTATACGTTTGTAGATGCAAGAAGGCATTTTTAGCCTTCTTGCTATTTTTTCAATTGCAATAGAAAAAACTGCCCAAATTATACCTTTTTAGGGGCCGCAATGCTACATCTCTTGATTTTGTTTGATCAATGATATCAGCCTATAATATCGCTACAGAACGCAGTTTTCACTCCGTATGAAAGCTTCATACCATAGTCCATCACGCGACCCAGTACGTACTAAACTATACCCCTAATATAGAGCTCGCTATATCGTATTAAAGCAACTGAACTGCTAAATGTTATTCCAACGCGCGTCCCGAGATTATTGGCAGAATATAAGTTGGGAGGGCAGTTTGTTTATTTTCTTCCTTAGTGGGTATAGAAAGGCTTCAAGGCTTATCGCCAACGGGCAGCCGGGTTCATATGAGCCGGCCACCTCGCTCCTCTATTTGGGATATAAATCATGGGAAACACACATTTCCTCTCCGCAAAAATGGTAAGGCAAAATCTGTTTTCTTTGTGCGCTTTCGATAAGTAAAATAACGTGAAGTCAATGTGGTTTGACATTGAGAGGGTGAATTGAGAATGTACTGAATGTACTGAATAGTGTCTACTGATTTATCTAACTATTCTCCTTACGTTTCTGTAACCTCTTTATTATGCAAATACAGAATTAACGAACATTTTAACACAGGGTCTGAATAGACTTTAATTATTTTATTTTTATATAACGTAATAATTTAAATAATATACTAACATTCAATAACTCAAAATATAAAAAGTATGTGATGAAACAAACATGGCTGTAGTCCGAGCGTATGAGAATAACATATGCGATCAATTTATTCAGAGTTCCGGTTTTTAGTTTCACTAACTGCAGCTACGCAGTGAATAAATCCTGAACGTCGATTGGTAGATACGTTTCTATACGTAAAGGATATAGTTTTGGAAATGACTTTATCATAAAATATGCGGGCTTAGTCCGAGCCTATCCGGATTTGTTACTGACCTTTGGAACCGCATAATTTATTACGCGAACGACAAACGGTTAAATATTCCTATTGATTCCAAGTTCCACGTTTTAACCACGATTTTAAAATCCGGACTTAAACGTGGAACTGGTGACGATTTAAGAACGCTTTATAGAGACTTAAAAACGATCTTTTAACAATTTTATTCCAAGTATACACAGAAAACGCCCGAGGGCTACCTCAGATTACGTTCATACGGATTTTTCAATTATTGTTAATTAGCTCGGCGGTGAGTAAACTCGTGAGTAAACCCGTGACTAAACCCGCATATCCAAGAATTAAATAATACTTCATACGTCTGTCAATTGTTAATACAAATTCCGCTGCATATAGGTAATACTAATTTAAAATGACAACCGCCTGTTGTTTTTCTCGTCTTCAACGCTCAAAAATACAAAATGTCACGTGACCGGTCGGTACAATAAGAAACTATTCTCAATTATTTACAAAAGTATTCTATTGGCCGTGATCTTAACAACAATCCTAAATAAGATATCTAAAGGCCTTGATCATCTTGATGGACGTTCCAAATATCACCAGCAGGGACGTTATAGGCTGATTTCGATTGAACACATAAATAAACTCAGCTTAATGCGTCACGTCGCGGGCATTCGGTGTCGTTTGTCGCGGCGACCCGCGGCGACACCGAATACTTTTGACCGAATACTACCGAATACTTTTGACCAATAGGTCAAAAGGAGATCACTATCCAATATGGAGATCACTTAAAAGCGTTCACACTTTGTCGCGCGACCGAGTGTCCAGCCGCCTGCCCATCAAATGTTCTATTTCCCTTGCCTCTAACCAGAAGGGAGCATTTTTTAAATATTGATGTATGACGTATGATGTTCCGAGTTTACGACTGACTCCTCAATAATATTACTGATCGCGTATGTGAGTCATGGATTAATTTTCATTATTACCTATCTTATCATTATTACCTATTCATTATTATTTACAATACACACATTCGAAAATGCCTGTATTCATTCACCGAAATTTCACGACCGAGCTGTTTTGTAAATAAGTAAAATATTAAAAACGAAGCACCCGAGGTTATCCCGGTTAATGCTAACGAGTTTGTGGATTTTAATTCGTTTCCTTGTTTTATGAGACTGGTTTTAAGTAAGTAGAAATTATAATTTTGTTTCTATTTAAAGTACTTATGTATTACGTAAAATTACTTACATTCACTTATAATTCTGTACACAAATTAAAACTATTATTCTTTTTGAAAAGTGTTTTGAGATACTAATTGTATTTTCAAAAATATTACTGACAAACGGGCGCTTAATACGTATAACTGTAATAATTCTGAGAATATTATGTGCGCATATATATAACTTGGTTGATATATAATTTGCTTATTTTGTATATGTATAATCTTAAATATGTGGACAAACCAAAACAATTGTATTAGGAAGCTTTGAACAATCTAAAAATGTTTTTAGAGTCAGAAATCTAGAATGTTAATAAGCTAATTTTGAAGCTATTTTATTCGAATAAAAAGTATACTTTATCGCTATTTTATTTTCATATCCTTATATTGTAAAGTAACATTACCGAACCTTATTGCTTTGTAAATCTCAGTTTTTGCTTTTTAAATCTCAATTTTTATAAACCTCTCCTTTGCGTGTCCGCAATATAACCATAACATCAAAAGTTTTATCGCTAATTTGCGTAATTCACAATTCAACATAAATATGAGGAAAAATTCTACTAAACAAAAATTTGAAAAGGTCTATAATAGCCGCCAGATCCCCAGTGTGTCTATGGTAAACGGTGAGAGCACGGTGAAAGTGCTCCCTTACAAATTGAAAATCAATGAACCGCGGAATTCAATTTCATATTGAAAGCCATCTCTCACGACGCCTCGCAGGCAGCGCTCGGCATCTCTCTCTTTGACTCCGCTTCACACATAAAGCCATACATTAGATGGCTCAAAAGGTGCTCAAGAGAAAAAATTGCTGAAGAAATCAATTCAGCTAAAAGCCACACTGGGCGCCACTGTCATATTTACTAAAAGGAAATACGGGGATATTTTTGAAGTCCACCACGTTGTCGGTCAATATTTAGTACCTTATTTACATGTGTGACATACACATATATAGAAAAGAAACCTTAATATCGAGTCTAGTCCAAATATCAACAATTCTTTAAATAATAAAATCAAATGTAACATGTTTCTATTTAAACATAACCTTGAAACAACGAAATATTTAAGTTAGAAATTCTTAACGAAAGTCAATAAATCCATACCGACAATAAGGTCTATAGGACTTTAAGTTACAGGCACGTCCCATCTAGTAGTACTATCGGAAAAATGCATTGTTTTGCAGAGCAACGTCACAATACAATGTGCCCCGTAAGCAATCTCTAGACCATGATTTGTTCCATACTAAGCCTACTGTGTGGTAAAAAATTTGTTTTTAACTCGGTTTTTCGGTTCTTCACCTCGCTAGCATTTTTTACAAATCACGCATATTTTTTTCTCATTATACAAACTCTTTTCTGAAATCTTAGATAATAAGAAACTTATTGGCTTTAATAGTCTGTCCATCTCAAATCTCTGTTTGCATATTGCTTTATTAGTGATTAGTTTTGCATGTAAACATAAAATAAATGTAACATTAAAATAAATAAGTATTATTTATATTATAGTAAGTATTAAAATTAATAAGTAGTTATGAGTAGGCTTTTAGGTGCAATTGAGAAAACTTGAAGTAATAATCAAAGGCGATATCGTCCACCATCATTAAAGTCATCAACTATACTTTCTATATCGTCAGTGTACGCTGTTACACTGTGAAACAGCTATTAAGTTGCCGATAACAGTATAAGTCTTTGGTGGTGTATAATTAAATGTAATACTTCGTCTGTTTTATATGTTTACAGTGAGTTAGCACGCAAGGTAGCCAGCAAAACAAAGGATTTTGTGGCTAATAAGCATAAACTGACAAACAAATCAATATTCGATTAAGAAGGCGTGCATTTTTTTTTTCTTAAACCTTTCTGTAATTTAATAACAGGTAGTTGTTTAATTTACTTTTTATAATGAGTTTCTTTCAGACCTTTATACATATTTCAATCTAACATTATTTTGGAAAATTCGTAGCAATATCTTTTTTCTCTTTATTACCAGGTAAGTAGAAGTTTTATTTTCGTTTGACAATAAAGCAACATTATTTTCTTTACGACTTTTGTACACATTTTAATTTATTACCATTTGTAAACGGAAATTAATTTCATAGCCTTTTTCTTGGAATTTAAATATTCTCGCCACTTATAAATTACCCAATGTAATATTACTTTTCATAAGCCGCATACCAGGTAAACATGTTTACGTATACAAATCACGGTTGACGTCGACGTTATTGCAGTGTATCCCGTGAAAAATGCGTAGAAGTACTTCAAAGGAGATTATTGCTACCTTCGTATTCGGGTTCGTTGATATATGCTGCCATTCCTCACTGCGAACGCGACCAACTATGCTTGATTCCGTAACAACTCGTAGCACTGCGTAACAGTAAATTTCTATTGCCGCGGAGTTTCGCTGCAGTTCGTATGTTACGACAATAGCAACTGTGGTGAGATAGAGATACAATTGCTTTTAGCGCTGGCATCCACTTGTGGTTATTTCATAACATAAACCAACTTGTGCCTAACCCGCGGTGCAGTTTGCTATATGGGTCTAAGAACAGAGCACATTCACACTGTTCCCTGGCGTTCAAAGAATACGTATCTATGTTAGTAGATACGCTTTAGGTCACATTATACTGTAATGGCTATTATACTATTACAGCGTACTATATTCGTACTAAAGAGATGGCAACCGAGCGGTCATGATGGCAAGTGGTCACCGCCACTTATGGACACCTACAACACCAGGGGATATGCGGGTGCGTTGCCATTCGCGCAGAATCCCAATCACAGCTCTCTTAAAAAGCCCCAGGACGTAGCAAAGCGAAATAACCTCAATAGGCAGTTCAATAAACAACTTTCGGATTCATGGTATAAAGTGTATGACCGCACCGTTCGCAGCAGCCTTTGCCTATTAGACAAATTGCATTATTCATGATATTTTTTCACATAGTGGCACGGACCGGAACGTCTATTATACAGGTTAGAAATGTACACAAGCTATTTAGTGTCTATCATTTTTTTCTAATAAAAGTTCATTACCGTTACACCGCTCCGTTTTAACCAGTCCGCGTTGCTCCGCGCATTGCATTTTTAAAAAAGACAAATTTTAAGCACTGCCTGAGTGGCGAGCGTGTTTTATTTAGTCACATATTGGTACAATTTTCGATATTCACACAAAGCTATATTAATTTCACAGCATACTGCTTCAAAAAGTCTCAGTGCTGAGGAGAACCATCGTCTCAACCCGCCCTTATTCGCATTTGTTAAAAAGAGTATCAAAAAAATGAAAAGGATTTCAGTTCCACATATTTTAATTCCAAATGATCAAGAGTTCAATACCATCGATTTAAAATCCAACAGAAGATGAATTCAATTCTACCAACTGCTGGAAAAGCCTTGAAAAATCGAAAAATGTTATCACTACTTGTTTATTTATCACACGAAGAATGTTTATTAGGAAAAGCTGTATTTCTTGAAAATAAAAATCAGCCAAATCATAAGCTGATAAATATATGTGGAGCGGTAATAGCCTAAGGATACCTATGCTCGACCCTCATTCATAAATGAGGTCGTGAGTTCAAATCCCCGGCCCGTGCAACTCACTGAATTTCAGCTTAATAGATTTTTAAATTATCACCAGATCGACGCTGAAGGAAAACGTCGTGAGAAAAAAAACAAATGCACAAGAATTAAACAAAGTCTGGAGCAGTGCATCCAGTCCAACAATCCGCGCTGGGCCCAAATTTGGTCCGAAACCCCCTAGTGGGTCACTAGGGGAAGCTTGCGCCATTCAGTGGGACCGTAAGACTGATATCGAAATATACTTGATAGACTATATAGACTATATAAATTACATATATTTTCCATCAGTTAAATATATTATTTATATATATTTTCCTAACGATTTTGATAATAACGGACTTGTCATTTGCCTGTCACCTTATTCCATTAAAACATTAACTTCAGACCTTTATTTTGCTTTCTCCAGCTAAAATACCCAATTCGCTTTAAATAGAAAATGAACTTCCCCTCGTGATCCCCGTGATATGTTTCGAAATCTCATTATGAAGACATATTGGTTTTTGTGGTTTGAACTTATGTGTCTAGTTGTCCACTCTATGTACATATATACAAGTAATTACTTGATACTTCAGCAAGTACTTTATATTGTCTTCATAACAATCTATTATCATTAAAATCAAACTCTACATAATAATAAGTAAATATCCCTAATGGCGGCTTGAGGAGAGCGGATGACCCTGTATGGTAACGAGCCCTGGGAGCATCCATGCCACAGATCATATATAATCCTACATTATAACCTATACCAAGCACTAGAGAGTATACGCTCATGGTATTGTTAATATATAATTCTACATTCTAACCTATACTAAGCAGTAGGAATACATAGGCTCATAGTGTTGTAAATTACAGTATAATATTCAATTCATAAATGCTATTTTATTCATTAAATTCAATGTTCAATTCAAAAACACAAGGCTGTTTTAATAACCAATATTAATTGATAACTGGTCACGTATTTAATGGAGTAAATCAATATCGCCTATCTAACTTGTAACTTTTAACTATATAGATCCATCATTTTGAAAGGTATTCCGATTTTGATTTCACGGATCTATTTCTAGTGACTTAAGTTATTAAATTATATAATTATATTTAAAGCCAAATGTGATATTGGTAAACAATCCGTCGTTGTCTTACTGTTGAATCGAATATCTACAACCGCTTCCCACAAAAGTCTTATTTCTAGACTTTATTTTGTAGGAAATGTCTGTCACACCTATGCATTTACATTTCTAAGACTTCATACATCATTTCACATTTATACGCTATTTTGGAGGATTTCAGAGAAATAGCTGCATCATTTGCAACGATTGTGACAATGCTCCACACTTCTTTCTTATATGACTTTATTTATTTCTAGCCATTTACATAGTAAAATAGTATGTCTCTCTCTTGCCCATGGATCTTCTTGGGTCCAAAATTTAAATTCCCCTGTTCTCTTTTTAATTGATTGTTATTATTATCATCCCTCTATATTGCTCTGCCGAATGATATAAATAGTAATTATGCCCATGAATTTTCGTGATAAGTTGACAATAATATATTTGTGCAGCATTTTGAGTGGTAATTTAACAGAAAAATCTTTCAATCTTATAAAGAAACTTTCTTTATGACAAATTAAATTAAGCACAGGTTTTCAAAATATAATAAGATAATTTAGTTCTCAAAAGATTCCATAAAACATTTATCAAGAAGCAGATATACATCTAAATTACAATTATTTGACCGCTTAAGTAGTACGTGTATAAGCACACTTTATAAACAAACATTTGCCGTTACCAATTAACTACGAGTAGCAAACACATGAACTCACATTCTGTAATCAGTAAGAAATGCTAAAAAAAAGAAATATTATTATAGAATAAAACATTGTTTTATTTATTTATATAATTCAGTTTTATTTATTTATATGTACTTATCAATGGAAACCGAAACATTTCTTTTTACACTAACCCTACACTTAAATTACACTAACCAAGAATTTAAAATAAAATTGAAAGCATTTAATGTATATGAAATGAATAAGATATAAAAATTTAGTTAGCACTCACGACTTAAGTGCTAACTGAATTAGCGTTTGGGCTTATAAATTATTTTATATTATACAGTACATATCTTAAAAAGTATATAAATAAATACGTAATTGCATTCTAAGAAGATTTTTATTTTTCTTGTGTAGCTATTTGTTAATTTTAAACCACAATTAAAGGTTCTGGAATGATTAATTAACGACTATTACTAACTAACCTATATGTAACCCAAACTTTTAATATAATATGTGACTTGTGAAAATGGGTGTGGTAACCCAATATTCTGGATTTCCCAATGGCTCCGTCCACCAAATATTTGTATAGGATGGGGTAATCGTGTCTCACGCCGCGCACGTCCTCCCGCGCCTACGGGCTCTTATCAAATGATCTCGCGTCTTTGCACACGGTAAGTAATACGCGATTACGTACCCAAAGGTTTGTTTTTGTTATTTTGCGGTGAGAATTTATAAATATTTTGTTATCTCTGCATACATATACGTATCACAACGTCTGGATGCTTGTTTAAGCTGATATCGAGAACTTTAAGAATTCAAGTATTGATATTTATTATTATAGAAAAGGTATACAACATGCAACCCACATGATGCTCGGTGGTTACCGCCGGCCATGAACGCCTGCAACGCCAAAGCAGATGCTCTTGCGCTGTCGATCTTGTAAAAGTTTTTTGAAGAATCCTATGTCGTAGCGAGATGCAGAAACCTTGGTAGTGGATTCTAGCGTGGTGTTTTAATTTTAAAAAAATATTGCACATTAACGTACAAAAAGCGATATTAGTTAATGCTTTAAGTTTTTTTTACAAAAGACGAGTGGAAAGACCACCTGGTGGTAAATAAATAGATACTATCGTCCATGAATATCAGCGATACGAGCATGTGGGCTTTCTCACGATATTTTCCTTTGTCGTCGAGCTAGTTATACTTTAAAAATCCGTACTTAAATAGAAACTCAGTGATACGGGCAGAGGATTTGAACTCACTGCCTCATGAGTTGTATCTATATCAAGAATAGATACGCCTAATCTATCGCCGTTTTATTGGTAGCAGCGCGTGGTTTAGGAGTTGGCTAACTCAAAAGAAGGAAAACCATACAATCAAACCTCGCTACAACTTATGCCAATAAATTTGCCCAGTAACAAAATCACTAATTCCATTCGAGACCTCTCCGTTATCTGTCGACGTGTAGTTACACGTGTGATCAAAATGCTTTACGTTAGACAGGACCTCTGCCACACCTAAATAGACAGCTATCAAGCTAAGTGAGAAACAGGATATAGCCACCTACACAGTTTTAGTCACACGTATAGAGTTTCGTGGATTTGTTTTCGAGATTGTGGGTCACAAACGTAGTCTTTAGATTAGTGTAGACGCGGGGTCGCCTTTCCATAAAGTGGCATATTAAAACTATGCCGTCACTATACGCGAAACACACGCAATCGCTCTCTTACGATTAATAGCAAAGTTCTTAAACACTCGCTTTCTTATGTATGTCTGATTAAGTTCGTTGTTCATTGAAAAACCATCTATATTATACAGAATTATAATACAGAATTATAATATTATTATTAACACTGATAGCGATAACACACACGTACAGCTTAGTATTATTATTGCTAGGATAGAAATATTATTTAGGATAAGAGCACTACCCTTGTGGTTGCATTTTTTTGTTGTTACTACAAATGTATTATTATTATTTATATATTTGCTTAATTCACCGCGGCCCTTTCATCGCTGTATTTAAATTCTAATGATCCAAAATTAAAACCGCGACAACGCCTTTTATGTTTACAATTCCTCCTTGTACCAACATATTGCTACTACATTTATCAGGCGACGTATCACGATAATGATTCCCGAGAGAACTTATAATAGTTCGAGATAAAAAGTATCCTATGAGTTGAATCAGGGCATAAAATATCATTATAGTCAGTTTTAATTAAATCCATTCAGTGCTTTTATGTAAAGGCTGATATTGTACATGCGTACTTAATGATGATTCCCTCAGGAATTTGATAACGGATCGGGATAAAATGTCGCCTAAATGTTAACCCAGCTCATAAGCTATAATTATAATTATGCCAAGTTTCATTGAATTCTATCTAGTGGCTTTTGCGTGATGCGCGTTCAGATAGACAGACAGACAAAAATTCTAAAAATTATTATTTTAACGATTTTATTATATTTATGTAGAGATTGTATGTGGTGACAAAGTTGCTATAACTAATCATGTGTAGGTATATTTATCTACTATATCCCTCGTATTATTCTGAAACTTTAACCACTTTTTCATATCTACAGAGAGCAAAAATCCCTCCCTCACAGGGAATAATGGAGTAAAATCCCAATGTTTTTTTTCCATATTTATCCCAAATTTTTTTTTAGATTCTGGAGTTCTCTGAGAGTTTTCTTTACTTTTGTTTTTCAGTAATTAACATTAATAAATATACTAAATACTTTACTAACACTATAATTATGTCATTATAATTGTATGTACAAGTTTATTACCACTTTAATATCTATGTGAAAATAAATCATAAAAATAGCAATTGGGAGTTGGCGATTTGAAGAATTCTGAGCGCAGGAAAAGTATCTTTCATATTTTTGTTTACAAATATTTTGTTTCCCAATGCAAATAAAAACTCTACTCAAATTTATAGTTAAGAAGGCTGCACGTTAACCACTTGACAATTCGTCACCATAATCAGTCAAAACTTGACAAAATACATCCTCGTTATTTTAAAAATTTGAAAATGTATTGTGATGGCGTGGCGATATTTTAAAATTGGAAACTGTGCCCGCTAGATACTCGACGGCACTAGAGACTTTTATAGTGCGTCATCCGAAATCATTAATACATTTATCGATGAAAATACACCGCCATTTTCTCAGCAACGGCTAAAGAAAATTGAATTATTTGATCGGAGATAGACAGTCGCGGTCAATGTACCTATAAAATAATGAAATCACAGGATTTAAAGTGAAAAAATTGAATTACTTGTTGAATTTTAATCCGAACGATATACTCCTATTGACTGCACTATTTATTAACTATAATACTTATCTCATGAAATAACGGCGAAATTTAAATTTCTATATTTTACGCTAAGGTTGTTACGTACTCATTCAATATGATAAGATGTTTAATTTAATTAAACAGTTGAACTTATGGTGGTTAGAAAATTTGTACAAAGTAAAGCTTGGCTTGCATTGTATTTTTTGTCAAAGCCGCTTCAATCTACACAGTACACTCCTCAATTAACGGTCGAAAATGTATTATTCTTGAACTACAGCTTAAGGACTGTTGGTTCGTTTTATTATTAAAGGACACTTTCCCCGGTCACGTTAGGAGCCGTGACCCGGGCTCGGTCACACGATCCTCCCTTTTCGGCAATTTCGGTACAAGTTCCCTCTAAAATTCATACCATGGACAGTAAACACGTGCAAAAGTAGCACAGCACATGACCGTACACGTGTCTTTGTTCCATTTGTCACTGTTATATTATTGTTACTTTAGGTATGTCTCAGTCACAGTGTTAATTAGTGCGGTACTATTTTATGTTGCAAAAACTCTTTTGATGTCGTTTAACGCTCTGTAAACGTATTCAGCGTTAATTGTTGGTTTTGTAATTATTGTACTGTTTAAAGTTATTCCCAATTAACTTTTTGGGGAGAGTGCGATAACAAAATTAAGATGATCTTATATTTTACTTTTTCACATCTGTTCCTTTATCTATCCACCTTTGAAAGACTCTTAACTTCAACAATTAACTTGAAGATTGATTGGTGTACGTTCGTGAAAATAAATAACGTGTGATTCGCCATTTTATTTTGACTCTTCAGGTATTTTGGCTAGAAACCCGTAACGTTTTTTTTTTAAACGTTTTCCTTTAACTTTAAACCGTATGTTGAAAAATTAAACATACAGTTTAAATAAATTAAAATTTTAACGATCAGAGTTACTGTCCCAAACGAAGGCAAGGAGTGATTAAAATTATAGAGTACAAAGAAATACTCGTAGGTATTTTGTCGTCTGACTTCTTCCACAATGTTGGAACTAAAAGGTTCTTCAGCTAATGCATCTGCTTTTTACAATGCACGTATCGGTTCGTGAACCGTAAAATGGACTTGTTTTACAGGTTCAAAGATAATAAACGTGCTATGAGCTCTAACTGAAAAGTTCTTTGGTATTCTCTGTCGTTTAATTTTCTAATTCGCTCAAATTCGCATAAATTTATTCGTCAGAGACTTAAAGCTCAACTCTTGAGAGTTATATTAGATTTATTTATTTGTAAAAAAGGTACAATGATAATATAACACACGTGTGGGGCCACAATATAATAATAAAGTCGTTATTTATTGTTATAAAACCTCAATATTTACGAGTATATCTTAATATAACAAATATCTCAAGTTTTTAAATGTTATACCGTCTGTTCATCTAAAATTAGCCTGAGGTTTAAAATCTCATTGTTAACATTGACTGTTAAGTGTTTGTTGTTATATTATAATATCTATAATTCAATGCTTCAGTATAAATTAGTTTATTTCGTAAGGACGAAAGATCGTTAAACAAAGAGAACAAGGGAAAGTATGGTAACGAGGCAGAAAGCATGAGTTTAGATTATTCATATATCGTATTTTACTGTTGCTACAACTTGCTACAGCACTAGTGCAAGCCCTGTTTAGTGCGGGCCCTTTAGCTAACCCTTATTCTATAGAAGGATACATTTTTAAATAGTTAAGTCTTATTATGTACACTGAGAACATTTTGCCACCCTGTAAAAGTAATAAATAAAAAATATGTAGTGTACACTGTATTCGTACACTGTACACTGTATTCGTACACTGTACACTGTATTCGTACACTGTACACTGTATTCGTACACTGTACACTGTATTCGTACACTGTACACTGTATTCGTACACTGTACACTGTATTCGTACACTGTACACTGTATTCGTACACTGTACACTGTATTCGTACACTGTACACTGTATTCGTACACTGTACACTGTATTCGTACACTGTACACTGTATTCGTACACTGTACACTGTATTCGTACACTGTACACTGTATTCGTATCCATCATGGCAGTTATCTACCGCAACTAGAGTTATAATAATTTCGACACTAAAATGGAAACCACATATTACATGGACCTTTTATTCTATTGTCTGTGACCACATAGGAGAACAGCAATTTCACCTGTCACCTGTTACTCACAAATTTAATGGTATCTTAATATTCTGTCACTTTCGGAAATGTGGGAAAGTTTCATTGCTGGAAAAAGACAAGAGACTAATCAATGATTAAATTTAAACAGTCTTTGTATATAAGGATCTAGAAGTATCAGTTTACCTTTAATAGCTAAGGTAATTAGTTACCTATGTACTTTGCATACAATGTAACAATTCTGGTTCAATCGTGTGTGCGCGGTTCAACAGAATTCAAAATCATGAAGCTAAATTGCATTTTGGAATAGCCGATTTGACTGGGTGAATATTGGTATTGACATTCCTTTGGGTGTGGCATATGTCGAGTGACCAATGGACAGTAATGAATTTATGTTATACACGTGCTCAATAGTGGAACATAAATACACACGTTTAGATTATTTTCATTTGTAATAGCGGCTAACATTAAAAAAGTATAATAGTAGGTTTGAGATCTCTCATCTATGAGTAATTGAGCAATCTGTTCGCCCGTATGGAGGTTGTATTGAATTCTCATTCACTAAACAGCCTACCCCTCTACACGACTGATACGGTGGCAGTTAGACCAGCAGTGTTCGCAGCAATTTTCGAAATTAAAGTCACTACACTGGACATAGGTACATTGCAGCAACGGTCAAAGTGATGTAACTGTCGCAATTAAAAAATAGAACATCTTATCTTAATTTATAGCGATACGATGTAAGCTGTGGTTGCAGTGGAATTTGCGTAGGGTGACGGGACTTCATCACGGTCCGACGAGGCGACGGTGTGGTGCGCATGGTGAAAGTTCGCACTCACACAGACGAGACGTGTGGTGTTAGCCGGCTTCACAATAGCACCACCCCATCTCTTCCCGTGACTGTCGTAAAAGGTGACTATAGGATAACAAAACTACTACCACAAACCCTGAAGAGTTACACCACCTCTAAAAGAGTGGACTCGTCAACCCGCTTGGCTAGCATAGCATTTAAAGGCGCTACATCCCTCACGCACAAAATAATGTACATGAGAAAGCCGATGTCCAGCAGTGAATGTTAAAAGGCCCGGTTATGGTTGATGTGAATCATAGTTGTCCGAAATGAATAACAAAACAGAGATAAGACAAGGAATAAAACTCCAAACACATATACACTGTGGGCACGCGTTGTTTGCATACCTTGTAACTAATTGAATTAGTGTCACAGTTCTGTGCAAATTACTCGGCCAGTTTAAATTAACTTGTTACGACCGAGGTCGACTTTGGCCCTAAACTTCCCTAATTTTGCGAGCGCAACATCAAACTGTGCTTCGCTCATATTGCCCTGTTTGGTCCCACGTGAATTTTCTACTCTAATTAGTTTCGACGATGTTTATTTTACTTAAGTTGGCGCACACTATTATGATTTATGGCCGCGACGAGTGTTGTCTTGTAACCGGAAATTGGAGCTGCTTTTGTGCTAAAGATGACGTAGATTGATATGCTTCGACATTAGTTATTTTGACTACTAATTCTTTCTGATGCAATATTTAGTAACTTTAGTAATTTATAATAAAGTAATAAAGACAAGAATTATTAAATGGCATTGCTGTTATAGTTAGAGAAGAAACTCCAATGTTAACATCAGAGTGAAAGCTCCATTTGACATGGCACCTCGATCTCAGAACATTCCCCTTAAGATCTCGAAGAGTTTTGTGATTATTGTCGTCGATGTTTCGAGCAAAGTCGATAAGCAAAGTATCGGGGTCATCAGGAGAGCAAGATAAAACTTGCCAGTAAAAAACTCGAAGCAGCACTTCACTCCGGGGCAACGCTTGTCGCTGTACAAAGTTCAAGTTAGACCCCGCATGGAGTGCTGCTCACACCTGTACACCCGTGTACCTAAAATACCAGCTGAACCCTTTCGACTTCGTCCAACGACATGCTGTTCGAATTGTCGACGATCCCACTCTCATAGATGGTCATCCGAAGAGACATTGCGTCTCTTGGCGCTTTTTACCGCTTATATAATGGGGAATATTCCGAAGAACTGTTCAATTTGATGCCAACTTCAGATTTTCACCATCGCACTGCTCATCATTGTCGTGCGATTCATTCGCACTTCCCTGACATAGAGTCATGCGAACAGTGCAGTCAAAAAGAAACTTTTTCAAACCGCAAACCCGAAAGTTGAGGAATGCACGGCCAGCCGAGGTTTTTCCATGACGCTATTAAATGGGGCTCTTCGATACGAGAGTTGTGAATAAGATTCTGCAAGGTCAGCAGTACGGATGTACTGCAAGCCCCCTAGTGTTGCAGGTGGCCATTGGCGGCGGTGACCACTTACCATCATGTGGCCCGCCCGCTCGTCTGCCATCTATTGAATAAAAAAGTCCCACTGCAGAGGTCTATTCTTCATTCACATGCGAGTCCAGGTCGAATTGATGGGCGGACGGTACTCAAGTCCGGGACCTTTTTCACTATTTTTTATTCTCGAGCACAAGGGTTTCTTCATGATGATTTCCTTCACCGACGAACTGCTAGCTAGTGATAATTGCAAAACAAAAATAATTCGAATGTAATAAACCCAACTTTTCTAATTGTTTAAATCCTGGTAAAATACGATTATAATATCAAATAATATCGTACAGTGCAACTACAACTCGAGTCAACTGTGGCTATCATTAAGCGCATATTTGTCTGCAATATGTATTACAATATGTTATTCATTATATAAACAATCAACTCTACGAGGTGTATCATAGTGAATACAAACCTCTCTGAACTGTCACAACTAAACTTCTCATCCAGATCTTATCGTGGGCTTACTTTAAAACACTTACGTTATATACGAAACGTGTCATGCACGCCTTGAAATGGGATAACCTTTTAAGTAGAAATTAAGTGAAAGAAAAGATTAGGCAAATATCATGAAAGTGCGCGCCAAAGAAAGCCCATAGTGAATACAAACCTCTCTGAACTGTCACAACTAAACTTCTCATCCAGATCTTATCGTGCGCTTACTTTAAAACACTTACGTTATATACGAAACGTGTCATGCACGCCTTGAAATGGGATAACCTTTTAAGTAGAAATTAAGTGAAAGAAAAGATTAGGCAAATATCATGAAAGTGCGCGCCAAAGAAAGCCCACGCAAGTACAGCGCGCAACTCTCACGTTCACGATCATTTCTTATAACTGAAAGGTTAGCAGAAACATGATTCATAGAACATTCTAAAATCAAACAAAATATAGTAAAATACATGTCCTGGTTTGTTTTAAATACTGGATGTAAGTCTTCGCAGGGTTCGTTGTCATTGGCGATCTTCTGCTCTTGTCATCCTGCCACTACCGGCTAGCATGTAATATGGTTTAGATCAATTAAGCAGAAACACAGCACGTCCGGCCCAGTCGTCCGACGTGAGCGGTCGACCACCGGTATTAACAGACTTATTTCGCCCGTACGGCGCACCGGTTTTACTTTTTTAAATCATCTACTTTGTGCAGTTTCTAATTAATTACAAAAACGTGGTACAGGCACCGCTTTGTGGCTCGGAAGATGCATGAATAAGTGAAAATAGTATAATACTTTATTGTGCTGCAAGCTGCAAAGGAATGGCGCAAAGAAGGTTTGTTAGATATGTACTATACTATAATATACTATACTTATATTATACTAATACTTATATTAGACTGAGAAAAACGCTAAGCAGTTAAAAAAGTGAGAGGAGGCGATGGCATTCGCGAATATGTATGCTTCGGATTGAACTGTATTGATTACTTGCACATTGCACATGTATATATACGAGTACGTCGAGATGTAAATACACTTAATGATTTGCGGACCAGACTATAATCTACAAATAAATTCTACTTGAAAATTTTGCAGTTTGTGAGATCGATAGAAAACAAACTATTCATTGTACAAAAAGACGAATTAATTAGTACGACTGGTACAATTAATTAGAAAGATCAGATTATATTTCAAGGGGTCTTAATTTGGAAACAAGTGGGAAAAAAAATAATGATCAAAAATCCTAATTATGTACTGTGTAGCAGTATAAATAAACTACTTAAATTATAATACATATGACTTTAACTGGGCGGTAGCATTGTAACCTTCCTTGATACAAAACAACCTTTTGCTTGCTCTAAGTTTCATACAAAAGAGACTGGAAACAGCGCACCAAGAGAAATGACGCTAGGAAAATGGTGACAGCTTACATAGGAAAAGCAATTCTTGCAACTTGCAACAAGTATTTCTTATTCATTCAGTTTATAAAAATACTGTATATTGAGTTTCATTAATTAAAATAATCAATGAAACATTATAACATTTTTCGCTTGAAGCACTTTCTCGTTTAGTATACCAATTACTTTTAGTATTATATTATCTAATTTTAAGAATATACGATTGTTTTCAATCGACAAGTAACGCTACTTGTGATTAGAATAAGCATATGTATAGTTATAATGTTAAAACCGAAGGAGTATATATCGATAAAACTTACTCACTTACTTACTAATTTCAATGAGCAAACACCAAGATAATAAACTAGAATTTCGTTACCGCTATACAATTCGCCAACCTTTGTCCGTTTTAATCGATACCCAAAGAATTTCCATTAAAGAAACACCATTGAACGAGTACCTATAGAAAAAGTCTTTTCACATAATTTTCAATACTCACGCCTTCCGTTTATCCGATGAAAGAATTTTCGAGCGTTTAATTGAATTTTTTTCGCTTTGACAGATATTGATCGCGGACCTTTAATACTTTACTGTTTTATCCCACAAATACTTAAGACCCGATAATAAATCACCGTAAAAGTGAAAGCAGCTTTTTAAACCTTCAGAAGTCTATAAATCATATAATGAATGAGGCGCGTAGACTTCCTTAAAAGAATAGACCAGGTACGGAAACATGACAGGGAGACCCCGTTCAAGCGAAACATTCAATACAATTTGTTAAAAATGGAAAGAAATAAAGCCAATAATCTGTTTTTCATTTCGTCGGAAAACGTTCAAATCCTCATTAATAAAAACACAGTGACATGTAAAATTTTATTTATTCAGAGTTCATTTAAGCCTTATAAAATAAAAGTTGTTTTAATGTTAATTGTACGCACGAAAATACTACATTTGCTATTAAAATGACCATTGTAAAAGTTATGAAATTATAAGCAGTTTCAAGACTGAAATTCGTAGTGCTGTATGAATTAAAAAAATATTGTGAATAAAAACGAAACATTTCATAAGTAGGTACTGTAAGTACTACTTTTAACAGACTTTTGTTGAATGTATATTTTAATGTCCCCCCTCCCCTTGCAAGCATGAAGGGGGTTCCGGGTCATAATTGACTTCGTGGGTCCAGTGTAGATCCAGAACGCCACTGAGTTATCAATAATTGAAAAAATGAAATGAAAGGCCGAGGTATGAAGAGACGTCCTAACAAATGTTTTAATGAAGTCACAATAATATCTTACAATTACAATCGTAACTGTCTGAAACCGAACCGCCTTTGTACTCGGTCGCCTTAACCCTCTCTAATAGGTAAAAGAAGTAAAATGTCGCTCAGAAATAAGCTGACATTGTACAAAACCTGCGTACGTCCTATGATGACCTTCGCTAGCGTTATCTTTGCACACGCAGTCCCCTCCAACATTAAATTATTCGAAACCCTAAAAAATAGATTCGTGCGTAAGGCCGTGGCTGCCCCACGGTACTCTCGCAAAGTCGACCTCCACAAGGACTTGGAAGTAGCGTAGTAGTGGAACCCACTACTACGCTACTACGATGGAGTGCCTCACTAGTAGTTGCCAGCCTAACCTATGTCCCCGATAGGAATGACCCTCCCCGTTACCGTCGACATCGTCGTCCTTGGCACGTCCTAGACAACCCCTACGACCCAATTACTGCTCCCAATGCGGTTCTTACACTACACTCACAGGCTACACATATACACCGCCTTGCCGGCGGAGTCGAGGGTGTCCCCCTCGCTTCACAGTGAACACAAATCGGCCTTCAGTCAACACTTTTACCAGGTATTGATACGTACCTAGGCGCTTCTCACCGACTCGCGATCCCGCGGTACCCTCCCAAAGCAACGCCCTAAGCCCAGGTCCGTTCCTTCCGCCGGTCTACAGGCGGGGGAGTCCTTAGACTCGTTGATGCACGCACATGTTGTTCCTGGCTGAGCATCTCCTGCGTCCACCCTAAACCATATATGTCCGGTGACTCTTGAAAGGCTATTAGGGCCACAAGAATTTAGCCATTCTAAAAAAAAACATCTACAATCTTGTGGTTTCGGTCGGCTTTCAAATAGCGCAACCTCATCTGTGGGTGTCGTAAAAGACGCCCAAGGGAGCCCTTTGTTATCGCCAATTTTTTACAGGTAGTAGAATAATATAAAGTAGAATAATTTAAAGAAAGTGTAAAATAATATAAGCAATTACTTATTATTTGTTGAAACATTAATAGTCATGTGTTTAGAGATTTTTAGAATGTAATTTCTATACTGTGTTTATGATGTTGTTTCATATTGATAAAAAACAAAGTAAAAATAAAATCAGAAATGTTAACAATATCATATTTTCTCAGCAATTTCGCTCGTCATAATATTTTTTTTTTATTGACAAGTGGGCGGACTAGCAAGCGGTCCCACGTGATGGTAAGTGCCCGTGGACACCGGCAACACCAGGGGGTATGCGGGCATGCCGCCGACCTTGCAAAATCCTATTCACAGCTTAAACAATTAAACATTGTTTCATGACATTATTTCTCATACTTAAAATTACTAGTAGGTACTAAATATTTTTCCTGGGTTGCTTTATTTTCTAATCGATTATACGTCATTATTTTACTAGCCTTGTATTACATTTCAAAATAAAATGATGTAAGCGGCATCTCCTAGTGTGGCATGAAAGTAAAGACGGCGCGTGGAGCGACACGGGCAGTCATTCGAAAAGTGTGTATCGAAGAGTGATGTTGTCATTGATGTACATTTAGAAGCTCACTGGATGTTGTGTTGTAGGTTACGATTGGCTTGACGTCGACATAAGATAAGTGTATCCAGCTATTTTGTCGAAGACCGAATATAGTGGTCATCGTTTACGAGCATATTTTGTTTCATTTTCTACTGCATAACATTTATTGTCTAACACAAAGGGTTACCACAGGCCCTGAGGAGCTACACCACTTCTAAAAAAGTGGACCCGCTTGGCCAGCATGTAGTTTTAATGGCATACATCACTCGTGCACGAGACAATGTGCAGAAATAGGTCCATATCCAGTAGAGGACGGCAAAAGGGCAGGTTACGGTACTTACGGTATAACAATAAATATACATATGAACTTTGAGCGGTCGAGTCCACGCAGCTGTTGTTCCTTCATTCGTCATGTCCGCCGCTATTGTAACAAGCACCATACTGTACTTATTCCCCTTTAGCCTCGCAAAGTATATTGCTATCTCATCAAATAAACTTACGACAAGTTTATTTGATGAGTACGCAATATCCTCTCCGTTGTCGCAGCTGGAACCACTCAAAATAATTACAATCTCGCAAAAATCACCCGTGGAACGGCTGTGACAACGTTAGTTCTACGTTAAGTGATGAAACAACTCAATATTTTGATGGATGACGGCGTTGTACTTGGATTAAGTGTTTTGCTGTGGAAAATATCTTGCTCAGTATTAATGTTTATTTTCGATACTTTTCAAAAGGGTTATTAATATCATGGTTTGAATCAATGGTCGTTAAATATTTATTGTCAAGGACCTTACTAATAGTACCTATATACAGATGAAACGATGTCTGTTTGTTTGAAACACTTTCAAGCATCTACGCGTGGACGAATCGTGCTGAAATTTTGCACCGAGCTTCGTGGTCACTACGAAAAGAACAAACAAAAATTCATGCGTATCACTGCCGGACATAGGCCAGTCTAATAAATATATGTATTTATTCGCTTTAATTAAATACGTACTTACTCAAAATCAGTTTCTAGACAGATTGTCTAGGTTGTCTAGACAGATTTTATAAAACCCATTTTTATAGTAACTGGAGCCGCAATTATGCGTAAAAAAATAACTTTTTTTATTAAACAGAACGAGGTGTAGCATCAACAGCATTCTGAGCGTTATAGTGGACAAATACGATTGTCACACGCGTCACTCATGTCTCATTAGTTTGTAAGTTATAATCTACTAAAACTTAGTTCATAAGATAAGTTTTACGAATACATTTAATGGATTTTGTAAATCTGAGATATTCAATTAAATTACTACAAATTAAATTTCAAAACCAATGCACGCCACTCAGCTTGAGTGGCGTGCATTGGTTTTGAAATTGGGCAAAGTGTAGTGTAGTGTAGTGTAGTGTAGTGTAGTGTAGTGTAGTGTAGTGGGCACATGCAGGTATTGTTATTGTTGAATTAAAAACAAAAATTGTTTTTAATCAACTTAAAAAATTATCGAACACTAGCTAGCGTTGCGCGTGACTTCGTTCCCGCTAGCGTAGGTTTAGCGTAGATAAGTATTAATTGAATGATCTGCTTATTTGCTTATATGAGATGCACTCTCCTAAACTAGGCTGTCCTTCGACACTAGATATTAAGCTTCTTTCAGTCTACAACTACGTCAATAAGCCAAAACATTTTGAATTTCTTCCTCGTTTTAAATAAATTCAAAAGTTAAACTTCCCGCAGGTAAGATTTGAACTGTTTTCAATAAAGAAAATGATAACAGCTGACGCAAAAGTTATATTTCAACCAGAGCTCAATGGTAACTCGCACAATCTCGTTGAAAATGTGATAAAAATATCAAATGTAACTAGCTTAAAGAACTCTTTGAAATCTTCTTATTGAAAGTTCTAACTTACATATTTTCTAGATATCCGATATAAAATTGTTTATTTTTAAACGATGTTCATGAGATTGTTCTGGGATCTTTAAATATGATTTAATTGTGACTTATGTCTTCTTCGTTTTAATGAAAACAAAAGTGACCGCGACTGTAATAATTATTTCTATGAATAATTGCCTAATATACCTACCTATTAAATGAAAACGGTGAAAAACGTTTTTAGTTGCATTTTTCATTTACAAAATCATTTTCACGATTAGGACTTTTTGGCGGGAACTCGAGAAGTGATGTTTAGTTTTTTGGTCGATTATTATAAAAACTGTGTATTGTGCGTTTTATTATTTAACAGTGATAGTTTATCAAACATCAAAGTGTGTCTATACATAATGTTTGTGATAATCTTATAATCAAATAAAAACATAGAACTGTCTTTAGTGTGCCTCCAAGGAGTTCTCTTCTGCCCTCAGTAAACCTACCTTCACTTCACTGAGTAACCCCTGACTTACTACGGCGGTAATGGATATTGACAGGATACGTTTTAGACTTTGAAATTAATTATTATGAATAAAACTTAAGATTGGCAGAATGTGCTAATTGCACCACCATATATGAAAAGAAAGAAAAGTTCAGATAACGAAAACGTAATTTCTCTAATTACAAACACTAAAACATTTATGATTTAACTTATACTTACGAGTATTATTACTGAATATAGGCAACAGCATACCACAGATTACCAAAAGTTACTCGGCGTTAGTAATCGCGGTATTAAGTAAGTTCCCAATCCAAAATCTGTATAATGAAACTGTATAATGTATCGCTGTAGCGAAAATCCGAAATTGGTAATTGTTGACATTACCGGCGAAAACTGACAATCAATACCTAAACTACCGAAACATTTCATTTAATTTATCTTCAAAGATACACTTGTCGGTTTAATAAATAGGTATAACGTTATGGCTCCATATACATATGTACAAATGTAATAAACAGTCTAATACAAGTAACATCCATTACAGTGTCATCACAAAGGCGCGTAAACGTCATTATTTGTCAATTGTATTATTCCATCTTTCAAAAATGACCGGATTCAAAGCATAAAGTTCGTAGAATCGACAAAAAAAATTACAAATGAATGAAGTTTCTTATAGATCCACCGATTTGGTGATTGACAACGTTCACCTTGATATTTTACAGTATTTCGAATGTTACAGTAACATATTTCAGTTGAGGCAGTGTACCCAACTTTGCTGAATGCTCAGTCAGGTGTGTACAAAGTCAAACGTAGGGAAGTTCGGCATACTTAGATGAATGTGAGCAACTAGGTTGCGGGTGACGCCGCCGCCATACGTCACGTCCCGAGCCCGACAATTTGTCTGTCATTTGCCAGATCCGAACTCTGCTGAATATCTACTGATATAATATTCCCTGCGGCGACTTTGGCCATATTTGTCATATGTTACGTGTATTTAGTATTCTACGAGGCGTCTTTCTGCTTATGAGGTTAAATTTTATTGTTTCACAAAATATTTCTGTAATCCACTGTTTGGATTTCAAATATCTATCTATCAAATATCTATAATAATAATTGGAAAATTATAAATATTCCTGTATTATACTTATTTGGCAACATTCATTTAACAAACTTTGTTTTGTAAAAGTTGAGTCCGTAAAGAAAAATCAGACGGAAATTCCGGTAACGATATCAGAGGAAAGTATAAAAATCGCGTCGACTTTTAGAAGTATTTAGCATACCAAATGGGTAGGTAACAAATTTATAAACTTCACTAATTAAGCGGGTGCCGGCCTAAGTTTCATGTTTTCTTCGGAACATTGAGAAGTTCTTAACTTCCTAAGTCGAAACGCCCTTAATCGTACTGTACATCCACATCTTTCTCGCTCTTCAAATGAATATGAATGACCGACGTGACAGCGACCTAACGCGACAAACCTAATAGTGGCAGCTTCTTGCTACAAGTACTTCTCAGAATAGCAGTATAATAACGGTTATCATAGGATGAGCGCTGACAGCTCTGAATTAAATTCATTTTATGTTTCTTTCTTAAGTCATAACAGACACAATAAAATTTTAAAAAAATATTCGTAATAACTATCAAGTTGTATAACGATTTTTACTACATGTTAAAGATTCATGTTACGATTTATGTCAGCTGTTATAGCTCATCCTATAATAACCGGAACATGGGTACCTACTGATTTAGTCGTTAATATAAAACAGAAATTCTCAAACTTATGCTGTAGGCCACATTACAAGAAAAAAACACTCGTGAACATCTTTAAGTAAACATACAGGACGATGCAAATGTAAATCTATTTTTATACTAGCTGCTAATTGTGTACATTTTCTTTTTCAAAATGCTTTATAGTATATTTAGCTAACTACTATATTTAGCGCTCGTAATTCTAGGAACTCTATTAAACTGTAACCAGTACTTCCTGATATTCCATGCAATTAACCCAACCAAACAGAACGTCCTTAAATGTTATGAGAATTAAGGAAAATACTCTTACAGTAAATATTTCACTAATTCAGTGAATTTCAATTTCAATTCACAGTAATTTCAAGTGAACAAATGTCCATGATTGTTTTTACAAAATTCTTCCCCTTTTTTCCACTAAATATCCCTAAATCGCACCCGAGAAAACCCTCCAGTGCCCTTTGGGAACCATCGATATAAAATAATAATAACAATTAGAAAACAATAAAACTTGAATAACATAATTTAAAAATAATGCTGATTTATTACTAAAAGTCAGGATAAGGAACTGCGTCCACAACACTAATCTTATAAGATTTATTAATCTAATATGTCGCTGATGCGTTTGCAAGTAATACACACAAATACATATAGAAATAGAGACGCACAAACACACACACAAACACACACACATACCACAAACACATTAAACACACATATGTACACCACGACCACGTTGTATGCTCTCACCTAACGCGTGTCGAATGTGCAACGGTACAAATTAAGAATTATTGTTTATTTGATAGTCTTTCGTAATTGGCTGGTTACTTAGTAAATATTATATTCCTATATAGCTTGTATTGTAAATATAAGCCTGCACACTATTTGCCATTTTTCTAAATGTCTTTATATTCAAATTTAATAATAACAGGCGATATATCTTTTTTATTTTTGTGCAGGCAGTAACATTTTTTGTAAATTCTTTTTTATTTTTAATCTTCGTGAAACTGCCAATCATAATTTACCCCAGTACAGGGATCAACAGAGATTTGTCCATGTGATATTTTTGCACGAAAGTACGAACGAACGGATGGACGTCTAAACGCGGGAGAAATGATAAGGGTCGTTACATTAAGCCTTGCCAGATAAGCTAGCGTGTTTTTCATTTAGCCAAATTGTATTTTGGTGCCTTAATTAAATTCAACTTTGAGCAACTAATGGTCATAAGTTGTTTATAAAGAGCATCATTATGGTATGCAGTTAGTCACATTATGCATCTAACTGAAATGGATAATTATGTTGAGCTATGTACATAACACTGCTATGTACCTAGTTATGTTGAGTTTAATGAAGTTGTCAAGTCCAAACACAAAATTAGACCACTGTCTTGTGAAACCGCAACCCCTAGTGTATAAACAGTTCTTTTATCTCCCACTGCTGGACATGGGGCGCTTCATACTCACTGTGCATGATCGATGTCTTAAAACACCACGGTGGCCAAGCGGTTTAGAGGTGGTGAAGTTCCTCAGGACTTGTTTATTTTTCTCTGCCTCATCGGAGTTTATTTTATTTATTTAAACTTTAGTGCACAAAGAAACATTGTACAAAAGGCGGGCTTCATTTTGATTAATTTAATTTAACTTAATTTAATTTTAAAATGACAATTAAATTATCAATTAACTTAATTAAATTTTAAATTAACTTAATTACTGTTTAATATACTTAATTAAATTATAAATTAAATTCATTAAATTTTAAATTAACTTAATTATATTTTAAATTAACTTAATTAAATTTTAAATTAACTTAATTAAATTTTAAATTAACTTAATTAAATTTTAAATTAACTTAATTAAATTAATAATTAACTTAATTAATTTTAAATTAACTTAATTACATTTTAAATCAACTTGATTAAATTTTAAATTAACTTGGTTTAATTTTAAATTAACTTAATTTAATTTTAATTAAACTTAATTTAATTTTAATTTAACTTAATTTAATTTAGCTTAATTTAATTTTAATTTAACTTTATTTAATTTTAATTTAACTTAATTTAATTTCAAGTTCCCCTGTAAAAAGTTATACAATTTCCGAAAAAAAAGGGAAGTCAGTAGGGGCAAGGTTTGGTGAGTACGGTGCGTGACTGAGTTTCCAGTCGAAGCTCCTGTAACATTGAACGTTATCATGGAGAAGCAGTGGACTACAGCGATTGATCAGACTCGTTTGTATGATAGCGAACTTATCCATCATCGTTTGCAGTTCTTCACAGTACACATCTGCATTAACTGTTGTGCCAATCTCAAGAAGCTGTAGTGGATAATGCTGGCACAGGACTACCATAGAGTCACCATGAGCTTCTTTTGACTCAGTTTACGTTTGGGGCATTGTTTGGTTCTCTCATTGTTTTGTACGATAAACGTTTACGATTAACATACAAGTGACAATATGATTCAAAATTCCTTAATTTCTGTGCCGGTTCATCAAAGTAAGCAAGCTTCGACGAGTGTATGCAACTGACTTTCGTTAAGCTCATACAGTACCCACTTTCCGAGCTTCTTCACTATCCCGATTTGATGCAAATGAATGAATATCGTTTTATCACTTACGCAGAAGGCTGCTGTTAACTCAGACTTGGTTTTAAATGAATCCGCTTCTACAATTGCTTTTAATTCGCCATTATCGACTTTAGTCTCCTCTCGTCCACGGGGCATTTTCTTGAGCTCGTAATTTCCAGAACGGGAACGATCAAACGAATGCGGTGTTTGCTCCGTACACATGGTAGATGTTACCTGCCGTCTGCGCTGCGTTACTGCCTCGACGGAACTCGTATTCGAAAAAATCGTGAATTCTTAACTTTTCTATGGTCGTAAACATGTTGCGATATCTAAGCAAAAGTTCAATTGACGGAAAAACAAATGAATAACTGATATTGAAAAAGATCGTCATAGCTTTAAATTGAAATTAATTTGAATTTGGTTATCCAAGCCAAACGCTAGATAACTAAGTTCAAAGTGGCCACTTTGAACAAACAGGAATTTCGTAGGTAAGACCCTAATAGTATGGACAATATAAAAGTTAAGCTCTTGAAATACTTACTCTATAATGCAAAATCCATCTATAATACCGCAAAGAAAATTGAAAAATAATTGACGCTATAAAGATAATTGGTAACACCTGAAAATATACATGTATAAATTGCATTCATGAAGAGCCAACTTATCAGCAGTTACGATATGTATATAAAACATTTGGTTGTAGATAATTATTTTCTATTATTAGATATTTTGCTGCTTGCCTGAAAAAGTTGCCTTGAAGAAATCGCTTTGGCGATGAGGTCGCCGATTGTACTTCTAATTACTTGTATTTTTGTGTTTCCCTTCTGTAAGTTTTAGTGTGCAATAAAGTATATCTATCTATCTATGTATTTACTAATTAATTTACTCTTTTACACATTGGAAATAATATTCAGTTCCCCTTTCACTGTTTTCTTTCTATCAAATATCAGATATTGTGTAAGCGTATGTAAATTCGCGTTCATGTTTGCGACATTGCTGACTCAGCATGATCCCATCGCGCGAAAGGCTCGGGGACGCGTCACGTACAAGCCGCGTCAATTTATCAGCTATCAGCGTGTGTGTGCTCCCTACACGGATGCCGCGAGAATTTTTACGCGGTTCTAGCTTTGAGGAGCAATGAACAAAATAGCAAACAGTATGGCAGCAACAAAAACATAATTGGAGAAGATTGAATTTGCCAATACAAAAAAATATTTAATTTTTCATTTGACAAAACTCTGTGTGATAATAACAATGTGATGGTGGTAATGTTAATGTGACATTCTTATGATAATGGTATCATATCAAAGTTGTGAAGAGGATTTTGAAAGCTCGGCAGCTCGTCCACATTGCCTTTGCTATTGCCGGTGACCATGAGCGGGTATGACCACTTCCCATCTGGTGAACCGCCCATCTGCCACTTCTACTATAAATATATATATAATACTGAAGCATGATTTCCAAATAGATGCAGCAAGAGCTATCAAGATTTATTGTAATAAACTACCCCCGCGCATTGTCCTATGTCCAAAGTATATCTTCCAAATCCTATAGTTCAATCGTAAAGAGTATTTATTCTCTTGCCGAACTACGAGCAATCACAGTCAATCGCAGGGTGTAAGTAATTACTTTCGCAATAAAGGTGAGCTCAGCTACTGATCGCTTGATGTAACACAGCTCTGTGGTTGGCTGCAGACACGACTTCACATATGACTTTAGCGTACACATGCCAACAGTAACCAGTCTGCTTATTTAATACGGCTCCTACGTCTTGAACCGCTGGTCGTATCTGCAGGATCATTTTAGACTTTCTTTTGATTAATGGCCCTGATGCTTTATGTCTCAGTGACTTATATATTGGGTTATGACACAGTCCTCATGTAGTGTTTGATACCCCTAGAATCATAATACGAGGACATACAATCATTATTCTAATACATGTAGATTTTTTATTAATTCTCGAGTGATATGCAACAAAGGGTTCTCATTGATATTAACCAATTCGTTGGCGACAGGATTCCTGCAGCCGAGTAAACAATAGATAAAAATCCAAAGGTGATTGTTTGATTGGTTAAGGATATAAACCATCGGTATATAACTTTACACTGCAGGGCACAGGCATCCCCTCGTAGTCACGATGGGTGGGTCATAATTCAGCACACAAATCCGGTGGATATTACCAGATATCTTACTAATAATATTGATAGATACTTATTAGATAGATAATTCTCGGGCAGAAGTGTCTCGTCGCGATGTTTTCCCTCACCGTTAATCTAATAATCACTGAAAAATCCTTGAATAAGTAGAAACTCAGTGGTACAATGGGTCAGGTTTTTAACTCACAACCTCACGATTGTAAGTCGAGTATATATACAGGTAGGTATACACATCAAGCCTATCACCGCTGTCTAAAAATCTAGCCACGGAACAGTTTGTTACCTAAAAATGCTTTATTCTTTCCACTCATTGGCGTTTTGAGAACTACGTTTGTTTGTGACATTTAAAAACCATGTGTACCTAACAGGTTTTACTTCATATCAAAACTCCTAAACAATTCTGGCGGCTATATGTAGTACTTTTACTACCACACGTTAACAAAATAAAAACTGGCTGGATAGCCAGCTATTCGACAAATAGCAAGTCATGTCGTTCGAAGCGTGCGACAAAGGCCCGAAAATTGTATTGAGCAGGGAAATGTTACAAGCAAACTGGAAATTAATTTTTGTCTGTCAATTTTAGCCACACAATTCGCACAGACATATAGGCCTTAATAAACAATAAATTATCCTTCCGTCGTAGTCTCTGCTTTTAATTTACATCCTAAGTATCATCTGATAATGTCAATTGTGTTATGCATTAGCCAATATTGTTACGTTAAAAAGAGACGCCTCCATACGCTGGTCTGTAGCATTTAATGAATTCCATAAATAGCATATCTATTACTTGACACTATTTTTCAATCACTACTGGAAATAAACCTTCCCTTGCAGTCATAAGACAAATCCAAGTACACATTGCGCCACATCGGTCTACTGCGAATTGAGATCGTACTTCGTTATTCTTGAATGCTTTGTTGACTCATTGGAATACTATAGGTAATTTGAATTCTGAAAACTTCAAATACGTTTTTAGTCCAAGGCGTAAAGCTACTCCAATTAATTGAGAAAGTATTTTGTTCAGAAAGCATAAGCGTTTTAATTTTGTTACACATTGTCATATTGTAGCTATGTGGAAATTTATTTTCAATTACATCCAAATGAAATACCGTCGTGGGATTACCTCGGAGCATAAAAATGTAATCATATCCACATCATGTTCACGTTTCTGATGAAAAAAGATTTCCGCTATCAAATTCCTAACTTTTATTATACACTTACGTATATTCCTCTATAGAAAGCCGTAATATAGCACTCTCGGGGGAAATCTGCTCTATTGCCTGTTTGTTTTGTTCTACTGACGGTTGTTCACGTCAGTTGCGAGAGTATGCGAAATTATTGGTCTCTGATGGGCTGTTTTGCTCATTATTTAACACAAATTTTCAATCTGATTCACATTTAACGTGTTTCACTGTGACACATATATATATATGTGTTACATTTTGCGCAATTTGGAAAGGAGAATAATACAACGTCAATTAAAATTTTGCTGAAACACAACTTTAATCGTTAGCAACTGTTCCCATATGTACGACTATTGCAAATTAAAACGGCTGTCAATTTGAGCATGTGAAAGTGGGCAGCCATTTCTGTAGTTATTTTAAACATTCACGGTTTTTAGTTAAGAGCGATGATAGCATAGAAGTATTTATTCTGGACTCGCATTCGTGGTTTCGTGAGTTCGAATCCCGGAAGCGAAAATCGCTCTATTGCAAAAAAAATAGAAAAATGCACCGTTGCAGTGTAAATTACCCGAAAAGAGCATATTTTGTCTGTCTATCCGTTCGTCCGTCTGCCTGTCCTGTCTGTCTGTCTCAAACGACAACGCGCACGAAGTCGCGGGCATTGCTAGTTGATAAAAGAGAATTTCTTGCACGTTTTGAAACAGCCTAATTCCTTCTTTCGTGTCTGTTTACGCGTATTTCGATCACATATACATACAATTTCGGGTATCCCATGACATAAACTAACATAAACTAAAAACTATTTTTTTCCATTTGGTCCTAATTACTGGATTATAAAATATCGGATAACGAGAACCCGTGCCGACTGGATGTCAAACTTATAACTTGAGATAATTTGTGATCGTAATTGTGATCTATGGAGTGACTTAAGAATTCATGTAGTTTTGCAAAATAAAGCACCATTTTCTCTGAAATAAAATAAACAATAGTAAATTAGATGAGATAGACAGAAAACAAAAGAAACAACTACACCATTTATCTGTCAAACTAACGGTACAATGAACTACAAAGTTCTCCCTTCGATGGGATGTATCGTTTCCCAGTAGTCGATATATTTTCTTTAACTAAATTTGTCATCATCTTTACTTTTGTTGATTGGTCCACCTCATCGTCAAATAGTGACAGGATAGTGGTATATAACTTCATCAGTTAAATATAATATCATAAGTGTTCGCTAAACTTCTGTAGTTCGAGATACTTTTATCAACGTTTTCGTTGGCCTTTAATGACTTCAGAAAACACAATTCTTTGTAACGCGGTTTTACTGCCAAATAGCATTGAAGTCGTGGCTTAACATGGGATGTCACAATAAACAAGCAGAGCTGCCTTGCCCTTACTGGTTATTTTGAACTAAGAACTTAATAACGATATTTTCAGAGAATGGATCGCTCTCCCCATCCATCGAGCTTAGTACATGGCACCTGGAGGCCTAAATTTAAATTTTTTCTCTGTATCTCCATCTAAAAATATGGCTAAGATCTCTGTCAATTCTCAACAGTCATGTCTGACTATTTTTTTGTCAATTCGTCGCCATAGAATTTAAGCAGAGCTTCAACTTCGGAAGCGGTAAGGTATGTTTCCACGCTTTTCTTTATAGCACTGTATCTTTTCAAAATGATGCTCTTTATCTGCACGTTTTGAAGAGCCGAGTATCGGTGCTTATGGTCACTTGACTGATTTTTACTTCAAATACACTCTTCAGCACCAGTTTGTAAACGTGATAGCGACAAGCATAAATAAGAAGATCCCTGTCAAGTTTTTGCTCTAGGAGCTCTAGGCACCATTGATACGACTTGTATTCTAAGCCGTAGTATCACAACAGAGAATTTGCACTTTATCTTGGAGATTCCAATCTGTAATCGCAGTCCAAACAGCCTTCGCCTGCTCTGTGCCTGTAGAAATATCCAATTTTGGCCAGAAATAAGTTGATCCTTATTTCCAAACGAAATGACTTTAGGAAGACGTTCTTCTTTGGATTTTCGGGCATCCCGTGCAGGCAACAATTTTTCGTTCCTGTGAACAGTTACGTCTGGTATTTTTGCACTCAACTTTTATAGTTTCCGCTCGTTCCTTTCGTTTTTCCGTACAGATTCGTTGGATGGAAGACTTACTTATCGAAAATTCTTCCATATTATGTCCAAGTACCTCGATAGTAACTTGGAGAATAAACAAAGACTCTCTCTCTCACACTCAACTGACACCTGTCTAATTTTCGAGTAATTAAATCTTTCTTCGTTACCATTACAGTAGTGCCAGTCGTAGGTATTGTGCTCTCAATCACAGTTGGTAGATCATTTTGTTAGTCTATATTTTCACCAGAACTCGCAGCTGAATCGTCCTGTACAGGTTCATACGATGTTGAAGAAGTTGACGCGTAAAGATATTTCATTCGCTTGTTTTCTTGTTCAATAGCCCTTAGTCGCGCCCTTTCTTCTTTGTCAGCCAGTTTTTTATCCACTCCAACCATGTTACCAGGCCGATCTGGCTCGCTTTAATGCTGCAAGAAGAACTTATCTTCCTCAATTTTTATTAATTGAAGTGCATCGGCGTGTGCAACATAAAAAAAATTGTCCAAATTGCTTGTAAATTCTTGTTTACGCCGCTTGAATATGTCTTGTGTTTTCTTTGCATTTTTTTTGTAAGTGTTTTTTTTAATTTGATATCAGTTCACAAGTTTTTTCACACAAATCGGCAACGATTTGGTAGGTATTCGTGCATTTTCCCAAAATATAACACACTCGCGACTAGCGAGATTTGCGCCTCCATTAATAGTTAATTTCACTTCACGGATGTTATAAAACAAAACTGCGAGTACTTGTCCATTGGAGGAAAGTTTTGACCCCGTTATTTGATGTTTTACGTCCCCAACTAAAAATATACTCTTTTTAGAACTTCGCAATTGCACTGACATGTTTATTGGCTAAAAGCAATAAGTTTACAACTGGAAATCACCTGCACGTCGACGCGTAAGCGCGCGCTCGCCTAAGTAAGCAAGTCGGCACGGTTTGCCGTAGTCCAGAGGTCATGAAATTTGATTTACGTGTAACGATATAAGACAACAAAATATGTGGGTATACGTTAAAAAAAATACTTTTATTATAATTATCGGAGACGCCCTAATATACATATAATAAAATCGTAACAGAGCCGTGTCTGTACGTGACTTTTTTTTTTGAAAAAGTCGTTGCAGTGTTAAGTGCGAATAATATAGAGCCCAAAACAATATTTTTACAATTTTTTGTATGTCTGTCTGAACGCGCATTACGCGAAAACTGCCAGAAGGTTTTTAATTAATCTTGGCATAGTTAGAGCTTATGTGCCAGGTTGATATTTAGGGTACTTCTTATTCAGATCAATTACATAGTTCCCACGGGAATCATCATCAAGTCCGCATGTACAATGTCTGTCGTCACATGAAAACCATTACATGAATCGGATAGAAGTACAATGAACTAAACATACATATCTTAAAGTTCATGCGATCGAAGTCTCGGGCACTGCTCGTATAAAATATGACGCCGAGTATCGTGCAATTAAAAAATTCCAGGAGAATGACTATGGACGCATCGTTAATTAAAATCGAAGGATACTCAATTCATTTACTAAAGCCATAGCCGTTATATGGACGCGCTCGATCCATATTAAGCCTCAATAATTCTATTGTATTTGCGCATGTGGACGATATTGAAAATTCATATGAATTGTGACATTACCCCGTTTTATAAGCTGAATTAGTTTCTGGGATATTCCAATTAATATTTTTAATTTGGTGATTTACGTTATTAATTGCTGTAATCTAGCCGCTCGTGTACACAAGTAATGACGTGATGAAAAATCAGCATCCAAAATTAACTGACATCTTCGTATCTCTACATATTAGATTATGTTCTTGCTATATTTACGACTATGTGTTGGCTGCTACTAACAACAGTGACTACTAGTTCCATTGTTGTGATTTCCACCCTTGTATAGGAGGGTTATTTTGATATTCTTTAAGACTATTTATTACCATACCATACCATGGTATTACCATACCATCAGCCTGTGTCTCTGCACTGCTGGATATAAGCCTCTCCCAAAAACCGCCACTACACACGATCTTCAGCTCATCTCATCCAGTCACCACCGGCAACTTTCTTCCAGTCGTCATTCCATCTGGCCGGAGGGCATCCCACGCTACATATATATTATATTATATATTTATTGTATTATTTATTATGTATTATTAATTACTTCAAAATTAGTTAAGTGTAGGAAGGAATTCGCCTCATAAGTTATTTTTAAAAAGCGGATCAATGAATTTAAATTATCTTGAGTTATAATTAAGTACTCGTGGTAACTTGTGTCTTCATTTTTGTAACTAAATAGTCGTAAATGCTTGGTAAAATAGTACAATGCTTATTAAAACTCCACAACCCTTACCTTCATACACAAAAATATGCTGCAATCAGCCCTTTCAGTAACTACTGCATGACATGGGCCTCCCCATGCACATTGTCTTGTATATATAAGGGATATATCACCTTAAAACGCCACGCTGTCCAAACGTGTTCGCGAGTCTACTCTTCCAAAAGTGGTGTAGTTCCTCAGCGCTGGTAGCGACTTTATTATCCCTTAGTGGCCTCTTAAGTCAACCATGCGAAGAGATGGGGTGGTGGTATTCTATAGTCAGCCGACACCACACGCGACAAAAATATATTCGAGTGTTATTCACAACATTTCCAAAGTAATGAGGGCGTAAAATTATTTCCGTAAAACCCCTTTAGAATGTCAGAAGCAGAAATCAATGACACGTTGATACGTGCTCACAATAAAATTACCCAGAAATGTTATCTTCAGATATTTTCCAACATTACAATTCTTCCCGAGCTAATACTCGCTTGCAAATAACATAAATGCCGGTGTTTATGTGCCACATTCGCGTTGCTATTCAAGAGAGAAAATTTTAACTTAACGACGGCAATAACGGCTTCGCCGAGGCTCGTTTACACCTTCATGTAATATTTTCACCGGCGAGGGAACGGAAGTAGAAACCGGGATGCAGGTATCTTTTAAACCATCCTTTTGCTGACGCTCTGGGTATAAATTCCCTTTTTTTCAAACAGCTTTACATTCTAGTTCATTTTATTCCCGTAAGGTAATTGCCTACTTCCCTTCTAGTTCTCAGTAATTATCTACGAGAAACAAATATCTAATACTGCAGTGAAAAATAATGCCTACATTTTACAGTTAAATTTACATTATACTCAGAAATTATAATAAGTAAAAAGATTTCGTTAAAAATCAGTGTTATTATATGCGAAAGTTATTATTAGATCCAATTTAAAAACCTATTTTGCATTGAAATTTGGGTAACTACTTACTGTAATTTTTAAAATGGGATCCATTATTGTAAAATATAGGCAGGGGAGTATATAAGGAGAGGGGGGTAGGGGTCCGCCCCCCCCCCACCCCCTCTTAGCATACACGGAAAAAAAGATTCCCAGAATATTCACCTTTTGTATCCGTATACATGTATGTACTTTAATCTATATATAATTTCTAATTGACTGAGATTGGCGTTTAGAATTCTGCCTTTTCTGCGTGAAGTCCGGGCAAAAACTAGTTTATCTTTGTACATTTTGGACCCTTGGACCTCCCCCCCCCCCCGCCCACGCATGTGAAAGTTATAGCTACGCCCATGAATATAGGTATTTAAAATTTTGAAAACATTTCCTTTGTTATAGAAAACACAGTTATTGTATCCTATAACTGTGTTCTGAATAAATGTTTCATTCATCTCGCTATCTATCGATTTACTCGTATTTTCATAACTACAATTTTTTTTGAATTTTATTAAATAAAATTGACGTTGCTGTTATATCAAGCTTAACAGAACTAATTTATGATTTAGAATGCACGATATATTTTTAAGTTCTTTATTAGCTGTTGTCGTGAAATAAAATTTATACTAACTCCAACCTCTAAAAACCCAAACTGGCGGAGGAAAAATTTTAATGGACTTTATTAATTGGCTAGTCAGAAATGTTATGATTAAATATGACTTTGTACATAACTACATAGGTATTCTACAATCTTACAATCTTAGCTACAATAACTACAATCTTAGCCTATGTATAGTGTCCCTAGCAGCTCACTCGTAGCGCAAACACATGTCCGCACTCACCGATGGCTCTCGCGACTCGCGACTATAGCTCTGAACATCCATCTGATATTACACTCAATTGAATAATAAAGCTTGATTAATCAATAATAATACCACATTATTATTGTACTATCGAATTGAGTAGGTACTTTCAACAAAGAATCAGTAAAATAAATGTATCTGAAAATGAAATATTTATTAATAAAACCGACAAACTAAAGGGTGTTATTTTTAGAGGAATAGAACTTTGAAATGGAATAAAACAAGGATGAATTTTTAAAATTGACATGAAATTGACTTTATTCAAAAGATAATCTTTTGGCATTATAATTTAAATATGATTTCTGGCATATGACCGCCACGGCTGGCTCGGACGTAATCCAATCTGGAGGTCCAATTTTCAATAACTTTTTCCAACGTTTGTGGCCGTATATCGGCAATAACGCGGCAAATGTGTCCTCCAAGTGGTCGATCGTTTCGGGCTTATCGGTGTATACTAGCGACTTCACATATCCCCACAGAAAATAGTCTAGCGGCGTTAAATCGCACGATCTTGGAGGCCAATTCACGGGTCCGGAACGTGAAATTATGCGGTTACCAAACGTTTCCTTCAGTAAATCAATTGTGGCATGAGCTGTGTGACATGTTGCGCCGTCTTGTTGAAACCACAGCTCCTGCACATCATGGTTGTTCAATTGAGGAACGAAAAAGTCAGTAATCATGGCTCTATAGCGGTCACCATTGACTGTAACGTTCTGGCCAGCATCGTTTTTAAAGAAGTACGGACCAATGATTCCACCATCCCATAAAGCACATCAAACAGTCAGTTTTTCTGGATGTAACGGTGTCTCAACATACACTTGAGGATTATCTTCACTCCAAATACAGCAGTTTTGTTTATTGACGTAGCCATTCAACCAAAAGTGAGCTTCATCGCTAAACAAAATTCTCTTATGAAAATCGGGATCAACGGCAATCTTGTTTTGGGCCCATTCAGCGAATCTACGCCTTGCTAGGTGATCGCGTGGCTTCAATTCTTGCACGAGTTGGATTTTGTAAGCACGCAAACCAAGATCTTTCCGCAAAATCTTCCATAAAGTGGATGGACACATATCCAATTCCTGTGCACGATGGCGGTTAGACTGATTCCGGTCTTCCTCTACGCTACGCTCTACAGCAGCAATGGCTTCTTCTGTACGCACTGTACGACGTCTCTGTAGATGCGTATTATCATTGGTATAAACGTGGTGCGAAAACGGTCCATAGTTAGTCGAATTAATTGCTCTGATGGACGATTATGTTGACCGTAAAATGGACGTAGTGCGCGATACGTATTTCGAACAGAACCATTATTTTCAAAATAAATTTGCACAATTTGGAAGCGTTGTTCAGGCGTCAGTCTATTCATGTTGAAATGCCAAACCAAACTAAACACAAATCACTTGACAGCTGACAAAATGGCCGCCAGTTAAAACAGTGTTGCCAACTTAAAGTTCTATACCTCTAAAAAAAACACCCTTTATATCGGTCCTGGATACGTGTCCATGCGTGATTAAATAACAGAACATTCTTGGAAGTTCAATAACCATTCTGTCGATTGAAGGGCAAAAGTTTTGTGGTTGCGACAAGTAGAAAAGTGGCAACATTAATCTGATCTCCGGCAGCAAATAGCTCTCGAATGCGGTGGACGAGGGTAATGCACCGTGTGAGGAGTAGTTGGAGCAGAAACCGAAAGACTCGCTCCACACTGTACCAATGGACCCGTTCTCCGAAAAGGCGTGCCACTTACAATAAAACAAACTTATTAAAGCGGTAAAATAAGACATCGTTATTATTTTGTTATACGACAACAAAAACAAAACCAAAACTTTCTTAGATCGTATACCGTAATAGTATTTCACCGTTGCCTAGCTACGGGTGAGTATACAACTGTCGGATTTTACACAAGGAAACTATGGTATGAACACGGCCCGTCGTCTACTGAATTGTCATATAAGTTCGACTAGATGCTGTGTCAATGTATTTTAAGCCGATTTTACCCAATTTGTGATTAGTCATTTACTACCAATGATCAAAGTCGTTACTTTGTTTTTGGTCAGCTTTAATGTATACTCGTTTTGAATATTTCAAAGTAATAACATGTAATTAACATGTGAATATATTTCGATTAGGTGTAATGTACTCAGTGTTAAACATAGCAGTTAAAGTATTGCTAAAAATTATGCGTCAGCAATATCTCAAAGGAGATGTATGGAGTCGCTTGAAAGTGTTCACACGAAGATCGTGCAGTCGCGTGACTGGACGGCTAATAACCATTTAAAGTGCTTGCTTTATCGCTGTAACCTACGACACCATGCGGCCGACGCGACGCTTGAAACTATAAAGCTATACGAGATTTGTTTTTCAATTATTCTCTTTTGTATTTAGTGGTCCCGTTTGTATAAGTTAAAATCTAAGCCACAATGATTTATACCGATACTAGCCATTTTAAAATCTACTATTTGACATGGGTGTCTCCATGCAAATTGTCTTGTGTGTGAGGGATGTACGGTATGACCTTTAAACGTCACGCTGGCCAAGCGGCTTGGCGAGTCCACTCTTTTCTGTTAGAAGTGGTGTAACGGCTTTCTTATCATTTAGTCGCCTTTTACGACACCTACGAGAATCGATGTGGTGGTGCTATTCTAAATCTGACCGACACTACACTACGACACACGTGACATGATCGACACCGGCCAAATGATTTATAAATACTTTTCTAATGATAAATATTATAGATACAAATACCTAATGGTTGTTTTGATATTCAGCCACCTATTTCGGACGACCTATCAAAAATATAAAAATATCTAATTACTCATATGAGATTGAATGAATCTTGGGCTTGAAATATAAACTAATCAAAATGATGTCGGATAAACAGACTGATAAACAGTTGGTAATATATCAGTGTAATAGAAAACCGTAGAAATCAAGTTCATATTGATGATATCATATCAAATTGTCCTTGTTCCTATTTTGACAGAAAAATATACGTTTTTAGAAGATTGGCCTACATTTCTCTCTACATTCTCATGTATTTTGTATTTTATCGTTGTATTTTCTACTGACTTTCATATTATTTCCTACTATTAATATTTACGGCCGTGTGGTGCAGTAAAAGGCGATTAAGCACCACAAGTTAAGTACGCGTACAAAAATTAGGTACAAAGTTGCTATCACAAACCCAGAGAAACTACACCACCCTAAAAGAGAGGAATTGCCAACCTGCCGGGCGAGCGTGATGTTTCAAGGCCATACATCGCCATCATGCACAAAACAATGTGCATTGACGAGGCCCATCTTCACCAGAGGACGATAAAGCTGATGACGTTGACTAGGTAATATTTACAACTATGTGGATAAAAATTGCTAAAGCTATGTTACTATAGGATTATTGAAAGAAATTACTATATTAAACAGGTCATGATAGTCGAAACAAACATAGGTTCCAAGTGGAAGCGATCCTAACTTGGAAAGCGTACGACTTATCTAAATCATAGCGTACAGTATACTAGAGCTGTGTGCCACCAGCGTCCCACCGTGTGACACACTTGTGGATGTATCAGCCGATTTAACGCCGTCCCACTAACTTTATTTACAATAAAATACCTAGGTAGTTATTTTATTTTGAAACAGCAAAGTTGTATATGTCATACAACCAACATATGTTTCCATATGGTTAGTTTATAGGCATTAAATAGTAGCCCATAACTGCGAGAAGAAATATTCTGACGCAGTGTGATTTTAATCGCAGCAAGAAATTTGCCGTCAATGTCTAAAAAAAATATTTCAAAACATGGTCATTTTTGTAACAATCCTTTTAGGCATAATATCTTTTTACAACTGACAACTCTGTTCATCTGATCTATCAATATTTGCCTACTTATTTTTGGTGGTGGTCAATTCGTGACCACGGCTGATGTAACCTGTGCCGAAACGTCGAGTAGGAATAAAAGGTAAACAAATACCTTTATTGTACGCGTTTAGAACCGATTTGGAATATAAAATGCCTACTTGTTTGTCGAAACTTTTAGTAATTTAATTTTGAACGCACGTCCACAATCGGTATCAATTGGTATCAAACTATAACGTCTCATTTCTGGCCACATATGTTTACAGTCGCGTGGAGGATTAGGTACAAATCAAAAAACGAACTCAAAGCCTCAAAAATGTGAGTCGAGAATGAATACCACCGACAGCTGTATTCATTCTCAGGAAAATAATAATTAATTAATAATAACATTAAAATATAGTCTATCTATCTAATTAATCAAAACATAATAAGTAAAATAAACTAGCGAAATACAAATGTGTTATACAGAATCCTCGGGCAAGTATCATTTTCAACATGCGAGCCATGTCCGCGGCAACAGATTTGCCCGCGATGTTGTTTACTAGTTACCAAGTAATAAAAAAGTAAGTTTGATAGCAAATTAGAAACTACGAGAAGAGAGGGAGTTTGGACGGTGGCTTACGTGACCAAATAAGTCAGACTCGTCTTTAAGTCGACTTAACCGTAAGTAGAATCTTTTGCGGGAAAACAACTCTAGTTTGGTAGGTGGATGCTTGTGTAATAAATACTTAACTTTGTTATAAATAGAATAAAGTCTATTTTAATGAAAATTGCGTGATCGTCGAATGACATAATTAATTTGCTCAATAAACTTAAATTTATTTATCTCTTGCTAATCTCAAAAATTATATAATATTATGAGATAAAATCTACTTTTATTCAGTTCATCAGTTTCATAAACCCGCATGCTTTGTAGGGGGGAGAGTGCATGCTGCGTTCCTACAGCCGGTGGGCGCACTCGACTAGCCACGTTACCCCTCTCTCACAGAAGACTACCTTGAAATGTACTCCATTTCCTACTTTATCGTATTTCCCCAATGTACGTACGTACGTATTTCGGTAGTGAGTAAGATATGCTAGAGCCCATTCCCATCTCATCCTATCCCTCCCCGTTTTCCCATCCATTCTTTAATCTGCAAAGGTAGGCAGCGCATCTGAGGGCGTGCATTGCAATGGTTGTAATTCGGGCTGATGTTGGCATGTATCGTGGATGTCTATGAATGACAGTATCCACTTACCATTAGGTGGACTGTATGCTCGTCTGCCGCCTTTTTTCTATAAAAAACACCTATTCTGATTATCATTTAGTCTTTGTTCTGATCCCCATCAGAATATAGAATATAATATCAGAATATAATTCCCTAATTATTATATACTGGTTCTTTAAATACTTCTTTAATATTAAATAATCATATTAATCTATTATGTTATTTTAATATTCAGTTCTTTTAATATTCCTGGACCCATTGTATTCTTTACTCCTCATCCCATTCTATCCCATCCCGGCAAAGCGTTGACAAAATTTACAGTGTGTGGAGTAATAAAGAAAGTGCCATTCAAAATTACTTTTTTCTACTTAAGATTACGCCTACTCTTTGTAACGTAGAGTTAGCGTAGCATAGTGTAATGTTGTAACTTAATACTGCCCGCCTTAGATAACATTTTGATGATATTTTTTGACATTTTAATGTCATTCGAGATAAATGTAAAAATTTTGGTAATTTTCTTGTTAAATTAAAAAAATCAAGATTTAAACTTTTGGGTAAAGAAGAAATAATAACAATTGTTTATTCTCTTTCTTTATTTTAAATTTCCTAATAAGATACTTATGGTTTTCGTTAAGAATGTAACTGGTTTTGAAAATGGTATTGAAACATCTATATTTCTACAGCCCACATGCGGTAGAAGCTTAGCATTAAAAATAAAAGTCTGTGACTAAGAGACGGACGGAAAATCGACATTCCACCCCAAGGAAGGATCATGTACACACCAAGTTAGTCTCCCTAGGGTGGACAACAGCTTGATATAAGATTTCTTCAAAAAAATTATTATAAAAAAACTATGTACCATTAATTAAAGTGGACAAGAGGAATAATCCGAAGCGAAAGCTGTTTCATTGAACCATTCATGCACGCAACTCTTAAAGTTGACTCGTTAAATTTCCATTAAGAGAACTAGCAATACGTCGATCGAGTCATCTATAAAGGAAGTTATAATAGCAAATCTAATTCCCTGTGCTTGTAGTTTTCGAATAACACGTTCCACCTAGCGTTAGCAGAGTTAATAGAACTACCTACAAAGTTTACTGTTTACCAACTGCATTACGAGTAGTTCACGGCGCAGCCACGTCTGTTTCCTTTTAATCTCTTTACGTATTACGGAACTACGTATGTCTGTCTATTTGTCCATTTCTTCGCACTTGGGAAGAAACTTATGAATTTGTGCTCTCCATATTTGTATAATACTTATATTCGTTATAAAATAGAATTTATTTTTATATTTTTATCAAAAATGAGACTGAATTTAATTTTTTTAATGGAAGATTGCGTAAAGCCCCAAACACACTGCAAGAACGGGCGCAGAAAATTTATCCTTACCCACCATTCGCTGTGTGAACGGAAGGATCGTGTTAGAATATTTAAAAAAGATTTAAAAAAGGGTCGTGCGGCCTCGCTCTCGTCGCACTTGTCTTGCAGTGTATTTGTAGCATAAGATTTGCCACACAAAACCAGATATGAAACAAGCGAAACAGCGGACAAATACTAGTGTTACCAAATACTGAGATAGCTCTAACGGTATTAAAATGTAGCAAACGAAACTTGGCATGACGGTATATTCGGAATTCATTAAAGCATCCGCCAACCAGGCATTCGCACGATTAAAAATTTATTTTGTGTTTGTAATCTAGTTATTACGGTGATTTTAAAGTTCATTTTAATTGCTCCACTGAATAAATATATTTGTTCTACAACGTTATATTTGCAACTGACGCTACCTAACCGCCTATTGAATAAATTGATAATGAGCTGCAAACGAGCTTGTATGTAACTGTCTTAATAATATACTACCAGTATAAATAAATAAACTGGATCGCAAAAATTCCGGGTCGCTAATAAAAACCGTGATATCTCCATAAATTATATACCTAGATCGCTCGAATAAATAATATGTAGTAAGGAGGTTACTAATGCTTGTTCTAAATCTCTAAAGAGGTTTCATTTGTACAAGTTACAGATTTAAAAAAAAATATTCTGCATTTTGAAAAATTTCAATATTTAAAATTAGGAAAAGAATATTTTTTCTGCTTTTGTTTCAAACGGAGCTGTCATTATAAATGGTTCCTTGGATTGATCAGAGTATTCAATGCAATATCATGTCGTTATTACCTGAAGAATGTACACGGATTATTACCATGGTACAAGAAGGAAGAAGTCAGCGTAGCACTGCTAGAACAGTAGGAGTATCTTTATCAACGGTCCAAAGAGTACTCCAGCGATTTCAAGAGACCGGCATGAACATCAGGTGACCAGGAAATGGCAGGCCAAGGTGCACAACTACACGAGAAGACCGATTCATCGTGACCACTATGTTAAGAAATCGACATCTCACGGCTGTTCAGGTCCGAAACAGTCTTCAAGAAATTCACCACAACAATGTGAGCTCTAATACGATTCTGCGACGTCTTCGTGAAGCTGATATAAAGCCTTATAGACCAGCAAACGGCCCCAAACTGCTCAGAGAACATCGAGTTGCCAGGTTACGGTTTGCTCGAGAACACATCCGATGGACAGATGAAGATTGGTCCAAGGTTATGTTTTCCGATGAGTCCAGATTTTGTTTATTTACGCACGACGGGAGACGAAGAGTATTTAGACGGCCAGGAGAACGGTATCATCAAGCGTGTTTTGAAGAAAAGGTGCCATTCGGTGGAGGATCAATAATGGTTTGGGCTGGGATATCTTCAGAGGATCGCACGGAGTTAGTGATCATAGAAAACGGTTCTCTGACTGCTGTCAGATACGTAGGAGAGATTTTAAATGAGCATGCTGGTCCATTCTTAGTGAATATGGATGCAATTTCCATTCTTATGCACGATAATGCGCGACCACATACTGCTCATTTGGTCAATATGTATATTCAAGACGTCGGTATTACCTGCATGGAGTGGCCAGCTCGCAGCCCAGACTTAAATCCCATAGAACATGCATGGGACGAGCTCGGGAGATGCGTGAGACAACGCTCTCCTGCTCCCGTTACCTTACACGAGTTAAAGAATGCGCTAGTGGAAGAATGGGCAAACATAGACCAAAATCGTATTAAAAATTTGGTTTACAGCATGCCACATCGTCTTATTAAAGTGATACGGGCTCGTGGAGGAAATACAAAATATTAAATTGACAAAAAAACTTTTATTTTTTAAGATTTACTGCGAAGTGTATTTTTGTTGTCATAAGTTAGAAGCGAAATTTTCTTATTTTTTAGTATTTAATTAAAGTTATATAGTGTACAGAACGTGTTACACATTTTTTTATATATATTAATCAGTCATCTACAATATACTATAGTTTCGCAAATTAGTCTTATGTATTTAAGAAACTATCACGCCATTTATTAGCGACCCGGAATTTTTGCGATCCAGTGTATTATTCTATTAATAAAATTTGATTAGAACTTAGTCACGATTTAATCGATTTGATTATTTTTCGAATAAACTAAATAAAATCCAATCTGCTTAGAATTTAATGCACTTTTATTGCACCGAACAAAGGATTGATTGATCAGACGCAATTTTATTTGATTGGCCATTATAACAATTCAACTATTTAAAAAAAAATCCTGATATAACGATTTATTGAAAATACATGCGAAATTCCGTTGACGTGTGTGGAGCTTAGACGGCGAATGGCTGTTAGGATAATTAACGGCTGTTAATTGGCTAATTAGCGCACGAGTTTTCGAGCCACGTCCGGTCATTGTGATTTACGTGCATCACTTTCATTTGTTTTCCGTAAACTTGGTTGTCTTTCCATTGTGATTTGAGTGCATCACTTTCATTTGTTTTCCGTAAACGTGATTGTCTTTTCATTTTTCTATTCACAAGCACAAGTGAATGTGCATTTCCTTATTTTCAATCTGATGTCGATATAAAACATGTAAAAGGGAGACTAAACAAAGTTTGCAGACCTTTTTCGGATAAATATTTAATCATACAAAATTGATCAATCGTTGTCTAACATATTTGTACGTTTGTTTTGCATAATTATTTTTTGAGACAATAAAAGAAGTATTATATGCAATTCAAAATACACCATGAAGTATCTATCAGAAGTATTAAAGCTATAAGAACGAATTTTGTTTTGTTAATCGTTTTATTTTAGAGCAATTCATAATTAAAATAAGAACTGATAATTTTCGCTTTATCCGCTGATCACAAATCGCTGATTAATTTTCGCTTATCAATATTATATCAAATTCCTTTTGTACTGACTATAAGGCCCAAGATTTTTAGACTTGACGTTTTTTTCTTGTGCCACGTAACGTGGGCCAAACTCTAGACCGAAGACAGCCTACTAACCGGAAATCTTTGAACGGCAAATTCCGAATTACTTATTACAGTCTTTTCAAAGCATGAACATTAAAAAAAACCTTCCTCAAAACTCAATCTCAAAACTTCCTCAAAGGGGTCAAGGAAACACAGATAAAACCGCCGTTTCGCATTAAAATTGTGAAAGAAAATTATTTATTCATTTCAGAACTTGTTTTAATTGGTTTAATTTTGTCTGTATTCCTATTAAAATACAAATATTTCACTTTTCGTTTATTACTAAAATATCATTAATATTATCTATGCATACTCGTATTGGTATAATGAAATCGTGACAGGGCCGGGCCGTGTCTGAAAATGTTTTTTTTAATAGTGGTTGAAATATAAAGTAAGAATGACATAGACAGCCTAAAACAACGTTTATTGGAATTTTCGTCTGTCTGTCTATCTGAACGCGCATCACGCTATCTATACATATTATAAAATCGTAATAGAGCCGTGTCTGATGAAAGTGTAAAGAGTGATTACATAAATTATATTTATTACATATGTAATATAGCTCTCGCCTGCTTCAAATGAATTTACAAATTTCTTGTTTCGAAAGTAAGAAGTACAATTGCTACATGAAAAGTACATCTCGCAGCTTTAATGGAGCATGTAGACAAAAAGTACAACAAGTTTCTCAACAGAAAGAGTTCGCTTACTACGAGAACTAGGCGACATTTATTACACGGCCACAATCCCGCAAAGAGTACCTACCTCAAACATTGGTATAAGAAAAACACAGATTGATTAATATTGCCTACGACCTTTTAAGAGGCAATCCCGTCCGTCTCCACCAAATGAGTTCTCTGTAGACAGAAGGGAATTGTCTCAATGTATACAGTCACAAAGCTCGGGCCGCGAGAATTGAGACAATTTTTTTTGTAGAAACTGCTCTTTTCGCCATCCGCAAGATTAGATTCAAGAAGATAAATCTCCCCAACCCCCCACTACTTGTGTCGCCCATTTTGTCTGAAGGCTTTATTCGGGATTATTTATACAGACATTTCGCATGCCAGCTTGACACACTGAATAACGCCATCCTTTAATCTTTCAACGTTAGAATAGACGGTAGTCACCTTTTGGCCTAAATCTTTGCTTTCATTTAGACTGAAGAAATAAACAAAAAACCTTGAGAGCACTTTCAATTCATGCTAAAAGCCTTCGAAAAGGGGCTTATTTTTGGTCTTCACTTTGCCGTCATTATTCTACATCTCCATGAAAGCCATATTCGTCGATTACGATAAATATCACCCATATTTACGAGGAAGGAACAGGAGTTATATTAAAACAGCTCCATCTAAGAAGGTATAATTCCTGATGTACATAAAGTTAAATTGGAAAACTTTCCATGCTGCAACGTGCCATTGCTCAGTCGCAGCTCCATGGCAATACTAAAGTACCTTGACTACGAGTAGAACGAATGCAGTGAGTAAAAATTAGAACAACCGTAAACAATGCGCGAACACAATTTTATTGGCTACATAGTTGTGTTGTACGAGTTGTGATGTAGGCTATGGAACGATTTTTAATTATCTTAATTTATACTTTAACTAAAAAGTGCATAATGTCACCTATCCATTTTTTAATTTAGTTAATTGGAAGTTAAGTTAGTCACTATTAACATCTGTTAGAAAAAACATTAACATTTAGCAGTGATTTCATTAATTTAGTCACAAAATATTAATTCCGTGTTCCTTTATTATATTTTAACATAATGTTGGAAAGAATAAAAACGGATTAATATAAATACATTTTCATTATAGGTAAATGTAAATACTCATATTTCTGCTAAAATTAGCAGATTTCAAACAAAACAAAAATCTCAATAAAGATGTGTATCAGCTAGGTAAAGAGTAGATTCTCTCCTTATATGCTTCTCTCTACACAAAAATATGCATACAAGTAGACATGCCAAGTACATTTCAGCATTAGGTGACAGTCACAACACATGTTACGGACTTTCATACACAACTCTGGAACTTTCTGTGACGTATTTTGTAAATTAAACTAGCTTTTTTTGGGCTTCTTGTAGTAAGGTTGTATTTATTATTCAATTTAGTTAGGATTAGTTAAATAAATGCGAAGAAGTTTAACTTGTAATGATTAAATATTTTTGTCACTTTCTTACTAGTTTATTGTTTCATTCTTTCAACTGTTAAATTATGTTTAATTGATTAAATTGTTTAATTCGTTCTGTTGTGTTTTGTTACAAAATGACAAAACAATCGTTAAATTTAAATAGAGCGCATGAGTAAACTAAAAGTGACGGCAGCCTTCTACGAGAGAGGGTTAGCAATACAATTCAACCAGTTAGACACATCCAGTTGGTTATGAGATGCAACAATGTCCTCCTCATTAATTAATTAGGTAGGTAATCATTAATTTGTCTAATAAATATGCATAGGTACAATAATGAACAACGAGAACACTAATGATTTTATTTTAGTTGTAGACAGATTGAAGATATATTTAGATATATTTCCGAATTACCATTACCGTATAATACACAATTTTCCCTCCCCGCAGAATCCCTCCTTCATTCTGTAATTAAATTAGTTCACACCTGGTGGCATTTACTTCCTTACCACAAAAGATAAACACTACACATTTTAAGTAAAATTTTAAGACTTAAATCAGTACCCAAAGCGCGCGCCATTGACATGAGATCAGCCAAGACTGGACAGAACAGAAATTAGTATGGAATTGTCGATCTACGATCACTTTACTATTAAAGTTTACTAGTTTTCTAGTAAAGTGGTCGATGTTCTACGATTCCACACAAATCTGTTTACCATATACAAATTTAGTCTTGGCTGACCCCAGGTCCATAACCGAAATTCTTCCTGCTCGTGGAGCGCGTTTCACCAGGCATTAGCCATTAGGTTGGATACGCTGCGTTCAACGCCGTTCTCGACTGTAGGCTGATAATTGATAAATATATTCAGTTGTTAAACAAGGAATGATTAGGAGACTCTTCACTCAGTGTTTACAATTTACGAGTATTTACTCCAAACACGTCTAATTACATACTAGTGGTAAACCAATAAAAATCAAGCATTCGGGAAGTAAGTGTACACTATTGTACGCAGTTTGTTTGATCTGACAATGTTCGAGAACCGATAACTACATTTTATGTTATAAATATTCAGATTGTTCGCTGGAGGCGTCCGTGACGAACAAACATAGACCCAGGCTGAAAATCAGCGTAGTGGTGTTTTGTACGCGGCCACAACATTATGCTGAGTCAGGGACCTTTTTCGTTGCCACTGCACTATATCTATTTAGTTGTAGATTATGTTAATATAAGCTAATCTCATTGTGCCATGTAGTGTGTTTTGAAACGAAATAAATTCTGTTCTCTTCTGTTCTGTGTAATATTTGTTCCAATAGCTCACTTTTTTATAATCCTGGTATTCACTCGTAGGCATAACTTATCACATAATTTTCACTATACGAGTACTATTTAAATTTTTCTATTTCCCGTTTTATTTCATTTATTAGCTTATGTAAATATTTCATTATTTAAATATGTTCACTAATCCTTGTATCTCTCCTATTACGAGCGATAGTTCACTTATAATTATTATTTACTCTGAAACAGTGGAGTCGCCAATCTGAGCCTGACCCTGAGGAACTCCTCGGGGCTTGTGGCAGCCGTTCCTTTATTCACCTTTTATGACACATACGAGAAGAGATGGGGTGGCAATATAGCCGGCCGACACCACACGACACATAAATACATGCATTGCAATGCAATACAACCAACCCTTTCAGTAACCACTGCTGGACATGAGCCTCCTCGTGCATATTGTCTCGAGCGTGAGGGATGTAAGGCTATGCTGGTCAAGCAGGTTGGTGAGTTCAGTCTTTTAGAGGTGGTGTAGTTCCTCAGGGCTTGTGGTAGCCACTCTGTTATCCCTTAGTTACCATTTACAATACCCATGATATTACATCACCCCCTCGTAATTACAAAGAGACATATTATGTGCCCTGCAATGGGCCATTATACGCAGATATAGATAAAAAATAAATGAAATAAATATGTATACCTATATTAAAACACTAATTAGTAAATAATACATTTACATACTATATACATTTTCCTAGATATTTAACGTAGATAATAATTTCCTACATTTTTTACCAACATAGTTTTAAGTCTGGAACTTAGCCGAGGTCCGTTCCTTCCGCCGGTTTACCGGCGGAGGAGCCCTTAGGCTCGTTGCAACCACACATTTTGCTCCTGGCTGAGCGCCTTCTGCGCTCGCCCTAAACTAAACAAGTCCGGTGACTCTTGAAAGGCCACTAGGGCCACAAGAATTTAGTCAATCCGAAAAAGAAAAAAAAAAACGTCTGGAACTGACCCAAATATCATAATATTCTCTAGGAAATTACAAATTGTCTAAATTGTAAATAATTAAATTATTTAACTTTAATTTAACATGTATCTATTGTGTCAAACAAAATCCTATTCCAAGACCGTCATTATAGTTTTTGTGCCAACGTTATTTTGTATGGTTTTTGGCGCGCATTTTTATTTCGTGATCTGCTCGCGCTGTTTGTTTTCGATTTCGTTGGAAATCAAACAAAAACAAATCCGATGTTTTAACTCCTGAATCGGCGAATGAAAAATGAAAAAGATAAACACAGCTTCTTTCTTGGAATACTTTGATTTTGTTATTGGTAATAACGACGAGTCAATAGGTACGTCAAACAAACGAGAAATTATATGTTTGTAAAACCATTTTGGTTTATAAGATCCTCTGAATCTATTTACTTTATATACCTATGAGTATTTAAATACATACCCATGTGTGAAATTCATTTTCTGTTTTTGTTTTTGGAAGTGCTTTTTAATACTTTCCCCTTAGGCAATATCACCTCGGGGTATTGTCGTAAACAGAGGTTGTGTTGCAGCAATTTCTACGATACCACATCTCTGTGAGATTAAATTCGTAATACGGCTTCCGTTTGGCTCCGTACCGTATTCACTGCGCCTACTATAGGAATATATTTAATGTTTTTAGATCTCGAATTGGGAAAACTCGTTTATAAACCTATTTTTTTCGTTTTAACTCTTTTCAACCACAAGTCGTTCATCGACGTAATTATATTGTATTGCAGTGCAAATCCTTCAGCCTCGTTTTTCTGCAAGTAACCCTCATTAATCCCTTTTTAAGTCCGTTCCGAAATATACTCGTAGTTATTTCTTGTTATTTTCGCTAACGCACATTTAAATAGTAAATATTTATTTTTTAAACAGTTTAAGTACCAATTAATATAGCTTGTTCCTACAATATTTGTTATACAAAAGTTGGCACACGGAAAATGACACATCTGATATTAAATGGTCACTGTCACAGGGTGGTGCCACCAGAGGGAATGCGTGTGCGCTGCCGACCTTGCAAAATCCTTTTCGCAGCTTTCTTGAAGAGTTAGTTATCTTCTAGTTTAGTGGAAAACCTTAATTGTCAATTCATAACCACAACATTCGGGTTCGCGGTATATAGTGTCGTGAGGACGCAGCGACTTTTTGTTAAGAAACAACGCGTTAATGATGAGGGGTGCAGAACTGAACACCCAAAACAGTAACATGAAATTGAACAACTCCTCAGAAAATCTCCATTTTTGTATTTCCATTTCAATCACAAGAGAATTATTATAAAAAAAACTACCAAACTGTACTGAACCGGCGTGGATGATTATGACTCTAAACGTCCTAGTAAAGGAGCTGTGCCTGTGGGACTTTGAAACATCTTTACATATCTTTTCTGTATCCTTTTTCATTCCTAGTAGATCCAGCTCAAACTATTTTACATTACGCGATTGTGTGTTCCTCGTGACTTCGTTCTTTTTATAATTGATATTAATCGTCGTAGTAGGGGTATCAGGGAAAATGGGATCTTTTTCAGAATGGCTTATTTGTCAATGTCAGAGCAGCAGTGACGCTTGCGTCTGTTTCTGATAGCCCCCTTGTTTCGTTTTATTGGTTACGTTTCCTTTTGTAACTAATGTTATGTATGTAGACCATATAATATAATCAAACAGTCGCATTGAATGCTGGTTCCCATCCGCCGGTTCACATTTAAATGTCCCCTTGTCAAAAATCCATGTTAATAAAAGAATCCGTAATAGGTTTTATAATAGGTAAAATCCATAGCTGCTTGATTGACTTCTGTACTGAGTTTCGTAACTACTAAATTTATAACTGTTCTAAATATAATTAGAAAATTAAACCTTAACACTGTTTCGTTGCGGTTATTGAATTACATCAAAACGAGTTAGACAGTTAAACGTTCTTCGTAATACATATATCGTCATCGTCTCCATATACATTATCTTGTACACAAGGAATGTGTGGCCTGAAAACGCCACGCTGATAAACGGGTTGGCGAGTCCACTCTTTTAGAGATGGTGTAGTTCCTCAATACTTGTGGTAGCGGTTTTGTTATCCCTTAATTGATTTTTCCAATACCCGCGGGAAGAGATGGGATGGGTTGGTGCTATTCCCAAGCCTGCCGAAACCACAAATAGTAATTCAACGTTCTTTAGTACCTATATGTATAGGTTATTAACATACCATAAGTATAAAATATAAATAAATGAAACAGTCATTTGTTGTTATACAGTTTTTATATTTTATTTCGAATAAATTAAACGTGTCACACCCAGATCGTATGATTTGTTTCTGTTTGCCATACAAACTATACCAAGCACACATTTCTCAGACCTGCTTTTTTTAGCCAGTTTTGAATCCCTTGCTCTTACCCTACACCTACATTTAAATTAAAATGTAGAAATGTAATTAAATGTCGACGACCGGCCCGACGTCCCAAGCACCGCTGGAAAGGCGAAGCCGACAGGGACCTGCAGGAGCTCCACATAGCCTGTTGACATGAAGCTGCTTAGGACCGGAAAAAGTGGCGTCTCTTGGTGTCCATATTAAAATTATAATGACAATGATTTCTATATATTCTATATATATTTTCTATATATTCTATATACAATAACCCAAACAGTTTTGTCGCCAAATGTACCTATAGGTATTTCACTAATGAGAAAAGTTTTAAGAGCTAACTTAAAGATTACAAATTTGCTAATATGATAATGAACATTACGAAAAGTTTACAAATTGCGAAAACTTATATAAGTATGCGGAATTGTTTACAATATGTTAATAGCTATATTGAAAATTTTAATATCCTTCAAAATGCGCAAGTTTACAATATGCAAACAAATCGAATAGAGAGGTCAGCTAACACACTGTTCTTTTTTGTTCAATGCTGTGACTGCTTGTCGGCGAAATATGTATATACTAAATGTATATGTTAGATAGTGTAGTGGCAAAATGTATACTAAAAAATAATACAATCTTATGAAAATTAATTTAGATAGTGGTTAGATCTCTTATTTTAATAAAAATGTAACTTGTTATCTTTGGCCTGATTTCTTTTTACGTAATCTGGAGTAAGAGGAAAAACTAATAAGAGTACCCTTGACGAGGAGTCTTTATTTAATACCCGTTTTTATAAAATAAGTACTAGCTGTTGCCTGCGATGGATAGATGTTGGATAGATGTTTTAAAAACTGTTATAATAAGAGAGATCTGGAAGAAGATATTATAACAAAGAACGAAAAAAGCAAGTTTGTTTCGATGCGTTATTCAGTTAGGACTCTTGATTAACGCGGAGTTGATCGGAACTCGGCTGATGAGCCGTCACCCAGTAGTCACTCAATGGATTACCACCGATCGAAACGACCACGTCTTGAGGGAACACAGACGGATATTTATAACACGCTAGTCTGTTTCATTAACCTCTTGACCTGTTGTGCGCCTTGTAAAAACAGAAGTACGTCAAAAGAAAGAACATTAAAGTAACATGTTCTTAACATTTTTTTCTTAATAAATTATAGGAAGAATGTTCTAATAGAGTGATGATTTTTTTGCAGATGTTCGGCATAAAAGTGGGCCCTTAAAATACTGCAAACTTTTAACGAAATTCGTTCAGTGGTTTTGCATGATGCATGAACAAACACGAAAAAACATCTAAAACTACCTTCATAAGTATTTATGAAGATACCTCTCATGTGGCCGCATCATTAATTTTGTCAACGGATAGCTGCTTACCCAATTCATACTTGACCGATTTTTCAATATTTCTCCAATGTACATAATAAACCCCCTCCATACGTGTAGAATTTCACAGTGCTAGATTAATTGGGAAAAACTACAAAAACAATGTTATTAATGCACCCCGTTTCAAACATTTTCTAAGAAAACGACCACATAATTAACTTTATCAAAGGACAGCAAGTTATTTGCAATGTTGACCGATTTCTTAAGGTCAACGGAATCCATTCTGTGGATCTTGCGTGATGCGCGTACAAACAAACAGACATATTTTCACGCTTAAACCTTTCACTGTTTTATCATATGTACTGCCTTCTACTCAAAATCCGCTCAGTAGTTTTACGTTATGCTCAAACAACATGCAGACACAAATTTTAAAAACAACTGTTTTGGGTTCTATAGCTCCTAAAGAGCCCACTAGCATTTTTTTTAAGTTAATCCAATGTACAGACTCAACCCTTTTACTGTTTCAATATATGTAAAGATTGTTGTTTTATTATATGTAGGTATAACTCTGTAAACAACATGTTAGTAAACAACATCATTTAGTACGCATACTGTCATCTATGAAAATGTCTATAATATATTCAGGGAGGGAAATACATGGATGGATAGATTGGATGAGGGTTCCGCAGGTAGGAGAAATGCACAATTCACAGGACGAAATTGAGTCGACTTGGGCCCGTCTATTGTGACATAGAGTCACTGTGAACAACGAATTAACAGTAAGAATGTATCTAATACGTGGGATGTTCCGAAATTTTATAGCTAATTTGTTACTATCAATCAATTTGTCCTATATTTACAACAGATTGGAGGGTAATTTCAATGTAAACCTCTATGGTAAAAATCACTGACCAACTTATTTATTTTTTTTTTACGACAAGGCATCAGTCAATAATTGATAGCAACAATGAACGTGTCGCGTGAAGCATTTCGTGTAATAATTTTCTATGACTACAAACGAGGTTTAACGTTTAAGAAATCTCACGATAATTTACAAACTACTTTTGGTGAATCTTCTCTTTCGATAGCAACCGTGACCTATTAGTACCGTGAATTTAAACGTGGCTGGGAAAGCCTCGAAGATGATCCTAGGCCGGACGACCGCCGACTGCGCTTACCCACGAAAACCTCATCAGGGTGGTGGTTAATAAAAGATCATCGGAACATTACACTTCGAGAGATTCAGGCTGAACTGCAAATTGGATCACGTGCGATTTTCACTATTCTGCATGAACATCTTAAAGTCAGGAAGGTTGCCTCGCGATGGATACCTCATTCTCTCGCAAGAGAGCAAAAATCCCGACGTGTAGATCGGTGCAAGTTTATGCTGGAAAAGTTCGATAGAGAGAGTTGGCAACAAGTGTCCTACATTTTAACTACTGATGAATCTTGGATCTACAGCTACGACCCGTTTACAAAGCAACAATTCACACAATGTGTGTTCGAAGAGGACGATTTACCCCACCAAAGTTGTTCACTAATGTTCACGGCCAAAGTGTAAATAAAGAATGATTGATGTTTCCACTAGAAGATCGTAAAACGGTTACTTGAATGGTTTGCCTGCCCTAAGCCTTAAAGGAGTTGAATGACGACCGCCCGCGGAGCGGCACTGGTGGCATTCTTTTTCACCAAAACTATGCTCCTGCTCATATGGCCTCTAGAACCATCTATTTTTTAGCCACTACGGGTGTTCAATTGTTACCCCATCCACTCTACAGCTTAGATTTGGCCCCTTGCGACCTTTTTTTATTTCCCACGATAAAAAAATGCTACGTGGATGAAACTTTAAGACTTCGTATGAGGCTGTCGATGAATTCAGGCGACTGTTTTTCGACCCTCCGCAAGAATCTTTTTGAAAATATTTCGAAAGCTGGTTCAGTCGAAGGAACAAGTGCATAGAGGTTGGCGGGGAGTATTTTGAAAAACCGTAATCTTTTTTTGATACACTTATTATTTATGGTTTCTCTAACAATTTACGGAACAGCCTAGGTAAGATATTTCGAGAGTATATTAATATACATTATCACACAGGAATATATAAAGTAAAAAATAGGTCAACCGAAAGCTATTTCTTACAAAGTGAACTTTTTAGGAGGAACGATGATTTATTAAAATCTGCGATATCTACAAGTACAAATCATTTTGTATCCCATGCTTAATTATGTATGTTTACATTTATAACCCAAAGGTTAGGTGGTAAAGAATGCATTAAGCTCACCTTTTGTACGATAATGTGAGTTTTTAAATAAATATATGTATATAAAAACAGAATCAAACTTTTCTGTATAATACGAGTACATAAACGTAAATATACTGAACCTTGTCTACAGATGTTTAACTTAAAGGCACTTGCGGAATAAAGTTTTTGAGTTTGTGCAAAGTTTGTTTATATGTTTGGTTTTATTACTTCTACTTTAAGGTACAAAACCTACCGAAGTTTAATATTCAGTTCTGTTTAAATGACACCTGCGTCTAAACTTTCTTAGTTAGTCTAAACGTCTGCAAAGTTGGGGCACTTGAAAACTTGAAGCTCGGTACATTCGTTGTAATGTTAGTAATATTTGGCAGCTGTGTGTCCACGAACGGGACCGCATGTCTGCTATTTGTCATTTTATTAGTCACGCGCCCCGCAATATTCTGCGAAATAACTCGGTAGCTGGTGTGGCGAGATTGCTTCTAAGTTTACTGCCGCCTTTCGAGACCGGGCGCGGAGAAAAAGTTGTAAATTTGCCACCAAATCGCGCGTTTATACAACCCAACTGACCTCAACCGCTTCCACTTAACCGCTCTACGTAATGCGACCCCAAGAAAATTGAACTCATTTGGTCGCTGTATACGTACATCCAGTTTTTAATAAAGTTTCTCATTATCCGCCCGCAGTGGAACTTTTCATGTAGCATCTATTTCATTACTGGCAGACACAACAGCACACCTGTCGTCAGGCTTTAAGTTGTTGAATAATTAATAAATAATTTTACTTTTATTTTTTACTTACCTATAATTTATTTATAATAAATAATTTTACCTACCTATTGGCTACCTGTGTCTCTTTATTGCAAATTAAACGTCTACCTTTTGTTTATCCTTTAGCAAATGATGTAAATCAATAAATACCTAATCACCATATCACATAAGTGCGTTCTCTACTTTTTCAAAAATCCTTGCTCTGATACTAAAAAATACCAAATCTAATTTTCTGTTTATTATCACGTCGTAAACATTCTATTCTAATAATATCTTCCGTTAATAAAAAAAAAAGCGCGTAATGAATTATTATTCGTGCCATGCCCATTAGCAAATTGTGTAATTTTCCTTTTTTTCAAGTTTCTGTTGGCCCCGAGAAAATTGCTTTGCCCTCGTAACCCGCAATTTTAATCGGAGGAATGATGAAAATTGTAATGTAAAAATACATAAATCAAATTATTTCCCGGTCTAATTTCAATGTTATCTTGAATTACGTGATTAATAAAATTTCATTAATTTATTATCTTCATCATTGACGGTCTACTTCCTTTCACCGCAGGAAATAGGTCTGCTTATGCTCGGTACTCTTCTGAATCCGTACTGTACTATTAAACAAAATTGACGAAGAACAGAAGTCAGAAGAAGAAGAAAAAACAGAAGTCAGACATAATATTTATGTAGTAAATAAAACGAGGAGGTATGTAGTAATAAATAGGAGGGAGAGACTATACGCTGCAATCCCACAGCCGCTGGACTCACTCGAATGGTCACGTTGCTCCTCTCTCACAGAAGACTACCGTAAAATATTAAACCGTAAACCTTATTATCTTATTTCCTGAATGTAGGTACGTACGTATTTTGGTAGTGAGTGAAATGTGCCAGAGCTCATTCACATCCTATCCTATTCTATCCTTCCTCATTTTCCTTTTACCCAATCCAATCCTAAAATTTTTAAAAGTAGGCACCGAATGTGGGGCGTGTCAACATTTGTAATGCGGGACTGATGTTGACATGTATAGCGAATGTCAATGGGCGATAGAACGTACTTACCACCAGATGGAATGTATGCTCATCTCATGCTCATACTATAAAAAAACAATATATTCTAATAATCGGAATGTCATTACAATAAATTACATTTAAAGAAGGTATAAAGGCATTTTTATTTGTTTCGAAATACGCATGCAAATACAAACATCCGAAATATACGGGTGTTTGTATTTGCAATTGTTCAGTTGAACGGGGCTATGAGAGCGTTTTGCAAACGAGCCCCCCCCATAACTTGTTGCGACGCCTGTAAAACGTGATGAAAACCGACGCTTTTGGAATCACGCCAGTGCCAGCGATCACTCCTTTTTCTTTAGCACTGGTTCACGAGCTTCGATTGCTACATCAATGAACTAGATACTTGTACTTACGCTTTAAGGGATATTCCGTTGTCCAATCTTAATATTTCTGGGATGATACTCGTATCAGTGTAAATATGAATGAGTTGGGAGTCCCATTTCTCAAGCGTCCGCGGTACACATTATCTGATTCTTTTCATCTGTTCAACGTCACGGTATTACAAAATTTTACCCTAATACTCACAATGTATATATTTAGATATATCTTCATTTGAGATTTTTTTATAGAAACTGTCATTCTAAATCGGCTATTTCAGAAGCAGATACATTTTTAAGCACATTTGAATTTTAAAATTATTCACAGTCTGGTTTTACATATAAAGGAAACTTCCATTTTTCAAAATTTTAACCAATTTCAATTCAGAATTAAAAATGTATATTGTATATTGCGGTACAATCACGAAACTCTGTTAGCAGACTAAGTATCACGTTGGTACTCTACTAGGTAATAACCTGTTTTACAGTACCTAAACATGAAATAGGCTACGAGATATTTTATAAGCTACTAGTTGTTCTATATATATATAAAAGAAACATTCATTTTTATAGGTATATATATAGAAGATGAAGAGGTATATATATAGAACACATGAATATAATATACGTCTAATATGCATAGCTTATAAAATATCTTGTCGCCTATTTTATAATATGTACAGAGACAAGATTTTCCAATTGGACAAGAATTGGAAAAGAGACATTTCTTTTCCAAAGGAATGCTAATTCGAGGGGGCATGCTGCAATCCCACAACCGCTGGGCACACAAGCGAGTTACCCCGACCTCACAAGAGACTGCCATAATATGTATCACATAAATATTTCGGGAGTAAGTGAGATATGCCAGAGCCCATTTTCTGTCCCACCCTATCTTATAACATTGAGTGGGAACTCTCATCTCACTATACTCACTACTCCCCATACTACCCCATCCAATTCCATCGAGTTTATAGTATAAAGGGATAAAAGAAAGTCTGTCGCATTATACTCCTCACTCTCCCTTCCATTAGTGGGGAGGGTGGTAAAAAAAATGGGAAACAAGGAATCCCAATCTACTCCTACAACTCCAAAGGTAGGCGTGCCAACGTTGGATCCATGATCCGTGAACTCGCATCTGTGGGCGTGCTAACCGTTTGTGACTGATTTTGGCATGTACCGCGAATGTTTTTAATCGACAGTATCCACTTAGCACAAGGTGGACTTTAGTAGATAGCACCTTCTATTACCTTCTTTCTATATAAAAAGAAGAATATCGTAAACAGATTTCAATTACAAATCTACCTAATTTTTTTTATCAAAATTTTGAATTTATCAAATGGTCAATTATCAAATTATCAAATTTTCTAAATAATATATAAAAATGTACCAATGTTTATTTGACATGCTTTCACAATGGATAGACGAATCAAGCTGAAATTCAATTGTATGGACTTTCTTAATGACCACGATGGGCTAGAAAACTAAGGTTCCCGTGGGCCGAAACCGCGAGATAAATCTAGTTTCTTAATAAAATTTAACAGTATATTTCGATTTTATATTAAACCATTACAAATTTACTCCATATATGTTAAGGAATTGGCAAGAATGATTAGGATATGGGAACACACGGCTGATAATACGCGTTCGTGCTACGGTCATTATCATTACAGATAATAACCGAGGTAAACCGACTACCGGCGTGATGTGCTGGACCCTGTCGCACCCGTTTCTGTGTCCACACACTACACATTCTACTACCTGTAGTATTGTAATATTTGTATAAAATACCTATTGTATTAATTTAAATTACATGATTATTGTAATCAACGTTAGTTCTGATTATTTTCAAATTGAGCGTATTCGTGTATTTCTAATTGTAAGGGTCGTCTAAAGAGCTATAATTAAATTTCCCAGCCAACGATTTTATTTATACAATATACGTAGAAATTATAATAGATCTGACTAATAATATGTACTTGACTAATAATAGATCTGACTTCTGATGTACTTGGAAAACCTATATACATATAAATAAAAATAAGCGTTGGATATAAGTATTCTAAAACGTATATACATCTGGAATTCAAGAACTTTGTCACATCTAAACGAACGTTGTAATATAGATACATAAGGGAATGTAATTATGAACTACTTATATAATACATATACTTGGAATGCGATGCAACCACTGGACATGGGCTTCCTGGACTGCTGGACGTGCACATTGACTCATGAATACAAATACATTGAATAAATGTAATACAATTATTTAAAATATTTATGAATAATAATTACATTTCACCAAATTATTATTAACTTACCTATAAAAAATATAATACTACGAATTAACCTCATAAATAATACACCTACGATGCCTTATCATAATTGTAGATTATGGTATCTACATATTTCGAAAAAAAAAATCTGGTAAATACGTGGGGAACTCGGAAAATTTATGCGATAAGGAAAAAAATGTGTTCCAATTTTTTATTACATTTTTTTCAAAGTACTCTCCACTTGCATCTATACAAAGTTTCACGCGTCTAAATCAATTTTGAAAACATTCTTTCCACTCCACCTCGGGTACATCTTTCACAGCCTCTTCGAATGTAGCGAGCACGTCTTCCGGCGTCGAGAACTGCTTCACTTTTAATTTAAATAATGGATTTAATTTTGGGAAATAAAAAAGTCACAGTGCCAAGTTGAAACTGTAAGGAGGATGTAAGCCTCAAACTTTAAATGGGATACTGTTCAAAAAGTCCCTTGTTTTAAGCGATAAGTGAGCGGACGCGTTGCCGTGGTGCAGCAGCATCCGCGGAGAGCTGTGTTTGGACGGTTGTTACTCACTGCAGTAAAAACGTTTAACAAGCACGTAGCTACGTACCATTCTGCGTTAATGCTGTTTTGGTTTTGTAAAGGTACAGATATCAGGTAGCCAGTTAAAATGAAAAACTTACGATTAATTTTTTTCCAGTGCATTTTGCTCTTTTCACTTTGGTATGTGTTAGTCCCCTTTGAAACAGCCAAACAGTAGATTGACGTTTAGTTTCTGGATCATACTGGTAGATCCAAGAATCGTCACTTGTGACAATATCGTAAACGCACCAAGACGACCCTGTTTAAAATTTTGTTGTCATATCAAAGCACCATTCGACACGAACTTGTTTCAGAGCCTCGGTGAGGTTGAGCGGCACCCAGCGCGATACTATCATCCTGACTCGTAGATGTCCATACAATATTTCATACACACTCCACGATCCAATCTACAATCTCTCCTGAATCTTCCCGTATGTAAATCGTCTGTTTTCTCTGCCAACAGTTTTCTTCCGTAACAGCCGTTAAAGGGCGACCGCTTCTTTCTTCGTCGGCCAAACTTAGTCGACCACGCTCAAATTCATTGTACCAACGATACACACTTTGCCTTAGAAGAGCACTTGTCTGCAAACGCCAGTTGAAGTTTATTAAAAGTCACTTCAAGCTTTAAAGAACATTTAAAATCATACAAAATCATAGCGCGAAAATGTTCCCGTCGAATATCCATTTTGATATTTTGATTCAGCTCGTAATAAAATATGGAAGGAAATTTGAATTTGGTATGTTTCGTTTTTATGTTATAGATGGTCATAGTTTTAATTGACATCAAAACCAGCCAGTGTTCCATAGATAGGAAACTCTGTTGCAAAATTTTCTGAGTAGCCAGGTATTATAATTCGTTTTGTGGAAGTTATTTTCACATACGTTTCCCATAAAGTAAATGTAAGTATTTATTACAGACGAGATAATCCATAATTCTAAGATAAACCGTCATCGGTATGCGCACTCCATATTGATACAACTATATGTATGTTATCATGAATAATTCACATGTCCAGAAAGAAATTAATATTAATATGTCAATAATCGGGAAAACATTGCACGGCGGCCTGTGTTTACCTATTTTATGGAAGCATGCATATTTTATAGCAATATTCCTCGGTAGTTCCCGAACGGAAATTTAATAGAACACGCTTAGGCTTTCAAAAGCTTTGCTCCAAAGCGAGGAATAGCAGTTTGACAATGGAACTAAAGGAATTCATATTTGCTACTGTTCCCTCTCACGGGTACGGAATTTAAATGAACTTTGGCCAACAACAATGACACCAGAGCCTTTTGTTCCATGAACAATACATTTTACCGGTAGAATTAAAAACTACGAACAAAAGAGTACAAATTCATAATGCAGCAGCATGCAGGCGGTCGGCGACGATTACGTACCGAGCCCACAGCCCGTGCGTTCACACCAAATAAAACATAACGTTCTGCTTCCCTTTGTTTCCATACACAACGGACTACTCTTACAGTAACCAACATAATCACATCCGAATTTAGTTCCGAATCTGATGTTAACATCAAACTTTTAATGAGTTTCACAAACTTATAATTAGGTGCAAAAACTCAGACGAATCTAACTTTAACCCTCTGTTACGTTACTGCAACTGTAGCGTGTTTCATTCATCATCGCAATTTAAGTATAATAGCTAAATTATTTTTAGTGTTTAACAAATATAACATCACACAAAACAACCAGTAATAGCAAAGGACTAATAAAATTTACTTTCATATTTCTACCTCTAGGTTAATGTTCTACTTATTATGTTCTACACAATAATGTTCAATGTGTACTTATAAAGAACCACTTTAGCGCTAAATCACTTCACCCTAGATTACTTCTAGCTAATGTTTTCGTACGAAATTCAAGGATACGTTAATAAACGTTCAAAAAAGCAAACGTTAGAGTTTCTGTGCAATAAAAACAAGATGAAATAACAAAGAATGTCCGCAAAACGATTGGTTGTGAAGACAGACGGGCCGACGACAGCCTCTTATCAGATAGAGCATGTTATTTTGAGGAAAATACAAAAGTCAGCCAAATGCTTTGGCTCGGACAGCTCAGAGTTAGCGTACAGTTTAGGAATACGAGATGTTTCCCCTCATTCAACAATAATGTAACCGTCCCATGAGCTACTAAATGTAAACAATATTTTTAATATGGAAAATGACCAAATCTTAAGATAATAAACCTCTCCATTCTTCATTTGAAATTTAGCATATCATAATACTACAGGGAAGATGCAGTATTTACCCTACTCCACATTTTTCCATTATTATTGCTTATTTGATACGCACGTGGAAAATATTATATATGGGGTGAGTATTGAGGGAGAAACATTTTGCAAATATCCTACTTTTTTCTTTAACAAAAAATATGTAAAAGAAATCGTATGTACGGCTCGTGCGAGGTTTTAATATGTCTCTGCAGACAGATTTTAATTTTGTTCGCTTCTACTTCTGCGTACTGATTTTTTCTTATATTTAAATATTCTATCCGAGTATTCATAGCTTCACGAAGGAAAATGGGAACTGCCTTTATAGTCCGTCTCTTGACATCTTCAAGACCCTTCACTTGAAAGTTGTTCCATTTGTATACCATTGTTCATTTTACTTGCATTCGAATACTAATAAAGCTAATATTTAAATTTATATTATTATGTTATTTATATGTAATAATATAAATTATATTATTCATATTAATAAACCTATATAAATACGGTAAAGTAATTAGATAACAATTAAAATCCGCTTCAAAGTATGACGTCTAGTTCCTAGAATAGCTACTTCCCAAAATGACCAAAATATGTTGTTCTTTTTCACATTTATTGATTATTTGATTATTGTATTGATTAATTTGTGTTATATAAGTGTAACAAATCTCAAAAAAAGGAACGTCAGTGGTACTTAAGAGCCCGTTCACAAAATTTGCTCCAGAGAGGCAATAAAATGGATTTTTGATGTTCTAATTCAGAGAAATAGAAAGGTTTCTATAAACTTAAACTTCTGAATTACCTAGACCGTTTCTTGATATTGTACATAGCGGCCTTAAATTTTAGATGTAACGAATATAAATTACTTATTTTAGCCGATTTTCGAAAGTAGTTTTTCGTAAAACGCTCAGAGAGCAAATTTTGATCTCTTAATACGTAATTACACTGAAACAAACACAGTATTCAAAAACTGTTTTATATTTGTTATGTATTCTTAATGTACACTACGGCTTTACTTTTTCGATTTTTGATCAAATATCCAAGGTATAACATTACTTTTCACTACACAAAATTTAAAAAATCCTTCCCGTAATATTCCGATTTTCTCATAATTTTAGACTTGTACTTAAATTCTTATACTTATACTATAAATTTCACACTTTTGGCATACGACATGTCATTTGATAATAAAAAAAATAATGCAATAAACAATAAAAAATAAACAAATAAAAGTTGTATATATTTGCTTGCGCTCGAGGAGCGGCCTCAGTGCCGCGCGAGCGCTTGTCGAGTTAGGTGCTGCGTCGAACGTCGTTTTCCAGAATTTCGTGCCACGTGATCTATCGTAGCTGTATAGTGCGACCAACCCATTTTGACCACGTAAGTAATAATTATTGATAAAACTATAATTTTATTAGCAAAAGCTCATTTTGGTTTGTTTTACCCGACTGCGCAAAAAGGAGGGTAATGTTTTTGGTATATATATATATGTCCGGGTTCTTAAGCGCTCGCTGTAGCCTGAATGGCTAGATGGATTTAGATGAATGAGGTGTCGTTTGATTCGTTTTAATTGTGGGAGTGATATAGGGTTTGTTTTATTTCTTTATATTAGTTTAATATGAATTATTATACTTTAATCAAGAGTTTTGTTTATTTCTAGCATGGGTTGAAAAGGCACTGTGTACAGATGTGTTACAAAGAGAAAATATACAAATGAATTAAAAAATGCAAACCAAACAAGGTAATATTTTTCGCAAAATAACAATTTAGTATTGCTTTTATATACTTCGGAAATTTATAGTAACTTTGAATGCAACTGTTTCAGAAAGAAAAAGAAATATGAAAATGCCACGAACAATTATTCCTTCTTATCACAATTATGGGATACGGAAGACATTGACATGAACCAAGTTCCATTCTCGTCTCAGGTGAATAACGCAAGAAACCTTTTTTAAAAACGTCTTATCGAATCTCAACTAACTAAATGCTTCGATGGATTTACCATCTATGCCATTCCGATTATTTAGCACTAACTAAACATGATGATATTGCTCAAATATGGCGTATAACGGCTGAAGAGTCAATGAAACAAGCTGCCAAACAAGAACAAGAAGCTGCAATATTACGTAGTGACCTCAATGATGCAGGAATAGCAATGGTGCCAGTAGAAGCTGATGCATGTTGGAGCAAACGATCTTATAAAACAAATTATTCCGCTTTATCTGGTTGTGCAGCAATAATTGGGGAACATACTGGAAAAGTGCTGCATATTGGAGTTCGTAACAAATATTGCGTTATCTGCGCTCGCGCCTTTAAAAAAGGCGTGTCTGCAAGAGAGCATAATTGCACAAAAAATCACTCTGGTTCATCCACCAGCATGGAACAAGCTATTATGGTTGAAGGTTTAAATTGCTCGATAAAGGAAATAAATGTTATATATAATATAATATATTAATAGCTGACGGTGATTCGAGTACTTACAAAAGCATTCTCGAAAGTAGACCTTATCCTGATGTGCTTGTACAAAAAATAGAGTGTACCAACCATTTGTTGCGCAACTACAACGGAAGAAACATGCAATTGCAAAAAGATACTGCTATACCTCTTAATGAACACAAACTTTTGACCGGAGATCGCCTTACCAAGCTACGTACTGCTATCCGTTCTGCAAGTAAGTTTAGAAATGAACAAAATTACTCAACTGAGACAAACATACATAATTTACAGAAAGACATATTAAATAGTACACGCCATATTTTTAGTGACCACACTGATTGTGAAGATTATTACTGCACACCAGAAAGCGAAGCAGAACAAAATGTAGTTTCTATGGTACCAACTTTAATGCTCAAATTGCGAAACGCATCTCAATTGGCATTTAATTCGAGGAGCCTTCTGCAAAATTCCACAAACAATCGTGCCGAAGAATTTAATAGTGTAGTAGCCAAAGTAGTGGGTAGCAAAAGAGTCAATTATTCTTTTAAAGACTCTTATAAAGCACGCTGTTACGCAGCAGTAGTGACGTTCAATAGTGGTGAACCGCAATATACACATTATACAAAACACTGGGGCAAGAGCCCAGGAAAAACTATAAAAATACTAGAGCAAAAGCGGCATGCCAAAAATAGAAATACAATAAAGCGCAGCAGAACCAAATTGAATTTTAGTAAAACTGACGGGCACTATGGTAATGAATGTCAACGCCCAGATATGGGGCAAAATGATTTTGAAGATGCGAAGGAATTATTTTTAAATAACTTTAAACAACAGGCGTTGAAACGTTTTGAGATAGAGCGCAGAATCATATTACAAGCAGAAAGCGCATTGTGGCTCGAACTTCGTCGAAGCATTTTGACGGCTTCAAAGTTTTGCAAAATCTGCAAGAGGCGTCCAAATCAGAATTCGGCACCATTGGTGAAGGATATTTTATATAGGTATGATTTAGGCCATGTACCTTCCATTACACATGGAAAAGAAAATGAAGCCAAGGCTTTAGAACAATTGGGTGTACAAGAAAACACTCAAATTGAACAATGTGGGTTGTTTATCAATGAACAGTACTGCTTTCTGGGAGCTTCTCCTGATGGTATCTGCGAAGAAGGACTAATAGAAATTAAATGTTCTTCTTCCGCATTGGGTATCGATCCAGAACAAGCGATTGCAAGCAAAAAAATTAAATGCTTCAAACTGAACAATTCCGGCGAACTTATCACTAATGTAAAACACGACTGGTTTTACCAAGTCCAGGGCCAGCTTCATTATGGACTGGTCCTAATTACGCAATCAAAGTAGTGAGAGTTCACAAAGACGATAACTTTTGGGAAAACCAAATATTACCAAAGTTGTCGCGTTTTATCATGACTGTATCCTCCCAGAAATAATTAATTCTCGAAAAGCCAAATCGATACCACTAAAGAAATACTTTTCTAACCATGTTTAACACAGGAACCTGGCCCTACCTACCTACCCTAAGTAACCTACCTACCCTACCTACCTCTTTAACTAACTACCTACCTACAGTTTTATAATAGTTGTAATATATTGAATTGAAGTAATGTAATATTTATTATTTTATTATTATTGTGTATAAACCTGAAAAAAAAGCTTACAAACTAAAAAGAAAAAGATCGTAAATTAATAAAGAATGGATTATTAATATGCATAAAACATTGTCAGTATAGGTGTTATTTAGATTTAAGTGCAATATGTTTCGCCGCAGCTTGGCATGCAAATTTATAAAGTAAAAAAAATAGGTATTAAATATTAAATTTAGTTCTACTATTTGTACTTTACTATTTGTTGTTTTATTTTCCTTACAATCACGGTAACAGGAGCGAAGCCGCGAGCAACAGATAGTAACAAATATTAAAAAAAAACAATGCAATTCATTGATTTTTTTAATACGGTATATACTAAACTTACTTGTAGATCTATCTTTGTAAAAAATAATTCAATAATAGGAAAAAGTATCAACATTGTTTATTTTAACTAAATCACGGTGACTTGATCACGTGACCGTGAACGAAGTGTCGCCGGGTTTGAATATGCCTAATCTTTCAGAACTATTTTGTAATACGCCTCTTAAGCGAAATGTACAATGAACTAAGCTTTCGGCAACGCGGTTCCCTAGGCATACCGAGAGAAGTTGCGTGCATCCATAATTCCCGAGAGAAGTTGCGTGCATCCATAATTCCGTATGACATGATTTTCAAGAAATATGACACCTTTTACTGCAATGCTTAAAATTCGTAATGATATGAGTAACCGAGAAGAAACCGATGTATTTAGTTTATAAAATACAAAAAGTTAAAATTAATGTTAATAAAACGTTTTTAGTCATTCTTTATGCCCTTAGGTCGTTCGCTATTCGCCTATACATAAAAGATCAAATACGAAAAAATACAATTCTATTCATCAATTATGAATAGCTTGAGTTCATGTAAGAATCGACCATCCTGAGAGCACATAATTAAATTGCGCAATATGCATTGTGTTGAGAACTCAAAGGGCCACTAGATATGAATGTAAAGTAGTAAGTATACGGCGATGTTATCCACGATCCGCAGTCACATTACTCCACGGAGAGCGCAGGCTCTTATCTCTGAGGCTACAGCTTGTTTATCGTCCAACTCCCATTTATGAGTTCGTTATTTCCCTATTCTGACGACATAAAAATGTCGTCCACAAGAATAACTTGGTTCTTTTATCTTTGTACGTTTGGTTGATAAGAGAAATAATGAGCGGACTTATTTGATACGATTGTGATTAAGTTGTTGTTTCGCCAAGTTCCTAAAGACAAACGCAGCGTGCGGACATATTGTACACCGTATATTTCGCTTTATTAACCTTTCATAAAAATTGAATTTGAAGAAAAATCTTTGCACGTACGCTGAGAAAAATATAACCGCAGCCAGCCCTTTTTTCGTCCACTGCTGGGTCTCCCCGTGTACATTGTCTTGTACCCCATGTGTAAAACGCCAAGCCGCGCCGGCCGGCCAAGCGGGATGACAGTCCACTCTTTTAGAATTGGTGTAGTTCCTCAGGACTTGTGACAGCAGATTCGTTACGCTTTAATCGCCTTTTACGACGCCCACGGGAAGAGATGGTGTGGTGCGAATCTAAAGCCGGCCGACACCGTTCATATTTCTTTCGATGTATGATATAATCGTTTATTAGACATGCTGCGACAAAGAACCCGATACAATATGTGGCTATATTTTTTATTAGAGTTATAAAGCTGACCTGTTTTCATCTTGCCGGTAAATAGTCTTATTATATTTTATGATGCTCTCATGCATGCTTGAGGGGTTCCGTTATATGCGCCTCTCGGTGAAAATACCTCTGGACCTTATTACACTCCTAATACACACTCATCTAGGTAGGAATGTATAACAGGCACATTCTCTCAATTCATGTGCTGAATAATAACGTTCCTTTGTGTAAGCATATCCATTCAGACACGACAATACACTGAATGAATTAATATTACCTGCGTAAATGCTTACAAGGCTCACATCAAAAAAATGTTTTTATAATACAAAGTACGAGTAAATCCAACATTTATTTACTCCATTGAAGTTTTTGTAAATACTTTATGAAATAAACGAGGAAAAGAGCATTAAAGTATTTATTTTTTTCGTTTGTGTCATTTGTTTTTGTTGCTTAGAAGCTAAGCGGGAAAAGCAATTAGAATACATGAAAGGGCAAATTCTGTTCGATCGTTTTTAACATTTTTCATATTTAACATTATTTTATCCTTGTTTTATCCAAAAAAAATAAAAATACAATTTAAAAAATGACGAGAAAATCTTAGCAAACAATTCTAGTTTGCTAAAGTGTGTTAGTGTGTTTAAATTCTTAATTGTCGACCGAATGGCGCAGTCGGTAGTAACCGTAGTGCTTGCTGTGCAAAAGGTCCCGGGTTCGATTCCCGGTCAGACATACATTTGTTGAAAGACAAATGTATATTTTGGTTTGGATGTGTGTTTGTGTTTGTCTTTGTATGTGTCTCTGGATCCACGACAGAGAATCCCAGTGTGAGCCATTGAGTGTGGCGTTTAAAACAAAATGTTTGTGTGAAGTCATCCGGGAATTTTTGAAGAAATTCTTAAATTGTGTGTAAAATGAAAAAATACATTGAATATATCATGACACCCTTACGCGCCACTATTATTCTATTACGTCACTATATGTATATTAGTACTCTGTATGTAATACTATCTATCGTGCAATATGCCTAAACTGGGTACTTTACGTGGAAAATAAGGCAGAATATGCAATTATGTTATTTCCCGAAGATATCGCAGATTGGATACAATGAGGTGAATACGTGTAGGTGAGTGTAACAACAAATCTCTGTAATAGCGGCTAATGCATGTGAATATGGGGAAAGTTTCCGCGCCATTCTCAGCGCAATCTCAAATTAAATCTCCTCCGTCGGATCTGAGACGCGAACTGCCAGCCCCGGTTATAAAATATTCAGACTGGAAGCGCCTTGCATGACTATGTAAGCTAGTTTTGCACACGAAAGCGCGATAGTGATTTTCTCTGTGAAACAGACAGTATTACTCGTGTGTTACGAATAGGTGGCATTACATTTAATTCATGAATTGAATGTCATAATTCCACTGGTAAATTACATTCTAATTTCGTATATTGCAGTGCAATGGCCGGTGAAGCACCACCCTATTTCATCCCGCGGATGTAAAAGGCGACCAAGGGATAATAAAGCCGCTACCACAAGCCCTGAGGAACTACACCACTTCTAAAGGAGTGGACTTGCCAATCCTCTTGGCCAGCGTGCCGTTTTAAGGACACACGTCCCTCATGCATAAGCTCATGTTCATGAGGAGGCCCATGTTCAGCAGTGGACGACAAAACAGCTGATTGCGGTTTCCGTTTACTGCCATTAATTAGTAACACATTAAATGTCCTCAGTCAGAATTGAAGCGCGAACTACGAGCCCTAATTGTAAAATATGACGATTTGAAACAATTTGCACGACTACGAAATTTAGTTTTGAACATAACAGACACAAATTTAATTTTGTAAGTCTGTGCAAAAGAACTTTAAGCACGCTCGGGTTAGAATGTATCGTCATAATACTATCCGTTCTTTGTTTTACGACCTTTTTCTCATGAAAATTTAATACTTTTTTTTTTATTTCAAGCAGTACAAGCAGTTTATTTTTATTTATTTCACTTTCCTTTTAAATTTCATACGTGTTATTACATATATTGTCATTTATCATTATTATTTTTTTATAGACATAACGTGGAATACGAGCAGACGTCCTCCTGGTGGTTAAGTGGATACTATCGAATACGGACATTCGTGATACTCGTATATGGCAACATCAGTCCCGAATAACAAACTTTGCACGCCCTTGGGTTGCGCTGCCTACTTGTTGAGATTTAAAGCAATGGGTTTGGAAAAGGGTTGGGAAAATGGGGAGGGAAAGGATAGAATGGAATGGGAATCGGCAATACACACAAAAATGAATAAACATTTTTTTACAGAAAGAAGATAACTGACGAGTAATCTACCACCAGGTAAGTGAATACTGTGGCCTGTAGACATCTGCAATACAATGATGGACGTTGGCGTGCCCCTGATGCTCAGGAAATAAGACGGAATGTTTTCCTCATCACATTACATTCCCCCATTCGTCCTGAGGGTTGGGAAGGGATAAAGAGAATCAAGAAGCTTCTATTCCATTTTATGAATGGGATTGGTTTGGCAATAGGATATATTAATGATATGATGAAGTGATCTAGTGGAATCCGAAGAGATGAGTCATCTGTCAAATCTCTCAAGTCTCTCATCCTAATGTGTGAAAGACTTGTCTCGTTATACTCCCCACTTGATGGGGATGTGATAGAAAGTAGGTTCTGGCATATCTCATATACTCTTAAACACTTCAGTATAACACAGCGGTCTTGTGTAATGTTCACTTGACCTTTCCAGCACTTACCACCTTCTATATTTGCAAACATAGAAACAATGCCTAGGCGCTACCGTCATTAGCTACGTTTTAGAACGAGCTTATTCTGCCTTCTATTTTCTTTGAATATGTACTAAATGAGTCGTTTATCACCCAATGAAACTCAAATTTTCTTACAATTGAACTAATTTAATCAAGTTAATTATCAAGATACCTAGACATGTTATAATGAATACTTATTTTATACTTACTGTTGGGCAAAAAATAAAATCCAAATAGTATTTCTGAGTATATTTTAATATTAATTAACAATATTGAAACATAAAACTGTCGGCTATTTAGTAAATAAAAGAGCACCAAATAATAAACGTTGAGCAATTTCAATAATTATGTACGAAAACTTCAGTGTATTTTGTATAACACATTCTTTAACAGCAGTTTAATTAATAACGCTTACTAATATTTATCAAATAGTTTGCTAACGTCGCCGAAATAATATGAAAACTAAATCACATAGTAATTTCTATGAGTATTTGAGCATGTATAGTATAATGAGTATAAAATAAACATTATTTCTATTATATTAAGGTAAAACAAAAGAACTAGATTCAACAACGCTAGATTTAGCGTTTAGCAAAAACAATAATAAATTGTTTGTAAACAAAATGTAAATAAAGATGGCAACTTTTATTCTATTTATCAAGCGAGAGTCGGCATCGAGTTCACATACATTTTAGATTTGGCAACATTTGAAAATTAATTAATTCCTACCATGGAATGAATTAAAAATGGCATCCTAACGACTTGATTTACTTTTAATTGTGTAATATTTTTAAAAATGTTTCACACTGATGTCAGGACTCGCTTAACTGACTATGTATTTTATAACTTTCGAAAAATTCAACATTGTTTACTTTTAATTCCATAATATTGTTACACTAGTGTATTACTACATTTTAATCACCATTAGTGGGACGACTAGTTACTAAAATCATTTTGTTAACTTATGTACAAAACGGACAAGCTAGGTATAAAACATCTCTGTAAACTATTCAATATGTCAGCAAACGTAATTTATATAACGACGTTACATAAATTACTATTTAATATAATGCGAAATACGTCCTCAACAAATGTATCGATTAATGAATTATCACTCATTTTTATATTTAGGCAGGGACATTAACTTCTGATGTCAACGGCCTTCAACAAAAACCCTAAATCGAAGTCTTAGGTAAACGAAAATTTAATATTCCTGACAAACTATATCGTGTCCGTTTTTTTCATGAGTCTAATATTAATTTAGCAACACAGAGAAACAAGCAACTGAAATATTTGATAAGTACATCTTATTGAATAGTTTACAGAAGTATATATCGTAGTATTAAATATACTATTTTCTTTTAAGGTTATCAGGTATGTAGTTGTCTTTGCCGGGGATGCCCGTGCCGCCCGAGTCGCCCAGCCATGGGAACCTGGGGAACACATTCATCGCTCATTATCATTATTAAAGTATTAACCGGAACTTTTACAGTCCACTGCTGGACCCGGGCCTTCTCATGCACCTTGTCTCGTGCACGAGGGATGGTCTTAAACCGCTACGGTGCCCAAGCGGCCCAAGCCCACTCTTTTAGAGGTGGTGTAGTTCCTCAGGACTTGTGGAAGCCGATTTGCTATCCCTCAGTCGCCCATTACGATACCCGCAGGAAGAGATGGGTTGGTGTTATTCTAAACCAAAGCGACACTAAATCCTAGTATTTAAAGCAATTACTTAATAATATTACTAATTATATATAAATAATTATTAGTTATTTAGTAATTAAAGTAATTACTATTAATTTAAGTAATTATTAGTAATTAAAGTAATCACTGGTAATGTATACATATAATAAAGTCATAACAAAGCCGTGTCTGTAACTTTAATATCTTTAACGAAAATCATTGCAAGTTTGCAACAAGTTTTGGAATTTTGTCTGTCTATTTGAATGCGCATCACGCAGAAACCATTAAACTGTTAGCGTAGTACTAATGGATTTCTTTTTAATTGTGTTTAATTGCGTGGTTTACATATTAGAAATGCGTTATAAAGATTTTAATCATAAAATATCTTGTATTTACTTCTTATTGATTGTACAATGCACCGCCCTTTGTGTTTTTGTGTAACCAAAGCGTTAACTACCAGATAGGCATCAAGAACGCCTTTTGTAAAATGTATCTTTGTGCATTCAAGTTTGGCATACGGCGGAAAATTTCATGAATTTCGAAAAAGTGAAGAAAATATTTCAAAAACTATGACACTTTTACTAAGGTTATATTATTTTTTTGGACCGTCATAAACTGGCCTGACCTCATCGTCGGTTTCTCGTTGAGTTTTGGGCACCTCGTTTTATAGTAACGGTGAGGTTAATCTCAAGATAGTTTCACTTCCGTGTGCACTTATTATTATAGTACTTATTATGTAGGTTTTAAAAGGAGCAACTTGCGCCCTTTTGTCATATCACCAATATTTAAAATTTGGAAAAGAAATTGCTGATTGAAACATTCGCTACAAATCTTTATACATATAACATAGTAACAGTGAAGTTGGTCTCAGGATAGTTTAAATTCGAGTGCGTATTTATTGTTTACGTTTGAAAAGGGGCAACATGCAGATTCTGTTTGTGACAACGAATATTCAATATTTGTAAAAAAATAGATACATTGTAACAGTAATAAAAAATAACTTACTGGTTGGGGCATTCGGTGCAGGTCTCCATATATCTGGTGTCAGTGAAGTTCATCTCAGGACGTTTGAAGCTGAGCGCGCACTTATTGGACAGGTTGCAAGGCGCGGCCGGCAAATCTTTTTTCTCGCACTGCCACGGTTCATAGTTATTCAACGCCTTTACAGGGCGTGGGTCTGTTATCCAAGTTAGAGCTTGCGTTACGGTCACGAACCACACGTCATCCCTGAAAGTTAGTTTTTTCGTTGTAGATATACGTACCTACTCTGTTCACGTTAAGAAATGTAATTCATTATTATTTAACTTGGATGTATATTAACTGACACATGAACTGTGATGAATTGTATGTGACATGGATGAATTAATCTTAAACTTTATACATAATTTTGCACACCGGTACACGGCACCGGTAGAATTAATTGGAGGTCAAGATCACATTACCATCTGTATAAAATCATTCATTCAGCAAATAAATAATTTGAATTTGATAAAAGTTTCGTCATCCGTCCAATGTAACATATTATGTATGTATCAGCCTACAACGTCCCATTGCAGGGCACAGGCCTCTCCTGGTGGTAATCACTGGTGATTTCGGGCCGTAATCCACCACGCTGGCCCACTGCGGATTGGTGGATCACATTCTCCAGATTCTTTTTTTAATGTCTGGAGCATGCGGGTTTCCACACGAGGTTTATACGGAACATGAGAGACATTAGAAACAGCGTTACCAGTGATTTCTCGTGCAAGTATGGGTTTAAACAATCTTCTTCAGCTATAAATCGATGAAGATTGACTTAAACGTTTCCACTTATCTTAAAATTATTAAGAAATTTATTAGAAGGTATTAAGAATGTTAGTAGACTATAATTTCACTCATTGAATCTTTATATTTCTGAAACTTAGAGTTTCTGCAGAATCTACTTACAATTAATGTAAATTCTTCTGAGTAATATACGTAGGTATTACAAAATTACAAGACTTTTAGTTTTAAGACGTCACTTCCATACTTTAATATGTATAAAGGAAAAAAATACACTATTTTTCTATAAGCATTTTCAACTTTTTGAAATACTTTTTGAAAATGTTTCCTTTTACATTAAGTAGCCTGTAGAAGAGACGGATGCTAAAACCTGTTATGTTCATGTGAAATATTACTTAAGACGCTGCGAGCGACATTAACCAGTGAAAAGAAACCAAACAGCCTTTAAAGAATAATCTTAAAATTATTTGTATTTTATCAGCTGTGAATACTGATTAAATCGACGCAGAGATCATTTCTAGATTGGTATACTATTAAATATTATTTATATAATATCTAGATAGTGAAACATATTATGTCGTTACAGGGATAATCCTTGTGTCAAATCGTTATGTCCCCGATCAACAAAACATGCCGACGAAAATTCAAATCATAGCACATTCAATTCATTGCTTATGCTGAAGGCAGCATAAACAAGGAAGAGGTCAGCAGCACCTGTCAAATGACACATGTTTTCAACTAGCCGGAGAGGCCTGAAGTCCGGGAAAACGTCCTTCTCTGTATTATAAAGATAGACAAGACTGGACCATAATTAGATTGTGAAAAAGTGATTACCGCAAGTTTTGGAACTTGATCCAAGTAAGAAGTATCTTTTTTGTACTGCGTCAAATTTGAAATCGGCAGTCTTATCAATTTCAATTTATTGCCTAACAATCCATAGATTTCCTTGCTTATTTGGCCTACTGTTCACGAACAAAAAAACAGTCAATTCTGAGGATTTATTTAACAATACTTATAAATACTATAAAAATAGAATTTAAAGTATTTTTTTAATTGTTTAAAATACTTTAATAATATAGTTTATCTCAATAAACTACATTATTTATGTTAATGAAGGAAAGGATTCAGGGAAAATGTGTACCTACGTAAATTTTCTATCGACCCCTTGGATTATTTCAACGCTCTCAGGGGGCGGTACTACTTTGAGAACGACCGGTCTAAACCTTGAGAATAAAGAAAGGGACCAAGTTTTCAAAAATGACTTACAAGTTGGAGGCCCAATTGAGGAACTTATGCAATCCTCTCTCCAACTCCTTAATCTGGAACCAGTTGGTGTGGAAGGGCATCATGTACGGCGCGCGGTTCTGATCGTAGCTGCGGCTGAAGTCCTCCTGCAGCCATTCTAATACCTACAGAAGAAAGGAGAAAACTTATTAACCATATGATGTTAGCCGGCTTTAGAATCACATTACGCCATCTCTTCCCGAGTTTGATTTTGCAAGAAGACTCGTCGACTCTCGTTGGGGGTTATTTATGCACCACGGCTCGTGGTAAGCGGTAGCTGCTCTGGCAAGCCAGAAGGTTGTTGGGTTATCGTCACCGCCTACGATTTTTTTTAAAGTGAAAGTGAAGACGAGCCAGCGGTCCCACGTGATGGTAAGTGTTACCGCCGCCCATGGACACCTGCAACACCGGGGGCTATGTGGGTGCGCTGCCGACCCTGCCTGTAATGTAATTTACCATCCTTATTACTCATGTAACGTATTATGTGGATAATTCCAATTATACCCTTATTATACTGGAATTACGTACTGTAAGAAAGGTTTTGTAAATTCGCAGCAAAGCAAAAAACGAAACAAATGGATATATAGAAGCACTTTTAAAACCATACCAAACTATAAACGCGTCATTACACTGCCGGTTGTAAACTGCTCCTAAGGCAATTTTGAAACACAAAGGATTTTTTTTACTTATTTTAAGTTATTACTCACGTCGTCGGAGTCATGGTTGTGCAGCACACACTGGTCCAAGTAAGGGCAATGGCCACCTTCAAATGATTTTACATAATGCGCGTTGAACGGAAACTCCCATAAACCTGTAATCAAAACATCACTTAATTATAACATCGAGTGGGGAGTATAATAAATGAGATATAAGAAACTCCTTATTAAATCTCATTATTTAAAAAAAAATAGAAATTATATAAATAATCAAGTGAAAGTACTATTAGGTGAAATATCACCAAAAAATACCAATGTAAAAACATGCAGAAAAGAAGAAGCAATGATAATTATCAAGCAGTTAAGTGCGAGAATCGTGTGCATTCCGTCGTGTTAAATAACCGCCCCGTGCGTAAAAAAACGCCCACACTAGCCTCCTCCCTTTAATATTAGAATCAAACGAAATTGTCGAGTATGCAAAAAGGTTTTTGACAACACTTTTTCGTAATGAAATTTCGGCAGTCAAATAAAACCACATAGGATCCTTGTCTCATAAAACCACACACAAATATGAATACAATCTACCCCAATTCCAAACAAAAAGTTATCGTCCTTGCCAGAAACACACTTTCAACGCTGGTCTAACAGGTTCTGGACCAATCGGATTCCATAAATTCTTTTTTTTTATTTTGCAATGGTGCAATTTGTACATTCTGCCAGTGTCAAGTCTCCTTTGTAATGAACAATTGCAAAGTTTAAAATGTGTCCCATCAATGTCCAGTCCCGTCGATGTAACCGTCGACCGTCAGGAGTCGCTCAGTACAGCGATAGTATGTTTACTGAGGACAGAAGAGGACTCCTTGGAAGCACACCAAAAACGCAGTCCCACGCTTTTATTTTGATTATCACAAACACCAAGCACCAAAATGTTTATAGGTCTACCAGAATCTCATGGCATAAAAAAAAAATGTGATTTTCATATGGCAATGTCAATTGTCACCTGTCAAATCAAAGTACGAGATTTGTCAACCGCTGCTGAGATTTTGTGATATCTTCTTGACAATTAGTTGTTTTTGTGAAAATGTCGAAAAGGCCACTTCGATCTCAAGCGAGAAATATTGTTTTCAATGTGTATCGTAAAATAAGGGAAGAAGAAGGCGTAAATCAAACTCAATCTTTGATTTAAAGCGCGTCGTAGAGTTGACCGGTAAGTTGGACTGAGTTGTTTTGATACTTTTAGTTTATTTTATATTTTTCTTACTTAATTGTAGCTTCTTTATAGGGGTTTCCAGTACTACTATACGGCGAATCGTAGGTGAGGGCACATCGAATGATGGTGTATTTTCCACGCCTGGTAAAAAGAGGAGAGGGGAGAAGAAGAAAATCAACTTGGACAGTTTCGATTTAGAGTTGATTAGGAATAAAGTAAATGAATTCTATACAGTTCGGAAGGAAATTCCAACAGTAATGAAACTGTTACAAATTCTTCGACAAGATATTGATTTCAACGGAGGTAGAGAATCATTGAGATAAGAAAAATATTAAGTAATAATCCCTCTCACTCTCACTCGTAAGAGGAGGCCTGTGCCCTGCAGTGGGACGTATATAGACTGATGATGATGATGATGAATGACTAAGCTATCGTTTGAGTAACATGATAAATTTTATTATTTTTTACAGACTTATACTTAACGAGATTGGTTTTGAATATGTTAAATGCCAATCAAAAAGGACCATTTTGATGGAGAGAGATGACATAAAACTACAAAGATACAAGTTTTTGAAGCGTATAAACGAAAACCGCGAAGCTGAAGAGCATAATAAATTGAATGTGATTTATTTAGATGAGACTTACATTCACGGTTCATGGTCTGTGAACAAGTGCTGGCAAAGCAAAGATATTGCAGGTTTATCTAAAAGTATTTCACTTGGAGCGAGGTGGATGATTGTAAACGCTGGTGGAGAAAATGGCTTTGTACCAAATTGTTGTCTGGTGTACAGGTCTACAAGTGTATCTGCTGACTATCACCACGATATGAATAAGGACAATTTTACAAAATGGGTGACAGAGAAGCTAATTCCAAATCTGACAAGACCTTCACTAATTGTTATGGATAATGCTAGTTATCATTCCGTACGGATGAACAAACCGCCCACACAAGCCAATCGTATCGCTGATATAAAAGAATGGCTTCGTGCAAATGATATACATTATGATGATCTTTGGCGTAAATGTCAACTACTTGAAGTAGTGAAACAAAACATGTCTGCGCCCTTATATGAGATAGATAGATGAAGTATTAAAATCGCACGGTCACGAAGTTTTAAGGCTTCCACCTTATCATTGCACATTGAATCCCATAGAAATGATTTGGGGTATAATGAAGCAAAAAGTTGCTGATAAAAATGTAAATAGGCCTGCAAGTGACATTAAATTATTAACAGAAGAAGCTTTCTCACAAATTGGTGCAGAGGAATGGCGAAAATGTTGTGAACATGTAAAGAAAATTGAAAACGATTTCATCGAGCAAGATAGAATAATTGAAATGCTGGAAGAGCGATTTATAATAAATATCTCTTTATCTTCATCATCTGATGAAGAACAAGAAATGCAAGTGGAGTTCTTGGAATCGTTTTCTAGTTCTGAATGAGGTGTTAAGTTAGTAGTATGATTTAAATGATATATAATAAATTAGTACATAAAGTAATATACGATTGATTTATTTTTCATGACATATTTTCCTATGTTAAGAACCCGATGTATAACAACATTCTTCATACACATACCTAATATACTTCATGTTCATTAATACTGAAGACATAAATAAAAATTAAACAGTATCAAGGTCGTTTAATCCAATTTCCCCAGTATTACACACAACAAATTTTTATTTCCCCATTTGCCATGAGATTCCGGTAGACCTATACCAAGCACGTTAAACATTTTGAAGTTTAGTAAACGCCTAATACACATTTTTTTACAATAATCAAACAAAAACTCACTTCACTTCTCGAGTTTCCACCAAAAAGTCCATAAATGCTTTCCATTCTGTTATTTGCTCGATGAAAGATCATTAAAGAGTCCAAATTACATTATATAGATTATCAATTTAATTCTAGTACAATTTTGTATCAATTCTTCGTGATTCGATTCATTTAATAATTACTTTATAATAATTTATTTATTTAGTTAGATTTACTTTTATTTAATACGAAAAAGAACAATTTTAACCGGTTACATCGGAGGACATTATATAAAAATCATATTAGTCTTAATTTTGATTGTTTCATTTGTATAACAATTAGGTAAGATAAAATTAGTACCCTCCTGCTCACATTTGTATATAATTAGATTTATATATTGTACTTACATATTTAATTATACATATCACTGTATAATTCATATCGATTCAAATGTAACTGTAATTTTTTTTAAAGTAAGATTATTCTATTTCTCGCTAAATATAAAATTGTCGTCCGGGAATTGTATCTGGGAAGTGATAAATGTGGTGAATGAATAAAATTTTGTATTTTATACAATTTTGTATTTTAACAGTTATGAATATTTATTGCGACAAAATTCGCGGAAAAAGCCATAGCAACGTTCTATAGTAACTGTCATCGAGCAAATAAGAAATGGAAAGACTATAGGAGATACATTATTTTAAAGCGTATCTATCTTTTGTAGAAGAGAAAATGTCTTTAAACAAATATTTATCCGATCAGGATACGAATGTGATACCTCACAATAGGCACATATATTACAATGAGGGTAGTCAATAAATTCAAATGCTTTAATTTCCAACTGTACTGTCACTGAAATATGAGTACCTCAAATATGACAGTTCCTCGACACCTAATGACAGTTCCTCATCATCTACAAATCATTTAATTTCAAATACATAAAGATTTGTTCGAGCGTGGAAATGTACAGTGGAGGGTCTCCTACTGAGTTATCATAGAGGTTAGCATTTACACATCGTATCCAGGTACATACCCAGGAAGGAACAAGAGCCGGGCTTGCACTTGTGCAGAATCCACTTGTATAAGCAGTTAAGCTTGTATGTTCACACGAGAACTGTTATCGGAAGGACTCCTATAGAATTATCGTAGAGATATCCGAAGTCTGTTAACACCTGCAAATCATTTGTCACCAAACTCACCAGGGAAAGATTTGGTGGGACAAGTGCCGGACTTGCACTCGTGCGAGATCTTGTAGTCCAGTGTGTACGGCCACACGTTTATCGGCAATGGAGGAACTCCCACTGAACTGTCGTAGATGTATCCGAAATCTTCTAGTACCTAGAATAAATTTAGAAATACTTCAATTAACATTCAATTCATAATAGTAGGTATAAAACTGATAACTGAAAAAACATCTTAGAGGCAATATGGAAGAAATGTATGTATATATATCGTTTAAAACGTGTCCGATATACCTAACTTATTCGTACACCGATAACACCTGTGGTCCTCTTTCATTCGTTCCTTCAATTATGAAAATCATGATTTCGCCAACGAATCTTGTCAACGATCGACTGTCCTATATTGCGGTGTTTGGCGCCGTGGAGCACCTCGTTTAGAAAAATGTATAGTATATTGGCTACTTGGTCAGAGGCCTCTCTCTATGTACTATATGTCCAAAGTATTGACGCAGCCGGCAAGGCACAGAGCTCTTGTGTGTGCTCATAGTTTAATTCAGTTCTTTTATAATGAACATTTTCACATATCGAGCACTCTGAGTGACTCTGACCATAAACCTCCAATATTACCTTAACACTACTGTATATTTTAATCTTATAAATCTTAAAAATTGGCTAGAACCACTTATATGAGAATAAGATAAGTAAAATCTAGGTATAGATTTATTTTATTCAAAGACTAAAATTCAACACGAACAATTACGTCATACGATCCTTCAACATTGCGTCATGCTGGTCATTTCGGGATAAAGCAAACATCACGATTACATTACGCCTCAGTTTCACGTATATGAAGCGTAAACATATCGCGAAATGGGCCCCAATTTCCTTACCGACAAAAAAGTACGACTATAAAGAGGGCGTTATAGTCTTATTAGGGACTGGTACTTGGCTGTGTACGCCGGGGGCGGACAACGCGATGCATTTACAACAAAATCATTAAAGAAGTAAAGTAATACTGAAGAAAATGGAATAGATGTTTATGATAAATAGGTAGGAATTATTTTTATTGAAAGAAGATGACAGGCGAACGAACAATCCTAGAAGTGAAGGTGAGTGATAGATAAGAAATCGATTACCACTATCAATACCTAATGTTTGATAGTTTGATAACTATACCTAATGTTTGCATGCCCTTACCAGGCTCATGTGTCTGTGGAAAGATAATGTAAAAAACCAGGTAATATATGAGAAAATCACACATTTGTGTAAAAAAGAACCACTTGTAACATTCTTGGTGAAAGTTTATCTGCCACCTATTCTTTAAAACAATTTTATGTGAGTAAAAAACATGGAAAGCCCATTCTAGATATGCAAAGAATTGACAGACATAAAGTAAGTAAACACGGTTCAATACTCAAAAGAAAACTTAAAAATAGCGTTCCCGATTTGTCTAGAACGGAATATGAGAAGATTCTTGGGAATATCTCGCGTTTGACAGCGCAACGTTAGATTCAATTTTCTTGGGGAGCGGACGACTGGAAATAAACAAAACCGTCGTCGGTCCACTCTGATAATAATTTCACGCTATTTAAATACTTCGATTGTATTTTATCTTGCGACAGTTACATTCATATCAATACATCGATGTGATGTACATATTTTTATATACATATGCAAATGATTTTACAGGAGAACTAATTGTAGTCGTAATTAATAAAGCAATATAAAAAGACTTAAGACATAATTTAAATTCTCAGTTTTTGTTAATCTTCGTACAATGTACCATTAAATAGTACAGTCTAGGCATATCAATAAAAAAGAAAACTCTTTTTCCCGATGAAAATTAATCAAAATATTCAATTTAATACTTGGACATAAAAAATATTTTTGTAGCTATTCAAACAAGTTTTATAATATTTAAAACTACCTATTTAGCTAATAACTGTGGGGCAGGTTGGGGCGCTTGAAGGCATAGGGGTAAATAAGTAACAGACTTTTTGCATTACACCACTTCTATTTAAATTACAAGAAAATTGTTTGCTTTCCCCCACCCTGGATAAAATCCTGACTACGCCCTTGGCTGTTTCCAAGTTACTATTTAAAGTAGACAATCAAGTACTAAACAACTTGCTTTCATGAATATAAACATTTGTGACACGGAAACTGAACCTCATATCCACGCGACCTGTTTCCGTAAGCGAATACTCAGGTACCTTTACGAAAAGAATATTTTTGTGAATGCTAAGTACCAAGTGAATTCTGAAGTAGGTACTTGTAAATGAAGAATAAAGTGGTACTGCTGACCGGATAGTTTACATATAAATGTATTATGAAGTAATCAAATCTGAGAATATTATAATCAATTCCTAGTCTCTCGTACGTCTAGGTCCCCGACCTCGACATTTCGACCAACTACGTAATTTAAACGCCTTGAGTTTATATAACACGAAGTGGTAAATTAGAAATTTTTGTTTGCTTTCAAACGTTCACAAATTTTCCCAATACACATTTCAATCGCCCTCGGTCACCAAACTAATCGCAGAAGTTTTCTTTGTTTCGGCAAACCTTATACAGAACGTAATTTTTCTTTCTTTAAAAAAATAGTCTCTGTGTCGCGTAATCTTTATTCTATAAAAATGCCCGAATCTACTTAATATTTCTCGCGTTGAAATACCATCTTTTAATTAAGTTAAATCTTTTAATTGTGTATCGTTTAATTCAGACTCGAATGAGGCGTCCTACTTAATCCTAACATTCTAGTACCTAGTACCGACACTTAATCTAGTTATTTCGATCCTAGATACATTCATAATGAAGCATTCCGAGCATCTCGTCGACCCGTTCATCATACAAAGTATACTATCCTGTACCTTACATTAAATTTTAATAAAACTTACTTTAAATTGCGTATTTCTTCCAGGCTTAAGGAAAGGCGCCCTTGCCCCGGTAATTTCTGTCCTAGAAACGTTAGCAAATCTGCCCAATATCTCCCGCATTCCGATCATCTCGCCTGCCCATTCTTCGTACCCTTTGTCTTGAAGACCTTGTTGTTGGGAGACGGTACCTGTGGCGATCTGAAAATTGCAAGAGGAACTACTGAAATATTCTTTTATTATGGGCAACCAGACCAAAGATTTAAAACGTTTTTGTTAACAGCAAAGATCAACAACACGTTTGGAGCCGAACAATACCGTAACAAGTTTATCGTAAGCGAGAAGGATCTAGAACCAACTGTCAATTCCAACTGTCATTTGTTGCTCAAACCCAGAACAAAGTATGACAAACGTATCAATAAAGCCTTCGAGAAAGGCAGTTAAAATGTTTATTTGTAATAATGGTGTCTGATCCAGTGATTTTGTACATCCATGATTCGCTCGTTTGAACTGATAATACTGTTATAAATATAAGTGAATATTTTGTGTTCTTTTGAGAAATAAATTTCTGAAGTCATAATTCTAAGTAAGGGATTTTTTGGACTTACCACCAGATCGACATTCCGCACGTTTGCCATCTTCTTTCCACAAAAAAAGTGAATACGAATGCGCTGCGTACCTAGCTTAATCCTATTCATCGTTTTTTTGAAGAGCGCTATCATTAGCTTAATGAAAAAACTTCTATTATCGGCTTTCCGGCTTGTATTTAAATTGTCAAGGAATCAAGTACTTCCTTCATACCTTGTCAAGGAAGTGCTGATGAACCGCGTTTCGGTGATAAGAAATCCAATGTTAAAAACCCGAAGGCATCAAATTGAACAAAACATCACAGTAAAAATCACTTCAGCCTCCTATAACCTCATAAACTGTGTAAGTCATACCCGTTGTTGTTGTCACTGAGCACCGAATAGAAGAGACTAGAAAAACCTTCCATTAAAAATAAATATACCTACTTTAGTTAATGATAAAGTGTGTTTTAAAACACGAATAGAAGCACACTTACTTCGTGACCATCGTGTGCCAGAGTTTGCACCATAACGTAGTTGCTGAAAAAAACATGAATTCATTAAATGAAATGTAAACGTCTCTCTCCCTAGAAATAACATCGCATAAAATGTTTCCAGTCGCCTTTAAAAATAGGCCCTTAAATTACCTGTATTCGTGAGACAGGAAGAAAGTGCCTCGTATGGCGCATCCGTTGGAGTTTTTTATCTTCCCGTTGAAAACTTTCTTGTACAATTCAAAGTTATTCAAATTGACAGCTCCGTCGAAAGTTAGCACGATCATTTGCGGGGTCTGTAAAAGGAGGAAGTCTGTTAACATTAACATGATTTGACAAAAACCAGATATAAAAATGTAAATTGAATCAGTCCGCCGCCGTCCCATTGCAAGCAACAAGCTATTACTTATTCATATTCTCTCGTTTATGACGCGTTCAAATTTCAAATGATAAGAAAAGACAAAAATAAACTTAATATTTGATTTATTGTTCTAATTACCAAGTAAAAATTGACCCATGCTACTAAAACACTAAACTTTTAAACGGAAGCACCGGGCACATTACCTTTCGTCATCATAGGCTTCGTGGCTTCGTGTATATACATATATGTATGCATGTATGTATATGTGTGTACAGTCAGCAACAGGTTAACCGGTCGATATCCTACTACGCTAGTAATAAGATCGAATCGAATTGTTTTGGGTATATTACCGTGTAGCTAACTGTACCTATGTATGCTGTTTAATGTATATTTAAGTAAAAATTTTATACTGTTTGTAATTCAAGTTATATAATATGTATATTATATCTTTCATCGCACCTGCCAATGTGCCAATGTGCCAATGTGCCAATGTGCCAATGTGCCAATGTGCCAATGTGCCAATGTGCCAATGTGCCAATGTGCCAATGTGCCAATGTGCCACCTGCTCTCTTTTTAACTAAAAAGGTTAACTGAATTGTTTTTTTATTCTTTTTTTACAAAAATAAAAATCTAAGATGAGTGCTTTCAACTAATAATGTTAAAACGTTACACTCAACATTGTCGTCACGTCATGTGGAATTTGCAGCCTTCATTGGCTAGAACGCTACCCGCCGGCAATGGAACGCTAGCATATTAGGGAATAGTCGGAAAAATGCAAATAATAAGGATTGAGCCCCGCAGATATTTACTAGGACTTGACTTCAATGCCTAAGTAAATTTGGTTTTTCATATGTGCAGTGAATTTTAGGAATATTTCTTTTCAAGGAACTTTCTGAGACATATTATATCTAAAGACTTTTCCTTACAATTGTTTTCTGTGCTATACCTAAAGTTTAAAAATGAGTTTATTATTCCAACTAATTTATTAGTATATTTCTTTACATACATACAATACATACGTTAACAAACCTTACCCAGTTAGATACATCACCGTAAATGAGAAAGCGTCAATCCATCAATTTTTTTGTTAAATGTTTTATATTCCTTATTCATAGACATTAGAACAGCATTTGTTTATGCTCTTATTATGTAGAATGTGTCCGAACCTCTACCGAAACATGAAACTATGAATTCATTAACTGACATCATTATGTATTTATCTTGCTACTTATCTTACTCTTATCTTACTGACTTATGTACTGTACTTATCTTTTTTTGGTAAAATATATCAATTTTTGGGCTTGTATTCAAAATATATAAAGCTTGTATATAAAGCAATGTGTTCAAACAATAAAGTGTAAATAAATAAATATGTATAAAAAAATTGGTAAAAACTGTTTTTTTTTTTTTTTTAAAGATTCGTATAATTCTCATTTCAACAAACCATGTCATGTCATAAACCGATCCCATAGTTTCAGGCTTCGGAAAAGTAGCGGTTACATCCGATTCGGTTTAGTTGTATAAATAGCCCAGTCCAAGTGTACAAGGTCGGGTAGTTTTGATTTTTTGGTATGTTATACGTACCAGGGCCCTATAAAAATGCAAGTTTTCAACTTCGGCAGGCAACCGCGGGCACTGCGACCTCAAGGAAATTGTGAAATTTTCGACGATGTTCCGGTTTTTACGTAATATCTCTTAAACAGTGCGTTTGGTGGAAAAAAATCGTACTTTCATAAATAAAACTAAAGCGTTTTCTTCTATAAAGATTTCTGTGATTTCTGTACAACATAAATAGCTCCCAAGACACAAATTTTCGAAAATCGGAATTTGTTGGCAAGAAATTCTAAGTGTTGTTATCAGTTATAAATGTATACTACAACCGTCAGCGTCTGATGCTGGAGTCTAAGGTGGATCAGGGAACTAATTGAAATTTGACGTAGAACTATTTTTTGCGGTGAGGTTTAGTTCAATCAACCGTGAGATATCTGAGATATCCCATTCCCTTTCCTTACCAATCCTCTTTCCGAATCCTTATTCTTAATTCCGAAAGGTAGACAGTGCATCTGTGGTCGTGTCAACTTTTGTCATTTTTGACTGATGTTGATATGTGAAGCAAATCCTAGCAAAATACAAATATCACGCGCACGGCATTTGAAAATATTCAGCATAATGAGATATGGGTGTTGATTTCATCACATTATATTACCTCATAGATGAAATGGTGCGGGATAGGATACTCGTAAGATAAAGCCCTTGTTTCCTTTACAATCTATAAACCTTCGTTACGAGCGACGACGGTGATAGGTTGTATTAAATTTAATACAATAATCTGCAATAATTATTGCAGATTAATTCTCAACAAGACTGCTGATTGGTTTATATTTTTATTTTAACCTTTTCAAAGGTAATTAAAGTTTTTTACCGTCGGTGATTTTATCAAAAATTTTAATTCATAGGTACGGTACAGCTTGTCATGTCACCGGATACAATATATACAGATTGTGCACGAAATCATTGGCCATCGGGAATATTCGGATATGTTCGCCAAACGTCGAATTCATAAATATATAGAGCTACCTATTGCCCCCGAAATATTTTTATCAATAGATAATAAATTTTATACGTATATATTTGCTTTCGTCAACTGTTACCAACGTCATTTTAATTACCTTTTTATATTTAATTTTCAAAAAGGTATCCTGTCAATGGAATAATGATGTCAAAATCATTCACTAATGCCTTGAAAGCCGCATTATTATTATTGATAAAGATGACGAAGAATTCAAGACAAGGAAATCCTATAAATAAATAAGCCTATAAGCCGGTGAAATTATTTTTAATATATCTTTACTTTTTAACGGAAGAAAAATAATTTAAAAATACGTCCGAGGAAAACTATTTTTACAAGGTGCAACAGAGAGTACGTGATGCAAATGGTTTTTTCCGTACAAGAATCCGTAAAATTGTAAGAGCTCATGACAACAGCTCAAATTCATCAGAAACTTAAAAACAAGGTAAACCGAAAAATTTTTTTATTGAATCTTGACGATTTTGACTATTCTGTTGTAGGAAGAGCTGTGCATAATTTCCATTTGAGGTTTAAGCAAGTGCCGACACTCAAGTCTTTAGAATTGATACTAAAAAGTCATTGATTTCAAAAATTCTTCGTCAGTTGAGTGTTCGGTTCACTAAAACTAACAAGAACTGAAAAGTGTTGATGGTAAAGGATGATGAAAGATTGAAACGGATAGAATTGTTAGATTTGATTAAAAGATTTCGATCTGATGAAACTTGTGTACATGCGTCATATATCACAGGTAAAAAATGGACTGATTCTACAGGAGAAGTTATAAAACAAGTAATTTCTACAGGACAACGTCTTACACGCAGGCAGTAACAATGAATTTATTCCCGGGGCTTTATTAATGTATAAATCTACTGATACAAAAGTATTTTATCACAATGAGATGAACAGAGACAATTATGAAAAATTGCTAGGTAATCAATTGATTACTAACTTACCTAAAAATTCGGTTTTGGTCGTTGATAATACTGCATATCATAATAAATTGCGAAAAAGCCTCCGAATTCAAATATATGTTAAACTGGTTCGTAACATTAACGTCGATCCAACTTGGACAAAGCCACAAATTTACCAAGTTATTCTTCGTCATAAGAAAAGATTTGTGGAATACCTACTCTATTGACTAAATTTTAGCTGAATATGAACACACTGTATTGAGAATACCGCCATATCGTCCGAATGTCAATCCGATTGAAAACATATGGTCGCAGCTGAAGGGTTATGTAGCTCAAAGAAATGTTATGAATATGATCACAGTGAAAAAATGTTATTGGAAAAACATTATATAATTGGTCCAGATGAATGGAAAAAAATTGTGATGGCACAATCAAATGCGATGATGAATATAGAAAATATGAACATGCCATTGGTGATTTTATGGGCAGGATAATAATAATCAATAGGTACTTCTGAAAGTTCTGATGATTCTGAAAGTGATGATAAAGACTACTATTATTCTGATTATGACATGGAAGATATTGAATACATACCACCAGAGGGTCAACTAAAGTCTCCTATCTGATTTGACGTTTGACTCCTATACGTTTGACTGATGATTGATATATAGGTGTTGACTGATATATGTATATATGTATAGGTAATTATTATATATGATATAGATGTTGAATTTTTAAGATATAATGTGAATAAGGCTAATAAAAGCAATATAAAGTTATATCTACATACATTACACAATATATAGATACTTATTATAATTAATTATCTAGTATGCAAATATACATAAATAAATAAATAGGACCTAAGTAGAACAAATGTAATACGATTATCTATACTAATATAATAAAGAGGTAAAATTGTGTGTTTGTAGGTATGTCGGGGGTAATCTCTGGAACTACTGAACCGATTTCAAAAATTATTTCACAAATAGGAAGAGCTACATTATCCTTGTTTAATATAGGCTATATTTTATTTTGAAATTTTGAAAAAGAAATCTTTTATAAACCGAAGCGAAGCGAGGACGGGCGCCATCTTGCAATATAGTGACTTGTTTAGTAGAGATATAATGTCATTAGTTTTTCAAAGGAACATACAGCTCTATTATAATTCTCTGCGCTGATTCGTGACATATTGTTCATAAACTTTGGTATTTATCTCGTAATAAAGTAAGGTACAGTCGCCAAATTTCGTCCCCGAACCTAATTTCGTCCCCTTCCGTTTTTTTTCTTCCAACAAACGCCATCTAGTTTTGATATCCCGAATCAAAAGTTAGTTACCTCAGTCGGCCATTGTAGAAAAGTAGCAGTGAAACGTCGCTCCTACAACAAGATATTTAAAAAAGGAAAAAACTGTTCAAGGTGAGTTTTTGATTGAAATATTCTCGGACTTGATTAAATATTGATATGCTTGACTTCTTGAAACGTAAGTTTTGTCAAAATGAACATTATTACATATGATTTAAAACGATAAGAAAAATTTTAGGTTATGACATGTGTTTTTTGTTGAATGGATGTTTATTAAAACAAATAACAAATTCCTAATAACGTCCCCCTACGTGGACCTAATATCGTCCCCGGGACGATATTTAGGTAACTTCACCTTACTTTTAAGTTTATTTTCTATAACTGTTTTCTATATTTATTTAATATTTTTCTTTATACTTTAGATGCCAAAGAAAAGGCTGTGGGATCCTGAAGCAATGAAAAAAGCTGTTGAAGCTGTACGAACGAAAGAAATGGGTTATAAAAAGGCAGTAAAGTTATTTAACGTCCCAAGAGCTACTTTGAAAGATTACGTGAAAAATTCTGGAAAATCTATAGAAAATGTAGTTTCTGGGAAAATGGGAAGAAGACCAGTTTTGCCGGTAGAATTAGAAGAGGAGCTGGTAAACTATTGCTTGCAAATGGAGAAGAATTACTATGGTGTTACTGCTTCTGATTTAAAACGAATGGCTTTTCAATTGGCTATGAGGAATAATATTCCACATCCATTTTCTCAGACCATAAAGAAGGCGGGCAAAAAATGGATGAAGTTATTTATGGCTCGTCATCCTGATTTGTCATTCCGTAAACCAGAGTCATTATCACGAGCTCGTGTACAAGGTTTTAATGCAGAAAACGTTAAGACTTTTTTTGACATATTGAAACCTGAACTACAAAAGATTGGTTTCAACCCTAATAAAATATTTAATGTTGATGAAACTGGTATCAGCACTGTTCAGCATAAAGTCAGAAAAATCCTGACTGTGAAAGGCAAAAGAGAAGTTCACAAATTGTCATCTGCTGAAAGCGGAGCATTAGTGACTATTGTTACTTGTATGTCAGCTACTGGTCAGCTTATTCCTCCATTGATGGTGTTTCCAAGAAAAAACATGAAAGCTGAACTACTTGATGGAGCACCTCCAGGCACCATTAGTGGATGCCACCCGTCTGGTTGGATCCAGCCTGAGCTGTTCACAAAATGGCTAAGACATTTCGTGTCCATAGTAAAACCATCTAAAGAAGACCCTGTTTTGCTGGTATTAGATGGTCATTACAGCCATACAAGAAATTTAGACGTGATTGACATTGCACGTGAAAATGGTGTATCTGTAATCTGCCTCCCCCCTCATTCAACTGATCATATGCAGCCTTTGGATGTCTCATTTATGTTTCCTTTAAAAACATACTATGCCCAAGAAATAGAGAATTGGTTGACAAATCATCCAGGGCGGGTTGTTACTCACTACCAAGTTGGAGAAATATTTGGAAAAGCTTATGCAAAAGCTTGTAAAATTGATACAGCAGTAAATGGATTTCGGAAAACGGGAATATTTCCACTTAACGAAAACATTTTCGACGACTCACCACATGCCCCTTCTTCAACCGATGCAAACAACACAACATCTTTGGTAAATGATGTCTCATCACCTTCGGACTCCACAAGGTCAAGACCAACAACATCAACTCCATTATCACGATCAGGAAACTCTTCATCGCCATTTATAGTTCCAGCGCAGATGTGCAGCCTGTTCTAATGATTGAACCACCTTCAACCTCAACTAGACGGGGCAAAGCCATGATAGTCACGTCCTCACCGCATAAACAAGAAATAATGGATGCAGAAAAGAAGCGGAAGGAGAAGGATGAAAGAGTAGCGGGAAAAAAAAGGGACAGAAGTGTGGAAAAAATTAAAACAGCAGGTAACAACAAAAATAACAATAAAACCAACAAGCGACAAAAGCAACAGTCTTCTGACGAGGAAACATCTGATGATGACCCAATTTTGGTCTCTACTGACGAAGAAGATAGCGATAATGATGACGCTGAATGCCCAGTTTGTCATAAAAGCTTTTCCCAAGACAAAAAGGGAGAAAAATGGATAAGGTGCATCAAATGTTTCCAATGGATGCATGAGGATTGCGTTGAAAATCCAGGACCTAAATTTATCTGTACAACTTGTCTGGAAAATTAGAATTACTTAAACCATATCAATGATTGACAAAGGTCTGATTAGATATTATAATATGATTACTAAGTACTAATTTTATATAATATTATTATGAATACACTTTAAGTTCACATACTGATTATTGCGATCTTAATATCGTCCCCGGGACGAAATTAGATGCCCAAAAATATATTTTTAGAATTTGTAATTTTTTGTTAAAGCTATCTTTATAGAAGTTGTAACAAACTTAACGAGTTTTTGATTATTTTTAAGAATAAAGGAGTATTGTACCTAATGTTTGACGTTTTATTTATTATTTTACCTATAATATTTTTCTTTCTACAATTTTTTTACAAAAAGGGGGCGATATTTGGCGACTGTACCTTATACAAGACGTGGATGATGTCGGGTGTTTCCCGATTAGCCGATGGCCATGTTATCGTAATGTATCTACACTATATGTTATTTAGTTGTTAATCTTATTTTACGTCACACTACTGAGCAAAGGCTTTCCCTGTTTACTTCTTAAATTAGAAAAATATAGAAAATAGACATCGAATCCAAACGCTTATTACTGAATAAATGTAATATATCATTTTTAATTCTTACTATTTTCTACTTACGTCCTCAGGGTTCAATCCGCCAGGAATAAGTGTCCCGTCTTTTGAACAGAAACAGTATGGCAACTGGCATTCCGACGTCTCGCACTTGACGGCCAGGTCCAGAGGGGCTTCCGTCACCGGCGCTGGCGCTAAGAAGAAATATGAGACATTTTAGAAGAGGAAAATAGTGATGTTAAAGAAAATTGAATGTATAGATGCATATTTTTTTAGTTGTAAGAACATAATTAACAAATATAGCCATCAGCCTATATATTAGGTCGGGAAAAAAGTTTATATACAAACAAATTCAGGACATTTTTTTTTTAAAGTTTAATTACAGTTAATTATATTATAATATATATGTGTCGTTTTGTTCTATAACTTGTTGCCATTTTGTAGGTAGTGACATGATCCCGTTGCTGTAGAAATTTTGGGATTTTTGGTCAAAAAATTGCGACAAGTAGTTTTGACAGTCCTCTCTTGATGTTATAGTGGAGTGTAGGCTCTCTTGATGTTAACCTTGATTTTGTGGTCAATGCCCAGTTCATCAGCAATGTCGTAACTACTTATATGCCGATCTTGCTGCACTTTTTCACAAATGTCATCAACTTTATCGGTAACAGGGCGACCGGAGCGAACTGCATCTTTAACATTAAGATTTCCTGACTGAAAACGCTTAAACCAACTTTGTGCTACTCTTACTGACACTGCATTAGGTCCATAAACGGTACAATTTTTTTTCGCGGCTTGTATCGCATTTTTCCCTTTTTTGTAATAAAACTAAAATGTATTAAATTTCTTCGTTAGATTCACTCATTTTCTTGGAGAGAAAAACAATTGAAAAATGGCGGGATACAGTTTTTTATTTTTTTAAATGTTACCTTTTTAATTGTATCATAACCAGCCAGGTACAAACAGTTCAATCAAAGATATTGGATCACAACTTCATAGATACAAAATACTAAAAGACTTTCTCCCCAACCTATTATGTCTCTCAACTGCTGGATATAGGCCTCTCCCAAAGCTCGCCACCACACATGATCATCCAACCACCACCGACGAACTTCTTCGAGTCGTCGATCTACCTGGTTAGAGACCGTCTCACAGTGCGCTTGCCGGTACGTGGCCGCCACTCGAGGACTCGTCTACCCCATCGGTTATCAGTCTTGCGGCAAATATGATCTGCCCACTGTCACTTCTGATGAGCCTGCTGATTCTGTGAGCTATGTCGGTGACTTTAGTCCTTTAGGAAATCTCTTCGTTTGGGATCTTATCACACAAATAAATTCCGAGCATAGCTCTCTCCATAGCTCGCTGGGCAACTTTAAACTTATGGATCAGGTCCACGTTTCTGCACCATACGTCATAACTGGCAGGATGCACTGATAGAAAACTTTCATCTTCAAGCATTGTGGTATAGGCGACGGGAAGAGCATTTTCTCCAATGCTGCCCAGGCAAGCTGATTGCATCTATTGACCTCTTTGCTGAAGTTAAACTTGTCTAGTTTGATAGTCTACCCAAGAACAACTTCGAATGCCATATCTTCGACGCTTTCCGTTCTCGGAAGAACATATTCATTGAACATAATATTCGTCTAATCTATAACTAATTATTCAGCCATGAAGTCATGAAGTCAGCAACTATATCATTGACGAAACGAAGATGCTAGATGTACTTCACATTGATTCCACGTCCTCTCCAGTTAGCATCCTAATGCATCTTCCGGCACGTTTGTCACGCCCATCACGGTTTGTAGTGGTACAGGGCGAAGATAGTGTTCATCATAAATAATGTTACCGTTTCTCAACAGTGGCTATTTTGAACTTGGACATTAGACTTTAGACATTATTGAAAGTTAGACTTACAGTTATGAATTCAAATATTTTTTTTAATTTAAAGCTAGGTTATTCTTTTTTCAAATTCTCCAGCAACACCCGTTCATTTTCAATCAGAGTATTTTTATTTGCACAATATTCTATTCTTACACTGGTAACATTTACATTTTCAATCCATCACCATACAAAATACTGTACTCATAGTTGGCTTTTCATAAGCATACTTTTTAGTAACATCTAAGCATACTAGCTTGGCAGCATACTTTTGTATAACTAAATTCCAGCCAAGTAACACAACGTGTATATACCAGCCTTTGCTTCACAAAGTTCGTTCTTCACAAAGATCTTAGCAACCAATATATAAACTCCTTTTACTCAAAGGTACTCTGACTAAAATACCTATAACTATACAAGTTTTACCTATCAGTTAGTAGACTTTACTTACTTGTAGATATCGGTCCACATCTAGCCTCGGCTTTAAAGGTACAGAACTTGCTAATGTCATCAAAGTACAATCCGGAGGGACATCTGTTCAAATAGGGATATCCATCGACGCACTGAAAGGATAATTTAATTAATTAATTACCTACGCGTTTAATTATAAACGGTAATATGTGTAAATATTAGCTCAGGCTATAAAATCGAAAGAGAATGTTACTAGAACTTTTGGATATATTGAGAAAGGTCAATGAATTCAAATAAAATAAAATTTATCATTTGTGTTCTTTTTACCCGACTTTGGCAAAGTCAAAAGTTCAGAATGTTAACACCAATCCAGAAAATCAAAAGTTATCTCATCGCGGGCGTGCCGCCTACCTTTAAAATTTAGATATTTAGAAGTGGATGTGAGAATAGGGTTGGGAAGGATGGAAAATAAAGAGTATAACGTAACAACCCATTACACTCCCCATCCTTCTTTGAAGGGAATAGAGTGGGATAGGCTGTAAGAGTATAAAGGAGTAAAAAAGGGTTTCTTTTATCTCATTATACCGTTTACGCGATGAAACAGGACGGGATAGAATGGGATGGACTTGGTAATGGGATATAGCATATCTCACTCACTTCCAAAACACCTGTGGTAAAGTGATGGTAGGAATATCGAATATCGATCTTGCAAAGTATTGGTTTTGCAATTCGGGATAAAGTATATGTAAGTCATGTTTTTACGCAGTTAATATTTTCATCGTTTAATTACTTAAAGCAAACATAAATAATTACTTATACATATAATTATTGAAAATTGGTATTTTTAACGCCACGCAATATATAAGTATCTCTAGTGGTACATTGATAGGTGCTGCGATTTCTAGATGACATTTTCTAAATTAATTTTATACACGTGCAATGTGCATTAACGTTCTCTTAAAAACACCGTAACATTTTATATTAGATTTAACAGCGCTGGAAAGGAAGTGTTGTCTATTTTCTAAGCGTACAAAGAGAATTTTAAAATTCAAGTGGCGTTAGGTAATCTAAACACGTTCGTGTGAATAACAAAAATGTTGAAAAAATCCGGCAAACGAAAGACAAAACAAAGTGTTTGTTACCTATCGAAGGTATATACCGACCATACAAATATATCGATTATATGATCGTGTGCGCGCGTCGACGTATTATTATGGTTAAAATAAGATCATTGTCAACAAACTCCTGTTTATCAAGTTTATCCGAAACCAGTTGGACCAAATGTAATGTCAATTTTGGATGCCAAATACTTCAATAATATTCCTCTAGATATAGAAAACATGTTGTGAAATAAACTGACCTGACCTCATTCTAGACTAGATGTTTCTTGTACCTAATTTTGTTCTAGAAATAAACAGAACAACTGCAATAATGCAACCGAAAGCGCAGATTTGTAGTCATTAACTTTTAATATTGTCACGTCATAATAAAATTTAATTATTAACATTATTTTTAATTAGTAGAAACTATGCTTTATTTTAGTGGTAAAATGCGGCAATTAACTGCTAGATAAAAGAAATATTACGACAACAAAATCTTGTGCAACGACATGGGTACCCCATACAAAAGATGATAACAGTCGTAAACAAATTTTGTGTAGGTACAAATTCTCATAAATGTCAAGTATTTCATTCTATACTGTAGATACTGTGCGTATTTTGTGCAATCTAATTAAGGAAACAAAGATACAACTAGCATTTTGGTTATCTATTTTTTTGTAGTCACTGCTATTGACACCACTATTTTAAGTATTTAGGTCTGCAATTTATCAGATTTAGAGTCTTTCTCACCGCCCCCTAATAAAATAACTGTTAACAATCTGATAGGTAAATTATCTGCCTTCTAAATCTAGCTGATACTGACTTTTCGATAAAGTATAACGTTACGACAATAAAGTATAATTAAACATTTTTTTTGCTCTTGAAGTAAGTAAATAAGTACACATTATTGCACACCTAAGATTACAATGAGTAATTGATATGTATTAATATCAAGTAGGGTAGATGTCAACCACGTATATACATCTACCCTCAACGGGAGGCGCGCTGGTTCTCTGCGCCCTCAGTCGAAAATAAAGCACGTCGAACCCAAGTTGCGTTTTATCAATTGTGTTCCCGTATCTATCAGTAATACAAAAACAAAAATATATATTTGTATACAAAAGGTAGGCCTTATCGTTGAAGCGATGCCTTCCAGGCAACCTGACTTTCTGATACCTTCTGGTAAAGTATCAGGAGGTGGTGTAAATAGTCCCCTTAGGTTTGCATTTCATCAGATACAAATCCTAATCGACTTCTAAATCTTCAAAGGAAAGCGTCGTATTCGGGGCCGTCCCAATGTTTGTCATTCTTGTCATGTTTGTGAGTGATTCTGGCAAAGTATCACGCATATTCTTGTGTCGATGTAAGGACTACCAGGTGGATTGTCTGCTTTTTAACAGAAGACAATCTACCATCTTTTTAATAAAAAAAAATACAGAATCCAGAGGAAGCAGTTATTTATCATCACCTGATAGAATCGTCTGCAGGTAGCTGGATCAGCAAAGTTGCCGTTGCCTTGGGTACCTTCGGGACAAACGTACTCTTCGCCTTCCTTATCTTTTTGCTGACATCTCACTGGAAAATCAATTTAAATTGTTGAAACCATTTATGGATCGTACACATTAAAATTTGCTAGTGAATGGTTGATGGCTAGTTCATGACTTATAATTAAACATTTTTTTGCTCTTGAAGTAAGTAAGTAAATAAGTACACATTATTGCACACCTAAGATTACAATGAGTAATACAAAAACAAAAATATATATTTGTATACGAAAGGTAGGCCTTATCGTTGAAGCGATGCCCTCCAGGCAAACTTTGTGCGAAATTATTCCCATCCGGTCCGAATTCTTGTATCAGTAGCAACTTGGCCCGATTTTTTTTTAATTTGTAGTGTTAATGTGTCCCAAATTGTCGGGACAGGTGTTATCATTCAAAAATATTGTATATACTTTTTTAATTCCTTTTCGTGGTCCTAGTCATTTTTTTACTTTGTACAGTCGACAAACAAACACGTTTACGATTTTTACCCTATTAATTATTTATATCTCTCGTCTCCAATCTGCCCCGCGGTCGGTCCTATTTTTCAATCTACACTTATCTATCATACGAGTACGTACGTATATCAAAATAGAACGTATTTAAGTAGAACAATTAAAAAACTGGTTCAATTGTCAAAATCGCAGGCTTAAATCCCATCACAGCTTATGTAGGTATTAGGGTGGAGCGATTTTCTTTTTTATTTATTTTTGCTTCAGCATACCTGTTAAAAGTTGCTATTATAGGTCATAACTAAACACAATAAAACTCAATTTGCTTACGCTATGTTTAGAGGTGCCCCCATCATCATAAATTTTTGAATAATTTAACCAAATCTCATGAAATCGCAAACATTCTATAAACGCTGAACCACATCCTAAGCGATGCTTTATTAGTATAAAATAAACAAAATTGAACTTGAAACGTCCGTGTTCTGATCGGTAGGTAAACGGGGTGCGGGGGAGGGGTATTTTACATTTCGCTCTCTCACACCAACGGAATGACATTTAGTCAACTCGCGCGCGTACAAGAGTTCACTTTTTTGTCGTGCACCTAAGTACTTGACGCATCGAAATATACCCCTGGGAACGAGATATTTAATGTAAGTAATATTTTTCATCTTTATTACTCGCAGTTTTGTTCATAACTTTTGTACTATTGTTTATATTCTTTGTCTTGATTACAGAAATATGTCTCAAGTTAAAACACGACAAATGACGAGCTGTCCTGTGTTTGGTTTGCCAGAAAAGTTACCTGTTTCTCAGTTACCAACTTATAACGACGTAATGAAAAATTATCTTTTTATCAAACATGAATTAAAGCCCGATAAAACAACAAAAGAGCCAACAGTTCATGAAATATCCGAAATATTGGCTCAAGAAGTTTTAGAAATATGGCAAAAATCGTCGCTGCCAACTGTAAGTGTAAAAAGAATTCTACAATTGATTCGCTCTTATCACGACAAATACAGACGCTTAATGAAACCATATAAAGGCCGTCAAACGAACATTAAATACCAAGAAAACATTAATAAATTTATATCAGAATCCCATAGCTTGTTTGATATTTGCAGCTGCAAATGCAAAGTTATCTCGAATTGTAACTGTGTTAAAGGTAGTCGTGTTCCCAAGGAGGAAGTAAATTTCTTACTAGATCAAAGAACGAGCAGAAAAATGATGATAGGCGGTGTGGATGTGGTTGCAACTGTAAAAAATAAGAAAAAACAAGATTGAAATGAAAAAAGTTTATCGCGTAACAGAGAGGTAAACTATTTTGATAAACCTTGTTGTTCTCGTTCTTTGACTGATAACTTGCCAAGCGAAAGCAGCAGCTCATGCAATAGTTTACTTGTGCCATCTTCTAGTCCTCAGTATGAAAACCCGGAACAGTTGAAACACAAAGCTTCGCCACCTCAAAAAAAAAAGAGACTGAATTTACCATCTTTAGCCCTTGCCTGTGATCGTACTGGAGTTTCGGATAGAGCCGCTGCCATTATAGCTTCTTCTGTCTTAAAGGATGTTGGCATTATTTCATCTAACGATCCAAGTCTTGTTATTGATCGTTCAAAGTTGCGCCGTGAACGAACTAAAGTCAGATCAACTTTACAAGAATCTGACTGCAAGAAAATTATTCGTGGTATGTATTTTGATGGGAGAAAAGATAAAACTTTGGTTCGTATTGAGAAAGAAGGGAAATTTTACAGAAAACGGGTCATAGAAGATCATTATGTGATATTATCGGAACCAGGAAGCAACTATTTTGGGCACGTCACGTGTGAGTCGGGAACTGCTAAAGGTATAAAAGATACTATGATAAATCACTTGAAATCTAAGTCCGTAAAACTGAGTGAAATAGCTGTAATTGGCTGCGATGGAACAGTGGTGAATACAGGTTTCAAAGGTGGTGTTATTCGTCTGATGGAAGAAGAACTAAACAGACCATTGCAGTGGTTTATTTGCCAATTACATTCTAACGAATTACCACTGCGACATTTGTTGTTACATTTAGATGGCAAAACTACAGGGCCCAAATGCTTTTCCGGTGCCATCGGATCTCAACTACAAAATTGTCATACAATGCCGATAGTCAAATTCACCGTTATACCCACAATATTACCTGCAATTACAAAGAGAGACCTGAGTACCGACCAAAAATATCTTTATGATGTAATGACTGCTATCAGTACTGGTATATTTCCTTCTGATTTAGCTAATATGGAAATTGGACAACTTAACCATTCCAGATGGCTAACAACAGCTAATCGAATTTTAAGGTTGTATGCCACTAAAACTGACCCAGAAGAAAAGTTAGTAGTATTAGCCACGTACGTGATGAGGGTTTATGGACCGATGTGGTTTACAATAAAATCTAATTCTTCGTGCATTAACGGAGCCAAGCACATATGGCAAACTATTAGTCTTAGTCGCTATTTGAACGCCAATATGAAGACAATTATTGACAAAGTAATCCAGCGAAATGGATATTTCGGTCACCCAGAAAATCTTCTTCTTGCCATGCTTGGCGATGACAGAGAGGTTATAAGGGATCTTGCATACCGAAGAATTATAAAAATTAGATCAGAGAATGTTCGAGGGCTTCGAAAGTTTAAGGTGCCTGCATTTAATTTCGATGCAAAAGATTATACGGACATTATTATGTGGCGAGATTTTGAGATAACGGAACCACCTCTTACTTTAAATATGTCCGATGAAATCTTGAAAGACATAGTCAAAAATGGTCTCGGCATGTGTCAGAATATTATTGATTTTCCATGCCACATCCAAGCCGTAGAACGCTGCATCAAGTTGGTGACAGAAGCATCAAATGCAGTTTGTGGGGAAAATAAACGAGATGGTTTCATTAGGGCAAGATTACTTTCGCGTAAACGAATGCCTAGTTTCAATACAAAAAAACAATTTGATATTTAAATATGTTTTTTTAATGTTTCTAATTAATTTTTACAATAAATGAAAAAAAGAGAAAAAAAAGTTTTTTTTTTCAATATTCAGCTGTTCTGGGGCACCTCTAAACGTTATGACTGGTGGGTGAAACTTTGTGCTTTTGTTTTATATATTACAAGACAACTTTTTATCGCTATGCCGTTGAAATAAAAAGAATTTTTCAAAACTCCATACATTATCACTCCACCCTAGTAGGTATCTAATAGACTCTATTAAATAGAGTAATAGACTCTATTAAAAAAGAATACTAAGTAGCGGTATTATTTTTTAAACTTAAAACATACATTACAATTTTATTTCGTGAGAAGCGCTCCTTTGAACTGATCACTGTGACGGACGCTTTCTAATTTACGGTAATCTCATTGATCAAGGGGTGGACTAGATATTATTGTTAATACAAATGTGACAACAACAAGTAAACACTGATTACTTTTGTATTTTAGGTATTTTGTATTTTATTGTATTTTTTTACCCCTGATTTTAAATAGGTAGATTAAAAAATAATACACAGGAATTCAATTTTTATTATTTTAAAGTATCTATTTTATCATATTTAAATAATATTCAGTATACACTGATTATTTATTAAATTCATTATAACCCATTCAATATTCAATAAATACCAATGTTATTATTTATTTCTGTAGCGTATTATTTATTCGGTACTAGTTTTACTGTACCGCTACTGTAAAACTAGTAGCGGTAGGTACGGGTTGCTACCAATTTTTACAGTCGGGACACGTTGCGTTGGCACTATTTTTAAATAAATATTAAAAATGGGCCAGATTCGCGAAACAGGATGGGGATAATTCTTTGGACGCGAGGAGATGTATGCTAACACTAGAATAATAAATAGGCACTGCCTTGTACTGTCTATATTCTTAGTGCTTTTACGATTTACAGAACAACATAATTACATTTGTAAAGCAAGACTTGTAACGATGATGCGATCACTTCAAGTGTAACGAAATGTGGAACCATTGTTCCGAGGATAGTTCCGAGTTGAAAGCTTCTTGGAAAATCGGAATAAAAGTTTCTTGATTTAAAATACGAAATCATATTGTTCAATCACTCGAATATCAAGCCACTAACGCATCGTCAACGTCCTAATTACTCTACCATTTTAACTTTACGATTTATATTTACGATCGGAGTTGCTCGAATCTCATTTTGTTATCCGTTTATCTACGTTGCTACTTAATATGTGTATCTATTATATAATAATATCTTAATATCTAACAATAACCCTTACACCCCGCAGTTTTATGCCTAACATTATCATGCATTAGTTCGGTCCGAATACTAATATAGAGTAACGTATATATCTACATACATAATTACACAACCTGTTACATTGTCAACAATACCATTTCAAGAATTCAACTTTAGCATTAAAAAGTCATTAGTTGCTGACCATTCACCTCCGTAGATCTTTTTTATGTAATGAATGTTACTGTAATTGTCGAAATATTTTTAGATTTTGTTTTCAACATAACTATATTATGTCTTTTTAGATTTTCTACAACTCCGTGTTACTTTTGCAATATAACATATACCTACGTATCTTAGTCTGAAATAATCATCTGTGAGTATATCATGTTATTTTTGAAGTACACGGTCAATTTCACGAGGTAACCACCTTTTTACATACTAAGTATCAAATGTGCATAAATAAAACAAGTTTTCAAATGCATGAACTCAAACTTGGCCTAGTATCAGGTTCGATATAATGTTGGACCTAGACATATTTTACTTATTGCCATACCACCTAATCACGGTTATGTTTGTCTACGTTTAACAAGCATTAATGTTTGAGTCATGATTTCTCTTCTAGTACTTCATAACTCATATAACTAATCGTTTGGACAATTTACGGGTCCATACACCAACTCTATTTTTGGATAAATTAACGAATACAATAAAATCAACTTATGAAAAACTATTTAAAACTAAATTGTTAAAAACTAAAGTATTAAAGACTAGCATAAAATATAAAATGTCCTAATAATTTCTGGGAACCATTATTTTGAATACACGTCCGAACACCATATTTAATGAAAGAGAAAGTCTTGTGCAAAACGTTCGAGTCCTTATCAATATAAGTTATTATTATTCTCTTCAGAGTTATCATGCAGTCACGATCGTATTATATCACTTTAAGTCATGAAAAACAGAGGAGCTTTCGTGTTTTCATTATTATGACTCTCGGAAATTTGATTTTTGATTCGTTCTTGTAACGTTCGTGCTATTCGCTTAAACGTTACGTAAGAAAATCTATAGGTATTTAGATCAAATTAAATGCTAAGGTCCAAGTGCAGCATTGAATTTTTTCATTAGTATTGAATGAACCGGTTTTGTAGCAGAGAACAAGATATGACTTCAATTTAACTTTGTTTGTAAACGCGCATTTTTGCAATTGACTCAATTATAGATACCTAACACATAAATAATGACTACATATTAGGGTTAAATTGATACCTATTTATAGGTGCGCCTTAATCGAAAAGCCTTAATTTCTGTGAGGCAGTCAGGACGTGAGTAAGTACAGGTAGTAAGTGTCAATATCCTCGATTACAACCGGTCACAAGGCTCAATGTCAAGTGAAAGAATGAACGTGTCTGACGAATTCTAATTACGTCTCTACATGCGTACATTACCGTGCACTTTCTAAAAAGTACTATACACTTATAAATTCGTCACGTAAACAAATAAGGTGCAAGCTTTTCGTACATCATCAAAGTTAACGAATCATTGATGAAATATATTAACGCTTTCACATGCTGTAAAATGTATTAGATCGTTATGTATAACTGAATCATAATCCACCATGTAAATAACTTTCACTTTAAGTATCATTTCGCTGTTATGTGAACATTGTTAACAAATTGATGAACTGAAATCAGTTTAATGAACATTACAAACGTTACGTTAAATCGCTTGCATAAGATTACGAACCCGCGTGTGTTATTATAAGAAATATATTTCAAAATTGTTAACAAACGAAAAGGCACTTTAGGCACACATAAGATACAAATATATTTGAGAAGATAAAAAGTCAACTAACCGTTGGTCAAAATGGCACAGATAGCAAATATTCGCATAAATAAGCCGGCCATGGCGGTTCGCGCACCGTTCACTTGTAGCGGCAACATTGGCGTACCTTTCACCGTCGCGCGCGCACTGCGTCAACTTTGAGTAGGTCCGGGCTGCCTATGCCCACCGAGTGCCGAAGCCGTCGTCGCCTGCCGACCTCCGCAAACGGCTTTCTCCTCCCAAACCCCTGACTCTAAGTCATTACCGCTAACGTTTTTATTACTTATTATTTTATTAATTAATATTGCTCCATCACTAACACTAATATTTACGTGAGCGATCTAGGCATTCACCTTTACTTACCTTTTGGCATACTTAATCAAAATTTGTCCTTTACCAATGGATTATCATGATTCAAGTCCTAAAATCGCATAGACATTAATTAAAAATTGTTGGTCCATATCTATAGGTACATATAATACAATCGTAACACAGCAGTCTTTGTACATGAAATATTTTTTTGAATAAAGTAATTGTTGTGTAAAGTACGAGTGGTACAGAGCCCAACACAGTATTTTTTAGAATCGTCTGTCTGAACGCGCATCACGCAACAACCACTGAACGGATATTAAGAAAACTTGGCACAATTATGGCTTATGTACCAATTTTATGGTACATTTTATCTAGATAAATTATAAAGTTCCCACGGGAATCACAAGTTCACGCGAACGTGGCACCGCTAGTTATCTATATAAACGCGACCATTATGCTTTCTCGTATACATTAGAAGTCAAGACGACAATTAAAATTCTTTTAAAAAGGTGCTCCGGGGACATTACCTCTCCATTTCTCATCGCTAGTGGCTCAATCAGCTCCTTTCCCTTTATCTTTTCTATCAGTTTTATTTGACTTTTGTCAGCAACACGTTTTTTTTTAATTGTTTCTCTATATATAACTTATGTAGATATTTTATTTATATAATATATTTATTAATTATGTATACCTTATATGTATTATATATTTATTCTTATATATGTGTGCAAGTGTATGTATATGTAATAATACGTAATAAATGTCCTCCGGCCAGGTGGACTGACGACTTGAAGAATGTCGCCGGTAGTGGCTCGATGAGAAATTGAAAGACTAATTGAACTTCTCTCATCAACCCAAAGATTGGCTGGTAGAGAATGCCTTAAGTCATTAAGCTCGCCTTTCGTACTATATTGTACAATGAAGTGTAAAAATAATAAATAAAACTGTTATTTTTATAGCAGAAAGACATCCCATGAAACGTTTCCCGTCACATGGATTCCAATCTACTTCCGCGGCAGACACGCCGCAGGACCGCGGATATTAGACATCCAATTCCTTCTTGGGATGATGGGATAAGATGCCTTTATCCCATTATACTACTTACACAATGGAACGAGAGTATGTAGAAAACAGTTATACCGCTGAATACATAATACTTCTTACTTAACTATACCTATTTAATGTCTAAATTATAATACTTACCTATGTACTTCTGGTGAAGTTTATGATTAAAAATCAATTACACCAATAGCTTGACATTTTAGAGTCTGTCTCAGTCTAGACAAATCTCGTCACTTTTATTGTATTGGGAAATATTAAAACATTTATTATCTGTACAAAGCCATTTGAATACAATAGCATTATTAAGTAATTCATTGTGTCTTACATTGAACTTACCTAACGTAGATTTATATGGAAAATAGGTAGCAAACGTGCAGGTAGTTTATCTAGTGGTAAGTGAATAAGTACTGTCGCACATGGACATCCTTAATACGGGCCAACATCAGTCAAGAATGACGAACGTTGACACATTCCCGTTGGTGCCGCTTACATTTAGAGACTTGGAATTGGATTTGGAAAAAAGATTGAGAAGGAAGGGAAATAGGGGGTACAACGGAGGTATTTTTCCTCAGCCTATTACACCCCACGTTTTTCTTATCTACTCCCCGCCCTGGGTTTGCAAGGAAAGAAAGGAGTATAATGCGACAAGAGGACTTACTGACTACCACTTTGCTATTAATCTTGGTGTCTTGCTGAATAAGAAAAAATGTTTTGACTAATCAAGTGCGACTTCACCCAATGGGGCCACTATACAACAGAGAAAAGTGAAGATCATGGGGCTTGGAGTAAAATATATGTACTTTATGTATCTACTTATACAACGTGTCACTGAAATAACTAATTTAATCTATACATATAATAAAATCGTAACACAGCAGCGTCTGCACATGAGAATGTAATCAAAAGTCCACGCGAACGAAGTCGTGGGCATTTAAAATAATTATATAAAACCGTTCTAGCGAAAAATAAAATTATTTTAAGAAATAAATCAAAAGTTACAAACGCAATGTTTGTTTGTTCTATCGAAAACTTTCGTAGCGCTCATTACTGAGTACATGGTATAGCGCATGGTACTACATGGTAAATGAGTAATGAGCACATATGTAGTACTAGCGCGGATGGCGCGGCGACGCAGCACGGCACGAACCACGCATGACGTAGTGTGGCAAGGAACATTAAATAAAAGTGGCATTAAATAAATGGAAGGGTTTCATGACTTTCTATAAGGCAGTATATGTTTAATATTGTTAATAATGTATAAGTAAATAAAAAAAATATTCATGTTTTAGTATCTATCTATTACCTTTGCAAAATTGCTAATTATTTTAACTCATCTGTCATCAGAAAATGTTCTATATAGATTATAGCCGCTCTTTCACTACCGGTGTACGGGGAATTCGATTTAGGCACATTTGAATAATTTAGTAAGTCATGTACTTCATTAGGAAATGTTTTCAGTTTATTGTTAGAAAGTAGTCAGTAACTGGATCGAAATATATTAACATACAATTAAAGAAATAATCACGAGGTTCAATTTTATTAAATTTATTAATCACTGGATTCCATCTCTAGGAAAATTTATATCGTTCTTCTTGGATGAAATTTTTATGTTTCTTGATTCACGCACAAACCTGGAGAAATAGTGGTGATCAATGGAAACGATTTTTGGACTATGGAATTCTATCCAGTGATTGATTCCAAGGTTGAGTACACGGTCCGTTATCGTCAATTTATTCATGTGACGATTCCTCACAGTTGCGATGTTTTTTGACCCTTTCTGCTACGGTGCGCTTTCTTTGGCCTATATACTACCACAGCTGCAGTTTATCATATAGACACGTGTCCTTTGGTGTACATAGATTTTCCGCTACTTTGGAGGACGGTATATATATAGTCTTAATTGAGTATTTTCTTAACACTGTTCCAATTTTGTCCGTCATTCCTAATTTCCTAATTTTATCCGGCATAAGTTCCCGTTGCCTGCTGACCTCAGGATGCCTTTCCCTACGGTTGCGCCGTGGTTGCCTTCGACTCACTTTGTAATCATTTTGTTTAAGTACTGCTGAACATTTATACAACTCATCCTTTAAATTAATTATTCCTTTACTCTTCACTCTACTCTTTACTCTATTATTCCAAAACCAACTACTGATTGTAACTGTCGAGGATGGTGATGTGAGGGGGCATGTAAATATCTATCGGTGTGTGTTCATTAAATTTATATGAAACACTTATTTATATGAAACAGTCCAATATTTATGAAAAAATCCACATTTTGGTGGTAATTTTCAAAACCAAATAACATAAACATACCAGAACATAAGGAATATTTTCATAATTTTACCATGCGGACATTTGTATCATAACAAAAAAATTGTCAGACTTGATAAAATAGAGACCTGAAGATAATGGATCAATCACTACATGATATGGTATAAACGTGTTTTCGGGAAAAATACTGTTCAAAATCAATCACAAGGGAATATTCAAAATTATGATGCAAATACCGAACCCGGCAAAACAATCCCTTACTATCTTTTTACGGAAGTCTCGGAGTGTATCCATGGAACAGTCGTTATTAATGCGGCTACTTGAGCAAACATTCATAAAGATTCATAGTTTTAACAATTTATAGCTCAATTCAGTAGGTCAGTATTTTATACTCAGCCGCATTCACTTTGCGAAGACATGAACACGCGACGCCATGGACAACGCGCCACATGGATAAAAAGGGCCAACATAGATATGAATGATATACCTATTATACAAGAATAATAAATTAGGGAAAAACTATTGTAAAAACTTGTAGATCAATTCTACTCTCGATAATGAACAACCAATTTTCAGCTTTTGTCTTATTTTAGTGACTCGTGGGACTGGGTACAGACTTCTTGAAAACGTTACGCAATTTTACTTGTAATTTTCTTTTTTTATATTTTTTTTATATTTTTATATTTTCCACAAATTTTGTGTTATAAAATATCCTCAAACGAAAGTTATTTAATCTTGACCTTCTTAATGAATATGATATTGGTCTAAATTTCTTTACTTAAATTGATAGAAAAGCTAGATACTGGCAAATGAAAGTTGAGCCTGGAAAAGCGCGGCAAAATAAAAATGTATATAATAGATTATCTCTAAAAATGTATGTACGGCACTTGTAAAAATAATTTCGGTACTGTTCAGTAGCAAAATTAGTCTAACATTATAAATTAGTCGCCTTTTTGGCGGGAACCCCATAAGTGAAGTCTAGTTTGTGATTGGTTATTAAAAAAAATGTTATTTATGAGTTTTGTGGTATAATAGTGATAGTTCAGTGTTTTTTGTGCCTAATGTTTGCGATGATGAAATAAAATCATATGACTGCGCTTTTAGTGTGCTTCAAAGGAGTTACTGAGGACACTCAGTAACTCTATTATCACTTTACTGAGCGAATCCTGCCTAACTTGCTTCGACGGGACTGAACATTGACAGGATTCGTTGTTTATTATGAAGAAAACTTGACACTAGCAGAATGTGCTAATTGCACCATTGCCATATATGAAAAGAAAAAAACTTTTCCTGTCTCAACTTTCATTTGCCTGCTTCAACGTTAAACTGCTGTATGTCCTACATTGCTATTGCCTTAAAAAGTAACCAATGTACGTGTCAAACGTCATCTTGACACATTCAATATTGCGTTAAATAAAGTATTTAATTACAATTATAGTTTTAAATACCCGTACATATTATAATAATTTAAGTGTATTATATAGGAATACAAAGTGTTGGTTGATGGCCATTTATTTATTTGGAAACAATGACGACCTTACGTGAACGCCAGCTCAGTAAGTAGTACCCAAAATCCGACAAACATTGAATGGATAATAAATAGCAATTAAATCAATTTTCCCTTTTTACAGATGCTTTGAAACAGATGTTAAACTTAAACCAACCTTTAACGAAAAGTGTAGCAACGGAGCCAACATGGAAAGTGTTAATATATGACAGAGTTGGACAAGATATTATTTCTCCACTCATATCTGTTAAAGAACTGAGAGAGCTAGGCGTGACTCTCCATGTGTAAGTTAACACATGTTTATAGAATTAATGCAATTACAGTGACTACTTTAATTACATAAACATTAACATTGATATTACAAATGTAAGCACAATAATTTTTAATACATTGTTTTGTTTAAAAACATTGACATATTTTCCAAAACAAGAAAGATATACCTTTCTAAATAATTTCCCAATGTGCATTAAGAATTAAATATTTTTCTTCATTTTTACATTGAAATGGATCAAACAATAACACTCTTTTTTTTAATTAGAACATACAACTTCTAAGGTTTATCGACTTTGATACACTATCATGATATATTTTTTCTATTTAAATATACTTACCACTTGTTATATTTTTTTTCTAGTCAACTACATTCCGATAGAGACCCAATACCTGAAGTGCCAGCAGTCTACTTCTGTGCACCTTTAGAAGAGAATCTTGGTCGAATCTGCCAAGACTTGGACAATGGAGTCTATGACCAATATCACTTAAACTTCATATCTCCTATAACAAGACAGAAACTTGAGGATTTAGCTGCATCGGCCATACAGTCAAATTCAGTTGTCAACATACACAAAGTGTATGACCAATATCTGAATTTCATTTGCTTGGAAGATGATCTGTTTATTATGAAACATCAGCAGTCAGATCCATTGTCTTATTATGGTAAATATTACTACTCATTTTGTAAAGAGGAAAAAGCAATTTGTTACAATATTTTCACTCAGAAACTTGTATATACATATTTGCAATATTCTTATACCATACATACCATCAGCTTATGTCTCTCCATTGCTGGATATAAGCCTCTCCTAAGGAACACCACCACACATGGTCTCCTGCTCTTCTCATCCAACCACTACCAGCGACTTTCTTCATGTTGTCAGTCCACCTGACCGTAGGGTGTTCCACACTATGTTTCGCAGTATGTTCGCAGTCTCAATTCGAGAACTCATCTCCCCCATCGCTTATTGCTCCTGTGACATACATGGCCCACCCACTGCCACTTCAGCTTGCTGATCCTTTGAACTATGTTGGCAACCTTAGTTCTTAGTTATTCTTACATAGCAATAATTGTCCTAAGTTTTCTTTACTTTAAAGAACATGTTTCTGATATTCATAGTACAGAGTAATATGTTTTTAGTTTGTAAAATATTCAATTCATAAATTAGCAATTATGTCATTAAAAATATGGTTATCAATGCTTAAATTAAAATAACTAGAAAAATTATCTAAAATTTGTCAAATTAAAAGCACCTATTTTGAATTTAGCATAGTACATAAATTAATTCTGTGCATAGGATATTGGTAAAGTTGATAACTCAAGCTAAATTAAAGTTGGTATCTCAAGATATATAAAATTGTAAATAAGAAGTTCTAGAATGTGATATCACTTTCAATTTATAATAAAAAAATTAAATCTCTCAATGCTCAATAGCTTCAAATAAATTCAGCATTAAATTGATCTCAATATTCAAAATAAAAATGCAAACATTAACTCAAACCATGCCTTTGAAAAACAGTTGATTTTGAATTATCAACTTTCTCCCGCCATGCAAGGAATTACTGTTATACATTACTATTACATATTGTACATAATACTCTTATATAGTACTAATTTCTGAATATAAAGATTATGTACGCTTTAGGCATAGCTGGGCATCGGTAATCAAATAGTTAACTTCGTTAATCGTTAGTCCGTTAATAAAAAAGTTAACTTCGTTAATCGTTAAAGCATTATTTTACGGATGATTTAACGGAAGTTAAAGTTAATCATTAACTTGTTAATAGTAATATTACAACTTATGTTGTTGTACCTATATGTGAAATGAGATGTTTAGGTAGGACATGGATCACATAAAAGATACAGGAAAAAAAACAGGATATAAATCTTTGCTTGTTTATTATTTATTTATTTATTAAAACCAACAAGAGAAATATGAATCTCAAGTCAGATAGTGAAGCATAATGGTATCTGACATAATATTCAGGTTGATTAAATAATTAATGGGATTATTATTATTATAAGGGTGATCAAAATTGACAATCTTGCTGAAAATAAAAACCCGTAACATTCATTATTCATCACTGTCTGACATGAGATGCATATTTCCCTTCATGAACATTAACATATTGAAATTTTCATCCGACAGCGATGATCGTTTTGGGGTCAAAATATCTTTACCCATGGAAAAAGTCGCTCAACTGCAGCACTGGAAGATATAGCGGTATTATATTTAATAAATAGATTTATTAAAATCTGTTCTCCGGCATTTTTCTCCGTTATAATGCCGCATCGTTGAATGAGTCTTTTGATTTCATGTCCAGCCACATTTTCACTAGACTGGGCTTTATTTTTTAAAGATCGGTGTCCGTTAGTCTTCTCTTTAGATTGCGTGACAGAAATAAAAAAATCATCATCTTCTTCTCCATTGCTACTTCCGCCACCACCGCTTGAACTACGCCTATTAACTAACTACCGCCTACGCGCACACGACCGAACAAGTAAGAACATGTTTTTCGCGGCGAACTTTAACGATTAACGGACTCATAGAAAGTTAACGGAAGTTAAAGAGTCCGTTAACATTTTTAAAAATTAACTTAAAAGTTAATCCGTTACACGAAAAGTTAACTTCGTTAATTAACGATTAACGGATTAACGGTCTTATGCCCAGCTATGGCTTTAGGTTAGTTATTAGTAGTACAAAATAGTTTAGTTGTGACTCACACTGTTTGCTTTCTAAAAAGTCAAGTATAAACCTCAAAATCAAAAGAGACTATTATGTTTGAGTAGTGATAATGATTTATTTACTTACTTGCAGCAATAAACAAAGGTGATACTAAGGATACAGAAATGGAATCAATCATGGACAGCATAGTAGAAAGTTTGTTTTCTGTTTTTGTGACATTAGGTATGTATGTTTCAACCAAATACTGTTATCTAAGACTTAAAATAATCTACTTAATTATTCTCCTCCAGACAGATTAAAGAATTCTTAAATAAATTCTAATTAGGGTCATCAAATAAATTCTAATTAGGGTCTTCGGTATTGTTTTTGGGGGAATGCTAATGATATTGTAAAATTGACTACATATAGATAAAAACATGAGCACCGAACACTCGAGCGCTGAGTGATTGCTAATGATCCTTTAGGACTTTAGTCTTATGGGTCAAGTGTTTAATAGTCTTAAAACCTTGAGGTTAAAAGCTAAAGTATATAATGGTTAAGAATAAAAATCTTAAGCTTCATTAGCACCTACATAATGCTCATCTTCGTTAATTTTTACAACACTAACTATATATGATTGTTGATTACTGGTAACATGTGTGTCTATTGATTCTTTATGCAACATGTGTGTCTATTGATTCTTTATGCAACAGGTGTGTCTATTTTGTAGTGGGTATGATTTGACCGATCAGTATTTTATTTGAGTTTCGATTAGCGAAAATTATGCACGCAATTCGCAAGGTCCCGTCGTGCCCCCTGAAATGACAACTCGTGAGCTAATTGGTTGTTAACGGCCTAAGGTCCACCCACGTCAACAGAATTTGACTGATAAATCGACCTGTCAGAATTTTTTTGAATAAAATGAAATAAAATGCGTCTGATCAATCAATCAATTGTTCGGTACAATAATTAAATTGTAGGCAGATTAGATTTACAAATAAATAATCAATACCGTTTATTTAGGTTTTTGAAATTTAATTAAATCTTGATTTTTATTATATATTTTTATTATATTATACTTAGCCTGGTGGTAAGTGAATACTGTCACCTATAGACATGAATTAAAAAAAAAATCACGGGTCATAAATTTGTTTGCTTTTATAGTCATTGTTGAAGTGTTACTTATAAATTCTAGGTAATGTTCCTATAATTAGAAGCAGTAAAGGCAATGCAGCTGAGATGGTTGCAAAAAAACTAGACAAAAAGTTACGTGAAAACCTTTGGGATGCCAGAAATAATCTTTTCCATGGCAACACTGGCCAAATTGGGTCATTCAGTTTCACTCGGCCAATGCTCATTTTGTTGGACAGGAATATTGATATGGCAACACCATTACATCACACTTGGACGTACCAAGCGTTGGCTCATGATGTGCTGGATTTGGCACTAAATAGGTATGAAATAGATAAGTTATTGTATAGATATATGGAACTATGTATGCTTGTAGTCTTATCTGATACATTTACTTATCTTCCAATGCCTTTGCATCATTTATGTATAGTTGAATGCTAAATGTGATTCATTTTGTTTCCCAGTGACTTGAAATCTCATTAAATTATGTCAGCCAGTTGCCACTTAACAGTATATCATTGAGTGATTACTGCGCAGAATGTACAACGAAATCAGACGTAGCATTGTTTATTATTTTGTTTAGTGCCTAAACTACACTTCAAATTGGATTTTTCATAAATTTTCAATTTTTGAGTCCCGTTTTATAGCTGAGTTAGGACCTCAGCTATAGAATCCGGTTTCGAAGGGATAGTTCATCGATAATAATCTGTGATAATTATCAAAATAAATACAGGTTGACAGTTATCTTTATAAATATATAATCGAAAATGTTTCATTCGCCACTCTTCAATTTCTTATTCAACGTCGACGCATTAAACGATTAGGGGTCATCCATAAACTACGTCACACATTAAGGGGGAGGGGGGGGGGGGTCCACAAAGTGTGAAATGACGTGATAGAGCGAGGTGGGAGACACTTTCGTCACTATGTCACAGGGGACAAATTGTAACACAAAGGGGGATGGGGTCTAAAAACCCCGAAATTCGCGTGACGTAATTTATGGATAGCCCCTTACATCTATCGGAACGCGCGCCACTTACACCCTGGACGGATTTAAGTCGGATTTTGAATTCGGAATCATCAGATAGACAATCCACATCCAGTTGATGCAGTTGAGGATGAAGATGATATCCCACCCATTAATTTAATTAGTACGTAGTTTGTTGATTTTTCCTAACTTTATTTTTAAGTTTTGTAATTAATTCTGAAATTATGCCCAAAAAATAAATACCTAAAATACTGTTTGATTATTAAATATGTATATTTTATTACTAAGCTACTTCTAGCGTAAAAGTTGATACAAATTATCAGCCGAGTAAAGATCGGTTGGTATATATTTGTCCGATAATTATCATCAGGCATATTTACCTTGATAATTTCGAACTGTATAGAATAAGGTTCCTTTAGATATCTGCCCCATTTTCTCGCATAATATACCTGGCAACAATACCTATAATCATTACACAAATAAAACGGACACTAAAATTAACGTAAAAAAATTGAGAAATGTGCCCTGAGTGTAAATTTCTATCGTTTACAAATATCACTACTGTATTCGCGTTTACTGACATTTCTGTATGACGGCTTCAAGTTTCTCAACACATCGAGGCGCTGCTTAATTCTCTATGGAAAAATACAGTTGACGCAGACTTACTATAGACACCACACGGCCTCATTCCAAGGTTTAAATCAGAATGGCCTTTTAATAATTTACGTTAATGAAAAACTAAAATTAATCATGTTATTTTTTGCGGCACACACAATAAATTGTAAACACTATTTGACCTCTGACACGAAGCGGCGCGACGTTTCTTAGAAATATGTAATAAATTAGCAGTAGTGACGGCATCGCCCAGTATAACCTTATTATTTTACTTTCATTGCGGACACTAATAATTGTTTTGAATTATTAAAAAATGGTTGAATATATACTATATATATATATATATAGTATATATATATATATATATTGAAATTGAAATGTATCAAATAATATGTTTATGAATACATTAATCCTATAAAATAAAAGAAAAGTAACAAATAATAAAATTATACGTATATATGTAAATAATCATTTTTATTTCTCTAAAACTAAAATCACAGATTGTTAGTACAATCTGTGATTTTAGTTTTAGAGAAATAAAAATGATTATTTACATTTAAACCTTGGCTATTCAGTAAAGTTTGCGACAAAGAGTTTTTATCTGGTTTTGATGTCAATTAAAATTGTGACTATCTATATAACATAAAAACAAAAACATTCAAATACACTCGGATGTTTTTTTACCAATTGAATCAAAATATCGTGTCTCATTACAAAATGGGAACATTTCTGCACTATGATTATGTATGATATTAAATGTTCTTTAAAACCTGAAAATTCTTTTAATAGACTTCAAATGGCGTGTACAGACAAGTGCCCCTTTTAATGCAAATGTGTATCATTGGTACAATTAATTTAAGGGGACTCGACTAAGTTCGGTTGACGAAGAAAAAGCGGGTCGCCCTTTAATGGCTGTAACAGCTTACGGTAGAAAACTAATAGTGACGAATCTTGGATCTACCAGTATGATCCAGAAACTAACCATCAATCTACTGTTTGGCTGCTTCAAAGGGAGCCAACGCCTACCAAAGTGAAAAGAACAAAAAGCGCTGGAAAAAATTTAATCGCAAATTTTTTCATTTTAACTGGCTACCTGTGATCTGTACCTTTACGAAACCAAAGCAGCATTAACGCAGAATGGTACGTAGCCACGTGCTTGTGAAATGTTTTTACTGCAGTAAGTAACAACCGTCCAAAGTAACAAGTCTCCGCGGTCTGCTGCTGCACCACGACGCGTCCGCTCACTCAGCGCTTAAAACATGGGACTTTTTGGACAGTACCCCGCTTAAAGTTTTAGGGATGGCCTAAAACTTTAAGCAGGGTACTTGTGACTTGACACCTTGTGACTATTATTATTTACTAAAATTAAATCCCATCTAAAAGGGAAGCAGATTACTGGAAGACGCGCTGGGTACATTTGAACAGGCTGTGAAAGAGGTACCTGTGGAAGAGTGGCATAAATGTTTTCAAAATTGGTTCAGACCCCTGAAACTTTGTATAGATGCAAGTGGAGAGTATTTATAAAAAATGTATTAAAAAAATTGTAGCTCGTAGAACATCTTTTTTTTCTTTTTCGCAAACCTTTCCGAGTTCCCTATGTATGTATATTGATCACAGTCTTCACATCTACATTAAATATTAAACCATTATCTGTTTTTCTAATAGATGTCTTAACGTCATTTTTCCTGCCTAGAATTCCATCACTGTTAAGTACTACTACTTGTTGTCGTTATTGTCGTTATCCACTATAAGTAGACCCTTACAATAATGCAAGTTTATTTTATGACACGTTATATACAAAAAACAATTTGAAATTTTAACCAGTTTTAAAGTCTTGGATACCAAGGCTTTGTTTGTTGTTCTTTGTTTGTTAAGAACTTTTGTTTTTCAGGGCAGTGGTTCCAGAGACCACAGGTGCCGCAGTTCCTGGACAAAAGGTAAAAACGCGACTCTGCGACTTGGACTCGAAAGACCCATTGTGGACAGAACATAAAGGCAGTCCATTTCCCACTGTTGCCGAGGCTATACAGGAAGATTTAGACAAATACAGGTAGGTATGAGGCTCTCCGTCCATCAATCCGCACTGAACCTTCAACAATGGCTTTGTGACAATGCCTTTCACCTCCAACGAGTTCAATGTTGAACGTAATCGTTGTTGTTGTCTCGATCGACACACACAATATCTTAACAAATCTTAAGAAAAAAAAAACAAATAATAAATCATATTATTTTATTTAAAATGTCGATGCAATTATTATGACCCGAAACCTCGTCGGTGAGGCTTGCGCCCTGTAGTGGGACATTAAAGGCCGATGTTGATTGATTGATAAGGCTTTTCCAGAAATCTGTGAAAATCAGAAATTCCAGATTAGATTCTACAAGGCATCGGCTGCTCCCCTGATATTGCAGGTATCGATATGCTATAGTACATGTGATGCACAGTGTCATATATGGTAACGTGGGTAGTTTAGTACACTTTTCTGCTTTGTTAATAAACAATGTGGATAAGAGGTAGATTCATAAAACGATGACAGGCGTGTGATTTTGCAATGGCTACCGAGCTGAATACAAGATCTCGATTTACAATGTGTTTTAATTAACCACTGGACATAATACACAGTCAACACGTTATTTAAACACCTTCTCTAAAAAGATCAAATACCCTATCATGGACCGAAATCCAAATTTGCAGGAGTTCAGAAGCAGAAGTGAAGAGACTAAAGAGCTCTATGGGTTTAGACGCGGACAGTGATTTAGCATTGAGCTTGGTTAGTGACAACACGCAGCGACTGACGAGCGCCGTTAACTCTCTGCCGCAACTTATGGAGAAGAAACGACTTATTGATATGCACACTACTATCGCCACTGGTGAGAATGGGATACCTCGTCTCCATATTTATAAAATGCAATTACTCCACCAAACATTGATTGCCAACGTTTCTGCATTCATAAACAAGTTATTGTGATGACTATAGTCACTGCAATAATTGGTTTACGAACGCAAAAAGTGTGTAATTGTGCAAATAGTCACTTTACAAATGCGTTAGTTATCCATCATGTGACAAAATATTGGTTCAGTACCCCAGTTACGCTGAAAGCCACAGACCTAATATTTTTGCTACCACAGGGTTAAAGTCTATGTTAGAAACAATATCTCATTGTTTATTTTGGCACCTGACTGATTACTGATCAGCGAATTCAGATATCTTTACATGAATTTACTTTCGAGATTCCCATCCAATCATTTATTTGTCTTATCCAATGGTACAATTAAGTATAGCGATATTTTGCCATAATCACTTTATTCTGAAAGAACATAGTACCTACCTATCATTTTAATGAAATGTTGATTGATCATTTTCTTTTGTAATTTATCATTTATTTCTGACTAATTTAAGAAATCAGTTATAATGTCAATGTTCCATAATGTACTTTATTGTACCTATATATTGTTTTGAGAAAAGTGTTTGATCAGTTTCTATTGATGTTGACTGTACATACAAACAGGTCAAACAGATGAATGACTTCCTTTATTGAATTAAAAACTAAGTGTAAGTCAAAGATTTCTTACGTAGGTAAACAAATTAACACTTTTACAGCAATTCTCAACGCAATAAAATCTCGACGATTGGACTCGTTTTTTGAATTAGAAGAAAAAATTATGAGCAAAAGCAGTAGTGTTGAAACGAAGGCTGTTATGGACCTTATAGTTGATCCCAGTGCTGGGACTCCGGAGGACAAAATGCGGCTATTTATTATATACTACTTGTGTACTTCGCAAATACCTGAGGAGGAGTACAAGAAATTTGAATCTGCGCTGTTGACTGCTGAGTGCGATGTCAAACCCCTGGCATACATGAAGAGATGGAAGTAAGTTTGAAAAATATTTCAGATTTTCAGTTCTTTTTCAAACATTTTAGAACAATTTATGTAGATAAATTTAATGTAGATTTCAGTAAGCGATATTAATTTCAGATATTAATTTCCCTACACCAGAGGTATCCCAAATTTATTGAATGATGTCGAATTCCTAAATGTTCATAAAAAAATCAGCAATATTCTCAAACATTAATTGTTAAATGAATTATAATAAGCGGTGATAGCCTAGAGATAATTATCTGTTATCGATTTTCACATATAAGATTGCAGTGTCTCTTATTCTGGCAGGGACATAGTGATGGATTTGAATTCAGGCCAGACAGGTAAAAAGTCGATAATTAATTGAAATCGGCCGCAAAAAAGCAAAGTGAGTTGTTTCGCCATTTAAAAGGTATAAGGGTGTCTTAGCGTACTTACACTATGTACATAATTAAGATCTAATCGCTACGAGAATTAGCCGAAATTAGTCGCAAAAAGCTAGAATTAATCACTAAATAACTCAAAAGATATTGAACAATTAATACATTTCAAGATTCAATTCAATTCCTAATACGTGGTAGCTACGTAAAGTAGTTCTCGAAATTCAGCAATGGGCCTGCCAGAATAAGGTTATATAAGGTAGGGACATTCTTATTATAATATTCACCAATAATTATATAATTTCTTATTCACCAAGACATTCTTATTATAACTTTTAAACGGGTGTGAGCTCGAACCCTGGCCCGTACCACTGTTTCGATTAAGTCTAGCATACCTGTGTAGTAAATCAGTGTAAACTCCTATGAATATCCATAAAAAAGTTTTTTTTTTTTTTATCATTTATCCATAAATTATTTCAACATTTTTGCAGAGGTTTCACAAAAATGTCAAGTCAGTATGAAGGCGGCGGCACAAAAACGGTTTCCATGTTCTCCAAACTAGTGTCTCAAGGGTCTTCTTTTGTAATGGAGGGTGTCAAGAATTTAGTTGTAAAGAAACATGTAAGTTTTTTATGATATACTAGCTTTGCCCGGCCACGCTTTGCTGTGGCTGCCCAACAGATGGCGCTTACCCTGTTTTTGGGTAAAAAGCATGTTTTACCCTGTGACAGGTATATAAAAACACGCGCGTATTCGAATGCAACGTTGTCAAAATTTCAAAGCAATCGGTGAAGAGAACTTTCGGGAGATTTATAATTTGGAACAAACGAACGTTTACATTTTTATTTATATACATAGATCACTTCATTGCATGTATACAAAGAAAATGGAATAATTGTAATGTAGAGAATATACTGGTATGGATTTATTTCTCAAAAGAAGTGAACTAAGTGAATTTTGTTAGACATTAGTTAGTGAATGCTCGTGTCTAAAGTTTGGACGCAACTAAGCATGAATTTTGGGATGGAACATTAGGTATAGTATGTCCACTAGGAATTGGAAACATTTGTTGGATTGCCAATATTAAAATCAAGTGACTACCGACCAGCTGAGTCTGCAATTCATCAACCAACCTTGATCCTTTTTACCTGCCTGTACTTCTGTTAGTAACATTTGTTACGCCATACGAGCAAGTTGGATTTTTTTCGCAATTCGTTTTTGAACTTAAATTTTAATTGAGTTGTGTTATAACTTATAGATATCTTGTATAGTTCGAAAATGTTTAGACCGTGAGAAATCGAAACTAACAGTTCTTCAGCAGTCAACGGAAATGAAAAGTCCGGTTTATTTTACAAACATTTCAATGCTGATTCGAGGTAACATATTTGTTAAAAACTTGTCCAAAGAAGTGGGAACTAACGGTGCTTTGAGAAGAACATTTTATTGAGAAAATGGCTGAAAATTGCGGATATCAAATTCTATGTTTACCATCGTACTGATTATATTTTATACTTAACCCAATTGAGTAGTTGGTGTGGAGCAACCTAAAAAGAAGAATTAGGCAACAGAACTCGAGCCCAACACAAGGTTCAACTGTAATTCAGTTCTCATTAAACGAAAAGTATTAAAAATGAAAAACCAATTATTGCGTAATTGTTTTAGATTCACTGTTGATGTTGAAAATTCACTTTTATCGCAAGAGCATATCTATACCAATATAATTAAGAGGTAAAATTGTGTGTTTGTTTGTATGTTGGAGGTAATCTCTGGAACTACTGAACCGATTTCAAAAATTCTTTCACAAATAGGAAGCTCCATTATCCGTGTCTAATATAGACTATATTTTATTTTGTAATTTTGAAAATAAAAAAATTATGAACCGAAGCGAAGCGAGGGCGGGTCGCTAGTACATAATATATATATTTGTCATAAATGTTAATTTTGAAGACCCCAGCTCATCAGACTGAATGATATTTAGTTTAAATAGTGAATAAACGTATAGTTAAAAGAATAAAAAATCCCTAAAAACAATTTTGAAGCATTTAATTTTTTTCCCAAGAATAATGCTAGGTTCGTCTAACTTTACGTAAGTGTTACTACTGTCTATTGACATATTTTCCATTGATAATTATTTCTTATCTTTTATGTTTTGCTAACAAAAGATAACCCCAGACCTTTTTCTCCAGTGGAATGTTGTAAATTCTCAGTTAACGTATTATTCTACATTCTCTAGAAGTAGAGTATGTTTTGTGAATAAAATCTGCCTTCTACGGGGGATTTAGGTAGTGATCAATCTTAGTTTATAACAGTTTGCCCGGGTCTTAATGTACACGTGGTCTATTTCTGGCACGTAGCATTAGCCGACCGAACGTTCGCGCGATTACACTTTTTTCTTGTCATAGATGAGTTATCATGGCAGCTTTACGTTCATATTACTCCGAATGAACGGGTTTATTCTTCAACATTGTATTTGGGATTGCTGCCACATAGGCCACAATTCAACACTTGTATTCGGAGAATTGTATTCAGAAACTCCTCGTTAGAGCCACTACACAAGCATAGGACAGTAATTTGGTAGTGATACATGTTAATTAGCATAACCAAGAGAGTAGTAGGTAAAGGCTGTTTTTTTAGAGGTATAGAACTTTGAAATGGAATAAAACAAGGATGAATTTTTAAAATTGACATGAAATTGACTTTATTCAAAAGATAATCTTTTGGCATTATAATTTAAATATGATTTCTGGCATATGACCGCCACGGCTGGCTCGGACGTAATCCAATCTGGAGGTCCAATTTTCAATAACTTTTTCCAACGTTTGTGGCCGTATATCGGCAATAACGCGGCAAATGTTGTCCTCCAAGTGGTCGATCGTTTCGGGCTTATCGGCGTAGACTAGCGACTTCACATATCCCCACAGAAAATAGTCTAGCGGCGTTAAATCGCACGATCTTGGAGGCCAATTCACGGGTCCGGAACGTGAAATTATGCGGTTACCAAACGTTTCCTTCAGTAAATCAATTGTGGCACGAGCTGTGTGACATGTTGCGCCGTCTTGTTGAAACCACAGCTCCTGCACATCATGGTTGTTCAATTGAGGAACGAAAAAGTCAGTAATCATGGCTCTATAGCGGTCACCATTGACTGTAACGTTCTGGCCAGCATCGTTTTTAAAGAAGTACGGACCAATGATTCCACCAGCCCATAAAGCACACCAAACAGTCAGTTTTTCTGGATGTAACGGTGTCTCAACATACACTTGAGGATTATCTTCACTCCAAATACGGCAGTTTTGTTTATTGACGTAGCCATTCAACCAAAAGTGAGCTTCATCGCTAAACAAAATTCTCTTATGAAAAACGGGATCAACGGCAATCTTGTTTTGGGCCCATTCACCGAATCTACGCCTTGCTAGGTGATCGCGTGGCTTCAATTCTTGCACGAGTTGGATTTTGTAAGCACGCAAACCAAGATCTTTCCGCAAAATCTTCCATAAGTGGATGGACACATATCCAATTCCTGTGCACGATGGCGGATAGACTGATTCCGGTCTTCCTCTACGCTACGCTCTACAGCAGCAATGGCTTCTTCTGTACGCACTGTACGACGTCTCTGTAGATGCGTATTATCATTTAGAGTAAACGTGGTGCGAAAACGGTCCATAGTTAGTCGAATTAATTGCTCTGATGGACGATTATGTTGACCGTAAAATGGACGTAGTGCGCGATACGTATTTCGAACAGAACCATTATTTTCAAAATAAATTTGCACAATTTGGAAGCGTTGTTCAGGCGTCAGTCTATTCATGTTGAAATGCCAAACCAAACTAAACACTAATCACTTGACAGCTGACAAAATGGCCGCCAGTTAAAACAGTGTTGCCAACTTAAAGTTCTATACCTCTAAAAAAACACCCTTTACTTGTGATTGCGTGTGATCGATATATCATTTTATATCGATATACACGTTGCGACAGCCGTCAACATGTAAACAGAGTGAATAAATACCAAGCGTTTTCAAACAAATTCGCTTCCATCCACTATTTTTTTTTTTGCTGTGGTGTAGTTAAGTGGTGTTTGAACATAGCTTTAATAGCTTAGTGAAGTAATTGATAATGAACTGTAAATGAAGTTGAAGTTAAGCGATGATAGAGGTAATCTAGAGGTACCCTAGAGGTAATCTATACTCGAACTCACATTCGTGTGATCGTGAGTTCAAATCCTCAGTCCGTAGAATGGAGTTACTACTTAAGTACGAATTTTATTTTGTCACTAGCTCCCGCCGAGGGAAAACTGAAACCCACATGGCCGAGAAATAAAAAAATCTATAATATGTGTGTATCTATCCACCGATCCGCATTAGGCAACGTGGTGAATTATGGCCCCAAATCCCCTAGAGGAGGTGAATTAATAGGAATTTACTAGAGGAGGTCTGTGCCCTGCAGTGTAACATTATAAGTTGATACATGTACTGTAAAGATGTTTGTATATTTTGTTTGAACGCTCGACTGGCGTTAGCCATAAATGTTGAAATGTTGAACGTTAGCCATAAATGCGGCCCCGTTATTCTAGAAACTGCCAGTGTCTCGAGTAGTGGAATCGGCACTGAGCGGTGGCGAGGCTAGCGCGACGTGCGCGGAGTTGACGTGGCTGGACCCGCGCGCTGCGCGCACAGACGCAGCGGCGCGCGCTCGCATCGCACGTCACCCACCGCCTACCGACGCAGTCGTATTCATCGTCGGCGGGGGGAACTACATAGAATACCACAACTTGATGGACTTCAAGGTGACTTTTCAGCCTTTCAGAAACTGCCGATGTCCAGAGTAGTAGAATTTGCGCTGAGCGGTGACGAACCTAATGCCATCTGCGCCGAGTTGACGTGGTTGAACCCATGTGTTGATCGCATGGACGTGGTCGTGTTCATCGTCGGCGCGGGAACTACATAGTGTAAGTATCAGTCACAGCCTGATGGACTTCAAGGTAAGCTCACATACTTAATTCGACCACATACTGCTAGTGTATCGAAAAGTGGAATCTGCTCTTAGCGATAGCGAGTCATGTAGCTGAACGCACACCGCACACCGTGGCATTACTCATCGGAGAGGGTGACTATAGAGTATCACAACCTGCTGGACTTTAAGTTGAGCTCAAATGTACATCAAATATGTGATCTGACGTTAAAATCCACCACTTGATTGACCAAGCAGACCAAGTATAATGTAAGACGTCAGACAGGTGTCCGTATACGTGATCTCGGCGACCCATTACGCGCGACCCGCGCAACCGTTTGATAAGACCACGTATAAATCAACGTATAACAAACAGAACAGCTAACCGTTCTAGGATCAGCCGTACTTGCTTGTGTAGTGATATAGCCAGTTGCAACTGGTTAGTTGCTAGTTGCGCGACGCCGTAGAAACATTCCCAACTCATTTCGAACTATTTGTAAAAAAATCTCATGGGGTCGTAGAAAGTGCTAATCGATTAGAACAACAAAAATTTACTCATTCCTGTATCCACCTACCTTTTTTTTATAGAACGGTGGCACTTATGCGACACGATTCCTCTTGCCTATACCAATCTGTCCAAGCGGAAGAGCAATTTAACGAAGTGGAAAACTCTCGTTTTAACATTAAATATAAAACTGCTATTAAATTGCCCAATCCTTAATTGCCTGATCAATGTTTGTTATAGGTCTAAAATAGTAAGATATCAACTTTTTATTACAGAAAAAGTGTACCTAGTCTGCATTAATACCCTATTTGTAATTAGCTGATTGCTTTTACTCGACTAAGTAAAGTCAAGAATTAAGAATTATCAAGAAGAGTCATTGTAATTATTACTTTTCTTTACAGCAACAGGCTACAAGTGGAACGTCAAGGAAAATAATTTATGGTGCCACAACTCTGCCCAATGCCTCGCAATTTCTGAAACAGCTGTCGCTCCTCGGCGAGGAGATTCAATGAACATTCCTAGCACACGCTACGATATTGTACAATATAAACCATCATTTATATCATGATATTATAATAATGTGTGCAATGAAACGAATTATTCAACAAGTTGGCATTTTATTTACATTGAAAATATAGCTAACATCTAATATCTACTAATAAATTTGATTGTTTCGAACAAGAAGTATAAAATCTAAATCACAAGATAGTTGTAATTCAATAGTAATCAGATCTTCTACCCATCTCTCCAAATGGAATTTTTTGTTATGATGTCAAATCAATCGGCGAAAAAATATAATTTCACAACCAAAAACCTAGATACAGAAAATCTATTGCGACACACGGAAACAAACTTGTCGACGTAACTTATATCCCAGCCCTTATTTTATTGTGCTTAATTATAAACTAAAATGTGTATGTTTCATTATTATAACATACATAATAACCCTCGAAAAATAGCAAATATTTTAGATTACACTTATGCTAAGCGTACAGTAGAGATTAAGGAAATAGTTTTAGGTGTGAAGGAACTTGAACATCTTATACTCTTATTGCAAAAAAAACATTCTCTATTGCGGAAAGGGATAATCTCAACATATAGCGTCAATACAACAAATCTAGTCCTTATGTTACATCATCACTGATCATGATATGGTTTTGGCACAGTAAAACATCTCCAGTGAAAAGTACTATAACTAATAAGAGAGCAAACATGACAATAGTTAGGAATTATAATAACCTAAAACGGCTTAATTATGGCAAGACCTTACAAACTACGATTAACGATGATTAATTACGAAACTTCATTAAATACAAATCTCAGGAATATTTTTTTTTGCAGACAAAAATGTTGTGTAAAAAATTGCTACACATTATCATCTTAAACAAAAATTACACAAATCATTTATATTTTAAAAATATTTTATCATATTGTGCGTAATAAAAATGACGAATTCTAATTGTTAATTAACGTCTTGTAGAACAATGATTGCACGCCCGAAAGTATAATAACAGAATTTAAAATTAAAATTAAACATGATTATTAGAACATAATATATATTTTAATATACATTCATTTTATATAATATACAACATGGCACAGATCTATCAAAAAAATAATAATCATTTATAAACAGCGTCAAACATTCTCTTGACGTCACAGAATTATAGAGCTTTTAAATATTTATTAAATTAATAACATGTTATTGAATATTGCAAGTGCCAAGGAGAGAACTTTACTATTAAAATTACACAGATTAAAAGATATTAAGGCGCATTTACACATACTTAAAGATTATTATTTTATCGAACACTACTACACTTAAAATATTAAGGACCTTTAAGCAGTGCAATGCTTCACAACAATTAAGCAATATTTATTATGTCGATTATTTAAAAGCATTATTTATTAACATTTCATCACAAAGGCATATTAACTTCACTGATCACAGTAAAAGCTAGAAACTGTTATTCATCACTTTTTCTTTTAGCAATGACACTTGACAATGGCGAATTATTTTCAAATCTATTTTTTCGGGGCCAGCTTACGATGATCGGATTTAATAATGTATTCAACACAAAAATCAATATAATTCCAACTTGTTACTTCCAAGGGCAGACTATCTAACAGCCGGTTTTACAATACTTGCGCCGAAGAAAAACCCCCGAAGAATGTGTACCAATTCCACTTAATATTGCGCCATTTTATTCGCTCACTTTGGAAGCTTATTTTCATATATAAGGCGTGTCCCTATAGTAAATATGAACACATGTAAGTATGCCAGTAGCTAGCAATTGACTTCGCGCGGTCGCAGTATGCACTAGCTTATAACTGAAACTACTATTTAAATCTGCACTTATATGTAACAGGTAGACAGTACAAACATTAAATGCACATTTGTCCAAGTAACAAGTAGCATTGCTAAATAGGTCGGGTGATTTGCTTTACACCAATACAAGGTACTGCCCCTTTACACACACAAACATGTAACAATTTAACAAACGAAATCTTTGCGATATATAAAATTATTCACGAAGATATTTTGATTAGGATAGGTTTTATAGAGATACGTACGTGCCAACCGGACATCATTAATTATGCAAAAAAAAGTTGAATGTCAAATGACAAAGTACAAGCTATGAAACCGTATCACATTGAAACCTTTATTTATTTCTAAAGTTACAATTCTTAGCTTTTTTGGAAATCTATAAGTTCTCCTTTTCCAGATTATATGCATGGACATATAAAATAAATAGAATACTCCCTGTAGTCCGTAAACTTCGTTGGCGGTTTCTATTGATTTGTGTATGGCTATTGATTTGGATGGCGGCGAGAATAGAAAAACGGCGCATTTAAAGAATATACTTTCAATTTTAAAGATATTCATCTAGCATAATGCTAGCTAGCGTTCTTAACAGATAATGCAACATGTTTCCTCGCCCCTCGGCGCCGCGTACGAACCGGCAACAAAGTTGACTGACTATGACATAATATTCCATTCCATATAAATATGTACAAATATAAGGTTTTTTTTTATACATGTTCAATATAATTATAGTACCATTTTTTAAAAGAATAAAATTGCCTTTCACGAGAATAGAAAACAGTATTTTGTCATTGTAAAGTGAACACATGGACGGAAGTTTAAACTATGTGAATATAATCGAAAAATAAGTAGTTTTGAACGTATAAGGAAGGAAAGAGTAAATAAAAAGTAATAAGAACTGTCGCATTATAAATTCATAAAGTGCTTTATATAAAAGTTCGAGAGACATCAGGATTTGACAAACAGATCGCAAAAATAGCCCGGGCGCGTCCTTTTTAAGTTTATTGAAATGCCCCTCTCAAACAGCGAGGTCTTAACCCGAAACGACAAACCTCCCACGATCGTTTTCGCGGTGAATTTGGTTGGTGTCATAATCTATTGCAGCAGTTTTTTCAAGGAAATATATTTCTTGAATTTCAGGATTCCTGTCTTTTTTATATCTCCACCTACATAGGGTGATTCTGCATTATAATCCCTAGTCTGAGCTGTTTAAAGTTTACTTACAATAATGATTAATGGTGGCGGTCCTTGGGAGAAGCTTATATCCAGCAGTGGAGAGACAGGCTAATAGTATGGTATGGTAATGATTAATGACATATATAAATAAATAGTATTTTTATGAATACTGTGGTATATCTAAGATACGTACTTAGTTTTATTCTGCAAATACTTTTTAAATGAAAAATACCTAACCACTTTTTAAGTATGAAAATGAAACTTACAAGATTAGCAGTATATATGTTACCGGCAAACCCCGATTCCAGGTTAAACTAGGTTTCCCTAGGCCATACTAATTAAGCCAAACTAGTCTTAGGTCGCTCCCGCCTCAGTCTACTTCATAAATTGCTACAGTAACATTGTCTCCAATTATAGGTGGCGGATGCCATTTGTCAGACGGAGGTTTCATTTTTTTTGCTTGCTTCTCAACATTTGCAGCAGCTGTTTGTCTAGCCCTTTGAATGTCTTTACTGACTGTAGAAATTTCACCATAATCATTTATTTCCTGCATCGGTGTCGTCTTTCGGTATATCTATGATTAAATCAACTTAATCTTCTTCAATAAGTTTTTGAAAATCATCCTCGTCTTAAATATCATTTGTTAGTTCTGGCGGTAATGATATAGTTGAAATTCCCACTCCAGGTTTCCGTCTCAAACAGCTTTGTAAGGTGACTGTTGTCTACCCGAATGCAATGCTCTCCTTTTCATGAACGTGTCCATATCGGACCATGCCTTCGGACCATTTCGTGGAATCATATTTTCGACGTCTTAGTTGGCACTTTCTATAGATCCCTGACTTTTCAAAACCAGTCACATCTTTTTTTAAACCTAGTACTAAATTGATGCAAAAACAAAACGAACTAAGTTTTGGCATCTTTTTAATTTCCATAGATAATAGTTTTCTGTAAGACTGATTCCAACACTACTTATGACAGGTTCTATCAGTTTTGCCTAGTACTAGTTAGGCCTGAAGAGTGTCAGGACAAACTGATATTGCCTAGGCTAAACTAGTTTATCCTAAAACGTTTTGGCTTAACTAATATGGCCTAGGTAAAACTAGTTTAACCCGGAATCGGGTTTTGCCGGTAACATATTTAACGCTACGAATAAAAATCTATTGTCAAACGTTATTACGTTCTGGATGTCCTACGGAAATTGATAAAATATACAGATAAAACTAGAATCTTCCTTATAGGTATTAGATTTTGAAAACAATCATCACTCATTTCCCATTACGGTTTATGGCATAAAGAATCATCCCATAGTGAGAATTTTTTGCGTCCTTATAGTCCATTAAAAAATAATCACATATTTTTATAAGGCTACACTACGAATAAACTCACAGGATCTTTTCTTTGCTTTAACGCCGCACCATGTAAATAGTAAACAATACAAAAAAAAACGCAAAGCGTTTATACTCGAAGATAAAATGCGCAGTGCGGTCTACGCGCGCTACACACGATCCCATCTGATAACCCGTAACTAAGATGAGAGAAGTGAGTAAGTGAGGGAAATAGCGCCGTAAGTAAGATATGGATACTATTACAGCGTTCCCTTTCTTTCGTATGACGCCGTCTCTGTCATCGAGTGATCAAATCGGATCGTGTGTAGCGCGCGTTAGTGTAAAAGCGGAGTACGGATAGGATAGGACAGAAAGGATCACAAGTGTTAGTATTAGTATGAACATAGATAATGATCATACTCATAATACAAATAATTATAAATATATCATAAACGCCAAAATTGTTTCCTTTGTTTTAACAACTGCAAAAAATCAAACATGGCGAGCTGCAGTTAGGGACGTATTAACACATGATAGTTGTTACCTCGGTTGATGCGGGTGACAGTCAGGAGGAATACTTGTTTGTGATGCATGCCTCTTCACTCAAATTCTGTGTTTACACTTAACCTAATAGTAGGTATTCAAACTATTTGTCTTTGTGTCTACAGGTAGAACGTTTAAACGCTTTAAAAGACTTTTTAAACGCTCCAGGCGTACGAAATTACAAGCATAAACTAATTAAGCAGCCATTATGCATGTATTTAAAAACATGCATAACAGAGGGCAGATGATGCATCTCTTTCTAAATTATGAAGACAATGTGATTAACTGCATATTTAGAACGTTTCACACGACTGGAAACATTTGCCGTTTCAAAAGGCTATTGATAAAAGAACTGTAAATGTCTTAAATTTTGTTGGTCACTCGGGCATATAAGAAGAACGAGATAAAATAGCTAATGAAAAACTATAAACTATGTGTTATGCTAATGTGGAAAGTGAAGATAAATAGAGAAAATTCTTAAGAGTGAGTTAAGTTCTAAGTTAAGCAAAAGATAAGTTTAAACTAGCAGTAATTTGTAGAATGTTGATGAATGTTCATTCAGACTTGATATTTGTTACTTTATTGAATGCAGTTTTTTTTCTTCTAATGTAGCCTTAAAACGAAGTTGTGCCTTATTAATTCCAATTAATAATACATTTTTAAGTTTGAATTTAAAATAAAGGCTTTACAACAAAATGGAATGTAAAAATCATTCAATAGATGAAAAATCTAATAATTTCAAAAGATTAAAAAAAATACAAAACATCAATACTGAATATTGGAATGTCCGAATGTGATTAATTACAAATACCGATGCTTTCCAAACTCCCGGAATGTTGTACATTTCTGATATGATTCTCAGACTCTTATTATTATTCCAAATAGATATTTTTCTTGATTTGGGATGTATATTATATTGATAATAATCATATATTCAATAAATGCATAAAGGCTGAAATAGAACAAACATACTATATTTTTAATATTCCATATTTTAACACCTTTCAGGTATAGATAGTTATTTTCCATGCAACAGTATGAAATTCCCTCGCCATTTAATTTTCCACACGTGCGAGCGCTTGTATAACTTTCAAGAACAGTATCGGGAAATCAGTTTTTGATGGGGCTGCCATTTGTAAAATCATAAAACTCGGACAGACTTGTTAATTTTTCAAATATATTGTTGAAAAATACAAAGATTTTTTTTATTTAGCTTCCACAAAAATCCATTTCTATCGAAAACACCGCCCGCTCTCCGGACGTCCTCAAACTAGGACAAATCTGGGAAAACCCAGACATATGGCAGCCCTAATATTTACCATATGAGAACAAACTTTGTTATAAGTTTTTGTTAATTTTGAAAAAAAATACAGATTACATGAGATTCAATTTCTGTGATGTGTTATTACAGTCTGTTTTTATAGTCACACACGTGGTTTCAGTCTAGAATACGGATCACGTTTTCGGTTAATTAATTACCCAGCAAAATTAATTCTAGCCGGTCCATACTATGGCTCAATTATGTAATTTGTAGTTTACTTTAGGCCCATGCTAATACAATGTATGAAATCATCATTAATTTATATTACAACATGTAGTATCATCATTTTAGTCACGGTATTCAGAGTATTATAAGACAACATTGAATTCCACAGTGCATTATATCATTAACAATAGAGAATGATCTAAATAAGGTCTAACATAATAAAGGGGACTATAAGAAGACAACCAGCAAACTTTACCTATCATATCCATTGTCATTTAAAAAAAATCCCTTCTTACAAATCATTATTCAGGCTGCATTCCAAACCGTGCGATATTCAATCTTTGATAATTTAAATATGGTGCATACTTTTTGTCGTCATAAGACAAAAACAGACACCATAATTTAGATTATCGGCATAGAGCGATATTCGCTCGTTATGGAACGCACGACTTACTTTTCGCTGTGTATTTCAACATCTTACAAAATATTGACATTATTTAGTTGTAATAACTACAGGAAATTGAGTTGTAACAAAATCCTTCACTTTCCTCTCAAACACCCCACTATATGATTTATATTTATGATTTATGATAAAGATAGGAAGGATTCAGATTTAGAATGATAAAACTTACACTAATCGTAGCGCAGACGACTCTTTCACGATTTTTAAAACAACTACATTGAAAGGTTAAATAGAACAATAAGGTAGGTAATATTTTGACATATCAACCCTACTATATAATGTAAATACGTCATTTTATACATATTTTTTTATAATTTTATTAACAAAATTTCTTATGTTATTAATCAGTGATCATCACCATTACTTAAGTTATATTAATTAAGTCAGTATCTTTATAGAGAACATCATTGTCAAATTTTATTAAGTTGTATTATTATTAATAATTAATCATTCAATTGAATTTGTCAGTATTGAGATTTTAACATTTTTTGGGATAGAAAGACCCCTTTATAATACATATTATACAATGTCATGTTTTTTAAGTCATCTTAAATATAAATCTGTGTCTTATAAATATGGATGAGTTGCAGAGGCCCCCAACATAGATAAGCCTTACTGAAAAATTGAATATTTAATTTTTCAGCAACTTCTTACACATATGAATGTGCAAGTATCTTTTAAATTTGAGATTCTAATTTCAGTAACAGGTAAATATAGAGAATATGTCATGACACGGTACTATTATAGAAAGGTAATATTTTTAAAAATTGATATTTTGTAAGCTACTACACACAATTTTTGTTTGTCGATTAACAATTTCATAACATTTTTCCATATGTAAGCAAAAGTGATAGAATGACTAGCCACAATGTCTTATAACAGTTCGTTGATGAATCATTACCTAAATACGCTAAGATATATTATTTTTATTTATTTAAGCACTTTCAAATTACATACTTTAAACACTGACATATCATAAGTAATGTTACAAAAGTAGCGATGACACAAATCTTAGACGCGTCTGCTAACAACTGATTTGACAATGAATTTCAATTAACATTACACATCTACCAATTTAAATGTTTCACCGAGTGGCGTATTAACTTATGGTAACTAAAATTTGGATCAGATTATACAATAATGCAAGAGATTGAAATAATATTAAGTACCTCATTAAGCAGATGTAGCGATGGCATGTCGGTGAGTGGAAACAGAGCAGAACAGCTATTGTTTGGCCTGAGCGTTGGTGGTGTTGCGACTTGAGCTGCTGCTGCTCAGAGCCATTTTCTGCATTTGCCGAATGACCGTCGTGGCATGGTATGCTTGTTTCCAGCGAGACTTTGCAAAGTTTTTCTTGAGTTGCTCAGATACAGTGCCATGAATATTCTTGTTGCTAGCCTCGTTGCCTGAAATCCATGGGTGGCCCAAAGCTTGCCTGAAAATTACAATAAACACTTTTAATCAATTGAGATGAAATTAAATAAATAACACCACACTCAATGAATCACACTAGGATTCTGTGTTGTGGATCCAGAGACACAGAGGAAGGAACACACAGAGATCCAGAGGAACACCACATCATCCAGATCCAAACAAACATTTGTCTTTAAACAAATGAATGTCCCATCTCCTTCGAACCTGGGGCCTTTTACACAGCAGGCAAGGCAGTCACTAAGTGGCCTAATCGATCGTCAAAGGGGTTCGAACATTTTACAAGGGAGGTTGGCATAGTCCCGAGCCGCCATTTTGATTTCTTTATTCTAAACTAGCGACCCGCCCTCGTTTCGCTTCGGTTTATAAGTTATAGCCTATATTAGACACGGACAATGTAGCTTCCTATGTGTGAAAGAATTTTTTAAATCAGTTGAGTAGTTCCAGAGATTACCCCCAACATACAAACACACAATTTTACCTCTTTATTATATTTGTATACTTATTCTACTTATTAAATTGTTTTCAAATAACTACTTTTGCTTACTTTTATACCTGTTGGTAATAATAAAACAAATATTTAGAAGCTAATTTTAATTTAATATCTCAAGGAATGATGGAAAACCAGACATACATGAACAAACAAACATGCGACCAGACACTTATTATTACAATAAGTATAGTTTGTACTCTGTTGAACATCAATTTCACATGACCATAAATCAACATATAGCTACATATAATAATGAATTAATAATTCATAGGGGGTAGTATTAATTTATTTTATTTGCCGTAAAATGTAGCTAGAAATAAATGAGGTAATATTTAAGCAAAAATAGTTAATTGATAAACTTAATAAGTAGAAGCAGGTGACTCATAAATTTTGTTTATACACAGGTAAGATTTGCTAATGTCATATAATTATATAGCAATCTTTTAATCGTAATGCCGGCTGTACACACTCGGCGAGAGCCTCTCGCCGAGTCTCGGGTGAAAGTACTCTCGGCGAGAGCACATCATCTACACACTCGTTGTATCAGTTGAACTGTATCAGACCCTTTGACTCGGGCGCAAAAACCGACACGCGACCGAGAGGTGGCGAGGGGAGACGAGACGAGAGCACCATGTACACACTCGCTCTCGGCCTATATAACATGTTTTGTATGTATAAACAACCCCTAGGTGTTTATATGTAGGTGCAATAGCGCGACGAGTATTGAAAAAATCAAAATGGCCGCTTTGGACTACGCTATAAAATTGCGTACCACTTTAACAATGCTTTATACTATTTTTTTTAAAATAACATTGAACTGTTTATGAGTTAAATTAAATATTAAGTAATGAAATAGAAATTGAATACAGGGCATAATAACAATGGTAAATAATGCATCATACACGTCATACGTAACATCATCTCTATATTGCCTGTAGACTTATACCTCAATGGACACGTTTTGATAATCTGAAAGTGTATAATTAGAGAGCTGGTGTTAATGCTTCCTTTTGCAGTCTTGTGCATAAAGCACCTTAAACACCAAGCCTATTGGCGAGTCCACTCTTTCAGACCTGGTGTAGAGTTCCTCTGCACTTGTGATAGGGGCTTTGTTATCCCTGAGTCTTGGATATAAATATTTGTGTATATTTGGTTGTTACATTGCTGATATGATATAAGCTGATATAATTGAGTATGATTTCGAAATAAATAAAAATAAACACTACTACTATCAATTAGATGGTAAAGCAATGAAAAATTATCAAACTGATACAACAAATTATACCTACCTAGTCAACAATTATTAATAATCACTTTTGCGCTGATCAGTTGTGTTATTTCAATTCTGAACTTTAATGAATGTATAAAAACAAGACGTAGGGGCCATTAACTGTTTAATAAATTCTGAGGAGATTCTACACAACAAGATGACTATATATATATACCTGTTTACAAACAGTTCATATACTGGAAAGTTACCTATTTTGATCTGCTACCCTAATCTGAGCATTTATGTCGGGGTTCGCTGATATGTATCATATGTATCACGACAAGGGCGTCGTCAGGAGGGGCAGTTGCGATTTGAGATTAAATTTCTTTAATTTTTTTATTACATACTTATAATATTTTTTATAATTTTTTCTTGTATTAAACAGGTTTTAAAAAAATATTTCTTCAGAAATTTTAATCATTTTACCTATTTGTACCTACAATTCATATTTCTCCCATCCCTCTCTCATCTTGAAAGGCCCATTGGTTAGGACAGCCTTGTATCACAATATATATATATCAATTGATATTTATTGTCAAATATTATGTATGGAATTTTGGCAGATCCCATGCTTTTAAATTATTATACTGACATAAATAAAAACTATGATCACTGGTACTGCCAATGATCCAACACTAAAGATTATAATTATAATTTAGGTAATGTTGATTAAGTAAACTGATTATTAATCTCAAAGACTAATTTTCTTATTTTTTGTTTTGTTTTATAATAAATAAGTCTATTAATCAAACTCAGTTTCATTTGACACATTAAAACCACATAAAGAATGAAATTTGATAAAAATGAAAATTAAAATGATATATATAGGATATATATATCAAATATTGGATATTTTGATATGTATTATAAATATTGGATTTTTAGGAACACTGATTAAGTTTTTTAACAAATATCTATATGTATAAATAGGTGTTTTGTTGAAATAAAAGCATCTTTCTAAATTGTAGGATTGTAACATACCAGTACATGTTTCAATTCAATAAATCATCCCTTTAAATAGATGTAACATAAAAAAAACTCTGTGATTGGAATAAGGTAGGTCGGAATTGGGCAGAGTACACATTGTAATGAATGTAGTACAAATTAATAGATTTAAAAATAAAAATTAGTACTGTGAAGGAAAACAGTTTGAGACTGTGGTGTGATCCTGCCAGGATGCCAGACAATAAATGCCAGACTTAATTCAACAACTAACCAAAACTGTTAAAATTACAGTCCTGCAGTAAAATGAAGTCTCAGTGCTGAACCAAATTCAAGTGATTTAAATCCATACTAGGAAGTTTATATTAGGAATACCAGATAGACCTTGAAGACATATCTACATGTACAGACTGACATTGTTTAATATGACTCGAGCCCCTCTATACTGTTTTGACCATAGTGTAGACAGGATATTATGGAGTAAATGGCATACAGAACACTAATAGATTATTTTTATTGTTAAATGCTTAATAATGGCTAAGGATTTTAATATGTTATCAATGATCATTTTCATGCACATTACTAATCTTAAATATGCCAAACTGAGTAATTCTATTAATGAACAAGCAATGTACTTGGCATACTGAAGATCTTTAATAATATAATATGGCTTTTGCTACCTAAGACCTATGTAACCCCATTGAACAACATTTAATATTAGTTTAATCTAAAAGCAGATGATGCTTGATACAGTTGTAAATCTTATTTGATATATCTATTTACCCCTGAATTAAGTTCATATGTTTATTACTTAATCACATTGAAATGGCCCTGACAAATTTTGATGAAACCTGGCAAATAGGTAGATTGTAATCCATACTAACTCATAGGTTACTATGCATATAGACCACTAGTTAAAAAATAAATATAACAACACTTACTTGCAGGTGTATCTCTTGTCCACATCTACACACATCAAATGTCTTATGAAGTCCTTGGCAGATTCACTAATATCGTCCCAATATGGAGCGTCAAATTCAAAGTCACCTTTCAATATCTGGGCAAACAAGTTTGCATCATTCTCATCATAAAATGGAGGATATCCACACAGGAGGATGTATGATATGACTCCTATACTCCACACATCCACTGCCTTCCCATATGGCTTTTGTGCCAACACTTCAGGGGCGACATATCCTGGTGTACCACAAGCTGTTGCCATTATTCCAGAGTCCTCTATTTTAGACAAACCAAAATCACTGATCATTATTTTGCTTTCCTCATCTGCACTATAATAGAGGAGATTCTCAGGTTTCAGATCTCTGTGTACCACACCCTGAGAGTGCATGTAATCCACCGCTTCCAACACCTGTCTAATTAGAATGGATGCATCTTTTTCCGTGTATGATCCCTTCTCTACTATTCTGTCAAACAGCTCTCCACCTGTCACCAGCTCCATCACCAGATACACTTTATTTTTGTCCTCATATGTCTCCAGCAGCTGGACAATATTTGGATGGGAAAACATTTTCTTCTCCCCACTTTCACCCTTTGCCTGTTCACTGAACCTCTTCAGAACCCTGATCTCATTCTCTAAAGAATCTTCTTTACCTTTTAAAGCTTTCTTATCGATAATTTTACATGCGAACAACTGTCCGTTTTCTTTGCTTTCTATCAAGCGCACCTCTGAAAACGCTCCCGTGCCCAATAGATCTTTGACGATATATTTGTCCTCGATCGACGGTTGCTTTTCGGAATCTCTGCCATCCTTTTTGGATTTCCTTCCGAAATCTTTTTTGCCAAACAGAGGCATCTTCGCACCCCACGATTACTGTGTTAATTTCTACTACAAAACTAAAATAATATGTATGTATGTAAGTAGTTATATCGAGACTGGCCGCTCGACTGGCTTCACGGATAAACGGAATGCGCAGGGCGCTCAAGGTCAGACAATTTGTCAAAAATTCGTTATACGCTCTACTTTTTTGTCATAAGTAATTAACTATATTTAACTTACTGGAAAGTAATCGCCCCCAAGGAATTATGCTTTAATTTGAACTACAAATGAGATTCTTCTAACATTATTTCAAGAAAGATTTGAAGAAGTTATGGAATTGTCAAACGTCAATAGAAAGTGAATTTTAAACGTGACATGGATACGAGTACTTCAAGCCCCGAAAACAGTATAGAATAGTAAAATTTTATTTTACTGGAACTTCTGTTAAATCCATCACACAGTATCTACAAGTTGCAATCTGAGAAATACACAAATTCATAAAAATAATTCGTAAAAACATTTGTGATTAAAATGTAAGGAATCTAAAAATTGGAAATTATAGCTAAATTGGGACTTTTTATTTCCATGGCAAAATATTTATTTAACCTAAATTCTAATGATTAAACTTCTATCGAGTTGTTACATAAATGTGTATATCTATAAATAATAATATGATATTAATTTCAAATGTATTTGCAAATAACTGCATTCAAGTAATTGCATCTAACAAATAGTACCTACTTAGACGTAAAAAGAAACGAAATAAATGACCAATGATTTGACCCAAAGAATCATTTCAACTGTAAATTCATTTAGAAATATATTAATAAGTTTGCATATCTTTTCGGTTATGTCTGGGAAGTAAGCTAATCTATGAAGGGATAAACCTATTCTAGGGACTTATAATGAAAGTACGATACCTACTTATAATAGCATTTAATTTGAAACATCTAGATACACACCGACTTCAAGTAGGTACCCACTTATATTCCAATAGCGTAATGGCCTGCTGGAATCGACTTTTCGATCTCAATTTCCTAGTCTACAATTTGCCTTTTCTCCATAACTATAGATTAAAAACCGCCTTCTTTTTCAGTTACCCTGATTATTCACAGTCATGTATGTAAATATGACTACCAATTGCTCACTTAGAACTTAATTTCCAAATCGGTCTGTCAGTTAGTATAGATACATATTACGGAATATACATCCCAGTTCTGTGCCCATAATGGCATCATAAATATAATATACAATAGTAGGTAAACTATTTGACTGATTTTGATTAAAAAAAAAAACACTAACCTTCTGAGATAAACACGCTAGAAAACCGTGAAAACCACAACAAAATGACATTAGCTAGAACAAACAGACGAACATTGTCCTTTATTTAAGTAGAGACTGAGATAATAGTACATTATAGCAAATATGACCGCCGTTGGACGATCCTATAAAAAATCTACTGCTTTGAGGACACCTCAATGTTTTACATGAGGCTCTTGTTACTTTATCTGCTTAAACAAGTTTATTTTTATAGAAATAAGGTGGCAGATGAACAGACAAACACACCTGGCGGTAAGTGGATACTCACTAGCTACTGTCGCCAATAGACATCCGCGATACATGCCAACATCTGTTCAGAATGACAAACGTTTGCACACCCCCGGATGCACTGCCGACTTTTAAATATTTAGGAATAGACATGGAGAAAGGATTGGGAAAATAGGGAGGGATAGGATGGTATAGGAATGGGCTGCCGAAACACGTATATGCATTGGAAGAATAGGAAAAATGGATAAATATAGTATGTATTTTTTAGGTAATCTTCTGTGAGGTAATTTGGTCAGTCGGGTGCGGCCAGCTTTTTACGTAGGTAACTTTTTTCTAGCAGATCTTTTTTCTATTGAAATTGAGCAGAAAATCAACGGTTATACTCGTATTACTTTGTATAAGTAAAAAATAACGGATGTGGGAGCGTCCCCAGCATGTCCGCAAATTCGGTGCCTACCTTTGGAAATTACGAATTAAGTTTTGGAAAAGGTTTAATATCATGGAAAATATAATAATTAGATGAAGTTTCCTTTATCTCTATAAATTACCTGTTCAACGGGATGGAACGGAATTAGATTAAAGGAGCAGGATTAGATTGGATGGGATGAATGGATTCTGGTAACTCTCTTCATCATTTACGTTGATACATTTCACATAAATTTCTGTGTGAGGAGGGCAGGGCAACTCAGCCGGTCTAAAGTGCCGGCTTTCGATTTTTCGTTATTTCTGTTTTACTGAGACTTACCAAACTAAGCATATCCTCTCGTAGATATATTTATTTTTGGTAATACATATATTTAAAACTCTAAAATACTATTAAACTGTTCGTGGGATAAAGCTACGAAACACATGGATTTAAATGTCAGCATTATTTATTAAATCATAAGTCTCGCTCAACAAATTGATAATGCTAATATATTACCGTATGAGTATTGTAGTTTAATGTCGATAATTTTCCTCGTTTCTTATCGGTCGGTACGCATGTAAAAATATTATCGGTTTACTTACACATCGTATACTCATAATAATTGTTGATATAAATTATTAGATGTTTAGCTAACCGAAAATTACAAAACAAACGTTACTAACAAATTAAAACAGTTGTTTTAAAAAATGGGTTGGAATTTTAACCTTTTTAGGAATTGCTAAAACTAACCCCAATCTATTTCTTAACTGCTAACCCTCGCAACCCTCACTAAACTTTCACGTTTTCCATTGTCTATGCTTCCACCCCCGGACGTCACAGTGAAAATCGACCAATCCCATTGGACGCAGTAGTCGATGGCCCTCCAAAGTGGAATCACTACTGCACATTACGCACCTTATCTTGTAATGTTTTCGTTGTGCGACCATATGAGCCGTTCAAAAATGTATTGGGCTGTGATCAAAATTGTTTAAAATGGACAGTTTCGTCTCTTTGTTGCTGTGAAACGTATTTATTTTTAGTTTGTCAAGTATATTTTATAGGTTTCCAAAATTACATTAGGGGGTGGTACCGTGATGCCAGTTCGTAAGCAAGGTGAATTTTATCGTAATATTGAATAACTCTATATACCTATGTATGGCAGTGCAAGTGTCGTAACACTGTTTCTTATTTTGCTGACGATGTATGACGTTCAATAGTGTTTATAGCAAGGGTTGGTTACGTTCCCCGAAGCACCCTTCTGTTGATTCGTATCGATATTAAAGTGTTGCCAGACGTGCAACTTGCATATTCTCCACCCGATCCAAATAGGTGTATTAAAAGTAAACCAATGTTATTTACATGACGATGTCAATGTTACTCAAGGAGAATAATTACTCACTTAGGTACCTGAGACAATACGTATTAACTCTTTGTAAAGTGCAATTCATTTATAACATCCGTATTCCGTACATGTACCTAATGCAGCAATTTTTATATAACCGTCTTACATAAACACTTGCTTTCGCCCTAATTAATACATAAGTAGAATATTTAATTCATATATAAGGTACTTACAAATAGAGTGGAAGAATGTACCTTAAATAAAGGAATTATCAATTTTAATCGAGGATTAATTCAGATAGTTAATTACAAAATAAGCATAAAAATACGCAATAGAATACCTACGCCTACTTTCATCCACGTGCCTAACGATTGTTTTATGTTGCGTCGCAGAAGCCCACCGAGCATTGGAATTGCTGGAAGATTACCACAGCAAATTAGTGAAGCCTCACGATCGGCAGCTCCGTCTCGCGATAGAAAGAGTCATCAGGATATTCAAGTCGCGCCTCTTTCAAGCTTTACTTGGTATGTTACTGCATAATTTACGCCTTATTTTGCCAACTAGCAAAGATATTTTAAAATACATTACTTGTTTCGGCAATAAATTTGCTTGATTAATCAATTATAAACAAGCAATTTACCTACCTGCGTGAAATTAGAAAGCGAAATTGGTAAACAGAATTATTGTATTCCCAATATCAGAAAATCGAAGCACAAAGTGGTTTTGTGAAGGAAAATATGAGTCCTGACAGCTGAAATAGATAGGTACTTACTAAAGTGTACATTATTTAATAAAGAACATTAAAGTGGAAGGCAATCGGCAAGGGACATAAAATTAGAAGCTAAGTGAACTGGATTATTTGGCTATTTGGAATATTACCCTCTTACCAAGTTTCCGAAACAGCTACTTACTCGCATTTCAGGCGGTTGACATTGCTATGTAATGTAAATTTGAGTGTGGGTACGGTGAATCTTGAAAAGCGCAGGAACTCGATGGCTGACAAAAGTTATTGTACACACTTTGTCTAGCGACATGTAGCGACCACTAAAGTATGTTAGTTAGGTTGGACTTAGAATAAAATAGATCCGCCGGGAGTCCCCTCGACTGCTCGAACCCACCTTATACCTGCCGGCACACCCCCCCCCCCCCCCCACACACACATGCAAACATTGAGTACTTCAACAGCGCCCGTCTTGTCTCGTCAGATTTTAGGATTTGTTGATGTTAAAATTGAGATTACCTCATTACCTTGTGATAATTCGACATAATGACATAATTTTGATTCGACATAATAAAATAACGGTAATATTTACCAACATCACAGCTCAGACTGGCGGTCCACATGGTGTTATGTAGTCACCGCCTCCCATGGAGACCTGTTGCAACCTTTCCGGTTAGTCGCTTACCTTGCAGAATCCTATTCATCTTGCACCATAATGTCCCATTATCCTTTCCTATCGGGGTTGATGACGCCCATATGGTAGCTTAGTAGAAAAACTTCAATTGACATTTCATTCAACAACTTTCGATTTCGCAGTATAGATTACCTAGAACCCATCAGCACTTCCTTGTCGAAAAAATGCAAATGCACTTTCTTTGTGAACAGTAATAGAGAATGCGAGTAAGTAGTTGCCAATCAATCGTCGAGATCGCTGGCCTCGATGGGTCCCATTCTATAAAACATATCTCAAGGAAAAAAGATACACTCAATCTTTCTTGGAATACGCCATGCCATGCCATGCCATGCCATGCCATGCCACGCCACGCCACGCCTATATGTATTTATAGAACGGATTTAAAAAATCGTTTATAGGATTACGTTGGTGTACCTATAAAGTAATCTCCTATTGATGGAAGACAAACAGTAGGTAGGTAAATCTTTTTCGACCTGCATATAATAAACTGTACAAAAAGAAGCTGATTATATATCAGCTTCATATAGAAGGGTTCAGTCTGCCCATGCCCATGCCCATGGGCAGACTGAACCCTTCTATATGAATTTCAAATCTTCTCTGGTCCTAAATTCAAAGTTTTCCCAACCAAAATACTAGTTTCAGATTTACTTTAGCCTCTTTAAATTAACTAAGACGCTACGCAATATTATTTTATTACTATATAATAAATATTAATTTATTAATATAGGTAATATGTACTTTGCGCCGCGAGGTCTCAATGGAACCTCGCGGCGCGTTGGTCTCGGGATGAACCTGAGTAAGACAATAAGTCATGTTCAACAAACACATCGTCCCTGGACTGGTCAGCGTCAAGGCATCATCACTGGAAGTTGTAAACGAATATGTTTATCTTGGACAATCAGTACACAGCCAAAATGTTATTACCTACAGACCTACGATTTCGAAACGTGGTCTCCGACGACAGGCCTGATTCATAAGCGCAAAGTTGCTCAACGAACGATTAAAAAAGCCATTATCGGGAATCATTTTGCTAGACAAAGTCAGTAACGAAAAGAGTTCAAAGGATCAACAAACTGAAATGGCAATGGGCAGGTCATAAGTAATGCAGAATCGATAAAAGAGGGGGGAGACGAGTCCTAGAACCGGGAAATATTGTTGCCAATGGGCTACGTTTCCCGGTACGTGGCCTCGTGAAACACGTTCCTGCCAGGTGGACCGACGACTCGAAGAAAGTCGCCGGTAATGGTTGAATGAAAAGAGCAAAAGACCGTGGATTCAAAATCCAACATTGGATCTCTCCACTGTTGGATATCTCTCACAATATTGACCTCTCACAGGTTGAGGATATTTTCTAACAGGCGTTATAAAACAATCAAAATAATTGGCCAACTTATTTCAGGTTATGGATAGATATTTTGAAGCAGGTTTAGTGTAAACACCGAGAAAGCATACGACTCATCTGCAGATACGAATGCTTATCACGCCTGTATTTAACAATTTCGCAGTTTAATACCAACATACTATATAACATAACCAACCGTTTGTAAATATTAGATAAACCAGAGCCAGCGCCGGCTCTAGCTCATGTAGCGCCCGGGTGCAGGGCGCCCTCTAGTAGGCGTTTTGAACTCTTTGGAGGTGTCGCGAGCGGCGCTCGGCGCCCCCTAAGACCCTGCGCCCGTGTGCACCGCACCCCCTGCACCATAGGTAAAGCCGGCACTGAATTCAGCGCTTGACAGGCGCCCCCGGGCGCGGGGCGCCCGGGGTGCACCGCACCCCTTGCACCCCCTGGTAAAGACGGCCCTGACCAGAGCCATAAACACTAAAGTGTGAGAGAGAAAAAGACGAGAAGCATTAGTAGAAGCACATTTGCATTTGAATTTATTGTAGGTTCCTACGTATAGAACTTGCAATGTGGTAACTGTCTTACGCACCGGCTTCACAAAGACTCAACGTCACACTATCTTATCAATTTGGAACACAAAACGATGTTATTATGACTTATGGACCCTTTCCTAGAACCACCGATTTACTGATTCACAGATTAATTAATTCTATTCCATTAAGATTAATATTATTCGATATCTATACTTCCGACGCCGATGTCATCAAATGATTTTTAATTAGCTTTCTGACCTGGTGCCCAGTTATAAATATAGGGGATCGGCGCGTGACCGCAGCATACGTCACTAGCGCTCTTGAATTCACGCTTGACCACGACACTGCCATTGTGATACGCATTATATTTAGCCAATTGCAATGAATGCCCGACGCACATACAACGAATTCGTTGCGTACAACACTTTGTGTAGGTTTAATTACAAAGATGCAAACTCTGTATTGTACATACCAGATGTCTCTACTATGTAAACTATTCAAGTACTTGTTCAATTGCTCAATATAATTTCCACCTCGGGTTTCTACGATAGCAACTCCAGTCACAGAAGTGCGGTCCATCCGCATTTCCTCGATAGGGTGATGTCGCGTACCTACTGTTCGATCCAAAAATCATTTTATACAGCGAACCCGTAGGCTGTGGAACGAACTGCCTCAAGAGGTCTTTCCATTAAGCTGCGATATGGGGTTCTTCAAGAAAGCTATGAATAGGATTTTGCAAGGTCGGCGGCGCACCCGCATTCATACCCCCTGGTGTTGCAAGTGCCCATGGGCGGCGGTAACACTTACCATCACGTGGTAAGCTTGCTCACCAACACGGCTTGCTCTTCCCCGTACTTCACTATTTAAAAAAAACTTCTTGTGGATATGCGTCGTTTTGGGTCATAATATTATTATTCTTAGTTAATTTTGAAAAGTTCTCATTAAGCACGATCATACGATCCGTTGATAGATACAAATGGACCTAGATTTTGTTGTAACCTGTTTAGGATATATCCAAGTGAATTTGAGTTATTTGAAAAATAATTAATATTACGAAGAATTTCTATCCCGATTCGGTAAAATAAATTAGGTACCTAAGCGTATAAGTAGTAGGTACACTAACGTATATTACTTCGTATATTATCGCCTATATTACTTGCAACTCAAGTCAATCCTCGTATATTGACAGGCTATTAACTTTTAATGTAACGGTTACGAGCTATTCGATTTTATAAATAACAAGATTGCTTCGCTAAGCTAACGTATCAATTAAGTATCTACTGTTTGACATTCGTAATTACACTGCAGTGATCACTATAATAAGTCTAAACCTTGTCTAGGTGAAAATAGACTAGAGGAGGGGGGTCCAGTAACTAGTTAAAATGGTAAACAGTGGCTACATTGGATTAACCTTGCCGCCTGGTTCGAACTTGATTGCAGCTGGCCATATGCGTCATCTAGGCTTCACTACTCTCGAAACGTCTCTTGTTTGTTTTAATCAAAGTAAAATGCACAATTAGTTTTTAAAGCTATTTACAAACAAGCTTCACATACATAAATATGAGATAAACTCAGATAAAATTATCAAATCATTCATAAATTCATAACATCCATTCAACACGTGTACTTTTTAAGATAAGATTATTGGCCTAAGATTAAAACGACATATGTACATAAGATTAGATGGATATCCTACAAAACTAATTTCCAAATGCGATATAAATATTCATAGATTGTAAGACAAATGACAAATCTGCGTTTAATTAAACAACCACAGACACATGTGCCTACGACACAGTCTCAAGGTTTTTAAGTGTAGCTTGAATTATTATTGGTGTTTTATTATTAAATGGTAACTAATGACACAATTTCTTACTTATTTAAATAAGATATATTTTTATTTTATTTTAATCAATAGCCATAACGATGGACAATCATAAATAAAACAATAACGGTATCAAACAAATGCCAAATGAATGTTTGCAAATACTTGTAACTTATCGCTAAGTTCACCTAACTTAACCCTGGCGACATCAAATCAAACTTGATACATAAGTGGTGTCGGGATAACCGTTCAAACTACGATATGTGCGATGGTCCGTTTGACCCAGATCTCCAGATACGGGTCAACGGGTACACCCGGAGGCAATATGCGACGCAATCCACCTCCGCTCTTAGATTTTTTAATTGAAATTTAAAATAACCAGTGACCTAAGGAATCGATACCTACCTGCCTATCGATCTGTCCTCAAACGTAGTACTTAACCATATTAAAATAACCACCCACATCATGGGCACGAACGGATATAACCCTTCTGTTCATAAGAATGTGAAGCCATACATTATTTTATTATATTGTAATATAAGTATTACCTAGTGTCTTTTGTTACCTATTTCTGAACGAATCGGATAAAAATAAAAATAATTATTATAAAACATTAGTCGTTTTTCGCTTTCTTTTTATTTTATCCATTTCAATTTCTTATTTCTCTAAGTGGTTTACCTATTTTACTTTGTTTCTTTAAATAGAAAGAAGGATATGTAAGCAGACAGTCTGCCTTACGGTTAGTGGGTACAGTCGCTCATAGACTTCTGTGATTTGTGCCAACATTAGTCAATAATTACTTATATTGGCACGTCCGCCGTTCCGTTACGACAGTTACCTTTAGGAATTATGGGATTAGTATTTCAAATATATATTGGAAAGTTTATTGAAGTGTATAATGGGTATGGTTTTCTTGATCCCATTATATTACCTACATAGATTATACAGTGAGCTATGGGGATGACATGGGAATGAATTAGGTATGATGGGAAAAGAAACGGGCTCTGGCAACTCTCACTTCCGGAACACGTATGTTTCACGATAATCTTCTGTTTTTATTGTAATTTAATACAACCAAATAATAATAATCACTCACAGATTATGGTAGTCCGTACATCTATACTGAATATGTTGGTAATGACATACTGGTAATGTCAAAGCTACTATGAATTATTCAAAAACAGTGATATGATTGCGTGTATCAAACAGAACAAATACGTAAATAGATACATACGAGTCATGCATCACTATAACTCCTCGAGTAACCAGTACCTACCTATTATTGTGTAGGCAATTTACTATACTTACCATACATGTAAATTAATTAACCTGTTTCAAGGTATCTTAAACCATGTCCCATATAGTTACTACCAAGTCTAATTAGAATACTTCCAGTTTAGGCACTATTCTCTAAATCTATTTAATTGCATATTAGGGTGCATTGTTGTGTTTTTATTTAGCGCCATAATAAGAGTGTACTTACTTACTAACTTCTTTCTATCTTCATATCTATCTTGATATTTTGTACATAAAGCTATTATTATATTATATATGTATTAGATAGATAGATAGATACACTTTATTGTACACCAAAAACATACAAAGAAATACAAAGTAGGTGCAAATACAAAACCGGCGGCCTTATCGCTAAAACGATTTCTTACACGCAACCTTTGCGTGGTCAGGAAAAGTTTATAGACGAAATAGAGGCAGATGGTGCAATAAAGAAATAACGTCCTTATATACATACATACATACAGAAATATATAGATGAATACAGACACATATACATATATATACATATATATCTACATACAGAAAGATCTAAGGAATTAAAAACGGTAATGAAAAATAAAGGAAAAGGATTATGTAATATGTTTATATACGAGTAAGTATATAAACATGGTACAGTATATTTACAATCTATTTTCTTTAATATATAATGGGAATATATTTTATTTATAGATAACAACATAATACTTGAATTCTATACCTACTAATGTCTAATATACAACATAGTCTAAAATATACAAATAAAATAGATTTCAAAAATTCAAAAAAATAAAATAGACTACATTTATATATACTTTACGAATATATATATATTATACAAAAAAGCCAACGTCTATTTGACTGATTGCTCGCAATACTAGGCCGATTTTATTGTTTAAAGAGTATCTACGTTTTATCAAAATCGTTTATGTAGTTTTGAACATAATTGGCAAGTGTCATTACGATAGTCTATCTAACTTTTTTTTTTATATAATAGTGAGCGGACGAGCAAGCGATCCCACGTGATGGTAAGTGTTACCGCCGCCCATGGACACCTGCAACACCAGGAGGTATGCGGGCGCGCCGCCGACCTTGCAAAATCCTATTCACAGCTCTCTTGAAGAACCCCATATCGTAGTTCAATGGAAAGACCTCTTGAGGCAGTTCGTTCCACAGCCTACGGGTTCGCGGTATAAAGTAATTTTTGGACCGAACAGTGCGCGACACCTCCGTATCGAGAAAATGCGGATGGACCGCACTTCTGTGACGGGAGGTGTGGTTATAGAAACCCGAGGTGGGAATTATATTGAACGATTCTTCAGAGCATTCCCCATTGTACAGGCGGTAGAACACACAGAGAGACGCAACGTCTCTCCGACTGCTGAGGGATTCTAAACCGCCCGTGAGAGTGGGATCGTCGACAATACGAACAGCACGTCGTTGGATGGAGTCAAATGGGTCCAGTTGGTATTTCGGTGCGCCGGCCCAGAGATGGGAGCAATACTCCATATGGGGCCTCACTTGAGCTTTGTAAAGCATAAGGAGATGCCCAGGGGTGAAGTTGAGCTTCGCTCTGTTCGGCACACCGAGCTTTTTGGAAGCCATTTTGGCCTTATTTTCCAGATGACCCCTAAATTCGACTTTGCTGGAAATGTCGACACCAAGGATCCCGATACTCTCCGAGATCATAAGAGGCATGCTCTGAAAGCGAGGTGCTACGACAAAGGGTTTTTTTTTTATGTCTGACATAATGTAAGGAAATCGTTTAAATATACTTATCTAGGTACCTAGACTGACAAATTTATTTGGAAATCAGGTCCCAAACAGGAAAATATTAGTATTATATACAACATAACCCTAAACTTAGCGAAAGGTTGAAGGCTATGATAATAATTGATCGATTTAAATGATTTAACAACCATAGCCTTGTATAATCGCGAATTGTACCCGACAGAACATCTGTCAAAAACTTATCGAAGATGCAATATGTCATTAGTCGTTACTCGGGATAGGTACATGTCACTGTTTGATAAGTATTATTTCATTTATGGCAATGTGGCCGACTTTTTGGGCATTGATATTGATAAACATACGTACAATTTAACGTTTAAAATCACTACGAGATAAGTGTAGCCTAATAGGTACCGTACCTACTGCGAATGTTCTGCCGATCGCCCCTAATTCACTCAGTGCCCTCATCGGCGACCGAAAATGGACGTCTTCATCCACGATGGGAACTATAAACCTACACTAACTATAAATGTACCAAGTAAACCTTATCGTGATAATAAAACTTCGTGTAGATATGTACCTAACTTGTACCTATCAACAACTGCTTTTCATTAGCTATGATTGTAATCATTGGCATACGTTTCAGTTTAATGTTATTAGCGTGAAGATAATTATCGCTTATCGCTCCTTCCATAGCAACTGGTCTCGTGTTGAGAAAAAATGATTTATGGATTAAATTTTTATTTCAACTAATAGAAGAGTTACTTATAGCTATTGGTTAATTACTTACCACTTTTTGTGACGGTAATATTTGTACGTAGGCGATGACGTAGAGTGAAACATTATTCTATAATGAAAATGGTTCTTAATGTTGATGTCATGTATCGCAATGTCCATGGGCGATAAGATTGAGAAAAAGATTGAGGCGGCCTGATCCTAACAATTGTTTAGGTAAAGAAAAATGTTTTTTCGGGTTTGTGTTTGTGTGTCTCTGGACCCACGACACGGGGAATCCTAGTGTGGCCATTAAGTGTTGTATTTTATTTTTATTTTTTTTACATTTGTGATGAAAGTTATGTGTGGCGTTGTTTATTATTTATTCCTGAGCAAAAGGGAACTTATAATCGGAATGGACTTCTGACTACATCTAAATGTATGTACATAATTAGAACATCTGAACAAATGTTCCCATGTTAATTTTCCGTACCTCTTTTGCAGTAGGTTAGTTAAGCTGAAAAGTACTGATCTAGATTGTTTGCAAAGCGAAATAGTAGTACCACCTACTTGTACCCAATTAGTACAAAGAAGCTGTTAAAAAGCTGTGTAACTTGTTTTAAATTCTATAGACTTTAAAAGAAAGCCGCAAGTATGCTGTATACGCGCCTGATCAGCTCTTATAAGTGGATTTTGGGCCACTTATACCTAAGTGTGGAGTGACTGGTTAACAGCTGTACAGAGGTCGCTTTGAGGCTGACTAAATGCTGTTTATCGACTAACTGGACAGCTTATGTAAAACCCAACAGAACACACAACAGAAACAGGGGTGCAAAATACAGCTGTCTAAGATATTAATTACCTGCATACTATTTTTGATTTAACATCCTGAGGACTTAAAAGGATATCAGTGCGCAGTTCGTTTCGTGATTATTATTTTCATAATGTGTTTGCTTTATATCAATAATGTCATTACTTGTTGTCAAAAAAATATTTATCCCTGTTTTTACTTGACAGTATAATTTTACTTCTTCTGATCAGATTTTTTTACATAGCTAATCAGACTTCGGTTTTATGCCAATGACGAATGGTGGCTCACTCATTTCAAAAATGTTGCATTAAATTGATCAAAATTCTTGTTGGAGTTATTAAAAATAGATAACCTATCGAAATTTATATTTAGTTTTATATATTCTAGATATTCCAGAATTCGAGTTTTTCAATAATTTAGTGAGCGAATTAATAAGACCGTTCTGCCAATATTCGCCTTGAATTCGGCTTTATATGAATCTGTCTTTTTGTGGTGTTGTATATTTGGAAATATTTAATTTAAATTCTTGCTAATTCTTATAAAGCTACTTAAGAAATGCTTATTTCTACTACTAGTATCGGTAGTAAGAATTCGACTCGCTTTGATAAGTAATTTTGTCAAAGTCAAAGTTGTATTGCAAAAAAAGCTCATTTTGGTTGTTTCTGAAAATTGAGAATACGGAGCCCTCTTCATTACACGGCGTACACATTGAAGCTTGACTTGATCCGGGCTTGTTGAAATCTTCGCTGTTTATAGAAATTACTTGTTGATCATTCGCTATATTTTGACTATTTGCACAATTTGTAATCTCTAAATATTCTTTAACACTCTCATCTTGATTCCGCCGGTCCTTTTAATTTTTATTTCACGGTTTGCGGTTCATTTTGTGTGTGTCACGTTTAAATCACAACGGATGATAGGCACCAGCCATAAAAGCCATAACCACAAAAGCGTCATTTCTGTTCTTTTGCAGCCGTTAGAGTATTAACATTCTTCCAAACACACAACTACACAGTTAAAGGCTGTACTGAGTATTCTGATTATACATTTATACAGTTGGTGTTAAAAGAGTAACCATTTGCACCATAAACAAATTATACTTTTAAAAACGAACTTGTACAGCTTGCAGCCGTAAAAAAGATTTTTGTATCGCTCTTAACCAGCATAGATCGTGAATTAATCGTCTAAAGTCTAATACTTAGAACTTAAAGTATGAAGCGATGCCAACAGTTGTATTTGAAGCTGTAACAATACTCCCCAGTATTGTTCACTCATAACGAAATTGGTAGCTGTTTAAAGCTGGTGGTGATTATAAATGAGTTTTACAAAGGTTTAAGTACATATTTTGTACACTTCAAACCCCGATACAATCCTAAATTAGAACTTGGAGCTAAAAGATAGTTTATTCTTCGTTCTTTGTAAAGCGTTTGTACCACTTAAGTAAAATTAAATAGTTTAAATGGTACTTTTCTTTCTTCATGGCCAATTAGCATATTACTAATATAGAGTTATATCTACAAAATACATTCTCTATCCATTTCATTCTGTCAATAATACTACTTTTTGGAAAGATACAGGTAGATACTGCTTTGTACAATTTGTGTTACCCTATTAAAGGAACTGATAGTAGGTCGCGAACCATCATTAACTTCGTAGGGGAATTATAATTAAAGTATGTCGTGCTTTGTGTCGTGTCGGGTTGTTTGTATTGTACTCGGTGGTACGTGAATGTGTGTGATTCATTATTCTGAAATACCTACTCGTAGCTAAATTGTGACAAAGGCATACTCATAGTTTTTAGGTCAGGGTACAGAAACTTAAATCGTAATACTCGTTTAAGTACTTAATAAATATTGTTATTTTGAAGTAAAACCGAATACAACAAATGTTATCTTTGTTTTTTTACAAAGAAAAACGTCAAAAGGAAGGTGGCAAGCAACTCAATGAATATTCCTATTACTTATATGATATAGGTATGTCAACACCAGTATACTCGTACATGCCGACATCAGTAACATCAGTAAGAAATGACGATCAGTTGTGCTGCCCACCTTTGAAGATTTAGAAATTAGCATTGAAAAATAAATGAGAAGATTGTGAATAGGGAAACATCATTATCCAATCCCATACCACTTCATCCCGCTTCCCTAATTTCGTCGAGTGAGGGAAACAAAATGACGTGACTGAGAATAGATGCATCCCATGCCTTTCCAGCCTGCTTCCCAGATGAGAGAAACAGGCTGAACGAAATGAGATTCGATTGTATCGGAAGGGAAAAAAGATATACCTGTTCTGGCAAGACTTCGTCACACTCTTGAATCTCGTTGGTACGCTTTACAGCAGTATCTAATAACAGTGGGGTAACTCGGCAAGTTGACTAGAAGACGCAGGGCCACCCTCCTGTCCTTTCTTTCTTTCATATTCTATGGTTAACTACATAAATACCAAAGAAGGTGAACCATATTAGAATCAATGCTAGAACCACAGAACCTACACTATAGTTTCTTACCGCTTTATAACGATATTACTATTTAAACAGTGGAATTTAGGTATATCTAGAGCACAAAACTTGATTTTGAAAGTAGATAAAAACAAGACTTATTTATACCTACCGATGTCAACAATATTGAATACCGTAATAGATTTTGCAAATATATCTTTTTTATCAGATTTCCAAATATGTTTGTCATTAAAGTCATTATATAGAGAGGTATATCTGGATGACTTTATTTTAAATATGTTTCTAAGGTATATTACCATTATTCAGATATAGATCCGTGATGATCTCTACTCGTTATTTTCTGGATTAACCACACTACATGACAATTCGTAAAGAGATGAAACAATTTGGAAAATGTTTTTCTTAATTTATCCAGCAGTCAGCTGGCCAACATTTATTTGTACTTTCAATTATTATTTTTTTCAATTTAAAACGAAAATAGCGAGGAAAAAGCATGATGCGCTTAAAAGTATAGAATATGTTCCTCTACAACTGAAATTTATTGAAAGAAATTACTGGCATTAGCTAGAAACACTGTAATTTTAACCAAAAGTAGCTATTTACACAATAAAATGCGATATTGCGTGTGCATTAGGCAGTTAATAAAACTTCCTATTTCTCCTTTATTCGTTTTTGAGCCCCAAAAATACTATTTAAAGGTGTGCATAATTAGCCTAGTACTAAAGCCTAGTGCTAGGCGCTAAAGATTCAAATAAAAAATACAAATTAATTGTACCTAATTTGAATAAATATCATTTAATTCTACGACTTTTTGAATCTAATTTGATTTTTACCACAGATCTAATATTTCTGTAAGTAAATCTAATATTCTTACAATGTTTAGGAATGTTCGAATTCCAATTGAATTACTCCCATCCCATTGGCTTTTGAAAACTACACAGTTTCCTTAAATTATTTGATAAAATAAATAGGTATACTAAAAAATCGAGGAAATCGCCATGTGTCTAATGAAAAGGTATAACTAAGCCATCTATACTAATATTATGAATGCGAAAAAGTAACTCTGTCTGTTACCTTTTCACGGCTAAACAACTGAACCGATTTTGATGAAATTCGGTACGGAGATAATTCGAAACCCAGGGACGGACATGGGGTATTTACCGCGATAACCGAATTCCACACGGGCGAAGCTTCGGGCAGAAGCTAGTAGTTAATAAGTCAGTGATTGTAGCTTAACAGCACTCGTAGCCAATTTCGAACTATTTTCACAAAGGGGCGCATCGTCTAACACTCACCATCAGTCGTACGTAGCTTTCCGTGATTGGTTGAATTTAGATGCTTGATAATTAATCAATGAATTTCCGGAAGCCGCCTCGTATAATCGTATAATTAATATTGTAGGTAAAATGTAAAGACGACATTACCTTACACATAACGTAACATTTTAAATAAACAACACAATAGTTTTAAATAATTACCTTTTTGGAACTACTGAAGAATTAAACTAGAAGTGTACCTACTTAATAAGGACAATGATGTGTGGGTTTATTTTCTTTATTCAAAATCATTTGTACTGAAGTCTACTTACATATTAAATAGGTGACATTTCTGGAAAGTCTACAATGAATCATTGAAGAATTACTAGAAGTGTAATAAGCCTAAAGGTTTGTTTTGTTTACACAAACCCTTTTATCCCGAAGTCTAGTTCAATTTTGTAGTGTGGTCAATATACCTACATCATTAACACGAACGTCGGGTCGCCCTCCGCTCGATATCGATCACCGTCGCAATACAACTCACGCGATAGTTTTCACTCACCTACATTGTTCTACTCGAAGAATACAAACAAATGTTTGTATAAAAAAGTATGATGGTATACGTTTCCATACGTCCCGAATATCGATATTAATGGCATAGCATTTTTGAACAAACTATTAATTTTTATACTATGCTGACTCTGCCGAATGAGTTATTAATTTATATTATGCCCTTTCTTTGCGGGGTAAGATCGGAAATGAAGAAATTAGCCAAAGAACGAAAGTTTGCACTTACGAAACGAAACGAAACGAAACGAACGAAAGCCGAAGAACGAACGAACTCATAAAATCAGCAAGCTGAATCAGATCAATAGCAGATTATATTTGCCACAGGACCGACAACCGATGGGATAGTCGAATCCTTGAATGGAGACCACAAACCAGGCACTTCCTGGTTAGTGGTACGCCCTCCGACGACTTGAAGAAATTTACTGGTATTGGCTAGATATGATGAGCTGGTAGTGGTCGCGAGTCTTGGGAGAGGCCTACAGGGCAATGGAGAAACATTGGCTGATGGTATGGTACGATACGCTAATGACACGTTGGCACTTAGATTACTTACCTTACGTTTAGTACTCAAGCATATTTTTATATAATCTGCGATCCATCATAGTTCATAAAAAATAACGTGGGTGTTGAGTAAGCAGGGTTAAAAACACAGTTAATTACAGATTATAGAACTTGAATGCCTGTTGGAAGATTGTTTGAGAATAAATAAATCTACCCGTGTTGCTATCTATACAGATAGGTACTTGTATTATTACTGGCTTTCAACGCAACTTGTAGAATAGAATCACGTGTTACTCGTAGTAGGTAGGTATAGGTACAGGTTATATCTCCTTATTGACGGAGTCTTCTATTCTTCTTACTTACTTAAATCGATTCAAATTGTAAAGAAACAGATTTAGAGTTGAATTAAATATTCGAGTATAAATAGGAGTAATAATAATAATTCATGTAGGAGTATATTACTGGGAGAGACCTATATCGAGCAGTGCAGACAAAACATATGTTGATGATGATGATTATGATGATTAAAGCCAAAGAATAATCAAAGGCTAAAGATATGGATAGTGATTACAAAGCTCTACAACTTTTATTTAAGTATTTATTTTCTATAATCTAGGGAAAAGAATCAAAAACCTTTTGACTGAGTTATTGCCATACCATACCATATCACCAGTGTATGTCTTTTCACTGTTAAATAGAAATCCCAAACGTCGGTGAGCTTTGGCATTTGGTAACTACTTACCTACTTTTTTCCAGACATGGCCACAAGTAATTATTAACCAACGTACCTTTATTACTTACGTAGACGTATAGGTATATAAAATATTTTCTTTTTTCAGATATCCAAGAATTTTACGAATTAACGCTCCTCGATGACAATAAGTCGATCCAACAAAAAACAGCGGAAACAATCCGCATTGCAAACAAATGGGAGGCAGATAATACTAAGCGAGAAGTAAGTAAAATTTGAGTTTACAGTATTCTAAGTATACCATATCAAATATCGATTTTATTAAAAACTAGCGACCCGCCCTCACTTCGCTTCGGTTTATTAAATTTAAAACAATCGGAATAAGATATTTTCCTGCGGTAAAATGGAGCCTATATTTTAAGTTAGCAATACATCGGTGAAAACTGCATTCAATTCCATGCAGTAGTTTTTGCGTGATGCGTGTACAAACATACAGACAGACAGACAGACAAAATTTCTAAAAACTGTTCTTTTGGCTTCTGTTGCTCTAAATAAAAACCCCCCATATTAGTTTTTCTTCAATATCTATAATGTACAGACATCGGCCTGTTACAATTTTATTATACGTATAGATGCCTACCACGCTCGTATTTTACCTAGTTTTATTGTATTTGGGGAAATTTTAACGCTTATTAATACTCCTGTAATAATTTCACATTTATATATATTGATATAGATAACTACATGCATATTTCCATTCGCCTTATGTACTTTTTAATTGGACATTTTTTTTATTTATTTAGAACAAAAATATGCGCAGTAACTTGCAATAGGTACCTACAAATGTTGAAAGATCGTTTCGATTCTGATTTATTCAGGTATGATTCAGGTTTAATAACGCCATGTTTATTTTCTCACTATCCAATCGGCAGGGTGCATTTTGTAAACTGCCGTCAACAGAATGATTGGCTAAAAAATGTAACGTTATCATAAAATGCAAACTTTGAGAAATTGAGATTGACTTTATTTTAAAACAACAGGGACTTATTTATTTATTTATTTACTTTTTATTATTATTTTGGGACTTGAAACTTTTTGGAGAAAAAGTTTAATTTTTTCAACACAATTAACTTGGTAAAGATATCGACCAACTAGGAATTGTCGACCAAGGACCAACCAAAGTAACTGCCTCTCTAGCTCGGACCGCTTCTCACACCATGCCACATTTAATGACATCGTACGTCGTTCGTTCTCTTGCTACCGTCAACGTACCGGCTTTATTAGAGCTGAACGTAATCGTACGGGACGATGGCAAGAGACCTAACAGCATGTCACTGGTTCCGTGGAAGATGGGCCGACTTGTGTTGATACGCTAGCTCCATCCCACCTTCACAGAACCTGCGAAAAGGCTGGTGCAGCGGCGGAGGCAGCAGGGAGGCTTAAGATTATTAAATACAGCGATATCGGGCCCGAATATATTTTTATTGCATTTGATGTCGAGATCCTCAGTCCACGGGATCCTAGTGTGCGCCTATTTTTTAAGGACCTCTCAAAGCGCCTGGTCGACAGCACCGGCGATCCTAGGGCTGTGCATTACCCCGCACAACGGATTAGCCCAGTAATCCAGCGAGGTCATGCCGCCAGCATACTGCGTACCTTGCCTCAGGGACCAAATTTGTACAACATGGTTAATTGTATAGATATTAAGTGAGCATGATGCAACAAATAATAAGTAGTTTATTTTTGAGTTTAGATTAGTTTTTAGATTTAAGTATTTTCTTTTCATTGTAAACTAAATATGTATTTCTTTGCCCGTCATTAACTTTATATATAAAAGTAGTCACAAGAAGTTTTCTGTATTTATTATGAACTTCCCACAGGTGTAGATATGGATTAAATAAGCAAATGAACAAAACGTGACTTTATATACATATTTATATTTTTATATTTTCTCAAAATTATTACCAATTTTATCCATTTTTATAAGTAAGTAATACTTTATTTATCTATAGGTTTCATTTGTTCATTTGTTTCACCATTGCTAACGGAGTTGCACCAATAATGAATAGGACTACACGTTTATGATTGTTGGTTAGGGATATCAAAACCAGTGTCTAGTCGGTCTATTCGACCAAGGTCGAGTTTAATCGAGGAAAATTCTAGATTACAATTAACAGTATTAAAGTCCGATTTTTTTCATTTAAGGCCATATTTTAATATAATCGACAATACCAATGTAGGTACTTCTTATTTAGTGAGAATGTATTTCTATGAAATGTATGTTTCTAAAAATATGTGGACTTCCGAGCTAAAAGGGACTGTGTCGGCTCTAACTTCCAAAGAGCCCACATGTAATATTATTGTCATTTATTTTTATAGATACCAACAGAAGAAAGTGACTACAGATCGGTATCAAATGCCTTCTTACAAGATAACAACAAGAAAGCAGAACGCCGTAATGACACACCGGACTCTGCGAAAGTAAGCAATTTTATTTAGTTTATCACAAAATTATTTCGTCATCATGATACATGTTTACAAATTACAACACACGTTCTTTGTAGACACAAGCGGACGCCGCCACACCTTCGGTCGTGCCAGCGATTAGCGAAAATGAAAAGGTAAAATCTGAACTTTTACAGTCAAAACATTTACAATTTATATAATTTTATGAACAGCCCAGCAAATCAATGGTGAAATTCAGACAAATTTTAATATAAATATTAGATGGTTACCTATGAAATGACCGATTTGTATGAGAAACATTTTTTTTTTTGTTATAATAATATTTACTGTTAGTCGAAATATTGACCCATATTGACACTTTCGCCACTCACAGGCAGTTGATTGATGCTACTGCTGTAAAAATCTCGTGGACAGGTATCAATCAATTCTTCAAAAGCCCTGATCACAGCCACTTCAGAATAAAATATTGTTCCCTGCAAAAAGTTGTCTTTTCGAAAGAAATGGACATCTGTTGGGGCAAGCTGCGGTGAGTATGGTGGATGAGGAAGAGTCTCCAGGTCCAGCTCTTGAAGTTTTAAGACTGTCGTATGAGAAGTGTGAGGGCGGGCATTGTCATGAAGAAGAAGTGGAAATGGGCGATTGACCAAACTTGATTGCTTTGTTGTCAGCTTTTCAATCATCGTCTGTATCTCCTTACAGTAGATACCTATACATCTACATCAATTGTTTGACCGACTCGCAAGAAACTGTAGTGGACAATACCGGCACAGGACCACCAAACCGATATCAGTAGCTTTTTCTTTCTTATCTTGCGTTTTGGATATTGTAGGGCTACAACTCCTGGATTCAGCCACTGATACAAACGTTTGCGGTTATCCTACAGGATCCATTTCTCATCACAAATCACGATGCGATTCAAAATTCCTTCGTTTTTGTGATAGTTCAATAACACAGTGCACACTTCGACGCGTTGTTGTCGCTGACGTTCGTTCAGTTCATACGGTACCCACTTTTCGACCTTCTTTATTTTGCCGATTTGACGCAGATGAACTAACATTTTTTTATCACTAACATCAAACCCTGCTGCTAACTCAGGTGTACTTTAAGATGGACCTGCTTCCATTATAGCCTTTACTAATTTTGGTTACTAATTTAATTCATAGTTACTAATTTTGGTACAAGGTCGTCCGTGGGGCTCATCCTATAAAGATCGAAATTTCCAGAACGGAAGTGTTCATACCATCGGCGCACGGTGTGATCGTTTCTGATGTTCTCCCCATACACATTATTGATATTGTGAGCTGTCTGACTTGCGTTGGTGCCGCGACGAAATTCATATTCAAAAATAACACGTATTTTCAATTTACCCATTTTATCTTCAAGATAATAATTATATGAACAAAATTTAGGTACAGAAAAACAAATGAAATACTGATTTTGAAATAAGAACATCGTACCTATTAATGCATTTTGTTTTATTTTGAAATAAGAATTAGAACAGAAGATATCGAAACTCAAAGTGGCCAGTAATAAAATCGGTCATTTCATATGTAAGCACCTAATAAATATGTCAAACCTTTACTTAAACGTGGAATAGCTGAAATTTTATTAAAAATATTAATAATTTAATTTCATTGGCAAATAATATAATAATAAGATGGTCACCTACTCCGTGGGAATTATGTACCTATTATAATCACATGATTTTAATATTACGATGATAATTAGCGCCTGGCAGGATCGAATCTACGACTATAGAATTTTTCACGAAACATAGTGCGGGCGACAGGTGCCATAGATTATAACCGTACACTTAGTGTAAATTATTCACATATAATAAAAAGCTGCAATATTTTGTAGTTTATATTAACAATATAAACAGTTAGAAAACGCTATAATATGACTCAGAGCATAAAAATAATGAGTTTATTCCCGTCCTATTTTTGTTGGTGATAATCAAATTACATATATTAATTTATTCTGTGACGCGACTAAAAAAAACGTTGAATAATCAAATGTAAAACAATAAATCGATGGAATCGCATTAATTTTTTTCTTATACAAGTACATAGATATAGTGTTAAGATAATAATCAAAATCATTTGTATACCCCTACTACATTCGTTAAGTGACATAAATATTTTGAATAATAATGATGTAGATTTAATTCCTGATTTATTTATTTTATTTTATGTTGAATAAAACACAATATTTTCTATAGAATTTATTGTTTTTTAATTTAAATGGTTGGCATGCTAAATTCACATCTGTGTCATTACTGTCCCTAATTAATTTAATTACGGAATAGTCAATCGATTCTTCTTCGTGCCTCTCCAACTAGTGGAGGTTGGCAATCAGCTCCGAATATTTTGCCGTGTCTCTCGCGAGGCGAAATAGTTCGGCGGCACTCGCGATACCACCAACACACCTCTTTCCGGGAATTTTGCCCATCATATAGTAATTAGTTGCAAAAGTTTGTATCTTTCATGCCTTAGCAGGTGACCCAGATATTCAACTTTTCTGCACTTAAAGGTCTGCAAGAGTTCACGTTTCCGATCTACTCGTCGCAGGACTTCCTCATTGGTGACCTGTCCGTCTGCACGCCCACATTTCGAACGATTACATTCGAACAAGTCAATCGATTACAAACTAAAAGCTATCGTTATTCCACTTCCAAAATCTTCCGATACTTCTTCCTTTTCTCAGTTTCGTCCCAATCTATTTTAGCTTTTCTTTCAAAAGTTCTCGTGAAAGTCTGATCATTTCTGATCATAATCTTTTCACCTCTTTTCAATTCGGTTTCCGTCCTAGCCACAGCACAGTTACAGTACCTACTCTTATAAGTCTCTGACGACTTTCGCTTTACCATGGACGGCAGTCTTTCCACTATTCTGATTTTACTCGACTTCAGCAATGACTTTAATTCAGTTAAATTTGACGTCGGTATCGCTATTCTTTGTTCTCTTAACGTTTCCACTTCTATAATCTATTGGTTTAATTCCTACCGTCAAAGATTCCATTTCACAATTCTCGTTGTGGGGATTCATTTTTGGTTCAATCATACGCTTATGGAATGCTCTCCCTCATAATAAGCTATGAGATAGTCATTCTCTTACTATTTTTAAAAACGTATTAAAAGAGTACTATTTGTCAATTTCCTAAATAGTCCTTATTGTATATGTGGTTTTGGCTTACGCAAGTTTCACTACATTTCTGAGTTTAGGAAGAAGCTTCAGTGGTTACCTATTCGTTCTCGCCGTAATTGTCACATTCTTACACTCCTATATAATGTTCTTTACAAACCTTCTTCTCCTACCTACTTGCGTGACCGTTTCTCGTATATTTTTCCAAGATATAGACTCGTTAGAACCCATACCCTCTCCCTGTTAAAGATCCCTTATCACAATTGTTGTAGTTGTGGGCAGCGCCGGCTCTAGCTCATGTAGCGCCCGGGTGCAGGGCGCCCTCTAGTAGGCGTTTTGAACTCTTTGAAGGTGTCGCGAGCGGCGCTCGGCGCCCCCTAAGACCCTGCGCCCGTGTGCACCGCACCCCCTGCACCATAGGTAAAGCCGGCACTGAATTCAGCGCTCGACAGGCGCCCCCGGGCGCGGGGCGCCCGGGGTGCACCGCACCCCTTGCACCCCCTGGTAAAGACGGCCCTGGTTGTGGGGATTCATTTTCGGTTCAACTCGTACGCTTATGGAATGCTCTCCCTCTTAATAAGCTAAGAGATAGTCATTCTCTTACTATTTTTAAAAACCGATTAAAAAAGCACTATTTGTCAATTTCCTAAATAGTCCTTATTGTATATAATATGTATTAAATATATATATAATATTATGATATGTATATATTTCATATGTACCTATAGTATTTATTATTTAGGTATGTGTATCTAAATACTTATTTCTGTATCTTGTTTGTGTTATTGTACTATTAAATTATTATATATATATATTAATATACAAATTTTCCGTACGCACTGCACTATGCCTGCCTTTCTGACTTGACCTATATTTCACTTTCCCAGGTCTGCGAGAAGAAATCTCCGCAGGAGATAAGCTTGCCTTTTGTACGTCTTTTCTTTTTCCCCTTTTTTATTTCTTTCATGTTGTGTGTACAATAAATTGTTAAATAAAATAAATAAATAAATTCACAACCGAAATCAAAAATCGTAAAACATCGTTCCGTACATTACATCACTATTACAGTCAACTGACAAGTGTCAGTTACACCATTTTATTTTTGTTCATATATAGCAATGATGTAATCAGCTCATTCTGCCAGAATCAAATTTTTTCAAGTTCAAATGTTAAAATTTAAAATATAACCTCAATGTCCAGTCCCGTCGAAGCAAGTCAGGAGTCATTCAGTAAAGGTTATAGAATCAATTTGTGCTAAATAAAAATAAATGAGTGCATTTTCCATCTGAGAAGTTAGGTTCGAGGTATGTTAAGATTACAGCTTTACATAGATATTTCCGTTTTTATTTATAAATAAATAGGTACCTATCAATACAACCTTTCAGTGTTATTTAGGTGCAAGTCAAATTAGAAATCATCCACAAAATATTTTTATTCTGGCACTATTTACCTTTACAGCGCCATCTTTTGTAAAAAATTTGAAGTTTAATAAGTTTTCGATAGATCATTAGAATCGGTGTTCCGTTCGGTTTTATTTTATTTATTTTTCAATTTGATGACGTGACGTCTGTGAACGCTACATACTAGTGGTCGGTAATGGCGGATGGTTGCTGTTTCGCGTCTCGTAGTACTATTTATAACCTAAAATATAGTACAAGTTTTCAGCGATATGTACACTAACGTTTCTTGGTTGTGTGGATTGGTGCCGTTAAATTTTACAATTGTGCCAATGACGTACGAACACTACATCGACTGAAGGAATACTGCACGTAAATAATTATCAGTGAAATGATATTGCACACAAAATTTTGACATTCACTGCTGATATTTCGTATTCGTCGCAAGTAAGGCCATTTAATAAACACTAATCTATTTTTAAACGTTTAGTAATTTCTTTACTCCTTGGGAACGTTTTCGAATCTTGGTGAGACTAATGCGACTTCTGAGTTAGTTTTGCTTGTAACAATTCGCTGTGTTACTCGCCGATTGTTGTACCTCTCTTTATTGTAATCAATTGATCATAAATTGCACACTAATAATGTAACACGGACATTCTAATTAAAGTTCATCGCTTTGACATTCAGATATCATCCTATCATTCAATGCAAAGTTATAACATGGCTAATTACCATACATATCTACTAAAATCACTATCAGAAAAGGGCTCAGTTCCAATTATTACATGCGATAGATAAGGACTACTGCAATTTTAAGCTAACAAGATAATGAGCTTATGTTATGGGATTAGTTTAAACTCAAAAGAGGTCACAAATATCTGAAATGTTTGGTGCAAGTTAGAAGTGGGTTCTAGGTAGAGAATGGTGCATGCAGAACAACATCAAGTAAGGTGCTCACAGTGGATACGAGTGTGTAACTAACAATGCATGCAGTGTACATAGTATAGTGCGGACAGCGTCACCATAAGCACCTGACGGCTATGCACACTTGGCTTTCAAAATGACTGAAAGACGGAAGAAAAAAACTCCTAATGGATTCCTACGGAAAGTGTCCTCCTTGTTTAATCTTGACATGGTGAGTAGGTGATAAATTCTGTAACAAAGTTTATAAACAACTCATTTTGTTATAAAAATATTATATCTGAAATTCACCATTGTTTACTTACTAAATTACATACTAAATTCTCTAAAAAGTTTACTTACTAAATTTAAAGTTACCAATATTATGAATAGAAATATATTTCCTCTCCTTCTGTATTTCGACTTAACTCTATAAATAAATATTTGTTTTGTCTAATAACTCATGAATGACTTCATGTTTAGCCTCCGTTCACATGGATCCACAATCAGGCTCCACCACTGCATCCATGGATAATTTTTCCTTCTCTTCAATCCATCAAATTAGGAAATCAAATATAATAACATGTTTTTATTCCACCAATTTCTGAATCCAAATTTAATTATGTATTTCTAGGCCACTTCAATTATCCACGGATCACCGTCTGATTGTGGATTCATGTGAATGGAGGCCATGTTTATACTGTGCTAATATCTTAATAAATTTTGTAAAAAAATTTTTTTTTTCATTGTATTTTGTGTCTATTATTTTTTTTGTAATAGACTACAAAACTAATGCTTGTTACTAGATTCTTAGCCATCATAGCTACAAAGTATTTAATGTTATCAGAGATTAGTACTTAAAAATCACTTAAGTTGAAATATTTTAAGGAACTTTCTTAATGTATATTACATTAGCACCTGTCTAGTTGAAATATTTTTAATGTGTCTTTTAAGATTGTTAACAAAATATTTTTAACTTTTAACCCCTTTAACAGTGAGGGGAGGGGTGTAACATGGGATTCATCAGGATCTGTTGTAACATTATTGATGTCTTATTTATTTATTGTATTATATCGCAAATTCTTCTTAACATTTTGTTGTGGGAAGAGATTACTCTCTTAATGCACTTATTATCATCAAAGCCACATACTAGACATGTATCACAGACAAATTTTAAATTATGCAATTATGCAAAAATAAAGTTGAATATTAAAGGAATCATATAAAACATTTTATATATATTGCTATCTTTACTATTTTACAGGCTCACGTTCCATCGCCTGAAATGAAGCAGGTAAATTTTACAAAGTAACTACATATGATGTCACTGTTTACAGTTGAAATTGACAGTTTTGAGTAAAACAAATGCTGGATAATTAATATGTGTAATGTCAATAAAGGTCTTGTTATAATTTTTACATGATAAACCAGTTAAAGGATGATGGGTAAAACTGTTTAAATAAAAATGTACATGTTCCATCACATTTGAGATATACCTCAAATAAAAGCTTTTATTAGATACATCTTTCAATGTTAAAGCTGTTAATGTCGAAACTTAGTTTGTATAGTTACTTTTTATTATATATGTACATAGTTTAATTTTTCTGATAATACCGGAACAATGAGTGACCAATTGCAACCCAGGAAGTGAAGTCCCATATGGGACCATTTTATGCACACTTCATGAAAAACACACCAAATTTCGAAGTTATCTTTTAGACTGTGTGGCAGTATTCTGATAGTCATACAACCAGCAATTTGGCAGAATTTCTAAAAACAAATCTGTAAATGGAAAATTCACAATAAAATTGCAACAGTTGTAATAGATAATGCCTAAGCCTGTTAAGTACGAAGGGAAATCAAATCAATTATAATTTTAAACTTTGTTAGTAAACACTAAAAATAGTGACAACTACATATTACATAATGCTCTTCAGTCTCTATTTTTATGTAAAAATACACGAACAAAAACATGATGCAAAGTGACTGAATCGCTCTCAGTCTCTTATAAAATATAAGTAAGTGAATCAAAGAAGTTAAGGAATTATTAAGTGAGCTGAAACACTCCGAGGAGTCGTGAATACCCAGGACTATTATAATTGCTAATAATGTTTATGGCAGATCATAACAAATACGTTGTCACTAATATTGTGTTTCTTGATGAGTTGAGACAACACCCATACATTTTTTATCATCATCCTTTGTCTATTATTTTAGCAGTTGATAGTATAGGATATTAAGAGCTAAATCAAGTCAAGAACAACTGTAAATCTACATCAAGAATATTATAAACTTACAAAAATCATCATACCAGTAGGGAATAAGTCAATGGTTCTTTGCAAAGTTGCAGGTAAACGGCATAGAAGGTGGCGGAACAGAACGCACGCAGGGCGAAGATGGCTATGTCTACATGACTGTAGTATTGTCTCGCGCGGGGGGCGCCGGGCTAGGCTTCAGCATCGCCGGGGGCTCCGACAACCCGCACGTTGGGGAAGACTCACATATCTATGTTACTAAGCTCATACCTGGGGGCGCGGCTGCTGCCAGCCGCCTTCTGATCAATGACGCCATATTACAGGTGCATTGAAGTTCCAATTTTAAAATAACTATTTTATGTTTACAGCTAGTTATCTATACAAATAATAATACTATAATATACAGACCAAGAAGCCAGTACTCAATATTCCTGTGAATAAGGTCCTCCACGACGTCAAAGATCGCACTACATGCAAGGCGATCGTTGACAGCTTTCGTGGACAGTCTTTAACATTGAGAGAACAACTGAAGACTTACTATAATACAATAGTTTTTTACACTAATAAGTAAGATTTTTTTAATAATGTTGTACAAAGGAGGGATATGATGAACTGAACTAAAGACCACAGTAAAAAGAATGTGTATTACAGAGCATTAAATTAGAGTTGTGCTTCAAGTACAAGTAATCTTTTACAACAGCTCTGTGTATGAACGATCTTCAATAAAATACCCAAATTCTTTATTGTTCATCTGGAATAAATTTGTACAAAGTATTTGATACGACAATTAATGTCTTTCAGGTTAATGATACACATGTAGAAAATGTAACACATGCAGAAGCAGTTGACGCGCTGAAAAAGGCTGGCAGCACAGTAAAATTGGTATAATTTTTTCTATCTACAAATAAAATTCAATTCTGTACATTAAATGGTTTTTAAAATATGTATTCATTTTCAGAAAATAAAACGAAAGGCGACAGAAGATACTCTAAGCACCTCACAAACAAACAAAGAGGATGCAGTTGAGATAGAACTTGTTAAAGGTGGTTCTGGTCTTGGGTTCAGTATAGCGGGTGGTGTAGGCAATCAACATATCCCTGGTGATAATGGCATATATGTTACAAAAATTATGGCTGGAGGCGCCGCGCATAGAGACGGCAGACTAAGGGTTGGTGACAAACTGCTGATGGTGAAGAATACTTCTGTAAGTGTTCCTTTATACTATACCATAGTTTAATTTGTCAAAAATATGCTAAATCTTCAAAAGCTGTATTATTTTTTTACACATTTTAAGGTACTTATTTTACTTTAATGCTTATTTCGACATCATTATTTTCCTAGCCAGAGCCTAGTAATATAGGTCCATTTTATTTCTTATTTATTTATAGGTCTTCCTCTATAACAAGTTATTAAAATCGTCAGATAGTTCTCAAATTAGCCTGTATCAGGTTCGCCACCACAATATTGTAATTTAATGAAATCTGCATTTTTTTAGATTTCATGTATTTAAGCAGATTTTTTATGATGTAAGATTTTATATAGTCCCCGCTTACCTCTTGCAAGATTGTCATGATGCCCTCCATAATTTCATTGATTCTGAAACTTAAGTATATTTCTTTACTCTTTTTAACCCCTAAGCTGAATCTCATTAAGGTTGTTAATTAAGGTTTGGGTAAGCGCATTGTTGCCACACCAAGATTTTTCGATCCCTAAGTAGGTCAAAACTGCAATCAAATGACGTCGATAGAATATTTCAACAACACCAAATTGAATATTATTAATTGATGATTGTAACTCATAAAGTCATCGATTTTATATCGATCGACAACCTGTCAAGAAGGTCTAAAACGTATTTCTTTTTCCGTCTATTAACTTGGTAACGGACTGTGTCCTCGAGAGTGATGTTTTCAACCCATCTAGACAAAGTTCACTTATGGCTGCCTTTTACATATTTATGTGTCAGTGTTTTTATCTTTGTGACATCAATTAATCGTGTGGTAACAGTGTGATTTATATAATTAATCTTAGACTATCTAAACAGACTTAGAATTGTCCTCATTTACATATGGAATTATTTTCCTCTACATTATGCTTTGGAGAATCCACTCAACTCCAATAATATCTAAATAGTTTACAACATTGATTAATATAATGTCTATTAATTATTGCAGTCACACGTAAGTAACATTAGTATTATGTTCACATACATACCTTTACAGGGTGTCTGTCTGTTGAGTAGTTTCAGCAATGAGTAATACTTGATTAAAGTTGCGTAGTCGCATTGTTATATTATAGTTAAAGAATTGACTGTGTTGTATCTATCTATGTAGTAGTCCTATTACCAATGTACTTATTTACAACTAATATTTTATACTTTTAACATAATTAAACCCAGTAAAATAAGGTATAAGCCTAGGGCTATCTATACTCGACTCACATTTGTGTGATAGTGAGTTCAAATCCTCTGCTCGTACCCCATTGAGTTTCTATTTAAGTCAGGATTTAAAAAAGTCAATTGCTTGGCGGTGAAGGAAAACATCGTGAGGAAACCCACATACTCCAATGTGATCCACCAATCCGCACTGGGCCCGCGTGGTGGATTACGGCCCGAAACTCCACAGTGATTTACTAGGGGAGGCTTGTGCCCTGCAGTGGAACGTTATAGGCTGATACAAGAACAAGAAAACAAGCTGCACGAAAAATAAGCATGTTTTTTTATAATAAATGCACATCGACGGCGAAGTGCCAATAGCTCGTGTCATTTTTAGTGAAATTACTTTTTTGTTTTTGGATATATAGGTGGTCAATTTTGTTTTTAGTAAAAATACTGAAGTGTACTTTCGGCTATAATTTCATTAAAAAAAAATTGAAATACCTCATAACTGAAGTAGCGAAATAATTACCTCCTATGTCTTATTGAGACGCGTGTATATGCATCCGTGGTTCGACTCCGACAGGAACGATATGACAATTCAACCAGCGGCTTAACTCGAGCGGTCGCAGTTTGCCGAAAGTACGGCAATTGCCGTTTTGTACTTCAATCGGGCCTTCAATGCACTTAGTGTATGGTATACGACTGTGTAGTCATTGCCGTACTATAAAATACAGCAATTAAACTAATCATGAATACTTTACATTAGATACATCAACTAACGGGACATGAAATAATTCCCTGGTTTTATTGAAAAATGAAACGCAACTATATTTTTGAATGATCTATGGATTTGGGGAAGCCCCGATTTTATCTGTGCCCTGAAACGCCCACCAATCGCCCTATCCTGTTCCAAGCCACATAAATTCGTATTTGATCATAGTCTCTTGTTCCAGAACGAAACATTTCATAAAAATAAGTTTATTTGTGGTTTAAATACTATCATCTATCGCGGATAGAATGTATGTGGTATAGCGTACCTGATTGACACTAACTTTCGAATCAGTGCAGTGACTACAATAGGATGTCTTCAAAAGAAGATCCGGGGCCTTCAACGCCCATGAAATGTAAGATAGGTCGGAAATGGGAATCGGAGGGCGAATTTAAAGAATAGACTGGACCGGATATAAACAATGTTTACAAAGCATATTGTCGAGTGTGTAATATAAATATATCATACGAAATTTCATCTTTAAGGAGACACATGTCTAACGCTGAGCATTCTCGAAAAATTCCGAATGGAAAACTTTAAAGCCGATACTTTCACTTTTCAAGAAAACCAATTAAGTTTTCGCATGTGACTATTACACAGAAGTACTTAGAGCCCGGTCATACGCAAATGGAATGCGACTCTGTGCATAGCGCTATTGAAAGGAAGCTAAAAAATAGGGAAATACATTTGCGACTACATATCTGCGACTAAAGACGCACGGAAAATCCCTGCACCATACGAAGAAGTATATTACATTATTGTAAATGATTATGGAGACTAGTCAAGGTGGAGGTACAGCATCATCGGGCCTGGGTGGAAGGCGCTTCCTGTAAAATTTGGTTTCTGTCAGTTAGAAGGTATTGGTACTTCGCCGTCGATATGTGACAAGAATATGGGCATAATTAGGAGTGATCTGGTCCAAGATCATTATAAGGCCATCGTCTCAAAGCATAAAATATACCGCAAGATGACCGAGAGAACATTTCTTAAATATACTGAATCACACGTGTTGTTCACACGGTGGGGTCTTAGCGGGTGATAGTAAATCTTTTGTAAACTTCTAAACCAAACCAAAAGCGTGTGTTACTTGTTGAGTAGCTACATCTTTTATAGTTTATCTTATACAAATGGCAAAATTCGATAATCAAAATCAATGTTATTTGCTTGCTTATACGTGTTTAAGCTCTCGCAATAAAGATTAATGCATTGTTTTTAGCGCGGCGATGTAAACCTGGACAACGTGACTCATGAAGACGCAGTGGCCGCTCTCAAGGCGTCGGGTGAAAGGGTACAGTTGGTACTCATACCGGCCCCGCGACACGGGCAGCCCTCACCGAGGACCTCACGAGCCAACACGCGTGAGTATTCAAACGTTTTAAGTGGTCATACACAGGGTGACTAGGTAAATTTTGAGATACTCAAATTTCAGAAAGAGAACTCATTTGAGCTGTACCGTTTTTAAAATATCATTTATTTGAAATTCGTATTCCGAAAGCCAATTAGTCGAAACGAAAAAAATAAAAATGTTTTCACTTTCGTATTGCATTTCGCGCGCTTTTCTTTGCAACAATGGAATTCGCACGAGAACAATTTCGTGCAATGATGTTATACGATTTTAAAATTGGTTTAAATGAATGTGAGTATAAAGATAGACCAGTATCAGCTCTTGAGGACCTCACATCGTTCCGTGCAACAATTTTTAGATAGTAGTCTCAATTTAAAGAAGGAAATTTTTCCTTGAAAGATGATGAGCGAAGTGGCCCTCCTGCGACCTCTGTAATGAATGAAAACATCGAGGCGGTAAACAAAAAGTTTGATCAAAGACCCAAAACCTACCTACAAACAGATACCCCTATCTGTTTGTAGGTAGATTCATCGCTAAGATACACCGTTAAGATTTCATCGCCGGTCATTCATTAAATTCTTTGTGATTCTTTGTTGGTCAAGAAGCATTGTTCGCGTTAGGTTCCTCATTCACTGACTGCTGAACAATAACAAGCTCACTTGACGCGGTGCAGGGAAATGATTGTAAAATTCTAAAATGGAGAGGGACGGAATATATTTAATATTATTACTGGAGATGCGAGTTGGATCTATCAGTATGACCAGGGACGGAATATATTTAATAATGTTACTGGAGATGCGAGTTGGATCTATCAGTATGACCCACTAAATAAGCGGCAATCAACGGTTTGAGTGTTTCCAGAAGAAGAGCTTCCCAGGAAGGTCAAACGTGGGCGCCGTGTGAGTAAAAAAATAGCGGCAACATTCTTCTCTGCGGGTGGCTATTTAGCGTCAATTTCTTTAGACACTCAAAATAACTGTTAATGCCCAATGGTACAGTGAAGTGTGTTTACCGTGTGTCCATGTGTTAAATCAAATACACCCTAAAACAGGTTGAGGGGCTTTTCTTGCATCATGACAATGCAAAACGTAAAGCAAAACTTACTCAAGAGTTTTTGAAGAGCACAGAGATCCAAGTATTGAGCCACCCTCTTTATGGCCCTGATTTAGGTCCATGCGACTTCTTACTCTTTCCAAAAGTGAAGCTTGGACTCTGTGGCATTATTTTCGACTGCCCTGAGGACGCTAGGAATGCTTTTATGGCAGCTGTTGAAGACCTCGCTAACGAAGAGTATCGCCAGTGCTTTATATCTTGGTTTAGACGAATGAAACGCTGTATAGAGACCAATGGACAGTGTTTTGAGAAATTGTAATAAATTGTAAGAATGCCTGGTTGAATTCTCTTCTTATAACATTGTTCCTTAATTTTGTTATGATTATACAATTATACAATAACAAGTTTTATCTATATATCTATTTTTTTCTATTTTTAGCATCAAGCACTGCAAACTCTCTCCGCCGCGAAGACGTCACTGACAGCAACGAAGAGCCGCGAGTCGTAGAACTTGAGAAGGGCCTTCAAGGGCTCGGCTTTAATATTGTGGGTGGGGAAGATGGACACGGGATTTACGTGTCTTTCTTACTGGCTGGAGGCCCAGCGGAGAGATCTGGAGAGTTGAAAAGGGGGGATAGGTTATTGGCGGTCAACGATGTAGATATCACACATGCAACGCACGAACAAGCTGCCAAAGCTTTGAAGGTATGCTCATTAATGAAGTTTTATTTTATTTGTTTGTTTAATAATATAGTTACAGTGAAATCAACAAGACATGAGCTTTGCATCTGTGTGAGTGGGTGCCGAATTTTCGAAATGGTTCTGTGCACTCACACAAACGCAAAGCTCATGTCTCTGTTGATTTCTCTGTACATATGACAAGGGTTTTACTCTAAGATAATCTACATAAATAAAACCTTACACATTCTACCAGATGACTGGCTTGCAAATGTTAATCAAGATATAAGGATAGAGATAATGCCAATTAACACGCGAATCGACTAGCAAAGGACAATTGCATTCAATTATTTTGGAATCTTTTGATTATTGAGTGTCGATTAAGCGTCTCCTTCGTAGAAACGCGTTATCTAGGCGTAGTGCGAAACTTGCACAAGTCAATTCACACAAGTCAAGTCAATACTGCAAGATGCTTTACGAAATGGGAGTTCAGCGGTCTAGTTCATCCTCGCTTATAATCATCTAATAGTCATATTCGGCTTCCGTGTTTGTATTCAGAGACGCAATAGAAACCATCAAGGTTAGTCTTACGAGTGACATTGATTTTATGCATGACATAACTTTAATTTTAAAACTAACAATACAAATAAATAATACAAAACAAAAATAATGAAAAAGCAATGGTATAAATATTAAATATGTTTAATTAATGTGTGTAAAATTCAAATTTATAAAATAAATAGTGCCCAAATACGGGCGCGACAAGTAAAAAATTAATTAAAAAATCCATAAAATAATGACATTGATTAGAGTCATTAAAGACAAAAGTTAAACAGCTGTAAATACATTGATTTTACGATAATCTTATCACAGTTTGCAAGACCTTCATTTTCATGGTTGAGGGTTTATAATTGTTAACGTAATGGCAATTTGATCACATAAAATAATAATAATGTCATACAGAGGCTGTCTGTACATTGAACACACCATTCGGATAAGCAATTATTATGTATCATGTTCAACCTATTCACATCGGGGATTTGGGCCTAGAGGATAATAAACCAAAATTCCCTTGTGAATACCAGAAAAGGCCTGTTGCTTACACTGGGATGTTATTACAGGTTTATATCAACGAAATATACTCTTAGAATCTGAATCAATCTTTAAAATAGTTATATGTTAGTTTATAGGTAGGTCTATCTATTCACATCGCAAAGCAACTAAAAAGATTTCAATCGTGGTTTTCACAATTTTAGTCATTCCATTGCATCATTAAGGAACTGGCAGACCATTTATATATTTTTTAAATTATTTTGTTTATTTATTTCGGGCAACAAGGCCTATAAAACTATTGTGTAATTTAATAATATGTATATAATACATGTTTATTTCAGATAAAACACCTATAAACACCCGACATTAGTCCATACATTTAAAATATAAACGTATATAATGGAATAAACCCAATTAATAATAGAAACAAAAATAAAATGAAATACTAGAAAGTAAAATATAATTTTACTTAACTACTTATTTGCGCTCCGATGAACACCAAGTCAGTACTATTGAAAAGTACTGGAGAAATCTTCATCAATGACCTCAAGAATAACGTTATTAGTTTCATATTCTTTCACAGATAGAAAATATTGTATTGTAAATACGTTCTGTAAGGATGGATTTTGTACTGACCTGCATAAGCACCTGCATTGCAAATATGCCCTTGTGATGCATAAAACACGAAAATTGTAATAAATTGCTGCTAAAATTGTCCTACTATATGTGCAAGGCCACATTGGCATATACAATATATACTTCCATTGGCAGCGAAATATAGCAAAGGAGGTGATCACAATAGAACAGCAATGGTCGCATTGATGTGACATTATGACTTGCAGAGCCCCTAATCTTTAATACTAATAAAGACAAAGCCAAATACCTGTCCGTAAATAGATAATCCCCATAACTGTATGTAGGAAATAGGAAAACTAGGTTTTTTATAGTGAAAGTAAACTATTTATGTAATATTCATTACAGGGAACAGGGCAAAATGTAAAATTAACTGTAGTGTACAGACCTCAGGAATACAATAAGTTTGAAGCGCGCATCAATGAACTGAAACAGCATCATACTCTGCTCAGGACATCACAGAAGCGGTCCTTGTACGTAAGGTGAGTCTCGTAGGTTTTGACTATATTACTACAGAACATTTTGAGAGTTATGGATTCAAAGTGACTTTATTATACTCTATACTACATAGCTTATATTATAAGATATAAGCCTTATAGCATTGTCATCATTAGGATAATTCAAAATTGTTCATAAATTGAGCAGATTACCACATAGAAAATATGAGTTATCCAGCCATTCAATCAAGATTTCTCCAGTAAGGTTATTTTGGTTCTATTTTATCAATCGGTGAAAACACTGAATAAGTTAATGTGAATACAAATGATTACAAAATGAAAAGCTTGAAATCAAAGAATCTTAGGATGTAATACATTTGAAAATGTTTTATTGGCTGAAGTTGATCATATTCAATCATTGCATAACCAATGCAATCAGACCTTTCACTACAGTACGTGGGCCTCCACATGCACATTGTTGTGTGCACGAGGGATGTATGGCCTTAAAATGCTACGCTGACGACGCACTCGTTTAGTGGTGGTGTACTTCCTCAGGGCCTGTGGGAGCCGCCATATTCAATCTTGTATCAGCATATAACGTCCCACTGCAGACCACAGACCTCCCCTAGTAAATAATTGGGGGTTTCGAGCCCTAATCTACTACGCGGGCCCAATTCGAATTGGTGAATCGCATACTCCAGATTTTATTTTTATTAGCACAACGGGATATACCTATATGTACAGAAACACCATTTTTTAACCTGTCTTCTTGCAAAATAAATGATTATTTATTTATTTACCCCAAGGCTATCACCGCTCTATTCAATCATCAATCAATTTACCGAAATACAAAACTAATCATATTTGTAAAATTCCCAGGGCCCTATTCGATTACGACCCCGTGCGGGACGATGGGCTGCCTTCGAGAGGGCTGCCGTTTAGGTACGGCGACATCTTGCACGTAACCAACGCCTCGGATGACGAGTGGTGGCAGGCCAGGTATCACCATTTATTTTATTTCGTTTTTTTTTATTTTTTCGGCGGCGGTAACACTTACCATCACGTGGGACCGCTTGCTCGTTCGCCCTCTTAGCTACAAAAAAAAAATTGGCGTACTTACGACACACCACGACATAATAATATAAATAGCTTAAATGGGTCGTAAGAACTATACCTCACCGGGAAGCCATGGACAACATCGTCAGTAGCATGATCTGATAAAATCTATGAAATTGTATGGCGAATACCCGACCTGGCCTACAGCTTGGCAACGTCGCCACCCCGATCGTTCCGCTATGCTACGTTTGGCGACGTCGCCACCCCTATCCGCTTCCGGTACTTCACTCGGTAGCCACCATTTTTTTATTTAAATGGAGGCATCATGTGGGCAAGCGGCCCACATGATGGTAAGTGTCTACCGCCGCACATAGACGCCTGCTTCGTCGCTAAGCAGACACTTTTCTAGCATTATTGATAGCCTCTTTCGATTGAAATTGCAATTCCAATCGGGATTAAAGAATAAATGTTGGAAAGATGAAGAAGGAAGAAGAATGTATCCATAATTTATTTTTATTTTGTATCTCCCGGCGTACGTAAAGAAGTCTCTTCCACGTCCATCTCCATTACACAGATGGACTATACTGAATGCTCTGTCGGCTGGCGACCGTTTTGGCTACTCATTTTGGCTACCTCCAATCGCCAAAGGTAGCCACGGCGACACTGCTGGCGACGTAGTCGCTATCTTCCTCATACTCATGCCTTCCTAGTGAGGTATTGCTCTAATAGAGTTGTGTACAGACGCGTGGACACGACGGACGCGGAGTCGATGGGCATCATCCCGTCGAAGCGCCGGTGGGAGCGCAAGCAGCGCGCCCGCGACCGACAGGTCAAGTTCCAGGGGCAGGGCACGCCCGTTAGCACTGTGAGTACACCATCACAAAATAAAACTTTTTTGTAATATCTATATTATCTACAGATACATTATGAAAACATTGCCCATCGGCTAATTCGGAAACACCCTAACGTGTCGTCGACGTCTATGCAATAAACTATGTAATTAGGGGTACGGTAATTCATGGACGACGCGACGCGTTCGTTTGTTTCCGGATTAGCTGATGCCCAATGTTTTTGTAATGTGTCTGTACTAGCTTTTGCCCCCACCTTCGTATTATTATTTTTTAAAAGTAATATGACCCCTTGAAAAAGTATAAAAATTGCGGAATAAAGATGTCCTAATATAGCCGTTTAAGTGGACTCCTTAACCCGCTCGGCCAAAGCGTGACCTCTTAAAGGCATACACCCACCATGTTCAAGAAAATGACCACGTAGAAGCTTATGTCCAACAGTAGACCATAAGACGGTCAGTTAATTTTACTTGGTTTCACCCACACTTTCGCGAGGGTTTTGTTTTTAAAGTAACTAGCTCCCCCCTGGAAAAAGTAATTAATTTTCCGGAATTAAAGTGTCCTATGTCCATCTGCGGGTTTCAGGCAACTTTTCTGTCAAATTTGATTAAAATCGGTTTGGCAGTCGTGAAAACGTAACAAAAGATAAACACTCGGTTTTATAATATTAGAGGCACCGGAAAGTTTATTCGTTTATCTTAGTATTAAAATGAAAACTAATAAAAAACCTTCCAGAAGAAATAACTTACACGATAATGAATAACCGCATCAAAATTCGTCCAATAAAACTCAAGTTATAAACGCAAAGCCAGTCAGAAGGACAGGTGTTTCGTTTTGTAAATATGGAGACTATAAATATTTTGTTTTTATGACTTATTTACAGACCACTGTTAGTATATTTATTGACCAAAAATATTGTTTCAGAGCCAGTCAACTCTAGAGCGGAAAAAGAAAACTTTGTCATTCAGCAGAAAGTTCCCTTTCATGAAAAGTCGAGAGGACGGCAAGTCTGAGGATGGTTCAGACCAAGAACGTAAGTACAGGAATATTACACACAAATATACACATATAACTTTTACAATCAATATGGCACAAGGAACTGTCCGTCCGCCTATCAAAAGGATTTCATTATTTTTCTTATGCATTACTCCAGATAGTTAATGTAAATTATTGGCATATTCAAAACAAATGAATTTGAGTCCTTGATTTGATAATGTAACAATGGTCGTGAAATATGTAAATTGATAGTCTTCATGTGCCATTTTACTTAAAGATTGCTTTCACGGCGAGCTTCTTGTCGCCACTCACTCACGTGACTGTTCAGTATTTAATTCGCATTAGGGCTGGTGCAGACCAGGCGAAGCGCAGCGCAGGTTTTCACGCACCTACCGCCTATTTTCGCTTTAATGCGCGCTTTGGTTTTTGATCTTATTCCAATGTCGACAAAGTTGGTTGTTGTTTGTTATTGAAAACTCGCGTCGCGCTGCCCTTCGCCTGGTCTGCACCAACCCTTAGGGGTAATATCGATTCAGGTAGTCGAATAAAGAAGGTCGTAGCGGGTAGATAGATAGATATAAGAGAATCACGGATGTTTCAGAGCGGCAGTGTCTATTTATCACCAGGTAAATTGTCAACTGTTGGATTGTCAACACTTGAACGGCGTTCTGTGTCCCGTGTTCTTTTATCAATGGAAGTTAGACATAATATTATACATAAGTATAATATTATGTGTTATTATTTTCATACATGTATTATTACGTATATATAACTGAAATTGCACCTGCTTTCTGTTTGATCTGGTGGTTGACTGGTAGAGAATGCCGTAACCGCCCGTAAGGCATTAAAATACGCCTTTTGTACACGCCAAATACTTGTGCAATGAAATTTAAATAAACAATATTTTCTGCAACAATGATGAGTTGACTCACTGAGTAACAATATAATGACTCACTTTATTCTAAATACGGACAAGGTGTAAACGGTGCTTAAATAATACTGGGATTCACAATCAGCACAATACACATATGCATTTACACAGTACACAGACAGGCATAATTGTAACTAACATTAATTTTGTTGCAGCTTTCATGCTTTGTTACACGCAGGAGGACACAAACACAGATGGTAAGTGCACACTTTAATCAAACATTTTACTACATTCGCTATTTTGCTGTATCTCGTAGGTCATTACGCAGTTTTCTTTCATGCGGCTGGCTAATAACCACTGTAATGTAAAGTTAGGTCGTTTTACATTAAAGCTGTACGCTTTTCCTAACCACAATACGCTCGCGTTGGTTTATTGTAGGTTCTGAAAACTGCTTTATTTTCAATAATATTTTTTATAACCTAACTCATACTTTGTGCTTTAATAACACAAAGGATTGTAGAGTACATCAATTTAAAGAGGCAATAAAGATTGTGTGAATATCTGAAGAATAAATCACTTTGTATATGATATATGTTTTTAAAAAATAGGAACGTCTCTCATCTTGGACTCCTTTAGAACGTTTAAAAATGAAGGAAGTTTGATTTTTTAAATAATAATAAACATTTTACACAAGTAGTGAATTGGTTTTACTATTATTGTATTGTTATTCAAAATTGTACCGGACGTGTGTGAGTAAATATCGCTTGTAGTTTTTATGGAGGAGCATGGTGATGCTTGATATATATATTTATATATTTAGGTTTAGTGATCCAGTATCGGCATATTATTGTCGCTTGTCGAATAATATGTGTAAGCGACCCGGCGGAGCTATGTACTCATTACATCTGTGTCTTAGATAGTTTTAATTTTTTATTGAAAGCCTCTAAACCGCACAACTTTATTTACACGTCATCTATTCTTTAATTTATTTTGATCAAGTGAAAAGAAATAAGATTTTGCCGCACAGTTTGCAAATGATAAATTTGTCTTCAAAATTAAGTTAGCTATAATATTTACTAAAATAAATAAACGGAATACAAGGATGTGTGAACACGGTTGTGTGATGGTCGCTTAGATGTGAACACGGATCCTCGTTGGTGTTCCACCGTAGTATGTGTCGAGCGAACGCTCGCGCCGAGCGCCGGCGCGCTCGCGGGCTGGGCCACGTCCGGTCACCGCACGCCGCCCCGTGCTTCTAGTTGCCTAAGACTAAGAACGCACTGCGGATAAACACGCGCGTTTTTTCCGCGAAAAATATATGACAAATAGAAAAATCTATGTTACGTACGCATTGCGATTTTTTTCCTAGGGCAATATTTACAAAAGCGCTACTTTTCGGCGTGCATTAAAACTTCCAACTTTTAGTTTTTTGAACATTATGGCGGCGCACGCCTGTGCAGTGCACGTCATTCACGCGATTAGGCAGTTTGCAGATATTATCCGTGAAGGTTAAAAATCGCAGTGCGTTCTTAATCTAACCGGAGCTGACATTCATACGTGTTAACATTCATCCGTTGATGTTGCGTACTTTTATTTGCTATTTATTTTCGAAATCGCTACTCATGACTTGTAGAGCTATTAAGTACGAACCGAGTTAACATGCAACATAAAACAATGTCCATAGCTACTGAACACTACGTTAATACTGGTGCCTTCATGCAATAGAGATTTCCCATTCTAGTCCTGCGTCTACGCCGCAGACTGTGCTCGTGTTGCAGAGTATATTTAAATGTATGTAACGTGAATTTTTCTACGTGTAGGGGAAATCTTGTACCGAGTGGAACTTCCCATGATGGAGGAGATAACGCTCATATATCTCGAGGACGAGAGTAAGTTTTGGGAGTGAGGCGTAGCTTGCGAGTGCCGTAGCCGATACCTTACCTCCCGCATTCTGGTTATGATCATCAATTAGAGACGTAGTTTTCATTTCAATAACACTCCAGTTTTTATTTTATTATGTTGTCATTGTTTATGTTGGATCGTTTCAATTCATACAACGCGACGACTCTAATAGCCTCTCCGCACTCGAGTGTGTAACGTCGAGATCACGGGGACGGGAGCGTTTGGTCGATGTGGGCTCGGGGCCGCCCGCGGCCACTGGAAGCACTCCGGGCGTCCGCGCCGCGCATGCACCACGCACGCGTATCGCGCTTTGCCTCTAGTTACACACCGCCACCGTCACGCGCCACTAGCATGACCAGATCTATACGACCTCACGTCATACCTCATACGAGCTTGGTTTCAAGTTTTCAGAACTTATGCTGTGCTGGTTTATTAGATAGTTTTTGTCGCTTCACCGATAGGGGCTATAATTATTTTTCTAGCCTAGCTATTATATTGCGTTTATTACGAAGTGTATATTTGCTTATTTTACACACACTTCTATAATAATTTATGTTAATACACACATTGACAATTAGTCAGAATTAAATAAAAATATGTAGAAAATTCAGATATATTATGTGTGCGAGAAAAATAATTTACTCTATTTTAATGCCATATTCCTCATTTTAATTCTGGCTAAGGTTTTGAAAATAATGTATTTTATTTCATGTGTAATGAATTTATTGTATCAAAATGTATGTATGGTATATTTATTCCGCAGTGGTGGAAATTGCTACCTATAAGAACCTTATATTGGGGATGGGGTAAATTGTTTAATGATTCATTATTTATTAATTTTTCGAAAGAATTAGACATATATAATACAACATCTCGTACAAGTCTTATTTTTTTTTTTGTTTTGGTTAAAATACTAAGAAATTAAGGCGAAAAATGGGAAATATAATTTATGACGGCTCAGTTACGACTGTATGGATTGCTACTTTTGTTATAATGTAAGAAAAGATTTTAAAAAAATCACTATCAGCCGTCATCGAGCTAGTTGAACAAACAAAAAGATAACCTCTATTTGTGGCAATACAACACTCTCTTTGTTGTAAACTGACTGCGGTGTGTTTTCTTTCTTTATAAGGTTTAATTTTTCGTTATTTACGACAATATTGCATTCGAAACGGCACAATGAATGTTGCCGCTCCATTTGTACGGGCAAATTCCACAAATTTACTAAAAAAATTGTACATGTCTGATTCTAGATGACATGAAGACCATTGTCAAGTCTACCCATGCAGCCGTTACTGTGACGCCACGCTACTTTTAATAAAACAAGACTTTAAAATGTAGTTTATAACTATGCGATTATCATCCTTCTAACACTTTGTGATTCAATCTACTCTATAAAAATACACAATAAAACAATGTGTTAGAAAAATTACACCATCCCCATTATCTAAATTTTGTTCAGTTAATTTTTTTATGAACAATATAAGGTACGTATAGAAGAGCAAATCAAAATTTAGTCGTCATTGAACATATGGTTTAGTAGTTATGTTAAATAAGTAATCTTAACAAGTATGAGTAGATAACATTTTTCAAGATGTAATGCCATAATTAGTACCTTGAATCAGTTCATTTGTAGCAAAGTTTGTCTGTGGTGAGTTGTGTTAGATACGATTATTACTTGATAAACACGACCATAATTTTATAAGTACCATAGCATCTGTAGGTGTGGGCACGCTGTCAACTTATAGAACTTAGATATTGAGCACGCGACGCACGTACATAGATTACACTTAAGCTATTTATAACATACGCATAATAATATGTATATTTCAAAGCAAATTCTCAATGTCAAACCGTAATCACTTTCGATTTCATTACAAGTTTGAAGTACTACCAATGTGATAAAGCATTACACCACGAAGTGATAATTTAGATGTTTTAAAGTTTCCGCATACATAAGTGTCTGCAATGTTTAATTTTTTTAGTGTCTCAATTTTTTTTTGCACATAATAGGAATTGTGTCGAGGGAATGGTACATGTGTGTGATGTATTACAGGTCAAGACGAGAACGTGTTGTCGTACGAGACTGTGCAGCAGCTGACGATCAATTACACGCGGCCCGTCATTATCCTCGGCCCGCTCAAGGACAGAATAAACGATGACCTAATATCCGAATTCCCCGACAAATTTGGTAGCTGCGTGCCACGTAAGTAGCGTCACTGTCTCATATCCATAATACAATATATAGTGAATATCCGGTAACTGTTTGTATAATGAGCTCGTAATTATAAGCTGGAATCGGATAGTTAAAAGGGTTAAAAAATAGTTTTATTGATATTCAGTAGGAAATGTATAATAGTTAATAACTAAAGGCAAATGACGAATAGATATGTTTTTATGCCTTTAAAGACGAGAAAGTGTTCCCTTTTTTTCTTAAATGTTTCTAGCCTAAGACACTATAAGATTTATTTGGCGAGGATAAAAAATATTGTTCCCTTTTTATGTTGTTTACAATTCAAGAATTACTTTTTCATTTTAGCTCTTAATTTTGAACATTATGCTATAAGATAAAATTAAGGGGCCACGTTAAACATGCTCTCGTGTTCCCCTAATTAAACATTAAATCGTAATATTTGGAAGTTATAAAAAATTTATGATTATTGATTAGTTAAATAGTTCAACTAAGTCGTCTTCCGGATTTGACACAAGTATCACAATAATTGAGAAAAAAATCTGGAAGATCACGAAAAACGACATGTGGCGTTCCCATAACTGAGTTTTCTACTGATATAAATACAGAAAAGAATGACTCATTTTAGAGTTAAGGGATCAAAGTAAATTAATAATTAATTTGGTTACTAGATTTTTTAAAATAAATACTCTAACATTCTTAATTTTGCTGCCTGAATTCTTCATAGTAATTTGTATGACGTCCGCGGCCTCGCACGTGTATATATATCGTCTGCCTGTTGCCCCTCATAACGCCCCTGACTGTCAGAGAGAGAGACACGTCGCACGTCGCTCCTCGCTACAAAAATATTACGCGCAACTTGTGTACTTACATATACAGAATTACATACATACAAAGAGCATTTCTTCACCACTATGCAAATGCACAGTGAACACAGTCTCGGTAGATACTTCCGCGCTCTCTATATACTCTATATAGAGTATATAGCTCTCTCTCTCTCTCTATACTCTCACTATAAGATTGCCGCTAGCTGACGATACCTATGCAATCCCGGGGGCTTCTCTCTTCCCATATCTCCTGTTAAACCGCAAGGTGCAGGGACATTTTAAATTGAATTCCGCATACGTATTGGAGACAGTTTTGGGTTATGTTGTCTTAGGTAACGCCTCAGCTATGCCAGAGAGCAATGTTGCCATGTCTTGCTACTCTATTAGTCCAGGGCCAGTTGACATTTTTGTTAAAAAAAAACTGAATTGAAGGAAGTCGAAGTGCCGACTATCCGACTTTCAGAGAATCGCAAGTGTGAGGATATATTTTATCGTCACGTCCACCAGAGACCCATCCGATGTTAGAAATATTAAAGATAAATCTATCCCGGTTACTCACTCGGTCAAATGGACAAATAATCCACAAAATATTTCAAATTTAATTTCGCATTCCCATCGTCTTTGTTCTTTTAAAAAAATGGACACGTCTGAGACCAATGAGGTCTTAGGTCTTCGCTGGGGTACCTTCATTTCTAATAGGGTGACAAAGAAGCACTCAAGCTTGTCACCGCATTATTTCTTTCGCGTATCCCGTACTGAATCCCGCCGACCGTCACAAGGACTCCCCCGCATAAATTATTTATTAATCACCCACATTGGGTTGCGATCCTTTAAGGATCAAATTATATCCATCATTAGAGATCAATTCCTCATTAAATTTCCGCATTATTTCTCCAATTCCGCATCTTGACTTACTCATTATTTCTGCATTTCCGCATTCAATTTATGCATTATTTCTTCAATTCCGCATCATGCTTTACGCATTATTTCTTCATTCCGCATTTGATTTACGCATTACTTCTTCATTCCGCATTTAATGCCAGCTCCTTCTAATAACCGCATGAGAGGAAGATGAACTCTTCTGTAGCATCACCGCACAGGAAGCAACACTATTAATGGTGTTGTCCACCTGGTAAGCTACTTCGTTACTCAACCGCGTCGCATTATTTCGCATCCAAGCGATTCGCTTCCTCGTCTAAACTGCTCCATTATGTAGTCTATTTTTGTCGCTTCTAAAAAATGCCACCGCATCACTCTTTTATTTCCACGCGCAACATAATTCGCAGTAGAGTGCATAAGTGCATTCGCTGCTTCCGCTTATGACCAGTGAATGTGGTTCTACCAATGGCGGATCACAAAGGTTGCTGTGTTACTGAAAGCAATAAGCCTTTCACGCACACAGCTTGCGGACTTCGCAGGCCCCTTGCGGGCCACTATCACCCTTGCGGGGGTGATAGCTGGGCGTCCACGCTGAGAAAACATATATATGCTTGTTCGTTTGTTTAACTACGCGAGCAGTTCATATCAAATTGGCTTCGAATTTGTCGACGGCAAGTTTCCTTTCCGCATTCAAGCGCTTCATTTCTCGTCGCGGTCCTGTTGCTAGACTTTATTCTGACAACAGGACGAACTTCGTTGGTGCCAAGTCACCGCTTAGCGAATTGCACTCCTTTCTCCTGTCGAAGCATTTTAATACAGAGTTACGGAGATGTTCTTTTTGAAAACCGTATAGAATGGAATTTGAATCCACCGGATGGTGGATTCAAATTCTGGGCGGCAATTCGGAGGCAAATGTCAAAAGTTTTAAAAGCACATCTGTTTCGTGTGATAGGATGACTACGGTTCTATCTCAGATAGTGGCCGTAATGAATAAAAGGTCTTTTTTCATTTAAACATTAACATTAACATCGGAGGCAAATCTCATCTGGGCGGCAATTCGGAGGCCAATGTCAAAAGTTTTAAAAGCACATCTGTTTCGTGTGATAGGATGACTACGGTTCTATCTCAGATAGTGGCCGTAATGAATAATAGGTCTTTTTTCATTTAAACATTAACATTAACGTCCGCGCCTTTTTTCATTTACACGCCACTTAAATGTTTACCCGCATTCGACATTGTCGAAGATAGATTACATTTGTTACCGCGTCATGTTTTATTAGAGAAATTGTACATTCCTTCTGGAAACGCAGGAGATTGGTGTATCTGCATACATTTGTGAATAATTAATGGAATACGTCAACCAACCAGATTTTGGTCGGGGTGGTTGTCCTAGTCAATGATAAGTACACACCGCATTTACATTGGTTGATGGGTATCGTCGACCAAATTTTCCCCACCGTTGATGGCGTAATCCTAGTCGTCCGTGTCCGCACCGCCTCCGGATCTTATCTGAGACCGGTTGTATCCTTTTACCTAACCAATAGATTTTTTCATTTATCCGCAATTTAGGTTAGATATAGGTTAGTTATTAGTCCTTCTCACTTGTTTTGAAGGGGTCCCCTCAAGTGGGGGAGGGGGATGTTTGCGCCGCTTTATTATTTTGACCATGATTTGAACGCTGCCTTTTTAGTCCATGACAGATAACGACTGACGCTGTCACGAAGAAAATGCGTAGATCGTTATTATAACCTCACGTCGTCGCGCGCGCGCGCGTTCGTTTTTTTGTATTACTAATTGTATTACTCGTTGTGGTATAAATCTCGACCTTTGCTACCGGTTTTGAACAGTTTTTATAGGCTAATATAGAATAAGGGGCCAACAATAAAGTGTAACAATATTGCAGACACGACGCGGCCCCGACGTGACTACGAGGTCGACGGGCGCGACTACCACTTCGTGGCGAGTCGCGAGCAGATGGAGAAAGACATACAAAACCACCTTTTCATAGAGGCCGGACAGTACAATGACAATTTGTATGGCACCTCTGTCGCATCCGTTCGAGAAGTCGCTGAGAAGGTAACGTCTGTTGTATTACAAAATAAGTCTGTATTTTTTAAGGATATTACCATTATATATTAAAATGTGTCTATGTTTTAAAGGAAGTTATCAACACGTTTCAAAACGTGTTTAAATTTGACAGGAATTTATCAGTCGGGTGTAATTTTAATTTACTTTACATACCATAACTTTTTCCCTCATTATCGCGTGAATTTCGTTTTAAAAGTAATCTGCTCTCCCTGGAATTATTAATCAGTTTTCCGGAATACAAAGTATCCTATTTCCTCGGATTTCAAGCTACTTCTGCTAAATTTCATTGAAATCTGATTAATGGTGAATACTTAACAAATAGACAAACACACTTTCGGATTTATAATATTAGTGTGGAAGTGTGAATGTGGATATGACATCTACTTACATTAGGTATATTTTAACTATTTTTACTGTATATCTTATGAGTGTTTTGTTGCTGGTAAACTGGTAACACTAAATATGAACAGCAATCTTATCTTTTTTGATTTCACCACCCCTATCTCACGCAGCAGCGGTGGTTCCATTAAAGCCCAGAAGCCCCGCATACTTAACAAATTTCAAACCAATGCTTTGGGCAGTAAGTCTACTGTTGGGCTTGGTTTATACCAATATGAAAACTATTCGGTTTGAAATTTGTTACATAAGTTGGGCTTTTGGGTTTCTGTGAAAGTATCAACACAGATCTCACTAGACTACCACCAAAGTAAACTAAATTTCTTTCGTAAAAACTAACTAATTTTGTTCCATTATATGACTTTTTAAAATTCAGCACTTATTTTCACACAAACCACTCACACCGCGTATGTACACTTGCATCGATATACATACATGTAGGTAACTAATAGTAATAGTTCGATTAGCAGCCGTTTATGAATCCAGCGTACGCCTTTACTGTTCTTAGCAGCGTATACTGATTGCTGCAGAGTAACAAAGACAGAGACTATTTAAATAAATAACCTTTTTTGGGGAAAGTATCAAGTTCGGAAAAAACATAAAATAAATGTTAGTTTTGATGATATAAATTAAGTGTTAACAGGGTGCAAGTATGTTGTATTCAAGCCTGTATATGAGTTTGACCCTCCAAGCATACAATGACACTTATTCTTGCAATATTAAGTTTCAAAGCACCTGAACATACTTATTTTGAAAGTGTAATACTTAATATGAATTGGTTTTTATAAATTACATTATTTTGTATTCTACATATTATGCAAAAAACACCATAATGTGATTAGGAATAGGAATATTAGTTGTGTAAGTCTAAAAGAGAATGTATTTCTTTTCTTATTACAGGGCAAACATTGCATTTTGGACGTGAGTGGAAACGCCATTAAGAGATTGCAAGTGGCGCAACTTTATCCCATTGCCATATTTATAAAACCAAAGAGTGTAGAGTCGATAATGTAAGTATGAACCACTTAATACCTATTATTTTTTAACCTTTAGCAGCAAGTGTATTCATTATAAATGCGTATAATTTACAGGGAAATGAATAAGCGAATGACTGAAGAACAAGCGAAGAAAACTTACGAACGCGCGCTGAAGATGGAACAGGAATTCGCCGAATACTTTACCGGTTAGTATACGTAATTTTTAAATAGTCTGGTTAGGGCTCAGTTTTCACCATTGATGATTATTATTATGAGTACAATTTGAACATTAATGAATAAGACTTATGCTTTAATCATTCAGCAACAAATTGTCTCGTCACAACCAACTATATTTCAATGTAATATATTTGTTCCATAATGGCTGTCGATTGCGACGTTAAATAAATTCAGATTAAGCGCATAATTTTCCTAAAACTCATGAAAACGCTATGCTGTTCAAAATTTCCTTTGTTTTGACATTAATGACTTTATTGTACTCACATTTTCGCAAATAAAGGATTATTATTGTAATTGGGTGCATTTATAGCTTTTAACAATTCAATTGAATTTGAATGTTTTACGCTTATCTTAATTATAAATATCTATTAGAGTTGGAATAGAGTACTATCATGTTTTTATCTCGATTCCGACACTGACGGCTGGCTCCGAGACATTAGAGATGTTCCTCATAACCTTAGTCTTGGACATGTTCATCTTAAAGCCTTCTGTCAAAGAAGCACCATGGAGTTCTTGCAACATGCAATGGAAATCGTTAAGGGTTTCAGCAAAAAATACCAGATCATCAGCGAATCTAAGATGCGACAAGTATACACCATTGATTTTCCCTTATATCATAAAATTATTTTGCTTGGCGAGTCCATTCTTTTAGAGTCTAAAAGAATGGACTCGCGAACTCGCCCTGGACTTGTTATTCTTACATGGTATCATGCACAGCAAAGTGCAATGTCAGGATATTATTGAGAATTTTTATTCCATGTGTCCCGACCAAGCTTCCGACATAATGGAAGTCCTATTCTATAATATATTCCTATAAGGAGGATAAACGTTGGCCGTAATGCCTTAACTCATATGAGTGATTCCTACAATAGTTTTATGAAACATATTTGGACATTTTTTGCGTTAGATTACCTACATTCAAATTTAAATTATTATCTCCGGGTCTAATCTAATGCCTCGGGTGCCGTTAATCAATCAACATCAGTTTAAAAATCTGTAAATCTACTTCACTTTTTAATTTTCTTTAGACCTTTTCAATTTATCTAAACCACTTGAAAGTTCTAAATTCTAATTTTAAATTCTTTATTTCAAATCTATATTCTTTTTTGTGTAGCAATCTAGCCTAAATAATAATTTTTTCTCCTACTTGCTCGGAAATGGCTTCATTATTTTAAAAAAGGAATACGTCAATCGGCTTTTTTCTGTACGCACGCCAGCAATTTCCAACAGGATAATAGAGATTGCTGGACAGTAACGAGGTTATTTTTAGTGCACACTAACATAAATTAGGTTTTTTTAGGTACACGATATTTATTATTATAAAGGCTGTATGTGCATTTCTTTTCAATAGTTTAAAAAAATAACAGACCGCGCGCAGTCGAATTGGCGGGAATGAAAATCAGATACCTACTCTGTATTGTGGGTGTTATGTTCTCATAAGTTTATCACAATTTTAAATTGTTTAATAAACAATGAGTACTAGTTCGGTGGAAGGTGAATTAGATTTAACGCCACCAGACATAGCTGAACAAGCAATGATACTTTCTGAAAACCTGTTACCACCGAAATCGAGAGAAAAATGTGAAAAGGCATATGAAGATTTCATCAAGTGGAAAACTGAAAAAAAAGCCAATTCTTTCTCGGAAAAGGTCCTTTTAACATATTTCAGTGTTCAATTGTCATTGTCTAACTGTACAAACTGCAACGTAACTTTTACTATGAATTAAACTTCTGTTTCTTGAATTAATTTCTTTATCGTTTCCTCGCAAATTAGAGAAAAATACTATACAAGCCTCGTTTATTTAAAAAGGACGGCTTCGCCTCGTCCTTCCAATATTACTCGGCCGTCAATTGCTTTATTTCGGGCCTGGACAGTAACGTACCTACTATTATCCATCTTGTGCACGTCCTATAATTAGTATATATATACTGGACTTTAGTCTTATCTTAATTGTATATTCAAACATGTTTTGTATTCATAATGTTGCCGTGCCTAAATAAAAAATTTCCGATAGTGGCTAAATCTGGCTTTCATGAGACATTTCCAGCTCAAAATGTTGTTAATTAATGTTATTATTGTGTATTTGCAGCGGTGGTAACAGGCGACACACCGGAAGAGATCTACGCTAAAGTGAAGGCCGTGATCGCGGCGGAGAGCGGACCCACTGTGTGGGTGCCACGCCGCGACCCCCTCTGAGTGCCATATCACCCTGCCGCCACGTTTACAGCCTACACCTACAGGGGGCTCAGCCTCGTTCACTAGGGGCACACGACCAATATGTTGCTATAACCCTGGCTTCCACTAGTCGACAAACTTCACCGACAATCTTGACACGTCTCACCGCGACTAACATGTTACTTATAACCCTGCGTTTCCACTGTGTTATTATAACCCTGCGTTCCCACTAGTTGACAAACTTCTAACTGTCTTGAGTCTGTGTCCGTTTACGACTAATTTTTACTGTGTAAATTCCAGAGACAGTCTTTGATTCTTTGTTACCCGAAAGTATCGCAGATTTAGTTGCACGCACAACAACAGTGAGTGGCGTTGTCGATCAACACTGTTTATAATTATTATTTAGAGTTAGGGGGCTCTGCATATCAATATAGCCTCGTTTTATTTATAGTTCGCTGACAATGTATGTGGCCTGCAGATAGCAGCGAGTTGTTGAACCTCCTCCGGCTTTAACAGATGAACGCCCATATACGTGTAACTTTAGTAAATTAAACTGCCACCTTTGTTTCCAAATTAAACACATGTTCGTTTAGCCTGTTTAGTTGTCCAACAACCATCGATCACCACTATCTAATCGATAACGGAAATATGTCAATGGAATTAACAATAATCTATTTTAAAAACATAAAATATCGATTTTATGAGCCGGCGGCCACCCTTCCACAACTGTAGTAAAAATGCCGAGTCCTCGACACAGACTTAATATGAAGACAGAGTCGACACGATTCGAGTTGTTATAACTGTAAACCGAGTCACCGCGTCTCGAGTTCTAGTCGTTATGACTCAACATCGAGTCGACACTACTTAAGGCTCAAGATTAGGTCAACACGACTTAAGACCGAGTCAACGCAATTCAAGAGCGACTCGACACGACTATAGGTTTTATCGTAAGTCGAAACTCAAAGTTAGAACTTAACTCTGACATTCTATAAACGAGACAAAGTCGCGCGCGCAACACATACGTGGAAATTTTAACTGCAGACAATCGAATTATGTTTTTGTTGTGTATCTAATGATTAAGTACTATGAAATTAGCTGTATTAAGTGCCAGGGTTGTAGTGGCATACGGTCGATTTTGTCGATACTATTCATTAACTTTGACATAAGGTTATGTCAAAATGAAAAAAAAACTGGTCAAAGTTTTTGACAATCTATTTGATTGTATGCATCGACAAAGTCGTGTTTCTTCATTTTTTGTCCGCAATGTTGTTTTACGAGCATAAATGACAAATAATATTGTGGATAACAAATATGGAACTAAGATGAAACGTTATCACAAAAACGTGTATAACATTTATTCCTTATTCCTTAGTGAATTGTCGGCTTGACCCTTTTCACACCAGGACTGATTATCGCGTCGTGATTCTGGTTATGTTATATTGTATAAAAAAAGTAAAACTTAAACTAACAGTCAATAAGTTTAAAGTAATTAAAACGCGATAATCACCTGTTTACAAAGTTACAAACCACAGTAAAAAAAGACAAGTATCTCTAAAGGTAAGTCACGGCACGCACACAAACGTGCAGTATTTGTACTCACAACTACACAGAATCCAGTCATTTCATAGTTACATAATTGTTAGCTAATAACTCCCTAATCATTGTTTCTTAGTAAATCGCTATTATTTCTCAATTCTCTGTAGTTGCACGCACAAAGATAACATAGTCACGCGCTCACACGCAACCCATACGCCTGCACATACATACTAATACGCGCACATAAACTCATACGCACACCCTCGAACGCGCGCGCATACACACACACAGTCCTAATGATAAAGTCCGATTATTCAGATATATAATAGCATGCGCAAAGTCCTCTTGTGTAAAATTGTAAACCTTTTACAAAACAAGAGAATTTTGCATTTACTTTTGTGTTTTGTCTAAATTGATGTAAATAAAATACAGAATAGTAACTACCAAAAATGTAATAGGCATTTGGTTTGTCTGTTAATAAAAAATATAAAAATAAATAATTTACATACACGTAAACGCGCGCACACATACATTTACCTGCTTGCTCGTCCGCCCTCTTATCTATAAAAAAAACCTATACACATTAAGTACTCGCCGTTAGTAATGTACAGTGTGTTTAGTGTGACGTTTGTCGAGCAGGTGTAGGGCGTGCACACTAGCGCATTTCGAAAATGGACGTCGAAATGATAAGCTTGTATGGTGGCTCCTTTATCGTCCTTATAAAGACGACGGCAAAGATAAAGAGAATACTATTGCAGGTGCACCCCGTATTATGCGACAGATTTACATTCCAACATGTTCCTATCATTACATCCAAAATTAAGACAACACGAGCCACAATTTTTCTAATTTTAGAATGTCATTTTCATAATCGGCATTCCAAGACACAAATGGACTTTTTTTTTCGAATTACGTCATTGAACAATTCGCTGTTAAAATGATAACACCGCATTTTGGTCAAACGTGCATCCACTATAGGGATGCGCGCGACAGAATGTACAACTATGACAGCGCAGGTATTTCAAAGCGTGCTGCAAGCGCGCGCTCTATCACAAATCTGGCAACACACGCTTTTACATTTACCTAATTGAAGCTCTTTGGTTAATAGAACGCGCGTTCCAGAATCGTGCACTTCCAAACGTCTGATATGTAGTTACTGTTAACGTGCGTTTACACGAAGATACTTGTCTTTTCATACGCCAGTGTAATTCAGTGTCCCATAAAGGAAGCCCCCTAGGAACATGATGCAACCGGCGAGGACACTCCCAGTGCTATACAAAGTGCGGGCCGGCCTCCGTACGGCCACGAACTCGCATTATCACAAAGCAATAAGCCGGCGGCCATGTGATTATATATAAGTCGCCTTCATAGTTTTACGATCGGACTTCTATCACCGCTTGACACCCCATCCGATATCGTTTAGCTGTAAGAGTTTAATCTAAATTTTAATGTAAATTTTCACTTGTGCATAAATTGTTGACCAATAACTCGCTGTTGATAGCGTTCATCGTAGAGCACTACGCTTACGTTTAGTACCGTATCACGCTAGCGGGCTATGAGCGTTTCTGCAGCGAAGTGACGACGTTTTTTTGTTATTAAATTAACTGATAACAAATCTAGTAATCATGAAACCATGTTACTATGTACAACGGTTTTGAAAAGAGTTTAGTGGTAGTTTGAAAGTACGCACATAAAGACTGTTTTTATCCGATAGGAAAATTCAGTAAAACCAGCTGCAATAATAATAATAACGATTCCCTCGTAGCGTAAATAAGTAATTATATGTTTGCTTAAATGACTTGAAGTTAGATTAGCATTAGAAAAGTAGATTTTAGTTTTGCTTTTCCACAGATAACGCAAAAACTTAACTTAATATTAACTTAACTACATAACTTAATATTTAAGGCAAATCCCTACATATTTAATAAATAATATACAACTGATTGATAATGGTTTAACTTGTTACTATTGTAACTCTAACAATATATTTTAGTTGTTTCAGAAAGACTTATTTCAAGATTATTTACGAAACTTTAAATAAATTTAAAGTTTAAATACAACTTATCCTTCGAAGTTATCCAATTTATGCAGAAGTTATCCTTCGAAGTTGTACAATAAGTTGCAGGTGCATTAACGCCACGAAAACTCATCTTGATTGTTGAACAAACGCGACGAAAACGTTCGCGAGTCGCAGAAACACGCTCACAAATCGCCAGTGTGATAAGGCTTTTATTGTGCAAATATTTTACCTAACGATCTAACATCATGTAACGTGACCACGGAGGATTTACTAAGTACTCCGCGAACGCGACGTTTGTATCGAATAGTAAACCTTCGTTTGTCTCGACTAATGTTTAACGATTCGACCGGAGCCGTATTATCGTGCTTTCCTATATGTAAAATTATTGTATATTAATATTGGAACTGTATAATGTATTCATGTTGATTTACTCAGGTTGCTAGATACGCTTTGAATCTTCGTGGACGTTAAGATTTTACTAATTATAATATTTACAGTTAGTTATCGTACGAGACGAGTCACGGTGCACTAGTGATGTTATTACATATTTTTGAGGTCTACCAGATAATTATGTCCGCTTAGTCCAAAATTATTTACACAACGTTATTAATATTACAGCGTCATATGTAATTTCGCAAACTATGTTCTTTTTTATAAACTACATATATCTTCTCCAAAAACTCTCGACTTTCTACATGCTATTGCAGCTATTTCCTTACTGATATTCGTAAACTTGCTGTAAATGTAAAATTTATCTATTGTCTGACATATTTTTTCATTGTTCCTTGCTAAGTGATATGAAGAAAATTTTGGGGACGCTATATATAAAAGAGCATCACATCCTATCGAATGTAAATAATAACAAATATTATTTATTGCATACAAACAGTTATTACATGTCCACATATATTTAAATGACAGAATACAATAGGCAAACTTATCGTTAAGGCGACTTCCAGGCAACCTAAATATAATGGGATAAAGGAAACTCCTCGTCCTAATTATACCTTTTACTCCCCATCTCATCCCCTCTCCCAAGCAAGAATGGAGAGTGAAATGAGATAAAAAAAACTCCTGTGTTGTACACCCTATTCCCTATCAATTCCAATCCTTTTGCTTAGTATCGTTATCAAAGTGCTTATTATCAGGGGCTTAGTTCAGAACCATTTCAATATTTTTTTCCTGTCCAATCAGAAGTACATTATTCTTTATTACAGTATTGCACGTAAACTATGTATCTCTATTAAAGAATCCAATGTGTTTTATTTACTACAAAATTATTGAAATAATAATATAGTTCTGAATTCGAGAATAGGTGGACTGCCGCCCGTCTTTAAGTAGAAAAAAATGTTTAGATGACTTATTTCTGAAAAACTGTAATGATTGTGCATTATGCGGACATCATTTTCGAGTGGAGCTGATATAATTATGGATAATTGTACTGTACAGTACTATGATACTGCGTAGTCGATCCCACCTCACGCGAGTCCTGCATAGCTAGGCTAAGAGTTGTAATCAGGATTATTTGCTCAAGCGGCAATCTGTATCGTAGCCATTGAATCTCATGACATTTCTGCACCAATGTCCTGCACATTAGGCGAGGTGCAAAGTTGTTTGTTGATCATTTTTATAGTAAGCAATTGTGTTATCTGGTGTCAAATGTCTCACCAATTTAATAGTGTTTGACATTTATTTATTGAGAATTTTATTTTCTTACTAAATAATAGAGTGCCCATCTGCAAATATGGCGCCAGACGCGAGCGTGTAAAACTAGTGTTGAAAAATGAGCGTTGAGCGCTCTAGCGTTGCGTCAGCGCTAATTAATCTTGAGCGATTCGAGCGTTAAACGCTCGTGAGCGTTATAGTCCAAGTTTTTGGTCTTAAACCCTTGAGGTTAAAAGCTCGAATATATAATACGGTTAAAGTTAAGGTTCATTGTCGCTGATTTAGCGCTCATTTTTTCAACATTACGTAAAGCTTAAGTTTGCAATATTTTTGCTGTTACGTCTTAAAAGTGTTGCTTAATTTTAATTTTCTTAGGAAATTCGTATATTGGAAATTTAATAAATGATAACTTTAATAATTATTAATTGACATATTGTACTTAAATTAATTAATAGTGATTTTACACGTATTTGCAAGGTAATTCTTAAAATATTTTATGCCTTATTTTATTCTGCATGACAAAACACTGACTATTTTAGATAATTTTGTATAAAGGGATTACGAGCAGCTGTTTTAGTTTCATTCATACCAAAGATATTTCGGAAAATCAAAGTAGCCTCTATTATAGAATGATTAAATCGGAATGATGTTGATCGATTGTTAAAAAAGATTAATTTTCACTGTACTATATTTTCTGGTCGTAATTCCTTATTTATAAGAATTTGTATCATGTAAATAATCAATGAAATTATTTTAATTTATTTTAACACATTTTATTACACTGATGTATTAACAATTTTATTATGAGAATGTTTTATTTTAATAGGTATTTATTTTCGTCTAAGTAGATACTTTTAATTTAATCGAGTGTGTTAATCTGTGTAAATTATTTTAATTATGTGAATAACGTTTAACAATTTATTATACAATACATCCATATTTGCAGATGTACAATGTTTATGAGTTAGTGATGTTCAATAGACTAGTTTGAATAAAATTATTTACGTTGAAAATTCTATTGTTGTTTTTTATATATGTACATGCTCCATTTCGTAACTGTTTTAACTAAGTCACCTTAAGAATAAGTTTGCCCTTTCTAACAGTATTAATTTAAAACTATAATATTCTAACTTGGATACATTTAATGATAAAATGAGGTAAAAAATTAAAGCACAACGTTTATACGAAGTCGATAGATTTTTTAATATTGTAAATCTGCCGAATTACACATGGGTATGCTAAAACAGAGACTCGTTTGATACGACTTGTTTCTACCCACCGCTAGAAACAAGCTGCTGAGTATAAGTCTCCTTTCGTTTGTGCCACCCTCCGTCCTGTGTAGCATTACATACATAGCATTTTTAGCATACTATGTAATTCAGGGCACGGATTAATAAGTTAGTTAAAATCTTCATATTTCGCAAGTGAAAGCGCGCGCAACGAAACGTTTCGATATCGCTCGATTCCTTACAAATGTCTGTAAAGGAATATACCTCAGGACGTTAAAATGGGTTTAATTTAGAAATTGAAATTTTCATTTATTTGCTTGAGATTTTGGGTAGATACGTTGGATGTTAATTGTAATAAATATTTTCCTTCAGTCTGCTTACATTAAAGCATGCATATACATAGTACCTTGCGATACTTCACGGATATTTAGTCTGTAATCAGATTTGTAACTTAGAGATTTCCCTAGAATTTTTATCCGTATGAAACTCCAACCTTATTTTTATACACCTTAAATATTTTTAGTAATTGTTTGCACACTTAAATATAGACGAAATGAAAACTATCGAAATGCAACAAGATTAGACGAACATGATGAAATTATTTAATATCAAAGTTGCAGAAACGAAGTTGTGCAATCAGGAAGAGCTAGTTTCAAAAAGGACAATCATAATGTAATTATTATTGGATAGTTCAGTGTTTTTAGTACTTTGAGAACCACTCATTTTCGGAACTCTTCATAGGCTCTCACAATTTACTGGCTTAAATGGAAGCACATAGGTAATACTAAACTGAAGCCATAGCCATATTATGGTATGGCTTGATGGCCATACTATTGGTAGTAATATGCCACTGGCCTTCGCATGATGATGTATTCGTATTTGTTCATACGTATGCTCATTCGTATTTACCTCTTCAAGACTGTTTCAAATATTTACCACACAGCTCTTTCTTTCTACACGTTGAAGTAATATGTTTTGACGTGTTGAAGATATTGCCAACCCTTGCGATGTATGTTTTTGTACGGGGAAGGATGTACTACGTCCGAGTCGATTCTTTTGTATTGGGAGACTCAGCGCCGGCTCTAGCTCATGTAGCGCCCGGGTGCAGGGCGCCCTCTAGTAGGCGTTTTGAACTCTTTGGAGGTGTCGCGAGCGGCGCTCGGCGCCCCCTAAGACCCTGCGCCAGGGGTGCACCGCACCCCTTGCACCCCCTGGTAAAGACGGCCCTGGGGAGACTACTACTGCGTCTCCGAAATCGATTGCACGCGTCCAACAGGCAGTTGGGAAAAAGATTGCCTTGAAGCGTACTAACGTGTACTGGAACATATCAGAGCCTTTTTCTCTCATAGTTTCTCTCATCCAAGTTACAAACAGGACATTTTTTTATATAGGAATAAAGGTGACAGTTGAGCACAGTCCACCTGGTGGTAAGTGGATACTGTCGCTCATGAACATCCGCAATTCGTTACATGCCTACATTATCATTCCAGAATGACAAATGGCACGCCTTCGGATGCGCTGCCTGCCCACCTTTGGAGAATTAGGAATGGATTTGAAGAAAGGTAGGGAAAATGGGAAGGGATAGGGTGGGCTAGGGGATAAGTGGGACATATCTCACTCACTACCAAAATACGTACGTACATTGAGAGAATAGGATGGAGTGCGAAACGCGACAATGTTATGTAGTATTGTGTGGAAGGGGTAACCTGGATGCTTCTGCATTTTTGGAGGGAAGTAGGCAGCGTTGGGCACGCACAATGATCACTGAGCTCGACTAAATACGGAAATCTGCCAGTTTGAAGATGAAGAGGGGTAACTTGGCCAGTCGAGTGCGCCCAGCGGCTGTGTGATTGCAGCGTGCGCGTCCCCTGTGCAAGAGTTTATAGTTTACACAACTGTCTCCTTCAAGGTATTGGACTTGTAGTTTGTACCTACATATCGGCTACACTTTTAATTTTTACATACGGATGGCAAGAGGTGTTGTTACAGCCGCGGGTCTGAGTTATGTCACGTGAAGACCAGGTGAAGTGATACGTGTTACCTGTTATTTTCCCTGTTCATCCTATATAATAGTTACATTGATCTCTTAGAAGCAATACGGGATATATGCAAATCTTTTAACATCTTCCAACGAATTTAGAGATGGACACTGGCCAGATGGACCGACGACTTACAAGTTCGCCGGCGGTGGTTGGATGAGAACAGCCGAAAATGGTGTATGGTGGCAAGCCTCGGGAGAGGCCTATATCCAGCAGTGGATATAGGGTGATATATAGTTAGGTGTGGAATAATATTGGATGATATTCCCTAATCCCCCGCCTTCTCAATCTGTAAATCCTCAAAAGTAGGCAATGTATCTGTAGATGTGCCCCCAAGTCAAAATTCAAATGTACAGGTAAATTTTGTCGAAATTTGGCATATATTGCAGATGTCCATGGTGGACAGTAATCACTTACAAATCACGCAGAATATTCATCTGCTATTGAGACACTTGCATACTTACAAAAAAATTTCGATAACCAAATTGAAATTCAAAATTCATCCAATAGATCCAAGATTACCTCAGCGTTTTTAGATTATAATAACTTCATAATTTATGGTGATTAGCATTCATAAATAAAACGGTATATTTTCAAATAATTTTATTTATACTTAGATTTCTTCCTGTAGAACAGTAGTCTTCTCAGATACATAAAGACCGTCTAAGAATTTTCTGATATCCTTGTTTTTCACAGTTGTGGATTGTTGGATGAGGGCGGCTGAGCTGGATACATCCTCCAGGGAGTTTCCTTCAATGATCAGCTCATCCTTCTGTTTGGGTGAGTTGACAACAGTTACACCAGGTGCCATCTTTACCCTCCTGATGTACTTCTCACCAAGGAAGTTACGGATTTCAATGATTGTGTTGCCTTCAGTGGTGACACAGTTAATGGGGAAGTGAGCATATACTGCACGCATCTTGTATTGGAATCCTTTTGTCACACCTGAAATAACAATAAATAATACAAATTATATTTTGGTCAGAAGATATTGGTCTATAGTTAGGCCGTTGACGGACTGCAGGTTTGACAGTTCATGACGAGCTGTTACAATGTTACGTCGTGTATCACTTTTTGTTTTTTAAAGATAGTGATGTAGTTCAAGATACCTCAATACCAATATCTATATTTGTAATGTAGGCTGAGTAAAGTGTTAGGAGTCTATGAATTTACTAATTTGATTACTTTTGTGAGATTTGATTATGTTTAACGTTAAGCTGTGACAGAACCAGTAGGGTGTAATTTACAATTAAGATGTTTCAAAATTGTATAATGATTAGAGTTGCAATGAATATTCAGTTACTATTCGGTATTCGGCCCTTTTTCGATATTCGGCCGAATACCGAATATTAAATTATTATTCGGCGGAATACCGAATACCTATAAGTTGTTTTGCAAGCAAGATATTTTAACATGAAAATAACCTACTTTTTTATAATTTTAAGTGTTTATTTTTCTATTGGTAATAACATATCTACATATTGTTTGAAATAAGTAATCAAAATTTAAAAGCGGTAGATTGTGGTGTAAAAATTATATTTTTTCTGCATTACGAGGAAGAAGCTTGATTCTCTTCTCTTCATACGAACTTTCTGCTTCTGAAAAGTCTCTCAGATTAAACACTGCTTCCAGGTGGGGACAAATACTTTGCAGCAAGCTTTACTAAGCCTTGAGAAAATATTGCTTTATTTTTGCCCACCAAAAAATGTATTTTTATTCCTATGTAATTATTTTATAATAGATTAAGGTAAATATCTAGGTCTGCTACAATTTGGTTGTCAACACCTGATTCATCTTTCGGCTGTTTTTCGGAAATTACCTCTTCAAAACATTCCAAGAAGGATCTGTGAATGCTCTGACTAGGCTCATTGTTGGTCCTTTTTCGTTTGGTATTAACAAGAGACGAGCTGGTACTTTCGTCACTGCTTAATTCACGGAATAAACCCTCTAGTAAAAGATGCTATTGGACTTTTTCTTATCATCATCAAGTTTTGAAAAACGTTGCTTTAATCCTTGTTGCATATTCACTATCATAAGCTTTAACTTGGGGGTAAGATCTGATGCACTGACGTTGTCATGGTAACGCTTCAGAGTTACAACATGTTGAATAGCTTTAAATATAGGTACAAGAATATTCAGAACTAGTAATTTTTATTACTTTTTCAAATGGTTTTAGTATTGTAGCTTAAGAAGTTTTTCTACAAACTCCCACCGAACAGCAGTCAGATTCGAAATATTTGATGAATTGGTATGGTAATTTTTGTTCTAGAAGCATATAGTACATAGAACTCCATCTAGTGCTGATGTCTTGGATAAGTTTGTGTTCAGGCAAACTCAATTCTTGCTGTATTTTTTTTAATTTTTTAAAGTTTAAAGCAACGCGATTGCGGCGGAATAAAGGGAGCGCGAGCTGTAACTAGGACAGTGTGAGCTGTAACTCTCTGCGCCTAGACAAATTGGCGCGAAATATGGCCGATTAGTTTGGCCGATTATTCGGCTATTCGGCCGAGGACCCCACCGAATATTCGGTATTCGGCGGAAGGCCGAATATACTATTCGTTGCAACACTAATAATGATCATTAAATCATTGCATTTTTTTAATATCATCAAAAAAAAATGGTATCACTGGCCTAACTATCGTCACCGCCAATCTGCACTAGCGGCGCCATTTTGTGTCTGCAAAAAAGTCAGTCAATCAGTCATTCATACTCGTGCACACAGACTATGTTCACCCAGTATTTGCTGCTGTATGGCGTTTTTTTTTGTGACATGGCTATTTTCTGTGTGTTATTCCTGTTTATTACGTTGACCTTAGCGCAAATTGGATTCTGATTCTGTTTTGTGCTTTGGTTTTAGTACTGTGTTGATTTAGTGCGTAAAAATGCCAAAACGTGGACAAACTTAAGATAGCCAATGCTGCAAGCTTTTTAATTAAATATAGTATAATTACAGGACTATTTCGAGCATGAGTAGAAAAATGGAGGACCTTTGATGCCTGTCACCCAAGTACAACAGCGCATTTCTCAGGAGCTTTCAATAATGAAAAATTCCTTATGCTATCACATCAACAAAAGTATTATCATTCTCTGGTAATAAAAGTATTTAACGCTACTGCTATGATTGTCTATAGTCACATCACTAGTTACATTAATCTGACATATGTCAAATTGGTAATCTACTGATGGTATTACTTTGTACAACATACTTTCTGAGATTTTCTATAGAATAGGTAACACTTTGATTGTTTACTGTCTCCATTGACAGTGTAATGTTTTCTAACCTTTCTAATGTTTGATGAAAACTCAGGGTATGCTGCCAAACATACAGAACCCATTACTTCTTTATTTTCAGCCAAATTAAGTATTAGGCTGTTAGTAACAATACCACTAAGTACTGTTACTTATAATCCAACTAGGCCGCTTATGAATCTTGTACCACACACTAAACACTGGTTGACATGTGATGTCACGGCTGATATAAACACTGAACATACAGTTGCTACTTGCTGGTGCACAGAATTGTTGCTTACTACCTTATTGTTATTATTATCATTCGCTATTTATATGTAAATATTGTCATCTCATCTGTGATTAAACCTTAGTGCTCATCTTCTAATCTGTTCATCATTTATAGACTATCAACCTTGCTGCTTCCTTCACTGCCATGCATCTGCTTTATCATACATCTCAACTCTTAGTGCACATATCATGTAGGTGACAATAGGATACATCCACACTGCATGTTTGGAGATGTAGGATCTCCAAAGGTAGGCAGTGCATCTGGGATGTGCCAACATTTGTAATTCTGTACTGATATTCACATGTACTGTGGATATCCACGAGCGACAGTAAACACCTACTATCTGTGGCATTTTTCCTATAATAAAAGTGTCACTGTTGGGGAATAAAATCTGTGTATTTTGTTTTTTTGGTTGTTTACAAATGCAATACTAGTTTTAATGCAATCTAAAAACTAGTTTTAGATGTGGAAATGTCTGCGGGATGAAAGAACTACAAGATTTGAATCCTATTTGGTTATGTATAACATATTATGTTGATTAATGTAAAATAAAGAATTTTATTTTTAATTCCAATTTGTATAATTTGTAATCCATTGAATTTTGCCTCCTCCTTGACTTTGATTTGTCATTGATTAAAATAAAAAAAGCACTTTATTTTTGTCACAATTTAATCAAATTCATTTAAATCTCTGGTTTACCGTATTTATTTTACTTGATGTTTCGGTTGGGTTGCATCAATCATGGTCTATTTGAATGAAATATTTATGTAAATAAAAGCAAAATATCAAGTCTGATTGATTATTACAGGTTTCATTTGCAGTTGCATTTTGGATTCTATTGCACAAGCAAAGTTGTATAAAATGGTCATTGGTTATTTCTGCACACACACACAATAAATTAATGATATCTCACTGTAATTAACGGGACTAGACTATACTGGGACTGAATCAACAGTTTACTTGAAGTCATATCATGTTATAAATGAAAACAATCTCATGTTATCTTACCTTTGACCATGTTTTCAACATGGGAGCAGACTGTCCTCACCGCAGCGAGTTCTTTCTTGGAACCAAACCATTTCTCAACCTTCAGGAGGCGAGGGTTCATCATGCGAATGTCTACAGCCAAGTGTTTGAAGTTCCTCTTCAATACTCCACGGGGGCCCTTCACTGTCACTAATCGTGATTTCACATGGACGGTGAGCCCGTCAGGGATTTTCACCTTTTGATTCGCAACAATCTGCTTCATGTTGAGGCCTAAAAACAAGAAATCACTTAGTAAAGCTAACCTATTCGATGTTTGACAACTTGGTGAGTATTGTTTTGGGAAGAACTAAATGAAATACTGATTCCATATTAGAGAAAATAATTAATTTAGGTGTAAACATACACAAATATGTGCAAAAGTCTAGTTAGTCCTCAGATTTATTTGGATTTATTTCATGTAATATCAAATTTGCTTACTTTCTTTGACACAGAGAGCTGGAAAAGAATTTTAGTGTTGCCAGTGAAGTTGAATACTTATCAATTCAAAAAATATTGATGCCTAATGGTAAATTGTTGTTACTATGTTACGATAATCGCATAAATCCTGAATATGCACTCAAGCATAAAAAATACTATATTTAATTTTTTCTAACAACCACAGTTCATACTATGAACACACAACTGTGTGTAAGGGCAGCCTTGGACGATCATGTGTACATAACACATATTCACATGAACAGATTTCACATATTTCACAAAAAGCAGATTTCAAACTGCTTTTTGTGCGTAATGTTTGTGATAATACTGATAGTCAAATAAAAGAATGGGACTGCGTTTTTCGTGTTGGAGTCCTCTTTTGTCTTCAGTAAACCTACTATCTGAGCGACTCCTGCCTTACTTCGACGGATTAGACATTGTTAGGATACATTTTACAAGCATTTTTAGACTTGAAATTGTTTACGAAGAAAACTTAACACTGGCAAAATGTGCAAATTACACCATTGCCTTAAGAAAACAAAACCGAAACTGACAGATGGATCAGATGTTTTAAAATTCTGACATTCATCTCATTCATCCTTTTAGATATAATTATTGTAATAATAAACATACATACAAATCCTATTAACAAAGCATAATGCTTTTAAAAACATTACTAACCACAGAACGGAAACTATACTCAAGGGTTATTGCAAGAGGTACCGTACCGTATTCATAACCTATGTAAATATTCCATTAATGAATACGTTATGAATACAAAACATTTTGTTTTATTGAATTAAATTCTTACAGGTTTAAGCAACACTTCATCATGGGACATCGTAACAGGAGTATGCGTCGAAAGGTTACCAGTTGTTACACCACTACTTAATGAAATTCAAAAAAAATATAAGGATATGCTTTATGCCATAGAAATAGAAAAGAGTTATAAATCAGATCACGAGATTCGACATGAAAATGATAAGTGAGTTATATCCAGTCTTTATACACAATTAAATATAATGCTTTTGTGTAATGACTAATGAACCATACACAGTTTATTTTAAAAAATGGACCAAATTCTTATGCTAAATAACCAAATAATAAATGGACTTTATTCGTTTTACCGTTTTCCCAATCGATATTTTGGCAGAATTATTCATTAAACTTTTCGGGCGTTTATTATAAGAACAACACATTTTAATATTCAACTTCATTAAGTTTAATTCAATTTAATTAATAATTTAATTGAGTTGAAATTAATAGTAACATATTAACCTATTACCTATATTAACATGATTTTTTAAATAACATACCATACCATCGGCCTGTGTCTCCACAGCTGGATATAGGGTGCTCGAGCACCGCCACTACACAAGGTCTTTTGCTCTTCTCATCCACCCACTACTGGTGACTTTCTTTTAATAAATTGTAAAGGTCTTTTCTAAATAAATAGATGCTTTACTTTATTTTTTTTTGTTGGAAAATACTGACTTTATTTTGTTATTTACTTAACTACACTATATATGTGATAAATGTATAAATTGTATAGTATATACATATTTTCTATTAAAAGGATTCAAGTAGAACTACTCAAGAATGAATCACTTGATGTAGACTTGGACTCAGTGAGCAAAATTACAGCACAAGATTTTGTGGATGCAGCAACAGAAGAGTTATCGCAGTTTAAATTTGCAGACATTGTCACAGGTACAATTACAATTAATTATTTACAATAGTTATACTAAAAGTAGTGACAATTAATGCAATAGCTACACATTTAACTATTTCTCTTAATACAATAAGAAAAGTAATTCAATGAGCACTGGAAAATATTGAATGGGCAGGAAAATTATGGGTTAGCTTTAGGTTCGCTAGTGGTAGTAAAGCAGCACTCTGTAGACCTGCCAATGACATTCTTAGTAATTGAAAGTTATTTACTTTAGTTATTCAAATATTGATTATATGTGTAACTTACTAAAAGGAATTATAAAAAACATTTTCTTAAAATATGTACATTGATCTTTAAATCAAATTCATCATGTTACAGAGGCTGACAAGAAAGGTGACAGAACCTCCCTCGACAGATGTCTCCAACAACACCTTGTGTTGGTGACACAACACAAACTGGGCAAAGATGTTAAACAGTTACTGCCGCAAGGACTGTGGACGGAGGGGGAGACTTTAAGACAGGTAAAGCAGTTTTAATTAAAATGGCAGTAGTATAGTTTTTAGATTTATAAGGTTTATATTAGTTACTTGTTAAGTGGTTAATGTTTATCTATTAAAGGAGTTTTGATGCATAATTTTTATTTTACTTGCGTTAAAATCCTTTAATAGATAAATATCTATGTATAAAAAATGTGAAAATCTTATGTGGTTTATGTAATCTTTTGAGAAATAAATTATCTTAAATCATAGTAATGGTTTAAGGAAAGCTAACTTCACACAAAAGAAAAAGTATAATTTTTAATTGTATAATAATACATTCGATTTCATATCCTACATTCCAACATTCAATTACCAGTGGGACAAACCTTTGTTTAAAGACAAATTTTGTTTATTTTCTCATCTTTTTTGTATGTTTTTGTGTATGGTCTATGACATGAAACTTTATAAAGGAACAAGATAAGTGAGTCTTAACCTGTGCGGTTCCAATGGTGGGTTCGGGGCAACCATGTAGGTGAGGTCTCTCTTGTTTGTCTATACTAGTCTAGTATAGGCAGCGCCGGCTCTAGCTCATGTAGCGCCCGGGTGCAGGGCGCCCTCTAGTAGGCGTTTTGAACTCTTTGGAGGTGTCGCGAGCGGCGCTCGGCGCCCCCTAAGACCCTGCGCCCGTGTGCACCGCACCCCCTGCACCATAGGTAAAGCCGGCACTGAATTTAGCGCTCGACAGGCGCCCCCGGGCGCGGAGCGCCCGGGGTGCACCGCACTCCTTGCACCCCCTGGTAAAGACGGCCCTGAGTATAGGTTATGTATATATAGAATAGTATAATATATAGAGTATGGTTTTGTAAAAAAAACATTTGTTTTTATTGTAATTACTTAGTAAAACTATTGTACAATGAACAGACAGCAGAGCGAATCTTGTTGGATCAATGTGGAACAGAACTGAAAGTGCAGTTCCTCTCAAATGCACCATGCGGCTTCTACAAATACAAGTACCCGTTGGAGATAAATGGAAAAATTGGCGCAAAGGTAAACTACAGACCATGCTTTAGTTTGATTTTTCTTTTCATATATGGCATTGATGCAATTACCACATTCTGCTAGTGTCAAGTTTCCTTCGTAATTAAAGTCAAAACAATTTAAAACATGTGTTGTCAATGTCCAAGTAACTCCTGTCAAAGTAACTCAGGAGATGCTCAGTAAAGTGATAGTAGGTTTACTGAGGACAGAGATGGACTCCTTAGAAGTACACGAAAAAGTATTTTACCATCACAAACATGCACAAGCACTAGGCACTTTAGTAAACTATTTTAAATCACAAAACCCGTAATAATTACATAATTTTTACATTAATCTGACAAGAACTCAACCATCACTTCTCGAGTTCCCACGAAAAAGTCAATGCTGTAGTTAACATTATTTTTATAATAATAATGTGGTAGACAAGACAATCCACCTGGTGGTAAATGGATACCGTCGTCCATAGACAAACGTTGGCACACCCCCAGATGCGCTTCATACCTTTGAAGATTTAAAAATGGATTTAGAAAGAGGATTGGGAAAATGGAGCATAGGAAGTATAATGGGAAGAGGAGTTTTCCTCATCCCATCACACCTCCCAGACCTTCGGGGGTTGGTGTGAGATGGGAAATCAAGAGTATAATAGAATAAAGAGATTCTTTTATTCCATTATACTCTACATTTGATGGGATAGGAATAGATAGATGTGATTGTATGAGAAATGAGCTCTAGTATATCTCATATCTCACTCACTACCGAATCGCCTACGTACATTGGAGGGAATAAGATAGAGATGAAAAATGCAGTACATTTGTTGATAATATCTTTGAGGTTGGGGTAACTTAGTCAGTCAGACGCCCCCAGGGGCTGGGGGATTTCAGTTTGTACCCTTCTCCACACAGACTGCTTGATATTGTTATGTTATATTATATTGGACAATTAAAGAAGAAACCGTATTACAAATATTTTTTGCAATTCGTTAATAAACTAAAGTAGGTACAATACTCGAGAATATGAAAAAGCCACTGTGTAATGAGATGAGACATCGTATACTAAATGAATGAAAAATCTTAAAACCTTATTTAAATTATTGAATAATTGTTATGTCACATGTGTCACTTGTTATCGATTTAGAATAAGTAAAGTTTTTAAAAGTTAATAGAAAATTACTTGAATCGATATTCTAAATTCAAACTAAACATGAATCTGCGTTGATTTATATAGAGCAATTACAAGTGTGATTGTAATCAGCTAAGTGTGACAATGAAATCTAATAAACTCTTATTAAAAATGATTTACATTTAAGTCAGTCACAAATCTCCATTCTTTATTTGTTCGTGAGGGATGTATAGACGAATTTGGTATATATTACGTAATAACATCAGATTCACAATAACCTTTTTGAAACATGACTTTATTAAAAGGGACAAGGTCGGCGGCGCGCCCGCATACCCCTTGGTGTTGCAGGTGTCCACGGGCGGCGGTAACACTTACCATCACGTGGGACAGCTTGCTCGCCCGCCCACTAGAATATAAAAAAAAAATCCCTTGTTATATCTTAATTTGGATATTTTTATTTTTTTAATAGGGATATTTTTTTTAATTTGAAGAAAAGTTTATATTCATTTAAATAACTTGCCGAGCTTTGAGAATTAATAATTTTCCCTCTTTTAAAATGAGGGGGTGCCATAATTATTTTGTAATTCATTTTGTGACTGCTCTATATAAATATTCGTAATTGAATGCGACCTACTCTATACTATCAATTACTATCTCAAAGACAACTAATTATGATTCCTGTAATTGCGAAAAAGGGACTAAGATACAAAAGTAGACAGAGATGTACGATGGCTTTTTCATGTTCTCAAGTAGTTACTTTATTTAATATGTGCTCAGAAGAACAAAAAGAGACCAAATGTCACCTTCTGATTCCCAAACTACGTACACAAAGCAAATGTTTGTTTTTTTTGTTGTGTGTTGCGGAAAAGCAAAGTTGTGGAATGAACTGCCAGCTGAAGTTTTTCCGTTACACTACCATGTGGGCTCTTCAAGAGAGCTATGAACAGGTTTCTGCAAGGTCGGCGCGCTCCCGCACCCGTGTTGCAGGTGTCCATGGGCGACTGTGACCACTTACCATCATCTGGCCCGTCCGTTAACTGCCATTTATCTTATAAAATAAAAATTATGATATTGTGAAAGCTTTTATGACATTCTCAACTTCCTGTAAAAAATGTCACACAAGTAAGATATACGATTTTAAAAGTAGGTAATTAATTACTCTATGTAAGTATGTTTGCTTCGTTCGGTTCTCTTTTGATTTCTACGTCAATACTCTAAACCCATGTTCATGTGTGTAAAGATCTTGTACGAAATCATTGGCCATCGGGAATATTCGATTATCTTCGGCAAACATAGAATTCATAAATATGTATAGAGCTAATACCCCCAAAATATTTTTTCCAATATATAGTAAATTTTATACGTATATATTTGCTTTCGTCAACTGTTACCGACCTCATTTTAATTACCTTTTTATATTTAATTTTCGAAAACGTATCCGGTCAATGTAATGATGTGGTGGATGTCAAAATCCTTCACTTAACGCCTTATGAAACCACATTATTATCCACTACTCTCAATTGTAAGAGTCGCTTTCTTAAAGATGCCGAAGAATTCAAGACAAGGGAAACCCACCCATAAATAAACAAGCCGGTGAAATTATTTTTAATATATATCTTTAGTTTTTAACTGAACGTATTATACAAAATTTAAAAATACGTCCGAGAAAAACTATTTTAACAAGATACAACAAAGAGTTCGTGATGCAACTGGTCTTTCCCGTACAAGTATCCGTGAAATTATAAGAGCTCATGACGACAGCGTGCATTCATCAGGAACTCAAAAACAAGGTAGACCGAAAAAAAATCTTATTGAATCTTGACGATTTTAATGATTTTGACTTCTGTTCTAAGAAGAATGGTGAATAATTTTCATTTGAGGTTTAAGCAAGTGCCAACACTCAAGTCATTAAAACTGAAACTAATAGAAGCCATTAATTTCAAAGAATGCGAGAGTACATCACGAAAAATTCTTCCTCAGTTGGGTTAATGTATAAATCTACGGATACAAAAGGATTTTATCACAATGATATGAACAGCGACGATTATGAAAAATTGCTAAGTAATCAATTGATTACTAACTTACCTAAAAATTCGGTTTTGGTCGTTGATAATACTGCATATCAGACTAAATTGCGGCAAAGCCTCCGAATTCAAATACATTTGAAGCAAGATATGATAAACTGGTGGGTAAAACACGACATTAACGTCGATCCAACTTGGACAAAGCCACAAATTTACCAAGTTATTCTTCATCATAAGGAAAGATTTGTGGAATACTCTATTGACAACATTTTAACTGAATATGGACACACTGTATTGAGATTACCGCCATATAATCCGGATTTCAATCCGATTGAAAACATATGGTCTCAGCTAAAGGGTTATGTAGCTCAAAGAAATGTTCATATGAATATGACCACAGTAAAAAAAATGTTATTGGAAAAAATTGATATGATTGGTCCAGATGAATGGAAAAAAAATGTGATCACGCAATCAAATGCGATGATGAACATAGAAAATATGAACATGCCATTAATGATTTTATGAATAGGACAATAATCAATACTTCTGAGAGTTCTGATGATTGTGAATATTATTCTTGATTAGTAAAGATGTAAATGTCACTAGTTTTTAAAGGGTAACAGCTCCATATATTTCCCTGCACCGACTTGTGACAAGTTCATAACGTTTTATATTTATCTCGTAATAAAGTATGCAATTAGAGGTACGGTAGATCATAGACGTGGATAACGCGTTCGGGTGTTTCCGGATTAGCCGATAGCCAATGTTTTCGTAATGTATCTGTACCTACATGTAATATCCCGCATTGACTTTTCAAAAGGGTTTCCGCAGTCTAAGCAGATCGCTCTAAGAAACGTTTATTTATCCGGCCCTCATATTCTTACAGGTGTTCTTCTACTACGCAAATTATAAAAGTGGCAAAGTGATGACTAAATCGAAGGCTAACTGGCTGACGAGGAACGAAATGACGGAAACATTTCCAGAGAAATACAACAAATCAGTGCATGACTTTTTATTAGGGGAAGCTAATTAGTGTGTTATATTTTTGCAATAAAGGATAGCTATTTAAGCATATATTTTTTTATTACCTGTACTGTGTTTCAAAATGTGCGATTATAGCTCTGTGGTACACTGATGGATATAGGCCTCTCCCAGAGCTCGCCACCACGGCTGTTCTCATCCAACCGCCACCGGCGCCGCTGGACGTGGCCGGCGCGCGTCCCGGTACGTGACCTCCACTCGAGGTCTCGTCCACTAGAGTACATATCGGAATATTATTATGTACTACAACATTATTTAGTAAAATATTTGTATGTTGCACATGCACAATATTTGTAAGTTATTTGTATGCACATCATGCAATATTTGCATGTAAATCTTTCGCATAAACTAAATGCGTCCAAGGCTAATGAGGAGGGACTTGGAATTTGACTGCATAAATCGAATAATTTCATAATGCCTACCTGTATGAAGAAGTTTTATAAACCGCAAAATTTATTTAATGCACTAACTGCTCGCGGCTTCGTGCGCGGTGACGTTAGCGCACACAGCAAATATAGTCCTGGGTTCGAATGGAAAAGTATATCCAGTGGTTTTTGCGTGATTCGCGTTCAGAAAGACAGACAGACAAAAATTCCAAAAATTGTAGTTTTGGACTCTGTATCATTCGCACTTTACACACTTTTCAAAAAATATTAAATGGACAGACACGGCTCTGTTATGATTTTATTATCTATACATATAAACCCTGACCAGAAAAATAAAAAACTTGCTGTGGGGGCGCCACATTTGCTTTTTTCATAGCTAGTTCTATTAGTTTTACGCATCGTGGCGAGGTTTTTTATTTTCTTGGTCAGGCTATACCTAATACAATCGTAACACAGTGATTGTTACAATATTAAGTACGAATGATATACTTGAAGAAACAACATTTTTTAGAATTATTGTCCGTCTGTATGAACGCGCATCATGCAAAATCCACTGGACGGATATCAATCAATGAAAGTTGGTATAGTTACAGCTTGTGGATTAACATTTAATTTTAGTTTACTTTTATCCAGATCCATTTAACAGTTCCCACAAGCATCATTCTTTAGTTTACGCGTATGAAGTCGCGGGCACCCTTAGTACAATAATAAATTCATGTAGATACACGACAACTCATTCGAAAATCGGATTACAAAGGCGCGAAGTCGCCGGCAAGTGCTAGTTATATAAATAATGTAGTTATTAAGTGTCCACTTAAAATTATTTAAGTATTTACTCATTTAAAAAATACCATTCAAAATTTGCCCACACTAAAGTGCGCAGTTAGCTTTCGTTAGTCTCGTTTACCCAGAAATATTGTTGAGCGAGTCCCGCTGAGAACGGTTCACAGTAAATGCAATCGAAATAGAAGTTTATTCAAACAATGAGCGTGATTTACGAGTAAACAGATTTCGGTGCTCAGCTCCCGATATTTCCGAAACCTAATATCCACCATTCTATACTACACCTTATGTATTAAGTCTATAAAGACCATTTCTTGATCTTGAAAATGTAGAGCATGGATGAGATTGGTTAATAAACTGAATTTAAACTGTAAGTTGGCTGCTTTAGAAACTAGTTTCGTTTGCATGGTATTGTTTGCTGGGAAAGATGGAACATGTAAGCTGCACTCCTCAAGGCTCCCGGCCGTCTTTTAGCGTTCGTTTACAAACACCAAGCGTGCTGTTTTTCGTTTTGCACAGTGTAACATTAAATAATTTTCCGTGAAAGTAAATACCTACAGTCTGTTGTTTAGTATCCATTTTAAATTGGTCGTTGTGCAGTCATATATGATGGTACAATTCTATGTCGACGTAATTTGAACCATATTATTTCACTTCTGTCTGACATGAGGATTAGGCTGTCCCAAAAAAATCAAAGTATTTTTTAACGCATACCGTCTTATTTTTTTGTCTTATATTAAAACACAGGTAAATAAAATTTCATGACCTTTGGACTACGGCAAACCGTGCCGACTTGCATCGAAACAAGTCAGTACTTGCATACTTAGACGAGCGCGCGCTTGCGCGTCGACGTACGTGTGATTTCCAGTTGTATTGTCAGTAAACTTATTGCTTTTAGTCAATAAACATGTCAGTGCAATTGCACAGTTCTAAAAAGGGTATATTTTTAGTTGGGGACGTAAAACATTAAATAACGAATTCAAAACTTCCCTCCAATGGACAAGTAGGTACTCACAGTTTTGTTTTGTATAATACGTGAAGTGAAATTAAGCACAAATCTCGCTAATTGCGAGTGGGTCTATTTGGGAAACGGCACAAATATCTACCAAATCATCACCGAACTGTATAAAAAACTTGTAAACTTAAATCAAGTTTGGCACAGTGATCGAAATAGGTAGTACCTAAAGTTGGCGAGAAGACATAACATAGAGTTGTTGAAACTACAAAATATATTTATTTATTTTTATCGAATCCGAAGATCCGGAAATAGTTACTTAGTACCTACACATGAAAAATGGAATTAGTCAAAAAAATCTCCTCTCATTGCACGCATACTAACATTATGATATTTCTCTTCAGGTAATTGTTTAAAATCAGTGTTAGCTTTAAAATAAGCTCCTTTGAGAGCGAAAATAAAGTTTTTAAAAACTAATGGCAAAAATAGCGAATATACAAAAAAACTTTCATCCGCTACTGGACATGGGGCTCCTCATGCACATTGTCTTGTGCATGGAGGTTGTATGGCTTCAAAAGGCCACACTGGTCGAGCGAGTTATCGGATCCAATCTTTTAGAGGTGGTGTGTTTCCTCAGGGCTTGTGGTAGCGGCTTTGTCGCCTTTTACTACACCCGCGGGAAGAGATGGTGTGGTGGCTTTAGAAAAATCCAGCAGACACCACACGGCATAGTGAAATTCAGGTCCACAATGTCCAAAGTATTAAAATGACCAGGTGTGTCAAAAAGTCTAATGCTACAAAATGACCAGTTTAAAATGTCCATAGTATCGAAATGTCCAGGATATTAAAATGTCTAATGCTACAATACGTACAGTCTCAAAATAACTAGAATATCAAAATGACCAGAGTAACAAAATGTCCAAAGTAAGTTTTTATATTACTGACTGTATGTACAAAACCTTTAATACTCGTCTAATAAAATAATACTCGCCATACATACCATAGAACCATACATACGTTTTTTCAATTTGGTCAAAGAGAGATTGGGGATTGTAATCGAACATTATAAATGTGACTATGAGACTGCTCAAAGTTATGGGATTCAGAAGGTATGTCCAATAGTTAAATTAACAGTTTGTTACCACCATTATAATGACGCGATATGGAGAAAAAGTGATGAGTGCCACAGGCCTCCCCCAAGTAACCATGAGCGAGTTGCGGGCCATAATCCACCGCGTGGGTCCAGTGCGAATTGGTGGATACATTTTTACAAGTGGTGTTTATAACTTGAGTGAGAGAGAAACGGATACTATGCTGAAACCGACAGATGAGGTCTTACGTGATAGTACGGTAACTATCACGGTGATAGTACCGTATACGGTACTCTCCGAAAACGACTATACCTATTCGATTATCTCCTTCACATTTACGATGTCCCCTATATATCGCCGAATATTGTACTTGTCTAATAAATACTTATTCCTGTATTCTATTATTTTACCACCAGAAATTTAGTCGAAATTCAGATTGCGATGCGCTGCCCGTGAGAGATGTCTCCCTACAGTCTCTATTTACTAAGATAATCGCTTGTTACTGACAACTATGGCAAAGGCTTTTGTTTCAAAAAAATTCGAATTATCGTTATCGTTAATTCTTCATGTCGCTACAGTCCACCGTACGCAGACTCTAAATACTAAGTACCCACAGAGTACGTAGTATAAAAAAGGAAGTAATTAAATGGGCAGCAGAAAACACGAATAGCAGCAAATTTAGGTAAAGGAGGGTTGGATTTAGGTACTCTGGCGACATGTTTTGTTGATCATGATTTGCTGCTCTTAACATTTTAATTACTGCTCGTATTATTATTTATTTTATTTCTATTATCAATATTTGACACGTTATATTTGGATAAATACAGCACAAAACCGAATGTCGATTTGTCTGCGATGTAGTTAAAAATATTTAACGATACCTAAATTTTTTTCAATGTTCAATAAGCCAGTATACAATATAGATCAGTATACAATATAGATCACTCCAAAATTTTGGTCAGGTATCATAAAGAATAAAGAAACATTTACGATATTTTGGCAAAATGTAATTTCAGTAACGTTCTCTATAACATTGTGATTCCACAAAGCTTTTGAAAAAACGTTGCCCCGATAGTTACTCTCATAGAAATTTTCGTTTAATCAGGTTGTACGGTTTTGTCATCTAGAATTTAAATATCTTTAATTTTACCCGTATTTAATTTTTCTCCAAAATGTAAACAAGAAATAATGAAAATTTAGCATATAATTGTTGTCAAATGTGATTTTAAATTTGTTTTGAAAATAGCCATATAAAAGAACTTATCGAACAGACTTTATTACTGCCTTGTAGGTGATTCATTCTCCCATCACTTTACGAGAAGTAGGTACAAGAAGTATGCGCCGTGCCAGATGCCCGATAAATAAATAGACTATGAGTTTACTCTTATAAACATCTAATGAGCTAATTATCGTATACATCGAGGCACATATCCAGATGTGGGTTTCGGAGGCAGGGTCCAAAACTCGAGGTGTCCTAAAAAGACTGAAGATTCAAACTACAGAAATCAGAAAGATCATATATTTATCATTTTCTATCTGTCATCTTTATTTTTATTTTTTTATTTAACGAACTGTTTTATCGCAAGGGTGTCGGGGGAGGCCCTGAATATGTGTCAGTACATGTTGCTGTGAAAGATACCTTAGGTAATACTTTAAGTGATCTGTTTCGTCGGATATTATAATGCGTTACTTCACGCACCGTGGATACATTTCACTTAAGTATTAAATGACTCAATGATATACATCAGTAAATCAGGTATAGAAAGTAAATACATCAGCCGGGTTATGATAACAGCCTAACAGTACCTACATGACGGAAAATTAAGCTGTCTCCGTGCTAATTGTCTGAAGCAGTCTCAGTGGCGCAGCGGGAGACGCTGCCCGCGGCTCTCACACATAATTGATAAAATTCCCTGCACACCACACAACTCTCCCAGCATTCCTGACTTCTATAAGACAAAAATGTGTAATGATTTAATGATTTTATAATCATTAATGATGTTGTAAGTGTCGGATGCTCTTTTGAATTTGAACTTTTTAAATGAATGATCGTAACGTCATAGGGCGAGTAGGTATTTAATACAATCATTTGCGCGTATTATGCCATTATTGCTCTCAGACGTTAATTAATCACTAGTTAATAATTATACTAAATAAAATAATTAAGAAATTCCATATTTATTCTATGCACTGAGATATCCATTCGGAATCCTTTGATATACCAGTCAATCTTCTGAAGTAAATTATCACAACTACAATAATTCTCAGATTAACTGTCTTTTCTATTGATTGTTTTCGTTCAATCATACGAGGTTGTACCAATTATTCCAACAAAGCTTAATGTCAATTTACCTAATTAGTGTACCTTTAGCATGCCCTAGCCACCTAATAGCCACACATCATTAAGCACAAAAAACCTACCAGAATTCACATAATCTGCGTCAAAGATAGATAAAGTGGGTAATAGAAGCTGAGTGGGCCATTGTTCCTCTCTTAATGGACCACCGACCGATGGGTCCGCGGCGGTCTTGCAAAAACCGCTCCGAAGCATCGGTATCGTAAAAAGAACACTAAAAGCGGAATGACGAAAGGTATTCTTAATCTAACGTATTTCGCCATTGACATGAACTGCCGAGGAATTCGTCAAAGTATTTTATCTCCGGCTTTCACAGTTCGATGGCGGTCGCAGTGTTAAGTTATTGCCAGAACAATTTTAACAAAGTTATCGGCCGAAAGTGAGATCCTTTGTATTTCACCGAGATCGTACGTATGATAATATTTACTTTGGTATCTATTAACTGTGCATTTTACAATTGAAACATGTCCAAATATTCATTCACCTTTAGTTAATCTACAAACCTTAGATAAAGCTAGTAACTCCTTGTAAAATCGGTATCCTGTCAAAGAAACTTATCACAAATATTTCTCTGACACTTCATCGGGGAATACCACGGCAGATAAGCTCCAATGTGATAACTGTAAAGTAGTAGGTGAGTACCTATAGATAGAGAATCAATACGGCATAACTTAAGGAACGAAGAAATCCTTTGTTTGTTGTCATCTTTCTGGATTTATTTAGCTACATAAGTAGATCTTTCCAAACAACTTCTGTTTGTAGAATTTTTACGGAGTCTATGGATTACTATGGTTATGGTTTTTCCAGGAAAATCGTTGATTTTTTATAGTAAGAAGGTGGCATACAGTACAGTCCACCGGGTGGTACGTGGACAAACTTCGGTACAGCCCCGGATGCACTGCCCACCTTTGGAGATTTAGGAATAGATTTAAAGTAAGAGTGGGGAAAATGGGAGGGATAGGATGGGATGGGAATGAGTTCTGGCATATCTATCTCACTATCAAAATACCTAATGGGAATATGATAAAGTGGGAAATATAGTAAAGTTTACATTAGTCATCTGTGCTTATATTACCTACTTTACCTATTACCTTTACCTATTTAAAAATTACTGGTTCTATTTTAATATGATCAGAAATAAATATATCCTCCAAAAGCTGCAATAAAATCTAAACATTAGAATTTAAACAAATAAACATTATAGAAATTAAAAAATATATTAGATCTTTAATGTACTTGTTCATATCCTACCTGAAGCACTCGCTGACAGGCTCGTTAGCATATCACTCAAAGCTGTAGCCCTGGGCGAATTCCTTTTAGTAGCTCTAGAGACTTCTTAAGATTAAAATTACAAATTATTGCCTAGTAGTTTAATATCTCGACTCAAGCGCGTAAGATTATGAATTCAATGCCCATACCACTGAGTTTTTATTTAAGCACATTTTTTTCTATTATTCGGTTATTAAAACTCGATATGAAGGGAAAATTTCATAAGAAAGCTCAGATGCCCAAAAGCTCGTAAAAATACAATTCGGAGGCAGTTCAAATATCCACTAAAATAGCTACCTGGTTATACTGGAAGGTGAGGACACCTGTGTTACCATCCTAATGAGGAACACTGATATTTCTAGCTGATGCAGTATCTACTCATGGTAAGATAACTAAAGAAAATTGAAGCAAGTTGTAATTAAATTGAAAACATAACATTCAATTGTGGTGTCTCCAATACTGTCTAGTCTTTGTAAGTGGTACCCTCCACTTACGTATTGGAGAATTCAACCTGAACCTGACTATCAAAAAAATTAAGAATAGTTACTGAAATTAGAAGCATTAATGAAATCATTATTTTATTGTTGAACTCTGAATATGTATTGTCTGTTAACTATTCTGTTAACTATTTACAAGATGTGCTCAATTCATGAAGCCAAGAAGGAGAGCCAAGTGTTCAGAGTAACGGAGTTTAACAAGAAAACGCTTCATTGAAAATGTTAGTGTTTTTCATGTAGGTACTCGTAGAGCTGTGAAAAAGAAAGGACGGAACTGTTAAAATAGTAAAACTTAATGGGAAACTCAGTAAAGATCCAAATGGAAGGCATGGTTTTTGAAAAATTTGCTCTAGAAACTTTAATTCGTTAAACATTCTGATGTTTATCTTGGGATAATTGGAGGTGGGTATAAAATTCAACACATTTGTATTTCTTGCCGTTTGACAAAGCTAATTGGATTTCATAATAGACGAACATATGCCGCAATAAACATTAATACTGCATTAACAATTACATTTAAAAGTTAATCGCGTGTTTATTACGGGGCGAGAGATGGGCCGCTCGGGCCGAGGAATGTACGGTCGGAGCGGCCGCGTATGTGCACATGTGTGAGGCGGGAGAGGCTTGCGCGCTGCCAGGTGGGCTCCCATTAGCAGCGGCGAGGCTCGAGCGGCCGCTCTTCATCTTTATGATAATTATTTTCTGTTTGTTTTCGTCGAAGAATCGGCCCGCCTCGCCGGCGAACGCTTCTCAGAACCAACTTCCATTGTGGTAAATTAAAGCCGCCCGGACCCCTGCCTCGAAGAGAGATAATTCGACAGGATGCCGCATATTATTAATTGCACTATGACTTGTGGAAATGGAGCTTTGAGTTTAGTGAGTCATTCATTCTGTAGGAACGAACGCTACCCGCCTGCGTGGGAACGTATAACATTCATGATTTACACCCGGTTCCACTTTACGAGCTTTTAAGATTCCGTTGAAAATAGACGTTTTGATTTTCTCTTTTTCTTTTAGAAAAATCTGTAGATATCTATGTATTTAAACTGGCCACACTTCAGTTACTGAACTTGAGCGATTGTTGTCAATCTTTAATCTATAGGAACCCGCAACTACCCTAATGCGAATCAATTAGGAGCGCTAGAGGTAAAGCGATAAATATCCAATTAAGTGTACGTTAAGCACCGCACTGGTACTGAGCGATCAGTTCGTTAACTAGAGTTTAACAAGGCAATAAAGAGGGGTTTCGAGGCAGACACTAGTGACCAATAAAAAGAGAACCGTAAATAAGCCGAATGCCAGTAATAAAAAAGGGGAACCTCATAATGTTTACAATCTTGTGGCTTTATTCACTTTGTGTTCCAATTTCATGCTAAATCGAGCGGATAAAATCATCCTTTATCAGGCAGACTCACCGTCTCGGCGGAGTCCTCTTCTCGCCGCGCGCGCCGCCCCACCCCCCACCCCGCCGCGCCCCGCACTGGATCGTCTGTCCTCAGCCTTCTTTAGCCGCTATTAAATACAAATCTAACATCAACACTGAATGAAGCATAACGCGTTGAAAGGATCAGTTTATGGTAATTCAATTTGTGGGAAACCAAATGGAACGTTCTGTTTATTATCAATTTATCATCAACGCCACATATCTTACGTTCTTTTAGAATAGAAAATTATATGTTTATTGAGGTGGTTAAATACATCTAGATACATAGATAATTTTATATAGGTATTTTTATTTTACGGTCTTGTAATAGTTACGACATTTTGGCGTTAAGGTTGCTCATTTGCTGAACAGTACCTACCTATTTATATCACAGAAGTTAAAAAACTAGGTATACTCCTATTTTCTTATTCGTTTTCATACATTTTTCATTCATACATACATTCAACTAGGTTCGTTTCATTCATACATATTAATTAAGTTTGCGACCAACAATATTTTGCTTGAAGTTTTTTAGGTAACAATACTTACTTATTTATTGACGAAATACAAAATACATATTTCAGGTTACATTAAAAAAGTACATAATACTCATGTCTATTGCACATCATGCTCAATGTATCTATACATAGGTACATACCTATATATATTGATCATGCTGTATTGCTTGAATTGATTTGGTAGCTGACAGGTTACCTGAAAGGTTTTTCCAGTTCGGTGCACCGCGCACCTACTTTGTGCATAATAGAAAACAGTTTTTCTCTTTCAAAAAAATAAAATAGTATAATATTATTAATAAATGTTACGAAAAAAATTGTTTTTTCCTTTTCACTGATTACAAATATGTAATGTAAAGGGACCTATAATGCATTCCCAAGAAGAAAAGGCATTAAAATCATTTTTATCGAAAATATAAGTAACATTATATTCGGAAATTAATAACAACCATAGAGAATAAATAATAATTGTTCTATTTGTTTTATCCAAAACAAGCTTGATATTAAATTAATGAAAATTTGACTATAATTATTAGCACTTTTCTCTAATGTCATCAAAACGCACTTGTGCCTTTTTTTTCTAAGGGAGGCAGTATAATAGTCATCGGTTTCCCCCAGCACTTACAATTCAAAGCATTTACTCATGTTTTCCCAATGCAGCATGTGAAGCGCAAGTCTCGAGAGCCTCAAGAGTGCATTGGTTAGGCCCGACGGGTTATTAATTTTATGGTGTCGATGGCCGCACGCACCTGGCTGCAGCGGTCACTGCCGCGAGCGCCCTCCGCGCGCCCCGCCGGATCAATCACATGCACCGTGTAAACCTCATGTTTTATTTATGTCATACAATACCTTTCAATAAGCGAAATGCATCAATCTTTTGCTAGATGAGTGTATTGAGCGAAATATTACGCGAGTTATTGCGTGAGATTGCCATGTGTTTGGTATCATGATCTATCACAGAACGTTGCAATATACGATTTGATGAATTGTTGAGGTGTAATTGAACGCAGATCAATGCAAAATTTATTGGCAATAGATTGCATTGAGAAATTTATTGAGAAGAAAATCAGACTTTTAAATCTTGTAAGTACCTACTGGTACAAGATATAAAAACGATGTCTGTACATGGATGGTGACTAAATAGAATATTTATCAATATAGATATCATTGCTATTAAGTAATATTACCTACGAAAGATAAGTTTCGACTGAAAATAGTTACATAAGGCATTAGTGTCTGCAAACCTAGGTAATACGGAGACAGCATTCCCCTCCTAATCGAACTGGTTGGAAGTAACGCGTACATTACAATGTAAATGGCACATTCGTCTATAGGTGCCGTAGAGAACCTGAATTGTGTGCTCCAATACAACCATACTGTTTTCGAAGACGCATTTCGTATGTCATCCTTTCACTGCTCCCCCACTACCATGGGATAAAAACTGATCTTTGATTAGAAAGCAATGTGTACCTTTCATTGAGATAGTACCGTTTTTAAAGATGAATTTTACCTGTATCGGTTTAGGTCACAGGTGCACGCGGTACGAGACATGCGGGCGACAGTATACCGATAATGTGGAAAAGTAATTAATTAGTAACTCTTGTTAATAATTTGAATAACCGTAACTAGGCCTTTTAATATGCACTACTGCACATGGGCTTCCACATGCAACTTGCATGCATGCTTATGCATGAGGGATGTAAGACCGTAAAACGTCACGCTGGCCATGCGGGATGGAGAGTCTATGCAGCAGGGGTATGCAGGGGTAGATATGGGATGGTACTATTCTGAAGCCGGCTGACACTACATGGCCAATAATTTTAAAACATATTATAATTTATACAAACGTACAATCAGAACTCAATCAAAGTTTTATAAACGGGTCGAATAACATGGTAATCTACACATGGTAATGGGTAAGTTGCATGCGTCTGTCACAGTTATGTCTAAGCACCCTTCACGTGTGACACCCCCCCCCCCCCCCCCCACCCCGGGTGGTGCTAAATGGGCAACAATAATAACACCGAATATCGGGCGGCAAAGTGTTAATGTCACTAAGTTAGTGTATATAATGACCATGTTTATTTTTTTTTTATATACTAGTGGGCGGACGAGCAAGCGGTCCCACGTGATGGTAAGTGTTACCGCCGCCCATGGGCCTTGCAAAATCCTATTCACAGCTCTCTTGAAGAACCCCATATCGTAGCTTAATGGAAAGACCTCTTGAGACAGTTCGTTCCACAGCGTACGGGTTCGCGGTATAAAGTTATTATGAAATATTGGTTTAGACAATAATAAAGCTAACTTTATGAATTCCGCATCTAAAGTAGTTAAAAGTTAGGGTTAAATAAGTTTTGGAGAGGCCTCGAGGGTTCAGTTTCACCGATCACCTGTACTTTAATATTTCGTGAATAATTAAATTGTCATTAAGCTTCCTTAAAAATAGGCGTTTTTGAGATTTTGAAAAGTTACATTTTTATCCTAGCAAATAATTTAAAATAATAGTTTCTGTCCTCTGCAACGCTCTTCTATTCTTCAATACTCGCACTTCTAAGATCTCCCATGGTCTCCATTTGGGTTTGTATCAGTTTTATACCTAAAGGTAAAAGACAAAAAATATTCCTAACGTTTATGGAACAAAAAAGAAATACATAAATATTCCGTGTGTATTTACGTCATTCGTTGCCCGATGTATGTTAGGAACGTTTTATTGTTTATTTACTCAATGAAATAATCACCGATAATCATAGAATACACATATTGTTAACAATATAAAAGTATAATAAATATGTTTAACGTTTTCATATAACATTCTGTAATTGTTTAATAAACGCACCCATTCTAAGAGATTCAAATATTTTTAATTACCAATGAAATGGTAACCGGAATACCGGCATGCAAATATTAAGACATACTCATAGTAGTCAAATAAATAATACGTTGTGCGTAATTATCTCTATTATATAAAAAGTATGGAATTATTCGCGCTATCTTTAGAATCACTTTGTGTATCGTTATTGTACATGGTATGTTTTAGTAAATATATATAATATTTAATTTAAGTTTATTAAGTTTATATTTAAGTTTTAAAGACAACTTAAACAGAAAATTTTTAAAGGTATTCAAAATTATCGTTTTTTCTGGACAAAATCAGATTGCAAGCGGACGTAGCCACGGGCAAAATTTATCTAGCTAACATTCGTTCAGTCATCGATTCTACCAACCCTTAATTATAACAATGTCCTGTAAGTAATAAATTAGGCATAATTAATTTGCAGTTAAATACATAATTAACCTTTGATACCGATTACAGCAAATTGTATTTATGACATGACTATTGGGACAAGAAATAAATAGCACATAAATAAATACACCAAAACAAAAGCCCTTTTAAACAAAGGCATTGCGACGAACATTTTAGCACATCAATAAAAACTGAAACGAAACAGCGGTTCATAAATTAATAACTCATCGTCAAATACCTCCAATTACAAAACAAAATAACTGCGGAGTCAAGCAGGTAAACAAAATAGAGCTGTTATAAATTTTACAAGAGCGGTCGAGCGCCCACACTGCCTCGACCGCATTATGCAGTTTTTTCATCCACTTTTTGCTCGTTGGCATTCGCTTTGTGGGCTTACTTCCGTCGGTACATTTTTTATAGTGGCGCTAACTTTGGACACAAAAGCGACAGTATACAAAGCGAAATAGTGCGTTAGCGCCACCTCACCCCTCACCCTCTTTGCGATACTGTCCCTTGCCCACACTCGTAGAGATTGGGTAATGAAAAAAACATCCTTCTTCATGCGTCATCAATTTGGCATGCTGTAGGTGTGATTGGTAATAATTAGAAAAAAGCGAACAGATACCTACCTACACCACGTATAAGAAGTATTAATGGTTACTTACTAAATTATATCTAATAAGTAATGAGTTTTATTGGCTAAGGTTCTTATTTATCAAAATTGGTTTTGCATTTTACGAGTAGTTTCAAAATTAATATAAAACCTAAACTTTATTATTTATTAAAAAGTAATAAATATCCATAGATCATCAAATATTATGCGAAAAGAAATTGAAAAATTTATTACGGGGTATAAATTTTTGTATCCATTGAATAATTAAATCATCAAAATGTATTAATGGGTTAAGATGAGTCTACAAAGACTGTATGTACAATACTCATCCACTTTACAAAAAGGTACCGTAATACGTCGCATATTTCTCAAGCTGCGTGAAGTGAGTCTTTTGCTGTTTACTTTCCTTTTGTCGTTGTTATTTTTATATCATTGTTTTCATTGCTGTATAATGTCGGATCGACTCTTTGTGTTCTATCTGCAGGTTAGTCAGATAATCGACATTGTCCTCTAATATACGAATGGTGCTTCGGCAACGAAAAGAGCGCTTCTGGAACCAATAGAACTTTTGTACTTTGCTAAGTGACTTCTTACTTTTTTACTGGAACATAAGGCTAACTTTAAACTAACACGGCATTGCGTTTGGAATTATGGGTGTTTATAGGGGTATGCTAATGTTAAGTACGGTTCCATTCTTCGCGAACAATTGATGTATCCTCAATGTTATCACGTTATCAGTGAAACGTTACAAGGTAGCGGTTAATGTGTGATTCATACATTTTAGGTGACTCATGTTTTTTCTCACCTGCATCATGTTCTACATTTTTCGGAGTGTGGTACCCATATAATATGTCCATTGCTGTGTGTATTAAGTTTTATCCGAGAGTATTGAAAATTTGAACACCTCATCCCACAAAATCTGCTATTACCTACATGCAGACTTATGTTCGGCATAATCAAAAACTATTTACATAGTTTGTAAAGAAAAGAATGTACATTTTGTTGAAATAAATAACAAGGTACTGAATCAAAATGTGAATATAACCAAAAATAGATCTAGTATTTCAAAATAAATTAACATGATTTTGATAGCTGCAGCAAAATAAGATCGCATTTACCAACATTAATTCAAATACATAGACTTGGATTATAAATATAATTATTTTGTTTATGGAACACACAATGGCCGGATTAAGTTAACACATTATTATTATATTAAGTCATGCACGATATTAAGTATTATATAATTTATGCTCACACATCTGCAAAATATACAAAATCGTAATGTATAGAGATGTCCGTAACATTGTATAACTAAACCTTAGGTAATTATAGTGAGATAACGAAAAATTTAAGGCTCCCACAAAGTTTTAGTATCGACGCGACGCGTTTATGTCTTTTACAGGGAGGAATGTTAGGCTGAGCGCTAACCGCTCGTAGCCTGTGCACTTAACGACATTTTTAGTTATCGATTTTTTTGTTTCCAAAGTTGCAAAATGTACATTCGTATCATGAACATTATAAAAGAGTAAGAGTTTGGTCAATGACAAATAATAACCACTAAGCTTAACAAAGTCACAAGGAGAGGCCTAAATTTTCTTTATGTATTAGGTAGGTAGGTACTTATAAAAATCTCCTTTCATCCTGCCATTTGTAAAGTTATTATACAAGAACCAATGAAATGCACTTACATATTTAGTACTTAAATTTATTTTTGATACATTTCGAATCTATGAAATGAATCAGCGTATCGTACCGTTTATTACGAATGGATTGGTGTTGGTCGTTTGAAAGCGGATAATTTCTTTATCTGTCGGCAGAGGACGCGCGTGAGGCCTGGCCTGATATGCCCAAGCCGTTTTACGCCTATTCGAAGTTTTAACGGAAATTGAAAACCAAATTAAACATATTCTAAATCTATTACTTTAATCTTAATTTATCTTATATATTTTTATTTTTTGTGAGTTAACCCTGCAAAAGAAAATTAATCTTTTGTTTATAACCACTGAGAGAGGTTTTCTTCCCCATTTACCATAACTACATATTTCTAATTTTCTTATTTTTTTTTATAGTTATCCATACTCGTATGGTGTTCACTGGCTTTAGAATTACCTCATTTCTTTCCGTGGGTGTTGTAAAAGGCGACTAAGGGATAACAAAATCGCTACCACAAGCTCTGAGAAACTATTAGGGTCTTACCTATGAAATTGCAATTTGTTCACACGGGCTATTTTAACCTTAGTTCAAACTTTAAACTTAGTTATCTTGCATTTGGCTTGGAATCCCAAATTCAAATTAATGCTATGATATTCTCTTTTGAAATCAGTTATTCGTTTATTTATCTACCGCATACCGTCGTCAATAAGGATTTGCGCAAATAGATTTGAGAAGCAAAACTCGTCCGTATCTGGTATACAATTTACGTAACGAAATACAATTTTGAGATGTCTTGAAGTTAAAAGGAGACAGATGAAGTCAAGTTATTTTAGTGCTGTTGTTGATGCCCTCAGAATTAGGCACATTGTTAGTGTAAAATCATGTATGAATTAAAAATAACGAAATCTTAATTTGACCTGTAAATTCATTTTGTTTATGACTGTAGGTACTCTGTCCTATAGAGAATCCCTCTTTATGAGAATCTGTCTTTATTGACTTTGAACAAAGCTCTGAAGGCTTCTGTAGCTCAGGTATTTCAAGCTTCTTTCAGAATGTTTTCAGGACATTTTTAGCCATTTATTTTTCTTCGCTACGTGCATTTTACCATCGTATGTATATTATAGGTACACAAACCCTAAGCTATTTTTCGAATACCCAAATAATATATACTCTTTAGAAAAAACTTTCGAATACTCTTTAGAAAAAAACTACTTAGAATATTATATATTTTATATCTCGTATTCGGTATCTTAGATATAATTATGCGTTATCTGTTGGTTAATCTGTTCTTAACTAAACCACAGATTAACTTATATTTAATTGGCTAAACCTAAAACCGTTGAAAATTTCAAAAACATTAAGAACAATAACTAACAAGTCATCATCTTTAAGAACTGGTAGTATGAAAACAAGATTTCCAAAATCGTGAGTAAATATTTGCTCGTCTGGCCATTCTTTGGGCATGAAGAGAGGAACAAAAAACACTTCAACGAGAAAGGTCCTGTGGGAGCGGCCGCGAGGTGAGATGCCGATTGGAAGAATGCTTAGGTGTGAGCAGGATATCATGTGCCACGCCCACAACCACCCACGAAGCCGTAAACAGTCCAAAACCTTTGCACGCACTCATGTATCCCAAATCAAAATCGCTCCGAGCATCACGCGTCCTTTGCTCACAGGATAAATGTATCTCATCCTAAGACCATAAAACCTACATTCCAGTGGACTATTTAAATAAGTTATTCCGTGTTGTTCTCGTTTTGTGATCGAGATCATAATGATAAATAACTCGGAGGATAAGTCCAGTTGGAGAATAATAATTGTTTTTGATGTCTTAAACAAAACTTAAATTTATTGTTGACCATTATTATTTTTATGAAGTACCTACCCATACATTTTGTGTACTTACAACAAATAAGAGGGAAAATGTAGGAGTGAAATAGTTTAAAAGGCGTAATGCAGATCTACCAGGTTTATGTTTTTTTTTTTATAGAATAGATGGCAGATGTGCTGGCGGGCCACATGATGGAACTGTGGATGAACGCACGACGATGACTAGTCGTGCGATGGTAAAAACCCGAAGTTGGCATCAAATTGTACAGCTCTTCAGAACATACCCCATTATAAAAGCGGTAGAAAATGCTGAGAGACGCAACATTGCTACGGATGCTGAGTGATTCTAAACCACCTGTGAGAGTGGGATCGTCGACAATTCGGATAGCGCGTCGTTGGACGGAGTCAAGAGGGCCCAGCTGGTATTTCGGCGCACCGGCCCAGAGGTGTGAGCAGTACACCATGGGGGGTCTAACTTGAGTTTTATAAAGCCACAAGCGTTGCCCCGGAGTGAAGTACTGCTTCGCTCTATTCAGTAAAATAGTCCTACTATGGTCCCCCTATAATAGTATTAATCCTTATATTTCGACGTGTATGTACGTACCTACTCGTACCTACTGGTATGAATTTTGAGCAACCTTCATTATCTGTTGACTATTGAAGCGCGGCTTAGCCCAACTGGACTTGATTAAAGTACCTACTAGTACCTACCTACTTAGAGCATTGGACAACCGAGTGTCAGTAATATACCGAGTGTCAGTGATTTTAAAGTTATCATTTGTTGCTCTAACTAAAACGATAGGTTTGTTCTACAAAGTTATATTTGCGGTTTGGCGCTGCCTAACTGCCTATTGAATAAGGTTATAATGAGCTACAAAAGAGTTTGTATCTGTGTGAAATCTCGATTGGCCAATACTGTAACAAGTATGTTTACTGTTTCATGATAAGCTGAAAATAGTGAAAAGTTGTATTATCCTCTTTAGGTAGTATTAAATTAGATTGGTACGCAATAAGTACATTTAAATAACTATGACAATTATATTGTTTTAAAAAACTTGGTTGAATTCACAGGTATCAACGCAACACACTATTAGCATTGTAGGTGGATAACAAAGTGATTATACTAAAAGGCATCAAAGCCGCTGGAATCTGCCGATCCTTGTTCCGTGCCCGGCATCGACAGGGTATAATTTGTGCATCCACATCGACACGTAATTAGACGGCCGTGACTCCATCACTTGCACATTCCCACATGGACCCTGCAAGGACAGCAGAACACGTAATTTGAACCATTATTTTGATCGCATTAATATACCACACACCGTGCGTACTCTAGAGCGTAAAGCATTCTACTCTAATTCAAGAGTATGTAGAATGTCAGTCACGCAATAGGCATGTACCTACTCGTACTGTAAATGTTATTAATAATAAAAAATACTATTATCACTGTTGTTATAATCTAGTCAACCTGTTAGAGATTGAGTTCAAATAATCAAGAATTGAACAACACTGACACATTGTTCTTGATATGTTGGAAACCGAGTAAACGTATGTACGAGTATAAGCAGATGACGTAAATAATTTTATATAAGTACTTATTATATAATAGGAACGTGGACGCAGCGTAGAAGTGGCGTAGCTGTAGAGTAAGCTCATCATCATAGCTGATGGTGCCGTAAAGGATCGGATGTAACAATATAATTCAGATGTACTCGTACATAGGTACCATCAGCTTCTGTAGTTACGTAGAGAAATATGACCTCCTATGTATTAATGTTTCAATACATAGGGTCATATTTGTCAGCAGTTGACTCTACTTACATCTAAACAAATCAGAGGGATTTACAGTTAACATCATACTTAGTTGTCAAGCAATTTATTATCTTGTAATAAGTTTCCTATAGAATAGAACCACTCAATAGAATCGACCACTCAATTATTATACCTACCACTGACAATAGAACTCAGGTAACCCTGAGTTCTATTGTCAGAATCCATAAAAAATATTATTATGATAATTATGGTGTCACAAACGACTACCGAAATTATAAATAGGATACTATTATTAGGTAGTAGCTTTTACCCGCGGCTTCGTCCGCGTGAATTTTAAAAGTAATAAGTACCCCCTGGACAAACTAATCAAGTTGTCGGGATAAAACTATTAAATATTCTTCTCCGATTTTCAAGCTATCTCTCTGCCAAATTCCGTTAAAATCAGATCAATAGTTTAGTAACGAAGACGTAACAAACAAACACAATCCCGGATTTATAATATGGATAGTGTGGACTTATCTGGATGTGGATTTTATAGTAAAGATAGGCACATATATACTTACATACTTGCTTTACGAAGATTGGCAGCTTAATTATAGTTTCCTTACAGTGATTTATCATGATTCAATTTGTGTTGTATTTTTATGAAACTTAACAAATAAATTATAGAGCAACATATTGTTGTGCGGCATAGGTATACAAGTAAAAGTAGGCTGGCATAGATAATAAGCAAATATGACGTTATAGGCTGAGTTTAAGGCTGCCATTTGTAAAATAATCAAACCTGGACAAGAAGCTGAAGACCCGGATATTTTTTGAAATATTCAGAAAGTGTTCACGTTACCCGTTTAGTTGTAAATTATCGAAATTTTAAATACATACTTAATATTGAAAAAAAAATACATAGACATAATTTTTATTTAATTGATCACCAAAATTAAGAACCCGGAAGCTATTAACCCCCCCCCCCCCCAGGAATCCCTTTCAATTTTCATTCAAAATAGGTACTTAATCTATATTCCACAATGCTTTTTTTAGATTTTGTTATAAATATATTTAAAATGTTAAAACTGATTTATATAGTTATACGGGTATATTTTTAAACTGAAAGTTTAAATATGTTCTTATTAAAATGACTTATAAATTACAGTAATAGTATCTTTTTTTTTTATTACTACAAAATATTTACCTACTTACTTATCAATCTAATAATATTTCTTGTAATAGATGTATTTTTTGTATAAAAATTGTAGACGTAAAAAAACATTTCCTGGAAAATTTTAAAATTACTTATCATTTTATAACCGGCTTTAGGCACTACCTGACGAAATTACAACAAAAACAACTTAAACAAGAGGCAGACGACGTTCCGTCTGCCTGCGCGCGCGCTCAAAACAAATAAAATGTAAAAAGGTGAGCGATGCATTAAGTGCATATAAACATGTTTCTGTAGTGTCAATATTTACGGATGCTTTCCCATGGGAACCTGCGCCGCGCTTGCGACTGCGCCGCTGCGCTAAATCACATTGGCTGTGGCGCGACCATTCCTGTTCTCCTTTTTTGCCATTGAAATGTCAATTTCCGTGCATCTTACCAACATGCTCCGCTAAAATCAATTAAAGTCTCAATACTTACTCCTTTGTCTTTGCCGTTAAAGTTGCGCATGATTCGCTTTTTATGGGCTTTATTTTAGTTGTCTCTATCAGTCTGAAGCTGGACGAAGTTCACAATTTGTGCTGTTGGTCTGCGATGATGCGATGATCACAAATATTTGTCGCATGATGTCAGGAGGCAATATAAGGCGAGATAAGGTAATTGTGAATGCTTGTAGCTGTCCCTCGGATATATAGCCGCGGGATGCCGATCGCGACCGCCCTGAGCGGACCAACCGACGAACCCTTCAAATACATTAGTTACCAGAAATCGTTTTCACGATTTCCAATAATAATAACATACAATTACCGATACATTTTCGTCATTAATGCACATAGTAGGGAGAAGAATGTTTAAATTTTGTTGTTTTCATTAAGAGCCATTTCACAAAAATGACTAAAGCAAGTTTAGGTAATTACAACGCAACGCAACTGTCAATAGTTCATGTCCCCGTCTCTATAGCGTAACTATGGAAAACAAGTTTTGATACTTTGAGTAAGGCGAACTTTTCTCCGTGTGCTTCTATAGACAATAGTAATGGCCGACGCGAAAAACCCCGAATATAATAGAGCAATTAGAGCAGTTTTGTAATATTAAAAAATATATATAATAAATCATAATTTATAAAAATACTTATGTTTTCGTTTTAATTAGGTACAAAATTGATATTATTTTAAGTAATAATTTAAAAAAATCATTAATAAATGATAAAAAATTGCAGTTAAATGCCAGGTATTCTACGTCGAAATTGACGCACATTATTTTATTTTTCTCATGATTTGTGTTAATTTACGGAAATATTAGTGTACTATGTGTCAATAGAATTATATACTACGTATAACTGTACCTTATCTTGTTGAATTAATGAATTTTAGTAGAAGAAGCACGGCTCTGAAGTTCTTACTAGGCGCGTTTTTACTAAAACATGGTTGAGTACTACAGGATAAATAAAGAAATATTTCGAAATGTATCCTATTAATAGTCAATACAAAGAAATGAGCTATTTAAAATATTTACACAGAAATGTAAAGCAACTTTGATTTCACCTATATGAGAACTCAAAAACTTGTATTTTTCGCTTAAAACGTGAAATGGCTCTTAATACACGTCCGCAATGAACTTGCAAGTTCTTAAAATTAGCACTTAGAATATTATATGTAATTCTATTTACGATTTTATTGTAATAGCATTTTGGGTATTTTGGGTTGTATGAAATAAACATACATTATTATAAATTATTATTATTATTTCCACGTACACGTATTTATTCATTATGCGGTATTACAATAAGTGCAGTTACAAATTGTAACGAATTAATTACAAGTTGATTAATACTACTTACAGCCGTTATTATCAAATTAACCTCCCGAGATTAAAATCACACCAAATCAGAGTGAACATTCCGAGTATCTTGGCTTGTATCAGCGCGAGCGTGTTGGTCCAACATGTGTATGCGCAGGCGCAGGTAGGTGCCTGCGATGGAATGCCCGATACGCTCCTATAATGATGTTAAAACAAACTGTTAGCCTGTCATTAACGCGACTCACGGTCCAAATGGGGGAGGCCCATTATAAAAATTTGTCCCATCCGTTTCGGCCTAAATTTATGGTTATCGAGCTGCCCCGTTTTTCTTGAGCCATCTAAATTTTATTGGTTCGAGATTAGAGTGGGAACACTGATAACGATGTTTTAGCTTTGGGATTCGGTGTCATTTATGAAGCGGGTGATGAATGAGCACCTCGGCCGCGCATTCCGATATGCCTACACACAACTGTTGTATATATCCTACCCAAATGTTATGTACGGCTGCATTGTTTAGAAAAAATATACTCAATTATTTTCCTTAAATTTACGAGTACATATTTACAAAATTAATGAATTCAAGAAAGTTGTGAAGAGGATTTTGCAAATTCGGTAGCCTTCATAATGTTGCAGGAATACAGATACCTACGGATACGAAGAATCCATAGGTATATATGTATTATACATACTTTGACGGCGGTAGCCATGTACTACCATGTGGGATGCATGTCTGTATTTCCTCCGCCTCCTTACCTAAAAAAATAATTAATTAATATTTTGCTACGTCACCTGTACCTAAATCTGAAGTGGAAGTGACATCAAATTGTGAAATGTTTAGCATACTTGCTAAAATTGCACATTGCAATGCACACTATTATGACTTTATTAGTTTCAATTGGTTTTTGGTTAAAAGTTTTTGTAACTTTTATCTAATGTAAAAAGTTAAAAAATTGGTGTAATTATTTTCGAATACGGACTTTATAGAAAGGTCTTCCTGGGCTTCATATATTTTACGGACACTAGGTAGGTACATATATTACGAGTATAGGTACTAAGTTTCTTTATTCGATGGGCTCAGCTACATACTTACGAGTATTTAAATGTAAATTTAAATAAATACTTTATAATGTGTTTCATCACATTCCTGTAAATCTGTTGTAAATATTTTAATTTTATCGATGTCGTACTTATCCATTATTATTTGTTTATATTCATATCACTGGAACAGCACGCGCGGTGGCTAAATTATGATGACGATGACGATAAAAGAGAATCGATATAGGTAGGGTGGACACACAGAACTGGGATTTCTGTATTCCGTGGGTGTTAATAACGGTGGTTTAAACCGTGAAGGCGCGTTGCAAGTTTTCCGCAAACATTTCGCCGCTACTGACGGAATACTCGATAAACCAATTTTCCACGGGTTAAGCAACAAACTTTTATTTTATTATCGTTTAGTTGATACTAAACAATAAAAAGTTAATTAACAATAAAAACAAATAAAAAAGCAAACGAAATTCAAATCATGATAGTCATTTGACTATTAATTTTAAAGAAAACATAATATGGTAAAATCTTACTAGACTGTTACCGTAATATTAGATTATTTGATTTGATTATATTTACTTCATTATACGGTTGTATTCAGATTTCGTCGTGGCGCACGCTGAGCGCTGTAAGTAATGTAGGTACCACATATAGTTAGATATAGTTGATCACTATATCTAAACGGTAGATAGTCACTAACTCGTTACCTATTAGTTACAGTATGTCATATTATAAATGCTATAACTGCTGTTTATTAGTAAAGTTTCTGTACATTTAAGTATTATACATAGCTATGGAAATTAAATGAGTTATTTACCTGATGCAATACTGAATGCAATTCGTAATTATTGTTGTTTTCCATTTCTGGGTGAAGAATTATTTCATTAGATAAGTATATATATATATATATAGTATTCATTAGATAAGTATATACACGAGACAGTGAGGATAATAAAGTCATCTAATGGATAACTTTGTTAATGTTACGAATGTTATGCAAATTAACATGCCAGTTGCTAGTTTAGCTTCATAAAAGTGAAAGAAAAATTTAATCAGTTGTTTCTAAGTTGACAGATGAAATATAGTCTCTCTTTACGTTACATTCAAGCTGCCACACGAGGTGCACCTCGTTTAGTATCTCCTCTTTCTCTCCGAGGGATGATTACCAAGAATGACACAAAATAAAAAATAATAAAATATATCCTACCTACCTATATGGTTTCTTGTATGTCAATAATGTCTAAGCGTCTTGCAAGGTCTGACGAACAATCAGCGAGCATTCTGATATAGTCATTAAGTGATAATTAGCATCGAATGGGTCCCCCTTCCTATTTGTATCGCTTTAACAAAAGAATGAGACGCGGTATGGAGTACATTTATGCAATATTTGTGAATATTTATAACAAGTATTGAAGGATAAGGATATTGAATATATAGGTACACAATAATAATCAACAGGTGTTTAAACCAATCCATTAATAAAGCAACTGAATAGTTCAAATTTTATTTGTTGTTTATTTCTGTTGCAATAGTTTTGCATCTAATGGAGTGCACACTTATTGTGCATAAATCCTGATACGTGCATTCCATTAAAAATTGTGGAATCCATGTCTCCATGTCTATGACTTCCACAGGAATGGGTTTTATAGGCCCGTGAATTTAAGGGAAATACAAATAACAAATATGTAATTGTGATAGGACTTATAAAATACGGCGTCTTCTTCATATTAAATGACAGCATCACATCAAAAGTAGGCAAAACAAATAAACATTGATGTCGATCAATCGTCAGTTTATAACGTCTCATTACGAAGACATATGTCTCCCTTAGTAATGACGAGTGGCGCGCCATAATCCATTACGCACGCAAGATTTGATTTATATATATATATATATATTTTAAATAGAACACGTGAATTTCCCGACGATGTTTTGCTACACCATCAAGTTAGTGATATTTGTAAAATCCACTCATTAGTCACTAGTCCTCATTAGTCCTGTATTAATGAGTTTTTACTTAAGTGCGAATTAAAATAGTAAATAGTAAAATAGTAAAATCCGTAATTAAGTAAAAACTCATTATATACTAAAGAGTTTTTACTTAAGTGCGGATTTTGAACTCTCGACTTCTCAATGAAAGTCGAGAATAGGCTATCAGCGCTCTTCACATCTTAATATATCGAGATATATTTTCCTCCACGTTCGATTTTGTCGTAATTGAATAAAATCCCGATTTGTATTAATGAATTACGAATATTAATAAATATAATATTCACCTGTTTGTAAGGAAAATCGTTTACCCGTCTGTTATTCATGCTTACGATTACGAAAACACACGGGAATTAATTGATATTACTGAGGAGAGCTACAGTATGTAATTTTTTTTAATCATAATCATGTACTCGCTTATTTTAATTAGTGCGTAGTAAATAGTACTTAACAGTATCTAATATAGAAGTGGTTTGTAAACCTATGCTAAAAGAATCCTGTGTTATACATTACAGTATAGTGTAATATAAGTTGAAATGTATAGCGGTCACATATTTAAAAAAAATCCAAAATATACATGTTATTTAAAAGTAAACGTACGTAATGCGGGAGTCAATGGTTTGCTCGTAATGTATTATACTTTGTAGACGCGGCCTGCGGTATGCAAAACTCGCCTTCGATAATCTCACGTACACAAACACAGGCTTAATTTTACCATCGTCAAGAATAAACTTTCAACAAATTACACCTTACTACATGGTAATAAAAACGTGTTAGATGATGAAACCGCGTGTGTTAACAGCAGGTAAACGCCGATGTAGTATAGCTGTACTGGTCCGCGACAGGTCCGCGTAAATAAGTTATTATTTCTGCAAATATTCCAGTACCACATACAAATGGGTTTGGAATGCGATTCAAATATCTTGTTACGACTGCTTGAAAAGAGAAACAATGTGCTTAAGAGACAAGTATTGTTTCGTGATACCTAATACGTATCTGATTAATTATAAATCTAATTGCAATTATTCGTATTAGCATCGACGTATTAGTGACTGACGGCATTGGCTTTGCGCGCCCGAATCGGTATTTTCTCATTTGATTTCAATCATAGGAGTATTTGTACTGAAAAATGATAACAAATTAAATTGGGTATTTGAATTTTCCTATTCCTGAATCTACGATTTTCCTAAAAAGAAAACTAATTATTATCTAACATGATTTATAAAAAGATGTGTCATGTGAAATTTATCTATATACTAGCTTTTGCCCACGGCTTTACCCGCATGCTCACTATCCCACGGGATACTTTGTTTTATAGCCTATGTCATTTTCGTGGTCTCCAAAGCCCATGCATCTCGTTGACCTTGATTCGTGAAATGCGAGAAATTACGTAAAAAAGATGCGCGAAAGCGATTTCAAACAAACAAACATGTTTTCATTTTTATATACTAGTTACGATTGTTTTTGTGACTTGATTAGGACAAATAATTTAAAAAATAATGGATTTGGTAGTGTAGTCCAAAGTGATATCATTATGTTGATATTGATATCACTTTGGACAACACTACGTAATTTCTCGCATTTCACGAATCAAGGTCAACGAGATGCATGGGCTTTGGAGACCACGAAAATGACATAGGCTATAAATTGATAACTACTCAATAATAGTTGTCTATGTGTACATAAATATAACAACATTGAATTAACAGACCATAGACAATAATTTACTATTAATATGTAAAGTGAGTATTACTCGCGACGGGCGATAAATTACGTAATTACGCGAGATGTATATTAGACTCTCTCATTAGACACCGTGACATCGTGGCAAACAAATCATTGTGCATACTTCGTATTCATTTAAATACATTGTGCTCTGCGACGCTAAAGTTGTCTTATTTGTGTATCTGTCAGTTCCAACCTATAACAACTAATTACTATTTTCAAATACTCGTAAAAGTCGGTTCCAGTTATGCCACAAAATAAATAATGATTACTTTGAATATGCTGCCTTACTTTGTAGTAGGTAAAGAAATATTAAAATTATAATGTTAATTATTATGGTTAGTATTGTGTTGAACTTTTCAAATGTAAGTTTTTGTAGTTCCAATATTTCCGCATGTAGTTTGCACTGGAAGTTATTGTTGTATAAATTCATTCACATCATTTACGTTCTGCTGGAACTATTCTATAACAAGGTCACTTATCCTCACGGAAAACCACAAAGTTGCCTATTAATATCGACATCTAAAAATAAATTATTGTTTTCGTAGACTCTTTGTTGCGGCTGTTGATTGTTTCTTTATTCCTAAATTAATGAAGAATTTACTGCATGGGATTAAGCACTCGGCAGTCAAAGCCACCGAATCATAAAGTTTTGAAATATGCGCTTTAATAATATTGGAAATCCTTTTCGGATAAGATACGTTTCATAGTCGCAGGAGACTCACTGTTGAACTGTTAACAAAATAATGATTATTCACTAATACATCTTTTTGCAAATTGATGGTTTCTTCAATATTTTGCTCAGTGAGACTTCAGTCTTTTGTTTAATCATAAACACCGAAATATTAGATAAAATTTAAAGATATAAAGGAATCCCTAAGATATATAACTTACTTGTCTTGATAGATTTTGTCAATAGCCACGTCTAGGACATTGCAAGCCGCGGTCGCTTCAAACGCAAGATTAAAGTTTTATAATTCTGTACCCGCAACAGTTGCCCAACCATTGACGTCAAGAGCCCGTCACCGTTATCAAGCGGTCACTTTGATTGTTTCGTTGGGCCCTGTCCCATGACAGCATGACGAATGGCCCGATGCAGCCTATAGATAATAACAAAAACGCGTCCACAACTAACCCGGTCGGTGTCCTGTCACCATCAAAAAACAAATAAGTCCTAATGATCGATCGGTAGAGCTGTGTTTTGGGCCGTTTAAAACACGAGTTATCTCAACTTAGACGGGTCCCTGTACCTGTTAAAAGGTGGCTAAATTTGTCAAATATGTTGCGCGTCAGATGCCATTGTGCATTACGTGTCATTCTATTGTGTCATATCGGTTTTAAGATTATTTGAAGCTGTTCTGCAATAGGATATTTGACTCTTTTTAGATAATTAATTATACTCGAAATAATTGATAGCGATCCATGGAATAAAATTCAAAATATCTTGAAACATGGCATCGCTAATACAGTATTGCCACTACAACTACGCCTGAGTAATGACTCCCCACCTGAATTATTCGCAAGCCCATATCTACCTTTTATAATGATTTTTTTAATATGGCCAATGTGTGTTTATTTCCTTCTCTAGTCCAATAAGCCATAAAAAATTCAACTATGTATAATCAATCACCATATTTTGAAATACAAATTCACAGTACATGGGTACTAACATGCATTTTACTAATAAAATTTCCTAATTATGTTGAATAGTCTGTTTTGTTAACTGAGTTTATGTTTCAAAATATAATCTTAAATTGTAATGGTTCAGAGTTCGACACTCCAGAAACACAATTTACTATATAACAAATTAATTCGCTTAGCAATATATAGATAGCATCAGGCCAAGGTTTACCGACACGTACCTAGTTGCTACCACCTGTTTTATGTAATTCGCACGTGTTTTTCAGCATAAAGCACACTAACCGTTTAGACTCACTGCCAAATTAAAATATATATAACGATCCTATCAACTAACGTTTAAAGTGGTATATTATTGTCAAGTTTTAGAACGAGACGGGATGAGACGGAAAGGGTTAAGGCGGGATGAGACGGAATGGAATAGGACGAGATGGCATGGAAAGGAAAGGGTTCCGGCAACTCCCACTTCAGAAATATATATTTTACAGTAGTATTTTTTGAGAGTACGGTAGATAATGGTAGTTTTATAGAGTGCCAGGGAAAACAATAGAGAAAAATACTTTGCTCTGAAGCGAATCGTGAGAAAATATTATGATTACGAATACGTTAACTTATTTTATATTAATAATTTGTATTATATTATTATTTTGAGGTACCTATTTACATTTAGATAACTTCTTAACGCTTTACATAAAAAAAGGAATATAAATTGACGTGACTGTTCGTGTCTGTGGCTTCGTGTATCTTTTATGGATGGACGGATCGTTACTTACCTCTTTTTTTGAAAGAGTATTTGCCGAAATTGTTTTTGTTATACTCATTACCTGTCCACATTTCCTGACATACATATTATTTGTTTCGGCAAGTTTTTCTTATAGATATATTATTTCTCTGTTTCGGGTTTAAATATTGTTTGAAACCTACCAGCCAATCTCTTTTTAAAGTTGAAGCAGTCGTTAATAATAACGAGATCCAACCGATCAGGATCCAATAGACTGCTTTTTTCCATTAGGTACCTACGTTGACATTGGCGGAATTATACCATAATGCAAAAAGCCGTTCAAAAATACAACTGTCATGTCTAGATTCTGTTTATTTCTATATGAAAATCTTGGTTTATGTTATTAACCTTCACTGGTTATTTGAATAACGATGTGGTGTAAAAATAGATTCATAAACGATTATTATAACATATATCTCAGGTATCGTGAATTAGGTATTAGGTATATTAGGTAGGTACTAATGTTGGCAGCAATTGTTGTAGAAAACACGTAACTATGATACGCTGATAATTTATAATTACTGTTTATTATTATAATGTATACATTAATCCGGCACGATCAGATTCGACGAAGAACTAAAGTTCAAATAAATACCGTTATCAGCCCCCTTTTTTGTTCACTGCTGCACATTGGCGTCCTCATGCACATTGTCTCGTGCGTGAGGGATGTAACACGCCACGCGCCAAGCGGGTTGGCGAGTATTAATTATTAATTAGTGAGATGGGGTGGGTGCTATTCTAACATGGCCATAAATTCGCAAAGAACAAAAATAAGGTAAAACATAGCTCAAAGAATCAACAAGTTGAAGTGGCTAGGGCATTCCATATCTTTATTTTATAGAATAGATGACAGACGAGCGGGCGGGCCACATGATGGTAAGTGGTCACCGTCGCCCATGGACACCTGCAACACCAGGTGGCTTGCGGGTGCGCTGCCGACCTTGCAGAATTTTGTTAACAACTCTCTTGAAGAACCCCATATCGTTGTGTATTAGAAAAACCTCGACTGGCAGTTCATTTCACAACTTTCGAGTACGCGGTGTAAAGTGTCTTTCGACCGCACTGTATGCAGCGACTCGATGTCAAGGAAGTGTGGATGAACCGCAAGACGATGACGAACAGTGCGATGGTAAAAACACGAAGTTGACATCAAATTGAACAGTTCTTCAGCACATTCCCCATTATATGGGCGGTAGAAAACGCAACATCGCAACGCAACGCAAGACGTGAGAATGGGATCGTCGACAATTCGGAGAGCACGTCGTTGGACAGAGTCAAAGGGGTCCGGCTGGTATTTCGGTGCACCGGCCCAGAGGTGTGAGCTTCAGTACTTCATGTGCGGTCTAACTTGAGGTTTATAAAGCGACACTAGTGAAGTAGGTACATACATGCTTCGCCCTGTTCAATACACCGAGCTTGTTTCTGGCGAGTTCTATTATGTGAGATACAAAACTGATAGAGACAAACCCACTAAAAGTTCCTTTTTCACTTAAAAAATATACATACACACTCTTATCATATTGGAAACAAAACAATTTACACTGAAAATAAATTATGGTTAAAGCCTACTGCTAAAAGTCCTTGAAAGTAACCATAAATTATAAATAAAATAGAATTATAATTATAAAATAGAATACAAATAATATGCAGAACATGTACATATACACATATATACATATAGATGAATTACAGAAAATGCCCCCCTGAACAGCCCAAAGGTTTTGCCCTGTGCACAGCCTGTAATATCATATATTTCCGTAATATTAGGTAAATAAGTCTACGATTCCAGACCACTGTCTGGACTATAGTCCACTATAGTCCTATAGGACTATAGTCCGTCTATAGTCCGATGTTGCGTCTATAGGACTATAGTCCTATAGTCCACTGGACTATAGGAATTTTAAGGAACTTTGTACCTACATGTATGCTATTATTACTAGAAAGACTTCTTTATAGAAAAAAGACGACAGACGAGCATTCAGTCCATCTGGTGGTAAGTGGATACTGTCATCCATAGACATCCGCTATACTTGTCAACATCAGTCCAGTATAGCAAACGTCGGCACGCCACTGGATGCGTTGTCTACCTTTGCAGATTAAGGAATGGAATTAAGGAGTGGCAAAATGGGGAGGGATAGGATAGGATGGGAATGGGCTCAACATACTTATTACGCGTATATTAATTTGTCACTCGAGTCATAGTAATTAAAGACGAAGTAAGCAACGTTTCTTTTCAAGTGTAAATATATGTCACGATTTGTACGTATTCATAAGTGTATCATTGGTACTTATTGGGGTACGCATAACTAAACATTGGACTAAACGAGTATTCGCACAATTGTTACTTTTTTGCGGTTTGCGGACTGCTTAAGTGATTAACATTTACACCCGGTGCTTGAAACTGAAAAAATGAGATTGTACTACAACATCGTTTTTATAATTGATATCACGTAGCCTATTGAATAAATTGATAACAAGCTGCAAATGGATTTGTAATAATTGAAACGCCTGATTGGGCAATAAATATAACAAGCAAGCCGCCTTGTGAGTTTACATGAAGATAACGTACTTGTGGTTTTTTACTAGGTTTGGTAGGCTGTAGATAGATAGACTTAATCATTAGGTACTTACATTAATAAAACTGCGCGGGTTTGAGCACCGTTTATTAATGAGGAGTGAGGTATTCATTTAATTACGATACCTACTGTTAAATAGCAATAGAATATTCAAAGTCTCAGTACAGCAGGTTTAGGTTTCAATTATAGTGGTCTGCCGTTATCGAGGGGCGTGTACACGTCACCGTATATCATACAAACCTCGGAATTACATTCACTATCTCTGTTATTAGGTGAATACATAAATTTTAAGAGTTGCATGCGTTGGATACGGATTGGTGTCATGCGAGCGTGTATGTCTGCTGCATTATCAGCAAACGCTAAGCACACGAGTCCGACCCTCACACTGTATCGCAAGCAATATAAGAAACATTGAAATCCTGAGCACACGAGTCCGACCCTCACACTGCATTGCAAGCAATATAAGAAACATTGAAACCCTGAGCACACGAGTCCGACCCTCACACTGCATTGCAAGCAATATAAGAAACATTGAAACCCTGAGCACACGAGTCCGACCCTCACACTGTATCGCAAGCAATATAAGAAACATTGAAACCCTGAGCACACGAGTCCGACCCTCACACTGTATCGCAAGCAATATAAGAAACATTGAAATCCTGAGCACACGAGTCCGACCCTCACACTGTATCGCAAGCAATATAAGAAACATTGAAACCCTGAGCACACGAGTCCGACCCTCACACTGTATTGCAAGCAATATAAGAAACATTGAAATCCTGAGCACACGAGTCCGACCCTCACACTGTATCGCAAGCAATATAAGAAACATTGAAATCCTGAGCACACGAGTCCGACCCTCACACTGCATTGCAAGCAATATAAGAAACATTGAAATCCTGAGCACACGAGTCCGACCCTCACACTGCATTGCAAGCAATATAAGAAACATTGAAACCCTGAGCACACGAGTCCGACCCTCACACTGCATTGCAAGCAATATAAGAAACATTGAAACCCTGAGCACACGAGTCCGACCCTCACACTGCATTGCAAGCAATATAAGAAACATTGAAACCCTGAGCACACGAGTCCGACCCTCACACTGCATTTCAAGCAATATATAAAACATTGAAACCCTGAGCACATGAGTCCGACCCTCACACTGTATTGCAAGCAATATATAAAACATTGAAACGCTGAGCACATGAGTCCGACCCTCACACTGTATCGCAAGCAATATAAGAAACATTGAAACCCTGAGCACACGAGTCCGACCCTCACACTGCATTGCAAGCAATATAAGAAACATTGAAACCCTGAGCACACGAGTCCGACCCTCACACTGCATTGCAAGCAATATAAGAAACATTGAAACCCTGAGCACACGAGTCCGACCCTCACACTGCATTGCAAGCAATATAAGAAACATTGAAACCCTGAGCACACGAGTCCGACCCTCACACTGCATTGCAAGCAATATATAAAACATTGAAACGCTGAGCACATGAGTCCGACCCTCACACTGTATCGCAAGCAATATAAGAAACATTGAAACCCTGAGCACACGAGTCCGACCCTCACACTGTATTGCAAGCAATATAAGAAACATTGAAACTCTGAGCACACGAGTCCGACCCTCACACTGTATTGCAAGCAATATAAGAAACATTGAAATCCTGAGCACACGAGTCTGACCCTCACACTGCATTGCAAGCAATATAAGAAACATTGAAACCCTGAGCACAGGAGTCCGACCCTCACACTGTATTGCAAGCAATATAAGAAACATTGAAATCCTGAGCACACGAGTCTGACCCTCACACTGCATTGCAAGCAATATAAGAAACATTGAAACCCTGAGCACACGAGTCCGACCCTCACACTGTATTGCAAGCAATATAAGAAACATTGAAATCCTGAGCACACGAGTCCGACCCTCACAGTGTATCGCAAGCAATATAAAAAACATTGAAACCCTGAGCACACGAGTCCGACCTTCACACTGTATCGCAAGCAATATAAGAAACATTGAAACCCTGAGCACACGAGTCCGACCCTCACACTGTATCGCAAGCAATATATAAAACATTGAAACGCTGAGCACATGAGTCCGACCCTCACACTGTATCGCAAGCAATATAAGAAACATTGAAACCCTGAGCACACGAGTCCGACCCTCACACTGCATTGCAAGCAATATATAAAACATTGAAACGCTGAGCACATGAGTCCGACCCTCACACTGTATTGCAAGCAATATAAGAAACATTGAAATCCTGAGCACACGAGTCTGACCCTCACACTGCATTGCAAGCAATATAAGAAACATTGAAACCCTGAGCACACGAGTCCGACCCTCACACTGTATTGCAAGCAATATAAGAAACATTGAAATCCTGAGCACACGAGTCTGACCCTCACACTGCATTGCAAGCAATATAAGAAACATTGAAACCCTGAGCACACGAGTCCGACCCTCACACTGTATCGCAAGCAATATAAGAAACATTGAAACCCTGAGCACACGAGTCCGACCCTCACACTGTATTGCAAGCAATATAAGAAACATTGAAATCCTGAGCACACGAGTCCGACCCTCACACTGTATCGCAAGCAATATAAGAAACATTGAAACCCTGAGCACACGAGTCCGACCCTCACACTGTATTGCAAGCAATATAAGAAACATTGAAATCCTGAGCACACGAGTCCGACCCTCACACTGCATTGCAAGCAATATAAGAAACATTAAAATCCTGAGCACACGAGTCCGACCCTCACACTGTATCGCAAGCAATATAAGAAACATTGAAACCCTGAGCACACGAGTCCGACCCTCACACTGTATCGCAAGCAATATAAGAAACATTGAAACGCTGAGCACACGAGTCTGACCCTCACATTGTATTGCAAGCAATATATAAAACATTGAAACGCTGAGCACACGAGTCCGACCCTCACACTGTATCGCAAACAATATAAGAAACATTGAAACGCTGAGCACACGAGTCCGACCCTCACACTGTATCGCAAACAATATAAGAAACATTGAAACGCTGAGCACACGAGTCCGACCCTCACACTGCATTGCAAGCAATATAAGAAACATTGAAACGCTGAGCACACGAGTCCGACCCTCACACTGCATTGCAAGCAATATAAGAAACATTGAAACACTGAGCACACGAGTCCGACCCTCACACTGCATTGCAAGCAACATAAGAAACATTGAAACACTGAGCACACGAGTCCGACCCTCACACTGCATTGCAAGCAATATAAGAAACATTGAAACGCTGAGCACACGAGTTCGACCCTAGCACTGTTATTTCACACTCACACTGTTTTTGTTTCTTGTTTCCTATATTGCTGCCTTATAGCTCAACGTGGATTAGATTCACGAACGCGGCCAATAACGTATTGTTCACTTGTTATGTTACTATGTCATTACGTCTTGTGTCAGGGCAGTACACGCCGATGCAGACTATACGTAAAATCATCGATAACTGATGAATTGGACTTTAATCTGAATAAACTCCTTAAAACCATAAAGGTAAAATAAAGGAGAAATTGTTATCGTATTATTCATGTTATTGTAGTTAAAGACAAAAATTACATGTCAACGTAAACAGCGTCCATTTTATATCGTACAAGGCGAACCGTAACGATGTGACATGTTACCAAAAGTAAGGTGCGTTTATGACTGCAATACGTTTAATAACAGAAAATATTAATCGGATATTAATGTTTACTAAATGTACATATTTACATTGCATATTACTGCAGTTGTAGTATTTAAAAGCTATGAATATTTGTGTTTGAACTTTCGAGCAACAGTCAATTATAATGAAGATTTATGTAATTTCTGAACAGTTTCATTGACTGCTGGTATGGCATCTCGGAAATGTTGTGGAGAGTATATCGAGTGTTGAGCAAAGCTATCAAATGATGGAGGCATTCCGTCGCGGGGTTGAACCGCACGCGCGGCGAGCGGCAGAAATGTGGCCGCAACATGATATCGGGCGCTTGAGTACGCCGCAAGGTCGGCTACTGCACTGCGCATGCGTGACCCAGCCGCTGCACTCTCCGCCGCCGTACACCACAACATTACAGATTGATAGACGACCGTCGACCTACCTATGTGTATTTCACTTACCTTAAAAAAACTATTGAATACAACTATAGTTTACATTCTGCATCTACACTACCTACACAAATACGATAGTTTGTATAATACGATCTCATGTATGCAGAATTAATAATATTGTTATTTGTTATTGATTGAATATTCGCCAAAGTGCGATATAAGTACGATTAAGCCATGAAATCGTTTCAACTCACCCCCTTTTAACTTTAATTTCAGTAGGTACATATCGACGCATTTACACGCATTCACAGAATCATCTTTATTAGTAATGATTACCTAAACAATGAGTAACCATTTAAATGTATAATATTCCACGATCGATAACTGCATTGCAGAACATAAAACAGTTTATTTACTACATAGATATATGTTAATGAGGTGCGTTATTGGCAGCGTATCATAGTGTTAATTATACTGCAATATGAAAACGCGCGAGCTCAAGCGTATTCGTGCTTAGCTCGTACTCAAGCACTACTTCCTTCGCTTCGCTTATGCAAATGCAGTATATTGACAAACAATATACAAGGTAATATATGAAGTGGATATATCAAAGGGACAGCAGCTGGGTGCGTAGGTACTACAACCATCTTAAAGGCACTGTTACATGACCAATGATGAATTTGAAGACTACTGATACAATAATTAGATACATTATTATTACATGTTTTATTAAAATATTTAGATATGGATAATTTCTTCAACGGTGAGAAGTCAGGTTACCATATGATTCATCGTAGTTATAAGATTTTATTTATGATTTTTACTGGTACATGAAGGTAGTTCTCTCAAAAGGCTCGTCACCACATACGACCTTCCTCTCTTTTCATTAACCAGCTACCAGCAACTTTCTTCACATCGACAAATTCCTGGTACGTGGTTACCATGTATGGACTCGTCTATCTCTTCGGTTATTGGTCTTGCAGCAGATAAGGCTTGCCCAATCATCAAATTCCCCTTCAGTATGCTTCTTCTATATCGGTGATTTTAGGTATGTTCAATTTTAACAAGCAGGATGACAGACGCAAATGTTGATTTGGGAAAATACGTTGACTCTTCTTATCGCCTATACCACAAAATATTCAATCCGTATCATCTGTCAGTTATGACGACTTATGGTCCTCAAACTAATGGATGGTCTTATCCGTGGCTTCACCCGCATTTACGAGAATAAAAACACCTTTATGTTAAGCCATTACATGTTCTATGCATGTTACACGTATGCCAAATTTGATAGCGATTCGTCTAATTGTAGTAGAGTTACTAAGAAACAAACAACTCGGCTAAAGAAAATTACGATTGGAATCGTTCTGAAATTATGTTAGGAATTAGGAAGAATCACAGATCTATTATTTCTTGCTACATGACCATGGGAAGAATAGAAGCTTGTTACAGAAAGACTTATTTTATTATGTAACCTCAGTCATAGAACAGAGAGCAGAATACAAACAGATGTCAATTGACTTCCAATGAAGACGTATTTAAACAAAACGCTATTGTTATATCGGCATCTGCTTTCTGTTAATTAATTATAAACTACAGTGCTATCTCAATAAGTAGGTGCAATTAATTCTCAACAAGCGAGGATTCCACGAAGTGATGTATTAAATTCAATTAAGATGACAATTTATTCCATCAGCAACGTGAAAGTGTAAACAGATAAGAATAAATTATTTTAATATGTAAGTGATCGCTGTCGGCGTAGACATTGTGGCGATCCGCAACTATCGGTCGGATCGCGAAGACGTTTAGCCGGGCGCGGCGCGGCGGGGTGGGGCGGGGCGCGGCACCTGCGCCCTACGATAATGGCTCTCGTAATGTACGAGATTTATATTAATGAATTAAAATGAAATGTCACTTAATTTAATCAATACACCCCGCGGGGCAAGTGAACATCTGCGTCGGCCACGACAAAATAAACGCTGATGATTCACCTTGTTTTGCAGTTCATTCTCGGAACCGATTAATATTTACAATAATTTATCTCGTCAATAAAACAATAATTAACAGCCGCGGTAGTGATATGAGACGTCGTATAAATTTCCTAATGTGAAACCTAGTGTAACATGATCCGGGCTCGAACAGGTTGCCCGTACACCTGGCGAGACTCACGTCAACTCTGCTAATAGACCAAACGAAATAGTCATTTTTCATATTTTTCCAAAAATATCGATTACGTGTCCACGCCTTTAACTTCGAATAAAATCAATATTTTTTCCCGTTCGGTCGCCTACGAATATGAGTAAAGCATCAACTCTACTTATTACAAACCATTCGTTAACTTATTCTTTCCTTGTTGCCGTTACAAATGTTATTTTTTAAAGTAAATACCTATTTTATTCCAATTTGCCTTTGTTCCCTACTGATACATCCGCCCGATAGCTAAAAAATACATCGGCATCTGGATATTATAATATTAAAAACCTTTTAACTTATAATGTGAAATAACAAATTGATGTAAAAAAAAAGTCACAATAGTCAAGGCGTTTTTGAAAAATTCCTAGACATTTTTCAGAGTAACACTTATTTTAATACTGACTAAATCTGACCACACAAACACACTACACACAAATCCACACATCCTCGTCGTAACGCAGCCTCGCTGATTGTGCCGAATAAGGGCAGGTCGTTGAACCGTCATATTTTTTTTCGCACAATATCTAGGTGTTCAAAAGATCGCATTTCTACCCACGGCTGAACGAAGATGGTATTTGTGTTTAGGCTAGGAAATGTGTGTTTGTGTAATCATTTTCAATTAAACAGCTGGATCTAATTTGGTGCAGTTTTTGTAAACGTTTAAATGTGCTTTGTTTAAAGGTATTTAGGTGTATTTTGTGTTTCCTTTTTTATAGGGAAGTAAGCGGATGAGCAAGCGGTACCACGTGATGGTAAGTGTAGTTTCCCAGGGCTTGTGGTAGCGGCTTTGTTATTCCTTAAGCACCTTGTACGACACCCACGGAAAGAGATGAGGGCTGGTGCTATTTTAGAGTCGACCGATACCACACCGCCAGTTCATAGTATACCAACTGTATAATTATTTTCGTCTGGTTTGCTTAATTATTATATTAGCAGATTTAATACATGTAACTGACAACAGAATTGAAGTTTTGTGTTAAAATTACTCTTAACTAACTAATTAATTAACATTAACTAATTAGCAAGAGTGGGATGAGTTCAGTTTATATTTTTGGCTCGATTAATTATTTCATCACGGAAAAAAATAAGGATACGTTGATGGAATGAAAGGTTAGAGGCACAACAACTATATAAAATTCTTCCTATAAAATAAATATAAATATAAAATATATTTACTCCCTTGAAAAGTCTTGTATTTCTTACTTATTTTTGTTTTTATTTTTACGCGTTTCATATCCACGCTGTCCACAGCACACGCGTGTAATATTGAGTTCATTATTTAATATAATTATTATTAGAGTTAAGAAAACAAACGTTTTTAAAAATAAAGATTTCCTTAATCTGTCAAAACTCCATAATGCTTATTGCAGCCTTGGATCGCCCGTGTGGGAGCACAGAATCTGCATATGAATGTATTATTTATCTACACATATAGACACCCAGATTATGTACATATATATATCTATGTAGATAAACTTTGTTATATATTGGTCACGACTCACTCACAACGACCCAAGGCTGCAACTAAGAAATCGTAAAAATTACACAGACTTTAGAATCCACTGAATTCTTTTAAAAGATAATATTTTTAAATAAGTTTTAATTTATTTCAAAATATTCATCTTTTTATTTTTTATATATTTACTGGTCTGGAACACAAATTAACACCCCCTATTATGCGCAGCCTCGCTGTCTGCTCCGAATAAGGGCAGGTCGTTGAACCGTCATATTTTCCTTGCCAAAAGTAGTTGTATTTATCTTATTTTTATTCTTGTTCTTAAACGATGACCAATAATGAAAAACTTTAACTGCACTCTTTCTTACACAGTCTTTGTACATTCAATTCAATGACAATAATTAATTTTTACATTACAGATTATGTTTGCTAACAGTTTGCAAACTTAATATTGTAGAGGTTATCAATTACTGACGTTATTACAAAGATTAGAATTTTTACGTTAATGTTTAAATTATATTATTGTAGAACCATATTAAAATATGAATTAAAATAACCATGGTAAATATAGACATTTCTAATTCTACAGCATTAATTAATGTTGCAGGTAATGTCATATTATATAATACGAGGATACCCGATATCGAGAGCCATACTCCCTCCTTACTGGACCTCCTGCTGACTACGCGGCCGGACGACTACAATGTTGTTGTTGATGCTCCGTTAGGATCATCCGACCATTGTATCGTTCGAACTGCTGTGCCAGCCAAGCAATCCGTGCCGACCCATTCACAGGGAACGCGCAACGTCTGGCACTACAAGTCTGCAGATTGGGATGGGTTGCGCGAATTCTATGCTTCTTATCCCTGGGGGCAGCTCTGTTTCTCGTCGGGAGATCCGGATACCTGTGCAGACTCCGTTGCCGACGTGGTGTTGCAGGGCATGGAATGTTATATTCCCTGTTCCGTGATACCCGTAGGTGGACGGAGCCAACCTTGGTTTAATCAGTCCTGCAGAGAGGCCCGTCGTAATAAACGGGCTGCATACAGGGCCTGGGCCAAAGCGCAGGTGTCCGAAGATCCGAATACCACCGACTTGAGGAAGAAATTTAACGCTGCCTCGAGGTGCAGTAAGAAGATCATTGTCAGAGCAAAGAATGAGCACATCCGCAGAATTGGCGATCGACTAGTTAGCTGTCCTTCTGGAAGCCGAGTTTTCTGATCGCTCGCCAAGGCTGCTGAAGGTAACTTCTGTCAGTCGTCACTCCCACCACTGCGAAAACTCGATGGGTCACTGGCCCACGGGGCGAAGGAGAAAGCCGATCTCCTGGGCTATCTTTTTGCCTCGAACTCGACTCTGGACGATAGAGGTGCATCACCACCGTCTATCTCGAGATGCACAAGCTCCATGCCGGAAATCTGTTTCACGCAGCGTGAAGTCCGGCGAGCTCTAGCAACTCTTGATATCCGAAAGTCGAGTGGGCCAGATGGTATTCCTGCAGTGGTGCTTAAATTATGCGCTCCCGAGTTGTCCCCGGTGCTTACGCGACTCTTTAGACTCTCATACTCCACAAAAAACTTCCCGGCAGCATGGAAGGTAGCTCATGTTCACCCTTTACCTAAAAAGGGTGACCGCACAGACGCGGCCAACTACAGGCCAATAGCGATCACCTCCCTCCTCTCCAAGGTGATGGAGCGTGTCATAAACACACAGCTCCTTGGGTACCTAGAGGATCACTAACTGATTAGCGACCGTCAATATGGATTTCGCCATAATCGCTCGGCTGGTGATCTTTTAGCGTATTTAACACACCGCTGGGCTCACGCCATTGAGAGTAGAGGCGAGGCTCTGGCTGTAGGCCTAGACATTGCGAAAGCTTTTGACCGGGTATGGCACAAATCTCTGCTTTCCAAGTTACCATCTTTCGGGATACCCGAGGGATTATGCGAATGGGTTGCCAGTTTCCTGACTGGACGGAGCATCAGAGTCGTTATCGATGGTAGCTGCTCCGACACCATGTCTATTAACGCTGGCGTCCCGCAAGGCTCCGTGCTGTCCCCAACTCTGTTCCTTCTGCATATCAACGACCTGTTGCAAATTGGTGACATACGTTGCTATGCAGATGACAGTACTGGTGACGCCTTGTACAGGGGCCGCGCCAACATCCCTCGGGTCGAAGTGGAAGAGAGTCGCGCCAGGCTTGTGTCTGAAATCGAAGACTCTTTAGATCTAGTCTCGATTTGGGGTTCTCTGAACCTAGTGGATTTCAACCCCAGTAAGACGCGTCTGTGCATTCACCGCTAAAAAAAGCCCCCTTTGTCGTAGCACCTCGCTTTCAGAGCATTCTTAAGATCTCGGAGAGTATCGGGATCCTTGGTGTCGACATCTCCAGCAAAGTCGAATTTAGGGGTCATCTGGAAAATAAGGCCAAAATGGTCTCCAAAAAGCTCGGTGTGCTGAACAGAGCGAAGCGGTACTTCACCTCCGGGCAACTCCTAATGCTTTACAAAGCTCAAGTGAGGCCCCATATGGAGTATTGCTCTCATACTGGGCCGGTGCACCGAAATACCAACTGGATCCATTTGACTCCATCCAACGACGTGCTGTTCGTATTGTCGACGATCCCACTCTCACGGGCGGTTTAGAACCCCTCAGCATTCGGAGAGACGTTGCGTCTCTCTGCGTGTTCTACCGCCTGTACAATGGGGAATGCTCTGAAGAATTGTTCAATATAATTCCCACCTCGGGATTCTACAACCGCACCTCCCGTCACAGAAGTGCGGTCCATCCGCATTTCCTCGATACGGAGGTGTCGCGCACTGTTCGCTCCAAAAATTATTTTATACCGCGAACCCGTAGGCTGTGGAACGAACTGCCTCAAGAGGTCTTTCCATTAAGCTACGATATGGGGTTCTTCAAGAGAGCTGTGAATAGGATTTTGCAAGGTCGGCGGCGCGCCCGCATACCCCCTGGTGTTGCAGGTGTCCATGGGCGGCGGTAACACTTACCATCACGTAGGACCGCCTGCTCGTCCGCCCACTAGTCTATAAAAAAAAAAAAATAATAATAATAATTATCTGAAAAGGGATCTTATTGTCTCATCTAATTTCCCATATTTTAGGGAAGTCTTAAGAAAAGGCTTTTTCTTAAACGCTTTATGTTAAGAATAGATGTTAGACGATGTTTCTAATTTAGACGTAATTTTAAGTTAGAAAATCAATAAGTTCACACTGAAAATCAAGCCCATTTTGCTGAGATTTTGCCACATACGAGTATTATAAGACGAAATACGTTTATATTTTTTAATTTTTTTAAACAGGTACTCGCATAAAAGCAACTAATGTTCAGGTAATAAGAATTGATCCTGGAATATTACTTTCGTTTTACTTTGCTATTCGAAACATTGACTTGCCCATGTCCCTACCACACCCTACAATGCCATCAGCCTATGTCCCTGCTCTGCTTCTCTCAAAGCCTCTCCCAAAGCTCGCCACCAAACACGATCATCAGTTGTTCTCTTCCAACCTTCTAGCTTAGATTTAGAGGTTAGAGTTATTGTAAGGAAATGTTTCATAAGTTTGTAGCCTTTTTACTTTTCTTCCAAAAAGGATCTTTAAATTCGTCATGAATTATGCAGTTCAGAGTCGACGTTATGGGTGGGCGAAACAGTCAGTTGCCGGGGGGCCCTAACCCTTTCTCCGTAAGGCGAGGATTCCGTGGAATCCTTTCTCCCGCGGATCCTTAGAGCCTAAGGCAACTGTGTGGTGCAGTCATTACCTATGATTGCAAAGGCCATTCAAAACTTATTGAGGTAAACGCGTTTACACAGATAAACATAGTTGGACACTTCCTTTATAGCATACCGTTTGATGATTATTGTAATAATAAAGTAATTTAATACTTATGTGAAGGTATCATATGTCGTGACAGCACGGGGTCGAGACTCCAGGTGCGGTGCCTGGAACATTAATCGTTGATCCACCTTCGTATAGATCACAATCGGAACCAGTTTTATTATTTTAAAGTTGTAAATGACGCAAGTGTCGGTGGTGTGCGCAGGTGGGTGCGTGTATGGTAACACGACAGTTAAACACACAGTCGTTTAGAACGACCAACTAATCTTTATGAAATATAATATTATATAATCTTTATGAAGTATTAAAAAAATGATAAAAATAATATTCGTACGTTATTTAAGAGAATCAAAGTTTTAGTGAAATGAATTTCAAAAGTCCTGTTCTGCTTCTCTCACTCTACTGTATGCGACTGAATGAGGTAGCAGGACGGATTGGTATAATATGAAATCATAATTAATGCACATACCAATTGGCGGAAATGGACCTTATGATGTAAATGTCCTCTTCCCGACTTTCAGGCTTTCTCCCGGCCACTTGTCTTCCACTTGGATTTCCTCCGCTTTGCGTGTAGTATAAGAACAGTATTTAATAATTACCTACAAATTTTCAGCCATGCCCCGAGTGATTTATAAACCTTCAAAATTTCCCGACTATCATCGCTTACACACATTTTCATCTTCTACTTTTCTCCCCGCCGTGCGTTATTTACATTCGATATACAACATTTTTTGAGACAAGTTTCTCATGGACCTAGTAAAAATACACCCCTCTATCTTTCAGTCCAATTAAGCGGAATGTAGGCACAACAGCAAATGCGCTGCCTACCTTTGAGGATTCTGCAATCGAGGAATCAAAATTCGAAAGAACGAATAGAAAACTAAATGGAAGTGTCATTGTCCAATCTCATTTAATTTCGTCCTGTTTCCTTCATTTTGTTAGAAAGTTATGCGCACATCTACTGATTGGTCGCCGCGACGCGACGTGGACGCGACGCTAGTGCCCAAGTTAATACGACAAAAGTGACTCCTTTATTTAAAGTTAGGTACGATATGGGGTTCTTCAAGAAAGCTGTGAATAGAATTTTACAGGGTCGGCGGCGTACCCGCATGCCCCTTGGTGTTGCAGGCTTACCATCACGTCGGACCGCTTGCTCGTCCACCCACTTCTCTATAATGATAATAAAAATAATATGATAATACTGAGATAGGAATAAGAAAGTACCGTTTCAGGGCTTATCAGTAAGTAGTATGTATATGTGTTGTACGAGTTTTAAGGCGCGCGCGTGTGTCACATACCACGACCTGCTCAGGCCGTGCGGCGTCACCGCGCGGCGCCCTACCGTCTACCAGCCACCTATCATTATACATCCAAACGCACCAGACGACCTTTTCATCTTACAGTTTTCGACATACACTCTCTATGTCATTTTTAACTACAGTGACGAACTCGCGATTTTTCCTTGAACCCTTGTCATACAAATACGTTAAAGACAAAAGATTTATTGGTATTGTTTATTCAACATTATTACGTTTGTAATTGCAGTTATTGAGAGTCAATATATCGTCATCTATTTTCGTTGAGTATAAGACTACAAAGATCAAGGATTTCAGATCATTACCAGTGTAACACGCAAGTACCAGTTAGAGGCAGCGTATGCGATTGGGATTCCATTTATATCTGTCCCTGTTTTCCTGTGCCCAGTACAAATACCTGAGGCTCGAGAGCGATGCTCTGGCGCAATGCATCCCCCCCTCCCGCGGTGCTGCCTACCAAACGTGCCACATACTCACCCAGGTAGAGTAAGTACGTATAGTGAAAAGTTTCAAACAAAGGAATGTTAATTCTGTTGAAATAATGATTGTGAGACGAAATTTTCCCCCTTAATACATATATCGTAAGTTTCATTGATAAACGATTGTATCTGTAAAAAAAAGAATTAACATCTACTAAAAGTTTACTTTTGAGAAATATGTAATATTAGGTAGTCTGATAAATTCGCGGCCTTTTTATAGTGATTATAATAAAGACTTTTTTGTATTACATAAATATTTATTGAACGGAATCCTGTCCATTTAATTTTTTAATCTCTCTCGCCATTTTTCTGGTAGAGCCATTATCCCATAGCTATAAAATTTTTGGGGTTTCTGAGCCAAAAATTTATTAAAATGTTTTATACAGACCTCTTGAATTTAATTTTACTCTATTTAGAGAATTTTGTAAAGACCGGAATAAATAATAATCCGAAGGCGCTGTCTGGACTGTATTAAATAGGATGCATTAAAAGTTCCCAGCCAAGATTCATCAATTTTTTTGGTCATCAAAGATGTACTTATGCGGTCGAGCATTGTCGTGATGGAAAACGACACCTTTTCTATTCATTAATTCCGGTCGTTTTTCTTCCAGTGCTGGTTTCAATTTTACTAACTGCTGACAGTAGAGATTATAATTAATTGTTTGGCCATGTGGGAAAAGCTCGTAATACACAATGCTTTTTCAGTGCCACCATACACATAACATGTCTTTGTTCGGAGTGAGGCCTGGTTTGGAACTGTTTGTTATGGCTCACCTCGCTTAGACCAAGATCGTTTTCGAATATTGTTATCGTAGGTGATCCACTTCTCATCACCTGTTACGAATCTCTTCAGAAATGGGTCGATTTCATTTCGTTTTAGGAACATCTCGCATATGGAAATTCTATTCACCAAGTTTCTCTCGTTTAAATCATGCGGCATCCAAACATCTAGCTTTTTCACAAAATTCAGTTTATGCAGGTGATTCAAAACTGTTGAGTGGTGAATACTAAGCTCTTCTGCATTTTGATGACTGCTTATGTGTGGATCTGCTTCATTTTTTCAATGATAACATCAACATTTACCATAATAATACGACCACAGCGAGGAATATCATTCATATCAAAATTACCAGACCTGAATCGACTCAACCATTTTTTGCAGTAGGTTTAGATAAAGCATCTTCTCCGTAAACATCTCAAATCTCTTTTTGAGCACTAGACATATTCATACCCTTGACGAAAACAAAAAATGGTAAAACATATCTAATTTTCTCCTTATGGAAAGATGAAACTTTTAGCTTATAATTTCAATTTGCCGCCATTACAAAAAAGTCAGCTGTCAAATGGTATATTACTTTCCTGTCAGTGATCAGTATTGCCAGAAATATGGCACGCTAACTCATACGTTCAAAAAGGCCGCGAACTTTTCCTGCTAGCTATTATTTCTCGTAGCTATAATATATAATATGCGGATTGATAAAACCGTTATTATTTATATATATATATATATATATATATATATATATATATATATATATATATATATATATATATATCTAATATTAGTAATAATTACGTATATGTTATCTTTTAATATTTATTTTATTAAAGGACACCAAGGTAAACAAAATGTATAGAAATCAAAATTTAAAGAATCAGATGTATGAAATTACCGACCTGATGTTTCGTGACAAACAATTGCACTACTGCAGATTTCTGTAACAAACGTACCTATATATATGTACTTCACATATGTGAAGTACTTGACTTATACATCAAGTAAGTAATCCACAGGAATTCTTATAATCTCAAACTACAAATTGGTAAAATATGAGCTCAGGTGATCCTTATAAGGCATGTAGTGATGCAGGTAAGAGCAGTCACATATCGAGCGGGTGGAGATGGTCGATGGATATTCGCGGAAGCGCGGCGTCCGCGCGTCTGGCCGCGCTCGCCTGCACCTGCCCGCCGCGGGCTATTTATAAACCAGACCGTATCGCGGACATAGAATAAAAGTATTCACATAGGTATGACAAGCGATACATTGTGAATTATCCTGGTCTATGGAATAGAATTTCGAATAAATATAGGACTACATTTGTATAACATATACAGGCTGTCAGTCAGATTGATTGCCTAAAACTGAAATTTTGGACTTAATTGAATTGAAAAATTTAAGAATAGGTCTCTTTTTGGTATTTTTGCTTAAGTTTTTCCTTAATTTTTCATACGTATTTCTTTTACTACAAATTATGTCTTTCGTGCTCTATTTAAACAGTGCCTTACATTTTACAAATTTGTTTATTTATTTCATGGGAGTCTATAGACTGTCCAAATAAAATTTACCAATTTTTCAGTGTTTAATTAGTGTAATACAATGAAGTTTATATAACAAAAACGTTAATTCCTACAATTATTAACAGATGGCGCTATACCATTACATATAACGCGATATCGTTTCTTTTTAAGATTGGTGTATAAGGTCAAAGGGTTTTTATTTAGTATTTTCATAGTCACCTAGTCCCTTCGATGGTTACTTTTACGTACAGTCTAGTAACAAATGGAAAATACCATTTACGTATTTTCCCGGTTTTTTTAAACAAATGGCTCATTAGTTGCTTCGCATCCCTAAAAATATGATATATCGGAAATGGTAACAGTAATACTATCGTGATAAAAGTGTCACTTTCAACAATAATAACATTAATTACTCTTTGGCTCGTAGCAGCGCAGCCTGCCTGTATCATTCTACGATTCTATAGCTATAGAGTTGGTGCTCAATACACACAATTAAACAATGTTTACTACGTTTTTGCGCAGCGTACAAATAATTTTCCATCCAATGTCTACGTTCATTACAAAACAGTTTATATAAATGCTGTTAAATGAAGATATTATTTATTTATTGGCTCTAGTTTCCCAGATTGACATTTAGTGAAATATTTAAAATATATATTATTTTTATTGCTCTATCTTGAAAAATCAGATATTAGAGCATGTTTTTATTTAAACAGAATCTAGAAGCAACGAAATCTTAAGTTAGAAATCCAAACCAATAATAAGGTCCCTTTGCTCGGGTAAGTCATGTCTTAATTTATTAGAAACTAAAAACCTCCGGATACGACAGTTATCGATAAATCCAAGTGAAGTAGCCTAGCAGTTGTAGAATAAATATTGTTTTTAACGATCAGTGCAGTCGGTGTTTGCCCACTATGTGTCGGACATGTTTACGTAACAACAGCGTTCAGATGCGGGGAGCGGTGTAAGTGTACGCAGCAACGCACGGTAAGCACGAGAGCACGGCTTCCGAACTAGCCGCACTGTTTGCTCACGGGCCATCGTCGTGTCGTTCGTGTGAAACGCCGCTCTCTACATCTGCTGGAAAACATCAGTCCATAATTAGAGAGTGGAAAATATTTCTTTGACAACTTACTTAGAATAATGTGCCTTAACTCCCATTATCAGAAACAATGCCTGCATAGATTTTAAAAAGATGCCTAAGACTATAAGACCTAATGAGAATGATTCTTGTAATAAACTTTATACGTATAGGTACGCAAAATATTACAGTAAGGATCCTTCGTAAATATTTGTACCTTATAGATGTGTGCGGTGCTATAAATTCAAGAAGATTGTGGTGTATGTTTCAAACGTCTAATCGTGGTGGTAATTACTTAAATCTAGTGGATTTGGTAAGACAAAGGGACCAAACTTAATATCGCCATTAGTTAGATGGAATCAGCTTTCAAAAGGGCGAAGCAGTAGGCAATAGTTTAGTAAATAAATAATTGATAATTATAATCGATAATTGATAATTATAATTGATAATTGATAAGTACAATTGATAATTATAATTGATAATTGATAAGTATAATTGATAACTATAATTGATAATTATAATTGATAATTATAATTGATAATTATAATTGATAATTGATAATTATGATTGATAATTATAATTGATAATTATAATCTTAAATTAATGCATGGACAAAAAAATTAGCTATAATTGATATTTCACCATAAAATCAGTAAAAGATATTAAATGACGATTAATCGTAAAAAATAATTTACGCCAGTACTCGTAATTAATTAAAAACAAAACAGCTTGTTAAGTCTAATTTCAATAAAGCCGCAATTTTGAATCTATATTCGTTTTAAATAAAGAACTCTGTATATAATCTATATTCATTGTTCGAATCACGCAATCCTTTATATTACACAGATAAGTAGCCACTTTTTGTGCAAAAAGGGCCGCGTCCTTAGCTAGAGGTCGAGTAACCGAATCAGGCAGCATTTAAAAGTGGCTCGTAAAAACTTTGCAAGGTGAACTGAACTGTTAGACAAAGGCTCATCGCGCACTGGACTAATTAGGCTGAACGTTCAGTGGAATGCCCCGCAGGCCGCGGTGGTAATTGCAGAGTGCGCGCGCGCCGCTCTGCGCCCGAGGCTGACCGATCATTGCGAACGAAGCTTTTGCGTCTAAGATTTATTTACATCCGGATTCTCTAAGTAATAAGTAAGCTAGATATTTTATAATTTGAGTCAACCTGTGTCATCTATTCATATTCTAACATATTGCATTTTTCTATCATATATATGCATATCGTCATGAGTTATTATCACAACACAAATCCACCATAACATATATTTTTCATGGAAAGAATAAAAGAAGACGAGCGGACAGTCAACCTGGTGGTAACTGTCGCCCATGGACATCCGTGATGCATTCCAACAGAATGAGAAGCGTTGACAGTTGATTGATTGATTTGGAGGAAGGGTTGAGAAAGTGGGAAGGGATAGAAAAGGATGGGATGGGAACGGGCTCAGCAAAGGGACTTTATTTAATTTATGACACCCTGGCGCCGTTTAACTTCCACAGAACTAGTACGAAGGTTTCGGCAGCGCCAGAGGAAGGAGAGAAACTATAAACCGTCAAATATAGGGACATCGGTCCCGAATACATTTTTGTTGCCTTCAATGTTGAGACCCTAGGTCCGTGGGTTCCTAGTGCGCTTTTGTTTCGACAGCACTGGCGACCCTAGGGCTGGCCATTATCTCGCGAAACGCATCAGCCTTGCCATCCATCGAGGTAATGCCGCCAGCAAACTGGGTACCTTGCCACGGGGACCAAATTTGTAGATACAACATGCTCAATATGTAATCCTATAATTTGAGCATTTTGTATAATAAACATCTACTATAATTTTAATATAGATATATAATATGTATATAATATAAATATATACATAAGTATATAAGTTACAAATACGTTTAGTTTTTTTTTTATATAAAAGTATTTTCTTTTCTTTGTATAATTTGTGCGTACAATAAAAAAAATATATATTTATTCAAACGTAACATGTTTAAGATAATACAATAAACAAATATTATGTTTTTAAGGTTCAACTAAAATCTCAATGTTTGGGAAACTAGAACCGACAATACCGTCATAGTGTGACGTCACAGTAATGACACAGATAATGACGACCGATTAGCCTAACTAGGAATGACCCTACATGCTGTGCCACGAGTTCAATTCCCAGTGGGACATTCATTTGTTTAAAGACTAATGTTTGTTCGGGTCTGGGTGGTATATTCGCCTTTGTCTTCGTCTCTGGACTCCTAATGGACCGTTGAGTGTGATGTGGTTTGCATATATTATACCTATGCATATATTTATACTTACCTACATTATATTTGTAGTTTGGTTTGTTCGCTATTTACGGGTGCTTAAATGTTTACTGTTTTTTATCAACGTGATTCCACTTTCCCAAATATTCCTCTTTACCTACATCACTTCAAATGTACAAGCGCTTTGGTTGTACAAGAGTTGTTGATGTAGATATTAATATTATCGCTGGTCGTGCGGCGGGTTGTGGTCGGCCTTCGCTCGCCAACAGCCAAGAGGTTTGCTGCCACTTTCACTCAGCCACCGCGACACGCGCCAACGAATGGCACACTGACATTGTGGATGCGGTACTACGCTGAAGGCTAAGTTAAAATGAAAATTGTGATATTTACTAGCATTGTGCCATGATGCTTTTAAATTACCGAAAACATAATTTTGTTATTATTTACTAAATAAAATAAATTACTAAATTATAAAAATAAATTTTAAACATTAATTAGTAACAACTCCTAACAAAAGAAATGATTGCGGTTCTCTAATAAAGAGTGAAAGTATTTTACATGCTTACCACATGCGCTTGCGCTTAAGATAGATAAAACTCTTTATTGCACACCAAAATAAAGTAAGATAGTAAGTAGTTTTATCGCTAGTAGCCATCTCTGCCAGATAATCTTTGGGTAGACAAGAAATAAATATTTTATCCACAGGTATACATAATTAATAATTACATATAATACATACATATTAATGAATATACATACATACATGCTATCTATACATATAATGAAATCGTAAAAGAGCCGAGTCTGTACATGAAATATTTTTTGAAGAACAATTACTTTTTTAAGTAATTTAACTACACATCGTTCATTAAAATTGGTCACTCCGTTTGAGCTCTACGAGGGAATAAAAAAACGGCCATACATACATAACGGTGAAATACATTTCTCTCCTCGCGTTCCGCAGCCGGGTAATTATCTACACAACGCGCGTCCTTAGAAAGGTTTCTAAAAAGGAACACATAGGTACAAGTAATCAAGGAAACTAGCTGTAAACTTTTATTTCTTTTAAGCTTCTTTTAAGTTTCTATCACATTGAATGTTGTAACGTTTTTGAAAACAAAAACATATAAATTCCCATTACTATATTATACTTAACACATACTTAATTGACTTCCAAAAGTATTTACTTAATTTCTTAGCTGCACGACCACACGCGATGTTCGTATTCATACCAGAAAAACCTTAGAAGAAAAAATATATTAGATATGAACTAACTACTCTCTAATAACAAAACATGGAAATTGTTATCACATTATTAATTGTTTACTTTTAAATAGACAGATCACCCGATTGGTTGCTACATTAGCTCTAAATACGCCTTAGGTAGGAATACTGTGCGGGATACGTGTTTTTACTTCGCACCAACTGGATCGCCTGGGGGTGTGGACTGTATAATAGGTTTTCTTATCGTGAATGTTCTTAAATAAAACAACTAGGCTTGTTCTTCAATAGAGCGGGGATAGCGCAGAGGTACTTGTTCTTCTTCTTGTTCTTATTCTTGTTGTTCTCGGAGTGGATGCCGCTGCGGAAGTGAGGTTGACCGGAAATGGTCCGCCTTTTATTCATTTATTGGCTTATCCAACCTCCGGCCAATTACGGGCTTCCCCCACCACTTGTCCATGTACGTACCCCTCCCGCTACCCGCGGGGAATCATTTATTTATCTTTTCCTTATACACGTATTTACATTGATCCAATAAGATCCTAGTATGTCCTCACCTACACTATCCACCAACGTTTTATCCTGATAAGTACGCAAAGACATACCAGGGATCACTCCATTATTAAAATATACAACATACCATAAAAACTTATAAACTAGTTGCGAAACTAACTATATACATATTTGTATAAGTACCCTAGCCTTATGTTTCGTCGTTAACACTAGTTGCGAAACTAACTATATACATATTTGTATAACTACCCTAGCCTTATGTTTCGTCGTTAACACTAGTTGCGAAACTAACTATATACACATTTGTTATAAGTACCCTAGCCTTATGTTTCGTCGTCAACAAATACATTAATTCAATTCAACTAGATGACATGTAATATTTAAAATGCGACCAGTTATGAAAAACAATTAAGCTTTTAGCAATAAATGCAAAATGCATATGCCTTTTATTATCTTCTAGACATCTAACACAAACCATAACAGGAAGGAAGATGAATTGTAAGCTTGGACTCGTTTAAATATACGAGTATAACCTTCATTGATAAAATTAATGTTAACCTTGGTTTTAATTAAATAGTTTAATATTCAAAATATTTTACTATTAAAAATTGCTTGCTCGTAAATGGTTCAGTCTGAACCATAATGGTTCAGTCTCGTAATGGTTTTCTATGTTAACCACTAGTATCTAGCACAAACACTGGCTGAACTATTAATGGGAGTTTTAAAATTAGGTACATATCTTCCTAATAAAAAACATAGCTAGTGGTTGGATGAGAAGAGCGTAAGATCGTGTGTGTAGTTTAAAACCTTGAAAATGCGAGTGGCCTACACGGTACACTTATAGTAAATAATTATGTAATTATCAATAAATAATTACACTTTAGTAAATATAGAGACAGAATAGTAAATAAATAAGCTAATTATGTAATTATCAATATTTAAGAATCCATGACGATTTAGGCCATATGTGACCCAATTTTACATTTATTATTACGTGGCAATATTGATTCTTTATTTATTTCTGTGTGTACATATTTTACGAATTACCAAAATTTACCTAAAGAGAATTTACCAAAAACTAGGTCTAATTATGGAAAGAAAATTATCACGTATGCGGGTGCACAATTATACAATAATCTGCCGTCTGATTTAAAAAAACGTTTTCTCTTTTAGCGTGTTTAAGACTAGATTAGCTAAGCATATTATTAAAGACTATTCCTGAATAATATACTTTTACATTAGTTCTAGTCACTGTAATTTAAACGTTGATTGTGTTTGTACTACGTAACTCCTGTTCACCGGACTTGTACAACTATTTATCTTTTATTATGTTACCTTTTAAGTTCTCATCTAAGTGACAATGTCTTAATGAAAATAAAGTTTCTTTGAACCTAATTATAATAGTTTATGCAACTTCACTTCCTTTCGGTCTCCTTTGCATCAAAATACGTTATTATCTTTTTTTGAACGACAATAATACTCGTCTTTCAAGTTACTGTCAAGTCATTAAATGACATAAAATTATTTTCGAATTGAAAATTAATTGTTTTATTGATTATTTCGGACTGAACATATTTGCCAAACAAAAACCTGGCTTTGTTTTAAGCAACCATTATACCTTGGCTTATGTTGAATGTCTTTGCGTTTCTTCTTCAACTCATCTCATATTTGTGCACAGGTTATTAACGTCACTGACAACCTATTAATGATTAACGTACCTGAGCCTAAAAATCCCTCTTAATAAATGGAGATTTCTGAAACTCGGGTGTTTTTTAAAACATTGCCTCCTCATACTTATCACCTTTTTAAGGCGACCTAGATCAATGTCTAATGCAATGTTTTAACGAGAAAATGTGGATACAAAAAAGTCTTCGCTTAAGCAGTTTTAATCTAACACTTTTGTATCCACATTTTCCCCGACTATCTCACAACATCTTTCTTTAAGCATATATTCGTTGATCTACATAAAAACATCGAGTAGATCGAGTGTATAGCTTGCCTAAGCAACAGCCTGAGCGTACATAGAGCATGCGAGTGCGCATTTCAAAACCGGTGTTGCGCAATAAGGTCGGCGCCAAGGACGCGGGTTCGTTGCCAGAAATAAATTGCTGTTTATGTCTATCTAGCGTACACGGCACACCAGGCACGCCCGTACAACCTCACCGAGACGCGGAAGAAGCCGAGTTCTGATTGATTAATGAGATGATTAAGTACTTATACTTAATATTATTAGGTATACCGCATTGAACGGAATAGATACAGGTTGCTATGCAGTATTTAGTTATTTAATAAGATACCAATAAACAACTAAAGTTACTTCATTAAAATGATAAATGGTAGGTAATAAGACAATAGGAATAATCAGCGTTTCTTACATTGCTTTATAACCAATCCAGACCATTGGTTATAAAGCAATGTAAGAAAAGTTATAAAGCAATGTAATTGGTTATAACCAATCCTAAATTAGTTGATGCCTATGTATACGTAACAATCCGATACAGTTGTTATTTTGATTGTAACGTTAGAGACACATCATCATCAATTTACGGTAAAATCTTTTGATACGGAATGTGAGATATACTTCACAGTTGATGGAGATGTCGACGATAATTAAGATACGAATATTTTGTCTTTCTTAATGTCAGTAAACACCTGAATGTGATACATGCATAAAACTATTTCATACAGGGATATATACATTTAAACCGAATACAGTTATTATTTCTCGTTAGCTATTTTAAGCTGCAGCCTTTAATTTGATTAAAATACGCAATAATGATACATTTATTTTAAATATCAGATAGAGTAAATAATAATGGTTTTAGAGAAATCGATGCACTTCGAGAACATAACATTCAGGCAGGCTACTTGCTGAGAACCTAACCACGAGCAGAGCGTGAACTTATAACATTTTGATCATAGTGACAAAAATCTTACAAATAGATATCGAGTGAGCACAGCGAGGTGCTCGTGTGGAGCGTGCACCGCGTGGCCGGTAGCACTAGCAGGTGGCCGGTTAAATATGTCATCACCGTTATGTACGGCCACGTGACAAACACGCCTGCTCGCCGTGGTTGTACGCTCCCATGTTGCAACACTACTGTCATCTCGCGCTAGCTGCAGTTTGCATTGTGAGGGATCAACTCCTACATCTATTATTATAACAGCACCATTTAGGTAACCATCTCATTATTGAGTAATATTTCTTCTAATTATCCAGTATATGTGGTCATGCATATACAAATATGCGGCAGTGGCATTCGAACATAGTCCCATGAGAGTCGCGCCATATACACGTAACGCACTGTACATCCTGTACCACAACCATAATGTGGTACTGTAATACAAGGAATTTTTAACAAAATAAATTGACGTAAATAATAAATAGCGTACCAGACTTTCTCGTTTACATGAATATACAATTTTATTTCTAACGAAAATCAGTACTGAGAGTTATCTACTGATTAGAATCCCAGAGGGATTGTTGCCATAAGCGCACTGAAAAAATCATAAATTAAAGAACAGGTTGAAATGCAACCTGTTCTATGTTCTCTTGTATACGGAACATGTGTACTTTATCCAGAGTTGAATGATTTATCAGTAAAATATCCACTGGTAAATGTGCACGAAGGCACTCGTGATTTGGCAACGAGTCAGATGTGACACTGCCCTTATGGTGAAAGTCGATGTGATTGAGGTGCGTACGGACTCAGACAAACAAAACACGCGTGGTGGGGCTCGGCACGCGACAACATATTTTTAAGCGGACAATGAAGCGAAGTGAAAAAAGATGATGATTGTAATCATGCGGTAGATATTGAAACAAGATTTCTTATAAGAGTTTACTAATTTGCATTTGTAAGTGTGGTCTAGCCAATCCAGAACACAGAACTGTGTAGCTACTAACATTACTAAGAACAGTTACACAGAGCTGTTTTATTATTTTAATGACTATGAATCGGCTAGATCACACTTACGCATACAAATTAGTAAACTCATTATGAAGGAAAGCCTTGTTTCAATATCTACTGCTATGTTTAATTCTTTTGTGACTACATAAAAACCTTATACCTAGAAAATGGGTATACAGTTTTTAGCAAATGTCCTCAATGTACATATTTCCTTATTCTTATTTTCTTTTTTCACACACGACACATATTCACTAAATATTCACAAAATTTAAATATAGCTTGTTAAATTAGCTACCTACATTTTTTATGCTAAAGTTTTATGTATTTCGCACCATCACACCTTTCAGAGGCGTTAACTGTCTCTAATTTACTAATATCCCAATATCATTGCCATGACATCTGTCACTAACGTCAAACGTATGTGGATTCGTGGGAAATAAAAAAAATAAACACGATAGTCGTAATTGTGTTTCTAAGAGGGTAGGCAAAGGTAATAGGGGTCAAGATGCGTAGTGAAAGACGTGTTACATTAACAAACACTCACATGGTTACACTTGGATATACCTATGTGTATGTTTATTGTTAGCTGTTCATACTCAATAGCCGTGAGCAACGTTGTACTTACAAATACAAGTATGAATACTACTAGCGAGTACTGAATCGCTGATTTTGATTAAATACACCTTAAACACTTCCTTTCTTTTCTTACTTCGTATTCTTACCTACTTATGGAAGGCCCTAAACATCCATCAGTACAAATTGTTGATAGCTGTGGGTGTCGAAAAGGCAAAGGGATAACAAAGGCGCTACCACAAACCAGCGGCGGATACATATGGGGGGCACGCCCCCCCCCCCCCCCCCCCTTGACGCGAGCGACGTATCCATCTATTTATCACGCAATTTATTCGTCAGTCGAGTAGTTGTTTATTCGGTTGATTGTAGTTCTTGTCTTGGAAACCGTTTGAATAAAGTTTTCTTAAGCTTTGCATGTGATTTGATGATGTGTTATTACACCCATAGCTCAAGATGTATATAACAGCAGTTATAGTATAATCTATGTCCTGAGTATCTTCAGTTATAATACTTTTTATTCAGATATGTTACAACGTTCCCGCTGGATTCCACATCAGTCGTCATATACAATTATTACATGGTAATAACTATACCTTAGTACAGTGATAGTTTGTGTTCAATGTCAATGGAACATTTTTATGGGAACAAATTATTTGATCCGTGAATTATTTTCTTATAAGTGATATAAATCAGCTTAATAAATATTTAACCAACTTAATAATATTCTACCAGTATTATTGATTATTATTAACAAACAAAATTGATCGGCACTTTATCACTATTTAATCGATTTAATTTAATTTTCGAACATCTAAATAGACAGCGTTGACTATTCGAAAATCTAATCTGTATACAATTTAATCATTATACCGAACAAATTATGATTGATCAGACGCATTAACCAGTGATCAGACGTAGTTTTACTGGATTGGTTATTAAAACAATTAAATTATCTAAAGTAATTATGCAAGTTGCTGATTCTTTGAGCTATGTCGGCAACTTTAGTTCTTCGTCGAATTTCTTCGTTACGGATTTTGTCCAGCAAAGAAATTCCGAGCATAGATAGACTTTGAACTTGTGAACCAGGCCTACCGTCAAAGACCACGTTTCGACACCATACATCATTACAGGCAGATCGCATTGATTGAAGACGTCATCAAAAATTGTGGTATGGACGACGAGAAGAGGTGAGGCATTTTCCCGAATGTTGCCCGGCCGAGCTGAATGCGTCTATCGACCTCTCGACTGAAGTTGGATTTATCTAACCGGATTGACTGTCCAAGATAGATATATTCGTCTACAACTACTAGTGACCCCCCAACGTTGACCCTTAAAGATAAGCATAATATTGTTCTACAATATTACAAAAAAAAAATAGCTTTTTATGGCATTGGATTTATTACTGTTTTATGGAACGCGTATGACCACATATGTATGTAGTTTATGTAAATATTAGTATGTATTTATAAATATGTATTACAGTAGGTACTCATAAATATATATATCATAGTATGTTTATATTTTAATATATACTCACAATAGTTCTTTTTTCTATCTTATTTTTGTTGCATTTGTTTACTCCCCCACCACTTCCTGCCGTGCATAGCCCAAAGGTTGACTGAAACATAATGCTGTGAGGCTCCGCCTTCTGTAGCAATTTGCAAAGAAAAGTAAATAAAAGTGGGTTCAGGAGTTGCGCATATAAATAAGTATCTATTACTATTATTCCATAATCAACAGTTCCATACCTATTACTGCCATCAGTTGATTTCTAAAGAAATATCTTATTAATAAAATAATCGTAAACAAGGGTTTCAATCAGTAAATTGGTGTCAATACGAATTTCCGTCAAATGGGCCCCTTATAGATGTGGTGTTTATTTATAATTTTTATCACTTGGTTCGAGATATAGCAAAGAGTCTTAAAGGAATCTATTCGGGAAGCCTTATACTATAAGAACGCATCATTCATTAGTTAAAGTGAATGATAAGAGTTGTACCCTTATCAACAAAATATTTGAGCAATAAGTAGGTATAGTTTAGCCTTTTTAAACAATGTACAATTATTACTTTTTTTTTATGTACAATTATGTTATGAATACCTTTAATTAATTGCACTAATACCTAATTGATTAATTGTATAATTAATAATATCAACTTTAATTAATTATTTAATTAGAGATGTTCGAAAATCTCAACTAACTATAGTTGTACCTTTACAAACAACAAGTTATGCCCTTAACGTAATTGAAAACTGTAACGGCTCAGCGATAGTTATGCCCTTTTAATATGTTGTGAAGCATTGCCTTTCCTCATTGAAGGAGTAGAATTTATTTACGGTATGTGATGAGGTGGGGCATAAATGGATTGAATGGGATGGGATTTTCTATGATGAGCGTGAGGAAGTGTGCAGGGAACTATCCCCACATAGGTACTTCACGCAAACGTAGTCACGGGTAAACAATTATCCTGTTTATGTTAATACATAAATAAGTAATAAATGGTCCTTTTTTGATATTGTCTGTGTTACCTCTATAATATTTTTTTAGAATTATATAGCTATTTGTACTCGCACTATATGTCCTATGATTTGATCTATACATATATACGATACAGGGTGCTTAGAAGAAAACAAAGAAGTTTGCCATTAGCATTATTTTGATTGATGAAAATGCTAATAAAAATGGTCAACCAAATTTATATCAGTAGGTATATACTACCTTCAATCCTACCCTTCAGTTTACTCATATAAGATGAATCAATATTTTATTTTCACTAAGCATATTAAATATTTGCCGTTTCAAAAATAATTAATAGGTTATTCATAACATAAGTCATAGGTACTCATTACCAAACAGTCAAATTTTTTAGAAACGCCTAACTGTTTAACGATCTAATAACAGCGTTAATTACGAGCTATATCATTATTTAATTGGGCACATAAGGTTATTGTACATTTTTAATAATCTGCAAATATTCGTGAAAAACAAATAAGGTAATATACACAAAGTATTTCTGTCTCCTAGTGATTTTAAATACATTTTTTTAATAGTTTTATTAGATAGAATGCAGCAGACGAGCATACAGTCCACCTGTTTATAAGTGGGTACCTACTGTTGTCCATAGACTGAATGACAAGCTGCCTTCGTTAGGAGATTTAGGTATCGATTTGCAGAAAGGGTTAGAAAATTGGAGAGAAATAGGGTAGGATGGGATGGGAATCTCACTACCAAAACACGTACGTTCAATAGGGAATAGGATGAAATGAGAAATGCAGTACATTTATGGAAGTATTTTGTGAGAGAGGAGTCCAGTCGAGTGCGCCCAGAGGCTGTGACATTGCAGCGTGCACCGTCGCCTTCCTAAAATTTCCCTTTGTTCATTTGAGAACGAACTGAACAGGATTCATGAAATTGTATATATTGTATTATACTGTATATACATATATTGTATGTATTTAAAGTATGTATACTATTTTGTATTCAGTTAAACAAGGACTGCTTTGCACCACCCTCATGCATTTCCGTATAACCCAAAAGTTGATTGACAGAGAATGCCACTAGGCGTTAAGTCCACCCTCAAGCCTATGTCCATCTGCAATGGTTTAGGTTCCATAATAGTGAAAGAAAAGAATTAACAAAATCGTTTCAATAGTTTTGAGTTTAGCTCTTACACCTAAACAAACAAACTCACCGTCTATATCTGTATATACACCTGTGGACGCACCTGTATATACACCTGTGTACGCACCTGTATATACACCTGTGGACGCACCTGTATATACACACCTGTGGACGCACCTGTATATACACCTGTGGACGCACCTGTATATACACCTGTGGACGCACCTGTATATACACCTGTGGACGCACCTGTATATACACCTGTGGACGCACCTGTATATACACCTGTGGACGCACCTGTATATACACCTGTGGACGCACCTGTATATACACCTGTGGACGCACCTGTATATACACCTGTGGACGCACCTGTATATACACACCTGTGGACGCACCTGTATATACACCTGTGGACGCACCTGTATATACACCTGTGGACGCACCTGTATATACACCTGTGGACGCACCTGTATATACACCTGTGGACGCACCTGTATATACACCTGTGGACGCACCTGTATATACACCTGTGGACGCACCTGTATATACACCTGTGGACGCACCTGTATATACACCTGTGGACGCACCTGTATATACACCTGTGGACGCACCTGTATATACACCTGTGGACGCACCTGTATATACACCTGTGGACGCACCTGTATATACACCTGTGGACGCACCTGTATATACACCTGTGGACGCACCTGTATATACACACCTGTGGACGCACCTGTATATACACCTGTGGACGCACCTGTATATACACCTGTGGACGCACCTGTATATACACCTGTGGACGCACCTGTATATACACCTGTGGACGCACCTGTATATACACCTGTGGACGCACCTGTATATACACCTGTGGACGCACCTGTATATACACCTGTGGACGCACCTGTATATACACCTGTGGACGAACCTGTATCAGCTCGAATCTTTCCCGAAGCCTGAAACCATAAATTTAGTTCCTGATTATATATTTATGATAAGTTTAGTTAAGTATCATTTTCGCAAAAAAAAAATTTTCCTAATTTTAATACAAATTTGCTAATTTCAAAGCCCAAAAATCTGATATATTTACAAAAGCACGTAACATTATAATGTTAATCATGAAATCATGAGCAGATTCCATGGTTATGAGCTTCAGACACACCCTGTGTTACTGTATATTATATTGAATTGTAACTAACAGGTCGTGAAGTATAGGTACCAAGTGAGCAAAAGTACATAGCAACTAACTGCACAAATAATTAAATATTGACCGCATAAAGTAAGATGGAATTAATAATTCTACAATGAGTAACAATTTCAAGAATACATAGCGGAAAATCGAAATAAACCGCGACTACCGCGTGACGCGGGTAACGTGTAGGTACAACACCTATCGTACCTGTAGTATCAAATCCCAAGGAATTGTTTAAGTTACAATGTTTTTATGCAAAACTGATAAAGTAATATGAACAAAAAACCAGTTTAATTTGTGCATGCTTGGAATATTTGAGAGGAGGCGCGCGGTCGATGGCCGCAGGCGAGCGGCGCGTCCGCCGCGCGATGCCCGGCGCCCTGCACAAAGCACAATGTGCTGAATCACATATAGTGGTGACACTTCGTTATACTCCAAGTGTTATCAATGTTATCGCTCTACTAACATAAACAATACGTCAGTTGTCAACGACATTAATGTATATGTAATATAACCGTAATTTGTCAGTAGGAACCATCAACTTACTATAATTTCAATACTAAGTAATAATTTTTTATCAACTAGTTTTAATTGCACATAGCTCGAAAATATTTCATGGTACATCTAAAGATCAAGAGCCGCATATTCAGAATTAACTTATCTATTGTATTTCGTTAATTTCTATCAAGTAATAATTTACATTGTACACAAATACTTTTATAATTTCACTATCTATAAATACCCTGTTTATATAGAAGTATATACAGTTTTTAGCGAGACCTAAGTAATTCATCTGATGTTCTCATCTGTTCCGCACAAGCTCTAAATTAATTTGCAAAGAAATAAGTGAAATAGGTATGAAAACATTAAACTTTCTGACGACGAACTTTCTTTCTTACGGTGGATTTCTTTTAAATTATAAAGTTTTTACGAGTATATTTTGGAAATATCAGGAGTAGTTTGTTCTTCTAATTACAAGGGTTTCTCTTTCACTGTCGTATGTTTCGTTCCTTTTACCATGAACTATCATTTTGTGCTTTAAAACAATTGTTTTCATTATCATTCAAAACAATTGACGAATTCGTCACGGTATTTACAATACCTTATAATGTTACAATGTTCTCGTAGATACTAGATTCTTAACAATAAGTAAATTTCAAATGAAAAACTTGTGTATTTCAATCCCTCTAAATATGCACCTAAATTTAATTAATTGTTTATAGGTGAATACAATAGGTACGAAACAATGACTGTTATAGTCAAAAGCTCGCTGCGCTCCGATTCATTCGTAACTTTTTGTCTCAAGGGAATGCGAGTCGTCAGACATTGGTCTGGTGCACAGGGCCAACAGCCAGCAGCGCGGGGGGCCCGTACCTTGGCCCTTTTGTTTTTATTCCCGTGCAAGAATGCAAAACAATTATAATTCCCTCAGGGATAAGTTGCTGCGCTCCTTGGGAACCGAGCGCACGTAATCGCAAACGATTCTCCTTGTATCTCATTTAGCTTGTGGTTTGGAAAAATATATTTGCTTAATTTGGTTACGATGGACGCCTTTAGGGAAACTATATATTCATGGATATTGTGAGCATAATGACTAGCGTCAATAATGTACTATAGTGAACAGTGAGTGGTTAGGAGTGGTCAAGCTGTCGAGGGTCGTGAGGGGGAGGCAGGGTGGGCGGTCGGTCACAAGCACCGACTCTGGCCAATCCATTTACGTTAATTACGCCGAGATGGGGATAAATCGGCGTCCAGCCGTCCACGGCCGAGTTACGAGCGAGCCGACTATAAAATAAATTATACCCACTTCGTTCGCCTCCACTCAGTTTTTTGTTGCCGTCCACGGCCAACGGAGAAAAAAAACAAAAGCAAAATCTCGTGAGGACGAAATACGAGGCAAAGACAATGCTTAAATTTATCTACTGATAATATAGACGTAGGGCGGCGGGCGCGTCAGACGCACACAGTTGCCGGGTGGCCGGCCAAATTATACAGGCGGGCATTCCTTCGCTGAGGCAAAAACATGATATATAGCCACCTTGTGACGAAATATTTGAAATTTGGAGACCTGTCACACTCTAAATGGAATTCATTTTAAATACTATCTCAAAAATTCCTTGTGGACGACTTCATGAAGTTTCGCATAATGTTATATATCAAATCAAGCACATGATAGCTCAACTAGAAAACTAGCCACGTGATCCTCAGTTCGTATAAAATTAGCATACTATAAGGCGACACATACAGAATTTTAATTAAGTCAAGCATTGATATACTAAAATAAACCGTTGATACTGACAAATATATACGAGTACCTATAGTCAGCGGTCACAATTCTACAAATAGTTCGAATGACGTTTGAGACAGGTCACAGGTGTACTGAGTACATAGTTTAAATTAAATTAAGTTATTACATAGGAATTTAACTCAGGAACCACGATAAATTATAATAAAACCTTCTTTGTAAGTTTCTCAGTATTGCAGGAGTAATATAAATATAACTCTACAAATTAATAAGACAACCAGGGTGCGTTCGCAGCAAGAACGATATTTCACATAAAATGTAAAATGAAAACTAACTATGTCCGCGACTTTGTTCGCATGGACTATACAAATTATATCCTCTATCATTAACATTATCGACGAACAGATGTAAACTAGTTCGACGAGCCGAATTACCCGACTTTAAGGCTGTTATAAAACGTATCAACTTGTTTCGGGAGTGTGAGAGATGTGCTAAGGCTCATTTGCCATTATATCCCATTGAATCCTACGCTACCCTATCCCATACCGCCCTACTCATCACACCCACTCGATTCCATCAAACTCAGTTCCATCTCACTGAATCCTATCCTTTTTTATATCCTATGCCTCCCCATTTTCCCAGACCTTTATTCAAATCCATTTCTAAATCTTCAAATGTAGGCAGCGCATCCCGGGGTGTACGAACGTTTGTCAATCGAACTATTGGTTATACTTTGTGGTTTTTACTGGATGTAAGGTATTTTCCTAAAGGTTTTTAGTACCGATACCAGCCTATAACCCCGAAGGTATTTCGGATCCGTAATCCACGATGATAGTATAGACCGATGGCATAGTATAATACACCATGCGTATCCAGTGCGGATAGGTGGATATTAAAATAAAGTAGTCTATGATTTTAGTATAATAAGTATAATACCTATTTCTTTTATTATTTTTTGTGTACTTAGTATATCAAAAATGGGTCACCTGGTTTTGAAAATTTAACTGATTTTGTAAGACAAGGTGATCAATTTTAACGACTTTTAGAGTGAAACGCAAACGCAAAGCTAGTTACTATTGTTATACTTTGGCATCAATATTATAATTAAGAACCTATTTTTCGTGTTTTCTGTGACAAAAATCATGCATGAAGAGTACGCTTTGTGCTCCAACCACAAAGCGCTTATAAACCCGTACAAAAAGCGACATTAACTGGCTAATACACAACCATAATCTGTAGTATAATCGTAATTTTACGAGTCCATTCATTAAGTTCGTTTACCGCTGACCTTGTCCCGAGGTGACATAGTAGATGACCCCGCACTTGTTAATGTGTCAAATATTTTGGCTACAACTCTGAAAGCGACCTTTACATCCGGCATTTGGTCGTTACGCATAAAAAATGTCATCATTTCAAAATAATGAGAACGGTTTCGAAACAGAGTAAAAAAAAATGTTTAATTGCGCTTGGGACCACTACCTACTTTACAAGTGGTTAATAATCAAATCAAATAATTTACATATTTGCACTGTGATTAGTTATAGACGGTAATTAATTAAATATAGCACATCGTCACATTTGACACAATTGGCGTGCAAATTAATTGTAAGTTATTGCAGAAACCATAGAAAACTATATTTTAAATTAGCATTAATTAAATAGCATTTTATGTCAAAGAATGTCAAAGTTCAGATTACTTTTATATTATGTCAATTTACCTACGAGTATAATTATAATAGCGTTATATTTATGCTATTCTCTTAATCTACATGTGTGTTTCAGTAGTGAATGAGAATGCCATTTCCATCCCATCCTATCTTCTTCATTTTCTAAACCCTCTCTTCAAATGCATTCGTAAATCACCAAAGGAAGGTAGCGCATCCGGGGGCGTTTGTCATTCTGAATTGATGTTGGCTGCTCTTCTGTCACCTTCTTTCTATAAAAGAAAGCTAATACATGTTAATTATATATGTATATAGCAATGTAGATATTCACTGAAGCATATATATGACTAGTACTTACATAACAAAGCCATTACCACAAGCCCTAAGGAACTACACCACCTCTAAAAGAGTGAACTCTCCAACCGGCTTGGTCAGCGTAGCGTTTGAAGGTCATACGTCCCTCACGCATAAGACAATGTGAATGAGACCCCGTGTCCAACAGTAAACGACAAAAGAGTTGGTTACAGTTCACGATTAGCCAGATAATTTATTTTTGCATTTTTCTTCATACCTCATAATTTGATATTTTAGATATGTATTTCGGTCTTTGTTTTTTATAGTCATACATACCATCACCCTGCGCGATGTAGATGTATGTAGATGTGGGGTATTGACCTCTCCTAAGATCCGCCGCCACAATTGGTCTTCCACTCTTCTCAATCAGCCCTTATAGTCTGTCTAATAGGTGAAATAAGGTAAACATACGCCTAAAGAAATACACCCGTTTAAAGAAATAAATATGTGTGAAAAACACGAAAATCAAACACGCAGACTATGCCATATTCAGACTATGCCGGCGATCTTCTGTAATTCATTGATCGCTTGCGAATGCAAAGAGGGGCCCATGCCCTGCCACTGCGTATTTTGTCTTTTAATAAGACAGTGTTCTGCTCATGTAACTTTTTTCGAATGAAGCTCCTAAGAGAACATACTCGTAGAAGCTAATATTAAAACTATAATAATGAGCTATAAGCTATAATAAAGCGAATGATGATATAACGATGTCAACTTTTTTAAACATCCCATAGCAGGGCACAGGCCTCCCCTAGTAAATCAGTAAGAGGTTTCGTACCATTATCCACCAGGCGGACCAAGTGCGGAATAACGGATGTACCTGCTGCAGTTTTTTTTTTAATACTGGTAGGTGGTACACACGGTAGCTTTTAAAGGTATTCTTGACTCGGATTTGTGAGTTTAAACCCAGCAAGTATCACCGAGTCAATTACCAATAACTCAGTGATGAAGAAAAACATTGTCAAGCGTGTTGGATAGGAGTTCAAGTGTATTCAAACAAAAATTATCTTTGTAAAATGTAACACTTATGTTCGAACTATACTTGAATACGCCAGTGTCATTTAGAATCCTTGTTGCGTCACTAAGGCCGAAAGAATTGAACGTATTCAACAAAATTTTACGTTGTATCGAAATTTTACGTTGTTTAAATCAAATTTGTTTTAGTCACTCTACCTGTTTCCCGTAATAATCGCAAAGACCTCTTCATTCTAGTCGTACCAACCTGTACACATGCATTCTCCGATACCTGGATTTTTTTAAATAATGTTTAATAATAATAAGTTAATAATAATAAATAATTTTAAGTTTTTAAAATAATGAGCAAAAGATGTGCAGTACATTTTTTTACACAGGCTTCGGTCAAACGCTACACCGTAACTGTGCGATTTTTTTAAATAAAATAGCTTATTTTTTAATATAACGAAATGAAAGTCCTAAACAAACATTGACATCAGAAAGATACATTATTTGTTACCTCTTAACATAAAAAAGTGTGTCCAGAATCCGTTTGATCCACTACTTACGGGACAGCCTGTATATTATGGGCTGTAATGGCCTAAAATAAAAGGTTTTTATTTTTTAATTATTCTTAATAGGAACATTCTTCAATCCACACCGGGATCAGTGTAGTGAATTCTGTACTATAATCTTATTTTTTGCATTTATTGTTTATTCTATTTTTAATAGGATTTTTAATAGTTTTTTTGAGGTATATTCATATAGTTCGATGTTTTTTGCTCAGATTGTTAAGCCAATATCATGTATTGTTTTGTTTTCTCTTTTTTAATTATCTTACCGTACAATAGTTAGGCCGTCGACAGATTACCGATTTGACAGTTTATGAACAGTTAATTGGTTGAAATAACTTTGAAGTGACGTACAAATTACGACAAAGATATTTCCATCGTTAATACGCGCTCTCAAACCAAAGATCACGCGAAAATGACAAAGTTAGGTTATTTTACACTAAACGTAATTGTTTTAAGCTCTAAATATTCTTTAACAAATAAGAAATCTATTATGTTTTCAATCCATGACCCGCTGTTACAATATTACATCGTGTGTCACTTTTTATTTTTAATGATAGTGATGTAATTACAGATACTAAATACCGATACCGGATATTTGTAACATAGTCTGAGTAAAATGTTAGAAGTGTATGAATTTACTAATTCGATTACTTTTGTGTGATTTGTTTAAGTCTTAATATTAAGCTGTGACAGAACCAGTATGGTAATTTACGATTAAGATCCTTAATTAATATTTATAAAAATTGTATTACGATCATTATAATGATTACATTTTTTAAATATTATCGGTAAAAATGGTATCATTGACCTAACTATCGCCACTCCCAACCTGCACTAGCGCCGCCATTCTGCAAGTCTGCCAAACGGTCAGTCATCTTTTGTTCTTTTGTTATCTTTTATTTGTTTGTTGTTGTTCGAAGTTGGATTCTGATTCTGCTTTGTACTTTGGACGTGTTGTTTTAGTGTATAAAAATGCCGAAACGAGGACAAACTTTAAATAGCCAATGCAGCGAGCTTATAATTAAATTACAGGTCTATTTCGAGCGTGAGTCGCAAAATGGCGGACATTTGGTGCCTGTTACCTAAATATCTACAAGAGCAGTTTTCTCAGACATCCATAATTGACAATGAAATAATTATTAAAGTAACCGATAGCGACGACGATAGAAGTAGTTCACGTGATTCTGATTCAGAATAGTGTAAAATACTCAATAAAACATATTTTAACCACAATGGCATTTTTTTATTTCCCTATTCTATCACATCAACGAAAGTATATATTATCCATTATCTGTTAATAAAAGTATTTAATACTACTGCTACGATTGTCTATAGTCACATCACTAGTTACGAAATCTGACATATGTCAAATCGGTAATCTGTCGACGGCATAACTTTAATAGCCTTCACTCTCACTGTCCCATAGACATCTCTTCGCTGTTGGATATAAATCTCTCCTAAGGTCGTTATCATATTTTGCCATTCTGGCGACTTTCTTTATTAAGTATTCAGTCAATCGGCGGCAAACACTACCTCTCCGGGTATACGGTATCCTTTCGAGAACTCGTCTATCTAATCGTCACTAGGCCTGCAACAAATGTGACGTATCCACTGCCACTTCAGTTTACCGGTTCTTTGAGCTGTCTGTGACTTTATTTCTTTTTATAGCTATATCGACAAGAAAATAATGTTTCAATATTATCGCAAACTAAAATAAAAAAAGAACTTCTGTACAATATCATCAATCTATGTCTCTCCACTGCTTGATATAGACTCAAGACCGTCATCACACGCGGTCTTACGCTCGTCTCATCCAACTATTTTCGGCGACTTTCTTCAAGTTGACAGTGCACCTGGCCTGAGTGCATCCGTTTTCCTTTTTCCGGTACTGAGTTTTCAATGAAATACTTAGTCCATTTTGAAATCTTTTACAAAAGCCCTCTTTCTTTGGGATATGTTTATTCAAATACTTACAATAGTCTGAATTACAAATCCTAAGCTCTTCATCTCAGTAATTTTGAATATATTTTGTTTTTTGTTTCACGGACTGATTACTAATATCTTAATTTATATAATTTTCCGCTTATAATCGAATCTGTATCTAATGTATAATAATAATAGTATAATGTATCGATGTACGAGTATATCGATGTAATAGTATCTACTGAAAACACTTTTCTCGATTCTAGACTGCATTCATCCCGGTAGTGTGATAGGTCAGGTACTATGATTCACACAACTAGTGGAACAATGGTTTCGCTTTATAATTCTTGGTAAAGAGGCATTATTGATCATTAGGTGCTTAAGTAAAATTAAATAATTATATAAGTTACCACATTTGTTAATGGTCAAATTGATAATTATTAAAGTACTCGGTGTCTGGTGCTATTAGATGGCGCTGTCGTTAATGATCTAGAAGGATACCTTAAAGCCTCTTGGTAAGTGGTCTAAAATGCAATACGTGCATATTGCATAGATTATTTGCTAAACCTAAATAAATATTGTGTATCCTTCTGGAACATTAGGCGTGCGAGCGTGTGACTCGAGGTGCCTATTCATCCGTCTATTGTTTTATCTGAGATCGACAACCTACATTCCATAATTTGCCATTAACTTGATGAAATTCATCGCCAACGTTTTTCATATTAGCGATGATGTAATATGTAAGTACTTGCTTAAACCTAAAAACTTGTGGTGTGGTGAAATTGCAAAAATAGAGTACAATAGACCTGAATGTGTTTGAATGCGCTGTTATCTGCGGATATTGTGTTTTTAATTAAAGTTAGTGTCTACGCAAATAGTGAGTAATGAAATTAATTTTAATTTGATTATGTAAATTTATTAATGAAAATTATTTTTAATTTAATAAATTTCACTTTGATTATAGAGGTTCTTTCTCCTGTGCTAGTAAAAAATTATGCAAAGTTGATATTTTTCAGTGATTCTAAAAAATATAAAAGTAATCAATCGATATGTGTCGGTACAGTCATTACATTTTTGACATTTCATTAATAACTGCCAAATATATGAAACAGTGGGTAATTGTTTGTGTAAAAATATTTTAAAAAAAATGATACTTATAAGAAAAAATGCAAATGTATTTCTTCCTATATAACAATCCTGTGTGATACAGTTTCAATTTAAATAATACTTATGTACCTCTAAATTAACTATCACAAAAATTACTTAACACTTAAGTTTCATTTATTATAGTTTAAGTGATTTTCTCTTTTAAAAATGGCATGTCATCTTTATTATCACGTCTTCTTCGTCATATTTTTCAAACTAGAACTAATAAAACGACACAATAAATGAACTCAGTAAAAAGGAACAAGACTAACAATAAACGCAGACAAACAAGACAGAATATTTTACTTTAAGAGATATAGAAGAAAAGTTTAGAAAACGAAGGATAAGACATTTTTCATTTCAGAAAGTAAAAAATGAGAATCAGGAATTAAAGTTAAACGTTTTATTACATTTTCGTATCAATAAAATAATAATAATTACACGAATATATACACAAACAAATATGTACAATTTTCGAGGCCCTATTACTATATGTACACTGGGTCCACGAGTTATCACTGAGTCCGCACCGTGCGTGGGGGCGCCTTCGTCATCGGCAGCCACAGCCCACCACCATCATATCTTGGTAGTTTTTGAGCACCACATTGTTCTCGTCATCCATATACAGCATGGAAATAGACGCGAGTTGCGTGGGCACGCAGCACGCCTTCGGCACCAGCGCCGGATTCACTGAATTCACCAGTGTTTGTACGATCGCGTGATTCGTACCGTTTAAATGATCTGCGAGGGGAAATGGACAGTCTCCCTGGCAGAAATACGCATCATATCCGAGGGGAGCCACGATCCAATCACTCCAACCCACATCCTCGAAATCGACGTACAAGGGCCGTCTCTGGCAGATTTCACGCGTCTCCTTGCGACGGTGATGTGGTCTGTGTCCTCTTCGCTGCGCTGCGCGCTTGTTGCGCGTCAGTCGTGTCTCTCCTCCTTCCCGAGCGGTCCGCGCACGAGCGTCTTCGGTGTATAGGAGCAGGAGCGGCTGCAGTGCTCCCCATGTCTTTTCACTTTCAGCCACACGTCTCCGCACCCTCACATGGGGCCGTCGCGAGTCTATGCTCGGGGAATCCTCATCTATAACACGCACTAATAGTCCATGATTATGTTGCGGCTCACTGAGCCATCTACGTGCTGCACCTTGCGCATCAGCGATGACGGTGCCCTCGGCGAGTCTTAACGGTATTGAGTCTAGTAACCGAAGGATGGGTTCACTTTTGCCGCGGCGACCGGGTCGCACCACATCGTACACTAGAAGGCGTTGAGCACTTGTTACGCCGGTCTCTCGTTGAAAAGTTAAGTCGGCACCGCGAACGATCTCGTCGGTCGGTACCCCAGTTATATTGAAGAAGAGACGAAATCTATGCTCGTTGGGGAAGCGTTCGTCTATGTGGGTGGGTGTGTGATGGTAGGACCTTGCTGTGTTAGCGGCAGCAGCCGGAATAGCACCGTCGGCTTCATAAAGCAGGCGCATGGCGCGGGGTACAGGTGGCGGCGGCGCGGCGCGGCGCGCGGGTCGGCGTGGCAGGCCCAGCAGCGCGAGCAGCTGCTTCTCTGCAGCGACCTGCTTCGCGTCGTCCAGCCCCGCGGCCGCGCACAGCGCCACCAATGCGCACACCACTGCGCACGCGCACGCCCCACGCATAATTCTCCTCGACCCACCTGCAATAGTTACAAATCATATGTTACAATTGATATTTGTTGGGGGAGGAAATTAATATTTGACGGGGGAGGACGATGCCGCAATCCTATAACCGACTGGCCGAGTTACCTCACTACCATAGATAGTCCCTTTTCCAAATCTTGATTTTGAAATCTCCAAGGTAGGCAACGCAGTTGCGGAGGTCATGTGTTGACTGTTTCTGACATATATCACAGATGTCCGTGGACGAAAGTATCGGCACACCGGACTGCCTGCTGGTATGCCACTTTATTTGTATAAAAATATGTAAATTATGTTATTTATAACTTATGTATAATAGGTATAGGCTGAATTTAATTTCAGCTAATCAAAATTTTATTTAATAGAAATTTAAATTCCTCGTCCTTCTAAATTAATTATTTCTAATTTTTTTGTAAGGATAATTGTCTGTATTAAATAAAGGAATTTATAATTATTATAAAGGAACTATAACTACATATGTAACTGTAACTAACACGAATGCCAGCTATATATATATATGGACGTAATTTTCGATAGAATTTGAATTACTAGCACTTTTATCCAACAATAGCCAACACTGTGTCCAACCGGTAGGTAGGTACTATATCTATCTTATCTCTATTTTCTGATGAATGCACCAGCACACATTGTAAATTGTAATAATGTTTCGCATTTATATCTAATGTATATGTTGTTTCTGTTAACCAACACGGTGCAAGTATACCATGTCACATCAATATTTGAATTGTTTTTTACAGTGTTTCATTGAGATTTGTACAAATATACCGGAAATAATAAATGCGGAAATTACATTCCAATGGAAACTTTACTAAATATCTGTAGAATAGACATCTGTACTTGTTCTCATACAAAAAATACCCACGAAGTTTTTTTGTTTATTCAATTATATTACTCAATTAGAAGCTTTACATTTATATGTAATTATATATTAGTATCTATAATATAATAATTAGATTATATAAGTAAGAGGATATATTTTATGCTCCTTATATTTACTATGTTGCTTATTTATCTCACTATTAACTATATTACAAATTTTCAAATCTTATGAAATGTCCTTGTAAAAATGATTTAATTAAATGTTTTGCTCTGTTACCTTTTGCCAAAAGGTTTGTAATGGTTTCTTGCTGCAGACGAATATTAGTTGTCGCTTATTGTTTATTTAATGTTGTTTATTATTTTATTATATTAAAATGTGTTTTTACAATTATCAGTTTTATAAATACTATATAACATTAAATAAACAAAATCGTTAAATAAATATAGGTCGGCAAATATTTTGTATAAACTTTTTCTGTGCTGTGTATTTGACTTGTGTCCAGGAGGTACAAATCGCGACTGACCTTCGTCAGATAATATTTCGATTTATATGGGTATAGGTTTGACTACTTTGTACACACTTTGTATATAGATATTTCGTATATAATTATGTCTATATACAGTATGCTACATATCTAAATAACCGCATACCTAATTTTTATTGTCTAATTCCGTATCTTTCTTCGTATATATATATTCTTATATATACTCGTAATTATCGACAATAGTTTTTATCTACTGTCCCAAAAACATGTTCTTGGTTTACTGTTACGCAATAACCACTACTTTATATATATTTTTATACAAATAGTTCTTATTTCTATTAAATCGTTATAATAAGATTAAAAAAAAAAGTATATTATTACATATATTATATATTTATGTATGTACGCTATATACTCTACATCGTCTTTTTATATTGTAGAAGTTTTAAGAAACACGCTTTTGATAACAACCATTTCCCCCGAAAAATTGATCGTTTTCGAGAAAATAAGGGAAAAATTGAATTGTTCCCTATTTTTGGAAATACATTTTTTTTATTTATAATTTATTCAAACATCTATATCGTAAAAACCGTTTTTATACGAATAAAACTCATGGGATCTTATTCGTAGTAAAGCTCAAGAGCTACAATTTTGATAATTGCTATTTTCCCTGAAAATGGTTGTTATCAAAACTATTATTATACCCGAAAACTAAGTTTTCACGAAAATGTTGATAAACTGATTTTCCCTTTTCCCTTCGCCAAATTTTTCCCTGACATATACATTTTTTCCTAAATTTCCTCGATATACTTTACGACTTGTTACGGTTTATTTGAACAAATAAAATAGAGCTTCATACAAAAATTCAATTATAGGATCCTAATTTAACATAAGTAGAAATTATATTATTTGATAATTATATTATCTTGGTACATCGCGGTATTTATCGAGGCCCTCTCGTTAAATTATCCCCGTAACAATAAATTCTTTGTTCAATTTAGTAATATGTTTTAAATAATAAAATTAAATGACGGAACAGAAAAAGTTTCAATAGATATTGTTCGGGGGATCTGCTAAGTTTTGACTGACTCAGATCGTTTAATTGCGACACTAAGCTTACCGAGTTATGGGATCTTAATACTATTCATATACATATCGATTGCATTCTCGCGTTGTATGCATAAATATGTTTTTATGTACGTTGATTTCCGATAATGATAAACAGAGATTTTCTAGTGATAAGTAAAATCTACTGCAAGTGAACCGGCGCTGCACCAACCGTGCTTGTAGTGCGGATTAGACAAATATGCGATATGATCATTATAATATATTGATGTATAATTAGACGTGTAACTATACCTACTGTCAAAACATTAACTACAGGATACATGATGGCAAATGAGTGAGTACTATTAAATGGGATTTAATGTTGTAATAGTCGTGTTTCCGTCAAACAATTCATTGTCTAACAATTGCCCATCGGGTAGCTAGTGAAAATATCTAACAATATTTAACTGCGCATTAGAGTTAGATTGAATAAAATATCTACAAAATGTCAACTTAATTTCGTTTCTTTATAATTTTATATACCTATTCATGGTTATTTTATACAATGGAACGAATCAAAGTAAGCTATTCATTACATAAACATGGAATGTAAACCACGATTTGCGGATCGAACGCTTTCCAAAAGCGTTAAGCAAAAGACATCAACGGGTGTATTGTCAAGTTGCTTCTAATAATAGCGCGAAAACTCTCACAAACACTCAATTATATTCGTGTAGTATGAAAACATGCGCATACAACTATTATTGTGTCGCAAATTAATGTATATTATTTTTTTCTAAACTAACAAATTGCTAGAATAACACAAGTAAACATCGTCTAAACTATACAATAAATAATTCTCCGACGCAAAATCGGCTAATAGCAAACGAACAGGTTGTTGCCGAATGTATATTTTGTTGTTATAATATTTTGATCGTTCTAGCGCGGTCGACCGGGTCATGGCGTACGTATTTCGAAAATAATGCGGTCAAACCAGCCGCAGGCGCACGACCGCTCGCCTCTCTCACTCACCCAAAATTTTAACGCATCCAACGTCGATACACAAAATCCGCAATCCGTGATATCTTCACTAGCAATCAGCACACACAGTCAACGCTTTGGGAATAAGTGGAACTGCACTCGTTCACGAATGAACCGATGGCACAAAACAAGAGAACGGTCTGGTAACATCACTGGCGCGTGTGTATCCGCGGTAGTGGTTGCGTGCGCGTTGTGCGTGCGTCTCTGCGTGGGCGCGCATGACGTGCGCGCGACTCTGTACTCGCGTGCGGAATGAGTGCGCGGCCAGACGCGGCGGCGTCGTGCGGGCGTGCCGGCCGCGACGCCGCCCCCCGCCCGCCCCGCCCTCGCGCTCACACCCTGTACCCGCAACCCTGCCTCGTGCCCCTGCCTGCTCCCACCAGCACACACTACTGGGAACATACCTAATTAAGGTAGCCCGACGTCCTCTCCTTCTTATAACAATTAACTTAATTCATAACATATTTTTTTAAATACTGCACTACGCAGTTATTTGAGTCATTCAATTTAAGAAATTGGTAATTACTATTAAAATAAGCAAATTATAGAATACCCAAGGAAATACAATGATTAAATCATAGCAATTAAACCATGAATAATAATCGTAACAAAATAATAATATTATATCCAAAATAACGTTATATTGGAATAAGAATGAAATCTATTAGTAACCCACTGAATGTGTAATGAACCTAAAAATCCCTATGCTTTCAAAAAGCTACGCTTTCGTAGCAGTCGTAGCGTTCCGCGTAGACATTTTTATTTTGCGCCTACGAAGTGCTACGAGTGATGGCTACGTCACGCATAAAATGAAACTGCTATAATTTCTTTTTGGATGACTTCTTTTTGAATGCATTACAAAAGTAATATGTGCGACTATATTTTTGTTAGTCTATAACAAGAAATTCGTATTTAAAGATTTTGATTGAAAAATATACATCCTAATTCAGTTTCATGTTGGTATAAGCCCCGGCGGAATCATAATCAGCCGGGGGGATTCAGGGCCCTAAAGAAAGAAACCGGCGGCCGATTTGCGCGGTATCGAGCAGCACCGCCTTCTACATTTTCGCCGGAAGCGAGCCTCCACGTAAACCCAACCGCCTCAGGTTGGTCTCGAGGCTGGTCTGTATTAACCCGTTCACGGATACAATGACTTGGATGATTTCAGTAGACTTCACGCCCCACATGTCTTTGACCTCGTGCGTCAACTAAACAAAAGTCAGCTACACTTTTGTTTAGTTATTCAAGACTTTTGTCAGACACCCGCATCATACCTCGCAAACAGAATGTTTCACGTCCGCCTCTTTAACACCTCGGACATGCCCAGATGCCGGTATATTTCATTTTCGGAGAGGGTCCTATTCCGACTGGAGCGGACATCGACTCCATCGGAACGAAAGATCCGTCCCCTCTCCTACATGCAAGCTATCAGCCCCGTTGGTCTACGTTTAGATACTTATCATCCCCCAACTCCATTCAGATAAAGACTTCACGATCCGTCTGCCCCCAAATACCTACCTGAAATACAAAATTTCGGTTTCATGGTCGCTATCTTCGCTCTGATGAGAATTTTTCCTTAAATGTCCTGTCTTGTTGAACTGGCTTTATGTCTAATTCTTTCGCAGCTCAGGCTATCAAATTCTGGATCACTCTTACCACTAACATTAGAAAAGCCCCTTCTAAATTTTCATTTAAAAACTGGCTTCGGCGATATTATCTGTCTATGCAACAAAATTGATAAATATAGTTACTTGGATTTTTATTTCTTTCTCTGAAATAACTTTCCCTTGTCAATGACTTATATTTAATATATTTTCAATGTACAGTATAATTGATTGTTGTATGTGTTTATATATGGGTATATAAGTATATATTTTTATCAATATTTATATATATACCATATCTCTATCTTCTTCTCTATCTCTATATATATATATAAAATTCTCATGTCACAATGTTCGTTCCCGTACTCCTCCGAAACGGCTTGACCGATTCTCATGAAATTTTGTGAGCATATTGAGTAGGTCTGAGAATCGGCCAACATCTATTTTTCATACCCCTTAGTGATAAGGGTTGTCCACCCTTAGCGCCATCTGTTGGGCAGCCACAGCAACGCGTGGCCGGGCACAGCTAGTATTATGTATTATTGTAGCTAGGTATAATGTGTGTATTGTATTATATATACTGTTAATAGTCATTTTTAATGAATGCACCATGCACCGCCCTTCATATTTCTGTTTAACCAAAGGTTGACTGGCATAGAATGCCACTAGGCAGTAAGTCTTCCTTTTGTACAATGTTTGTTTGTGCACTAAAGATTAAATAAAATAAAATGGAACTACGAAAGTCGTCGGTGATATTTAGCAGCGATCCCAGACGACTCCATTCGCATTCCCTTCACGTTCATAATCATACATGTTTAGGCTATATACTGTATACTATATACTGTATATATTAGGCTATATACCATTGAATACTCCTTGTACCTATGGGAGTAGAGCTGTAGACAGCTATGTCACATGGCTGTCTCATCCCGGGCGATGAGGTCGTCAATTCCCTACGTCATTATTATTATTATTAATTAATATCGAGTTACATTATGTTAATTATAAGGTCTATTATTAATGGCGCCCATTACCAGGTACGAAAATAAAATTGAATTGACTTATTTTTAATTGCTTAATTATATTTTATTCTATACGGCTAAGTGTGTAACCACCCTTATGTTGTAATGTATGAATTAACTTTTACAAGACTTCGTTGACTTTTAATTGTTTGTTTGATTATCATAGAAATTGTGTATAATGCGTTTTGTGGTTTAATAGTGATAGTTTATTAAACTTCAAAGTGTTTTTTTGCGTAATGTTCGTGACAGTCAGTTAAAAGGATAGGACTGCGTTTTTCGTGTGCTTCCGAGGAGTCCTCCTCTGTCCTCAGTAAACCCACTATCACTTTACTCGGCGACTCTTGACATCGACGGGCACTGGACATTAATATAATGAATTTTAGATTTTGAAATTGTTTATTGTGAGGAAAACTTTACGCCGGCAGAGTGTGCTAGTTGCACCGTTGCCATAGGTAGGTATATGAAAAGAAAAGAAAAAGTTTTTGTTTTAGTATTAATAATACGATGAAAAAAATATTAACACCTCTAATTTGTGATTAAAAGTTTTTACTCGTTGTTATTGGAGGGAAAGAAATTTGTCGCGTTCTATAAAAAACATTATTGTTCTTAATCTTATCTAAATATATTAAGGTAGATTAAGTTATGATACATTAAAAGTTTAAATAAGATTGAATAATAATTTCGCATTCGATGACGAAATAATTAACTAAAATTAATAATTAAATATGAAATATACCTAAACTATATCTATGAAAACTGGAAATACCTATCTACTTGTAGGTGTAGCCAACCATTGTAGCCGAATGGCATCAAAGTGTAAATTGCGTTGCGGCATACGAACGAATAATCGCTACGTAATACTACGATAAACAAATGTACATTTGCAGCTGTCGGTAACTAAGTGTCCACATCATAGAACAGTGATGCTGTAGATACGAATACAAGGACACTTAATTGTAAGAAAAAAAACTAAATAATAAAAGGTACTGAACAAGAGCAGTGATGGTCCAGGGCTATCTATTCTCAGTTTTCATTACTGAGAAACTGAGTTGAACCCCGGTCCGTACAGTTGTTTCTTATTAGGTACGAATTATCACTAGCTCGACGTCGTGAGAAAACCCGAACCTGTGCCCGAGAATCTAAAAAAGAAAATGTGGCAACCTTTAGCTAACTAGAAACACCCTAACAATTATGACGGAAACCTGTACCCTACAGTGACACGTTTTAAGCTGATATCGCGAAACAAATATCTTAAAACCCTGATAAAGCATGACATCGGCCTATGTCTTTCCAATGCTGGATATCGGCCTCTCTCAAAGCTCGCCATCACACACGATCTTCAGCTAATCTCATAAAGCTAATGCCAGTAAATTCCACCAGGCCTGAAGGACGTCTCACACTGCGCTTATCGGTGGCCTCCAATCAAGGACTCGTTTACCCCATCGGTCCTTGTTATGTCCTGTTGTTAATAAAGAAAGCATTGTTGTTACTTTCTACACAGTTTAAAAAAAGTGTTTTTAAACATACAGCTCGTACGTTACCTTCACCACGTCTCTAAGATAAACGCACACGTAACTGTGTTTTGATTCTAGTTTCCACTGGTAGGCACCTGCATCAAAGGAAGGTAAATATTGCGAAGATAAATGCTTACATTACGCACCGCGTGCCTGGCCGATGAGTGTTCACCTGAACAATGATTGAAAGCTTTGATCAGGTGCCGAGAGATTTTATTTTGAAACGCCAACAACACACGTGCCAGAAACAGATGGAACGATGGAAACACACCACATATCAATATCACATACTTATTATAATTTAAGTGTTAGATATAAAATATTATACGGAATATATTATACGGATCTATATTTTGATTTATGTTTAATAATAATATTTGTGTAGATAAATATAATACATTGAAATATTTAACTGAAAAGCAAGTTACTTGACCTTGATACTCTTGTATTTTTGTAACATTTTTTTACTTTTAATTTTTGTATTATAACAATATTTTTTTAGATTAAACCATGAGACTAACAAAAGTTTTTCACTCTCTTGTGTGGAATTTTGTGAAATATCTGCATTTTTGTATTGTATATAACGAGTATGTTGTACATAACAACATACTCGTGAATTATTGCACTGATTATTCCTGAATTATTGCACTGATTTAAAGTTCATATTCGTGGCTCTAATTGAAAAAATATGTCTACTACGTTGCATTTGCTGTGCCGTGTTAATAATGGATGTAAATAAGTTTTTATTTGTTCGGACGTTTAATTGACCAATACTAGAGTATTAGCGAGTATTAGCGCGTATTGTAGACAATACGCGAAAATATGAAAAAGCCATCGCATAATGAGACGAAATATCAGTCTCGTTGTTTATTCACGAACGTATACTAAGTGAGCGAACAATCTTAAAAATCCTAATAAAATTATTGAATAAAAACTTTATGATAACTGCAATAAAGTTCAGAATTATTATATCACATATGTCACTTTTTATCGTTGATTGTGAATAAGTAATGTGTCCAAAGTTCATAGAACATTATTTGAATCGATATTCTAAATTCATACTAAACATGATTTGCATTGATTTATATAGAGCAATACAAGTGTGATTTTAATCAACTACGTGTGTCAATGAAATCTAATAAGAATACTTAATCATAAATCATTTGTGGCGTGAACTTCCATTCTTTATGTGTTGGTATATATTATGTAATGACATCAGGTTCACAATAACCTTTTTAAAACATGACTATTAAAAGTTATAGATATTTTTTTTAATTTGAAGAAAGATTTACTTCAATTTAAAAACTTGCCGAGCTTCTGAATGAATAATTTTCACTCTTTCATAATCAGGTGCTGCCATAATTATTTTTTATTAGTGTTATAACTGCTCAAAATAAATATTCGTAATTGACCGCGACCCACTCGTATACTGTCTCAGAGGCAACCGATTATGATTATATATTCTTATTCCCTTGCGAAAAGGGGAATAAGAAACGAGAGTAGACGATGATATACGATGGCTTTTTCATGGTCTCGAGTGCAGTACCATACTATTTTCAGCGTGGACGGAACCAAAACATCCCAGTAGGCGCGACTCAATCCCGTGGATAGAGCATGTCCATTTCCATTTGAAAATATTAGGTATCATTATATTCATATTTTCGTTGTATTTAAAAATCTCTACACTATCACAAAATGCGTCTCTCGACACAGCTTTTTATTTTCGTGCATTTCTTCTATTTTAATATTTATTTAAATTACGAATTTATCTAATATATTTTCATATAAGTATGTGATTATAAAGATTCCGGAATTCTAAAAGACCATTTTGTTTTATCAAAATCGGTTTAGTAAGTACTTAATCAAATATAGCGGGTTTTGTAAAACAATTGAAGGACAAAAACTATTTTTTCTTGCAATTAAGCTAATATATATTTCTTAAACATTGGTATTGATAAACGATTCAAATACTTTTCGACAACGAAAAAACGTATTTCCTAATAAACATTGTTTTTTATCTATTTTAGTTTATTCGCACTAATCTCAGGAACTACCAGTTCGATTGCCTGTAGTTTGAGCATTATATAAAATGTTATTCTGGACAATTTTGAATTCTTATCCTAATCGGTTAAGTAATTTATTTAGATAATACGAGTATAGCAGGTACAATAACAAGATGATCAAATTCTAGAATTCCCCAAAGCCAAAACAAGTTTTAAGCGGACGAAGCTGGGGGCAAATGCTAGTTTTGTAATAAGAGTAATTTACAGTAAGAAAACCGGATTACTCAATTAAAGCATATACCTACGAGATTAAAACAAGCAAACGCCTACTTGTCTTGATATGTAAAAATGATTAAAAAAATATGCATATAAAAACTAGGTATATATGTATTAAGAATTATTTTCTTAGCTAGAGATTGTTACACAGATAATAAGAATGTTCTGTGAAGAAATACACAAAAAACGTGTCTTCTATCTTTGCACCATTAATTATAATCTTATTACACATAAAATATGTCGACATATCTATCTATATATACAAAATACAACTGTTATTATTTGAAGCCTGTATGCCATAAGTGGAAATTACTGAGATTGCTACCGTACGCCGGCTACCGGAGCCGTTACGCGCAAATAACCAACTGCTGTTCGAGTTTTTTTATTCTTTTTTGGCGCGTGTCTTTCGCGGGCCGTTATACGCGAGGCATTCTGCTGTCAGCGAAAGTTGGAAGTTGTTTGGAATTTCATACCTACCAGTTTTGAGGATCTAGAATTTTGATAAGCTAACACTCATGTCGTGTTTCCAATACAGTTCCCATATATCTAACACTACAATACTATTATGCTAATCACTGGCCAATTCCGAAAACAATGATTGCTGTTATTTGAGGAAATATTTTTGAAAAATGAAACGTGATGTCGTTTTGATATTTTTACGATTATTTTGGTCATTGGTAACTGTATACGGATGATTTACGGCTATGTTTTTACACAGGCGTTATGTTTCGTAATCGTTAGTGGTGTGGCTATGTTCTTAACTTTATGGTATCGTATAGTTAAATTACGATAGTAAACTATGTCAGCATCGGCCGGAGCCATGCCGTCTGCCACCCACGGTCCTCGCGTCCTGCCGTTGAGTCACCAATTCACGTCTCATGCACGTAATTAGTCAATTATCACGCACGCACCGCTCAAATGCTCAATTAGATCAACGACCGTCGGGAATAGCTGAGCAGATTACGTCCCTCCTGTTAGCTCCAATGAAACTCGGGATACGAGGTTTGCAGTAATTGACACTTCTCACATTGTCTAGTTCTGTGGAAGAGACGGCTATAGAAACGATGATTTCTTTTTGTATGATACAGATCCTTTACATCCTTATTAACATTCGTAAAGTCGGTAAAAATTGAAAGAAACTGCAATAAGACTTTGAGTTAAAAAAATGTCTATTTTTTTTAAATTTGATGTATGGCAGACGAGCGGACGGGCCACGCGATGGTAAGCGGTCACCGCCGCCCATGGACACCTGTAACGCCAGGGATCATGCGAGTGCGCTACAGACCTTGCGGAATCCTGTCCACAGCTCTCTTAAAGAGCTCCATGTCGTAGCGTAACAGAAGTACCTCAGCTGGCAGTTCATTCCACAACTTTCGGGTTCGCTGTTTAAAGTGTATTTTTGACCGCAGCTGTAGCAGCGACTACGTCAAGAAAGTGTGGATGAACCGCACGACGATGACGAGCGGTGCGATGGTAAAAACCCGAAGTTGGCATCAAATTGAACAGCTCTTCAGAAAATCCCTCATTATAACATTTCCAACATCTCCACAGATGCTGAGCCAACCGCCTGATTATTTATTAGATACTACTATTAAACATGATTATTTACTATTAAACAGTAGCCGTACATTTCATTTGAAATACTTACACATGACACTTCAAGTTTCTAAAATTCGAGACTCAATTTACAGTTCCCTTTAATTAGCGAGTAGTTGCTTAACATTTATTTGCTTTAAAGTGTGAGCATTAAAGTTTATTTTAGTGTGCGACCTGTGTGTAGGTGCATGCAAAGGTTCCGATTGCATTGGCAGAAGCGTACGAATGTGCTGATTGCTATCATGCGATAGTGTCGGCGTGTCAGATTGAAGGCTACGAACTGATTCCGTAAGATTTGGCACGAGACATCTGCTCTTTATTCTGTGTTGTTCTATTCAACTCATTATGTTATTGTTCTAGATATGCCCAAAGAAGAATACATTAATATGTTTTATTGTTGTCGGAACCTTTCTGTGATTTGTAAATATAAGGAACTATTATGAAGTAATTATATAGAAGCTCATTTGTAAACTTGGATACATGTAATGTAGGTAGAAATTAGATAACCCTCTTACTCGCAGATACAGTTTCTAAACGCATCTTTATAATTTATGAAAATGATATAAATGAAAACAACCATTTCTATAACTTTCATTCGTATGTTTCTCTCTTTATTTCCAAACGATTGCAAAACCGTCAACCGATTTTTATTTAACTTTTTGAAAATGATAGATAGTATTTCAGACAATAATTTTCACGTTATTTTGTTTCGATATCTAAGAATTCCGGAGGAAAATAAAACAGTGAAGCGGGGAAATAAAAACGCAGTTCGCCGGAAGAGGATACAACACGAATGTGCCGTAATTATAACATTAGGAAGGAAAAACAAGAACAGAACTTCACTATAATCTCTACAATACATAGTATAATTGTCCTAATCGTGATGTAAACGCTTCTCTGTAAATATTTCTGACTCCTACCAGTACTTCCGCATTAAACAGAAATCATTTAACCATAATATAATGGTGACAGAATGTACATTAATTTTGGAATTAAGTCTTAATTAGAACATTTTCTAAGTATGCAATGAAAGATAATTTATTTGAAAAACTTTTAATTATATTAAGAAATGAATTAAGGAATTAATTATGTCCAATATACTGTGTAAGTAGGTACCCGTTGAACACGTCACATTTATCAATTACAGCAATTAAAACTTCCGAGAATAACATTTAGATACAGTACTAGGTAGCGGTTCTCGTCACACGGCGTCGCACAAATGAAATAATAAACTGCACATTTAACTTCATTAAGAGCAGTATTTGTGTTAATTTGCAACAATTAGCCTAACAATAAACAAAGTTATAAAGATTAATATTTTATGACTCATCGGTTAGTATTTTGTAATGTTTCCTAAACACTTTCTCATTGTTTCTTTTCTTTGTATATCGCCAGGTAACAAAATTCTAGCAATGATGAGTAATATCGTTATCAGTTTTTGGATGGATTTTGGTGTACACATTTGGTGTAAGGCTGGAACATGTAGAACCACTTGTGAACATGCAGTACTTGGTTATGGTTTATGATTATCACGGCCACCATCAGTATTATCACCAGTATTACGATTCCGAAATAAATACGAGTAGGTATTTATACATTATAAAAGAACTCTCCAGTATTTGTCGTATCTCAAAATAAACTAATTAATTACCTGCAGTATCTCGAAGTTTCCTGTACTTTAAATACACAGATATATAATAACATACACCCATACAACATACACAGATATAACATACACGGATGCTATCACATACATCTTATAATACACCGAACTCGATGTTCAACAACAAAGAAGATCACTGCTATATTCTACTGATCTACTGAAAAAATAACTTTGCAGGTAAATTGTATTATATTGTATTTTATGTATACTTAATAAGAACATAATAGTTAGTCTTTATATTAACCATAAATAAAATTGTATCAATTTCCAAATTTGCTAATTTTCATTCAAATATGCGTAAGACAATTATTGTTTTTCTATGTAGAATAACAGTTGTTCTACAGAGAAAAACAATTTTCCTATGAATATTATGAGAAATTAGTTAATCAGTCATAATAATAATCATAGTCATAATAATAATAGTCATAATAATCATACGTGTAGTTGTAATCAGCCTATAGCGTCCCGCTGCGGGGCACAGGCCTCCCCTAGTAAAATATTTATTTCGGGCCATAAACAACCACGCGAGCCCAGTGCAGATTGGTTGATCACGTATTTACTTCAGTTTTTTTTTAATTCTCTAACATGTTTCCTCACGTTGTTTTCTATCACCGACAAGCTAGTATTTCTTTTTTCAAAATCCGTCAGTACTTAAGTTGAAATTCAGTGGTACCGGCCGGTATCACATGTAGTTACCTAGTATTAATATAGATAGCACATTGTTTTAAAAATACATTTCTCAAGATCTATGAGATAATTGTGTTATCTTTACGAATACAACAGCTATTAACCAAATACTTAATTTAAGATCTACGTGGAATATGCAGGTAGCGGTGAGTCAAGTTGGGGACAAAGATGCATAATTTATAAAGGGGCAAAAACGATTTCCGCTTTAGAAAGATGTCTAGAAAGATGTTTTAAAATAAAACGCCAATTCAATAGTAACGTACAAAACTTAATTTTATTCGTTACAAAGACATCTAACTAACAAAAATTATACAATAATTTGAATACGACTAGGTATATTTTTTATTTTAACATTATAACATTTGACAGGGTGACATCCATGCTATGCCGTACAAGTAATAATTTGCCTCAACCTTGAAAAACTTGTTATGCTAACATAATATCACGAATCGAAAATAAGAAATATTATTATACATTAAAAATTATTAGTGAAATTTGAAATATTTGACATAGTAATACGATTAAGGCAGTATTAATTATAAATTAGATCATCGCTAGTTCCGTATGTAAAACTGCGCAGTGGGATCATTGTATCATTTATTATTTTATTTTTATTTAATTTTATTTATTTTTCAAGGAAGATATAACAGTGGATGGTTATTCTATTCTAAGCACACATAAGTAAAAAATTTACATAAAACACACACCCAGAGAGAGAGACTATTGATCGAGGATCCTCACGAATAATAAAGTAAATCTAATAATAATATTATAGGCTTGATGCAAAAATGAGGCACTACTTAATCATCATCCAGTTGTAGTTGAGAGGAAACGTACCGCCAGGGGTCGCTTTAATATGGCAACATTAGTTGAGAATAAATCCACATCAATGGGAATAAAAAATTGATAAAAGAAATTGCAGGTCGCATCATGTAAGAGTGTTTTCTACAATTTGTTATAGCAAGAGGTGCATGAAGCAGCATTGGTTTAAGTATATTAACAGCTGTGTGTGCAATTTGATACCAGCCAACAACTCAGGACAGTCAACTAGACTGTAAGCATAGCTTACAATGTAGCAGACGTCTGCAATGTTATGCCTTTCAACCAAGGAAAGAAAATGATATCGACGTTAACGATGGAGATAACCGGTAGGGTAGATGTGTGATGAGCCCTGAAGTCAAGAAACCGAACGAATATTCTCAATACCCAATACCCTCAATACGAGCCCTGTAAACCTCGTATTGGGGTGGGACTTGGGACGCGTATTTTAACAGACTTCGCAAGTAAGCGCAGTATAAAAGTTTTAATGATTACTACTTAAGTTTTACTACGAAAGTTTTCACAAGTTCTGATAAGGAAACCTAAAGCTTTGGACGACTTGGAGTCTATGTAATCAATGTGTTCTCTAAATACAGGTTTCGAATCGTGCAAAACCGACAAAGGTCCCTAATAAATGGGACTCTTTGTAAGTCGAATCCTTTACCTAATTAATATTAAAAAAATCATGTTTCTTTAATAAAATTGCTAGCGTACCTATTTGTTACTATTATCTACTATCATTAGTACAGAAAAGTTGTTGCAGAAATATTAATAAATACGGAGGTGGATAGATTACATACAATTTGTAATTATAGTTTTAAATTCATCTAGGCATTTACAACTTGTTAGCTAGCTGTTTTTAGACTTGCTAGCGGGTGAGACAGGCAATAGTTAAAAGTTGAATAAGTTTGTCAATATTTCGGTACATAATAAGTACAGATTTCATAAGAAAAAGTTGAAAATAAAAACTATGCTTAGATACCTATTAGCTTTCTGATGAATTTTAAAGATCTGCAAGGATTAAACTACTTTAAATATCAGATATCTGAAATTGGAGTATTGAAAAATTAAAAAAGAAAAGAATTATATATTCTATACTCCTGACTATTATCATTGGAACCACTTATATATAAATTATATATAAGTATATTATATATACCTACCCATATATGGAAAGTGTCTGCCTTTAAAAAAAAATCAGTTTTCGTGCATCACAAAATAAAAATAAAAAAATACTTCAAATTTTGTTTACGTAAAAAATACTTTTGTTATACGTAAATGGCAGTTTTGGAAAAACCTTAATGAAAGACTAAAAATGTAGGCTTATTTGTTTTTTCAGGGAATAGAGTGAAAGAAAACGTTTCGTTAACCAATGCACATAGGACATTACGAATTTCCATTATTTTTCAACATGATATGGTTTATACTGAAACTATCCAACCAGTCTATTATATTGTTGTGGTAGAACGGCACTCAAAAATACCTAAAAAAAATCTAACAGAAACGTGTAGTATGAAACGTAGATATCTATATAGAGTATATATGTATTGTAGGTACCTACATATACTTATATATAAGAATATACATGTATGTAAAGTAGATAGGTAAATAAAAAATCTATCTAACCTAGAGCAAATTATACTGGAATGTGGAACGCGATAGAAACTCATAAAAATATATTGCTACATAAAAATATATTGCTACAATATTGTAAATTATATTCGTCTTGTGTCAAAACGTGATAAAAAAAGTGTTTGTTGAAATGATTTTTTGTTACTTTAAAATGATTCGAGATGGTAGGTATTGTAATGAATATTTTGTATGTTACAAAATATTTTAAATGTGTTACAAGATGCTTTGTTTATAATATGGCCAAAATGAAATTAAAGTAATATAGGTAGTCAGTCAGTCTATACAAAACAGGCAGATGTTTTATTAACTGAAATATTTACGGAAGTTTATTATATCCTGTTGACTCCAAATTTTTGCTTTTTAATTATGTAACGGGCAATCGTACGAGTAAGTAGTGTTCCTCCGGCTTTAACAGTTTTAATTGTGAAACGCAGCACGAGACTTTATCATTTATTTAAATTATGTGGTTGAATCGAACGGTGGCTCGCGTCTATCAGACCGGTCGGCACACATGCGTGACACACTCGTACACACACAAACACACAGAGAGGCACGTTGTTGCTACTCGAGCGAGCTCCCAGTCTCCCAACATCTTGACTTGATCTCTATAAACTGAGACAAAGCATACTCAAACGTTTCTATTGTTAGAATACAACTCCTTTATCATCAATAAATAATATTTGACAGTTAATTGACATTAATTAATTAGAGTTCCCCTTCGAGTTAACAACGTTACAGGGCATTGTTATTATTGGAGTATCTACCTACATACAATAAGTTATTTACGATCTCTCGATTACTTATTACGAGCATAAGTGGTGTTATAATATAATTAGAGATGTACCGCCTTGTGAACGACTAGATGGCTAAGCCGGACTATCCAGCAACTTTTGTAGGCAGCGAAAACAGACCAGTCGGCCTTGATTAATTAGTCCTTGACCATTGGCATTGTGATCTCTCTTTCTACTCTTTTATGGCATGAAGATATGTGTATCGCATTTGTATAATTATGTATTAACCGTTGTTGTTACCTAACACCTTCCCATGCAAAATGTGTTAAATTTTCAAATTTACAAAAGTGCAGGCAATTCATTCCTCTCTAATTAAGATCGAATTTCACTACATGAGTAGGATCAACGTCGTCAAGCATTACAAAATACAAGAAGAATGTTTTACAGACGTATGTAGCTTTGTAATTAGGCAGTAATAAATTTCCAAGACTATACAAAATTAACCTTCGTGGAAAATTTCTCTCTAACTATACAATGATAAATGTCGGGCTTCTATTTGACGTGCAAAGTCTGCTATTGCAGTTATTGCAGATTCCTCGTGTTTGTATAGACAGCAGTTCTGCTGAAATGTAATCTTTGGAGGAGATGACCATGGTCACGAGTTGTCACGTTAGTCCAGGATGGGAGCTGCGAGCAGATTTATCAACTAGCCACATTTGATCTTCACATTCGGAAAGGCACACTACACTACACTAACAATGTTCGCAGACGTATTCGAGGGTAAAACGCAAGGTTTAAATTTGTTAATCACTGGATTCCAAATCGACGACAGTTTATATCCACCTCCCCGATTGAAATTTTTATATATCTTATAGTCCAGTCATTTGGGATTTTTACTTGGAAAGATTTCCGGGAGTTTTGAAAATTGGTGTTTTTATAGATTTCGACGTGCTCTTTTCGAATTTTCACTTTGCCACTTCGTATCTTCGCCGCTCGCGCCGCCATATGTGCTGGCAAAGTGAAAATTCGAAAAGAGCACGTCGAAATCTATAAAAACACCAATTTTCAAAACTCCCGGAAAACTTTCCAGGTAAACCCCCCGCCCCCCTTTTGAGCACCAAATGACTGTACTATTAATAGTGAAGTTAGTGGAGTGCAGAGTTCTTTCTATCCAGTGATTAATCCCAGCTTTTTATTATATTATATTATTATACGCGTTCAGACCCGATTTCGAATATGAAATGAGTACAGAACGCCAAAGTTTAAAAAGTTATATATACATAACATATTTTTATTTATGTATTGCATAACCACTTCAACAAAGTACCTGGGTATCGTGTGCAGTTTACACTATATATATATACCAAAAGTATTTCAAGCCCCTAAAATTGCAGCTGATCTAACGTTGATAGACGTTAGAGGTGGTGTTGTTCCTCAGGACTTGCGGTAGCGGCTTTGTTATCCCTTAGTGGTTGTTTACGACACCCGCGGGAAGAGACGGGATGGTGCAATTGTAAAACTACACGGCCTGACACTACACGGCCATACGGTATACTTCAATCTAAATAAAAAATGTTTTATTGTTTAGTCTTTGTTCCTATATTGACTACTGACTTTGTTAATTCGTTAATCACAAGAATCCGCCCAGGTTCACAGTTCACAGAGATTTTCTTGGAATGAGACATGCAGTCTTTCTATTTTTCAAATAGTTCGCGGCACGTTATAGGGAACATGATCTTTTAAAAATATGCACAATTTACAAATTTACAAATTTTATTCTTTCATGAAATTTTCGAATATTTTTGGAATGTTTAGTGATTTGGAATGTATGTAAATACAATAATAATATTGTATGCTCGTATAGCAAATTAAAATAAAATAAAATTATAAAACATACCATACCGTCAGCCTGCGTCTCTCCACTAATGAGTATAGATAGACCTCCCACAAAGCCTACCACCCCAAAAATTTCCGCTCTTCTCATCTAGACATTACTGGCGATTTGCTTTAAATCGTCAGTTCACCAGGATGGAGGCGTCTCTCGATATGTGGTCTTAACTGGAGGACTCGCCTAACACTTGCAAATCTTGCAAAAGATGGTTTGTCTACTGTATCAAAAAGGTATATAAAAGTATCAAAATAGAATGATTTAGAATTTTGTTACTCCAAAAAGCATAATTAATCCGGTATTATTTGGCAGAAACGCACACAGCTGTACTTCGCTATTAAGTGACTGTTAAAGGCAATGTAACACTGTTTTTGTGTTATAATTAAATGTAATAAAGAGTTTTTAAATAATTAAAAACTTTTCGTTTTCACCGCGGTTTGAATCTGTCTGCATGTTGTGTTGTTATTTATAGTATCAAAGGGGCGTTACGATGGAGGCAACAGACCGTGTACGAACGAAGGACTTCTGTTTCTCCATGCTTCGGTGATCACCAATCCGATTCAGTTTTCACGATGATAAATAAGTAAAAATATATACAGCTTGTTAGTACGTACCTATTTACTTTGTTTTGACGTACGATTAATTTATTTTAAATCTCCAATATATTCAAAATTATCTGTCTGTGCAATTTTGTACAAAACAAAAATATCTTGTGTAAACAATTTATAACAATAATATAATAATAATAACTAAGAAAATAGTATTCGATACGAATATACTACGAGTAGTTTCTATATAAAATATGTAATAAAAAACCTGTCAGGCGCATTACGTGGATGATGTTCTTTCACGTAATCTATATTTAACAAAGTTGATCTGTTTACAGGTCTGTCTCTAAAATCTATCTCAAGAATAATTTAGACTTTACAAAATGTCAAATAATTGTAACTAAATATTAAAAGCCTATATTTATAGTTATTTATACCTGCATTTAATTTAGTATATTTAATTTCTCGACAATTTAAAAATATGTAATATAGGCAATTTAGAATTTTGTCAAGAGTAAGGCTCGTGTCTGCCTTTATAACTATCCCAATAGTTATTCTAGAACAGCTAGCAAATTTTATATTTGCTATGTTTTATATAATATTTTGGGGCCATAATACGTCATACGCGGACCCCGTGCAGATTGCTGGATGTGTCTATGCTAGCTGCACACAAACGAGTATCAGTTTCTATACAATCTAAAATTATAAAATCTATAGGTTGTGTGCAACCTAAAGGTATCGATCCCGGGACCTTTTGTACAGTAGGCAGGGGCACTATCAATTTGGCTAATCTTGTTTTTATTAGTCTTTGTTCCAAAGATTTTCCTACTCAAGAGTTTTTTTACTCCATGCTCTATTCTATTCTGACAAGCAACTTAGTAATTGTTCAAAACATTTCGATTTCACGCATGGAGGTTATTTGTTTATGTAATTATCTGAAACTAGCCTTTTGCCTGCGGCTCCACTCGCGTGCTACTCAGCAGATGTAACCTGTGACATATTCGCGTTTTTCACACGTATTTAATTAAACGAGTCTTATCACGTACATATGATCACTTTTTGTTTTATTCGACGTTTCGGCTGGGGTCCACACCAACCATGGTCACGAGATGCCTGTGACCTTGACTGTGGCCATGATTGGTATAACCCAGCCGTAACGTCGAGAAAAATGGAAAAGGTAAACATCGAGTTGAGACTTTTAATAACTTTCGTTGAAAGCCTTCCGGAATACATAACCTACTCCTACCTACACAATAATGAAAATCGCATCTAAATTATTCTAGTAGAACCCAAATTATAAGCGAACTGATAGACAGAAGGACAAACAAACGTTGCTTTTAATTAAAAAAAAATAAAGAATCCAATCGATTGCAGACGAGCGGTCGGACCACATGTGGTAAGTGGTCACCGCCGTCCATGGACACCTGCGACACCAGGTGTCCGTGCTGTTGGTGTGCAACAACAACAGCAACTATATAAAGAAGAAAAATCAAATATCCTAATAAAAATAGATGCATAGAGAAGTCCATAATTTAGAAAATATTTTTATAGAATAGGTACCCAAAAAGCAGCTTGAAATGGTAATTACATAAGCTGACGGTCACTCATAACCCTCGAAGCGCCTTTAAAATACCACTGACTCTTCTGTTCAATTTTTATTTATTTATTTATTCTTCATTGCACAAGTAATTGTAGAAATAACGGACTTAATGCCATATGGCATTTTCTAGCAGTCCACCACCATTGAGTTTTTTTACTCACATAAAATTCTAAATTTAATTAAATACATAAAATTATTATTATATATTTCTTTTTGTACTTGTCAAGTCCAATAAAACTTATTATATTAGTGCCTCGTTCTCTATTTATAAGTAGCTTTTTACATAGAGCTTTTTTTTACCGTCGGCGGTCAGGAGAAATTGGGCCGACATTATATAAAATTCTCTTACTCTGAGGAATTGCTTAGATGCATAACTTGTTATCACTTTTTATCATTATTGTAATAAAATACTATTATGTACGTTTGTACATGTATGTAGATTGTACATTAATATTTCTTTACGTCAACGCAGTGTTGAAGCTCGCTCGATAACACATACCAGAAGACGTCAGTGGCCATCGAGACCGTCTGATTTAATTGGAACAAGGCAAAATGTATAAACAGATACAAACAATTATTATGTGCATAATAAACAATCTATTAGGCATGTATGTATACGTTGTGTTTATTCGTAAATTAATTAATATAAAAGATGTTAAAACTCACGGTCATCGTCATCACAGAAGTTCAAAGTTGAATTTTATCTGTTTTATTATAGTATCTATGTATAACATAAAAGAATATTAAAATACTTATTATTTATTTCTATCTATAATTATTATTATTTAATGCTTATTATATCTTTAGGTATAGTTACTCGTACGCATGCTGTAAATATATTTTCACACGTACTCATAATCAACCAATGTAGGTAAGTACATGCTGTATGTATAATGTACCTATATAAGTAATCTTTGCAAAAGTTACTAATGTTTATTTGATTTAAGATGTATGTAAGTATATAAGAGAGATGCACATACTTATATAAGAGAACGTAGGTAAGGTAAGTACTTCTTAATTTATGTTGTTTGGTTTAACTATTCTAATTTGTTATTGAAATTAGCAGAAGCTGAATGTGTTAGGTGCTCGTGGCTGCAATGTAAAGGTAAGGCAGAGGGCACATACGTTGCTCATTGCACGTGGTGCAGGCGGTGAGTGCGCTGGGGCGGCGGCAGCGACGCGGGTGCGCCGGCGGCCAGCTCGCGGGGCACACCAGCTGAGGCACGGGCGCAGATCGAAAGTTCGACGCGAGATCGAGCGCGCATATGTAAATATCGGCACATTTACAAGCGAAAGGGTTCACCAGAGCGGCGCACTAACGCAGCGTTGCGCGGGAACCAGTCCGGCCAGATTCCTATAGCGTCCGATAGAAAAATGTCGAATGAGCTTCGATTCCATCACTTGGCGCAGATGTGTGATGCGCTACACGGCCTCCGCTCGACTGCCGCCCTCCACTCGCCGCAGCACTGCTGGTATATTTATCACTTAATTATTGAACTCGTCTGTGCAACAATTATGAAGCTCGGCGAATCGCATGCGGAGGGCGCACAGCGGCGCTACCGTGTCTGCGCTCAGGCGTTGCGTCACACGCCGCATACTCGACACTGCTGTACGCCGCACGCGCAGGCCTTCAGATTTTATCTTACAGCCACCAACCAACCAATCCGCTTCTCACCTGTTATTAAAATTAATCATTTATCCTTTACTTACACCTATTGTAGGGTCTTCCTGTTTCCGTGGTAGTAAGTACCAATCATATAATTGCATCATATAATTATCTAGAGTAGGTACGTTGTCTATTTACTTGTGTTCCGTTAAGTAAGTAGTGTTATACATACGTACTTATTCATTTATTCATAGTATGTGTTACGAATAAGTTACGAGATTTTTGTTCTCATTTTCATCGAAGCTTTATCTCTCTCGCAGATGCTCAACAGGGTTATCGCGCCAGTACTGCCGCCGACCTTACCTAACTATTTACATTTTATGCCATTCAAAATTACGCTTACAGCCCCAAGAACCTATAGATGCTGAAGTAACTAACTTAGTTGACTGGACAACTTGCTCCTTTTCCTCCGCACCCAAATAAAAATTTATGTGAATACAGTTTTGAACATAATCAGTAATTTAGTAGTAGATGGGTTAAAAATAAAAAACACATTCACAGAGAATGAAGAATTGATATTATGTTATGTATGATGACACCCATTCAAAATTACTCGCAGTAGGTTACACCTCCTAGTAATTCAAGTCCGTTACAATCAAATTTGCCGAAAACAAAATCAAATCAATGAAATATCTTAACATATAGCTTGACCTAAATCTAGGACAAACTTGCAGTCTACATGCATCAAATTATGGTTATGTAAACAATTATCACTTAAGGTCGTGTCAGTTACCACAGGCCGCCATGTCTGTTTAGGTACATTTTGAACAAATTCAATTGGAATAGGATATAACTGTGCTGTATCGTTGTCGGATGCATCTACTCGATTGGGGTCTTTCATATCAATACCCAGAGAGATTCTTGTTGAACGGGTCGTATTCAAAATTCTTAATTTCCCATTTAAAAAAAAACTTTATCTATGTATTTGGAATAAGTATGTATAATTCATGGTTCACAGGCCTGTTTGAGCCACAGGTAGATAATAATGAGTATTATTATATTTTCATGTTTTATTGCTTATCAAAGTGAATGTTATTACTCTTGTAGATTTTATTACAAATTTTAACTTTGTATAACAACAAACAAACTCGCAAATCGTGACTTTTGTATTTATAAGTATCGTTTTTGTGGTTATTTGTTTTAAGATTCCTTATCGCCTATAACGTTGTACTCGAAAGACATTACAAGATTGATTTATTTTGCCTATATTTCTATTATTATAAATCTTATAAACACACTTATTTTGACGTCTGTGTCCAATAGTATCAGAGTCTAATTATTCCAAAAGAGCTTTTTGAACTCTTACGAAATGTCAATTTGACATTTTTGACCTTGATAAATGTCATAAACGTTTGAACACAACAGTTAAACCACGGACTTTTTAAGTCCGCTAATTAAACACAGTGTCAAAACAGTGTTCATATTTGTCTAAAAAATAACACAGTGAGTTCAGCTGGAAATCTCAATTTATCATAGTTAAAACAAACAAAATTAGACAAGGTCATTTTAAAATTTAAATTTCGTTCATAGGAAGATGTAGGAATAAGTGTTTACAAGTATAGATCTTATGCGCAAATAAAAAACAATTGCCTCCCTTCCAACATGTACTCCAGAATTAAAATAAGGTTTGTTGTATTAGAACGAGTAATGTTACAACTTAATTTTCACCAATTTTGTGTTTGCTACCTACATGGTGGTGTAGACCGTGTGGTGTCTGGCGGCTTTAGAATAGCTTCCGATGATTGTCGTTAAAGGAGAGTAAGGGTAAAGCGGTTACTACAAACCCTGAGGAACTACGCCACCTCTAAAAAAGTGGACTCGCCGACCTGCATGGCCAGCATTGTTTTTTAAGGCCATACATGCACAATATCTTATGCATAAGATATTGTGCACGAGGAGGCCCATGTCCAGCACTGGATTAGTATCCATAACTTTAGTGAAGAAGTAAAATTTACAGTATTATGGAAATCGGTATACATTTTCTACTTAGTAACGGCTTTTTTGTCCTTTTCCTATGTGAGAAAATTAGGTAACCATCATATTTTATTTATAGGTGTAGCTGTGCTGGAGGAATGATCTGTAGATATTTGAGTTCAGCTGAAATCTCGACTGCCTTGCGACCATTCTACTTCAGTGTACACCCTGACCTTTTTGGAAAATATCCAGAGCAGAGAGTAAGTACCACTTCAATGTAATAAGCATTAAACAAATGCCTAAATAATTCTGTACCTAAATATCAACCTATAATATCCCACCATAATATTGTATCATTAGGGGAGTTTTAGGCCATAGCCTACCACACTGCCACTGTGTGGATTGATGGATACACATTCTACATTTTTTTTTAAATTCTCTAGTACACAGGTTTCTACTGGCTGTGTCCCTTCACTAAGCAAGAGATTTAAAAAAAACATTTATTTAGAAACTCAGTAGTGCAAGCAGAGGATTTGAACCCACAACTTTACAAATGAAAATTGAAAATAAAAACCCCTAGACTATTACTGTTCTCCTGTACAGTACTACTAATTAAATAATGTGCCAGTTGGCCATCTTCATATTTCTAAATGTGACTAAACACAGACTGTACTGTATGTAAAGCGAGTTGTTACGATGTAATGAAAGGAAGTCTGAAAGTTTGTCCAACTGTTTTTACTCATGACCTCTTTGTATTAGTTCAGAATATGAAGATGGCTAACTGCCATTTTTTAATTATTTAGTTAACTAATTTCTCTAAATATATAATCTCTGCAGTAAATCTAAAATAAATATATATAATATATTATTCTACCTTATATTAGTTTTGTGGTAATAAAAATATCAAACATTATTTGCTTCATTGTAAAAAATTACTGTTTCAGAAAATAAATGAGCACTCCCTACAGCAACTAAGCGCATTTTTGGAGGCTCAACAATCTAGTCAAACCCTTTCCATGCCTATATTGTCATTTTATTTGAGACAAAAGGATGTGCCTGAAGGTAAGTCTTTAACATAATTGACATAAGTACCATTACCATCATTTGAACCTTTTTTTGGTAAAGTAAATTAATATTTAAATTAAAATAGTACAGTCATGTTTGCAAAATCTTAAAAAAATTGCGAGCGGTTATTTCGTTTTCAGTCCCTATCAGTTGTTTTTAGTTTTAGTGCCATTATCGTCTAAACTTTAGTCACTAAAGGGATCTTACTTCTTTTATATAAAAGGAAGGCTGTAGACAGTTCAACGTGGTTGTAAGTGAATACTGTCATGATACATTCCAACATCAACCCAGAATTACAAACATTGGCACCTCCAGATGTGTTGCCTACTTTTGGATATTTTGGCAATGGACTTGAAGAAAGGGTTGGGAAAATAGGGATAAGATAGGATGAGATGAGAATGGGCTCTGGCACATCTCAATCACTATTGAAACATATACACATACATTGGGGAATAGAATAAAGTGGTAAATGCAGTAAATTTTAAGGTAGTGGTCTGTGGGTAATGTGGATAGTCGAGTGCACCCAGCGACTGTGGGATTGCAGCCTCCCATAATGAGGATAACATCTTTTATATTACTTTATCTAAAAAATCTGATGTTAGATCATGTCTATATAAACAGAATCTATAAATAACGAATTTTACGGTAGAAAATCTTAACCATTTCAATAACTTAGTCCATACCGACAATAATGTCCCTTTGATCAGATAATGTCACATTTGTTTATTTTGAGATAATATTTGGTTTTAAATTTCAAAGCTACTTTCCTTTCAAATTGAGGTAATTATCTGCCTTAGGGACACATTATGGTACATCATAACTAGATATTATTTAATAATGAAAAATAACTGCTAAGTTATTTTTCATCTTATTCACTTAATACTTATTCATCTCTCTTTTTCTAGGCGAATTCAAGTTAGTAAAAGTTAAACTAAATGGGAACAATGTTAGAGAAACAGTGATAAAAGTATTAAGTGCCTGTGATATATCAACTAATTATGTAGACAAAATACCAAGAAGTACACCAAAAGAAGGATTCAAGTAAGTTTTATATATATTTTTAAATGAAATATAATTCACAGCTTGAATTTAGTATGAAACAAATCAGGTTGCATTATGCGGATTGGCCATTTTTTAGTTACAGATAGTAGGTGAAGAGATTATTTTTTAAACTGAAAGATCTGACTACTCATTTAAGCACAATGTTTCTAATAACTGAGATAACAATATAATAATAACAAGCACCAAAAATTAAATTTTACACAGAGTAAAAATAAATCCTCAGTGTGTAATTTTACTATTGAATCGGGAATTAAATAAATAAAATAAATAACACCACACTCAATGGGTCACACTAGGATTCTCTTTAGGAGTAGGGGGAGGATGGCACCAGAGGCGCACACAAAGACAAAAAATTACTTTTAGAGATATATTGAAAACCCAGTTTCATATTTTTACCATATGAAAAGTAGCCCAGTGGAAACCCATAACTGTAAAATATCAATTTTAAGAAAAACTTGACCTTTTACCGATTTATATTCAGTTTCAAATTTATATTGTGGATAACTGTTTCTGTTTGCAGTAAACCAAATCTTGCTAAAGCATACCAAGAATACCAAGATGGATTTGAACAAGCAACTCGAATGAAAAAAAAAGTTGAAGAAAGAAAGGCCATTAACAATGTTGTGTGAGTGTAATTCTACTATAACATACTTTTATTTAAACAATTAATTCCTTTGTTTATTTTTAAAAAATTAAATTAAACTGGTAATTTCTAGGGAATGGATTTACGAAAACGGTGCTGTGGCAAAAGAAAAATATGAGTCAACAAGTGCCACTAGAACTCAAGTGAAAACTTTGATTGATCAACTGTGCAAAAATTATGGTATCAAAGAAGTTGGTAAAACCAATGTGTATGTTAAACTAAAATTATAAAATTTCTCTTATCTATAGTCATATGGATTTTTATAATTTAATATGATGTTATATGATTTTTATTATTAAATAATAATTATGAAATAATCTGTAATATTACATTAAAATTAATAAAGGTATAGCATTGTATTATCATGCTATATTTTATAATTATAAGAAAAAATGACACATGCCTTACTGGTATATTTTTTACGTTTATTTAGGTTAAGTATGAAAGTGGATGGAATATAAGTCATATAAGGGGTGGACTTCAAAGCTTGGCCTCGTTGGCTTCACAGCACTCCAAAGCTATGAAGAATTTAGAAGGTATCAATGTATATATTTTTATTGAAACATTAATTATATAAGTGGAAGCTATAGTTAGACATAAGTTAATTACTTAATTAATTTAAACTTTGCTATTTAAACAATAAAATAAAATCATAAAATGTGGGTGTCCCAGATAAAAGGATTCATATAGGCCGAATTGCAGTTATGGCTATATTTGGAAACTAGAATACATGTCTAACCCCATAGCGTAAAAAAATCGATAGAAGTAGAAATAAAATATATGTTTCGAAAAAATAGAACACTAAATTTGATCTAAAAAAAGCATTTTCACTTGGCAGTTACGCCCTTTTTGACTATAGTGGGAAAAGAAATTAAAGGAAAGTTATTAAAGTCAATAATGACCATGTCGTCCGTTAATTAATCTTATTAAATGTTTCAACTTTCAGGCAGGACAATAGTGTTGGGGCAATTCACGGGAGTCAGCTTAGACGGGGACGTATTCCTCAACATTATTGATGTCAGGAACAAGTGGCTTTCTGTAAGCAAATATAGACTATACAACTTGCTCGGAAATTTAATACAAATCAGTGTTAATTTAATATGTTCTTCAATTTCAGCTAATTAAAAAGGTAAGCCAGGAAGATGGCGCATTAGCAGCGATACCAAATTATGAGAAAACTTTGTCCAGTATACTGCGAGAAATACACATTTGTAGAAGGTAATTAAGAGATTTTTTTCTTTTATTTTTTAAAGATATTTTCAGTTTAACTGAATTTTAATGCAACTTTTTTAACTTTAATTAAATTTAAGTTGTTTAAACTTTAATTTAACTCCTTTTACTTTAACATTAATTTAATTTGTTTTATTTTAGAAAATTCATGCCGAAAGTATCCGCGACTCAGTACTGCAGTCACTTGAGACAATTGATCACTTCTATCGGCGACTTCCACGGTCGGGGGAAGAAGTTCCCAGCTTCGGTGCCCGAATCTCTTAGCAAATATCAAATTGTTGTTGAACCGTGAGTATAAAGCACTACCTCTATAAAGTGCACTATTTAACTGTGAGAAAAACCGATGGGGCAGACGAGTCGTTGAATGGAGGCGCGCTGTGGGACGCCTTCCCACCAATATAGTTACATTTTTTTTTCCCAGGGAAGCCGGCCCGCTGATGGTCTCACCGACTGGCCAGTTCATCACACCATCTTCTTGTCCAGCGGACGAATTGATGGCATACATTGCAAATCACCTCGACGAAGCGTTGCTACTTCTTACCGAGTACAACATGTGAGTTTGTCCACCTCCAATATACCTTAATAATATTACATAATTTTTTATCGAATATTAGTCGTATTGAAAGATTTGTAATAGTTCATACATACAATACAATAGATAATTAGGTTAGATTTTATTATTAAGTATAATAATAGTATAGAGATACACCCTCTCCGACTTGCTACACTCTAACAGGGTCTGTGTATAATAATAAAAATAGTCTACCTGGTGGTAAGTAGGTACTGTCGCCGTGCGACATCAGCAATGCAGTCGTATTTGTCAAGAATGACAAACGTTATTATACCCCCGAAACAGGCCGAAAAGGGTTTGAAAAAGATCAGGGAAGGTGGGGGATAAGGGAATATAATGAGATGAGTTTACCTCATCTCATTATTCTCTCCATTCCTTGGGTAGATAGTAGAAGGTAGGATTGGGAGTACAGAGTATAATGGGAAAAAAGTTTATTTATTTTATCTATTGTAAAAAAAATATTGATAAATTGTATGTACAAAAAACAAGCTTAACGCCTTGAGGCATTCTCTAGCAGGGTACGGGTTTAACAGGAGGTGCTAAATGTTTATTTCTTTTATCCCATTTTATAATCTACTAGCGACCAGCCCTCGCTTCGCTTCGGTTTATAATTTTCTTTTTCAAAATTTCAAAATAAAAATTTTGCCTATATTAGACACGGATAATGTAGCTTCCTATTTGTGAGTTTTTTTGAAATCGGTTCAGTAGTTCCAGAGATTACCTCCAACATACCCACAAACAAACACACGATTTTACCTCTTTATTATATTAGTATAGAAGTATAGATAAAATTGGATATGAGAAGGAATTTCGCGAGCCTTGCGAGAATGGTAACTTACTCCGATATATTTCCCATTCTGCCTACCTTTTTTTCAAATGCACCCAGGCAGCGCAGCAACAGGCCTATCAATGTTCTTCAGTTTAGCTGGTGTTGGCATATCTCGCTCATGTACTTAGCATAGTATGGCATAACATTCACGAACAAGACTGTCTGTTTATTTCTATAAACAAAGACAATACTTATTTGTTCCAGTAACAAACACGTGGAGAAGGCACTGTACATGGAAGTTAAGGAAAGGTTCGGTCTACTAGAGCTACACAAGGACGACAGCATCACCCCGGCGTTGATGATCCTGTGCTGCCAACGGCTGCTCACAAGAATAGATAGGATTAATATGGTCAGTTGGAACACGACATACATTATGGGTACTCATCTTACAGCATGATTACAACAGTATACTCTACTTTGCAGCAAGATTACAGCAGGGTAGCTAGTGTTGAGCATTGATTGCTCGACACTCGAGCACTGAGTGAGCACTAATGAATTTAACTTATTTTTTCATAGAATAGGTGGCAGACGAGCGGGCGAGCCACATGATGGTAAGTGGTTAACCGCCGCCGATGGACACCTGCAACATCAGGGGACATGCGGGTTTTATTTTATGTGTTTTCTAAAAGGACGCTTTTTCATTACATTTTCATCAAATTTTTAATATTTGATAGTCTTAAACCCTTGTTGTAAAAAGTTAGTCTAAAACTATTACGGTTCAATATGGTTCAATGATACCATAAGGGCCTTTCTCACCACCTCCTGATACTTTATCGGAATATATCAGAAAGTCAGTATCAGCTAGATTTAATTGGCAGATAATTTATCTATCAGATTTTATTATTACTTTATCAACCTCATCTTTTCCGGTCGTGTCGTGGCGACCGCTGCTCGCTCCATTCTCGCTTATGATGAATGTGTACATGCTTCGAATCCTCGCTCGCATGCTGCGTTAATCTGAATTTTTAAATAGGTCAGTTACATAACAGGGGCTTCATGCTTCAGAGGGGAATCCCCTAACAAAAACAGATTTGAACGATTGCTCCGGAACTATTTAATGCATAATTAGTGGTTTATAAAGATTAGAATTAATATAGAAGAATCTCAGTTCCATACGGCAATTCTAAATACAGTCCTACTGATTAAATATGTTAGTCGGCCATCTTCGTACTCCGCAAACATTACAGCATGATTAAGTAAGAAAAGAAACAATCATCTAAACACATTCAAGAGTCCAATTTGTAACCACTCTATGTTATATAGTATCTGAACGTTCTGTTGCGGCCGCAAATACGAAGATGACCGACTGGCTTATTTAATTAGTACTACAATAGCCATTTAATTTTTAAGACATCATATTTGGCATTTTAGAGCATCATATTTTTTAGGACTTGTATGTCATAGATATATACGAGTAATATATCTATAGTTATATATAACCCTGACGTTACATGGAGCATAATACCGAGTAAAATTCTATAATGGTGCTACATGTATTCTCATGTTATCGGATTAGTACAACTCTATTTCTTTGGGATAGAGTTGAGATTGCTTCAACACGACATATCAAGTGATCGCGTACTCAGATGCCCTAAAATGCCTCGTACCCCTCTTAATAATTAATCTCTTTTCAACAAAACTCTTTTGTTATTGTTACAGAAACTGCGAGGCAACATCTTGTACATAACTCACTACTACTCGATGTTGTCGGAGGGCATATTATGCATACCTTGGAATTTCAAATAGATACCAATTAGAAGAAAAAAATGTAAATACATATTTTAGAAAGTATTTAAGTGTTTTTACAATGTAATCTAGATCAACTTATATTTGAAGACGAATTATTAAAAAAGTCTCATTAAAAATAAAACACTTGCATGATTGAAAAATAATATATTTACAAATTTATTGTGATTTAACAGTCTTTATCCATGTAACATCTAACTAAACACTCATCAATTTTGTCATGATTTACGATAAATATACTTTCATTTTTTTTATAAACAATCCATAGCCGACGATAATAAAATATATAAATTAGTCACATTTTAGCTTTATACATATCTAAGTTCTAAACTTATCAAATACCATAAATATATTTAAGATAATATAAATACAATGTGATGAATAAAATTATTTTAATCCTTTGAACGCCAAAATCCCCTACGCATAAAATAGTCAATGATTGAATAATTTCTTTAAAAATTGACAATTTCCAAATCTACGTTGTATTTACGTTTATAACAATATAATAATAAAAACTCATATACTTACAAATAATCATCTATGTGACAACGTCATTTCTTTTGCATATTTTTAAGTAATTATTTTTTAAACTAAACTTAATAGGGACAAGGGAAGGATATAGCTCTCTTATTTGACGTGAGCAAGGCTTTCGATCTCGTGAACCATGATAAATTGACAGACAAGTTGTACGAATACGGCGTAAGAGGTACAGCACATTGCAAGGAAGATATCAATGTATCGAAGTTACCAAAACATGTAAAAGTTTAGTAATGCATTTAAAAGGGTTGTTACACATCTGATTACAGACTAAATATCCATGGAGGTAATAAATTAGGTCCTAACGTAACAAATCATGAGTCGAGATTATTTGCTGAAGATATTACAATACTTATAGGAGAAAATAACAAAGCTACAAATATAAATAAAACTGAATTTGAAATTGAAGTAAATATGACTGTTGAAAAGTTATTAAATGGATGAATACAAATGATTTAAAGATAAATATAGACAACCAAAATTATGGAATTCTATACATATTAAAAACTAAATATTACTTATGACAGCAAATAATGGAGTATGTACAATGTACCAAATTTTTAGGGTTACTTATTGACGAAAACTGCAATTGGATACTGCGTGTAGCATCGCTGTGCGACAGACTTGGTAAGTTTGCTGATATGCTGAAGCGCTTGCGATAAATATCTTCGATTGAGACTGCCTTGCTCGCGTATCACACACGTAGCACCAGTTCTACAGTACGGCCTCATCATATGGGGAAATTGCACCAATATAGAAACAATATTTATGATGCAGAAAAAGTGTATGAGATCACTGTGTGGCTCCGATTACTTGGATCCCTGTAGACCTCTATTTATAAAATATGACCTACTTACACTTACTGGTCTGTATATAAAACATCTGTTTGTTAAAGAACAGCCTGAACATTTTTCGATGAAGCAAACTATTTCTGTAATAGAGCTCTGCAATAGACCAACCAATAACGTAGCAGTGTCCACTTTTAAAATAGTACAAAAACAAATTGTATGGCTGCAAAAATGCATAACGCTCCAGACAACTTACGTACACTATCGGGGGGTATTGTTTTAAAAAAGCTATATTGGCTACAAGTGTCTAGTCATAGAATGTCACTATTCGATTAAGGAATACCTATTATCACAATAATATTAAATATGTACAGGCAAAAAAAATATATGTGACGCTGTACTCGTAAATTAAACAAAATATTATACATTGTAATGATTAAATTTATTAATATTAATATTGAATTAGAATAATTTAATGACATTAAGATATTTGAATATTATTATTTATTTATTATTTGAATATTTATATAATATTTGCACGCTTTAATGTAAGCAGATTTTGAAGGAAAATATTAATAACAATTAACACCTAATGTACCTAACCAAAATCTCAAGCAAATAAATAAAAAAATCATTTCGTTTCAAATACTGACTTCTCTCAAGTCGACAGTGGTGTGGTGATCATAATAATCGTAACATCATCATATCATAACGTATTTTATCGCATTTTTTATGGATGACGTTGGCATTCAAAGGGTTAAAATCTCCTTATTGAAAGTCACAAATTGACATGTCAAAAATTTTACGCCAAAGTGTGATGTATGCATAATACAAACGCTAATATTAATTTATAATACTCATCAGAGAGCGAAATATGAGATAACCTTTTTAGTAGATCATGTGGTAGGATTACACTAGACTGTGTTTGGTATATACAATATGAGACAGGTATATACAATTCGGTATCAATGCTTTATATGTTTAACTCTGTTTGTTTTTACTACATGCAATATTCGATGGAAAAAACACCAATATTTGATAAAACGGAATTATAACCACCATAGCCAAATGATTAATCACCAAACGAACAAAAACAGATACCTATAAAAACAGAAATAAATATACGGTCTCTATATACCTTGAAATTAAAAACTCGCGACAAACTACAGAAATCCTATAATGACCCTAAATCGAGCTCTAAGCACCTGCTCACCTACACGCAAAGTGAGATGCACATGATAGAACTAAAGTTTTATTTTAGAAAGATTTCGAACAAATTTAGCGATTTCTTAAACTTCGGAAAAAATCATTACTACTCGAGTAACAGTGACCAATAAACGACAATATTGTATAAAAAGTTGTGGATGAAGTGGGACATTTCTTAAAAACCTCAAATATATTTCATAGAAATTATGACAAATTAGCAGTAGTAATTCCAAAATTGTGACGGTAAAAGATACAAAAAAATCCAAAAAAATAAACGTCAATATAGAGGTTCAAACAAAAAAATACTTGCACATTTATTAACACTGAATCTCAACCAGGAAAACTAACAACTTTTATTCTAGGATTTTTCAAATTCAATGATCTTACGTTCAAAGTAATATAAAATTATTTTTATGTTACCTAAAAATGTAACCTATTCTGTGAAGCGAAAAAATACGCAGTTATCAAACTGTTCAGAAACAAAATTGCAAGCGGGTGATGTGTTAGACTAAGATAAAGAATACAAAAGAGCAACAAAGTCAGAGACTTCATATAAAACAATTAACTGTCTGTCTATTTTTGGGGAAAAATCAAGTTCAGAAAGAAGTTTTATGTTAGAACAAAAGATGTTAGTTTTACTTATGGAAATTCAGTGTGTAGAGTGCAGATATTTTATATTGAACCCTGTGTGAAAACGATATATTGTTGGATAGATCTCGTGAAACACCAATTTTGTTTGATTTTTTTCTAAAATACGGAATATAGCGCAATTTTTAAACAGGAGCGAACTGTCTGTTGGATTTTTATTCATCAAGAAAGTGTTAACGGCCTACTAGCAGTCTATGTACACCTCTAAGAATACATGTGCATTATATAAGAAATAAATACTCTAGTAACACATAAAAGGCGAACATAAGAAGCAAATTGAATATCAAAAATAAAAAGGTCTCCATATATCAGTGTTTCTTGTTATGTTGCACGATGACCAGTTTGTTCTTCTCTTTCGTGACTTTAGCTGCCGGCATGCTGGTGGCAGGCATTAGTTGGCGTAGGTTCTGACTTGGTATTACGGGCGCCTGCAAGTAAAAATAAACATATCCCTAAGGACACGGTATCGAAACAAAAGTATCGATATCCCAAAGTATTGAAACGTGAATAACCAAAAATATTGATATTTGCCTATAATTTTCAACAAAATTTTCAGTACCAATTTATTATATAAATAAATGCGTACCCATGGCGCTATTTTATTAGCTAGTTAGTTATGAACAATTCAGTCTCGTACATTTTGGAGAAAATAATGCTGGAAATAGACTATTTCTCCAACCCGGATCGGCGAGCGAACGCGCTGTGTGTGACGATAAACGACGTAACTATATAATCCATGCCTCTCGCTTTGTATCGGATTCTGACCTCCAGGTTCCATTCTTATCCATAGCTTGAGGTAAATGAACGTTTTACAGTACGTCGGTGCTAGATAAGACAAAACGTCGCTGTCGTTGGTGTCAGAAAAATATTTTATCGTGTACACCAGGGGTGGCCAACTTGTTGAGAGCAGTGTTCTACTTTAAAAAAATCTGAGTTCTTGCGATCGACTTAATTGTGCTTTAGTGGGATGAATAAAACAATAATAAGATAGCTTTTTATATTATTTATAAATAGGTAAAATTAATCAATAGGAAACAAAAATAATGAGAAGTTTGTGCTTTCATATCTTCTGTCAAATTAACAAAATCTGGAGTAGGCATAATTTGATAATGTCAATCTTATTTATTTCAAATATTATTTATGTTAAACCAATTGATTTCCTTTCACGATCGATCGCTCTGTCTTTGGCGATCGATCGCGAACGACTTGTTGGCCACCCCTGGTGTACACGGTAAGGCCCGTCTAATTTTTTCTCAGCGTGTACAAGCGCCCCGAAGTACCTGAAAGCACCATCTTACCGGCGGACACCTGGCGAGCAGTTTCATGCGGTCCATCAGCCGCATCGCGTCGTCCGACGTCTCCGAGTCCGTGGTCATGCCTAGCGACAACGCACGCTCCGTGTTAGCGGCGTCCAAGAACCGTTGCAATGACTGGTAGTGTCTAAAATGATAAAGACGTTTTAATATTATATAAATATGAATTCAATATAATATAATTTTTTTGTTAAAAATCGTTTTTTCAGACTTTATAACTTTATACATAAACTTTAATAAAGAATTAAATGCTGTCGATATTATTGGGCTATCGCGTCCTAAATTTAACAACATGGTGGGTGAAACGTTATCTTGTTAGGTTACAATGTTTTTATTCAACACATTACTTTATTATATTACAGAACAGTAGGTCGGAATGTAAATCTATTCATCTTTACAATACAGTCAACAGAGTATTTCATTATTATTTAGATGCATATTAAATTACATTATTACAATTACAATAAATCACATTGAATTTCATTAAAATAACAATAATAATTACATCAATATACTAATTAAAATACAAAATACATTAAAGAAATAATAACAGTCATAGGCAGTGGTTTCAGAATAGGACACTCGAATTTACCACTTACACTTCTCAGGTTACTGTTAAGTACATAGATAGATTTACTAACAATTATATGGATTACCTGCGTTAGTAACAAATGGATTATTATATTTATTATACTCGACTGATATTCATGTGATCGCGAATTCAAACTTCAATCGTCGACCCGTACCACTGAGTCTCTAAACTCAGTACGAATTGTGAAAAAAAGTAGTTACAAACTTAAGCATAATCTATCTAAAAATACATATAAACTTATACATGTATATAAAAACTATATATTATAAACTTATACATATAATAAAATCGTAACAAAGCCGTCTTTACATGAAAAATCGTTGCAGTAGACATGTAACACAACGAACATGGTCGTAGTAAAAACGAACAATACAGCATCCAACACAACCATTTTTAGAATTTTTGTTTGTGTGAACTAGAACGTAAAACTAGAACTACATTACGTAAAAACTACTCGACGGATTTTAATGAAACTTGTCATAGCTATAGCGTGTATCGGGTTAACATTTAGGGTACTTTTTATCCAAATCCTGTGTAGAGTTGCCGCAGGAATTACACAAAAGTTCACGAGAACGAAATCGCTGGCACCGCTAGTTACATAATACAAGTATGTACAATTTATTTCCTAAGCGCTGTGGAGTTTGTATAACAAATAATTAAATAAAGTGTGCATGTGCAACCTGGTGTGATTGTGGGCTCCTAGCCGCTGCATGTGCCGCCAGGCGGCAGCAGCCCGCGCTCGCCACGCGGCCGCTTCCTCGGCCGCGGCCGCCACGCCTGCCTCTAGCGCGGCGCACGCACTACGCAAGTCCACTACCTGCACAATTGCATCAACTCATAAGTAAAGAACTAACAAAATGACATTTTATTAGTTATGCTGGTTGTAATATTTATATAGTTTGTAACGTTTTGTGGGATGCACTGTTTTTTCTTAGGGAAAAGTAGGTGGCAGATCAGCAGACAGTTCACCTGACGGTAAGTGCATACTGCCGCCCATTGGCATCAGCGCTACACAGAAACATATCGGTCCAAAATGACAAACATTGGTCTGCCCCTGGATGCGCTGCCTACCTTTGGAGATTTAAAAGAATGGATTTGTAGGAAGGGTTAGGAAAATGAGATGGGACAGGACAGGGATGAGGTTTGACATATCTCACTCACTACTGAAACACGTACATACATTTGGGAAATAGGATAAAGTGGGAAATGCAGTATATTCATAGCCAGTCGAGTGCACCCAGCAGCTGTGGGATTCAGCGTGCCCCTCCCGATATCACAATAAGAGAAATCTTTATATTTATGAAATGCAACATCTGTCTGTTCACTTATAACTTGGGTTCTACTGAACGGATTTGATGCAGTTTTCAATATTGTGTAGTTTAGTATATGTATCACGCCAGCAGAGCCATGGGTAAAAGGTTAATTACAGTACTAATTACAGTATTAATTACAAATAAGAAATATTAAAGTACCAGTTGCTATAATTTGTTGTTCATTGAAGCAACACACAACACAGGTATAACAAAATTATAGCACTAAATTGTCATGTTTTGAGCTACCATAACATGACTGACTATATTGCTAGATTGCAATATAACTAACTGCATCAAATGTTGCCTGTATAAATGTGTATATAATTTTGATAGGACATTACACTGAATGATTCAAGACACAAAGGTTGTAGAATTATCCTTTCAGTTTACAGAAAATATCTTATTACATTATCTAAGGGGTTATACAGAAACGTCTCACCTTCTGAAAGTACCTATAGAGAAGAGATTTTATCTCATCATGGGACAATTTATCTAATCTCGCCATTAACATCTGCTCGCCGCGGCTTCTCGAGTCCTTGTTGTCCTGTGAGTCAGACGGCGACTTGCCACAGATCAAATTGTTTTTGTATTCTATTGCCGTGTCTATAGCTTCTATGGCCTCTTCACATTCAAGTAGCTTGCGCTCCTAAAACATTAATCATAAAATATTATGGACCTCTCTACATAATATGTAAATAGTAACAAAGATATCTGGACATCTTTGAAAATAATTTTATGATGATATTGCTATCCTACAGGACAAAACCAGAATTTTAGGATACTGAAGTTTTATTTGAAAACGGTTCCATAATTTTGAAAATATAACACAAGGAAATACAGCTTTTGTAACTGAAGGTTTAAAATTTACAATTCAGTCTACAATACCAACAGGGTACCAAAGTGGGAAATTAAAAAAGAGATACAGAATATCATATTTTGGTTTCTATTGTATTCCTGTTGAGAATGATGTCAACATGGGCATAAAACACTTTTTAAATTCTAAAGTATACAATGAAAACTTTTTATCAATGCTCTATGACAACTCACCTCTGAATCTGAAAGTGATTTATACAACTTCCTCTTATGACCTAAACTACACCTTTGTTCGTGTAAACATTCTCGTGTTTTTCGCAAATTTTTAATCTCCTTCCTCAACATCAATTCTTTTTCCTTCGATAGTTCTAAATTTTCTAAATCATTAGTCTTTTCTTTCAAAATACTGTCCAGTTGTGTAATTCTGTGTGTAAAATGTTTTAGTGAGTTGACTTTCTTATCTTTAACCTCTACAGAAGATTCAGAAAGTTCATCCAATTTCATTTTATCCTTAACTAATTCTACATCAAGAGTATTTTTACGTTTTTCATCCTTTTTAATTTGTCTCTTAATTTGTTCAATTTGTTTTTTATACAATTTGAGGCTGTTTTCATGTTTCTTAATTTCTTTACTTGTATTTTGGTCTACAACACTAGATTCTTCACTATCATCGTGTTGCTGTCCATAACGCTCCAGTGCCAACTTACATTGTTGAAACTGATGTAAAAGTTGAGTATTATTTTTATCTACATTTAATTTTGATAATATAACAGCAAAATCTGCTTTTGCTTCAAGATATTGGTTTTTAGTAGATGCCAAACAAGACTTATTGAACAATGTTTTGGAGAGATCATCAATCAGTCTTTCCTTTGCAATACAAAGATTTATCAATTCTTTTAACTGTGTTTGACTACTGTTAATTTCTTTTGAAAGTTTCCTTGCTAAAACTTGTTTTTGTGTATATTTTTCCTTTGTCATTTTATACTTTTTACCTATTTCTGAAGCCTTTGGTGTATCAATCATTTTCAGTAACTCTCTTTCTATTAACTTTGGTTCTGGATCAAGATCCTTTTGGTGAGATTCAATGAGTATCTTTTCAGTTTCAGGTGAAATTGCTTTTGCTGCAACTTTTCTTAATAGCTCCAGTTCTGCTCCTGATAAACTTTCACCAGGCTGAATAGTCCTTCTACGCCCAGAATTAGATTGAGATGTCATTATAGGCAGTGACTGAGACCCACTTGTTTCTGATATAGTGATATCATCAGAGTCAATGTGATTTAAATATTCCTCACATCTATCTGCAAATAGTTGATCATTCTTTTCTCTGAAGTACTCCATAAACTTATCAAGCTTATCCTGGAACACTGTCTCAGAGTGGCTGTCCTCTGTATCTGACTCTTCATCTGACTCACTGGGTTCACTTGGTTCTGTATCTTCAGCTATTCTAGGCAAACCTTGCTTCGAAGCAACATCCTTATTATCAACTGTGTCGCCATTTAAACATTCATCACATTCTGCCTTTAAGAATAACCATTCACTGACTTGATTGATGTCAGTCTCAGATAAAGATTTAGACTGTAATATTTTATTGAATAGTCCCTCTGCATTTGATACTAATTTAATCCACTGAGCTGTAGCAAATTGTAAGTTAAAATTATCAGATGGCTGTAACATGGTCCTATCTGAATACACAGGAGTATTGTTGTCAGCAAATAAGTTGACTGTAACAAAATTCTTAATACCCCTGCAGCACAAACACAAATTTAATATCTTCAATGTGTCTTGATAGTCTTCAGGGTCTGTACTAATACAACCAATCACCCAAGTGAAGGCTCTGCCACCAAAAGAGTCCCTAAGCATTGCTGTCAGTATACACTGGTCATAATTTATTTGTTTTGGTGGATTTCCTGCCAGTAATTCCTTAATAATATTTTCTAAGGCAAAAAGACCTGATTCGGGGTAAGCTGCAAGGTCACAGAAGCTGGCAGTAGACATTCTATGGTTTAGAACACCATTGGTGCCAACCCACTTCTGCTCCATGCTTACTGTAAACACTGTATGATTGTTCCCTTGACATCTTTGCCTCCATCCTAATTGCAAGTACTGAAAAGCTTCCTCAACATTACAGCATCTAACCAAACCTCCACCGAGCACATCAAATATGTTATTGTTAACCACTTGCATCCATGTAATATGTAATATAAATTCCCTCTCAGGCATCTGATTTAATTTATGAAATATGTCAGTGAGAAAACGGGGGACAATTCCTTGGTCACATTCACTGTGTATGCATTCAAAACCTGGAAAGAAACAAAAACCTTTGGGTAGCATGTACTAATTTACAGCTTTGATTGATTAGATAAAATTGGTTCGAAGGCATTTTAATAAAAAAATCTCAAGAGGCTAAAGTATATAGTATCAAAAGTAATAAAACTTTTGACTGCCAAAGCACAGAAAATGCTGTCTAAAATAAATCTAATTAAAAAGTTATACTATACCATCAAGTTACAGAATGACTGGACATAGTTATTCAAATTACATCCAACCTATAGAATATTATTGTGCAGAAATAACAGGTTTTAGTAGACAAACGATAAAAAAAAATGGTTGAAGTTGGTATCCTTAGGACACCAAGTTTTATTAGAAAAAAGTTATCAGACCTCTTGAGATCTTATTTTGCATAAAAATGTTGACCTGTAGATTCTACCTATACATGTGACAAATTTGACATGTTTTGTGGGTTGGATTTAGTTGTCCGATTCTAAAGATAAATATATACCTGGCCCAAATAATGTGTACGTTTTTCCAGTCTTAGGTTGTCCAAAAACTACAACAGAAGTATCACATCCATCCAGAAAGCAGTTAATTTGAGGTATCATAAACGAATTGAAGAGGTAGGGTTGAGTACAATCCACAGGTAAAGCTCTGTTTACGTGAAATGTTTGTCCACTCTCTGTGATTACAATTTGTGTCACTGGATTACTAAATATACATTGTGTAGAGTCCGCAAGATTCGGTGGTTTCAATCGAACCGCTATTTGTACCGGGATATCCATTGTTTTAATTTTTATACAATAAAACAAATCTAAACTTGTAGTTTTGAAAAATAATGATGCACTATCTGAAGTTCTACCACTATAAATGTTACGCAAATACCAGCTACACCCAATCAAATGCCATATTTGTGTATTTTTAACATAGTTTTAAAAATTTAACAAAATAACACTAATGGTCAAGATCAACGCAACTAATATAACAAGAGTAACAAGCAGTGTGACCGTTTTAAAAAATGGTGATCTACTAAAACTACAAGGTGCCAGTACTAAATAATACCAAAACACATGCTGAATTATACTAAAAATATACTAAAATAAAAATAAAAAGTAGAAGAGGAAAAATTGAATTAAAACACTTATTATCAGTTACTTTTTTTAATTTTACCAATTACACACCTTCATTATACAGACATATTAATATAATAATAAATATTTACAATAAGTTTTATTACAAATAATCAGTATTCGACGGATTATTTTTTACCATATCTTTCGATGGGTCAAATGAGACACAACCTACACTCCCTTCACTTAGACCTTGCTTAACATGCAACAGGCACGCAATATGTTTAGCTAGAAACCTGTTTCTGTATTTAGTTTTTATATGATTAACTTTTGAAAAAATTCTTTCGCATTCAGCGTTTGAAATGGGTATGCACATTAGACATTTTACAAAATTAGTCAAATTTTTGTACTTAGGAACATTTTTACTGTTAACAATACAACTTAATTTGCTCCAAAACTGTTCAACATTTACAGCACTAGCACTACTACTAGAACCACACATCAGGTTTTCTACCTCTGAATCATACTTAATTTGACGATATTCCTCGTCAATTAATTGTCTTACTGTATCATTTGTAGTAATGTTCGGAAACCTGTTCATAACGCTGATAAGAGATGTAAAATTTTCATAAGCCGCTACTTGTGGGTCTATGAAACGTAACTCGGAAAATATTTTTTCATTAATGGGAAATCGACATTTAAGTTGAGTACCTACATAACTCTATCAAAAAGCTTTGACACCTTTTTAAAAAGTCTCTAATTACGATACTACTGTTACTTGGTTGATTTCTTAACAGCGCTATTTCATTAGATACTTTTATACCTAAGTATATCTCATGTAATTCTACAAAATTTATATTACTATTAGGATCTATGTCCTCAATAGCAGTGGCACGAATGTAGCTGCTTTTCATGTAGCAACTTAATATTGTTTTAAACATGTCAGTCAAATCCCGATAAAAAGTATGAACAACACATGCATTACCTTGAAAAATTATGTTAAACTTGTTGACTATATGCAAAATATAATCTAAAAACAAAAAGTAGAGCTTTATTTGTTTATTTTCGAAACTTTCATGTAAAAAAATCGCAGAATGGCTAGGGTTATGTTCTACGAGATGTTCTTGCTGAAAATACAGCTGAAGTGCATTCCACTGTTCTACTATGCGATTTACACAGCCGTGTAGGGAGAGCCAACGTATGTCGTAGTGACGTAAAATATTGTGATGCTCTGATTCTACAAAGGTCTGAAATTCTGCAAATTCTCTTTTGCGTTTGCTACTATGCCAAAATAATTATAGACTTCTTTCACAATTTGATCCAATGCTTTAGGCAACTTTTTACAGGCATAACTTACAGCTAATGCTGATGAATGACATGCACATTTTACAAAAATACAATTAGAATTGACCGACTTAATCTTTGCAACCACACTATTATTTCTGCCAAACATTACATTTGTTGTATCAGCTGCAAATCCTAAAATATTTTCAATGTTTAAATTTAATTCTCGCAAACTTTTACACAGTGAGTTAAAAATATTTTCAGCAGTTTCACTTGATAGATTCACAGAACATAAAAATTTGGTTTTTACTGTATTATCCTGGACGCTATAAAACTTTATTGCAATGGCAAGTAATTTTTCTGTTGTAATGTCTGTGCTTTCATCTATAATTAATGAAAAAGTAGCAGCATTACCTGATAAACTTGACGTATTTTTTATATCGGTTAATAACTGCTTTTCAAATGATGGCGCCATTACGTCGTAAACTAACTGAGCAGATTTAGTGCGTTTGCAGGAAAAACCCTTTGCAATTTCCGAATCATAAAACATTTTGCTGAATAAATCGCTGAGATGATCCATGGCCCGAAATGGTATGTTATGTTCTGCCAACGCTGCACAAAATATAAGCTCTGCTTTTCTTACTTCTTCAGATATGGGTCCTTTCCTTTGAAATAATTTATCGATCTGAAAATAAACAGTATTTGATTAATTTTCCTATCGTAAAAAATAAGTAAAATAACTACCTATTTCTTATCTTGGGAAACTAGTGTCTCATTCAGTTGAAAATTAATATTCTTGATAAAAATATTACATATGTTTGAACCCTGCAAAACTATCTTTCCATCCCACAGAACCAGTTCGGCATGTATGTATACCTACACTTTCATTTATGAAATCGCTTGAGAATCGATTATACATGTGTGTACAACTGTACATGTACACTGGCCAAGATCCATCGGACATCCTGTACAAGTAGGACAATTAATTTATGTGCCAAAAAAAAATATGGGACACAATAATCTTATAAATATGTTAATGGGGGCATAGCTTTCTTACCTTGGATTGTCCACTATAATGTACAAGTTTCTGCCGATGTTTTTCAGAATCTGCATGACTTTTAATTGTTGCGATTCTGCTCAAAAAATGTTGCTCCACAAGTTTTACACAAAGCGTTCTCACTATTTTTATCTTTTGTCAACCATGACGAAAATTCAGGATTTTGTTCCCACAGATCTATATTTCTGATCGTATTTGCGCTTCATTATCTTCACTACACACGCACGATAACACAGAGAGACATAAATAAAGAACAAAAAAATCCGTGGTCCCTTTTATACTTATTGCTAGGAATCATTTTTTAAGTTTCAGTAATTCCCCGCGACGTAGAGCATGTAACGTAGATATGTAGCTAAAGCACGATTCGCGGTTTTGTTAGCATTAACCGTTCGAAAGAGACAAAATGATACAGTTGCGGTAAACATCAGACAAAGACAAAATTATGTGAACGAAATACCAACGAATGGAAATTTGTGTTGCCCGCCCAACCCAAAAATATATCAATAATGTGTTTAAAAATGTTGAAAGTTTAAAAATGTACCAAAAAATACCAGAATATGAAAGGATACCAAAAAAAAAACTAAATTAGTTTTACGGAGCCCAAATTATACCAATTTGGTACTGAATATACTAAAAACGGTCACACTGAAGAGATTTCTTTTTAGATAATTTATTTGGACACTGGCATAGTTATTGGTCCACCATACCGTACTATCAGCCTATGTCTCTCCACTACCATCAGCCTACTTCGAAAGCTCGCCACCACACACGATCCTCGGCTCTTCTCATCCGACCATCATAGGCGAATTTCTTTAAGTCGTAGGTCGACCTGGTCGGAGGGCGTCCCATAGTGCGCTTCCCGGTACAACAAATAATAACAAAAAATTGTTTTTATCACTTTATTGTCCAGTTCCGCCGAAATAAGAATTGCTCAGTAAAGTGATGGTATATGTTTACTGAGGACTGTATTGGACTCGTTGGAAGAACACGAAAAAATGTAGTCTGCCGATTTTATTTCTTTATCATAAACAACACAATTATGCACTTTGAAGTTTAATAAACTGTAAACCACAAATTACGCAATACACAAGTTTTACAATAATCAAACAAAAACAACTTTACTTCTTGGGTTCCCGCCAAAAATTTGCTGTCACAAGAGTTTTTATAGCTGCGTTCCAAAATACAACCTATAATCCTGTCTCTTATTTCCTTCCTCGTTGACGTGCATTTCAAGGTCAAATGTCTCAGCAATCGACCTCCTCTCAGGACTCTCCTTAACAGTCAACCGGCTAAGCAAGTAGATTAAAAAAAATCTCTATTTAGATTGTCATAGAATGATTTTGAAATCTTTTAGAATGCAACCTTGATTTTAACAATTGCAACTGTGTTCCAAAGCGTGAGAATATCACTCATTGGCGATCAATTATGCTGCATTTCTTATTGTATGTATATGACGCACAGACGAATAATACTATATGGGTATATAATATTATTACGACGCGGGCACATGCGATAGAAAATCAGCTAAACACTTTTATATATATATATAGTGCCTTTAAAGTTTGGAAACAATCACGGCCAGGAGAAAATCGGCACCCAGAGTGGGATGATATACTCTCTTTTATGTCATTGTTACTTAAGCGCTTCTCTTTTCTGCTATGCAACGAGGTGCGTCCATGATGATTGATTGATTTTTGTTTCCTCATAATACAGCAATGGTTAAATTAGCACATTCTGCCATTGTCAAGTTATCTTAGTAACAAACAATTTCAGTCTACTCATTTAAATGTACGGATGAGCGTCTTGACGAAACGTTCGGCCAAATACTTAAATAAACGAGCGCCTGTTCACACGTTCGGCGAGATCACAGTCAGTACTTGGTCGCCGAACATGGATAACTTAGAAGTTATTGCTGCATCAGGATTATGTTTGATACATTTATACAAGTGTTACTGTTATCTAAATTACGTCCAAAAAAGGCGTAGAAAAATAAGAAAAATAATTTGGTGGATGATAGCCTGTCACCGAAACAAAACCCTCGACAGCGACTAAACTATGACGAGCATGTTTGAACAGATGTTATTTTTTTTTTTTGGAGAGGCTATATTCTTGTGGCCTTAATGGGCTTTCAAGAGTCACCGAACATGTATAGTTTAGGACGAGCGCAGAAGGCGCTCACCCAGGACCAAAAGAGTGTGCAGCAACGAACCTAGGAAAGAACGAACCTCGGCTTAGAGCGTTGCTTTGAGAGGGTACCGCGGGATCGTGAGTCGGTGAGAAACGCCTAGGCACGTGCCGATACTTGGTAAAAGTGTTGGCTGAAGGCCGGTGTGTGTTCTCGGTGTAGCGAGGGGGACGTCCTCATCTCCGCCGGCGGGGACATTGTATATGTGTAGCCTGTGAGTGTAATGTAGGAACCGCATTGGCTGCAGTAATGGGGTCGTCTAGGACGCGCCGAGGATGACGACGACGGTAACGGGTAGGGACATTCCTGTCGGGGACATAAGATTAGTTCGTATAAGACTCGGGCACAAAAACCGACATCGAGGAGAGCGCCCGACACGAATGCCGAGCTGAAGCGAGCATCCGTTTATACGTTCGTGCTCGGGCGATTTCGTCTGGTTTTGGCGAACATGTAAACTAGCCATAAAACGTACCTGTCCCTCCTATCAGTGTCCAGTCCCGTCGAAATAAGTCACTCGCTCACTAAAGCGATACTCATAAAATAGTAGTTTAGAGGTTTATACTTTATATCTTTACGCACAACCCACAGAAGAAGATTCCTTGGAACCATACGAAAAACGTAGTGCCACATAGCAGTGGGTAATCAAGACTTCTCAGAGTAGTTTAACTCACCTAATCCTACTCCGCTTGCGGATCCAACTCCTCTTAGTTACTCTTTAACTCTTTTTATTCACCTACTTATTATATTTTATAAGAGTCCGAGAGCGTTTCATTCCCGTTGCATAAGTAGAGGTGAGTCGGATTAGGTAAAAACGATACCTGTTCCACCTAATCCTAGTATTTAAAAATACTATTTCCGAATATTCCGAATCCGAAATTTATCCGAATATTTATAAAGTATGGCCGTTATTGGTTGACGATATTCTTTATTCTGTGGATTAGGTAGGAAGTATTCGACTCGATATGAAGAATATATGGACGTTTCGTTCCTGATATAAATATTAGGTAGATTTTTATTAATTTCGCGACATACAAACGATACAAAAAGTAAAGGTAAAATATATTAGTGTGCGTACTCTGTAGGTATTTATGTTTATTTGGTATCATCAATTTTTTTCTTGTTTGTTTTTAGGTACATATTTTAATTACATAGCATACAAACAATCGTGTGAATCTTATAAATGTGAGATGAAAAGGTAAAAAGTAGTATAGAATAAAAGGTAAAAATCTGAGACATGCCTATCCGTACTAGGCCCGTATACTGAATTATGGCTAGGCTAGGGATGAATCGATACTACTAAGTACTCTGAAAATAATAAATAATAAGTGTCGCGAGACTCGCGGATCACGCACGGTGCTACTCCAACAGTCAAGTTCAAGGTCAAAGAGCACTAGACAAACAATAGTTTGTCTAAAATTAAGTCCTAACTTTTTGCAATAAGTCATACTTTAGTAGAAAATGTAGTAGAAGTGTACTTTTTTCGTGGATCTCAACAGAAACAACTCTAACGACATTAGCGTTCACTCCTTACTCTTTATATCGGTATTTAAATAATCCTTTGCAGTAGATATTATCTTCCAGTTGAAGCACTTTAAAATTTACACGAAATGAAGTGGTTTGTGAAGATAAAATGTAATAAGTAAATAACCAATACATTAATATCGTATTATAATAAAAGTATTCAGAATGAAACCGATTTGCATACTTTATGTAAACATGAATTATTATTAACAGATTTATTTCACACCGATTCTGTCCCTATCGACATCGTATTAGTATCGCCTCTGCTGATGTGCCGTGCAAGACCCTCAACATACGTTATGGAGGGCGCGAGTGTGTCTTATCTAAATATACTTACTGAAACACTCCTCTCGATTACACAGTTTCTTGACAAGTTTCACGATTCATGATTATTAAGATTTCAGTGAAAAACATACTGAAATCTTAATAGGAACCCCAAAACTTAATGTACCTACAGGATAATATGTGCTTTGATCTATATAGTAAAGAAGGTGTCTGCCTCCGTCTCGCCCGTCTGGGTGTGCCACCCACATGATGGTAAGTGACTACCGCCGCCTATGGACACCTGCTATACCAGGAGTATGCGATTGCGCTGCCGATTGTATAGGTTATAATGGGCTTTGACTGGGAGATAGGTATTCCATAAAACATTTTTTTAAAACTATTGATACATCCTATTAACACGCCAAAAAAATGCCAGAATAATACAATAATAAAAGTTATATTTAGCTTACGCCTGTTAATATAGATATGTGTAAGAACAGTTTATTGCTATTAGAATCTGTCAGGCGTTCTACGATTGTGCCGTAAAATAATTGGTAATAATTTCCACGTGCTCGCGCATTATATTAAACGACTGTAAAAAAACTTAAAAATTGATTTTGACAAAATTAGTCACGTATCGGATAATTTCTTTGGCGTGTGCTTTCTTCGATCTATTTTACGTTGCTACCTTTAAACGCAATTATGCTAAAAATAAGTTTATCAGACGATCTTGCACTGCTTACAATAAGTTAAAATCGGATATTGACATATATTCTGTCATCTCCCGAGCCACTTTGATGGGGCTAGAAAACTGGGAGGTGGTGGTCCAGGAGGTGGAGGTGGCCCGGGCGGCCGGGGGAGGCTTCGGTGCCATGTTTTCAACACTCACAATTAAACTACATTATTACAAAAGGCCATCAGTCGAAAACGAACACCGCTGTATTTACGTTTGGAATGTCACTTATGTATGCACTCGTACGCCAGTGGAACCAGATTTCATTTGACGAATCTACTGCTTGTGGAGGTTAAAAGCTACTGAATTCTACCAAAAGAGAACGAGAAAATACTAAAAATCTATTATATTTTTTTGCTTTCGTGTTACAACTTAAAAACATGAATGTTTTCTTGATTAAACGATAAAATAATAAAAATAACAAAGAAACCACCATTAATTAAAGAAACCAATGTTTTTTTTTTTTTTTAAATTAAATTCTAAATAAAAATATAATTAAAAAAAATAATAATAAAATGAAACTTAAAGTTAAGATTCTTCGTCTTTATGTTGGGTAACATTGTCATAAAGCTGTTTTGAGTCCATTATCTTGATCATACTTCTGTCAGGATCAAATCTGCTACATACTCCTTCCAACTGTCGTAGCCCCTCTTTTCCATGCATTATTGCAGCAACATTATTATTATTAAATCGATTTCGATCTTGATTTTTAATCCTATTAATATCGGAAAATATTCTTTCTACTTTGGCGTTTGACAAAGGTAGTATCGTCATTTGCTTCACAAATCGGGACAAATTGCCATACTTTGGTTTGCTATTCGCATCACAGATTTGGCTGACTTCACTCCAAAATTTATCCAACATAAAAGTTTCAGACGTCGAACTAGAAGTTGACAATAAATTAGACACGGAAACATCTAATTTTAATTCCCTATATTCATTGTCAACAATTTGCATGTTTTCTGTTGCAACTAAGTTAGGAAACCTTTGGAGTATTCTTATCAGAGTTCGAAATTCACCATACACCACAGTTCATGCTATCGTTGAATCTCGCTTTTGCTTGGACTCACGACAGGTGACGAATTGACGATACGCGGTCACACAGCGTGACAGCAGCGACCGAACAGCAATCCAACCAAAAACGAAACGTCAAAGGAATAAATAACTTCTCGGAGTTAGTAAGAGTTCGTTGGAGCAATTGAGGTTTTCAACTCTTTTAATTTATTAACTCCGGAGCTACCCATCGCTAATTCGCTAGTGCCACATTTTTATTTTCTATCTTAGACAGCACAAATGCAGCATAATACTCATGTGGCGTTACTGTCAGTCGGTACTTTATTAGTTAATAGTATAGTACTTTATCGGTCGTCTAGGCAGCCTACCATTGCTATGTAATTATTATTAGTTATCAACGACCTATCATTATCCAACACCAGATTTTTCTTATCTACATTTTTATATCGCTTAAACAAGACCAATCTAATAGGTACTGATTATATTTCGCTTTTCAAACATGCTTCAACAAACGTTTTAAGATTGTTCGTATTACGTTCCATTCAGTTTAAACTTTTTGTTGTTACACTAAAATGGAAATGGAGACATTTCGTGATCAAGGACTTGATGAACCTCCCCAATACGGACTTAAATTGAAGTTAAACCATGAGTTTCCGCTGCAAAGTAGACAAATAATTAAACCGAAACCTAAACAATTATTTGACATGATGCCCCTTACAGCAAGGTAGGTATCTAAAGTTTCAATTATGTTTTGAAAGAAACCCGACCTTTTTCTTATTCGAAATTTTTTAACATTTTACTTTTAGGTACTTGAGATACTATATCGGTAAGAAAATACACAAGAAACGGCCTATAATGGATTACGTAAATATGATTTCAGCACAACGGATGTATGGTAAGTTTGATAGGAAAATTGTTTATTGTTGGAAATTGGAAAATTTATTTTAGTTAATTTACTGAAGCTTTTGTTTTAAGCCTATTTTTAGTATTTAGTTTGATTATTCCACTAAAATTTAAAACATATTCATATGTAAAAACAGTGTGATTTAACTACCAGTTTTCATACCTTACAGGATGTCCGATAGGAGGTATCGGTGGTGGGACTATTGGTAGAGGATTTAAAGGGGAATTCTGTCGTTTCCAACTCTATCCAGGCATATATGAGTATGTGACCATCCCTGAATGTCAGTTCATCCTTAATATAAGGAATGGAGAGAAGGACACTATTTTCCAATCTGTGTTATCAACATACAGGTAAAAATAAAAAGTTATCAGTAGTAATGACTTATCAGTAGTCAGTAGTGACTTCTAATTTTATTTAAATTGATATTTTTTATTATCTTTATTAGCAAACCTAAAAAAGCACCACCTTCATGGGAATGGAACCTAAATCCAGCAGACTGTGAATACACAGGGTTGTATCCTCGTTCTTGGACCACTTATGATTTATCAAAGTATGGAGTGAAATTAGTCTGCCGTCAAATTACCCCAGTCATTCCACATAATTATAAGGTATGGATTTTACAGAACTGTTACAGAAACTATGCTTATTTTTCATGGTTGTTTCAAAATGAAATCATTATCAAATCTTTTTCATTCTATTTTGAAGAAAAACAATGTTAATACAAAACATGTTAAAATTTATAACATTGTACTATAGAACTAATAGACCAACATTTCCTAATTGTAAATGCTAACTATTTTTATTTAGTAGTCAAAGTAAAGTCATACAATTAGGTAGTGATACAAATTTTTAATTTTGTTTATTAATGGGACTTAAATTTGATGACTATTTTCAATAATATCTAGCAATGGAAATGCTTTATTATAACAATTGAGACTGCATGGGAATCAGCATGATGATTTTTGATACACTTGTAACATTCAAATTATTACGATTGCCATGGAAAGTCAGAGGCTATTTAATTAGTACAAGTATAATAATATAGTATTAGTTAGTATAGTATAATTGTTAGTCAAGGTGACAATCTTATTTACTTGGACTGTGACAATGACTTGAATTACATTGTAAAACATGGCTTTTTTGTTATCTTTACAAAAATCACTGCACTTTTTATATATATATATATTATATATATTATACTTTTTTATATATTATATTTATATATGGAGTGATTGGAATATTAGTATCATTTTACAGGATTTTTGATAGCTATTTTAGGACTGACATACTCAAAGATCCTAGTATAGTTAATGAGTAATTAAAACATCAGGATTTTCATACTATGTGTATATCATACCATACTTATTATAGTTGGAGTGTATATATACAAATATCTCATTGCGAAAGTATTTTTTTTTATGGTGTAAGGCAGTAAACGAGCGTAAAGTCCACCCAATGGTAAGTGGATACTGCAGTCCATAGACATCCAAGATACATCAGTCCAACATCAGTCCAGAATGACAAACAAATTACATAAATTCAAGATATGATATACATTTAATTATTTTTGTTATACAATAGGCAAGCAGCTTGCCCTGATGCATCTATACATCTCTTTGTGTTCTAAAATATTGGTCGTCTATTTTTAAATTGATTAATATTCTCAGATGATATTATATTACATTTAATTATTCAATGTAAGATATACATTTTAGTTCTTTGATCTACATGACACTACCTATTCCGATCACTGATTATGGCTTACAAGGCTTACATTATCATAATTGATAAATTTTAGGACAGCAGTCTACCATGTGCAGTGTTTGTGTTTTCTGCACAAAATGTCAGCAATGAGCACAGAGAATTGAGCATCTCATTCACATGGACAGAGGTACTGGCAGGTCCCAATAAGAAAAAGCATTTAGGTAACCATTTTCATTTTTACCGAGTCCTTATCTATGAAATTACCTTTTTATATTGAAAAATTCAAATATATTTTTTGTATGAAAATTGTATATTTAATAAATATATAATATAATAATATTTAATTTAATATACGAAATATATAATTGAGTGACGAGGGTTTCCAGCCGAAGCTCCTGTAACTTGAGACTGTCTGTGAGATATGCCAGAGCTCATCCCCATTCCATCCTATTCTATCCCTCCCCATTTTTCCAACCCATTGTCTAAATCCATTCCTAAGTAATCCAAAGGTAAGTCTATACATATCTCCATCCGGGGTCATGTCAACATTTGTCATTCTAGAGTTATCAGTCTAGAATCTAGACTGATGTTGGCATGTATTGCACATGTCCATAGCCGACAGTATCAACTTACCATCAGGTGGACTATGCTTTTCTGCCACCTTTTATTCATAGAGAAAAAAGAACTAGAGAATATTTAAACTTCGTTATTTTTGTCATTCACGTGTGGATCTAATGCCACTACTGTTTTAGTGAAGTCATTAACACAGTCCTTTTCTTTGATTTCTAAGCTTTATAATTTTTCAAGATATCTATATGATATTCGTTTGAAGGGGATATAATTAGAATACTACAAAATGCACCCTGAAGAAATCTATACTTTATATTATATAATTAATTACCACTTATAATGTTTTAGCTAAGCTAGACCTAGAAAGGTATTCAGAGGACCACACATGTGGTGTGTCAATAGAGCAAAAAATCGCCAACACGCCGTGCACATTCACTATAGCTAAAAAGAAACAAGCAAATGAAACTATACACCAGGGATATTGTCTATGGAATGCAGCAAAGACATCCAATTACGTGTGGGAATGTATTTATAAAAATGGAAAACTGGAACCCGATCCAACCCTGACACCACCTCTGCCAAATCTTCCAGATAAATCTGACAAAGAAAAGAAAGAGAAGGAGGAAAAAAATAAAGAAAAGACAAAAAAGGTTTATAAATGTAAGTTTCTACTATATCGAATGTTTGTCCTTTGCTTTTTTTGTTTACATACCTAGTATAACTGATCAATTACCAAAGCCTGAAAGCACGGATTCCATTTGTGATTCTGAGCTGTTTTAATGGTTATTTTACTACTTTTCAAACATTTTATTTTAGTTTTAGTTATTTTACTTTTTGCTACATTTTTCAAACATATTTGTTTAATACAAACCTGGAAAAATGGATATATTTATTTAAATAATCCGTGATTGTGGGGTGTCTGCAATCACGGATAAATTCTTACGGGTATCGTAAAAGGTTACGGGTGTCGTAAAAGGCAACTAAGAGAATAACAAAGCCGTTACCACAAGCCGTGAGGAACTACACCACCCCTACGAGTGATGGACTCAGTGGAAAGAGTGGACTCGCCAACCTGCCGCCAACGTGTCGTTTTAAGGACATACATCCCTCATTCACAGGACAATGTGAGTGAGGAGGCCTGTGTCCAACAGTGGACAATAAAAAGGCTGGTGACTATTAAAAAGAAATATGTTGACGACGAAAAGGCTAGGGTACTTAGGCAAACATGTATATAGTTTCGCAAATAGTTGTTAAGTTTTTATGTATATAATATGGAAATAATGGAGTAATCCCTAGTATGTCCCTACATAAATCGTTGGTGCATAGTATAGGTATCGTTGGTGCATAGTGTAATTGAGGACATACTAGGATCTTATCAAAACTGTAAATACGTGTTAGCGATAAGGAAAATAAATGATTCCCCGCGGGTAGCGGGAGGGGTACATAAATGGACAAGTGGAGGGGAGGCCCGACGTTGACCGGTGGTGGAGGAATCCCGCAACTAGCCGCAAGTTGGAGAACCCAATACGCGAATAATAGGCGGACCATTTCCGGTCAAAATCACTTCCGCAGCGGCATCCACTCCGACAAGAACAAGAACAAAGAAGAAAAACAAGTACCTCTGCGCTACCCCGGCTCTATTGAAGAACAAGCCTTGTTGTTTTAATCAAGACACGGAAAAACCTATTATACAGTCCACACCCCCCGGCGATCCAGTTGGTGCGGAGTACAGACACTAGCATTCTACTGCGTGTTAGTGCATACGTATCCCGCACAAAATATATAACAATTGATGTCACTTAATTTAGAACCACGAGCAAGATCCGTTGTTTAGAACTTTGGTAAGAGTTTCAACATAATAAGTGCAATCACTTAGCTGCATTACAATGTTTTATGTAACATTATAGCCCTAATAGCAATAATACAAATAAATATCTTATGAATGTATTCTCAGAAACTTATGTAAATGTTAGGCATAGAACAGGAAAACTGTATTTATTATATGTATACCTTTTTCCTCGTGAACAGGTGACTCAATTGGACTATCAAGTGTGATATCCTTGAATCCGGGTGGATCGGGCTCGACTGAGTTTTGTCTTGCATGGGACATGCCACTCATCAAATATAAGAAGGATAAAAAAATACACAAAAGGTAAGTGGCAGATGTTTGCTACATTAGCAAAAATTAGCTCTATAAGAAATGTCCTGACTAGTCTCGACATGAAATGGCATCTTATGCCAAGTCAAAACCTCTGATAACAGTCCTCTTATGACTTAAAGATTTAGTAAAAAGGTTAAAGTATGTATGGAATATATGTAGGTATAATATTCTACAATTCTAATATAAACGTGTGTTACCGTTTTTAAACATTATTTCACAGGGCTAAAGTATAAGATATCAAATTTTGTATGGGATCATTTAAATCGTCAATTTAAATATGCATAATCATAGTAATATGTTATTTGCGACTAGGTTTTTTTTAATTCTCTATAGAATTATGCAACTATTTGCAAAATTGATCAAGGAATTGTTTTCTTTTATTTCGACACTATATACAGATTGTAATCGAACCTTGTCCGAAGCTTGATACTATGGATTCCTTAAGTTTATTGACACAAATTTTACTATTCCTTTTTTTTTTTTTTTGCAAAATATCCATTTTTTTACTTTTTATATTAAACTAGCCGACCCCACAGACGTTGTCGTGTTGTCCAAATGTCAATAATACAATAATTTCAATAAGTTCATACAAAAATCCCATAGAAAAAAGCACTTTCAGTTTTTCCCGAATCTTCCAATTTTCCGGACAACTTTTCCAATTTTTCTTTCCCTAAAAACCTTATTCGGACTATTACGAACATTTAAAAAAAATCCAAATCGGTCCAGCCGTTCCAAAGTGATGCGCTTACTAACGAACAGCATTTAATTTTTATTTATATAGATTATTCATATAAATTTTCTAAATACAAATACAATTTACCAAAGATAAACATTAGCTAAATGAGGTTTTCTTATTTGTTTAAATAGAAAACGTCATTTAGCTAAGAATATTATTTTCCTACATCGTCAGTTTTTTCTTTGCTCTCTTTTGAAACCGATTTCGGTCGAAAAACCGTAGATGTAGTGTCCGACCGAAGGTCAGTTTTTAGCCGAAGCCGAAGAAGCCGATTGTTCGACTTTTGCCATAACCTTCGGCCGAAGCCAAAGAACACTGACTAAAAAGTAAAGATAACAATGCAAAGTCTGTACTGTTATTTTGTTTTATGCGTTATGGTGTTGATAATAATTATAAAATAAATAAATACCTCACCTGCTGGCCGATCCAACTCTCGCGCCACCATTTCCGCAGGCGCGATACGCTAAAATCATTCGTAATAGTACGTTCGTTTCAGCGGCTGGATACAAAACTTCGGCTTCAGTCAAACCTTCGGTTTCGTCTTCTGCTGAAGCCGAATGTGCTGCCGAAGGTGCTTTTTTGGCCGAAGGTAGCCGAAGTCGAAGCTTCGATCGGTCTTTACTTACGTTTGATCATCTTGTCTTTTGAGTTTATTCTAAACATGTAAACAGCACACATTTCACTTTGATTAGATTTTCATATTTTTTTGGGTCATTGTCTTCATGCTTCCTATAAATATCATTATCTTATTGACAAGATAGAGCCGTTTCACTAATTATTAAGATAACTCGTGAAATGGCACTGTATTAATTACATTAAGATAACTGGTAATTACATTAAGGTAACTGGTAATTATAATTAGTTATCTTAATGTGTACAAACCTTTTAAATTATAATATTTTAACTTATTTTACAACTGCCCCTTAACCGTGTTAACCTCTTACGCCTTTAAACAAATGGCGTAATTAATAATTAAGAGCGTGCATCACAACTCACTTCGAGGCACCCCGCCTAATCATATTCACACGCAACTTCACACTAGCTATCGTCGCTAATTAACTTAGCTGAGTCTAGGAGTATGCGATATTTGTCTTCAATGTAAAAAACATATACTCGTACAACACTATTTCTATGATTCTTCTACAGAATCTGTTGCAGTCGGTGAGATAGAGGCTCGGCATAGTTAATTTTATTCTAAATTACTTGGAAATTATGCTTTTCGAAATCAGCTTATAACGTCCCACTACAGAACTCATGCCTCCCCTAGCACATGACGAGCTAGTTTCGGGTCATAATCTACTACGTGGACCCAGTGCAAATTGGCGTATACCCATGCTCCAGATTTTTTCAAATTATTTCGGGATTCAGACCCCGACCTAGTGACTTATTGGTACGGGCCGAGGTTTTCAATTCACGACCTCACGAATGAGAGTCGAGAATAGGTACCTCAGGGGTATCGAAGTTATGTCTATGACGTCTATAACACCAAAAAAGCGGCAGATAAGCTTCCAATTCTTCATATTTAATAATAAGCTCTTTATGTATGAACGTTAAAGTCACTGACATGTTTACGTAATCGTGCGAACGCTCGGTTGGCCAATGCTTTACACACGACAATGCTATCAGTGCAATCTACAATGCATAATTGGTAGATGTTCCAAACAAAGAAAGCAATATAAAGTTAAATATAAATTGTATAAAACGAAATGGGCATGTCATAAACAAGATTGTAGTTCACTCTTATTTTTCTGACAAGGCAAAAGTTATACCTTCTGTTGTGACTTTATTATTTTTACACCTATTTTTACTTTTACCGTATTAAGTATGCTGCGCTTATTTTTATGTCTGATTGCGATTTTTGCTCGGACGGTAGAGGGGAGGGGTTCTTAGTAATTAAATGACACCCAGTGTTCACTCCAGCAATTTATTTATTAGTAATAATTATTTAAATAGTAAAAAAACACTTAAACAAATGAAAAGCGCTTAAGAAACTGATTGTATAAAAGTAAACTGTATATAAAAACGGACTATTAAAAACAACTTACCCTTATAAGGTGTTTTTTTACAAATATATTGTACAGCCGAATCCCATTACATGCACAATTGCAAGCGTTTTATGAGATATTCACAAACATACAGATACACAAGGCTTTACCGAAATATAATAGGCACGTCTTTACAGATCCAAAATTAGACAGCAGATGAAATAAAAGAGCTAACATATATCAATTAACTCAAAATCATGGGAATACATCATGGTTTCATTGTTACACTATGAAGTTTATAAACTTTGAATGTATTTGTAAAAAAATATTTTTTATATTATTTTCAGGTATTACACAAAGTATTTCGGTAGTGACGGAATAGCGGGCGCGTGTATAGCGGCTTATGCGCTCAGGAACTACAAGAGCTGGGAGAAGCAACTCGCGGAGTGGCAAGACCCTATTTTAACTAATAGGTTTGTATTTATGTAAAAAAATAAATATATAAATAAAATGTAGTTTTATTTTGACTAAGTTGTTATTGTAATATTAATATTATTCAATTGTAATAGGGTGTAAATTAATTTAATAACAGTAATTTTCATAAGGAAAATAGAAATGACGTTCCTTGCTTAGTGACAGATTTTTATTTATTTTTACGCTACTTAGTGCGCTACTACTAAGGATAGGAATCCAATGGACACTATGCATATGCACTTATCCTTTTTGATAGTTTCTATCACATTCTTGAAGTATCTAAAAATTAAATTTTAACACACCATATTTAGGTATTTCTATTGTTCTTTAAAATGATTTTTTTAAGGAATTATAAGAATCATATCAAAACAGAATTATTGGCTTATTTGTGGGGATAGGCTATCAAAACAACTATCTTTTATATTATTCATATTAAAAACATTCTTTTAATGTTTTGTTATTGTATATTTTAGCAATATACCAGACTGGTTAAAAAGTGCCTTAATGAACGAGCTTTACTTTATCGCCGACGGCGGGACTATTTGGTTTGACGTGCAAGAGGAATACCCGGAGACAGATCCGAGGTAAGCTGTACCTTGTACATACGTATACCTGTTGGACATTCATCTCTCTTTTGGCAAATATTTATTTATGTTCTAGGTAGTTTGTTTTTGTATGATTTAGTGAAGGGTTCAGAAATATACAAAAGTCAAGTTAAGGCGGCGAACACACGGTGTCGCTGTTCGCGGCGACAATAACCAGGAGTTAAATGGGATCGCTTGAAAGTGTTAACACGGCGCCGCACGGTCACGTGACCAACTGTTTTGGTCCCGTTATCATAGAAACAGGGCTGACAGTTCTGTATTTAATTCATTTTATGGAAATACCGTTTCTTAAGTCATAACATAATAAGATAGAAAAAAAAAATATTCGTAAAGGACTATCAAGTTGTAAAATGATTTTAACTACATGTTAAAAATTTATTATGTCAGCTGTCAGACATCTTCCCTCTTCCTATAATAACCGGACCATAGTCGAAAAAGTAAAAACGTGAATTAGGTGGATCAAATATGACAATGTAAATTATAACATACCCAAACCATCAGCCTGTGTCTCTCCACTGCTGGACGTAGTCCTCTCCTAAGGACCGCCACCACACACGGTCTTCCGCTCTTCTCATCGAACCACCACCGGCGAACTTTTTCAGGTGTGAAGTATGAGTGAATGTGTATGTCATTATGTGAAATGGATTCAGATGGGTTAAAATTCAGATGTTGGAGCTATTTAAACTAAATCTCGAAATAACAACATTTTAGTGGTAACAATGTCAATAAGTTCATACCGACAATGAGGTCCGTTTGTTCGGATAACGTGTCATTTGTATTTATTGTAATGTTTATGTTTGTAGGCATGACTTTGGTGTGTTCGGTTATTTGGAGGGCCACGAGTACAGGATGTATAATACGTATGACGTGCACTTCTATGCTTCGTTCGCGTTGGCGCAGCTGTGGCCCAATTTACAAGTGAGTACTACATTTCTCTTTGTATGATTTGAAACTAGCATTTGTCCGTGGTTTTAGTCTGCGTGAGATTTTTGTGATAACAAGTAGCCTAGTTTGAAGCCGGCTTCTAAAATATGTGAAAGTTGTGAAACTTTCAGTGAGATTTTCATCGAAATTTGTTTAGCGCCTTTTGCTTGGTATGCTGAAGACAAATATTTAACAAATATAATTTTTTTAAAGTAATCTACCAATCTAGATCTGATTATGTGAAACCCGTTTTTTTTTATTTTTATGTACGAAGGCAGCAGACGAGCATACAGTCCACCTGATGGTAAGTGGATACTATCGCCTATAGACATCCGCGATACACGCCAACATTAGTCCAAAATGACAAACGTTGCCACGCCCCCGGATGCGCTGCCTACCTTTCGAGATATAGGAATGGATTTGGAGAAAGGGTTGGGAAAATGCGGAGGGATAGGATGGGAATGGGCTCTGGCACATCTCACTCACTACCGAAACACGTACGTACATTAGGGAAATAAGATAAAGTGGGAAATGCAGTACATTTCAACGTAGTCTTCTGTGAGAGAGAGTAACGTGGCCAGTCGAGCGCGCCCAGCGGCTGTTGTATTGCAGCGTGCACTTTCCCACTCAATAACCGTTTCACATAATGACGTACATATTCACTCGTACTTCAAATAAATCAATGGCTGTCCTTTTATAAGGTGATTTAAAATCAATAACAACATATTTATCTGTCCGAAAGAAGTTTGAAAAACGTATTGTTTTGTACAACGATGTTTTCGCAGATTTGCATTTTTTTTTTCACAAAAATGTTCAATTATAGATTTCAAATAATCTAGACGATTTCTCCTTAATTGTGGAATTATTTGGTACTAAATATTTTTTACAGGTAGTATTACAATACATGTTCCGCGACACAATAGGATTAGAGGTGAATAAATGTAGGAGATGTCTTTACGACGGGAAATCTGTTAAGTTTAAAACAAAGGACTCCATTCCTCACGATCTGGGAGATCCAGGTAAAAAAAAATTATTATTATTTATTATTTGGAACTTTTATCCATAATGCTTAAACTATTTTTTAGACGGTATTTATTAAAACTTTCAAATTAAATGATCTTTAAAAATACATTTTAAAAATTATATCCTGCCATTACACGGTTACATTATTATATAAAGTACGTCAGCTCTAGTTTTACTAGTCTACAAATATTTCGTATATGCACCACTGTGTCGGTTTTTTTGGCATACATCGAAGGGCCAATTACATATGACTATGCTTTGAAGATCGCCGACGTTGCACTTTCGCCACGGGAAATACATGCATGCTACACGTGCCCCGAAACTGCAATTTAATAAATTGTCCATTCCTATTCTAGCGTCGATTAATTATAATTATATTTTAGTTATTATTTTGGAGTTTTTTTCGAGCTCCGACTGCAGTATACATAATTGGCGTAAACTGCAAATATTTGAGACCCCACACACCTGCAAAGAATCATTTAGCTGTTTGATGTTATCCAGAACGGACAATTATTTTGTGTCTACGTATATAATGAATGGAGTGGACGAATGAGCTTGCATTCTAATTCATTGAACAGGGAGAGCCAATTCTTTGGAACCCCTATTTTTTTCGGAGCTTTAAATTTTGACCCGCAGAATAGATGAAATATATAGTTAAAGGAATAAATAATACAACGCTACAGCGCCAACCAAATGGTCGTCCATTATGTTTGCAGTCTTTGCGAAAACTCATCCACAAATATTTGCGAAAGGTACAGGTATAGGTACAAATATTTCCGAAAAAAGTTGTAGAAATATCTGGGACCGCCTTAAGAAATCATTTCGTTAAAAGTGTATAAAAGACCATATTATTATCTTGTCATATAAATCTATGAGTGAACATAAATTAATTTGAATGTGTTATTTGTAGCGTTGCTCGAGTTATGATATTTCAGATCCGAATATATTGTATACCTTCTTTACCCGTTTCGGTTACAGATACGGACATGAAATTATTTCGGTTTTGGTTACAGATATGTTTTTAATTAACTTTTTAAGAAATGTATTACTAACTGAAAGCAATGAAAAATAAAACCAAATAGGAAATAATTGCAACCTTACTCTCATAAAGAATGGACGAGAAATCTATCAAATCAAATGCAAGCAGCAAGAACTTGTCAAAACTAGCTTTGTGTTAATTGTTATTACAAATACAAGTGTTTGTAATAATAATAATAACATCTGAACATTCTATTCGGCTTCGAACATTTTTTTAAATTCCCATATCCGATAGTTTCCGTTACGGTTACGCAGCTTCATAACATCCCTAGTTATTTGTTCGCAGAGGACGTTCCATTTTCAAACATCAATGCTTACAACATCCACGACGTTAGCGAGTGGCGCGACCTGAACCTCAAGTTCATACTGCAAGTGCTCCGAGACCACCGGCTGCTGCGCGCCTACTCCGCGCCCTTCGGCAACGACAGGTGCACATCTATGGAGTTCATTGATGACGTCAGGGACGGGACCGAGGATGACTTGTACTCTAGGTAACAACTCGAATCCTGATTCACTTATAAATACTTAATTCTAGGTATCATCCACTCATGGGTTTTGAAACTTGATAAACGGTGTGGCCTTATGCAGTATTTATGTAGATTGATTTTAATTGACGGAGAAATGTGCGAGGCACTAACATTATTAGCGATCGCGCGTGACTAAGCCCATGCTAGCGTAATTTTGGCTTAGATTTGTACTAGTTAAATGATACTCTCTGCTTATATGAGATGCACGCCCCTGCATCCCCTTAAATTGAGTCACAAGATTGTCAAATCAAATAATTTATTTACAACAGCTGATAATCAAGTACAACAGCTCGAAATATTTGCCAGAATTGACTGGTTCGGAATAAGAATAATTGGTTCGGACTAAAGAGTTAAGAGTGTCCCTAATAGTAAATATGCTACGGTTTGAATTGTCGTTTGCACATTCGTTTGCAAGTCGTTATTGCAAAAAAAAAATTGCTATACCACAAGTGCATCATCGACTAATGCAGTGTAATGCCGTAAATTTTCTCGAAATTTTGTGCTTTCTTTTTGTAACGATGGAGATATCAGGCGTCAGAAATTCATCCGATACGTGGACGTAAAATTGGAACAATTGGAACCGTTTGTTGGAAGAAAAACAGTCTAAATAGGCAGGTAATTTTTTTAGATAAAATCATAAAATTCAATTCGTGGTAGGGTACCATTGAGAGAATATGGTCTTTATCTAATGTAATTTCTCTTTGGAGACCACTTATTGGGAAATGTGTGGATCAGCCTCGTGTCATATGTGTGTGCATATGACAACAAGACTGTGTGCAATAGCGAGCTTTGAGAATGCTCTATATCCAGCAGTGGGAAAATATAGGCTGATTGGTTTGGCATAAATATACAAATACTAAGCACATACTACAATATCTACCTAGAATTACGTATTTAATTGTAAGTTAGGATTTTAGGTGTTACTGATTTTAGCTGTATTTCGTGATGACCCGATGACTGAGAGTGACCCGACTGATGATATCCTTGCCTGCTGCGCAAATGGTGCGATCTAATAAAGATTTCTTTGAAGACAAAATGTTTATTCATGGTCTGCGTAGTTGATTGTTTGAACCTACATACAACACAATACCCAAACCTAATGTGGTCTATGTGTTACCTATTTACTTATTATTAGTTAATAAAAAGTTCACCGGTAGCATGAGAAGAGCCGAAAATTGTGTGTGGTGGCGAGCCTTGGGAGGGGCCTATATCCAGCAGTGGAGCGACAAGTGATAACATGCTATGTCGACCACTATTTGTTTTAGTGCTTGATGGTTTTAATATTTGAGTTAATCTGGCATAATATTTGCATTTGGTTATATTTTTATAACCATTTTCTCTTTTAATACTTGCAAAAGTAAAATAAGGAAGTTGCAAATCATATGGAAGTTGGAAGTTGCAATGCAAATCGCCCCATCTTTATCACATCTTTTGTTTAAGTAGATACTTTATTGTATACAAGGAACAAGACAAAATGAGATATCTATCTATGTGATGGTATAATTTCGTACAAATGTATAATTACTATAGGGCATTGTAATTAGGCCACTTTTGACATTTCATTGATTTTGTGACAATGTAACTTTGCATCGGTCACATAATTCCATTGGGGGTTTTAAATTCATTACTGAACATTAAAAATACGTCATTCTACTTTAAAAAAAACTTTTCTTTTTATATCAAATTCTATATGTTCGACGGTTGATTTAAACATCATTATCAATTATCATATTTTAATACATTCGAACCTCACTACAAGGTTACGCCTGTCTACACTTTTCATTTTTAATAATAGGGATGTGATCTTTATAATCGAAATAACTTATAGAGAGAAAGGAATGTTGAAGAAAGTTACCGTTACTATAAACAAACATAATTAAGAAAACAATAATAAAATTATTTAATAATTGTCATAATTAAATACAACTATTACTAAATATTCACAATATACATTAAAAAGATATAATTAAATTAATACTAAAACTATGATTTTTCTGTAGTTAAACAAGCCCAAGTGACTGTGCGTTTTTCTTGCCGTGCTCTCGTGTTATTTTTGTTTTTACGTGTAAACGCCTTTAAAAAGGCTCCGATACTAAGATCCCGTCAGAGTTAGCACTGTAACGCTTTGGTTGTCCGCGAACATTTCATTATATGTCGTGGGTCAAGGGTTGCGCCGCCGAGTGGCGTGTATATTCTAAAAATACACCATCGTCCGTTGCTAAGCTTGTTCAGCTTGCGCGTTTATGCGCTTATGTTATCAAGCGGAAAGATGTCTCGAAATTTTAGTCATCAGGTGAAAAGTTGTGCTGTGGGAAAACTTGAAAACTGTTAAAAAAATTGCCTACTTCGGATAATGTCGCCCAAATAGGAGAATAAGAAGCGCCAGGAGAGGCGGGAAATGGCTCTACCAATGAGGCCGATTCTTACCGAATTGAACAAGCCCAAGAAGACGTCTGAAAGGTTATGGTAGTGATACTACCCGCCCCATTTTTCTCTGACCTGACTTCTTTTTGGTTTGATTTTTCTTACTACGTTCACCTGGCTTTAATTTGGACTCTGATTATCTACTCTTAACGATTTGTAATTTGTGTTCATACGAATATTTCCTTATCATGCCAAAACAAGGAAAAGCATTGAATCCCGCTAGCTTGTGTTGAATTTATGCATACTATTTTGAATGAGAATCTGAAAATGGTAATCCACTTTTACCAGTGACGCAAGTAAGAGAACGCGTTGCCGAAGCGTTAGGATTCGGCCAGAAAACTATATCTGAAATTAAAAAAGAAAAATACTGCCCATTTGGCTCGGAAAATAATGTACTACATAAGCCAAAGTAAACGAAAAGATTCAATATGCAACCACATTTATGGTTATTATATGAGAAAAGAGTATCCATCAAGAAAAACTTGTACTCGTATGTTCATTAAATGAAGGCAGGCTTATTTTCTGGCGGAATAAGCCAAATGTTTTAAAATCGATTGGCTTTGAGTATAAAAAAACAGACGAGCGTAAAACTTCTACGTCAGATTACCACCAGGAGATGAACTATGAAACATTCAAAGAGTGTAACATTTGAGATTTCCCTTTTTTCACACATATTTATCTATTTAAACGGATCTTAACGCGAATGTTTATCGAAACGTCCGAGTAAAATAAATAAGATAAATATTCGCGTTAAGACTCGTTTAAATAGACAAATTCAATGAGTGGTTTCTTAAATTACTGACATCCCTCGGCCTTCATCAATTATCATGGATAACGCTCCATAAGTGAACAAGTCTCCGACGCAGGCTGGCGGTAAACAAAAAATTGTATCTGACTAAAGTACTAGTTTACTAAAGGTAGAGCTCTTAAATTTACAAAAAACTACATAAACCAACAAAAATTCGATCTATTATTGATGAATTAGTTGAGTTTAGACATCAAGTAAATTGATTACCTCCGTACCACTATCAATATAATGCAAAATTGATATGGGCACAAATAAATGGTTACTATAGTTTGATGTATTTGATACAATGACATACTTTTATATGGTATTATGTATATTGTCATTTTTTTTCATTATGATTTAATTTTTTTATTTCAGGACGGTACTGTTACAATGTTAACATTAATAAAAAACTGCACGCACAAATGTTTCCAAAGATGATTGTTAGAAAGAGATAGAGAAAACGAAAAAAAAAAAAAAAACTACAGTCCTTAGGATTCTTCATGAACATCTTCATATGAATAAAGTTATTGCGTGGCGGGTGCCAAAACTTCTTTCAAGTGTGCAGCGAGATGAACGAGTAGTGTGCTTTAAGGAATTTTTGGAGGCCTTTCAGAGAAACGGAAAAGTTTTTTCGGAGTCAATTGTTACTGGGGATGAAACTATGGTTCTTTACTATGATCCCATTTCCAAAAGGGAGTCGCTGGAGTGGCGTTCTTCCAGTGAAACATCGCCTAGAAAGGCAAACGTGACTCGGTTCACCAAAAAGATCATGGTTTCGATATTCTGGGATTGTCAAGGAATATTGCTTATAGACATAAAAGAATGCAGTAGTACGGTGACTGGAAGCTATTATGCTTATCTTACAGTTATTATGAGAAGCAATCAAGCAGAAACGTCGTGGAAAACTAAACAAAGGTGTGCAGCTTCTCCATGACTATGCACCCGTCCACGCTTCACGGAAATTTGCCACCCACCCTATAGTCCCGACTTGGCTCCCAGTCATTACGATTTCTTCTCCTAACTCAAGGGGTAGATTTTCCACTGATGATGAAGTGACCCGCTGCGGTTTTCGCCCAAAAGACGTCAGAAGTTTTTGAAGACAAACTTCTGACTATTTTTATACTGGGATAGAAATGCTAATTAAACAATCCGAAAAGTGTGATCAAATAGACGGCGACTATATTGAAAAATAAAAATAGTTTCATGAAGTTGAATGTCATTTTTCTTTGTTAGACCGGAAATTTTCGGAGCTCTCCTTATACATATTAGTCCTCGTAGTTAGGTTACCTCAATACGGGAATCAGTTCTACAGCTGTCAAAAGTGGACTATTACAATGACTGTAGAATAAGCCAGTTTATGTACATACATACATTCTACCAATGATAATGTTGAGCACTTGAAAGTTGAATTTTAATTTGAGATTTCTAAGTCATAAAGGCGACTAACTTGTCAATTCATATTTGGACCATTATCACTGTCTCTTCCTTCAAACGAACCAAATGCGAAATTGCTCACCATTTTCATGAGCCCATCCTACCTATTTAGGCTCACCAACAAACCGATTTGGAAATTAACTCTCAATTAAACAAAGTTGAGGCCACATGCTATTTTCTATTCATTGACACATGATGCAAAAGGTAAACAAAGGTTTTATAGAAATCACTTTGTTTTATTTAAATTAGTCTAGACCGAGTCCTAGTTCTTTTTAGATTCTATCTAACATATAGCTTAACCCCGTGCGAGCTTAATCCCATTAAAATGATAGTGATGGGAATTAAGTTTTAAAACTACTGCCTTTTTTGTTTACCTTTTGTCTCATGCTATAATGAACACGGTATAGTATCAAATATATGATGGAGACATGATATGCTTTCAGATCGACAGGCCAAGCGGACAGGCACGAAACCCCGTTAATAGAGCGTACCGAAACGCCCCAGCCCGAACCGCCGCGAAAGACTTACGGCATGGGCGATATACTAGAACTATTATACCGAAATGTGGATACAGAACCTGAAGATAATCAGTCTATACCCGATGGTGTCACTGGGGCAAGGGTATGGGATGCCAGGCGGTATTTAAGTGACATGTATGGTCCTTGTGCGGCTTTGCTGAGAAAGGCTGCGACTGTATGGGACGCGGATGGCGATGGGTTGATTGAGAATGGCGGGTTCCCGGATCAGACGTATGATGCTTGGGTTATGGCTGGGCCGAGGTGAGTACATCACTTATTTAATTCATAATTTGAAATTATATTCGCACGTGGGAAATATGTGGCTTTAAACAAAGTGACAACCGATTAGTATAGTTCGTAGTGCTCATAATTTAAAATATGAGTGCTCATAAGTGCTCATCCACCGTGTAAAAGGTCATAATTTAATTTATATTAACCACTTAGAATTTAAATTTCCGACAATTTCATAAATGTCTACCTCTTCCACACTCTTCACAATTATAAACATAATTGATGTTAAAAATGTGGGAGAAATATTATCGGTTTATAATATATTTTGGTTTATTCAGTCTTGGATTTAATCATTACTGTCAATTATAATATCGTTAATTATAAATATCATTACCAAAGTCCTTAAAATCCTAAATTCTCTAAATTTCCTATTTCATCTACTGATTAGTATAATTAATGATATAAAGAGACGTTTTTATTTCATTTTATTCATTCCCTATTTCCTGTCGTCCCATTTCTTTCTGTTCCACGGAGTAGACAATATAATAAAATAAAGGAGTCCCCTTATCAATTTATGCTCTTTACTTCTTTAATGACATACTCTACCCATCCTCACTCCTCACTGGTCCTCATGGACAAACAGGATATGTAATGGAATCAGGAAAATTCCACTACCGGTTGTACTTCCTATTCCACATTCTTCCCAACCTTTATTATACTCCTAAATATCCAAAGGTTGTCTGCGAATCCTCTGACATGCGATCATTTGCAATTCTGAATGGATGTTAGATATATTACGGCTACAATATGACCCATGAACTATAGTATCCAGAGTATCCAGTTACCACTAGGTGGACTGTCTGCTCATCTGCCTAAAAATCATAGTCAGTTTTAAGAAGAACATGAAACAATAAAAAATATGTTCATACAATACAATTAGCTAAAGAAGTTTCATCGGCATATCTCTAATTTTATCGGGGCAGTTCGTAAGTGCCATGATAACAAATTATGCGAAGTACAGTGCTGCCTTTTAATAGAATATCAAGCAACACCTGATTGTTCGGAAGAAGTAATGGAAGTCGTCTAATGGATGACACCTCTACACCCTGATAGTAGTTTGTTAACTGTAGACTTATGAATATACAGAGTTGTTACTTACATTTACGACCTTTGGAAAGATTATAAAATTATGTATTATATTAATCTTCAGAATCAACTATAGTCACTTTCGCCGTCTGAATTCGAAGCTGTCGTCACCTACATATGTCGAGATTTTCTTCTTGTGTCAGAAATTCTTCTTCACATTTGATGGCGTCATTACAGATTTTCGTCCATTCTTCGGATCCCATCATATCTATTTTTTCTATTAAGAGCTTCATCACACTAGTTTTATTAATTTATATGTTTTTAGAGACAACATATCCCTTTAATTGGGTCCAGATGTTTTCGATCTGATTAAAATCCGAATGATATGGCGGCAAACGAATTACGGTGTCCATATTTTTGAAGAACTTTATCAATATTAAATTCGGAACAGTTTCCTTTGTGACGTTTTATTATGTCATAATGCTCATGCTTCTTGGCATTTTATGGTATTAGTATTAGGTGGTTTCTCTACAAGTTTATTATGGTAAGACGAGTTATCAATCACAACTACACTATCTTGCGGTAAGTTAGGATCAATTGCTTTTGTAACCACTTGTCCATATTTCTCATATAAATAAAGCTTCTTTACAAAAGTATTTATACACGTTAATTACAATCTCATGAGGCTGTGCAACAAGCGGTTTACCGTTTTTATGTTGGTTTTAATTGAAACCATGATAATGTAGGTATTGTTATTCTTCTTATTTATTATACAACAGAACGATGTTAGTCTCCTATTATTCGTCTTTATTGAGAAACTGCAACACTGATAAAGAAGTAGCTAGGATCAGGTCGTTAAGGAAATTTGTTAATACATTTTGTTAATACAAAATGATAACCGATAACTACAAACAGTCAACAAGACAAGACATGTCAACACACATTGTTTTATATAGAAGTAGTTATCTTTTTAATACTGTCCATGTTTTGATTTAATGCAATGAGATTTAATATTATTTATCTGCCATATTCAACACGCTAAATTTGATTCACAATATGTAAAATTGCATCTTCATATAAGTGAAGTCTAGTAATTTTAATAACTCTGTATAAAAACGAGCTTTGTCGACTAAAATCGAGATATACCGATGAGACTTCTTTAAATAATTGCATGTATTCGTTGGTAATATTTTCAGTGCATACTGCGGTGGTTTGTGGGTAGCCTCAGTAAGCGCAGTCCGCAACATGGCACGGATCCTTGGCTTGGAGGAAGACGAGAGGGAATTCGCGAAACTCCTTGAGAGGGCCAGCAATGCGTTCGAAGACAAATTGTGGAACGGCAGCCATTATAAATTTGATACGAGACCTTGTAACAGCAAGGTTGTAATGGCCGATCAGCTCGCTGGACATTGGTAAATGTTTTTATAATCTTTGCCTTGACTGTTGCTATCTTAATTTTATGTAAATCGTGTCGCCAAGTAGCCTTTTGTTTATTTAGAGCATCCACTGTAGCTAAAGACTGTCGTAAAACATGCTTCCAAATCATTTCGGCATTTCGAAACTGAGTGAAACTTTTCAAAGCCCGTTTTTTACTCATTTTATCCTATCTAATGCCATCCCATTGAATATGAAACATAATAGGGCGAAGGAAGTCATCGCATTACACTCCCATTTTATCACATTGTTTTTTTTAAATTCCTGAGGGTTGACACTGAATTTACGGACGTGCTAACGTTAGTCATTTAACTCGTTATTCAGATCGTTATAATATCGACATATTCTATGGAATGGATTATTGTAAGGAACATTATTTGGAGCCCGTGGTATGTCAAACACAGTTCTTGAGTACGTACAGGGTGATTCAGTGCCTTCAGATTAAGGTACCGCAAGAGATCCCCATCTAAATGGTTATTCATGATCTTATGTCATACTGATTTTACGCTTCACTTCTAAGATTTGAGGTTAGAAACTTTTAATTTATCCTCGTAACATTTTAAACAAAAGTAAGGGACAAATTTTATCTGCTCTGTTTCTAATCTATCAATGTGTATTTGATACATGGGTGACCATCGAACAAACAATATTCAAGAATTGACTGTTGTAAAGAAACAATTTAATATATTACAGGTTCCTCCGCGCATCGGGCTTATCGGAGCAAGTGTTCCCCGAGCGTAACGTGCGCAAGGCCCTGAGCACGATATACGAGAACAACGTGCTCAAGTTTGTGGGCGGGCGCATGGGCGCCGTGAACGGGTACGTGTCGAGCGGCCGCGGGAGGGTCGACACCTCCGCGCTGCAGAGCGAGGAGGTATGGACCGGCGTCACGTACGGGCTCGCCGCGCTCATGATATATGAAGGTAAGAACGGTTTGTTGCCGAGAAATCCTACGGTTTCCAGTGTTGTGTAGGCCGCTATGGCCACACGGCGATGCCACGGCGCGGCAGAAAACTGTTAAAACTAATGATATTGAACAGTGTTGTTGTATGGTAATCGTATTAACGAAACCGGACGATGTCACGGTTTCGTGACCGCTTAACTGTCCTAATTAGAATTTTGTGTTATTTTAATTATTTTTCCTTAGCTTACACAGGAGGTGCACACCTATAATACGCCGTGCGTCCACCGGCAAAAACCGTGTCGTGAACCTGAATGTATATACGTTTACTCTAAGAACTCACCGTAACGTAGGAAAATCGTGCCGTTAGCACGGGGGCTGAAGGTATGATGATATATCAATGTGTGAGGAAATATGTATGTACGAGTATGATGATGTATGTGGGTATAGCAATTATGATGATGATTTATGTTGTTGTATGGTAATCGTATTAACGACACCGGACGATGTCACGGTTTCGTGACCGCTTAACCTCCGCCGACACCTCCGCGCTGCAGGGCGAGGAAATGTAGACCGGCGCCGTCGCATATGGACTCGTCGCGCTCATGATATTTGAAATGTAGTGATGAATTAAAGTCTATAACAAAAAACATTATTCTACACTTACTAAAAAGGACTATTCCTTACAGTGACCCTGAAAATACTCATCCTGCGTCCATATCTAAATTGCTCTGCTTAATGACGACTGACGATTTTAAAAGATCTGTAAAAAAACTAGTAATAATTGACTTATCATATCACTTGCTATTTTAGAAAATAATAAAAATACCATTTATTTAGCAAGTATGTAGTATACTAGTATATAATGTAATTTAACCAAGATAACTATGATTGGCACCATTGCCAATATATTACGTGTGTGAGTGAGCGCTCCATGTTGTTTGCGAACTGTCAACCTTCACAGCGCCGCGCACCGTTTGCCCGTGGAATGGACCCTTAAGCAGTAGCAGTAGAAAGCACTCGTGTACCTAAGAATTTATTTTAACCGACTGTTAAATAATAAAAATACTATCGACGGCTTGCGCTTCGCTAGGTTGATTATAATATGTTCTGTTAGTCTCCTCATATGAGATGGCTACTGGTTTCCGCCTGCCAAGTGACGCAGCGGCATAACTTTAAACCATATTACGTTACTGATAAACATTATTATTACTCAATTATTTATTTGAATAAGTAAACCTTGCTACTCCTAGCTACTCCTTTCCCACGTCATCGGTAACGTCACTTAAATTAAATAATAAATACAAATAATTTTATTCGAGGTATGCACGAGGAGGCGTTCACGACTGCAGGCGGTCTCTACAACTCGCTCACTCAAATGGGCCTTTCGTTTGAGACCCCCGAAGCGCTCTATGAGAACGGCAACCACCGTTCTATAGCTTACATGCGCCCGCTCTCCATCTGGTCAATGTACCAGGCGATAACGGCGAGGCCACAGCCTCCGATGACCATGGTCAATGGACAAGCAAACCACGCCAAAGTGAAAACATGTTTATAGAGTCTGGTAAAGCAAATGTGGCACAAGATAGGCGCGACACATTTCAAACTTTTACGTTGGCGCTCATTGTAGGGAGAATAAACGAACTTGATACTTTATACTTTCTGTTCTAATATGAGAGTGAAACATAAATGAATTCAAAAGAAATAAAAAAAAAGGTCAATTAATGGCTATTTTAAAGTTTTTAGCGCATCTTTAAAGTCAGTTATTTTTATTTTTAAAACAGTTCAATTTAATTTTCGCTTCACTTAAATTATTTTGTAATTTCAACTATTTTATTATTTATTATGCACTAGTGTATTTTTAAACTTGTACAGTTATTCGATACAAAAGAAGTTACGAACATCAAGTCGTTTATGGGTAGGTACATTATTAATTCAACTTACTATTCAAAAATGTAGTCGTGTAGTAGAGCATCGGCCAACCGAGTGTTCGCACGATTACAAACTTTTTTGCATTCGTAAATGAGTTGATACGGTGATTTTATATTCGCTTATTTAACTCAATTGTTTGTTTGTTGTATAACGTTATATTTGCGGTTAGCGCTACCTAACTGCTTATTGACTAAGCTGCAATGGAGTTTGTATTTGTGCGAACGCTCGATTGGCCGATACTTTGAAGAATTTCGGATATACCATTGTGCCACGTGTCGTTCGTCAGCATGTGCTGTGTTTTAGAAACACAGATTTTTATTTTTAATTCTCTTTAGATGACTGCTGCCAAACTAACACCAAGTTATATATTATAATGTTGAAGTATTACTTTGAATTACTTAGTAAAAAGCTTCCAAGCAAAACGGGTCCAGAGTGGGGTATGTATTGAATTAAGGGCAGATTATACATACAAATTTGTCTTACGCGCATTACGCCTGCCTTTAGGTATATTTACCTATATTTCACTTTCCCAGCTGGAAGAAATCTCCGCAGGAGATGAGCTTGCCTTTTGCCTTTGCCGTTTTTGTTGATCTTTTCTTTTACATCCTCTTATGAACACTTTTATTTATTTAATAATTTATCATCACATGAAATATAAAACATGGATTAATTAAGAATTTATGTGAGAAAGCAATTTTTGAAGTATTTTGAAAAAATTTTGGAGAAAATCGAAATTAAAATTCTTTTATTCAAATAAAAAAAAGCGATTTTTCCAATTTCTTTTATCGTTGTTACACAGTGATAGCAAATAAACAGAAGCTAGAATTCAATAAATAAGTTAACATCCTAAAACTATAAATAATATTAAAAAATACTATATTTTAGACATGGCGATAAATAATAATTTGGTTCTTTTTATGGCTTAAAGATGATTTATACAGATTTTTGTGTTATGGATCTATAAATTAACGTCCACAGCTTCATAATCTACTAAAATGCAAATATGTATTTTTTCGGCCAAATACAAAAATATGAACATTTTGCCAGCCTTGAAGCCGACACTTGGTCTCTTTTTGCTTAGGAGCGGACATAGTATCAATTTTAAAATAGATGCTAATGACTAGTCGTAAGTTTACTGGACGATATTTAATAATGTAGATAAATATGAAAAACACAATCGGAAGTAGGGGATGGCAATTTTATCCGAAAAAATCGATATTTGGATCGATTTCAAGCGAAGCTCAGAGAGTTGATTAGTAGCAAAGCCGACGCGCGGAAAATCAAGTTTTTAAAAATTGACCTTTTAAATCATTAAAATTATTAAAATATGAATTAAAAATGTTGTAGATAATTATTACTTTCTGTAAGGTCAAGATGATTTGAATCAAAGCTGAAATTGTTTATTTACAGAATGAGTTTCAAATATAAATTATGTGATCCGGCTTACCTGTGATTTTCTTCATTCTTACGACTTTGAGAATCAATTCTCTGGATCGATTTACTGCTTCATATAATAGTAATAAATCTAAAGGGTTTGAACCTAAGGAATCGATTTTACAATCTCGAGCCGCCATCCCTAATTAGCAGTTTTTGGCGTTTATAACGCAAAGTTGTATTTATTGGGTAGGCGTTTCAAAAGACAATGTGATATTACCGTGGGAATAAAAAAAAATCGTATTAGGTTTTATATTGTAAATGTATTTAGTTTCGTTTTCTACCTGTTGTTATTCCAATGAAATTTGCAACGAGAGTATTGTTTGTGCTCGTTAAGTTACTTGTTATTTTATATGTTTACATCAAAATTCGTTTGACGACATATGATCATTGTACTTAATTAACAATTAATTTTATTATGATATGGTTTATAATTTATTAAAGTTGAAATGTACTTAAAATTGTTTTTTTTTTGTGCTACATATAAACCCCAAATAAAATACAAAGGCAATTACAAATTATGATTTATTTAAAACAAATATAAATGCATAATGTATCGTACTACCCACACTTACATGGATATTATTAATATGACTTATAATTTTAAGAATCTTAAAATAGACAATAAATGTTTGTACTATAAAATAATTACGAATTACAATAAATAAAATAGGTTTGCATTTTACCTTCGCCTAACTATATACAAATTATTCACATTGAGTTACATGTTCAGTCTTCATTCGTTGTCAATGGATACCGAAAGGGTAGCCTTTAAATAACAGAGATCTTAACAACAGAGTTAATAATAATAACAATAGATATTTTGTTGAAAACTTGATACATCGAGACTAAATTAGACATTCAGTTTATTTTGGAGTTTATTATATGTATAGATATTGCATTTATTATGGTACATATAAAATAAGTTTGCAGTGAGGCGGCCGCGGCGGCCGCGGCGGTCAAACGAGGACAATTTAAACTCAACTTTAATTTCTTTGATAGTTGGAAATTGTCTAACAAGGAAAGGAATTATACCGAGTGACAGTGGCGCTCGCCGCGGACGTTACCCGTTTTCAAACTTATATTAGAAGGCCGAGCAAATTGTGCGAAAATCGCTCTTGGTGCATCTTTTTATGTTCATAACACAATGAAGCGAGACAGCATGATTTTGATTGTTAAAAACTGGCTACGTATGTTTTGGAATTCGTCTCATTTAATTGAATTTGCTTTTAAATTATCATCGAATTGGTTGTTTCATGCTATTCCGTACGTAGACTTCTAGTCAATAGGTACTTTCAGACATGTCACAACTGTCTGGGAGATTAATTTAAATTAGTTCTGCATTTTATAAGGCAGCATATAAAATTCGCCATCGTTTTATTGTCTCTAACTAACACTTAACTATCATCAAAAATAGTTTATTATGCATTGGCACACAAAGTCATTCAATACACACGACCATAAATGCATTATACCTGTTTATACACACTTGTCATGGACCAAAGTTCTAATTATACTATTAACCGCCCATTTAGTATAGGATTATTACGTAGTTTTACTAACATACCTACTACATAAGACATAAGTATAATTTACTACATAAGACAGCGACCATTTCAATATAACTTGTGCGTACTTTTTTTTTCTGTGACTCATTTTGGTGGCAAACAATGCGAATGGTGTTATACTTTCTATTAAAAAAAATACATTAGTTAAAAAGTTGATAAAACGATAAACTTGTAAAATATTGTCTATCGCTGTTTTCTGTATACGATAAGGCCTTCTCTTCTCTTTCAGTCATTCTCTATCGGCGGTTTCAATGTACAGTCATAGACAGAGCAACCTACAGACAGTGCCATCTTGTCTCACTTTCTAACAGAAAAGAGAAGCACTTACCTCTGTATCAATAATGTAAAAAAGAGACAGTATTGCTATCGCGCATCTCACTCTGCGTGCCTGTTTTTTCGTGGCCGCCACATCATTGTGCCGTGATTGTACACAAACTTTAAAGGCACTATGTATAAGTGTCTATCGCATGTGGCCATGCCGTAACTGGGTGCCTCTATTGTATTATTCGTCTGTGAATCAGTCAGACCATAGTCTGATAGAAGAAAAGAGCGAACAATTTAAATATTTTAGTTAACAAACTGGAGATAGGCGTTATCGGTTTTATATGCAAACGGTTTTGTAGCCGATATATCGTTTTCATATCGATCTAGAAAACCATTTTCAAATACATTGATATCAACAACATGGTTAGTTACTAAACAACATTTTTACATTTCCTACGACAACCAACTTCTATCGATATATTCCCTTCGTCACTTTTACGAGACCGAGTGCACAAATAGTTCGAGAGAGGTAACGAATATCTTGCATTTGTGTCGCTTAGAATCAACATCGGTCAAATCCAAAAAATACATTTTTTTAACCAATAACCATTTCAACCTCATTTATTTCTAATAAATTGCTGTGAACTCATAGTTTTTCTTTTCTTAATTTACGAAACCTTACGAAACTTAATACCGACTTACGAAGTCCTTTTATTACTAATTTTAATTATTGTATTATATGTGCAAGGAGCTAAATATAAAAAATGGCTATACTCACAAATATTGTCAAAGGGAGATGACCATTTTTGATTCTAATCGACTCATTTGTTGGCATCGCGTTATTTCACTAATATTCGCTACTCCTTTCGAACCACTCGGCCACTCGTTGGCGAAAAAGAGATGAAGCGAATATATCGAAGACGATCGGCAACTAATAACCACATACATGACAGTTATTGTGATATCAGTTACCGTTTTCAGGTACCTATATCGATACGGTGTGTTACTTGAATCGTAACCGTTTTAGTTACGTTTTGATATAACCGACTCGCCCCTACTAACTAGGGTATCTTTACAGTCTATGCACCCAAGCTAGAGTCTTCTCACTGCTGTGTACTCGCGGTAGATTGCGCTATGGGAAACGCTCTATGAGTGTTTAGTCTACCGTGGACAAGGCCAATGGCGTAGTCAGGATTTTATTTAGGGAGGGTCAAATCAAACAATTTTCTTATAATTTTGAATAGAGGTTTTAGTTTTATATAGAGATTTTAAATGCAGAAAGTCTGTTACTTATTCTTTCCTATGCCAGGGAGTGGCAAGCGCCCCACCGTGGACGAGGCCCCTAAAACATTCACTTGAATTTATGGAGAATTAATATTATTTTTTTTATTTCCCGATTTTTTTTCTGCCACGTTTTATTTGCCAGGCCCAAGTTGACTACTGTCGAGTTGATTACTTTACGTGTGTGTAGCGGATATGTTCATGTACATGTGCGCAGTGTCGCGGTCGCAAGCGGCAGTCGCAGTACGGTCGCGCGGCTCGAACTTTAGTCGCATGTGAGTCGGACTGTCGTCGCAGTCGAGTCGCTCACGAGACGCGGACGTCTCGCGCTCGACTATTGTCGCCATGTGTTGACCTCTGAATAAATACACACGACATTGGTTAATTTTTAAACGTAAGAATTCGTTGTTTTAAAACTAAATAGAACAATGCTCTAGACGCCTCCGTCGACTAGTATCCTCTGATGTGGATCCACTGAGCGATTCATTTGGATCTCCACATTGATCCCCCCTCGAGTAACACGAATTACAGGAGAATCTTTGCAAGATTCAATTGCATTTTTTCTCTATAGTGATTTGGATGTAGGCGTAATAATAAAATTATAATATTTGTATTATATAATGAAGTGTATTACGATTAATTCAGCAAGTCTTTCTTAATTAAATAAAAATCTGCTGTATGTAACCTGTCTCACCAATTATAACTTACCTATTTTTCTTTTTCCATGAAGTGTCCGTTAGTTATAGCTCAATTAATTAATTCAAATTATTTTTCTCGTATGAATTTATCCCTTTTTATATTGTTTAATTTCTTAGCCTTTGATAATTTATTTTTATTACAGGGATACTTCTGTGTGTTTATGGAATCATTTCACCGTGGTACAGGGGCGTAGTGAGTAATTTATCCAGGGAAGGGCAAAGCAAGTGATTTCCATACAATTTACGTAGAGATTACTTATAAGACCATATGCAAGGAGGGAGGGGGGGGGGGGGCTTACCCTGCCCCGCCGTGAATACGCCCATGTCGTGGTATGATGTGGTCACTTATAGAGGTGAAACTATAAGTGACATCTAGTGTATATATTTTGTACCGATAGTTGATTCTATTATTGATTTCAGCGATTGATATTAAATTTATTACAGATTACTATGTAATATAATCAGATATTTAATATCTGATTATATTACAGATATTAAATTCATTCCGCGTTCATTTACATCGCACTACGTTCATTCAGTACGTCACTTTAATACAACCGTAAACCGTAACCAGCTCTTTTATCATCCACTGGTGGACACGGGCCTCCTCATGCACAGGCCTCATGCACCTTGAAACTAAGCGAGTTGGCGCTTCACTTTTAGAAGTGATGTAGTTCCTCAGAACTTGTGCCAGCAGCTTTGCTATCCTTTAATCGTCCCTTTACCGACACCCACTGGAAGAGATGTGGTGGTTATATTTTAAAGGCGACGGTGGAGACCGTCGGTTATTGTATTACAGTCTAAGGTATCCTGTAATATTTATATTACAATTTACAGTGTATAATGTCTGGTAGTGTAAGATGTAGCGTAAATGCGTTATCACACCTGATCTGCTCATGTCTGGGGTGTCCAAACGTGGTGAGTTGTGGTATGCTGCCATTAAGTGGCCGCGGCGGCGGCGGAATTAAGTAGTCGTCCAGACGACCCTCGCTCTCGCACACCGAGTGCATCGTCAACGTGCTCGACGATATCTGACAAATAAGCAACGATGTCATATTACACTGAAATGTACTGTATTTACCACTTTATCATATTTCCCCGGTAAGGGACACAGTGTTAACTCAGCAATAGAGGCCAAGCAGCACCGTATGCCCCTACTCCCTTCAGTCGTCTCCTGTTCACTGTTCTGTTTAACCGATATTTGTAATTGTGTAAAATAAATTATTTGGAGGATATTTTTAAGTGTCTTAATTAATACTAAAAACGTCTAACTAAGAACTTTTAAACCCCAATGTACTCATATGTACGTGTTCGGTAGTGAGTAAGATATGCCAGAGCCCAATCCCATCCCATCCCTCCCCATTTACCCAACCAAAACCAATTCTTTAAATCTCCAAGTGCGGCGAGCGCATCCGAGGGCGTGCTATGCGACATCCACGATACATGCCAACGTCAGTCCAGAATGACACGTGGCCACGTCACTGGTTACGCTGCCTACCATTGGAGATTTAGGAGCGAATTAGGAAAGAGGATTGAGATACATGGGGAGAATAACATGATGAGAAGTTTTCCATATCCCATCCCGCTCTCCATTATTTCTTATTGTTAAACAACTGCTATTGTTTCAATAGATAAATCTCTTTACCCTTTTATACTCTTTACTCGTCGAATAATTTATCAAGGAAGAATTTGGAGTATAATTACCACATTCTCCCTCTTTCACACTACTTTTTACCTTTTTGGAGCATAATAAATAACATCCCCAAAGTTCTTTACAAGAAGGCATGTAAATATGTGGTAAAACTTATATTCATGACATTAAGAATTGTGGGTCGTTATTTCGCGGCATTTTCGAGACATCAAGAACTGCCGGTGGTTTAGAATTAAAAAAATACAAAATGTTTATATCTAGAAGAAAGTAGTATTAAAGACGTAATATCATTATGTTAGAATAGATGTCCACTTTTGGTCATACGGGCCGGATGTCGTTAATCCGGCTCCAAGGACCAAATGTTTTTGTCAAAAACAGAAATATCTATTCTTATTATGTACATTTTACATACAGTTTTAAATTTGGAATAATTATCATATATCGTTATACTAATAAACCTTATTGCATGCACCAATACTTACAATGGACCTCGCTTTCTCCTGTGAATCGTTCTCGGACTGGACGCTGTTGGTCTCGGCTACACTGCCGCCGCTCACCGTACTCAGCCGTCCGGACGATGACGAGCCTTTACATTAAACCAAATAGGAAACTGTTTGGAAAGCTGCTAAAATGGTTAATAATAGTAATTTAATGGTAACCCTAATAGTATTTTATTTAAATTAAAAATATAAGGTTATAAGTGTTCTATACTTACTCTCGCTGAGACTGCTATTTGGTCGGGTGTTTCCATTCCTCTTCTCAATAGAACCGTTGGTGTTGTCGTGATCTGTAGAATGATTATTTTATCAATTTTTTATTTTGGTTTCGAAGAAACCATCCAAAAGAGATATATTCATATTGTATTATTATAGGTCAACTTACTTTTGCTTTTATCCTTAGAGAACATTTTCCTTAATCTATGGAAAGGCGTCGGTCGCTTCATATTTTCTTTAATCTTGTGTTGAATTTTATCATATTCCTCTCGCATCTTATTCAATTGCTCTTGCTTTTCCTTCAACGATTGCTGTGTTTCATTTCTGTTTCTCCATTCCATAACTAGCTTCTCCACTTCAGATATAGTGAACACATTATTTTTGAAATCATTTATTATTTCTGCCAATTCCTCTTGGCCTGTTAATGGGCAGTTCTCTTTGCCAGATTTGACACTACCACTAATTCTGATTATATCTTTGGTACTCAGGTTAATTTGGCTTATGTCACTAGTAGGCGTATCTATGGTGAAAGTCTTGCTTTCCTCGGTGGGAGAGTATAAGAAAATGTCTGACTGTTGAGGGATCAACCGAGAGCTGTTTGCGTATAAATTGTTCGGTCTGAATTTTGGACTCTCCACTTTTATATTGGAGGGTTGGAATAGATAGTCGTGTTCGATGGCTTGTTGGATTCTTCCTTCTGCATCGTCGTGTATTGGAAAGTCGTTTTGATAAAGTTGCTCTTTTATTTTCGGCAGTTTCAATGATGGTCGTTGTTTCTTATCGTTTTCTGTTTTCTCTGGTGTTTTCTCTAGGCTTATTTCTAAGTTCTGTGTGCAAGCTTCACTAAAGGGGTCTGTAGACGGTTGTTCGTTTTGCTCGGTGTCATGGTGAGTAGGTGCGTCGACGGTGTCGCAAGCTTCTACTATGCGAAGTTCCTCTTGTTGTTTGTCTTCTTTCTGATCCTCTTCTTTATCATTTTCAGTCATGTTCTTCAGATAATAGTACATGTTTGAGAATTCGTTTATTTTCTGTAATAAAAAAATAAGCTTTTAATATATTGATAAAGAAGAAATTGGACTAAGTAGAATAACTTCTTTAATTAATTTATGGAGAATAACTAAATTATCAACTTTAGGAAGTACTTATAATACAAATAAAAAAGATTCAACCAGTTTTGGTTAGTGGACTACCTATTGCAATAAATCGATTCATTTTAATCACAAAGATGGAAGAGGCAGAAATTTAGATTATTGTCCAAGCATCGGTATAGGTATTGTGTATTATTTTATATCGATGTGTCCAAGTGTGTTACGATTAAGATCTGAAGAAGACTATTTAGTACCTACCCCGTCTACTGCGTGAGAGGTTCTAATTTCAATTCCTGGTCGGACATATTTATTTGGAATCTATCGTCTTTGTCTGTGTGTTGTCTGTGAATCCATGATACAGAGAATCTTAGGTATATTGTGCGTCATTTATACATAAAATAAATAATTATAATAACGCCACACTCAATGGCACACACTAGGATTCCTTGTGACGTGGGTCTAGAGACACACACAAAGATAAACACAGAACCGGGTCCGAACAAACATTTGTCTTTAAACAAAGGAATGTTAGACCCCGGGACCTTTTGCACAGCAAGCAGGATCACCACCAACTGACCATCGATCGTCAACATAAATATGGGCACTGAATGAGTGGTTTTTAAGAGTCGATTTCGTAAGTGTTGATGGTTAACTGTATAGAATCTACTTAGGTGGCAAATCGACCACTTAAAAAATGGGCCGCGGGCGAGTGTTTGAAATTGCTGGTGGTTAAGTGGCCCGGAAGTAATTTGAAAATTGGGGGCGAACTAGTCCCAACCAATTCTAAAGATTTTACTCTTACACTTGTTCCTCTTCAAGACTACATAAGGTAACAGCATGATATTTTTCATAGATTATTCTTACAATTAAATATTTAGATATTAACTTCCGGGCCGTTTTAAAAAGTGGTAAACTCGCCCGCGCCTCAGTTTTTAAGCGGGCTAGTTGCCTGCTAAGCCAGCTGATGGTCACTAACCGCGTGGTCGGCGAGCACATCGGCGAGGCGATGGTGGTGGTGGTCGCGCGCGAGTTCGGCGGGCGTCCGCTGGCGTGCGTTGCGCAGCGCCACGGCCGCGCCGCCGCCCGGACACTCCAGCAGCTGCCAGCACAGCCGCTCCAGCCCGAACCGCGCCGCCCAGTGCAGCAGCGTCGGGTACTCTTCGCCGCCTGCACACACGGCAAAATAGATAAGCGACTGGTCTTGCTCAATACGTACAACACACGCTCACATAGATACGACATTTATGTGTATATATTTATACAACTTTATGTGTGTATAATGTATATACCTATTTATACAACGTGTCACTGTAATAGCGCAACTGAATAACGCTGAAAATAGGTTATTCAGTATTAAGAATACAATCGATTCTAGCAGTTTTAGGTTGGTATCATAAAGTCTCTTTCTCGAAATGACTAGGTAGCCATTATGACTAAACGTCGACTTGACTAGGTCTCAAATGGTCTAAATCTCAGAGTGACTACATCTTGATATGACGTACAGTGAACTATATCAATATATACTATCCAACTTTCCTATTAAATAAGTCAACACTGGCCACATCAACTTCAAATATCAGTGACATTAAAATCAATTGTTTAAAGCCACAATTAATCAATAAAAATATTTACTTAAATTTTATTTTATAAAACAGTATTAACTTAGGTACAAAAAGAAATTTCGCAGGACGCCCTTCGATAACATCGTCACTGAGGTGGCTACGACCACGTTTAAATTCACTGAACCAGATATAAACACTACCACTGGATGGGGCTTCATCACTAAATGCTAACAAGTCTTTCATAACTTTGTTTTTGGTTTAGACCGCACCGATAGTCATAAAAGATCATTGAACGAAAATATTCTCTTGTTAAATATATTTTAACGCAGACTTCTAAAGACTCCTGGTAAAGTTTAACATTTTAACTGACATTTATTATGACTTAGCAAAACGATAAGTTTGGCTATTTCATTTGATAGCACTACTGAATTTAATTTTTAAAAATTAATATTTTGATAAGGTTTTATAAATAGACTTACTGGTAGCTTCAGTCTTGGGATTGAATTGTTCGTTGGAGGCGAGCAAGTTGAAATGTGGTGGAATGTTCTTTTGGAAAGCATTCAGCATCCAGCTGTCCAGCTGCTCCTTACTCGTAGTCTTGAAGCCCAGAGTCTAGAACGAATGTCACAAACTTAGTCTCAATTTTAAAACGCAGGTCAATGACCTGAGGTCATTAAGCCTGATTGTACAACGAAAGTCCTACACACAGTTGTGCGAAGGCTGTTTGATCGGCATAACGTTTGAAACACGTTGGGTCGATGTATGTTAGATTGATAAAACGTTTGACCGACACGACAGCAGACCAACGTAACGTTGGTACGAAGAATGATGTTCCGACTAAAGGTCTAACGTTCTGTCCTTCTACTGTCGTTTCAGTCAAACGTTATGTCGGTTCTACTGTCGTTTCGGTGAAACGTTATGTCGGTTCTACTGTCGTTTCGGTCAAACGTTATGTCGGTTCTACTGTCGTTTTGGTCAAACGATATGTCGGTTCTACTGTCGTTTCGGTGAAACGTTATGTCGGCTCTACTGTCGCTTCGGTCATACGTTATGTCGGTTCTACTGTCGTTTCGGTGAAACGTTATGTCGGTTCTACTGTCGTTTCGGTCAAACGTTATGTCGGTTCTACTGTCGTTTCGGTCAAACGATATGTCGGTTCTACTGTCGTTTCGGTGAAACGTTATGTCGGTTCTACTGTCGTTTCAGTCAAACGTTATGTCGGTTCTACTGTCGTTTCGGTGAAACGTTATGTCGATTCTACTGTCGTTTCAGTCAAACGTTATGTCGGTTCTACTGTCGTTTCAGTCAAACGTTATGTCGGTTCTACTGTCGTTTCAGTCAAACGTTATGTCGGTTCTACTGTCGTTTCGGTCAAACTTTTTATCAATCTAACATACTTCGACCCAACGTGTTCTACTGTCGTGTCGATTAAACAGCCATCACACAACTGTGTGTCGGACTTTCGTTATACAATCAATCATTAAGCTTATATCCAGGGAGACTGTTTATTAACTCTGGTAACAGATCCATGTACAGACTACACATTGAATCTGGAATGAGACTGGAATGAACATGAGCTCATTCCAGTACCATATGTATTGATATTTTTGTTGACCTATAAGCAGGAATCTTGTTTCTTATCTTGATTGGTAGTATTTACCAACGACATTATCATAACAGTAACAGTGAGCTGGACAATTCAGAAAGTTAAAGTTTAGGAAAAAAATGCTGGTAATCTTTTTGAGCCCGTTTACTCCAGCGCAGTTACTGCGATCATCTGAACTGCCTTTCATGAAGTTTACCCAATGCTTTGGACACCTAATTATTGGAATATTCAAGGTTCACCATTTGATTCATTAATTTCCTACTATAACCTGGGGATCTACTTACACAAACGATGTTTCGACCGATTCCTACCAAGAAAACGTTCACTTCGACATATCGCCTCGAACGGAAGAACATTTGCGTCGAAACTCTACTCCGATAGCACGAGAGAATGATGGAATTATAGATTTTGACGAGATCAAACGCCAAATTTCATGATACCAAGGGAGATAGATATATTTTAAATACTCGGAGATAGCCGATGTACTTCGACCGAAGGAAAGTCAGCATTCATTCCTTCTAACTTCGGTTGGGCTCAAAACTTTGGAGATGTAACATCAGACTAGACCACCTGCAATCGACATCCTGATCACCGGTTGTCCTTCTAATTACTTCTCTGTATGTTATCTATCTATCTATCTACCTGGCATCGAATCGACATACCTGGCAAATGAACTCGAGCGGGTGGTCGGATGCCCTCAGTAACTGGTCCAGCTCCCGCAGTCGGCTCTCGCACTTGATCTGTCGCCGTCCGAGAGACACTCCGTTCTTGCTCACTCGCACCCACACCAACATGGATACTTCTAGACATGACTCTAGAAATAATATCATACATATTTTATGGGATGGAAGGAACATTTTCAAACAAAACAGCAAGGTTTAGTTCGTAACTCTCAAGCGCGCGGCCGTTGCCGACCCACGGACCAACTGCAAGGCTCAACTAGTTGAGCCCTAGGGAATTTTAGTACTTCAGCTGCCTTCAGTTTATCAATTTTAGTTATTAGTCCCTTCAGCTCAAACAGGATGTATCTACCAAACACTAAAATATAAGAATAATGCATAAAATTGAATTACGACAATTTAATATTTTTTTATTTATATTTATTACAACTTCAAGATAAACAAACAGCACAAATACAGTAACTATAATGTAAGTAAAAACAAAGGCCGGTAAAGTTTCCTCACGTTATAATACAAAATTATGTATAGTATATATGTAGTTACGTATTATGGTCGGGTGACGAAAATAAAAATGACTTAAAGGTATCAAAGTATGTAATTTAAGTATACTTAAATCTTTGTTTTATATTATAACATTAATTTTGTTTCAGGATATTTTTTAGTGATAATTGAATCATAATAAATTACAGGAACATTGAAATTTCCTTTTTTAAGACCTTTCATTTTTAAGATGTAAATTGTCTTCAAAAGGGGATGTAAAATCTAGCATGTACCAAATTCTGATGGTAAAAGCCCGGAAAATCATCTCACTTTATAAAAATCCTTAGGTACATTTATCAACTCATGTTGGTAAATCCTAGGATTTACCAATATACGTGCTTTTACAGTAACATATGTATTAATAGACTGTATGTCATACAGACCTGGTATATCAAATTGCAGCGTGTAAGGATTCCTCTTTTTAAACGTTGGTATGATTATAGCTTCTCCTTTTTTGTCGACTATTATCTTTATGCTGTCTTCGTCTCTTATGGGATCGTTCAAAAGTGCTATCACGCGACTTTGGCCCTGTGAAAAGAGACATCACATTTATTATTGGTAGGCAACACGTGCACACGTGCATACAACGTTTCACTGAAATAACGCAAAAGCTAAAAATAGGTTGTCAAGTGTCGACACTAGAATCAAATCTAACAGTTTTATAGAATAGGTTATTTTTTTAATGATTAATAGTACAATTCTAGTATATTTTATTGCTATTCTACGCTTGTCGCCCGAGACGCGTCGCGCTCACCGCGCACGGTTTGAGTAATGAGCAATAATGTCTAAGTGAGCGGTACGAACGTTTTAGACAGGACATGAATATCCTTTCATGTTTGTAACTTTTGGTTCATTCCTTAAAATAATTTTATGTTTGTTAGAATGGTAATAAATATTTAAAATTGGTTGTCAAGTTTCATATTTTGCGTTATTTCGGTGACACTGTACCTATATTTTTTTAAAAGAGGACCCAAAAAAGATTTTTTATGGACGTTTTCTCAGTTACACAGCAATAATGTCAATATAATGAATTCGCTCACAATTTTAACTTTCTTCGGCACAATGGAGAAGCTGGTCTTATCAGTGGCGGTGTCTTTGCAGTCCTTGGTGCGCAGTATGCCGACCGCTGCGGTGAGGAACGTGTCCACGAACGACGTATCCTTCTCGCGCACGGACATCATCTGCCATTGCTCTATCGTCGGATACTCTGCAAAATTGGATATTGCTAAACATGTATCTATTATATTTTGTCAAGTTGCTAGTTTTCATTTTTTACCGGATCCAGTCCTTCACTACAAATAAATAAGTAGCAAATTTTCGTCAAATAAAAAATCTGCAATGTTTTTATTGTGATAATTTAGACTACATAAGGGTATTAAATTTAATAGAATCATACTTAGGCTTTGTCCTGCTAACAAAGCGGCGTGTCACTTCGCGTCAAGAGTTGCGGCACGGCGCGTCAAGGACGCGTTATCCTACATGGGAGTCGTGGACGCGCGATTTCCGTCAGTACTATTCGAATTTTAATATGACAACACATAAAAGTCATTTACTTTATTACTCAGTGAAAAACATTTACTTAAAGTATTTATGTTTGGAAATAGAAGGAGCAAAACAATTCGCAAACGGACACGCCCCTGACGCGTGACCACGCTGTAACACTAGACGCATTGCTCACGCAGGACACATGTTTGGGCAGCGAATGTTTGACATTTTCGCGACGCAACGCTCGACGCGTCTCGTCGCGCCGAGCTGCTGCGTATGAAAGCCACAAGTGAATACTCATAAATAGATCTTATTACATAGTGAATTAGTTCTCCAATCCGTAGATAATGTAATAGAAACGGAAATAATTTTGTTCCCAACCTTCACAAAGGCTTCCAACAATTTGGTTCTTGTCGACGCCCAAAAGCATCACTAGTACTTTGTCGAGCTTGAACACATCGTCAGCGGCTTTCAAATAGGACATCTTAGTCGCGAGGTTCGGACATAGAATGATTATCTGCAGCTGGGCTTTTGATACCTTCTCCATTTTGTCTTGTGTATCACTAGCTATTATTTCTTCTGCTGTTATTGGAGTTACCCTAAAAATCAAACAGTGATTAGAATCTTAGTAATGATCAGAATTTTGTACCTATATTATTTTTTTATTGAAAGAAGTTGACAGACAGTCCGTCTGCTGGTATGTGGATAGATACTGTTGTCCGTGATACATGCCATCATCAGTCAAAAATGACAGATGTAAGGAAGGTCTTCGAATGGGATACGTACCTTTAAAAATTTAGGAATGGTTTAGGAAAAAGGATTGGCAAGGAAGGGGAAATAGGGAGAATATACATTCTCTATTTCCTTGAATGGGATGAAGTGTAAAAAGTATAATAGAACAATGGCAGTATAATGGTATAATGGCAGTTTACTGTATACTTTATACCCTCTATTTTATGGGATTGGATGAGATTGGTAATAGTCTCCTGGCGTATCTCACTCACTACCGAAATACTGCAGTACTGAAATACCGAATACCGAATACTGAATACGAAATACCGAATATGCAGAACGAATGTACTGCATTTTACGGCAGTCATCGGTGAGTCTTCGATATTGCAGTAGTCAGTAGCGCACCCACAAGCCTCCTGGTGTTGCAGGTGTCCATGGGCGGCGGTGACCACTTACCATCATGTGGCCCACCCGCTCGTCTGCCATCTATTCTATAAAAAAAGTAATAACAATAATTATCTAGGAATTGTACTTTTTTCTGATTAAGATATGCTAACTCCATTGATCTTTGTAAAAATTGTAGGTAGTTTATTTATAAGTAATATAATGGAAGCCATTGAAGTATATTTTCACAACATGGCAATTTTTCGAACAGTTACTAAGTAAGTTTAGTTTAGTGAGTAGATAAGTGAAATTTTAGTTAATTATCATTGTATACTTATTATGCATTGGTTAAGGCTGTTGATTCAAATAAATAATTAGATGCTGCAGTTTTCAGATTTCAGACGTTTGAAAACAATTATTATAGATGTTGATCACCTGTAATGATGTCGCGCCCTCTGTGACATGATCTTATCAAAGCTGGCGACTAGATAGTCGGACCAGAGAGCGCTCTCGGGGGAGCCAGAGCTCCATAATATAGCGATGTCCTCCATCTCTGCAACAACATTAAAAAAATTACGTTAATTCCTTTTTACATCTTAGGTATATCCTAGACAAGCTGTGCAGAAGAATGACTGTCGATGATACTCGTGAATAATGACTATTGGTCCATGAACAAATTCTATATTGTTAGGAATGTCATCTATTACTTTATCGTTAGTCAGTAGCATTGTATGGTAGGTCCCTAATAATATGTTAATATAAGAACACGACAACTCACAGAGTGACCGCACGCCCTGCGAGCTGTCATCTTGTTGAAAATAAATAACGAATGAATGAGAAATGTTTGTGTAAAATAAATAACGAATGAATGAGAAATGTTTGTGTAAAAGAACTACACTAGTGATTCAAGTAGTAAACGATATATTATTTATTTAACTAATGCCTATGACCAAGCCCATCACGCCTCGAGTAAGTACATGCTGTGTAGTAAAATTGACAAACGTTCCGATTTCGACCCTAATTCAGACCGTTTGGATACCATCATCATCTTTGGATATATCTATTGCGTGTGAGAAGTGAGGAAAAATATAAATATATGTATGTTAACTTTTGAAAAATCTCAATACCTAATATAACTTCTGACATTCTGACTTAATAATCAGTTGGTACGTCGTAGCATGTCGTAGTATAGAAGTACATAGATAAAGCTACGCGTTTTTCGTAGAATGTTATGACATTCTTACTACGAAACATCAATAACTACGAAGAATAACTAAATTATGCGGTGACTTTATTAATTTCAGGAAAACTTTTCCTGAATGTAAACAATAATAAAATTAAATATGCGCTATGTAAAAAGTAATAATTAATCTTGTTAAAATAATGTAGTCTATTATTGGTCGCTACAATTTCCATCTGACTTAACTAACTCACTTAATTCTTAACTCTATTGATAGATGTAGTGATGTAGATTAATCTACAGACAAAGACAGTATCAATGTTTGTATGTATTAATTGGTAACCACGGCTTACAACATGACATGTCAACATGAATGATATGTCTTACTAGTGAGCCGGTGTTACAGACGCACTCAAATAATACAATAATGAAAGGAAGTGTTGTCAAGGGATAATCAAGGCATGAACGATGTCGTTCTCTCGGTATCGGACAAGGGTCATTGGCTGGATCGAAGTTCAGATCGAGCGCCTCGTTATTTATACACAATATGTCACTAAATTTAAATTGTGTGTTTCTTACGAAATAAAATGATAAAGAAAGTTTAAAATTTTCGATTATACTCTTTTCAACTTAATCGCTTCTGATATTATTCAAATTTTAAAGTGTTTTATTTTAAAGCAAAAAAAGCATTACTTATTTTCTATATGAGTACCTATATCTCAGATTCAAAAAGATTCGAGAGATCAAAAATTTCAACCCTTCTACTAACAAGGGCTATATTTTAAATTACCAGAAATTATGCATTGCAGGTCATTGTTCATAATGTTCATACAAAATGTGGAGCTAATCAAAGGTTAAAAAACACCCATATAAAATTGTACATAAGCGAGAAATGTAACATGATTATTCGTAATATATAATAGAGTTCTAACTTCCTAAATAAATTCCAATAGCATTTAAGCAGAATCCCTATGCCACGCGACACGTTTGCAATCTGAAAACAAATGTAGGGTTTATTTTGTAGGTAGGGGAATTGTGCTTAAGATGACATACTTTTTGTTTTGAGGCAAATATTTGAAAATTCAAAGGTTATAAAAAATAAATGTAAGGCTACACATTTAAAACGTTTATTTACGACGCACGAAAATTAATCTTGACGCTATAGAAAACTTAATAATTGAAATAAAATAAAAAAACACCAATCATGTCCATGTGGGTAAGATGACACACGTCAGTCTAAGTTGACATACCTAATTATCGGTGTACATTTCACTTTTGAAAACCTTAGTTCTTGGTGCAACGCCAGCACATAGTGTAACACCATCGCTTACATAATTGGCAGCATACCCAATGCTCTCCTGGCTTCCATTTGCTATATAATTCGTTACAATAAAGGCATGCAGCATCGGAGTCATCAACATCATCAGCGTCCTGATTAAAATCTTCCATAGATCCGGCCATCTGAGTCATCCTGAAGGATAGTACGCTTCACCTGCTTTCGAGCTCTAACGCTCTTGCGATTTTCCTTCTCTTTTTTATTTTGGACTTGGGCTTTAACTTCGTCCATAAAAGGAGTGCCTGTCAGAACCCGAGAGCCAGTGATTTTCCTCTTCGTGCTTCTTGCTTGCCCCGTAGACATTGATTTCGGAAATGGAGAAATTTCTATTTGGTATCTCCTGGGTGGTAGACTATCCAGCAATGACTTGGCAATCACGCTGAACTGGACCGACTGATGTAGGATTTTTAGTGCTCTTTGAGAAAGAAGGTCCACCAACGATTTGGCTAGCACGCTGAACTAGATCGACTGTTGCAGGATCTATCGTATCAATCAAACAATAACAATGTTAACTATCAAATAAATACTATAAGAAAACTTAAATAATAAAATCTACTCAAACAAAGACTTAAAACTATTGTCGCATCGGTCGTCCCGAACAAAAATAAAACAGGATTTTAAAGTATTCATAAACGCAAGAACTTCAGGGTAAGATGACATACTATGTCATCTTAAGCCGACTGTTGCTATGTCATCTTACCCTACGAGGTAAAAAATATTTGCCACCTTTTGCGACTTAAAAACTTTAAAGTTACTTTAATTATTCTTCAATATTCATAACCCATATTAACCACAGTTCATATCAAAGTAGTCAAACACAACTAAAATCTTACCTGAACATATTTATTGGCACAAACACTTTCAACAAAATAATATTTTCGAGTGTCGAAATCAAAACAATCCACACTACATCCAAACAACGCAAGCGGTCGCTCACAAAAGTTTTGAGTGGTGACGCTATCTGTGAGCCGATGTGTGATCGTCGTTTAGGCGTTTCTGGCGCGTATATTTGAACGGATATAGGCACTATGTCATCTTACCTGAGTATGTCATCTTAAGCACAATTCCCCTATACCTAGTCCATTAGTCAGCAAGAGGCACTTGAAATCAATTAACGTTATTTTAGCAATGATTTACGAGCATAGTGCATTTAAATTTAGATATAAGAGTCATCCTCCACTTAATTAAAGACGATGCAGTAACTAGGAAACGATTCATTATAGCAAATATGTACTTTCATATCTCAAAGGAAAGTAAAGAGTAAAAACATAACACTGCCCTAAAAACACACTTACTTTTATTCCCTTCTAGGTACGCGTGAATGAAAACATACGTTGGGCGTTAAAATTTTTATTGCACCCAACGCCACGCATACGCATCGGCTGCTTACAAAATATGCTATGCACCGCGCGCGCCGGAAACTCATTCGGATTTATATACTTACCCACCTCTGCCGCCAAATGCAGGCGCGACTAAATGTAATATCCGTTTCCTAAATAGACAAACGTCTATCAGCGTCGCCCGGAATAACTATAGTCGATTAGATGCAGCGGGATATACACCGGGGAGAAATATGCCGGCGAATATGGAAGCTCTTTCAGATGGGCTTTTAGAATTATATCGAACCTATTCAGCAAAGATATCACACACTTAAAAGACTACCGTCACTATGATAAAATGTACTATTTGAGTTACAGCTTTTTAAAGTTTTGAAAAACAAATAAGGACCTGTATCTTTTAAAGTATGAAGTCGTACTGATTTATATGGATGTGTAGGTGCGTGCCTTCTTAGAGCTTATATTAAAATCTATAGATCTACAGATTAAAAAGGGCAAGATATACCATACCTACTTTAAATTGGCTTGTATTAGTATAGAAAAAATAAAAATACTTATTAAAATAAGTTACCCAATGTTCTATTTTTATTATTATACAAGTAATTCTGAAAAAATATTGTTTTCTTTTTCCCCATTTAGTTCAAAAAACAGTGGTGATACTGTTCTCCGCAAAATGTATACTAACATAGTCGAGGTTCCGATCACTACTAGTAGGTATTGAGAAAATGTCGGAATTGGACATAGGTCAGGCTGTCAACTGTCAGGGATGGTGAGGGACTCTGACGTAATAGCGTCGGACGGAGTCTTTCACGTATTTGACGATGGAGGGAAGTTCCAAGTCCTTGTGGAGGTCGACATTGCGAGAGTACCATGGAGCAGTCACGGCCTTACGCACGAATCTATTTTGAAGGGTTTGGAGTACTTTAAGGTTAGAGGGGGCTGCGTGTACAAAGACAACGCAAGCGAAGGTCATTATGGGACATACGCAGGTTTTGTACAATGTCAGCTTATTTCTAAGCGACATTTTACTTCTCCCTCCTATGAGAGGATTGAGGCGACCGAGTACAAAAGTTGCTCGGTTTCAGACAGTTTTTATCTGTTCTCGGAAGGTCCAGCCGATGGTATAGGGTGACTCCAAGATATTTGGTCTTCCTAGCCCAAGGGATAGCTTGACCGAAGAGGAATATCGAGAGTGGGGAAAGACGAGGTTTATTGCTACGAGTGCCACCCATGGAAAAATGGCTGCACTTTACTCGGGGTTGATCTCAATGCTCCACCTCACAAACCACTCGCCTAAGCAGTGACTGCGCGTTGGAGGCGTAGAGAGATACGCCGTAGGTTCCTATCTGAGGCGTAGAGGACGGTGTCATCCGCAAAGGGGGCAAGCTCTACCTTAAGTCCAGAGGAGTGGGGGATGTCATTAGTGTAGAGGGAATAAAGCGTGGGTGCTAGAACGGAGCCCTGAGGGACTCCAGCTGTAATTGGGCGAGGTGACGACTCGTATCGTTAGGTACTACGTTCACGGGAGTTTTTGGAAAAAGTGTAAAATTAAGTCACGGCCCAGATGGTGCTAAAATCCTGATATTGATATTATTCGAATAATGACGGTATTCTTTTCACTGTGAAACATGGTGAGCAAAACATATTGCTTGTCCCCTAGAAGTTATTAAAAAAGGTAGATGGCACACGCCAGTTAATCTTTACACTACGAGCTGTAGAAGTTGTAGAACTTTAAGCCTAATAAAACTAGTCTGAACCAGATTGGCTAATCTTTGAACTTAATCAAGATATTAATTCAGTGTGCAGTTTCTCCACATATTTCGTTATATGAGTACCAGTACCTATATACGATGTAACGAGTAATTGGATTCCAGACATTATATCGGATTCAAATGGTCATCTTTAGTCGAGATTTGAGGAAATATTTCCAAAATTAGAAAGTCGTTGATCTCTGCAAAGGACGGTCGTTCTGTATTTCCAACTGTCTTTTATAATGTTCTTTCTGAACAGCTCTAAGTGTAACTAACGTTTTATTTTACTGTTGTAGATAACAAAACAACACCTAGATGGCAAAAACGGTTTACAAGGAAATTTATATGTGATACCTATTTCTTAACCACACATTCAAATCACGAAGTTTCTACGTACATATTTAAAAATTGTCACTTGCTCGGCGGTAAGGGACAACATCAAGAGGAAACCCGCGTGCTCCAGAAATGTAAAAGAAATCTGAAGTATGTGATCCGCCATTCCGCACTTGGCCCGCGTGGTGAATTACGGCCCGAAACTTTCCAGTGATTTACTAGGGGAGGCCTGTGCCCTGCGGTGGGACGTTATAGGCTGATACAAGTACAAGTACATTTCTTAACCAGAATTCGTACGGTTAAGGATTTATTAAGAAAAATATAAATAAATGTTAGTTGCCTCACCAACATCATGAACTAATTAGATCGAATGCACAAAACACATTGCAGACGTTGATTGCTTCGTATCTCAGAAGTACCTACACTTAAAAATATTTTTACCTCCAGATGTTGTACCTACATTTTTAAAGTAGAGCAAAGGGGTAGTAGGTACCTATGGCGATACATTAGCGGGGAGTGGGAGGGTTCACAGCTTTCAGTTTTCAGTTCAATGACCGACGACTTTGATGTGCTCAGTGAAATATTGCAGTTTCCTATAACGGTTTCCAGTTTGTCAGGTTAGCGGGCTTTTTAATCTGATGTTTTTAGATTGTTACATCTCGTTTCTTTGTTTTTAAACCGGATATCATGCGGTCGGTTATACTGTCCCTATCCAATTAATTATTGCGGCCATTTTGTTCAAATGTAGGATGTGGCTTGTTCGTGAATAGGTCACATCCTTTTCATGACATCTTGTTAAGAGCATGTTCCTAAACATTAAGAAACGAGTAGTAATGTTACATACAATACGACTTACGAGTACTCATATATGTATATCTTTACTCCGCCCAAAGACTAGCTGCGAGAGAATGCCTTTTATGTATGTACCTAATAATGTGCGATATGTTTTATAAATAAAAAATAAAGAGTTAAATCAAAACACCTTAACAATGTCATAGTATTGGATAATGTATATAGCCATAAAAAGGTATCAACAATTAAGATTCGCTGGGCTTAAAATACGCCAAAGGAATTTAATTTTGGTTCAAATACACAAGACTTGTAGACTAATTTAAAGTTTCTTGTCTGATGATGTTTACCCCAAACTACTTTCACGAAGAAATTGCCTCAAGTTACAACGTACAAAGGTGTCGATTTTATTTATTATTAATTATAATGCCGATGAACCTAGTGTACCTAGTACATGCACAGAATACGGATCTAGGTAATTATTTATTCTATGGGTATAAGTGAAATAAATAAATCTACTAAAGACTACTTAATACATAATTATATTAAAAACAAGAGTAATTACTTGCGTAGGTATTAAGGGCTTTTATTAAACATTTAATCCGCAAGCAGTTTCGCCAGTTCTTACGAGCTCCCAACGCGACGGTATGATTCACGATATCAAAATAAATATACCTTTTTTCTCTGGTTTCTGTCTGTTCGATGATAATAAATCATACATTCCGACACCGCGTCGTAATTAAAACATATTTCAAAGATATACACTTTTCTGCGTAATTGAGTGCGGCACGATTAGTATTAAATATTTTTAACAGGTTCTGCTTGTGATCTTCAGTAATAGATAAGTTTAAAAGTTGAAAATATATTTACGATATATTTTGACTTAGTTCTGTTGAAACTTTCACAGCATTTCAGAATATATTTCAATGATCGCAGTCACATAGAAAAACTCGTTTAATGATTCTCTAAGCTTTTCATAGTACAATTAAACTAACTGTACAATACGTAGATAATATCGTGTAATATATAATATGTAGGTATAGTCCTTATCATTTCTTTTGTCGTCCACATTTGTTGTCTTAAAATTTAACGACTTCTAAATTAATCACGATAATTAGTAGGAAGTAAATAAACAGAGATAGCCTTGGATGCGGTCAAAGGCGATAATGTGTCGTCGTCTCCTCTCTTGGGACCCTCGTATGTCAATCATAAACAAAGTTATAACTCAATACATTATCTGATAAGACAGTCGTTAGTTATACAATAGATCTATAGGACATTAAATGCATTCCTAATGGTTCTTTATGGGGCATGCGTAATGGTTATTTGGGAGACATGAGTTTTAAATTACCTACGCATCTGTTAACTTTTAATGACTAAAAAACAAGTCTGGTGTCCGGGGGGGGTATTGCTAAATTGACACTTTTAGTAATATTAAAAATGCCAAACATGACACAATGTATCTAATGAGAGTTTCTTTTAATGACTTAAGATAGTCATTAAAAGGCATGCAATGTTCTAGATTTCGAAATAACACAACGGAGAGTACCTAGGTAGGTACTTATTTCTTTGCTTTGATGATACATTTTATTTAAGTTCTAAAATACAAATAAATGTATTGCAAATATATTATCTTTAATTTTTATTATCTTTATATATCTTTTAATGCGAAGAGATCGGTTTTTGCGACAAGCTTTTCTTATTAGTATCTACTTTTTAATGTTATTTATCACGCATCTCTTTATCTGTGGTGTGTTTAATAAAGAATATTTACTCAATTAAATAACTATTTGTTACTATTATTTACGTCCGTCTTTTATCAAGGCTTTATATAGTGATAAATAATTTATTTAAGAAACCTGTAAAAAGGCAGGTATATAAATGCAAATTCAAAAAACGTACATTTAAAGTAAACTGCGGACGCCATAAAGTTGTAACCGTGACAAAATATACAAGTTGAACATTGTGTGGGAGCAGTTCTGTACCATTAGCATCAGCTCATACGCTCTATACATTTAGATTCCCGCCGCGCGTACATTACGGGAGTCACTTCGATGCATGTAAATTACTCTATGTTTATTCAGCAATGCCACCCTGCATAGGTAATGTGTATTGGACAACTGAATCTAATTTGCATCAGAACCCTTTATTACCACTTCTTTAGGCGAGGACATACAGCCTAAAGTCCCTTGAAGTTTCGTCGATGGATTGATAAAATTAATTTGGTAATGGCCCACGGTATCTCTTTGACAATGATTTGGGATGGGTATGGACATCTTCGAACTACAAAGTGTGTCGTAGGTTGGAGATGTCAGGCGCAGTAGTTCGTGAAGGTTAAAGCAGTTTTAACGAACACAATGAACAGTTTAAAAATTAAAATTAATGTTCGAATTGAGGCAAAAAAACCATGTTTATAAACAATGTACAACAATATTGGCCAAAATTACTTTTAATGTCCAAAATTTAATGAAACATAAATCCAAATTATTTCTGATGAAATATTTGAAAATCTCAGCATCTGAATTATAAATAAGCCAAAGTACATAAGCAATTACTTAGGTATTAAGGAATATCCAGTATTCACAAACTCCACTTAACGAAATACTTTTTGCATGCGACTAATGTGAATCAAATAATTGTTCATTGTCAATTAATTTTTCAATTGAACAATAAGTATACGCAGATATTGACACACAACAATTCTCAGTATTAATTAATTGTCAGCTAAGCATTAATCGAAAAATTTAGAAAATGGAATAATTATTTTTATAAAACAATTAATTAATGGAACCGTCGTTATACTTATTCAAGTTTTGTTTCAAACTAACAAAAAATAACAAAAGAATAGTTTCAACTCACTTGTGTCGGTCATTGTTTCGTTTCTTTTATCCGCTTCAAGGCAACAAAGCATCAACAAAGAATCATAGGAAGGCGTTGCTAATGATGTCCTCGAGAACAAGACGTGACATTGCACTGAACTACAAGGAGCACTAGAAAGCGCACGGATTGAAACAAGAGGTCTGAGTAGTGCGACGGTGCGAAGTGTCGGCTCGCTGTTGCGAGCGCGCGGCGCGCCGGTACTGCTTCGCTGGCGTCAGGCGGCGCACGCGCACGCACTTCGCATACTAAAACCTCGTCGCGACAACGATAATCGCAACGCCATCCCTAACGCCTAATCTTGTCAAACAAATTTGGGCCCATGTGTAAATATTCCCGAGGCGTTATCGATGGCCAAATACAACGCTGTAAACACTAAACACGTCCCAATTGTATTCGGAGCGCGTTCGCAGATACGCCTAATCGGCGGGCATAGTACGGTTTGTGGAAATTGATAAGCTGCATATCCCTAAGTTTTATGATAAAGTTCTCAAACATGATAAAAAGTTTATCTTGCAAAAGTTCTTTATCTACTTACTCAAGTATATAAAGAAAACTCTACTTGACATGGGCATTTATTTTTTTTTAGCGTCAGGCAGAAGACGATGATTTTTTTTTAGGTTTTTGTTTTTGAATTCTCATCAGTGACTAAATAATAATCATACAGTGATTTAATAATCGCGAATCATGATCTTTCTGATATCTTTTCGATTAAAGGTCGACAGTTGCTTCGTACATTATAGTTGCCGCCAGATAGTGAATTTCGGCCTATGCATCTGTTATCACGTTATCAGAAAGGGTCGTAGGGCGTCTTGAGTGCAACGGCCCAACTATCTCCTGCGTCCTACGTCTCGAGTGATGTATTTATGACCACTTATCATCATTGTTCACTTCCATATACATAATTATTGGTTAACAATAGATTTTACTGCACAAGTTTCCTTTCGAGATAAGATATTATAGTTCAAAAAATAGTGGTCGTAGGGAGCTTTCTAAATAACCTAATCAAACATAAGCTGTGAAGTTCCAAACAATACAATTAGATGCACGAAAATGCAGAAATACATGAAAAGATTTATTTGTAAAACATGTAGGTAATTTGTTTATTTCATAATGTTTTTAAAATAATCTCCGTATATAGTTCCTTCTACAACAGCACATGCGCATAATACCTAATTTTGATTTATTTGTCGTTTTTTACAACGGATCGTATCCTAGCAGATGTCGAGGGATCTTAAGTACGATCATCCTGTTGTTGTAGGCCAGGAACTCAAAATAAAATAACATCTTATCAGTGCAGATGCACTTACCTTTGAAAGGGAAATTCTTTGGCCTCCTGCGTTTGACACCCTCATCCTCCTTTTGTCCGAAGCGTGGGGGCGGCATTCTCGGTACTTCGCTGGGAACTGTAGTCACTTCTCCAGCTCCTGCTGCTCCGGTAGCTAAATATCCTCCCACTGAGTGTCTTCTTCGGCCCTGTAGCGGTATTGTGTAGAATACCTCTTCACGCTCATGTAAGCCTTCTGATGTGAATAGTGTAGTACTGATTTTACCTTTCCTGAAACAGCAATGCGAATGATAAAATCATCATTGTGGCAATACATTGTGGGCAATTATAAAATTTCCTTACTTTATACGAGGCGCAGTGGACGTGTGTCTCATATCGTTAGGCGCGCAATCTCCTGCTATAGGCTGGCCCTTCAAGAAACCCTCTGCTTGCTCTGGTTCCTTCGCCGACAGCGACCGTAATAGAGCCCTGAACTCCCTCCGTCTTGGACTCTCAGGTTCTCGTCTTCTTGGAGAACCCAAAGGGCGTGCAGCTTCTCCCCATACTCGACTTGGGGCCGACCGGGAGCAAGGTTCGGCGATAGAGCTCTGAAGCTCAGCACTGTCTGGCACATCTTCGTTTGGTATAGCGAAGTAAGATGGGTTGTCTGTAACAAAAGCAAGCAAAATATATCATATATGAAAATACCGTGGGCATCTTGACTATACTATATCTAAAATTCATTTTTTATATAAAAACATGGACATCTCAAATGGTACACATAATAATATATACTGGTATTGTATATCGACTGGTTCGTTAAAAGCAACTTAATTCGTTTTTTTTACAGAGTTCAAGTTTGTCCTCGATGCTGCAGTAATTACCTATATATAGTTTATATTTTTATGATAATTAGGTAACGTAAGAGATTTTTCAATTGGCGTATTTCTTTACCGAGGTGCATAGCGGTCGGCGGTGTCGCACGATGGGTAGCGCTGCGCGACTGTGCCTCGCGGGAGTTATCCAATAACGACAATCAACTAACGGCTCTCCATTACGTCCAGTGCGGGCCTACTGGATCAACCTACTTTTGTACACCGGAAAACGCGAATTGAAGCAATCTTCTTCCATAGCCAGCACTAGACAAGATGAGATCGTTGTGGAGAGGCGATATGATTAGCATCTACACGTAGATATTGTACTCCTTGTTATATAAAATAATCATGAGATTGAATGACTTCAATAAGCGTATCTAAAACAATGATACTCTGTAAAAGTGTGTATCGGGGGTGCTGTTAATAGATATTTATGGTAGCTAGAAGGGTACTTATGCAAGATTTTCAAAGGAACTACCACACCACAGTTATAACATAATTTCTAAGTGAATAACATTTCTATTATATTGATTTATGTAACAAAAACAATATTTGAATTAGTGCCGTACTTATAAGGGTAAAATATATTTTTAAGCCTTACGCTTAAAAAAGGCGGCGGCGTGTATAATTTAATAAAAACTAAACTTTTGATATAAAACATTTTGTTTCCGAAACGAGAACTTTTCTTTGTAAAGTTTTTGTGGGCCCGCATGTGCAGAGTATTAAATTCCACTATTTACGGGGACGAGGGATGAATAAAGGAGCTCGTTCCTGGGAACATGTGGCGTGGCTGAGCACAAAAACCGTAAGTAACAGACAAAAGTGTTGCCACTTCTAAACAACGCCTAATGGTCATGTTATTTACAGTTATTGTAATCCCAAAGGACGCAGCGATGATATATTTGACATTAATTGATGATACGCTTTGCGTGTGTTAATAGTAGGTACATTTAAAAAGCTAATAATCTTGTAGACGTGACTTTTTTCATAAGGTAAAGTAATTAGCAGATTTGTATTTTTGATTTAAAGGCAGCAACTGTCGTTTTAAATTTGGAATCAGTGTTAATTATTTCCATTTCTCCCCAGCATATCTCAAGCAATGAACTTTGGTGATCAAAAATTATATAATAGTTCCTAATGCACAACATCTGTTTCATAATAATCTCAGAAACTTCTACCTTTATTACGATTTTCATCATTGTCTAAGTAAGTTTCACATTGCCTAAGTTTGGTTAAGATAAGTATTTTTCAAAATCGACTGTGTACTTAGTTCTGAAAATATAGCGGGGTTTGTCTGAAACATTCAAAATATACTTCCCCGAGTGAAAATATAAAGCGACCTCAGTAAGGAGATGTATACGCACATGTAAGTGTATATTAATACAGAAGGAAACACATGAAACAACTGTAATCAGATGAATCAATCTGAGTTCTTGGAAGGCATATAGAACATTATCTACAACAGTTTAAAGAATAATCGTAAACCCGTGACTAATTGGCAGTTCGCGGTATACACGATGTGGCTTTCGTTTAGTTTCAGTGTGGCTTCAGTGCGCAAAAAGCAAAAATGAGTGGATTGCTCACACACATCAAAAACGCCCACAGCCTTTTACCACAATTAGGCGCCAGACTTTTTCACAGCTTCAGTAGATAAATTGATACACAGCTGTTATAATTATATTGTTGAGGCGGAAGCTGATTGAACACGAAATTACTTGAAGTAATGGTTTATTAAATATAATTAAATCGTTAGAGGTGGAAACTTCAGGTAACAAATTATCACAGATTAGTGACTATGAAATTTAAAAAAAAAAAAAATTATATATGAAAAAACTTTGAAAAAGTAGCGACAAGGAGTCCGCGACAACTCAACAATTAACTGAGATTTTATCCATATTATACTATAATTCTATCATAATGTTCTCATTATGATAGAATTACGATAACCATTATATAATATGTACAGTACGGACAGTAGTATAATTTTTTTTAGGTACGAAGGCGGCAGACGAGCATACAGTCCACCCGATGGTAAGTCGATACTGTCGTTCATAGACATCCATGATACATGCCAACATTCGTCCAAAATGACAAACGTTGGCACGCCCCCGGATGCGCTGCCTACCTTTGGAGATATAGGAATGGATTTGGAGAAAGGGTTAGGAAAATGGGGAGGGATAGGATGGGATGGGAATGGGCTCTGGCACATCTCACTCACTACCGAAATACGTACGTACATTGGGGAAATAAGATAAATACTACTCCTAATTTATAATCTATACATATAATAAAAATGTAACTGATCGCTGTCTGTACATGGAAGATATATGAGAAAAATATTATTGGGGGCCTTTATCAACGCAATAGAACCCAAAACAATGATTGTTAGAATTTTTGTCTGTGCGTTTGTGCGCGCTAATCTTAGAAACAGCTTAACCGATTTGGGTGCCGTTTTCACTAATGTATTGTGGTAAGCTTCACTTAAAATTTAGTGTTTGTTTTATTTCAATCAGTTTATAAATAAAAAAGTTATATCAATTTAAAGAATCACGTCGAACATTTGTTCGATAAAAAATAAGCTATAAGAAATAATGTGTGTGATCGTTTTTGAAAATACCAAATACCCCTAAGAAGGTAAAGACGGTGTTTATAAACTAAAGTCCACGCGGACAGTTTAAATATGTAATTTAAACATGGCGTCCTAGAAACCGTGTCCAGATACCATAGAACTAAAGCCGATTGAATGTACCTAATAAAAGAAAAGTGCGAAATAAGTTAGTTCACAAACATTCCTAAGTTAAACTAATAAAATATGCTGCATCCCACAACTATTATATTATAGATCTTTTTATAATTATTTAGTTATCTCTATTTATACCAAATTATCATTCTCAGGCCGATACATTGTATCTCTTTATGTCTTAAGAATCTTTGTTAAGAGTATCACAATAAATGACGGGTTTGAAGTGAGTGGACAACTACTCGGACAAAATGAAAAGCTAAAACTGAGGTATATCCCTAAATTGGAACCCAAAAATTATATGCAAACCTCATATTTAAATACTCTAAAACACTTTGAATAAGAAATATCTAGATTTTATATTGTTTTCAGTATGTTTCAGTTTTTGCGTATTACACTTTTTATAACTCAGTAGATTAATTCGTTATAAAATGCAAAGTAAAGTTAGTTTTCAATCAATTACGAAAATAGATTTTAATCGTATTGCATTTAGTTATTTCTATTAGGCACGGTGACATTATACATACAGAACATGATTTGAGTATATCATTAAGATCATTAAGTATACTAAAAGTTCAGTACGTATCCCAAATAAAGAAGTGTACAAGGTGGATAAAAACAGATTTAGGCTAGATTGTGACACAAAAAATAATCTAAAACTATCTGAGAACTTTCAGAGCGCGAGGTGACTGGGCGGCGAGTGGCGTGGCGTCACCGTATGAGTACACATACGAGTGCCTTCGGTATAGATAAATGATATTATATACCTACAAAACTAACATTGTGCATGCAATAAACGCTCCTAGCTCAGGTGCATTCATGTATTTTAAAATAGCATTGAGATAGAAAACTCTGACGTTGATTTATTTAACAATCTTGTTAAGGGAGTAAATTAACTAATCACAAAATTATTTTAAAGATTCCACGAGGAGTAAGTGGAATTTTAATAGGCTATCGATTAATTCAATTGCTATTTAAATATTGTTGAAACGAAATAACTTTGTAAAGTCTCAAAGCGCAAGCCGAGGGAAAATTACAAAAGTTTCATAACTTCTCTGATAGCGCAAGTTTAGGCGGGCGGGCGGCTGGCCTCTACTTTCATAAAATATAACGCTACAGGTATAAAGGAACTAAAGTTGTAAGACTCACTGGTGGCACGTAAGCAGTAGTCGAAATGCGGTCCCATGATTGATTGTAGAGATTTAAATCACCAAAAGCACACTATACACGACACATCCCGCCGAATGCGCAGCGGGCTCTGCGCTCTATCTCGCGCGTGGTGTAGAGACGCGCACGCAGGTGGAAGCAAGCGCAAGCGCAACACACGTGCGGAGCTTTCACAAGGAAGCAAAGCTTTTTGAGCACGCGCGCACAGGAAACAGCCCGCGTCTATACCGATCATAAAAATCACAATGCTCTCTGAACGGGGAAGTCTGCTGTGCACAGATCTAATTTGAGTGTTAGTGCGCATGTGTGCGTCCGTTCCAGCAGCGCGAGGTGTGAATGTTAGTAAATAAACCCCGTACATTGTTGATGTTGACGTTCATTCATATTCATAGCGTCAGTTTTACCCTATAGGGTAGCCGATGAAAGATTGTGAGCTTGTTTAATTTTAACCAGTATAATTATAACGACTAAATAGTATTAGAATCAGATGTAACAAACCTATAACTATTTCTACATAAAGTATATTATAGAGCAATGTCTGTCACGAACTACTACTGGTCTAATTATTGTGATTTTGTACTGTCATACATTTGCCACTATATCCTATTCCCCCAATATACGAATGTGTTTCTGTCATGTAAGTGAGATAGGTCAAAACCCATTCCCATCCTATCTCATCAAATCCTTTTTTATCCCCTCCTATCCCATTGAATGAAAAGTGTAATGGAATGAAAGTAACTCCTTATTCCATTATACTCTTGACTCTTCCTCCATCCCACCCCATCCCCCAAGGAGAATTAGGAGGTGTAACGGGATGAGGAAAACGCCCCGTATCGTTATACCCCTTATTCCCCACCCCTTTCTCCAAATCCATTCCAAAATCTTCAAAGACAACAATAACGTTTGCCACTCTGAATATGAACTGATGTTGGCATGTATCGCAGATGTCTATGGGTGACAGTATCCATTTACCATCAGATGAACTGTCCGGTCATCTCTCACCTTCTTTCTATACAAAAAAATTGTATAACAGGTTTTGCAAAAAAAAAAGACATTCAAATTCAGCGATTTTCCCGGATGAAATCCAAGTACCGACAGCACAAAACTTGTATATATGTGTGTATAAGGTATAACTTGTAAGGTATGTATAAGGTCAAAGGGATAGATTAAAGTCTATAACATCCTAAGATATAGTTTCCTACTGTACTGTGGTTACTCAAAATACAAAAAGTATTCTAAGTGTGGTTAAAAGCCCATCAAGCTGCCAAAGCTAAAACAAAGCTGGCGTGCGTGCGTGCGTGACAATGTATTACTTTTTCAATCTCAGCGCAACTCCGACCGCTCGAAAAATGAGAACTGTGACGTAGGGTCCTATTACAGAGCTGTTCGACATTCTAAATATTGCATCCGCAACAATGTGCGAACAAAATTTTATATTATATTTTATTCCTAAAAATTAAGGAAATAATTGATACGTTATTTGATTGCTTAATTTAACAAAATATGGAATCTATAAAATACGTGAAAACTATAAAAGTCTGTTTGTATCCCTTTTCACTTGTAACTACGAAAAATCAGTTTTCTTATATTAAAACATGATAAAAGTATTATAAGTACGTAATATAAGTGGTCGAAGAGCATATTTTAGAGAAACAAGCAAGAGGTCAAAACAACTTATTTTGCGCGAATAGTGTAACAGGCAAAAAAAAAATACCAAAAAATACTTGTAATAATAGTAAATACAATATTACCGAGAATCGAATGCGACTGTCAGACGAACGATTCTAAAAATCCACCTCTGAGTTAGTGGAAGTAAAAAAAAATATACCAGATGTTGGGTCGGCTGTGTTTACTTGCATCTGCTGTAAAACAAGCTCGCTCTTGTACCATCAAAATTAACAAAGGGCAAACGAATATTGTATGAACTTTAATTTTATTTAGAATTGATGACATTTATAATAATTTAATTTTATACAATATGTTATCATCGCTGTAGATAGTGATAAAAAACAGGCCGCGTATAAAAATTTTAGTCTTTAATTCAAATAAACACTGTATTGATCTTCATTACGATCCTTTCCAAATTATTTTTAAAATAATGAAACTTAAGAAGGGCACTGACAACGTGAAGCATTAGTATTAAGCAGTGAACAGTCCCATATTGTAAACTCAATATTGGAGGTCAAAATCCGTGGTGTATTTATGGAATGCGCCCGAGTTTATTTTTGCAGAACGCAAGCGCTGCAGAGGTTGCCGGTGAATAAATTCTTTCATTAGTCATCAGTCATCATCACACTGAATGTCTTATACATATCTATGTATATTTATTGTTATTAAAAACATTTTGAGTATACATATTTTATTTATAGGAGTTGCGTGAAGGGATTAGTAAAGCGGATGCTGAAACAAAGCTCACGGCTACAAAAACACATGGGGCATCTCACTGACACTACAGTGTACCAGCTATTACATGCTATAGGTAAATATCTGAGATAGCCTAGGGGTAACTATACTAGAATCACATTCGTGTGGTCTTGAGTTCAAATCCTCGGCCCCCTATCACTGAGTCTCTACATAGATAGGTTCGCATTTTTATTAATTGTCACTAGCTCGGCGGTGAGGGAAAACATCGTGAGGAAATCCCGCATGCTCCAGAAAAAAAAATCTGGAGTATGTGATCCACCAATCCGCACTGCGCCCACGTAGCGGATTACGACCCGTGTAATGTACGGGTGGTCAGGAGGTGGTTTTTTTGAAATGAATACAGCGGAGTTACGAAGTACGAGTTAAGTTTATTTCTCGTAAGTTACAAAGTGGCTTGACAACAACACTATTTCTAGTTAATGAATATAATAGCAATAATACGGAACTAATACGGAACGTGACTGACAGAATTATAAGGAACGACTGTTCCTTCAAGACTGTAGCACTAAGGCCGATCACTTGAGACTTGAGGCTCGAGGCTAAGACTAAAACTAACTAGGGGTGGGAGCTGTATTTTATAAGACACTGTGATGTTAATCTTAATGATATACAAACAATAGAATGGACTTGGAACATCATTATTTATACATTACTTAATGGACACTTATTAGTTAATTATAGTTAAACAAGTCTTTACTTAATGAAACACAAATATAATCTATGTAAGTCCATGTGAATTACAAACAATCAATTATTAATATGAGGATAACAAATGCTAAAATATTAGGAACATTACAATCCTCCCCCCTTAAAAAAACAAACAATTATTTTTTTATTTTACAGATCACACACAATTTATACTAACATAAAATAACATAAGATACGTAACATTCAATAATTCAAATTTATACAATACATCATTTGATTATAATCATAATTCCTTATTTAAACATAACATTTAATACAAAATATATTTAATGTTTTATGACATTTTTAATTGAGCAATCCGGTTGCTTCTTCTCAAAGGAGTTGTTACAATTGGAGCATCCCGTGAGTTATTACTTGTATCTGGAATCTCCTCTAACTCTATTTCTGGCTGTTGATTATTGTTTATTTTAAACGTAATACAATTATTAACTTTGGTACAACAATTTTTACAATCTTCTAATGCTAATACTCTATTTCGTGATGAACAAAAGAATCTTCTTTGCCAAAAATATTTAATTATGCGATATAATATATAACCGCCTAAAACTTTTAAAATGGAAAGAACGATATATGCAAAATAAATATTACTTACTACTTTGTTGAAAATAGTTTCATTATCCATTTCATTGATTAATTTTTCAACTTGGTCGATTTTATGACTCGCCAAGTTCAAACTTTCTAGGTCTAGATTCTGATGTGACTTTAATGGAACAAATTCAATTTTTGAAATGTTTTTATCTTTTAATTTATTACAACAATCATCTTCAATAATATTTATTGTTGGCAAAAAGGAGTGATACTCACTAATTAAACCTTTAATTTGTGTCTGAAGAATTACGCTAGTTGTATATAATTTACAATTTTCTTTAATAGATACTATTCCAGTGTCAACTAAATCGAAATCAATAGGTTCTTTGTTTTTACAATTTAAAGTTACAACAATTTTTCTAGGTACTACAAATAGCCAATTATTTTCATTGTGCATTTTATACCATTGCTCTTTGTTAATATAAACTAATCTAGTATCGCACTCTAGTGGTATTTTATTATTTCCAAATATTAATTGAGTCTCACAGGTTGGATTTCCATGAACCGAATATAAAGGTGTATCTAATTTACAAATATATCTTCGTGATAACTTTTTACACAAATCAAAATCTTCAATATAAGCATAATGCATCTTATTGTTAGAAATCATAAAGTATCTTTCCTTGGGCAAAACAAATACATAAGTGTTATCTTTATTTTGAATTGGTACAGGTACAATATTGTATAAATCATAATCTGTTTGAGTCATTAAAGGCGTTTTTATAAGAAATACTAATTTATCATTTATATAGTATGCTATTAAATTGATAAGAGATAACAATTCAGGTGCGTCGTTGACATTCAAATTCAAAGGATACCTCGTTTGTGGAGGCAAATGTGAAACCGTTTTGCGTAATTCATATATGTATTGCTCGGGTGTGATGATAACTGGGTGCAACGCATTGTTTTTACTGAATAATACTGCGTTTACAATTGTTGATATTTCATTATTTACTTCGGAAGTAACTAATGTCAGTAAAGACAGATGTTCGTCTATATTCTGTTTCAAATCTAAATTAAATAACATGCTGTTAACATCCTTAGTATAATTAGACAGGATTCGCAAATTCCTATTAAACAATCTTTCATTTGCATTTAAATCGGTAATGGTGTTATTAAAATTGGACAATGTCGTTTTGATAACATTAGTTTGAGACTTCAATAATTCTAGAATTTCATGCTCATTTGAATCTAATTTACCAATTGCGTCGTTATATCTTAAAGCATCTTCCGAGTCTAAGGTACCAAACAAAACCTTAAATATACTTCCTATACCATCAACATAAGCCCTTTTCACTCTATGTACATCATTGTTTCTACCAGTTAATTCTTTCAAAACGTTCTCTTGATTATATAATTGCGGTATTATTTGTTCCAACACAACGAATGAAGTTTCACAAAGAGAGAATCCTTTAAAATTTTTGTGACTACAAATTTCTTTAGTTTTTATATATGTATTATCAATTAAGTCTATCTTCTTGTGAATATCAGATATATCTAAATATGTAATCAAAGTCCATTCACTATCAAAATGATTAACTTTTCCTATATGTTCAAAATATATTCCTCCCTTATCTATTCTACTTACATTATAACTATTTTCCTTTGTAATAACGACACTGATGGTGATTGACAACAGTGCTGTGATCAACGCGATGTTCATTCTGGAACACAGGCATGTTTCAATCGATTCGTATGGACTATCATTTTATTTCTTTTTGTTTGAATCGTTACGTTAGTTGATGAATTTACTTTTATTATCTTATAGGGACCTAACCAGTAAGGTGACAACTTCTTTGATTGACCCAATTTAACTTGTTCATTGCTCAGATAAACTAAATCTCCTATATTGAACTGTATGTTTTTACATTTCTTGTCATAAATTTTCTTATTAATTTCTTTCGATGCAATTAATTTTTCTCTAGCTACTTTTCTTGATTGTCTCAATTTTAATGTCAGTTCTTCCAAATACGTATCATAGAAATATCTGAATTCAGGTTCCTTTATAATAGAACTAGGCAAATTCGCTTTATTCCCAAAAACTAATTCGAATGGAGTAAACTGAGTCGAAGAGTGTGTACTCGTATTGTAAGAAAACATAGCGAAATCAATCCACTTGTCCCAGTTGGTTTGATCATCGTTTACATAGTGTTTAAGATAATCAGCCAATGTTGAATGACTTCTTTCTAACGCTCCGTTAGATTGTGGATGGTAAGCACTTGTATTTATTTTCTTCATTTTAAACAACTTTGAGATTTCTTTTATTAAATTAGAGGAAAAATCTGCACCTTGATCAGTCAGTAAAATTTGAGGTATACCAAATTTGCATATGAAATTTCGAACTAAACAATCGGCGATTGTTTCCGCGTCATGTTTCGGTAAGGGGTACGCTTGTGAGAATTTGGTTAAATCGTCTTGCAATGTAAGTATATATCTATTTCCGCTTTCAGTTACAGGCAAGGGACCTACTATGTCAATGAAAATTTTTTCAAATGCATCTGAAGACGTTGACGTAATTTCCATGGGTTTCTTATATTTTTTCCTATTTATTTTATTTTGTTGACAGGATTTACATGATTTGATAAATTCTTTTATGTCCTTTTTCATCGAATTCCAATAGTAATTTAATTTAGTTTTCTTATATGTCTTATGAAATCCTATATGACCTGAGATAGGATGGGAATGATTTTCTTCTAGAATGAAAGGTATCTCTTCCTTTTTTGGAGTTCTAATTTTCCCATGACATACGTGAACAGTAATGTTCGAGTCTCTAAACATATATCTTATTATTGTTCTTATCTTGTGCCATTTTAATTGAAGACTTGAAAAGTCGGAAAAACTGATTTCTTTAATATTATTTTGCGTTATTTCATACCTTAACCTTTTCATACATTCAAATATGTCCTCATAAGTTACTTTGTCCCAATTATTAAGTTTTAGAAAAGAAAAGAAAATCTTATCGTCCTTATTTTTTAAACTTATTACATCGTATTGTGAAGGTCGTTTCGCCCTTAATTCATCAATATATTGTTCATATTCGCTGAGAGATTTTTCGTTTAAAATATCCAAGTCACATGATGCAAAAACTACTTTATTAGCCTTACTAGAAATCTTGTCGTTATGTTCTTCTAACTTATCGAATAAAATTGGTTTCCTTTCCATTTCTTTTAAAAATGTTGAATAACTTTCGCTATTCCTAGTCGCAATCTGAATCTTTTTATTTATGTTTTCATCTATGCTTGATTCTTCCGGCTTAATTCTACTTAATGCATCGGCATTGTTATTTAATTTCCCTTGTTTATAAACAATTTCATATTCATACTCTTCTAGTAATAATCTCCATCTCACTAATCTAGATCCTGGATCCTTGACATTCATTAACCAAGTAAGAGGTTTATGGTCTGTTATAATACGGAACTTTCGTCCATACAGATATGGTCTAAAATGCTTTACCGACCATACTATTGCTAGTAATTCCTTCTCAGTAGTGGAGTAATTTACTTCACTTTTATTTAAAACTCGACTTGCATACGCTACTGGAAGATCATTTGTTGATGACCCTTGTGATAACACGCTTCCGATCGCATAATTGCTTGCGTCTGTCGTTAAGTTGAATGGTTGAGAAAAATCAGGGTACTGTAAAATAGGTTCTACACACAATTTAGATTTTAATATTTCGAAAGAATTTTGCTGTAAACTGGTCCAATTAAAAGGTTCATTTTTCTTTAAAAGTTTCGTTAAAGGTTGCGTAATTTTACTGAAATTTTCTAAGAATCTTCTATAATATCCTGCTAAACCTAGAAATCCTTTGATTTCCTTAGGGTTTTTCGGTACTGGATAATTTTTTACTGCTTCAACCTTGTTAGGGTCGGGTTTAACTCCGTCTTGAGTTATTAAATGTCCTAAGTACATTACTTCTGTTTTCAAAAACTCACATTTGTCTGGCTGTAATTTTAAGTTATGTTCCGACAATCTATTAAAAACTTCCTTTAGTTTCGTATTATGGTCTCGTAATGAGTTTCCATAGACTACAATGTCATCTAAATATACAAAACATTTTATTCCTTGGATACCTGTTAAGACATTGTTCATCAATCGCTGAAAAGTTGCTGGCGCATTTTTCAGTCCAAATGGCATGCGTGTATATTCGTAATGACCTAATGGAACGCTGAATGCTGTCTTGGCTTGATCCTTTGAACTCAATTTTATTTGATGAAACCCAGATGCTAAATCTAGCGTACTAAAATACTTGCTATGCCCTAATTGATCTAATATGTCGTTTATTTGTGGTAGTGGATAGACATCACCTATACTTATTTCATTCAATTTTCTAAAATCAATTACAAGACGCCATTTTTTCTTTTTAGATGCGTCACTTTTCTTTGGTACTATCCATACTGGAGAATTCCACGGACTATTAGAAGGTATAATTATTTTATCTTCAAGAAGTCTTTCAATTTGCTGATTGACTTCCCCTTTTAATGCTTCTGGATACCTATAAGATTTCGTATTGATAGGAGCATCACTATGTGTAGGGATCTCATGCAATACTGTATCTGTCGCAGTTAACTTATCGCCTTCTAAGTGAAAAATATGATTATATTCTTTACACAGTTCAACTAAGGATTCTTTTTCTTCCTTATTCAAATGATTCATTCTCAACGTTTGCTCTAATTTATTTAAACGACTTCCTTCAAAACATATATCATTATTTATCTTGTTTATTCTCGCTGTCCTGTTTAAATTAGTTAATGACCCTAATGGATCTATTCTGACTTTCACATTATTTATCTTAACTATACTATTTGTTGTATTTAAACATACTGTCAATGCCTTGCTATTTTGAACCTTGACGACACTAGGACATAAATATACCCCATCCGATAAACTTATCGGTTCTGGAATTATTCCCTCTGTCAAATTGTAATTTTCCACATTAATTAAAATAACTTTTTCACAACGTGGTTCAATACTGACGTAATCATTTTGAGAATTAACTTTGTTACTTTCACACTCGTAATCAACATAACTACTTTCACAATCGTCCTCGACGTCATTATAAACACTTTTATGATAACTCATTTCGTCTTCTAATTTTTTTGAGTAGTTCTCACAATTATTTTTTATATCAACGTTATTAAATTCGTCTTTATACTTATTACTTCCATTATACTCAATATTAAAATTGATTCCACATAACTCGATATAATTTTGTTCAAAGTTTATTATCGCGTTTGTATTCATCAAAAAATCGCTACCTATTACACCATCACATTCAATAGGAAAGTTATCAGGGACCACATGAAGGGTATGACGAACTCTTTTATCTCCTATGTTGAACGTCAAGTAAACATAACCAACTGTATTGGTAGGCTGAGCATCTTTATCAATTCCTCTTAGCTTTAATTTCTTGTCGTTGTAAATTAATGTTCTTTCTTGTAATGATTTTAACTTTATCAATGTTACTTCTGCTCCTGTATCTATTAGGAATTTACTTTTATTTTCCAGAATATCCCTTGATTCTAGCTGTACGTATGATGAAATACCGGTATCTATACACATTATTCGGCCTGATTCATATTTGAGGTCCTTGGGTTGGCCGTAGCCTTTGGACCGTTCGAGTTTAAATTCCCACGTGCATAACTTTTACATGAATCATTCGTTGATTTGTTATTATGAAAATCGTGATTGGAATAATAACTACTAGGCCTTTGATTTCCCTGAGAGAATCTATTATTTTGATTGTTATTATGTGATTTATTAAAATTTCTTTGATTTCCCCAACAATTTCTTGCTACGTGACCCTTTTTTTGGCAATTAAAACAGGTAGGTATATTATTAGAGTTATTTTTATTTGGATGTATTGTTCTAACTGCAGGTTGCTGCCTACATTGAAATGCTAGATGTCCTAATTTATTGCAATGCGAACATCTTTTTATTCCGCCTTGATGTTGTCTATAACTCATTTCCTGTCTAGATTTAATTTCTTGTTCCTCAGAAACAGCAATAGAAATCGCTTCCTCCAACGTGGAAGGTTTTTGAGATTTTAATAGGATATGTAATTGAGGAATTAGACCACTAATAAAAATATTAAGTGCTTGGTTTTTTAACAACTCTACATTAGCTTCGCGTGCTATTTGACCTAATTGGGGATTTAAGGATTTAATTAATTTTATAAAGCAACTTTCTATTCTGTTTGAATAATTCAATACTGTTTCATTATGCCCTTGTCTACATGAATTTAGTTCCAGCTGCCATTGAGCAAAAGTTCGTTTCTCTGAATAGTTTTCTAATAAATAAGTTTTTAAATCGTCCCATGAGTTAAAATGTCGGTTCAATATCGTTGATCTAATATTACCATCTATTTTTGACAAAACGACTGAAACAAATACCGATTTGAATACTGGATTTAAAAATTTATAAGCATTATTGCAATTGTCTATAAATACATGTAAATTTGTTTTATTACCGTCATATTTAGTTATCATACGCTCGGCAAGCCCTATATCAATGAGAGCACTAGAATTGTTAACTTCTTCTGTTTTGAAACTCATTTTCAATAAATTATTTTACAATTTTCTAAATTTCTTAATATTCTCCAACTTTTAATTATATAGACTTTGATATACCTTTAGTTAATACACAATATAACATATTTTATTACACATACTTGAATCACAATAAAACACTTACTTGATACTTTTAATTAACTTGTTATATTGCGGAGCCTTTCGTTGCCTCGTCCGTATAGTAACTCGAGAGTTACCGAAGAACCGCTAGCTGCTGCTGTTGTGTTGCTGTCTGAACAGTGGTAGTAGCTAGAATGCTACCGAAGAACCGCTGCTGCTGTCCACAATGCGCGTATCGAGCAGGACCTTGGATATAGGCCCTTCTGGTGACTTGACTTCGTCGCTGCTAATTTACCAACCGCCTTACATCTTTCGTGTAAGCGTTTTCCTTCAGTGCACAACGGTTGTTATGCTTTCGAACTGAAGTAGGAAACTTTAATTTACACTTATTAACCCGCTTTGTTTCGTCAGGAACAATATCCCACACTTCTGACACCAATTTTGTAATGTACGGGTGGTCAGGAGGTGGTTTTTTTGAAATGAATACAGCGGAGTTACGAAGTACGAGTTAAGTTTATTTCTCGTAAGTTACAAAGTGGCTTGACAACAACACTATTTCTAGTTAATGAATATAATAGCAATAATACGGAACTAATACGGAACGTGACTGACAGAATTATAAGGAACGACTGTTCCTTCAAGACTGTAGCACTAAGGCCGATCACTTGAGACTTGAGGCTCGAGGCTAAGACTAAAACTAACTAGGGGTGGGAGCTGTATTTTATAAGACACTGTGATGTTAATCTTAATGATATACAAACAATAGAATGGACTTGGAACATCATTATTTATACATTACTTAATGGACACTTATTAGTTAATTATAGTTAAACAAGTCTTTACTTAATGAAACACAAATATAATCTATGTAAGTCCATGTGAATTACAAACAATCAATTATTAATATGAGGATAACAAATGCTAAAATATTAGGAACATTACACCCGCAACGCAACCCTCCAGTGATTTAATAAGGGGAGAGGCCTGTGCCCTGCAGTGAGACTTTAAAGGCTGATACAAGTACAAATATATCTCAGAATACAGATAGAATACGTTTGTTATGCTAGAAGAACTTAGGTATACAATATTTTAAATTAAAAATTAGAAATATTAACATAGGCATTTTGCTGATCTATACTCGTGCCAACTAACCTCGCAATGCTAAAATTAAATGTCGACGAAATAGGAAAAGTTTAGAGCTTTATGCCTATGTGGAAGTGTTTTCAAAGCGCAGTGTCCAGATTGCTTTCTGATGTTTAAGTGCTTGTCTCGTACGAAGTCAAACAAAATTATGAAACTTTCTTCAAAGTTCGAAGTATGGAGTGGATGTCCCATTAGAGGAAATAGGATAGAGGAAGTAGGGTGCTTTGGAATAATTAGGTTGGTTTGTTTTTGTTTCAAAGTGTTTTAACGTTTCATTACGTATTATAACTACTTACATAATGTATTGATCAGTGGCGACTTTGTTTAAGAACAATACTTTGAAACGTAGAGAATATTGTCCTTTAATTTGCGCATGCTTTTCAACATAATGGTTAGTTTTGTATATAAAGCAGCCGATTTTTGATACACAGGCACGGGTTTTTTACTAAGTCAGGACATTGGTGGAGAATGTCATAAAAGCTTTCACAATTACCCGTATAAAATTTAAGTCGGTAATTAATAATCAATTAAGTAGTTATAAATTAATTATTATTGTGGGACGTGCGGGACTCATTACTGTCATTACCTACGCTTTTTGCGGGAATTATTTCAGTAATTATTGCAATGCGGGATTACAACAGCTATTGCGGGACTGTCCTGCGCATCGACCTTCTAACCTTAGAAGGTCGATGGTCCTGCGCATTGATGTGGGACGGTTGGCCGCCGATTGATGCTACAATATTAATAGATTGTGTCCACATGGAATATATTCTTTAAGGTCAAAGTTAAAATCTCAATTACATGTGATATGATGGAAGAATTTCAAAACCACAACCAGTATTAGTCTACATAAATATAGTGTAAAGAGAAGAGGGATCTTAATTTTGTTCTTAAATATAATTATCTGAAAAAATACCCTTTTTTCGATTCTAGTTATATATAAATTCCAGATATTTAAACATCAATGAAATCTTAAAAAATATTTTTGTTTTATACTTTATCTTAAAAATGAGACATTAGAGCATGTTACTGTTTAAACAGAATATTAAAACACCGAAACTTTATTTACTGGATAATAGATAGATACCTTAATAGATAGGTAGCTAACTTGTTATTATCCTTATAAGAAAATACATTACGTATAAAGAAGTATTATTTAATAATATGCAGTGTTATAATATTATATAACTTCGTCTGCATTACATACCTATCTATATAATAATATGCTGGATAAAGGGTCAATAGACAGTGATGGGTGTTGTCCGCCATCGCTTCGGCGGCGACGACGGCTTACATACAATTGGACACTTCCGTTTGTGTCGCATCAACTTTATGCTGTGTACTCACTTACAAATTAATTAGCATAATATACGTATATGAATGATTTGTATATTTACAAATGATCGTATTTTCTTTACGTCAAGTTACTGCGTTTCTGTTTTCATTGCATAAATTTAAATTACAACCCTTCAAAGTAAATATTAATCTTTAATATATTTTAATATTTAGAACAAAAATAAATATACTCGTATGACATTGACACGGAGTCGCGAGGCGAGGACTAATTAAATTCCTTTTATTATCGAATTGTCTTTTCTACCAAGTGTATAGTACAGACGGAGGCCTGTCCTGTACATATACAACATCAGGGACTTTTTTTAATATGGCTGTGTTCTTTTTTTAATATCGAGAGTTAAATTGATTTTGCTGTTTATAGAATGGTTTATTCCCAACCGACTTGACCAAACGGAAGAATATAACAACGGAAGAATTACATAAACAAAAGCATGCAACATGTTGCTGATCTAGTTCAAATATGATGAGTCTGGTACAAAGATTTATAATTTCCTAATCTTTACTCCAAATCCAAAGTTCATCGACCAAACCCACTTATTAGACGGATTCCAGACGTGTGTATGATGTTCATCATCGGCTCACGATATACAAATACAAGATTGTATTCACAAAGCGTATTGCGATATAGATCGATCCACAATGTTCCAGGCCAGGTTTGAGCCACTTTCTATAGGAACTACCTACATAGGTAATTAAATACGTGGTGTTTGGCAAAAAAGAAAATAAATGTTCTACGGGTTCCAATTTTTCAAAATACTCTCCACTTGCACTGTACAAAGTTTCATGCGACTGAACTGATTTTGAAAACTTTTTTTCCATTCTTCCTCGGGTACTTCTTTTACAAACTCTTTTACGGGTACTTTGTCAGTGCGTCTTCCGGCGAGGAGAACAGCTTCCCTTTTAGTTGGAATTTAATTTTGGGAAATAAAAATGTCACAAGGTGCCAGGTCGGGACTGTAAGAAGGATGGCCAAAAAATTTAAAAGGAGTACTGTCTGATAAGTCTCATGTTTTAACACTCTAACTGCCATGGGATCCGCCGGCGGGCCCCAACATTTTTATTGCAGAAACCCAGCCTTATTTTCGATAAACTATATTAAGACGCCATGGGGGCCGCCGGTGGCCCTCAAAAATATTATAATAGTACGCCGGCGCCAAAAACAAGTTTCGATCGTCCCGCCCGTGGACCCCATGGCTTGCTGTAATAGTTTTGTATTTTGAGTCGGAGCGTGCTATAGTTTTAAAAATGGGGGTCGCCGGCGGATCGCATGGACTGCTGAACTTCAATAGTCTTATATATTGTTGGCACTGAGAGTGTTAATCGCCGAGTGAGCGAGCAGTCCGCGGAGACCTCTGTTTAGGCGGTTGTGACACTGCACTAAAAACGTTTGGCAAGCACGTGGCTTCAGATATCAGATATCAGATATCACGATATTCGTGAAGGTTCAGATATCACGATAGCCAGGTTAAAGTGAAAAAACTTGCGATTAAAATTTTTCCGGCGCTTCTTGCTCATTTCAATTAGGTGTAGGCGTTGGCTCACTTTGAAGTAGCTAAACAGTTGATTGACGCTTAGTTTCTGGATCATATTTGTAGATCCAAGATTTGTCGCCTGTGACAATGTCGTAAACGCACCGAGACCACCCTGCTTCAATATTTGTTATTGTATTACGGTACCATTAGACATGAAGTTGTTTCTGAGCCTCGGTGAGGTTGTGCGGCACCCAGCGCGATACTATCCTCCTGACTCGTAGATGCCCATGTAATATTTCATACACACTCCCCATCCAATCTGCAAATTCTCTAATACTCCTCGTATGTAATGCGCCTGTTATCACAAATTACATTTTTCACTGTCGCCACGCTTAAATTAATTGTACCAACGAGACACAGTTGCCTTAGGAGAGCAATTGTGTGCAAACGACATTTGAAGTACATTAAAAGAACCGTAAGGTTTCAAAGAACATTTAAAATGATACAAAATCATAAGCGTGGAAATGTTCCCGTCGAATATCCCTTTTCTTTAATGAGACTCAGCTCGTAAAGAAATATGGAGGGGCATTTGGAATGTTTTGTTTTTATGTTATAGATAGTCATAGTTATAATCAGTGATCGTAATAGATAGGGCTAATTTATCTAAAGTTGGCGAAAAGACATAACATAGAGTTGTTAAAACCACGAAATTTATTTATTTAAACAAAGGTAGTATCGGATAAAAATTTCGTCTCAAAACAAGTATACCTAGTATACAAGCTTCCGATAGGTACTGATTTTCAATCGAATCAGAGTAACTTGACTTTTCGGCCTCCATCTTAGATTTACATTTTGCTTTTGCCTTTTGCTGTTGGAATTGTTACAAAATGCAACAGTGTCAGTAATTTTATGTGTACTAAGTAGTGCGACGTTTCCGGGGTCATGGGATTCGATAAAAATAAATAAATATATTTCGTGGTTTTAATATAAATACTCTATGTTATACCTTGTCGCCAACTTTAGGTAAATCTACCTATTCCGATCACTAGTTATAATTGATATCAAAACCGGCCTGTGCTCCCTAGATTTTTATAATTATAAAAAAATAAAACTTTGTCGCAAAACTTCTGGTATAGGTATAATAAAGGATTATATACCAACCAAAAAAAAAAATAGTATTAATGTTCAGTACGTTGTATATTATACGAGTATATTATTTTTTATTGGATAGCCAACAGATCTGTTGCTCGAGTTTATTGAAGTTATTCATTCTACAGAATAGCAGCTCTCTCCCATCATTCATATGTAGCAGATGATCTTTTCTGGTAGAAGTGTTTCCATAATTAAAACCCTAAGAAGAATCAATACGAATCAAAAATCAAGTCAATGCATTTGAGTTTTAAGTGGTTTTTGTGTAAGAATTTTTTACTATTTTAGCCATGCTCCATGTTATGTCAGGTTAACTAGTTAATTCATGAGAGAGACACTAAGCTGTATGCTTGACTGAATTTTTTAACAAAATGAACAGCACCTGGAATAAAAGCATGGTCTTAAAAAATTTACAATAAAAATAAAAATTAGGTAGTTAAAAATTTTTTTACGGCCCAGTTTAAAAAAATAGATAATAAAAATTAACAAGAGTTAACTGTATGAGGAGAGGAAAAGATCATGCGCGGTGGCGAGGGAAAGATCAGTAGGAAAGAAGAGATCCAGGGTGACGGTATGGTTTGTGCCTACCTGGTATGGTAGTGTTTTCTACCCGGGTACCCGGATTCGGGTATACCCGGGTAAATGAAATGTTTACTACCCGGGTACTATTTCACAGTCAGACCCGGGTACCTACTTAAAACAAAAAAAATATCAAAATTCTCGAAAACTTATTACTAAGAAAATAAGTAGCGCCTTAAAAATAATATTAGCAAATTTGCACTACAAATAAATTAACGTGCTTTAAGGAAGGCGTTGTTGTTCCTGAGTTTTTAACAAAAATGCAGTTTTGAGGTTAGGTTTAGTTATGTCACCGCGCCGCGCCGTGTTTTATTTTTATTTCATTATCTGATAAGGTTTTGATTTTATTATTTAATTAGAAGTGTAAAATATATTCGGTTTATATTGTTCGGAGAACGGAACGGTAAGTAATTGAATTAAATTTTATTATTACAAAAGGAAAAATATTATTTGGTTTATAACCTATAAAAATATTATTTGGTTTATAACCTATAAACATTTACTAAATGTTGGTTTTCTTTTTGTAGAGTAGCAAAATGGATAGAGCAGTTTCTGGAGTATGGAAATATTTAAAAAAAATACAGAATAAGGAATCAGTACAATGTTTAATATGCCCAAAAATATTATCCTATAAAGGCTCTTCAACTAGTGTTTTATTAAAACATTTAGATAAAGTACATAAAATCAAGATCGGAAAACATAACCTTACATGCGAAAATGAAGTGCCATCATCGTCTTCTCAATCTGAAGCTGAACAAAGTTCAAGCCTAGTTCCAAAAAGACCGCGAATAACTAATTTTTTTCAACCTTGTACTAAAATTTCATAAATTATTGCACGCTTGGTTGCACAGGACGGTATTTCCATTCGGGCCATTACTCGTAGTAAATTCATCCGAGAAGCTTTTCATAATAAACAGCTTACTCTACCGAAAAGTGAAGGCAAGACAATGGAACTAGTTCTAGAGTATTATGAACAACAAGAATCAAGTATGGTTTCCAAGTTACAAACAATAATTAGTTCTGATGGCAAATTCAGTCTCACTTTTGATGAATGGACAAGCTTAAAAAACCGTCGTTACTTGAACATAAACTTGCATTCTGATGACGGAACAGTATTCAACCTAGGGCTGGTTTTTATACCTGGAAAGTGCGGCGCAGTTGAGGTGAGAGATATGGTTCTTAAACATCTCGACAAATTCGGTTTGAAACTTGAACGTCATATTGTGGCTTGTACTACCGATAGCGCAGCGGTTATGCAAAAGTTTGGCAGAGAAAGCCCAACAGAAATGATGCTCTGCATAAATCACGCTTTGCACTTAGCTGTGATTGATGTCATCTACAAAAGGAAAACTACTATAGTAGATGAGGACAAAACTTACGAGGACATAGAAGAACAGTGTGATGAGGATATTTTTTCAAGTGATAGCGATAGTGACGATAACTTAGCAAGAGTACCTGAAACTGTGACTACCCGCCCTGATATAAGTCAGGCAATAGAAGATGTGCGCAAGATTGTAAAACTGTTTAGAAAGAGTCCGATGAATAACGGTTTACTACAAACTTACGTAAAGGAGGAAAAAGGACATGAGTTGCAGTTGTTGTTGGATACAAGAACTAGGTGGAATAGCTTGGTGATAATGGTAGAAAGATTTCTTAAATTAATAAGCAGTATCAAAAAGCACTCGCTGATATAAGTTATTGCTGGAATGAGGAAAATGAACAAGTTTTAGAAACTTTAGTACAAACATTGAATCCTCTTAAATTAGCGGTCGAAGCACTGAGTCGTAAAGATGCTACCATTCTTACCTGCGATGCCATTTTGTCAGTTCTTCTGGATACTATCAAAAACATCAGTACTCCTTTATCCGACGAACTTTACGCAGCCCTCGAGCAAAGAGTCAAGGAAAGACGAGATGTGCGTTTATTTACTCTTGTCAAATATTTACATAATCCGGAAAGTCTTTCCTTGTGTATCTTGGAAACTGCATCCAAAAATGCAATCATAAAATATGCCGAGGGGCTTTTTGACCGTCTTTTTGCAAGCATAAATACTGAAAGTGGTGGGAATTTAGTTCAACAAACCGGCGACTCCGATGACGATTTGCCACTCAGTGACGTGGTTTCTAACAATGAATTGGCTACATCATTTGAAGAAAAGTTAATGAAAGCTATAAATACAGCCACTGCTTCTATTTCAGCACCCACGATTGCAGGCACAAAGTTAAGGAAAGAATTTCAGGTACAAAAGAAGTAATTGTATGTCTAGTCTATTATTTACCTGTTTATAAATTTTAAAATTAATGTTTAAATTTTTGTTTCAGTTATTTGAAGTTACAAAGAAAAGAACTCAAAATTTAGAACTGATTTATAAGGCTCTATTATCCGTTAAACCAACATCAACCGATAGTGAAAGAGCTTTTTCCACCGCCGGAACTTTTGTGACAAAAAGCAGAAACCGGCTTTCAGACCGCTCACTGCACGCAATAGTGTTCTTGAAGGCCCTTTTCTGTCAAGAGGAAAAAGATTCCCTAACCACAAGTTTATAATAAGTTTCATTTATTTTAAAATTGTTTTTTCTTAGAAGAAAGATTATTCAGTTATAATTTTTATTTTTTAATACCAAAAAGTTTGTGATTTTTATTTTTGAAAACAAGACTGTTTAACTGTATGTGATTATTAATTTTTAACTGTATCACAAAATAATTTATTCTGAGAAGAAAGATTTTTAAGTTGTAATTTTTATTTTGTAATACCAAAAAGTTTTTGTGATTTTAATTTCTTAAAATGTTTATGATAACAAAAGATTGTTTAACTGTATGTTATTTTAAATAACTGTTTCAGAGAAGAAAATTTGTCATTTTAGTTTGAAAGTTTATGTCAGTTATTTTTGTTCAGTCATATTTTTGTTATTGTACAACAAAATTTATTGTAGTAATAAGTCATTTTTGTTCCTAATTGGTTAACGAGAACAAGACTGCTTAACTGTGACTTTGATAATATACTTCACCCATTAACATAAATACTCTTTAGCATAATTAAATAAAACATGATTATAAAATTTTGTCTTTTTCTACTAAAATCGGAAATACCCGGGTATAATACCCGATACCAATTAGGAAATAATACCCGATACCCGGGTATTAAAAAAGCCGGGTACGCGAAAACCCTATGGTATGGTATCATATAGTATAGTATACCTGTTAATGTTGGAGTACTTAATTAAGACAAAAACGAGTTATTGTAGCAAATGAGTATTTAATTATCATATTTAACTTTAAGTTATTTAACTGCCGCCACAAATATTAATAATAGGTAGGCAGTTCCGCTTATTATCTGAGCTTGTTAAAGCTCCAACAAAGACTAATAAAGTTTTAATTGGTGCTTTATTTGAATGAACTTACTCGTAGCAACGGGCATTTGGCACGGCTAACAGTATCGCCAACTGTCAGCGTCACATGTATTCAGTAGGTTAATGTAATGCTGCCTTATTTAACACTAGATTAATTTATTATGTAAATACACGCCTATGATAATAGAATGCTTACATGTACAATGCGTAATATACATAGTAATGTGTATTAATATGTATATGTATCTACATATACATAGTAAATACATACATAGTAAATTCTTATACATATATTCCGTATCGTAGGAACATACTTATTATGTTTAATGAAATTATTATAATGCTTCTGGAGTTTCTATTTTTTCGTACCTGGAAATATTATAATTTATTTCTTTAAGTTTCTCGAGAAAAATATTTTAGAATAATTACTACTTGTTCCTTACTGTACCTATATGTATATTCTACACACACATACACTATATTGTCAGCTAGTTTGCTCTTGCGCTTACGAATATACGAATATGTATTGTAAGTTTTCACAAAATAGTTTGCTGTGGTATTACTACTACCAACTATTATAAGCCAGGTGCTACGAAAAGGAAAGAAATTGAACACTCCATAGATATAGCCCCATCCGATCCATTAGGAAAATTCGGTTGAATTACATCCTGCTTTTTGAACAGACAAAAATACAAAAAAATAATATAGGTACGTAAGTATTAAAAATAACGCAAAGGATAGATGATTGTACTGAAATTGTGTGAGATTTTGGCCTCTACCCATATTATTTCAAATTGTAAAGCGATTCGGAATCCGGACACACCTCTACAAATTATATAAATAGTACGTACCTCTTGCGTCAGTCGTAGTCGTAATGGTTTATAATATCCGTAATAATATCGCCATGGTTTCGTCACATATTTTATTTCAGAAACACTAGGGCTACGTCATTTCTTTTATGAAACAATGTACCTGATCGTAAAAAGTTATCCATGCAGAAAATAAATATTATCGCGACTTCTCGAAAAAGCTTTGCCTTTGCCTTAACAATAAACTTATTAAAACAGTTTACTTAGGTCGTTAAACATCCCACAGCAGGGCATAGGCCCTATTGTTTCGGGCCTTAATCTACCCGGGCTCAGGCGAATTGGTAGATATCACAAATGGTCAAGGTGTTTTATCCGCGATACGCGGAGTCAAAAGTTGAAAATGAAATTAAAAGTTCTGACCTTGTAACCTCCTGTTCACCTACTCTCGATATTCCTGGGGGCCCCCGGAAGTGCTGAACAGGGATGCGCTTAATAGCGCTCTTGCAAGGTCGTCGTTACACTGCACTGGTTACTGTCTGTTATATACTATGTACACTCGCGAACGCCAAGGTCTCCCAAAAATGTGCAGCCTACTTGCACAACAATAGATTGCGATCGTACCGCATAAGGATCAATGGCCGACTCGTACGGCGAAGGGTCAAAGGCTAACTAACTAACGGGCGACCCGCGCCCGCGCAGCACGTGAATTCACCCCTCACCTCGCAGCCCCCGAACAATACCGAACAAACCCCCGTCCCATGCAGAAGAAGTCTGCATGCTACTCCACTGGCAGGCGAGAGAGAGAAGTGACCGCTCTTTTCAGGATTGAGCCACCCACTAGGACCTCCGCAACCCGGGGTATTCCATCCACTCCGCGAAACAAATTAACAATGCGGCCCCGGCGCCAAAACAACGGCGGCAAATTAGCATCCTTGATTAAAACGAGGTCACCGATGCCTGGTGGGTGGGTCTTATCAGTCCACTTAACGCGCTGTTGCAAAATGTGTAAATACTCCAGAGACCATCGTTTCCAGAAACTCTGGGACAATTGTTGCAACAATTCAAAGTGCGACAAACGATTAGAAGCTACCCCTGTAAATGGGTACTCCGGCAGGGCGTTAAGTGGCTGTCCTATCAAGAAATGACCTGGAGTTAGAGCCTCCAAGTCGTTAGGATCTGACGAGAGCGGACACAAAGGGCGCGAGTTGAGGACGGCCTCAATTTTACAAAATACCGTTACTAGTTCCTCAAACGTTAATACCGTTTCTCCGATAACGCGCCTTAGGTGAGTTTTGGCTGATTTCACGGCTGCTTCAAAAATACCTCCCCAATGGGGGCAGCTAGGAGGACTAAACTGCCAGGTGATGCCCCGGCAAGATAGGGACATTCCAAGATCTACCTGGTTAGCCTCTAAAAACTTATATATATCCTTAAGGTAGTGGTCAGTACCCCGATAGTTGGTTCCGCAATCAGATCGAATTAACGCTGGAAGTCCGCGGCGGCTAACAAATCTACTAAATGTGGCAACAAATGCCTCCGTACTAAGAGCGGAAACTACTTCCAGGTGAACAGCCTTGGTTGACAGACACACAAAGACGCACAAATACGCTTTCTCTATCTTCGCTTTTCGAAGTCGCGACGTCTTGACCATGAACGGCCCGGCAAAATCGGTGCCAACTCCGGCAAAGGGTCTGGTTCCCGTGACTCGATCTGCAGGCAAATTTCCCATCATGGGCTGCATCGTCGCTGCCTTCAATCGATAGCAAGGCAAACAACGGAAAATTATGCCACGGATGGTACGTCTGGCTGACAAAATCCAAAATTCACGCTGCAAGATGGCTAACAATGCATTGCAGCCAGCGTGAGAATTTGCAATATGTCGGTGAGTCACCAACAAATGCACTAAGGGCCCACCTTTGGGCAACAATAATGGGTGACGAACCCCAAAAGGCAAATTGGCGTGACACAATCTACCACCAACACGGAGAAATCCCTCACCGTCAATAAAGGGGTTGAGCCTAGCAACGGCTCCCTTGAGTTTAGGTCTGCCATTCCGGAGTGTCTCAAGTTCTAAGGCGAAATGTTTAGTCTGCACAACGCGAATCCAATGCAGAAGGGCCATTTGGCGTTCTTCTGGCGTGAGAACAGGAGACAGCCGCTTTTCCTCCGGATGCCGAGCGTTATGAACGAAACGCTTTATCCAGGCAGTCACGCCAAGTAATTTGGACAAGGAACTATAGCGATTGAGCAGAAAATCAGTGCCCTGAAGGGGCTCAGTCAGGACACTCGATGTGAGCCAACCAATGGGGGGAGGAGTTACCAAGCACTGGTAACGTGGCCAATCAACTTCAGAATGTAACAACCACTGGGGCCCCCACCACAAATGGTGGTGAACCAGATCCGGCGCGTCTAAGCCGCGAGAAGCACAATCAGCCGGATTCAATTCCCCTGGGACATGTCTCCAAATTAAAACCGTCTCTGAATCTTGGATCTGTGATACTCGATTAGCTACAAAGGTTTCTAACGTGTGCACCGAAGTTTTCAGCCAACACAGAACGATCTGACTGTCAGTCCAGGCGAAAACTGTTCCAATGTCTACACTACGCCCGAGCGTAGAGCACACGTGATTTAATAAGCGGGCAAGAAGCGCCGCACCACATAATTCTAACTTCGGAATTGTATGTCGAGTCCGTATAGGAGCAACCTTGCTCTTCGACATAACTAAGTGAATTTTTGTCTCCCCTGTGGTACTTACAGTGCGTAAGTACACCACGGCTGCATATCCACGCTCGGATGCATCACAAAATCCGTGGAGGGACACTGAGCATTTCCCAACAGGAAGGAAACATCTAGGTATTGCAACCTGATTGATAGCCGGGACGGATGAGAAATACGATTCCCAATCGTGTAACAACTCTCCCGAGAGAGGCTCGTCCCATGAGAGTCCCGCAGTCCAAAGCTTTTGCAGAAAACACTTGGCCTTAAATATAACCGGACTGATCCAACCGTTCGGATCAAAAGTCCTGGCTACGGTGGACAGAACTGATCTCTTAGTCCATACCTTAGAGGAGGTTAATTCGACTCTGTAGGTAAACTCATCGTGGACTGGCATGTACTGCACTCCAAGGAGGGCTATCAAATTCAAGCTATCCGCATTCTCAAAGAGATGAGGGTCTTGTTGGTGGTCCTCCGGCAAACCGGAAAGGAGATCCGGTGAGTTGGATAACCATTTTCGCAACTCATAGCCACTAGTTCCCAGAAGCCCTATCAATTCATCTCTCAAGGCCCGAGCCTCTTCGAGACTAGATGCTCCGGTACAAATGTCATCAACATAAGCATCCGTCTCCAAAACAGAGGCTGCGCGGGGAAAATACAAACGCTCGCGCTCCGCAAGCTCCAACAATGAGCGAATCGCAACAAACGGGCTAGATTTTATGCCGTACGTATTGGTGTTGAGCTCGTAAATCACCATCGGATCCTCTGGATGCTCACGCCATAAAATCAGCTGATATCTCCTATCTTCTGGATGGATCAGCGTCTGACGGAACATCATTCGAATATCCGCTACAAAGACTACTTGATGCCTCCGGAAGTTGGTCAGAATGTCTGAAATGTCCTTTTGTAATTTAGGACCCGCATGCAGACATTGGTTCAGCGAGACCCCGGTGGTCGTAGACACTGAACCATCAAAAACCACCCGAATCTTTCCGGTAGGGGTCTTTAAAACCGCATGGTGGCTCAGAAAATAGTGCTCACTATGTTGCCAATCAACGGTCGACACCGACATATGCCCCAAATCCACGTATTCTCGCATGAAGTCGACGTACTTCTGACGAAGGACTTTATCCTTGAGCATGCGACGCTCCATGGAAATCAAACGTCGTTCAGCAACGTCCCGAGAGCGTCCAAGGGCAGGTCGAACCGCTAAAAAAGGCAAACGGGTGATCAAACGGCCCGAGCGAAGGCGACCAGTATTATTCTGGTAGAACAGCTCGCATTCCATTTGCTCTGGGTTTACCCGGGAAGCTGTAGGGGGCTCTTCCACCTCCCAAAATCTCTGAACCGCATCAGAGAGAACTGAACCTACAGCTACATCATCAAACTCTTGGGAATTGGCAGTTGTTGACACTGGGCCCATTATTACAAACCCGAATGAAGTCGGCACAGCGACTAATCCGTCACGCTGTAAAAGCCGCTTAGGTCCACACAACAATCTTCCAAGGACATCCGCTCCAATCAGGAGATCAATCGGGCCTGGGGTGTGGAAGTCAGGGTCTGCTAAGTCCAAGCCTGACACTACACTCAACACAGCAGACGGTAATTCTTGCTGTGGCAAATCACCAATCATCTCTTCCAACACAATTGCCGACGCCTCAATCTCCGGGTGAGACGAGGTGACAGGTGTACAATTAAATTTTGTGTGACCGATCACACGCACCTGCACCTTACCGATACCTCGCACATTGTAGGTACCGGTGTGAACGCGTAAGCCTAACTTTCTCGCCAAACAAGATGACACAATGCAGCCTTGGGCCCCCGAATCTAATAGAGCACGAATCCTCATGTGTCCCTTGGGTCCTCGTACCATAGCCGAAATAGTTGGCATGAGTACGTACATCGATTGAACGGCTGCAGTTGGCGAGTGGGCATGTAATTCCTATAACTGAGGCCAATTAACCCCGGAGCGCTCCACATGCGCTAACGGGTCCCAGTTATGGTATACTGGTCGGCGATCCACCTGAGTCCGTTCAGGGGTAGTGTTGCCCTGCGAGCGTTGGGAATGCGGCTGACGTCGCTCCAAGCGCGGTCGTTCCGCTAAAGGGGTATAATTGGTAGGAGCACTGCTCCTTTGAGGCGGCAAAGATCTCCCGGCAATCACAGCATAATCGCGACGGCCGCCATCATCAACTCTTCGAGGGGGAGTTACCCGGCCCCCGCCCCTAGGGGAAGTGGAGCCCCCGCCCGTGCGGGGGGAATGACGGCCTTCAAACCTAGGAGGGGCCCGTGACCCTATTCTGGGTGCAACCACCCGACCGCGATTAGCCTCCCAGCCATGACCGTCACGACCATCCCTATGGTCGACGCCATTCCGATTGGCACATAGCAGGGGGTGATGTCGGCCCAAACAATGCTGACATGAATGCGATCTAGCAGGGCACTGCTGAATTAAATGCTCTCCCAAACAACCATAGCACCAGCGGCGCTGAAATGCTATGTTCCGCCTACCTCGGACCGCCAGACCCTCAAACCTTCTACACGAGACCACCTTGTGGCCCTCCGCCTTGCAATATAGGCATCTTGGTGAGGTGCTGCCAGTGGCGACAGCATACCGTTGTCTGGGGATCCGAACATTCCGCTTAGACAATTCCCGTCTAGGGGGCGCTTGGGAAGTGGACGGGATGGGCGCATCCGAATTATCCGCCAACCTACATTCGTCCTCTAAGAATTTTAGCAAATCTACGAATTTGGGCAAATATGTTGCGCTATCACCACCGTATTTATATTCAAATCGGGCCCTTAGCTCCTGAGATAGCTTACCCAACACAATGTGGACTAAAAGAAATGACCGACTATCCACTGGCAACTCAAGTTTACCTAAGGTATTCACCGCCCCCAATAACGGGTTTAACAATTCTAATCTTAATGAAGAAACCCGGGTGACCTTAGGTAGTGCCAGGATTAGTGCCACATGTGTGTCCGCCAAACGTCTCACGTTCTGATAACGTCGGAACAACAGCGTACGTGCCGTGATATAATTTTCATTGTTAACATCCAAATGTTGGATAAGACTGCTGGGTTCTCCCCGAAGAATCGAACGTAGATACGCCATCTTTTGGCTATGAGTTAGATCCTCCCTGGAGTCTACCAAACTATCGAACAGATTTACAAATCCGATCCACTGTTCGAGCCTTCCATCAAAATGTGGGAGATCCAAATTGGGAAGCCTGCTCAACAACGCCGGAGGGGTTGCCTTCCCCTGCCCAGAATCCGACGGCAGACCTCCAGTCTCCTCCGAAAGGGAGACTGCCCTTTCAGTGATGGAATCAGCTAACTCATAGCACTGATTCACATCGGCCTCGATCCTATCCACAACCTCAGAGCCAAGATCCGGCGAAAGCTCGGTAAATTTCGCGTAATGTTGGCCCAACTTATCCAACCGTGCCGGTAAATCCTGATACCTTTTTATTAAGGCACCATGACGATCGGGTCTGTCAATCAGACTAGCGGCCGAAGCCAACCATCGGAGTATCGCCTTTATGTTTCCACTAATGGACAATGCTGACATGGTTGTCACTAAATGTAACAACAAGTGTACAAACAAACAAATAAAATTAATATACAGTATTCAGTTTAAGGATAGTGGCCTAACAAACAAACAGGCCACACCTACAAAGCAACAATAAATGATACAAAACAATAATCCAATATGTAATAGATCCCTGTTACCATATACGTAACTTACAACTTGTTATAAAAAGTAACCACTGCGAGAAATGTTAATATAAACAAACAAAATTCCATTCCAAGTTAGTAAGTGCTCAATACCTATCCGTCGCAGGTAACCGAAACAAAACCGAGTCACTAAAAAAAGGAATGTTAAGATTAAAAACACTTGACAACGGGTAGACCTTGGGATACGTTGCTATTAACAAAGAACTTTTTTAACTAATGTTTACGTTTCACAATATAAGGTCCATATGCACAACCACGCTCTGCTACCAATGTTTTATCCGCGATACGCGGAGTCAAAAGTTGAAAATGAAATTAAAAGTTCTGACCTTGTAACCTCCTGTTCACCTACTCTCGATATTCCTGGGGGCCCCCGGAAGTGCTGAACAGGGATGCGCTTAATAGCGCTCTTGCAAGGTCGTCGTTACACTGCACTGGTTACTGTCTGTTATATACTATGTACACTCGCGAACGCCAAGGTCTCCCAAAAATGTGCAGCCTACTTGCACAACAATAGATTGCGATCGTACCGCATAAGGATCAATGGCCGACTCGTACGGCGAAGGGTCAAAGGCTAACTAACTAACGGGCGACCCGCGCCCGCGCAGCACGTGAATTCACCCCTCACCTCGCAGCCCCCGAACAATACCGAACACAAGGATTTTTTATTTATATCCTTGGGCAAGTGGGTTTCTTCACAATGTTTTCCTTCACCGCTTACAGGTTTCCTCACCGTAATATTCCTAAACAAAACACTTTCTATTCAAAGTATCATAGAATCTCTCCAGTACTTAGTACTCAAGTGGATCATATGTTACAGGTATTGCAGGGAGTCTAGTCGCCGCGTATCAATTAATAGGTGTTCTTTAATTCAAGATTAATTATTTCTTTATTATATTAAATTAAAAGGTAACTATTAAGTATACTTGAATAATAGATTTATTCATTCAGCCAACACAGATCCATACAAATGTTAGTAAGTAACTTAAAAACTATGTTAGTACTTTATAACTACGGTGGATTTAGTAATTTTAATTAACTGTTCCACAACAGGATAGTTGAATCTCTCTGAAAAATAGTAAATGATTACCCAATAGTTTTTATTTTACACGCATCGTAAGCACCCAACAATAGTAGGAAAGCCTGAATTTCAGAACGTGTCATGTTCTCAATATACGTTTTGTTTGTTTACACTTCGCATCGTTTAGTCTTTTCAGATGTTGAACCGTCCGTCGTAATGTGTGGTCTCTCTTATTTTTATAATCTTAAACTCAGAATAACATTCTATGCATTATGATTTTTTATTGCTCAAAATCAGTAAAATACCGATGTACTAAAAATCCTAAAGAGGTATCTCACTATAACATTGTCTGTGGATAACAATCAATTATAAATCAGACTTGACAAAAAATTGGAGGTTGACAAACTTTCGGTGGACACGGGGCGAATAGAAAATGTGGGAATGGAACTCGGAGTATTGTTATTAAGCATTCATATGCCACTCCACTCACCCATCGCCGGGACATCCGCCGCTACTTCCGCTGCCAAAGATGGAAGATCTTCAAGCGCCTAGTTCGTTCACAGCTAGTGACGTCCTCAATACGATATCATAACAAGAGGATTATTTTTGGTTAAGATTAGACCACTCACGAGCACAGCACGTAAAAACGTAGAGGACTTATTAATTTTCACACGGGGCACACGGCCGGAGCGGCTGGTGAGCCGCGTAAACTTACGTTTAACGCGTCTTCAGAAGCTATTTTTGATGCAAAAGCGCGGGACGCCAATGTCTAGAGTATGCATGGAATATGCAATGTCGTCAGCCTTGGTGAAGACTGATTATATGCATAGAGTTCTTACCTTGTTTACTTTTGTAATAATTTGTACGTACAAATAGGATACAGGCACGTTTATTTTCTTATTTCATATAAATATAAAATTTATTCATTGATTCCAATTTCTTACTCTATATCGAAAAAAAAATACAATTTAATAATACAATGTTAATGAACTCAGAATCATTAACGAAATCCATAATTTCAGACTACGGCAAAGGTTCAGTGGTACACTATACCTAATAATATTGTTTTTTAATTAATACATCCATAACATTTTCTCTTTATTGACCAATGTCGTCCCTTTGAGCATTTTCTCGACATACCAAAATATCTTAATCATTCTCTACATACATTATGTAGGTACTAAAAACGTACAGAGGGAGAAACTTTATAAATAACACCGCCGACATCCTTTGAGTTTCCCGCGACATTTGCTCCTGTCTTTCCGCCAAAAAGTAAGTCCGCTTCCGATTCTTAATGGTTGCGTTCAAGAAATTAAAAACTTACTCCACAAAAAAAGGTTTCTTGGATTTCGAATGAAGATACCGATTAAATTTAAAATATTAGTAAAATTATACGTAACTGGTAGAAGAGTGAAACTTGTGTTTTCATTCCAAAGAAACCTTTTAATATCAATTTTGTGTTAAATTTTTAAGGTAAAAATAATTGTTTATCTTGTCAAAGTGACATTTCATTTGTCATTTGTCAAGTGTAATTTTATTTTATTTTTCATTTTAACTCATTTTTACTTAGTATTTTACAATTCTATCACCGGTTTAGGAACAAACCCAAAGTATTGATTACTGGGCGCTGCGCTGAGTGGTGCGCAAGAAACTGACTCGTGTATCACGGTGAAATGACCTTGTGCAATTTAAGTTTTCCTGCTATCCAAACATGACCGACACAGAGTTTCGGCAGCATTGTTGTTCTCACTATGTTCTGTAGATGTTTCCGTCACTGAAGACTCTATTTCTTTCCTTATAAGTACGAAAATAACATGTAGATTTTGCAACTTAGAACCCACATTTGTATGTCAACATTTACCAAGTCAGTCAAACAGCTTCGTAGGAAACAAGTGGAGCAAAGTGAGGGGCGAAAAATCACCTCGCAGTGAGCTCACAAACAAAACCACAGTAGCTCCCAGTATCTGTTGGGGTCTTGTAAGGGTGGGTTGTTAAAATGACTGGGGTGGATGAGATTTTGAATTATCAAAGGAACCCCGACGACGATTTCTACGCATTGCTGGGCTGTGATGAAAATTCAACCGTAAGTTTCTGTTTTTTTTTTTTATTACGAAAATTGTGATAATAGATCTGTGTATTGATTTATTACTGCAGTTCTCTATTCTGCTCATTGACCTTATTTGTGGAGGCTCCTAGTACTGACCTACATGTGGAAACGAATCAGTGAGAATTATTAGTTTTTAATTCATTGTCATTGACCAGTGATGAGGAAAATTATTACAAGAACCATTATAGTGTGTCATGATCATTATGTTTACGTACGTTTTGGATTTCCAAGTTGAATTCATTTGTTTATTAAATTCACACAAAATTTCAGTTTCTTCAAATAATATTTATTTATTATCATCATATAATGTGTTATTTATTTTAAATGGCAAATATCTTTTTACTTGAGCAAAAGACATTTTTTTAAATATTTTTTTGGTAATGTCACATTTTATATTTTAGGTGGTGATAAAATTCGATCTCACGGACTATTTTAATTGTTTCTGTTTTACTTATTTACTTGAATTAATGTTTCGTGAAGATTTTTAGTCATTCTTGTTTTGAACTTTTATTTGAGTGATACCTAAATATACAAGTATCAATACACATATATTTTGCACTCCTGTTTATTTCTCATTTTATAACTAAGCATACCTACACCATGAATAAAATAAAATGATGATATTTACACTATTCTTGCATATACAGTGTAGCTAATTAAATAATACTGTTCAGCCATCTTTCATATTCTGAACAAACAAAGAGATGATGAGTAAATTAATTATTTAAAGACCAAAAACCTGCCTGCACCCAACTCCTATATGAACACATAGGTATATTAAAATTAATGAAATAAGTAAGTTTGCATATTTGCATCAAACACTAACTGGGTTGTTTTTGTTTTATAAATTAATTGTCTAATACTGAATAGTCAAAATAGTAGTAATTTATAAAAAAAAAAAAACAGTTGTGTTTGAAGCACCTATCCACACTTGTTTTTTGTTCTTCAAATAATTAACTTATTTCTAGCTTCATTCTTATTGCAAAGAATCATCATATGACTATAATGTTGAAATGTAAATACCTAGTCATACCATCAGCCTGTCCCTTTGCTGGATATCGGCCTCACACAAACCTGTATTCTTTTCTCATCCAGTTAGTTACCATAACTATAACCAGCCCTTTCAGTATCCACTGCTGAACATTGTCTTAGGCATCAGAGATGTATGGCCTCAAAAAGCCTGAAAACGGTATACTGGCCAAGCTGGTTAACATTTTATCAGTTATTATCAGTTAATTTTATATGGTGGCTATCATAAAATTTTATATTTGCATACATTTCACACTCTCGTCAAATGTCTGGAGGATTTCTATATAATTTGTTCGAGTTAACCTGGCTAAGTGAAACCGCTGAAGCGAGCTTGCTTTTGAAATTTTGTACAGGATATTCGAAATGTCGGATTTTTATAGTATTCATCGGAAGTCTCTCTGAACGAACTTATATATAATTTTCAGTACCATGTGAATCTTTTTTCCAGTGCAAGTTTTAGGTCAATCAGTGTACAATCGGAGACAGGGATGTTGGGGTCTGAGGGAAGTGGTGGGAATAAGAAACGCTATACACTTCGGAACAAAATTGTTTATTTACAAATAATAATTAATATCTATTATTGCAATTATTCACATTATTTGCAATATTCATTTTATTATATTACTAGCTTTTCGCTGTGGCTCGGTCTATGAGGATTTTTAGTATTTGGCGGAATATTTCAAAGAAATTGAATTAGTTATTTTATTTTTTTATTATGTATATTAATTTAAAAAATTTAATAATAATTATATACTTGTTATATATATGAAAAAGAATATTAATTACTTTAATTTAATAGCGATTAAATGATGCGAGCATACAAAATAAACAATCGGATAATGAAGTAGACAGAATAATTATATAGTATCTACGACAAAAAAAATATACATACCCGATGTACGTTGTTCACTCCTTCATCAGCTTCTTTTTGCATATACTTATAGATGTCATAAATTAATTTCCTCGCTTGCCTTCGTAAAGTCACATTTCTTCGCGGCATTATTGATATTAATTAAAAACAGCTTAAGATATTTAATATATTAATTTAATATTATTAAAAATATACATAAGTAATAAATTTGCTTACTGAAAGTAAGACTGTACTGAAAGGGGCGTGACTACGATTGATGAGCTAATCGGCGAGCGTTGCAGTGTGCTGCGCCCGTCCCACCTCACTTCCTGCCGCCAAACAGTCCTAAATTATTTACTAGGTGATATTGAGACCACAAGATCGGTGTCTAATACTATACCTATCTACAAGATTGATATTAGTTATGTTCAGTTTCACGGGAGAAGTCGGTCTAAATACTAGTATTATATATATTTTCGGAATAGCCTTTTCAAGACCTTTAATTTGATATCCCACACAATGAGTTTCATAAACTTTTTGTTTTTTTAAATAAACATTATGGCGCCAGTAGCAATCTCGACAGCAAGACGAATCTAACGACACTAAAATCGGTCACTTCGTTTAAGCTTTGCGAGCGAGAAAAGAAATAAACATACTTAACGGTGATAATATTTCCGTGCTGCGTTTCGCAGTCGGTTAAAAAATAAACATCTAAACATATTCTCAGAGTTCTTTTACATTACCGTATAACCACTACGCGTTATATACATCTTAGTCTTCCAACTCTGTGTTCGGTCACAGTCAGAATTACGAAGATGACTGACTGACATTATTGAATAACAGTAAAACTGTAATACTAAGTCACTGTACATTTCTAACACTTTCTAAGAAGTTGGTATTTTGTATATCCAAATTTATTAATAGCACATGGCAATTTACTTTTTGGCGGTATATTTTTTATATTATATAAAATTATTTTACAGCCAGAACAAATAACCACTGAGTACAAGATTCTTGCCCTCCAACACCATCCTGACAAGAACGATGGCGACAAGGAGGCTGAAGCAAAATTTCAACAACTAAAGGTTTTTCCACTTTATTCCACTTTTTCCACTCCATGGCCACTTTTTGCACCCTACTTAAGCATTAAAAGTGCTGGCTATTTCATCAAACAAAATAAAAAAGTTAACCTAATACATATAATCATTACAAATTTTTAAATTAATTATAGTGGTAATTCCAGACTAATTGAAAATGAACTGTTCTGGGCGATTTCCTATTTATATTTTACAGATATTTTCTAGCAACCTCAATTTATTTAATAATTAATGGAGGAAGCAGTAGAAAGACGAAAAATATCAAATGTTTTCAAAATATCCCTATCATATTTAATTTTATTTTCCTAGAATACAATTTTTAAAATGTACATTATGAAAATTATTTACCTTTTAGATTAATTTTAATGTATAATATATAAGTATCTACTCTGCTGTTAAACTGTTGTATTATTTTCGTGTTATATTGTTAGGAAGCCAAGGAGACCTTGTGCGATCCTGCCAAGAGGGCTCTCTATGACAAGTGGAGACAGAGCGGCATCGCTATGGGGTACAAACAGTGGCTTGGCATGAAGGACCATGTGCAGCAATCAATGCACTGGACCAAGCCAAACACTAAGGATCGCATGTTGGAAGGCGAGGCAAAGGCTTCCGGGCCTTCTAGCCTTGGACCAAGCAACCCCGCCGCTCGGCGTGCTTCCGAGGGCGGAGCTGCCCTCTGGGGTCGTTGGGGTGGAGGCAATCAGGAACCTCCATCGGAGGTCATCTCCAAATTCCGCAACTATGAAATCTAAGCTCCAGTATCTTTAATTTTTGTTAACACGTGGGGAGTCGATGTGTTGCAACTGTTTAGATTTGCGCGTTTTACTCGTACACACATTTATATACTAAACGGGGGGGGGGGGGGTGTCATGAGTACCACCTTTGAGTAGAATCAGCTTGTAACAACGTCCAGCGAAATAAAATATGTGAATTATCTTAAACGTGTCTAAAACCCGTTTAATATATAAATATGGATGGTTCTATTGTTAAAAAGAGGTTATTTGTGCCGTAATCTCTTTGTTCGTTTGGAGTATTTGAGAAATCAATTTGTCCTTAATATTTTCTGAATGTCACAATTATCAGGCTGTTATATATTGTATAACTTGCCATTAAAATTTTATTCATGTTTTAGATTAAGTTATAAGTATATTAATGTTAAGGATTAATAATTAGTTTTAAAAAATGGCACAATATTCATCAAGTCAGCTCAGAAGAATGCTCGAATGTGGCTCGGTATCTACTTTAATATTTCAGTGTTAGTTGTTCTAAATGTAGTAAGTAAATAATATTTGGTGTTAGAGACCCTAACCCACGAGTGGGGCAAGTGTTAGACACTTGCGGACGTTAGGTGTGTACTACCCCTAGCTATAAGCTATGCACATTCCTAATAAATGTATGAGTCTGATTATGAACATTTCTGCTGTAGAACAATATTTATCGTCTATTTAAGAATCTCTATGATATTTTGAAAAAGTTTATATTTTTGATCCTCTTTTAAAACTATTTATTATACTATAAGTATGATATTATTTTTACAAGATTGTGTGGGCATGTGGATGTCGTTGTGAGATATTTAATATACAGGGTATCGTTGAGAGAAGGGTTACATTTGTTTATTTGTTCATATTTACTCGTAGCCTCTACATATCTTTCTGGAATTGTTTCTTCTATTCGCATTTATCCCAAAATATATGTTGTGTTACCCGAAACGTACCTAAATGTTACGTAGTTTAAATAATATTATGTGTTACATGTTTTAATCGGTATTTACTTTGAATGTTTCAAATATCAATGTTTATAGATGGAGTAGAAAATTTTAATGTTTTTATCTCGATGGGAGTCTCTTGCAAGACTAAGACACATTGTAAGCTGTTTTATTTGTGATGTAATCTTCTTTGAAAATAATAAAGATTACCGTACAACAATGTGTTCATATTGCATAAGATCACGTTTATATCGTAAAAATATTATTAAAGATACATTGTATGTATTAATAAAATATATTTATTTTTAGTATTGTATGATATATTTTTATTATCGACGTATGTATGTATTTATTCATATATACCTACGATATCTATTTTTATTTTAATATGTCCTGATTGTACTAACTATAGTTAGTAGATTACCTTGAACTTGACAAAATCACCTTTTTAAAGTATATAAAACCGCATACTGTACTATAGTTGCTATAACCTAACTTCTCTTTTAATAAATACGGCAAACAGGGAAAGAAACATTATTCCTACATAATTAGTAAATATTTTGTACCTTCCGAATATAAAGATGTTTGTTTGCCTTTTCAAAAAGATGTTGTGTAAAGATTTTGTGGGGGAGAGTGCACGCTGTAATCCAACAGCTGCTGGGCGCGCTCGACTGGCCACGTTACCGCTCTCACAGGAGACTACCTTGAAATGTACTGCATTACCTACTTTTTTATCCTATTTCCCCAATGTACGTACGTATTTCGGTAGGTAGTGAGTGAGATATGCCAGAACCCACCCCCCATCCTATTCCTCCTCATTTTCCCAACCCTTTCTACAAATCCATTCCTATATCTCCAAAGGTAGGTAGCGAGCGCATCCGGAGGCGTGCCAACGTTTGTCATTTTGAGCTAATGTTGCCATGTATCGCGGACAGTGCTGCCACCTTTCTCCGGCTGATGAGCGCTTATAGCGCTTGAACAAGCGCTAAATGGATGATCAAAAAATCAAAGTAGCCTTTTCGAAGTTTTTATAATATTTAATACATAAACACTCAATTATTAAAGTAAATTAAGGTGGCAACACTGATCGCGGATGTCCATGGGCTACAGTATCCACTTACCACCAGGTGGGCTGTATGCAAGTCTGCCACCTTCAACCATAAAAAAAATCAATCGATCTTCACAACACGTAAATATGTATATCGAAAGTCTAAGCGCATTTTTCAGGGAAAATGTTATGTAAACACACCGTTAAAACATCCATGTACAGTGCCACGCTTGATCTGCAAATATTTTTTCATAACACTATCACCTTAGTGTTTATTTAAAGGAAAATAAGGTCTACTTTTGCTTAAATAATTTACTTGCATATGGTTGCGATGTGTATCAACATGCAACATTTTTAAAAGAAACCCCCAAGTTTCCACGCACTCTATCCTGTTTACTAATTCCGATGATTCCTCAATAGAATGACGGCACGTGCTATAGGTACCTATCGTAACATTGTTTGATTCCAACATTGAAGTCCATTAAAGTGGATATTTAAGATAATTATGAAGATACTTATCGTGTTTATCTTATATACTCCTAGGTCTAATTGCTAAACTTTGCAAGCTCATTTCAAACTTCTAATTGAAGTTTGAACGACAAATATTGTAGAAGCAAACAACTTCGTTTAAATACGTTCTTGTGCGTAAAATAAGGGAGAACCTAGTCAAGTTTCTATGAGGTGGCAGTTAACTACCACCAATCGTTGACAATCTGTCATCTTTCTATAAAAAATGGTTACCATCAGGCGCTGACTCTACAGCAGCAAGCAGAAACATGACCTAGAATTAAACATATTTAAATATATAATAAAATAATAGATTAATGATGATCAAAAAAATGGTAAGAGATAAATAACGAATGAAATGAATAAATATAATAGGTACTCGCCAGACCTTGCCCCTAACTGATTTCCATTTTTTTCTATATTTGGAGAACTTTTTACAGGGAAAAGATTCAACTCCGATGAGGCAGTGATACACGCCTTCAGAGAATTCATCGATTCACAGGATGTTGACGGTGAGGGTCGACGGGGTTGTAGGGGAGAAATTACGGGAATAAAAACACCGCTTAATTGGTTCACACAACTGCGGGGTACAGGGAAAGCGGCAACGAGCTCACTTTCTGGTAGAGATTTGGCTACTAATTACTATAGTACTTAGGCGATTGCTAAAGTCGAATTGTGTCGGGAAGGCTCGGCCTCCCCTATTTACAGAAGGTAGTTGCCTTGCGATCTCCCTGTTCCCTGAGGAATTTATTTACTCTTCGCTCATCCATATTTTACTTAGAGTACAAAGTATATACCTACATATAAATAGGTGAAACATTTTGCACATAATCTGACTATTGTCCATGGTGAAACACAGGAATTGATAGAATGGAAGAGCGCAGAAGAGGGTCTAGACCTGAGCGTCACTCCCTGTCCTCTATCCAGTTCGCTACTTTATGTTGTTCTCTTTCTAATAAAACACACGACAAACTTTTTGTTTTATTTTTTCCTAGACTATGCTTAAGACCTTATAACCTACACATACACAAATGTAAATAAATTCTATAGCAGAGGCATCATTCAACTTCCATTAAAATGGCAAATGTCTATTGATAATAATGGAGAATAATTCGATTAATTAAATATAATATAGTTTCCATATTATTATTATTTCATATAAAACAGCAATTTAGTAGGTATACTCCGGTTATTATAGCTGACAGTTAAAAAACAGTGATGAGACTTTGTTAATTGATAGCCTAGTTAATCGATATTTTAAATTACCTATAGATTATAATTATGAAATAAAACGTTAATCGATCCCTTGATAAGGAAGTTAACTTTCCTTTTGAACCTTTTGATTAAAATACAACCCAAATATAAACTAAAAGTAGAAAGTTAGAAGCCAGAAAATATAAATGTGTATAATGATTTGCATCATTTTAAATCGATCATCAACAATTGAAAAAAAAAATCAGTTGTAGGTAAACACTAGCACATTTTATATTCCGTTACACGATAATGTGAATTTACATATTAATCGAGGAAAATGAATTTATCCGTTGTGTAGAACAAAATATACCTTAAAAGAACAATACACACTTGACATTTGATTATTATAATTTTGCAACTAGTACGTCATAACAATATTTTTTTTTAAATTTTCGATCAATGCGTTACTGAATAAAAATGTTTTCCGTGAGATAGACAACGCCTCAAATCTGTCGGAGCTCAAGCTATAATAACTGGACTATAAGGACCTAATATGTATGTAACGATGGGGAAAACTATAGTCCTTTGACGGCCGATTAACCCGAAAGGTGCCCCTACCTTGGATAGAAATGGTCTCGCATTCGATTCCTTGACGGATAAATAGTATTTATATTTGTGAGACATTGTTTAAGATAAACGTTTACTTATGATCTCGGCAAGAATTGTATCTATTCGCCTTTGTGTCTATTTCTAAACGCACGACATGGAATCCTATTGTGGGCCACTGAATGTGGTGTTATTTTCTGAACAGATTTGACTTAACGACTGACTATTACAGCGCTAGGTAATATTTGTTTCGTTTATAAGAGGTTTTCCAAAAGTTGAGACCCCACACAGTCCTAAATATGTAGCAAACTATAGTAAAAAATCTGTATAGGTCAAGAGATTTAACTCGAGAGTTTAGCACCACGGTGGTCATCTTTATCTACTTAATGGGCTCCTTACGGGCGTATCAATGGTTATAAGGCCTGCTCCAAACTTGTTTGATTAAACTTATTCACTACATTCGACTAGGAACTCGAATCGAACAAAGGCTCAAACTATCATAATTTTAATTTAAGAAATCATGCGTTTCGTTGAAGATTTAAAAGGCGGTACAGAGGTGTGGACTGTGTCGGTGGTGCGTCATTTCAAATGCCTAGGTTTAATGTTATCACTACAATGTGATTCAGAGTTGGATACGGGACAACTTTGGCTCAAATTGCTATAGCAAAAGCCTGAAGTTAGCTCGCCGTAGTGATCAAATCTCAGATCTCAAATATCATTATCTCGTGATTTACTTCGATATGGCTAGCTACTATAATATTAATAGCCATATTCATTCGATAGTATGTAGCTTATCGCCGCTCATAATTATCTGACTATCATAACCATTGGCGGTGACAAAAGGACAGAAGATAGTTTGTCAAGAAACGTACCTACAAGCTATCAAAGTAGGTACATACAGGCTGTATCCGGACTATTCTCGTGGGCTGTAACCATGGATTCCGCTCATTATTCTGAGTTAATTGTCGTATTTTCATGTAAAATTATAAATATTTTGGGTTTTGTATGTTTATGTATGGAAAATTTGGTAATAAACTCAAAATTATTTTTTATGTAAAAAATATTCGTGGAATTTACTTGTCAATAAACTCAAAATTATGAACGGAATCCATGGTTTCAGGCTTCAGGAATAATTCGAATGCACCCTATAAAAGTAGGGTTTAGTTGATTAGTTGATTATTCTTATTACAAGGACATATATAAAATTGTGTTACTAGCGAGTACTCTCCTTTTACAACCACCCCCATCTCTTCCGATGGGTGTCCTAAAAGCCGACTGAGGGATAAAAAAGCCGCTACCACTAGTCCTGAGAGTAATCTACCACGAGAGCTGGTCACAGTTGCTTTCCATTAGCTCAGTAATAGAATTATCGTGTATAAATAGGACATACTCATAGGTTCGGTTCCTTTCATTACGCAAGTAATTTACATTTGCACCATTTGCCTGCGAAAATGCCAATCCGAACATGAATCCATCGAGTGTGGGTGTAAGAGACCTTAGGTATGCGATGCGAGCGAATCGAGGCGGCGACTGGCTGTGAGGATTCCAGCCACTGGATGTTTACAGACCGGGGCTCCGGTTTCATCGTTAACCATCGGCGACAGACTACGTTCAGCACCAGTTTGTTGCCAGCACTTGCCTGGCGTGAAAGTGAAGTGGCATGTATTTAATTGTGAGACAATTGGTCATTAAACGGATTTAAATGGTAACTATATAATAACGGTTATCTACTTTTGTATTTATGCATCAAAGTTGGTTTATCTAAGTACTCGCCGAAGCTACAGGAACTATTTAAGCTAGAGACAGCTAATAAATAGGTACAAATACAAATCAAGCTAATTTCCTATTTATCCTGAATTTGTTAGACAATTTGTATTTGCTCAGTACCTACGGACTGTTTTATTTTAGCTTAGGGAAAGGATTTGTGTAGGTAGCCCTACTGAATAACAAATGGTTTTTTCATGTAAATAAGTTTTGAAAGGGTACAGCGATGGGATTGATGTAGGACCGTTGTCACAGATTTTACTAAAGTAACAATCCTGTGTTCATCAATCTGTTTCCCTCATAATATTATCTGAGTAGCTATTTGCTTTTACGAACTTCTTGACATATACCTATAAGTTAATTATTATTATTTATCTGTTACATAAAAAGTCGTTAAAAATATATTTTTAATTTCTTTGGCCCATTGTCACAGACTTCAGTGAAGTAGATAAATAATCATTTCGTTATCAATCTCAACATTTTTCATCACGTTAACTCAATAGCTATTGTTTTTACGGACTTCCGGTTTTGAATATATTAATCACTGTAACATCTTTAAATATGCGCATCTCGTCTGAATAATGAAATCAGTTCCTTAAATATGCTCCACTTCGTGTGGGGTTTTGTTTTTGAACAAATAATTAATTAAAAAGAACCCCTGCATCTCGAGTATGTTGACCAGCGTCTACCCTCGGTGGTTCCTGTCTACAAAACCGTGCAGCCCCACTTTCGATTCTCCGCGGTCTTGTACTCCAACTTTGGCGTTGAAATCTCCGAATTAAATCTTGACAGTCTGAGGGGCTCTATTTATGTCATCATAGAAAACCTTGACTTCATTGTCCGCGTGTAATATTCCGTTCAAATTCAGTTTGTCCAAAATGTAAATAAACACGGCGGTCTGCGGTAACAATCACAATATCCCAAAATTTAAATCTAGTACAAATGTAGCTTTCAATGTACCTTAAGGCAGGGGTGTAAGGGGTTCAGATCACTATCACACGGGATCCAACTATCTCCTCCTGCAAGCAGCGCACGCTGCTGAATAACGGACGGAGCTCTGACGACCGATCAATGGCGGTTTAAATATTCGATTTGCTATGGTCTCAAATACCAGAGACCGGTGATGGGCACTGTGGGCAAGAGCAGTGTCACTGCGATCACCAACCCACCTACCCCGCATGGTAATTTAAGACATAAACCTCCCATGGACAAGCAAACGATACGACGGCTCCCAGTCCCCGGCGGCCATACTATTCATAGCTACGGCAACGGCTATGGTAACGGTATGGCAAGGGGTGCTAAGAATTCCCCGGGTTCGGTTCGGCAGCCAAAATCAACGAGTGTACCTGGCTACGTATAACACAAGGACTCTGAGACATGACAAATATGTAATGGAGTTGGACAGCGAGCTAAGTAGAATAAGGTGGAATATTCTTCGGTTATCCGAAGTCCGAAAAGAAGGAGAGGATACGATGACCCTTGCATATGGAAACCTATTCTACTACTGGCAAGGTGATTATGCTGCCCGAAGTACCATTCCCCTTTGTTGCTATTGACCCTTGACCCAAACAACAACATATAGGTACATGATATAAATCACAAATTTTTTGGTTTCTTCGTAGCGGGGTAAAAAATAACATTTCCGTGAATCAGGAATCCATTGATGCAACACGAGAATCTGTTTCGAGCCGTCCTGAGGTTGACCTTATAACAATGAGCTATTATTCTTTTACTGTGAAATGCAATCACAATGCAATGGGTTGTTCCGATAACCAGGGTATAGGATAGGAATATGTGACATAAACAAGTAGGCATAGATAGAAAGGAGGAAGTTATTGGATTCCTGGATACCAAAGTAAGCTCATTTTAAACAGTAACAATCGACATCATTTTTCTCTATTCTCTGTCTCTTTCTGCGGATTTATGTATGGCTGAGAACTGCTGGATATAGGCCTCTTCCAAAGCTCGCCACCAAGCACAATCTTTTGCACTTCTCATCCACCCACCACCTTCAAATCGTCGGTCCACCTGAGCGAAGGGCATCCCACACTACGCTTCCCGGTACGTGGTCTCCATTCATGGACTCGTCTACCCTATTGGATGTCGGTTAATTTTATAATGAATGTAAAAATATTGTTTACAGTTTATTTACGTCACTAGTTGTTGAATAAGCTATAACAGATTATAACAGGACTGTTTTAATATCCTCCTGGAAACTAGAAGAGGAAAAAATTCGGAAAGAAGAAACATGCCACGAGACATTTACTAAACAAGAGTGTTTTACAGCAAACACAGTAACGTGCAATGCTAAAGTTGATACATGCATGTACTTACTTTGTTTGTTCTGAACCACTCCTACTGTCAGCGTCGGCAACGTCTCGAAGCGTGAAGACCGAAGATACATTAGGGCAATGTATAAACAACAGGAATGTTATGTACAGTATATGTATAATTCTATATGTAACGTTTTTGTTGTCTTAAATTGCTCTGCGTGCAACGATACCTGAACACTAGAAGACATAACCACAGATAAAATTACCTATATACCTAATATAAATATAATCAACCCAGGTTAAATATAAACAGTGGTAATTGTAGATGCCACAACCAAAAACATATCACTAGTCTCCACCCACTTTCTCGAGCTCTGATAGCCGTAGGTTATCTATTCTAGTCTCGTATTCGTGAAATCGCCAGTTCAAGCCTCGGTGGTACCACTGATTTTCTTACATATGAATTTTTCAATTATCACTAGCTCGGCGATGAGGAAAACATCGTAAGGAAAGATGCAAATTTAAGAATAAAAAAAAAAACTAAGGCATGTGTATCCACCAATCTGTAGGCTCGCGTGGTGGATTACGACACGAAAATCCCTCATATCAACGACACATCCCTTTTCTAACCCTCGAACTCGCGGGTTTCCTCAGGATGTTTTCTTTCACTGCACTGGGGAGGTAATAATAATTCAAAAATACGTACCGTTGTAGAAACTCTTCGGTATAACAAACGTACAACCCCACGAATCTGGTTGAGAAAACCCAGGGCTATAGCCGTTCTCGAAAAAATCACAGTTTGTTATTAATACTGGTATAAGTATGTTTTCAATTAATATTGTTTATAATTACCCTGATTGATCATATTGGAAAATTTTGATATGTTGTGGTCCAGAAATTTTGGAGTTTACACCTTACATATAAACAAACAAAAAAAAAACTGTCTCTTTTTATAATATTAGCATAAATATACAGGGTGTGTCGTAAATAGTGGCCCAACGTTAAGGGCTGGATACACCATATATTCAGCTATCACATACCAGAATTTGAATTTTTTTTTTCCACGGGTCTGTTTTATTCATTATTATTATTATTTTGAAAAATAGATACCTTGAGTTACTAATTTGGCTGTTATTTCAACAAATAACATTATTTTTTTTATTTTGTTTCTTGTTTATTATTGATAATAAGATGTGCTATCACATACAATACTTTTTTTAAATGGAAACTTAAAGATATTAAAGAAAAAATGTCTTTATTTCAAAATTCAACTCTAATCTCTAGCAAATCATGTGAATTCGGGGGCGAATGTTGTAAAAAAAATGTACTACACAATCTGTGCCCATTATTTTAAAAACTTGTCCAGTAAATGCAGATTCTAAAATGATATTAATAATAACCGATTCCATAATGAAAAAGAAGTTATTGCCATTTCAATTGAGAAGGAGCCGAATTTAAAAAATACACTTTTTCATTTTAATTAACTTACCGGTATTGCAAAATGTTTTGGACCCATTTAGAAGTAAATTTTAACTTAGCTATTAACAGCCGAGTGGTATTTGAGTCATGCACAAACATATCACAGGTAAACAAACGTGTCTCATGTAAAAAAAAGGGTACTTGGCCAGATAACACAAGACTTATTGAAACACCTCAGTATAGCGCGCATGAGTAGTAAAAAAAAACCAAATAAACAAAATAAAAAAATAATGTTATTTGTTGAAATAACAGCCAAATTAGTAACTCAAGGTATCGATTTTTCAAAATAATAATAATAATGAATAAAACAGAGACCCGTGAAAAAAAAAATCCAATTCTGGTATGTGATAGCTGAATATATGGTGTATCGACCCCTTAACGTTGGACCACTATTTACGACACACACTGTATAGTAGGACAAGTATTATTTTTATGAAGGGGAGAGGAAGACTTAATTAATCGTAATTACGTATTTGAAGCATCGGCCAACCGATTGGTCGCACTATTACAAATATTTTTTGTCGGTAAATGAGTTATTAGTGAATTTAAGTTCGTTTTCGTTGCTATAACTGAATGAATAAGTTAGTCCTACGCTATACTTGCGGTTAGCGCTGTCTAATCGCTTATTGAATACGTTGATAGTGCGATACTTGAATGCGAAGGAGTTTGTATTTGTGCGAACGCTGGATTGGCCGATACTTTATTTAGTTATATATTTATTTAGTTAAAGCTAGTTTATACGATGCGATTTATTATACAAGTATATGAACAGCAACTGTCGGTCGTGTCGCAAGTTTTTCTAAGTATATTGTTTTAATGGTAATTTTACGTGTATTTGTAATACAGTTACACTTAGATTCAGTTCAGATAATTGTTATTTACAAAACATTCCAGGGACTTCCGAGGACAAATTTTAGACTTTTAGGACTCGCCCACCTTATCACAATACCAGACGTTTGTTAACCTTTTACTACTGTCAAGTTCTAGCAACGATAATTCCAACAATTTGCCACATTATAGTACAAATTATTGTGACCTTTCAACACCCGTGCAGTAGAGTACATACATATAATATTGTGACCTTTCAACACCCGTGCAGTAGAGTACATACATATAATATTGTGACCTTTCAACACCCGTGCAGTAGAGTACATACATATAATATTGTGACCTTTCAACACCCGTGCAGTAGAGTACATACATATAATATTGTGACCTTTCAACACCCGTGCAGTACAGTACATACATATAATATTGTGACCTTTCAACACCCGTGCAGTACAGTACATACATATAATATTGTGACCTTTCAACACCCGTGCAGTACAGTACATACATATAATATTGTGACCTTTCAACACCCGTGCAGTACAGTACATACATATAATATTGTGACCTTTCAACACCCGTGCAGTACAGTACATACATATAATATTGTGACCTTTCAACACCCGTGCAGTACAGTACATACATATAATATTGTGACCTTTCAACACCCGTGCAGTACAGTACATACATATAATATTGTGACCTTTCAACACCCGTGCAGTACAGTACATACATATAATATTGTGACCTTTCAACACCCGTGCAGTACAGTACATACATATAATATTGTGACCTTTCAACACCCGTGCAGTACAGTACATACATATAATATTGTGACCTTTCAACACCCGTGCAGTACAGTACATACATATAATATTGTGACCTTTCAACACCCGTGCAGTACAGTACATACATATAATATTGTGACCTTTCAACACCCGTGCAGTACAGTACATACATATAATATTGTGACCTTTCAACACCCGTGCAGTACAGTACATACATATAATATTGTGACCTTTCAACACCCGTGCAGTACAGTACATACATATAATATTGTGACCTTTCAACACCCGTGCAGTACAGTACATACATATAATATTGTGACCTTTCAACACCCGTGCAGTACAGTACATACATATAATATTGTGACCTTTCAACACCCGTGCAGTACAGTACATACATATAATATTGTGACCTTTCAACACCCGTGCAGTACAGTACATACATATAATATTGTGACCTTTCAACACCCGTGCAGTACAGTACATACATATAATATTGTGACCTTTCAACACCCGTGCAGTACAGTACATACATATAATATTGTGACCTTTCAACACCCGTGCAGTACAGTACATACATATAATATTGTGACCTTTCAACACCCGTGCAGTACAGTACATACATATAATATTGTGACCTTTCAACACCCGTGCAGTACAGTACATACATATAATATTCTTTGTCAGAAATTATCTTGTATGATGTTTACTTTTATAATAATCGTATCGTGTAAAACTTTCAGGTGGTATCTACTTACTTTATTAATGGAGAAATTAAATAACAGATACATTATTATTAAATTGTTTATATTAATAAAAAATGGCGGTGTGGTACAATATATTTGCCGTTATGTAAAATAATAAAATTTAAAAATCCTAACATTTGTAATATAAAATAAAATGTGTCGCCAGCGCATGTACATGCACAAATTGCTAAATAATCTTAATAATGCAAATATAAGCTTTTTAATTAATAACTGGTAATACTTTAATGCATAAATTAAAAACTTTCTAATTGTTAAAGTAATCTTTTAATTCCCATATAAAATGTTGGACTGAAGTTTAAAAAGTTAAAAATATGTATTTTTTAAGAATTTGATGTTTATTTGTAAACAGTATCATACTTATATATTTTTATAAGGAACAATTAGGATTTTTTCTACCGACATCTTATTTAGAATATTAACAACTAAATTAGGCAAGAAACTTGTTAAAGAACATAGGTTTACTCGTTAAATTAAAAAATAAATAAATGCATTTTCGTATGGCATTATCTCCTAAATATTTTGTAGAACAATAAAAACATAGCCATTATTATCAGAGTTTTAAAATTCGACTATTTTGTACCTATATTACTGTTGTCCATATTTCCCGCACCGATTGCACATTACTTCTCTATTCACACCTTGGCAGTTCCAATAACTAGTTTATTAATAATATTTGGATTACAATTTTACTTACATTTATCAAATACCGTAGATACTCTACGATCCAAGTAGCAAACTTACATATAGAGAAATCCACAAAAAAAGTTCCGTTCTGCGCCTTGGGGTTGCGGTTGAGAATCTGGACCTAACTGAAACTAGCAAATACACATCGATCAACCAAAATACATAGACGGATAATCCCTTACGATGACAAGACTGTGCACATGAGAGATACCAGTGATATAAATAGAATGTTACTGTCACCATAAAGGTGTAATAATTACGTTTGTAAGAGTCCTTGCTTTATTTATTCACTTACAATTAATTACGCAAACACATTTACCGCGAAATATTACATGAATAATAAATATTTCGGTATTCTTTCTACATTGAAAAAATGTTTTTCAATTATTTCTTATATATTTTTTACATTGGCAACGCCATTATGTCAAAAATATTGCAGTTATTGTAAAAAAGGAAAACTATCAGTAATATGTTTTTTGCCGCCAAATGACAAGACTGAATTGACAGGAGGTGAATTTGACCGCCTTGCTGTATTTTGGTTGATCGAGGCGAAGATTCTCAGTTAACCGTCACCGGAAAGATACCGGCTCAAGCCGCTAGATGGCATGATTTTTAAAGCCTTTTCTTACTCTTAGAGTAACCAATAGATTTACTTGAACATTAAATAATATTTAACGTATCAAGTATGATATTAAACGGGTAAGATTAGTTAAATTTAGGTAAAACATTTTATTTTAATACAATAATATATTTAACATCCAATCGATGAGATTCTAAAGGCTTTTAGCAAAAACACCTGAACATTGAAATTTTCTTAATATGTAATACTTATTTCATATCTTTCACTGGATATAAAAAAACTAAGGATATATGTGACATTATCTAAAAAAAGCGATCTTATTTTTTTTCTTTTTAGAAGGCGGAAGACGAGCGGACAGTCCACCTCGTGTTAGGTAGATACTGTCGCCCTGCGACATCGATGCGGGCCAACATCAGTCCAGAATGACAAACAAATTAAGGACCGGACGCGCCGACTACGTTTGGCGATTTGGGAACGGATTTGAAAAGGGGGTTTCGAAAATGCGGAGGGATAGGATAGGATGGGAATGAGCTCTGGCATATCTCACTCGCTACTGAAACTCCTTCGTACATTGGGGGAATAGGATAAAGTGGGAAATGCAGAATATTTTTACGGTAGTCTTATTGTCGGTTCTAGCTGTTGTTGGTTCTTAAATTGTTATTTATTATTGATTTATATTAAAAATCAAGGACAAATAAAAATCAATTTATATTAAAAAGCAATACACCAGAATGAACGCCAATATTTGTCATTTTTGACTCATGCTGGCATATATCGCAGATGGGCCATAGTATTCACTTATCAGGTTATATAAGCCGTTATCTAAGCTGAGCGACCTCCCTTATTGTCAGTATTGATCCAGTTATGGTTTTCGATGATGATTAATTAAACTAACATTTGATTTTTAATATAAATCAATAATAAATAACAATTTAAATACCAACAACAGCTAGAACCGACAATAAGACTACCGTAAAATATTCTGCATTTCCCACTTTATCCTATTCCCCCAATGTACGAAGGAGTTTCAGTAGCGAGTGAGATATGCCAGAACCCATTCCCATCCCATCCTATCCCTCCACCATTTTCCAAATCCATTCCATAGTCTGCAAAGGTAGGCAGGGCATCCGGGGGCGTGCCAACGTTTGTCATGTTGGACTAATGTTGGCATGTGTCGTGGATGTCTATGGACGCCAGTATCCACGTGGACTGTATGTTCGTCTGCCGCCTTATTTCTATAAAAAAAAATGTAAAAATTTGTTCTTCTATATAAATTATTCGTAGCCGCTTATTACTCATAACAGATCCGAGTGAAGCGCGTAGAATGCAACTGTGTGTAGAATAAAAGATATAAGTACTAGAAATGAACAATAAGTTATGGAAAAAAACCTATTGTAAAAACCGGTAGAATCAATGTCATTCTTGATACTGAACAACCTATTTCCGGCATTTGCGTTATTCCAGTGACAAGTTGTATAACATAAAACCGACAATAGTGACATTTCAGTCAAATAGCCTTTTAATCGTTGATTTTGATGATAATGAGAGTGGATGGGATGGGGAGTTGGGAGTATAATGGAAGTCTTCCATTCAGAATGTATATAGACGTGGTTATATGTTACAACGTAAAAGCAATTTCTATCTAGATGTTTTAGGCACAGTGCGAGGGATGTGGCGCACCATCCCCTCTTCTTGGTACTCCAGATTGCACGGCTTCAGTAGTTCCTGCCCGCCTTGGTGTATCCACTTGTTTGACACTGTAAGTGGTTTGTATTTATTGAGCATTCGGAATACTGGAAGTTCTCGTACTTTATATATTATTTATTTGTGAAATCGGACAACATATTAACTTTACATTAATAAATTATATTGGACGATAACACTATTTTAAAATTTTCCTATTTATACTGCTTAATATAATTTCCTATTTATACTGCTTAATATAATTTCCTATTTATACTGCTTAATATAATTTCCTATTTATACTGCTTAATATAATTTCCTATTTATACTGTTTAATATAATTTATGATATCACAAAGAGTTTCTTAATACAGTGTCGGCAAATCGAGCGTTCGCACAAATATAAACTCCTCTGTAGGTCATAATCAACTTATTCAATAAGCGGTCGGGTAGCGACAAACGCACAATGTAACGTTGTAGAACAAATCTATTCATTCACGGCAACCAATATGAACTTTAATAACTCGTTTATGAACGCAAAAAGTTTTTAATCGTGTGAACGTTCGGTTGGTCAATCGGCTTGAGAATTATAACTTAATATCTGAAGATTTGAAGATTTTCGAAAGCTAACACAACATAAAACCTTTTGAAACTTGTTTGTGGTATCATAAATTATATGTACGCAGTATAAATACGCGAGCAGTGTAATGCGTGTGCGTAAGACATGGGTACATGTGCGTGTGTTTATGGGTTTAAAATAGAATAAAAATGTTTAAAATAATAATAATTCCTACATTATAACATTATATATAATACATATGTACAAATATAAACTCAAAACTGTTTATAGCGGTTTCGTTGTTCGCGGATTCAGTATTCGCGAAAAGAAAAATTGTGACAATTGTATGTATGTACCGCAACTGAGAATTTCATTATGCGCGAGTCGGAAACTAACGACATTGAATTTTTTTTCTGAACAGCAAATAACATAGTACGAGATGGCTTTGAACAGTTACAATTCAATGACATTCTAACTGCTCAGCGACTGCAGTTAGAATCAAGAGTTGCTTAAATCGCAAAACAAGGACTAGACTTGAATGGATTTGGAGGAAAATCTTAACACAGATTGCACCGAAGAATGCACAACAAGCACGGAGAAGATGATATTAACCTTAAAAAATCCGAATGAAAGGTTTCGAATGGCTATTTGATTTTTTTTATGTTGATTGATTATCCATCTATTGAAAAAAGAAAATTGACCACATCACTGCTAAACTTAATGAAAGTCAGCTGCAAACACGCGTCGAAGCCCGCCTTACTTTGCCAAACCAGCACAAAAACGAAGGGATTCTGAATAGTATTGTCACTCTCGTTATGAGCAGTGGATCCTGTATGATAATCGTAAACGTTCATCACAGGAGACACAGCCAAATAATGTCCCAAACGTAAAATGAGTTTTACGTAAACGTAAAAGAAGCTCATGGTGGACTGTACTGTGGTCCTGTGCCACTACAGCTTCGTGTGATCTGGCACAACAGTTAATACAGATGTGTACTGTAAAGAACTGCAAACGATGATGAACAAGCTCGCTGCCAAAAAACCGAGTCTGGTCAACCGCTCTAGTTCACTGCTTCTCTAGACCTTGTCCCTACGAATTTCCATTTTTTTCGGAATTTGGATAAGTTTTTACAAGGGAAAAAATTCAAATGAGATGAGGCAATGAAAGCCTTCAAAGAATTCATTTCCCCAGGAGTTCTATAGAAGAGGCATCAATCAACTTCCATTAAAATAGCAAAGGTGCATTGATAACAATGAACAATACTTCGATTAATTAAATATATAATTTTCATACAAAAAAATGATTTTCCACATAAACGGCAATTTTATAGATATTATATCCGCAAAATCAAACTTTTTATTTGGACTGAATAATATAATTGTTCAATTCTTACCCCACTTAGATCCCCTCAACACTGGACAAGCAGCGTGTCTCGTGGCGAGATTGCCCTCTCCTGAGGGATGTAGGTTCATCCAGAAAGCAGCCGCGTTTTTAACCGGGAACACTGTGAGACCTAATTCGGTGAACACCGTTGCACCGCCCTGACCCACTTCCGACATCTGCCGGATTAAGGAAATTATAATAGTTTTATGAAAATTATAGCAGAGAGATGATTTGGAGATGAGTGGATATTGCCCGTTGTAACTAATGTTGTAAAAACGAGCGTTAAGCGCTAATGACCTATTAGGACTAGCGTTATAAGCTAGTGCTCTCACTAGCTCTTATAGACTAAATTTTTACTGTTAGATGATCGTACTTAAAAGCTCGAGTCTAAAACGGTTAATATATTTTTATTTTTATAGTATATATTTTTATGGTTGTAATATAATTTTATACAGAGCGCTAGCGCTCCATTTACCAACACTAGTTATAATTAATTAACAACATTTCGTACATTATATTTATATTTGTAGTTATACCTAAATGTATATTTCAAATGACTATAAATCTATAAAAATAAATAAATAATACTAGTTATAACCCTCGCTATCAATCTGTAACGTTCTGCCGCAAAACCAAGATCTATCATTGTAATCTTGTAATGGAGAAGTTCACTGGGTTTAGAACTAGTGGATTTATCTTACCTAAAGAAAAGTTAGAAAACATACAAAAAAATCTCGTGAAATATTGCGATATCTTTAAAAATTACATAGTTATAGCCTGGCCGAACGGCGTGTGACGTCAGGATACATTACACACCAACTGTTTGTGAAACTACGACATTTATCTAGATTTTTTCTAAATCCCTTTAAAGATTGTATATATATACACGTATATTATGACGTCATCCTCGCAAGTAGTGCGTTTCAAACGTTAAATTTCAAAAGATTTCAATTTTTTTTTCGCCATACGCAATATTTTTATTGAAATACAAAAAATCCTCAGTTCTAAACCTAGTGAACTTTTCCATTGTACAGGAATTTCTAGAAGAATAAAAAAATACTATTAATTGACTACTACCAAGTAGTAGTGGTACAACTACTACCAAGTAGTAGTGGTACAACTACTTTCAGGAACTTTCTGTCTTTCTGACAACGGTCTTTCCATTAAGCTACGATATGGGGTTCTTCAAGAGAGCTGTGAATAGGGTTTTGCAAGGTCGGCGGCGCGCCCGCATACCCCCTGGTGTTGCAGGTGTCCATGGGCGGCGGTAACACTTACCATCACGTGGGACCGCCTGCTCGTCCGCCCACTAGTATATAAAAAAAAAGAACAATGTTATGTTTGTGATATTGTGAATTGTAAAAAAATGAGTCACTTACATAGAAAAGAACTGTAGCTATCCTGTTGCCATTGAAGTTAGCAAATGCGTTTTCTTGTCTCTGGAAAAATAGAGTAGGATTAGACTTTGTAAAATTAAATCCAATGTATTCATTTATCTTTTATTTATTTACTCTTTATGTACTGTATTGTACAGGGGCGGACTTAATGCCTTAAGTCACTCTCTACCAGCGGACCGTTGGTTAAATGTGAAAAATTTAAGTGAGTGCAGAAGAACTCAGATAGTAAAGCTTAATTCATCTCTATAAATAACATTAAGAATATACATTGATAATATACTTATATGATAAAATATACGCAAAATATACGTACAAAATAAATATTAAATATATGGACCATAGATATGAATAAGTAAATATGTATAAATATAGTAATTATAATACATACATACAAATAATGTAAATATAGAGCAAAAGGGAGAAAAATACCATTAACTGTGAATTACAGAGGTAGTGTTCCCAGAGCTTCCTCTTGAGGCTGCTTTTATATCCTTATGTCAGTGGGGAGCGAGTTCCCGAATTTTACTGCCTGAGCAGCGAAGGAATATTATTGGTCTTTAATTTAATTGTAATTTTAGTTGTCTTTCATTAACCATACAAACCTTATACAGGTTTGTAGTTGGATAATTAAGAAATGACTATACACACCCCACGCACCCCCATCAAACGTACAGACAGGGTTATTTCAGGGTGTGCGTCGGTGTGTTCGATGTGTGTGTAAAATGATTATGTGCTGTCGTAGCTAATGAACGCCCAGGGCAAAATTAGAATTTTGCGACCTCAAAAAATATATACCTATGAGTAGCGACTATCAGCGACTTCTTGTCGGGCAACCCTATTAACTTGCTGTTACGGTAGTCAGTACAGGGCGGGGACTAACTCACCCGAGTTCGGGTCGAGGACCACAGCACGTTTGAATTGGAAAATCTAGGAATACAACGTGTACTCACTCGTGCAAAGTCAAAATGCGGCTCATAATGACCTCCAATGCCATAGTTGACCACTTGTAGTTCCTCCGCAGAGCCCATACTGAGGCCGGTCATGTGCGAGACGCGGCGCGACACGCGCTCAACTATCGGCGACTCCTCGTCGCGAAGCCACGCTGATTTGCTGATCCGGTAATTGGCGGGGACTAATTCACCTGTTTTGGGATCGTGGACTACTGCGCGTTTGAACTGGGAAAATAAATAGGATTAAACTTTATTAGTTTTGGTAGGTGTGTCAGTAGGTTTTTTTTTTCGGAATGGCTAAATTCTTGTGGCCCTAATGGCCTTTCAAGAGTCACCGGACAGATATGCGTCAGTAGGTGTTTATTACAAATAAGCAGAGCTTACCATTTATCTAACACTTATCAGCGCTGATCTTATCTTATTTGATATACCGTTCCTGAAGTCTGAAACCACGAATTCCGTTCATGATTCCGAGTTTATTGCACATGAAAATTTAACGACTCTTTCAAAAAATTTTTTTTCCAGTGTTCACCTATTTCTTTAATTCAAATTTGCTAAATACAAAGGCCAAAAGATTGACCTTTTAAAAATATAAACAACATGTCAAATAATTCGGAATAATTAAAAGAATTCGATCAAGCTTCAAGTTTCAAGCTTCAGAAAAAGTTCAAACATATCCTGTGTTATATATAGTCTTGTTCTTACTCGGACATTGCAGAGAACGTAGTAGAATCGCTCAAATGTTCATTCTTCTACTGTTAGTACAGTATTACACAGATTCTTTACAATTGCTTTGTTTGAAATAATGGTCGTTGTTGCTTTATTCATAAAGTTCAATTTTAGTATTATGCGGTATTATACTACTTAAGCGATTGAATAAAAACGGCAACGTGATATATGTACGTCTATGTTCCCGGGCGCGTTTCGAAGAGTGCATAGATTGAAGCTAACTCAGTTCATACATCGTAAAGATTCCCGGGCAATTACACGTTTGTTTCATTCTTACGCGTCTAGTTCATTTCTTCGTCGCGGAACGTTCACGGAGTTTCTCGTTCCGATGGACTAAACAAACGAAGACCGAAAGCGTTCGCGGAATAGTTTCTTCAGGTACAGTGCTGGGAAGTAATTTGTATAAATACTTTTGTGCATGTACTACATAAAACCACTGTGTTTACCAGTTTCAATTTTATAAAGATACCTTTCTTTAATAATTCCGAAGAAAATCAATCGGTTGCCACTCCTGACTCCCATGAACAGTTTTCGAATGCTTAACCAGTTAGAACTTTTAGAAACTGTTCAGGAAAATCTTACAGTAAAAGTGAAACACACCCTCACCCTCGGCATAGCCATTTTTTTGATTTCTTCGATTTCGTCATCAGACATCACATCGTGAAACACGAATATGTCAGGATCAATATACACCTGTTCCGTTTTTATCGGAGCGAGACGCAGGAACGGGTGGTTTTCTGTCAGATAGCGGCATTTTAATCTAAAAAATAAAAGGTCAATAAGTAATTTTAGATGTTTGTATCAGCCTATAACGTCCCATTGCAGGGCACAAGCCTCTCCTAGTAAATCCTCAATTTATAAAAATCGTCGCTAAGTCGGCGGTGAGAGGAAAACATTGTGGGGAAATCCGCATGCTTCAGAAATCTGGAATATGTGTCCGCGTGGTAGATTATAGCCCGAAACCCCTGAGATTTACTAAGGGAGGCCTGTGCCCTGCAGTAGGACATTCATTTCAAAAAGAGAACTCATTGGAGTTGTACCGTTTTTAAAACATCATTTATTTGAAATTCAACTTTCGAAAGCCATTTAGTCAAAATGAGAAAAGAAAAAATTGTATTCAATTTTTTATTGCATTTCGCGCGCTTTCCTTTGCAACAGTGGAATTCGAACGAGAACATTTTCGTGTAATGATGTTATACGATTCTAAAGTTGGTTTAAATGAAAGTGAGTGTAAAGGTTAGTATCAGCTTTTGGGGACCTCGCACCGTGCCGTGCAACATTTTTTAGATGTTTTCTCAATTTAAACAAGGAAAATTTTCCTTGAATGATGATGAGAGAAGTGGCCAACCTGCGACTTCTGTAACTTGTGAAAACATCGAGGCGGTAAAGAAAATGTTGCATGAAGATCCAGAAACTACCTACAAGCAGATTTCACAGAGAGACTTTTAAGATTTTGTCGCCGGTCGTTCATTAAATTTTACACCAACACCTTCAAGGCAAGAAGCTTTGTTCGCGTTGGGTTCCCTCATTCACTGACTGCTGAACAATAACAAGCTCACGTGACGCGGTGCAGGGAAATGATTGTAAAATTCTAAAATGGAGAGGGACGGAATATATTTAATATTATTACTGGAGATGCGAGTTGGATCTATCAGTATGACCGACTAAGTGGCAATCAACGGTTTGGGTGTTTCCAGACGAAAAGCCTCCCAGAAAGGTCAAACGTGAACGGAGTGTGAGCAAAAAAATGGTGGCAACATTCTTCTCTGCGGGCGGCCATTTAGCGACAATTTCTTTAGGCGCTCAAAAAATTATTAATGCCTTATGGTACAGTGAAGTGTGTTTACCAACTGTATTCGACGTGTTAAATAAAAAACGTCCTAAAACAGGTTTGAGAGGGCTTTTCTTGCATCATGACAATGCATCATCTCACAAAGCAAAATTTAGCCAAAAGTTTTGAAGACCACAATGATTCAAGAATTGAGCCACTATAGCCTTATAGCTTATCCTTGTAGCCCTAATTTAGCTCCACGTGATTTCTTGCTCTTTCCAAAAGTGAAGCTTGAACTCCATGGTATTCTTTTCGACATCCCTAAGGACACTCGGAATGCTTTTCCGGTAGCTGTTGAGGATGTCGCTAAAGAAAACTATCACAAGTGCTTTAAATCTTGGTTTAGACGTATTTTGAGAAGTAGTAATAAAAAATTGTGTTGTAACCCAACATTTTTTGTATCTGAAAATTTACCTGGTATGTATAGAGGGAGATACGTATGGTTGAAAATGGTAGCTCTATGACTGCTCCAAGCATCTTTGTGTAATTTATTTTCATGTCACAACCGTGTTAAAGGAATTACGGTTCAATTCAATTGTAGATTATAATTTATAACATATATCCAATTCCTTACTTGTGGGCAATTTCGCTCTGAATGTCCATTTCTCCACGGCAAAGGGCCTCGTATTTCTTCCGTTCTATTTCGTATTGCGACATCGCCTGCTGCGCTTTATATGCCGGCACATCTTCGTCTCCGATTTCCTATACAAATAACTAATGGTAATGTAAAGGTACCCTTTACAGCTATACCTATACCACCTATAAAATAAGGGTGTACTATAAGGCCCTATGGTCCGGTTATTATAGGAAGACTCTGACAGCTGACATAAATCTTTAACATGTAGTAAAAATCATTTTAGAACTCGATAATTCTTTAAGAATATTTTTTTTCTATTTCATTGTGTTATGTTATGATGACGTAGGAAAGAAACTGTATTTATATAAAATTAATTAAATACAAAACTGTCAGTGTCCTTCCTATGATAACCGGGCCATAGCAGAATATCAGTGGTGTGGTTGATATCCTTTTGCTCCACATATGATGTTGAGCTAGGTATCGCCGTGACACACTTTTACACACTTATATTTGATTATGCATACTTGTTATTATGTTATTACTAAGTATTTCCTGTGTTTTGTGTGTCGTGATGTAACAAATAAATAATGTTTTTTTCTATTACCACTTACCACCAGTATTCACTAACCACCAGGTGGGCTGTCTGCTCGTCTTTGCATTAAAAAAAAACATTTGTTGTGAAATTCATATTTATGACAGACTACATTAAAGCAATACAGACTAAGTTACCCCCTATTCCCAATTATCTTTTATGACTTTATCGCACTTTTTTAATTACATTTCGACTTTATATCGATTCAATAACATTCCGTACTATGGTCATAATTAATAATAATTTTCTTTATTGTATGAATAGAAAGAATAAATTATACATACAAGGTTACATAAAAAAGAACATAACGGGCAAATGCAAACTGTTCCGGACAATGTGAGACAGGGAAATGCGAAAAAGAAAAATAGGCGGTCTTTACTTTTTTATACCACTTTTAGAAGTTGCAATGCGGTAGATTTGAGAAGATTTAGCAAGTGATGATCAAATGTGACGTGCGTAAGGACCATCCAGTGATGATTCCTGATAATTGCTTTTATTAGTTGGTTCGACTCAGTATAATGTTTTGTGGTAGTCTATGGTTTAAATATATTCCAGACAGACTATTGGCTTCACTGTTAACTGTAGGTATGTTAAACTCTCTCAGTAAACGTAGGTGGCGCTTTTACTGGGAGAGATAAATACAAGAAATAAATTTATTTCGGACTTTTTGGCGACAATGCGAGAAGTGATGATTAAGTTTTTGTTTGCGTAATGTGAAAAATATATATTATGGATTTTCTGGTTTAATAGTGATAGTTAATTAAACTTCAAAGTGCCCAGTGTTTGTGATAAGTGAAAACTGATAATCAAATAAAAGTATGGAGCTGCATTTTGGGTGTGCTTCCAAGGAGTCCATCAATGTCCTCAGTAAAACTACTATCATTTTACTGAGCGACTCCTGACTTGCTTCGACGTGACTGGACATTGACAAGATGTGTTTTAAATTGTTTTGACTTTAATTACCAAGAAAACTTGATACTAGCAGAATGTGCTAATTGCACCATTGCCATATATGAAAAGAAGAAAAACTTATTTCGCTCTTGTGTTAAAAAAGATCATACCCCTCTTCGTTTCTTCCAGAGTAGTCGCTCCTCTTCCGCGATGGTTTTCTCGTAGTGCGGTATGTTGCCGCGAGCGCGAGGGTGTTTAGGATCGAATTCTAGCAGCTGTTTAGTCCAAAACAGTGCACTTTTGACATCATCTAAAAAAAATATTATAAAATATATATTTGATTTATTTTATACTAGCGACCCGCCCTCGCTTCGCTTCGGTTAATAAGATTTTTTTTTTCAAAATTTCAAGGGATCCCTAATTTTTTCTAGTAATAAATATAGCCTATGTTACTCAGCGATAATGTAGCATTCTAATGGTGAAAGAATCTTTGAAATCGGTCCAGTAGTTTTTGAGTTTATTCGTTACAAACATACAAAAATTCAAATCTTTCCTCTTTATAATATTAGTATGATGAGGACAACATACGAAGCCTAGTTATTCTATCTGGGACAATATAATTAGCCCAGTTATATTACGTGAGGACAACACACAAAATCCAGTTATTCATGGGGAGACCTTATGTGTAACCCATTTACTTTCGTAGGAACAACATACATAGCCCAGCCTACAATGTCTAAGCATACTGTGGATAGGTCCAGATTCGATTGTCGATCGGACAAATATTTGTTTAGACAAAAATTAATTTAGGACTTGAGTAGTTTGTGTTCGTATTTGTGTGTCATTGGACGCGTGATAGGAAACCGTTGCTAATTGTTGCAATGGCTTTCCAAATACTTTGCACTAGGGCTAATTGCCGGGAATCCATGACATGAAAATAGTAATCTAATTAGCTTGTAATCTACGAAACAGGTTTGTTTTTCTAATCAAAAATCGCATAAATATATATTTGGGCTCTCTTCACCTGTTAAATAGTACGAAAAGCTGATATACTCGAGTATTTCCACCTCGGTGAAGGGATACGGTTCATTTTCTTTCTTATACCTCCGAAGCGTCTCCATCATCCACGCTATTGCGTTTTTATAATCTTTGTGGTTGTAGAGAGCGCGGCCGAGCTCGTAGCATTCGTCCACTGACATTGGTGTGCTGAAATTTACGATAAAATGGAATTATTTAAATATTGCGTGTCCTAATTTTAACTAAAATTATCAATGCGAAAGCTGGCTTCTTTATTTGTTATCTAATAGCTGTGCAATAAATCAACAAATCGCTACCAAATTTGTTAAAGGATTGAAATGAAATTTAGCACAAAATTAGTTTGGAGCTACATTGTTGATATGTTCGTAAATCGTTGAGTAGTTCCAAAATTGTGATCGTCTAGAACTTTTCAAAAACTGAAACTTCAACTGCAAACAAAGGATACGTCGTTGGACATAGTTCGTTAAGCCTTACAGCTTCAACGGCAAACAAAGGATATGTCGTTGGACAGATTTCGTGAAGCCCTACAAACTTTTGTGTAGACATTTTTTTTCCAATACGTAGTAATAATAATACTAACATTTAATTTCAGATGAACAGACCAATATTTAAGATTTTAAACTTTTGATATCGTGGTTGAACGTAATAATTGTTATGTAAACGGGTTACGGTTAATATGTGGTGATATTGTTAGTATAGTGTGCAAGGAACTTAATGAACAAAAACAAGTTCAGTGTGGGTAGGTGAATCAAAAACGAACACGACGGAGGGTAGACAGATTTGTCTGTCAATAGCAACACCTTCACCCCCGCCTGCGCAGTCTCGCCGCGACCACGGTTCATGTAACTGGACCGAAATATCGGCTATAATAAATCCGTTTACACAACTCTTAACTCGTTTACATAACAATTAATAGATCTATATTTCTTAGTAGCAACTTACAGACTATGTTAGTAAAATTGTGAAATATACCTCACGACTGGCGACTACAGGTATTATTAAAAAAACGTGCTTATAAAACGTAACCAACTTATAACACTAATATATAACAACTATATTATAACTAATTATAACAACTAAGTAGGCACCTACTTATTAGTTAAAAACGCGTATAAACCACTCAGCGTCCAACGGAAAGACAAGGTTTTGTTCAATTTACAGACATGTCATCACAAGTCAAGAGACATCTTTTGCAGTCACGTAAAGTGCTTGATACATATGTCAGGTTTTTCAAGTCCTCGTGCTATGCACTTACGCTCTAAAAGTCCTATTAAAATACTTGCCTGCGATTCCGTATGCTTAGGATCAAATTTCACACAATCAATTGTTGATTTTGATTACCTCGTTTTACATAACCTGCTATATTTTCATATACAAGAAATAAAGTGCCAAGATTGTGCAAGTAATTAACGAAATTTAAATCGAGCAAATTGAGAGATGTTTAATAATAATAATAAATAACTTAATAATATATAAATAAATACATACATATCTACATCTGCATTCAATATTCATTTGTAAATAAGAATTAAAGTTGAAAAATAAGAGGGAATTGAATACATGTATAATGAAATAGAAGAAATTAGAAACAAAATGGTAGTGAGAGGAAATTATTTGGTAAAGAAAGAAAATAGAAAACTAAAGAGGGCTAGAATCCACATAACAAAGATGTAGCTCTAAACTAATTTTGTGCTTAGAATATATTTCTAAATTGCCTTTTAAAACTAGCCAGCGACCGAGCACGTCTAATGACAACTGCTAAAGAATTCCAAAGCCTACTAGGTTGCACAGTGAAAGAGTTAGTAAAGAAATTTGAAGAATTTAAGTATGATAGGAAATTTAAGTAGTAAATTTTCAGAAGAACTGGATTGTGAAGTAATTAATACAAATCGCTCCTTTAAATATTGTGGGGTCAAATTACAGAGTAGAGAAGTGAAAGAATATGCGAATTCCTGCGAAGTCGGATTGGAATCCACTTGAGCTTTATGTAAGTAGATATAAAAAAAACCTATTACCTATAAACAACTCCGTTGAGTACTCCCTGAGAGAGTTCGCTCACGTCGAGGTGATATGTTTCCTGCAGTCTCGTAAGTGCTTGCGCAGCTCCTGTTAAATCTTCTAGCGTTGGATATTTTACGTCCTCGTGATTCATTGTAATGTTCTTAATGTATTCTGAAAATCAAAATGATGTAGTTTAAGTAAGATAAGTTAGAAATAATACTTAAAAATAGATATTTTGGGGATAACTTTGTTACATTTAAACGTGTCCAAAATTCTATTAGCCAAATTTAGATACGAATTAACAAATGCATTAACACAAACAAGATAACAAAAATAATAGATCATGTTATATAAAAATCATTACCTGTGCCTATTTGAATACTATGTTCTATGTAATCCAAGTCGGTAGTCAGTCTTTTTATCAGCGTGAAAGCATTTATCGGATTCCCCAGGTAGTTAGGGATGTCCTCCATAGCCTTGTCATGCTCCTTCTTGTAAATATTCAAATGCCTAGAAAATGACAGCTGCGGTTAAAATACACCTTTGAATAAAGTAACATAGGAATGGGTGTAATGACATGGGTGTAATACGTTGAACTATTGACAGAGCCTCTTCTACAGCCGATTCATCATACTATGTGCGTCGCAATTGGTAAGATATTATTTATCCCATTTATTAATTCTAATAGCCGCCATTTTGTGCGGTCGCGTTCACACCTTATTTTCATGAATAGATATGGCGTGTCCCTAGTCCATACGTTCTCTACGGTATTATCAAAAAATCCTAGAACTGTGGGTATTACTTTTATCATGCGTTCGTATTTTCAAAAGATTTAAATAGTTTTAATTCCTTAGCATATCCGCTAAGAGCGCTGTTTAAGTTCGCCACAATATAAAAATTAGGTGCTATAATATACGATTATTTTTTTAAGGTTTAACCCTAAGGAACTACTGTGGAAGACCAGGCACATATTTAGCGGGAAAAGTCCAGGGGTCCGGACCTCCTCCCCGCGAAACAGTTATAACATAGACCAATCGAAGATTCGCATGATTACAAAATTTAAGGCGTTCGTATTGAATGTGTTAATAATGAGCTCCAAGAGTTTGCATTTCTTCGTAAGCTTGATTAGACAATACATTAGGACGAATTTTTGTAGTATGCAATTCGTAAACACAAAAGAAAACGAACAACAGTAAACGGAAAGAAACTGAAATGATAAAATAATTATCCTTGTAATTTCTGTAGCTTGAACATTGCACTTTATTTGGCTCTAATTTCTCTTTAAGAGAAATTGGATTCCTATCGAAATCAAATTCTTAAGGCTGAGCGAACGAGCCCATCACGTTATGCTAGGCGGGATGTTCTCGCGGGGCGCGTTGTGCAGTGTGCCCGTCGCGCTGCGCCCACGCCCCGTCGGAAAAGCGCCACGACTACTCATCGATGCCGCGGCGCCCGCTGTTTGTCGAGATACCTTTAAATTCAACCCCGTCCAAAAAAAATAATCGAAAATGTGATGTCTGGGAAACTAATGATTAAATATGTATTGATACGTGAATATGATGTAAATGTGTACTTACTTCTTCAATACTTTCAGTCTATTCTCCTCCTTAGCGATGTAATGATCTAAATCGTCTATAATTCTCTTGTGCGTCTCTAACAGCGGCTCCATTTCTGCTATTGCAGTGAATAATTCCGCGTGGGTCCATGACCACAGTTCCGACAGAAGTAATACACAAATTATATGAAATATTTTGACTTTAGGAACCATTTTTCATCAGATCACCTGTGAAACGAAGGACACGATAGTTAAAAATAAAATCGGTACATAAATTAAAAAAAACTGTAAACTGTTTACGCTGACACCACCAGAATCGTTACAATATAAGCTTGACTGTTCTTAAAAATGATATCTCTTATGGTTTATACAACAACTAGAGAAGAAAACCAACTCGCACCATTTTAAGGTCACATATCTCTCATGCACAAGACAAGTGCCCAGCAGTGGACGACATTTTTGTGGTCCACCCCTTTGGCTGGTCACGGAGGTTTCCTCACGATGTTTTCCTTCATCGCCGAGTGATAATTTAAAAATTCGTACTGAAGTACAATCTCAATGATACGTGGCGGAGTTTGAACTCAAGAATTCATGAATGAGAGTCGAGAACAGATGGTGTCCCTGGGCCAACACCACCATAAAACATTATTATCTACTATATAATACTGATTATGTAATTTTTATGTACTTTCAAGTCAAGTAATCATTTGCAACATGCACGTTGTTGTATCAGTTTGAATGCACGCAGATGTTATTGATTTTGTTTAAGATAAATTCCCAGTTCCATGCGAACCAATAACAAGAATGAAAAATTCTGTAAACCTATATGATACATATGCATTACATTATACATGTATGCACATGTATACATATGTATTATGTATACATTTATACATATGCATCATGTTTGTAATTTACATGCGCTTGATGCAGACAAGGTTTCAATAAAGAAACCCAGTTGTTTGTTTCTTTGTTCTTTGTACTTATCTCAATGTTAATATATTTCATATTTTATTGTGATTTTTAGTAGGTGACATCATTTTTAATCCAATATATATAGCCGGTTACATGTCTGTCTAAACACACAAGAACCATAAAGTACTATTAATGAGGTCTAAAATCGGATAATTTTGGGTACATTAGCGTACAGACAACAATACTTGTTAAGTCTGGCCACGACACATGTCATAAGAATAGAAAATAAAAAAAAAATCTTAGCTGTTAAACCTCATTATAGTTGGGTTAATAATATGCACTTTAAATTTCAGAACCTTTATTTTTACCAATTCAGATGTTATTATATTATGTCATAGTTTATAACTAAACTTTTTCGACAATATAAACATTTAGATATTATGTGATCCATTTACAAAGTTACACAATCAATATAAAAAGAAACAAGTAATTCGTTCAAGATATTTTTAAGGGTACACTACAATTTATGGGTAAACTGAATATTCAATTTACCATTTCATTTTTTTGTTGCAATAGCACGGGTTTGTGCATTATGCCAATATTAATTAAAATATAAATAAATATATTGTATGGCCTGAATGTACTTACGAATAGAATTTAGCCATTCCGAAAAAAAAGAAGTTAGGAGTATTACAGCAACAATACTTTTTTAAGAGTAATGATGTTAGAAAAGTTTTTAAAAAATTAGGGTAGAGTTTCTTACCGACGACGCGCGATTAGCCAACAAACCTTACCCATTATAAAATGTAAATACATAATTACGTATTCGACGTTACACAATTTATGATGGCCATTACAAATCAAAATTATTTGCACTTGTCTTCTGAATGTTTGGGTGTTTATTAAAGTGGTACGTATTGCATCAGTTTTATTTACTTGTGTCATTTCGTACATGTGTAAGTGGATAAGTCTTACGTCAATGCACGTTGACTAAGATTAGCCGTGTTACGCACTTATCCTGGATCCGTGATCGTAAAGTCCGAACGTATTATACACACGTACACAATGTAAAGGATATTTTGCATATCCTTTACCTTCGAGTACCTAAGTAAGTGTGAATTCTCGGAGCGGTGATAACGTAGTTATATCTATTTACGACTTTCCTTCATGAGGTCGTCAGTTCGAATCACTGAGCAGAACCGGTATCAGTGAGATTCTACTCAATTTTCGATTATCACTAGCTGGGAAGTAATGGAAAACATGGCCGAGAATACAAAATATCCGGGGCATGTGTATAAATCCATTCATTAATAATAATTAGCACGGGGTTCGCGTAATCTGTGATCAGTTGATCACTTTAGAATTTCTGAAAAATTTCACTACATCTGGATTAAATGTCACCAACAAAACGAAAAACACCAATGAGTTTCGAGGTGTATCAATATATCAGTTTGAAGTTTGGGAACAAACTGCAGGACAGATTAAATGAAATTCGAGTAAAATAGTAATGGAACATGTCTATATTATGAAGGTTATGTGCGACGATGAGTCAATTCGGTATGAAGATTATGACGGAGTAAAGTTTGCAAATACCAAAAAAAAAATTACCACTATACCTACCATACAAATAAACTATGTCGTTGGATGGGGTGTATATGTACAACTTTTGTCTAAATACTTTTTTTTCTAAAAAGTACGGGAAATAGCTAGCGGATTTCAAAGTAACAGAGTAACTTTTTTGAAGTAGTTAAGTCCTTATTTTAAAAATCAATCAAATAAGCTGAATTGAATAAAATAATATTGAACAGAAACACCAATGCATGGTATACATAACAGATGAGATGCTCTTTTAGTACCTATTATGGATTCTTGAAGCAATATGTTAAATATTTGCAATTTAAATGGAAGTATAAAGGTTACTATGCCTTATTATACCGGTATAGAAATCACGAAGCGCACGTTCTTGTTTGTTTATGGCTTCAAACTCTTCGTAGCTAGCTAGTTGTGTAACAAATACATATAGAACGAGCCAAACTCACGATAATATCAGACATAATATCAGACATTTGACAAAATTCTATTTATTTCGCAATAAAAACATAATATCATTTAGGTACCAGGAAAAATCTCTAAAATATTTACGGCTTTATAAATGTGTGAATATCTTAATTAGGTTTATTTACATGAAATGGTCTTTGATCGGGCAATGACTGTATACGGTATAAAATGGTCAAAAATACCGTGGCATTAGTCAGCTGAATCGGTGGGAACGAACGCATTAAAACTACACGGGCATTGTTATTTATGTGTCTATACGAGTTTTATGACTTCTAGGATAGAGATAACAATTTTATTAATATTGATATTTTTAAATAGAAACAAAAATGTTGAGACATTAGAATAAAAGCAATTATCAATTTATCATGCAGTCGAGTAAAATTGCAAATGAAACAAGAAACCTGCAGAATAAAAGGGAAGCGGAGAAACGTCTTTGTCAGACCGCTATCGGTCTATTAGGTTATCAAGTAAAAAGATGACAAGGTTGAGTAAAAATGGAGCTATACAGGCTGACCAATAAATAGTGGCCAAGCTTGAAACTGTAGATATGATTGAAACTGTCATGACCTATCGGATGACCGCAAATAATCTTAATGAAAAGTCGTATCTTCGGTTTTCGAAATATTGGCTCATTTTCGATTTGTTGATAAATGTGCACCCTTAGTCAGTAATTTACGAGCTGCAGCTACAAATGAATGAAAATTCACATTCTGTTTAGTGTTCATTATTCTCGAAGAATTGTTCTGTTAAACGTAAATGAGTATTTTTCATTTATTGTTATGGTATCTTTGACAAGTTTCGAAAATAGTCTGAAGTTAAGGTACAACCGTCATCTACTAATTTGAATTTGATCTTCAGTCATCAAAAAAAAAAATTGGAGCAAACCTATAATGGCCACCTATTTAAAATAATGCCTAATTAATGTAGATTATAAAGTGGTATAATACATGCGGTTTCCCCTTTCAGAAATGACGATATTGCTATTAACCCGTACGGCGGCGTTGGAATTTCTGCATCCCACAAACAATAGGCAAACAATAAAAGGTCAAAGGGTTTGTGTCATAGCTTAACTGGTTAAAATATCAAACGAACCAAATTAGAATTATTGACAAATTTAAATGAAATTTTTAATGTTCATCAATAACGTGCACTAAATTGATTTTAAGTTAAAGAGACTAAAAGATTGAGGGACTAAAAAAATACCGAGAAACATAAAAATATAACATTTCATCATTTATTATAAAAATGAAAGATGATCAAATTATCTGCGCCTGCCCTGATATAGGCTCTACATCTTATGGACGTCGTATTGAGCAGGCGAGTATATCTACACTCACTTATCTCTCTAGGAGCGGATGGTGGTGTGGGTAGTCTTTCTTTAGTCCCTCACATACCTTGGATGAATAAATTATGAGTTAAAATCAATTTAGTGCACGTTATTATTGATAATTAAAAAAATAATTTAATTTTGTTGAAATTGTAATTGGGTAAAATTACCTCCATGGTATTTGAATAGCAATATCATCATTTCTGTAAGAGGAAACCGCATGTATGATACCATTTTAAAATCAACATTAATTAGGCATTTTTTAAATAGGTTTCCTACATTTTTTTGGTAACTGAAGGTTAATTAGTAGACGGAGATTTTACCTTAGCTTGAGCGACTGATAAGTACCTAATCTACCCAAGTATGAAAGAATACCCAAGTATGGGTAATATTTTTTTATTTATCAATATAGTCCCCTGCGACTGTAATGAATGCACTTGTTACAGTTGTCAATAAGTGAAATCAAACCATTAAAAAATATTCTTTCGTTTGTTCGTCATAATGATCATTCACAGCGGCCTTCGTGTCCTCATCAGTCGCCTTAATTTTTTCTTTAAGTTTCTAAACGGAAAATAGTCGGAGGGAGCCAAGTCTGGACTATAAATAAGGTGGATGATTGGTTTCTATGAAGCCGTTTTTAATTAAATTTAGAGCCGTGTGGACTGGAGCATTGTCGTGCAAAATCAAGAATCCTTCATGGAGTTTGCCTCTTCTTTTTTTCTTTTATCACTGCTCGCTAGTTGGCCTAGCAAGCGGCATAGTAAGCAGCATTCATCGTAGTATTTTTTGGCAAGTAATCTATCAATAGAATCCCCTCACATCCCAAAAAATGATTGGCATTAGCTTGCCGGCCGATGAGCAGACCTTGAATTTTCGTGATGGTTCTTTCCTTCAAATTTTCATTGTAACAATTCTTATTTGCTTTCGGGGTCCCCATTGGCGAATCCCGGTCGCATCACACGCATTCTTGATCTCTTCCTCTCTATCTTTTATCATGTTCAAAAATCCTGTATACCTACTTTCGACGCGTCGCAATTTGTAAAACATGTGAGCATGATATAAATAAATTCATTATTAAAATGTGTCACACTGTAAATTACACAAAACAAAGCAGTGATATACAGAGTTAATTATATTTAAAATATCTCAGTGCGCAAAAGTCAAACTAATAGTTTTAACTACTGGCTACGCTGCCCACGCAATACGAGTATCTACATACGTCAGAGTTTTTACACACAGCGAATGTACGGTTATTTCATAAAATTAATGTCATGCATTCGAAATAAAAAAAAACTCGTCAATATTCTCTGTTAAAAATATTTCGGGATATTTGTCCAGATCCTGGGCACGCGGCTGTATACATGACATGTCTCGCGTATGGACGCTATGGACTGTATTATCAATTTGTTGATGATAATTGATAAGCCAGCTGTCGTTTCTAAATTGGCCGTATTATTTTTTATATTATTAATAAACAAAGTTAACGACCGATCACAGTGGTGGAAGTTAGGAACGGTTGGTCGGTTGATGTATAGATTTCAATTTATTAACGGTATCATTGTTCTTCTATTTCTCGGTGGGAAGGCGGCCTATAAATATAATAAGGAATTGTATTTATTGTAATTAGAAATGCAGATTAGTTATTTATATTTGGGCCAATATTATAGTTTCATTGTAGTATCTACTTATAGATATTTTCATTGCTTTTTTTTAATTTTAAACCAAAAATAGTTTGTAGTACTTATCTATTAAAATAAGTTAAAAATAAAGTAGATATTATGTTCATTTCAGTAAAACGTGTCTCTCTTATGATGAGGAAACGGAACTTTTCTAGAATGTGATCTATTTTTCGGCGTTATCTGCCGATGTGAAATGAATTAAAAGTTCGAAGAAGCAGTAACGTGCTTGAAATTCTTAAAGAAATTCACATTTTTGTTCACGACATTCAATAATTTTATGTTAACACGATGGAATACGTAAGAAAAAGACCAAAAGTGGAAATGGACTCTGCTTTGACAATCTCTTACCTAATACTGTTCCAGAAATTGTATCCGTAAAAGAAAAACTGTGCTTAAAACATTTGTTCTTCTTTGTTTTTTAAAAACATCACACATTAAATAATACAAGGAAACTCAGAAGAGATAAAAATCCGCCGGTTTTCTGGATGTGTACGTGCGGCGCGGGCGTCGGGTCAACGAACAAAAATGTACTACCATACAGTACCTACAGAAGCAACGAGCCGATGACCTTATCAAATGTTGGTGACGACGTGCCAAATTAATATGTAATAGAATATGGTATATCGCTTTACACCAGTTTTTTGTGCCAATTAAAAAACTAAATGACAAATTAATCAATGTCGTTCATACAAAATAATATAATCTATTAGACTAAAGAAAGTAATTTGTCTGCAGTTTTAAATTATAGCAAATAAAAACTCGAAACCACAGCATATTTTATAGCAGTACCGCCTACTTAAAAACAGGACTGATGTAATTTTTGCATTTGTGTTTGATATGTGGGGGCTAAATTACCGCGTCTTCTTTGCTGCGATTTAGTAGATAGCTGATAGTTATAGAAATTACTCCAACCATATATTCAATCAGTCAAATACTTACACATAATGGTGATAAGCGAAACAAAAAAATTATCGCAAAATACGAGGACTTTGAAGAATTCACTGAAGATATGAACACACTATTGAATAGTGACCGAATCTCACTCTAGAGGTTATAATTTTCAGGTAGTTATAGTCTTGGGAGGAACTAATTAGGGACCACATTTCCACGACGTTAGGTGGAGTTTTTCTTCCTACTACGAATCTAAGCAATCACCGCAATATTCAATTAACTGCCGCCGGGTTTTACACTTTCATTTTGAATCTATTATATATATATAAAACTATTCAAGGATTTCGTCTACCACTCGTCCCGAATCGATGATATGGTAAGTTTTATATGAAACTAGCGGTGGCAGCGACTTCGCTCGCGTGAGCTTGTGAATCCAGTAGGAACTACATAATTTAACTGGATAAAAAGTATCCTAAATGTTAATCAAGCATATAAATTATTAATATTAGCGTGGGCAATTAAAATCTGTGCAGTGGTATTTGCGTGATGCGCGTTCGGACAGACAGACAAAAACTCCAAAAACCAATGTTTTGATATCTGTATCACATGTGCTTTACACTGCAATAACCTTTTCAAGAAATAGTTCAGACACGGCTCTGTTACGATTTTATCATGAGTATGTACAGATGAGTAAATCTTACTCAAAGGATGTAAATGAGTGAGATGTTACTTCGAATGAGTGTGTAGCATTTATTGGAAACACGGAAGAATTTCCGACAATTCCAGGAAACATAGAACTCATAGATGTCAAATAACTATAGATCGCTCTGTGTTATTTAATAAGGAAACAATGAGCGCAGTACTTGAAACGGCTGTTTCCTGGAAATGTCGGAAATTCTTTCACGATTGTATCTCCTCGGTTAGCCGACAAACCAAGCTTGTTTATTTATCGTATTTTTACACTTATTGCAGTATATTTTTTTTAAATAAGCCGAATGTTGAAAACATTCGGCTTATTTAAAATTTATTTAAATTTATTTAAATTAAAATTTATTTAGGCTTATTTTATTTAAAGTTTGGTAATTTTCTTTGTATTTTTTTTTTAGTTTTAGTGTCCCTCGTTTATTATTCTTAGTTCTTCTAGATAGTTTTACTTTCGTACCAGTTCACTGCAATACTCAACTAAGCTTTAAAACAAAAAAGTCAATAGGAAATCTTGAATTGACAAAAGAATTGAGTTTTATCGATGGTAGGTAGAATTATTTGAGAAAAATACAAAATCAAATATGTCGGAAACTATCAACTTTTGGCCAGGGTATGTGATAGTGAAAAATAATCGTTACACTCCATACTACCACACCCCGAAAGAAACTGTTCTATTTACCAGTAACCCTGTAGAGGAACCAACCATACTCAAGTATACTTCTCACAAAGGTGTTAAAAAGGATCCGTAATGTTATGTAAGTTTTTAGTTATCCTTAGTATGAAGAGCAGAAGTTTATTAGCTCTTGTCACAATGTTATCAATATTATCTCTAAACGACATTGCACAATCAAAAATTACTCCCAGATCTTTGGCGTTATTCTTTCGCTTAAATATATTTATTTTATCATTTTATTTATATACGTAGGTATTTTTTAGGCAGAGAGTGCATGCTGCATTCCCACAGCCGCTGGGTGCACTCGACTGGCCACGTTACCCCTCTTTCACAGAAGACTACCTCGAAATGTACTGCATTTCCTACTTTATCGTATTTCCCCAATGTACGCACGTGTTTCGGTAATGAGTGAGATATGCCAGAGCCAATTCCCATCCCATCCTATCCCTCCCCATTTTCCAAAACCATTTCTTATTCTGCAAAGGTAGGCAGCGCATCCAGGGACGTGCCAACGTCTGTCATTCTAGACTGATGTTGGCATGTATCGCGGATGTCTATGGACAACAGTATCCACTTACCATCGGGTAGATTGTAGCTCGCATGCCGACTTTTTAAAAAAAAAGTACTTTATTGTACATACAAATGATAAAAATAGTTACAAAAAAATTCATACAACAGGCATGCTTATCCCCTTAGGAGATTTCTTTATAGCAAACCTGGCAGAGCGATATGTGAGCAATGAAGTGAGCAGACAGAATCACACGTCATTCATTCACTACTGCCAACATAATTAATTAATTTAAATTTTCGCGCCGCAGAGCTCTCCCAGTCCACATATAATATCTATATATTTCGTTTTTAATACAACTACTTTTAGTATTTTAATACTAATAATATATTATTGTACGAATACACACAAACATATAGATACGAGTATATATAGAGATATAGAGCCTATTAATATTTTGTTGAAAAATCTATTAACCTATGTATACTTAAGATACGTATGTACGAGTATAAAGCCAGAGCCACAATTGTATCATTTTCACAGTCGCGTTTCACCAACCTGTATCCGTGACGTGTTGTCTGAACACATGTTTTTTTTTTCGGATTGGCTAAATTATTGTGGCCTTAATGGCCTTTCAAGAGTCACCGGACACAATCTGCACGTAGGTATAGATGGATACGAAACCTTGTATGCTTAAAATATTTTATATACTTGAGATACCTTATATACTTACGTCATAATACACATTTAAAATATACATGGATAGATAGGAATGTTACTTTTTGCGTATACACGGCCATTTATCCTTATGTAAGTTTGACGCGCGCTCATTATTTGCAAGACTATGGAACTGACACTATGTTAATTATTATGTCATTATTATATTTATGTTAACATTTTTTACTTGTTTTACCCTCAGAAAGTTATTGACGAAATTCTTCAGTTCGCAATTTCCATGTTTAGTTATATTAGGGTAATCAGTCTCTTTACCTAAATATATGCAAAAATGGTGCCAAATACAAAGTTTTATAAGTAGTTGTAAGTAGTTTTATAAGTACCTATGGATAAATTAGTAATTGTTTTATGTATTTTTTAATAAATTTGATAGGTTCAGTAATACACTTTACGCGGATTCGTTTTAATGCGATTTTTTTAAATTTCGTGCTGCAATACCCCGATTTACGCGGAAGCGTCGGATTGGTCAAAAGACTAGATACATTTTTTTTTAAAGTGAATTCTTAATTATTATTTTTATATTTGGCAAGGTTAAAATAATGTACATACGATTTTTGCAATACACGTGTTTGATCATATTGTTCACTGTATTTATATGACCCAGATATATGCAAATTTCACTTTACACATTTTTCTCTGGAATATATCCCTTGTGTAAAGCGGGATATCACTGTATACACATATTACTTTAAAAGCAGAAGTAGGTATAAATAGGTATAGCAGTAATTTTGTTTTCCTTACCTTCAAAAGTCTTCAAGAGCAATCATCATTTTCTTTGGTAAAAATATCCTCAGTCTAAAAATATTGATAGAATTATCATTTATTATCACATAATTATCTAAAACACTAGGTAATTATAATTACTTTAATGCTACTTTTACTATTATTAAATTGGTACAGTTCAAACTGACATCATACTTATGTGTCACAAATTACATGTAAAATATAAATAATAAGATTAATGAGTTATAACTTATTCTTTATTGATAGACATACCAATAAAGAATAAATTATTATATTAAAATCGTCATGAGAGATTGAAAAAGTCATAGCAGAATAAGAAATTTATCATTTTAGTGAGAAACCAGTAAATCGTTTTCCAAAATGTCTCCTTATAACTAAAATATTTTGACCAGTCAAGTGTATATTGACCCAATTGAACCACTAATACATACAAAAGTGTATGATTAGTACCCTATACTGACCTCTTCCTTAATCCAACGACTGAGTTTTTATTAAATAATATATATTTAAATGAATGTCTTTTCATATTGAAAGATGTTTGAACATATAGAATACATAATTGGAACATTATTTATTTAAGAAGCTATATGCAACTCTTCCAATGAAAAATGCAGCCATTTAAATAGTTTACTTAAAAAAAACTTAGTTGTCTCATTAAAGAGATTTGTTTTTGAGTAGCTTTACATAAGCTTGGTAAGTTAATTAATTATTTGGGCTTACCATGGTCCTGAGCTTCAATGACAGTAAAAAGTGAAAATCTAGTGAAGATGTATGATAGGTACGGGTAATATTTTTTGTGGAATATGTAGCTGACATAAAGGCAAATTGCTCTCCTGGTGGTAAGGGCTTATCAGACTCCTAACATAAATTATAAATAGAAAAATAATTGCAGAATGTTACACAAGTTCTAATACAGCTGTGGTTGTGAAAGTATGTCATGCATCTGTTGGACATAAATAACTTTAAATTTTAATGATATCTTTCCTTTAAAATTAGTTCGAAAGATAAGTTCATATAATATGTAGTAGGAAGAATGTTTGAAAATATTAAATGGATGGGTGAGTACTGCGAAGAGTAGATCAGGTGTGATGGCGAGTGTTGGAAGAGGCATAAATTCAGAGGCAGAAAGACAGAGTAGCAGTATATGGATGAAAAAAAAACATCTATAGGATAAGAGACAAGATGTAAAGCCTAGCGATTATATTTATATACAATAAAATTAGAAACAGAACTTATTAGGATAAAGCATGTGTACATATCGCATCCTCTGTTAAGAATGTTAGTATTACATTGTAACATAGTAGTAAGAATACATACAGCGAGTTTCTTCCTGTCTCATACAAACACATCTAAAAGCTTCAATGACCTATTTTACGTTTTAGCTTCACGCCAATATTTGGTTGAAAAATTAAAACGATGTGATAAGATATTAATACGAAATAGTATCAGTTTTGTCGAGTAAGATTATTTATTCAAGTTATTCAAGACAAACATGCAAAAACGAAAGTTTGTAGTACCAAAAGCTCAAGCCAAATGAAAATTCAGTTTTTAATTTTTTTTTACCAATGAAACGCAAAGGAGCATCAAACATTATGTTCCAAAAAGTGTAAAGTTCTCTAAACTAATAAAAAAAGTACAAAAATGTTAGGTTGTCTTTTCTCTAGCGAACGTCCGAATGCGATAGTGCGTAATTGGCATTTTGGACGTTTTAGTACAAATATCCTAAAATCGCACATATTTTAACACAGGCCTAGACTTAAGTTTTTGGTGATTATTGTAAAAAATGTGTAATAAAGGATTTGTGATTTTGTAATAGTGATAGTTTATTAAACTTTAAAGTGCATAATGTTTGTGATAATTAAATAAAAGCGTGTGACTGCGTTTTTCGTGTGCTTCCAAGAAATCATCTTCTGGCCTTAGTAAACCTACTATCACTTTATTGAGCGACTCCTGACTTCCTTCGACAGCACTGGATATGAACAGTATACTAGTTTTAGACTGAAAATTATGAAGAAAATTTAACATAGGCATAATGTGCTACAGGCACCTGCGCACCATTGCCATATATGTAGAAAAAAAAAACTATTTGATTTGACAGGCGACAGTAAGTGTAAATAAAATAATCTCTTTCGTTTACACACACGTGTTACCTACCTATAACCTGACTTTTTTTCACAAATTCTTTGAATATATTTTAATAAATAAAATAAATTCTAAACTGACGCCATAGTATGTCGAACGTGAAAATAAAAGTTATTAGCCGTAATCCCGAAGATTACTTACGAGCTACCAAGAAAGATATTCACAAACGTAAGTATGATTCGAAATTATATATTCGATACATTGAGTTATTTGAGTGAGTTTGGTTTACAACTTTGCAGACGATGCATGTCTAGTAATCGCAGGAGACAAATACTCCGATACGTAAACTGCAACGACATTTCGACCAATTAGTTCTAAACTCGCAAAAAACAACTACTTCATATCAGGTCTGCTCACAATAAGGTAGATACAAATATAAAACTAGTCTCACATAGCCACAAATGCTACACAAACTGGTAACTAAAACCTGTCAATGTGAATTAATTGAACTTGTGCATAGCTAACTATACATGTCTCGTGATAGACGGTCACTTCAACTGGGGCAACCATATAGAACAGCTCTCAAACAAACTTTGAGCAGTGTTGACCAACTTGACACCTATCAAAAATCATATTAATGTTATATCCTGCACTGGTGGAATTGATTGTATCATTGGGATTAACAAGTTATGGGTATACTTTCAAATCCTACTCATATTTATTTACATACAATACATTATATTCACTACAAATTAGAATACTGAAAATGTATGATTCCCAAAAACACAAACTGGCCCACACATACCTGGCCTATATATTGTAAAATTCTTCCCATGCGTGTTTGTACCTATACAACAAAAGCCTTTAAATTTTAGTATCTCATCCTATAATTAGATGCAATGTTACTACTAAAAAGTTGGTAGTTAAAAATGTCAACAATTTTTATGGAAAATGTACAGCTGAATATATAATGGCAGTTCTGATAAAGACATTGTTGTGTTGTTTTCATACCCATAGTTATTATATTATAAACAATGTACATGAATCCTAAGCAAGTAAGCAATGTTACCTTATCTATTATAAATTGTATATACAAAATTAATTAATCTTATTATAGTTATAATTAGTAGTTGAATTTGTATACATATACCACCATTCCTAGTTTCACTACTAAAATTACCTGACAATTTAGAGATAAGAATGACTAATTGTTGAAAATATTAATATTTTTTATTACTTACCTGTACTTATACCAAGTTGATTAGATGATTTTTAGATGTTTAATGTTAATCTTCTTAAAATACTGTGGAGATTAATGTGATAAAGAGGACTGATTTTTAATTGTTCATAGTACTTTTATTCTTTATAAATGAAGATTGATTATGAATAAAACATTTGAAATATGTATAACATGACATCTATTTATTTTAGTATCTCGAAATGAGATCTTTCGGACTCCAAAAATGATATAAATTTTGTCTTAAAACAAAAGATGGGACTGTTCCAGGTGGCAATTGGGAAAACTTGTCCCATTCACTAAACTAATTCATTCCCTGTCACCATCACTGGTGGCAAATGAGAAGATTTTTCCCAATTGCCATCAGTGGTAGCAAATGGGAATAGACGGAAATTAAGGTAGAATAAAATATTTATATATACATCTCAGACAAATCAACATTCCGTTTTGTGATGTGTTTATCATATACAATACAAATACAACTGTTGAGATTATTTATTCAATGTTTTTAATTAATAATGATCATATGTGGCTGACTTTGGCTTCCACATGTGATTTATTAGGGAAGTTACTAGTTGTGGACATAGTGAGCCTTTTGTTTATATTATATTACAATACCACACCATGTATTAGGCTATGTGTATTATCTCCGGTTCTTCAGATCAATACATTATGTATTGTGCTTCATTAATTATTATATTTAGCTTTATTTTTAAAATATTTTCAGTGCCAAGAAACTATGATCCTAATCTGCATCCTTTGGAGGCACCTCGCGAATATGTACGAGCAATGAATGCTGTTAAACTAGAAAGAGTTTTCGCCAAGCCATTTATTGGAAATCTTGATGGACACAGAGATGGAGTTTCAAGCATGGCTAAACATCCAAGTCGACTTGCGGTATTAGCTAGTGGAGCATTTGATGGTGAAATACGTGTGTGGGATTTGGCCACTAGGAAATGTACTAGGAACTTTATAGCCCATGAGGGTTGGGTTCGTGCATTATGCTACACTCCAAAAGGAGAAACATTTACAAGTGTGGGTGATGATAAAACTATAAAAACATGGAAAGCCGAGGTTCAATCCCCAGATGATGAAGATCCCATAAACACCTTGTTAAGTATGTCCGTACTGAGTGGAATAACCCATCATAGGGTTAAGTCACTATTTGCAACTTGTGGAGAGCATTGTCAGTTATGGGAGAACACTAGGAATGAACCCATTAAAGTGTTCAAATGGGGAGTGGACAGCCTTCATCATATCAGTTTTAATCAGGTATTATATATTATATTAACATTAATGTCTCACTATAATTATGGGAGTTTTAAGCCATAATCCACTATGTAGGTCCAGTGTTGAGTGGTGGCATATATTCATATATTTGTATCACATATAGTGTTAATATATTTTTATGTTCATTGTTTCTAAGAAATCATTGTATTTATTAGATAACTAGCTGTTGCCCGTGACTTTGTCCGCGTGGACTTTAGTTTATAAACACCGTCTTTACCTTCTTAGGGGTATTTGGTATTTTCAAAAACGATCACACACATTATTTCTTAGCTTATTTTTTATCGAACAAATGTTCGACGTGATTCTTTAAATTGATATAACTTTTTTATTTATGAACTGATTGAAATAAAACAAACACTAAATTTTAAGTGAAGCTTACCACAATACATTAGTGAAAACCGCACCCAAATCGGTTAAGCCGTTTCTAAGATTAGCGCGCACAAACAGATAAACAGACAAAAATTCTAACAATCATTGTTTTGGGTTCTATTGCGTTGATAAAGGCCCCCAATAATATTTTTTTCTGTTATATCTTCCATGTACAGAGCGATTAGTTACATTTTTATTATATGTATATAGATTTCTTCCTGTCTCATGGCTACTACTAATTACTGCTACCTCATCTTATTGATGAATAAAGAGAAACTGTTCATTGCTTTTCGAAGTTACTGCTTTTCAAAAAACACAGATTTACAAAAAAATATTATATTATTTTTGTAAATCTATTATTTCATGAATAACATTAGGTGGGGTAAATTTGTAAGAATTAAAATCAGAGTCACTTTGACAGGCTCATTTGTGACTACTTGTTCACAAAATATTACTTTTGAGTCATCAATTTGTATCATCATAATTTACAATTTTGATTTTGTGACAGATCTATGTATATCTATACTTATATAATAAAGAGGTAAAATTTTGTGTTTGTATGTATGTTGGGGGTAATCTCTGGTACTGAACCGATTTCAAAAATTCTTTCACAAATAGGAAGCTACATTATCCCTGTCTAATATAGGCTATATTTTATTTTGAAATTAAAAAAAACAACTTATAAACCGAAGTGAAGCAAGAGTGGGTCGCTATTTATCTAAAGTGAAGAGACAAGCTAATGGTATAACCAATATATCCTACTGCTTATAGTGAAGTCTGTGGCATAGGTTTCAGATTTATTGACCAAAAATCATGACCAAAATGACCGTAAATTCCCCACCACTTACAACTCTAATTATTTCTTATCATATAAAATTAAATTTCCAGGTAGAAAACAATCTTCTGGCGTCTTGTGCTAGTGATAGGAGTGTCATCTTGTATGATTGTAGAGAATCAGGACCCTTAAGAAAGGTGGTTATGGAGCTGAGGTCTAATGCACTCTCATGGAATCCGATGGAGGCTTTCATATTTACAGTGGCCAATGAGGACTATAAGTAAGTTTCCATTCATGTATGTGACATTATCACATTATCTGAGCAAAGGGACTTTATTGTTTATAAATGTAGCTTAGGGATTATATATTATCCTAAATGCTTGATGTTCAGTTCTGGAATCCTTGGGTGATCACCGATCACATTGAGTTTAGGCAGCAAGCAGGAAAATGTTTTATCACATACAATCGGATGAGCGCGTTTTTAATGGTAGTGAAATGTTTTTTTAATAAAGCAATAAAAAAAACTGTTTTTCTTTTAGTTGTCACTAAATTTTTAATAATACTTTCTCATATAATGTGACAATTGTTTATATATTTGATGCAATTGTTCAACACTTGATGAAGTTATGTGGTAAATTTACATTATACACATATATTAATCTCTATACTATATATTTTTATCATCATTTTCAGTTTATACACATTTGACATGAGAAATCTAAAGCAATCAATAAATATCCACATGGACCACACTTCAGCAGTCATAGATGTTGACTATTCCCCCACTGGTCGCGAGTTTGTCGCTGGTAGCTACGATAAAACTGTCAGAATATTTGAAAGTCAAAAAGGACATTCCAGAGATGTGTATCACACAAAGAGAATGCAGAGATTGACTTGTGTGAAATGGTCATTAGATGACAAATACATACTCACAGGGTCGGATGAAATGAATATCAGGATGTGGAAAGCAAGAGCATCGGAAAAGCTTGGTGTTGTGAGTATAATTTCACTTATTTTATTTTTTATTGTTTATGAAGAAAGCATAATTCCACCAAAAACATGTCTGAAATAACTTGCCAATCTTCACAACTGTTTGACCAGTTGATAGTCCACTGGTTTAGAGATGGTGTAGTTCCTTAGGGCTTGTGGTAACGGCTTTGTTATCCCTTAGTCGCTTTCACGGCACTACGGAAAGGAATGGGGTAGTGCCAGTAGTAGTACTACGTGGTACATTTTAATAAAATGTTTTACACTATGTTAATTTCAGCTCAAACCCCGTGAGCGGAGTGCTCTTAACTACGCAAACGCTCTCAAGGAGAAATTCGCGGCACACCCACAGATCAAACGCATAGCGCGGCACAGACACGTTCCTAAACACATAATGAACGCGCATAAGGAACTTAGAACGATCAAAGAGAAGACAAAGAGAAAGGAAGCAAACAGACGAGCACACAGCAAACGACGCGAAGTGCCCTACGTGTCGGAGCGAAAGAAACATATTGTTAAAGAAGATGAATAACATAAATTTATTTTTATTAAAATTATAATTACACGTACATTACGAAAACACTGGCTTCCGGCTAATCCAAAAACACCCAAACGCGTCATCCACGTCTATGAATTACCGTACCTCTGCATACTTTATTGCATAGACGTGGATGCAGCGTTCGAGTGTTTCTGTATGTAACCAATGGGCAATGTTTTCGTAATGTATTTATTTCTACCGGTTTTGATTGTTTGATTTTAAATGTTTTTAATAGATGTAACATGTAGTGCGGGATGTCCATGTGCGGCAGTACCACCAAATTGCCTGCTCATCCGCCACGTTTACTTATGTAAAAAAAACTAACTCTTATATTATCTATATATTAAAATAAAAATACTGTCGTGCTCAGCTCTAATTAAGGGCACTAATACTAAATGAGTAAGATTTTACTTTTAGTCCGTGCAACTTGTCTAATCATGGAACTTTGTTGCTTATGTTAATGTTCACATGTAGGTACACTATGTGCTAAACGTAAGTATAATAAAACTGGGAAATAGCTGTATGAAAATATTTATTCTATGGAAACTTGGAACGTAACTATACTTGCGTACTATTTGATTACTGTACAACTAATTAGGGATAATAATTGTTATGTAAACGTGTTGCTCAAGATTTATTATAGCCGATATTTCGGTCCAGTTACACGAAGCGGTGGTCGCGACGAGACTGCGCAGGCGGCTGAAGGTGTTGCTATTGATACCCAAATCTACCGTCGTGTTTGTTTTTGATTCACCTGCCCACACTGAACTTGTTTTTGTTAAGTTCCTTGCTCACTATACTAACAATATCACTCCTCACACACGAGACTAAAAACTCGTCTACTTCTCTGCATTTGCAAAGTTCAAACACTGGGGGGTCTCATATGCGTGCCAACTTAAATACATCCGTAATTAAAATTACGGCATTTTTTGTATTCTATTGCCTCTCGGACCTAACGCGGTATGTAATGGCGTTCAGTTGAAATTACTTTTGATTTGTGTAATTCAATCTAACAATTGGTTCCCGCCTCTAATAGGCGCTCTACTATTGCCGACTTGTGAGTTATTATTTTTCACGGTTCCTTTACGTGGCTTGCTATGGGTTCGCTTAGTTTGTCCAACGTATGAGCTGCCACAGCTACAGTTCACTTTGTAGACTCTTAACCGATAAATTACGATCTAGAGTGCGCGCACGATAAGTCTGCACGTGGCGGAAATCGGTACTATTTTTCACAAACGGCCATATTGTAATAAAGCGAAGAGTGAAGGTTTATTGTTTTTGTTTTTTAATTAAATTACGGACGATATAATGCCAAAAGTGGTAAGAAGTGCTGCTAGAGATATGGTCAAGCGTGCCTGTGAAAAAGAAAGGGATAATTTGGGCGCTGTTGTACCATTTAATCGTGTTCGTGTAGCTTTTTTAACAGGTTAGTTTTGTGTTGCCATTTACAGATTAATTCATCAGTTTACAATATATTTTATGTATAGGTGAATATAATTTATTTGAGTTTTCAAATATTTATATATTTCGCTCCTGATTAAAAAAATATATTTGTGGCCAATTAAATTTTATAACTGAAGGAATTATACTGAATTTCCGAGCGGACTGTTAGTAAAATTACTAGCGAAGGCAAAGAAGCAACTTCTCCTGACTCTAAAATTACTACTCCGGGAAAAAAGAGAGAAAAAAAGAAATTGAATTAGACGATTTCGATTATTGTGCCATAAAACACAAAACACACGAGTTCTATGTCGTGAGAAAAGAAATTCCTACAATAAATAAACTATGGCTGGAGCTCAAAAGAGACATAGCTTTTAAGTTCGGAAGAACTTCTTTGCGAAAGATATTAAAATTATTGGGATATAAATATGCGATTAAGAGATCACAATTACTCAAAATTATTGTAGTTAATAATAATAATATTAATAAAGTTATTTACAACCCATACGATAATGTTACTTATTATACTATTATTAAATTACATAATAATTTCTACTCAAACAACATCTGTCGCTCAAATATTTTTTAATTTTCTATTTATTTTAAGTTGCAGTTGGCAACATTTTTCGCAGCGATGACAGCGTTGCATCCTTGACTTATCGTGCGCGCACTCTAGCCGTAACATCCTTGATTTGAAAGCCGACAAGGGTAATGCTACTTAACTGTAGCCATGATCACTGATTATACTGACAAGTGAGTTGTCATTATAATCAGTATCATATTATTATTTACTTAGTTTGGAATTTAAACCCAACAATCAAGATTTTCATATGCAGTTTATATTTTTTTAATCTGCCATTAATTTTTTACGATATATAAATTAGAACATTAAGGAATCAAGGCGTATGGAGTATTTTTTAAATTGTTTCAGTGACTTAGATCCCAAAAGAAAATCAGTATCTTTTTATTTACCTATATTTTTCAATATAATAAATTTATTTCTAAATTGTGCTAATATTGTTAAGACTGATTTTATCACCTAGATATACTTATACAAAGTATATTGACAGATGAAGGGCAAAATGACCTACCCAACACACACTTTACTTACAAAACTAAACTTTGTCAACATAGAATGGTCTACATTAGTTGTGTCGCTTAAGCCATTTTGCTACTTTCAACTACTGATAACTATACTATATAATAATCAATTGACATACTTTTTGCAAAAAGTATCAATTTACTGGGCTTTGTATTTAACAAATTTGTATGAAATTAGGTAAAAGCTTAAAAGGATAATTTTGCAAAAAGTCAATTTTCATGTCAATGGCCTCAAAATCATGAACGGAATCAGTGCCGGCTTTACCTATGGTGCAGGGTGTGCGGTGCACACGGGCGCAGGGACTTATGGGGCGCCGAGCGCCGCTAGCGACGCTTCCAAAGAGCCTATTAGAGGGCGCCGGGGTATTGATTGCACCCGGGCGCTACATGGGCTAGAGCCGGCTCTGTACGGAATCCATAGTTTCAAGCCTTGGAAACACCTGTATAATTTGCGTCAGACATAAACACTTTGCGTCAATTAAAATAGCACCCTGCATTCAGGCACGCCCACCAACTCAACATTTTGTAGTCTACCCCATTGTATGCGAGATTCGAAACTTTGCTGAAGTCGTTTATTTTCGTCTGAGAAATTCTTAATCTCAACAGAACTAGCGATGATGAGTTTTACAAGATTGTCATACTGGGTACTAATTAATTTAACAGACAATTCCAGCGAAGTCAGTTGTTCCTTTAAAGTACTAAGTTCAGGGGCGATAACGCTTCGGATCATAGCGGGAAGCTCTTGCTTTATCATAATAAAAACATCTGAAGTAATCTCCTGGATCAACGGGGCGTTCGGCGCCATTTTGATCTCCTTTCGACATTCCGGTCGCATTTTTCTTCATGTTCATCTGTGGTATACTCTACAGTCCGCTTTACTGGGGGTGTTGGCGTTGTCACGAGGCTTTGGTTGTTTGCTGACACACATTGGACATTCCCATGTAAATTGTTTTTCAAAATTCTCACAAATTGTCAAGTTTACACACAAGTAGTGATATAATTCCGCACAAGAGGCACACCACTTGTGCTTACACTCAATCTTTTCAGACGTTTTACTAGATTTTATTCAGGCATTGCCATTATTCATTTCAAATTGTTATAAATCTTTAGTTATACCTGCAAATAAATCATTATTTATACCTGCAATCAGCCAATACGCGTAGATAGATAGATAGATAAATATTTTATTGCACCAAAAATTTTCTTCCAGCTAACCTTTGGTGGTTGAGGCGAAGGATAAGGGTAGTGCCGCTAAATATAATAGCGTAACATGGGTCAAACGAAGTCTGACGATAACAGCCAGAGACAACAGAGATGCGTGCACAGTTAGTTTCTTTACTCACAGACTGCGAGGAATCTTCTAACTTCGATCGTAGTAATTTATTAATTTAGGTTGAATTTCAAGTGACAAGTTTACAGCTTAATTTAACGATGAATAACACGCGTCTAATCTCTGCACCGTCCTGATGCAAAGTAATGTCCAACATTAAAAAAAAAGATTTGGCAAAAATATCAAGTTTCTAAGACCAGATCATTATTAAGTTAATAACTAAACAAAGTTATAAAATAATGACTAAATATTATTTTTATATTTTAATCATGTTATACACGAAGTAAAGAATAAATATATGGCAATAGATTTTCAACCAGCTTGATTTATAGGCCTGCTTATGCGGTTGGGTATTGTCATTGTGAGTATGTCTAATCTGTAACAAAAGAAACACAATAGTAGTTTTACTTGTGAACAAAGGTTTGATAAGGTGGACCCTCCCACTCCTCTCATGCACGCTGTAATCCCACAGCCGTTGGATGCATTCTACTGGCCACATTAGCCTGCACTGACAGATGACTCATAAAATGTACTGCATTTTCCACTTTATCCTATTCTCCCAATGTACGTATTTGGTAGAATGAGATATGCCAATGCCCACTCCCATCCTTCACTCCTTTATGTAAATCTCCAAAGGTAGACAGCGCATCCAAGGACATCCCTTACATTTGTTTATCTGGACTCATGTTGCGTATTTGCGGGCATCTATCTTTATTTCAGAGAAATGGAAAAGTAAATGTATGTTTATCTTTTATTTTTGTAGTTAGTAATATGACACGATAGTATCTTTACCTATCCAACAAATGAAACAATCATGACATGTCTCTTACAGTTCCTTACAGTTTACCATCCATTTCGTTCTATACCCAGTCACCAGGCCTATACCCACGTACACAGTAGTGTCTCCAACGTGGTTTAATCTATCACACTATTGTTACTTCTAATTAAACAAGTTAGGATGTCCTAAAAAATTTAAACTATTTTTTTAATACATACATACAAAATCAAATTTCATGACCTTTGACCTATGGCAAACCGTGTCGACTTGCATCGAAACATGTCAGTACTTAGGCGAGCGCGCGTTTATGCGTCGACGTGCATGTGATTTCCAGTTGTATTATCAGTAAACTTATTGCTTTTAGTCTTTGATTAAATCAAAAGGAGGAAAATACCATGAGTAGTCCTACAAAATCAAGTCCAATGAACCTGCTTCGTTTAGTCACCGATAGAACAGAGACTTGCTTGTACGTGATACGCTCACACGATTAACAGTTTTGTAGTGGAAAATACATTTAAAAATGCAAAAAGGAGCTTAAAGAGCAAAAACTACACATGGAATCACTTTTCACGCGTAAGTACACCAGTGTTTTATTTTCCAGAACTACATGAATTGTTAAGTTAATCCATAGTACCTCAGTAAAAATTCTCAAGCTGTAAGTTTGACATCAAGTCGCCACAGTTCTTGTTATCCCGAGGCAATAATATTAAATAATCAAGTAATTCAGACTAATTGAAAAAAAATTGAGAGTATGCGTATCTGATTCCGCGTATGTCATGGAACACCCTAATATAGGTTTATTATACGTACATAATATCGCGTGGTAGTACTGACTGGTCAAGGTTATTTTGTAGGACATTGATGATAGAAAGAGTCTTCAATGAGGGTGAAAAGTCCAAAACATGCAGGTCACTGTTGTCTATCAATCTCTCTGGGTCATCGTCCCCATCATCCACCGGTCGCAAATTCATGTGAGGACATGGACTGGAATTAAAAACACTGAAATTAAGTACTTATTTTCTTATATATTTGTTAGATTCTGATTTCTGATGAAAGGATGATAAAAACTTGATGAAATTATCTCCAAAAATTTTAATGTTTATTCAACAGTAATTATATCATATCTTCAGTTTAACAAAGACGTATTATGTCGAAATTTATATTTTACAATTATTTTAAAAAGCAGTTTAAATTACCAATTTTTCCAATTTTTTTCATGGTTTTGTCACCAAAATTGGGCAAATTATGGCTAAAAGTTATGCGTTTTAGTTCTGTTTTAACATAGATTTTTTCAAATAATATTTGATATTTATTATTTTAACGATTGATAAATCTATATTGATATTGTAAATCTATAAAAGTATGCCTATAATTAATAGGAATCACATATTCACTATTTCGCATTTAGGCCCCATTCATTCTATTATACTATCTGCTTCTCAATCCTTCTTAATCCACTAGGAAGGTATGATTTTGAATAGAGATTATAATTGAGATAATGGAAACTTCTTACCTCATTATACTTAAAAGGCTCAGGGAAAACCTTCATCAGAAATATTCATGATAACGATTGTGGGTATGTGGCAAAGAGTAAGTAATAAATAAGATGGCACTATTAATCCTTCCCTTAAGCACTAATTAAACACTGAACACTAAAATAGCCACTTAGTCTGTATGTATGTAGATCACTACTTTAGAAACAAAAATACAAGTGATGATGCCAAGCGTTAGAGATTCGTCTTGCTCGCCGTTACTACACACTCCTAAAGGCTATGTATGAAGATGGCCGCCTCCCAACTACAGACAAGATGCTCTGCCAAAGTGAACTTTTACTCTTGTTTGATTTTTTTTAATAATCAATCATTATTGGCGCGCTATAAAAGGTCGTCATACACTTTACTCTCCCTTCCGTCAAGGAGGGTGTAAAAGAATGAAGAATACTTGTTATCCCTATATTTGGGAAGGATGGGGATCCTTCCCAAATATTTTTCCAAATTCTTAATATTCAAAATAATGTACCACCATTACCACCCCGTAACAGTATCCACTTACCATCTGGTGGACTATCTGTAACACCTGCCTCCCTTATATAAAAATAATCTCACCTTGTCCCTCCAAATAAGTATGCCTTATCCTCATGCATCAAGCAAGCCTGGCGTCTTCTTTTGCAGGGGACTGTCCCAGAAACATTCAAATATTGCCATTGATTGTCCATTAGTGAATATTGATAGAGATCGTTAAAATGTGTCTTTGTGTTTCCATTGTAGCCACCAAAAACATACATGTGACCTTTGTAGACCCCTGAAATTTTTTATTGTTCAATTGAGTATAAGAGTGGTGATAACCTAAGATTGTCTGTTCTTGACTCATTTGTGAGGTTGTGAGTTCAAATTCTTGGCAAGTACCTCTGAGTTTCTAACTTAGTCTTTTAACTCTAGGTTGATTAGAATGACAGCTGTCAAAGTGTCTTGAACAGTACTGTGACAATAATGATCAAATCAAGGTAATGTGTTTATTTATTGATAGTGTTATGCACTACAAATAAAAAAAACATGTGTGTACCGTACCTATGGCAAAAACCTTCTGTGATTGTTAGGCTTTTATAGATCACTATTCGAGACACTTTGACAACTGTCATTCTAATCAAGTTAGATTTAAAAGACTACGATTTTTTTATTTATTTATATAGTCTACAGCCTTTTACCTCACTTATTTAACTAATATATTGCTAGTGCTAATGGCTAAATACAGATTATACTGACATTATATACAGTATTTAATAGATTGAGTAGGTGATTTTTGTTTTTTTTTATTAATAATGTTGATTTGTGTTTGCATTGGTGTGTCCGTTTGTGTGTCTTACTAAGTTTAATAAAGTTACTTAATAAAAATATATTGAGGTCCGCATAGTATTTATTGTAATTTTGCAGAATGCAAGAAAGGACTGAATTTTGGACATACTTTGTTTTGACCAGAGGAACATCAAACAACTCGGTATGCCTTTTATGGCCAGTGACAGTAAAGCTAATAGTTTAGAATTTAGATGCACAATGATCTCTTCGCAGAAAGTCCCTTACGCAAAATGTCCTCTACACAGAATACCCCCTATGTCCTCTCCACAAAAGGTCTCTTTCGCAAAACGGTCTCTAGGTGAATGTTGCCTATGAACGGTGCTATTAATTTATTTCCCTTTGCGACAATCAACTTTTATGTAGGTCCATTTGTGGTCACCAGGGCTTGTTACTTCTTGGATGTTAATGAAGTGCTTATGTATGCTATTTTTAATATATAAAAGATAACTAGCCACTTTAGATAAACTGTCTTCTATCGTAAAAAGTACATTAATTTTGATTCACTTTTTATTGAAGTCCAGTTACATAGCTGTCACATAATCAATTACATTCCTTGGTAATACAAATCGACAATAAATTAATTTTGACTTAAAATCAAAAAGTATTCATTCCTGTCATTTACAGGCTTTTGCCTAATAACTGAAACTGAATATATATAAAATAATCTAAAATAATAATTAAGCCATTTGACACACATGACACTAGCTTATTTAGATACACTTCATTAAAAATGAAAAAAATACTTTACTTTGTAGCTAAAATTAAAATGTGGAACATTTGGGTTAGGGTCAGATAACTAGTGCTTGACATGCACAGATGTGATAATGAATTTGGCTCACTGTTGTAAACGTCAGTTAGCACCTGTCCGAAAGGCTGTGACTTCTAAATGTACGTGTTATGAAAACATCCCAGAGCCTCTCAACATAACTGGCGATATCTACAACTCGTGTCATGTGGACTTAGGCTTAAATGTGAGGGTCATTTTGCATAGGGGTTGTTTTGAGTAACAATTGTTTTACAAAAATTTTGAAAAAGGGTCATTAAAATAGGTCTTTCTGCAGAAGAGGCTGTTCTGCATCTAAATGAAGGACAATCATAAATCATATGCTCCTACATTTAAGGTATCTTTTAACAAAATCGGTTCAGTAATTTCGATAAAATAAAGTACATTTACAAGCAGCACTACAAGCAGAAGTTAGTTTTAAAGAGAAGGTCTTACAAGTTGAATGGCTGCGCCGTCCCTCTGGGCATGTTCCACTCGGATTAAGGGTTCCCCATTTCTCTTCCACTACATCTAAATAATGCACTTGTGGGCAGTATACTTCTTCCTGAGAGTTGTATGGACTATTCAAGTCTCCTCGACCTCCATACACATACATTCTGTTACCATAACCTACTGCTGTATGAAAGTCTCTGTGTGATGGTGGTCTGCCTTGAGGGTGAATGTACTTCCACTCCATAGTATCCAAATTCAAACAATGAACTTCCTGTGAATATTGCTCTGTGAGGTATTCAAAACCACCAAATACATACATTTTGTTTCCAATAACACAAGCAGAGTGACCATCTTTGGCATATGGCATCATGCCAGACACATTTGGGGTGCTCCAGTTTAGTGATTTTGTATCAAAGCAGCATAGGATATCACATGCTACAGAATTATTTCTACCTCCCCACATATAAATCTAGAAAACATTAAAACATAGTAAATATAACAACAAATATAATTATATCTTCACAGCAGTCTATTTTTACACCTAAGAGTAAATAGGTGCCTACTATTTAATGATAATACTAGTCAGTTTTCAATTGTATAATGAAATTGACATGTTATGCAAAAACAGTGAAGTAAGTAACAATGTAAATAAAACTAAACAAACAGCTATAAATAATGTGGGCATGGACAGCGTAATATGATAATTATATACTTTGATACTAACTTTATGACCGTATGATACCACTGTGTGCCCGTACCTTTGGAACGGTACATCATCATTTTTCTCGTAACAAACTGTAGTCCATCTTAATGTGGAAGTATCCAATACGTGTACGGGTATCGGTTCCCAATCTTTGTATTCTTCAGTGGAACAGTAACCACCAAATGAATAAATTTTATCACCAATTAAAGCGGCTGCATGATTAACTCGGCGTGGGCCACCTTCTATGCGCACTGTCCATTTCATTTTAATACGTATTGACAGGAGTATTTAAATACGATTTTTAACAGAAACACTAATATTAATCGTACACAACTAAGACAACATTGATTGAAGAAGATCAAGAAGATGGCACTTTACAGCAGCAAAAAAAATACTGATATCATTTATATTTTTTTAAATATAATTTATTTGAACACTGGCATAGCATTGGTCCGCACACAGCAAATAACAAAACAGAACTGTTCTTACCACGCCATATATCATAGCTATTGTCGAGTGACTGGACAATAGTTCATTCCCGTCGAAATATGACTCGGGACTTTTTGGTGGGAATTTCAGAACTCTTGAGATAATAATTATGTAATATATGTTTTGTGGTTTAATAGCGATAGTTTATTAAACTTCAAAGTGTTTTTTGCGCGTAATGTTTGTGATAATCAAATAAAAGCATAGGAATGCATTTTTCGTGTGCTTCCAAGGAGTTTTCAGTAAACTTACAATCACTAGTGAGCGACTCCTAACTTACTTCGGTAGTACTGGACACTGACAAGATGTGTTTTAAATGGTTTTGATTTTACGAAGAAAACTTAACACTGGCGGAATGTATTAATTGCACAATGGCCGTATAACCAGTGAAGAAAAAAGTAGGAGTCGCTCAATAAATAATTCTTGTTTGTATCTTCGACTGACTATAGCCTAAGTCATGATTAGTTTTCACCTTTTGTTTTTCCTCAACACGATTTATTATTTCTCTCCTATAAGATTAAATCCCCTAAACAAACACCAATTGTGGTGCAGCTGCGCTGTTTTGGAACGAATGGATGTAGAGAAATTGAAACGAGATGCTTCCCTTGTTGACTGGTCCGACATACTTTCGAGTTCAAATATAAATGACAAAATGCTCCCCTAGGCGAGGTAAAATTGAAACGTCCTCCTGCTCCTTGAATGACCAATGCACTTCAATGGTTAGGCGAGATCGCGCCTTTCGTAAATTTAAGTCCAGTCGATATCAGGCGAATTGATGCCTCTTTAAAACTGCTAGAAATTGTACAACAATTTCTCGCAGTTTTAAAGGCGCAGTTTTTAAATCAGGCGGTCAGAGTCGCAAAACGCCGTTATATCCATAGTAATATAGTTAATTTGTCCTCGACAGTTACATGGAATTTTTTCAATTCACTCGACGGAAACAACTTAACTGCAATAATACAGTTTCTCTCAATGATCTTAATGCTAATTTTTCTACTGTACCCACACTTAAGGATACCCTCGCGTCAAATACTATTTCTATCATAAAGTCCATGCCATCTCTGGTCAATATGTCTTTTAATTTTTCCCCTGTTACTGACGAAGAAATGCACAAAATAATTTTAACCTTTAAGTCAAAAACTGTTGGTTTTGAAGATGTGGGCAGAGTCATGATAATACCTATTCTTGATTACATTCTCCCTGCGATCACCCACATCGTCGACTTCTCCTTTCTTCCTAAAGTACATAATCCCTGCTCTCTCAATAATTTCAGACCTATTTCCATTATTCCTTTTCTTTCTAAAATTCTTAAAGCCGCTGTCCATAAACACTTTTAAAGACTTTTAGTGCTACAGCACTTTTAAAAGTACATAGTTGATGTTTTCTGTATTCATTAACCTCATCAAACATCTCAAATGTTCTCAAGCTCAAGCTGAAGTCGATGAACTAAACAAAGCAGTGGGTGAGTTAAATTATGACTTATGCCGTCTCTGAATGGTCAACTAAGTTTGGAGCTGCAGTTAATCCAGCTAAGTGTCAATCATTTATACTTGGCCGTTTCCGCCGCTTAGCGAAAATTTATCATTGCACCCATACTTTATAGTTATACCGTATTCCTCGCAGGTTAAGGATAACTTTTTGACCCGGATCGCTCATATCACTGAAGTATGTAGGAAACCTTTTCTCCCAACCTGTACCAAAACTTTATTGGTACAAACACTCATATTACCCATAATTGATTATGCTGATGCTTGTTGTTCCAACATCAACTAAGGTCTTCTTAACAAATTAGATCGTTTGCTCAATAATTGTATTCGTTTCATTTTCGGCTTACGCAAGTATTACGCAAGTTGTAGGGGGAGAGTGCACGCTTCATTCCCACGGGCTGGGCGCACTCGACTGGCCACGTTACCCCTCTGTCACAGAAGACTGCCTTGAAATGCATTGCATTTCCTACTTTATCGTATTTCCCCAATGTACGTAGCACATGTTTCGGTGAAATATGCCAGAGCCCATTCCCATCCTCTCTCCATTTTTTTCAACCCTTTCTCCCAATTCATTCCTTAATCTGCAAAGGCAGACAGCGTATCCGGGGGCATGCCAAGGTTTGTCATTCTGGACTGATGTTGACATGTATCGCGGGTGTCTATGGACGACAGTATCCATTTACCACCAGATGGACTGTGTGCTCGTATACCGCCTTTTTTCTATATAAAAAAATGACCCCACCCCATCTCCTTTTATCGTTTTAAGCTTAAATGACTTCCTGTCAGAAAATGTAGGGAATTAATTAAGTAAGAGAATTCCTCTGCATCCTCTTTTCCATACTATATGATCCAAGTTGCCCAGATTCTTTGAAATCTAAATTTCTGTTCCTGGGTGATACTCATGACCGTTTTCTTCGCTCTGCCGACAATTCTGTTCTCCAAGTCTCTTCTTACCATACCGGATTCCTATCAAACTTTTACCGCGCAGCTACTCAAACTTTGGAACGCGATCCCTACTGACATTAGAAAGGTTTCAAACAAGAATACTTTTAATATCAATATTGTATGATATTGGTATTGAATGTATTCATCATGTATATTTATTTATAGGTATTAAATTATTCATTCTATACATAAATAATTTGTTGTGCATTTATATATATATATGTATGTATGAATGTCTGTTTATGTGGGTGTGTAAGAATATATATGTATGTATATATGTTTATTTGATTTTTGTATTTGAATGTGTAATTGTTACTATGTGAGTGAACCTATACAGTCTCTAATGAATTTTAAACAATCAAAACTAAATGATACTCGTATGTGTATTAAACGCCATTCACAGAGCAAAATCATATGGGAATTTTAAGTCACTAGTGTTGATAATTAAGTAGGTATGTGCTTATTTGTGTTAAAAAGTTTTGAATAAAAGCTCGTCGATGCTTGTGTAGTCGAAGTTGTCAAGCCAACTAACTTGTTGAATTTAATAATTTTCTCTGACATATTAAATAAGTTATATATTCTAGGAGCCACATAATTGAAATTCTCTTAGCTAAGCTGCTCCTAGCCGTAGGCACTAAACACCTTAAAACTCTTTTATTGGATTTGGGCAGCGCAGGAACAATAAGACGATGATATTTCCTTAAGCTCTGCAAAACATAAAGCTTGCGCACAGAAAGCACACCCTGCCTCCTTATAAACAGCTGAAGTAGGATGTCTAAATGGTAAATGCATCATTACTTTTAAAAGAGCTAGTTGAGCTTGTTCCACTTTTAACATAGGTATAGGTTTTCGGCGCACCGCCCCAAGAAGTACTACAATAGGTAATGAATAATGATGCATTCAGCCAATGCCTCATAATAAGTTTGTGTTAACAATTTGCGACTAGCTACCCCAAGCAAACTCCTAAAGATGTAAATAAGTCGACTTACCCTTAAGGTGATTGTATTTAAATGCGACTTCCATACTAGTATATCATCCATTAGAACCCCTAAATATCTTATAACGTTAGCTCGTGACAGTGTGGAGCACTCACATCTTGAGCCTAAAGTTTGAATAGGTACGATTTCATGGATAAGTATGAACTGTTAACGGAAAATCGTTACCCGGATTCGAGCCCTTTGTTTTGTTAAAACGACATTTAGTTTTTGATGTATTTAGAGTTAATTCTGTGTTCTACACGCACGGTGCACGGTGCACGGTGCACGGTGGCGGTCCAGCCGGGAGACATCATGCAACAAAAGCACAGTGTCATCCGCAAACATGGTCGGCTCCGCATGGTCAATGGGAATACTGCATAAATCATTAATATATATCAAAAAAGAGTAGGACCATATGCACAAAAAGCACCGTTGATTAAATTAACTTTTAAAACCTTTGATTTCGTCCTGTCAGATAGGTTTCAAACCAGGAGCTAAAGGTATTGGTCTTGGTATTTGGCCTTTGATAGGCTTTACTTTCTCCAGCAATTGGATTTTTGTTTCATTATCCTCGTAAGTTATGTTTTTTTCCCGATAACCATTGTTGTGTGGAATCTTTTTTCCAATTGGTTACCGGGATTTTTTCTAGGCGCCTCAACTATTTTCCGGCTCTAAAATATTGAAAGTCGTCGTGACACAGTCGCTGCTGTTGTGGAAAGTGAGTGCCTAATATGGTTCAAAACCCACCTGGTACGATATTCAGTCATATCGCCAATGTTTTTCATCGTAAATGGAATCATAATATGATATAATGATATGTATATCCAGTCATATTCTTTACTCCCTATTAACACGGATAACACAATCAGCCTTTAGTATCTACCTATGTAGATACTTGCATATAGATATATTTAAAACATCATTTTAAATATCAAAATCAATAAATCTTCGTACCTATCGTATTTCCTCTTTCACGTTAATGTATCTTGTAGAGTAATGTTGTATTTTTTTTCATCAACAAAGAGCAATAGGCGTGATCTTTCAACGCCAGGCGGCGTTAGGGCGCGAATCATTTGTTATTATTTCTCTCACGCGCCAAGTTTCCAACAAATTGTATTGTAACTGACAATATGAGCGATTATTGTTCGATTTCATATAAATGTTTGGCATGTGCCACAGAATAATTAAATTGTGTACTGTACCTGGATTCGAAATTGTTTTTTACTAGTTTTGTTCAAAAGTGTATCTCTCCCGGAAGCACTGAAGATTTAGGAATGGATTTGGAAAAAGTATTTTGAAAATGGGGAGGGATTGGATAGGATGGGATGGGAGTGGGATCTGGCATATCTCATTCACTACCTAAACACGTACATAATATACATTGGGGGAATAGGGTAAAGTGACAAATGTAGTACATTTTACGATAGTGTTCTGTGAGAGAGGGGTACGACTAACGTGACCACTCGGGTGCTACCACCTATCTGCTGTATTCAAGTGTTAGACAATTAATAAAACTTCCATAGCGTTTTTGAAAATAGTACAAAGTTTATAATTGGGTTATGTAAACCATTTTTTTATCAAACTACACAAACTTTGCAACTTGGTAGTCAACATTTTATCTCGCACACTCTTTATAGGAACGTATGTCAACAAAACGTATTTTTCTTCGTCCCGCGGGCGGTGACATGTCCTGTGACGTATAGAAAACGCATTGCCGATGACGTCCTATCTATAAATCATATTTGGGCTCGGCAATCGTCCGCACGGTCCCGCTCCTCGTTTTTTGTCTGACTCCTAAACCGTTAACGTGTGATGTGATAGAAGGGTGGCGTTGGCGACATGTGTTAGCTTTAGATGTTACAGAATCATTGAAAATGTCTTTTTCTCGTAATAAGTTTCTAAAGGCACAGACATTTCTAGGAACAAAAGCCAAAATTAAAATTTGTCATAAAATTTCCTACGGTAAAAAAAATATATATTTACCTTTGAAAAATTTAAAATAAAAACATAAACCAGTCAGACACGCCCAGTCTGCGGGGTAACATTCATCGAACTAAATTTCGCCAAAAATTTGTCCAAACATGATAGTGCTGTGCTACTCTCAACTATTAACAACATAAATACGCATTCAAATAAGTACACTTGTTTTGAAGCTATAAAGCATTACAACTTTTAACTAGGTACAGCAGCTGATGAGTTAGTACCACAACGTCCATCCACTAATACGCTCTAAACTACAATTGCAATAAGTGCAAAAAACCGCTTCAAAATCGGTCCAGCTGTTTCAGAGAAAAGTGGTAACAAAGGGGTACACTGACAAACATACATACATACATGTTGATTGATGATTCTTTGTATTTAGTCAAATGAAGCACAGTGCACAGCATATATATGCGATAGCCACAATATATCGTAGCTCTGTACTTCCTGCTCAGTGAGCTTCTAAATCCTGCTATGTTCAATGTTCCTGCTACGATCTCTAAGACTTCAACGATACTACCTACGCGCTACGAAATATTTTGACCTTACTGTGCACGACAGAAAATAAGGGCGTAGCACAAGTGCAGTACAATTAAGATATGTTATTATGTAATGTGTAAATTATGTAAATCAAGTGTACATGATATGTACGTACTGGCATCGCACGGCTCGGGGAAGAAAGGGGGTTGTCTCACAAGGGTTGCGCAACTAGCGAGGTGAGGACGAATGAATTCTCACATTAGACTAATAAAAGCGTACGAGACAAATCCATACACCTTTCCTACGAGACTATGGGATGTTAGTACGTACATTTATATTATATTTTTTTAAAGTGTCTTTTGTTTATAAACTGTATGTGTTTGTATTCGCTCTCCATAAATGTATTAGGGAAACTAGGTTGCAGGTCAGGGTATAGGCAAAATAAAGGCTACCGCCCGCAGTGTGTTTTATTAAGCATTGAATTAAACATATAAAGTTGCGGGCTAGATGACGAAGTTCCGGTATCGGCGCCACTACTTCCCCTTTACCTTCAGTCCTCCCATTCCCCTTGCTACTCAACGAAGGAGGGAGGGAAAAAAGGGCTAAATTGCCCAGAAAGATATAAAATCATCATGTATCGTCATCGAAAATAGCCTTGTTCTCCGCATAAGAGGAGAACCGACCCTAGGATAAGTGACTTGTAACCTAGAAGTTATGTATGACGTTGGAGAGCGAATAGCACAATAAACTACCCCAGGGAGCAGGGGGATCGCACGGGCAGCAAACTTGCTATAAAAGGCATAGGTTCCGACCTCTCTTTGCCAGTTCGTCCTCAGCACTTCAAACAGTAACTTGAACTACCAGTTCGTACTTAACACTCTAAGTAGTGACTTGATATAACAGACTCCTCATAGTGGAGATACCTAACAAGTTCATACAAGCGAGTTCGCTGCCGACTGCCGCTTCCTCCCTGCGCTCCTGTGGTTCAATGTGAATTAGAGCAGCGTTTTATTTCCGTATTTCACCCCTACACCCCCCCGTTGGAAGGCAACGTGCGGCCTGCAACATTGGCCCTGCGGTATAACATCGATCGCGAGCACCGCCTTATATATATAATATATATATCGTAGCCAACATCTGGTCCTTCGAGCCGGATCTCCTGAACCATCATCATCCAGAAGATCGCCTATCGAGATACGGAGAAAATTTAGAAAATGCCGACCACAAGAAGCAAAAGCGACAAGGAGACAACAGAAGCATCCTCGAGCTCGCAAACCGAAGCTACGGCCACCACGGGCGCAACAACGAGCACAGACTCGTACGCAACGACTGCCCAGACCGCAACCGCGACCGACACTACCACAAGTAAGTCCTCAAACAATAAAAAACAAGCCAAGGACAGTGTCGCTGTCGCCGTCTGCTCCAGGCCACCATCACCTGTACCTGAGTGCTCCGACCACACGATGCGCCCACACTCGAGCCACGCTCGGTCACGTCGCTCCGTACCCTCACGCAAGAGACTCCTCGCGGAGTTAGAGGCGAAAGAGCGGCTCGCCGAGCTGTACCTAAGAGAGGCCGAGTGGAAAACGAAAGAAATCCAGGCCGCAGCTGAACTTGAAAAGGCGAAACTCGAACGACTGAAACTAGACTCGTCGTCGAGTGAGGAGGACGAACTGGACGTACAGGATTCAGATCCTCAGCGTGTCCACCGATGGCTACACAATCAAAAACAGATATTAGCCATCAAAGACGCCGAGAGAGAGAAAAGTCCCAAACCCAAGGAAGCAGCTGTGTCGGAAAAAGGCAGTATTAGACAATCGGCCGGGAATGAAAGAGACCCGGGTGTTGCGGGAACCCCCACGAAAGAGGTCCCGTCTTCAGACCATTCTCCACCGGCGATTGACGTGACTACATTAGCCACGGCCTTCTCACAAGCTATGCGCCAGAATAGGGACTCACCTCGGTACGTACAAGAGTTACCCGTGTACAGTGGACACGCCCATAGCTGGCTCGCCTTCCGAGCAGCGTACAACGAAACAAAGGAACGCTTCACTAAAACTGAAAATGTGGCCCGACTACGAAAATGTCTAAAGGGACCCGCCATGGAAGCCGTGAGTTGCCTACTAATAAGTGAGCCTGACCCGCCAGTCATATTACAAACGCTGGAGAGAAGATTCGGGCGGCCAGAGGCACTCATCCGCTTAGAATTGGAAAAAGTGAAGCGTTTACCCAAGGTCAGTGAAAACCCACGTGACCTTTGCATATTCGCAAGTAAATTAGCGAACATCGTGGCTGCTATAGAAGCATTAAAGAAACCACACTACCTCCACCACCCTGAGATGTTGTACAACGTGGTGGAGAAGCTCACTCCAACCCTGAGAAGTAAATGGGTAGACTACGCGGCGAGAGAGCTTTCAGAAGTATCCGACTTCAAAAAGATGTCAATATACTTGAACGAAGAAGCGGATAAGTTTGGCGCTTACGCCCTTCCAGAATACATCGCCGACGAGTCAACAGGGAGGGAGCGACCTATGCGAAAAAGGGTCGAACGCGCTTACACAATAAAAGAAAAGCGCAAGCCGCAAGAAAAGTGGCAAGAAAAATGTTGGCAGTGCAAACAATCACATCACTTAGTGCATTGCCCACAGTTTCTCAACGCTAACATACACGAGCGTTGGGAGATGGCAAAAAAGAGCCATACTTGTTTCCGGTGCTTAAAAGGTACGCACCAAAGAAACACGTGTCGCGTCAAACCATGCGGCCGCGACGGATGTACCATGAGACACCATGTCCTACTCCACCACCAAAAAACCGATCAACCATCAGACATCCCAGAAAGAACAGAAGAGGTACTGACTTCAACAGTAGCTACCAACTCGAATACGCGACGTCGGGCGTACCTGAAAATAGCACCTGTCGTGCTATCCGGTCCCCAGAATAAAATAGAGACGTACGCGTTGTTGGACGAGGGGAGTACAGTAACCATTATCGACGCATCTCTGGCCGATATATTAGGGATAGATGGGCCCAAACAACCAATGTGGGTGCAAGGGGTGAGTGGGACAGAGATAAAACACGAACAAAGTCGGAGTGTCAACCTGGGCATTAAAGGGAAATTCAGCGGCAAAGAATTCCAAATTCAAAATGCCAGAACAGTAGAAAGGCTGAATTTCACGTCGCAATCCATAACAGAGGAAAACATGAAGGGCTGCACTCATCTACAAAACATAAGAAAAGAGCTCACGTACGACTACGCGTCCCCAAAGATACTGATCGGTCAGGACAACTGGGACCTAATAGTGTCACGTGATCTTCTAGAGGGTCGGCGCGACCAACCAGTGGCATCACTAACGAAACTGGGGTGGGTACTCCACGGATGCCACACGTCGAAAAGTAAGCCCGTAACCTTTTGTGGTCACCTATCCACAACACAGGGTGACACAATGGAAGAAACAATGAGGAAATATTTCGAACTGGAGTCATTGGGAATCGAACCCAGAAAACCCAAGAACGATCCCGAACAACGGGCGTTGGAAATACTCGAAAACACCACTCGACGACTTCCCAATGGCAGATTCGAAACCGGGTTATTGTGGCGAAAAGACGACCTAAAAATACCCAACAACTACCAAAACACACTAAAGCGCCTCTACAACTTAGAAAGGAAACTAGATCGCGACGAACAGCTGAAAGTTCAATACCAAGAACGGGTCGACAACCTCTTCAAACGCGGATACGCCGAGCGAGCCCCCGCAGCGCCAACTAGCGGCAGAATATGGTACCTCCCACACTTCGCGGTCATCAATCCCGCAAAGCCAAAGATAAGAATGGTACACGATGCGGCGGCTCAATCGCATGGACTGTGCCTCAACGACATGTTGTTGGCAGGACCTGACCTATTACAGTCCCTCCCAGGCGTTATTATGCGATTTCGACAACACCCATACGCCGTATCCGCAGATATAAAAGAAATGTTTATGCAAATCAGCATAAGAGAAGAGGACAGAGATGCCCTGCGTTTTTTATGGAGAGATCACCGGCGGGAGGGTCCGCCAGAAGAATATAGAATGACATCGGTGATATTCGGTGCGTGCTCATCACCATGCACCGCCATACACATAAAGAACAAAAACGCGAACGAGTTCGTCGACATCTATCCAGAGGCGGTGTGCGCAATAGAAAGAAACCACTACATGGACGACTACTTACAAAGCTTCCCCACCCCTGAGAAGGCGATCAGAATGATCAAAGAAGTCGACTTTATACACCGACAAGCAGGGTTCGAGTTGACGGCGTGGACATCTAACAACATGAGTGTTATAAAAGATTTCAAGGAAAGAACGGAAACAAACGCAATACCAATAGGTGCGAGCGAGACAGAAAGAACGCTCGGTCTCCTATGGAGCACAAGAGATGATTGCATAAGTTTCCGCTTGAACAAAACGAGAATAGCACCTGAAATGCTTGAAAACACGCGCCCACCAACCAAGAGGGAGGCCTTAAGTGTCATAATGTCCTTGTTCGATCCATTGGGCTTACTATCGCCGATGACAACGCCCGCGAAAAGAATTATGCAGGACACCTGGCGCTACGGTACCAAATGGGACGAGCCCATTCCAGAACAGTTAAGGCAAAGATGGGACGCATGGCTGTCATTGCTAAGAAAGGTAGAAGACCTACGCATCCCTCGATGTTACGACTATGAATCGGCAACCACTTACGAACTACATACGTTTGTCGATGCCAGCGAGGAGGCCTACGCCGCAAGCGTTTACTGGCGAATCGTGCGTAACGACGGAAGTGTACACGTCACGCTGGCAGCCGCAAAGAGTCGCGTGACACCACTGAAGCCCGTCTCAATCCCCAGGTTAGAACTACAGGCCGCCCTACTAGGGGCCCGCCTAGCCGATACAGTGCTACGAGAGCACGAGTTTGAAGTCGCGCATAAAACATATTGGAGCGACTCGCGTACGGCCCTGGCGTGGATAAGATCCGAACCACGCACCTACAAAACCTTCGTAGCACACCGACTCGCAGAATTAGAGACACTCACTAAGAAAAATGAGTGGCGATGGGTGCCTACGGCAGATAACGTAGCAGACGACGCGACAAGAGCGACACCTCACGACTTCAACGTGAAACATCGATGGTTCAATGGCCCCTCCTATCTACTACTATCTAAGAATGAGTGGCCTAGAGAAGTCGAGGTCAAGGTCAACAACTCTGGGGAAGAGAGAGAAAAATGTCTCGCAATAACTGACAAGCCAACTCATGACCATCTGCCAGATGTCCAACGATTCTCGAAATGGATCAGACTGATAAGAGCGACAGCTAGAGTGCTGCAATTTGTCGAATTATGTCGGGGAAATAAATTCCAAATCACCGCTACGCGTTACAAACGAACGCGTGTAAATAAATCACGTGACCCCGACTGGAAGAAAAAAGATAAACAAACTCGAACCCAATCGACCGATACGATGGTTCCCACGAGTTCATCGACCCACCGCGCCATTGACCTAGAAGTGCGTCATATTGAAAAGGCTCAAAAATTGTGGATTCTAGCGGCACAACAAGACAGCTATTACCAAGAAGAGCTGCGCATAAAAGAGAACAGGGCGCCACCTACCGGAGATTTATTGTCGTCACTTAGTCTTATCATCGACAGTGACGACATAATAAGAATAAAGGGTCGTATAACTGCGGCCGAGGGAATACACGCAGAATCTGTGAGCCCAGCCGTACTGAATGGAAAACATATATACACAAAATTGTATATACAACAAGTCCACGAGAAACTTCATCACGGAGGCGTAGAAACAGTCGTAAATGAGCTACGCCAACGGCTATGGATAATGAAAATCCGACCGGCCGTGCGAAACGTGATCAAGAGCTGTATGGCGTGCAGAATAAAAAAGACTAAACCAACAAGTCCGGCCACAGGCGACTTACCTCCAGCTCGCCTGGCCCATCACGCACGCCCCTTCACATTCACCGGATTGGACTACTTTGGTCCAATAGAAGTCACCGTCGCGCGCCACCGCGAAAAGAGATACGTAGCGCTCTTCACATGTATGACGTCACGCGCCATACATCTAGAAGTCGTGACCTCCCTAAGCGCTGACTCAGCCATTTCAGCGCTGAGGAGGTTTATAGCCAGAAGAGGCTGTCCAACAGAGCTGTGGAGTGACAACGCAACTTGCTTCAAGGCGGCTGATAAAGAGCTCGCCCAGTCCATAGCTGAAGCCACCCAGCACGAGGCCACAAACCGCATGATCAAGTGGCGGTTCATCCCACCAGCAGCGCCGTTTATGGGCGGTGCATGGGAGCGCATGGTGCGCTCCGTTAAAGAAGCCCTACGAGTCACCCTGCACGAACAACATCCAAGTGACGAGACGCTCAGCACACTGCTAACTGAGGCGGAGATGACCATAAATTCCCGCCCCCTTACTCATGTGGCGGTGACACCCGACGAACCGGCAGCACTAACGCCGAACCTTATACTACTCGGCCCGAACTGTCACATGCCGGTTCCCGGAGACTTCACCGAAGGCGACCTGAACGCGCGCCATCACTGGAGGCGCGCCCAGAGGCTCGCAGACGTATTCTGGCACCGCTGGGTACGGGAGTACATGCCCTCACTCCAGTACCGGCGGGAGCCCCGCAGCACCGGTGAACCACTGAAGATCGACGACATCGTCATCGTGTGCGACTCCAACTTACCCCGGAACACCTGGCCACGAGGCCGTGTCACCAACGTCTACCCGGGTAAAGACAACGAGGTACGAGTCGTCGACATCACCATGGGCAACGGCACCGTGCTACGCAGACCTACGAAGAAAGTCGTCGTGCTACCAGTCGGTTCGCAGTGTTGCGACGGCGGGAGAATGTGCACGACAGAAAATAAGGGCGTAGCACAAGTGCAGTACAATTAAGATATGTTATTATGTAATGTGTAAATTATGTAAATCAAGTGTACATGATATGTACGTACTGGCATCGCACGGCTCGGGGAAGAAAGGGGGTTGTCTCACAAGGGTTGCGCAACTAGCGAGGTGAGGACGAATGAATTCTCACATTAGACTAATAAAAGCGTACGAGACAAATCCATACACCTTTCCTACGAGACTATGGGATGTTAGTACGTACATTTATATTATATTTTTTTAAAGTGTCTTTTGTTTATAAACTGTATGTGTTTGTATTCGCTCTCCATAAATGTATTAGGGAAACTAGGTTGCAGGTCAGGGTATAGGCAAAATAAAGGCTACCGCCCGCAGTGTGTTTTATTAAGCATTGAATTAAACATATAAAGTTGCGGGCTAGATGACGAAGTTCCGGTATCGGCGCCACTACTTCCCCTTTACCTTCAGTCCTCCCATTCCCCTTGCTACTCAACGAAGGAGGGAGGGAAAAAAGGGCTAAATTGCCCAGAAAGATATAAAATCATCATGTATCGTCATCGAAAATAGCCTTGTTCTCCGCATAAGAGGAGAACCGACCCTAGGATAAGTGACTTGTAACCTAGAAGTTATGTATGACGTTGGAGAGCGAATAGCACAATAAACTACCCCAGGGAGCAGGGGGATCGCACGGGCAGCAAACTTGCTATAAAAGGCATAGGTTCCGACCTCTCTTTGCCAGTTCGTCCTCAGCACTTCAAACAGTAACTTGAACTACCAGTTCGTACTTAACACTCTAAGTAGTGACTTGATATAACAGACTCCTCATAGTGGAGATACCTAACAAGTTCATACAAGCGAGTTCGCTGCCGACTGCCGCTTCCTCCCTGCGCTCCTGTGGTTCAATGTGAATTAGAGCAGCGTTTTATTTCCGTATTTCACCCCTACACCCCCCCGTTGGAAGGCAACGTGCGGCCTGCAACATTGGCCCTGCGGTATAACATCGATCGCGAGCACCGCCTTATATATATAATATATATATCGTAGCCAACACTTACTGTGAAATTAAATTAATATTGTATTAAATTATATTTGTATGACTGCATATACATGTTTTTTTAATACTATATTTATAATTTATAAAATAAAAGTATCTTAAGGCATTCTCTACCAGCTAACTAAATAAATAAATCATACCAGCTATAATTATACCAGCTATAAAATAAATCTTAAGGCATTCTCTACCAGCTAACTTTTATTCTAGAATTATTAACACAACCATCAAATAAGCATACTGAACACTTAGGTATTTGGATACGTTACACGCACCACCCGTTAGCCTATCCAATGGCAACATTTATCATCGGAATCCTATAAAAAGTAAACCGGAACTAATCCCGGAACCCCACCAGCCCACCCCTAATCTGCATACGCCAAGGAAAATAATTTCACGCTACGCTATTCAGAAGATGGCCCCTTTGATGTGACTTTAGATATTGCTAACAGGGTTATATTTCGGTTGGAGTTCATACTTTAATTGTAGGTGTCAATGTTTATTGTAGATTTATAACTTATATTGTTATCATAGAAAAGTTATACTCTGGTTTGTATATTCGAGATAACTTAAGAGATATTTTGACTATTTTACCTATATGTTTAGCGTGTAATCGACTCATTCCCTAAGTCTGATATTATACTATGAATTTATCTCACGATTCTGAGTTGATTATCATATCGATTGGGTTTAGCAAATTTGTATGAAAAATTTGATAAGAACTTTAAATTATTGCATTTTATCAAAATAGGATTCGTATAACTCGGAATCATGATCAAAATCTATAGTTTCAAGCTTCGGGAATGGGCCGATTACACCCTGTATATAAAATATATATCGATAAATAAACACACAAGGTAGCGACGAATCGATATGTATCTTTAGGTGTATATATCACAGTCACATAAAAGAGCGCAATGTGTCTGGTCGCCGCGGCCGTCGTTATTGATACACGGAAAAGATTTCTCTTTGATAGTTGCGGTCGTGCGTTTTGACGCCTCGCCTCTTTCTAGTGTAGTTATGATTTGCCTTTTATCGATAGTAACTTGTCGATATTCTGTTGTTATTTTTGTCTACGTCTGATGCTGTGCTATAATTATTATAGCTATAAATTTGCTAATTATGCTCTATCGATTCACTGTATGCGATAAGGGTTAGTCAAGGACAGGGCCGTCTTTACCAGGGGGTGCAAGGGGTGCTGTGCACCCGGGCGCGGAGCGCCCGGGGGCGCCTGTCGAGCGCTGAATTTTTGGATATTTCATTGAACTTAACGCCATTGCACAGTTTTATATACTTGTTACTTACGACAAATATGTATGCGCAAGCAAAAAAAAATAGTCATTAACAATAATATTTTTTTTACTTTTATTACGCTTTCGGCGCTTGTCATACCGCATTACTACACTACACAAATAACAATTTTATTTAATACAACACGCGCGCGGCAAAATCTCTAATCCAAAGACAGTGTATGTATGTACGTTTGACACGTTGCCGCCCGGTAGCAAAATGATCTCTAAGTCAATAGAGTGTAAGTTCATTTGAAATGGGCGCGCGGGCACTTATGGTATTTACTTATGGTGCAGGGTGTGCGGCGCACAGGGGCGCAGGGTGTTAGGGGGCGCCGAGCGCCGCTCGCGACGCCTCCAAAGAGTCTACTAGAGGGCGCCAGGGTATTGATTGCACCCGGGCGCTACATGGGCTAGAGCCGGCGCTGGTCAAGGATAGTTTTTCCCAAATCGATAGGATATCTTGTCGATATCCTATCGTTATTTTGTCCATTCCTTAAAGTATATACATACATATATTATTAGTTTGACTCCTTGTAAATTCACAATCGGTAAACAATTTGTCCATTTGTTATTGCAGCAGAATAATAAAACAAATACCTAGCACACATTTTCCAAACATTAATCCCAATTTAAGAAATTATCAGAAAACTAATTTAAAGACTACTCCATTTTAAACAAATAGGTACAGAACAAAATATAGTTAGAAGGCAAGACATGTCTATTGGCTTTAATGTCAATAAAAATGTAATAACCGCTTCAGTTTTAATGTCTCTTAGAATGAATCTCTGTTCAGGAATTATCTTTACCTGTTAATTTAATGATTACTCTTAATTTTGTGAGCACCTGTGAATAGTGAATAAATAGTGAGTTACCTGCTAATGTTATTGGAAAATCACACCTTGAAAACTAAGTATACCTTCCTGTATTCCTTCCACACCTTCCTACTAAGTATTTACTTAATGATGACTTCGCAGAGAAGGCCTGTCCCGATCGCTTCACATCGATATTTGTTATGTCAAAGCAGTACAACACTAGCCATCATGAGGCTGCGTAACGTACCCCACAGAGCTCACGTTTATTGATGGACTTTGGAAGTTTTCAATATTATGGCTACTTTACATATCATACAGATATAGTTTTTATTACAATTTCGCATTTGCCGCCTGATGCGTGAACCGATTTTTAAGACCTTTGGAAATATGGGGTGTTACATATGTATTTGACCTGTCATCTGTACTACGTTATTTTATAGGTAGATAAATATACGTGGGGAAAGTTTAGATATTCTACGGGCTTCATACTACTTGCATCTATACAGAGTTTCATGCATCTGAACCAATTTTGAACCAAACTTCTTTCACAGCCTCTTCGAACATAGAGCACGTCTTCGGGTGACGGAAACTGCTTCCCTTTTAATTTCCATTTAATTTATGTTTCACAAAATTATTGTGATATAAAAAAAGTCACAGGGTGCCAAGTCGGAACTGTAAGGATGGCCTAAAATTTTAACCGGGGTGCTGTCCCTGTCCAAAAAGTCCCTTGTTTTAAGCGCTGGGTAAGCGGGCGCCTTGTCCTGGTGTAGCAGCAGTCCACGGGGACCTCTATCTGGACGGTTGTTACTCACTGCAGTAAAAACGTTTGGCAAGCACGTGGCATTGGCATTCTGCGTTAATGCTGCTTTGGTTTCGTAAACATACAAATAAATATAAGCTAGCCAGATAAAGTGAAAAAACTTGGGATTAAAATTTTTTCAGTGTTTATTGCTCTTTTTACTTTAGTAGGCGTTGGTTCCAATTGAAACAGTCAAACAGTAGATTTACGCGTAGTTTCTGGATTATACTGGTAGATCCATGATTCGTCTCACCTGTAACAATACTAACAATGTCGTAATCGCGTCGAGACGACCCTGTTTCAAATTTTGTTACCATATCACGACACCAGTCGACACCAACTTGTTTTTGAGCCTCGTTGTGGTTGTGCGGCATCTAGCGCGATACTGTCCTCTTGACTCATAGATGCCCATGTAATATTTCATACATACTCCCCGATCCAATCTGCAATCTCTTCTGACTCTTCGTATGTATTCGTCTATTTTCACAAATAAAAATTTTCACTGCCACCACGTTTTCTATCGTAACAACCGTTAAAAGGCGACCGATTCTTTCTTCGTCAGCCAAACTTAGTCGACCACGCTTAACTTTATAGTACCAACGATACACAGTTGCCTAAGTATGCAAGATAAACAGATAAACAAGTATGCAAACGCCATTTGTATGTGAAGTCTATCAACAGAATCTTCAGGTTTTAAAGAACATTTAAAATTACACAAAATCACACCGCGGAAATGTTCCCGTCGAATATAACGTCTATTTTTTAACGAGATACAATATTTTAATTTAGCCCGTAAAAAATATAGAGGGAAATTTGAATTTCAAAAGTTTTGTTTTCTGTTTTTTCTTCAGATATGGTAATGGTGCGGGTAGCACATTCTGCCAGTGCCAGTTTTATTCGTAATAAACAATTTCAAAGTCTAAAACGTATCGAGTCAATGTCCAATCCCGTCAAGAGTCAGGAGTCACTCAGTAAAGTGATCACTGTAAAGTAAAGTTTACTGACGATAGAAGAGGACTCCTTAAAAGCACACGAAAAACGCAGTCCCTCGCTTTTATTTGATTACACCACGCACGAAAAACACTTTGAAGTTCAACAAACTATCATTATTAAACCACAAAACGTGCAATATACAATTTTTACAATAATAAAATAAATACTCAACTTTTTCAATAACAACTAGGTAGTTTTCGTACCTAGTTAATTTCTTTTTGAATCAAATGGCTATATTTATATTCGTGAGCATGAATAGGTAGTTAAAAATTCGTTAATTTTTAAATTGGTTTCAATACTTCCGTTCTAGAAATGTTTGTCACAAGAGCAAACTGTGGAAGTCCGGAGTTTCATATTAATTACAAAGAAATGAAGGCCATAGTGTAATCAAATTTCTTGCAAAGTACGGCATTTCAAAGTCATCACAAGCTAGCCGGCTGACTCTAGTAATAACATAACTAACACATTAGTGTCATTAGTATTCACGAGTGAGTGACAGAGATAGCGAACATAATTATGTGCTAACAAAAGCAAATACAAATGAAAACAAATTTCGAACTAAATTATTTACTGAACGCGACATTATCTCTTTAAAATTTTAGCGAGGTCTTTCATTCTATCCGAACGACGACATCTTAAGAACCGTATGTCATTTTTATGTGACCACTTTTCGGCGATATATCCCTTTCTATTGTCACTGAGGTGCTTCTAGGGATAAGGGCCTTAATATACGATTATAGGTGACACTCAGTATTGTACTTGACCTATTCCATGAGTTATTACTATTACCGTACCGTGATAGTTCAATTTCGGTATTTTTTTCAATAAGGCCTTCTCATATTTAGGTACTTGATATTAGTAAAATTAACAAATGATGGCAGACAGTCTATCTAACGGTAAGTAAATACTGTTGCCAAAGGATATCGTCTAAAATGGCAAATTCAGCCAAAATTAAAGAAACTGGATATTCATTCATAAATGTGCTGCTTGCTTGAATAATTAACACATGTAATAATCTAATACATATTAAATAATAGAATCGTAACAGAGTCGTGTAGTCACATGAAATGTTTTTTGAAAAAAGTGATTGCAATATAAAGTAGGTACAAATGATATAGAGCCCAAAACAACAATTTTTAGAATTGTCGTCTGTCAGTCTCAACGCTCATCAAGTCATCACGCAAAAACTACTCGATGGATTTTAATGGAAACTGGCATAGTTACAGCTCATGCCTAGTTCATATTTAAGGTACTTTCTATCCAGATCCATTATTCCCACGGGAATTACTCTCAAAGTTCACGCGAACGAGTCGTGGGCACTGCTAGTATTTATGTAGGTGCAGAAAGTTAAATTATTTGAAATGGTCTGGGATTGCTACATGATTTAGTTTTACCTACATGTACGTCCATTTACTCCAATTTTTGTACAAAATTTTTCATTATCTCTAAATTTTATCCCTATTGAAAACAGTTACATACACGAGTGGACACAAAAACATCATGTGCCCATTACTACCAACTAGCGACTTGCAACTTATAAAAAATATCCTTATCCAAAGAACACATAAAAAGCAGACATCGTTTTTCTTTTAAAAAACTCTCTCATTTGCCTATCAATAGTGGTTGAGGCAGATCTGACCGTAATAAATGTCATACTTTATGGCACTTGGGAAAAAATGCAAGGGAGCCATTTTACATTTTAGCCAGTGACCGGGGAACGGTATGTCGAATTACGAATTTCGAGTACCTATTTCCTTGGGGCATTTTAAATTTCTTGTTTGGAAACATTTGGTTTTATCATTGGGGATTTTTCAAATTCTATCATTTCATACAGAATCACAAAAGATAACTAGGTACATACGTTTTTAATAATTCGTATAATTTGTTTCTATTTAAATAGAATCTTGAAACAACGAGATTCTAATTAAATTCTAATAGTGTCCCTCTGCTCATATAAACTAACTATTTTTTGTAAACTTAAATCTATTATCTTTAATTATGTATTATTTTACTTAACATAGTATAGACACATAGGGCCGGATAAATGGACATTTTTCGATCTTAGTCCAAGTTGTATTTTATAGAACACTTAACTAGCGACTCGCCCTCGCTTCGCTTCGGATTCAGAGACTTTTTCTTTATCAAAATATTTTTTTCAAAATTTCAAAATAAAATATAGCATAGCCTATATTAGACACGGATAATGTAGCTTCCTATTTGTAAAAGAATTTTTGAAGTCGGGTCAGTAGTTCCAGAGATTACCCCCAACATACCCACAAACACACAATTTTACCTCTTTATTATATTAGTAGGTATAGATTATTTGATCTACATATAGATTAATTTCGACTACTTGATCGAAGATATAAAACGGTGCAAGAATTGTATATTTACATACTATTTAGAAATAGTTACTTATATGTTATCTGTGTTATTTTATCTACATTAACTTATAAAGTAGTGTGTGATTTTGTTGATGAGAATCCTATGAAGTAAGTAGGTACATAAAGTAAGTAGGTTAAAACTTCTTTCAGTAGATGTTCAGCTCACGTGTTTCTATGGGTATAGCGTAGAATAACGAATCATTCTGCTACTTTCTGGATGAAGTTGAAACGGATCTAAGTATATAAATAATCAGATCAAAACATTTACGTGTGACAGGATAGATGCTCCGGTATATTTTGGCTTAATTCTAATACGTAGAGCGCATCGCGCTATCACATCAGATTATGAGCTACCATTGTCGTCGTAATGAGATTACACTCTGCGGTACCATGCAAAATAACACGACGGAGCTTCGAAATTGAGCAAAATGCAACAAGGCTTAGCCGTCAAAAAGCGCATGTAGGTGCATGATTTTTCTAAAAAACGTAAACTGAAGAACAGGAAAAGTTCAATCTTCACGCTGCAAAATATTTTTGTTTTTACCACGACGGCAGTTGACCATAATATTGTTTCTGTTTTTTGTTATAGACACTAGGCGACAGACTAACATACAGTCGATCTGGTGGTAAATGGACACTGTCACCCATAGACAACATCGTTACATGCCAACATCAGTTCAGAATGACAAACGTTGGCACGGACTCTTTGGCGGGAACTCGAGCAGTGACGTTGAGTTTTTGTTTGATTATTGTAAAAAAATGTGTTTTTTTTTTTATTTATTTTTTATATACTAGTGGGCGGACGAGCAAGCGGTCCCACATAATGATAAGTGTTACCGCCGCCCATGGACACCTGCAACACCGGGGTGTATGCGGGCGCGCCGCCGACCTTGCAAAATCCTATTCACAGCTCTCTTGAAGAACCTCATATCGTAGCTTAATGGAAAGACCTCTTGAGGCAGTTCGTTCCACAGCCTACGGGCTCGCGGTATAAGTATTTATGTATTAGGCGTTTTGTGGTTTAATAGTGATAGTTTATTAAACTTCAATGTATTTTTCGCGCGTGGTGTTTGTGATAATCAGATAAAAGCGTGGGACTGCGTTTTTCGTGTGCTTCCAAGGGATCCTCTTCTGTCCTCAGTAAACCTTCTATCACTTTACTGAGCGACTCCTGACTTACTTCATCGGGACTGGACACTGACATAAGTTTTACACTTTGAAATTGTTTATTACGAAGAAACTAGTTATTACGAAAGTAGCATTTAACTGAGTCTATAATCCTAAGCTCTAGAATAGTTCCAGATTAGAATCATTTCTTTGTTACGTATTCACTTTTGTTATTTTTTTGTCCGATACCGCATAGAGTAACATATACAGAGATTTTCAATATCTGTCAGTTTCCTGTTGACATGTGATCGATCACATTAAGCCACCCTTGTTTATGTTTAAAGTACAGTATTGCAAAAATTCAAATGCGATCGGTGCGAGACGTGTCTGCTGTGAAGCTGCCCGCATTAATGATATACCACATGTGGGTAAATAAGCCACACAACCATACTACCTATCCTACATATAAATTAACAATGAAGCTTGAAGCCTTTTAAAACGGAATATTTTGTATTTATGGAAGGGGTGCACACTGCAATGCCAGCCGATGGGCGCACTCGACTTCCTTTCTCTTACAGGAGATTACTGTAAAATATACTGTCTTTCCCTTCTTTATCATATTCCCTTAATGTAGGTACGTACGTGTTTCCGTAGTGACTGAGATTTGCCATAGCCAATTCCCATCCTATCCCATTCTTCCATATTTCCTAACCCTTTCTTCAAATCATTCCTAAATATCCAAATGTAGGCAGCACATTCAGGGGCGTGCCAATGTTTGTCATACTGAACTGACGTTGGCATGAATCGCTGATGTCTATATATGACAGTATCCACTTACGGTCCGGTCCACCTAGTGACCGTTTGCTCTTCTACCGCCTTCTTTCTATAAAAAGTATTGTAGTTTCTAAAGTTAAAATGGCCACAATGATAGCCAACCTCTGATAGGAGATAGCACCTAAAGAAGAAGAAAAATTATCATTAGATTTTAAAAGGAACCAGGTCTTATATTGAATAGGATGTTTGCACGTTATGTGATGTGATAATGCTTAAGAGTTACCTTAGGAGTGCAACATTAAATGTTTTATTTTAAATTAAGTCTTCAATTATTTGGACCCGTCGAACGTAGAAAAAATTTAATGAGATAGAGCAGTCAACTTTGTCAGGGCCAAGGTTCCATTCCATTATCAGATAAAGTATTATGATAATTCACCAACATACAACTGTTGTACATCAGTTGTAGAGTCAGATAAATAAAAGAAACAACAACCTCTCTCTCTAAGAGGAGGAGGACTACCATACCATCAGCCTGTATCGCTCCACTGGTGGATATAGGCCTCTTCCAAGGACCGCCACCACACCGCTCTTAGCATCCAGCCATTACCGGTGACTTTCTTCAAGTCGACAGTTCACTTGGTCGGCGGGCATCCTTCGCTACATTCAAATTCTTTATTTGCAAAATATGCGTACAAAAGGTGTTATTAGTACATTCCCGGTACGTGGTCTCCATTCGAAGACTTCTCCCCCATCGTATATCGGCCCTGCGGCATATGTGGCCTGCCCACTGCACTTAAGTTTGCAGAAGAGCTGTGTCCCCAACTTTACTCCTTCGTCGAATTTCTTTGTTATGGATTTTGTCCAGCAAAGAAACTCGGATTATAATAAGATTTACATGATAACATGTAACCTCATCTGAGTCATACTTCTCTCATTGTTATTGACCCTTGTTCCACAATGAAAAGTCCAGAATATAATACTCAGATATCGAAATATTCGATATTTAAAATTCCGTTTCAAAGATGTCGATCATCGTATGCACGCGAGCGTCTCCCACAAAAGGCGTTAGCACACCGTGAGATTAGCCCGATACAATATTTGCGCGTCGCGAGTGCGGGTGCCAGATAAAAGTGTTCTATTTATTACGAGAGACTGCGGCACATTCAGAACGTGTTACGCCTTGACATTCAACTTCGACGCGTCTTCTAAACACGTAAGCGGATACAGGAGTGGCAACACTACATTTTAAAAATGTTTTATTGTTGTTATTCTACTTTAACAATGAGTTTTTGTAATGATGCTTTAAATAAGACATTATAATATTGTACGAGAATAGGTATCTGCACGGCAAGTTATAGTGATACATGTACCTATTGACTTTTGACTTTGAAACAAAATAACTAAGCACTGTCCACAATATATTACAAATACATTTAACACACATACATTTTATCTATACATTTTAACAATAGGTATATCTAAGAAAAGATTACAGTGAACATTTTCAGTAATTTGAATAGAAAATCTTTCATTTTGATATATGTTGTAAGTTTGAGGGCAGAGTGCACGCTGCAATTCAACAGCTACTGGGCGCGCTGGACTTGCCACGTTACCCCCTTCTCACAGAAGACTACCTTGAAATGTACTGCATTTCCCACTTTATTTTATTTCCCTAATGTACGTACATGTTTCGGTAGTGAGTAAGATATGCCAGAGCCATCCTATCTCTCCCCGTTTTCCCAACCCTTTCTCCAAATCCATTGCAATATCTCCAAAGGTAAGCAGCGCATCCGGGGGAGTGTCAATGTTTGTCATTTTGGACTAATGTTGACACGTATCGCGGATGTCTATGGGCGATAGTATCCACTTACCATCGGGTGGACTGTATGCTCGTCTGCTACCTTCGTCCACAAAAAAAAACCTAAAAAGTAATATCTGACGTTCTTACTGACTAGGTACTTAGTTAGAACAATGTTCAATTATTCAAATAGAAGATGGGTGCAGCCTGAGAAAACACCAACACCCCAATTGTATCACAATTTTAAATATCCTAATAAGTATTATAATTAAAATTTTACTACCGTATTATTAATTGCTCTTGAGCTTTTAAATTGGATACTTTTGTGTCAGCCCTAGAGCTACCTATAATACGCGAGATGATACACCCCCGTCAATGTGTATAGAATCAATACGCGCGAGTGTGAATAATTTTTCATCTATACTACATTATGAGTGTCGGCGGCTCGCTATCAGACACGTTACAGCATACGTAGGAACGCCTATTGTGTACCGAATATTGAGATTAAAAACATATATGTATACGTATTAAAACGTAATAAATGTCAATATATAAGTATTCATTTCTTCAATTGTTATTTCAAAGTTATTAATTTGATAGATTTTAATTACCTAGACTATGAATGCTAAGTTATTTGTGTATAAATTAATAAAGATGTAACGTTCAAGTTCTGAATAGCCCAAAGGTTAATGCTGTAAGACACCGAGTCTGCCTTTTGTAAAAAAAAGAGAGTAAATAATTTTTAAATATGGAGAGTCAGATGGTGAAAGCACATTTTGCCAAGCAACTATTCAAAGGGTATTTTTCACTATTGCGGTCAGTTCGGGTAAGCCGCCGCAAAGTCAAAAGAACTTCAACTTCAAAGCGTGGAGGAATAACTGGCAGCACCAAGAGAATTCAAAATAAACTAGCAACACTGAAGCAAGAGTGCAAAATAAATGCGGCAACGGCACATCACACAGCCAGTGAATAAAAAGACAGACCGAGCGTGAAGTGATGAAAACTGGAAAAAATAATAAAGGCGGTTGCGAGGCGTCCTATTCTAGGATCTGTACCTTCATCTGTGTTAAGTTTGACTCGAGCTGCGTCGTACGTATTTCTTAGTAGATATTTCAAGTAACAGTCACGACTTCACATAATTTATTGTATGTATGTATCGAGAGATGTTGTGTCATTAATTAACGACCTCTCTATATTATATATTTTCTTAGTGCGCCAACTCCTAAACTGTATAACAATTTCGGTTTCTACAAACAATACTACTTACTGTTCTTCGTGTGACAGATTTAACAGAAAAATATGAGATAGAAATCAGTTCATTGGAACTTTAGAACATCATAAAGATAGGTAAGAATTACGACCGTTTTAAACCTTAGAATTAGGGATGCCTTAGATCGAATAAACTAGGAGGTAGATACTAGGAGATTTTTCGAGATTAATTAGACAGAGAGCAAAAAGCAAAAGAGCATAATAATTGTTATACCCCTTCTTTTCACATTTTCATTGCGGTCTGTATCTGAATCATTGAAATACTTATATAATGCGATACCGGTATGTATGGTAAGAACATTGTAGATCACAAAAATTGAACCAAAAGAAGAAGAACCATATAATAGGTACCTATTACCTACAGTAGAAACATCACACAGAATAAGTGAGGTTTCCGCATACTTCAAACCATGTCAATATTGTCCGACACGTTTGTGGGGTGAAGGAAAACGTATGATTTTTATATCAAAAGTAACGTGGCAACTTGACAGACACTCATATGAGTATTACACTCGTGCGACACCCAACAAACAGCGATTAACTACGAGTGGATTACGCCGAGTGTGTGCAATGAGATGAAAGAGTGTCTCTACTCGTGTTACGAGTACATAGTCTGTTTCACTGTTTATAATTCGAATATTGTAGGTCAGATTCCTATAAATAAAATTTTCTCTGTAGGTATTATAGTTCATTTACCTATCTGGTAACTTTGGGATGTTTCATTAAAACCCTAGTGTCGTTGTCTAGGTATAGGTATAAGACGGTGCGTTGTGAACAAACTAAACAAATGACGAGACGATTTCTATAGAGACGATAAATAAAACAGTCTACTTTTGTAATAAAACGCCCCAATTTTTTTAGTTTTTATCTCATACCCCGATTTTTTCTTGAAATTATCCAGTTGACTAGGTTGTCCGCGTCCGTTGGAGTTACGTCACAGTTTCCCACACGTGCCCCCCAGCTAGTGTTCAATAGGCAACACCATAATACCGAATATCGGACGATGTGATCCCAAGCCAAGCACAACTCAGTTTTAACTTGATTTTAACTCACAAGATTTAACTTGCCAACTCGCAATGATCAGCGCGACGTTTTAAGGGCCTACAAACCTCCAATGATGAAGTAAACCACACGAAGGTCGGCCCTACCATTCCTAACTATGGCAGCGGCTACGGGTAGGTACTAAGAATCCCCGGGTTCGGTTAAACTGCTAAAACCGACGACTATATAACGCACGGACTTTAAGGCATCACGAGAATGTAGAAGAGTTGGAAACCGAGCTACGTAGAATATATACGTAGGTGGGATATTTTTTGGTCATCCGGTGAGATGGAGAGGACACGTTGACCCTTGAATTTAGAAAAATATTACCGGCAAGGTGACAAACCATCCCTAGGCGTGATCTGTTTTCTCGTTAACAACGTTGTGGAAGTATCCGGTGTGTCAGCGAAGGTGGCATGCATATCTTGTACTCAGGTCATTGAATTAGTATCAATTAATAAGTCAATCATTCAGGTTAAAGAAAAACTACCTACATTGCAGAAACGAATTATCTTTCGTCAAAAAGAAACTCTACAGGAAGTGAGACATATTTACGAAATTGACTTAATTTTTTTTAAGGTATAGAGGGATGGTTATATCTTAACAATTCCGACACATACAATGCATCAATATGTTTATCAATACAATTATTAGATCCGCATTTTTCGGATTTCCGATAATACGGATTGCATTCCCCAGTTGCAGGTTACCAATGCGAAGAAACTAGAGATATCTATACAAGGAAGTTAAGAATGCTGTTCACCTAAGTGAACAAATACGTAATGTGTAGAAATCTGTCAAACGTGCACACATAATCACTGACATGTGGTTTTATTCATTAAGTAGGTACGAGCTCAATGCAACGTTCAACCAAAAGCAATTAGTGAAAACATAATACGTAAATTATGACAAGCGACCGCCTTGCTTTGTGCACAAATTTAATTTCATAGTTCACCTGCGTTAAATGTACGGAACATGGACCGCTTCAGTGTAGGCGAGTCTTTATTATTTACTGCACTTTGGTAGCGTGAAATGCATTGTAATTCAGTTATTATTGGTGGTTGCGGAGAGGTTTGTTCTCGTTACTGTTATAAGAGGTTACAAAAATATTATTTGCCGGAAGTACTCGTACCTGTTTTCTTCATAGAGCAGTTCACCTGATGGTAAGTGGTTTATATGTTCTGCCAAACTCTGGTATTAGTGCAATCAGAACTTGCTGTTCGGAGGCACAAAGAAAAGAGTTCTTGCTGAGTTTCCGATTGCAGTCATTGTTTTTTTTTATATATGAAAAAGTGGGCGGGCGAGCAAGCGGTCCCACATGATGGTAAGTGTTACCGCCGCCCATGGACACCTGCAACACCAGGGGGTATGCGGGCGCGTCGCCGACAAAATCCAGTTCACAGCTTTCTTGAAGAACCCCATGTCGTAGCTTAATGGAATGTGATGGGTAATGTATGGGTAATGTGAATCATAGAAAATATTACCTGCCTTTATAGGTAATAGGTATCTACTCGGATTACTTATCGGTTTATCTACGAGTAGGTACCTATTACACAGATAGTGAATCTGGAAACTTGTGAAGTGCGTTTGGTTCATGTGTGGGAATAAACGCTAATATTCGTTGATTTTAGGTAACACATAACTATGTTAAATACAAAGGAAAGGTAGAATCTTTCAACTATTGCAGTTAGGGTTAGACTTTTATCCAAAATGTACAGTTTCAAGTTTACAGTTAGGTATCTACAGGTGCAGGTGTTAGGTGTTAGGTGGGCAACGGATCAGTCTTGATCCATTGGAGTTTTATTTTGCTAGTATTATGACACAAATGAGTGTCATACACGATAAATTTATTTGAGTTTTAAATCCAAAAGTATCACACGAGTTCGTTCTAAAAACCCAGTGAATTCATTTTTTGCATTAATTTCAGTGAAAAATTTTACGTAGGGGATTACAGACTGCGGCCGTCGCGTCCCAAAGTTACGGCTTTAATATAAAAATAAAGTTTAACGAGAATGCAGTCTGTTGCAGCTTCGTAATGTTGAACCGGATTTATTGCTTGGAAGAGACCATTTATTCCCTATACTTTTATACCGATGCGCTAAGTGGATGTTCTGCGTAATTTCTCTATTTTGTTTCCTTGTTCATGCGTTACCTATTTGTGAGGTAGCCTATCTCTGTAGTGCAAATCTAATATAATGCTTTTTCTTGTTATAATATACCAAGAAGTTTGCGATAAAAAGTTGAAGACGGTCTAGCGCCTGTGCAATTTAAATGAGTTAAAGATGTTTCGAAGACAACTTTGCTATAACGATGCTATTATTCCAAGAGCGGTCCTTACTTTGAATGAATGACTGAACGAATGAATAAATTGAATGAATAATTTTATTGACAAAGTATTCATTTATTTTAGGTAGGAATACGAGTAAATAAACCTTTTATTACTCGCGATATGAAATACCTATATGCCATCTGGAAATAAACGTACCTATCCTACCTATGCATGTAAGAGGTATCATATAGGTAAGAGTAGGTACGTTAATATCTCTACGAAAAATACCTAAGTAATATTTTATAGAAGCCATATAATAATTTCATTCACATATATCATTTAAACCTTCCTGTGTCTAATTGAAATTTTCAGTCGCCGAAAAATAGTTTCAGAAAACTCAAGTACCTACCTAGGTGCTTGAGCAAAGGCAGTTTTCAGTATTTTAAAGTCAGATTCTCTGAAACTTGAAAACCTGCAGAGTAGAAATACTTACTTATATTAAATAAAATTGTGACCTTACGCACATGTGAGTACTTAAGTATAGTCTTGTGAAATGTCACACAATGCAGATAACAAGCGCTTGCGGATAATTTGTTTGTCTGTTGATAATGAGAACTGGAGATTATCTGCGCGACGAAATATTCCGCGCTTTAACAAAGATTATATCTACTTAATTAAGGCGAATAGAATTCTTGGATTCTTTTTTATCCGATATTTAAAATACTAAGGAACCCCTTAAAATTTCGCCACGTCCTATAATTTCACAGTGATAAGATAAGTTCATAACTTTATCTAGTTTCGTTCGTTTTTGTTGAAAAATCGTATTACGTCAATAATATTTTTTAAATTAAGCTTTATTGAGGAAAGTAAGTAGGTACGTACCTACCTACTGAAGTATTTGCCACATATAGGTAATGCTGTTAGGTATATTAAATACCTATGTCACCTATGTGGCATTCTGCGTGTTCCATTCCGAATGAAAGTAGTTCAGCATTAAGATTGTGCAGGTAGTTTTTACTCAACCCAGTATAAATGGTAGATAAGGCTGTAGGGTGATTTTAATAGACGCTGATCTTTACTGAAATTAGTAGAGTGAAAAGTACTACTTAAATAGGTACCCACCTATAAGTAGTATTCGGTTTGTCTACAAAGTAGGTAATAAGAATAGAATCTGTTTAATATTTGGATGTCTTCATTATTTGTAACTGTATTTGAAATAAAGTAAATGAGGATTCTATAAATTGTTATTCGCCTTAAGTACACACTTGAAGAACATCATTTGAGTAAAGATTTTAGTTTTTAAAATAGTGTTTCATCGTGTAAATGTAAATACAGATAAGATTGGCCTTTGTTCTTAATTTAATAGGTACATGTTTTTTTCTAACTTGTCATTTTATCTTGAAATTATGATTGATAACAATTAAAAATAAAAACGTAGTAAGTAGTATCTGCGTAGATTGCTTCTAAATAAAACTTTCCTTCATCTTATTTGAGTAAAAATTATATCTGACTTTAGATAAAGGTGCGTTTCCACTAACCGATAATGTCTGTGTTTGTTCAATTTCTATTTAAAATTCATGGACGCAGGTTAGCACAGAACTGTCTACATACATTCTGTGCAGATTATATGTATCTACTTACATATAATCCTAACAACTGAGCGGTCCCTTGATTGCAAACTTCATAAACAAGAACTTTAAAATAATCGTAATAGATTTTCAAGCTAATTTTGTTCTAAAACGTATGAATTGGTTTGTTCTAAAACGTTATATCTGCGGTAGGCGCCACTTAACTTTTCATTGAATAAATTGATCATGAGCTACAAAGGAATTTGAATTTGTGCGAAATCTCGATGACCGGATACCTGTACGTTCAGATTTACTGAAGTAAAATTTAGACAACATTGAGACTGGTATGTTGACGCTCAGTACAATTACCTATTTAGTCGTAAATCCTAGATACTGAATACTACAAGTACTTATATCGACGGCCATTGTCGTGTTTCCCCCAGTGGGAGAGCAAAATTACGGGGTACCTACGACTTGTTCTACAAAGGAAAGAGGCAAGATTTGTTTCAATAGCTCGTTATAATTTACATAAAGCCCAATACAAAAATTTGAGATTTAGAAAATAAGTCCTTAAAATAGTCTGAGGAAGAGTCCGTTTTCTAGATCAGGAAGCACCATAAAAACTCACAGTCAGGATGCAGGAGAGGCGGCGCTTAGCAGGGCACACGCCCCGAGTGATGAGAGCGGGCACTACCACCAGCTGGAAATCGCGGTCGGAAGGGGCGATGGAGACCAGGCGTAACAGGCGGCGCCCAGCAAGAGCACCAGCGCCCAAAGAGCGTCGCACCAGAGTTGCGGCGGCCGGGGAGAGTAGTGGCCCAGATGCTGAGTCCAGGACAGCAGAGTCCCGGAACAGGCGTGTGACTTCTTGAAATACGTCCTCTCTTGATCGCTCCAAATACAAAACTGCGTCTGCAGTGCGCCTTAGATCTTCCTCTTTTTTTGATGTCATAATTTTAAATTTTGAAATGATAGGTAATGTTACAGAATATAAAGATATAAAAATATACAGTATTTTTTTTAAAAAAAGTGAGCTATTGCAACAAATATTACATTTGCAATGTGACACCATAAAGTGAACTATCGTAACTGTAGAAATGATGTAGGTACCTACCTAACATTGTTACATAAATCGAATATTGAATTATTATTTTTTATGGAAAGAAAATGGCAAACGAGCATACAGTCCATCTAGTGGTAAGTGGATACTGTCGCTCATAGACACCCGCGATACAAACATTAGTCCAAAATGACAAACTGGCACGCCCCCGGATGCGCTGCTTACCTTTGTTGATGAAAGAATGGATTTTGAGAAAGGGTTGGGGACGTGGGAAGGGATGGGATGGGAATAGGCTCTGGCATATCTCACTTACTATCGAAACACGTACATTGGGGAATATGATAAAGTGGGAAATGCAGTACATGTCAAGGTAGTCTTGTCAGAGAGAGGTAACGAGGCCAGTCGAGTGCGCCCAGCGGCTATTGGATTGCAGCGTGCACTCTCCCCCCCCCCAACCTGCGAATATTTTTTACAGAAATTTTGTTTTTATCAAGTTGTCAGACGAGTGGTTACGCAAATGAAAATTAATGTGATTGAAAAAACTGATACTCCTTTAAACTAACCAAATAGCAGTTCGGATAGCGGCCCTCGAAATACTAAAACTTTTCTGGACCGAGTAAAATTAGTCCTGACAACATCCGAACTCCGATGTGAGTGAGTAAAGGTAGTTTCAAATCCATTTATACTGTATTCAAGATATTGGATGGTAAACACTAGAAGTTGCCGGATTAAGTAAAAAAAAGTCCAGACAACATCCAGACTTGGATGTTGCGTCGGCTAAACTATACCTAGTTATGAATGGAAACTGGATTAGAAACGTGCGACATTGACAACGTTATAATTATAAACCTATAATTATAAATGTTGGTTCCCTGTATGGTAATTATATATTCCAATCCAGACTTTTATATACGTAAGTATTATAGTTTTAAAATAGTGAGTTCAAATCGACAATACCAAAGTACCTTTTAGTTGAAAATGACACAATTATGTACCTCCCATAGTTTTAGAGGCCCTTGATCTCTACAACTATCAAAAGAGATCAACGAAAGAAAATATGGATAATTAAAGTGATATAATATCTAATAATGATAATTTTATTTATTTAAAACATTGTTTTTATTGTAGAGGATAATAGAGTACCTACCTATGTTGCTTCTTTTTGGATTAAAATAATAAAAAAATCTTAGCATCTTAATTAATTATTATTCTTATCTTCTAATTTCTAGTATTTGGTATACTTATTTAAAATCGTAATTACTAATACATACTATATAATCATCTCTGCATAGCCCAAAGATTGACTGGTAGATAATGGTCCAATTATTCCACCAATGGTCAGAATTACTTAAGTTTTTGTCACTCTGTGCAATAAAGAATTAATAAATAAACATAACTCCAATGTCAACAGTAATAATATGGAGTTAATAAAATAATGTAAAATTAATTAATTTAATAATATAACAACACGAGATAACTATCGTGTTTTTCACTACGTCAAGGTAGAGGACATGTAAGTATTTTCCAGACTTGCTTTCTATTTCCTATCAATAAGCTAACAAATAGTATCCTGAGAGCAGGTAAGTAAACTGTGTAAAATAAGGGTTCGGCACAATAATGAAACAGACGAACGTTCAGACATTATGTTAAGATAGGTACGAGGGCTCTTTTCGTACCCTTCTTACGAATAACAAACCCTTAAACACTACATAATACTTACTTGCTTATTACTAGTACCTCTTGAGTTTATTGTCTTACTTCAAGTTTCGCTTGGAGTCCATTGAACCACAATATGTGTTTACAAATTGCAATGACACTCGAAAAACAAACCTACTATTGTTAAAAAACAATACTTTAATAATGCCTACTCAAAATATCTAAGAATTCGAGTCTCATAATGTCTGAGTAATTTGAAAAAAACAATTTGAATTTTAAAAATAAAAACTACTTAATTATATTTGTGTTCACAGAACACGCAACAAATGTAAAGACAAGATTTAATTATTCCATCTCTTTGCGTTCATATTCTCATAAATAATTATGTATCTATCTGCCTTTTATGGTACGAAATAAGATACAATTTGGTTTAGAGGCCAAAGTTGTTGCGAAGCTGAAGTATCGGAAACGAGGCTCCCGTGAGTTGAGGAAGTTATCGACCGTCGCATCGTCGAGATCAGCATTCCACATTTATTTTATCAATCTTTTGCATGAGTAATTGTCAATCTTACATATTTACGACTCAAATATCACATGAGTAAGACCACATAATACAGTGAAAGTGATACAAAAGTTTAAATAACTATAGGTAACTATAGCTATAGTGTACACATGATGACTTCGGTGGGGAGGGCGGCGCATGCTGCATCTCACACATCATATTGAAGATCCTATAGTAGACTAGGCGCGTCTAATTATTCGAGTTACTCTTCACTAACGAGTTACTAACATGTTTTAGAAGTGAGTGAGATATGCCAGAGCTCATTTCCCATCCTATCCCATTCATTGCGAGGCACAATGAATGGGATTATTAAATTTCTTATCCCATTGTATTCCCAGTTCATCCCATGAAATGAAATTATCATTTATTTGATTGAGATTTTGGTTAGATACATTAGGTATTAATAGTTTTTTTCAAAATCAGCTTGCATTAAAGCGTGCAAATATTAGGTATATAAATATTGAAACAATAATAGATGTTCAAATATCTCAAAAGTAATTAAATTATTCCAATTAACAATTTCAATATTAATAAATTTATCACATAAATTATTTTGACATTAATTATTGTGATAATAGGTAGGTACCTATTCCTTAATTGTATACTGACATTCTCTGACTAGCTACTAATGTAGTATTTTTTTAAACAATAGCCCCGTTAGCGTACGTAAATATGAAATGATATTCCACGGAGTGAAGAATGTAGGTAATGAAAAAAGGAAAAGCTCTCCTATCCAATCCAATCCCATCTTATCCAATCACATCTCGCTACATTTAGTGGAGGACATAAAGGAAACCCCTTAATCCATTATACTGTTTACTAATTTTTCCCAACTTTCAACATTTCTCCAAATCTTTCTCCAAAAATAAGCGGTGCGGTGCATCTGTTCGGGGCGTGATAGCTTTAATATTGTCATTTTTGAATGGTGTTGGCATTTATCGCAGGTGTCCTTCGGCGACAGTACCTACCCACTTACCACGACGTGGACTGTTTGCTCGACTATAATTTTCTTTCTATAAAAGAAACTGTTTTAGTTTCTTACTTCGTCCGATGTACCTACCTGATAATAAGGTAAGAAAGCCCCCAACAAAAACAGATTTATAAGATTGCTACTAGTACCTACATTATTTATTTCTGTTTATATGTTCAATTTTATGTTCTCCACTACTATCAGTCTTTCTGTACTGTCCTATAAGCGAAACAGAACCCAGTGAAGTAACTATTCGTTCGACCAACCGATTTATGGGCTGCAACAGTAACGACAACGCCTTATTGAGAAAGTGCGGTAACACTCTATCGGTAAGGTATGGGAGGCGTGATTAGATGTTGTACCAACCCTGGAAAGTACATTTTTAATCCGAAATTTTGAAGATTCCATCCTGTAGGTACAATAGTTTAAAAGTTCCATCAAAATCTGTGAAGCGGTAGTGTTATGTTGCTAATATGCAAATATACCGAAGATAAATATAAATGTTGGTCTTTATAAGACCTCTAGGTGATTTTTCGATTATTGTAATCAAATAGTAACCTTTATAGTTTCGTTATATCCGTCCGACTGTATGTTATGGTAGCCTTATTACGGTCTAGTTTTATATACATAAAATAATATATAAAAAAATGACATCCCTTCTCATATAGAAAATACACTCAACATCAATCGGTGAACAATTTATCGAATAGAGCTTTCAAATCAAATAAAATACTTCAAGTTGCAAGAATATAGGTAAATAATAATAAGGTGTACCTACTTATATTAATAATAAGGTGTCTATTATATATCCCATTATGTTCTGCGTCAAAAGACCCGCAAAAAAATAATGTAGGTATCTACCTAAATTTATTAATAAATTTAAAATGAAATAAAATAATTTCAGAAATATTGTCTTACAAAGTCGCTATAAATGTTTCTCTTTTTTAACTTTTCAAGTAGGTACCATTTATATTTCATTAATCTGAAAAATTATTCAAAATATACGATTAGCTTGTAGTATGAACCAACTTTTAATTGATATGGGTAGTCAATAACCTAACCTACCTACTGTCAATTTCAATTGGATATGTGTTACTCAAAGTACCTATAGATATAATAATTATGGGGTTCTTCAATGAAGCATAGTAGATCCAATTCATTCTTTTCTGTAGATTATAGTCATTTTGGGAAGTGGTCATTTTAAAAAAATAGTCATTTTGGTAAGTAGGTAGTTATTTTGAAAAGTAGGTACCTACTCATTTTCGGAAATAGTCACGTTGAAAAAGTAGTCACTTTAGCAAGTGGTTATTCAAGGAACTGGACGTCATAAGAAATCTATATAATGCCTATCTATATAAAAATATTAGATACTTATACATAGTTAGGTAAATGTTATTTAACATTTAACTATGCATAACGGTTCATTTTAGTCTGGACTGAAACATCGGCGATATAAAATGATTAAAGATTGTGAATAACCCGTTTACATAATAATTATTTTGTCCACCGCGGTAACAAATATACTAAATCTTATAAAGAAATTATGTTCCAGAATAATAATGGTACCTATCTAATTCTCTCCACAATGGAGAATTGTAGAGAAAAAAATAGGGTAGATAGGAATAATACAAAAATTAATGAAACAAAAACAATCCGATTTAATGATTTAATGAACGGTCGACGGGTAGATGATATCTTAAGTCATTAAATACCTTAAAGTCTCCGTACAATATTTGCAAAAAGAGTAAATAAAGAAAAACACAATTGATGCAAACACGAATATACAAAACAAACCACTGCAAATAACTAGCCTTCAATAATGTCACTGTTGAAAATAATGTTGTTGTTAAAAAACCAATAGCCATACATATGTAAAGACTATCCACCAATCTGCACTGAGCTCATGGTGTGAAATGGAAACGCATGGCCGTAAATCCCCTAGTGATCTACTAGGCCTTTGTCCTGTAGTGTGACGCTATAGACTGATGACGACATCAACAGCAGCCAGCTGCTGCTGAATGAACTTACTGCACTTTTTCTCATGTTTGTTATGGTAGAAAACTATCCACTGATGTTTTATTTTAGTAAAAACACTTTAAATATTCTTTTTATAGACACAATCCTCTTTAAGTGTTCCTACTTAAGTAACCAGAACTTATTGAGTACCTACTACTACTTCTAGAATTCGTTCTATATAGTTATATTCTGGAAAATGTCTACAAGAAATTACAATTGGATAGCATTCCGCATAATTGATCCAAGCGACAAAAACGAAATTTTACAGGAAAGAAGATTTTGCATTTGTATTTGTAGGTAGGCACTACATTTGATATACAAGTACCAGTTTGTACCTACAGGGCGCTTGGACTACATCTAAAATATCATGTCACAAAATCCAGATTATAGGTACTATTTTTTATAATAGTAATCAAACGAAAACTCTTAATTTTTGTTTGATTCAAAAACTTCCTAATTCATATCGTCTGTTCTTGAAACTTCCTCAGTTCATACTTCTTCTACACATAGATACACCTACAATACATTTCGCATGGCAGTTTTTTGCTAAAGGTTCTTTAAAAATTCATTTGGAATTATTAATTAAATTACAGGAATTGATTACAGTAATTAAAGTAGGTACAGTAAGTAATTAAAGTAACTTGTACGGCGGCCGAGGGCCACCATTGAAATTTCAAATAAACGAAAACCATACAAGGTCAAAGGTCAACTGTCTGATAGAAATACAATTTCCAAAATTTCCTCATACCGGCGTTCCTTTAATATTAAAAAAATAATTATAATAACGCCACACTCAATACTCAACAACGGAACAACACCCAAGTAGATAATAGATAGCGTTAGTTAAAACAATGCAAAATCTCATAATGGTTATAGGAAATATATATAAATTAATAAATAATAAATTAATGATAGGAAATAATCCACATTTAATCGCTCAAACTAGAATTCCCTGTCTCGTGGGTCCAGAGACACCTACAAAGACGAACCACCCAGACCCAAAGGTGTTTTACACAATAATATCCGACTGAGAATTGAACCCCGAACCTTTTACAAGTACCTTACACCAACTGAGCTGATCGATGGTCATCTATGGAGTGATTTCTAATAAAGTATTTTTTAAGTATAATATATTCTGAATTTACATTCATAAATATAGGTAGTACAACGAATCTGAACAAATTTATTCTATAAAATGTGGAGACATTTTTCATAATTATTTCTGAATCGACCTAAATTAATAATGTCATTACAAAAATTTTATTTATCAATAATAATTTTAGGACGTCCAGAACAAAACTAATTTAAAAAAAGATTTGTAAGGGAAAATTAGGTCATTGGAAGACGTTTCTAAATAACCTACAGACCAAAAAATTCTAGATGGAATAATTTAGGCATTACTATATTTAATTTTAAAAATGGAATTATCGGTTTTTGGTCTATTCATTCTGTAAATATCTGGCCTTTTTTTGAACAGCTGATGACAACTATACTTGATTTGAAAATCATTTATTTGCTTATTAAGCATTTAAACAGATATCTGTTAAACATTGTTTAGTTAAACAGATATTTAATTAACTACGCCAAAAATTAAACGATTTTGTAGAATAGTTGCCAAAAAAATATTTTTTTTTTTAATAATATTTATGGAAGGTAGAATAATGTAGGTATAGGGTTTGTCGGTTTAAAATTCGGATATGAAAATCGTTATAAAAGTTTATGGAATTGTTTGGCTTTTGTTCTAACTGCTCATTTTTTAGTGTAGGTACTTTTGTCGGGACATGAAGCGATGTGACCACGGCCATGTAAGAATAAGTACCTACTTAAACTGCCAGAAAAAAATATAAAAAAAAATATCTTCTAAAAATGTATTTATCGGCTTTTGTTTTGAACCTCCTCAATATTCTAACAGATGTTTCATTATTTTAATCATCAGGCATAACTTTTATTCATGTTTATAATGAGTTTTATTTTTAGGCATCCCTAAATGTGTAACACAATTTACATCTTAAAACATTTTATTTTTTAATATTATTTCCAAATAATTAGGTGACAGTTTTTAACATTCAATGTTCAAATAAATATAATTGAATTTCTATTATCTATGTTCAATGTATAAAGTTATGTTAAAGGGGATGAGTAACCAAAATTAACAAAATTAAGTTACCTACCTTTTTTTATTTAAAAGTGATACCTATGTGTATGGTAGGTATGTATACCTATTTTTGACTAATTTTGTTAAAAATAATTTGCTATTTTTTCTATGCCACAACAGATTTGTCCTTCAGCGTGTTACTATGTCACTGTTTGTAAATAATTAAATGATATAGGTACCTATTTATTATATTACAAAAAATGAACTGTAATTGCACGCACTACACGATGATTTTATAGGTGCATGACAGTTTGCCGAGCCAAGTTCGAGCCATACTCAAGTCACTACTTTAATGAAAACTTTTGAAGAGATCAAAGTTATCATTTAGATTAGTTATTAAAATACCTATAGGAATAGACAAGTTAAAGTAAGATGGCTATAGATTCCTTAACTCATATTCAAAAAGTTTGTGTTCGAAACTTTATTGGAAGAAGCACCATTTATTTGTAATTAAATTCTATTTGTGTGTGTAGTGGAAGCGATCGTTCCGCGACGGCATCTCGGCTCATATTGATTGCCGGTGACATTCTTTATCAATACACCCCTGGCTGGGCGCGCGGCCGCACCACACAATACCCAAAAGAAACAGAAACGTTTCTTCGCGCGCTCGCAACGCACACGAAAAAAGGGCGGAGACTCCGCGGCGACGTCGTTACCCAATCGAATTAAACTTGCAGTGCCAGTTGACCAATCAGACGCGGCAGCCGGGGCGGGCGCGCGCACGCGGCCGCGCCCTCGTTTCACTCCGGCTTTTTATTTATTGTTGCGCGGAACAGCGCACGCGACGGGCGTGTAATGTGTGCGTAGTCTTACGTTACGAGCATGGAGTCCGCCGTGGACTCAGCGTCAACCGCGAGCGAGGTGAGCGGCTCCTCTGGGGGTTCGCCGAGGGTAAAGGGTGTTTCTCCGGCGCGAGGGCTGAGCCCACCGCAGCTGCTGGCGCCGCGGCTGTCGCTACCGCCGCCGGGCCTCGGCCTGCTGGGCTCGCTGCAGATGATGCACCACTCGCCGCTGGAGCTGATGGCGGCGGCGCACCACCACGGCCCGCCCCGTTACGGCAGCCCGCCGCCCATATCTACGTCGGACCCTTCAGCAAACGAGTGCAAGCTGGTGGACTATCGAGGTCAAAAAGTCGCCGCTTTCATTATCCAAGGGGACACTATGTTGTGTCTGCCACAAGCTTTTGAACTATTCCTCAAACATTTAGTTGGGGGACTGCACACAGTGTATACTAAGCTAAAGAGACTGGACATAGTGCCGGTGGTGTGCAATGTGGAACAAGTACGAATACTGCGCGGGCTCGGCGCCATCCAGCCGGGCGTCAATCGTTGCAAGCTGTTGTCCTGTAAAGACTTCGACGTCCTTTACAGGGACTGCACCACTGCAAGGTACGTTTCATCAACTACACACAAAATAGCGTGTGAATGTGAATGTAAAGCCAATGTGTTGACTGTACCATTGTGCCCATTTTATTTTTCCCGTTAAAGGAACAACGTGATTTCTGTTTTACATTTCATGCGTATTATGTTCCTTCTCTGATTTTATTTGCCTTTTGACGTTGTACATTTATAACGATTGAGTGCTTATGTTTGTTTGTAGACATTATTGTGGTTTGTTGTGAAAAAATGTTTAAAATTAGTTTCTGTTCTTTTATATCTATAAGTTGTAGGGAAACTACCATTTATCTATCTATACCGAACCATACAGGTGCCAGGGATTTTCTTTTTGATGAATGAGATTATTCATAATAATAATAATAATAATAATAATAATAATAATAATAAAAAAAAGGGATATTAAATTTAGTATTTCCGTAGGAAGGTAATTTTGTTTTGATTCTAGTTAAATATTGAAATATATAAGGATCATAATATTTAGGCGTAAGAACCAAAAAGTTTTGATTAGCAACATGTACCCACCTATTGAATACCTATTCCTAACACTTGCTGTGGAGAACACCAAAATATTTTAGTTATTCTGTGTTTCGTATTTCTTTGGTAAGTGCTGCAAATCTGCTGGAAGGGCTCTGTGTTCCATTAATTTTTCACATTTTAATACGCGCCAAATATTTCCACCGGATTAAATATTAAAGTGGGCTTCGGCGACGGAAGGGTTAAATCCCTGTTAATTAGCGGCGGAGGCTTTAAATTTTTAAATAGTAATTTTTACAAACGCTAAAGTTAGATTAAAAAATCTTGTTTTGTTGTGCGAGCGCGCATCGCTCGTCCGGGCTCGTAGGCCTATATAGTGCTTTTAATATTCGACCCAGAAAGCGATTTTAAAAATGTAATGTCCGCGGGAAGTGCGCGTTTGGGAGACGTAAAGTTTAATTTTTTCGCTCGTATTGACGCTTTGTGTTTGTAATATTTAATGTTTGTTTAATGGTAAGCGGAAACGCTCGGGATGCGCCACCCGCCGCCAGGCCCGGCCCGGTCATTCCCAATACGTATTAAATGTTAACATAAAGTCACAATGTTCCTCGTTTAATTTTATTTCAACGGATGATATCATATGTAGTTATTTCAAGTTGGGCTTTATGTGTTTTTGTGATAAAGTGGGCACCTTATTGATATGAAGAATCTAAATACTACAGTTATTTTTGGTTAAACATATGTTTATTTTTAAATAGAAAACTATTGTAGTAGATAGTTAAATGCGACAGTTTATATTAACTATAGATACCACAGTAATACTTATATAAAGATTTAAACGAGATTTAATTTAGTTCGTTATTTGTACCTTTTATAAAATATGCCTATTTATAAAAATACAAAGAATGTTTTTTTAAACAGCCAGAATTGACCTTACTCGGTAAGGATAAATATTCACATCGTCTACTTCCAATGTTACTAAAGTAAGGATAAGATTTTAAAAAATAAAGGCCGCCAAATCCCGGCGGTCTTCAAATCCGGTTAATCTGTATTGACATGTTTCCACTATTTCGATTTCACTAATTCTTTCCATTAACGATTCTTCCTTGTACAAATAAATACAATGTTGAAAATACCTACCCACTTCTTAAAAAAATCAAAAACAAAAACTTTTGAATGTCATTAATATGAAGATGTTTTGCGAATAGATGTTGTACAATACCTATTGTAGGTACATACAATACCTATTGTAGGTACATACAATACCTATTGTAGGTACAGTACCTACTTATCTATTGTAAACTTAGATATTTAGACTAGAACTTAGATAGCTGGTCAAATTTTAATACAAGAAAGGACAATTATTATAATTGACAATTAAGTACAATAATTGATTAATGAATTTAACGGCTTTTTTTATTTATTAGGTATACTTATATCTATGTGGGTCGTAATTGGTACAATAAGTACACTACAGAATAAATGGAATTGGGACACGTCACTAAAAATAATGAAGTTGAATGTGCCCGATTAGGACACATCGACTTACATTAATCAAAATTATATACATATTTTTTTTCTTATGCACGGTGCACGGTATCCACGACGCACTGCGCAGATGCCTCTCGGGATGCACTAGGAAACGCGATATTTTTCAAAAACGGAACGCCCGCATTACAAAACGCAGTGTAAATAATAGGAGGACGCTCCTTTTCACGCTTCAATAATTGCTCGACAGCAGATAACCGAGTCCGGATCGAGTTACCGGAGTTGAAAACGGAACCGTATGGGCTGTTAGGACTTTGCCTTCTTTAACTCTTTTATCCGTGCTACATATTTTTAAAGTGCACTGTTAAAATATTTTTCAAAATTAACAATGAAGAAGAAGTAGTTTTTGATTAAAAATGTAAGAAGTATGAGTATATATCTACTAAAGTTATACTAAGTTAAAATGTAAGTGTAATACTAAAGTTACAATTGTATGACGTAGGGTCTACGTCATACAATAGGATCACACTATAAAAATAGGATCACACTTTGGGAATAATGAAATTGAAACTAAATTACAAGTGTGATTTTTTTTTAATTTTTAATTAATACTTAGTATAAATAACGTTTGCTAATTGTTTATCAAAATAAACGAAATTAGTATCTCACTATTTTTTCTAATCAATGGGATCAAGCACAGAGTTCCGTGCATTGTCTCTGCTACAAAGAGTGATGTACAATTACAGGGGTCATTAACACGACTTTTTATGGAATTTTCAGTTTTACGGCTCATTTTGATGGTCCGCCTTCAAACGGAGTGATATTTTGTAAATAAACAAAGCACTGAAATAACTGCCTCAATTACCTTTGTAGAGCCGGTAGTTGCGTCGGAACTTTTGAATCATTTTTTTGTATCCAGTTTCAGCTAAGATGCACTGTTTGAAGGTATGCTTGTACCACTCGTACCCTTGTATTAAATAACAGATAACTTTAATATCACCTACAGACTAGGGATGGTCCGAATTTTCGTATTTGTTTTGGTGAATATTCACCAATGTTCAAATATTCGGAATATTCTACACACATACTCGAATACTAATCGAATCGTAAAAGCCCAAATGAGTAATAGTTAAAAGAGGTGTTTAATAAACAGAAAAAATACTTCAAGAATCAACGTTTGAATAGTTACATACCTACCTAAATTTAATTTGTATTAAAGAAGACTGACCTTTAATTCTACTAAAATTACATCCTACTTTAATATGACAAGTGCGTCGGTTAGCTACGAGTACGAGTTGGGAATAATGAAGAAAACGATTTGTACTTATTCGCATTTGTATTTGTGAATAGTGATTCTTGTTCTTCGAAACGAGCCTCGCGCAGACGATCAGATTTCTATGGAATAGCATCTTGTTGTTGTTGTATTGGCTGCAGTCCAAATAGTTGTTCTCATTGAAATATTAATCCAAGACGTGCAGCGTCTGAGACAAGTATTGTGCCAGAATGGGTATAACTTGTATAACTTATGATTGTAATTCAATTTCTAGGAACTTGGCCGTCTCTAGTCTAGATTAATATAATGTAATTAAATCATTTGAAATAGGTAAATGGAAGAATTACTAAAATTATAATTGATTTAGTTACCTAAATGATGCAATAGCTCCTAATTTGTTAGGTATAGAATGAAGAATTGTACATGTAAATAAAAAATACCATTACCAATAGGGTTTATTTAATCTTTAATAATTTCAATAATTATTATTTTATTTATCCATAACCATAATCAGCCCTTTTAGTATGCCCTGCTGGACATCTCATGTACATTGTCTTATGCTTGAGGGATAGGTACATGGCCTTAAAACTGAAACAATGAACTATTTTAATTAGTAGATAAGATTTAATTTAGGTTTTTTTGTGTAACTAGATTACCGGTTTGTTTATGCTATTATAGTGAAATCAATCCGTGAGTCTTTAAAGTCACAAGTTGAAAGAGGATGGCACTACTGTGTTAAAGACGTCACTAATATAACGAAACTCTTCACTTGAAACATTGTCAGGCTCATATCTATTCATATTTCACCCGTGATTTCATCGTGATTCATAATGTTCATATATATTTGTAATTTCTCGCTCTTACTGTAAAAGTGCTTAGAACACTGTGTGTAATTAATGGATTTGATAGGTGACGGTTATTTATTCAAATTTATTTATTAATTATTAATGCAATTTAATTAAACACGTTTAACATTTTATTTTACACATAATAATTCTCAAGTTTGTTTATTTATTTATAAATAACTAGCGACCCGCCCTCACTTCGCTTCGGTTTATAAGTTTTTTATTTTACAATATTTTTTCAAAATTTCAGAAACATTACCACCGTATACATTATATTCGTGTAACTCTCACGGTTTTTGCAGCGCACGCCAAAATAGCTCGCAGATGGCAGAGTTTTTTCCGACTTACTTGACACTTATCGTTATATTTTGGCCAATTTACACAATATCTTTATAAATTAAAGCCTATGTGTTATTCTGATGTATGAGCTATATTATTGTAAAGTTTTATTAAAATCCATTGAGTAGTTTTTGCGTGAAAGAGTAACAAACATCCATACATCCATCCTCACAAACTTTCGCGTTTATAATATTATTAATTAATAGGATTTTGTAGTTGCTATTGCATTGGCCAGATTGTATTTACATTTCATTTCGTAGTTTAGATCAGTTTTTATATGTCATTCCGTAGTTTAAATCAGTTCAAACTGGTAGTATCTACCATTCGATTTTTTTAAGATTGTTTTTGATGTCATTTTGTACTAATTACACAGCGAACTGGCAACCGGCGGCGCCGTTGGACTGGCGCAGTTGCGATCGCGTTCCGCTCCTATCACGCTCCATTGCACGCTTTATCGACAATCGGACTAGACACCCACGCGAATGGAACTTTTCTTTCTAGATTTCCGCACATCGATTGCTTCATTCAATTCATTTACTCTAATCCGTAAGGGTGAATGTAACAGAAAAGGTCCACGAAACGCCAACGATACACTTTGTATAGGCACTTTAATACGATATTAGTCTTCTAAGATTTTTCACACATATTTTCCTTTCCACACCAATATGGTCACGAGCTGACCGATGTAGGTATATAACCCAGCTGAAACGTCAAGTAAAATAAATTAAGTATTAAACACGGGTTAAGGCCCGTTTTATAGATACCTATGTATACATGTTTGACTTCTTTTAAAGAATTACATAATTGAATAAGTAGTATATAATACCTACTAGAAATGGAGTCGTGAAATTAAAATCAAAATATCTTCTAAAATGACGAAGTTATAAGTTTTAAAATTCATAATTTAGAAGATGACCGCGCTACCGTATCTATCTACTAATAACGTCACCACCACAGTAGTAGGTACTATTACAGATAGGTACACGTGAGTAACGGAGATTACTGTTAACACCTTAGTTAATCCAATTATATAATCAAAATGTGTATTTTTTTTTATTAATTAAATCGTTAATCTAACTCAATCTGTCAAAGTTTCTTACGTCTATTGCTAAATTGAAACAATTAAAGTTAAATCAAACATTAACCAATTTAATGTAACCTAACTTAAACCAACCAATGACATTTGTGAATTACCTACCAAAATTTTGTTACACTTAGTAGGTATCTATAGAAGAATTTACATATCTTAGTTATTATAGACAGGGAGACTTTATTTTATAGATAGGATATACCTATATCCATGTATATATCCTATAGGATATGTATATACATGTTGGACAAATCTTACACCTCAAACTTAGCACATTTAATATAATATAATAACATTGCACTACTTCTCACCTGTCTAAAACGAAACATTATTACTTTGAGTATTGAATATTTACAGAAACTTAATAGTTTCAAAAATGGCAGCCATAATGTGATTGACAAGTAATTTTGTAAATAATATTGGTCGAAGTCCATCTAATTTAAACGGCTGATGTTTTGGTTTGGATCAGAATCTGAAATTATGAGAGAATGGAGCCTAACTTCAATAATGTAATCTACTTATTTCATTTACCAGTCCAAATAGAACCCAAGTTGTAAGCCAAATGACGGACAGACGTGGAGTTTTATGAATATTGATAGAAGAGGTAATGTAACTTAATTTAGCTTAGTTAGGTGCCGCCCAACCGGAATTACAAATAACGACGACAATTTGACGACCGATTAGCACACTTGGTAATGCCTCTGCCTGCTGTGCAAAAGGTTTGGGGATTCGAATCCCGGTCGGTAATCGACAAATGTTTGTTCGGGTCTGGGTGAAATGTTCGTCGTTCTGTCTCTGGCCCCACAAAAGCTGAAAAACTGTGGCATTATTAAAAAAAAACTATATTTGTAATAAATTGACTTAAAAGTAGGTAGATACTATTTTATTTCTTGCAATAAAAAATAATTTGTTGTAATTAAAGGTATACGTTACGAAAATGAAGATAGGTCGTGTAAACCTCAAATGAGAGGATTCTGGATGGGTTTGAATGGCAATGTTGGTATTTCTATTATTACATATTAATGACTAGCTAAATGCTTGGATGTCTTGGAACCTTTTTATTTATTATTTAAGTATTTACGTTTTACTATGTACACATTTTAACAAAAGACGCACTTCTGCTTTAAAACATTTTTTCAAAACCAATCTGGAATATCTATTTAGAGATACATACTAACTATGTATGGGGTTATGCAAGGAAAATTATAAAATTTGAATACTCTTAACTAGAAATTACTGGTTTGAAAAAATACATTAAAATATACACCCTATCTATACAATAGTAAAAACCGCGTCTTAGTAGTTCTTGAGATTACCGTAAACTTATGAGTTCATCAGACTAAAATGGCACTTTAATTTTCAACCTTTATTTTTGTTATTTATACATGTTGTATATGTATGTTCATATATGTATATTGAACAACATACCTTTCATCGCATCTCCCAATGTGCGTCTGTTCAATTCAAACGTTGACTGGTAGAGAATGCCTTAAAGTAGGGTTTTCCAAGCTACGGTCCGCAGGCCAAGTTCGGCCCGCGAACACCTGCAAGACTTAACTTTATTTTATAATTAAACAAAATAATAATCACATGATTTTATTCATTAAAGAACCACTGTCATATTGTCATCTAGTAGGTACTTAATGTGTAGGTAACATTAAACATTTTAATATTAATGAGATTTATGTGGGTGTGATTTTTCACTAACCATTGTTTGTTGGAGTTTTTTTGTGTATTTAATATTTCATAAGTAGCTTTGATATTTTTTTTAAAAATATCGCTGCAATGCAAATCAATCATTTCCATATGAAGTTTTGGAGAGAGGATTTCTAGGTCTTGGCCTTTGGGACTTTGTGGAACAGTCAGTGTTTTTTTTAAATAAAATAGGTGAAAAGCCACATAATTTGTTCAAAAGTATCTTAGTCGATGACAAATATGTTTATTTATTAACATATTTATTTTACTCTTCTTGCACTATATTGTACAGAGACGGACAGAAGCAATAAAAATACCTCATGGTATTTTTATTGTTATTGACTAAGATACACACATACTCCATTCCGTGTTATCATTTCCATTTCTATCCTATCCCACGCCACTCTGTCCCGTCCAATGCTAAAGAGTAGCTATAGAGTACATATAGGTAATAAGATAAGAGGTTCCTCTGATCTCATCTTATACATATTTATAATAAAATGATAACAAAGCCGTATCTGGACATGAGATATGTTTTGAGAAAGCCATTGCAGTGTAAAGTACGAATGATACAGAGCCCAAAACAATACTTGTTAGAATTATTGTGCCCGTCTGTTTGTCTGAAAGCACTACACACAAAAACTACTGAACTGATGTTAAGGAAACGTGGGACAATTATAGCTTCTGTACTGATTTAATATTTAGGTACTTTTTATCCTAGTCCGTTATAGAGTTATCACGGGAATTACTTGAAAGTTTCCGCGAACGAAGTCGCAGGCGCCGCTTGTTATATAATAAAAATTGAAAATTACTTCTTCTGTGTATCTTAATCCGTCAATATGCAACAATTATGAAAAGTGAAACATTCGTTCTATTTTATAGCATTATTCAATGAACAGTAACAAATAAACTCGAGAGGCTCAAGGAAGTACACCGAAGCAGTAAAGCGACAAACTGTTCCACAATGGGAATATCGTGGAGGCAATTTATTACGATTGATCAACAAGTAGCTGGGGAAGCAGATCTCAAACGGAACGAAAGTATGAACGCCGACAATCCAAAACGGAACGTACACCGATAAAGGACCCTCCTAACACAAACGAAGTGAGCAGTAGGAACGCACGCCAACATTTGAAATGCTCCCGTACAATTCGAAAAACGCACACAAGTGACACGGGGGAATCCCTCCGGCTAGACGGAATTATCTCGGGCTCTATTTCCGTTTCGCGTACTATTGAAATTGCGTCCCGCTCGCGCTTCGTATTGAGAATATGACCGTCTCTTTCTCATTCGGTTCATTCATGATTGTGGATTTGAATGAATTCGAAACGTGCTTTTCCTTCCCACATTTCCCGAACACTTGGGGAGCCGAGTCTGCGACGCCTGCACGCGTCGCGACAATTTTATTTCGTGTTCCCATCTATCACGGTTACATGCATGGACTCCCAAGTTTCCATTGTCGATTGATAAGTAAGTAACGTTACGGCAAAGACAGCAATGTAATGTTAGTAATTAAATCGTCTTTGGTTACGGTCAAAGAATCAGAGGTGCAGAAAAAGCAGGCGACACAATGAAATAACAAGCGCATTTAATTAAAATTCGCATCCGTGTTAGTTATTGTATGGTTAATGGAAAGTATCGCATGGCGTGTATCGCGGTGCGCCGGTAGCCGTTGTATTGTAACGTCTTATAATTGCCGTTCACCATGTGTTATGCTCTAATCATATTTAATTATACTCAGAAGAAGAAGTCATTGCTGTTTATCATGAGATGAACTGTTACAGATGTATAAACGCGCGAGAAAATGTTGGATTTAACGAGGCTGTTATGAAAGTACCGTCATGTCAACAGTTCCTAATGAATTTCGATTTTAATATGCAATTTATATAAAGTAAGAACTTTCTTTTCATACTTTATGGAGGTGATGAAGACTTGGCGTTAGACTTATTTTTGTTTTGTATTTTTAATTACGTATACCAATTAATCTGTTTAACTACTGGGTTTATTAATGTCTGTTATAATTGCACAAATTACTCAACGTGTTCGTAATATGCACAGGGCGATAGTGCTAAGGATTATCAAGTTGAAACTAATTAACCGTGGCACTTAGACATGAAGTAACGCTTCTTGCTACTGCAAATAATGCTAACACGTAACAAGGACTAATCTAATATTTGGTTCTACTCATTTCCTCCTTCATAACGCATCAGCCTTGCAATTAAGAGAGCTAATGCCGCCAGCTACAGCCAGCTAGGGTACCGTGCTACAGAAACCAAATTTGTACCTGCTCAAAGTGTACATTGAGCATGATGTACTAGTTGTAAATTGAGCATGTGTAAAGCATGTGTTCTAGCGTTTTAGTGGCAAATGAAACACTTTGTTGTTCGTCAATAAATTTTCATTCGTTTTAACCAATTTGGTGGCGTTAGAATTTCTGCATCCTCCAAACAATAGACAAACGAAAAAAAGGTCAATGCTTGATTGATTAAAAAGAAGTAAAAAAAAGTATTTCATGCCGCCTGCTCATTACTACATCGGTGACATAGGATTGATAGGTAGGTATACGATGTTATTACCTACCCGAACTATATTTTAAAATAAAAAGAATAAAGTAATAAAAATGCATATGAAGGGTTAAGAGGAGGCCTGAGATGTCATAGGCTGTATCGAAACTAAATGAAAATTGAAACTTCATTAGCATTATACTACCTAGATCAATCAAATGAATTATTATTGTTTCAATTAAACGGTGCGTTTCATTAACGAAGCGTCAAGTAGTAATTTATACCATTCTATCCATATTAGACTATTAGCTTGTCATATTTTTAATGTAAATTTGCATTATGTGTGAACATTACAAGTCATACACAATTAAGTTACTTTTTTCACTCTGTAGACACGTAAGGCAGAGGAGTACGTTGTTGTAAATCCAATGCAGATTAGTATCAACACAATGGGAGGCGGAAATGCAAGGAAACTGACTTTTTGCACGACTCGCTCCACTCCCCATTGTGTGAATAAAACAAGATAATTGTCAGTAACTAATAGTTTATTAATATGATAAATATTTTTTCCCATTAATACAATATTTACCCACTTACAATTAATTGATGTGTGTATTGAAATATTTTTGTATTCTTAAAAGCGATTAAAGTTGTTCATTACGACAATTTTAACTGATTTGATTAATTACGTTCTCGATTATCCAAGATATTTACAAAGCATATTTACCACTTTAGTATTTAGAAAATTCGGTCAAGAGCGTGTCGTGCACGCACTTGATAGGTTCTGTAGCAATTGCAATATAGTTACCTACATAATATTGTTTATAATAGAGCTTTAAATTTCGTTCGTTCTATGAAAACTATTCCAATTTTTTTTCAGAAATTATCTTAGCTTCAGTGTCCTTAACAAGTGCTCAACTATTTAGTACTAAGAGTTTTATAACGGTATTTAAAAGGTGAGAACCGTCTTGATAGCGACTTGTAAAGGATAAATATCTATCGATTGGTTTTCGTTCTAATTCGGGCTGTGAAATCTATAAAGAAAACACTTATTTGAACCGACGCATTGTGACTATCATCGCTACGCACTAAAGACGACGCGTGAATGTGGAAAGTGTTCATGGTTCACGCCAACCCTTTGTTGCGGACACAACTTACCCACTCCAACCGGGAATCAAGCCATGAAAGCGCGAGAACGCCACCAAAACAATCCACTCTCGCGCTCACGGCTGTTCGCGGGGCTTCACGGCGTGAGTCTAGAGCCGGCTTTAGAGTTTAAAAAATATTGTTATAATGTATGGGTATGACGGGGTTCAATTTGCACCGTATTATTCTACCTGAATAGTATTTATCTTTTGTAGGATTACACTGTATTATTTTTGATTCAACTGTTGAAAAATATATTCGTCTTTTGAGAAAAAAAAAAATTTATTTATTTCCCATTATTTATTTATTAAACCGGAAATTAATGTATGAAATTTATATTAATATCGATAACAACAGAAATTGTATCAACCTCGGAGTGTACGAATATATTTCTAAGAGCAGAATAAATAATACTTATGTAATTTAACAACTTGTTATTTTTTTTTTAGTTTACTATGTTATAGATAAATAAGGGGATTACCGCTACTTCAAATGGATTAATGAAAATGAAGAAATCCTGCCAGGCACCTTCGCTAATTTTAATATAATTTATCACATTCACCAGAACAATAATGTTAATAACAGTAAATACCCGTAACATTTTCATCATTTTGATTACTAAAGAGCTACTTTCCGGGACATCGGCATATTTTTTCAATAATTTAATTCTTTTTTAGGCGAAAGAAATAATTTTTGCTCATCCAGAAAGCGTTTCTAGCTTCACTTATGTGATTTGTACTTACAAAACTCACCGACAAGTATAACAGGTCGTAAATGAGAATTAGATCATATTTTTTTCATAACTACGCTAAGATTTCTTTATATAAAGGCACATGCCCTTTATATAAAGAAATCTTTATACCTAAGTGGCATACCAACCATCAGGCATTTTGAAAATTCTCGATTTTGCAGCCGCGAACCAAACCTAAATAAATTGACAGAAACCATCAAAGTTAACAAAAAATGTTCTAAAGCCAAAATTTGTAAAACGTCTAGAAACCGAGACAATATTGAAAGATATAACTTTGACCTTGATTATCTCAATTCCGAGACGTTTTAGGAGATTTTACTTAAGGGTATTTTTTGTTTGTTTGACCGTCTTCTATCGATTTATTAAGATTTGTTGGCGGCCGCACAATCGAGAACTTTTCAAAATGGCGGTAAGTAGGTGTGCCAGGCTCCATACAAAAATATCCCAATCGTTTTGCGTGCCCTCTCCAGGCTAAATACGATGTGCCATACATATCGCCGGCTGCTGTACAAGTTCCATTTAAAGCGTAAGCATGATTTTACACTACGGAACCTTAAAAATCGAGACTTGTAGGTTGATAGAATGAAGTTATTAATAGTAAGAGATCGCACAAGAAACGCATTCGCACGATTATTTCATTATGAAGTGATACTATACACTCTAGTTTACTGAGGTTTTGCTTTATATTCCCATCGTACAATATCAATTTGTTTAATAGATTCTGTTTGAATTGTATCACTTTTACAGTTATTTCGTATTAGAGCTGATATGGCGCTAAATAGAACAAGTTGATTACCAAACTATACCAAAGAGATGTTTACCAAAAAGAATTAACCAACGAATTAACTGTAATGTAACAGAAAATATCCTCATATGTATTGCATACTTTTAATTATATGTTTTATTTATTTTAATAGTCACAATTATTTACAACATTTAATGACAAAATAAAGTGTACGCAAGTTCTAAATTGCAAGTGAAATATCCAAGTTTTAATTCTACGGTAATTTAATAACGAACATTTTAAAGTGAATAACTTGAAATTTGAATTATGGAACTACTAGCTTTTGCCCGCGACTTCGATCGCATGGTCCGCATGAATAGAAGCTTGTGTGTTAATCCAGACTGTAACCTTGTATCAGTCTATAACGTACCACTGCAAGAAACAGACCTCTCTAGTAAATCACTTGGGGGTTTCGGGCCATAATCTACCACGGGGGCCCAGTGCGGATTGGTGGATACACATACTCGAGATTGTTTTTATTTTTTATTCCTCTAGCATGCGCGATTCCTCACGATGTTTTCCCTCGCCGCCGAGCTAGTGACATTTTTTTTAAAATCCGTAGGAACTTAAGTAGAAACTTAGTGCTACGGGCCGAGTCTAGTATAGATAGGCTATCGCCGTTCTAATCCAAATTTGCTAAGTTTCAACGAGATCGGTTCAGCTGTTTTCACGTGATTGAGTAACAAACATCCAAACTTTTGCATTTATAATATTAGTAGGATTGGAAAAGAATCTATGTAACTAAGGATATATAAGTAGTAAATAAAAAGTTGAAATATCGATCGTGGAAGTATCAATTGGCGCAAGGCACATATCAGTACGTACCTACTTTTAGGACGAATGAAAAAATGTTTTTTCTTATAAAAACACTTTATAAGCTTATTAATGACACAGTTATAGTTTTAACAGTAAGAGCTTTAAGATTTTTAAGTACCTTAGTAAAAAGTTGTATTTACTCATCTGGAAAAGTAGGTACCTATTGGTTTGATTCCACGATCAAATTTGTAGTTTAGATTAGAACGGAGAATGATTATTTACAGAAGAAGAAAGCCCGACGAAATTAGTTTTGAAATTATACCACTAACTAGCGAACAAATGGAATCGTTTACAGTTTATAACGTTAACGAAGCAACAAATGAGATAAGGGCTACTTAAGGGGCCCGTCTTAGGCCCTCGTTAAACTCTGATATACGATTTATAATAAAACATTCGCAACAATTTAAAAAGGGATTCAATAAAAAAGTTAGTAGGCGTAGCAAATATCAAATGTGAGGTCGCAAGTTGCCAGCATCAAAAAGAAACGATAGTAAATTGCGTTTTATAACTCTTAAGTTATTTGTTTTATTTTCAATTATATTCCGTGAGTCATTTAACAATTTTATGCAGTGGTCTTAACATTGTTGGAAGGCAAACGGAAAATAATGGCAATGCCAAAAAGTTGCTGAATTTACATATGGATTAGTGAACTTATTCAAATTACTCGCCTAAATAATTAATAAATAGAATCATTTGAATAGTCCCTAATTAATTATATACCTAGAATTGCATAAACATGTTTTATAATGGCAGGGCTACGGGTCAAATGTCTAAACCTACAGAGACATTTTAATTTACATCATAATCGTTAAAAGTTTTAAGTGTCATCAGAGTCATCACACAGGTCGATTGCGATGGAACACGTCCTTTGGTGCAACACTTTAACATAACAAGAATTTAATAGCATTAAATTAAAAACGCAATTAAAATCTGCGAATATTCAAATCGTAAACAATCGCAACGACACTATATTCTTAAATTTATTTTTTTATTTTTGTTTTCCAACATTTTAGTACTTGTCAAGTCTCTGTAAGATCACTTTATAATTTATCCTGTAGAGTTGTGGACACTGAGTAGATATCACTGCGTATATCGATATCACTGCGTATCACTGAGTGCACGCTGCATTCCCACAGCCGCTTGGCGCACTCGACTGGCTACGTTACCACTCTCTCACAGAAGACTACCTTGAACTGTACTGCATATCCTACTTTATCGAATTTCCCCAAAGTATTATACTTACGTGTTCGGTAGTACTTACGTGAGTGAGATATGTCAGAGCCCATTCGCATCCTATCGTATTCCTCTTAAATTTTTTCAACGCTTTCTCTCAATCCATTCTTTATTCTGCAAAGGTAGGCATCAACGCATCTGGGCGCGCGCCAACGTTTATCATTCTAGATAGATGTTGGCATGTATCGCGGATGTCTATGGACCACAGTATCCACTTATCATCAGGTGTAGGTACCTACTGTATGCATGTCTGCCGCCTTATTCTATAATAAAAAAAAAACTAACTGTTATGGGCATTAATTTACCTTAATCGTGTGTGATAGATAGCAGATATCTTCTGGGCGTTAGAAAGCATGAGAATGAATGAATTAGAATGATTTTACAGAATTTCTAAGTACCCATAATTTATATATATTATATATATATATATATATATATATATATACAAGTACCATAAGTATATATATATATATATATTGTAGTGTAGTCAGTGTGGTTCGCGTCAACAAAGTAGCGGTGGTAGTGTCATAAAATGGCCACAATCGTCAGAGGTACGCCAGCCGCGCCTTGCACTCCGATTAAAAGATATTTACTGCCGATATAAAATTATTTCATTTCGACATTGGACACATTTATAATAATTATCGTCGCCGCACTTAAATAACTTTGTTTCCAGTTTATGGCTTGCAGAGCTTGTAAACATCTATCCATAGGTATTCCAACTCTGTTCGCGGGAAGGTAACGACTTAGGTTGTCCGTGTAACTAACTTTTAATGACGCACCTACTTGTTAAAATGTAAATTCAACGTGTGATGTAGGTACAGAGAAACAGTGTTGCTTCCACAAAAGTCTTAAACGAGTCATGTTGTTGAAGATTTGTCAGATAGCTATCAAAATTATCGATTCCACGAGCGTGAGTGAAAAATCGATAGCGGTCCAGATGCACAAAAATGGGGCAGAGGAATCGATTTGCCCCACATTTTGGCGGTCTAGCGGCCGCCGCCGACGAGGGTAACGCTCGCGATAAGGGATAGTGCCCCCTCCAGGGGCGGTGGTGCACCCCCCGACCCCCTCGATAATATTTACCGCCCCCCGGCTATACTTACGCCCCTCAGTATTTACGGGTTAGAGAAAAACAAGGGTACTCGAGCTTCGGAAGGTGCAACGTAGATTTTAATCCTTTCTGATGTTTATGATTGATGGAGGATTTCGCGATCGGCGTTGCGCTGATGTTGATGGATTCTTTATGATTCCTTGTTGCTTATTGCTCTAATCGCGGATCGTGCCAACGGTCTCGTTTTTATGATTGCTATCATTGAAACACGAGTATAAATTTGTTTCTCCTCATCAGAATTATGAAACAACTTAGGAAACCCTAAAATATTATAATATTGTAATATTTAAACCATAATAATAATCAGTCAACTAGTAATAGTATCCAGCTACGTGTAAACCTAGTGCTCAGTGCATCTTCAATTTAGTCGTTGGAAAACGTGGCGTTGCATAAAAACTGGTGAGATACGTGACGACGCACAACACCCCTTATTTTGTATCTACCTATTTTTGTTTTGCGTCACAAACCTGAGATTAACCGTCGAGTGATAATTCTAAAGAAATGCCTGCACTCAGAAATTTTAGGTGAATAATTGAATCGTTTTTACCTAAAGCCTGTCTCCAAACTGTAAGGATACCTAATTATTGTTTACTTAATTAATTTTCCGACCTCACAAGAAGCGCCATTTCCAAAACCATATTTCCCAACTGACAACAACGTTAAAATAATATCAAACAATAGTTGTAAAATAATCAATAATAATCAAGTTCATAACGTATTCATTTTGAAACGCCGCTGGCGCCATCTGTCAGTCAATAAATGCTCTTTAAAAAAAACTTAATTAGACTGCTTTCAAAGACAGAGTTACATCAAAATAACCGCATAGAAGCACCTGTCAAAATTACGCAAGTGGTTTCTAAAACTGTTGATGCTCTTATAATAGAGTTTATAGTTGCTTGCCCTGCAAATGTAAGGACGGTAAATGTAAGTTGGTCAGGATGTAATGTGGTGATGATGGGTAAAGACGTCACTCAAACATTGACGCGTGCCCAATAGCCCGTGTGTCCACACTGGTATGTCAGGGTCAAAAGACTAATTATTATTTTCATTGCCACAATATATATTGGGTTGCTTGAACATTTTATTCGCTGTGCTTCTTAAAACATAAATTGTCTATTCACATTAGAACTAAATTACTTATTTATAATTTATTAATTTTCCAAAAAGGTACCGGTTGGCAAAGGATATTTTAAATAATTTTATTTTTAATTTCATTCTTAACATAACCGCATTAAAATTACTGTTTTGTTGAAAAAAAAAACAATTGTAGGCAAAAACTCAACTGAAGTGAAACATATAAGTTAATTTATTTATAAAAGCGTTATATTACCTGTTAGTTACGTTTGAACCGGAGGAAATTAAGTTTGGGGAATTGAAACTAGTCATTGTTCTTTTAATTGCGGTCAATTTGTGGCGTTCTAGACGAAATGTGCTGATCATTGTATATTGTAGGGTAACGGCTGCCTTCCAACGTTTTATTAGATGTAAGGGCGTATTGTGTTTAACATAAGTTTTATGGATGCGATATGAAAATATACAATTATTACATCTATCTGAAATATTAAATTTCTATGTGAATCCTACTTTTGTGTTCAAAACTTTTTAAAAATGTGTACTTTTTCGATAAAATCAAATAGCCGACATATTAATTCCCATCACTAGCTGCACATTTTGGGACGTGTTTTAATAATTTCATTTGAAATATCATTATAGATATCAAAGAAAGGGTTGCACAGTGGGCCGACTGCGCGCTGACTCGCACAAAACGCTCTATCTGCATATGCCCTCTGATTGATGTGGCCTGTAATTATTTAGACGCGTTAATAACACCGCCGACGACGGCCGCACTCTGTTTCTGACTTAAGACGAATGAAATGAGAAATTCTATCGGACTCTATAATAGAGCTTATTGCTTTCTGATGTTTTGTTGATTGAGCGAACAGAAATTGCTATTAAGTTGAGAGTTTTATTTCGCATTTCAGATTTCATTTTTGATTAGATATTCTCCAGTTTATAATTAACATTAAAAGCAGTTTTATATTTTGTTTTATTTAATAATATGCGTTTAGATAATTATAATGTATACGCAGTGGACAAAACCACACCCATACAAAAATGTAAATACGTAGGTAAGCCACACCCGAGTTGTAAACATTTTCATAATAGCAGAGTATCGTGGATTTATTTACATAAATGGCCACCACATACAGATTGTCTTTATGTTTTCTGTGCGTGCGACCCCAACTCAAACGAATCAGAATATTAACGTAAATAGCAATGGCGGAAAAAAAGCTATTATGCAAATGAAACATTTTGAGGTAAATACAAACTGACGTAATGCGTTGTTAAGAAAGGAATAATAAATCGTTTTTGTTGGTGAGTTTATTAGATTATTTCTTTGCCTAAAACGTCCCTTGGCGATGTGCGTGACTTAATTGGATTTTATTAGGTTTACTTACTTATTGATTTCGTCCGTTGATGTAAGTACCAGTAGTACAGGTATGTGCTTTTTGAGTGAAGAAGACTTTACAAGTATTCACTAGCCGAATCTTTCTTAGTTTTTTTATCGATCAAATACTTATACTTTTCTTATTATTAAATCAAACAAATCAACAAATCAAATTGATACAACTGAACTAGTGAAGTAGGCAGATTATTGAATAAGTCACAATGTAAGGGTAGTTAGACAATACTTCCTGCAAACGCCATGTGGCACAGGCAGCATAAAAATAACCCGTGTATTAATTTCGCCAAAATAAAAAATGAAATTGGCATCCATTGAGATCCTAGATATGAATACGTTATGATATACATTATTACGTTTAATAACAAACGGCTGTTGAGTGCCGAATATGCTTACGTCATATCTGAACGGGAACCGAATAATAGAGTTCGCTTCAAACGTTTAGCGAACCCTCGAAAATTGAAATAAAAAAGAACCATTCGAGATGTAACAGCGATATGATTTTGCACTTTTTATTTATTTCTGTTTGCGTGCGTGTTTTTTAACACTGGGCGGGCGGTGAAGAGCTACGAATCGATTGGACACATTGAAATTACTGGTCTGGTGTTACGCAACTTTGTCGCTTCCATTGATAATGTCGTTTAATACGGTCAAAAGTGGAGCTCAAATTGTTTGCACACGTAATTTAATGTCCAAAATTATAAGGTGCAGAAACCATTATTACTATTATTAGGTACGGCATTTATAATATTTATACGCCTTTAAATTTTCGAATATAACTAGGTTTTTGTAGTCCTATAGATTATTGAATTTAATCAAAGACTTGTCACACTAATTAGGTTTGCTTATGGATGTACTTGTGACTAACGTTTATGAGATAACTACTAAGTATCATATACGTATTTAAATTGTCACTGGCTCGCGTTAGTGGTCTAGAATTTTAAAAACAAAAATCTAGACGTCTAATACCAATCAGTAGGTACTGAGTCCGCGAAATGGAACGAAAATCCCTCCTGTTGGGAAGGGGTTATTGGGAAAGACATCTCTATTAGCTTCCATATTCGCCAAACTCGCCCCTATTTTTTAACATTACTGTAATTACAAGCGAGATTAATGCAAAATGACTCGGATGTATCTATATACATATAGGTATACAGTACACAATCCAAATTGTACAATACTATACAAAATGTATCTATCTACTTTCTTTTAGTATAGGTATGATCGCACAAACAAGGAGGCATATATATTAATTTAAAATAATAATAGATAAACTAGTTTGATTCTGTTGTAGAGAATATTTGTTCCAAAGCAAAGTCGGTCCAGCTTTCTATTATCCTCAAAATTTTATTTTAAAACGGCAACCATTTTGTATTCGCAATGTTCAATATTCTCCGAAGAACTCAAAATATTCGGACATTTGGACGGAGTCCCCCCAATCGTAAGAATGTGATTAATTAAATAAAATGAACAGCCCTGGAAAGAAATTCGCCAACCCTTGGCCAAGCGTTTTTTATAACAGACATATCTCATTTTGTTTTTAGGGGTGTAATTGACTGGCTGTTAATTTTATTTTAATTTTCTGCTGCGAGGAATTTATGAATTTATTTGTGTTTATTATTTGTAGGTACGTACATATCTAGCAAATTGATTTTAGAGGTCTTGACGACAGCAACAACAAAGAGTAACAAATCAACCAACTATCACACACTGCTTTTGCTTAATTACGTCTCATTAAATATGGAAATCAAAGTCAATAAAATAGACGTATCTGTACAGCCAATCTAACACAAACAGGATAGAAACGGTGCTAATTCACAACAACGTAACATTCGCTACTCATATTTCCAATTAAAATTCCTATACATATGCATTGCTCGAATCAGATATCTCTATTGTCCATTGAATAGTTAGCATCGTACACGTACAACTGTATTATGCATTTCTAGCGATTGCTCATTGAGTGCGTGTAAACAAATACTAGACTTGTGCTGAGTACAGCACGAGTAAATGTAATGGTGACACGTCCATCCATTATATATTGTATGATATAGGACTCAAATTCAATTTGATCGAGTCATTTTGAAAAGTAACGGTATTACTTTTTTAACAATTTGAAATATTAAATTAAACTTATTTTATACTTAATCTCACAGAAGACTACTTACCGTACCTACCGTGTTTACGTTGTGAGAGTTGTGATAGGCAGCGCATCCGGGGGTGAGCCTACGTTTGTTATTCTGCACTGATGTTGGTATTATCGCTGATGTCCATGGGCGACAGTATCCACGCACCACTAGACGAGCAAGACTGTCAGCTCGTCTGTCACTTCCTGTCTATAAAAAAGAAATTTGCACATATGTAACCATCATTGTATATTTAGCAATATAAAATCAGTAATGTGGATAGTTATCTTTATTCCTGATCCTGTATTCCTGATAATGGAACTCAATTTGTGTATCGTAAAGACATAACTGATGTTATCTTGTTTTGGAAATTACTGTTTCGATCGAAAAATAAATAAATAAATAACTACATACTATATCGCAATATACCTACTCCTTGGTGGTAAATCACACAGGAGGCAGGTTTTTTATAGATATAACAATAAAGATGAGTGGCAATTTTTGTATGTATATTTTATTTAACATTTTACGATTTTCACGTTTCGTATACACATTTCCGTATCCACCCATTCAAACACACACTCACACACTAACACAAGTAACTTGTTTTGCACACTACCTATATATTTTAGTTTTTTTTGTTATTTAATTATTCTTAGTGTGCTCATCGATATATTGTTATGTCTATCTTTGTAATGAATTCTAAATGCCTATTTTTCTTACTTTAAACCTGTGTAAGGGGAGGCACTGGCTTTCAAGATATAGATTTTAATATACATAGTTTGTGAGTTAGGGGCTCACTAAACAAAATCTGGTATGTAAAAATTGAGAGAAATAAAGACAATTTCAATTTCCATATTTATATATACCTATTTACTAATTTAGTACTGAAGTAACTAGTATTTATAATATGTATTGGAGAAGCTACTTAGTGCACAGTATACTCATTACTGGTCGTATACTCACAAGGTGAATGACTTCACAGAATCTATGTAATCACTAATACACAGCACAGCCTCTTAGCAAACAAGATTACTGATACATCCTGCTACCCCGGTGGCCTAATCCATGCGTAGAGCTGCTTATCATTCGGATATGAGGGAAAATTTATGAATGACGCCTTTATTGCATTCTTTATTGTTTGTCACACAAAAGCGCCGCGCTTTGTTCCAAATTCTTTATCAAGAGAAAAATTATACTGCCTTTGTAGTGTAATCAACAGATGAGAGTCTTGATGCAATGTCTTTGTACCTTGTTAGTTTATGGAACACATTATATAACTTTAACAATACATAGTCAATTCGGTGAGAAGAAGTTTTATGGCTATAAGTTCTGTGGCTATTTTCGTAAAGAAGGTATTCCGTAGTATTCCAAAAATCAGTTCTAACGTGTATCTACGGGATCAGTTATCTTTTAGAATCTGTCTTACACTTTTATTTACACAATACATACTTAAGCAGGTATTAGTATTGACTAAAAATAGCCAAAATCTGTGAGAATGGGTATTATTTATGAGCAGTTCAGTAGCTATTTTCAAAAAGAAGTTATATCTGTAGTATTTGAAAAATCAGTTTAATGTATAAGAGATCAGCTATCTCTTAGAATCTTACACTTTTGTTTACAATACTTAAGTTGGTATTAGTATTGATTCCAGAAGTTGGTGTAAATAATGATGATGATGCAGAAACCTTCAAAATCGACCCAAAAGTAAAACATGACCTTAAATGGTTTATGTTTTTCTGGAAAGTTATTCTTATTCTACACCAATATGCATACAGAGTTACTTACGATTATGCACACATTCGTACACATCTTCACATACACACCCACCCTCACTCACTCACACATAAACAGACACCCACGCACACACCTTCACATACACACCCACTCACTCACACACAGAGAGACACCCTCACACACCCCTTTCAAACACACACACACACACACCCACACACAAACACACACCCACACACACACATATATACCTTTCGGTACTTTCAGTTAAAAAAAGGTTTGATATATTTATTTTTGTAAAACATTTTTAATGTAATTACCATCCAAAGATTATGCCAACAATTGACCAATCTACACAATATGTGATAATCTGAATAAAATAATCTTATTTACGATAGGCATTTATAATTTTGCTTAAGATTTTCAAATTTAAAATTTACTTATTTCACAAGATTATGTATGAATTATACATAGGCAATAATAATAATAAACAGTATACTTAAAAGTATTTTTTATTTTGTTTAAAGTAATAACATCACACTCAATGGTTCACATTAGGATTCTCAGTGTCGTGGATCCAGAAACACATACAAAGACGAACACAACACATGAACCACCCAGATCCGAACAAACACCTGTCTACAAATGTTTGTCCGACCAGGAATCTAACCCGGGAGCTATTGCACAGCATGCAGTGTCATTATCAACTGGGCTAATTGGCCCAAGTGGCTTAGCACAATGACATGATTCATTCATGCCGCGTTTAAGTAGCTGTTCTCTATTCAAGTAGGACCATGCAATTGTTTGTATAAGAAATAGTTTGATACGGTAATTCAACTTCCGTAAGTCGAGATAGCAGTAGTGCGCCGGAGTCGACTTGTCTACCACCGAATAATCTACTTAAATAATGTTCTTAATGTAGGTATTCTAAGTAATTCTATGTTAATACTTAATAAATAAATTTTATAACGAAAAGTAAAATAATAAGTTAATTCAATTAATCAGCTTTTAGTAGAATCAGTAGATTTTTTTTTTCTTTTTATAGGTCGATGGTGCAATTAGCACATTCTGCCAGTGTCAAGTTTTCTTCGCAATAAACAATAATAATTTTAAAGTCTAAAACGTATCCTGTCAAATGTCCAGTCCCGTCGAAGTAAGTCAGGAGTCGCTCAGTAAAGTGATAGTAAGTTTACTGAGGACAGAAGATGACTCCTTGGGGCACACGAAAAACGCAGTCCTATGCTTTTATTTTATGCACAAAAAATACTTAATAATATATAACACAATAAACTATCACTACTATATCTCAAAATACACAATACACATTTTTTTAGTAATCAAACAAAAACTCAACTTCACTTCTCAAGCTCCCACCAAAAAGTCCCCGTAAATCGTAAGCCGTAATCAGCCCTTTCATCGTCCACTGCTGGACATAAGATTGTCCTCATGCACATTGTCTTGTGCATGACAGATGTTTTAGCCTTAAAACGCCACGCAGGAAAGCGAGTCAGCGAGTCCACTGTTTTAGAAGTCATGTAGTTCTTCTGGGCTTTGTCATCGCTTAGTTGATTTTTACGACAGCCACGGGAAGAAATAGGAGTGATTCCATTCTAAAGCCGGCTGACACCGCACGGCAATTAATTATTTTTAATAAAATACAAATGGAATTCCCACGCCATGTCCAATTACTTCATAAGACTGCAATAAACATATCTTTATTGGTAATATATAATAAAAATAGGTTAATTGGTAGGTTCATGCAGAAAATCATTCGCACGGATACTGATGTAATTATAGATAGGTAACAATTCCGTTATGCAATCTTTCAGCAATCCTACGTTTTGCCCCAATAAGTAGCACCTAGTGGCGATGTTTCATTGGCTACACTGAAGTATTTATTTACGAAATGCTCTTAGAAATTTAGAACAAATCTTATTATCTTGTGAAAGTGTGTAATTCTGTGATCACGTCCGATCGGATCCGTTTAAAACAATGAACAGTTGAATTTATTAAATGCACCGTGGTGCGTCTCTAATGTTCAGCCATGAGATAAGGCCATGGCAAATCTGTTACAGTTAGAAAGCGATGAAACAGCCATGGAATTCCAGGATCTGCATTGAACTGATAAATTCCTGCGGACAATTAAAATTCAGATAAATGAGGAAATGTGACGTAAAGAAATAAATATTTTGCAATTGTTGTATAATAAATTGTTTTGAAAATGTCAATCAACATAATATTGGTTTTTGGTACTGTATATGGTGCACGTGAAGAATGGAATGGTTTATCTCTATTCAAGGTAAAAGAACAGGAATGTTCGTAGTTGTTGTTATTACTAGGCGAAATCCGCTTTCTCAAAAGAGGCTGCCGTGAAACGTAAGTAAGTACTATCATAACATACGAGTAGTAAGTACTTCGAAAATGAATAAGTATCGCCAGAGTCTACTTCTTATTCAATGCCATACCGACGAATAGAAATAAATGAAATAAGCGAAGTCTCTTTTCTCTCATACCGTTACCTCCCATCTAATTGCATCTCATCATAACGGGTTGAGAATATAATAGGATAAATGAAACTACTTATCCAATATGTCCTTTACTTTTTATTCCTGTTTACTCTCTAATCTCCATCTTCTTTTTTTTAAGATTTTAAGTTTTACTCCTAAATCTTCAAACGTAAACGTAGGGGGTGTGTCGGTGTTTGCTACTCTTGACTGATGTTGGCATACATCGCGGATATCCATGGGCAATATTATCCACTTATCACAAGGTTTGTGTGCTTTCTATAAAAAAGTTTGTTAAAGTTTCTAAGACATGTCGAGATAATAATAATATAATGACACGTCTGTATGTCAGTTTTGACACATCGAAAATGCTTCTGTCATCGATCGTAACATGTCGATTCAATGATCACAGAGGCGTGTGAAGTGCATATCGAATATTAATACCTAGTTTTTAACTCACAGGTTTGAGCGGCATAATTACGTAATAAAAACCGAGGACAGTTTTTATTGTGACTGATAACTATGAGCGAGTCTCATTTGTCTTCCCTAGTTAGGTAGTATTTAGGATTCAGCACACATATGGGGGCGGCGATAGCCTAGGAGTATCTATACTCGACTCACAGTCGTGTGATCGTGAGTTCAAATCCTCGACGCGTACCTCAGAATTTGTAAGTACGGATTCCACCGGTGGTGGAATTGCGGCCCGAACCCCCCCCCCCCCCGCCTTCATTTTCTAAAGGAAGCCTGTGCTCTGCAGTGGGACGTTATAGGCTGATACAATTTTACAAAAATTGGGATAAAAAGAAACTTCCTCTGCGGTTATCTAAAGAGTCTTTTCCCAATAATATTATAAATGCGAAAGATTGGGTGTTTGAATGTTTGTTAGTCAATCAAGTCGAAACGGCTGAATCGATTTCGCTGAAACTTGACAAATAGGTGGATTGTGATTCGGATTAACACATAGGCTAATTTTCATGTAGCCTAAGCGAACGAAGTCGCGGGCAAAAGCTAGTTTAATCAGAAGTAATAATAATAAACCCGTTTTACGAGTATAAATAGATATACTTTATTGTACACGAAAACGTACATATAAGAAACACGAAATTACAAGTAATTAGAAATACAATCGCTACAGCATTTTCTTCCATGCCACCTTTGGCTGGTAAGAAGAAGTTTGTAGACGAATAATTACATAATTTACAAATATTTTAATGTAGTTACATACCGTCAGAATCCTCAACTAAATGTGTTGACCTATTAATTTTTGACTTTATACCTATAATCCACCGATGCGACCAATTAGAAACCTGTCTTAGCTTTTAAATTCCAGTAACTTACTTAATAATATTTTTATAGTTGCAGTTGTGCACTAGTTATGTAGTAACCAGTAGGAAATGCAATTATCCGCGATGCCTCCAAGTCACTCAAGCATGTAACCCCTTATCTCTGTTGCATGTTTTTTCAATATGCAATCCCAGACAATCACGTTGCTTTATCTGGCAATCAGAATTCTCAGTAATATTTTCCATTCGTTTTAATTGTACAGTTTCGTAACTAGCCGGTGGTTCTTCGTGTCAATTCATTTGCGAATTGCTAATTCACAAAGTCGATGCAGTTGGTTAAAGATGCAATGCTGATATTTTGTATGGCGTGAATAGGCCATACAAATTACAGTACAAAATTATAAATACAAATATAATACGATTCAAAATAAAATACCAATGCAAAATTATAAATAACAAAATAAAATACAAAATTACAATCATCTAAATAGGTGATTATGGACTCTTGGAAATGTAACAAATATTGTTAATAAGAAATTAAACTTAAATCAGTCGAAATAATAACTTCAATAAACAAAATGAAGAAAATAGAGCAACATCTACCATAAATAACATTCGTGCAGTTCGTTTGACATTAATGCCAGTTTAAAGATTTAAAGATGTTTTCTATTTTTTTAAGAAAAATAAAGCCTAGTTTTTAATCATTTATTGTGACGGAGAGGTTTGTGTTTGCTGGCAGTTTGTCATGGCAGTGTGTGTCGTGTTATGTGGCAGGTACATTTTTTGCGGTTAGATAGCTCGCCTCGTTTCAACCGGCTTGAATATTTCGCGTGTGTTCTCCAATAATTAACAATTTTCACTGATTAACTTCTAGCTGAAAGAACATATAAACATCAACGTGGCACTAAATCATTATCTCAATTATATCTAACATTAAAATTTAGGTCTCAGGTTTGCCTTCATTACCTATATTTATATTTATTTAATTAGAAGAACCATTGCTGTGCTTTCGTACTGCTTGCTCATTTAAATTATTATTTGGCGTTAAGGAAAATTGTGTGAAATCGAGCAAACAAAATGCAATAAATGTTGCAAATGAAATGAGCCTTTCTCAAGCAATTTAATTAATTTTCAATACTTGGATGTTGCAAAGACTTTGGGAGTGTCATTTAAGTATATTTCGGAATCATCAACTGTCTACTTAAAGAAGATTGTTATACCGTTAACAACAGGTCCGCGGGTTTATTATGATCACTGTAATCAACTACTAATAAGGGCTATAATCAAATAATTTTGAGTGCATTAGCGTGTTACTATGTAGTTGTACATTTCTGAATTGTCTACGCATCCACCAATTTAATTTATTTAGATCCTACTGAAGGAAACGAATGGGGAATAAACACAGAAAATAAATAAAACTAAAGTGGGCGGGAAAGATGGACATTGTTCATCTTCTCCTCAATTAAACAAGTTCTACTTAATTAATTAATCTACTAATTAAATAATTAAAACAAATTAATCTACTATTATTTCAACAAACAACAACATATTAAATTTTTATAAAATATAATCAAATACGTAAAAATAGCGCAAATAATATCTAATGCGTATTACGATCTTTATTTAGCAAATTATGTTTTAAAAATAAATGTTCACAAGCGAATAACGAAGTTAAACCAGTCAGGGAATTATCGATATAGATTATGTTATTATTTTTATTTCATAAACCCAATTACAGAAATTAAGATTATTTTTCCAACGACCTTTAATTAATCCTCTTGTTAATGACTAATTATAATAAGAATACCGAGCGATCTAGAATGGAATGGATGAATACTTATGGGTAGAGACATTAAAATATGAACTAATAGCTATAGGAATGGGAAACAGCGCTTATTTATGTTTTAACGAAGGTAATTATATTATTATGAATATCTAAATACTCTATTGACATAAAAAAATCGGACCTTTCACGCGAGGCGCGTAATACGGATACGAATGATTGTATAAATGTACTCAGTATAAAGGTGTGTTTCCCCTCGCGATGTTTTGATATCTTAATGCAGATAATATAAGTGATGTATGCACTCCGGAAGCGTGCGTGGCAGTGAATGCGGTAAACTAACTGGTCAATTCGTTACTCAAAACACTAGGTGTTTGCTATGGATTTACCCTCCTTAGCGGTTAGACATTTTTGTATTTTTTTAGAGGAAGAGGGCGGCAGGCGTTCAAATTGTCCACCTGATGGTAAGTGGATAACGTCAGTCCAGAATGACAAACATTGACTCTCCCATGAATATGCTGCCTACCTTTGGAGATTTAGGACATATGACTGAATAATTGATTATCTAAGAAAATTGACTTTATTGTCGGTTCTATTTTTCCAGATATTCGAATAATACGACTTTTAAAATATTAAAATAATAAAAATGTATTTATTTCAAATGATTTATCAAACAAATAAAATATTTGTACCAAACATTGCCGGGAACGATTACCCATACATAGCTATCTCATTTAAAAGGCTGAAGTGCTCGCGTGATACAACAAACTTAGTATGGAGAAAAATTGTGGCCAGTTGCTTTAACAACGTAATTCTGTTTTACGGCCATCGTTTATAGTGACGGTTTGAAAATTTGCCTCGTCTTGTTATATATATCATTTAGATATATTGTTGGCTGATGGTTAACTGGAGTAGCTATACCTACTGCTGTTGTATAGATAAATTTAGCAGCCGCCTAGCAGTTTTAAACGGTATTGTATTTGTTTGTATGAACTTTTATACTTAGGTACTTGCTTAATTATAGATAGGTACGATAGCAAGAAATAATCGTTGATCCACTATCCTTTGTTCTTAATTTTGCAGTATTATAATACTGTCATGTTTGATATGTACGACTGTGACGTGATAGCATTGAATTATCTATTATGTTGGCGATGTTTGATTAATACCGCCAAGTAAAGAATGAAGGATAGTGGCTTAATAATTAAATATCGTGACCGCACTAGTTAAGAGTCTAGTGTACTAGTTTTTTTGCATTTTTAAGCGAGGGCTTGTAGTGTTCCTTGAATAACTTTGGATTCCTAAAAAGTTGGAAACTTTATAGAATGAGCAAAATTATTACCAATGTGTAGGTATATAATGGCGACAATATAACAAGTGAAATGTTTCTACAAAATGTTTCAAGTTCTATTTCGCAATAAAATGCGTATTTTACATTTTACAAATTTACATATGCATTATTGTAGGTATACATTTTAACACGATAGCAAATATAATCTCAGCATTTATGCACCTCTGTATATTTGTTTCAATAATTCCCCGCAGTACTCGAACCAGTTCTAGTTCCAGACAAACATCTTCCTTAAACAGTTCGGACTTTACTGTGTTGAGTCGTTCACACACCACAATAACCTTACAACCGAGCAAACACATGCTGGGAGGAAATAAACTTTATACGGTTACTTTAAAGGTTATTTTATCTGGTAGTATTATATTATTGGTGATAATGATATTTTTGTTTTGATGCACAATAAATCGTGACCACGCTCTCGATGCCTCAAGCTAATCGCTCCTGTTCCCTTTTATTCTGCTAGCTGATGTCTTAAGGTACTTGTACAAGCATTTACAGTACCTACAAACTTAAAAACGTTTTTCATATAACTACCATTAGTATTGTAACCAGTATTGCTATCACAGGTTACGTTTATCATTATTTTATGTAATTTATGAGATGTAGCCTTAAGGTCTAAAAGGAACATTTGATGTTTTAAATCATAAAAATATATTGGATTATATTGGATAAATGAGAAAATTTTCAGCCTCGTAAGACTTTGTAGACAGTTATCATTTGGCCGTGTAGTTTTAAATTACAACATTCAAATGTTACATATTGCCAACTGATTATCAAGGTAGGTGATCTGGTAACACTAAGCGTATCGTGTTTATTCTAAAAGGTTACACATTATCGATTCGATTAGGAGCCACTTCTTGGAATCTTGCTTTCCGCTCAGCATTTTAATGCAATTAATTGTTGCCATTCATGTTTCTTGTCTTAGCTTTTAGCGCGCTAAATGCTTGGAGTTAATTATGACAAATGAACGCATCTATTGTTAGCACGCAACCGAAAGCCGAGGCGTAAAAACGCACACGTCATTATCACCTGATCAGTCCTTTCCTCCCGTTAACAATTCAAGTTCTTTCGTGACAATTCTACCAACAATGTCTCGTGTATAGTGTTTTTGCTAATTTGCGTCTATTAAAGTCGTCAGTCCACCTGGCCGGAGGGCGTCCCGCGCTATGTCTCCCGAAAGTCGCCGGTAGTGGCTGGATGAGAAGAGCGCAAGACCGTGTATGGTGGCGTTCCTTAGGAAATCCCGATATCCAGCAGCTGATGGTATAGTACGGTGTTGTACTACTACTATTACGAAGTAAAACATCCTTAATAAATACGAGTGTTTAGTTACAGTTACTGATTATGTTCTATTAATGTTATTAATTTAATATTCTATTAATGTTAAAATCTGTATTATTGAAAATACTAGAAAGAACTAGATTAACAATATCTACCAGTGGGGTCCAAAACGAGAAAATTTCTGACTATTTTTATGCTGGGATAGAAATGCTAATTAAAGGATCCGAAAAGCGTGTTCAAGTGTTCAAATAGACGGAGATTATATTGGTAAATAAAAATAGTTTCATGAACTTGAATGTTCCTTTTCTTTATCAGGCCGGAAACTTTTGGACCTCCCCTTGTACCTATCACCGAACTGGAGTCCCAACATAAAGTCAAATGAATGATTTACAAATATGTATAGTCATAATAATAGTCAACACATAATAGTCATACAATATTGAATATGATTATTTCGCGTAATGCTCTCTCGTAATTCTTGTTTTCCAGTAATAAGGCAATATTTCCATTACTATACGAGGGGTAATTGGTTAAGTCATAAGTGGAATAATAGGGCGTGTGTAACACTTAGGTAGGTATTCGCTATGCACTCAAACGGGATTACAGTCCACGTTTTTAAATATTGAATAAATGACACGGCTATCAGCGAGCATGCAACGCGTCGCACACATTATATTCACTACAATGTTTCATAATTAAAAGTCATTTTAAAAATGTTTACATGCATAACGTGCTTAGTCAACAAAACTCATTCAATATTTCACGAATGGATTATCTTTAGTGTCTTTAAATTTCACTGTAATATAATAACAGCGTTTATAAAGTTTTTGAGTACTTATAGCTCAAACAAAGTAACTGTCCCGATTAATCATTTACGTAAAAAACTTACCCTTTTAATTAGCGGTAGGCGAACATTTTAATCTGAGCTCACAGGATTACAAGCACTGTACAAGGACTTAAACGATTCAGAAATAATAATTCTTCCGAGTGTTATAAATAAGAAGAAAAAGGATGTTGTTTTGCGCAGAGAGGAGAAAGGGGTAGAGACTCGCAAAAGGTGGCGCTACACCGAATGCTATAATATTTTAATAACATGCTTACTTGACCTAATTCCGCGTAACACATTTTTATAACAGCCTTTGATAGAGACAGTGACACAACACATTAAAGTTATGAATGGCATCAATAATTATATGATGACAGTAAATGTCGTCGAATTTGCTCAGAAGGAGAGCTATTTTTTCGCATTAATATCGGTCAAGTATTCATGTGCACCGACATTATTAAATTACATAGCAATTTGCGGCGTTCGTCTCCCGCATTAAGTTACATGCACCTCTGAAAGATCCGACTCGATATTACCATAGTAAATACCATAATTATCTACCTACTACCATATATGTACGTATGTACGCGAAGGTCACGGCTGCATCGTAATATTTTTTATTGTCTCCTTGTTTTGTCGCATTTAACTGGCGTTTAGGTCAAGTATAAAAATTATTTTTAACTTTAATTACAACATTAAATGTAATTTTTTAATTAAAATTGTGTTATCAAATAATGCAAAACTATACGCGGAAAATTAAGAAGATAGCTTACGTTAGCGTGTGTGTATTAGCCCTAAGTAGAACCAGAGCAGTACTCACCTAAGTAAGAAGTAATGTACTAATTGGGCTGTTTCCTTGGGTGAATCGCGGGTGAAGGGAAATTAATGCCCCCAAGAGGATAAATGTGCAATTATTTTTCCCGAAAAATGTTCGTAACAGTCGTGTCAAAAGTTTTTTTAGAGGGCAGGTGCGGCGGAAGAGTTACAAGTAGGTACACAAATCTTGTACAATGGTTCTTTTACTAACACTAGGTAACTTTGTGAGATAGTTATGTACTAAGTTAACACATATACCTTATATCGAATACTCAAGTTAATACATAGATAGAATACAGCTGACCATCCCATCTGTTAATATTTATGAACTTTGGTCGATACGTCAATAGATGGAATTTTATGAATGAATGTGACTGAAGCTTAGATCGTCTTTCGGTCAGGTGGTTGTTTGTTGGCAGGTCTTGGGGCAGACCTATATACACAATAATATGTATGTTACACGGTAATAGTATAATTTTATTGAAGTCCTAATCCTAACAATATTATCAAGGCATATGACATTTGATTTGTTATTGTTCTTTCATGCTTTATGGGACGCCGGTGGGCGGGTCTTGTTTGACAAGTGCAAAATTTCGTTTGTTTCTTAGTAAATTACTTCAACAAATCAACTAATCACTACCAAATTTGACATCAGTGTAACATCTATCCTTTGGATATGGAGACCATATAATCTGATAGCTTTTTATTCTTGGCAAATTATACGATACAAATTTAATAATTTTAAATTTCATTTTAATACCTAATAAAGATAAGAAGTAGCTAGGAGAGGAGGGACAGCTACTCGTATTTACATTATTAATTAGATTTCCAAGTGGGGTGGATGCTTTGCAAATAATTATGTCTACGTATTAATTGAGAGCTATGAATTTTCTGGGCCGGTGATCTGCTTATTGCTGGAAGTAGGAGAATATTCGTACATATTTGTTTGCGTTTATGATAGCCGATAATAAATTTTAAATGGAGGCGAAATAAAATATAATTGAAAACATGGATGGATATTTAATTATTTTGTTATTAAAAAAAAATGTCGCATAAGATTTAAGAAATTCTTTATGGTGTTGCATCACTGCCAGATAACACGTGTACGTACACTTACATTGAATAATGACTAAATTTTAACATCTGAATATATTTAAAAGATAGTATATTTAACGATAATCACCTTTTAATTATAACAATAACTTTTATTTTTGTTGGTCATCAAATGTTGTTCCACAAAAATGAAGTTACCTATCGCGTTCTCTTTAGATCGTTATTCAATACAATAGTTTTCTATTATTAAATGCGAGGTGGAAGTTAGAGAGGTATCTCGTAGATTTAAATAGGCTGGTAGACCCCTACATCCCGGTATAATCACGGTCAATTGACTGTGTAGCCTAGATCGTATCTATTTATTGCTAGACCCTGTCAAACGTAATTTATTGTAGTGACTCATTGGACATGTCGCCAGCTATGCTCTAGTAAGTAGGTACTTGACTAGTGTTGCGGAATGCTTTTAATGTTTACTTCTAAATTATAATCCAACAGCATCTGTTGCTACCGATCTTAATCATAAATTTAAATTTAATAATTGTTATTTTAATTCAATCATTGGTTAACATTTTTTGTTACTTTTCAACAAGGTAGTTTAAAGGTCTGTTTTAAAAAAGGACAAAATTTTATGAAATCTTTAATTTTAAAATAGGTATAACGTTTGAAAGGCGGTAAATTAAGTAAAAGAGTGGTAGCGTATTGCAAATTGATTATTATATTAAGTAAACCAGAATATGATCTTTGTCAAATTGTAAGTGTACGCAATTTTATAACTTTAAAAAATCAATTACTATGATAGTTGATGAGAAACCATGACTTATTAAAACAGATTGCGCAAATCAACGACGCAACAAATCTTCGGTTCACAAACAAATTAATATGGAAGTCTTTCTGGACGCCACATCAAAAGAAATGGGCCGAAATGTTTGTGGTCAATTTATTTACTAGTGATTCGTTACGGTTTGGGCGGATACTTGGTCCGATGATAAATTGTATACAGTCACTCATTTTCTTCCAATCTCCAGACAACAACTACATAATTTAAACCTTACGTTGAACAAAACAAGGATTTAAATAGCAGTCTCGATGTTTAAAATGCGTCAATTGTTTTATGGAGTAAAATTTTTAATTTGAACTTTAAGAAAATATCACCTAAAATTCATTTTGCGATGGATGCCCATCGTCATAAAACTGTGGGATTCCGAATGACACTACAGGCTGACAAATGATTACCAGCCACAGTTCAACAGTTAATTTGTATGTAAATATAGTTTTATTTATTTTTTGTATTCCAATTTGTATAATTATTCTCACAGTTCTTTAGTGAACATAGACCTAATTTAACGGCAAACTGGTATGTAATGTAAAACGTTGATGTATTTATGAAATCGAGTAGTTTTCTATACTAAAGGGACACATTTTTATGAACTTAACAATAACAAACATTGAATAGGAAGGGAAAATAAACGCTAAATTGCACTCATTTACTGGGTCGCGGCGATCAATCATGGCGGCTAAGTCATCAGCCGGTTCAAATGTCAAACGAACCTAGGGTGGCAATAAAAAAGAAAAACCGAATTGCCATTATTAAAAAAGTGACTGTGACTTTATTTCCATTGTCGATTGCCGATTCGGGATTATTAACTGACTTGCATATTTTTTGTGTTCTAATATTGATAGATTGGTTTTTCGAGTGCCTAGGTGACTTTGCGTGTGTGCGGGTACGTTGTAAGTGCCGCTGATTACAGTGTCTATGAGAAAAGTATTTGTGTCAAAATATCACAAAACGATAGTCATCAGTAGCTGTTCGCACGCCAAGTGAAATGTATTGTCTGAAACGCTACCGTAGACCACTCTATTCAACGCTCGCTTCTTTTTATTCCTACTTTTGTTAAGTTTTAATAAATTCTTTTTAGCGTTTTGACGTTTTCATTATTCGCTCTATGTATTTCCTCATATTACACCTATCAACCACTATCATTACTTAAATACGTCCATTTAAGAATTATTGTACACATACTTGTCGTTATTGCCCCGGTTGCTGTAGCATGTTTAGGGAATTGGATTCAATTTGACATAATTGATTTTCCTTAATTTTACGATTTCGTTTGCGTGATCTTGTCCGGTAATAATCCAATAAATTTGTCCATCGGGAAGGGGATTCTCTATAGTAATAATGGCTCAATATTAATCGGGTTTTATTAGTCAATTGGTCGATGCACTCTTTACTTCTCTATGATTGCTAACCGCTAGTTGTGTGAGTCAAAGACTGGATTAAAAGAAACATTTTTGCATTTTATTGTCTAAGACTCATACCTACTTACATTAGAATTGTATTTTGGAGTCGTTCGTTTAGCGTTAAAGGACAGGGCATTTTTTACGATTTTTCGGTTCAATAATCACAAAATGTCAGCACGCTGTATAAATAAACTGCAGCACGACACATATTGCAAAGCAATAAAATACAGTCGAGTTTCATGTTTATTGCTGTACAAATATTTAACTTTATTCCTGGGGCTTTTGTTTAGAGACATTCATCTGAAGACATACTTATGCTGTTTTAATTCTTTTGAATAATGACGGAAAGTTGAATTGATTTGTGATTAGATCATTTTGAATTGCGAAAGCAGTAATATGTACTTTGTAATTAAATGTATCAACTGTAATCATTTGTGTTGGTATTGCAGCAGTGTGCGAATACAAACACGAGTGGGATTGCGTGCGAGCGCACAATATCATCGGAGTCAAGCCGTTCGACGCTACCCCATATTTTAACAACTGTCCTAATACATCTTGCAATGTTGTTTTTAACTGTTTCTGCCCCATTATTGTTTGTTCTTTTTTTGGCATGTTTACTTTTAATTTTTGTATTACATTTTTGTTGCTGGTCTGTCCTTTATGAAGTTTTTTGTTTTGATCGATCGATGAGCAGGAATATGTATTATGTATAGATTTTATTTTCGTTGTCGATTCATTTATAATGGTACCATTCAATAGGACTGGACACGAGGTCCATGTATTGATAAAACCGGTGCATGCTAGGCTAAGATTCATATTCAAAATGAATACAATTGTACTACATAATAATTTGCATGTAAATTTATCTGTGTCAATCGCCCGTCCAGTGAAGTAGTCAGTCAAAATTTTGAAAAATTTGAAAATTTTCAACGAATTGGATGGATTTTTTTCTTCATTTCAGGTGCCTGTCAATGAAAGCGCCAGACAGGTATGTCGCTAACTCAGTTGCACCGCGCGTTCGGTTTCGTTCGGCCGGTTTCGGTTGCGTTCGGAAACGTTCGGGCGGACTCGGCCGCTTGCCCGGCCGCTCGCAGGCCAAGGGGGTAGCCTGGAAGACCACACGACAAACCCTCAACGCAGGAATAATAAACACAGTATTATTTTCCAACAAAATTGCTTATTGATGTTTTTTATTTTTATTGTCTTTTGATTTTTTCTGCAAAATTCCACCTCTTTACAAGGTAGGTCCCATTTCATCTGTCATTGAAATTTGAATTGAACGATCACTTTACTCGACCATACCTTTCTTTATGCTTGATTGGACAGTGACTCAGTTTTCATACATTCCACTGCATCTGTTTCAATGGTGTGATTTTTTACTGTATTAGGTGTGATAATATTTGTGGGTGAAATGTTAGTTGTCGTTGTTTTGGGTCCAGGTTACACCCCAGCTTTTAATGGATATTATATGAATTCCCAACCAAATCACAGATAAATTTACAAGTAATATTCGTACGTAGTACCCGTTGAATGTGTTAGTTTCTTTGTATTTAGTTTTATTGGCATGATTGTATTTATTTTAATTATTTATTCACCAAGGATTGCGGTGTACACTGTTGCTGTGGTAAGTATTGTATAATAATTCTTTTAAATACCTACTAAATCAACAGTAACAAGAATATTGCTACTGCACTACGAACAATCTATACATTAGGAGTATTAGTGTACGCGTGGATGATAACGAGACCCAAAACCGATCCAATGACAAATGCGTGATCATCATCATCAAATCGTAAAGGATTTAACGCCTCTGTTGGCACGCTTCTTTTGTTGGCGTTATAAAGCCGGGCATTAATGTGTTTGATAAAACGTTGGCCATACAAAAAGATACTGTCGAGCTACCGTGGGCTCCCCACTGAGAGACCTCATTGAGGAATGGTGCCACGCTGTGGTACTCACAAAGGGAGCACAAAAGGTGCAGAATGCTCCGCTTCTCGTGTTTTGGTCATCATTGTACTGTGAGTGGCTTGTTAACAATCTGTGTGAGTTGCAGTTTTGCATTAGTTGCAAGAGTCGGGATGTTGGGTCAGCTGTTAAATTTTAATTTTATAAATGTAACTGTGGTTGTTAATGTTTTTAAAATGTTTGCGAATTAATAATGACAAAATGTTATGTGTTTTATAACATGTGCTCTAACAAACAACAGAGATAAGGTGTAGGAATCACGAAATCAAAACTAAATTGCGTTGCTCTGGAAAGAGGTTATTTTAATTAAATCCAATGTGGATACAATTAATACATTTGACATCAATTTAACAATCTTACAATCAAAATGTTACCTGGAAAGAGAAACAACATTAGAGCTCCATTGATTTCCTATTTAATTATCTCCAGGAAGATTATTGAGACACAAGTAACCTTTCTTGTATTCAGTCACTAGATTGAACTGTCAAACGTCCATAGCCCCAACCACCGAGTCACCACAGACTGGCACAAAGTCCATATAAATTCGGTGAATGATCATTTACATGTTGTTTGCAGTTACATTCAATTAATGGTTACTTAGTAGCATCAATTCACAAATCAAAGACGAAGCACATTTATCTAATGGAATTCCGATTCAAACAGATCTATGTCATCTCAGAGTCAGCCCTGTTGCCTATAATCCTTATGGTAGCTCTTTAAAAGCATTAAGATAAAACGGAATGCGTATCGTTTTTACTCTTATCGTAATTTTAAATTATAATTTCATTCCGCTCCTCTTATTACTATTGTAGTTCTGGTAGCGCTATAATGTTATGGATTAGAAATACAGTCCAACACACCCTTAAAACAATAAAAGACTTTAGTAAAATAAAATAAAAGAATAGATAACCCCAAAGGCAAATACAAATGTACAAATTTATGATGAACTCGTGGACCTTTTACTAGGCAAAGGCAAGAAGTGAACAAGTGCTAGAATTAACCTCATAAGTCTTTGAAGGGAAAATACTACCACGCGCCAAACAGAAAGATAAAAGCTTACGTTTATTAAACAGAAATCTTCAAACATTTCAAGTTTGAAGTGAAACGAACGGTAATCACAACAAAGGATCCGTTTACAATCTAACGCCTTTTAAACTAACAAAGGCTGAATTCAAATAAACACTAAATCGTTAACCCTTTGACCGTCCGTGGGCAATTTTCACTCCGCCACGGAAAACGGAATAGAAATGATTTTGCAAAGGGTTCCGAATGCCGACAGTTCTACTGGGATTATTCTCAAATCGTCGTTACAGATCTTTATCGAACACGATTCCTTTAAATTGGTAAGAGCACATAGAATCGTTTTTTAAATATCAAATATTACTTACTATTGTTATTTGATGTATCCGTTTTATTTATAGATTCTAAATAGGTTTCAATAAGTTGTTTATATGTAAAATTAAAACTAAATCAGATGTGCATAACACACACGTAATACTTTGGACAAATATAATAATTCCTAATGTAACATGTGAAACATTTCGGATAAAAGTTATGTTTAGAAATTTTATTATGCTAGTTGCGAAAATTTTAAGAAATTACGAGTGATTTGTAGATTCTCCCCAGAGGAGGGACTGTTTGTTGTGAAATCGCTGGAGGTGTCCGCTAGTGTCGTTTGCTCTAGCGTGTGCAAATTATGTACTCTTAACGTAGACAGTCCTTTCTTTTTCTGCTGTTAAGATGTTTTCCAGATCCAAAAAGTGGTCTGCTTTTATCAAATGTTAGAATCTGTTTTTAATATCTTTAATATATTTTATTTCTTTAGTATCTAAATTTGGTCTTGTTCCTTTGGAAGTCCGCTTGTGTCTTTTTATAGATAACTTTACCTATTGATTATTATAATATTAGGTAATGGTTTTTATACCTCAAAGTACTAAAGAAATGTCACTCATTAACTCATTATAAATGAATGAACATTGATCCTTATAACGTATTTCATTTTATGCAGTTACCTCCGATCCACAAATAGACTTTCGTATAGACGAAGGTGTGGTCACATCCAATGTCAATCGGCTTTGATCTCGCCGCCCCACCATCGCCCCCGCGCTCACGCCGATTTGAACAATAGGTATTCTCTTAGTCTTAACACCTTGTCGGGCTATTCATTGTTCTATACAAATACCTACATTCTCGTAAATGGTTCGTAGACTTAAAAACTTTTTTTCTTTTAGCACATAGAGAAATTACGTATGAATGAGAGGAGTAATGATTATGAAGCAGATATCATTGTGTTTGTAAGGCTTAATATCCCTTGTATTTAAAATAACCTCGCTCATTGGAAACGAGTAATAATTCGACACAGTTAGTTACATTATTGAAATGTGATTGGTGGAAACGGTCAAGCCGATTCAATTGTTGATTAATTATGGTCGTTGCATACAATTGAAGGTTTTTTGGTACGTAGGTACTAACGAGTGTGTTGATACAAAACTAATCAGCTTGTAATTTGGTATTGTTGCAATTGATGTGGGAAACTGCAATCTCAATGTTGTGAATGACGCAAATAAAAGAAACGGGCACATTGTTTTTACAACAGGTGATGAAAAACTTAAATAATTAATTAATATTTCATATGAATTTAACTATAATTTATAACTTTAATAATGAACATAAAACCTAATTGTAGCATTGACTCTCTCTTTAAAAGAAGATTAATTAAAGAAGGCAAATAACGAGGAAAGTAGAATTGACTGAAGGAATCGATATAAACATTGGGTTACCTCGACAAATTGAAAGAACTAGGAGGATGATAATACTAATTAACAGATTTATGAATTAAATTGTACAATAACTGTACCTACATCGACTGGTATTACATAATTTTGCAAATTTTATAAGTGGTATAAAAACACGAAAAATTTACTTTTAAACTGTCACTAATAAAGTAATGTTTTGGAGTTGAATCACCCGTGAAGGTGTTATCATGCGCAGCATGTGAAAATTCTTATGTTTAATGAGGCCTTCTGCCAATTATGTCATGTGTGGCCGGTGCGTTGCTCTGGCCAGTAACCGCACTCACCCAGTTACGCGCAGAGGCGTGATGAGAAACGGAACGTGAACTTTCCCTCTCATCACATACCCTAACTACCCATGAGTTACATATTACGTAATGCTTAACATCCCCCTCTTGGCCTTAGCTCAAGTGAGAATGAGTGGATGCACTTTACAGTGCCTAACCAGTGCAATTCCAATTAACTCAGATAGGTTTCCGGCAGGTTGAAGATGTTATCTAATCTGTGACGATACTCCACAATTCAAATATCATTTTTGAAGACTTATTTTATAGTTCTTAAACTACTTGGACAGGAAAATTCCTGTGACAGAAAGAGTAACTACCGTTAAGTTTGAAGTCAAGAACTCGAGTTCTTAATTAAAATCAACTCAATATTTTCAGTGTATAATTCAAAGCGTCTAAGACAAATGAATCTATAAAATTAATTGAACAAGTAATCGAAAACTCAGAAAGAATTTCTTCATCTCTGCTGTAGGGGAGCGGAAAACAAATGAGGGGCGGACATTGAATAATTCGATTTCCTTATTTGCACCAATCAATATCCTATAAGGCAATACGATATCGTTGTTAAGACAAGAAATTTTTGGTTAATCAATCAAATTGGTGTATCAATAATGATTGATGCAGCGTTGAATCAAACAAAACTTCTATCTAAACCGTCTTCTAAGTTTAAAAACTTTGTATCTATATTTTCGCACGTAATTATAATATAATTGAATAACCAAATAATAAACCTACCAACGAAACGCTGATGATCCAATCTCCTGTGGTTATTTGTTCAATATTACGAGTACCTCAGATTGCAAAGCAAATTCAGGTGCTAGAGTTACAACATTAACTAGGTTTGAAGTGATCCCCACTAAAGAGTTGAAGGGTGGCAGCGCTGGAAGCAATGCGGAGTCGACGGCGGTCGCAGACGGCATATTAGTACATATAATTGCATTTGCCACCGAGCTCGCTGACGTTTCCTACAGCGTATCTACTGCTGGATCTTATAGACAATTGAGTTACCAACACAAACCACCCTCTGGAATAAGTTGCCACTGATGGAAGTATTTCGCTTCTAAATTGACTTTCTAACAACTCTTGAACCAATCGTCAGAACATCCACGTTACGTAAACAACATTATTTTATATTGGAATTTATAGTTAAGCTGATTAATATTTAGAAGCAAACCGTACAAATCGAATAAGCGTAACAGACTATCTGATTAATTAAGGACCTTCGCTAAAAATAAGCTTGTATTAAATTTGGTCGTAATACTGTCGGGTACTTATTTAATTCCGGATATAAAATTTCTGTGATTGAGCCCCAGCGGGTGGAGCCAAGGGGCGTGAATTCCAACAAAATTAGCACCAGGGGTCGAAGTAAAAAAGCGAAGGAAAAATTTAATGAACAGGAAAAATGCTCCTTTTTGCAGCTATTCCATCTATTTATCTACATCGGGATGCCCATTACCTTGCTAAGAGAAAAGTTTACATTTTTAATTTAATGATTCCACTTTGTGGAAGTTGGGCGGGTTTCGGCGAGATCTTAATTTGGGGATTTCTGAGGCGTCTCGTTTTGTAAATATTATTCCTTTAATAAGACCTCACGTTGAGGGGGTGCCGCTCTACTCCGTGATTACGACTCTCCTTGCCGGCTTCATTTTGGACCTCGTCATTTTGATTGGCGCTAATGAAATTTTTCCTACTCGCCGTGTCATTTTCTTGTTCCTGACAGAATAATTTTCAGGGAACATGAAACATTTCGCACTGTGTCACAAACACACCCTCTAAACATTTATCGCAGGCAATTTGGAAACATCTGAGACGATATTTTTGTCATCTTCTCTTCATTTATATTTTTCACTTTTGCTAATGCAATATCTTACTTATCTCTTTCCTGAGTGCGTGCCCCATCTGTAACAAAATTCCTAAATCGTCAAGTCTCAGCTGCGTTCGCTTTGGCGATGACGTTTCGCTCTTAGCGGCTGTTTTAAAATTGAATATTTGATGCCGCACTCCCTCATGACGAATCCGCGGCGGGGAAAAGTGGCCAATTCGGTGGCGCGTAATTTTCTGAATGTCTCTGTTAACGACTATACCCATTACCTTTTATTTCCTGTGTGTTGCTTCATACATTTTGTTAATATTTTATATACTTTTAAGGTCATAATAGGATTTTTATACCATTAATCATTATTTGTACTGAAAAATAATTACATTTCCATTCTTGAAATACCAATTGGGTATTGAATAACAATTGATTATTGAAAATAACAATAAATTTAATATTTGAAAGATTGGTTTCACCACAGAACTGAGAGTTCCTTCTACATTCATATATTCTGTGGATTCAACCGTATATTTATCGACTCATGATTAAAGGAGATATTATCCTAAATACTATCTATCTTAATAAATATGTATTGCATTGTATTGTTTAGCTTTCTCTTCTTTCTTTGAGCCACTATTGCGGAAACATTATCTTGATGGCAGAAGTGCTCATTGCTTTGCACACAGTGCTAAGTCGACAATGGTTTCACACGGAACGCTGGAAATGGTTATAGATATACGAGTAATGCTCTATTACGTACGGTAATAGCACATAACAAATAAATTATTTCGCACAAAGATCAATGTATCTTTTCATTTTTTAAAAACGGGATTGATAGATTATGACTGCGTATAGTCAATGCGAATGCCCATTTTCATTACGAATTTTAATTAGTTTGTAAATCGATAGTAATATCAATAGATTTCCAAACAGATAACTAATAAAACTGCTTTTATCTGTTATCAAACAAACTGTATGGCACTCGATGGTTCCCATTATAAACACAAATGGTTACAGCTTAGTTCCTTTCTAATTACGCAGATAAGCGACTTCAATAACGGTTCTTTTATCACATTCATATGTTTGGAATCTAATTGGAATTTCGCATGTTAATATGCGGACTCCTCATTGATCGATATTATGTTTGCTTTTTGATATTGCTGGCCGTATTTTATATGTATCCATTTGATTAATAAGAATAACTAATGATAAATATTTGTAATATTACATCTATTCTCTGGTCCCTAGATTACAACAATATTGGAATAAAATGAGGTTTGTTATATTATGTAACAATCATCATCATTTATGATAAAGAACACACGTTTCTGGTGTTTTTTGTCATAATAATATTTTGGGCAACATCAAACAACATGATATCATTCTTTATCTACTGATGACGAAAAGCAAACCAAACACTTAGCAGACTACAATCTATGAACAAAATAATACAAAACATAAATTTCCTAGTTTTCAGCTAGTTGTTTACCAGATTAGTCTAAAATTAGTAGGTACCTAGAAATGCTCTAGAAGGACTATTAATTAATGGAAAATATGATCGTTTATGTAAACACCTGTCCGAAATGTTTATTCTCTATTCTATTACAAAATTTATTCTCTATTCTACGCATGCAATATTAAAACACAAGGTCTGCTCCAATTTGTCAAAATGTAAAATATGTCTATTATGGTCAATATTAATACATCAGTTGCTAAATTTGCATTTAAACGTTTACGATAGAAAGATAATTTGGGAAATTACAGTTATTTTAATAGAAATTATAGCGAGCGCTGTCTGCGCGGGTCGAGGGGGTCGGTTTTTTACAAAAACATCTGTTGTGTGCATCGTATGAGTTTTTTGTTATTTTAAAAGGAGACATGATGGATCAGTTTCAACACATATTCGTCGGTTCCTTTGTTGCCTGGTTTATGGCTTTGTAATGTGTTTCTTTGTTTGTTCAGTACGTGTTACGGTCGCTTCCGAAGTTAGTGAAAAAATTAGAGCTTTATGACACTACGCTTAGGTAACAGTTGTACCTACTTCTATTATAGAAGAATTACATTTTTAACCTCAAAAAATGCCACAAGGTTTTTAATATCAAATTCAATTACACACAGATTATGGGACAAAACGTTATAGCGTTACTTTTGAAGGCGCCGTTGCACAAAAGATGGACAAAAAGTATGATCTTCACGTAAAACTTTTGTATAAGTGTGGGAGTGTCTCGTATTTTCAAGAGCCTCTTTTTAAAGCCACCGTTGCGTGTTTTCGAAATAGGATTTAGTGCAGATTGCCGGTGTCGACTAAAGCTTACATAATCTTATCTTTTAAGTAAAAAGTGATCAGTTTGTCGTTGAAGTTTCTTTTAAATGCTATTGCAGAGCCACATGTCATTACATGTGGCTAAATTGTTTAAAAGATTTTCAACCTTATTCTCTTGCGGATTAGTGGAGGATAGGAGAGATCAATTTTTTTTAGAGAAAGGTGTTCTGCTGTTCAAATTATATTTCTATTTCTTTATCTTTGCTGGTATGGTACTATATTTCTATTTCTTTATCTTTGCTGGTATGGTACTATATGAATTACAGAAATTACTCACAAAAAGGTTTTTTTAATTGGGTTTACCTTTTTGAATGGGAATATTTCTGACGTTAAAAGATTTGAGTCTCAAGATATGAATGAAGAACTATTCGAAAAACAAATACGAGGGTAACCTACGGTATATCTGAGGTCCTTTAAGATTCTGCTTATGTTTTTGATGATCGTACTTTGTTTGTGTGAGCACTACCTATATTCTCCAACTAATGTCACGTTCTTAACGTTTAATTATCTAAATCTAACTATGATTGTCGTGTGAATGTATTCATTAATTATTTATTTTATGTTTATTAAGTAATTAACCATTTATTTAATTCTTATTTGTAGTTTTAATTATGCAACTAAATCGTGCTGATTTGGTTCCACCAATAAAGTTATTCTTCAACATAAAACATTTTAATTAAATTATTTACCATGTTTTCCATTTAATTAAAATTCACACGGAAAACTAACGGTAGTAATGCTTGCCGTGTATGTTGGTACAGTCGCGTGAAAAAGTTCGATTTAAAATTAGTTTATATCGAATAAAGCATAATAATGTAATCAGCATTCAGATCGAATGTAACAGAATATTGCCGAACGTGAACAAAATATACGAATGTTTATTTGCTTCACTCGGAGTCGGAGAGCTCCTGCGTCGGCCGTGAGATTGAGAGTAGAGCTAGAAATGTTACAGAGAGATATAGACACTTTACCATTTCTAGAGTAAATGTCACGAAAACTGAAAGCCTAGAAATTCAAGAAAGAAGTCATCAGTCTGAAGGATTCATTCTTTATATCTTCTTTCTTTCATAACCTGAAAAAACCTTTTGTGTTGTTAACTTAAATAACACATTTTTATTACGCTTTATTTCCATGGTTAAGTATTTGTTATATTTACATATATTGTATTTTATTTTTATTATATAGAGATGAAATGTTATTATTTATAATAATAAATTATTTTTATATTTAGTACCAATATTATATAATTTCATGACATTTGCCTATGTAGCCTATGTAGTTTATCACGTGTTCACATAATCAAATCTATTTATTTTAACTTCATTGTACAACGATATGCAGAACAGGCGGACTTAATACCATAAGGCATTCTCTACCAGTGAACCAGCAGATTATACAGGATCGTAGGTGCTATATCGTATATGTAGTTTCAAATTAGAAAATAGAAATTTAAAAAAATATCATACTTATTCATATTTTCTCATGTAATTCAACTCTAAAGAATGTCTTGGCATTAAATAGGGCTTCGCTTATAGTTTGCTTATAAGTTTAATAAAAAATATGCCATTGGGTAAAAAATAGAAATAATTCAGATGTTAGTTGGCAATAAGTAAAAATAATATATTTATTTATATATATAAATCAGGTGTCCCTACATGATTTGTTTCAAATATTTTCTTACTTTTCTCAAATTTTATATTTTTTTAGTTTCTACGATATTTCAAATTGCTTTTGTCATTTGTGTGATTGATTCGTTTGCTCTATACATTTGACATACTCGGGTCTGAAAGATTTCGTAAGCCTTGTTTAGATTAGCAGAAGTCATGAAAAGCGCAGATTAAACTAAGATTCTACTTTCATAGAATTTCAAGCAGGTTGTTGCAAGTGCTGGTCAGGTCTAATAGTTCACATGTCTATGACGACGTTTTAGTTGAGATTGGCACTGAACATGCGACTACACTCAATCATACGTTTGCATCTCGTCGTGACTTACGCTCTGTTATACCTAGCTTACACCGGTTACAAACAACCGCCTTCGAATGAAAGTACAACTTCATTTCAACATTCCTTCTTTAGGCATCCCTTCAACAGCCGTTTGGAAGGCCGATATTTCTGAATTCATAAAATGTATTACTCTGGGTTTAAACAGAAGACAAGCACCTGTTCACATACCAATCCGCTGTTACTGTTCTTTTATTTTCTAAAGTCATGCAAAGTCGCCCGATCTGCCAAAGAAGAAGGCAATCATCTTCCTTTCAGCACTCCGTCCTTTCTTCACTTTTTGACCATACACATTTGAACAATGCTCCAAATGTTACAATGTTTTTGAACATTTGACGATTATATGGATGACCTGTATATAGAGCTTTCGTTAGATCCATATACAGGACCGCAACCAGTCTTTTTATCGATACCTATTACCACTTTATATAAAAAGTCATAAATAGCCATATTAATTGTTTTATGTTTATGGAACCTCTTTTGTTTATTAGTCAAAATACTGCTTAATTCAAAGTAGGTAACTGCATACACTGTTATATATCACTTTTTCGAATATTTTTGAGAATGTTGGTAATAACGCTACTGATCTATAATTATCCAGTATAATTATCTTGTTAAATTAATTTTTCCGCAAATAATTTTTTTTTCAAATTGCAGTCAGAAATAAAAAACCAAATGACAGCTTTGAAAATTTAACGGCATTTGACAGGCAGAGTGTTCCATTTTCAATCATTTGTTTTTTCTATCGTATTGTACAGTAGCCAGTTCTAAGAACTTTTAGTTTGATCTGTCGTATGTGTGCGCGCCGTTTTATATATATGGATATATAATAAATAAAGTGAAGGTGTCAGTTACACAGTGACTTATAGTGACTTCGGTGACAGTGCGAAATATGTAGTGTGGTGCCCTCAGGAGCAGCAGGACTCAAAGATACTCAGGTAGGCGCTAGTCCATGCTTCCATTTGTCATATCCTTATTAATTCGCACCGCGCGCCGCGAGACCACATGTAGATGTATTTATTATATTGTAGATTTCGTACCTTCTGTATTCAGGTGTACCTAACTAACAAACATTTGCTACTGAATTGATCAAACTTAATCGAGTTTGAGTTAGGGAGCGTAATTTAATTCAAAACGTATCCATTTCCTTTCTGCAAATAATATAATAAAGGTACATTTATAGCGGTTACAGAGAGGCGAAAGTGTACTGCAGTGGTGTAGGAAAAAACGAGCCGGAGTTTTGATTGATCACCGACTCCGAGTTTTTTGTGTGAAATTAAAAACACGGAGTGGGCATGCGTTGGATTAAAGAGGAATTTAAGTCTGCCAATAAATAGAGGGATCCGGGCCTTTGTTGTCGAAAACAAATTATATATTATATTATTTTTGTAACATGGTCATCGATTTTCCGGCACAGCTATATGCGTCAGGTATTAATAAATGCTATAGTAGATACATACATAATAATTGTAATGGTTAACTCATAAAATGTAATAAAGAAAAATCTGCATTTTGCGCCTTTCCTTTATTTGCATGGCGCTGTCTGTAGGCACTGTCTGTGCGTGAGCTATTTGAAAATTAATCGTCTTTGTTATAGTTTGCTCTGTAGTTGATTTAATATGAATATTAATATTATTTTTTATATGAAGGGTGGTAGACATCCTGATTTTAACTGTTTACCGTCGCGATGGATACCTGCAATACTATAACCCACAGCTCTCTTGAACAACCCAATGTCGTAACGCTTGTCGTCGAAAATAATAGTGACGATTTAACATATTAAATAATTGAGAATATATCTCAATACTGGTTTCAGTAAAATTATATTATTTTGTTTTTATATGTAGGTATACTACAATATGTTGTATGTTGTGCCCTAGGAATTTTCGTATTATACCACCAATCACATTTAGGAACTTACTTATAATGAACAAATTCGTAGCTGTCTACAACATTACAGCAGTCATCTTAAAGGAAATAAACAGAAATGAATTTCAACAGAAACCGCATGTAGACCGCAAACGAGTAATTAAACCATCTATAATATATTAGGCAACATTATGCATACTAAATTCGTGGGAGACTTAGTAGAGATGTTAGCGGAATGGTTGGGGAGATGTGTAACACCCAATACCGCAAAGGTAAAGAGTAATAATAGGAGCTATTTGGAACTTTATGAACGATCAAAATTGTAAGAGCACGTGTATAAAATACACTTTGCAAAGTAGATTTAAATTTTAATACAAAGCTTTCAGTCGAGGGTGGTAAGTAACGTCTTGACGTTAGAAACATGTGGAGCTGACTTCTCGCCAAAAATTTCTGGGGTATTATCTAACTTAAACTGTTCTGTGAATCGATAGTTATAGGGAGGCGGTAATTTCACATGTATAATTAATGTATAAGTTCCCTTCTTTCTTTGGAATTCTTTTCTTTATACGAGCCAGCACTACTTGTAAGTAATACTTAGGTATCAATTAAATACAGACTTATTTCATCAGGTGTAGTCATCCATTTCGATTCCCATTCACTTCGATTCAATGGGACTTCTGGGATCTTCTACTCCTGGTCTTCAAATACGATTTCAACATACTTCACCATATTTTGGCAGTCATAAAAACCTAGTCTTCTGGTGTAGGTGAATGATTTCGTAGAAGACTCAACATGCATCTCGCCAATTCGTCAGATTTGGACAGAAAGTTCATCGTGGATTGTTCTTCTCGTTACAGCCTCTGCAGATGTTCTCATCTGCTAAGCTCGTCCTATAGGAGATTTTTTTATGCGAATTGACACTTAATAAATGAATGATTGTTATACCTAAGTATAACATTTTCATGGAGTTTAAATGATGACTGGGATAGGAAGTGAGTGCCCGAGGCGTATCCACACTAAGAGTTCTGCACCGGAGACTCAGGTGTCGACTGCGGCCGATTTCACAAGACAATGCTTAATAATTTCATTTCGCCATTACGGCGGCCATCTTTGCCAGTCGCACAGTTAGAGGGCATCGGCGCACCCCTCCACGAGCAATTTGCATTGTAACCCGGACCACGTAGAAGGCCCTAACTGCCATACCACCACCTCCTAACTCTTGAATATATAATTTTGTTGCTTTTATTAACAGCAACTTTGCGTGGGAATTGGCGATAGCCTTCCGCGGCGACTGTTTATTGTGGACGATAACTTGCTAGATTTATTTTATAGTTCAGCTAGGACTTTGTCCTTTAAGGGTTGGTTCACGTTTTACGCGGACGCTTTTATACTGCCAATAAAGAAGCCAATGCACGGAGTTATTAAAATATTTGTTGGATTTATTTGACAGGGCATTTATTTTGAAATGTTTATTGGCTCCCGTGTTTACATTGTTGCTTAAATTAAACGCTTAATCACGTGCCATAGTCGCTAATATAGCAATACCTACGATGTTATTAAAAATCGGCAGAAAAATGGCAGTAAATTAATCGAAAATATGAATTAAGCCATCAAACAAACAGCACAAATAGATGTAACCGTAATTGCTTTCCCGACCCGACCTTAATGTAAAAGTTACCCAAGACTATTACAGACTTAAAAAGTTTCCGATGGTGCCTATAAATTAATGTGTTTGCATGTCTCCGTTGCCATTTAAGTTCGCTTTACAACTTTCGGTTTATTTGAGGGCCTTCAGTGGATATTTAATTTGTTATTTGGATAAACATAATTTGTTACTTGGATTAACGTAATGTTAATGAAACAACTGCAGTTGTTTCATTAACTCATTAATTCATTGAGGAATTAATAACTATAATAATAAAGGTAGTTATTAGTATAGTTATTTAGTTATTAGTACTCTGGCTGTCTTACGTTTTTGATAGTCTAACTGCAGTTCTTAAAACTAGTTAACAGTAGGAACATATTTCGTCACTTATAGAATAATACACAAGAATAACAATGAGTTTCAGGCGATTAAACATGGAATTGCTACGTTTCGTTAGTGTTGATGAAAAGTAAAAATGTAAGTTATATCAAATCTAATATTTAATACTCGTAGAGTATATATAATAGTTCATATAAGTACGCACTATGTCGGCCCATCTCATTGCTAACCAGCTCTTTTATTGCTCTTCCAGGTTAGGTAGAAATACCTATCCTAAAGGGATAAACACGCCTTTTGAGCTAGTTCTCTTTTATAATATTTTTCAACAACTCTCGAAGCATAAATAATATTATTTAAAAAAATTAAATAAAATGACATCATAAGCCGTATTAAGCACATCGCCAGTACAAAAGGCGTCCGTTTCGAATCGTCGTCGTATACTATAAAACAGTGAGCACTGGTACAGGAAACGGGCGCATTGGGCTCCGGTGCCGAATAAATTGTTCCTCTAATTCTAATGGAGACTTTTAAGGGGAAGTTTAATTCCATTTCGTGTTTTCAACTCTTTGGGGCACGGAAATCGACATTAATAGGTTGTGAAAGGTTTCTCCTTACAAGTATTTTTTTGACGTTGACAACTTACAATATTTTATTTACGGCCAAAGACGTACTTGTAGTATTGCATCTTGCTGTTATTTTTTATTTGTCTGTAAAGAGAAAATGTACAGTAGGTACATTTTCTCAGTACAGTAGGAAAATGTACATATGTAGACCAAAAATAATTTAGCTATTTTGAGAATGAGAAAATGAATAAATAACATCTTCGGGATATTGTAGTAATTAATAATTAATTTAATTGTAGCAATGGATTCTTTGTAAGCATAGGTAGTATCTTCGGGTCTTTTGGGATATCCTAGTGGGATTTAGTTCTACCAATTTATTCTACATAAGTATAGTAATAGTAGTATGGAGACCACACACTCCATATGAATCGTAAAGAGACGGGAAACAAAACGTGAGACGTCCTTCATCCATGTGGACTGACGACTTAGAAAGTCGCCTGTGGTGCCTGTATGACCGTGTAGTGTAGTGGTGGTCCTTAGAAAATGTCTACCTATGTCCAGCTGTAAAGAGCACAGGTTGATGGTCTGGCATAGCAGTACATACTATGGTATAGTAGTAGTACGTAATTAGGTATTATTCAGCTTCCTCAGATGTGTTCTTTATCGGAATAACTTGGATCTTGAATCGTCGCCTATTCTATTTTATTTTATTTTACTAATTCTTACGATACTTTTATTTTGTTATCGGAAACTGTAAACAACAAATAATATTCAAATCATATCCGTCTGATTAAAGTCTTTTATTCAGATTTTCGCTCTAGCCATACTCTTGCGAGAAATTAAAGATCATCTTAGTCCACATTTGTAATGGAATTTCACTGATTTATGAAATTAAATCGGTGCATTATTCTACAACACCGCTAGTGGCGCATCGCACACGTGCACGATTGATTGTAACCGGACACGCGATAAAACAAAAGCTGGTGACAGACGAGTGTCAATATCCTTAGAATAAGAGCTACTACATAGGAGGCCCGTATGTAGGAACTTCATTCAGTAAGTACAATGGCACTTTACATGCTGTGTGGGAATGTTAGTAGAAATGCGTGTTTAACATACTTCTTAAGTGAACAATTTTACTGCGTCATAGCATAAATGAATAATTGATTTTCTCTTTCTCAAATGGCTGCAAACATTTCGGTGCATAAAGTTTACATCCGCTGTCCAGGCTTAGTATTCGTATGTAGTAAGAAGTATAAAAAGTATATAAGTATTAAAAACAACCTTCTGGTAATATTATATCACAACCAGCTCTTTTTTCGTCCACTGCTGGACATGGGCCTCCTTATGTACACCGGCTTATGCATGAGGGATGGCATGGTCTTTAATCGCCGCGCTGGCCAAGCAGTTCAGCAAATCCACTCTTTTAGAGATTGTGTAGTTCCTCAGCGCTTGTGGTAGTGGCTTTGTTATCCCTTAGTCCATAATGTTATACAATGTATGTCAGGGTATGTAGTACAGTACTTAATGCAACTAAAGATAGCTAATTTGAATTCATAAGTCTATCAAAGAAACGATACCTGGCCTTAATTTTCGAGAAATTGAAGGTTGTGAATATGATTCTGCAAGGTCGGCAGCGCATTAACAGCCCTTTGGTTTTGCAGGTGTCGATGAGCGGCGCTGACCACTTACCAACCAGTAGGTCGTCTGTCTGTCTGCCACGCCACCCCTTATACAAAAAAATAAAAATAACAAAAAAAAAATTAATTTGATTTCGGACTTGAATTTAAACTTTCTTGAGTGTATAGAGAAATAGTTTTTGTAGTAGTAAGAACGACAAAAGGAAAGTGATGATTACGGAAATCAAATATATTATTTAACCACCGCGCGTATAATTCGAACTATCAAAGATTTATTTACAGATATAACTGTAGATTTTGGCTCCAACCGGAAATCTAATTTATTATTATATTAGGTGTCTATTAATTCCCATTTCTACATCTCTCCGCGATCCGTAGCTTCATCACGACGCCGAGTGGAAAGCTAATCGTATCGCGATTCACGAGTCGTTCGCGCGTTATAATTAGTACAAATCGTCTGTTCAATGCCACAGTCCGTAGACCTAACAACGTATAGACAGGTCTAAAACGCCATTTTTTTAAATTTATATTGTTTTTTTTTTGGCAGCTTATTAGGTAGTAAAAGCCTTTAACGAAAATTTTTAATCAGAACATTACACTGTTTTTTTAATTTTTACTGAAATAATTTGATTAACATGAAAAACACTAGGATTTGTTTAATCGATAAATACATATAATTCAAAACTATGTTGATCATTTTCTAAACTTCTGCAAAATCCTATTGGGTTAGCATTGATTCGCATGGCCTAAGCAAAGTTATTGGTTATTTGATTTGATCTCTTTTCAGGAATCGTCTTTTTTTCAAATTATAACATGGCCCATATCTAAAAGTTTGTATACCTGCGAGCCCGCCATGGAATCCAGTAATCTCGCAAGTTAATAGATTCGATAATTCATCGCGACGCGCGTCTGAATAGATGCTAGGACGATTGATGGCACTTGTATCGAGACAGGAGACACGCGACACGTTTCCAATTTTATTGTCGCGCGCTTGCCTTGTTCGTGATTAATTCGAAACGATTTAAGTTTTAACCGTATTTGACAAATATAAAAATTGCATAAATGATATGAATTATACAAAAATATATAACATTTATTTCTCTAGATTTTAATTATATGCATGAAATATTAATAATTCACACAAAGCACACACAATTAACACAAAACTATTCAACGCAGGTATACCTACATATTCAACTCGATATACGTCCCTATAATTTCCAAAGAGTAGATTTAATAAAATTATTAGAAGGAGATAACGTTAAGGTATGTACTTATATACTGGTACAAAGCACGAAAGATACATGGGAATGTTTTTTCTTGTGTAAAGGTAAGTCCTATTTAAAAATCTATTAGCCCTACTTTTTGCTTTCCCATAGCAATGACTTCAATAAGATCTTCACCAGCGTCACTAAGTAATTCGCCGCGGCGTCCAATTGTAAAGTTGAAAACACATTTTTGTAAGAAATGTCCGCCTTATACACCTCTTTGTGGTCACATTCCAATGATCGGTTCACTGACGCTGCCGCTTAATGGATATAATCGAAGTAGTTTTTTTATTTAAACGAATGTGATTTTGTGGAGGAAGGTTAGGTTATGCACCTGAAGATTGTTTGCGTTCTTACTATGATTTAACGCTTGTTGACTCTGCGAATTTTATAATTAAAATCTGGCGCCATATTATCCGGTCTTTTGTAACGAAATCGTCTGCACCCAACTGAATTGATCGACCTAAACGGTACCAGAAATTAACAACAGAACTTAATTATTAGAAAAAAAAGCAGCTACCGTGGAGTTGCAGAGCAAATGCAGAACAATTAGACCGTCACTAATTACCGTCGAAAAATTGTTGGAATTGAATCCAAACATTTGTCTCCTAACGAATCGTATCGGGCGGCTTCGGCTCAAAGCGGCGTGATTCGGCAATTCCGTTCCATTTCCAAATGCTCGCTGCCCATTCGTTCCCTCGGCTACGCCTACCCAATAAATTAGATGCCTCGCGTAGCGTACCGCATAGTTACAAACTAATGAAATCCCGAAAAGATCTCAACCCATTTTCTTAACAACTTTTCCGCGAGAGCAAGCGCCTTCAAAGATTTTACCCCCAAGAAATAATTCCGCTAATAACGCCCAACTCTCACACGGGTATGTTATGCAACCATAGGAATTTCATTAGATACACACGCGTCTGTTTGTTAAGGCGCTTTCCATTGCTAAAAGTTTCTTGAGGCGGGTATAATTCCTTTGTTTGTTGCGGGGGTGGTGCCCCCGCTCACCCACTACGTTTTCTAAGTCATCGGGTCCAATTATGCCCCTTTGTAGGTTTTGATATGTAAATTCGCGATTTTATTAAACAAACCGTGATGCCATTCGAGAGCAGCGAGCTGGATTAATAGCTTCTTCAGATTTGTGTAATCGCTTTCTCTTAAGACAACATCGCGGGAAGTCGCGAGGGAGTGATACCCTTCGAGTGTTCTCACAAATGTATCTGTTTGATGTTATTGTCTAAGTAAATTAGAAACAAGTATCCGGGTCAAGGGTCAATGGAGCGTTCATTTGTTTGAATTGATTCCTTGTGCCTACTTAAATTTAATGTCACCAGTTAATACTCCTTGATTATAGTCTTCATTCTCCTAACCTGGACCTATCTAATTGTATATTGTTGAAAACAGCAGCATTAATTTAACACGAATTGTTTGTCTCCATTTGGCTGTAACTGTATTTTTTGTCAGGGGGCGTACCGCAGCGAAACTTATCCTAACAATAGAGAATGACGTCATGAACCATGATGCACTACAAAGAGGTAAATACATGTATAATGTATATGTATGTATAAAGGTGTGCTGAACCTTAGTTACCCCTAGGTATTCTGTAAGATAGACGATTAGCATGTTTGACCCCTAAAGTTCTTACTTATAAACCCCGCATATTTCACGAACAATCACAGATCCGTCGCCCCAAAAATTAATTTGTGCATACAGACATAAAAACGGACGTTACGGGCGGTTACAGCCCAAACTACCCATTCGATTTAAGCTTAATTTTTCCCCGACACTATTAATAATTTACACGGTATAACGCCAACGCTTGCGCCATATTACAACGCATAAATTAATAATGTCGTTCGCTTGTTTAACTGCGAATCGGATGAGTTTTATTGTCAATTTTGTTGGAAAAGCGCAATTTGCGGGATGGCCACATCGTGACGCCAAGTGGTCACCAAATAGGGGTGATTTGGGGGAGGCAGGGCAACTATCAACAATTGTCAACTGGACGTATTTAGCAATATCGATAGTGAAGGTTAATGGGATGGGGTGCGGAAGGAATTAAGTGGAGGAAGGTTTTTGATGAGCGCAATAATAATATAATTTTGTTTGCTTCATAAGTTTTAATAGTCTGTTTTCGATGCAAACATGAGACACATGCCAATCAAACCTTATTGCGTTCACCCTTTAAATGGAAGGTTAAACTAAAATTAGCTACATTATACAATAAGTCATACAATTGAGAATATATACTGTATTTAAATTCTTTCATTCTCATTGTCTGCTTTTATAACTTGTATATGTTGAAACTATTCACCGTTAATGACGTCCAACAAGTAATTAGTTTCTTTATTTTCTTGGTGAGAAATGTATAAGGAGATTGCCTAAGACTAATTTGTATATTTTATTTAACAAGTATGCAAGATATATTGTATGTCTTTCTCTGAAATTACTCCTTAAGTAAATAAATAAAAGTATAAAATCTTTGGCATTTGTCTGTATGGCTATGAGTATGAGATGATTTCAATCCACAATAATAAAAATACTTTTTAATTTAATGGATTTACAGAAGTATAAAAGAATTTTATCTTGCATATTTTAATAAATTGAAGGACGCTATTCAGTGATTTTACAATATAGAGCAGTCAGAATATTGATATTTTCCATGTTAATTCTAAATTGGTCCAGAAGCAAATACACATTTATTAGTTTATCAAATTATAGAGGCGCTCTCCATACTAGTGTAGTGAACTATCAGGGCGCCACCGGTAGATGCAAATGTTTCCATCGCATTACTGTAACTCAATCCTGCACGAATGTACACAATTGCATTTGGGGTTGCATTGAGGTGCTGCCATAGCGGCGTTACTGTCCAAACAGAGGCTCCCGCCTGTGTGGACTGCGCTTTATGACATCATTGTGTACGGCGCCGAATGGCTGATTTAATCTGAAATTACATTTCGTTTATAGGTTGTGATTGGTTAAAATTAGCTGTCTATATGTTATATTATTGATCGTAATAGTATCTTGTCTAGGTTTTGCTATCGTCTACATTTAGATTTTTTCTTACAGAGTACGTCATATATACCGGCTACGTAAACTATCAAATATATTAAGATATTTTTTTACCAATATGACTGCAGCTTTAGTCATTTATTAGAAAACAGTCTGAATAAAACGGTATGTGTAAAAACATCCAATTTCTAACTCACTCATACGTGGATTAAAGCTTCATTAGTCTCCACTTCAAGACATGAAACCAGTTTCAAATTTACCTATGCTTTTTTAAATTAAATCAGATTTTTTTACTTCAGTTTGATTTGAACAAAATTTCAAACTGCTTTCTAAGCCGTAAATGCCGTGTTATGTTCACGTGGACGTCAGGGTGAGATTAACTTTCATAGCACTATTCGATAACATTAGCATTACACTAATAAAAAAATATTCTCTGTGGTCCCCATCTCGTTCTGTGGGTGTCGTAAAAAATGACTAAGGGATTCTAAAGCGGCTACCATAAGCCCTAAGGAACTACACGACCTCTAAAAGAGTGGACTCGCCAAGCCATCCCGTTTCGCCAGGCGTGGCATTATAAGGCCTTACATCCCTTATGTTCGAGACAGTGTTCACGAGGAGGCCCATGTCCAGCAGTGGATACTGAAAGGGCTGGTTGAATTGCATTGCATAACAAAAACAAAGTGAATTTTGTGTGAATAAATGTAAATATCGAAATTTCCATATTTCTAGAGAATTGTAGTCAAAATAATTAATACACTTAACTTAAACTTTTACGTCTCTGTCTCATTTCGTTTACGAAATACGTAGATAGGCACAAATGTAATGGCACAATGTTTCGTTCACGAAATACATGTTTGTTTGTGCGACACACAAACCGGACCTTCGCGTACAGAATCTTAAAAATTAAGGAAAATTTACAAAATAGTATTTTATCTATACTATTTTGTGAATTGCAAAAGAAAATATCGTAAATTTTTGTGTGCCGAGTTTAAATACCTAGATACTCGCTTATGTCAAATACAATCAGTATCTATGTTAAAACGCATTACATGCTAATTAGTTCTTTCAAGTAAATGTTTTGTTTTCTCATATAACTCATCGCTTATGTGAATGACTGAAATGAGTATGACGGCATGACTTATGCGCTCAAGTTCCTCTTATCAGGCCCGGTCAAAATGCTCTGCCGCCTCGAATTAACACGATGTTTTGTTATCATTCAATTTGATTCCGCCGGCGGCTGTTTTATTATTTTAATGAGCCTCAATTTTCAGGGATAATTGAACTGACGTCGCACTGCTCCGATTATTATTTCATTCGATACCTACAGGTTGGTGGCACGGTGCTTAAGCGTCAGTAAAACGGAAGCAGGTAATTTATTTTGTATATAAAAACATTTATGACCAAGAAACCTTTAAAGTGCATTCATTATGAATTTAGTTAGCAATTTTTGCATAATTTTCTATTTTTCTTTATAGATATATGCTTAAAGTTTGTAGTTAAAAATGTTTAAACGGGTTGTCATCAAGTCATCATTAATTAGAATTGCCGATTAATTCGCAATTTGATAGTATGTCATACAAAATGAGCATATAATGGTGTCGTAGTAAAATGGTAATAACATAAAAAATATAAATATAGAACTGTCAACCTGACACATCGATGTTAGGATTCAGACATGCTTACCCCAAGTCTTGCTAGGCGGCGCTAAGCAGCGTGTCGCGTTGAGTATTGCATTTGCGAAAATGTCAAACCTTCACTATCCAAACATGTGTCCTGCGTTTTGGTAAAAATAGCTCCTTTGATATTTTAATAGCAACTGAATTATTTATACCATTTTAGAATATACATTAATTAGGCATTTTTAAAAAATAGTTTGCCACTATAGATTTGCTACATTTTTTTGGAAACTGAAGGTCAAATTCAAATCAGTAGTCGAAGGTTGTACCTTAACTTGATACAAACGTAAACTTTTCGGAGATACCAAAACAGTAAATGAAAAATACTGATTAACGTATAATAGAACAACTCTTCGAGAATAATAACACAAAACAAAATGTAAATTTTTCTTCATTTGTAAATTACTTAATTACTAAATTGTAAATAAGCAAGCAAATTACTGACTAAGGGTGTAATTTTTCAAAAAATGTAAAAGAGGCTAATATCTCGTAAACCGTGCGCCTTTTCACTAAGAATAATTGCGGTCATCTGATAGGTCATGAGCTGGTCTATCGACAGTTTCAAGCTTGGTCATTATTTACTGGGCACCCTATATATCTTCGATTAACCAGTCAAGAAATGGACCTTTTATCTTTTATTGTTTGCGGGATGCAGGAATCCCACCGGTGTCGTACTGGTTAATCTCTTTTATAGTAATGACTCGCTTGTCTGGTCATAGTGACATTAAACGTCACTAGATGATATGCCTATTTATTTAAATATATTTAAAATTCCCATATTTCGTCTGTTTGGGACAAAGTTGTTGTTGAATAAGTTTAATTAGCCTATTTTATTGGCAACTGATAATATAATATTATATGTATAAATTAATTTTTTGACCGCCTACATTTTGCCCGATTACAGATAAAAAAATACAGTTTTGAAATCGCTCCCGCTAATGCTTCATCACACTGTCTTCAGTACTCTAGTATTTGCCTAAACTGTCGCTGGTTCGCCCCCACCGATAAACAAAACAGGACAATAATACAAGTAAATTATAGGTGCCTTTATTTCGTATCCAACTAGCAACTTGTTTGCCTATACATAGGTGAAGTTGACTTAGTGCCGTTCGTTTAATTAAAGGGGTGCCCTTTGATTTGTTGTTGTTAATTTGAAAGAGTGTGCTTGATAATGTGACTGTAAATAAAGCACATATGCATTGATCATATTTCCAAATATTTTAAAATATGACAGTGAAAAGTTAAACGTTACATACATTTTTTTTTACGTATTTTACAATTCTGTTTTGGTTAATTTTTAGTAAAACACTAAGTACACGTAATTTTTTAAAAAAAATCAGGAACTGTTCTATAGAATTTCTTTGGAATTCTATAAAATATTTAAAATACAGGGAAATTTTAAACAATTTATTTTGTATTAAGTTATTTCACAACAACTAAAATTACTGATTGTATTTGTTAACCATCGGATATGTTATTGTGAATGTTCAAATTTGGTGATCGTTAACCGGTAGAAGGTAGCCAATCATCAATGTCGTGACATTCATTAGACATCAGTTACATTTCATTAAAATGAATTAATTCATTAAATTACTTGGGAGATAAGTTTCATAATGAAGGCTGATAAACTTGACACTATGCACTGTTGCATTGCATAGTCTGCATGCCACATGTTGCACGCAAAAATGACGTGTATTTTACGTTGAAAATAAAAATATCGCAAGCACACAAATGTATGTAGGTCTGTCGTATGTTAAAATCTAGTTTAAATTCCTTTTTTCTGACTGTATATTATATGTGTAAGTGAATATCCGCTAATGAGATCTGTCTCATACTGTAGAAGTGGTCGGCGGTAGACTGACCGCAAACCGCGGCACGCGATGCTCATTGCCCTGTCACAGCCTATAGTTCCCTTGTTAAGTAGGTACTACACAATAAAACCACATTTCTATTATACAGAATGTCTAAAATCAGTGATAAAAGTAAAGGATGTTGTTATACACTCATAAGTTATAAAAATAACTTGGTGACTGGGATAATTTCCAACCATTTAATTGTGGAAACTATGTTTTTAGTTCTCGCATTAATTTTATATTTTTCGTGTTATATTTTTCGTATAGTAACGAAATATGATAAAAGGTAAAAAATAAAATACTTTCCAAATATCGCAGATCAATAAACGTAGAACAGAACAATGTTTCCCTGTATTCCCTTTTATATGTATTTGTTTGTATATAAATGAGATAAATACGAGTAATGTATAGTACCTAGGTATAAATTATATACTCGAACACCGCGTCTCCAAAAATAGTTAGCACCCTTAAATTGAAAAGTCTAATTTGGACGGTTTCTCTTTGCGTGACTACACAACCTAATTTTTTTTTTACCATACACGATTTCAAGCAAATTGATTACTTCTATTAACTTGTTTCTCCAAAGTGACAGCCCTAGTTATTAAAGATGGCTGCGGTCATTCCAATTTTGAATTTTCAATATAGTGATGTTACACCCTAATTATGTGATGGGGATGCGTTATTAGTTGTTACTAATGGTATTATTTTAATTTAAATTGATTCTGCGGGAAGTATATGTCAGGAGAATGATGTATTAATTGATTGAGGTGATATGATATTAATTTTTAAAACATGTTAACATTTTGGGATGGACATAACAATTAAATTCCTTTACATAATCGATTACTCATATTTTCGAATTAAATTTATTAATGATATTATGTGACTTTTTAGATTGAATTTCTGATCTTATATTCAAGAAGTGCTTCGAAATGTACATTGCTATTTCTTTTGAAATGTTAATTAGGAGTAGAACTATTTGTTTTTAAACATTGTCGTAGAAAAAGGGTTACCTATTTCAACATATCTCAAGTTGAAATAGTTATATTTGAGTTAGATAAGCCACAGAACATACTCGAGAAGCTGGGAACGGATGTTCAGTAGCACGGACACGTCAAGTAGACAAGATAATAGGTGTTAATTGAAAAAAGTTTATATATTTTTAATAATTAATGCATTTCTGATTTCACCTATTTTCGATGTTTGCACAATACGTAAGCCTCAAGTGAGATTTTTATAGTGGCAGAGAAACATTTTTACGTCAGTTGCGACTAGATATGTAATGTATGACCTAGATAGGATAAAACTGAAAGTAACAGAATTTAGGATTAAAGCGATGTAAAAAACATTAAATACATAGTGCAAATTTTTAGATATGTCATTTCTGACAACGATTTTAATCGATTTAAGACTTTTTACTTTTCATGTAACTGAGATAAACGGAATTTCAACCTCTATTTATTTCGCAGTTAACAATATATAAATAGTCAATAATGTAAAACAGATCTACAAATAAGCAATAATTTTACAGTTAAATGAAAAGGAGCCAATCAAAACCCGGATGTAGTACACAATAGAATGATTCCCACATGCCTCCGTCGAAACAAAACAAAGGTTTAAATATCGTCTAAACGCTGAAATAACAAAGCGATTACGCCACGATCAGTGTTACTATTTTGTCCCAAGTGATAAGCATCCCAAACAAGAAAAAATAACCACCTATTACTTGTATCATAGGACTTTTTATGTTCCACAATTTTATCGTTGTTACTAATCTGAACACTAATTATAGGGTTCCATTATTTTTTTTTATCACTAATTTGTATACCTACAACTTGTCTAATATATAGATATAATCTCCATTGTAATCGCTTTTACACAGTGGAACATTAATAAAAAACAAAGTAGATAATATTATATCTAGTAGATAATTTTTATATCTAACTGCTTTACAAATTTAGATCAAGACTCGAGTGTTTTTATCTGTTTTTATAACATGCTATTTGCTATTGGGTTTGCTATTAGGAAGATCGAAACCCATTCTGTGGAGTTCTAAATCAATAATATGTTTTCTTTGGAAATGTCTTCCCGTCTATCGTCTGTCACTTGCACCAAATCGTGTAACACGGGTACAGAAACAGTAACGCGGGTAGTCTCACTCAGCGTTCTAATATTTAATAGTTTATGATGTATTATCATAACAAATCTCAACGAGTTACTATGAACCAATGTTAGTACGTTTCAGCTACGATTGCTGTTTTCACCAAATGGTTTTGATTTTTGATATTTAACTTAGGTGTACTGAAAAAAAAATGTTCAAACTGTATTAATCCAAGATTTAAAACAATGTCGACTTTTGTAGATCTTTTGTAATATTTATTTATGACAAAAGATTATTTATATTATAAATAAAAATAAATTATAAAGATAATGTTTATATGTAGGTACTTAGTTCAATTACAAAATTTCAAAGTCGTTTTCTGTTAGTACAGAAAATTAATTACTTTTCCGTTGCGCCGTAGTGAATATGAAGCCATAGCTTATCATTACTTACCGTGCGTTACCATACCATACCTACCATACCATGTGTCTCTCCAAGAACCGCCACCACATGCGGTCTTTCGCTCTTCTCATTCAGTCACCACCTGTGACTTACTACCACATCGGTTAGCGGTCCTGCGGCAGCCACGGTCTGTCCACTCCAGCTTACTGATTGTTTGAGTTATGCCGGCAACATCGTTTCGTCGTCCTTCGTTGTAGATTTTGTCCAGCAAAGAGGCTCCGAACATAGCTCTTTCCATCGGTCGGTTTGCGATTTTGAACTTGTGGTTAAGGCCTACTGTTAGAAACCACGTTTCGCCACCATAGGTACTTCAAAACGGGCGGAACGCACAGCGTGATAGGCGATGAGAAGAGGCGACGCATTTCTCCGAATGCTACCCAACCGAAGTCATCAAGTTATAATAATCTGCAATTATGATATATTTTAGTACTATTTCAGATATGTGAACTAATCTCTTCTCTATATCTCTTCTCTATATATATAAAATTCTCGTGTCACAATGTTCGTTCCCGTACTCCTCCGAAACGGCTTGACCGATTCTCATGAAATTTTGTGAGCATATTGAGTAGGTCTGAGAATCGGCCAACATCTATTTTTCATACCCCTTAGTGATAAGGGTTGTCCACCCTTAGCGCCGGGCAGCCACAGCAACGCGTGGCCGGGCACAGCTAGTTATATATATTATGCACTATAGATAGATAGTTAATTGGCATGACAGAATGCGCTCAGTTTCAGTTGTAGTTACAGTATTGTAATTATTGGGTTATGTAATTACACTTTCAAACTATATTCACAAAGCCCTTTCTGGTTACAGACATTATTAATATTAGTTAAATTAGGACACAAAAGTTAATATATGTAGTTGAAGAGGTGTTTAATGACAGCCTAAATATTAAAATGTTTGTAGATATTTTATTCTGTGCCCTTGATATTCTAATTCATTCATCATGAGCTTCGCAGACCGCAAACTTCGGAGTAGCAACATAACCGGTACGAACTGGCGACGGCTGGCATTTTGTGAAATGCTCCTAGAACGCCGACATAATTCATGACTGCTACCTGTATATCTTTTTGCTGAATATTAATAAATGCAATTAACGTATTACGGCCAAGCCCTTGCCGTTGACTTTTTCACTATATTTTAACCGATAAACTTTACCTATTGATAGGCAAAGATCTATAGATAAGGGTAAACTGTACGTCATTATCGTAACATTAGCTCATTTGTATTTATAAGCCGCACTATTATGGTTATTATAGATAAAGTATCAAATCGTGTGGTCCGCACTTGCAGCAAACGAGCGGTCGATACAAAAGGACTTAACATATTATTTTTTTCATCATATTTTATTATGAACTTCTGTTCAACATCCAGATGTTTAAGTCTGATCAAACAAAAGATTTTTCAGATGTACTCGAATAGCGTCAGAGTGTAACTATTACATTCTTGATTTATGATTAACTTGTGTTTACTTTAAAATTCCCAGCTTTGATTTGAGATTTAAAATATCTCTCATTGTTTATTTATCCTGTGCTATTGTTTTGTAAGTTTTCTTAAAGTTCTGGTCTTTCATATATAAAAGTAATGGTAACAGTTGACCCTTATAAAATATTGATCGTGACTACTTAGGTACTCGGTCCGACACTTATTTGTTTGTTACAGTTCTTGTGACAATGTAAAGTCAACCATTTTAACAATATTGACTAGTCCACCTTCGTTTACAGGCATATTATAATAAACATGTTAAAATTCTAGAATAGATATGAATATAGGTGTTTTATGACGATAAAAATGACGGAAAACTAATCAATGTTAGTCTTCCTTTTGATAGTTTGTTTCATATTTCCGACAACGCTGATGTTTTTCTAATAACTTGTTTAACATACACAATCATTACGTTTATTTTTGTTCGACACTGAACTATCACACGTCCGGGACTCCATTCTGTTTCAAATCTTTCGCATGTTTGTTTTGATTATTAAAAATTTTCATTTAACATAACTACAGAATTAAAGTTAAACCAGAAACAGCGGACGTTAGTTTATGAAAATAATTTTAGTTTACTAAGACCAGAAGCATTTTTTCATATTTTTAACAAGAATGACCGGTTTTATAACAGCATCAGCCCATCTCTTCCCGCGGCTATCGTAAAAGGCGAATAGAGAATAACAAAGCTGCTGCCACAAGCCCTGTGGAATTACACCACCTCTAAAAGAGTGGACTCGTCAACCCACTTGACCAGCCTCACGTTATAAAGCCATACATCTCTCATGCACAAGACAATGTGCGCGAGGAGGCCCATATGCAGCAGTGGATGATAAAAGGCCTACGGTGACGGTGAACAACATCTACGAGCATAACTAATCTCGTAATAACTAGTCGCTACTCTTAAAATAGATTGTTTACATTTGTGATGCATCCGATGCAATTGTTCGTTTCAGAGCATTTTAAATTCTCCGTTAATCTTTCAAGTGTCACTTAATGGTTTTTGACGAAAACTGAGTTTAGTTTTTCACGGCTTTATAATTTAAAAGCCGATGCCATATGACTTCTATGACTCGGCAATATTAACCGCCAGAATTAGAAGAAATTAATTTAGGAACTAGGGATTTGTTAGAGGCCAGGTAGCTTGTTATTTTTTTCGACTTCAAAGGTCGGGTTTTGAAATGATTTTGAATTAAAAAAAAAACTACAAACAACGAGAACGGTAGCAAACTTTTTTATTATTCCTGATGAAGCGTGTCGATATAATAGAAAACTATTAAATACAGAAAACGTATCAAAATAGTGCATCAGACATGGACCCGAAATAGGTAATCTGTTTTTGTGTGTTTTAAAAAGAAACATTTTGTGGCTCCACTGACAAAACATCATTCAAGATAATAAAGTGCCAATTTATAAGATGACTGTTTGAATTCGGTCACGTTATCATAATAAAACCATTTAGTATAGTAGGTAACTAATATTGAATCCAATTAGATTAGGTAGCTAATGTTAAGGCAAATACTCAATACAATTACAATTCTTATTGGGTTTTAAAATTATTCTTAAAACATAACTTACTATTTGTCACGCCCCATATTGGAATTTTTGTCATATCCTCGTGAATGGCCCGGGGCGTGTCGCGGGCGGCGGGCAGCGGTCACCCGTGCACAAATTGTATAATTTCACACAACAAAACAATCGTCCGTCACAAAGTCCGCTTGAATGACCGCGTCCAAACCAACACACGTCACCGATTCACAACAAAACGTGCCAAACACACGCAGCCCGACTGTTACACAACCAATTGAAAAGTGTTAAATGAAAAACAGCTACAAAGGAAAAAGCTCACCATTTGATTTTACCTCTCGATATTAATCAACAGCCAACAAACAGAATGCGCGTCACAAACATGCTGAAACAAAATGTAGGTACTACAGTGAAAATTTCCTTGACGTAAATGTGATAATCTAATAAAATCTTTCAAAAGCACGGGAGGAATAAAACCGTGTATTTTTAATGAAATACGCAGACAGATAATAGTTAAAAAGGGAATTTCATAGCGACTTAAGAGATATGAAATAAAACGATAATATGTCAGAAGGTATTACCGGCCTGACAATAGGGTACGACAAAGAGAGATTGTAAAGATGGCTCTCACATTATGTCTACAGAAAACGGGAAATATAAATGACATTTTTAATGTACGGAAAATAGGTACAGTCAGACATATTGACAACGAATGCTATCGACAAGCGCTTCGAAAACAAGTACAACCAGGTTTAATAAAATATTTGATAGAGTTTAAAGCAAAGTTCAAGAATGTTAACTTAGATACAGGCGAAATAATTGAAAAATAAATTGATTAAAGCATCCTTTGATACAGTAGACAAAGCAACAATACAGAAGCCAATATCAAACGGGTAATTCTTAAGGAATAGAAATAAAACCGATTCAAGTCTTTGTGAAGATGACGTCTCTTTTTCATTCGAAGCAGTCATCGAGTTTCCTTTGTAATTAAATATTGAAATTAAGAAATGAACAGCCGCTAATTACAGGAGGTTGTCCCTTGGGGGCTGATTGTGTTACCCTAGCATTCGCAGAAAGGGATGTCGGACGTGCTCCTGTTACAATTAATATTTAAGATTTTAATGTTGCGTGCACTTCGTTCGTTTGTTTGTATTATGTAATATTGCGTACGTCTGTGATTGCGTTGAAGTTCCGATGAGTAATCAGAATTAATGGAGTAGTCATAAACAATAAGAACATCGTTTAATTACTTAGACTATGTAAATTGCCAATTGACCAGCGGAAAATTTTATAGGACTTTATTTATAATACATTAAAGATTAATTAATACGTATAAATAAACAAGTACCTACATTGTTTCATAAATTAAATATAGGCGCATAATTAAAAATGCTACCTCAAATGTTATTGTAGGTATAACGTGAAAGGGGTGAGTCGAATATTTCATTTCACCTTTTTATCATGTAACTCCAGACGCCACTAATACGTCTTCCGTTTCCTTATGAAGACGTTTCAGTACTTTATGTTCTTCCTTTATTATAATATTTTATATTTTGTATGCACTAAACTTGATTATATCTACGTGTGAAGTTTTATGTTAATTTGTTATATTTTTAAATACTTATTGTGATATACAAATATATCTTTTCAATTATATAGATAATATATTATTCTATTATAGTAATAATGTAGTGATTAAAGTACCACTTGTCGCCAAATACAATAATGGAAGCGCGTTCAATAACATGAATAAAAAAGAAAGAGTCATACAAGACATAAATTCGGTGTTTGGACGTTTCAATTATCCGGACCACGTGGCGTGCCGACAATGATGTTCGTGCCAACAGTAATAAAAATTAAAAAAAAAATGTAATCTAGTGTATGCATTTTATGTTGGCGTCTCATTCTATTACTAATAAGAAAATTTGTCTGAGAATGATGTGACTGTTTTCGAAAACAGTTGCATATAAAAGGAAAAAATAGGTCTATAATAACATTTCTTCATTACGATCTGATCGCAGATGAAATAGGCTCAGATCTTAATACGTTCGGTATGTCTTTATTAACTGTCAACAAATCAAGAGAAGCACCGGGAGCCGTTTAATACCCTATCAGACAAACGTAATTAGTTTTGTAAATAAAATGCCTCGGAGAAATTGAAACGTAGCAGCTACCTGACTGTTGCGGTGACTTGCCACATTATTGCCTTCAGATACTACACTCGACTCCGCTGTTATTAAACTAGCAATGGCTAAAAACTAGTTACATGAACAATATTCACACTAAACACGCACTTTTTTATATAAGTAATGATGTAGATCTGATTTTAAAAACTAATTTAATTTTCAAATTGCATCGAACAGTAAGCTTTTTGAGGCAGTTTATCAAGCACATTAAATACAAAATGTACCTTAGGAACATGAAATATCATTTATGAAAACGAGATAAGACGAGTATTACACACAATTAGTGAGAAATATACTGGAAAATTAAATGCTACTGACTGTACATGGTCAACTTAAGATTTATATCTGGTGTTATTTGGATTTAAATTGCTTGTTACAGTTTTTTTACAGCTACATTTTATTGTTATGATGTTTTAACCAGATATAGAACCCAATTATTTAATATGGCTACTACAATACAAAAACTTTTTTATACTAAAACGCCAAATGATCGATTTTTCTTTAAAATTTCGAATATATCGTAAATAATCATAAAAGATTATACAGGCTGCCGGCCCTGGGGCAGGTAGCGTTTGGAGAACATCTTGATTCAACTGCACACGAAATAATTGTAAAGCAACATTACTGCCGGTAAACTTTCCACCCCAAGCATTTTTTATTTAATTTTTATTTTTACGACACGATTAAACGCGGCTTTGCTTTCACTTTTTATTGTTACTGTCTATGTGCCCTCTAATTTTTGGCTGCAATTACATTTTTGTTCTGCTGTTTTATTAAAACATAATTTTTAATGAAACACGGCCTCTTGCTTGCGTTGCATATTTAGAACATTTAGAAGTAGTCCCCTAGCTTCTCATAAGATGATAAGTAACAAGTAAAGTGAATAATATAGTTCTCTCTTCTTCCTCAGGTACTTCTCAAGGTGAATAGGTATTATGTCTATTCGAGGACTGAATCCATCTTCGACCGGAACTTCTTTAAAATACTGTACCGCTTAACCACAATCATTTATCATGTTTGTAGTGAACCCAGAGCAAACTGCTACTGCGTTTAAGTTTACCGTAGATAAGATTACGTTCGTTTGTTTTACCTAGTCTACCGATTTGTGAGCCATTCTTAAAACAGAGCTTCGTTGTTTGATGTCATATACCCGGTGCTTCCGAGGGGCAAGGAACTTTTGAAAAGGAAATAAGGTGTTTGATACGAGTGAAGGGTGACTGTGCACATCCGTGTAAGCGTCTCAGTAAATTGTCATCAAATATTGATTTATTGCCTAATTTAGACTAAAGTGGGTTTTAACTGAGTTTAATGATACGGTTATAGTCAAAAAAAATTTTACAGATACATTTTTCGTGCTCAAAGCATCTTTCACACTCGGGACTGGGTGAATGGACGATTAGTAGAAATTATAGGACGTCGTATTTCATAAGACGATTGCACAGAGAATTAGTTATGAATCACTGGAACGGTTTTAGTATGGTCTAATTAGTGTAACTCTTACAATTATTACTATTACACTAAATTGGAATCATTCTTTTTGAGTTTATTGAATGCAGGCTTTAATTTATTTGTTTTCATATAATTATAAACACCTCTATACTCTTATTGAGCGGTGATAGCCTTAAGGGTATCCGTACTGGACTCACGTTCGTGTGACCGTGAAACCAAATCCTCGGCGCGTACCACTGACTGGTACGCGCACTGGCACTGGCACTGGGCCCGCGTGGTGGATTACGGCCCGAAACCCTCCAGTGATTTACTGGAGGAGGCCTGTGCCCTGCAGTGGAACGTTATAGGCTACATATACCCTTATTGACTTTCGATAACAATTTAATCAAATATACCTTTTTTATTAAACTATCTTGTTTAGTTTAATGATTTTAATTTTTTTTATTATACGGCCTTTTTTGTCTAACTTGATAATTTTATTTACTACTTTAACATGAACTGTACCGCGTTATTCTCACTAGATATAGATATACAGAAAGTTATTCACAGACAAGTTTTAGTATCTTCGATAGATTATAAGATCATAATATTACATAAATAAAATTATTTTATTCCAAAAAATAAAAAATATCCTGACGTTAGATACTTACAACTTCTTTCATCATTGAACCATTATGTAAATGAAAGGTAACATCAGCGGCACCGAAATCGAATAGTGCAATTAAAAACATTTAAATATTAGTAGTTCTAAAATGGAATCTTTCACATATGACACAAGTTTCATTTTCATTTGAAAGCCACTGGCAAAGGGGATATTTTCGGAAGAGCCAAGCGTTTTAAAAGAGTTTCATTTAATATGTAAACATTCCCATACGGGTAGTAGTGCTACCGTGTAAATAATCGTACGCACGAGTACAGTAACGAAAACAAAAAAATTACAGATTATGACTATTAGCTTACGATAGGCTGTCAGCGACTTGTTTTTGGTCTTTTCACTTTTTAAACTGCCTTGTAGTCGGGGAAGGATGTTTACGCCACGTGAACATTATGATTTAGTGTCAGTTATTGGTAGTGAGTGTGAACACGTATACTAAGAGTTGAGAATAGTAAATATAATAACAAAGACTCGGCAGTCTATTCATAGTTCGATGCTGTGGACTCTGTTTGTTTTGGTAATAGCTTCACGTGGCGCTTGAGATCCTACAGACATTTTATGAGATGTAACAAGCAGGAAGGGTTTGTATTAATTAGATCCTTTCCTGGAGCCATAATTGACCTCATTTGGTATTTTGTAATATTTCTTTAAAAAGCGACTATTATCTTATCATATTATGTATATATTATGTTTATTAAAGTAAACCCTAACCAGCCCATTTTCCGTCTACTGCTGTATATGGCCTCCTCAAGCACATCGTCCTGTGCATGAGGGATGTATGGCTTTAAAATGCCACGCTGACCATGCGAATTGGTGAGTCCATTCATCTAGAGGTGGTGTGTAGTTCCTCAGGGCTTGTGGTAGTGGCTTTGGTATCGTTCCTGGAAGAGATAGGCTGGTGCTATTCTCAAGATTCATGAGTCGCATAGATTTCTGCGATTTCATGAAGCTGGCCAACTGCAGTAGGTCACGTGGCCGTTTATTGGTATAGTAGTGCATCCATAATACGAATTTGCAAGGCAGTTCATTTAATGGCGAGAAGTTACTGTGAATAAGAGCTCATAATAGGCCCCTTGATGTGTTTGAAAACGATATAAACGTTGCATTAAGTATTATAATGTATGTTAAATCTCGAATAATAAGACTTCTAAGAAGGCTTCGTCTAACCAATAGCCCTTCTTGGTTAATATTGAGACGAATTTCGAAAATAATCTTTTGATTGTGATAAAGTACGGTAATAGTCTATGAGTTTCTATCTGCAACTCACGTTCGTGAAGTCATGGGTTCTAAACCCGATCCATCTCAATGTTTACTTACGTAAGAATTTTTTAATTAATTATTACCTCGGCGTGGGATTAAAATAATACGAAGAAACCCGCGTGTTCGTGAATTAAAAAAAAAATACACTTTATCCGCGTGGTGGATTGAGAGACCATCGCCAGACAAATCTGTCTACCGTCCCCAATTTATTTATTTATTTAACTCAGGCAACAAGACACAGAATATACAAAATAAATTAAAAACTAAATATGTGTGCTATGCTTTATGCTGTTCCTTATTGGAAGTCGCCTTTGGAAACGCCGGAAGTCTGCAACCTTTGGTCAGAAGTCTTCCCCGGTGTAGGTACGTCACCAGGGCATGCGGCGGGACTTGCACCACAAACGACTGAGTTTGTGACGAAGCTCCAGCAGATCGATGTTTGTTTGATCTTAATCTATTCCGCTAGATCTTGTGTTTTAGTGGAGAACAAGAAAGTTCATTTTCAAATTGCGTGTGGCGATATTATTATCTATTGGCGCCCATAGAGTGTCGTGAGTAGATACAAAAACAAGTCCAGTGTGGGCAGTAGAATCAAAAACAAACAAGACGGCGCAATAGACAGATTTGTCTGTCCATAGCAACACCTTCACCACCACCGCAGTCTCGCCGTGACCACGCTTCATTTAACTTGACTGAAATGTCAGTTTACATAACTGCTGCTATGTTCAACCAAGATAACATGTTATGTAACAGTGTTATTATTTTTGAAAAACTGCCGAATCTGGATTTTTGTCATACCCTTCGATCAGGATTTGCTTTATGTTTGTCAAACTATCTATCAAGTACATATCTGTCAGGAATATCTGGGGACTCCTTTGTGGATGCTATTTGATCAGTGACACGGGCGGTGAGTGATGAATATTGCCAAGCAAATATAACAAAAAGCAAAACTATCCGCGGTGTTGGTTTCACTAGGGTTGGCCGACGAAAGAGTGCCAAACGTAGACTGGAATGTCCTTTGATGTTTTGTGTTATTTGGAAAATTATACACACAAGTACCTATATGTTTATAAAATATATGTTACTGTGAATATCCGAAGTGCTGCGAATGTCGACACTCACTGGTGATTATTAATATTGATTAAAATGATTAAACACGAAAGTGAATAACCAAAATTTACTACTGCGAGTTTCATTTTGTGAACTCATAAATTTCGGTTCTAGGCGAATAAATACTATAACGTTACTGTATCATACAACCACATTTATTACGTAGGTGGTAGGTACTTAATAGGTGACGGGAAACTTATAAGATTGACCAGAAAAGGTCGTTGTTTAACTAGCCCGTGTAAAGACCCACAAACAGAATTTACTATTTTTGGATATTTTTATTTGTGCGTAGCGTAATATTTCTACAGAATAACAAATAATGCTTACGCATATGTAGCGTATATCAAGTTATTGGTCACATTTGACAGTCGCGGGACTGTCATATCTCCAGTCCCGAAATATTTTTGACCCAGTGAGATATTATCTCCGAAGATAAAAAAAAGATATACTTTAGTTTTTCATCAGAGATATTGATGAGTGTCAATTTTCACAGGTGGATGTCGACAGTCATTAATTTCTAGCATTCATAGTAACACAGCAACTTTAGAGTTATACATAACAGCGCTATAACCACACTTGTTGTTGTGTGTTTCGATAAAGGTATTTACTTAAGGGCACAGCTAATAATTAAAGTAAGTAAATAATATTTTTCCTCGTGCATTCTTGTTCGCTTCTTTTCTAATTACGTTAATGAATTACTAAATCAAAATTTCACTTTTGCTACAAGCGATAGATCCTTTAAAGGTTTAGGCCTCTGTCAGTTGATACTCTTTCGCTTACACCCATATAAATCGTTCGGAAATCGTTTGGTAATAAATCGAACGCTTTTTAATGGCAGTTTATCGCAGTGAGCTTTGCGGTATTCAGATTACGGGTATGGCCTAAGTGGCGGCAAGGGAGCGGCACGTGCTCTCCTTATCTCTGTCCCTCGACACTTTCAATATTCGATTTCGTCGCGGCCGCGGTTTTATACAGTTTTTTGTACTCCTGACTGTACTCCTACCAAAAATAAATACTACCGTTTTTTGTAGGCAATATTTGAAGTTCATTGACGCTATTGTTTGCTGTTTACAAAGAAAAAGTAGCAACGAAATTAGGACGAGACAGAGTATTTTCATAATTTATAAAAGCAAAAGAAACTTGAAAATACTAAGTCAATCTAGTATGTATGCAAATTTTTTTAATTAATTTGGATACATGTATTTGGAAACCAAAGTGACGAAACCCTTTATCAGAGCCGCGCAACGAGAAAAAAAATTGTGACAACACACAATCGCACCCCAAAGCGTAACCGAAAACGAGACTCGCCGCAATCCAAGCTAATGGAGTGTCTCATAATGACGGTTGCTGACATAAAAATAAATAGGCGAGAGTCAGTTTCTGCGTAAGCCGATACTATGATAACAGCATCGCTCCCCCGATAATTGCCGAACTTGCCCGAATGATGTACCTAGTAGTAATGTAGTGAGGATTACGGACCTGCCAGTGCAATTATCTGCTGGTGATGCCTCGTAATACTTAGATATTACTGAGCAATATTTGTAGGTGTCATTTGTAAATAATAAAGAAGAAATTAATGTAGAAGTATAAATAGGCAACAGAGCATAGAAATTAACGTATGATGGTGATGATAAAAAAGTATACATATAGTTATAATAATAGTTCGAACAAAAATATTTACAAAGGCAATCCCCATACACCACTGGGTATGTAATAAATGTAAGTCGTTTTGCCATTTTACTTAATAAGTAAGTAAGTAAGGGTTCCCTACCATCATCTATCGGGATCTAAGCCAACCTTACCTGCCAGTGGTGCACCTTGCTAGCCAACAGACAAGGCTATGGCGAACGACCTTTGCGTTAAGAAAACAATAGTCTGCGGCTTGCAACCACCCTTTCATCGGAGTCCACCGTCACAATGGCACCAAAACTGCCACGAGGCATGTGTCATGATCTGGTGTTGCATGAGAGTTGCCATGCCATTGGAGGGGTGTTTTCATGCGAGGATGAAGACCAGCAATTACATGGCTGATTTAGCGTACTTAGACGTGACATGGTGGTCGGGGAATGGGTAATACCCGGTGAAACGGTTTCCCGCTGACCGCCCACGTGTTGTTGGGGGCCGGACCCGGAGATTACTTCATCTCCGCCGGGAGATTTCAGTTGTGCCGGTGGAAGATGTCGGAGTGGAACCCGGCTGCTACCTTCACGGGGAACCTGGGGCCTTTCCGTACCCCGCGTTAGCAAATCGCACAACCCGTGTGCCTGCGCCTGGATTCTTTCAGCGCTGAGCTTTGTTGTAGAACTCGCGTGACAACGCCTTTCTATTCTTTCCCCTTCTTACTATTTACAATTTTTAATGGAACATACTAAGAAAACACCACCTTTCTATCTTTAAGCATATTAGACAATATTATGCCAATGCAATATTAGGGGAATTCATACTAATAGCGACGCCGTACATCATCACCTCCTAACGGCGAAGCCGGCCTGCCTTGCTGTTCCTGGCGGATACACTTATCTTCTCCATCACATCTTATTTACACTATCCCGGTTATAAGTTAGAGAGCACCCATTTGTGCGGCACGCTGGGATATATATGTATGTTCGGGATGATATCTGTCGTCACCGTCTCAGTCACTATGAAGATAGGGACCTGTCAATTCTTTGGGTGCCCATTGACCATTGTAGTTCATGGTACCACCATGGCGCCTATACAGGTCTCACGGCGGTGATGCGGAGACAACTTGTCTCTTCTGGACCATACAAGAGGCGACTGACTCAGTACTCGAACTGTTTCCTTTGACGGAGGTCGTGGTTCTCAGTGACTACAACGCCTATTACGTAGTGTTTGGGATTATGAATCACCAACCATGCTAAGAGAACTGCATATAATTTTGCGCAATATTGTCGTTCCTAGCAAATCGTAATTCATTCTACTAGGATTCCGCATATCAAGGGCCATACCCCCTCCTTGTTGGATCTCCCGCTGACTACACATCCAAAGAGCTACAGTGTCTCGGTTGATGCACCACTTGGGTCATCCGACCACTGGTCCTGTGATCGTTAGTGCTAATCGCACCTCCTCCACAACCCTGCTCCATCGGAAAGTTGTTAATTTGGACATCGTCAAAGTCTTTGACCGGGTCTGGCATAAAGCTCTGCTCTCCAAGCTACCATCTTACGGGCTGTCAGAGGGAGTTTGCAAATGGGTTGCTAGTTTTTTGACAGGTCGTATTCAGGTAGTGGTTGATGGTTGCTGCTTCAGTCAATAAGCCTGTCAATAAGCTAGTGTCCCGCAAAGCTCTCTGTTGTCCCTGACGTTGTTTCTACTGCATATCAACGACAAGTTGAAAATTAGAGACATTCGCTGCTATGCGGATAATAGTCCTGGGAATACCTTCAAGGAGTCTTGGGACTTGGGTCAAGGAAAGTCGTACTAAACTTTTGTCCGACGTAGAAAATTTTCTGAGTAAAGTCTCAGTATAGAGTGACCAGAACTTAGTTCAATTCAACCCCAACAAGACACAAGAATCTCCGCAAAAAAGCACCATTCGCCGCAGAGCCTCTGTTCCAGGGCACTTCCCTTAATATTGCTAATAGTATAGGAATCCTAAGTATCGATATATCTATAATAACAAAAAGTCGAATTTCGGAACCGCTTGGAGATTAATGTTATACTGACCTCGAAAAAGCTTGGAATTCTTAACAGAACTAAACAGTACCTATACTTCACTTCTGGGCAACATCTGTTGCTATACAAAGCTCACATGGAATACTGTTCATATCTCTGAACTGGTGCACCAAGATATCACCTTGATTCCCTCAACTACGGTCAACGACGTACTGTACTGATAGTCGACGATCCCATACTCACAAACCATCTTTCCTGATGCACAAACACTGTCTTGATCGGAAAAATGTGGATGTACCGCGTTTCGACAGTCGGGGCAGTCACGTACTATTCGACCGACTAGACATTTTATACCTTTATATCCGAGGATTGAGGAACGACTTACCTCCTGAGGGTTTTTCGCCGTGTTACGATATGGAGTTCTTCAAGAGGGCTGTAAATAGACATTTCCAGGGTAGGCAGCGCGTCTTTAATCTTTCTGGTATTGCATGCGTCCATAGGCGACGGTAACCACTTAACACCGGGTGTTTGCTACCTTTGATATAAAAAAAAGTCGATTTAATCAAAGAATTTCCTAGTTTATTAAAGATCTTGACTAATTTAGATTGTTGTTGCCAGAAGAAAAAATCTGGAACGATTCGAATTAGCACTAAACGTTAAAACTGTAATTGTAAAGTTATTTTTGACAAAAACCTAAAACCGTTCTAGAAGATTTATTCATATGTGGTCGATGAAATTGGGTCTAAAACACAATAGGCTTAAGGGCAAAGATTTAGGTGACAAACTTTATTGCGTCCAAGAATATACTGTTGTCTATTACGTGACCATAAATCACGGATGGGAAAACAATAAGCGTGAAATTGTGGAAACTGTGGTCGACGTCTTGTGGTATTAAATCTTCGGGGGAGTGAAATAAATAAAAATAAATCTGTGCCCACCCCAACGCGAGAACTTGATTTATTAGATAAGTGCTGCAGATTCTGGTGCAAGACGATTCTGCCAGCAAATTCTGATTGTTATTAATTAACGAAGAAGTTATTGTTCTGATTTTGCTTTGTAACGCTGTAATGATTGTTCGTAGTTTGAGGAGAATGTATGCAGTGACAACGGTGAAGGATGGTAGGATGGTATATTCTAAGGAGTGGGCAAAATTTTAACATTTTTATTTTAATGAAGACTTATTTTGGAAGATTTTGTTTATGCTATGATGCAAACAAAATAAAATATCTATCAAGGACAGAATCTAAACTGAAAATTTACATTTTTGAACGAAAAATCTTAAACACGACCATATAGGTAAAATTCCAATATTTAGAAAGCGCTAGTAAAATTTTATCAGCTCAACAGCGTACGAATTGTTCTAGTTCTATGGATTTATATTATTCTAGAGGTTTTTAAATAGAAGGAACGCGGCTGACGAGCATATAGTCAACCTGGTGGTGGTAAGTCCAAGGACATCCACGATACATGCCAATATCAGCCCATAATGACAAACGTTGGCACGCTCCCGGGTGCCTTACCTTTGGATATTTAGGAATGGATTTGGAGAAAGGGTTAGGAAAATGGGGCGGGATAGGATAGGATGGGATGGGAATGGGCTTTAACATCTTTCACTCACTACCGAAACGTGTACAGTTGAAATTTCAGCCTTCTACCCGTCTTGTCCCGCTTTTGTAGAATAAGTGTATTGCCCTAAACGGCAGTAACGTGCTACTATGTCCACAGCTCCAGGCCGGGTCGACCACCGAAACGTGCGTCCGGAGTGGGCCTCTCGCTAGCAGCCACGCAGTTCCCGGGACACCCCTTCAAGAAGCACCGCCTTGAAAACGGAGACTACTCGCCGTACGAAAATGGGCATATGAGTGGTAAGTAGCACCATCAATTCTATCTCCATTCTGAAATGTAACTAAATCTAGTTGTAGTTTGGATGCGGAGATTAGTAATTATCAATTCTTAGTCTATTATATGGAATATTTATCGGTGTAATTGATCATTTTTTTTGTAATTAGTGGAATCTTTGGCTAATAGGATTAATAGTTACATTTTTAACGACAAAATTCATTTTTACTTACTAGAATTCGCATACTTTTCCTTGTTTTATTGTTGTTTATGGTTCTTTCTGCAATTTAATTAACAGTCTGCCTCAGTTTAATGTATTCATGTTTTAACATTAATTCTTACGTAACCAGGCAGTATTCTGATATAAATCCGAACAAACGGTACCATGACATGTGATAACATCAAACCGGGTTCGTGTAAGCTCCGGATAGGCGCCGGATATGAATCCCCGCCTTCTCGGGAGGTACGCTTTCTCATTTCGTATACAAATTACACAAATACAAAATTATCCCAACACAAACGGAGAAAAGGGAATAAAGTGATTAAATAGAGCTCAGCGCAAGACGGCTAGCAATCAATCATTTTTGTCGCTTACGGCTTTGTTGATATTGTGCGGTCTCCTCTCGCTTCCACTTGTGTGTTTGATATTTCCCATCTCCCTTTGGCTTGAAGTGTCGTGCCAGACAAGGGAGCAATTACATTCGTGATCTTGCATAAGTGGCGCTTGCTTATCGCGCACTGCCGTATTCGACTTTGAATGTAGTTTGTTCGCTTTTTTCCCTTAAATTTGCAATTCGAAACACACTCATAAGAGAAAAGTGCATTGTTCTGGTTTGTTATTATTGTCGAGCATGTTTTGATTTCACTATGATAATTATGCTTTTTTTAAGATCCGTATTGGCCCATTTTATACCTCCTTATCTATACCTACTTATTTGAGCTTATTGTAATTACCTAATTACTTACACAGCGTCTACAAATAAGTATGTTACTGTTAATTATTTTACAATTAGTGAAGAGATGGATGGGATGTGCGTATGCGTGCATGGGTTTGTTATAAGATTTAAAGCTTACGATCTACGATTTACTTCACATTCATAGTTTTGGTGCTTGCGCAACTTTTCATTATGTTGAAATTTAAATCTATCATTTTAAAATTTTGTTAAAAGTACTTAATTTGTTAAGTACTTAATTTTGTTAAAAGTAGAATTCAGTTTGTGTCAAGATTTATGATTCTGAAATTTACTCATCTCCCGTTTTAATAACGCTCACGTAATTAAATTCGTGCACGTATCAGTATCAAGTGTGTTCGTTCCATCTGTAAACGGGCTCCGCTAAGCCAATATTATTTTGACGAGTCGTTGACAGTGGTTTACAGTTGATGAAACAGGCTCACACATTTGAATATTCTAAGTAAACCACGCACACGGTTATAATATCTGAAACACACACGCACATTAGGGTGTCACTGTCTGAGTGAGTGAGGAGGCGGGTGGCCCATTTTCACCCCGTGAAATAATAGGATACGAAAACATCGCAGGCAGAATATAATCCTCCTACGAAGGTTGAACGGAATGGAAATAGGAATATGAAATGCGTGAAAGGGACGTGTCGGTCCACGTGCCCGATGAAAGGGTTACCGATGTTTATCTTTAGGAGGTAAATCAAAATCGATGTTCACTCCGTGACGCGCGACTTAGATTTGAGATAGCAGATTAAGATCGTGTTGATATGTTTTTGATTTCCGTACCGGGTGTGCTGTGAGAATTCACGATTACTTCTCTATTTTATACAATCCAATATATCCTTCTATTTGTCTCTTGGATGCCCGAATTTCAGCAACCGCGCGTCAGGGCAGCGGCATAGTGCCTCAAATAGCTTGTTTATATTATTAGTGAACATTATCTCTAAGTCATATGATTTAAATTTGTGTGACGCTTCGTTTATAACCAGCGGCTGTTCTACGCAGAAGGTTCACGGCTCCGTCGACATCTGCTGACGCGTCAAACAAATTTAAACCATATGTGTTTCAGATACAGTTCAATATTGAAATACAATACCTACATAACGCATCGCGCCGCGCGCCTATTGCGTGTAGCGTGGTTGATGAGAATCGGCCCTAACTCGAGTGATAACTCTAGATTTTATTAAATTAGGATTCAGTTTTATCGACTATGTAGTATATATTGTACTTATTGTACAGTAGTTATTTATTGTACGTATCCAAATAAAACTTGTTATTTTGATACTTTGGCAGGTTCGAATAAGTCCCTGTAAAATATTTCTCAATGAAAGTAATTTCATTTTTTAATTATTATAACGTATTTTCCGCTTGGCAACCCTGATAACCCGGAAACTGGTATGAAAATGATGTGTTGATAATAATTAAAGGTTTCGTAGAGTGTCGCCGCGACTCGCATAGTATAAACCGGGGGATGATGTAAGTCATTATAACATTACTCAGCGGGGTATAAAGCTTTACATTCTGATTGAATTCTGCGACTGAAATTAAGTAAGGATTTGCCTGTTTATGTTAAGGGTGGGGTGTGGATCAGTCAATTTGCGGATCTCGTCTTTTCACGCCTTTGTACTTTCGTTGTTAACACACTCTTAGGTGTTTTAACTCTGCTTTTGTAATAATTTTGTAGTTATGAAATGATGATAAGAAATAAGAGAACCGATATAGTGGTCCTGTATATTTGTTAGATATATATGTATATATATTTTATTATTTATTATATATTTGTATGTATATGCAGATTTGTATATTATGCGTATATGTATTCATCCGGCATATTAAAGTCGTCTTCAGTTGTCGTTTTATTAAGTTATATATTTATACCTCTTATCGCACCTCTCAATGTATCTCTTTGTTTAACCCGAAGGTTAGCTGGTAGAAAACGCCTTACGACATTAAGCTCGCCTTTTGTACTTTGATTTGTACTTTGCCTTTTGATATTGTGCAATACAATTTGTTAAATAAATAAACTGAGTTGTCAGATCCGCAGTTGTAACACAATTAAATCATTTTGTATCTACGAGTACACTGTAAAATAAAAACTATGTTGTTTACGAATTGAATTAAAAATAATTCACACATTCTCCACAACCAGTGAATGAAGAGTATGTCAGATTTTTTTCTTTTACATACAAAACATCCAATAAACACTGTTTTATCCGCGATACGCGGAGTCAAAAGTTAAAAATGAAATTAAAAGTTCTGACCTTGTAACCTCCTGTTCACCTACTCTCGATATTCCTGGGGGCCCCCGGAAGTGCTGAACAGGGATGCGCTTAATAGCGCTCTTGCAAGGTCGTCGTTACACTGCACTGGTTACTGTCTGTTATATACTATGTACACTCGCGAACGCCAAGGTCTCCCAAAAATGTGCAGCCTACTTGCACAACAATAGATTGCGATCGTACCGCATAAGGATCAATGGCCGACTCGTACGGCGAAGGGTCAAAGGCTAACTAACTAACGGGCGACCCGCGCCCGCGCAGCACGTGAATTCACCCCTCACCTCGCAGCCCCCGAACAATACCGAACAAACCCCCGTCCCATGCAGAAGAAGTCTGCATGCTACTCCACTGGCAGGCGAGAGAGAGAGGTGACCGCTCTTTTCAGGATTGAGCCACCCACTAGGACCTCCGCAACCCGGGGTATTCCATCCACTCCGCGAAACAAATTAACAATGCGGCCCCGGCGCCAAAACAACGGCGGCAAATTAGCATCCTTGATTAAAACGAGGTCACCGATGCCTGGTGGGTGGGTCTTATCAGTCCATTTAACGCGCTGTTGCAAAATGTGCAAATACTCCAGAGACCAACGTTTCCAGAAACTCTGGGACAATTGTTGCAACAATTCAAAGTGCGACAAACGATTAGAAGCTACCCCTGTAAATGGGTACTCCGGCAGGGCGTTAAGTGGCTGTCCTATCAAGAAATGACCTGGAGTTAGAGCCTCCAAGTCGTTAGGATCTGACGAGAGCGGACACAAAGGGCGCGAGTTGAGGACGGCCTCAATTTTACAAAATACCGTTACTAGTTCCTCAAACGTTAATACCGTTTCTCCGATAACGCGCCTTAGGTGAGTTTTGGCTGATTTCACGGCTGCCTCAAAAATACCTCCCCAATGGGGGCAGCTAGGAGGACTAAACTGCCAGGTGATGCCCCGGCAAGATAGGGACATTCCAAGATCTACCTGGTTAGCATCTAAAAACTTATATAAATCCTTAAGGTAGTGGTCAGTACCCCGATAGTTGGTTCCGCAATCAGATCGAATTAACGCTGGAAGTCCGCGCCGGCTAACAAATCTACTAAATGTGGCAACAAATGCCTCTGTACTAAGAGCGGAAACTACTTCCAGGTGAACAGCCTTGGTTGACAGACACACAAAGACGCACAAATACGCTTTCTCTATCTTCGCTTTTCGAAGTCGCGACGTCTTGACCATGAATGGCCCGGCAAAATCGGTGCCAACTCCGGCAAAGGGTCTGGTTCCCTTGACTCGATCTGCAGGCAAATTTCCCATCATGGGCTGCAGCTTCGCTGCCTTCAATCGATAGCAAGGCAAACAACGGAAAATTATGCCACGGATGGTCCGTCTGGCTGACAAAATCCAAAATTCACGCTGCAAGATGGCTAATAATGCATTGCAGCCAGCGTGAGAATTTGCAATATGCCGGTCAGTCACCAACAAATGCACTAAGAGCCCACCTTTGGGCAACAACAATGGGTGACGAACCCCAAAAGGCAAATTGGCGTGACACAATCTACCACCAACACGGAAACAATGGGTGACGAACCCCAAAAGGCAAATTGGCGTGACACAATCTACCACCAACACGGAGACATCCCTCACCGTCAATAAAGGGGTTGAGCCTAGCAACGGCTCCCTTGAGTTTAGGTCTGCCATTCCGGAGTGTCTCAAGTTCTAAGGCGAAATGTTTAGTCTGCACAACGCGAATCCAATGCAGAAGGGCCATTTGGCGTTCTTCTGGCGTGAGAACAGGAGACAGCCGCTTTTCCTCCGGATGCCGAGCGTTATGAACGAAACGCTTTATCCAGGCAGTCACGCCAAGTAATTTGGACAAGGAACTGTAGCGATCGAGCAGAAAATCAATGCCCTTGAGGGGCTCAGTCAGGACACTCGATGTGAGCCAACCAATGGGGGGAGGAGTTACCAAGCACTGGTAACGTGGCCAATCAACTTCAGAATGTAACAACCACTGGGGCCCCCACCACAAATGGTGGTGAACCAGATCCGGCGCGTCTAAGCCGCGAGAAGCACAATCAGCCGGATTCAATTCCCCTGGGACATGTCTCCAAATTAAAACCGTCTCTGAATCTTGGATCTGTGATACTCGATTAGCTACAAAGGTTTCTAACGTGTGCACCGAAGTTTTCAGCCAACACAGAACGATCTGACTGTCAGTCCAGGCGAAAACTGTTCCAATGTCTACACTACGCCCGAGCGTAGAGCACACGTGATTTAATAAGCGGGCAAGAAGCGCCGCACCACATAATTCTAACTTCGGAATTGTATGTCGAGTCCGTATAGGAGCAACCTTGCTCTTCGACATAACTAAGTGAATTTTTGTCTCCCCAGTGGTACTTACAGTACGTAAGTACAGCACGGCCGCATATCCACGCTCGGATGCATCACAAAATCCGTGGAGGGACACTGAGCATTTCCCAACAGGAAGGAAGCATCTAGGTATTGCAACCTGATTGATAGCCGGGACGGATGAGAAATACGATTCCCAATCGTGTATCAACTCTCCCGAGAGAGGCTCGTCCCACGAGAGTCCCGCAGTCCAAAGCCTTTGCAGAAAACACTTGGCCTTAAATATAACCGGACTGATCCAACCGTTCGGATCAAAAGTCCTGGCTACCGTAGACAGAACTGATCTCTTAGTCCATACCTTAGAGGAGGTTAATTCGACTCTGTAGGTAAACTCATCGTGGACTGGCATGTACTGCACTCCAAGGAGGGCTATCAAATTCAAGCTATCCGCATTCTCAAAGAGATGAGGGTCTTGTTGGTGGTCCTCCGGCAAACCGGAAAGGAGATCCGGTGAGTTGGATAACCATTTTCGCAACTCATAGCCACTAGTTCCCAGAAGCCCTATCAATTCATCTCTCAAGGCCCGAGCCTCTTCGAGACTAGATGCTCCGGTACAAATGTCATCAACATAAGCATCCGTCTCCAAAACAGAGGCTGCGCGGGGAAAATACAAACGCTCGCGCTCCGCAAGCTCCAACAATGAGCGAATCGCAACAAACGGGCTAGATTTTATGCCGTACGTATTGGTGTTGAGCTCGTAAATCACCATCGGATCCTCTGGATGCTCACGCCATAAAATCAGCTGATATCTCCTATCTTCTGGATGGATCAGCGTCTGACGGAACATCATTCGAATATCCGCTACAAAGACTACTTGATGCCTCCGGAAGTTGGTCAGAATGTCTGAAATGTCCTTTTGTAATTTAGGACCCGCATGCAGACATTGGTTCAGCGAGACCCCGGTGGTCGTAGACACTGAACCATCAAAAACCACCCGAATCTTTCCGGTAGGGGTCTTTAAAACCGCATGGTGGCTCAGAAAATAGTGCTCACTATGTTGCCAATCAACGGTCGACACCGACATATGCCCCAAATCCACGTATTCTCGCATGAAGTCGACGTACTTCTGACGAAGGACTTTATCCTTGAGCATGCGACGCTCCATGGAAATCAAACGTCGTTCAGCAACGTCCCGAGAGCGTCCAAGGGCAGGTCGAACCGCTAAAAAAGGCAAACGGGTGATCAAACGGCCCGAGCGAAGGCGACCAGTATTATTCTGGTAGAACAGCTCGCATTCCATTTGCTCTGGGTTCACCCGGGAAGCTGTAGGGGGCTCTTCCACCTCCCAAAATCTCTGAACCGCATCAGAGAGAACTGAACCTACAGCTACATCATCAAACTCTTGGGAATTGGCAGTTGTTGACACTGGGCCCATTATTACAAACCCGAATGAAGTCGGCACAGCGACTAATCCGTCACGCTGTAAAAGCCGCTTAGGTCCACACAACAATCTTCCAAGGACATCCGCTCCAATCAGGAGATCAATCGGGCCTGGGGTGTGGAAGTCAGGGTCTGCTAAGTCCAAGCCTGACACTACACTCAACACAGCAGACGGTAATTCTTGCTGTGGCAAATCACCAATCATCTCTTCCAACACAATTGCCGACGCCTCAATCTCCGGGTGAGACGAGGTGACAGGTGTACAATTAAATGTTGTGTGACCGATCACACGCACCTGCACCTTACCGATACCTCGCACATTGTAGGTACCGGTGTGGACGCGTAAGCCTAACTTTCTCGCCAAACAAGATGACACAATGCAGCCTTGGGCCCCCGAATCTAATAGAGCACGAATCCTCATGTGTCCCTTGGGTCCTCGTACCATAGCCGAAATAGTTGGCATGAGTACGTACATCGATTGAACGGCTGCTGTTGGCGAGTGGGCAGGTAATTCCTATAACTGGGGCCAATTGACCCCGGAGCGCTCCACGTGCGCTAACGGGTCCCAGTTATGGTATGCTGGACGGCGATCCACCTGAGTCCGTTCAGGGGTAGTGTTGCCCTGCGAGCGTTGGGAATGCGGCTGACGTCGCTCCAAGCGCGGTCGTTCCGCTAAAGGGGTATAATTGGTAGGAGCACTGCTCCTTCGAGGCGGCAAAGATCTCCCGGCGATCACAGCATAATCGTGGCGGCCGCCATCATCAACTCTTCGAGGGGGAGTTAGCCGGCCCCCGCCCCTAGGGGAAGTGGAGCCCCCGCCCGTACGGGGAGAACGACGGCCTTCAAACCGAGGAGGAGTCCGTGATCCTATTCTGAGTGCAACCACCCTGCCGCGATTAGCCTCCCCGCCATGACCGTCACGACCATCCCTATGGTCGACGCCATTCCGATTGGCACATAGCAGGGGGTGATGTCGGCCCAAACAATGCTGACATGAATGCGATCTAGCAGGGCACTGCTGAATTAAATGCTCTCCCAAACAACCATAGCACCAGCGGCGCTGAAATGCTATGTTCCGCCTACCTCGGACCGCCAGACCCTCAAACCTTCTACACGAGACCACCTTGTGGCCCTCCGCCTTGCAATATAGGCATCTTGGTGAGGTGCTGCCAGTGGCGACAGCATACCGTTGTCTGGGGATCCGAACATTCCGCTTAGACAATTCCCGTCTAGGGGGCGCTTGGGAAGTGGACGGGATGGGCGCATCCGAATTATCCGCCAACCTACATTCGTCCTCTAAGAATTTTAGCAAATCTACGAATTTGGGCAAATATGTTGCGCTATCACCACCGTATTTATATTCAAATCGGGCCCTTAGCTCCTGAGATAGCTTACCCAACACAATGTGGACTAAAAGAAATGACCAACTATCCACTGGCAACTCAAGTTTACCTAAGGTATTCACCGCCCCCAATAACGGGTTTAACAATTCTAATCTTAATGAAGAAACCCGGGTGACCTTAGGTAGTGCCAGGATTAGTGCCACATGTGTGTCCGCCAAACGTCTCACGTTCTGATAACGTCGGAACAACAGCGTACGTGCCGTGATATAATTTTCATTGTTAACATCCAAATGTTGGATAAGACTGCTGGGTTCTCCCCGAAGAATCGAACGTAGATACGCCATCTTTTGGCTATGAGTTAGATCCTCCCTGGAGTCTACCAAACTATCGAACAGATTTACAAATCCGATCCACTGTTCGAGCCTTCCATCAAAATGTGGGAGATCCAAATTGGGAAGCCTGCTCAACAACGCCGGAGGGGTTGCCTTCCCCTGCCCAGAATCCGACGGCAGACCTCCAGTCTCCTCCGAAAGGGAGACTGCCCTTTCAGTGATGGAATCAGCTAACTCATAGCACTGATTCACATCGGCCTCGATCCTATCCACAACCTCAGAGCCAAGATCCGGCGAAAGCTCGGTAAATTTCGCGTAATGTTGGCCCAACTTATCCAACCGTGCCGGTAAATCCTGATACCTTTTTATTAAGGCACCATGACGATCGGGTCTGTCAATCAGACTAGCGGCCGAAGCCAACCATCGGAGTATCGCCTTTATGTTTCCACTAATGGACAATGCTGACATGGTTGTCACTAAATGTAACAACAAGTGTACAAACAAACAAATAAAATTAATATACAGTATTCAGTTTAAGGATAGTGGCCTAACAAACAAACAGGCCACACCTGCAAAGCAACAATAAATGATACAAAACAATAATCCAATATGTAATAGATCCCTGTTACCATATACGTAACTTACAACTTGTTATAAAAAGTAACCACTGCGAGAAATGTTAATATAAACAAACAAAATTCCATTCCAAGTTAGTAAGTGCTCAATACCTATCCGTCGCAGGTAACCGAAACAAAACCGAGTCACAAAAAAAAGGAATGTTAAGATTAAAAACACTTGACAACGGGTAGACCTTGGGATACGTTGCTATTAACAAAGAACTTTTTTAACTAATGTTTACGTTTCACAATATAAGGTCCATATGCACAACCACGCTCTGCTACCAATGTTTTATCCGCGATACGCGGAGTCAAAAGTTAAAAATGAAATTAAAAGTTCTGACCTTGTAACCTCCTGTTCACCTACTCTCGATATTCCTGGGGGCCCCCGGAAGTGCTGAACAGGGATGCGCTTAATAGCGCTCTTGCAAGGTCGTCGTTACACTGCACTGGTTACTGTCTGTTATATACTATGTACACTCGCGAACGCCAAGGTCTCCCAAAAATGTGCAGCCTACTTGCACAACAATAGATTGCGATCGTACCGCATAAGGATCAATGGCCGACTCGTACGGCGAAGGGTCAAAGGCTAACTAACTAACGGGCGACCCGCGCCCGCGCAGCACGTGAATTCACCCCTCACCTCGCAGCCCCCGAACAATACCGAACAAACACCGTTGCAGCCGACAATCGTATTAATTTCTCGGTTAAAGTAACCACTTGCAATCAAATAAATTGCTCGTATGGAATTCGCATGCGCTATAAGGAAATTGCAATAATGAACTCGGTGGCAACAATAATTTAACGCCGAAGCGAAGCGAGACGATTCAAAAAAGTATTATTACTATTGCAAGAATTTCAAGAAAGTGTGTTGTATTGCTCATTCCAATCTTCACCACTACTTTCAGTTCGATTTCTGTTCGATTTCTGTGTTAATTTATGATTTTATGTATATTTGTATGTATCTGTACATGTAAATGACTAATGCTGCAGTCAGAGGATCGAAAAAACCTAAAAAATAATAACGAAAATTTAATGAAAACGAAATACAAATAATGCTTAAAACTAATCAGCTTAATATCCTAATCAATGCTAGAATTAGGAATGATCATAGTTCAAAAAACTAGTTTAGCAAATGATTGAATTCCACTTTCGGCGCACGAGTAGTGCACATGTATTTGCAGTGGCGAAAGTGCAACGTCAGCGATCTCCATGGTATAGTCATATGTCATTTATAGAGATGGACCGAAATTTGCTCCACATTTGGTAATGCCGAAATTCGTCATCTTTTACCGAACTTCGACATTCGACCTAATTTAGGTTTATGATCCCCAAATTCGGTGTATGTGCCGAACATTCGGTAGCATGAACTAACATTATCGACTAGACTAGTAGCCTGTATGCTGCATGCTAAAATGACGTATTCTACAACGATTACATAATACTCGATTCGACTAGATTAGACGATTAGAGCACACTTTTTTTGAGTATCGGAAACATTATGCACAAAAACATTTGGAAGTTTTATAAACTATTACTATTAAATCACATAATGCACAATGTACAATTACTATTACTATTAAATCACATAATGCACAATGTACAATTACTATTACTATTAAATCACATAATGCACAATGTACAATTACTATTACTATTAAATCACATAATGCACAATGTATAATTACTATTACTATTAAATCACATAATGCACAATGTACAATTTTTGTTACAATCAAAAAATTTACGTGATAGGTTAACAATCAACATTATTCAAATAGTGTGTTAATGGGTGGCGAAGTTACCTAATGTCGGCTTCGGCACATGTTTTAACCGAATATTCGGCCGAACTCGATATTAGGCAGAATCAACATTCGGTTCATCACTAGTAATTGGATGTGTATGTATATATCCATATATGTATTTTAATTTATACGCTTCTTGTGCTTGTGTATCCTTATTTAAAACTGAACCTTCGATTATTTCTTCACAAACTGGTTGTTGACTGATCGGGAATGTCCTATGACATTATCTGCACATATCATTGTGCAATAAGGTTTGAAGAAACCAATTATTATTTATGGCCTTATGCCGAGATAACACTGATAAACTGTTACTAGAATAATATTGAAAAACAGAAATTGTTAAGTGTAGTTTCACACATTTCACATACCTACAACAATGTCGGTCGTAAAGGCATTCCAATTCATTAATTGAGTACGCAATAAAATTATTATTGATGCACATGAGCATTGTGTTAAAATATACATAATTGATGGTGATAAAAACACGTATGATTGAAAAAGGGCATTAATTCATTCCGGACGATTTACAGAAAAGTCAAAAGTCCACCGATAAATGGAGATTCCGTAGCAAAATAATATTTTATACAATTTTATTTTAAATGCTTCATTTCAAATGTGTCCACTAGAGATGTTATGGAGCTCCGTAACCGAAACCGAAACTATCGGATATCCGAAATAAAATAACCGAAACCGAATCCGTAATAAAAGTTTCGGATGTTATTACAAATAATTTTGTTTCGATGATAGCAGTAACAGTGATTGTTAATATAATTCCTTGAAAGTAAAGTTACAGTTACTCCCTATTTAGTTTTATTCTCCTTCGTTTTCAGTGATACATTTCTTAAAGAAGTTCATTAAAAACATATCCGTAATCGAAACCATATTCGAAACAAATTCCAAAATAATTTAATATTTGTATCCGTATCCGAAACCGGTAAAAGAGTATAAATGTATCCGTATCCGAAACAATCCCTAACAACCCTAGTGTCCACAATAGAAATTAGCTTTGTAATTAGTCCACAAGGTAGCTTTTGAAACCTTAATACATTTTTTTGTCATTAGTACTTATATGTACCACTTTATTTCTTTTGAATCAATTAATGATTATAAGAGGCCCGTAGACGATCAATTATATTGTGCAATTTGTGCAATGTTTTTGATCGTTCAGGGAGTGTATTGAAATTCGGTTAGGTGCAAAGTGCGATTCAATAATATTGCAGAATGACTTTCTGTATAATTTTATTGTAGGTTTAGGAACCGCCTTAGTTAATAAGTCCTACTGCAGGGCACAGGTCTCCCCTTTGCAATCATAAGGTTCATAGGGTTCCGGGTCATAATCTACCACACAGACGTGCTGTATAATAAAAAATCGGGGGGCATGTATAATAACAACATATACTCTTTTTTAATTCTCTAGTGCAGAGGTTTTCTCACGATGTATTTATACCTTTCCCACTGAGCTGAAAAGAGAAATTCGTACTGAAGCAGAAACTCAGTGGTACGGACCGAAGTTAAAGACGTTACGAATGTAAGTCGACAATAGATATCGCTAGCTAATCAATCACTCTTCTTTTGAATATTAATTTAATTACGTTATTTTAAAAGTGGTCCTACGTACTTATAGTTTTACTTATTTTCCACGGAACCCAAGTGGCTATTTAATAAAGTAAGGTCGCCGTTCACCTGCGAGTGCATCGAGTGCATCGACAGACAGTAATTACCAAGCGATAAAAGCGAATATCGACTTTCAATTAGCGAAATATCATGTACATGTCGTCTGATGAATCGACCAAGCAACGTCTAGCTGAATATATGCGTATGCAAATCGGTTTCTTAAATTTCAGTTTAATACGTACCAACATTTAGATGATATTCAATTTTCGTTAAAATAAACACCCAATGAGGCTTCAGTAAATATAATATTTATTATATTTATTAATGACAAATAACAAAAAGAGAAATAAATAATCAATAGTTTAATTTTTTTAATATAGAAAACTGGCGGCAGACGAGTATATAGTCCACCCGATGGTAAGTGGATACTATCGTCCATAGACATCCACGATTCATGCCAACATTAGTCCAAAATGACAAACGTTGGCACGCCCCGGGATGTGCCGCCTACCTTTGGAGATATAGGAATGAATTTGGATAAAGGGTTGGGAAAATGGGAAAGGATAGGATGGGAATGGACTCTAGCACATCTCACTCACTACCGAAACACGTACGTACATTGAGGAAATAAGATAAAGTGGGAAATGCAGTACATTTCAAGGTAGTCTTCTGTGAAAGGGGCGTAACGTGGCCAGTCGAGGGCGTCCAGCAGCTGTGGGATTGCAGCGTGCACTCTCCCCCTCAAAAAGTAATAGTAGTCGATTTTGGTTTTTTCGATTTCAGAAAGTAATAGCAAAAGTGTAGTGCGAGCGCGGCCACGCGCCCTACAGGCTCTGTTAGTACGCAGTTGCCGCGGGACCATATTTACCTACGTGCACAAAAAAATATGCCGTCTACAGTTATTTACATATTTATTAACATTTCTTGTGTAAAATTTCCCGTACTTTAGAATGGCATCATTAGTTTATGTAAAAAAAATTATTTCAAGTATCATTTGCCAATAACAGGTATTTTACAACTTTTTTGTTAAATAAAAATTATGGTAGTAAACTTTTTATGCTATGTTTAAAACATGCTAACGAAGGCCGGGAAAAAAAATACCTACAGGAGAATTTTTGCTAATTGAATATCTTCTAACTTTACTCCACTAAAGGGGCTTCAGTTAAAAATGAGTCTAATTCCTCATATTTGCCTCATTATGCCGAGTCGAACCGTCATTCGGTGCGGTACTGTGACACATGATATCGAATTCCATTATTCTTAAAACTCTCTTTTTTCTTGAACTGTTACGTCTATCTACACATTATTATTCCTTTCTCCTTTTCTTTCTCTAGTAATCAAGTATAAAGTCATTTCAAGTATTCCGTCAATAGATGTGTTGAGTCGATTTGTCCAGCACGATATGTGGGTTAGGGTATCTACCAAAATATTTAGGCCGACGAAATTCACAATAATTTACGCATCTGTTCCTCGCCCCGTGTGCCGCTTGCAATGTTTGAATTCCACACACTAGAAATTTGAATCGTGCATCGAATTATTCGAGTTATTCCTCATGAGATCGTTTGAATTATGTGTACTAATTTTAAACAATTGACTATTCATTAGTTTAATTGGATAGCCAACTCAGAAAAATGAAAAAATAAAACATGCAAATTGTATAATTGTGCGAAATTAATAGCTACTTCTTCCTAATAATAAGAGCTGAAGTATGATTAATCAGTTACACTTAAATGCGTAATAGGTATATTATTATATCATTATAGTGATAAACACTTATCACTGATCATCGGTATCACACTGTTCATAAGACATGGTAACTAAAATATTACGTAGGTACCTGTAAGTCTCCTGTCTTTACATTTTAACTTCTATATGCTATTTACCTACATTATGCCTTTCTTTTACACTTTTACGATGTATAAAAATATTCATTTTTATTATAATTACCTATAAGTAATTAAGTATACCTAAAATTAAGTAAGTACATATTAAACTATTTATCATTCACTCTCACTTTACAGATAATTTATTCTATTTGAGACAAGTAGGTATAATTACGTGTATTCAACCGTTACTAATATTATTCTATAATAAATAAAGAAGAAAAATTAAACGGCTCCAGAGTCGAAATACGTGTAAGCCAAAGGTAGCGGATTCGATATTTGTCGCAGAGTTTTTGCTATCACCTTCACGCAACAAAAAAGAGAACCAACTTTCGCATTTATAATTTAGGATTAGCATACAACTATGTAAGTAGGTACGTATTGTATTTTTTTTTTAAACTTCAATTGATTAGATTTAAACGATTGTTAATTAACTTTACACCATCTATAAAACCTCTATGCGTAACTATAAAACATTAAACAGTATTTGTAGCAGCTAACGCACCATGACTATTTCCATGTCTTAAGCATTAAATTCCCATCATTTTTGGCGTGCAGCGTGTTCACAATTATGTTGTTTTGCTACCCAGTCATGACATTACTCACACCTCGGAGTCATTGCCGTGGAATCGTTCTGTTTTTTGCCGGAGGAAAAGCATATTTCTTTTAATTAGCTCCACCGGTGTACCGGTTGGCAACATTCTACGAGTTGTTTTAAATGTTTTTTTTCATTAAATGCTCCCGCTTCAACTTTATTATGTTGTCACTACTAACATTTTGTCATTTTTTAAAGTAATGGCCCTCGAATTTCTCCGCAATTTGTAATTTATTATTCAGAAGAGCGGAAGACAATTCACGCTTTTCTACATGTATATTCGACGAATAAATAACATTTAAATGTTACCCAAATAAAACGTAATTGCAGTAATCTTTCCGCATAAAATTATGCGCGATACAAGTATAAACGAATGTAAATAAATTGATGAAAGCATACTCCTTTCTTAAGATGTAATTGTATGTCCAATAAATGCTATGATTGGGTACAATACGTACAATACAATACAATATATGATTGAGTGACGAATTGTGACCATCGAATTATGCTAAGTGATAAACCCGATTTATTAACCATTTATCAATAACTCGACTCGTTGCTTGCGGTAGTTTTTGTACCAAAGAAATTTTTGTACGAAATTGCATGTTGTCATTACCGTATCTACTTTGTATAGTATTGAATCGACGACACATAATAACTGTTATTTCGTTGAAGAAGCGACATGTTATGAACGACAAAGATTAATATAACAATTATAACATCACATACAAAAGCAATGAAAGCTCATTAGTTATGGGGTCACTTCATATTTTTTCTCGTTTCTATAGCCTTTAAGCAAACGACTTTGTTTAGCAAATTAAAACAGTTTCAAACGGCATTGAAAAATATCGTTGCATTAAGCTACATTAAAACGTGTTCAAAGTGTATCGTTTACGTTCTACGATTAAGTTTAATGTGCAAATGTCTTCGTATTTTTCACGTCCTTATTTAAAATGATACACTTTTTAAATGTAACCAAACATCTAACTCAATTACTAACAGCAGCTGCTCGCAAAAACCGCCAAGAGATAATCTTCCTTTTGTGAAATACATGTTATTAATAAAAATATGAATTGATATTTCGTATCTATGATACTTGTTATTTAACAAAAGCCTCGCTACTTTTGTGAATTTTTACGAATGACTAAACTTTTATTATTAAATGTATTTACATGGAGAACAATTCTGTCTACTTTGAGGTACAGTTGCAATCATAAGTCCGTTTTTTATGAACTTTTAGTTTACAAAGAACGTTCTTATTTTCCAAATTAATAGGTTCCTTAAAAAGATAGATAAAAATAACTGAATTTAATATCCATATGAAAAAACGAAATTATATACGCAGTTCTAGACACTGAACATTCAGGAACAGAAACTGGAAAGTTTTACAATTCTGTCATAAAGAAACGGTATAATAACGCGTATGGCACATCCTAATCCCTGCACATATATTTATCCGGGATAAAACTGTATCCCGGTCAATTTACGAGTAATTAAGCCTGACCCTCTTTCGCACGAGGGAGAAGTTTTATTTGGCCGCGGCAATAGTCCGGGATTGCCGCTGGACTCGTGTCCCATTGGCTGCCATCGCGTAAAGATTCCCGGTTCTCCGGGAACTTGATTAATGTTCTGCTGGTGTGAATTACTGCACCGTTTTGATATGTCTTGAATAGGACATTTCGTCCTATTATGCGAAACATTTTAGCTATGTGTAGTTATTTATACGTAGCTAAAATGTAAAGGTCACTCTTTATAGGTATATAGTAATACACAGTTATATGTAAATTGTATTTGTATATAGAGGATTAGTAAAGTAAAGCAGTAGGTACTATACAATTAATATTAACATAGTTTTAAATAAAATATTTATACTAACACATTTGTAATTATACTTATCTGCCCCTTAAGTCATTGTAACTAATATTAATTTAATACAAAAGTACCTGTATGTAATAAATGGCAGCGTGTGTGTCTAAAGGTTGAATCATGTTGAACGCTTTATCCTCGAGCCTATAACTTCTCAAATTGCGTTGGTAAGTAAGGGACGCGGATTAGTGTGTGCTAGGGCAAATATTTTATTACACTCCAAATCTCCAGCCCTCAACGTTTTATTGTTCATAAGGCTCGTCCGCGCCAAATGAAAGAGTTTATGGCGAAGACATAAGTCTGTCGATGTTGCCACTACCGGGGAGTTTACTCTGTTTTTGTGTTAGTTTTGTTTGTTAATTTATTTCATTGTTATTTTTCGTACTTATGTTTCGCTCAACCCAACGTACAAAAAAAATTCTTGCTGTTTTTATATTATTTTCGAAATTAATTAGAATTTTATAAAAAAAATGAATTTGTTAAAGGATTTTAAAAATAATCTCATTGAAGAAAATCATATATGTATTTTCAATAAATGAAAGTAAAATATAGTATTTATGTTTATTGTACCAATTTTCTTTTCTTTTTTTAATTTAATTTTTCACCTAGTAACATTCGGCGTGTCCGTCTTGTTGACTCAACTTATTGACCGTCCGCATTTTGCCGGCGATTGTACGATATTACTATTATTGATTGTACTCGGCGCGTGACTTGTGTAGATGATTGTAGCCGCTTTCTTCGGCACAAACACACTTTTTGCGTTCCTCACAATGCGTCGAGGGAGTTGTGAATAAAAACCAACCATAGAAAAGTAGTCTAATTTGATTCTAAGAGGAAATTATTATTAACGTGGTTGTCCAATCGTACTATTTACATTATTAAAAAGTGTTAACAAAAAGCTCCATTGTTGACTGATCTTGGATTGCGACACTTGTGTAGAAGGGCAAGATCGACACGGTGTCGCCTTTTTGGAAAGCGAGTTGTATTCCACTTGATGTGTTGTTTCCTGTTGTGTGCCTTATAGATTGCTTACAGATCCGACATGTGTATTGTCTGTCTTGTTCTATTTGACAACTTTATTGATGGCAATTTCTTATTGCGGTACTAGGTATTTATTGTGTATCTATTCGCAACAAAAATGCAATTTTCTATTCGCTAATTCTAAGTATCTATTCACTACAATATTTAGACATTCGTATGGTGTTTCGCACGTTATAACTTGAAGCTTGAGTTTAGGTAATGTGAATTTCAATATGTGACAAAAATATGGGATATTTATGATTGTCTATGAACCTTTCCACACGCAATGTTTTTGTGTTGAAAAGACGAGTTTTAGTGCGTATCTTTTAATGTAGTGCAAACATTGTGTGGATGCAAAAAAAACTTTTTCCGTTTGTTATACTGGCGCATCAGTTTATATTTCTACAAAGCAACTACACAGGAATTCCTATTTAAATTAGTTGCCATATTTATGAGTGCTCATTAAGGCTTCTTGAGCAGCTATTTAACGCCATGACGATTATTTAATATATTTTTTTCTTTTTGAGCCACAATGCAGGCTGATAATTTAGTTGGATTGCAATCGGTATGAGTATACTATATAGTGTGCACAGTCACTTCCAACTAAACTATTTAGTTGGAGACAAACTATCGTCTGATAGTGTGATAGTTTGCTCTGCAACGTGCAAAGGTGTTATTAATAAACGTGTTTGACATTTCATACAAACATTAGTATGCTATTAGCTGCAAAAACACTTTTAGTCCCATTGCGACAACTTTAATGGCGATTTCACACAAAACAGCGGTCCGTTATTTCATTCGAGTCGTATGCCATTCGTACACTGGCACTGCAATTATGTATTTATTGTAAACGGAACGATTGCCCGCTCGCTGTAATTTGCTTTTAATTCGTCGAGTTTCGTATCATTTTCGTGTTTCTTCGTTTTGCACGCCCTTGGAGATTTGTTGGATTACCGACTCGTCGTCACACCTCGGAGACGACTTGCGGGTTATATTCATCTATAGCTAAGTTTTTGTGCTTATTGTTTGTCTTTTCACTTTTTCTTGCAACACTGTAAAATAGTGGGTAACGGCGTCTAGGAATTCGTTGACTACCACCAAGGATCAGTTCGCTACATTTTTATTCTCCGCTAGATTCGACAGTCCTTTGACAGTAGAATATAGATTACTGCTGCTGTAGAGTCAACTAATGTGGCATTATTTCAGTGCTATTACAATAGCAAAACTGTGTCGTCTATATTTCAGTGCTTACAATTGAATCAGTAGCGTGCATCTCATATAATCAATCAAACAAAGTTATCCCATAAATGCTACTTTATCTACCCTAACATAAACGAACTGTGGACGATTCATAATATTGTTATTGCTTCTGACATATTTCAGTCTGCTAAAAGCAAACTTCATTATATATACATAAATACTAATATCTACTCACTACCTACTCAAAACGATTGCACACCATTGAACAAATATATATGTACGTATTTCATTGAAATATGGACATAATTCCTTTTTTCCAGAAAAATTGATTTTCTAAACTATCCGTAAGGACACGTCTTATCAATATATTTACATGCCGAAATATAGCAAGTTACTATATTTCATGTCTGGTATGATTAAAGTTAAAGAACCTTCGATCCTGTACCAAATTTTTATAAACTGAAAAAAAGTTAGAAGTTCGTAATTAACTGGTGCGATAACAACATGCAGTGGTGTAATTATTATAAACGCACACAAACAACGTCCAATAAGGAATACGTTAGCGTACTGTGTTCTAACTGACGTTCCAAGTAATCGCAACCGATCTTTACAATCTTAAAACATGCAACAAATGTATCAACCAATTAAACTTTACAATCAGGGATGTAAGCGATGATATTGATGTTATTTCCTTTATAGATCTTACTTGGTGCTGCATAAAATATATTTCTATATAAAATAGCTCAAGCAGCAGGTTGGAATGGAATGAAGCTATGGAATTGTTGTTTTTTTCTAATTATTTTAATTATTAAGTAGGTAGTGATAGTTTTATATATTAATTGAAATTAAATTTAATCAGAGTTTCATACTAGTTTTAAAAAAGAATACAAAGAATCACATTAATTCTTTTTTGACGTAAATGAGTGAGACTTTTTATTTATTTTTTATTCAACTTCCCGTGTCGAGTTCCATTTGACAGATTTGTAAGTAATTATTCAGGTAATACGATAGCTAACTATACTTGATATTATTAGGTACTTACCTATGAAATGACCGATTTTCTTACTGACCACTTTGAGTTTCGATATCTTCTGTTCTAATTCGAATTTCAAAATAAAACAAAATGCATCTAATAACTTCGATGTTCTTATTTCTAAATCGGTATTTCATTTGTTTTTCTGTATGTTCTGTTGATGTGAAAGTTTTGAAAATAAGATGGATAAATTGAAAATTCGTGCTATTTTTGAATATGAGTTTCGTCGCGGCACCAACGCAAGTCATATAGCTCACAATATCAATAGTGTGTATGGGCCAAACACCACAAACGATCACACCGTGCGTCGATGGTTTGAACGCTTCCGTTCTGGAAATTTCGATGTTAAGGATGAGCCCCACGGACGACCTACGACCAAAGTTAATAACGATGAATTAAAGGCTATAGTGGAAGCAGATCCATCTCAAAGCTGAGTTAGGTTAGATGTTAGTGATAAAACAATTTTGGTTCATCTGCGTCAAATCGGCAAAATAAAGAAGATCGAAAAGTGGGTACCGTATGAACTGAACGAACTTCAACGACAACAACGCGTCGAAATGTGCACTGTATTATTGAACCGTCACAAAAATGAAGGAATTTTGAATCGCATCGTGACTTGTGATGAGAAATGGATCCTGTACGATAACCGCAAACGTTCGTATCAGCGACTGGATCCAGAAGTTGCAGCCCAACAATGTCCAAAACCAAGATAACTAAGTAAAAGCTACTGGTATCAGTTTGGTGGTCCTGTGCCGGTATGGTCCACTATGTACTGTAAGGAGCTGCAGACGATGATGGAAAAGCTGGCCACAGAGCAACTAAGTTTCGTCAATCGCTCATCTCCACTTCTTCTTCATGCCCTCACACTGCTCATACGACTTTAAGAGTTGAACCTGAAGACTCTGCCTCCCCACCATACTCACCGGACCTTGCGCCGACAGAATTCCATTTCTTTCGAAATTTGGACAACTTTATACAAGGAAAAATATTTGATTTTGAAAAAGCTGTGATTAGGGCTTTTGAACAATTCATTAATACCCGTCCACGAGACTTTTACAGGAGTGGCATCAATCAACTGCCCGTGGGGTGGCGAAAGTGTGTTGATAATATGGGTCAATATTTCGACTAACATAATAAATATTTTTATTTTTCAGTTTCTCATACGAATCGGGCGTTACATATAATAATATTTTATGGCTTACAACTACAAACTACTACAAAAGAAATGAACTGATTTTAAATATATTTTTTGAAACTGAATAGAAAACTAGGCTCGAGCTTGAGAATATTTTAGGGGAGCTATGGTTATCTCTGCACTCACGCGTGGATATAATGACACTATTGCATTAGTCTGTTCCAACTTTGACTTTTAAGACTTATAACTTTTGATTTCTAGTGGCTTCGGCGTATTTATTTAATTAGTATATGATATTTAAAAAGAGTGAAACGTTCTATTATTACTCAGGTTCTATTATTATTATATGTGTGACATCCTGGAAATTTGGAAACTATTAATTCAGTTTTAAGTAGGTACATAAACTAAAAAATATTAGACTCAAGAAATGCATTCTCTATAAACAGTACCCATGACTTCTCACTTTATTTCGTAATCGTTTAGTTTATCGTTTCGTTTTTTTTTTGCTTTTATAGTTATTTTGTAAGGGGTCGAAGGGTACTAGTGAATAGAAATTATAATTTTGACCTTATTCTACTTGAAACAGCTGTTTAGTAATATCTTCTCTTAAACAACCAGTCTTTATTTTTGACACTTGATAGAAAAGTAGAGGAATACATGTAAATTGATCACAAACTCGTATATCGATGACCGCAAACAACTTTCAGCAGAATTTAATCTAGAAGAATTTTAACTAAAAGTTAAACTTTTTAGTTACTGGGTGATGTTTTAATTTTTTATAGACAAGACAGTCTTGTTTACAGACGAGCTGTAAAAAATATAAACAACAAGATGGCTAGACAGAAATGTGTGCATATCGTTATTGTAGTCTGTTTGGCTTAATGCGTACACAGGGCCTAAAGATAAATGTCGTATCTTTAGGCCCTACTTCAACCTGGTAGTAGATAACGTACGCGTCTATATATTAACAGCTCAATCCTATGTGTAATTACTTAAGGTACAATTTATAAAGAAACATTGTATTGCATTTATTATCCCCCTATTTATTCTCGGGATTTAATGCATTTTATAATTTATTCCTTTCCAGTGATTTACAGACCATTACGGTAATGTTAAGGTTTCCAGTTAAAACCACCGAGTTATAAAATCTAGGAGACTACATTTACGATAGATATTTCCTATTTTATGACGGTAACAAAACTTTAATAATACATACAGTACATTTTGTTTTATTTACAATTTATACCAAGGAACCACTCCAAGCATTTCACTGTTCGAAACACTCGACATTTATAAACTTGCTAAGTTGAAAAGCCAGCGATGTAGTTGACCTATTACACAATAATTTTATTGACATATTATACAATTGCTCAGCAGTAACACATTACTTTTCCAGGTTTAATAATCAATAAGTACACTTTAATTTATTGTAATGAGTAATGAACATCTGCAAGTACTTAATACAAACAATATATACTTACCATACTTTTTGATTTTGATCATATAAATTATACACTGAATGTTCTATATTCTAGGAGAAATAATTAATTGAACAGCAAACAGAATACTGAAAAAGCAAATCCATTAAAGCTGGGTTAGATTTAGGTTCTCTGGTCACAGTAAAGAAATAGAAGTTTAGCCTAGTCCAGCTGGTCCAGCGACCAGCAGAATTTGTTGACGTTCTTAATATTTCTCAGTTCATTTATTTCAGTTATCAAAAAATAGGCTGTTTTGTTGATAGTGATTTGCTGCTCATATAATATTTTTTTCTTTTCGTTTAAATACAAGCCATGTTCTAACAACAAAATCATTCTAAATTGCTCTAGAAACTTCAGAATATCGGGGAAATCTTTATAAAGTTTGACGAAAGTCACCTAATACAGAAGCTACATTTACGAAAGCGTCTTAAATACTTTAAATACTCTACTGCTATTGAAATCTGTAAAAGCGACATAGAAGGTTACATTGTCTGTCAAGGCGCTTGTTTTCGCTTTATGGCCAATCATTTATGCTCGCTCGTTTGGTTATTTTGCAATCTGCCCATAATAAAACTCAACGGTTATATGGCTGTTCCGCTATCTTTAATACTGCGAATGTAAAACGTCCTTTGTTACAATTTGTGAAGATTTTGGAGTTGATTAAATTTTTGTTTCTTAATACTAATACAATCGGTTGCTGATGACCATTTTAGAACACCTGAAACCATAAAAAATAACAACCATTATTTTGAAAACTTTAGGTACAATGATTGATATTCCCTGAAATATGATTGCAGTTCTTGTTAGACTCGTGTTATTGTCATGAATATCATTACATATATATAGCTCGAAATATATATATATATACTTTATTGTACAACAAAACATACAGAAGAGAACCATATAAATGCAAGTAATTAGAAGTACCTACAATCGGCGGCCTTATCGCTAAAGCGATTTCTTCTATTTCACATACCACCATACCACCCAAAGGTTGAATACCTTTGGGTGGTAAGAAATCTGTAGACGAATAGAGATAAATGGTATAATATAGAATAATGTTATAATATAACATTAATATGATTTTTTATGCCATTTACCGAAGCAATAATTGCCATTGAAAATACTAAGTTATATACATCAGCTTCTAAATTAAATCACAATGATTACAACGAATGTCAGGGAAATGTATGAAGATGTAAAGGAATCCAGTAGTTCGCAGAATCCTAAAATGAAACCAAAACAATCACCTCTCGACATTTGGCGTCAAACATATTTATAAAAATAAAATGCTGTCTTTAAAGATTTGCGATTATGATTGCCCTCATCCCAACCTCCTTTAAACACATAAGTGATATAATTGGGGTCTCGATTCTATCGATTCTAATTCAATATAATGGTCGGTAATTTGGTGCGATCATTTGTCGAGGACAGTCGATATTCGATCAATAAATCGATGAAAATCGATATAATAGCAGTTCGGAATCGACGTTTCATTTCTTTAAATGCCTAATTAGTGGAATCCCTTAATAATAGTCATAACGGTAAACGATGAACATTTTTGTTAGGATGGAAGAGTATTTTGTAAACGATTCAAGGGTTTTGTTTTTGTACTTTTAACAACATTGTGGATTTATAATCACAATACAAACAGGGTTTCTAAAAGAATAGAGAACGCAAACGTTGAAAAATTTTAGGTGAAAGAGAGAAACTTTGGGAACCATTTATTGGTGCTAATTGTAAACCTAATTGATAATGATGACAAGGATATGACAATGACATTCGTAATCTAAGATATTGGCATTAACGTCTTATGCACCAACAATCAGGATTAGGTACGTATTTTAAAGAGTACTATCTATGTACGTTCTCTCCTGATATTTATTCCAATAGGAATCATCGTAGCGCGTACCGACCGGACCAATTAGAATGAGATGGCATGATGTATTAATACTTATAAGAAAGAGAGAGAGAGAGCTCGAGGGTTGTTTTAACCACAAAGTTGTTAAGAGATTTAACACGTATTTAGTTAATCAGTAGGTGCGGTTGACCGGTGCGGTTCCCGGGTTGTTAGGTGCCCGGGGTTATGATTTTTGGTCTACTAACCCGATTGCGGTTAAGGACGCCACTCTGTTTATGATCCTGTTATATTTTCTTTACCTAAATATTTCATTTTCTGAGAAATGCTATTTTGATTTTATTTACTGCCATATGAACATACGGAAATGAAACTCGTCTTTTTTTCATATAAATAAAACGAAAGATGAGATATAATATTAAATATTTTATCATTTAACAATCGTTACCACATTTCCACACAATACAACATTTTGATATGAGCTCAAACTATATCTACAATCAGTGTGTCTCTTCACTGCTTGATATACGCCTCTCTCAACCTAAAGATCGCCACCACACACAATCTTTCTCCCTTCTCACACCGTATTACCACAGGGTGGATAAAAATGGGTGGATGTCGTAAAAGACGAAAAGGGATAACAAAACTACCACAGGGCTACCACAAGTTTTGAGGGACTACACCACCTCTAGAACTACTACACTCAAACTAGCTAACTACCTAATTAAGTCGTTGCTGATGGTAGCTGCTCTAACACCATGTTAATTAATGCTGGTGGGACACCAGTGCTCTGTGCTTTCTCCCACACTGTTCTTCTGCATATCAACGACCTGTTACAAGTCGGTATCATGCGTTATTATGCAGACGACAATACTGGGGAAGCTTTGTGTAAGGGCCGTGCGAATATCCCTCATGCCGAGGTGGCATAGAGTCATGTAAGGCTTTTGTCCGAAATCGAGATCTCCTTACGAGTCTCAATTTGGGGTAAACTTAACTTGGCCCAAGTTAACCCCAGCAAGATACAAGTCTGTGAATTCGCCGCTAATCAAGCTCCATTTGTCGTGGCACCTCGATTTCAGAACATTCCTCTCAAGATCTCTTAGAGTTTTGGGATCCTTGGCGTCGATAATTCGAACAAAGTCGAGTATCAGTCATCTGGCGAGCAAAACAAAACTTGCTAGCAAAAAACTCGTTGTACTGAATATAGCAAAGCAGTACTTTACTACGGCGCAACGCTTGTCGCTTTATAAAGCTCAAATTAGGCCCTATATGGAGTACTGCTCACACCTCACATGCTCACATATGGGCCATTGCACCGTAGTACCAGCTGGACCCTCTTGCCTCCGTCCAACGACACGCTATCTGAATTATGGACGATCCTACTCTCACGGGTGGTTTAGAATCGTTCAGCATCCGTAGATATGTTGAATCACTTTGCGTTTTCTACCGCCTTTATAATGGGGAATGTCCTGAAGAACTGTTCAATTTGATGCCAACTTTGGGTTTTTACCATCGCACCGCTTGTCATCGTCATGCGGTTCATCGGCACTTCCTTGACACAGAGTCGCTGCGTACAGTGCGGTGAAAAAGACAGTCTATACCGCGAACCCGTAAGCTGTGGAATGAACTGCCAGCTACGATATGGCGTTACGCTACGATATGGGGTCTTCAAGAGAGGTGTGAACAGGATTATGCAAGGTCGGCAGCGCACTCGCAAGCCTCCTGGTGTTGCAGGTGTCCATGGGCGGCGGCGACCACTTATCATCATGTAGCCCGCCCGCTCGTCTGCCATCAATTTTATAAAAAAAACTATACCCGAGAGTGGATTCGCCAACCCGTTCAACGAGCGTGGAATTAAGGTCATATATCCCCCATGCATAGACAGTGTGCATGAGGAGACCCGTGGTCAGCAGTTAACGAAAAAAAGGGCTAGTTATGGTTATTTATGGTACCGTCATGTGTCGAAAGGAATTATGTTACACTTGTACTCATTAATGAAAAACTAAATTCAAAGAATTTATTGCAGAGTTATAGGAAAATAGTAATGTTTCATAAAAATATTAAGTGGTCTTATATCTATATTGAAATCACGTGATATCTCGTTTCCATTTATTTTAATATGAGCTCAAACTATATCTACAATGGTAGCTAAAACAATAGCAACAACATTTTGTGGAAAAACAACAAATACCTACAAAAGTAAATGGAGCCGCGCGTGCTACAAAAGATAACTGAAGCGGTTAAACTAAACAAATAAGCCCAAGCAATTAATTCAGGGTCCATTGGTCATAATAATGTTTGTTTGTCTAACTTTGTAGCCACGGAATTTATGAGCGGCGTATAAGTTAAAGGTTAAAGTATATATGTGTATTGTTTATGGCATTATAAAATCTATATTCATATAATATTATATTATAAATGCGAAAGTTTGTTTGTTTATTTGGTTGTTATATAGTAACTATTCAACATATAGTTACCACGTTAGAATTAAGCGCTACGAAGCGGTACAACGAGTAAAAGCACACGTGTAGTTTGTAGATTAACACATAGTAATATCTTCGTGTGATCGTGATATTTATTTCCTCTCCACGCAAAGCTTGTCTGTCAGAGATCGCTTGTAGCGATAAGAGACCGCCTTTTGTGCATTTTGTGTTTGCAATGTCTATTATTGTTTTGTTTCGTGTTTAATATGGAGTTTTATCTATCTATGTAGTTAATAGTTTTTGTACCGGATCAACGCTGACGATGCCACTGGCAACATTTTGGTTTCAAGACGAAATTTCTAATTTTTCATTAGTTACTTGTATGTAGGTAATAGCCAAGCCCACATGCTTTTACTGAATTTTGTTATCAATGCTGTGTGATTTAAACTATTTTTCATTTTTATTCTAAAAATCAATTATCTAATCTAAAATTTCTAAAAGTCTAAAAGTTCTAACATTTATTCTAAAAAATCATTTCTTTTTGCAAGTCAACGGAGGCAAACGATCTTCTCTGCAAGCGTATTCGTTATGCTGTTTGTGCCAATCAGAAAAAAAAATCAAACTCTAATTTTTAATCTGTACAAACAGGTGACTCTCTGATCTCACACAAACGTGTTTGATAATTAAAATTTCTCTGTTCCACAACAACAGCACGTGGCATACCTGAGTCCTTAATCGCGGAACAAAGCGATACACATATTTAATTTTAATACTCAGCAATCCCAAAATCCTTTGTAAAACGTTGCCACAATGGAAAAGGGTTTCCTTTAACGGTACAACCGTTAATTCGTGTTTAATTCGACACCTTGTTAATTGTTTCCACCGCCCCAGTCTGTTTGGTGACCTCGGGGGTACGGTGGACAGTCAAAAACCTCCCGGAGCCTCCAAAAACCACCCTAAAGGGGGTCATTTTAAGAATATTTGCACAACCCCCTATATTTACTCGGGTTGTTTGTGGTACCCAGAAAACAATAGTCTCGAAATTCATTGCTCATTTTATTATTGTTTATACACCGTTTTACGGGCGATTCCATTATTGGGACCAGTAATTAAATGATAATACTGGGCATTAATTGGATTTTGCCAGAGTGCGATATTATGTTTAAGTGCTGTGTTATTTGTTGTTGAATTAGACATTTAAATTGGGCGTGATTTATTTTATCCTTTTTAATAAATTCTACTTATGTTCTCCTACTTTCCCTTCTTTCTCTCTATGAACTGAACTGTCTGCTGAAGTATTTCAACTAAGCTATCACATGGGGCTCTTCAAATAGCCATTCCACTATACATGGGGCTCTTCAAGAAAGTTGTGGATAGAATTCTGCAGTTCGTCAGTGTATCCGTATACCCCTGGTATCGAAGGTGTCCTTGGGCAGCGATGACCACTTACCACGATGTGGGCCGCCTCTCAGCCAGGTGGCTGAGGGGCCAGTAGTTGGTAAAAGTGTATTTTATAAAAAAAATCTGTATTTATTCTTTATTTTATCCAATTATTACCATTATTTTATCTCAGTAATCATTATACTCGTATAACTTCATAAACCTTAACGGCTTTGAACCTATAATTGTATAGCAACTTAAGGTTGTGTGGTGTCGGCCAGCTATAGAATAGCACCACCCGATCTCTTCCCGCAGGTGTCGCGAAAGGCGTCTAAGGGATAACAAAAGAGTGGACTCGCCAAACCGCTTGTTTAGCGTAAGGCCATGCATCTCTCATGCACATTGTCTTGTGCATGAGGGATGTATGGCGCATGTCCAACAGCGGACGAAAAAAGCTGCTTACGGTTAAACCTGCAGGGATTTAACAACGGTTAAAAATCGGACGTCTTCCAAAAGACCATTTAGACAGGCAGTCATTTAGACTAATGAAAATATAATTTATTAAATCAATTTTCTATCTTCCAGAAATGGCTCGCCTAGAGAAGTCTCCGCTCCTGGCGAACGGGTACAACGCGCCACCCACTCATCTAGGCCCGATGGGCTTCATGCATCAGCACGCCCTCATGTCGCCCGGGATGCCGCACCACGGCGTACCCCGGCCCGACGGCTCAATCATCAAGGGGCAACCTATGCACAACATGGAAGCACTTGCAAGGTAAGATTGAAAACAATGCCCAACCGAGCGTTTGTACGTATACAAACTTTTTTTTGTACTGCAACCTTATATTTGCGGTTGGCACTGCCTAACCGATTTTGCCTAACCTAATCGATTAAACGATATTGTACATACAGTTTACTATGTAGGCTCTTTACTTCGAATTTTGTGTTTTGTTACAATAACTGGAATTCTCAAAAAAAGTATTCCTGTAATATTTTCGGGAACTATGAGTGAACTAGGCGGCGCGCGCATCCCAAGACATGACAATATTCGTCATTTATGGACTAGTATTAGTTACCTATGTATTGCGAATGAATAAAAAATAGCTGTGAGAACCTTAGAATGGTATTATAAACATTTACATATATCAGATAATTAAACATATGTAAGGCTACATTACATTATACTCGTAAAATCATTTATCTTACTATTACCGGTTCTTTATGCACGTTCGCGTGAAGGCCATTTTTATAGTGTGGTGTTTGTATCAATATCAGACACGCAATCCTCCGCAATCCTTTTCCTATACCTTCTCCTAAACCTTTAAAGGTGTGAATCCGAGGGTGTGAAGCGTTCGTCATCTTTAACTGATGTTGGCATGATTTGCATTAGCCGCAATATTCACTTACCACCAGGTGTGTTACTCTGCTAGTCTGCCATCTTATTTCTCTCCATATAAAAAACATAGCAGCATAATTAATGATGTCAATTCATGTATGTCTTTTCCGGGTATTCTAATTTGGTATATCTATTTTAACTGCCTTACTCTTAAAGACTATATAAATTTGACGATTGCTCAATATCTCCTGTCTTTTAAAAAAATAAACTTAAACTGGTTAAAAAGTAATAAAGAATTTTAAGCAACAATTAAAATTTGAAATTGCGTTTATGAGTGAAGTGGGGGTATATAGGTAGGTATCTTGAAAAAGTTAATAACACAATGTATGGTATAGGAATAAATATAGACGTTTAAGATTCCAATCATCAGCGATTTGACAACAAAAGAAAAATACTATTATTTCAGTGACATGGTTACTTCTAAGTAGGTGGTGGTCGCTTAATCGAGCTAGGTGGTGAAGCCCTCCCGCAAGTCTTATTTGAATAAAATTTACCTACAGGTAGATTACGTATCTAAGTAGATAATAGGATAAACATCAATTTAGCGGCACCCGCAGAAAGGAAACAGTATACGCACTAGTAAATAGATCTTTTTATTTTACATAAACAAGTAAATAAACAGGTATTAAGGTATAGAGGCTACACGAGTAATTCATCACTATTATAGGTAGGTACTTGAATGTTATTATTAGAACATTATGGAGCTTGTTATAAAACTAGTTCATTCCAGCGGTTTCGCCTGCTTAGTACACATTTTTATCTTGTAATGTTTTGTTCGCCGGTGGTGGTTGAATGTGAAGAGCTGCAGATCTTGTCCGGTGGGGAACTTTGGGAGTGCCCTATATCCAGCACTGAAGAGACTGTATAGTAACGTTTTGTTTAGCCTAGGTGTTGATCTGAATCTCTAGCTCTAGCTCAATTCCCAATAGAATTCTCATTAAATTTGTTCAGTAATTTTTGGATGAATATTAAAGATAACCGTACAAACAAAAAGCGAAATTTATGTTGTTTTCTACCTGTACTTCTATTTGTAGTCTAAACAAATAATGCCAAATCACGAGCCTCACTCCGTGGCTTCAGGAACACAGACAAACGAACTGTAGCTACTCAGATTCTGAACAAACATTTGTCTTTGTCCATTCAAGAAACAACTTGGAACCGTTAAGAGTAGCACAGCAGGTGGGAACACTATCGACTCGACTGGGCTACATGTCGCACGTTTTATACGGCTCTACCTACTCATAAATATAGTATTTACTAAATATAGTACGAGGATGGTTATTAGACTTAATCTACATACTTAAATGACATTATTAATTCTTAGAATATTATTTAATTCTTTCAGAAATTTTAGTTCAACTGTTTATTAAAATAACAAGATAAAAAAACACAATAAAAATCCATTTTTATGTTGTTTTTCTTATTTAAATTTCCCGAATTAAAACACTCAGTAAGCCATGAAAAAGAAGATATGAAAACCTAAAAAATCATCCAAGTATTTAAATTACTTACAGGTTACAAATCTTTAGCACTTAAACGGCTTTCGTACAAGTGAACGAAAAGAAACCTCTAAGCAGGTCACAAGTGTAGTTCAGGTTAAACGTCTGTCGGGCCTGTTAATCCATTTAGATAAGTACAAACACTGAATGACCCCACTTCCGTACGGAAGACCCACAATGTCTTATCCCACTGTCTTACTGCCACTGTAATATGAGACAAGTGTCTTACTAACTTATTGAAAAGAAAGGGTTTGACGTCACGAATTACTCACGTCTTATATTTCATTTGAAACTTCGATCAATTAATTTGAAAATGGATTTTGAAAAAGACAGGACGTAATTGGATTATTACTTCTAGAGAAGGAAAATAGACTAAAATATTGAAAAATATCAAATTTATCTAATTGAGAAATTATTCCGATAAATTACATACCAATATAACCAACCAAACTTAATGAATAACAAATGTTCACTTCAAACTAGAACATTAAACAAGCCAATTGTAAACATTTAATGAAGTAATAAATGGCAATAAATTAAAACTCCCTAAAGAGTTATATACTTTTGAATACAATCAAAGAAAAGTTTAATGAAAAACAAAGAGCTAAAGTAAGCGAGAAACAATTTCAACGATCGCGCATGACTTGCCACGTACAAATATAAAGCGATTGTTTTTAAAACATAATTAATTTCTTCAACCCCTTACTCAATCTAATGGAACATTTAATATTGAGTGCTCATAATATAAAATTATTCCTTTCACATTATACCTAACCCTTCTACTTCCCATAAAAGTTTCTTCTTTTCAAAAACTTGAGTACAATTTGTTACAGTTTTTTATCTGGAAAAATAAAAGTCTACCTAATGAAAGCTCTTTTTGCCAAAGAAAGATAATTTGTTGTATTTGAATTAAAATTCTGGCTCGCCGTAGCTGAACATTTTCATTCTTATTGTTCTGTTCATTTTCTTATTTCTAACATTTCTTCTGTACCCTTTCTTCAGTTTTCTTATTTTAATTTCTTTGTCTACAGATCTGGTATTTGGGAGAATTGTAGAGCGGCATACGAGGACATCGTAAAACATCTCGAAAGGTAAGGAGCACTTACCTTATCAACAAGAGTATTGTGACTAGTTGTAGCGACAGGAGTGTCAAAATTTGAATAATCATACCGGCAAACGATTGGGAACTTGTCAACACGTCCATTCACTCGATCATTGTTTAACGTATCGAGTCGAGATAATCTGGTTCCTAATTGGTTGACACTTTCATTCGTTACATTAGGACGTTTCTTCTTCTGATTTGTTTTTATTATTTGTTTCTTTGCTTATACGGTTTCTTTCTCTTTTATCCCATCATCATCATCCTTTGTAGGTTTTATAAATGTCCAACTGAACAGTGCTAATGTATCTTTTGTAATACATAAATATTGATACGAAATGGAGTTTGTTAAAAAATCCAACTCTTTTGCTAATTTAAATGAGGTACAGATATCACAGGAGGGTGTGAAATTAGAGGAGACAATTAGATCCGTGGATCGGGTGTATTTTTAACAAATGACCGCTCGCTGAGCCGGCCGCTTGCGGGGTGTGAACAATTCATCAAGCTCATTCAGGGGCTAATCTCGATGCGAGGAAAAAGCGGCTCTCATGTAAATTGGACCGATTCAAGGGCCAATCGTTAGGGGAAAGCACTTTTCTTTTCGTGTTTAATGGATGGTGATTGATCGGTGGGTGCTTTGAACGATACTCGCGGTTTTGACTTCGTTGTCGAGTGCGTCGATTGAATGTTACGACCTGGATTAGATTGACGACGCCCCGCGATTTCCGCGAAAAGGTGGGATGTTATTGAATTAATCATAAAGTGAAAAGACCCTTAGGGCAAATGACACAGGCAGGGCTGGTAACGTGTATTTACATATTCGTGATACCTAATTCTGATATTTGGACTTTTACAAAACAACATTATGTAAGACTTAATGTACAATAAGAAGCCAAAATTAACAATGATATGTGTTGATATTACTGAGATTACAAAGGCACTTTTCCTTTCCAAACGTGTGGTGATCATGTGTCCCATCGTTGTAGACACCTCACTTGTTACGGAATTTTATTTATAATTATACAGTTAAACCCAGTTCCCATGCAAATCCTTCTAATTAATTCTCTAGATTGGAAAATAAAATCGTATCCGTGTAGGTGCAGGGAGAGGCTGAGAGGCGAGCAGGCGGCGTGGTTCGGCGTATAGAATTACAGTCAGACAGCGGGCCGTGTACCGATGTGTCACTGTCACCCGCGATCGGCCAGCTAGAGCGCGGGATTAGAGCGTTTTTTAAAGATATTAACCTCGTAATTTCGGTAAAAAAAATTAAAAAGGACATCTTTAGCGATCCACTTGCGCGAGCCGTGCAAAGCTGTGGATAATAATTTACTTAGCTGTAGGGTTCAGCTAAGAGTATATTTGTAAATATTATATTTGTACAATCTTAGTAAAGGGTCGGTATGGACCTTTTGTTGGTGTAGACTTATTGACTTTGGTTAACATAATCTAACTTAAAAAGGGCATGTGACCTGGGTGGCATACTTACTTACCGCCCTTTCGAAAAATTCTAGATTTTGCAGCCGCCAACCAAATCTAAATAAATCAATAGAACACATCAAAACGAAGAAAAATGTTCATAGGTATAAGTTTAAAATTAAAGTTATAACTTTTGATATTAATTATCTCGGCTTCTAATCGTTTTAGAAGTTATTACTTAAGAACATTGTTTGTGTATGTTGATGTCTTCTATCGATTTATTGTAATACCTACATCTAATTTAGACATATGAACCTATTTAGTCACCAACATAAACTGGGTCGCAAAAATTCCTGGTCGCTAATAAAAACCGTGATATCTCCATAAATTATATACCTAGATCGCTCGAATAAATAATATGTAGTAAGGAGGTTACTAATGCTTGTTCTAAATCTCTAAAGAGGTTTCATTTGTACAAGTTACAGATTTAAAAAAAAATATTTTGCATTTTGAAAAATTTCAAAATTTACAATTAGGAAAAGAATATTTTTTCTGCTTTTGTTTCAAACGGAACTGTCATTATAAATGGTTCCTTGGATTGATCAGAGTATTCAATGCAATATCATGTCGTTATCACCTGAAGAATGTACACGGATTATTACCATGGTACAAGAAGGAAGAAGTCAGCGTAGCACTGCTAGAACAGTAGGAGTATCTTTATCAACGGTCCAAAGAGTACTCCAGCGATTTCAAGAGACCGGCATGAACACCAGGAGACCAGGAAATGGCAGGCCAAGGTGCACAACTACACGAGAAGACCGATTCATCGTGAGCACTATGTTAAGAAATCGACATCTCACGGCTGTTCAGGTCCGAAACAGTCTTCAAGAAATTCACCACAACAATGTGAGCTCTAATACGATTCTGCGACGTCTTCGTGAAGCTGATATAAAGCCTTATAGACCAGCAAACGGCCCCAAACTGCTCAGAGAACATCGAGTTGCCAGGTTGCGGTTTGCTCGAGAACACATCCGATGGACAGATGAAGATTGGTCCAAGGTTATGTTTTCCGATGAGTCCAGATTTTGTTTATTTACGCACGACGGGAGACGAAGAGTATTTAGACGGCCAGGAGAACGGTATCATCAAGCGTGTTTTGAAGAAAAGGTGCCATTCGGTGGAGGATCAATAATGGTTTGGGATGGGATATCTTCAGAGGATCGTACGGAGTTAGTGATCATAGAAAACGGTTCTCTGACTGCTGTCAGATACGTAGGAGAGATTTTAAATGAGCATGCTGGTCCATTCTTAGTGAATATGGGTGCAATTTCCATTCTTATGCACGATAATGCGCGACCACATACTGCTCATTTGGTCAATATGTATATTCAAGACATCGGTATTACCTACCTGCATGGAGTGGCCAGCTCGCAGCCCAGACTTAAATCCCATAGAACATGCATGGGACGAGCTCGGGAGATGCGTGAGACAACGCTCTCCTGCTCCCGTTACCTTACACGAGTTAAAGAATGCGCTAGTGGAAGAATGGGCAAACATAGACCAAAATCGTATTAAAAACTTGGTTTACAGCATGCCACATCGTCTTATTGAAGTGATACGGGCTCGTGGAGGAAATACAAAATATTGAATTGACAAAAAAACTTTTATTTTTTAAGATTTACTGCGAAGTGTATTTTTGTTGTCATAAGTTAGAAGCGAAATTTTCTTATTTTTTAGTATTTAATTAAAGTTATATAGTGTACAGAACGTGTTACACATTTTTTTATATATATTAATCAGTCATCTACAATATACTATAGTTTCGCAAATTAGTCTTATGTATTTAAGAAACTATCAAGCCATTTATTAGCGACCCGGAATTTTTGCGATCCAGTGTATATATTGGTGATATAACTATCACCTTTGATTTAGTAGGTTTAAAGAATTTTCGTATTTTTCGAAACATCCCGTTCCAAAATATTTTATGAGGTCCAAATCAGATATAATAGATCGACAGACGAAAACAAAATAAACAAAAAAATATTCTAAAGTAAAAAATTTTGAAAACTGCGGAAAGTTGATATGCCAAGTTCCATGCAAAAATGTCTCAACCCCTTTCGTTGCTTAAAGATTTCAAAGATAATGACACATTTGTATGTAGAAATTTGAATAAATCTTTTTTTGATTTTCTTTTTAAATTTAACTTTGTGAGATACTCAACACAAAAATCAACGCAACATTAAAAATTACGTTATAGATTCATTAATGACATTCCTTTGATAGTTATAATTGTTTATTTTGACTGATGACTCAATAACACTTTTATTGCACTCTATCTTCATATGAAATTCAACTATTTAGATATGTCGTTCGCGGAATTTACTACAGATGGCGCCATGTGTTTCACTTATATTAAATAAAAACTAGTGACTTGACTATGAATGTGTTGTTAATTAATGTTAATTAAAACAAGTGTTTTTATAATTGTCTTAAGCAATAATGTCATATTAATGCCCTTGTGAATGTTGTAAGCTCCTTGCTCTCGAATTACAAAGTTAGCTAGACATGTCGATAGGTAGTACTACTGGATATGGTGGCGCTTTTGGTTGCAAGAAAAATACACTTTCGCAATATGTACGTATGTATCGAATAATTTATACGTCATCTAAAAGATACTGATAATTAAAAAATAAATATGTTAATAGATATTTCCTACAATATAATTATACGTGTGTCATCAATTCATCATTTAGACAGATCACTATAATGAGCACTGCCCTTTATTGTCAAGAATCAAAACAATTGGCCTGGTTTTGCCAAAAAGTACCTTAAAACCTTCAGAGAGAAACACGCTACACAGCAGTGAATGTCACAACAAAATTGTCTCCGTAAATTTCGTTATTACGCGAACTATCACACAGAGAAGTATACGTTATCTTTTATATTTACGAGTATATATAGAAATATAATTTAAAGAAAAACGAAACTCATTTAAAATGTTTTATCTTTGTTTATTCAGAACTGTAATCTATACTAATATAATAAAGAGGTAAAATTGTGTGTTTGTAGGTATGTTGGGGGTAAACTCTGGAACTACTGAACCGTTTTCATAAATTATTTCACAAATAGGGAGCTACATTATCCGTGTCTAATATAGGCTATATCTCATTTTGAAATTTTGAAAAAAAAAATTGTGACATATAAACTTATAAACCGAAGCGAAGCGAGGGCGGGTCGCTAGTGTGTTATAATTTTGGTTGAATTCATACATTTTGTTTTAACAAAAACAAATCAATAAAATTGTCAATACCCGATAGCTGACAAATTTAACGCTATTCAAAACTAAAATGGTGGACGGTTCTGAATTATCCCACGCAAATATGTTTGTAAAAATATATCTTGTTCGTTTAGTTCGCGCATGCGTCGCGACCGATTCTCAACATTAAGTCCAATTAATTGACGGGATTATCTCTGATTTAATATAATTTGTGCTGTTTGTTTTGTTTCCTCTTGTATTGGTTTTCATGTTTCATTAACTAAGATATTTGTGTCTGTTTGTTTAGATGATCAAACATTGTACTTTAAATGTTGTACTTACGCCATAATATTTATATACGCATAAAACTTATTTTAGATGAGATGGGTGTTAGTGTAATTACCATTCTGAAGGGATATCATAGTATTTTGTTTATTAATTTATAGTGTTTAAATAGTATCGCTAGGTGTCTAATTAACTTGTAATATGTTCTATTCTAAACAATTGAACAAATTACCCTCAAGATATTTTTGTGCCTTATTTTAACAAGTTTTTTAACCTATATATATATATATATATATATATATAATATATATATATATATGTAATATTATATATATATGTATGTAACGTTGTATATGAGAAAGATACAGTAAAGAGAAAGTGAAATCACACAGGAAATATGTAAATATTCACATAACATAACAGTCCTTGGATTTTTGAGACCTTGGAATAACAAATCGTAACTGAATATAGGTATACTCAGAGATCTTGAAACGGTTGATAATTATGTAGAATAACCAAAAAGTTTCATTTTAATAAACACTTCATTTGGAGTTAATTAGGTATTGTACAGTAATTATTAAATTTGTTTAATTAGGTAGGTACTGCATATAGGGGGTGTAGGTACACAATATGTAGTTGCCATATTATGATTTTGTTTTTGTAAATTATGCCCTTAAGTACTATACCTATTAATTATTAGTAAGTGAAAACATAATTTAGGGTTTATTTGTAAACTCATAAAAAAAGGTTGTTTTTTGAAAAATGTTAGGCGTATAAACGCTGTTCTATGCTCATAGTTCAGAAAATTTCTTCCTCTTTAAAGTCATATATAGCGGCTTTTGCTGTGATACCGATCATTTAGAAGTTATTTTGTAAAAAATAACATTTAATGAAAAATTTCAATTTTTGAATTTCCTGGCTACAAATTTCGATTTTCGAAACTCCGTTTCTTGGGAACTATATGATGTACGGAAATCGTACTATGCTCTCTTTATAGAAAATTTACTCTAGTAATTTATGAATTACTTTCCACCGACTTTTTCCACCGAACGCACTGTTTAAAAGACATTTCGCAATAAGCGAAACATCGTTGAAAATCACTGTTACCTCGAAAAAACTCGAGTTTTTTCCGAAGCGACAGTGCCCGCGGCTGTCTGCCGAGGTCGAATACTTCTCTTTTTAAATATGTACGTAAGTACAAGACACCAAAACTGCCCGACCTTTTGCGTGGTACGATGTATAATTTGACTGGACTGTTAGCGGGTCTTTATCTGAAACTGTAATGAGTGTTGTCATCCTTTTTTCAGCTTTTTATTGTAGTACAAAGTGTTATTGATATAGTAACACCCTCTGCTGGGCAGGGGCCTATTCGTCTTCTGCATGAGTGCATGCAGAAGACAATTTGCATGATGTATGGCCCTAAAACGGCACGCTGGTCAAGCAGATTGGCGAGTCCAATCTTTTAGATGGTGTAGTTCGTTAGGGCTTGTGGCAGTTGCTTTGTTATCCCTTAGTCGCCTTTTACAACACTCACGGTAACAGATTGGGAGCGTGCTATTCTAAGGGCGGCAGACACCACACGGTCATACCAATGTATGTATGTATATGATATATGTATGAATGTAAACTATTAGACATGTATAATTATTACATATCTAGATATAAAAACACCATTGACTTTTACCTGACGAATTGTATTCTATGTGAATATTAAATTTGTATTGAGTGCATCTGTATGAATAAATATACTTAATACGCTTATTATACGAGTTACTTTTTCATTGAAAAATGAATTGCTACAGCTTTGTATTAACAGGCTACATAATATTTTCTTTGCATTTTACTATAAAAACCTGCTTGCACCACATTTAAATGTGACAATATTAACTGCCTAGTGGAGCAAATACGCATGTGACAAATGGAATCGATTTGGTTAAAGAAGTCCACATGTATATGCTTAAATGAGACGTTTTCCTTTGATGGAAGTTGTCATATTTCTTCGTTAATTCACTATATAATATTTTGAAAAATATACATTGTACAAATATAATTATATTTCAATATCAGACTATAACGTACCACTGCAGAACACGGGACCTCCCCTAGTGAAGCTAGGGGTTAATCAGAAAGATAGAAAGAACAGTCCAAAGAAATTCAAACGGCGCAAACAAGTCAAGATGCATTCGAGCGGCATAACGATGCAAAGCCGTATCAGTGTGATAAATGTCATATGAGGTAAGAATAGCAGAACCTTATCTGTTCCCGCGGGTGTCGAGAAAAGGGACTAAGGGATTACAAAGTACGCTACTACAAGCCCTGAAGAACTACACCACCTTATAAAAGAGTGGACTCGCTAACCCGCTTGGATAGAATGGCCATACATCCCTCGTGCACAAGAAAATGTGCATAAGGAGGCCCATATCCAGCAGTGGACGATAAAATGACTGGTTACGGTATTTTTTCTTTTATTTATTTTTATTTACCGTCAACACGATCTCAGGCCTAATCGAGCCCAGGCTGCGACTTTGTTTGCATTCCTCTCTGACATCATACTTACTTTTGGGTTTTATACAACGGAGGGCACCCATTTCCCGAGGGGACCGTTAGTCTGGGGATCCACGCAGAGCACATCTACAGACTCGAGTATACTCCATATCTCCTGCTACAGCAACCCCAGCCCAACTTTAACTTGATTGAGCCGAGACCGCCCGACAGGGAAGCACAAAGCTCGCCGCTGCCGCGCCTACAAATGTGCTCCGCATCGAGACCCAGTTTGATGGTCGCCTGCAGGTACGACACCCCACACCTGCACAGTGAGTACTCAACCTCATGGGAAGAAAGGAGGAACCAATTGCGTGACAAGATAGTCATACCACATGGTTTGTCTTATCACGGGCGATGCGGTGGTCAATTCCCTACGCCACTTTATTATTAATAGTTTACTATTATATAATACATTATATTATTATTATCTTATTATAATACATTGTATTATTATTATTTATTGTAATACAGAATATTATAACACAGCATTTTTCATATAACTGTACGAGAGACGCCACATAAAAATATCTTTAAGTAGAGAGCATTTCCGCCGACATACTGCTCTGTAGTTTGCCAGATATTATTATGTGATATATTTTATGTTAATTTTTGTTATGCGGTTCAGTAAATAAATTAAAAAAATATTTTAGAACAGATATATTTACTGTCCAAATTCATATCTACTCGTACATATTATACATTCATACCCGGAACAGTTAGTAATTGCCACTAATTATAATACATTACTGTCGCTAACCAGTGCCCGATATCGATCTAAGCGCGCAACATTGTCTCTTGGTTCCACTCGGACATGTTCGCGCGACACAATCTGCACAGTCAATCAATTCGACTCAATTAGCAGTCAACAAATCGTTGGGATCAATGCATTCGTCCGGTTTAATTCCGTTTCCGTTGGAATTAGGTGCGATTAATCGTTGCGCCGGGCTAAGCCGGGAGGGAGCACTCCAACCGGGTCGGCACACATCGCTGTGACGTCGCTCGTTATTCATCCCCGTACCCTTGCCTCGGAAAGATAGCTTTGTTGACCCTTTCTGTTTTAAAGCTATTGAACAACTGGGAGAAATAGATCGAGATCGTACGGTAACTGCTCAGTCTGCGATAGACTTTGTTTATGCTTTAATTATTTTATGTTTATACTAGATCTATTTGTTCCAGTTATGCAATAGGTTTATAACTATTTCATTTCATTTATTGCTTTCACGGACAGTCTTATTCCAAATAATTACAATATAATTGCACAGCAACTTTAAATCTTAATACAATCAAAATATCGTCACAAAATAACAACACTACACGTGCATATAAAGTTAAATTATGTTAAATGTTCTACATGTTAGGCTAATGTTATACGAATACATGCAAGATGCAAGGCAAGATACATGTTATACGAGGTAAGAGTGGATTAAATTATGACTGTCAAGAAAGTCAAATATTTGGTTCATGATTGAGGCATTTTATAACCTTGTCATTCAAATAATCGTCTGTTATATGTATAATAGGTTTATCTATTAACATTACAATCATGCCGTCGAAAGATTACTGATTCGACAGTTCATGAACAGTTAGTTGAGATAATTTTTAGTGGAATACAAATTACAAAAAAAAAATTGACGTTAATGCCTATGCCTCTCAAAACAAATTTCATGCGAAAATGTCAAAGTTAGACAATTTTACACTGAACGTGATTGTTTGAAGCCCTAAATATTGTTTAATAACTAAGAAAACTGTTATTTTTTTCAATCCGTGAGACGCTGTAATAGCTGTTGACAATTTTGACACAGACGCTATCAGAAATCACATTTACAATTATTATTCAAGAAATGAATCTCCGAATAGAAGAATGCTTTTGATGTCGTTAAAAGAGGTTGGCTTATTTAGTGGAAGAAAAACGGCATTGTCACAAATATTAAAAAAGATTATCTTTGAAGAGTGGATGGATGGCACAAAAGCTTACACATCTAAAGTGCCAATGGGCAAAGGAGATCGACTGATTATCTGTCACTCCGGTTCTACTGGATCCGGCTTCGTGGAGAACGAGTTGCTGGCTTTCGAGTCAAAGAGCACTTCTGACTACAGTGAGGAGCTGAATGCTGATACATTTAGACAGTGGTTTGAATATCAATTAATACCCAGCCTGCCAGAGCCTTCGGTTATTTTAATGGACAATGCTTTATACTATGTGTGGGTGGATAAAGCGCCTACCCAGGCCAGTAAAAAAGCAGAACTGGTTACCTCCTGGCTTGAAAAAAGGGGCATTGAAACCAATGTCCAGATGCTGAAAGCGGTTGACAAAAGTTTACAAAAGTGCGATACGAGATAGACGAACTGGCTCTACATCGCGACATCGCGTTCTTTGAACTGCGCCGTACTATTGTCAGTACAATGTCATGATACTGCTACGATTGTCTATAGTCACATTACTACTTATAGTCGAATAAATAGACGTATATATATGAATAAATTGAAGATCAGTATTTGCATCCTAAGCTTAATATTTTTTAACATTACTTATACTCGTAATTATTTGGCGAACCTTGGAAGAGGCTTATATATCTATAGCAGCGCAGAGATAAAGGCTCATGGTGTGGTATATTCGCATAAAGAAACTTTTGATTCTTGCTTTTTTTAAGTCGTCGAATATCGAGAGTAGTAAACTCTTGTAAATAGTTCTTCCTACTGCTATGTGTTAGGTGAAATTTTGATTCAAATCTCTATTTAATTTCTCACTTAGTGACTACTATTGTTTTTATGCGTTGCCAAAAAGTGATATAAGTTTCATGACATAGCAGCAAGACACAGCAACATTTGCGTGATTGGATCCTCCACCATTAATTTCAGCGAAGATCAAACGGCCACCGAGGGTGATATTTATCAAGGATATTGCGAATTATTTTAATCAAATCAAATTCCCTTCGTTGTAAACAAATGCTTTTGATTAATGAGACGCGCGACAGAGCCTCGCAGCCGTTGTGATAAAACACCAGAGGAAAAGGCAAAATTAATGGCCATAAAATGAACTCTTGTATCTGAAAGATAAAGATGCTGAATGCTTTGAATCTTAAGTGATTTTTCTTCTCTTCCTATTTTGAAATATGATTCGGAGGCTCGCATCTGGTGACTCTGTACATTTATTTAGGAGCTTTAGAATTAGGTGGGAGTAATTTTGCGCGATTAGTGCGTAACTTTCCGCGCGCTCTGGGAGATATTTAGATTGTCATGCCGCGAAATCATTAATAATAACGACTTTTGATTTTCACTGGGCTAATATGCAAAGGGCGTTGTATGAAGGGTGCCGAGTCATGGCGGCAGTCGTCAGAGCCCTCTGAATACCTTCCCAGTTTGTCACCAGTGCGGTCCTGCTGGAATTTTAACTAGCTCTTTGAGCTTTGCCCTTTTATTGCTAAAACTATTTGGTTAGGTTTGTTGGTGAACCTGACTATTCGGTATGCTTTAATGCTAACATTCTCATTGCGTTTATACAATACTACAGCTATTGGCCGCGGCTTCGCTCGCGTGGATTTAATGCAGTTAATTGTCATGTGGTATTTGGCTCACGTGGTATCATGTCCTATCCGAGGCAGACAGAACAACAAACATATCTATTCACATGGTTCTTCCACCGTTAAATACATAAGGAGATTTTAACGATGACACAATTTTGAAAATTGTTAAAACACGTGATGGACGTGATAATACGTGTTGTATTGTAGAATAACTATACCGAGTTTCAAGTTAATATGACTATCAAATAATTTTTCCATGAAAACTTTAACACCCTGTTTCACCCCTTTAGAGGTTGAATTTAGAGAAATTCTTTGGTCATAAGTCTATGGGTCATAAAATATAGTTATTGTTCAAATTTCATGTTTCTAATTTTAGTACTTTCAACTCGACGTTGATGTGTCAGTCAGTCAGTCCTGATTGGCTGGCCGACTCATCATCATATATATTGTTATTTGTGTGAGTAAACTTACACATCTTTTTGAAGAAGAGTCCGTTCATGGTCAGTATAGAATTTGTTGAAAATCAATTGCAACTTGTATCTTTGAACCAAACTTATATTACTAGTACAACGTGAAAAATTATGTCAAATAGTAACAGAATGACAACATTATAATGTAAACACGTAACCGAATAAAGTGTAACAGTGTCATAATGTAACTTGCAACGTCAGTGTTTATTAATCTGGATCGGGCGCCTGACAGCACAAGTCAGATTTCTCATCAAAAATAAGAATTAATGGCGAGCCGCATTAATCATTAGCCTGCAAACGGCAAGAGGTGTCTGTATCTCATTATTTTCCATTACTAATGATATGTACACAGCGATAAGGGGCGTCTTTCACAAAAATTCAAGTCACCTCCCTCGATTGCTTAGGTGTTGCGTAGCTTTGTCACTTGATATTGATTTGGTGGAAACTGGAGAGATAAGGAGTAATGCGCTCGTCGTACGCTGATCGCTGCGGATTATGTCGTAAAGTGTATTTAGCAGCTCAATTTACCAGTTTTTATGATACTATGATAGGATAGGAGTACGCCCTGTGGTTTCCACCGGATTTAAAATAGCACCACCACAACTCTTCCCGTGGGTGGCGTAAACGGCGACTAAGGTTTAACAACAGCTTCGACAAGCCCTGGAGAACTATACCACCTCTAATAGAGTTGACATGCCAACCCGTTTGGCCAGAATGGCATTTTAAGGCCATACATTCTTCATGCGCAAGACATCGTGCTTGAGGAAGCCCATGTCAAGCATTGGACGAAACAAGGGTTAGTTTCGATTATAATAGGATAGTATCTTTTTTTGAAAAGTGGTAAGTGGTTACCGCCGTCCATGAATATCTGCAACACTAGGATATTCACAGCTTTCTAGAAGAACCCTTTGACATAAAATAGTGGAAATACTTTGAACACAGTTTGTACACAGCCTACGGGCTCGCGGTACACAGCAGGATTTATTCTTGGTCCATATTCGTGAGCTAGTGAGTTTGAACCTCTAATTAAGGATCTACTTAGTTTACTTAGATTCAAGGTAAGAATTTTTTTTAACGATTATTAGGTCGTCGGTAAAGAAATACATCGTGAGTAAACCCGGATACGTGGGTACGTGAATTAAAAAGAAGAAAATATCGGAGGCGTATGGTATATCTGTCAATTCGCACTAGGCCCACTTAGTGGATTATGACGCCAAATATCGTTTTGAGAGCCTGAAGTAGGCTGTTATCAGTGTACCTGTGTATAAATTATATCTGTATACAGAGTCTCGAAACTGTTAGAAGACCTTAAGATACTTTTTGACACATCAAGGTTTTATCGTCCACTGCTGGACTTGCACTTCCTTATGGACATTGTCTGGTGTGCTAAGTATGTATGATCTTAAATCGCAACGCTGTCCAAGTGGGTCGGCAGGTGTTTTAGAGGTGGTGTAGCTTGGGGCATGTAGTAGCGACTTCGTTATCCCTTAGTCGCCTTTCACGGCACCAACGGGATTCGGGAAGAGCCACTACACGGTCATCATTGTTATAATTATTGTTCATATTTTTGCTCGCTATTCAAACACATTATTTTAACACTTACACCTTATACCTGCATAGATAGGTATAGATATCAACATATCTGGTTATGGTAATCGCAAATGTTGTTTTATGCGGCAGCGCGTGCCACGGTGGGAAGCACTCATTATATCATCCTACAATCCGGTCTCGTTTACACAGAGTCTGAAACACATTCGTAGAGGGATTAGCAAATTTCGAATGCATAAACACAAACATTCACGGAACAGCAAAGTATTTACAATATTTGGTCATAAAATTTGTAACAAATCATTTTTTGATACATTTGTTAATGTTATTGAGGAATAAGGTCATCTAGAAGTAATGTTTGTCGAGTGTGAATTGACATATATTTGTTAAAATATGTAAATTTAATTGAAAAGGAAACCGTTATGACTTATGTTATGGTTTAATCTTAGGTTTTATCTTTGATTGGAAACTAATCACGGTTGTGTACTTCAAACCTACGACCTGACTCATTTTATGTACTTCATTTCTATATCTTTTTAAGAGACGCAGGATAAGGATACATAACTATAGAGACGCAGAATACATTCATTGTCAAACAAATTGTTTTGAAACACAATTTAATAAATAATTATTTTTCTCTGCACTGCATATGGTATTTACCGTTAATAATTGTGTACATTTAGCTAGAAACAGAGTAATTAAACATAGAATTTAAAATGAATAAAATGTAAACGGAGGAACTGTAATGTAATGCAAATAAATGTGACGTAGGTAATAAACCGAATAAATAAAGAAATAAACAACAAATGAATTTTGCTGATTAACTTTGTTACAAAAACAACAATACATGCCCGAACCAGCAAAATTTTGGTGCCGAGTAACAAGCTTTGTAAAGAATCATGTTTTTTTTATTTAGGCATGGCATATTAAATTATTATCAGATTTTATGTTCTTTATCGCAAAGCTACAGGAGTCATTTTGAATCCTTGACGTCATCAACGCTCAGGTCATTAGGTAAATATGGAAAGAAGATAACAAACGCCATGAATGTCATCATCATTATTAATATTCACTTTACGCCATACGCAAGAAGCGTATTGTGTAAAATTATAATACATACTTAAAAATAATAAGTGGCTGATGGTACTTACTAAATTTAGAAATAATGATGCAGTAATAAACAAAGGGAAATGAATGAAAATTTTCAGCGTCGCCAGAGTGTGACGCGCCGCCGACAAACCCAGCAATCAATTAACCGCCTTCACTCAATAATTTTTAATAAGTCCGCAACACTAATCACTTCCTCTCCAAAAGGCGTGACCGCTCTATTCCTAGCTGCAGTTGGCAACACTGCCATTGACAGAAGATGTCACTTTTCCTTTAATTACGCGGCGGCCTCATTTCTTCGCGCCCTATTAGTACACATCAATCAATGTTGCCAATACCTATTTTTTACCCTGCGACTCGAGTGTTTTTTCCCTTGGTCGGTTTTTGTTTACGGAGATTTTTTAAGTGGGGAATAATTTGATGAGGTCCGCAACCCGACTGTGTTGGATGCGAGCGATGCTCATTTGTCATCGTCTTGTCATTTCTGCGTTTCTTTCGAGCAGTTGAATCGCTAAAGTAATTATGTAAGTTTTTAGTTGATTTTTTTCCTCATTTGCCACTCTCTCAGACGTCTTTTGTGTTGATCTATCGATCTTTATTACGATTTATTGATCGGAATGTAAATATAGTGTCTCGTATGTAATTACCTGCGTATGATAATTTTATTGTTCGTTTTAATGGAGCATATGCAGTGCATAAAACATTCTGATGACTTGGTTGACTTGTCTATCAAGCTTAAGGGAGCAGACTTCGTATGCATAATGATATCTCATCCCATTGAGTTGGGAATATAATGGGGTAGGTAAGAGAAGTCTCCTATTGCCTGCTTCCTATCCCATTCCATCCCGTCCCATCTCGTCTGATTGTTATCCCGTTATATTCTTATTCCCCCCGTCAGGAAACGTGAAGAGTGTAATAATGAATCAGGAAATTTCATTTTGTTATATTGTCCATTCTCAATTATTTTCCAAATCCTCTAATAAATTTCGAAAGTTGTGCACAGCACATCGGTAGGAGGCGTACCAAAGTTTGTCATTCTTCGGTGATGATGGATGGCATTTATCACATCGGCGACACTATCGCTCGCCTATCACATTTTCTATAAAAAAATGTTTATATACACTTCTAAGTACCCACTTTCCTAGATTTTTCCTAAGAACCAAGATGTTTGTTTCTGCTCATAGACTGTTCTGATAACCGACTTATAAGTCAAATCAAGCCTATCAAATCAGTCTTATTAGTTATCATTTTACTATATCGAAGGGTCGGTATCAAATAATATCCTCTGTTCCGTATTCCAAAAAAAGACCCATTCGGATCACTGACGTCACTGGAACCCCCTTCTTATTTTTCCATAATTAACACGTTTAAAACAAACGAACATCGCCCGCCACGAGAACTATGAATACGAAATCAACGTGTCATATTGTTAATACCGACATCGATGGGGTAAATCAAATATGTGAATCCACAGATCAAAAGAATTCATTACAGTGTGTAAATCACAATTTGCATGTGGCGATGAATATGCATCCAGAACGCGTGAGTTTGAACATTCTGTGCTGCGTTTACACTCTAAACTAGCATACAGGTGCGTTGAGTTTGAGAACTTGTAGTGGGTGAGATATGCCAGAGTCTATTTCCAACTCATAATATTCCATTTCCCTAACCCTTTCTACAAATCCATTCCTAAATCTCCATAGGCGGCCCATAGGCAACGCACCGGGCACGGCAATGTTTGTTATTCTGATCTGATGTTGGAATGTATCGTGGATGTACATTAGTATCCATTTACCACCAGGTGGACTGTATGCTCGTCTGATGCCATCTTTCTATATAAAAATAGCATTTGAATATCCCTATGTTCACTTAAACGTTTAGATATCTAAAAGCAAATCTGTTCTAATAAAATTGAGACCCTACCATCTCCGTATGAGATAAAGAAGCGCGTGAAAGCAATGGTTGGTAACTTGACTCAATCTGTTTCAAGGATGTGTAGAAAAGACAGAATATATGTTTAATTCACGGCCTTAGGTGCAAACTAATTACAGTACGGCACACAAACAAACTATTTTGTCCCGACTGTCCTTTTTTTAACATAAATAAACTGGATCGCAAAAATTCCGGGTCGCTAATAAATGGCGTGATAGTTTCTTAAATACATAAGACTAATTTGCGAAACTATAGTATATTGTAGATGACTGATTAATAATATATATAAAAAAATGTGTAACACATTCTGTACACTATATAACTTTAATTAAATACTAAAAAATAAGAAAATTTCGCTTCTAACTTATGACAACAAAAATACACTTCGCAGTAAATCTTAAAAAATAAAAGTTTTTTTGTCAATTTAATATTTTGTATTTCCTCCACGAGCCCGTATCACTTCAATAAGACGATGTGGCATGCTGTAAACCAAATGTTTAATACGATTTTGGTCTATGTTTGCCCATTCTTCCACTAGCGCATTCTTTAACTCGTGTAAGGTAACGGGAGCAGGAGAGCGTTGTCTCACGCATCTCCCGAGCTCGTCCCATGCATGTTCTATAGGATTTAAGTCTGGGCTGCGAGCTGGCCACTCCATGCAGGTAATACCGATGTCTTGAATATACATATTGACCAAATGAGCAGTATGTGGTCGCGCATTATCGTGCATAAGAATGGAAATTGCACCCATATTCACTAAGAATGGACCAGCATGCTCATTTAAAATCTCTCCTACGTATCTGACAGCAGTCAGAGAACCGTTTTCTATGATCACTAACTCCGTGCGATCCTCTGAAGATATCCCAGCCCAAACCATTATTGATCCTCCACCGAATGGCACCTTTTCTTCAAAACACGCTTGTTGATACCGTTCTCCTGGCCGTCTAAATACTCTTCGTCTCCCGTCGTGCGTAAATAAACAAAATCTGGACTCATCGGAAAACATAACCTTGGACCAATCTTCATCTGTCCATCGGATGTGTTCTCGAGCAAACCGTAACCTGGCAACTCGATGTTCTCTGAGCAGTTTGGGGCCGTTTGCTGGTCTATAAGGCTTTATATCGGCTTCACGAAGACGTCGCAGAATCGTATTAGAGCTCATATTGTTGTGGTGAATTTCTTGAAGACTGTTTCGGACCTGAACAGCCGTGAGATGTCGATTTCTTAACATAGTGCTCACGATGAATCGGTCTTCTCGTGTAGTTGTGCACCTTGGCCTGCCATTTCCCGGTCTCCTGATGTTCATGCCGGTCTCTTGAAATCGCTGGAGTACTCTTTGGACCGTTGATAAAGATACTCCCACTGTTCTAGCAGTGCTACGCTAACTTCTTCCTTCTTGTACCATGGTAATAATCCGTGTACATTCTTCAGGTGATAACGACATGATATTGCATTGAATACTCTGATCAATCCAAGGAACCATTTATAATGACATTTCCGTTTGAAACAAAAGCAGAAAAAATGCAAAATTTCAAAATGCAGAATACTTTTTTTTAAATCTGTAACTTGTACAAATGAAACCTCTTTAGAGATTTAGAACAAGCATTAGTAACCTCCTTACTACATATTATTTATTCGAGCGATCTAGGTATATAATTTATGGAGATATCACGGTTTTTATTAGCGACCCGGAATTTTTGCGATCCAGTGTATTTATATCAAAAAAATTATATTAAGTATTTATATTAAACTCGTAGTTATCAAGAGATTTCTGCATAATTTAAATTTAAATTGTTTGGGTCATGAGTTTACAATGATGTTACATTTAAATAGTACACGTCCCGTCCTATTTGCATATAAGATTAAAGTAAAATTTTGATAATACCCTGATAGTTAAAAAAACTCTATTACCTTTGAAAGGTTAAAATAAAAGCGACCAGTCTTGTTCACCAGTCAGCTATAAATACCTACTATTCAGTTTGTAAACATGCGACTACGCCATATGTAAAAGGCCTCCTAAGGAACTTAAAACTTTTGCGTAGTCGTGTTTTAGTTTTTAAACTTAATTTTTTTTAAACCAATTTAAGGTCTACAATTATGTACTTATTTTCATATACGTTTCATGCGATGTTTTAACTTTCATTTTTTAAATTGCACATTTTTATGTATATAAATTATATATTTTTAGACTCATTTGATAGACGATATATTTGTCTGTTTTTTTTTTGCTGTTTAAAGTCGTGTTTTATATCCGTCATATTGGATTTAAAGCGACTTGATATAGCCTGTATTACCTACACGGAACATCAAGACGAATCCAACAAAACCTCATTTGTCAAAATGTGATAATAAATAGTTCAGTGCTACTAAGGGATACATAAAATCATATCCCTCCTTTGGCTTTGCCGTAATCGGGTAAAAACTAACACTTAATGAAGTACTTAATACGAATTTTAAAAACAAGCTCCACGGTGAAGGAAAACATCGTGACAAATCCGCAAGCTGAATAAATTTAAAGATCTGTAACACACGTGTAACAAATTTAATATCTATTTAAAAAAATATTGATTTATACTTACAGATGATTTAGATATTTGTAAGTACTTTAGATTTAAAGTACGTCCGACTTGCACAAGTGATCTGTAGCGTGTAAACGGTCCATCATTCAGAAACGCTGACTGGCCATCAAACCGGACACTTGCCATTCCGTTCGCTTCCTGACCTTTTCCCGTTTTGTTATGCAAATCCCAGCAGCCGGGGGACTTACATAACGCGAATAAAAAGTATTTTCACTGTTTACATGCTGACTTCGCTCCGAGTGCGAGTCGTGTATGAGTGCGCGCGCATAACTCGGCGAAAAACGCGATATTTCCATGTAAACATTCGTCGGTGAATAAATTCCCAATTTGTACATTTTCCCTTTAAAGTGCTGTTTTTGTAACTGATTTCATTGTTCAAGGTTCAAGGTTTTTAGAATAACCGGAAACATAGATATGTATATATTTTTCGTTATTTTGTTTTTAATTAATATTACAAATGCGAAAGATGTTTGATGATCTTTGATGCGAAAGATGCGAATGATAACTCTACATCAAATTAATGAATCATCACGAAACATGGAATAAGTGTCATTTTAAATATTAATTCTACTCGGGCGAAGGCGTGGACAGCAACTAGTACGTGGGTGGCACTAAAAGTTTTTAGAATCTCAAAAATGAAATCACATATAAAGATGGAAGTTCTACAGCTTTTCCAAGTATTCTCCGCGATCATCGACACACTTTTTCATGCGATGAAACCACTGTGTGAAGCATTTAAAGAAGGGTTTCTTTAGGCACTTCTTCAACAGCCGTTTGGAAAGCCGTTACTGCCTCTTCTACATTTTTAAAACTTATTCCTGTGAATTTATCCTTAATTTTTGGAAATAAATAAAAATCACTGGGCGCAAGGCTGGGACTGTATGGCAGATGACCCATTAACTATATACATTGACAGTACTCAAAAATTGCTACGTTTGTCTGGCGGAGTGAGCTGGGGCATTGTCGTGATAGGGGATCATTCTGCTTCGTGTTCGTCGTTTTCCAAAACAGAAGACAAGCAGTTTTTCACATACCAGTCCGCAGTTACTGTTCTTTTATTTTCGAAAGTTATAGTAAATAGCAAAGTGGCTCGATCTGCCAAAGAAAGAGGCAATCATCTTCTTGCCAGCACTCCGTCCTTTCTTCACTTTCGTCGGCAACTTTTCGAAAGGAAAGACCCACTGCGCAGATTGCCTCTTAGTTAAAGGCTCATAGCAGTAGATCCAGACTTCATCACCTGTTTCTATATCTAAAACAGCATTTGATTGACTATTGTCAAATTTTTCAAGCATTTAGAGATATCATTCTCCGCGGTTGTGTTTTTGAGCTTCGCTCAAATTGTGAGGAATCCATCTGGCACAAAGTTTCCTCACCCGTAGGTGCTCGTATTAAATAGTTTGAACTTGACTCATACCAATACTTAATGATGCCCGTATCTGCTGATATGTCTTTCGTTTGTCTGCTTCAATCATGAGCCGCACAGTTTTAATGTTTTCTCCGTCACCGCACTCGCAGGATGTCCTTCTATAACATCGTCACTGAGGTACGACCAAATTTAAATACATTGAACCAGTTATAAGCAGCGGCACTGGATGGGACCTCGTTACTAAATGCTAACTTAAGTCTTTTATAACTTTGTTTCTGGTTTAGACCGCAACGAGTCATAAAAAATCATTGAACGAAAACGTTCTCTTGTTAAATTCATTTTTCCGCAAACACTTAATTATCAAATTGCGGCCAGAAATAAAAAAGCAAATGACAGATTTGAAAATTTAATGGCGTTTGACATGCAAAGAGTTCCATATTCAAAATTTGTTTTTTTTTTCTATCATATTGTACAGTAACCAGTTCTAAGAACTTTTAGTTTGCCCTATTGTATTTCATAGTTTTGTTATAATAACTGTTTTAGTGTTATAGTAAAGAGGTGACTGAATTTCCACTGGTTTTGTATAGGAACACAAATAAAAAAAAACACAATACTCTTTTCTTTAAATTACTTATCAAGAACAAAACTGTTAATAAAATACAGTTGCAAAAGTCCTCAAACATAACTAAATGAGTCTGTAAAATTTCCGGTCACAAAAAAACAGTTGAAGTATTTTAATGGCTGTCTAAACGGGACATTGTAATACGATCATTGCACTAAATTAATTAATTAAGACTTGTGTAAGATCGTTTTATATTAACTGTTTCATGATTCTTAGGACGCAATCGATATAATTTGTCATTACGTTCAATGAAGTTATTTATTAATTCACAATGTTATATTATAAAATTATTTTTATACGCATATTTTTAAAACCTTACGATTTTAGTGAAATTTGAAACTTATGCTCAAAATCTAATCTCTACTCTAATCTCTATGTTCCTTGAGAAGTATATTTTATTAAAATAAATAGTTTTTTAAATATTCTAGTTAGAGGGATCTTCGCTGTCTCTTTTCTTTCATTGAGATCCCCTAAGTAGGTAGTAGTACATTGAGGCATGTAGTTATTTTAAATAACTATAATTTTAAAGTTTTCATAAAACTACAAGATAAACGAACTTATTTAAGGTGTTTAAATTTAATATTTTTTTATCATTAAATTTGTGTAATAGATATTGGCTAATTATTAGTGTTTGTGGAAGAAATATAACTTATGGTATAGGTTTATACATCGGTATAAAAAAACAAATTTACAATAGTTAGTTATGTGGTTTTAGGGTGCTATAAATTAAAGAGAAATGTTATTATTTGTAAGTATTATTATAAGTTATTTTAAGAAATGAACGAAAATTGTTTGATACCAAATAGTCAACACGATAAAATTATAAACAACCTTCGAAAATGTAACTTCACAATTATCCATTGTACAAAATAGGCACAACAATTAGATTTACCTTAATTAGATCCCAAGACATACGAATGACGATATACAATATGAGTAAAACTAACTCTAACTTGACAAAAAAATCCAAATAGAATTAACTGGCTTAAGGAATAATACTTTAAGGACTTTAAGGCTTTGAGTACGTGGTACTTAAACTTAGCTCATAGCTTATTAATAATATTACAGCTTATAATATTACATTAATAATATTATTTAACACATAGGATAGCGAAAACATGTTGGTTTTTGCACTAAATTAATGACTCCGGGCATTAAGCTCGCCTTTTGTATGATTAAGTGCAATAAAGTTTTTTAAATAAATAAATAACACAAACAAAAAAAAAATACATAAATATTCCCAATAGACTTGTATTACAATACTTCTAATCAGAATCATTTTCATTAGATTCCGTACTTCTGGTCTATTATTTTACTTCCTGTGGTTTTATAGTTGTTTTGTTTATTTTACTTCTCCTTCACAATTAACTGTCTTGATGCAACTATTTCAAAAACTTGTTCAAAACTAAACCGGTAACGAAACTAATTTGTCACGAATATCAAAAATTTTATTTCAGGTGAAATTTCTCATTTTTTACATTTTTAATCCAGCATTAGAAACTAAACAACTTTTGAAGTCATACACGTGTATACACACACCTGTTGCGTGACTTCTCCCACAATGTAAGAAGGAATCGTAGCTTTGAGCCATCTCACCAAAGAAAATCATTCCCATGGCGTGTAAACCAAACCGTGTAAATCGTGTAATCGTCTCCCCAGTCCTGACTATGGCTACGTTCCAAAAAAATTATGACGTACATACATACATCAGCCTATAATGTCTTTGCACTGCTGAATATAAGTCTCTCCCAAGGTTCGCCAGCACACACGGTCTTCCTCTCTTCTAAACTAATCACTACCAGCAAACTTACTACCGGTACACTGCCTTCCCGGCCCTGGTCTCCATTCTAGACGAGTGTATACCCCACTAGTGTCACTGACTTTCGTTGTATGGCGAAATTCTTCATTCCGGATCTTATGCCGCAAAGAAATTTCGAACCGTAGCTGAATTTATGACTTGTATTAACAGCGATTTTTTTTGCTGGTTCTCCGAAGCTTTCAAGAGCTTGAAGTCTTGTACTCTTCTTTTTCGTTGCTCTTTTATGAAATCTTCTAGGCAACTTGCTACGTTTACTTAGTTTGTACCGCGCTGCCCAAGGAACACTGTTCAAACTCACACTGCGTTCGAACTCGATGATTTTCCCCGCCGATCATCCCGCAATCGTAGAGTTAGGTAATTTTTATCGATTAAATTTCAAAGTGCGGGTTATACGTCTGAATATCTTCAAAAACTAGTCAATTTTATTATATAAAATTTTGCCATTATGGTGGTTATTCATAGGATTAGTATATCTATGAATAAAAGTCAAAATCGCCAAAAATCAACATCGGCAGCATCGAAATGTATAAAATACGGACATAGATATCTTATACTAAGATTATAAATAAAGAGTGTTTTCTTCTTGTTTATATGTAAGAGAATGTTTAAGTAAATCGAAAAATTACGGGAACAATTTTGAAATTTCTTTAAATTTTAGAAAGTTCACTGAAGCAGTTGGACAAAACCTTTATTTGAGTTCCCGTATTTGTATTTAGGTAGTATAATTTATATATGAAGAAAGAGGTACATTTGCAAAATACTACCTTACTATCGTTGTAGTGTAAGTCAGGGCGAAAGGATAAATTGAATTACTTAACTAAACATATTGGACAATACAATGCTTGACCTTGAAATTTTGACGTAGACATCGATTTCAATTACATTAAATTACTGTGAAAAACAAATGTTACTAAATTGGTGAAATATAACTGATAAATAATTATACACAAGCAAGAGTCATCAAACATAGTCAACCATCGGTCGGCCAAACAACCGTTCAACCCTACCACTGCCCACAAATCAAATGTTTTGATAGCACCGCGGTATTAACGAGACAATTTGATTGCGGACATATCCGCGGCAAATTGCTTCTAAATTATATTTTCTGTTTACTTTCTGCCAAACTCCCCATTTCGATGTGTGACGTATGTATGTTCGAGGCAGATGCTTGTTTGTTTCTGTTACGTTAATTATCCAATTTGTTTACTCGTTTTTTGATATTGTTCGAGCGCGCCATAGAAATACCGTGTACATAGTGACAGCGCTTTTGTATTTATGAAGTCGTGTTACAAAATTTTATCGGAACGGGTTCTGGTAGCTACAATCTCTACAATCAAACTGTCGTTTTAAGTTTCACTATCGCGTTTATTAAATTAATTAACAGGATTTTTCATAATTAGATGTCTAGTTAGCATGGTGTGACTGAACAAACTGTCAGGCACGTGTTAATACACCCACGTAGGAAAACCTTCGATTTCATTCGGCGAAAGTAAGATTTTATCTGTCTGTATTTCTGATTCTTATCTTCAACACACGGTAACAACGTTTTCCGTAAATGCTAATTACCATTCATTATGAATACGGATATGATTGTGTACTGTTAGGTTATGGTCCACTGACAATTACTATTCGTGTTTCATTAAATTGAATTCATAGTTTTGAAGGAATGTTGGAATGCATGTTAATCAGTTCTCAAATTATAAGTGTAATAAATGTATGCATTTATTTGTTTGTAAATTATGTATTTCACCAGCCCTTTTATTATCCACTACTGGATATGGGCCTCCTCAATAGATGTATAGTCTAAAACGCCACACTGGCCAAGTGGATTGGCGAGTTCATTTTTTTAAAGGTAGTGTACTTCCTAGTGTGGTACAACCTTTACGACATCCCTTCATCGCCTTCTACGACACCCACGAGAAGAGATGAGGTATAGCTATTCTTAAGCTCGTCGACACCACACGACCTTAATTTATGTATACCGACGTACATTAATTTTAGTAGGTACATACTAGTGTTAAGTTTTTTTGGGAATAAGTATTGCTCAGACCTAGGTAGGTAAGTACTGATTAGACTTGTCCCGAGATATCTTATCTACAGAAAAAATAGAAATAGCACTTGATAGATTTAATTAAATCAAAGATTAATTTATTAAAAGACTAGGACCTTTCAATGATTATCTATTCAAAGTTGTTACTTTATCAATGGAGTGGACAAAACTATGATCGATGTGGCACATGGTTCGACTCTGGTTTAAGATAAATCGACACAGATACTGTGCTTGTCCGTCAGATAGTATCTACAAAGAGACAGACGTTTATTTCTAGAGATATTATATTATTTATTATGCCCATAGCTCATTGCTTTAATTTTAACGTGTGTTAAACTTCCTGTTACATTTTAAATAGAAAAATAGAAGTTACGGTATTTTTACGACAGCCATCGTTTCTATTGATCAAACGATAAGTTACATAACCGCGTTCAAATCCATATTATAATCCTACGTAAGCACCGCAGAAAACGCGTACGTCGATACACCATTATCGTCTCGTTCGAAACATGTTGTGGTCAACGCGAGCGATCACTTCGATTACAATCATTACCCATGCAATTGATCCGTGACCACTCAGCGGCTTCAACAATTTCAACCGTCTACTCTAAGTTATTTATTCGATTCGACGAGATACATTCAAGCCGCTGGAAGTTCAGGAAGGGTTTGTCGCGTCACATTATCCAAGGAATTGAATTGGAAGTGTGCCGATAGGTACATATGAATTTTCTGCGGTCACTCCATATGCATTGAAGCCTTATTTATGCAATAGGCGGTTAGTGAATTGTTCGGATAGGATTACTACTCTTTTAAATCGTGGGCTTGTAGAGGAATCCAATAACGTTTACGGGGGTATGAATTTCTAAATCGACAAAAAACAGACTGATATTATGAGGCAATCTAACTCGCGTTTCCCTAATAATCGTACAATAAAATTGAGCATTACCGAAAGCATTGCCATTACAGATAATGGTAATGTCCCTAAAAAGTCGGGGTGTAGGAATCGTAGGAGCAATTTTGCATAATTATCCAGCATCGCGCCGGGAGACAGGCGACGCTCTGGCGATCCTAATAACGTCGTGCGGACCGATCGGAATCTCGTTACGCTCCTGTAATCTGCCAACAACAAATAGGATGTCATTTTGTAAGATTCTTGTTTTAAATCTGATATTTTTTCCTTCTCTTCACTCCTTGCAACTATTTCACTGCTTCACGGATGTTTTATTTAGTAATTACTAAATGTTTATATCTACAGATGGGGTTTATAGTTCCAGACGTTGTGTTTTCTACATAAGTACGTACATAAGTAAGTACGTACGTACATACGATGAACGTACTATATTTTTCCATTTATAAAAGCCTACTTGAAAACCCAGAACATAGTCTATAAACTGCTCATGATGTTCAAACATCCTTCGCCTTCTCTATTTTTACAGCTCCCACTAAGTCTCAAATCTCCTCACGTACTTCTAATATCGTAATGAGCTCCTAAGCTCCAAAAGACATATTTTATTTTCCTCCAAACACATTTTATATTTCATTTCACGTTTCATAAGTTAAATTTGCATGTCCCTCTTTGTATTTGGCAAGCGTAATGCTCCGGTCGCTTAGTGCACTTTTATTACGGTATTAAGTGATGTAATTTTTTTCATATTATATTATTCAAATTTAAATAACTGTCTCCGGTTTCCCCCGCGCAGGTCCCACTTACTCTACCATTTCTTTTTGTCGCCCCCGAATTTGGTTATTTTGGTTAGACATTTCCGCTATGGACTACGAAATCAATGGAGATCCAAATATATTTTCCCAAAACGTTGCTTCAATCGAATGAACAAAATATAGGGAATTAAATTTTAATTTCTAATTTAATAGGCGTATTTGTAATACTGTTAGTATTAGGAATTTTGTAATTATCGTTTATTCACATTATTTAACTGTTCATTATATGATTGAAAATTGGTAAATAAAACTAAAAACATTTGCTTCAGTTACTAACACAAAAGTAACCTTAAATGATTATAAAAAACTTAAATAGTTTTTTTTGTTAAATTTGCCGTTTTGTCACCAAGAATTATTGGTTGTTTCGACTCCAAGATTTCTGTGTTCCAAAATTGGAGAAGTTGGGAGGCCGCAATTTTTACAAATGACATCGTGACGTTTATGCGAAGGGTGCGGCCGCCGACAAGTCATCATGTTACTTCTTTCCTATTATTTCTGCGTCCTGTTGTTCTTACCCAGCCTTAAGTGTTTATTCCTTGTCTTACACATTAATTGCACTGTTGTCATCATTAGCAGAGATTTTCGAAATTTTTTAAACCTGTGACAAACGTCATGTCTCTAATGCAACTGCAGTTAATTTACACTCAAATGTTATTTCGTTATTTTTGAAAACATATTGAATTTATTCTGCTATTCCTTCTTGATTTTTTCCTTTTCATCCTTTGTGGATATACATCTTTTTTAAAACGTTTCTATTCTGTCATGAAATTCATCCTCAAAATGATCTGCTACGTTATTGCGTTCAATATTGCCTGTACATCATTTCAAAGGCAAAACATTACGTTATCTGCATATGCTGGAAACTTTTTACTCATAACAACGGCCCCTTTGCTACTTGTATTTTCTTTATAATTTATTCCATTCCTCCCCCACACATTGGCATCGGCCGCTGATATTTTTTATTCGATTAGTAAACCCCTAAGGTGTTTTTAGCCTTTTCGCTCGATTTTCTTCCAAGTTTTGTTGACTGTTTGCGAGGGTACAAATGCTCATTTCTTTTGGATGAACAAGCTTATTTATTCTTTACGATTATTCATCCTATTCACCAAGAATTTTTTTGCTTGTTACCGTTCTGCTAAAGGAGTAGGTATTGTGATATTGTTGTGCTAACAAGAAGTTCCTATATTTTAATTGAATTTATAATACACCACAATATACAAGCTTTCCCTGTGTACACAACCTACATGTATTATGAAAAGTATCTTGTCGTGAAAACGTTGCAAACAAACTTTTAAACTTAGATAAATTAATGTACGTAGTTCGGTTTCAGCGAAAGGAACAACCGCAAATTTATCGTCACACTTACACCAGTTGCAGCTGATTAAACTCGCATTCTTTGCTAAACCATAGACATACCATCCCCTTTTCTCAAACCACGATACTTACACACTCGATTTGTGTTGTGGAGGGATCGGGGAAGGGGGGGGGGATCGCAAAGGAAACTTTTTGATGGATCGGACGGAGTTTGTTTTGCATGTGAGTGATATGTCTGAAATAATAAATGTTGAGGCGTCGACGCTTCCCCAACCTCCCCTCACAAGGGTGAGCTAAAACGATTTTTGATTTGGGTGTCAAGCAAATGTTTTACGCCGTGACGCTCCGACAGGATTTGATTTTCTTAATCGATTCTTGAGAATGCAAATTTGAGGAATTACTGTTGTACACAGCCTTAATTGTGGGAGCTGGTAAATGGATTTCGCATTTCAAAGGATTCAATCGGCACTGCAGTTTTACGAGTCCCGAACGTTGGTTATGTAAATTGACAACAGTATAGCCAAAAGCTTTGTTTAATACTTAGGCTAATCAGATTATGCATACAAGAACGGTTCGGAACGCTCCGAGCTATGGTATTGGGTTATATGAACGGTTCAGTATTAACTAATCAGCGAACATTGGCTTTGGTGGTAGATTGCAACGCATTGTCCGCGCTCGTGGCCCTGGAATATCTGTTTAGGCCACTAGCCATTCCGTAATGGCAATGGTTAACGTTAACTAACTACGTTAGCCGTCACCCGTTAATAGCATTAGATAAGTTTTCATATCTAAACCACTGAATAATACGATGGATTGCGAAATAGGATCAAGCGATTTACAAAAGAGTGAACCGGTACCATTTCCATAAGAAAGCCAATATAAACAAGAATCGAATATCAATTACAGACCAATTTTCAAATACAATCGAAAAATATCCTTCAAATTCAACGCTATTTTTCTATTCCTCTGTGAATTTGCATGTCACGATTTAGAAATTTGTTTTTATTTTTGCCGTTTACACTTACTTGCCTTCGCCTCCGCAGCGATTCGTCGCCAATTTTCCTTTTGACAAGTGAATGAATAATATTATTCGCTTCTTGACTGATGATGGCTGCTGCTGGCAGTTTGTTGGGGCGTTTGTTAATTTATATCCGAGTTCTCTCTCTAATAATGTAGCTTAGAAATGCCTACATTACTTATTAAAAACATTCCTCGGGTTACAATTTCATTCATGGCTACTAATGATCCTTTCTTTCTAGTAGAATCACTTATATCAATGCTTTAATTTTGATTCATAAATTTATACATTTTTTTGACACTCCAATAGTATAAAATTAAAGTAAACATCATCAATCACAGCAACACCTTTAAAGAGAAAAAAATAAAATGGAGGAAGTGGAAATAATTTATTATTTTATTGATTTGGACGTTATCTTTTGTCCGATCGAGTGATGATTCGATTCGTTTTGGATTTGTTCAGAATATGAAACCTTGTTAAGTTTCTTAAGTTCTTTTCAATTTGATGTTTGTAAATATTTGGTTACAATTATTTTTAAACGAGTCAAATGAAAAAAAAAATATTACTCATAGGTACGTGCATGTGTACTTTGTGTAGACTAAAATAATTATGATTTATAAAAGATGAAAGTAAATTACTTTTGCATAAATATTTAGTTTACATTAATAGCCGATGAAAAGGTGCTGGCTGGAATGACGTCATAATGTTTGAGTTTGTGATAACCAATGGTTTTGTCTGACTTTTTCGCGGGAACTCGAGAACTGGGACTTTTTGGCGGGAACGCGAGAAGTGAAGTCGAGTGTTTCTTTGATCATTGTAAAAATTGTGCAATTGGCATTTTGTGGTTTAATAGTGATAGTTTATTCAAATTCAAAGTGTTTTTTTGTGCATGGTGTTTGTGATAATCAAATAAAAGCGTGGGACTGCGTTTTTCGTGTGCTTCCAACGAGTCATCTTCTGTCCCCAGTAAACATACTATAGCTTTGCTGAGCGTCTCCTGACTTACTTCGACGGGACAAGACATTGACAGGATACGTTTTAGACTTTGAAATTGTTTATTGTGAAGAAAACTTGACACTGGCAGAATGTGCTAATTGTACCACTACCATATATGAAGAAAAAAAACTCGAGAACTGAAGGTGAAATTTTTGTATAATTATTATAAAAAATGTGTATTGCTGGTTTTGTGGTTTGTGTATTTCGGGTTTTGTAGTAGTTGTAGTGTGTTAATTTGTTAAACTTAAAAGTGAGTTTATGTAGATAGCTTGTTTCGTGTTCTTCCAACAGGACAACTCTCCTGTTCTCAGTAAACATACTATTATTTTACTGAACGACTCTTAACTAAGGTACTTCGATGGGACTGGACACTGACGAGAAGTGTTTTGAATTTTGATGTCGAAATTGTTAATTACGAAGAAAACTAGGCACTGGCATAATTATCATGTGTAAGAAACGAAAACTTGACATTGGCACAATAGGCTAATTACGCTATTGCCATATATGTAAAAAAAAGATTTTGTCTTGTAGCGTCATTAGCGTAAAAAATATTCAATTGTGAATACTTTATATAACAGGTACCATCCATCCTAATCGGATGAATATACCATGTCTCCGTAATTTCGTAGGTATTCTTTTAAAAGATACTTTATAAATAACTACTGAACATGCTCGTATTTATTATAAAGAATTTTGAAACTTCTGAATATTTTAACTTTGAAGTTTAAGTCCGACTTAGTCTAAAAAATGCCCACCAAGTACTTTCCAAAGTAGTCAAATATTTTCAAAAAGTTCTCGACTGTGTTTGATAAAAATACACTAAACTCTTCCAAAATTAACGCCCCTTACATACCTAATAGTGAAAACCGCATTCATTGCGTACGAGTAATTTTCTAGTTTTCGGAACTGATTATATACCTAATCAATTAATCCTGAATATACCTAATGTTTAAGAATTTATAAATTATTTGTTATTATTATTAGATTTACTTTTTTATTAAAATACGAGAATGAGTACTTTTAAAGATGCTTTAATATTATGGGAATAATTTGCTGTAAAGTTCCAACGTTATAGGTGCTAGGATGTTAATTTCGGAGGATCAAACAATTTTTGTATAAGAAAAATTATTTACATATTAATGGCAGCGGAAATGAAAAATATATTAAATTCAAACGGTGACTCGTCAGTAAAGTACGAAACGACTCCATTTCGAGGGTTGCAACCCAGAGTAACACTAGAGACAGAGTAACTGTGTAACAAAAACTCTTTAAGATTCTGTCTCTAGACTAGAGGACTCTTTGACCCTTAAAATGGTTGTAAGAAAAGTTTATGCATTTTACATTACTTATCAGCTGAGCGTTAACAAACTCTTCTTTTCAGTTGTAAACGAATTATTATAGAGATTTTAACGTTCATATTTAGTCCACTAACTGAAAGTATAAGTTTGATGCGACGTTGAATTACGATTTTTTTTAGAATTATGAGTACATATAGGTAAGTGGGAACGTTTCCTTGGACATAATTGTAAGACATCACTAGCAAAAAATAAATTCCGGAATGAAAAACCTTAATTAAATATCCCTGTGTGTTTACGCTGTCTCTGTTCTTTGCATTACACTGTAATCCACAAAAGGGTTCCGCGAAGGCTTAAAACAGCCACTTATTATGTATGTTACATTTCACTTTCAGACGTCATTTATATTCAAATGCTCAAAAGGCATTACTGCGCAAAAATTGTAGCATTAACCCTTTTGAAATGAACGAAATTGATCCCGCGGAACGAAATTCACTTTCAATGTCGTACGTCATTTTTTGTGAAAAAAAAAACAATTTATTTAAATTGCATTTCTATATAACCTACCTAAAGTCATTTATATATCTGCATATTCTCTATTTTATTTTTAAATAGTAGCTAAAACCTCTATTGAAAGAAAACGTCATCGACTCTGACAATATCCGATGATTATAACAGATAAAGCTACTAAAAACTTAACAAGTAAACATTAATAAAAATGAGCGCAAACGGAAGCATCAAAAATATAATTCACAATCAAAAAGGACGTGCGGAATTAGGGTAGCGGTACGAAAGATACAGCATACAAAATGATTACACACAGACTTCATCCGTACAACAAAGAAACGCAGCGGGGTACTATAATATTATACTTCTGCCTTTGTAGTAGCTCCACAACTCAGTGGGAAGCAATCTTTATGGTTCCAAATGATAAAACTGTTTGTCAGTTAGCTTTGTGAAGAATTAGAATTCATTTCATTCGGTTGCGTGACCGATTTGGTTACTAACGAGATAATGACGTCTGATTCGGTTTTTTATCATTGTATTGATTTGAATTTGTAATTGTTTCAGATTGCGTGATGAACGGGGCGACATGGAACGAGTTATGGCGATGGACAAAGCTCGTGAAGGTTCACATAATGGTATGTGAATTTGTGTTATTTGTTAGTTTAGCTTCTGACACTACTGAATTCATTGTAAGAGTAATATTACGTAAATACATAAAAAACTTCAAAAACCATTTTAATACTAGAACCGCGGGCGTCCCAAATTTAACCCATTTCAAGATTCTTTCTTCTGTAGAAAATGTTCTATTACACTTAGAGCCCATTTTTTTTACTTTTCATGAATTGTAATGGTTATCATATTTCAAATTAATTCAATTTTATCGCATTTTCATTGCTTTTCTTAGATTAGGTATCAATATTGTCAAAGGGCACAGGAAACACAGGGCACAAGTATTGTAGGTGCCATATATAAAGTTCGTCGGGAGATACCTGTTTGCGTCAAATAACCAAAAGTAGAATTGTACAATACAGGGGTGCTGAAGAAAGATGATATAACTTTGATAATCATATCATCACTTTGATATCAGGGGAAGCCCAAAAAAAAAGATCTCCTTCTTGGCACTATGCACCCAGATATTCAAATTAAGGCCGGTATAAAAAAAAAACAATCATTCTGCAACAGTTCAAAGTATGGAGTAGACGTTGTGGATCAAATGGCTTAGAAATATTGTATAGAAGTCCAATCTATGCGTTGGCTGATTCACACATCAGCCGAAGAAATTTTATTTTACAATTGGGAGAAGAGCTAGCTGAAAAGTATATAATTAGCAGGAAAACTGCAAAAAGTCGTATCAATGTACCAAACAAAATTCCTGAACGTTAAGATAAACGTACTCGTTGTCAGGTGAACTTTACCTGACAACGAGTGCGTTTCTTGTGCCGGAAACAAATAAAGTGAACAATGCCAAACTTGTACGAAAACGGTTTGCAATAAAATGCACATCGAAAGAGTTTTTCGTATGCTCACTGTGTGACTCGGAAGATTAATATTGCATCCATCTACGCTTTTTATTACTTAATACCGTGTAATATGATAACTCTTAAGTATTATATATGCCAAAGTAAACCAAAGATATCTTAGTCCGTAATAAAAATTATTAGATAATAATTACGAGTTTTATTGGATAAACAGTTTGTCATTTATTTAACAAACAATAACATTATTACAAATTGACCCAACCACGCTTCTAGGATTGCCAGGATTTTCTGCGCTTCTATCATTAAAGGGTAGGATTGTGCGCGATATATGGGCAAAGGTGCCAAGCTAAAATAAATCCAAAGTAAAGTCCTCATTGATTCTCTCTCGGCTTTGGAATTTTTTTACGCTAAAAGTTGAGGCTAGACCCTAGACTCAACCAGGTGTTAAAACTGGCCATTAAAAACCTACCTTATTATATATGAAAATTGTTTTATACGACTGGAATTTTTAGAAGCAACAACAGCACTAGGAACTCTCTTTGAACACGTCACCAATGATTAGCATAGATAAGTTGAAGTTAAATAATAAACTCTATGCTTATCTACATGAAAATTTAATGTATGCCACCGACTACTAACTACTATCACGGCAACTATCCACTACCACGACTACTATCCATTACCACGGCTACTATCTACTATCACAGTTTTAGTTTTTATTTACATTCTCCTACTACTATATCTAAGCATATTATGCTAATAAGATCCTGTAATGCATTTATACTTCGACACTTCATTGAGTAGGTTATTTCATTTTTACACCCGTAGGCTCCTCTCCGGGGCACAGTCCTGTGCTAAACCTCTCAAAGTCCGGCTCTGGAGGTGAGCGTGAGCGGCCAGACAGAGGGGACCGGGAGCGGGAGCGCGACCGCGGGGAACGGGGCGAAGGGTCAGCAAGTGGGAGGAGCTCCGCCGCCTCCCGCCGCACGCCGCAGCCCCCGCGGCTACCCTCTAGAGCGACGGCAGCCGCGTCACCACGATCACACACGGACGAGAGCGATGCGGCACTCTCCGACCAGGATGACAATAATGTCAAAGAGGAGGATGAGGGTGAGTTTCTTTTATGCAATATACTTACTTAAGTTCCACAAAAGCAGATAGTAGATGGCTACCGCCAATTCTGTCGCTGGAAAGCTAACAGAGGCACGCAGTTCCAGAGGTTTTCAAATGTTAGGTATATCAATTTCCGTTATTAGTAATCAAAACAGTAGAAAAACTATCTGAAGGTCTGTCTTGTCGTCGTATTACTCCCGTACAACATTAAAATACAGTGCCGATTGCAATTCAGTTAGATCAGAGTTCCGACCAATCCATACTCTAAAGACGCCTACATATATATGTCTGCGTGTATTTTTTCATAGCATGGTATATCTCTCAAGGTTAGTCTACTCGACGTTTCGACATAAACTAAATCGTGCATGGTCACGAGCTAACTACAAAATATTCGATTTTGATATTTGCAATATGAACAAAATGCGTGTTTAACGTGAAAATCTACTAGTTATCAAGAATTATCAATTATCAAGTACTAATGAAATTAGGTTGGCATGCTGTGTGACTAATAGGTTTCCGTTTAATTCAGTTTAACATACATAAATCCGATGTGTCGATATTAATCTCAGCGACATAATCACGGCAGGCGAGACAAGAAAGTGTCCGTGTAACATTAACACAAGCTAGTCTTATCACCCGTCCAATATACTCGACATGTAATGCTCGGCAAAATTACCCAGTAATAGCCCGGGACCTTCAGCATTCATAGTTCGGAAATTATCAGCCATAAAACCACCATACTTTTATTTTAGAAACTGGAAACACTTATAATAATAAGTGTAAAATTGCAACTCAATACATTGTATGTCGATCGAGCTATGTTAATTATTTTACAACTTTACCAGGGGAATAATGAAGCTTCAATCTACGTTACTGTTATGTACAATCTAAATAAGTTTCCCCAGTAAGCCCATATTCATATAGTACAAGTTATGCTATAGGAATTAATAGCACACTCTGACGGACCATTAGCAAATGATTGTGCGCCTGCGTTCCCATACGGTCCGCGTCTTGATCCCTAGACACCGCACGTCTCCTTGTAATGGTTCGATATAATAAAATCTTATTACGAGTATCGCTCGAAATCGCTCTCAATGATGTATGAATAGCGCTTAAAAGGACCCAATTCAATATCACACGTGACTTTGTGTATACATTTTTATTAGTCGTTTAATCTACACATTATTTTACTTAAGTATATAAAAATAATCAATGTAGGTATGATTTCCGTAAGTGGCTACAGTAATGAGAAGCTCTTGCAGCATTTTAGTATTACCCCACGGGTTGGACCATTAAGACTATTAGACCAATGATGGATGGTGTGACATTTCTCCGCCGGCGCTCTATGATTCGTTGCTATCTAACACTTTTTGTCTAATGAATCTATTGCCTTACTAAATATTTTAATCAGTTTTGTACTATCCGTCTGGATCATCAATCAAGCGAAAACTACTTATTATGTCGACGTCACCAACTTATAAACGCAATTACAGTTATTTCAAAATGGAATGGGAAAATCATAAAATAATAATAAATTGCGGAAGGAGATTTATTACTTTACTCTGTGAAACGTTATAGTAAAAATACTCATAGAAGAATAACAGTAAAAGCTAGGCCATTCATTGTAATTAAACATAACGTAAAAACTAAACTAATGAACTTTTCTCGTGAGGACGGGTAATAGTAACAGCAGACCGGTTGTAAAGCGTACGAAGATAGGCGACGGTTGTAATCAAAACAAACGATCCACAAATGTAAATAGTCGAAGCGTACAATAGGTAAATTAAGTGAAACAATAAGGATTGTGTATTGTAGTTATTGCAGGTTACACACAAAATACTCGAGGAGCGTGGGAACGCAGAGCTAGTAACGATTAGGTGTTGAAAATGTTCACGATTATACGGGATGAGCCCCGGGAAATTTCTGTAAACAATGAATTTGGTGAGGGAATTGATGAAACGCCTAAAATAAAATTTATTACCATCTACAATATTAACAAATCGCAGCATTGCGAAATTATTTACGTACATATTTATTTACAATTAATTCTCTCGATACGTGATTCACGCTCATCACGATTACCGTAGCCTAATTATAAGAATGCTCTTCTTAACGACTGTGTCATTCAACTTTGATCTTTGTCCGTCTGATATTACCTCTTTCTTTCAATCAACAATCTCATTTAGACCTGATTTCATTTTTGTATTCGTCAAGTCTTTAGCCTCATCTATGTATTCATTGGAGTCTATATCCTTCTTGAAATGTAATAGAGTTTAATTTTGTGTGTTAATTTTTAGTAGGATCCTGTTAATTGGCCTTATTAGGGAGATGGTGTTGTGACAACCCGAGAGTGCTATCGTGCGCATCGACAATGACGAAACGATGTTGTCTTCATTATTTGATGAGCGTTCACTATCTTGTCAGTTAAATTAAATGTATCGATAGATTATTTTGGGCCGTGAGAGACGCCAATCGAAACACTTTCTTTTTTATGTGTGAGGTCCGTTATTGACATAACGCTTACAATATTGTATAATTATCCCGTCACTTCACCGTCGTCACCTTAAATTTCACATTATTCTCCCAAGCATCCTGTATAATAATTCATTACAAAGTTGCAATCGAATCTCGGTTATCGATTAAACGGACTATTGAATGAAATGCTAACTAATTATAAAATAATCACTGTACTCATTCGAGTGCTTGAACAGACCTCTGTGCAAAAGGAATGATTCGCAGGATAGTGCAGCGAGGCGTATAAATCGCATAGAGACAGCCCATTCGGTGTCGAATAGCTTCGCGGAATCCTTATTCTGAATCGGAATTACCATTCTGTTACTATGCGTGTGCGATTCAATCGTTTTCACATATTTTAGAAGTGCAAGTAAATTTGTTTTTGATTATAATCTTTTTTAATAAATAAAAGTTTCCTATAAGAAAAAATAAAAACACACTGAAACCCTCCCGTAACGTCAAGTAAATTATTGATTATTCACCAATACAGCAATGAATATATAACTTAGGAAGTGATTTTCCGATTGTTGTCTATAGTACCGTATACATAGGTATTTATAATAATATCTGTCATCACTGCAGGCTTAGGTCTCTCATTCTCTTCTACTAATTACTCTTGATTTGGTACCTTTTACCCTGGAAATTGTCTGATAATTAGCTATTCTATATGTATTATATGGTAGTAATCCATGTATTTATATGTATTAATTTACGCATGTATATATTAAGTTGGGATTTCGTACTAGTTATTTATAAGTACGTTTATAGTTATTGCAAGTATTTCAGTAAAATATTTTTACTTATTTTTATTTACTTTATTTTAAGTTATATTTATTTTATACATTTCATCACACCTAACGTGCCTCTCTGTTATACCTAAAGATTGGCTGGTAGAGAATGCCTCCAAGCATTAAGCTCTTCTTTTGTACGATTAAGTGCAATAAAGTCTTTTCAATTAAATATACGGAATCAAATTATAACTACGCTATCATCATGTTTCTCCAGTGCTGTACATAGATTTCGGTACATAGATCATCATTGGTGAGGGGCTTTGAATTTGTGGATTACACCCATCAGGGTCTTATTCTTTTCTATGTGTCGGAGCAAAGAGCAAGCACAATGTATATCCAACTATTTCTGCAACTGTAAACAAATCAGTATCTCATATACCTGTTTTAAATTCCATTAATAAAAAGTGATTATGTAGATTACACTTAGAATTTTGAATTAAAAATTATTGGCGATTGTTCAGAATAAGGCACCTTGTTCGCCGGACTCCGTCAAAGACTTACGCCAATGATCACCACGCGATATCCTTGTTCATCGAAACAATAATTGCTATACGAATGATACATGCACGCGATTCTTGAATATCGATGTTTGCTAGCTTTTTATTTTTATTGGCCAGGCTTCTTATGAAGCTGTTATTGGAAATCATGATTTATAATTAATACGGTGTAAAAATAATATCGACAATAAATCGATTAAGCTCAAAGTTTGGCTATGTTCCTTTTTTTTCTTTTCAATAATGTCATATTGAACTATATAACTAACTCCATAGAGACTTTGCCGGTTACAGAAGATTAGGTAACTAGATTAGGTAGCAATATCTTTTAGATGATAGTGGCCGTCACGTGGTTATGTCGAAGGGCTATAGTGGGGGTATGTGGGGATACTCGTAACATTTGTGGGGGGGTGCATGCTGCAATCCCACAGCCGCTAGTCGTACTCGGGCCAAGGTCTCTCTTCTTTCACAGAAGACTATCTTAACATTTATTTATCTATTTAAACCGGGTCGTAACGCGAATGTTTACCTTATTTATTTTACTCGACTTTTCGGTTGGGTTGCACCAGCTATGGTCACGAGCTGACTATAATAAAAGTAAAATAAATAAATGAGCAAAATAAATAAGGTAAACATTCGCGTTAAGACCCGTTTAAATAGATAAATATGTGTGAAAAACGCGAAAATCTCAAATGTTATACCTTAAGACTGCCACACCTTTTATAGGTTAAGAAAATGTTATTATATTGACTAACTGACGCAAACCTCAACTACAACTTTTTTTTAGGAGCAGATCTTAGCGACGGCGAACGAGAACTCCCTTCATCAGGTTCTCCAGCGCCGGTTAGCTACGCTGCCCCAACCGGCACGCCACCCTCGGTGCCCGTGGACCCAACAGCTGACACCCTCGTCTCCTCCACCGAGACCCTGCTCAGGAATATACAGGGGCTGCTCAAGGTGGCCGCGGACAACGCCCGCCAGCAAGAAAGACAAATCAGTTACGAGAAAGGTAAGTGATGTTTGAAGAATTCATGGTCTTGTTGGATGTTTGTAGATGAAAATTGTAGTATAATTAAATACTTGTAATTCTTCAATAGTGATAAGACAACAGAAAAGATAAGTAGGTTTGAAACTTTCCATCTGTGAGTGGGTTCCTAATTGTCCAATCTGACTGTCGAAATGGTTCGCACTCTACATTGTCAGTGTGCACGCACACAAACGCAAAGCTCATGTCTCATTGAGTGAACTGTATATATTTTTTTACGTAACATTCTAAGAATCATAAGTAAAATTCAAAGTCACTCAATACTCCTATTTATTTGCAGATTGCATTTAAACGACCAGCAAAAAATACTAAATCGGCAGCAAATCATGATCAACAAAAGAAACTATTTTCGAATAACTAGTCTGTTTTTTAATTCGATACAAAAAAGTTAACGGTAGTGTTGCTACTTTTAGACAGATAGATAAAACATTCATACAGAAAACAGTTACAAGACACGACAGTTGCAAAAGTAAATACAAATACACATATTTAAACACTTAACAACAGAGAAATTTTCGGAAAGTGAAAAGAAAAGGCATAGCGTAGTCCCCTGTACGTGTGTCCCCGTGACTTCTTTGAATGGGCGTCCAGCTCAGCTGTTAAATATTATTTTCTTGCTACCAAACATATTAACTGCAATGAAGTAAGTTAGTATGAATGAATATAAGTACATAGTTCATTCTATGTACATTTCACTGAACATTTTGTTCATTTATTATAAATCCTAAATATACAATAACTACTATGAATATCTTACGGAAATAAGAAAAAATTACCACATTGTAGGCACAATTACCTACAATTGTTTGTAGAATATTAAAGGGATTTGTCACTGTCATGTCGTTCGGAAACCTATTTTCAGTCTGGTAGAATGCGATCTGGTGTTTCTCAACGTTAGTCTGTGGTTTTCTTGTTAATTTATTGTTACTATTTACTTGTTAAGTGTTTCTTATAACTGTATAAGAATATTTCATGTTTTTTGCGTGTGTTATATCGAATTGGAACACCCAGCCGAGTCCGTCCAATAGACAATAATATGATATTGAATAACATTCTCGAGTCTTCAATCTCCACCAAAAAAGAAACCATGAAGTAGGTACACTGAAGCTTATGGTGGTCAATATTTTTGCAATTTTCGAAATGTTCGATAGACATTATTAATATTAAATTCAACAGTAACTATTAAGAAGTACAAAAACTAGCTACGATAGGTTAAACTAAAGGTTCTTAGAACTGGCTACTCTACAACACGATAGGAAAAAGCAAATCGAATTTTGAAAACGGAACTCTGCTTCTCAAACTCCATTAAATTTTCAAAGCTGTCATGTGTTTCTTTATTTCTGGCGGCAATTTGAAAATTGAGTGTTTACGGAAAAATGAATTTAAGAAGAGACCGTTTTCGTTCAATGATTTTTTATGACATTCTTTGCGGTCTAAACCAAAAACAAAGTTATGAAAGACTTAAGAAAGCATTTAAGTTAGTGATGAAGCCCCATTCAGTGCCACTGTTTATAATTGGTTCAGTGAATTTAAACATGGTCATATCCACCTCAGTGATGATGTTAGAGAAGGGCGTCCTGCGATGGCGCGGACGTAGGAAAGTATCAAAACTGTGCGGCTCGTGATTGCAGTATACAAACGAACGACATATCAGCAGATACGGGCATCATTGGGTCAGCACAGAGTCAACGGACTCCCGCTCGGAAGTCTTATTTCTTTATTGTCACGAGAGAGTCAGAGAGAACCCAACTTTAAATTCGCTACCATCCTCAATTTGCTGCCCATTCGGTATTTTCTGCTGCTCATTTAATTAATTCTCTTTATTTACGTAAGTAATATAATATACATATGTTTGATTACACTACCATTATAAAATGTAATCATAACAGTTATGGGATATATCCTTACTTTTGAGAGAAACGCTCTCATAATAAGCAAGCGCGCATCACTCGATCGCATCTGCAATTCACAACAAAATGCATCTGTCACGAATTTCTTAGAAACATAACCGTTTCGGAATTTACATATGAAATTATCATAGATAATAATATGGAGACAGTGTAACATGCAGGAAGCGTTATAGATGTAAATGTTGTAATCGATATTAGTCAACATCTCGCGTGAATCGATTCTGCGTAATCGGACGTATAAGCAGCACTGATTAGACGCTCTTAGGATCATGGATCACGTACTTTTAAGCTACTAGTTTCACCTAACTCGTATCTTAACGATACACGTTACATTTGCATCGCATTATATGTTGTCCATTTATTGCGTTATTACGTAAAATTATTAAAATTAGAAAATAGTCGGTAAATAGCGGTTTTGTTGTAATTTATTTATGAGTAGCTGTATGATATACGAGTTAGAGTCGCCTAAAGAAATGCTTAAGGCAATGTCGCTGTTGTTCATATTATTGTATACTTCAATAAACGTTATATTTATGATTGAAACAATTTTATTACAAATGCTGTAAAATTGTCCCTTGTATAAGTACAGAAAATTAAATATTTACTAGTTAACACTATTTATATAGGGAACATTTTTATTTGTACCTATAATTAGATGGTATCGGCGAAAATGGAATCCTTATAGAAGTCCTTCCTAAATCTACAATTGAATTGTTGTAGATTGTTGTGTAAGTAACTTAATTGTTGTTATTTTTAAAATTTTAAAGCATGTAGGGCATAATGGTTAATCAATGATAATTACTAATGATTAGAAGAGATAAATCATAAAGCAACATTACCCTAAGTCCGGAGACGGCTGCATACAAGCGGCCGCGCGTGTCGTGCCTTTGCAAATAGCTGTAGTACAGATGCGCCTGAGTTATAGCCGAGCCCACTATCATTACACACGATTCCATTCGGACAGCATAATTGTTTAATTGATATTTCTTCCAGTTATTTATTCACGTCATTTCGCCTTCATGAGAAACATACAGTGCGCTATGGCTCGGAGTTGAAGTGAGAAAAATAAATGTTCTGTTAGGAACAATGTATGTTGACAGATTATTTAGAGAACATTTTGATTGATATTGATTTTTCTATAGTTAAGTTGTAACTACAATTCCTAGACATTATATCCATTGATGGTATTTTAATCTTCCGATAAGGTAATTCTTTCTAATAAGAAAAAGAACAAAAGAATTTTTCGTTTACCATTCCGCGAACCTGTTCGGGATAACAGAAAAATATTAAAATTTAGTCAAACATTATTCAATTCAGTGATGCCTAAACAAAAGAAACGAAACGCAATTGTTATAAAACCCATAAAAATACAGAGAGGTCGGGGAGAAAACTCGCGGCGCGAGTCATCATCAAACTTGAATATCAATATTGCGCCGCGGGCCAATTGTATTGATAAACAAAACAAAATGAGAAATAATAATGCTATAGGCCAACAAAAGGTTCCATTTCTCCCCCTGATATATAAGTAAATGCTAAAGGAATAACTCCCTATGTCGTCGAGAGTAAGAGTGGAAATCGCGTATAGATTACAACCAGTAATTTTGTTATTACGATAATAAAATTATTGTTGAAACATTTTTTCGAATCGATGTGTCTGGCGAACTTTACCGTTGAATTTTTTTATAGAAATTACAGCAATCACTCGCTTGGCTCGCCTCGGCTCAATTGATAGGTGTTACCAGCAGTGCGAGCCTGGCATTTTAGTTGGTTCTTTCGATTCCTCCTTATGTACGTCACGAACCTTTATGTATAAAAAGTATGGCCTGTCCGTGATTATCGTTATTGCGTTACTGTCTTATTCTAAGTTTTTGCTCACATCAATTGAGAAACTTCGCACAAATTATAACAAACAAAATACCAAAATTAGGAAATATGCATTTAATTAAAACATTAACAACATAATAATGTTTATTTACTCTTACCCAAAGGTTGTCGTCTGACAGAGATCGTTCAGATATCATGTGTTACAATGTCTGTTACAGTTTTGTTTTGTTCTGTGTGCAATAAAGAGCTTTATCTATCTATCTATGCCATTGTCGCAAAATGCATAAAACGAGAAAACATTGAAAAATACATTGCTTTAGAGCAGAGTATAAGTGTTATGGAAACATAGGTAGCATCTGAATCACCCCTCGTTCACAAATGGTAGATCACTATCTAGGCACATTCGCTGACAATTTTTACACTAGTGCAGAGTGGGTGACGCACAGACAAATATGTCCCGCATTCACTACCGTATCAGATAACCGCGGGAAGGGTTGTGTGAAAGAACTTTTCGTACGATAAAACGTTGTCGATTCGTTCGTGTAAATGAATGGGAAATGGGTGTCATATTGTCGTCCTTTCAAGTACCTTTTGTGGTTCTATGTAAGAATCACGTTGTTACCCTCATATAATATAACATTTTAAGCATAGTGAAATAAATAATGATACTTTTAGCCACCTTGTTTATAAACAAAACAAACGTAAAGTAAAGTTAAGAGTGCATAAAAACGTCCTCAGCGCGCTTCTACAGTCACAACTTTTGCGATTTAAACAATCATTATCAGAAACATATCTCGGAGTTTGCAATGGGACCTATGTAGCTTTCAATACGGCACATCAACGCATTCCTTCGCCAATCGGAAAAAATAAAACGCTTGTAACACGCAGAATCGGTCCGATTGCGATCGTCGCGGCATAAATCTGCTTCGGCTACTCTTTTAAGCCTTTATCCCTGTTAATTCTTACCGCTTAGTTTATTTCTGAACGAAATGGCCCGCTCTTGTTACCTCGGTTTTGTTTCGCTCTTTTGTTTTACAACTATCAGTTTTTGTTAAGCTAAGTGCTGTTCAACGGACAAATGGCACGGGAGAGATAGGGCAACCTTACTTTATGGGCTTCTCTATATGTACTTGTACTTGATATCGGCGATTTACTTATAGAGTGCTTTGCAAACAATGTTTTTTTTTGAAACAATAAATTTCTTGTATTGTACCATTTTACGTTTGAACATCATTTCATCACATTACATTTAATCTAATCTAGTCTACATTCGGAATAATATCAGTTCTCAACTAACTTGACAATAGACGAATAGAAACCCGTAAACATTACGCCTAAAACAACTGACAGTTGAAAGCACAAACAACATATATTTTCCGCGTCCAAGCAACTACACATTTGTGACTATGAACCATAGGTTATAATTTGCTCTGGGAATAGACTAGAAAATGGCAAATATAACTTGTTGAGAGGAACCAGCCCATCAATAACCGAAGTGACCGATCGAACAAACATGAACTGGCCAATGAGTCGATATAGATAAGTAACAGTATGTTACCTTCGCGCAACTGCTACAAATAACTCATACGCTCACAGATGTGATGCTTACACATTGCTCGTGGAGAGTCTTAAACTATGTTGCACAGACAAAATATACAAAAAGTGGACTTATGGCATTTTCTACCAGTCAACCTTTGGGTATACGGAGAATCAAGAGGGGTGCATTATAAAGCTGGTATTATACTCGTAAGAATTATAATAATATAAACGTATATATGCCAATACAGGTACAACGCACACACACACACACGCACAGTCGTTAAGGAGCCGCATTTGCAATTGCTACAATTAAAGGGAGCGATAATTTATTATTGTCGACAAGAACAAAATGTTTATGTTTACAGTCTGTTTGGGCAGCGGCTTTTTTTCATTCACTCATTGAACGAATGACAACCTGTGTTCCGGTTATGCAGGCATAATGTGTATTTCAAGAATAGTGTTGAGATCGCTTACTGCTTGTTTATCTTTAGTATGTCAATGATAAAAACTGATGAGCAAATAGACAGACAGGACTTGTGTGCTCAGCTAATGGATTCAATTGATATGAAAGCTTTTACAATACTGACGATATTGTCGCGACATTATCGCCGTGACACTAAATTACTGTGTTATGCGCGTTTTTAGATTTGTTAGTTAATAGATAGATAAAATGTGTTTTGATAAGAGACTGCATATGTCTTATGCATATAATCGTAGTCAATTTTTTAAGTCCTACCTATGTCAATGTTACGGATTTATGTGACCTTGATGCTTAAAATCTGCTTTAGCATATTCCTTTCCAATCCAATTTGTCCCTTAATTTAAGGCTGTGTCAGTGACCTCAGACGCTCATTTTTGTTTACATTTTTGACAAACTGAAATGGAACGGAATATACTGAAGCAGATTTTTAGTACGAAAGTCTTCTATATCCGTACATGTCAAAATCTGATCGTTTACATCCGCATGCGATCAGATCTATGTCTCTCGATATATTTATGCAGTTATATGCTATGTTTACCCGCGTTTCTAAGAACAAAACAGTCAATATCGAATTACAATGTAATAGAATTTGTCAGTAAAGCTGTCCATCACGAGCTCGGTGGTCATAACTCAAGTGTTCGCTAGCTCCCATCGCAGTACAAACAACCGCCCCCAGCGGGCTAACGAGCCACCGCGAGATGCGCAGGCGCAGATATAGGCAACGACGCATTGTTGCCGCCCCGCGCCAGCTTTCGCACCATTGTGCAACCTCGAGGTGTACTGCAAAAATCGCACAGTTCAATCTCTGTTTGTTTACTTCTAGTTACAAGTTTCATGAGTTATTCTAAACGTAAAGTTAAGTTGAAGTTATTTTCTTCCATATAGACGAAATTGTATAGATACTGTACCTACCTTTCAATCTTCAAGTAACATCCACCTGAATTGGCTTCCCATTGCAGTCTATATGGGGTTTCGTGCCATTATCGTTCAAGCATAATGCATATTAATAGGAATAAGAAGGTGAAAAAAATGCCTCCGAATTTGGCAATTCTCAAGTATGTCAGGTCAGGTACGAGCTAGTAATAATTGGAAAAGCCGTGCTTTAGTAGAAACTCAACCATAGATACAAGCCAGCCTTTTTTATGTAGTAATAGACAAGGTATTTTATCGTAAATCTCTGCGGTTTTCGTGCAATTCGTTCGATGGACTAAGTAAACAATAAGTGACATTAACGACGGGATATTAAAATGCCATTCCCGCAGTACCGATATGTGAGCGACACCAAGCGGCCATCGACCATATTGAATTACTTGCGCGTGTCGCTCCGGTTTCGTTGCGCACGCGACTCGACCACACGCGCGCCATCTACGAGGATAGCGGACCGCAGTTTGAAGTGGTTTCCATGTTGAATTAATAGGCAAGTTAGCATAATACAGGGTGTCACATGAAATAAGATTAAGTTAATAAAATTCCTTTTCAGAACTGAACGTACACTGTGCAATTGACCTAATCCAAACAATATATTTCCGAAATAGATTGGATAGTTCATTTCATGCATAACTCCTAATTTTATGAAGATAATATTTTTAAAATGTTCTTCAACAAGTTTTATAATATCTATCTATTTTCTGGACATTCGTGAGCAGATTTTTATGGATAATTCAGTGTTCAGGTCGTGCGTGAGGTTCGATTTCAGTAATTCGAAAACTCGAGAATTTCGAAGAATTAATAGGAGTCAAAATTAGATATCGAGGATTTTAAAACAATAATCATAAGTTAAAGTATATTTGTAATTAATTACCTTTAATTTATTACTTTTTGCGCACGCTCAGCATGCCTTTAAGTGATGTACAACGTAAAATGTTGTTTCATATATTTGTTTGCTCAAGTAGTGTGTGTACATTGTTGGCGTGCCTTATACCATAAATAAATAAATGGACTACAATTGACTGAAATAGCGAATTAAAAAAATTGGCTTCCATAAGATATTTTACCTAATACAAGTTGAATCGATAAACAAACACTAGAATACAGATACGACCTTGACAATATATATTCTTATTTCACTCACGTACTGTATGAGACACATCTCTATTATAGCTAGTGACATTTGACAGTTGTTTAATTACGTCGTTAGTGAGGTACCCACTTAGATCCCCACAGGCCAGCAATTAAATTGCTTAATAATATATTTGAGTTTTCATTTATAGTTACAATTGTATGGGGACGCGTCGGACTTTAGATGTTTTCAATTCAACAGAGAACAGCTGAACTAGTTGCGAAATTATATTTTGATCCAATTAAACAGTAACCGTAACCAGCCCTCTTATTGTACACTGCTGGACATGGACCTCCTCATCACATTGTCTTGTGCACGAGGGATAAATGGCCTTAAAACAGCAAGCTAATCAAGCGCGTTGGCGAGGCCACCCTTTTAGTGGTGGTGTAGTTTCCCAGGGCTTGTGGTAGGATGTTTGTTACCATTTAGTCAGTCGCCTTTTACGACTCAGATGGGAAGAGATTGGATTGTGCTATTCTACGAGAAAAGCCGGCCGACATCACACGGCCAGTATGTAGTAGGTACCTACTAAAGTTCAATTTTCTTAAAATTAATTTAACATCATTTTATCACAGATATGTTAAAATACAAGTTATTGCTGTTTTAAAGTGAATGTTCCTTTCGTGTCTATTGTAGGGAAGGATAAATAAAATTAGGTGCTTATCTGTATTTTCTTAGGGGAAAACTTTGCAGCATGTTGCTCTGTGGCCTGCGGCGTTCATGTGCTTAAATATTAAGGATGGAAATATTAAATTTCACTTCTGCACTTAGGGCGCTCAAACCGAAAAAGTTATTTTCGTTAATTGCGTACGTTTTCATAATTATCTGACTTAACATTTGTTTATTTTTGTCATTGCCTACTTATTCTAGAAGTATATGTGACGTTATCTGAGCAAAGGAGCAAAGGTATGAAATTTGATTAAAAAATTTCGTTGTTTCAAGATTATAATCAAATAGAAACATGCTCCAACATGTGACTAAACATTTTTTAACGTATTAAATAACGAACGGAAAAAATAAAAGATATTGTATTAAATAAAAACGTTATTTTTGTGTTATTCCCGGGGACATTTCACATGCAATCAACCCTAAATTAACATTCTGTTCGTGTCTTAAAATGTCATCTGTTCTACATCTTAATAGATTAATTATGTATTCAATTAAAGTAACATTAAACTGTTCAAATAGCAAGATTCCAAGTCAATTAAATGAAAAATTGAAAAAACAAATAAAAGAAAAATTGAAATATTCAAATTCAGAATGACTTGTTCCATTCATTGTTTATGTAAAATGATAATCCATTTTGAAGCGAAGGGTTACGTGTGCCGAGAGCGCCGGCGGCGGCTACGGCACAACTATTGAATTCATCAAGTCACTCATGCGAGAACTATGTAATCCGTTTTGGTTGGCTCCCAATAAGTATAGAGTCGGTACGAAGTTTTACTTTTAGAAATTCAACAACTTTTAATATTATTATGAGCCTATAGTATAGTCCCACTGCTGGACGAAGGTTGCCTCTATTTCCACCATCCTCTCGATTTTGTACTTTCAAACGGTCAGTTTTTATATAAGCGTCAAGCTCGTTCCGCAGTCGTTTTTAGGATCACTCAGTAGTCCTTATTTGTTTCGACATGTGGCAAACATGACCAGCGCAGTTCCACTTCAACTTTGTGGTCTCTTGAAGAATGTCTGTTCTTTGCATTTTGGAGTGTACTACTAATGCTAATAGCATTACTAACGATTCCTAATTTTAATATATATTTTAAAAATAATGGGTTAGCATTTGTTTAGGTTTTCATTATTTAAATACCATACCATCAGCCTGTGTCCCTCTACTGCTGAATGACCTCTCCTAAGGACCGCCATCACACACTGCCTCTTGCTCTTTCATCCACCTACTACTGGCGACTTCTTTAAAGTCATCAGTCCACCTGGCCAAAGGGCGTCCCACATTACGCATCCCGTTCAACGTACAACCCGTACGTGGTCTTCATTCAAGAACTCGTCTGCTTCAACGGTTATCGGTCCTGCAACTTATAGTTCATAGTTCTCCACATTGCTCGCTGAGCAACTCTGAATTTTTTATAAAACCTATAGAAAATAGCGAAATTTACCATCGCAGCACATGCCGCGGGGGTTCATTTAAGGCTCACGCACATTACAGCTGTGTTGCGCCGCAGCGCATCGCACTGCAAAACTGCGACAACACATATAGATGGGGCAGGCCCCAGCTCAACGCAATAATTTAAGTCAGTTAGCTGTTGACATTCAATTCTTCACATCGTTGCACAGAGAATAACTCTCGAATTACGTCCGTTGTTAATTGCGCCCATTCAACGCACATTGAGGCGGGAAGCGCCGCAGTGCATAACATCGGTGCATGAATACGGCTGGCAGGCGATCTGCCAGTGCGCTGCGCTGCGGTGCGATGCAGCCCGCCAGTGGTGCGATGGTTTATGATGTATGAACATGTAAGAAACCACCAAATGTATGAAAATAATTCAGGAGGATTGGAAGCGCTGCGGTGCGGCCCACCTTAATATGTGCGAGCCTTTAGGTAATTATACACAAACGTGTCTTATCTATAATTGAATTCTCCTTATATTTTTAAGCTTTACTATGATTTATATGATACGGAAGTAGGTACTTATAGACCAGTTATCGATAATTATTCGATAATATCACGTTATTAAAACAAACATTTCATTCATATCAATAATATATTAGATGTCATAATTAAAGAGACATAATTAAAAACAAATGATAATAAAACATAACGATAAAACGTAATTAATTAAAACTGCAATTTTTTTTAGAATTGTTATCTATTGATCTCTTTTTTATAGAAAAGGGGATCAGAGAGCCTCCGTCTTTCAAACAATTTGTGACCACCACTTTTGTAACTATCAAAAGTAAACATACGGTAACCTTTATGATAGTTTTTATTATATTATCAATTATTTTATATTTGTATTAATGTCGTTTTAATCCACTTCTCCTCAGTAACACGCCTATTCAAAATGTATAACATCACCTATAAATTCAGACAGTAGCTCAAATATGAATCCTGTACCGCAACAAGCTAAGAAACTCCCTCAGGATCTTGGAGGTAATGTAACACGACTTCTAAAACGAAAAACCCCATATCCACTATATAGAACATTCTAAATTAAACGTTAATTCCGTGCAATAATATCGTATTTGCTTTGTAATAATGCGTCGCATACGTCGTTTGGCGACTGCAAAGGTATAAAGTAAAGGGGGTAAAGTGAGACAATCGTAAAGTTTAATAATAATTACATTCTCAACTCTCCTCCCCGGTTGTGCACAATAATTAACCGCTCAGAATTACTTAGCTGAAATAATTTAATGTGACGCACGCTGAATTCGTGTACGCGTGATGAGTTCATATGTGTATGAAACGTAAAAGCAAAATGTCTTTAATTAATTCTTAACCTTACTTCAATTGATTAAAAATATGAATTCACCATACTTTAACTATAAGTGACAATTATTCCGTGACTTACTGTATAAGTTTAGCTTTGCAACTTTCTTATGATAATAATTATCGTATTACAACCTCTCATGGTCACTCACTATTACAGCAATTCCGTTCGGTATTGATCCACCATTTTCTTGTCAATCTACGTCCTTTGACGTGAGAAAGTTGGCAAATAGTCTCTGGGAACCATATAAGCACACACACTCTTATGTCCGTTCATATTTCGCGTGCGAGTATATCATCCGACTGTTCTTAATATTTAAAACCGGCATAAACTAAACTTTAAGAGCATTTGCTTATCGTCCACTATAACAGGATCTACATCTGCTTATCTTGTTTTCTTCCTCAAAGTTCAATTGTCACCGGTCATGTACAAGTCTCTGTGGGGGTGAAAGGGGAACCCTTGTTCTAGTTGTAATTTACATACGGAATTACGGCCTCGAAATATGGTTGACACACTTGTTTACGATTGCAGAAATGTTTATAGGGTTACATTAGAACAAGTCCATCATTTTGTAAATAATAACACTTGACGCACAGCTTAAATCTATGCTTGAGGGTTCCGTTATTTTTTTTTTTTTTATAACTTATGATCAATAGAAATGGAATGTGCCGGTGGGGTTTAAAAAGTAAAAATAGGTGACGATGGGTAAAAGTGTCCAAAGAAAATCAACGTCTCCCAACACACTTGAGATATAAGTAGATACTTTCAATATACCTACTACATTCATATACATATCTTGTTCATAAATATTTTAAAGTTTAGGCAGTTACGAATGTAAGGCGAACATGAAGCGGTTTTCTATTCTTATCCTTCATTTTTTTAAATATTTTTCTTATTTTTTTTGCAAAAAATCCCCATCGAAAAAAAATCCCCATCACTTCAGCACATAGAACTGCTTATAACGACTATGATAGATCATAACATAAATGTCATTGTCACTAATTGTATGTTTATTGGTGGATTGGAATGACATTTATACATTTTCCCATCATCCTTTAAGTGCCTAATTATATACGATTACAAAAATATTGTAGATATATGTGTATAGTAATGAAAATTATCAAAAAATATTTATTCAGCATAAATTTTTCCTTGCCATGAGAGGCTTGTAAATTTCCATCATTTCTCGATATTAAAAATATTTTCAGTCGTTACTCTGTAATGGTAGGAAGAAATCGAAATAAAATAACTCATGCCGTGCACCTGCTCCGGTGGGACTCCGTGGGGCATTAATATTCTTTATATGCAGTTAAATTTTTAGCCACGCGCCGAAACATCGGGAAGTTTGCCGGAAAATGAAAAATTACCGGTCAGGGAGCGGCGACCGCAAAAACGCCGCATAAGAAACAACTAATGAAAGCTTAGAGCCATTCGCATAAATCTCCCTTACATTTTTAATACCAATATATCCGGAGAGGGGAGCCTCTGCCGGGAAAAGAAAAAAATGTAGCCGAAAACAAAACAGTCGCTGACTCGCGTTTATATCTTATTTAAATACCACCAGATGTTGTCCGCTTATAAATGTGGATATTTTTTAATCGGTGCCTTACCAGAGACATAATGGTATCAGGCGATCTGCCGTCAGCTGGTATGTAGATATACAAGAGTTTATCGTGTTCGGTGGCTAATTTAAAAATCCCCTTTCGGATGAGTTTTCTCATCGCGTGCCCCGTCATCTCTCCGCGGCCGCGTGATATCTCTCTTGACCCGTGCCTTTTTTATTCGCTTCGTTACCTAAGCTTTTTCGTATCGTATCGAATCTCGAGGAGTCGTGTAGTCTCATTAAAATAATACGGAGCTACTGGATAATCTTATCCGGTGTGTTTCGATCGCAGATTGGGTGCGCGTGCGGCGATAACACCGCGAGTTATTCCGCCGGTGCACGCTCGATACGCTACAACTTTTTAATCCATTTTGCGGCGACATCTTCATTATTTGTATCTTTACTACAGTAATAAGACTATACAGAAAGTGGCACGGCTCACGGTGCCCGTCAAAATATATCAACTCACTAGCGACGTGCGAGATGCAAATCCTTTATAATATATTCATAAAATTATGTGTTACACATGTATGACAAAATCTTCGCGCCAAATAAAGTAGTACTAGACAGCGTACTTTTTTATGAAAGACATTTCAGCTCCTGCCACAGTAAAAGTGCCCTTATTTCGACACGAAAGAGGCGAAAGTGTACAGATTATAAGGGACTGAGTGCCAAAGATTTTATGTTCTAAATTTCACACATAATAAAGGGAGCAATTCTTATGATTATTAGCATGGAGACTGCGGGAATAATCCACCGGCGTGACGCGACCGTGTGACATAAGCCGGAAAAATCTAATAACAATAAAATAAAATTGCTGCCTGTTTGTAAATTTAAAAAAAGGCATAGGGAAGAAAATTCGTTTTCCGCGCCATGACAACCATTATCGTTATTCTGAATTTACCTTTTAAGGGAATCATGAATTTAGACGCGAAAGGGGATTCTGATAAACTAAAGACAAATTTTGATGAAGTCAATAACTCGCTGAAGTAGTAGGTACCTACAAGTAATAAACAATAAATAATTAATTACAATCCGAGCACAGAAACCTTTTATGATAAATCAAATTCCTTTCCACGTTAAGCCTCAAAAAGTGCTTAAATCAACAATATCCCTTAGTAATATTTCGTTACATTATTACTATTAAAATTTCACCTTAATACCGACAGAGACTTCCTCCAATTCATTCGTGTTTAAAACGACCAAACACAATTCAGAGGGAGATCTGAATACATACTTTTGTTTCCCTTTTGAAAGGCCCATTTCGGTTGCCTTCACCTTAACGCTCGTTTAAATTATTTCGCCAGTTTTGAGTCGTAAATTTTAGGAAGACTTTAATTGTTATTTTAACTGCAAGCTCAACTTAGTGTTCGCGAGGTGGGGCTGTGAAAATATGTCTTAATGCTATCACGCTATGACTTATGTTTCATTGAAATTAAACTGCTTTTCTGTTTGTAATCTACATAAATTTTACAAGTTTGTCTAACATCTTTTAAGGCCGCCCAATTAAAATATAAATCATATTTTTACGTCTATTAACAGGTACCATTGTCTTTAGCTGTAGCCTAACATCAAAAATAATTTAAAAATCTAGATTATTTAACTTCAAAAAAGGAGGATTTCAAACATGAAAAAAATTGTTAAATTTCAATAAAATGTATCGGTTCCTACCCACTTGAACTCATTGGACAACTTTCTAAGGGAGTCGCATTCAAAATTTAAATATAATATTATTGTTGTTTTTGCAGAGTGCGCGAAATTGAAGAGAAATAGAATTTACTCCGGGACCCTCGTAACTCGGGAATCACATTTGACTGACGACTAAAAAAATAAGAACGAGACTACTTCTCGGCTCGCTAGCGGTCTCATGCATAAGTATTAAATCGATTACGATATCGACTAATTACGTTAGAGCATTATTAAATTGCGTAACCGAAATCGATCCTTTTGTTTATGGGTCTCGATCCTTTCAATCATCTATCGGCCATTGAGTTTCGGTATCATAATAATTGTCCATAATTATATATTCCCTTGAACCGGGCGCATCATTTTTATTGTTATTTTATTTATAAAGTAATAATTTTTTCGTCGGACGCAAGTCGATCAGGTTTTAAATTTGATTGATCCGATATAAAGATCGATTTAATAATCAAGTGTTCCGCTTTAGCTTTTTGATTTTCTCTTGTTTTTGTCGATAAACGTTTCCATTTTATCGATTTTATTTTGAATCTACTTAGTTAGGGTCAAGGTTTCGATGATTTATTGATTACTGATTTTGTTTTCGTATTTTCATATTTCAATGACGATAATTTTCTATCATTATTATTTTAAACCCTATTTCGTATATTTTATTATTTATGTGTATTTAGAGATATCGCTATATGGCTCGTCGTATAACGGAGCTATGCAGACAGATGTTGTTAACATTAACATAAAACAATACAGAAATCGCTACTAGGTACGCAAAGACCACCGGGAGTACCTTTTGTTAAGGCGCCTCCACTCGCAAATCGCGAGATGTTGAGATATGCCGCATACCGACGCGGTCCTTAATGGCCATCCCTACGCGTAGGTAATTTACGTCTCATGTGCGAAACCACTCTTAACTAAAAGCCTTCTAAATTACAGTATACACCGGGATTGATTCGAAATTAATCTTGCAACGAACGCGGTTGACTTTTTAAGATTGACTTTTTTGTTATGAGAATATCTTTTAATAAAATTCTGATCGAGTTTCTTCACACATTGGAAACGGGCCCAGATAAAGCACTTATTATACTTGGTCCTCGCCCGCGGCTTCGTCTGCATGCACCGGAATAAAAACTATCTTCCTTCGGGAACAGAAACTATCTTTCGCATTGACCGTAACAAAATTTTGTTCATAAGTGACATTGTTTAACATAGTAATCAATATAGTTCGTATGACTGAATGTTACATCACTTAATCAGGACCCACTAATAAGAAGTAAGATATTTCTTATTGTTTTATAAAGAGATAACATTAGAAACATACATAGTAAGAGTCGCCCAACATTCTTATTCAACTTTATGTTACCCGTTAAAGTAAATATTTTTCTTTGACAAAATGTTATTTCTTCTATGGCTTTCAATTAAATTTTTCAGAAAATAACTTTGCTTCAATGTCCATTACAATTTTTATATAAATTACTTACTATATTTATATATTTCTGAATTTTCGGGAATACCCGTATTAGGTCCTTGAATTTAAATTACCGTTTATATGGAAAAATAGAATAGTTTTGTGATATGGAAATTATATATTTAATTAATCGAAGTATTGTCCATTATTATCAATAAACTTTTGCCTTTTTAATGGAAGTTGATTGATGTCTCTGCTATAGAACTACTGGGGACGGGAATCGATGAATTCTCTGAAGGCGTTTTTCACTGCTTCATCGGAGTTGATTTTTTCCCTTGTAAAAAGTTACCCAAATTCCGAAAAAAATTGAAATCAGTAGGATCAAGGTCTGGCGAGTGGTGGGTTACGGAGAGTTTCCAGTCGAAGCTCCTGTAACATTGAGACTGTCTGTAGTGCAGGTGTGGGCAAGTGCATGGAGAAGCAGTGGACTAGAGCGATTGACCAAACTCGGTTGTTTGATAGCGAGCTTGTCCATCATGATTTTTGTTCTTCAAAGTACATAACTGCATTAACTGTTGTGCCAGATCTCAAGAAGCTGTAGTGGATAATATCGGGACAGGACCAAATTTCAAATTTTACTTTTTATTTTTTTTCTCGTCTGCTTCACCCCCCTTAGAAGCTGCCAACCAGGTTTCTACTCCCACATCGATGGATCCGAAGCGCAATTATAACACTTTGGTTTGATATCTATCTTCCGGATTTACGAATTTAGTAGTGATGGATGAATTTTACACAGTACGTGGCGCGCCATCTATCAGTGACTTTGAGACATTTAACTCCTTTTGATAAACTGAAATAGAGAACAAAATCATAAAAAGATATATATAAGAAATCATTACTAAAGCTATAACTTAAATTTAAAGAAACAAACTATAAGTGAACATTTCAATGTACACGATCTCATCCGGAGATAGGTCGTGCGATACTTATTCCATTACCGTGGGCTTATTATAACCATGCGAGCAAGTTAACTTGTCTCTTCTTTATCGCAAAGATTTTTGCGCTGCGATAGTATATGTGAGCGGCAGGAACTGGCTACTTGCCTCTTGTACTTTCATATCATGCCTTGTAGATTCGTATCGTAATAAGCAGTAGGTTTTGACGCTTTTAAAGTCGATTTTAATTGCTAATATTGGGTTTTTAAAATGTTATTACTATGTATATTTTAAATTAGCATATACTTGAGACAAACCTATATAATAATTATTTAAAGAACAAAACCCGCCGGAGTCCAATTTCTATCCAACTAACAGTGGGGATCAGATTTATTTGTTTTGTACCGGTCCCGCTGCTTTGAGTCCGTTATGGAATTGTCAAAATTGTAGAGTAATTTATAAAACAAAACAAATCAGTTAGTGTATGCAGCAAATGTGCAAACTAACTTGTTTCATTAATTTTAGTTTATTTTAATATATGTATGTCTTCATATAGGAGTCATATTTTTAGCTTTTTAATTATAGCAAAGAATCATATTTTTGCTAATTGATGTACAACTTCTTCGCAACATCTACGACACTTTTTACAAGCATTTGAAAATAATGTCGAAACGTAAATAGTAACTACCTACCACGTTATACCATCAGCCTGTTTTCCTCAGCTGGATATAAATAAGCCTCACGCAATGCTCTCCGCCTCACACGACTCTGTACTCTTCTCATCCAGTTACGAGTACCGTAATCGTAACCAGCCCTTTCAGTGTCCACTGATGGACATGTGCCTCCTTGTGTACATTGTCTTGAGTATGAGAGATGTATAGCCTTAAAACGCCGCTCTGGCCAGGTGGGTTAGCAAGTTATCAATTAAATTCTGTACGACGGCCATCTTAAAAAAAAATATTTTGATTCGCGGTCTCGTCAGATTGCTGTACGTTTTCTATATCATTTGTTCAAGTTAACTCGACTAAGTGAAACTGTTGAAGCGAGCTTTTGAAATTTTGTTCACGATCTCATGATATTCAAAATGTCGATTTTTTTATATTATTCATCAGATGTTTTTCTGTAAGAACTTATATGTATATAAATTTCAGTTTCATCTCAATCAAATAGTCTTTTTTTCCAGTGCAAGGTTTATGGCATACAACATATGATATGTCATCTTAAATTTCGCGCGAGAAGTCGATCTAAATACCAGTATTATGTATATTTTCGGAGTGGCCTTTTCAAGACCTTTAATTCGATACCCCACTCAATGAGTTTCATGAACTTTAACTTTTTTTGAAAGCAACCAATATGTCGCTTAAAATCTGTCATTTGGAATCTTTTAGAAATCGAATACACCAGTCATACTCGCGACAGCATGAGAATCTAACGACACCTCGCTCATTAAAATTGGTCACTCCGCTTAAGCTCTGCGAGGGAATAAAAGAACAGTGAAATACATATCAATAGCAGTGTCCTGTTTAATTTTCAGTAAAGAAATTAAGATGAATCTATAATAGTTGTCCAAAGATTAATTGTTTTAAGTTACGACATCGTGGAAATTTATCAGTCGATTTGTAACTAAAACAAACGAATTAACTACATATTAATTCCTTATACCAAATTAGTCAAACTACTCCAATATGGATTTAGAGAAAATGAAAAAGAAATAAGGAATATGTACTTACCCATGTATATCAGTAATCTGACTAGCAATTACCTACATGTGTATATTGTTAAGTATAACAGAATAAAGCAATTGTAATTATAATTATATTCATACTATATTTTGTAAGGTCATTGAATTTACTTACTCTCTCTAGAAAAGGAAATGTGAGTGAGTACTAATTCTCTAATAGATTACCGCTCTCAAATAGGTTACCTTAGACCGAATCCGTTGAAATAATTAAAACGCTTACAGAATTATTTAACGAAACAATTCTCGGCGTATTGAACAAGGTTGTTGCGGGGCAGGGCGTTGTTGCCAGGAATCTCTATCCAATTGAGGCGTAACAGATATTAAAACATTTAGAAAGCAACACGTGAAAAGGTACCACAAGTTATTTAGCCATTCTGATATAATAATAATAAGCACTTACTACAATAAAATTATGAGCGAAAAGTTTTAGAAATTGTAATTCTACTGAAAGGAACAATGATAAAATAGTAAAGTGGTTTGATAATTTCGTTCGTTCGGCATTCAAATGAAGAAAACGATGTGAAAAATGTAAGAATTTCATCCTAATCAACCAACAAACATACACGTACAATTGGTGGAAATGTATTTGTTATCATCCATCATAATTATTGTAGAAGCAATTGTAACTGCTAAAGTGATGAGATCTTTTTATTAAAAAAATAAAAAGATTTTAATAAACAAAAGATAAGTATAGAAAAGTGTTTCAAATCATGGTTCGCCCAAAGTTTTGACATTGTTTGCCTTAACATAAGGTGTATCATAATCAGGGTAATTGTTGGTAATTTAGAATCAATTCTTATATTTTAGCAAGGAATTGCGAGCATAATGTAGATTAATTTATCAACCTTACGCTGCCTAATGAACTAAAGAAGTGCTTACGATTTCTGTTCAAAACAGCAATATCCAAGATATGCACACCATTACCGTAGGTGATAACAACTCAAGTTAATCAGCGCGATCCCCTTACGATCTCCATCAGATAGACGCGACTTAGGCACCTAATTGAACAAGGGACCAAATTAAACTGTGAACGAGCATGACCTCTTTCTATTCAAATTGAGACCGTTCCTTACTTTACGTATGGCCGGGTATTAGGTACTTCCGAACTGATTGAGGAGATCCAACTTGATTGAATTGAACGAAGGTTTAGTTTCTGTCGTGATTATGCTTCGTGATTATATATAAAGAGTATACAATATTGCACGATTTCGAACTTTAATACAGTGAAGATGTCGATCTCAAATTATTTTACCACATTTCATGAGGACTAGGATATGCCCGCGGCTTCACCTGTTTTGGACCTAATTATCAAATCTGTTTATCAGGAAGTCAAGATAAATATATCTGGATGATTTCAATATACATCTAGATAGATCAATGACCATTCTTATCAGAACTACTAGACTGGTTCTGATAAATATGGCCGATAATGAACTCTACACGCTACGCAGCAATGAACTCGTAATTAAAATCAACCCAATAGGTCTAATAACGCGAACACACAGATGGACAGGCAGACATTGTATTTTATATATAGATAGATATATCAAAATACGAGTATATAGAATGTGTGTGGCAAGTGGTGCTCTGTCGTCTCTGTAGGTGTATCAAAAACAAATCAACATATTTCCTGATTTTTTTTCAGGAGACTTAAAGAAAATTCACAGCCATGAAAGTATGTTTCAAGGATAAAACAACACGCATAAAAAATATGCCGTAAAAACAAATAAATTTAATAAAAAAAATTTTTTTTATCTAATTTGATTTCGTAGTAAAATTTTCTCTAAGCCCTTTTTAAAAACTCGCAATACATAATATAGAATACACAAGAAGATTTATGATCCATAAGAAGTTGTTAATCATCAGTTACTTAATCGCAATTAAGTTTACTTTCCATTACATTTAGATGTTCTATAATCTTCCGGAATAAACACGCTACGCAGCAATGAACTCGTAATAAAATCAGTTCAATAGGTCTATTAACGCGAACACACAGATGGACAGGCAGCCTAAGTCTACCTACCGAACTGAATACCTAATAAATATTCTATTCAGTAGAAACTGATAATATTTCTATTACTAAACACATTAAGCAATCATGTGAATTTAATGCAAGTTTCGGAGTATGACGGAGCAGAATCCAATCGGTAGTTCTCCCCCAATCATTTCCGTCAAGTTAGTTTTAATTGAATGTTATGCAAATCTCTCCGTTCGACTCCTTTACAATAGTACCGGGATTCCGAATGAGTTAATCCGTGTTTATGTTCCTAATCGGCCCCTTGCTTAAGGCCTTGTTACCGGTTTAGCCCACTGTTAAATTTATACAATGCCTTTTGTGTACAAATGAACCATTTACTTAAGTCAAATCGAAGTTTACGGTTTCATTTTCTTTTATTTGATTTCACTTAATAAGATAGTATCTTTATACATTGTTTTTGTTGCAGCCGAACTAAAAATGGACGTGCTAAGAGAGCGAGAAGTAAAAGACAATCTGGAGAGACAACTTCTTGACGAACAAAAAATGAGAGGTAAGTCGGGTAAAAAAAACAAAAAGTAATCATAAATATAATATTATAATTACTCGCGTTCCAAGAGTTATTTATAATATTGTATCAACAAGTAATATTAGATGCAGCAAACAATCTGTGCGCTTTGAAAAGAACAAATAGGGTGTAATTTCAATGCCTTCATAAATCTCAGTTGGCGAGCCCGCTCCGTATTCGCCACAATTAACAGGAGATCTTATTACAAGAGCATTGTTTTCTTCCTCGGCACGTTATTTATTTCCAACATTATAACTATTATTTTCTCATATTACGCTAGCTAGTGCGTTATGTTGCCAATTTCCTTTTCGTGCCACCGACTCATCGCCGCCTCTTCCATTATTGTCTGTGGCACAATGTACTGTGGGTGTTTAATTGATAGCATTTTTATGCGCGTATTCACACATTATAACCCCGTGTTGGTTCTTGTTGTTTATGGTGTCTATTTGTTTGTACACTTTCCCAGACCGCGGCTCGCGTGTTTCAACGTTTTCTTCAATTTATAGGTTCATTGATAGTTTTATGGCCACCGTTACATTAATGTCTAAGAAATCACCATAATTATGCCATTTATTAAGACAATTTTATTTTGTTCCGTTGAAAGCTTCACTTGCAAGTTGAATGTCGTAATCTACGCTACCAGTATAGATAAAGATACTAACCAATTACAATCAGGTTCTAAATAATGATGAGCGCTACTCATAAATGCTTGTATAATTCTAATTTGAATTAGATTACTGGTTATTTTTATACGATAGGTCAACGTAAAGGTTTTTAGAACTGGTTACTGTACAATACGATAGAAATAAAAAACGAATTTTGAAAATGGAACTCTATGCTTGTCAAACACTATTAAATTTTCAAAGCTGTCATTTGTTTTTTATTTCTTTTACGTGATAAAAGAAGTTGAAAATTAAGTGTATGGTGAAAAATGAATTTAACAAGAGAACATTTTCTTTCCATGATTTTTTATGACTTTTGTTGCGGTCTAAACCTGAAACAAAGTTATGAAAGACGGAAGTTACCTTAATGATGAAGCTCCATCCAGTGTTACTGTTTATAACTAGGTTCAGTGAATTTAAACGTGGTCGTACCCATCTTAGTGACGATGTTAGAGAAGGGCGTCCTGCGTCGGCGGTGACGGAGGAAACCGTCAAAACTGTGCGGCTCATGATTGAAGCAGACAAACGAACAACATATCAGCAGATGCGGGCATCATTAGATATTGGTATAAGTCAAGTCCAAACTATTTGACACAATCACCTACGTGTAAGGAAGCTTTGTGCTAGATGGATTCCTCACAATTGGAGCAAAGCTTAAAAACACTGTCTCGTGGAAGGGGCTCGTGGGAGTGTCTCCAGATGCTTGGAAAATTTGACAATGGTTAATCAAATTCTGTTTTTGATATAGGTAGTAACAGATTATAAAAGCTGCGTCTACTGCTATGAGCCTGAAACTAACAGGCAATCTGCGTAGTGGGTTTTTCCTTTCAAAGAGTTGCCGACGAAAGTGGAGAAAGGACGGAGTGCTGACAAAAATATGATTGTCTCCTTCTTTGTAAGATCGGGCCAGTTTACAGGTAATTTGTAACAGGTAACTTTACGCTATCGGGTAACTGCGGACAGTTAGTAGAACCGTATGCGAACAGCTGCTCATCTTCTGTTTTGGAAAAAGTCAAAGAACGACGCCCGCGAAGCAGAATGATCCTGAATCACGACAATACCTCAGCTCACTCAACCAGAAAAACGAAGCAATTTTTGAGTGGTGTAAATGTAGTTAATGAGTCATCCGCTATACAGTCCCGACCTTGCGCCCAGTGATTTTTATTTATTCCCTTAAATTAAATATTAACTCAGAGCAATACATCTGTGAATGCATAAGAGGCAGTAACGGCCTTCCAAACGGCTGTTGACGAGTTGCCTAAAGAAGGGTGGGCTGAATGCTTTACACAAAAGCAATAAGAAGCAATAATAATCTTCGAAGAGCAATAAAACAACTTCCATCTTTATATCAGATTTCATTTTTGAGATTGTAATAACTTTCAGTGTCATCCAAGTATTGACAAAACGCTAACATGTACTTCCTCATATACATAAGACATGGTCTATAAAACATTAAATTATTTTTCAAATAGTGTAGATGTTACCTCACCCCAAACAATCAAAAAGGTTAATTCCTATACAATATCACCCTTCCTTTACAAATAAACCATTGCGCCAGACAATCAAAAAGAAAAGCGGCAGAATGGAGGTAACCTTTGTACAAATGTCAAGCGACACAGTGACGGTGACCTGACGCCTTGAGACAAAGGGTTTAATTCTATTGGAACAACAAAATCAAGCAAAATACAACTTTATAGTTTAGGTAACAGTAATCCATATAATACAACGGGGATACATGTCACAAACAGCATAAAGGTGCTGTAGATATCGTACCATATTTATCGTACCAGACATTCCTCTTGTGCAAATTGTAATATAAATTCAAATGTTAATAAAGGGACGACAGGTCGCGTTGCGTATAATGAATATAATGATTACCTGTGGAACATGTGTTATAACTTATAAGTTAGTATGACCGGTGAAAATAGACTTTGTATTTATTAAAGATATTCCTCTGTAATGTTACTGGATATGTGTTCAATTAATATTGTTTAAAATAGTGCTTGCCATTATTTTAACATCACTCCGTAGACTAACCCATATAATAGTTGTTTCCTAGTGTCTACGAAACCGTAATTAACGGATTTCCAGACTATTTGGCGATCTTTTAGTTTAAAAGCTTTTTGACAGCTTACTCGCGCTGCCAATTATCTTATACATCTTTTGTTTGTTGCACCTGTTTCTTGTAAAAGTATTTAAACTTGCGAAAATTCAGTTATCACCAAATTATTTTTACGTATTTACCTATCTCAGATTTGTAATTATGAAATCAGATTAATATAATTCTGAATGTAATGTAATTATGAAACAGGTACATACATTAAGTATTAAAACAAATGCAATCACGACAATTGAACACTGTATTTGGGTGAAGCGATACAACAAAGAGGGAATTTGTAGTCACTAGTTCCATACATATTTCACACGGTGAATAAACCCGACTGTTACGTGAGCAATACGGGTAATTGCCAAAAACCAATCATCAGATAGCGCTCTATGCGTCGACGTTGTGAAATATACCTTAGTTACAAAAGCCTGGACACTAACCATCGATTCTCGAAATATATCTACTTATTCCGAAACATCAAATTTTTATTGCTATGACACCTGTCCATCGAAAAATTATAGACATTTTCAGAAATATATACGGTTATCGACTTCATTGAAACCTATTTAAATTCAGCTCAGGCAACTTTAAAATTTAAAACTGGCCGTCGTCGGAACTGAAAAACATCGCCCCCGGGTGACAAACAGAGAAGCTGCGCTGTTAATAACTAAACATTGGAAAAGTATTTATATTTATAACATTGATGTATGTAAATTCATCGAATTAATCTGAACCGTGAATATTTTTTGTTGCAGAGATATATTTTGTTTTTGATAGAGGCAATGTAATAATTACAAAATGTTCTTACAACAAATGACACAAACGAATGAAACGGAAGTTAATTGATTTTTAAGAGTATTATTGAAAAAGCTTCTGGCAACTGGGATGAATCCCATATGCCGTCCGTCCAATAACAATCAATCAGGGAGGTCGATCGCAGTCCGCCATGAAAATTGGAATAAGGCCCGAAGAGCCTAATCAACGACCGCGAAGCGCGCCCGCATTTATAATAGATATTGTATTGAATAGTCCAGTATCGCATCGAAATCTAGTGCTTTCGTAATGCACAGCGCTTCCATTTAAACAGGGATGATGCTCTCTATGAAATTATCAGTTTAATTAATGCACATGGATGTGAAACAGAAATCTAACACTAATACAGGGCCAAGTTCCTCGTACGTTCGTGTTCAGTTTTATTTTTACTGTTGAATGCTCTACTCAATCATTTTGATTTATTGAATTATAATTGAGTTGGACTGTATTCCTCCAGCTAGGGATACCTACCCGTAAGGGTGCCTCGTTCATTACTCAGAGGATGTTATGGAGTTAGTTGATAGGGAGATGGAGAATATGATTCCATAGTTCTCGTTCGGTGATTTTAAGGCGTCCCAGTTATGCGATAACATTTTGGGTGAACAGAGACGCATTTTGAAACATTATTTATGAGTAATTTATTTCAATACGACATTTCAAATGAAACTAGAAGTAAAAATTCTATAAATTGAATATTATGAAAACCAAATTACGAGTATTAAAATGTAATAATCCATTTTCGATTTTTTTTTTCTAATTCATATCTTAATTTTTTATTTACCTGGACGTGATGAACTTATACAACCCTGAGCGCTTACGCCATTTCCCATAAGATTTTCCACAAACTCTGATTGTATTAGATAATCTTAAAATAGTGACATTTATAGAGTCAAATTTCCACATATAGGCTACATAATACGAACTCACATAACACAGGGACACAAACATACAGAGAGATAGATATACATATGTTAGAGAAAGAGAGAGAGATACGCACATCCTTACTCACTTACTGACTCGTCTTCGATAGACACAAAGTCCCCTGAATATTTTATGACAATATAATTTGTACTAATAACTCCAGGAAGATCCATTAATCGCCATATATCTAGGGTACTTTAAGTAACTAATAGATATTTGTAACACTGACTAAATAAAAACTGAACCTGCTGAAACCCATATAGATAGAAATGCTGTCAGTTAGTAAATCTAAATAGTACCTTCGATACTTCTAAATAATAACGTCCTTGAAAACACATAAATATTAAAATTTTATCTCAAAGGTATTTATTAATATAAATGTTTCTCTAAATCCGGCCCTCTGACTTATATTTCCTGTCCCCGTGATTCGAGACCAAAGGAGTAGGTATAATTCTCATTGTTCTCGAGATTGCGTAATTAAATAACATGTAGCCCGTAACATTACGGGCGTCTTGAAAGGGTTCGCAGTGGAAATGTTACGCTAATTATGCGAACATTATGTTCGGAATGAAGGGTTATCGATGTCTACAGTCGTACCTCCATGTCATGTATGTACTTTTACATGTCTATTGGCAAATTATTCTCGTTATTATATGAATATTGTAATATTATTATGTCTTGCAAATAGTGCACAAGTGTTTGTAAGTGAAGTTCCTGTAAACTTGACCAGTGTAAACTTTGATTAGATACCTATACCTTGACGTGGTAAATGAAACTAGGAACTTACGAAAAGGCTAACCAAGACAGAAACAGTCTTATTCATGTTGTCAATCTAATCATAACTGTAATGAAACAGGTACAGTTATCTCACTGTAAGACTTATTCAAAGGAAGTGTGATACTAATCTTATCAGATCGATCATTATTTCACATTGAACGTTCAAATTTCTGCTCGTTATCTACGCCTTTACTGCTTCAATTCTTTCCTCATTTGTGGACTTAAATCTATCAACTGACGATCATATGGCCGTCCCCTTCTACAAACATTATCACGTCGGACAGTCGAGTGATCAAATTCAAATGGAATCGTCCAATAAGCGAACAATCGTATCAACATACGTCAGTAGTCAGTTTAGTACACCACTGACAGTTGATGACGTTTGCACCCCCACTAACAATTAAATTAGGGTTTGTTCGGGCCCTAGATAGACCTAGACGGAAAGCTAGAATATGGAATATTATACATCTATTCAGAACGACATCATTACATTAATGGTTTTGAACTATTTATGAATCCACTGATAGTTTAGAGATAAAGAAAACAATTGATCAATCAATTTGATATTCCTAGCTACGTATAATGTCCCAACCTGTGGTTCCCAAACATTTTTCGATTCTCCGCGCCTTTGCTAAATCCAGATTTGCGAAGGCAAATTTTGAAAAAAAATTGGTGGAATTGGGTAAAAATAAATAAAACGTAACAAAGTGGTTTACACCAGCTCCGCCAGATGTTGCGTCTTGTGAATTAAATTGAAAATGGAAGTAAAATTATATAAATTGTGTAATATTTGGCAGCGCAGATGAGGAACTCATCTGCTACTCAAAGCTACTCAAAGCGTCGACGCGCATACTTTGGGAACCACTGTCATAAGCACTTCCATTGCAAGTTTGGCCCATTATAATAGTACATATTTAGTGCGGTGATAGTCAATAGGTATCTATTCTCGACTCTCATTCGTGAGAACCTTCTATTTTTATAAGTTATATAGATAATTAATAATTGATGTAAAGAAAAACTCGAGGAAAATGTTGTGTATAGATGACCTTAAAAGTAACAATAAATACAATTGAAAAATTATAAATTCCTAATATAGTTGGCAATTGTAATTAAATATTATAAAAAAAAATACATATTACCGAAATAATTACATAAACGTGAAAAACATATGAAAAACAATTATAGTAATAACATAGCTAAATATAAATAAATATATATGAAATTACTTTTGTCATAAAGCTCCATTGCTCCCTAAGCTTCTCTATCTCAACTTCATAATTGATGATTACGTGAATCTCCAGAATAGCACCGCACTCTTATCAAATTCGGCAATTTTGCCCAAAATGCGGTTGCACCCAATCTGCACACCCGAATGCGTATCCGAGCTAGCTATTGTCTGTAAGCGTTACTCGGAAAACACCCATTAGAGCCTTACGATGCACTGTTCGGCTGGCTTTCCAATACGGGCGACGTTTATCAAGATGCGCCTTTGTTTCTGGAATGTTTGCGAAAGTGATTTCCAACTGCAAACATTGCGTGAGATTATATCTTCAGTTTACATCGGATAGTTTAATCTATATTAAGTTATTGCAGAGTTGACTATCACCGTACTGCAAGCAGTAATTGTAATCTTTCTGAAGTTGACATGAACCGCGGATGTCCTTAGGCGACAGTATCCGCTTACCACCAGGTAGACTGTACGCCTGTCTTCCGCTTTCTTCCTAAAACAATCCCTAAAACAAGATTTCGAAATATCGTTATACATTTTATTCGGGATTCCGTATATTTTGTATATTTCCTTGCTTTTACATATAACAACAGCAGTAATGCGACGATATAATTTGTTGGGAATTGTATCTAGAAATCCCTCTTTAGTCGCTCTTAAGCGATTCGTTTTCATCCAGAACTGAAGGGGTAACTGTACCTTGAACACCTCAAAGAATCCGTAAATGAGGAATGAGTGCTCATAAAAATACCAACAATTCCTCACACGGACCCATCAGGACGAGATGAAAAAATATTTCCTACGCCAAATCCTGACCGCGGCGCGACGTGCCCCCAACGCCGCGCCGGCCCACTTACAAGCCGTGTACTGAATTCAATTAGGGCCTTACGTTATATAGAAGTTTTAGAGATCCTTTCGACGTACAGCGTGAAAGCGATGAATAAATTACATGATTTTTAATTTTTAAAAAGCCAAAGAACTCTGTATGTATGTGGAATTTCAGCCAGTAAAATGTTCCACTTTTCCACATTCTATCACTTCATTGTGAAAACCTCGAATGCTGTAGAAACAAGTGGAAACACTTGTTATCTGTTTAAGAAAACTATTTGACCGTGTTTATTCTTATTAAACCTTAAATTCTTGTTTAAGCATTTCAAAAAAACTTTTGTTAAGCTCTTCTTCTTGGCCTATATAGATCATCTCCTGAGAAATTCTTAGCGAAGTCACTGCAGCACATGTGGTATACTGCATAAGACAATCGAAAGGATACATTTGCCCTCATTCGGTGGCCCTATCGTGAGTGAATTTTCTGCCCTATAAACGTGTTTTTATAAAACTTTTGTTTGTTATTTTATCTATTATTTATATTGAACTTATACATTATACATATAAGAGCGACCATAATCATATACATGCGTAGTCCCTGTTTCGTAAATAATAGTAATTTACGTCATTATAAGTAATCATTCTGCTTATTGGTCTCTATACTCATGTAAAAGAACCACCATCATCTGGTTCTATTCTGCTTATTGGAAAAAAAACAATAAAAAAAGTAACAAATTACAATAAATGAAACCTAATGGAAAGAAATCTTTTCTGCTTATTAGTTATGTCAAATTCCAAGGTCTTACAAGTTTTAGAAGTAGTTTTGATTGAAAAAAAATGCACAAAATTCTTCGTTATTAGAGCATTTCACGAATATGAATAACTCAAAGAACGCGTGATTGCGGATTGGACACCTTTCTGATTAAGTCGGTAATTTATAAGATTGTTTGCTTTAAAATTTCACAATTTAAATTTATAATATTACAGAGAAATACGCGGAATATTTCCTTTGTACATTGTAGTCGTCACCTGCAAGGACTTCATAATGAGTTTTCATAAAATACGAGTACGGAACCATCCGGCTACAAGTCGCAGTTAGACCGGTTCACCTTTATTACGATTTTTTGCAAGTGTGGTCGCACGGCAAAGTCATCGGCGCTACGAAAGTTTTCGTCGAGTAAATATTTACACTTGCAACGTTGCATCAGTGGTTGATTTTACTTTTTTGTTTGAGGTTTGGTTGTGGCCAAAGAAAAAATGTTTCAGTCTGTTAGAGGTTTCGTGTTCACGTCCGACATGTTTAAACGTCTTGTTTTAGGATTATACTTCGTGTGATTTTTATTGATTTTAGCCAACACGTTAACGATATTTTTGACAGCGCAAAGAAAAGTTTGTGAGCGAGACAGTCTACGAATTTTTTCTATAGTATTTATATAGTCATGGGGATTTATTAATAGTATCGTTTGCTAAACTGGGAGCCTCTAATATCTAACTTACTTTTTAAAGGAAAATGGTGGCAGACGAGCATTAAATCTACCTGGTGATAAGTGAATAATGTCGCCCATGGACATCCGCTGTACATGCCAACATCAGTCCAGAAAGCACGCCCCCCGTATGCGCTGCCTACATTTGGAGATTAATGAATAGATTTGGAGACAGGATTGGGAAAACAAAGAAGAGTAGGGTAGGATGGGATCGGAATGAGCTCTGACATATCTCTCTCACCACCGATACACGTACTTACATTGGGGGAATGGGATAAAGTGAGAAATGCAGTCTTCTGTGAGAGAGGGGTTACTTCACTAGTTGAGTGCGCCAAGCGGCTGTGAGATTACAGCGTGCACCCTCCCTCTTTATGTCTGCAATAAAAATGTCAATGAAAGGAACTAACTTTAACAAGTATATTAACTTTCATTAATAATTCATGCATGTATGTAGTTGTATTGTTGTTTTAATACCGTTTATAACTCTGCGCTTACCCAAAGATTGTCTGGTAGAGAATGCCATAAGGTATTAAGGTCGCCCTTTGTACACTGTGTGTGCAATAAAGTATAAATACGTAAATAAATAATTCTTAATAAGTTTCCCGTAGGACAAGAGTTACAAAATCGTTACACAACAAGTTTTAAGTCTACGTGAAGGTGTCGCGACGCAGTTCTTATCGCGGATGCGGTGTCCACTACGTGACACATTTACCGATTCACCGATACTCCAGAATGCAGGGCACGTTAACACGGCGTCGAGGGGACTTGCTCCCTGTATTAGCACTCATATTGTGAGCGCTTGTTCCTATAGAAATTATGTGAAGGAACAAAGTGTATTGATATGGGCTCAAACGAGTAATATAAAATCCTTAGGTTTAAGGGTAAGAGACAGGCAGTCCTTAGGTTTAGGGGGAGAGTGCATGCTGCAATCCAACAGCCGCTGGGCGCGCTCAACTGGCCACGTTACCCCTCTCTCACAGAAGAATACCTTTGAAATGTACTGCATTTCCCACTTAATCTTATTTCCCTAATGTACGTACGTGTTTTGTAAGAAGTGCCAGAGCTCATTCCCATCCTATTCCTCTCCATTTGCCTAACCCTTTCTTCAAATCCATTCCTATATCTCCAAAGGTAGGCAGCGCATCCGGGGGCATGCCAACATTTGTCATTTTGGACTAATGTTGGCATGTATCGCGGATGCCTATGGGCGACAGTATCCACCATCAGGTGAACTGTATGCTCGTCTGCCGCCTTCGTCCATAAGAAAAGGTAAAGGGTTTTTTTTTCCGCCGCTAGGAAAAATTAAAACAGAATACGTACGGTGTTGTACTATGTTAATTTGTATAGGTTTAGGGCGGTGATATAACTCTTAGGGGACTTCCTTTTCTGCCTACACAAGTACTATCTATGTTAAGATTCATATGAATTTTGCCATATCTTCATCAGCACTTAACTTAATCAATTATTTTGGTTAACTTTTATGTTTGATTTCTCGGAACCATTGTGGTGTTCTCCTTTGCTTTTTTGGGTATTCATATATTTATTATTCCGTACTAAAATGAATCCTTCAGTAACGTGAAGCCGGCGGCCACCACTCAATAGAAGAAGAGCAACAAATCCACAAACGGTTCAATAGTCAACGTTATCGCGAAACGAACCGCAGAATGAGCTCAACGCGCGCGTGACTAATGCAAATGATTAGATTCTGCCGACTGACCAGCCTCCGATCCCTAATGTACTAAATATGGGGGATGTAGGAATGGATTCGCGTATCCACAATACATGCACACATAACAAAGGTAACGTTACCTCTTCATTGGTCTAAAGTTGAATAGATAGGTACTGTATCCAAAATTCTTACTTAAGCATACTTGTTGTTGCCTGCGGCTTCACTAGCGTGGATCTAATTGCCTTAACACGATGTTTAAAAACGGTATAAATCGTGTTTATTTATTAATGTAGTACAACATATAAGTGATTCACTACAAAATTTGACTACCTCGATTTTAGGCGCCAGACAAAATTAAAAAAAAAAACGGCAAAACACGTCATTAATTATTTGTTTTGTAAAATATTTAAAACAACTTTCAAATTAACAGGACCATCAAATAATTCCTCTCCATACAACTTTGACACTCCGGTTAACCCCTTTAGGGCTCGAATTTCGTGAAATCCCTTCTTATTATGTATTTTCATCACAAAAGGAAGTTACTGTCCAAATTTCGTGTTTCTAGCATAAGCAGTTCCCCGACTCGACGTTGATGAATCAGTCATTCATTCAATCAACCAGTCAAACAAGACATTTCTTCTATATAGTTCTATATGTGCTATTACATTTCTATATGCAGTGGTTTTGTTGTTTCGTAGATTTTGTTGTTTTATATAAGATTTGATCGGATTTTAATATCGGCAACATTTTTCATCCATTCAAATATTTTATAAAATTAAAAGGAATTCTGAATCTAACTAGTATTAATAAGTCCTAAAGTAGAAGTCGACCGCATTTTCAAAGCCACCTGATGGAGCAGGTGTCCGGACACCACTTATCAGGTGATGTTTTATATAAAACGCTTGACATACGATATCATTGTAAGTGATATCACTAAATCGATCGATCCTTATTTGCCGGTTGCTAGATAAGAGTCAAGACTTGTTAAGATAACACTAAAGGGCGTTAAGAAACACAAAGATGGTCGAAACGTTTTTAGCACCGCATTACACTTTTCACGGTTAAGTAGAATGTGGTGTTTGGTCAATGCCGTACAGTGAACACATGAATTGCCTACCATTTAAGAAGAAACTCCTATTGCTTTCTTTGCCTTATCGGGATCGATATTGGAATCTATTAGAGTTCTGCAATTCAATTGATAGCCAATGAACGTGTTTCTTCCTCAAGTACTAAATTACGTTACTGTATTTACTCGATTTAAACAATGTGAATACTCAACTCGATGGGATGGAATGTAAAAAGGCAGATGGCACGTGCCTATTCGGAAAGGTCGATTTCGTTATTTTCCATACATTTCATAGATTAAAATCTACATCAAAATGAGCCCTATCCAAAATCCTATCATCTGTTGAATTTGTTATTGGCGTTGAATTTAGGAACTACTTTACCGATTTGTCTTATTAACGACCTTTTTCCTAGTAAAAATAGATAGATAAACTTATTATTATACACCCATACATGTTGCAAAAAGACAATTTAAGTAAGTAACACTAAAAGTACAACAGGCGGAATTATCGGCAAAGCGATCTCTTCCAAATAACGTTTGGTGGTAAGGAGAAAACAGATAACAATATCAAAAATAGGTAGATGGTGCAATTTTACATAACATCAAATCAGCATATTATTACCTAATAATAATAATATGTTATACATATACACTTACTTAAGATTAATACAATACATAAATACATAGATGCATACATACAAACATACATCCATAAATATGTATATACATACATACCTACACACAAACATCCTTTATCCAACCTTTGTTTGATATCGGTCGGGCAAACACCTTCCTTTGTAAGGAACATAATCAAGGAACGAAATTCCAGTTTTAACATTTTGCGACTTCCTGCTGTTCTGAGTCTAGGAGTTAAAACTAACGGATATTGAACTCTGAAAATTATACACGAATTAGTAGGATAAATGGCAATTACAATGACGTATAATTAGTTTTTATTTAGACATCTAGAAATATGTCGGGCCAGAAACTTTTGGACCTCACTGGAAGTTAGGGGTGGCGCATTCCATAACCGGACACCGGTCCGGTTCACAGTGAAAGATCGTAAATAAAAAGTAGAAGAGTGGGTAGGAATTTGAAGGAGAAGGTTTTCTGAAGAACGAAGGTTAAAAGGATGACAGGAGTGAAAACGTTGCTTTAAGTGTCAGGTGTCAATGGATTGAAAAAACGAGCAGATGGGCAAGCGGCCCACGTGATAGGAAGTGACTACCGCCGCTCATGGACATGCAACACCAGGGGGCATGCAAGTGCAACGCCGACTTTGCAGAATCCTATTCACAGCTTTCTTGAAGAACCTCATGGAGTAATGGAAAGACCTCTTGAGATAGTTCGTTCCACAACCTACAGCCGCAGCGAGCCAAACGGGTCCAATTTATATTACGATGCGTCGGCCCAGAGATGTGAGCAATATTCCACATGGGTCGGGCCTGACCTCACTTTCACCGCGATATAAACCCGAACTTTCTTTTTTGTAGTTCAGAAGGCGGCAGACGAGCAAACAGTCCGCCTGCTAGTAATAGGATACTGTAGCCTTAAGACATTTTGTGCCGTATTTCATGCCAATCGGTGAAGGCGTTGAACACATTCAAGATACGTAAAGATAAAACCGTAGAGAAATGGTACTGTCGTACATTCAACGTCAACGTTTAAAAATGCTCCCGTTAAAATAACAGGCGAGACCATCTGCAGCCGCTGACGGCTGATAGTTCGGACACCGTGAACACATGGCCTGATGGTGGCCTGATCGCAGATTGCCATGGGCAGCGACACCGTATGCATGGCCCTTAAGAAATGCGCCTGCTGTTTATCTACAAAATTCGTATATCCCAAGTATACGAGTATATACGAGTCTGTATCAATTTTTGAATTGGGGCAGTTTTGGATATGCACTTTATTTTGGTTGGCCGTCACCCTTAGACAAGATGTGACATTTTTGGAAAATTGGAGTGATCTCTGCAATAGGGAGACTACTTCGAAATCTCCCTAGAATATTTACTCATGAACATAACATATTGATTGTAACATAATCATTTTCCTATGAGACTTTTAAATACGCGTATTAATGAGAGAAGTTTTTTCACAAGATGATCCATAATTTTTAGTACCATGTTGTTCTGAATACAATTTACCGGACTATATTACACAAATAGAGAAAGTAAAATCAATAGACGTTAACTCTTAAATAAAGGATAGATAATATAATTCATATTTGTGTGTGTAGTTAGGTGGGTAGATACATATGTATTCTGTGATGATTGAACGTATAATAAAGCAGTGTAAACTAGACTTAGAACTGGCAGCTGTAATCAAGTAAATAGGTGTTCCGTACACGACGTTTAATTTAGCAGACCATCATCATTCGTAGCGAGATAACGAAATGGAAAACCGAGACGTAGGTTTCATAATCGCAACCTTGTAATTACCACTACTGTAATTACAAACTTCCGAGGAGCATCCACACAGGAACGATGCTAATCAAGGCCCCATTCAATTCATTATACGCGAAAAGCAATAAATATAACTCGCTAATAAAATCTCGCACAGCAACGGAAGTAATATTAAAATATTACGAGACCCCGAGATTTTGTCTAATTAATTTTGTATACATGCTCTGTAGGTCTACAGTGTCTTGGGAGTAAGACACAATGAGTCCGGGAAACCGAAGGTGGGTAACAAGATCCACGAACACGCTAAATTATAATTTATGATTGTGTGTGAAATTGTTAGAACAGGTTTCAATGTGGCATATATTATTATGTTTCCTTGCGATGTGTAGCGAACTTTCACAGATATCCCGAGACGTAATGAACTTTATAATTAACTAATAACACTAACAAAGATTAGTGATAAACAGAATTATAAATCTTAAATTTCTATAGACTAACAAAAGACATGGTATTAATTAATTTACTGGTACCAAATACAATTGTAATGCAGATTTTAAGGTTTAAATTTTTAAATTGTCTTTAAAATGCTTCTTAAAATCAGATATTACGTGACGGTCACTTTTCTAATTCTACAAAGTATAAGTATTATATTTGTTTTTTGTTATTTCATATATGGCAATGGTACAATTAGCACATTCTGCCAGTGTCAAGTTTTCGTCGTAATAAACAGTTTCAATGTCTAAAACGTATTTTGTCAATGTCCAGTCCCGTCGAAGTAAGCCAGGAGTCGCTCATTAAAGCGATAGTAGGTTTTCTGAGGATAGAAGAGGACTCCTTGGAACGATACGAAAGTCGCAATTTCGCGCTTTATTTGATTTTCACGAACTCCACGCACGAAAAACATTTTAACGTTTAATAAACTATCACCATTACGCTACGAAACATCTAATACACCATTTTTACAATAAATAATCAAACAAAAACTAACAAAGTATTTGTTATTTACTGTACAAAAAGTTCCTATTCTTTTTTCAAATTCTATGTTCAAATTAATATAAGTTTAACAGTGGTCTTTACTGTTTCTAACTAGCATACTAAGTAGCGTAGTGGCAGCGGCGTGGTCGTGTCGATTTTGCCACGATCGAATTGTCGATTTTGCTACAACCCACTGCACGCGCCATGTGCTGACCGTATCGCATTTGTAATCCGATACTAACTTGTTGCATTTTACCTATAACATGTGTCATTACTTGATGCCGTTAGAGGCAATCTCATAAATATAACTTATTACTCTACTACTGATAAATTTACCAATGGATGATGTCCTTTCAACCACTTGATGTTTGATTAACACTATTAATAATTTGTACTAATCACGACTTTTTTCGCATTCTCTCTTCACATTTTATTGAATTAAATTTAGGTAAATCGTACAGGAGGTTGAGTGAATATTGTCTTGAAATTAAGAAGTCTGAACTTCTTGCGTTGCATCAAAATATTGTAGCACGAGAAAGACGAACAAATTCAGTAGAATTTGAGCGACAATTCTGTAATTGCCCAGCGGAGCGTGGCAACTACTGAGGCGGAGTTGCGTGTTAGCGCCAGACCACTGGTAGAACAGTGAGTGGGCTCAGAACTGGCGACACCGGAATGAGTCAGCTGGCCACCGGCGAGGGTAATGTGCCCACCCGGGCGAGTTTGACAATGTTGCCTCTATGTGACCAAAACGAGGGAAATTGCTATAAATATTCGCAGCCACCATGTGTCGCGGATTTTTCACAACTGGTTTATTTGTTAACTTTGATTGACTTCCATCAGGGTATTTATTATGTGGTCACATTTAATGTTATTCATGGCATTATGTAATCAGAGATTTTCGATGTCGTTGAATCCATTATTCAAATTAATAATTATAAACATTGCTTTTCACAACTGATTGTGTAGGCATTGAGGGCTGTTACGAAAGAAAAAAAATATATAAAAAGATATTGGAGGTAAAAGCAAATAATAATGTTTGTTATTTTGTACATCTTGTCTTTAAGGAATATAATTGGAGGAAATGTATCAGACATGTAAATACAATAATACTAAAATGTTTAATAAACGCAAACAAAGAAAATTAGCTTAAGAAGTAACCCTCCCTAAATCCGATTCACTGGAATAACATTAAGGGAAATAATTATCGGGAGGACGGTAAAGTCGCGTTTTAATTATAGAAACAAACAAAAACAAGAGTTTTCAGTGACTTAGTCGAGTTAGCAGTTGGAGTGAGTCAGATTCTTAGCGAATTTGTTGTGAGATTGAATGAAAAGTAAGTCTCTATACCATATCCATTACAGCGTGAGACAAAAGGGAACAAAAAAGTCAATAGTTTTAAACATAATTTAAACAAGAACTACTGCCTCAGTATAGGCGTAAATAATACTCAGTGTTTAAATAAAATAAAGTGATTTCTTTTAAACTTTTCTCTCATGCGTCAATGAATAGAGTAGTTCCAAAATTATTTTGGAACTGGTGGAATTTGTCGGATATTCAATAATGAAAATAATATGGTGTAATCGAGCACCAAAGTAAACTAAGTTCATTTCTTTTTAATATTGATGTAAAAACAATTTTGCAACTCTAGCAGGAGTGCTTAAGCACTCCTTCCTGCAATAATCGAATAGTTTCATTATTAAAATTCTACATAGGTACTTGAGCCACTGATTATACGTTTCCTTATTAACGCGTTACATGGCCAGTGTACTACCATCGTAAAAAGAGCAAAGGAAAACATCGTTAATGTTGGAAAGACTTGCAAATTATTTCACAAGTTTAAAGGAACTTGTGCCCACCCATCGGTTCTTGCCGCTCCTCTCCCCCATCCGGATATAGGAAATTCAATAATAATTGAACTTGTGCCCGGTAGACCGCATCCGGTGTCTAGGGGGAATCGCTTATTGATCTCAAATTTTACTCAGATGTAAGCGTTACTAATCTTAAATGAACTTAGTAATCAAATCTCAACAAGGTGTAAGTGATCTGTTTCACACTGGTGTTGCAACGTTAGCCCAGGTGGTAGGGTTCTTCGACAATGAATAACAGTCAATCCTCATTTCAGCAATTTATTCATTCGGAAATGTAAAAAAAGAAACTGAAACAACAAACAGAACTTATGAAACTATTAAAAAAGTGAACGGTATGTAATATAAAATCGGTCTATTAATAAACTACCCTGATAATATTTTTTTTGCTCATATTATATAGTTGTATAGAAGGCTTTACTGCAGTATAGTGGGCACGTTATTAAGGATCAAAAAATAAATAGTAGAATAGTTACAAAAATAGATAGTAGTCCTTAGGAAATTAGTAGCAAGACATTGGTAAAGGTGAATACACGAAAGAGTACCTATTGTTACAGTGTTAGGTTATTAATGTACGTTACCGGACTTGCCATCATAAATACGTCGTCCAGTGAATCACACAAATGGAATTCAACAACACGGAAATAAGGAAATCATTGTCCACGTGTTAAACACAAAACACAATTAAAATCGATACGGTTGCAAGAGGAGAAGCCTTCCTCAATTCAGTGAATGAAATAAACAAATGTTTCGATGCATCGTATGCACGAATCGATTGTAACGACATCGTCGATTGCGGGCTAATAAATTGTTTACGTTGCACTGTGTACGATCATTAAGATCTTTGTTTACGGCGGACCACACACGCGTAGCAGACGTCAGACCGATGCCATACACTGATTTCATTGCTCGATATCATATTAACGTAAGTGCTAAATCGAATTTACAACTGAAACCATTAATTTGAAAGCAGAAATAGTCTTTCTGAGATTGACAACCTGAATGTTTATGCAATAATATATGTACGAGTGAACAACCCGTCTGTGCATCCTTTTGCTTATTTAAGAGACATTTATTTTAAGGTAATGAGTCGTTGTTGATAACCTGTTATTGAGAATATTTTAAAAGGTCTGTCACATTATTAATACGGTACTTAAAAATTGTTTTTATACATTATCTGTATTAATACATAATTTTGTCATTTATTTATGTATAAAACCTAATTAATATTTAATTTTTAGAGCTTTATTTTTGTACACGTATTTACACACTAACTTTAGATACAAAATGTATTTATTGATTTAATAAAACTTATTGTACACACATAACACGAAATAAATTAAATGGAAGAAAAAGAAAAGATGAACAAAGGGCAAGCTAATCTCATGCGCAGATTTCTTCCAGCAGACCTGGAAGTGAAATATGTATAGGTCAAATTTGTGTATAATAGTACAATAATATAGCTACCTAAATAATATATATTTTACATACTATATATGTATATTTAATAGTACATATTATATACAATACGGACTATTTAAGATATTGACAAATAGTGCTCTTTTAATCGTTTTTTAAAAGTAGTAACTGAAGGAGTCTCGTGTGTTGTGAGAGAAAGCATTCCATAAGCCTGCGGCTTGCACTGAAAGTGATTCCCCACAGCCAACGAGTATTGGTGAGAACGGATCTTTAGCAGGGAGTAGGTTTGGGTTCTAAGGAATCTAGATCTTGGAAAAATACACCAGAACTAAGAATGACTGTAAAGACGTCACAGTAAACTGAATTAAAGCTATTGCTGAAGTCGAGTAAAGTCAAAATATTGAAAAGACGGCCGTTCATGACAAAGCGAATATCTTCAGAGACTTACGCGTACTGTAACTGTGCTGTGGCCAGGACTAAAACCGGATTGAAAAGAGTTAAAAAGATTGTAATCAGAAAGAAAATCAGACAATTGATTATTTATAAATGATTTTCTCCAGAACTTTTGAAAGAAAATATAAAATAAAATGGAAATAGGACGAAAGTGAGAAAAAAAGAAGGATTGGGAGTTTTTGGAAATGGAATAAAGATAATTGGGATAAATTTTTCAGGTAATTGGGAAGGTATTGCTTTCTATAGAGATGTGAACTGAATGAGTAATAATGAATAGCATTTGAGACATAATGGGAAGAATCATTCCAGAACGAATACTATATGAAATGTGAAGTGGTAGAAAGAGAAGCAAGAAGTGAACTGACCATACGTGAGTACATGGTCAGCACGGGAAACTATACCTAAATTTAATCAAGAAATGAAGGCGCATTATTTGGAGACAAGACAATGAGTAGCCGACATGACCAGATAAGAGAATTTAAAATCGATAACTAATAATTCAAATTACCAAAACATATTATGTATAGGTCGTTCGGGATCCGTTTAATATATAAATAGGTGCAAAACTTTATAAATTTGCATGATAAAGTTGGCTATAAATGAGGTGACAGTTATACATCTCTAAACGCCTTTCTCATCACCTCCTGATAAAGTGACTATTAACAATCTGATAGATTAATTTTATCCGCCAAATATCTGCCAATTAAATCTAGCTGATACTGACTTTGTGATACCTCCTCATACCTTATTAGAAGGTGGTGAGAAAGGACCTAAAAATTTCTGTTTTATATTATTTATTTCTATATTATATTACTAGTATTTATTTCGTTCATGACCTATTTAAATAAATGAATAATAAATAAAACTAATTAATTAAAATGTAGGTAATAATTTTAATGAGTAATTAATATTTTTTATGTTGCAATATTAATTAGACAATTAGGATGCACTTTGTTGTCTGCACTCAGGCCTAAACAAGTATAAAATTAATTCCTAATCGATCGTCAATAAAGTCGATCGATACCTAGTGTTTTCGTCTGGTCCGCCGCGGCGTGAAAGACGATTCGGTTTATATTCTCATTCGGTAGCAAACAGACGTTTTATGATATATCTCCGGCCATTTGAACGTAAACCTCGCCGGTTTATCGACTTATTGGGTTTTATCCTCAATTCATTTGCTTGTTTATCCTATGCGATGCGTTATTACGACGTATCTATTAACAACACTGCTTGGTTCGGATGCTATTTTCATAAGACACATTCTAAAATAAAATGAGTTAAAACTGATGAAGGAGTTTGAATTCGATTATCGTTTAGAAAATTCGATCTATACTAAACGATAATTTTCGTTATTTCCCGTACGTTTTATAAAAATGTGTTATAAAAAATAAAAGTGTTATACGCTGTATTTTTGTAAGGAAGTAGACTAACGAGCAAGCGGTCCCATGTGATAGTAAGTGGTTACGGCCACCCATGGACACCTGCAATAGCAAAAGGCATGCGGATACGCTGCCGACCTTGCAAAATCCTTTTTACAGCTTTCTTGAAGAACCCCGTAGCGTAGCGTAATGGAAAAACCTCTTGAGGCAGTTCGAACTCATCTTTATTTATCTCATCTTCGAACTTAACGGAGATATATAATAAAGCCAATATATATTTTCTAAAAATTCAACAGGTCACCTTCAGTTGAAATGTAGCGAAATTTTTCAGAAATTGAAAAATAGCATTCTAGGTTTCTGAGAAATCTTATAATAAAATTCTATAAACATAGTAGTTTATTATATCTAATTTTTAAAGTACATACTTATACCACTGTATTTAAAAATATTGCACATATGTAGTGATATTGCTAGCAGCTCCAGCGTTTAATTAAATTCGAGTACCACCAGAAAATATTGAAGCGAAAATGAATTATCTTCAGTCGTGCCCTTCCACGAAGGTACTGTGCGGGACTGGACTTAATCAAATAACGCGAGCTATAATTGATTCATGGTGCCCTTCTATGCTTATACTTGGGCATACTTGTACAGATAGTAAATATAAAAAGGTTTCAAGATACATTCATAGTTTACGGTACTGAAAGGAGGAATTAATCTTGATTTTCTTATGCAGAAAAAGATGGCAAATGTGTAGACAGCCCGCATGATGGTAGACAGTTACAATAACGCTGATGCCCATATGTACCTATGATACATTCTAACATCAATCAAAAATGTAGAACTTTGACACATCAGCAGATGTGCATAGCGTCGTTTACCTTTGAAGATTTAGGGAGTTTGGATTTGGAAAAATAATTCCAAAGAAATACTCTCCAGTGATACTAGAAATATGATGATACGTTTATACAATGAGATTTCTGCATAAAAAATGTAATAAATTACCAGTACAGAGACCACTCAAACCGAAGTGCCTAGGCACTCTGTTTTATGAAATGATTGTATAAATCGAGTACACAACAAACTGGCTTTTTATTTAATTGCTTGCAGCTTGCTACTGAATTTTAAAAATATCTATACCGAAATGCATTCAGCAATTACATAAAGTGACTTCAATAATAATATTCACTTATAATCACAGATTTGTTACTTATTAATAAAAAAAATACAGACACACAGTCAATCTTATACTACTTAAATAAAAATAAGAACAAATAATTTTAATCTATCTCCTTTTATATTTCTCACTAAGAACATAAAATGTAATTTCTTTTTAAGCGTCAAATAATAATGAATAGATTCAATATGTAAGCCGCAAACCCACAGCCCCTGGGCACATTCGACTGGCCAATTTACCTCTCTGTCACAGAAGACTACCGAAAAATGTTAGGTTTAGGGCGAGAGTGCATGCTGCAATCCAACAGCCGCTGGGCGCGCTCGACTGGCCACGTTACCCCTCTCTCACAGAAGAAACCTTGAAATGTACTGCATTTCCCACTTTATCCTTTTCTCCCAATGTACGTGCGTGTTTCGGTGGTAGTGAGTGAGATATACCAGTGCACATTCCAATCCCATCCTGTTCTATCCGCCGCTTTCTGTAATACCCATTTGTCTATCCCTTTCCCAAATCCATTCCTAAATCTCCAAACGTAGGGTATCCGCGGGCGTGCCAACGTTAATTATTCTGGATTGATGTTGGCATGTATCGCGGATGTCCATGAGCTACATTATCCACTCGCCACCAGATGAACTGTCTGCTCGTCTGCCACCATCTTTCTATCAATAACGAATGAATAAAAAAATGTACGTCTCCTCAAGATTACACTTTCATTCATCATTCTGTCCAAAATTATTACGTCCTGTATACTTTGATCTCAATTGGTTCCGATTCACTAACAATTGCACGCGCTATTTAATTTAATAAACTGTCAAAAAGCCGTCGGCACCTGTTAGTGTTTACAAATGGACCGGACATACGTTTCCCGCCTCGGTTTCCCAATAGGGGTGCCGATTCGCACCCCCTATGATGAATTCACCTTTTATTTTCTACCACTCGACTCGATTGAGAGTGATTTTTGAGCGTGAATGGGCAGCCTACGTAATTTGGCACTGACAGGATGAAATGCACATTGAAAGCCATAAAGGCTCGGACGAAACTCAATCAGAGTCTCGTAGCCTCCCATTTTATTGTTTTGGTCAAATGAAAGCAAATGTAATTAAATTTTCGTTACATTTTTAAATTGCTCTTGAGGAAGCTTTTAAACATTGCTTCATAATTTTTATGGTGAGTTTCTCTTTATATTTTGCGGGTGTCGTTGAATTAAAAAAGAACTCCTGAGTCTGTTTAATATTCCCCAAGCCGCTACAACTTGGTGCAATCACTGTGCGAATTCATTTAAGTTTCATAGTCAAAGTTTACGTTAGCAGTAATTCCATAACAAGTCTGGCAGAATCTTAGCGAACCATTTGAACCGAACCCTTCGCGAATAGTTGTTAGACAATAAATTTATTTAATAACCCCCCAGATATGGAACCCGACCCGTGTACTTAATCAGCGAATACATTCGTCGGAATCACCTCTTTAGAAACAATTAATTCAGTCCTGATTAAGGCCTTTGCACTTGCAAGATGTCTTTGTGTAATGGACAAGGGTCGCTACGTATTCCTTACAAGACACTTGTAGATAGATGTATGTATGTGTATTGTGTATATCGTAAAAGCATACCTACCAACATAATAAATTTTGAATGAATTCTAGGAGTAAGAGCAGATCGTATTTCCTATTCTTCGTCGAAAGGTTCTAACGGACCTTACATTCAGAACCCCCAAACTTTGTTTCTCTAATTCCTTCGAGGTTTTGTGTTTCAAAGCTTAGTGAAGATCTGTAATTATTCATCCCGTTTGACCGCCGGTCACCGGTGTCAGGTTATTGTCAAGCACTTTGCGAGTCGTCGGCAACTCTCATGCCATTCAACAGTTACTTTGAATATGCAAGCATTAAAATATAGTACACTATAATGACGTCATCTAAATAAATATACATACATGTTTAATATACCTACAAGGTTAAAATTACACCTGTCTGGAACGTTGTTCTGACGAACGCTTACGTTTACCGATATAAACTTAGTCCATTTTGACGAACAACAAACCCCTTAGTTCACAAGGCAAGTTGTATATCGTGTCGGCCTCTTGGCAACTGAGTTGCAGTTTATATGACTTCCCAGTGGATTGCTATTGCTAGGGTTTAGCGTACAGGATAGATTTGAAGATGTAGAAGAAAATTCCGTCCATAATCAGACGTCAAGAAGGCCTTAATGATAACAAACGATATTCCTAAAGAAAACTATATTTATTCCTTGTCCGTACTGACAACGGTATAACGATTAACTAAGCTATCGGTATATTAATCATCGCCGGTGTCCACGTGCGCTCGGCATCTGCGAACTTTTAATTTTCTCCCGCACAAAATACGAGAAGGGGTGGCCCATTTGATGTCCAGGGTCGGCGAAGTTCGAACGCTTTATTACTGTGTCCGGCTTTAAGTGGGTGTAAAGTTTCAACACCCTTTGATTTACTTGCTGCGCGGGGTATAGGTGCGACGGATCGGACCAAATTTGTTTGAGCTTTGTCTTTTTTGCAAAAACTGGTTTTATTGCGTACACTTATTGTGTCTGTCTCCGCGAAATGGTTTACTTTGATTATACCAGATTATTTTTCTTTAGTAGCACCCTGAAAATGGGCAACACATTTAAAGTGGTAAATTTGTTTCTCTTTACTATAATAACCCTATCATAGTGTCGCCAAGGGAATGTTGGGCACAATACTAACCACATAATGGGCGTCGCAATAATTACTCTAATACCTTAAAGGACCACCTTAATCCCCCTAATCGGAAGCCAAACTAACGTAGCGCCGTCCCGCATAGAAATATCTTAAATTGGCAACACGGTCCGGCGGGCCGACCATAAAACATCTTAATGAGTACAGCCAGCAGCTGCGGGCCCCTATATTGCCGCTCTCATATCCATGCAAACTACCCACCGACGACGTCTTAGCAGCCTTACTTTCCTCAGGCTTGTTTACAAGTCGACTACTAATTTGATGCAATATGTGCATAGGACAACATTACGGGCACTATCTCCTCCGTGCGTGTCTTGCATACATTTGCTTCCTTCCTCACCGCAACCTGACCCTCAAATGAACCCTTCCATATTCAAATTCGACCCGGACCGGCCATTTGGACACGGATTTGTTATAAGATTAAAGGAAGATTTCACTTGTGAAACAATATGGCAACCGATTTACATATTTCGTTTCCTTATTAGTTTCGGGATATTTGTTTTGGGGCAGGCGAATTTACATCCACTGACCGATTAAATGGCCCTTAGGCGTCTTTAATGGGGGTGCCGCGTGGTCGTTGTTGGCCTTAGCAAATGTGTGCTTATGCGTAATTGAATATTTTATGGGCTGAAGTAAATTTAGTGCGCACGCTCTATTGATTTCTCTTTCCTAGACTTTTCTTCAGTTAGACCCTAACTTCATTCAAAACATTGAAAAAACATTTCCATGTTTGTCTTTGAAGAGAGTCAACATTTGCATTCACGTCTCGCCTTTTCAGTTTACTCACGTGTTTATCGTTTGCATTTATCTGTTGACTGTTTTTATTCCACGGTTGACATTTACCCTCTGTTTCAACAAGCTCGTAGTTTTCCGGATGAGTTTCTTTCATTCGCCATACGAGTGCTCACGTTACATTACCTCCATTCAGGCTGAGATAGCTTCACTTAGTTTCCTCTTTTTCAGTGCAGACGGGTTAATTTCTGCATCTTTATTATTCGAGTGGACGTTGTATGGGTGTATGTTGTATGGTCTAGTCTGTCTGGTAGCGTAGATTGTGTGGCGAAAAGCAAACTTGAATTGTTGGGTAGCCGCGTGGAGGTAATGAACGCACGGGTGGGGCATGCCGTGCAGCTGGAGGCGAGGCGTCTGGTTCGAGCGAGAGGCACGCTCGAGGTGGGGGCTCGGAGGAAGGCCCCCTAGGACGGGCGGCGGGGGGGCGCAACGCGTCCTTGTATGCACAGCGCCGCTTCCGCATTCGTTAATGCAAAAGCGGGTACAGACTTCAGGTGTACATTTTCAGTGCTTGTGTGCTTTATACTCGATGTTGGTTGAGGCATGTATCTTTGTGCAATGCAGGGCGTTAGTTCTCATTACGTTTTATCTCGTCTCCGCTTCGATAGACTTTCTGGGCTTACAAGCTAAAATGCATACCTTAAATAAACTTATATTAACCTACTCCTGCTAGTTAATAACCCGTTAAGGACTGATCATTAAAAAATAAAATAGAATCACAAAGTAATTCATACCTCCTTTTAGCAGAAAGGAATGAAAATGATTTCATTCCTTTCTGCTAACACAAAACGAATAACCCGCGGCTTAACAATTCATTACTGCATTCGTTCATTTCAGCTTCATTAAAATCGCATTAGGATTAATTTTTCTCGTCCCCGTTTTAATTCGCAGTTTGCTAAGGGGATTCGCTGGACGGATGCAATCACCCCACTGTCAATATTTGCTGTGTTTTACCTGCGCCCGTGCTTTACTCTACTACCAAGATTAACTGATAGATTTTTTTCTGTAGAGCCTATGATTAATTCCGATATTAAATGGCGATGTTCTTCCAAACTAAGGGTGTCACACGTGTCGTAAATAATGATTAAATCACGATTGGTTATGATTGCAACGCCGTCGCTCGCTTCGGATTTCAGCCAAACCCTACGTTACACTAATAAAAGTGTGACGCAATGTTCCGTAATAACTGAACGCCGTTGATGGCTTGTTTGTAAATAATTAAACCTCGCACTATACACGACTTTAATAATGTTTACGATTCGATTATGAACTGTATATAGACTCGAATGTTTGTGCTGAATGCGTATGGGGAAGAAACTTTTTTTAAATTTCTAACTAAATCATTTGGACACACACATATATATGTACATCGTTTAAAACAATGGTCCGTCAAAACGAACTGTAAATTGATATTTTTCTCAAACCGATGCACCGAAGCCTCACGATACATTCGCATGCGATACTCGCGACCCCTGCCAACGAATATCTACAATATTATTAATTCAGGCATATTAATAAAAGGTGTCATGTTACGACCACACTGATGTCGCAGGAAGCATGGTCCGATGAGCGACTCCAACGAAAATAATACATCACTCGATCCCGAATTGCATCGATTTTTTACTAAGATCGATTCCTTTTTTCAATCCGTGTGTCTGATTTTATCGTGTTTGTAAATATTATATTACGAACATTTAGTTCGAATATTTTGACCTTCTTTAATATGTTTCATTTGCGACAAGGACATGTGAAGGTAGATATGAAGGTTAGAATTTAGAAGCAGTCAATGTTTTACAGCCAATAAAATATGATCACCTTCCAAATGGCGACGACAACTCGCTGCGAAGTATCCACTGCTCGGTGCTCAATCATCGTTAATCCGACTCTCCCTTTATGATCGTACTCAGATATTTTGATAAAAAATATTTACCTGTATTACCTACTAGCCAAATTCAAGACTGTGCCGTATAAATTTATCACGTTTATTTCAAAGAGAGATATTGTTTAGCGGAGTCTATTTGTTTTCTCTAATGAACATAAATGCATACTTCTACGAAAGTTTTGACTTACAAAATTTTTTAATAAGTTTTTTAATTGGTCGTGTTGTGTCGGCCCGGGCTTTAGAATGGAATCACCCGACTAAGAGATTAAAACCACTATCAAAAGCTCTGAGGAATTACACCACATCCAAAATAGTGGACTCGCCAACCCGCTTAGTAAGCAACTTTATGCACAAGACAATGTGCATAACGAGACCCATGTCCAGCAGTAGACTATAATACCATATATATATATATATATATATATATATATGGTATGGTATATATATATAGTACCTATATATATTAGCGTATGTTTTAAAATAGTGTTTCTTGATAAGTATTAATTTACTACGTGTTAATTTTGACACGCCATTCAGCATTTGAGGCAGGATTATTACAAAATTATTTTTGGAGAGTAATTTAAAAAGTTAAAATGTCTAAAATGAGTGCAGCCGGGGGCTTCCAATATCGGGAATCGAACATTTCACGGTCGGTAAGTTCAGCCGTAGCGATACGGATATAATAACCAGTGGAATGGTAACTATAAAGAGAGATTGTATTTTTTTACTAACATCATAAGAACTCGGAATGTCCGATCGGCCCTTTGATCGTTTTGATAAAACTGCTTGCTATTTTCTTTTTTCATAAAAATTTTCTTTGTCTGCTACCTTTATTGGAGTTATAAGTTTGAAACGTACGATGCGAACTGCAGTTTATTTCTGAATGAATTTTAGTTGTTTTTTCATCAATTTGTATAATAATACAGCACCTTTGACCTGTATAGTTATAATATAATAATGAAAAAGCTAGTCAATTATTTCGTTATATGGGATTCGTAGAATAACATTAGATAAGTATATGTACCTAATAGAACACACAGCGGCTGGTATACGGTTCACTTGCTAAGTAAGTGGCTATCGCAGACTGCAAACATAGGCTACAGCAAAGGGGCTGGCGGAAACGCTACCTGGACGCTACATAATGTTTTATCTCTACTCGATCGTGTCTCTTACCACTGTTTCGTCATACATGTGCCACATAATGATATTGCTAGACATAGTTTGTGATATAGACTAGACTAGATACTCGTATAGTGAGTTTGTTATTGACCAATATTTGCATGCTAATAAAGGCTGGATATAGCAGGACATTTAATTAAAATTTAACAACTATTGTTACTTATATTCCACGAATAAATAATTCAATATTTGCCATTTAGCGCTAAAATAATATATGTAAATTCAATAGCATACAAGAAAAAAATTTGTACGAAAAGAATACATTTACATTAACATCATTTTTGTTTTTTTTTTTATGGAAAGGAAACAAGCAGTCATCCGTATGTGGATACCATAGATCCGTATTACATCTCTAATTTTTATTCATTTTATTTTATTTTTATATAATACTATATATACATATTATTTGTGTGTATTTAATTTCATCTTTTTATTCAATTTTATAAAACGTTTTTTGACAAAAGTTATTTAGTGTCCTCTACCTATCCGATTCAAGAATAGTAGAAGATATTTCATATTTATTCAAATTTAAATGCAGTTTAGTGTAATACATTACAGTCATACACGCAAGTGTTAATTGAAAATATGACACGTTATCAGTGAAGGTCAACCGCGGCTCATAACTTAAGGTTTCCCCTGGCCTGGCAGAAACAATAATCCTTATAATTTTGAGGAAAATGTTTATCTCATGCGGCACCCGCCCCATAAATATCGTGCTCTCCCAAATAAAACAGAGTAAATAGATAAAAAAACTAAACGCTTGTTGGCGACTGTACAGGGACACTGGCGTGGACAGTTTGACAAATGTTTCCGTGTAATATAGGGGACATCAAAAGTATTTATTTCTAAAATATTATCTGCCAATACGCGAAATATCTATTCATGTAGTTTAAAAATATACATAAACAGTACCTCTATAAGCATTCCTAAACACCGTTTTTAAATACCCTTAAGCAAAGACTAAGTGAAGATCTCTTTAGAAATTATCGCGTGCGCATGGCTCACACATAAAACGTAAATTTAATAATCAAATTAGAATTGGGATTTAATTGCATTACAAAGTCTGGTTTTAAATGAGCAATTTTAAAGAGTAATTAAGATGCAATTATCACTTTTACCGTATAAATTGTATTGAGACATCATACACCTTTCTTGTTCTCCAACCAAAGAAGATAGATAGAAAGATTATTTATTGTACAAGAAAATATACAGAAACCTTATTGCTAAAGCGATATCTAGCAGGGCAACTTTTGGGTTGTAAGGAGAAATCTCTAGACGAATTGAAGTTATTTAGTCTCTAACTTTAACGAATATAAGAGAATTGTTTCAATTCAATGTTTTCCTATTGGCAAAGAGAACCAAAGGAAATACGAAACGAGCACAAAAACAATGCAGAACAAACTAAGTGACAAATAAACATACGTCACTGCGATAACAGCCGCATCTTATCTTGCAAATCGTATTTCATACACATCTATCGGAAAGCCATTGCGACTGTCTGATTTTATTCTAGGCAATTTATTTTCAATAAAGAACTATAAAAAGACTTATCTAAATCGGTCGGGTGCCAGTGAGAGGGGAGCAGCTGTCATAAAAGTCGATTCTTATTTACGGCGCACTACAGAAGTGGGAGAGCGAAAACTATCGCGAGGATACGACGCTACTGGCGCTTAGGATTAACTTTCCCGATTAATTACTTACTGTGGTTTTTAACTGTTCCAACATGCAAAATAACATTAATTGGAGAATTGGCCAATAGTGTAACAACTTGATTTGTGCTACCAGCAACCCGTAGCAAAAGATGCTACGATGTATGACGTAGCAGTTGCTACGCCCCGTGACCTGCCTATAGATTGTTACGTTTTCAAAATGAAAGAACAGTGTCCCGAGTGTTTCTATCTTTTGGAAACGTTACCTTGTTCGCGTCTACTGTTGTTTCTATGTGCAGACTAAGATACGTATGCTGGAGACGCTATTTGATTCTCTATACAGTAAAAGTATTTGACGCAAACGTTTTGACTTTTATTTATTATTTGTATTTTATTATTATTTTATTTATTATTTGACTTTTATTTGTAAAAAAATGTTAGATACCTACTTACTATTATTATTTTGAACTTGACCTACATAGATTACGTAAGTATTGCAAAAAAATAATTTTAATAAATAATAAATGAAAAGAAGAAAACATATTATGTAAGTATAGAAAATAAATGCCGGTTATAATGTTGGCTCCAAAGCAATAAGTGCATCCGTATCCGCGAGGGGTGATCCATCGCGACCCAGTGGCAACACCTAAGATAGCTATTACACATTACACACAAAGAACTCTATCGAAAATAAAAACCATTCTCCAAAAATATGTTTTACTTTTGTCGTACATTTTTATTATTATTTTCTAAATATGTATAATGATTAAACATAGTTTTCCAAAATAATATTATATTAAATTATATTCATCCTTTGTTAATATAAGAGGAATATAATTATTCATTTGTGAGGAGCTAAATAGGAAAAAAACGTTTTGTTGTAGGTGCATATATAAAAATAATTTGGGTAAATTAAAAACAACTGTGACATTTTGGTACTTAATCTAGTCACAATTTTCAAATAGCTGATACCTAATACCTAAATACCTAAGGTATTCAATACCTAAGGAGTGGTTTTAGAAGCAGAAGCAGTGTAGTGAGAAACTAAATACAAAATTTAACCCCGCCTGTGCAGCGGTTGCTTTTCCGACAAATTTTCGATGCCGCGAGGTCAGTCCTCCGTTGAAATAAATATAAGCTTTCTCCGCTAACTTTTAGATTCAAATTATCTCACATGGTATGGCGATTGGTGTTGGTAGGCACACTTTCGTTGCATTTTCGGATTTGCAATTTTTACTAACGAGTAGCATATAAACAAATAATTGGACTGACAACTGGCAGGCTTAGACGAGTCTTAAATGAAGATTACGTTACGAAAACGCAACGTTGAATGCCCTCCAGCTATGTGGAACGACGACTTGAAGTTTGCCGGTAGTGCCTGAACGAGAAGAACGAAAGATCGTGTGAGGTGAAATTCCTATATCCAGCAGTGGTGAGACATGGGCTTATGCTATAGTACTAAGAAGTAAACCTTCTGTATATTATTTCTGTTAGCCACTCTGTGGAAAAAACTATCTTGTATTCCTTTATTCTTTTTTCTCCGAGTACGATAACTTTAATAAAGAAGATGAAGCAATGTTCTAGTTATTAAACAAAAAATATCCACGTCCTATTAAATTATTGATATAAAGATGTAAAGTCGGGGTTTAGCTCGAAGCCATTAGCAACAAGTAATGTTACACAAATCCCTCTCTTATACTTGAGCCATCTAATTATGAGCACTAAAACCGTAATATCGATGTGTAATCTGTTATCTTTAGACATTTATCGATATCTCCTGATAGGCGCTTGTGTATAGTGATGATACGAGGAATTAAAAATGTAAATATGCATAATTTATACGTGTCAGTATTATCATGTACGGAGTATATAGTGGATCGATATCATTTGCAATTAATTAGTATTCGTACTCACTACTACTCCATATATGAAATAGTGAATACCAATGCTGCCAACCACCTAGGTGTATCTATTTATTATTTGAGTCACATTCGCGAAATCGTTGGTTCAAACTTTGAATATTTTCACTTAAAGACGTAGGGTAGACAAAAAAATCGGTCTACCCTCAGTCTTGCTAAATGATTCTGCTGCCCACAATAAACTTGCTTTTGTATATGTATCACTACACATTCATAAATCTGAATACGACACTTATTTGTTTCACTTTGCAAAGTTCAATTTAGATCCTACGTACCTACAGTAACAGCTCAACCTATACCCATCGACACCTTACTGTTTCGGTAGTGAGCGAGATATGCCAGAACCCATTCCCGTCCCATCCTATCCCTCCCCATTTTTCCAATCCATTCCTTAATCTGCAAAGGTAGATAGCGCATCCGGGGGCGTGCCAACGTTTGTCATTCTGGGCTGATGTTGGCATGTATCGCGGATGTCTATGGACGACAGTATCCACTTATCATAAGGTGGACTGTATGCTCGTTTGCCGCGTTTTTCTATAAAAAAAACCAAACGAATGCAGCGAATTATAAGAAAGGAATCACAATAGATCAGCTAATCACAATAGATACAAGATTTTGTTGATTCCTAGAGAGTCCCTTATTATCAATGATAATAATATGTACCAATCTTACTTCTATTATTTATGCATCACATTTTCTAAATCACAAAATAGATCACATTTAACAATTTAAATTTGTATCGCATGCGGACTCATTTACATGTTATTCGAGCAACAAACCCTAGGGGACCGTATCAAACCATTTATGAGTGGGAAGTAAGTATTAAAGAAAAGGAAACTCGATAGATATAAAAAGATACGTAGGTAAGTATAATAATAACAAGAAAAGAAGCCGCGTGCAAGAAAACGGCTCGCGGCGAATAAACCCCGCGGAAAGCGGCATTGTTCCGCGACTTTTTAACGGAACAAAATGAACGAGGGGAAAGAAATCGGATGAAAATATGAAAAGAATACACGTTATGTACGCAGACGTGAAACGAAACGTCAGAGATCGCTCTCAGTCGTGCCGCGGCGGTCCGCAAATATAATTTGCATAGTCAAGTAGTCCAACTTTTGTCTGCAGCGGATGTTCGCAACCATATTCGTTCTTTTTAACCACACTCCCATTCTGTATTGGGCTGGGCTTTTATTGCATTTTTCCCCTTTGAACGGATTCCTTCAATATTTCGGTGGTTCGTTTTTATTCATACGCTCGGTCATCGAATTGTTTCGCTTCATATCACACGGTTTGTTGCTTTCCGTTAATTCCGTTTTGTTGTTACAATGCTATTTTTAACGTGAATGCAATTTATTAATTTCAACTATTTTCCATTTACCACAGACTATTAATAGTATTACAAGGTATTTTTATATTGTTTTATATTGATATTATTATATTATTATTATTGATAGTTTTATATTGATATTATTAAGAGAGGCAATTAAGCATAACTACTTAATTAGAAGTTGAAAATATACATAAATTTACTACTAAAAATGTATTTACTATTTATTTTAGGAATTGTACTAACTATATTTATTAACTGCTGTTCGCAGCTTCGGCACGTCGTATTAAAATTAATACATATACTAACTGTTATTAATCCATTCCACTAACCACACATGTGCCAAATTTGATATCAATTTATTGAAGTATTGCAGAATTATTTGGTAGCAAACAAACCAATTTTTGAATTTATAGTATTAATAAGGATTCTATGAAAATCATTAGTAACATCTTAATTAAAGAAAAAATATAAATAGTGTGCTAACAACTTCAATGGCAATTGAATATTCACTAAGTTCAAAGCATCCGAACAAAATATGTAGCACAATAGCACGATTAACATAATATCATACTCACTCGAGTGCTTTAAAATTAGAACTACCGATGGCCATAAAGGCGATAACAAAAGATTAAAACTTTTTGTTCAGCCAGCATCTGCAGCGAATCGAATGAAATAATCGATTGAAGAATTATTACGATTCATCGTTGGCTATGAGTGAGGAAGCAATAGGTCGGATTACGGATCAGAAAGCGGCGCCGACAAGCCGTAGACAAACATTGACTCGTAGAAACAATGAGCTCCGAACGTTAGCGCTGCCGGTGGATCAGACGTGGGAAGACGTTGATTGACATATCGAATTCATTTGAAAATTGATAAGTCAAATAAAACGAACGTTCGGTGGCCCCATAAAAATGTTGACCAATTTCGCTTTTGATTCCTTTGAATGAACAGATAGTGATTAAGTTCCAAATATAAATTGATAAATTTACAAGCGAAAATCGCTCTTATATTTTAGATATGTCAAATGGAAGCTAAACGTTGAAGTGCTCGACATTATCATTGGCCGCCTGCCTTGATATAGGTGCCGTATAATATATCAGAAAGTAATACTTATGTCTTAAATTAACAAGTAATTATTTACACATTTTAGCTAATTAATAATCATTTACGCGTTAATAGACAAGAAAGGTGAGATGAAAAGGTCCTAAAATAAGCGTCATTGGGGTGAGAAAGTGTTTTTGAGAGGTGTTAGACCGAATCGGTGCTTCGGACTCGGTGGTCCGACGAATTTTCCACTGAACGGATCTTTGGTCGCGAACCTTTGTATTGACGAGAAATTTACTGAAAAAGGACCTTTCCATCCCGACTTTGTTAACGTAATTATGTACGGTCATGTAAATAATATACCATTTGACATTTTATGGTTCAGTTCATGACGCTGGTTAAATCTCTCCGATAATAATAAAAGAGATTTACACGTGCGTGTCAATTTTTTAAGCAATTAGTATGAAATTATTTTGAATCTAAGTATATACCTAATCAATTCTCGGACATGCGGGATTCCTGACGTAGTTTTTTTCACCTCCGACCTAGGGATAATATAAAAATCCGTACTTTAATAGATACTCAATGGTACGGGTGGGATTTTTATCTTACGACCTCACGAATGAGCATCGACATTAGATACCGCACCACATGTCCGAGAATTAATTGATGATTGATCCAGCAATCCGCACAGGGCCCCCACTATGGGTTATGGCCCGAAACCCCCTCATAATTACTAGTGGAGGTTGTGCTCTGCAGTGAATCGTTATCGATATAATGAAATCTGCATCTCTTCTCATTGCTTTAAGATGACCAACTATAACCTTCCTCCCTAGGTTACCTATTTTAATAAGAACATGACAACAACTAATTTGATCGGTGAACTAAAACAAAACCATCCATAATGTCCGTAAAAAGTGAATTACGAGCAAAAACATAGCGAATTTAAATAAAAACGCGATGTTCCGATCGGTACGTTATTACCGGCTCGTGTCGGAGGTCGGAAGACAAATGATGCATAGGAGTCGATCGCTAGGACCTTGGAGTTCATTAGCAACAACATTAATTACTAGCAAATATTTCATACTTTCTTTCAATCAATCAAGAGCTTCAGTTTGAATTATGATGTTAGAAATATATAAATTAAACACGTACTAAGTAAAGACATTACAATATTTCTTACAGCGTAATTAAAGTCAAACAAGCAAAATGAATACACTTCATAGAGAATAAGCATGATGTCAACATTAAAAGGACGACATTCAACTACAATAACGGATATTGTAAATGCCATATAAAATGTGATTGCCACGTTCAGTGGTAATGTTTACTGAACAGCAGTCGCATTTAGAAAATGAAAAATAGAAAAAAGATAATTATCCCTCGTAAACATTGCAATTCTCGATTCATCACTCATTCTGGCGGCATACTTAACATCCGGCTCGAAGGACCACAAAACGATGTACTGTCCGGGACAGTGCATAATATGACAACAAGTTTGTTGTCTAAGAATAGAAAATAAAGACGTAAGACAAGTATGCTAGAGTTTAATAATTACGTCACTTAAGAATAACGCGGAATGAACTTGATGTGGGGATGGTTGTTTGCGTACTGACTGAAATGCGCCACGGTAATGTAAAATGCATACAAAGCAAATGTACGTGCTTTGCACTGTACAGGTGGAGCGTTATATTTGATATTATTTTGTTATTCATGCTGTTTCGATAAAGCGAACGAGTTATCTCCATCGGTATCGCGCGTCGACTTCAATACCGTATCCTGTAGAAACAGAGGACAGATCGTGATTTCACACCACGGTCCATGTTATACGTTAAAGCGAATCAAAAACTATACAAAAGTTTCCATAATGAGCGAAAAAGTTATAATTCGGTACTTGACAGTATTTTTAGATAAAAATAAGGTTTTATCAAAATGATAGATTAGATGTTAAAAAGTCATATTTCAAGGTCTATTGACTTTTTATAGTCATATTTTTTTAGAAATTCAATAATAAAAATAAAGTTTTTGAACTGTTTGTCACGTGACTACGAACGCCAATCACGATGCGTGACGTCATAGTTCTTGTTTACATGTCGCCGCTAATAAAGTACCAAGTGTTTTTTCGTAGTTATTTTGTTGGTGTTTAAGGAATTTTGTGGTGTTTTGTGGTTGCAAAAGAGTGTTATAATGGACAACAATTATGGAAAAGGATTACATAAAAGCAGACAGTGCAAATCTGCCCAAAATCGACGTTCTTATGGTGGGAAGTTTTTTTGCGACGAACTCCGACTTTTGTTCTGCAGAATTTAGAAATGTAAAAACATCAGTGTAAGTACTAATCATTACATATTATTATGTCAAAGGATTATTTATGTAAACAATAGATTACATTTTCTTTGTGCCTTTTTAACACCTGATGTCGAAATATCTATTTTCTTGAAAGGCGAAGTAGAGACGTTTGTAAATGTTGATTTTAACGGTGAAGTTGCAATATTCATCGTACTGATATAAGATTGCGTTTGTTTACTTCTGTATTGTTTGTATATAGACACTTGAATCGATTTATCAACTTGCGTAGACTGCATTGCGCTAAATTGTGTACACTGGTCTTCTTCCATTTGGTTTGCGGTACCTTGTATTTCAGATGGACTTACTTGGCCTTCTACTTGTTGTGAATCTGTAAATTCACCATATTATTGATATTTGTATAGGTAATATACCGTGTCACCGTGTTAATTTTTATACAATATGAACATTTTTTATGAAATATTTATTATCGCAAGCATACCTGTCGCAATATCAGTTATCTCTTTTTTTTTAGCATCATTTAACGCCTCTTCAACTAATGCTATTCTTTGCCTTTTAATGATAACAGCCCTCGTAGTGATTGCAGCTGTCCGCTTTCTTCTATCTGGCTGGCATTCGAACCTTGAGGGTACACATCCCTCTTTCATTTTGATTTGTTTAACTGAGCCCATCAAACGGTACCTGGTGTAATTTTCCATGTCGTTGGGTAGCTAAAAATATTAGAACGCACTTTACGAAATAACTTTGAATGATTGTTTCTTGACAAATATTATAACCTCAACAATATTATAACCTCAATGTCTATGGTAAATATTATAATCTCAACGAAATAACATTTCCATATAACAATTTTTTTGTATATATAATATGCAAACTACTTAGATAAACAAATAATACTTACATCAAAGTGATCTTCACAAAAGTAAAGAATGGATTTCAACGATATGTCAGATAGATTTCTTCTTGCAAGTAGCAACCACTTTCTTCGAATTTTCGGTTGTTTTGGCGCATGAATGAATAATTTAGTGGGTGTACTTATTGTAGTATTTGTACACAGAGGGACTGCACAGCACTTATAATATGTAGGATTCATGATGTTTAAAAATTAGAAAGAAAACCCGTAAAGCGATTCAACTTACATATACAAAATCGTTTGTTTATAGAACTATGACGTCACCAACATGGCGTCACGACAGAGTGCCGTTTTCGCGGGAAAATCGAAATTTGACTATAAAACTTCGATTTTATGTTAAACCTTGACTTCAATTTAATATACGCTTCAAGTTATAAACATATACACACATAATCTTTCATTTTAAATCAATTCAAAAAAATTGTCAAGTACCGAATAGTAGGACAATAAATTCATTCTATGGGAAATAGATCTCGTAATAGTTTAAATATTTATTGCAAGTTGCGACTCTAGCAATCGGAAAGGAATTTATACAAAGCGTCTATCGTTCGTTCTCAATGTAAGAAACTGATATCTTAATTTTTCATATCGCGATTGCGGTTATTATATTATATCTGGCTTATTATTACGCTTATATCTTGTATCTGTGACCATTCCGATTGCCCTATCCTGTCGGAGGCAGGGCCTCCAGCGGCTATCAACACGTGCATCGACTCAATCATTCGTCAATTGAACATCAGAAAGAAAAAGATGGAAATATTGCAACTCGTCACGAACGAGGGAGAAATCACATCGATGCGTCGAAGATCAAACGATTATCGGCGTACTAATACCAAAACGAAAGGTGGTAACTGCGGCGAATCGAAAAGAATCCTTGGACTTGGTATTTTAAGATTGAAAGGAAAGGCTAGTAATGTGTCGGGAGAGTGAAAGGGACAGATGTCTCGTGGTTTTCAGTTTTGTTGTTGATGTGAACATGCATATGTATGGTTTGGATCTGGAGAAGTATGGCGCAGGGCGCATGTTCCGAACCGTTTATTTAGTTGGAGTTTTGTTTTATTCCGCGTACCGGTATTCGAAGTAATTGTCGTTTCGATACGGTACGCGCGAGGAAGAATTTCTTACTATTTAGTTAATATAAATGATATAGTTTATATACCTACAATGGTATTTAGATTGCGTTTAGCACATAATTAAAGGAAAAAGATGAACATTCCTCATTTCCGGTTGACATTTATACTAAAATGAAATTCTAAGGTCTTATAATAACAAATAAATTCATACAACTTTTGTATTCATGTTTGGAAATAATTTTAAACAAACATAACGCTATATTTTTGTGTGTTCCATAGTGATGTACCAGAAGCGGCTAAAGAAGGAAAGAAAACAGCGCCAGCAGGTGCAGGAGCAGCTGGAGATGGAACTGAAGCGACGGCAGAAGATCGAGGACGCGCTCAAGCAGTCAGGAGCGCCTGCAGAGATACTCAGAATTGTTACTGGTTAGTATGATTGATTAAAATTTATCCACTATGTGTAAAGCTAGCGTCCTGCAATTAACTACCACAAGCAGTTAGAAATTAGAAAAAAACGACGACAAATAGTCTCGACGCAACTGGAAGATATAACATAATTGTCAATCAGTGGTATAGTAAACTTATTTAAAAGTTTTCTGTAAAAATGCGTCAGAAATTATTTAAAAGGCACGACAGCAGATATACAATAGCAGATATAACAGTATTAATGTATTTACACTTTATTCTTTTAACATAATCCGGACTTAATACTGTAAAGTATTTTCTTCCAGCCAATCTTAGAGCTATTTATTGATTGTATGGTAGGTGTAAGTGAAACAACAGTATCTGCAAAGCAAAGAATAATCGAACTAAATTTAACCAATCAGTATCCTGACACGCTGATCTGTAGTATCGCAGATGTTCATCATCTTAGACGGGAACATACTTCATATGTCTCCTGCTGCACATTGAAAACAGGACATCCACATAATATATTTTAGTAAATTTAAGTAAACCATAGCTGTAGAGTGCACTTCGATGCGTTTACCGCAACGAAGGTAGACTCTAAAGACGCTACATGGCTTAACATAACAACTTTAGGTACAATTTGTACAATGTACATGTCTTTTCAACAATTTGAATTTTATGTTCCATTGATCTATACAGTAGTTAATATTTCATAAGGGAAACCTGCCGTAAATTATTCTGGAAGGAATCCAAACATGTCGATATCTTCCCCACCAATATTAGTTCTAGCAACTATGATCATATGAACTTCTCAAACATGTCAAATTGTCAATGCCATCACCGACAGACTATTCAACAAGTATCAACATGAAGTGCGCGATATATGCCCCTGACATGTTAACTTTCCGTCTGTCAAACTATCTCTGGATTATCTTAAACTAGCGGCTTTGAATCGTCTCCATTTCTGAACGAGTTTTGACTTTGTGTGTTCTATTTTAGGCTCTATTTCGAGACATGGTTCCGCTGACTTGTGACTTTATTAATAGTGAAGTGAGCGTGGAGTGCGTGACGTAAGAAGGGCGGGTAAACGCTGGTGAAGGCTTGTACTAATCTCCGTGTCAGGAAATCGTTTCGCAGGCCATTTGAAACGGGGGTTCGGGTGCTCAACTAACACGCATTCGAGTTCAATTTCTTGCATAATCGCTGTTCACTACAACATTTATAGGCTGTCCATCAGACCGACTGCAGCCATAAACAATGCTTAAAATATACTACTTTGTCTACTTACTATATACTTATTTTACTATATATACTATATACTTACTATATATCTATATACTTACTTTGTCACTATATATACTTACGCCTGTCCCATTATTATTGCAATGTATCGTTAATTTAACGAGACTATTAAATAGAGTGTTAAGAGCTTCATTGCCCTCATCTTGCAATATTATAAAATTAAAGGTATAGGATTAAAATTGATCAGTATTTGATTGAAGATTACTTTTGAATAAGGATCGAAAGTAATCAGTGCTCTTCTAATATTTTCTACTAACTCTAATATTTATAGCAGATCAAAATAACCTTCTATTTATTTTTCTATTTTGTGTAAATTTTATTATTTTTTGTAAATTTCACAATGACGAGGAAGAGAGAGAGATGCCATAGAAACTAGTCAAAGCATCCATAAACACTCAAAATTGACAACAATTCATTAACACTGTCAAGCCCTAAATTGTTCGACAAAGTCATAGCAGCCTCCTACTTACGCCACTTAAAAAGAAATTATAGGAAATTGTTGGAGAACAGAAAATAATTATTGGATATTATAATTTTTCCAAGTATTTGAACTCCACATAATCAACTTTTTCTTTACAGAGAACCTGACACCTTCAACGCAGGAGACGCCCCGGTCGGAGCGCGAGAATGGCTCGGAGAGCAAACCCCCGAGCACAGAGCCACCGGCCGCATCGCCCCCCTTCCAGCGAGACCCCCCGCGCACGCCTGATAAACCACAGTGGAACTATCCGCCGCCGCCCGTGGACATCATGAGCGGGGGCGCCGCCTTCTGGCAGAACTACTCTGGTACATATCTATAACCGTAACATGACATGACCCTCCTGATGTACATTGCCAGTGCATAAGGGATGTATGGCCCTATAGGTTGGTTAGTCCTCTGTTTTAAAGGTGGTATAAACTCAGGGCTTGTGGTAGCTTCCTTGAAGAACCCCATATCGTAGCGTAATAGAAAGACCTCTTGAGGCAGTTCGTTGCACAGCCTATGTGTTCACTGTATAAAATTATTTTTGTCCCAACCATTACCTGACACCTCCGTATCCAGGAAATGCGGCTGAACCCCACTTCTGTGACGGAAGGTGCGGTTGTAGAATTTCACCGTATAATGTATAGATTACAATAGAACCAATGTTTATCAAAATACTGATCAGTATTTTTAGTTTGTTGCAAAGGTTTGAAAGCATTAAAAATGACTCGTTAAACTTCATGACCACCTTGTGATTTCGTATACGTGTAAGTATAAATATACGATTCTTAAAAACTGTAATCGTAAATTAACATTCAAATCGCGTTATTGAATCTCGGCCCGAGTTGATGCGTTCGCGGAAAGGTTTCCACATCGATTGAAAAAGGGTCCCTTTAAAAATTCCTACATATGAAATTTATATCCATCATATCTCATACCGTACGCGAATCGAAAATTTCAAGTATTCAAAATCACAAAATAAACGGTACACGCATTCCCATATTTGTAGGGAGGGATTCTGAAATGAGTTATTTGTTCTTATTTTTTATTTTTATTTTGAAATCTTCAGGTAAGTACTTGTATCATTGGTTTGTATCATCATAATGAAATTATTTAAATAAATCACTTTAAAGTTTCAAAATTAAAAAAAAATATTTTGTGTAAAAATAATTTTGAGGTTATTAGGAATACATAATGAATTATGTATTCGATAGATGCTAAAACATAGGACTACTTAGGCGATTTTTTTTAATTGATAGGTTTTATGCCACATATTAAAATATTAATATTCCTGATGATGTTTTCCTTCACCGCCTAGCTAGTGATAATTGAAAAATAAATACTTCAGTAAGTAGTTAAATGGTTACTAAAACTTAACTAACAGGGAGTCTATATAGGAGAATCTAAACTCAACTCACATTCGTGAAATTGCTTATTCCAACTTTTGTCCGTACTACTCAGTTTTATCACATTTCTACCGACAAACCTTTTTAGTAAATAAAATTAATCTTCTTAAATCAAGCTTCTTTAATCACAATTTTAATTAAGTATAACACAAAAGTATGGAGAACACTACAGTACGAAGAGTATAGAGAAAGTATTTCCACATGCAATAAACATGTAGTTACCCAACAAAAAATGGACATCTCATCCGCATATTGGCGATTCAAACCCATAGTTTTTTTTTTCATTCATATCCGCTTTGTGGAAAGCCCAGAAATTTCATTAAAAATGCACGGGCCGCTGTCGAGTATGGAATACTATTGTGCATTACGCCCTCGCTTGGTAACTTTGACGGATATTTTGTAACATAGACTGGGATTTATCTGAATTCAATTGAATTAAAACGATCTTATGTGCTTTCCAAAATTTATTAAAGATTTATGTTAGAGTAAATTAAATTGTTGTCTGTAAATCGTTATATGAAATGTGCTACTTAATTATAATTTAAGTGAGAAATTTTAAACAATCTTAATATATTCATAAAGAAAAAATAAGTTCCCGAACATTTTTTTATTGTTACCTGAACACAGTCAACGAATATGGATAAAACTATGAATATCAATGAAAAGAAAATCACGTGACCCACACGGTAGACGGTTTGTGGATGAACTGACTTACAAGAGCCCTTTCATTTACCAAAATATAATTATACATTCTTTATAATTATTTCAAAAAATGTGTGTAAACAGTCCCTAAATGGCACCTGAAATAGGAAAAGGGTTGAAAACGCAAGCGAGTACGAGCAGAGTGTAACATTGATACGGATTTAATAATTTCCTGTGTTTTGCCGAAGAGTGCCTTTTGCCGACAGACTGCTGTTCAAGTAGAAATTGCAACTAATTTAAGTGTCTAAACGCACGCGAACACGCGAATAAGTATTACTCGTAATTGTAACAGTAGTTAGAATAGAAGTTTTATTTACGTATGAACTTTGAATACTGACTTGAATTTGGTTAGAGTTCAGATAGCAAGCAGGTCGCGTCTTTCTACTCATATAAATTTAAAGGAAATAACTGTAAAGCTAAACAGAAAAGTATTATGCAAGAGGGTTGTAGATATAAAAGGTTGGCAACAGAAAAACACAAATTAAAATTTGGGGCCTTTCATCAACTTTCTTCAGTGCCGTCGGTAAAAAGAAAACATATTTTATTATTCGTAAATTAGAAAACTTTTACTACGCGTTCTTTACGATGAGCAGGACGAGTGAAGTAGCATAAAGGTCAAAAGTAAAATAATATAAAACAATGACAAGATTCTCTTAAGAGTTTGCAATCTAATTTATAACTACCTATTTCATAAACATCAATAAGTAGTCGCTAGAGATTTATGTAAATTTTGTTTATGAAAATGTCATAATAATACAATTTGTGGCGCATGCCGTTGAAATGGATAAGCCAACTGATGTTAAGTAATATAAAGTTGAAAAATTAATAAAGAGGGAACTTGTGCCGGCTACTTTATAGGTGAGCTTGTAAAATGAATGGAAATAAAATTGTACCGCACAGGTGCGCTCGAAACCTTTGACGATATTAACTTTTTGTTTATGCTCAAGATTACTTGAGCATTGGGTACAGCCGCAGCATTGTACCCAACGTTGTCATGAACTCGTTCTCTTGCAGAACTTTGCTCTTAGAAAATATTGAATAATTAACTTTTATTTTTAAACAAATTATGCTTTTGTATTTAATGCCTTTGTGTACATTATGACTTAGTAAATTGTACGAAGTGAACTATATCAGAGTCACGAAGGTAGACTCCTTGAAGACAAACTAAAATAAATCAAAAACCAAAGAATTTCTGGTAATAGAAAAGCAATCCAATCTGTTTCATTCGTCACGCTCCAATATAGTCAGCAACAGTAGCGGGTCACCCCAATCAGTATCTATATATTTGTAAGAATTGTATTGTGATCAGTGTAACGGTCGAAGGACCTTCTAAATTTACCTGAATCGGTAGTGCAGATAATCACCCCTTTGTTCACAACCTTCTCAAATTTCCAACCGAAAAATTAATCAACTCAGATTTTTTTAACAATAATTAATTCGCGTTAAAAACAAAGGTGTCGATTGCGTCAAAAATATTGTTAAAAATAATGAGAGAGCTGACTTTCTCCCTATTATTCTACAGAGATATTGAATGTCTAAAAATTCTAAGTTTTTCAGGCTAGTGTTTTACGAAATCTTGCAGCAAAAGATATTTATAAGCAATAAAAAGCCTCTTAGTGTACACGGAAAGTTTTTGTGCGTGGAAGTGAGAGAAACAATTTGTCGCCTAGACCGAGCGAGTACCGAAATCGTAATTTCTTGCTCGACCCTCTATTTAATTATAAAATCGATTCGTTTCTCTAGAAATTAACCGATGGCTTGATCCATTCAAACGGTTTTTCGGGTGATACTCGAAAAGAGATTATAGAGCGTTGTCATCAACAACGAGAAAAAGTCTCAACTGGAAATTCTCAAGAAATAATTATTGTCTTTTGTCTGAGGAACGTGTCTATCATTGTTTTGTGGCATCTTCCAAAGAACAGTTACACCTTGGTGACTATTTAATTACGTATGATAAGATCGATAAGACCTTTTGTTTTAAAAAGGTTCACTTCGTGTAAAAGCGAACTGGGTCGGCTGCTACACTGACTTTGCATTTTCTACCAAACTAATTTGTTGAATTAATCTGACTACGATTGAAGCACCCCATTTTTATTTAGAAAACGGTCGTCATTCAGGAAAAATCCTCGCGTCGGGCCTTCTTTATTTAATAACGTAATTAGGTCAAGTAATAAACAAAGGACAGACTGACAACGCAACAATTAACGGAAATTGAAAGTTTTACGAGACTTTTGAATTTAACAATTTCTTTCTACACGACAACAGAAATGTTTTACGCTTAAAAAAGTCTATTAATTTTTCGAGTGAAACTGTTCGATTATAGTTTATTATTATTATATCGATGATTGAACAAAAAAATGTTATTCTTGGCACCGATCATTTCATAAGAACTATTTTCGTGTTTGACGTTTTACTTTTGTTTCTATTTAAATAAATCGAATCACGTCCTCCTTGTGGAGTCCGTTTTTGTCATCCTATGACCATTCGATCAAAACGAAGCAGACGTAATAAGGTTTTTGTAAATGTTTTTGTATATTTACAATACTCCGTGAAAGTTAATGTCATTGTTGAATGATGTCACCGAGTTCCTTATTATTTGAAAGGCAGCTCTTATTATGATCCGATGTCGTTTTTATTATAGCCACATTACTGAAAGGAAACATTAAGGGCTAACTTGTTATTAGGCTAAGCGCTCAAGCATTACAGTTATTTCAAAGAACAAATAGATTATAGCTCTCAAAGGAACCGGCAATTCTGTTTTAGAAGCGGCAAATGCAAAAATATTACGTATTCAAACAGACCTAATGGGACATTTAGGGGTGGCAGCGAAGTGAAACGGCAAAGGCCGAAGCTTTTAAGTGTATAATATTTAATTGTGACGCCCTAGGCGTATAATCTCGCCCGGGATAATAGGTTTCTGTTTCGGGACAACCCTCGATGGGCGACACTTGTGAGTGTGATGCCCTGCAGCCAGCCTCCACTGAGACAAATCGGATTATAATTGAGTCTTTTTAACTGACGAATGTTTTCATGATAAAGTTTACACTCCCACTGCGACTTTAATGTATACATGTGGGAGTCCAAGCAAAAGGGGGTCCAGATAGGCGGTATTGTTTGTTATGGGCAGATCGGGAAACTAGAATAAATGTCTAACCATATGACGTAAAACGCAAGTTAAATTAAAGTTTCGGACATTAAAGTTTCATCTAAAAAAATACAGTTCCATTATATGTAATGGATGGTTATTGTAAAAATTTAAAATATTTCTCATGAATTTACGCATGACTTAGTAATACATTCACGTACTAGATATACTGCTGCTACAATGTACATTACGAATTATAACATAATTTTGTCAACAATACCGAGACATGCCAACTAGACATACCGACTGCTGGTATCTTTTCACTTCACATTTGTATCTAAAATATGTGTGTTAGAAGTGTTATATGTAGATGTTTGTGACATGAAATTGTAGGTACGCGACTGTAGAATAATATACAATTCAAATCAAGAAATGTCGTTATTTCACCCAACTTCAGAAAAATGTGAATAGCTCGGACTCTAGAAACCATATTTTTACTTGTATAAGTACAACAACGATGTTGTGAGATAGCGGGCCGCATGTTTTTAACCGTGGTTGGATTATAAATTTGGACATTCAAAGCATAAATTGTAGAACGAATGGCGGGAGAGAAATTGAATTCCCTGTTGAGAAAATGTTCCATCAAAGTAAGCAAAAAACGTGATTCCGTTTATATCTTTTATATCTCGTAAATTGCAGGAGGCGGCAAGCGTTGCATGAAATTGAATAAGCATATTTCACAAAATGTCGACGTTTTTGGAGACAATTGCCTTACCTCACCTACTCTTGCCCCTTCACGAACTTTGTCAATTTTCCTAAAATCTCATTACTGAATTTTCTGTGCTTGAGACGTATTTCATATTTTACTTTTCTTTCTTTGTCGACCTTGTTTATTATGATCGACCTACAACTATACTATTGTCACGTTCCATTATTAGGCTGCTTTTACAATGACAATTAAAGACAATAAGTTTAACTCTGAGACAAACAACCCCACGAGACACAATTTAATATCGCGCACAATGAACCAAGCACATGGTTTTTACTGAAGGGAATGTCAGATATTAAATTAGAAAGTTCTGTACGGATGTGAAGTCGCTGTACGTTTGATGTTAGATGGCTTTCCCCAAATACTAATGACATTTTCTGGGGTAATACAGCGACCGGTGTATGCTAACTTACCAGTTACTGCTTATTTTATTTCTTATATGAATATCGATGACTTTAAAAAGTACGCCTTTGTCTCTTTTATGATTGCAATTAAAACGTTATAAGTTTATTTTTTAGATACAGTGTGTTAAGGTCATTTAGCTATCATTGCCTTTTATTGACTTAATTTTCTTTCTTATTTGTCAACAGAATCCCTGGCCCAAGAGTTGGAGATGGAGCGCAAATCCCGCCAGCAGGCCATGGAACGTGACGTGAAAAGCCCACTGTCAGAACGCGCTGGATACTACAAGAACTCAGTGCTGTTTAGTTCAGCTACTTAGCTATCAAACGCCGGGGCTACAGACTACCCCGAAAATCAAGAATACGATAAAGAAATGGACGAAGCGAGAAAGCCTATGATCAGTGTTAAACCTGAGTTTAGGGAAAAGTAGGATCCAAAGAGAAGATTATTGGAATGGTTGCAGAATAGGGCATTACATCCCAATTTTGATTTACATAAAATAAAATGTAAAGTTACTTATAAATAACTTGAAACGTTCACATTTACGTGCTGCGGGTGTTCAGTTCTTAATGTTCATCTTATTGTTTATTCTATTAAAGTTTTCGATGTAATGGATCTCCATGAAGTTGTACTTCCTTTTATTGAGATTAAAAGTATTGTAAATATTGTTATTAAAGTCGAAGTAAGAAAAGAGGATTTCGTGTTGTTAAAGCGAGGTCTCATAAACTCTTCTTCCATAGTGAAATTTGTAAATATTTCTTTATATTAATAAAACTTAAGTCTTTACGATTTTATCGACGATTCACATAATTTATTCGTCAACATTTAATCTTTTACGAGAAAGTACCTTTGAACTTATCGTTAAATGCCATATTTATGTATTAAGCATGCAACTTTATCTTTTGTAAATTAGAAACAGCCAGCATTTCTTTGAGTTTAGTTATCATTTGTACCTACAAACATATCATAAGTTAACAAGAATGGTTCCTTTTAATTTGACTCATTGAAAAAATAAATGATAGTAAGGACGGTTGGAATTGATCTAAGACTGCTTTTTCGAGATTTTTTCCAAACGTTTATTTACTTTTTTTACTTAGTAGTCGTCGGCTTATCAATTCTTCAATACGATGTTTAAGTTCCTATAAAGTAAATTTTATTTAACAGTACCTGTTTGATCTACCCTCTTATCGTCTACAAAACTGTAGGTACACGTATCTTTATTACAGATTCGTTAATCACATATGCAATTAAGTTCAATAGAATTATTGTGATCTTCACTATCGTGTAATTTATTCAATTTAGTGCAATGATGAGATGTAATTGAAACTAGAGTAATTCTTATATCGTAAATGTACGATAGATTTTGAACGACATGTTTTTACAATTCAAGTTTATTGACTGAAAAAACAAGAGACAGTTATCGCGTACAATTTAACTTAGCGTTTCCTTTAAAGTTTAACGTAGATACTGTAAAAATAATTATAGTCGCTGTGTAATGAGTCAACATTCATAACGCAGAGTCGATGTATATGGGTAGCTATTCTAACAGTAAGAACGGTAGTTTTAACTATATACATAAAAATATAAATTATAGCGTTATTTATATCGATGCTTAGTTTACGGGACTACTTTGAATGTCTAAATAGTTTAAATAAGATTTAGACGTATCAAGCGCAAAATTGGCGCTTGGCTATTAGAAAGAGTTTTTTTAATACAGCTACGTTATACATTGTTGATGAACGAATGGCACCTTCCAAGCTATCATCAAGCGAGGAATCATGAATAGTCAAGCGCCGATGCAAATGTTCGCTTCATAAAATTACTTTCAAACTTATCTGTAATGGGTAATGCGAAGTAATGAATTAAAATTAGTTGTTACTATAAATGTTTAGCTGAACATGTACGATTGTGTAAAGAGCGTGAATGTGCTACTTTTGTATGAGTTACTTTCATTTCAACAGTCGATGTAATGACAATACAAACTTAGAAAAAGTCTACTGTTATATTTGTTTATAATACCGAATATATTATTTTAAATATCTTAACAGTAAATATTGATGCTTTCCCAATATACACAATTATAATTATTTATTTTTGGTATGCAATTCTGTAAGCAAGTTTAATTATTTATTATTTCTAATATAATTATTATTAATTTACTTAAATTGTGTGTGTGCCTTGTATCGTAGATGAAAATATCAAGATTAAAAGGAAAATATCAGTTTGTGTTTTGTTTTATACGACACCTCCACACGACACACGGTAGCAACTATCACGCTTATCTAAATAACTGGAATAAACAGACTGAACACAGTAAATTAAAATCTGCCTATGAAAAATATTGATATTCATCTTCGTTTCAACAAAATATTTAACAATTTGTGTATGTGCAATCCTTAACACGCTAATGTACTAAAAACCATTCCATTCTACCCCTTATTACTAGAGCATTAAAGTGTCCATATAAATTGAATGTTGCTCTCGTATCTGTGTGCTAATAGTGTGGTAACTATGGTAGCACACTATTAGCCTATGCCTGTCTACGGCTGGATATATCGGCCTCTACCAAAGCTCACCACCATACACGTTCTTCAGCTCTTCTCAGCCACAGCCACCGCCGGCAATTTTATGTAGGCCGTCGGGGCATCTGGCCGGACGGCGGAGTCCCTGCGCTTCCCGGGAAGTGACTGTACATGGAAACAATGAATTAATATTTTTACGCGCGATACATTACGCAGAGACAAACGCGATGCTGTTTCAATTGAATATCTTAGTATTTTGTGATCGTCTTTTTTTTTATCTGTAGAGCTTCCATCACACAGGTGATCCTAGTCTTAAGACTCTAATTATAATATTAGGTCGTTACCTATGACATTGCTGTTTTACCTGGAAAAAATCAAATAATTATTTTTATATGAACATTATATATTTAATTAATCGAAGTATCGTCCATTATTATCAATGCACTTTTGTTATTTTAATGGAAGTCGATTGATGTCTCTGCTATAGAACTCTTGGGGACGGGAATCGATGAATTCTCTGAAGGCGTTTTCAGTGCCTCATCGGATTTGATTTGATCTAAATTCTGCAAAAAATGTAAATAGGGACAAGGTCTGGCAAGTACGATGGGTGACGGAGAGTTACCAGTCGAAGCTCCTGTAACTGAGATTAACCGTCGCACAGTGCGTGGGCGAGCGTTATCATGGAGAAGTAGTGGCTCGTAGTGGAAGTAGTAGAACTCAAGCGTTTGATCAGATTTCGTTGTTTGATAGCAAGCTTGTCCATCATCGTTTGCAGTTATTCACAGTACACATTTGCATTAACTGTTGTGCCAGATCTCAAGAAGCTGTAGTGGATAATACCAGCACAGGACCACCATACAGTCATCATGAGCTTCTTTTGACTAAGGTTTATTTTTGGGGACATTGTTTAGCTGTCTCTTGGGTTCAACCATTGTGACGAACATTTTAGATTATCATACAGAATCCATTTCTCACCACAAGTGACACAACGACTCAGAATCCCTTCATTTTTGTGCCGATTCAGCAAAGTAAATCAAGCTTCGTCGCGCTTTTGCAGCTGACTTCCAATAAGCCCATACTCTACCCATTTTCCGAGCTTCTTCACTCTCCCGATTTGTCGCAAATGAATCAATATCGTTTTGTTACTTACGCTGAAGGCTGCTGCTCACTCAGACGGGGTTTGAGATGAATCCGCTTCCACTATTGCTTTCAATTCGTCATTATCGACTTTAGTCTCCGGTCGTCCACGGGGCTTGTACTTGAGGTCGAAATTTCCAGAACCGACAAGATCAAGCCAAAAACGCACCGTGCGTTCGTTTTCGGTGTTTGGTCCGTCCACATCGTTGATATTACGTGTCGTCTATATTGCGTTGCTGCCAGGACGGAACACATATTTGAAAATAACGCAAATTTTTAACTTTTCCATGGTCGCAAACACAACAATATCTAAGCAAAAAGACGTTTGACGGAATAACAAATGAATAACTGATTTTGTGGAAGAATGTCACAGATTTAAATTAATTTGAATTTGTAATTGCAAACCGTTTGGCAAGATAACTAAATTCAAAGTGGCCACTATCAATAAAGAGCAATTTCATAGCTAAGGCCCGTATTAAGCGTTATTAAGCGTATCAACCGCGGCGGTTCATCTGCTACTCTAGTGAATTTATATTGCTTTGCGTGGTAAGTATAATAATATTCAAATGTCCTGGTAAGTATAAAACTGGTATATACAAAATATTAAACGATCGAGATAGACCGACCATTATTCTCAGTCCGTATTCGCCCACTGCTGGATATATAGCCTCTCTCTCTCTCTCTCTCTCTATTCTAAACAGCTTATTTTCTAACAGAGAATTTCGTTGTTTCAATTTTTTTTCTATAGAAGAAGGCAGGGTGACCAACAGACAGTCTACCTGGTAGTAAGTGAATACTGTCGCCCATGGGCATCCACTATACACACCACCATTAGTCCAAAATGACAAACGCTGGCACACCCCAGGATGCGCTGCCTTAGGAATGGATTTGGAGAAAGGGTTGAGAAAATGGGGAGGGATAGGATAGGATGGGCTGGGAATATGCATGGGCTTATCTCACTCACTATCTAAATACGTACGTACATTGAGGGAATAGATAAAGTGGGAAATGCAGTACATTTTACGATATTCTTCTGTAAGTGTCGGGGTAACGGGACCAGTCGAAAGCGCCCAGTGGCTGTGGGATTACAGTGTGCCCCCTCCCCCTCCAAATATAGGAATGTTTACAGGCAAGAAGACTACCAATTGACTATTCGGTCATCGGCCAGTATTAATATTACGGTAAGAAGTTATAGAAGCTGAATTTACAAGTAAATTACCAATATTGGGTTTGGTCTCCCGGACCATACAACACATGTCTTTTTTTATTACATTAAGAAAGTCAAGAGCCATATACAGAGTACATACAAAGCAATGTAGATAGATAGATAAAACTATTTATTGTATAATTATTACATTATGACAAAAATAAGGAATAATGTTATAAGAAGAGAATGCAGCCGGGCGGTGTTATGGCTATATAGCAATTTCTTTCAGACAACCCAGAGAAAGAGAGTAAAGATTAAACAATAATGCAAATAATAGATTTTTGTAACCAGATAGATATTTATATAGCCAATGCATAAATCACAGCTTACCTTTATAGACATGTCGTTTCGTACGCACAATTACATAAAATCAACGAACAACTATGAAGATAACCCAATTGTATTATTATGCCCTGACCTTTTGCACCACTTTAATCGTTCCCTCTTATAGCGATTCGCTATACCATACTAAACCATCAGCCTGTCTCTCCACTCGATATGTCTTTCCCGAGACCCGTGACCTCACATGAGACCGCTCTTATCATCCAGTCACTAAAGACAACTTTCTTCAACTCGTCAGTCTAGCCGCTCAGAGGGCGACTCGCACTGTTTTCCGGCCCGCAGGCTCAACTCGAGGACTTTTCTACCCCATTTGTTATTGGTCCGGCGACAGATGTGATATGATATAGCTAAAAGAATTGATAGGCTGAAGTAGTCATTAACAATTCTTTGAGTTATATCGGGGGGACATTAGTTTGTTTACAATTTTTTTCGTATAGAATTCTATTCATCAATAAACAACGGGCATTGATTGTTCCTTACATCGCTCGATAAGCAACTTTGAACTACGTTTCGGCATCGTACATCATTGTGACTTACAGAACACATAAAAAATAAATGTAACGAGTTTAATTCTAATTCCACGTGGTCGAAGCGAAGCAGCTGGAAATAACAAAAGCAGAAAACAATAATGCAGTGAAAGGGCCAGAGTACCAAAATGCGATTAGTCGTAAAAACCAATAAAACTACAGTACCATAAAGCAGAGGAACACCCCCAACTAACGCGCCCGCTCGCGCCCAATAGCCATTTTAAATCCTGTGAAATCAGAAAAGTTCATATTTATTGCTAATAGATTTTCGGCCGATGAGCACTAGGATGCAATTTTATTTGGTCCATATGAATGATTTTTATATTTGCCCCCCGGGTGGGATGGGCGCACTGATGCGATACGCCCCTACTGATTTCGGACATCAGGCAATCGTTCGACCTTATTGGAAATATTTGGGTAGATATTTTAGAGGTCGTTTTTCTTGGTTGATTTAATTTCGAAATGAAAATGTTACCTGCATAATATTCATATCAGAAATGTTTCTAGGTGTTATCAGAAAGACATTCTTGAACCTATGTATCTACCTACCACAAGGCACAAAGCAATTTCCGCTACTAATCTACCAAATAAGTTGGCCACCAGTATTTACTGTCTGTTATAGACTTCATATTTCGGTGGCAATATATCTGGAAAAAATAAAAAAAGTAATTGAAAATAAAACTTCTGTCACAATAAGTTCAGTTTTCAGGGAAAGAAAACCAACTCTGGCAACTTTCTCATTCCTGGAACATCTGAGAAAGTAACTACATTTCAGGTCCTGTCTTGGCGTCTCAAACGCACTCAGTGGGGCTTTGAGATCAAACTTTCAAACTTCGCCCTCTCTCGTCAATCCTCAGATCTGGTTCACTATTTACTTTACACAAGATATTTAAATTGAAAATCCGTCAAGAAGTACAGATGCTCAGTTTGCCGACTTATATTTTATTATTTTATTTTGACGACCAATTAAGCCCAGTTGGTAGTGACCGTACCCGCTGTGCAATAGGTCCCGGGTTCGATACCCGATCAGACTGACATTTGTTTAAAGACAGGTGTTTGTTCGGGTCACACATGTTGTGTTCATCTTTGTATGTGTCTCCGAAGCCACGACACACGGAATCTTAGTGTGGGCGTGGTTATTAAAAAAAATACAATGAGTATTCGCTGACTCTCTTAATACCGTAATGTATGAGTAACGCAATTGAGCTTTCCAGTATTTCCTTAGAATATTGAAAGACTAAACAGACACGTCCAACTTCTATAACTGTAATAATATAAATGGATTGAGTATCTTCATTACAGTACAGTACATACATCATCATAGCATATAAAAGTGTAAGCTAAAGTATAGTCGATAGCATGTAGATAGATACTAGCGTATGTAGGGTATAAAAACGCAAAAATTAAGTATACGCGGATGACAATGAAAGTTTTTAGAATCTGAAAAATGAAATCTATATTAATATTATAAAGAGGTAAAGTTTGTAAGTTTGAATGTAGGAGATAATCTCCGAAACTACTAATCCGATTGCAAAAATTCTTTGACCATTTGAAAGGTACATTATTCCAGATGGCTATATATTATGTGCAAAAAAATTGACGGGCATGCAACGCATGCCGAGCACAGCTAGTCAGATATAAAGATGGAAGTTGTTTCATTGCTTTATGAAATACTCTCCACAACAATCGTTACACTTTTTCATGCGATTAAACCATTGTATGAAGCATTCAGCCCACCTTTCTTTAGGCAGGTGCCTAAAGGTCTTCAACAGCTGTAAGGCCGTACTGCCTGTTCTGCATTCATAAAATTTATTCCTCTGAGTTTATTCTTAATTTTAGGGAATAAATGAAAATCACAAGGTGGAAGGTCGGGCTGTATGGCGGATGAACCAATAACTCTACATTTACAGTAAATACTCAAAAATTGCTTCGTTTGTCTGGCGGAGTGAGCTGGGTCATTGTCGTGATGGAGAATCATTCTGCTTCGTGGGCGTCGTTCTTAAACTTTTTCGAAAACAGAAGGCAAGTATCTGTTCACATACCAGGGCGCGGTTACTGTTTTTTTATTTTCTAAAGTTATAATAGCAGAGAGGCCCGATCTGCCAAAGAAGGAGGCAGTCATTTTTTCAGCACCCAGTCCTTTCTTCACTTTCGACGTCAACTCTTTCAAAGGGAACATCCACTGCGCCGATTACCTCTTAGTTTTAAGCGCATAGCAGTAGATCCAGCTTTCATCACCTGTTACTTTATAAAAACAGCATTTGATTAACCATTATCCAATTTTGCAAGCATTTGGAGACACCATTCCACGAGACAGTGTTTTTGAGCTTTGCCAAATTATGAGGAATCCATCTAGCACAAAGTTTCCTTACACGTAGGCGATCGTGTCAAATAGTTTGAACTTGACTTATACCAATACCCAATGACGCACGTATCTACTGATATGTACCTAGTTCGTTTGTCTGCTTCAATCATGAGTCGCACATGTTTGATGTTTTCTTCAGTCACAGGACATCTCTAACTTCTTCTCTAACATCGTCACTGAGGGTACGACCACGTTTAAATTCACTGAACCAGTTATAAATAGTAGCACTGAATGGGGCTTCATCACTAAGTGCTAACTTAAGCCTTCAAAGTTTTTCATAACTTTGTTTCTGGTTTAGACGGCAACGAAAGTCATAAAAAATCATTGAACAAAAATGATCTCTTGTTATATTCATTTTTTCGCAAACGCTTAATTTTCAAATTGCCGCCAGAAATAAAAAACAGATGACAGCTTTGAAAATTTAATGGCGTTTGACAGGCAGTTCCATTTTCAAAATTCGCATTTGATTTTTTTTGTATCGCATTGTACAATAACCAGTTCTAAGAAGTTCTAAGAACTTATAGTTTGACCTATCGTATGGATGGATGTGTTACGAAGCGTGGGTCGCCCTCCACCCAGATAGTCCGAAGACTTAAAAAAATTCACCGATGGTGGAGTCGATGAGAAGAGCAGAATATTATACATAGTGGCGGTCCTTAGATTAGGAAGTGGAGAGGAACAGACTGATGGCATAATATGGCATGCATGAATATGATGTGCTACATATTTATTCAAAACTTCAACAAGTTAGAATAAAATAGAAATTTTTTTAGTCATTTCTAGAAACATAATTATTAAAAAGATTAATCATACTAACAATAATATGTCTCGGTATTATATGAAATTAATTATTTTTTGTTAATTTTATTAATTTATGATACTTATTTGTATCGATGAAATGGTTTCACAATTCAACCAAGTAACGCAAGTTCAGTTAACACATGGTACTAATCACCATATCAATATCGATGTTTAATATTTATGAAGTATATATATATATATACTTCATATATATATATATATATATATATATATAATCGAATAATCGAAATAAAATATATAATATATATACATATATATTATATATATATATATATATATATATATGCAGTATATATATATATACTTCATAAATATTAAAAATCGATATTGATATGGTGATTGATTTGATATATATTATATATATATATATTATTTCGATTATTTCGCAAGGAAGACAACATTAATCGGTTATTGCATCTACTTTCAAAAGAAATGTAAGTACAGAGACTTAATCATCAAAATTTTAAAGGCTCAATCCATTAAAGGTACTTAAGTAATTTCTCTAGCTATGGTAAGTAATTTTTAATTTCTCTAGCAGTTTAATTGTATAGAGTTTCCATCTCTCCGTCGTTTTATCTCGTAGATACGTACGGGTATAGTTAATACGTACGTTGCGGAGTTAATATTGAACGCATAAATATTGTCGTACGCGACAGCTCCTTGCCGCTTGTAGTCTCTATTGAAGTATGGCACTTGGTATACAGGTTGGTACTTAATTGCTACTTACGTTTTAATAAGTTGTTCTAACAAATACCATTATTTTTATTATTTATTCCTGTATAACGATACGATAATTTATATTCCTTCTGTATTAATTAGATTGTTATGTATTTTAAACAATTATCACCTCCCTACTTAATTTTAATTTAAGGCCGTGTCAATTACCTCCGGCCACCGTGTTTGTTTACATTTTGAACAAATTCGATTGTAAAGAGGTATAATATTTATGTATCCACCGTGGACTTTTGTTGTCCACGGCTGGACCTCCTCATACACATTACTATGCACAATGCATGAGAAATGTATGGCCTTAAAACGCCATGCCAGCCAATCGGGTTGGCTAGTCCAATTGTTTCGAGGTGGTATATTTTCCCGGAGCTTGTGGTAGCGGTCTGTTATCCAAAATAGATACTATTTCCAAAAACGTTTATGTAGCGATATCAGCCAATAATGTCCCACTGCAGTCGAAGGAACTTTATAGGCTGTTACGTAACGTACGTAATTCTCACGATGTTTTTCTCACTAAACGCTCTAATGTTTACGTTTATTAAATATTAATGTGCCAACTGCTAATACGATAACTTTTTTTTCTGAAAAACCTGCAATTCGATTGTTGTTACTCACTACAGTAAAAAACATTTGTCAAGCACGCGGTTACATACAATTCTTCGTTAATGCTGCTTTGGTTTAGTAAAGGTACAGATATCAGGTAACCAGTTAAAATGATAGGAACTGGCGATTAAAATTTTTCCAGCGCTTCTTGCTCTTTTCGCTTTGGTAGCCGTTGGCTCACTGTGAAACAGCCAAACAGTAGATTGGCGCTAAGGTTCTGGATAATACTGGTAGATCCAAGATTCGTCACCTGTGACAATGTCGATAATGCGCCGAGACGACCCTGCTTTAAATTTTGTTATCATATCACAGCGCCTGTAATTTACCTGTTTTCACAAATTATCTTTTTCACTGTCACCTCGTTTTTTATCGTAACAGACGTTAAAAGGTAACCGCTTCTTTTTTCGTTAGCCAAACTTAGTCGAACACGCTTAAATTAATTGTACCAACGTTACATAGTTGTCTAAGAAGGGCACTTACATATCTGCAAACGCCATTTGAAGTCTATTAAAAGAATCTTCAGGTTTTAAAGAACATTTAAAATCATAGCCCGGAAATGTTCCCGGCGAATATCGATTATTTAATGTGAAACGATATTTTGATTCAGCTCGTTAAAAATATATGAAGGGAAATTTGAAATTGTTTTTTTTTTTAATGTTATACGAGTAGATAGTCATAGTTTTATATGACATCAAAACCAGCCAGTGTTTCACAGATAAAAATTGTTTGTCACAGAACTTTTTGAGTAGTAATAAATATATACTTATTGATTTATCAATATACCTATTGATATATATCAGAGGTGGCCAACAAGTCGATCGCGATCGACCGGTCGATCGCCAAAGACGCTCGGTCGACCGCGAAAGGAAATTAAAATTTTTGACCAGTATCAAAATTTTCTTTAGGGTTGACAATATTATCGACGTATACTCCCGATTTTGTTAATTCTACAGAAGAAATGAAAGCACAACGCAAACTTCTCATTATTTTTTGTTACGTATTGATATTAATTTTACTTAGTAATAAATAATATAAAAAACTATCTAACTATCCCATTAAAGCACAATTAAGTCGATCGCTAGTAGTTAGATTTTTTAAAAGTAGAACACTGTTTTAAACAAGTTGGCCACCTCTGATATATATTATATCTTAATATAAGTAGGTATTACATGTATTGTCTGTATTTATTTCTTATTGATTATACGATGCATCACCTTTTGTACAAAGTATGTTTGTGCATTAAATTTTAAATAAATAACTTATTTAATAGCGAAAATAAATCATTCTGTATACAGCACACAGACACCTGCCGACAAGGACACAGGTAGGGGCGTAATTTTAGCTTTGTGCCTCGGATTAGTTTTTCCTTACGATAATTAAATAACTTTGAGTTATGTTGTTGCGTGATGTATGGCCGTGTTTATTGTCGCATACGCTTCTCAGTGATAGGGGTGTGGAAAGTTTGTTTTATTGCTGTTAAACATAGATATTTATTTACTTGTATACAATGCTTGCCATTAATTACGAGTAAATTACTACTATATAATTTCCATGTTTTTTTTTTGTTTTTATCTTTTTTTCAGTCTCTTTAATGCCCCACTGAAGGCCCTCGCTAATACGAATAAATCATTAATCAGAGTTTCGGGCTCTACCAGGAGGGCCCAGTGCGGATTGGTGGATATATATTGACATGTATACGATTCTATATTTTTCTTTTAATTTTTGATATGTTTTTATTAATAACAACGCTCCAGTCAATGGCCCACCCACACTGAGATACCTTAGGTCATGGATCTAGAGAGAGACACACAGAGAGACAAATTCAGACTCTAAGAAAGATTGTCTTTAAATAAACTACAGCACGTAGGGACACTACCAATCAATCTCCAATGGTATAAAGAAACTATAAGAAGAATTTAACAATCCACTAGCCGACAAACACCGTCTCTCATTGACCGCCTTGGTTCTGTTTCTATTCAAAACAGGATGGCCTGGGATCGGTTGGGATGGGATGGAACGAGACCTAGCAACTCTATTCACTCCTAAAACACATTGGTCAAGTTCAAGGCAGTCAGTCTTCTGTGAGAGTAGGGTGTGTAGCACAGCCAGTGGGACGCGTCCAATCGGCTTTAGGATACAACATTATTGTCCAAGACTATTCTCACTTTACATTACAACACATATAGAATTAATTATAAATTTCCAAGAACTCTTCAAAGGCTTTGCAACAACATGTTACATTTTGATACACGTTCGGCAAACTATTCAGGCGTCATCAATGTTTCAAGAGTTAATGGGTCCATTTAAATTCAACACACAAACACCTTGATGTAACTCATTGCGCCGCCTGGTGACGCGCATGAAACTTTTGCTATAATCATAGATAGTAACCATTCATAGAGATTTAATTGGAGTTCATGTAGAGTTCTCACTGAGTTCTGCAACTCACTGAGCACGCATCTACCTTGTTTGTAATGGTGAGTGTCCGTACGGGTAATCACAGACCTTATATCATTCACAATAGTAGGTTCTCTTTCTGGTATGGTTATACTCTCTACCGGTGGGAGAGAATTTGTTAGTGGTATTCTTTGCACCAATTACAAGTGGGGTGTGAAATATTGTAGCTTCAGATAAGTATTATAATAATCAGCTATGTATTATCATAGTTAATCAATTGATAGATGATTTACCCGTTTATCTAACTATTCATCTAAACTATGCTTCTGTACGTCTAGAGTTCGAAATATAACTGCTTCTTAATTTATAATAATTGTTTATATTTAAAATAAAAACTTGTTTCTGGTTGTATGTAGATTCTGAATAATCTTTATTCATTTCAATTAAATGGAACAGAAAGGCGATTGTCTACAATTTCCAGAGCCACACTCAGTTGGGAAAACATCTTAACCCTTCTTAATGGAGGGGTCTTTGTAGCTATTTGCATTTACATCTGACTTAGGAATAGGTAGGTAGATACTTATAAATTGTTATAACATTTTTACTGTGCGAAAGTGATTTTTCTGTGAAGTTATTACCTTACCTGTTTAGATAGTATTACAAATAAATCATTATTACAAATATGCGACAGAAATACGGTGGACACGGTGATAAGTAGTTACCGTAGTCCATAGACTCCTCCAACCACATGCAGGTGTGCTACCGACCTAAATTCATAGCCGATGTAGTAGCGTAGCTTAGTGGATAATATACTTTGATACGATAAAGTTAGCAAACAGATATTCAACCACTAGAAATATTAATGGATAATACGTACGATAACTAGGAATTGCAGAGATAACTTCAAAGAATTATTTGTACTTAGTACACGATAATTTATTATCTTCTATAAAAAACAACTATATAAGGCTTTTTCTTTCAATTTGTTGTTTTCGCTAAACCAAAAAGTTTCCTATCGAAAAAAACCTACATTTACAGTAGAAATCAATGTAAACGAAGAGCGATTCCGAGTTACAGAATATATTCGCGATTTCAGTTGTGGGAATTGGAGACAGCAGCGATTCTGTAAACTTGCATTTTTTTTATTGGTTAACGTTTAACTGACGCAACTAGACCCTTTTCTCTTTTTCTTCCAATGCTGGACATGCACATTGTCTTGTACATGAGGGATGTATGGCCTAAAACACCATGCTGGCCAAACGAGTTGGTAAGTCCAATCTTTTAGAAGAGGTGTAGTTCCTAAGGATTTGTGGTAGCAACTTTGTATCACACATACGGATAACAAACTTTGTAGCAGCGCGGAAAGAGATGAGATGGTGTTATTCTAAAACGGGTGGACACACCACGCCCAAAGTAAACTAAACTAACATTTAAAGCTAACATAGTAAACGAGAATCGGAACTGTTACTCTAAGTTCTAATAAATGTACTTACTCACACAACTGAGGTAACTGAAAACGACAGCGGGTCTGTCAACTCGCACAAATTCGCATTAAGAAAGGCACCCGGATGAACTTACTTCGCTTTTAAGCTTTAGCTGGGACCTCTTGCTTATAAATCCAATTGGATTTAACGATGGGGCACACCGAGAGTTTTGAATTTGAGAACTCTGTTTATTATAATTACGTAAGACACAAAGTTTCTTCTGTTAGGTTAGAATGTGCAAATATATAAATAAAAATAGCGCCACACTCAATGGCCCACACTAGGATTCCGTGTGTCGTGGCTCGAGAGACACACACAAAGACGAACACAACACGTGCTACACCCAGACTCCAACAAACACCTGTCTTTAAACAAATAGTTATCCGACCGGGAATTGATCCCGGGGCTTCTTACACAGCAGGCAGGGACACTACCAATTGGGCTAATTGGTCGTCAATATAAATACAATACAATAATATAAATACAAATTATGGGAATACGATTTACTCATATTAAGGAGATTGAGATGCTTTTATAGCAACAAGATAGCAGACAAGCATACAGTCCACCTGGTCGTAAGTGGATACATGCCAACATCAGTCCACAATCACAAACGTTTGCTCGCCCCCGGATGCGCTGCCTACCTTGAAAGATTTATGAATGGATTTGGAGTATTAATTGGGAAAACAGGCAGGGATAGTATATCCCATATATTATATATCCCATAGTATATCCCTTAGTATATCCCATAGTATATCCCATAGTATATCCCATAGTATATCCCATAGTATATCCCATAGTATATCCCATAGTATATCCCATAGTATATCCCATAGTATATCCCATAGTATATTATATCCCATTTATCATTACCATCCTACCCTATTGGATAGGATTGGATCTTTCTGGATGGGATTGTAAAGGGTTCTGGCATATCTCACTCACACGACACGCGTACTGACACACTTACGTGCGTTGAGGGAATAGGATAAAGTGGGAAATGCAGTCCATTTTACGGTAGTCTTCTGTGAGCGTACATTAAATTTTAGGAGATGAGTATCTCGTGCTGCCTGGTCTTATTGGCATTAATTATTTATACTAAATTCTTAATGTTCCATATTTCTCAATGTCATTTGCGTTAGTGTGTTCACATCTTTACATCCAAATAATACTTTAGCAGAAGGAGTTTGTCTTTATTAATGAATAAACAAAGGGTCTGGTGTTATTATACCTTCCTTCCCACGAAGTACCTAATTTGACGAAAATAAAGTAAAAAAACAATTGATTTTGATATTTAACCAATTTGATACTTTATATTTAAACATTGACAAGAAACATAATTTAAAAACCGTATTAAATTACATATCTTTTCGTAAAAGAACTAAAATCACCAACATAGCTCCAAGATTAAGTTGAAATGGCAATTGATTCTGTTGCATAAATGTGACACATTTATGCAGACCTGACAACTACTAACTAAATGATGACACCATTTAAAGACAGGTGTTAGTTGGGGACCGGGTGCTGCACGGGTGTTCATCTTTGTGTGTCTCCGGAGCTACGACACACGGAATCGTTTATGATACACTTAATGTACAATGGTATCAATGTACACGGTCTACTCCTACGCTTGAGCGCAGGACACCCCCCGGCCAAATGATCCCGAGATGACTTGAAAGAAATTCGCCAGTAGTAATGGAATGAGAAGAGCAGAAGACCATATGTGGCTTTGACAAGACGGGTCTTAACAGTTCGTGTATGAAGACACCTATACACAACAGTAGGGGGACTCAGGCTGATGATACAATATGGCAGAAACCAGCTAAAGACGCATGACTAAAATCGTATAGAATATTTTGACACAAATAATAATTTTGTAAATTTTATTATAATAAGAAAGGACATCAGGAATACTTCCTTCATAAAATTTACACAGAGCCATACGTTACTACCATATTTTCGCCATAGGCTGAGTGTGATTCATTGCAGTGCAGCTTCTTCCACAGGAACCTATTGTAGTCATAACGTAAGAGAACTTTAGGGTGACCCTGTTTCTTACAGTAATATATATATATATATATATATTCTTTGTAATCTTAACTTAAATTAGTTCCAGTAGAGATAGGCAAATATTCTAGGGAACCTTTGTTTTTATACGAAGAAATGAATCCATTTTGCCAATTTGCTTGCTAAACTAACATCTAATAGAAACTGTTTTCCACGAGAAACAGCGGCCGTTATTGTAGCGTGTTCGTTAATTCAATCCATATTCCTTCAATTAACGTTCAATATAACTGTACTGATCAGTAAAATGGCGTCGAGAGCGTTGAAGGCGGCACAGAGACACAATAATAAATTGTAATTACAATTTAAAATGAGCGGGCGGCGCCGAAGGTGTGGCCTCCAGGCCCCCACCTTCACCTACATGTGTGTGCACCATTTACATTCATGTTTGCATATAATTAACACATGCCAGTGTGTAAATATAAGGAATGACGCTAATAATCGTGTCGTCAGATTAGAAAATATAAGAATCGAAAGTGTCAGTTGCCTGATTCTACACAAACCAATTGATGGGGTCCTCTATAGGCAACAATCATGATAAGAAACATATTTTATCATAATTATATTTGATATTATTATAAAATACGTATATCTTTACAAAATTATATACTAGTACCTGTTGCCTTTTTAATCGAAAGGAGAATGGAATTTAAAGATTCTCACCACAACTTTCAAAATCTCATTCAAAAAATAACCTTTGTTTGTAATTTAAGGTTTATTTTTATAATTATTCGATTTCAGTCGTAATAAATAAAAAAAATATACAATTTAATTTCTAAACATACTGATAACCATCTTTACTTCCCAAACAGAATTGCTAACTTATCCAATAGCTGTTTACTAAATTATATGCTTTAAACACATTAAATACTTATTTTTATTTTTGATTCCCTTAAATTCGAGTATGATTTTATTACAAAAAGGCAAAGACAGGTACCATTTTAATTTCAAAAGGGCTCTGTATATTTTTAGACAACTCTGTAATAGGTACTATAATATATAAAATAACAATAAGAAAATGTAGCTTTATTTAAAGTAATCTAATTATTCAATAGACAAACACCAATTCCTATTTCTTTATTCTACTCGTATTCCGCGTATTTTTTATTCTGCCTCTATGTATATCATTAATTTGAATTAGACCCATCGCACTATAATTATAACACTAATGATTATCTTCACGTGTAACGGTCACATAATAAAAGTAGTTACTCGTATTTTAAAAATCCACAAGTAACTATCATACGGTACCCTAAAAGGATAGATCGTTATCATGGACCCAAGCTGGACGCCGAATAAAATGGAAATACGTTCAATGATTATGCCTGTAGCTGCTCCGACGATTTCATGTTATTTAGTAGATCTAATTATTAATACTGGTTGTATTATTAATACTTTTCTCCCACTATTAAACATATTTCTTATAGATCGACTTAGGTAAAGATGTACTAATTTGTCTCAGTACTAGTAGGTACTAGTAACTGCTAGTAGTGGGACAAATGGCATAATTGTTTTTTTTTAATAGAAAAAATGGCGTCAGACGAGCGAACTGTGATGGTAAGTGGATACTGTCGTCTATAGACATCCGCGATACATGCCAACATCAGTCCAGAATGACTAACGTTAGCACGCCCCCGGATGCGCTGCCCACCTTTGCAGATTAAGGAATGGACTGGGAGAAAGGGTTGGCAAAATGGGGAGGGATAGGATGGGATGGGAATGGGCCAGGTAGTGAGTGGCATCTCACTTACTACCGAAACACGTACGTACATTCGGGAAATTCGACAAAGTAGGAAATGCAGTACATTTCAAGGCAGTACATACATTCCTCTGTGAAAGAGGGGTAAAGTAGCCAGTCGAGTGCGCCCAGCGACTGTGGGAATGCAGCGTGCACTCTCCGCCTACAGGTGATGCTAAGTGATTTGTCATTGTCTTACTCATTAACTAAGGTTTGTAGATCTCATGTGGTGCTTGGATTTATGAACAATTAACAACTTCACGCCAGCTAAGAAATGATAAGTGAACAACTAGGTACCTAATTCTTGGAAACGCCGAAACATAGTAAATTATTTAGTAACGTTGTGAGACGCTGAAGATTATATAAATATTACAAAATGAAAAGTCGGCAACAGTCCATTATACTTAGAATTATTCTATTGTAATCCTTAAGACCAATGCGTTATTTATTCATTTCATTTATATATACTGTATTATACACACAAATAATTAATCTGAAAATTTGTTACAAAGAAAATTACTGAACAAAATAAGGTTTATCCCCTTAGGAGACTACTACCAGAAAACTTCAGAGAGAGCTTCCTTAGTCATACATTAAATACAATTCAACACTTGAGGTAGGTAACATCTCTGTGATAATAACAATTATAAACAACATGTTAACATCTTCAGTACTAAAGCTGTTAAACAATAGAACGGAATTATCATCTTAATTTCAACTTCTGCGATACTCACCACAATAAATTACAATTCTAATATAATTTCTATTAAAGTATTAATTATTTAGAATACAATTTAATGGAGAATATTTAGAAGCAAAATACAGTTTAGAGAATACCTGCCTGTGCCCTTTTATAACTGTAATTAGGCGCCAAAAATAAATGATTGATTGCCATCGTGGACGTCAAAATTTTACGACTAAAAAACTCGATCAAAAGCTCATATCGAGAAGTCTGACATTAAAATTCCAGTAGATGAAAAAAATATTAGACATTCTACTTACAACCATAACTTGAACGGTGCCTACTAATTCAGAAGTTTCTAGGAAATTTTAAAAATAATTAATTCTAACTGCCTCTAATCTTCACTGAAGAAATCGCTATCGCATTCAAGTTACAACTCGTGACAAAAACAAATGACAATGATTCCGGTAACTTCACTTGATGTTGTATTCACCACTGCTCACACAACGGATCCAGAGCAACTTAAAAAGAACTTTCTTTTGATGAATTATTATAAAAACCGTAAAACCTTCATTCAAACCTATTAACTAGCTACTTAACGGCATTTTTGCATTACCAGCAAAAATTATTAACATATAATCGTAGGTTTGTGTTAAATTATGCGGTATAATTAAATAGTGTTATCTCTAATTTAAAAACCTAGGTTAAAATTATAAATAAATAAATAACACCACACTCAATGGCCCTGGATCAATGGCCTCAATGGCCACACTAGGATTCCCTGTGTCGTGGGTCCAGAGACACATACATAGACAAACACAAACACACACCCAGATCAGAACATACATTTGTCTTTTTTATACAAGTGTATGTCCGACCGGGAATCGAAACCGGGACTTATTGTACAGCAAGTAGGGTCACTACCAACTGCGCCAATCGGTCGGTCGATAACTTATTAAGTAGATAACTAATATTTTCACTTTGCGTGTATTGCATGTGTATTAAATTTAATATCAACTTATGGTTTTTTATTATCGCACCTCTCGTTACTGAGCGCTGTTCATCAGCACCTCCATGACAAAGAGTTATTGCGTACAGTGCGGTCTTCAAGACTCTATATCGTTGAAAATTGAAGAATAACCTGCTAACTGAAGTTCTTCCATAAGTTACCCACCTATATGGGTTTCTTCAAGAGAGCTATGAAAAGAATTCTATAAGGTTAGCAGAACACTCGTAGTATCCCTGGTGTTGCGAGTGAGCTGCTCGCTGATCTGCCATCTCTTTTGTATAAAAAAAAACCGTAAACATCAAATGCAATTCAAGTACATTTTTCTTTCATGATGGGAATAATAATAAGTAATAATTATGATTGTAATAAAAATCGTTAGTTAAAATAATGTTTAGTATTTACGAGATGTTTAGTAGCCTGCAATAACATGATATCCCTTTTAATTTTAACTAGATAAGTTGTGCCATTTAAAATTAACCTTCACACGAAATTTACAATTTACATTCGCACAAGCGAAGACGAGCCAAGCAATAAAATAACAAAAAGGTGCCTATAACAAACATATTAACATCCATAGAAATGTCAATTTGATATCACTGCGTTTAGAGCCCAAGTGTTCATTAGTAGATTCACATGTCAGATTTTTTAAAATTTCCTTTGAAACTTTGTGGCCGATGATTTATACGACTTCATGAATAAGAATACCCCTATGCTATCATATCACCGATACACGCCAGTAAGGAGACTTGTCCTTAACTATATGTCACTTATACACATAGACGAGTCTTGCGAATGTGATTTTTAATACCCGACACAACAAGGAAAGATGTTGTACGAGTAAGCTTCGCAATCATCTCTCTGTAACTTAGGAATTCCTTAACGGATGGTCACATTTTAACTCTGGTCAATGTATGCAATATACACAAACTGTACGATACACACAAACTACTTAACTAGTTCCTACACTATCCTGTACCCTGTACCCATTATAATATTGAAAGATTTATATTGTAATAAATAATTTAAATACACATATAATTTTAAGTTATTAAGTTTAACTTAAGAAACATTTGCTTATTTTAGACGATTTATTAATAATCGTACAGTTACTATATGTGAAAACTTATGTCCAGTGTCCATGTAATTGGATAAAATTGTAACAAGCCGTAAGTGTTCCAATGAAAATAAAATAAAAAAGAGCTGTGTCCTATTTGCTACACCCTAACGAGATCTAAATATATTAGTTATAAGTTATTTCGTAACTCTGTACATGCAATTCGGTTAATGGTGTATCGTGTTTCGCTATTCCCTTATAAATTAAACTGGATCGGAAGCAGAGAAGCGCGCTTCGACTAGCACAATACCGGGTTTGTTTGTCCCTCTGGTTTGTTGTGTTAGCACTAGCGGCAGTGCAACGCAGAAACTCTGAAATTACGCTGCATTTTGAAACCCCACTGAAAGGCCACGAGTGATTTACAAAATTGAACGTGACATTAGGCGTTGTGCCAAATATCAGTTTAAATTATTTATTGTTCCATTCCTTGTCGACGTTTTGACTACTTTAAAAATTTGTTTAAGTATCTAATCCGGTATCTGGTGTCAGGTAGATGAGATTGGTTAAAAAGTTGGTACGCTAAGGTCTCTATACAGATTCAAGAATTTCCTCCTTCTAGTTAAAATTTTTAAGTCGACTATAAGTACCATATATACACTGGCTGGCTTATTTTAGTATTTTGTGAAATACTCGTACTATTATTGATGCTTCGACGTTTGTATAACGAGCTCGTGTATTGAAATTAAAACGCTACTTAATTATAGCTAATTCCATAATTAGTCGCTATAATTAACTGCGTTGAATGGTTTATTAATAACACTACGAGTAGTATTATCTAAATATTCTTCTGTTATTTCCTGATAAATAGTTATGGTTCAATTAGACTAACGCCGATTAAAGATGGGTACATATATTAATTATTCATTAAAAAAACACCTTTTTGAAAATCAACCATTTTGCATACGAGTGATTGTGACGCCGCCATGACATTTATTAGAGTGAATTAAAAAAAAAAATAATACAAAATACACTCACTCGGCGGCCAATTGCATTTTGTGGTTGAGGAGAGCGAGTCGCGTGCTCGGTGCCATTAGCCCGCCCTTCTGGGCTGAATGCCAGGGAGTCGCAAGTATTACGTATCTGTATGTAAACTTGCCTTCAGATCATAACAATAAAACGCTTTAAGCGCACATGTTACTAAATAACACAGATTGATGTGATTGTAAATCAATGATAATTAATGATTGGATACTGATTGGATTGGATACTGATACTACTGATTGGAACCGTGTAAAATGCACTTTTGTTTTTCTTTCATATTTATTTCTTAATTTTCATTAAGTTTAAACCGTTGTAATCTGATGAAATGAAATTGTTAGAGATTTTGAGTAGATAATTTTGATATTATTTAATTGAATAGTGACATTCTTTGACTCACGAATTTTTTATTTAAACAATACCCCCGATAGTGTACGTAAGTTGTCTGGTAAAGCGTTATGCATTTTTGCAGCCATACAATATAGGTACATTTTATGCTATTGTAAGTTTAAACATGGGTACTACTACTTTATTGGTTGGTCTATTGCGGTCTATTACAGAAATAGCTTCTTTCATTGGAAAATGTTAAGGGTGTTCTTTAACAAACAAACAAAGCTGTTTTATACCAGTAAGTGTAAGTAAGTTATATTTCATAAATAGAGGTCTACACGAATCTAAGTAATCAGAGTCATACCGTAATCTAATGCATTTTTTCTGCAACTCAATGTTTTTATAGGTAGGAGGTGGTATACAAGCATACAGTACACCTGGTGGTAAATTGCCCATAGACAAAATGACAAACGTCGGAACGCGTCCAGATGCGCTGCCTACCTTTAGCGATGTCGGAATGGATATGAAGAATTGGTTGGGAAAAATTGGGAGTATGCATAAGTATAAATATTTAGTAATACTGTTTTATTAAGTATTTTATTAAAGTTATTTTGTTTATTATTAATTTCATTTTAATTTAATTTTGTTATTATTGTATGGGTCATTATTAAAGTATTAGTGGTAAAATCCAACTCCGCAATCAAATCGCCCTGTGAAGTCAGAACTTTAATCTATTTATAATAGCAATAGCAATAAATATTGCAATGTGACACGTAATACCTGAAAGCAGCGGCTAGTGTAGAGTGGCGACACATCGTCTTATCTAGAAACCTATTTATTATATCTAACGATTTTTACTACTAGGGTTCCGTGATAGGCGCAGAAACAACAACATTTTACGATCACACACTATGGACATATTTTATGACATATGCAAAAAGTTGTGAGTCTGTTTTAGTAAATCTACGAGTTTGTGTCATAATGAAAGTACAATAAAGAAACACACTATTTTTCATCAAACAGCAACTTGACTATAATAGAACATGAACGTCGCATCACGCAATAGATTTTTGTGCTGCGTTGCTCTGTTATTCAACCAGATTTGTACTCAGCTCAAATTAATAAAAAAGTGATGTCATTACAATCAGTCACGTGGTTTCACTTATTACGAGAGGGAAGATTCCTGGATTGACCAATTATGTTACATTGGAGAGATAAATAAATCAAAGTGGTCACGTCACTGTTTTCTTAATGTGAATAGCGTATGGGTGTGTATAAAGATACACATACAGACAGATTCATGTTCATGCGATTTTTCACATTTTCAAAACATGAAAGCAATAAATGTTTCATGAACATGAACATGAAATGCCATGTCATATATGTTTGTGTTGCTCCTTGGTTCAACCATACTTACAACAGGGTGATGACACTACCGTGTCTGTATGTCTAAATATACATATATATGTATATATATATATATATATATATATATATATATATATATATATATATATATATATATAGATCGTTTATATTCAAACGAACGACGTTTTATGTTTCAGATCATGAAATGTCGCATCAACCAAAGACCCGTACAGTTCAAACAAAGAAGTGATTAGTGACCGTATCTGTGTAAATGTGGGTCCAGTAAATTTGTATTTAAATTATTTTTGCGGTAATTGCTTATATACGGAATCACAACACTGCTATTCGTCTCTTACTTCGACGTGTTTTATAAATAAGTTTAGTATTCGTAGCTTTTGTAAAATCACATTTCTAAAACAATTGAAATGAGAACACTTGGTTGTAAAGTATAATGCAAATCACGACACTTCCTGTATTTTATTAGTCTTTTAAGCAAGTTACCCTTTTGAGCAATCTTTACCAGAGCAAATCAAAGCATCGGGGAAAGGCAGAGTTGTTTCCAAATTGCCACAGATAACACAATCCTCCTCATAAATTTTATAACAAAATTAGAATAAACAAATACACGACACGAGTGTCTAAATTTATTTATTTAAATTTATCTACCACGTGCCTGTGTAATGAGTAGTAATAATGAGTCTCCGTCACCAGTCTCTTCATTATCTACTGCTGGACATGGGCCTCCCCATGCACATGTTCATGAGGGATTATATCCTTAAATCGCCGCGATGACCTAGCGGGTTGGCAAGTCCACTTTTTTAGACGGTGGTGCAGTTCCTCAGGCTGGTGGTAGCCGCTTTATTATCCCTTAGTTGCCTTTTACGACACCCCCGCGAAGAGATGTGTAATGAATATTTATATGTATATCTGCATCATATTATTATCTGGTGAATATATCATAGGGTCGACTCTGCTGAAGAGAATGCGGTCTAATCTGGAAATGAGTGTATGTAACGTGGATGGGATGACCTAATGATTCGGCGACCAGTCCGACATTCCAGATATCGCTGGAGGGATGAAACTGAGAAAAACTTGCTCGAGCCTCAACTATACTGATAGCAGAAGCTGCACGAGATCGAAATTGATAGCTTTTCTTAGTGTCTGTGAGTAAGATTCACTTCAAATCGCTAAGCCAGGAGAATATCTTTAAAACACGTGTATTAATAGTAAAACTAATTGTAATCAAGTTTGCTCACAAAAACCGAGTGTTACTCAAGTAGGTACCTACTCGTTTTACTTTTTAATTTTCTTATATCACTTAAGTATTTCTCAACTGATGCGGTTGTAATTATGTAATGCGTTATCTGTAAGCATTCAGATTTTTAATTCCTCAATTGCATTTATCTGACAATATAAAATATAAAACTGTTGACCGTTTGCCGTCCATTGATTGGCGCAATTTCTCGACGATTACCCTTTCGTCCGCCACCGGTGAGTTCCCGGTAAAGTCGCATAAATAACACGTAAATAACCGAGCATGCACTTTTTATTTATTAGCTTTTAACTCCGAGGAAATTCAATTATGCATTATTACTACTTGAATGTAATTCAACGTTGTTTCAAGTGCAATTTTGTTTATTGCGATAGACCTGCTCCCTGTGGAACTGTCACGGATCAACCCAGTGAAAATTGACCTTGCTTCCATAAATTTTATAAGCTAATGTGCTTATAGATAATGATAGGGTTGACATCCGATCGTCTCTAATTTTTGGAACAATAAAGTTACAAATACCGAAGGCTACCTTTCTTCAGGTTCACTTTTAAATGAAAACTTTTGCTTTTACATGAAACATGGGGTAGACGAGTCCTCAAATGGAGGTCATGTATCGGGGTGTACAATGCAGGATGCCTTCCAGCCATGTGGACTGACGCCTTGAAGAAATTCGCTGGTGGTGGATAGATGAGAAGAGCCGAAGATCGTGTATGGTGGCGAATCTTCGGAGGCCTATATCCAGCAGTGGAGAGATATAGGCAGATGGTATAGTGTGGTACATAGGTTTTTAGACAGCAATTGACCTAACACACAAATATTAGTTAAATTTACTTTAAATTTGGCTTTCCAAGTGTAATCTAAATTGCTTTTTGATTGCTTCAATCAATAATCACAGCATTTATCTAGTTATTTCATAAATCTCATTCGAGTACATCGTCTTAAAGACGCGTAGACATGAGATGCAAGCAATAATTCGATTACTGGTGGGGCGAGGGGGCGTTGCGAAGGTGCCAGAGGTGGGATTATAGGAACTTCATTAGTCTCTCGAAGGTGTCTAACCCCGCTCGGAGACGAAGATTATCGCTTATGCTTTTAGGAGCGCATTTTGTCTATTCGTGACACTGTAAGTTGGTACGGAAACACGTATTAATGCCGTAAAGTTTGTGCTAAGTAAGTAGATACTTACAGAATCTACAGCGATGCAGCATTGCTTGGATGGATTGTTACGAGATCCGTCGAGAAATCAAGTATCAATTTTGTAGTTAAGTAATAGTTAACATCATAGTATAGTTAGTAGAGAGTAGAAGTATAAGTATCTAATTATTAATATTGGTTGCTATTGTTAATATATTAACCAGTGTTAATATAATGCAAACATTTATGTCATAAAATTCATATATATTTATTTTAAAATTGGACGACACGGTTCTAATACTCTCATCTATGCATCAGTGTATTTTTTTTTGATCATTCAAAATACTTGATCTTTAAGGACGATATAAATTCATACAATTTTGATTACGTAATATAAAGCATAAACAGAAAAGTATAAGTTACCTTATTATATTTCAACTAATATTATAAACCCTTCACATAGTTCCAATTTTCCTCTGCACTTTCATATTTCTGAGAGGAACCGCGCAACATTTAGATTTATATTCACCCTAAGGTTCCTGAGCGGTACTTATAGACTAACTTAAACAACAAAATATTATCGTTAATGAGTTAATTGAAACCATATCGGATCACAAAAATTTAACTTTGACAATTATAGAATTGACGTGAGACAAAGATTAAAGGTATTTAAAAAAAAACGTATGTGACTTTGACAGCGAATAAGACAGTTCCCAACAATGTATTAGATATGGCAGTAGCAAAAAGTACTAGATCTGTGGTATTAGATATCGAGAAATAAATCAAGAGTAATGTGCTGAGAAGCTGTATTTTCATACAATGCGGCGCCCCGACCTAAGTCTCGACTTCCACAACAATAAGTACATAAAAAAATAATTACAAGTTGTTAAGGAACTTCTAACAAAATTACAGTATTCATACAGAGTTTATTGTAAGTACATTCTATTTCAACATTTAGACGTGGTAGATAAATTTAGAAAAAGGTAGAGAGCAACCAACAACCGCACGCAAAACGGAAGAGCTTCAAGCAATTTTCATTAAAATGTGCCAAAATGGTGCACGAACAACATATAGCGAGTGTATGGTAAACGCACCAGTGGCTGGCTCACAAAGGCGGCTCCGCAAACACAAAAGGTATCGAGTGCAAGAGCTCAAAGTTGTGGAGGACGCAATCACAACTTGTGCGGTGGCGCGTTACCTATCTAACTACTGTTACTATGACATCCCCACAGTGACATAAATTGTAACTAAACATTTAATGGAAGATTCAATTTTTTTTTATAGAAAATGGTGTCAGAATAGCATACAGACCACCTGATGGTAAGTGGATGCTGTCACTCATAGACATCCGCGATACATGCCAACATCAGTACAAAATGACAAACATTAGCAAGCCCCCGGATGCGCTCGCTACCTACTTTTGTAGATTAAGGAATGGATCGGCAGAAAGGGTTGGGAAAACGGGGAGAGATAGGATGGGATGGGATGGGAATGGACTCTGGCATATCTCACTCACTACCGAAACATTTCAACATCATATCACTGCAGTACATTTCAAGGTAGTCTTCTGTGAGAGAGGGGTAACGTGTCGAGTGCACCCAGCGGCTGTGGGAATGCAGCGTCTATTCTCCCCCTATTTAAAATATTTGTCAGTATTCTGATAAGTTGTCGCTATACTTTTCTAATAATAAATGCTGATTATTTTTCTGTAATATTCTTTCCTAGTTAATCGTTATGTCACCTTAGCCTTAGTCTTTCGGTAGTTTTTCGGTAGCTTTAGGAATTCTAGGAATTCTCCTAGAATTTCTAAAGCTACCGAAAAACAAAATTACGGTCTATAATATTAGTAAGTGTATGAAGGTAATAATTTGTTATATAAAGATAAGGAATTTTTCACGTAAGTCAACACCAACTATATAAAATAGACAATTCAATTTATTTTTGCCATCAATGAAAAGAATATTATAATAGAAACATATATTATAAATACGTTTTCAGTTTGTAGTGAAACACATGAAAATTGACGAAAATAAAATTGTATTACTCGCGAAAATTAAGTTAAACGTAACATTCGTTATCAGCCTATAAGATCCCACTGCAACGGACTTTCCCTTGTACTCACGAAAGTTTTCTGGTCATAATTTACCACGCGGTCCCATTGAGGATTGGTGGATATTTTTAATCACAATAAATTCGTATTTTTGTGAAATTAAATATATAAAGAGATGTGTAGAAAACTCGCACTATAGATTCATTTATTTTTATTTTGAAACATTAAACAATTATAATTCAGTTATAGAGTAAATTAAACATCAAAATATTATTAAAATGAATCTATTTATAAACCCCCAGAGTAAGTTACTAGTCAAATAACGAAGCCTTACCTCCGACCACATCCTGTTTAAAGATGTTACTAGAATTATTAACTAAGATTTGGTGGAACAAATTCGAAGTTTCAGTTCTGAGGGATTAGGGTAACGTGTTCCGGTCCGAAAACCAGGGGATGTGTTATTGTGGTTTTACTATTTCAATTACTAATTCCCGGTTTAAAGCCACAGAATAATTCTCACAATATGTACTTCATAGTTACTTCATTTTATATTATAGAAAGTTGCTTAAAATAGCATAACTTATGTCATAACATATTGTAACTAGCCCCGTTGTCGTCGATTTCTGGACATGGGTCTCCTCGTCCACGTTGTCTGTGTCTTGTCACGTTGACCAAGCGAATCTACTCTTTTAGTGTTGGTGTACCTATTTCCCCAGTGAATGTTGTAGCGGCTTTGTTATTCTTTGGTGGCCTTTTACGACACCCACGGAAAGGGATGGGGTGGCGTTATTCTAAGCCGACTGACACTATGATTTGTGCTCACGACACTGAGTTAATTAACATGAAATATTTCATATATTTTTGTAAGAAAAATGTATTTGTTGTTCATTGTATTTACAAATATACAAAAAATAATATATCGGTATCCACGGTTTGTCTTCAAGAATACGTCTGATACTGCATAATTAAAAATATTATTTTCCTAATTTAAGTTACGTATCCTTTACAGAATATACCTGTACATACAAAATGTACCCACATAATAAATATTTTACGTTTGACCATCCCACTACTTACGACCTTTGTACATAGTTTTAACCACCACTGAACCCTTTCGTATGAACCTTTGTCGCAGTGAGTCCGTTGAAACATTCCGTGGTCAATCCTCGCCTACGACATTCACTCAAAGCATAACTGAACAAATTGAACAGGTGAAGATTTTTTCATTTCTCAAGATGAAGTGAAGTGAAGTTAAGGTAATATTTAAATTTACAACATACCTTTTGTATCTTAAATATACCTTAAAATATATCTTTAAAAGACGATTTGTAAGTAAGTGTATGGCGATTTGTACCTCAGATGAAAGGTTTTATTTCATAGATCTTTTAATGTTAATGTTAACCCGGCGCCATTGTGGCCGGGTATGTAATACCAGACAATTTTTAAAAGCTCAATAACTTTAAAACCGTGGGCGAACCATGATATACACCGCTATTCTATTATAATCTTCTATGTGTTTATCTTTTCTTTCTTTTCATATTTTTTTTAGTGAAAATATCCTTCGCTTTTGCAGTTACAAGTAATTATAACGATTATGATAGATCATAACATATGCATCGTCATTAATTTTGTTTGTTGGTGTGTCCATACATATTTTCCCATCGTCCTTTATAATTTCATTCCATTAATGGCATTCCACTATTTAGTTGAAAAATTCTAAATTAGACAACGCTGGATGATTTTCATGAAATCTTTTGATAGTCACCGAGTCTCCAAGTAACTCACTTATCTTCATTGATATTAATTGAAGTAACCTGATAGGAAACCATGTTGCTAATAAATAAAGGTAGAGATGTATGCGAATCGATCGTCAAGTTATCAACTAGAACCCTTCAGCGGGCGCGGCCGCTTCCGTTCGCCTCCGATTTTAATGTTTCACCCACTCATACTATATTAAAGATCGTTATCATTCAGGAAGATACACTATTAGTATCGCTTCGTTTTCATTAAACCCTTTCGATATTTCGTATAGAACGGTTATGTTAAGTCATAGCAGACAATGTTACGCTCTGATGTTAGAATATTATTTTCGTATGAGAACTAATTCTTTTCGCTTTGTCGAAATTGTCACGCAGATTGTTAGCTAGTGATTATATTAGTGGAAATAATCTTAACAGACAATTATTATGAATCAACTTTGTCTGTCAACACTAATCATACAGTTGTTTAATTTACTTTATTTGCAAGTTTTGTTAGGCACCGAAGCAAATCCAATATTAAATAGTTGGCACAGATGAAAAGATGAGTCATCGAAAAAAACATTTGAAAATACTAGTTTTTGCCTGTGAGATCGCCCGCGTGCATACAATCCCACGAGAGCCTTAATTTTGTTGCTTCTGCCCTTTTCGGTGATCCCCAGGAAGGTTCCTGCAAAAATTCAGTTCAATTCCTCCATCCGATGGACGCGTGATTGCATTTCAAGCAAAAAACAGACATCGTTTTATTTTTATACATTGGTTAGGATTTTTATAGGTGTTTATATAAAATACGTCCAAGTCCTTCGCGTGTGCAGTTATAAATTATATCATTACGTATTTTAAATTCATATGTAACATTGTTTGGGGTTATTATTTAATATTCACACAGTTTTTATATTTATTTTTCTCTTACCAACAACTACATGCGATAATTACAGACATGCTCCGGTACTCTTTAATTGTTGTTAGCGTTTTTGTAGCTTGCCTCGTAGGTTTTGTAGTATGTTTAGTATAAAGTCAATTCCAATTAGACAACCAAGCGGTAGGAAAATTTGAATATAATTGCGGGGAACACAATTTTATTCGTCCACAACATTATCGTGTTAAGCTGCCCTTACAAGACTAATCTTACGAACCTATGTAGCGATTAATAATAAAAATAGCTATTTTTAAAAGCTTCTTTTTTCTAGTTTCTTATGAAACAGACAAATTATCTCTATAAGAAAAATAATATAGGTACAGTCGGCCAATGATAATGTTGAGCACTTCCAAGTTGAGTTTCAATTTGGCATTTTTTAAACAGAAGGGCGAATTCCACTTGTAAATCCAACTATATCACTGTCTGTTCTTTTAAATGAATACAATACGAATGCGTCCAACGTTTTTATGGACCCAGCGTACCTACAATAATATTTAAAATAATATAGTTTTATCTATGTAAACGGGTCTTACTCAACACGAATGTCTACCTTATGAGTTATTATTTATAAAAATAAAATAAATAAGGTAAACATTCGCGTTAAGATCCGTTTAAATAGATAAACATGTGTAAAAAACGCGAAAATCTCAAGAATTATAATATACTTTTAAATGGTTTAGTATTTTAATAAATACTTTACCATACTTGGCCGAATTACCCTGTCGAAAATAATCATAAATAGGTACACACAAAGTACTAGTTTTTTTTTTTTTTTTTTTTTTTTTGTTCGGAGAGACAATCAGGAAAAATCCTGCATAGGACACCTGGTACCATCTAGTCTGGCTGGGCCAGCCTAGGTGGTACCAGGTAGTGTCGGACTCCTACCGACTAAAAAACCTGATTGCCTCAACTGGACTGAATTCTTGTGGCCTTATGGCCTATTAAGAGTCACCGGGCTTGTTTGTATTAGGGCGAGCGCAGAAGGCGCTCAGCCAGGAGAAAAAGTGTGCGTTGCAACGAGCCTAAGGGCTCCCCCGCCGGTAGACCGGCGGAAGGAACGGACCTCGGCTTAGGGCGTTGCAATGGGGGGATACCGCGGGATCGCGAGTCGGCGAGAAGCGCCCAGGCACGTGTCTATACCTGGTGAATATAGGGTTGGCTGAGGGCCGGTGTGTGTTAACGGTGTATCGGGGGGGACGTCCACGTCTCCGCCGGCGGGGACGGTGTATGTGTGCAGTGTTCGAGTGAACCGCATTGGCAGCGGTGATCGGGTCATCGGGATCGTCCAGGATGTGCCGCGGCCGACGATGGCGGGGAGGGGCACTCCTGTCCGGTGTGTAGGTGAGGGAGGAGACAATCAGAGGATTGGGATGATGGGGTATGGCGTCATAGTAGCGTCGGGCGGAATCTTTAATGTATTTGACGATGGAGGGAAGCTCAAGGTCTTTGTGGAGGTCGACGTTACGCATGTACCATGGTGAAGCCACGGCCTTGCGCATGAATCTGTTTTGGATTCTTTGGAGGGTCACGATGTGAGAGGGAGCCGCGTGTGCGAACACAACGCAGGCATAGGTCATGATGGGACGAACGAGAGATTTGTATAATGTCAACTTATTTCTAAGCGACATTTTACTTCTCCCGTTTATGAGGGGGTTGAGGCGACCGAGCACAAAGGCGGCTCGGTTGCGGACAGTTGTGATATGATCTCGGAAGGTCATTTTGTGGTCTAGAGTGACTCCGAGATATTTGGTCTTTTTGACGAGAGGAATCGTTTGACCGAGAAGGGTTATCGGGAGAGGGGAGAGCTTAGGAGTACGACAGCCAACCCTGGGAGAAGGGAAGCACATGGCTGCACTTTTCCCCGGGTTTATCTCTATCCTCCACTTCACAAACCACTCGCCTAGGGCGGTGACTGCGCGCTGGAGGCGTAGAAAGAGCATGCGTACGTTCCTATCTGAAGCGTAGAGGGCGGTATCGTCCGCGAAGAGGGCGAGCTCTATTCCTGGGGGGTGGGGGGTGTCGTTAGTGTAGAGTGAATAGAGCGTGGGTGCTAGAACGGAGCCCTGGGGGACTCCAGCTCTTATTGGGCGGGGGCTGGATAGCGTGCCTTCAACTCTGTAGCGAAAGGTGCGATTGGTAAGGTAGTCTCTAATGATGAGAATGAGACTTTCGGGCACCTCCAGTTGGTACAGTTTATAAATTAAACCGTTGTGCCACACCTTATCAAAGGCCCTCGCTACGTCGAAGAAGACCGCTAGCGTTTTATGAGGTTTCTTTTGATTGAGACCTGAAAGTATGTGCTCCGTTATTCGGTGCACTTGTTGGACTGCAGAATGTTTGGCTCTAAAGCCGAACTGTTCTTTGATTAAGAGGCCTTTTGAGTCAATGTGTCTCAGCAGGCGGGTATGGAGGACTCTTTCATAGATTTTAGCCATTGTATTCAATAGGCTGATGGGTCTGTAGCTAGAGGGATCCGAGCGGTGTTTGCCCGGTTTGGGGATGCCGATGACGACGGCTTCTTTCCAGGCGGCTGGAAAGAGATGATTCCGCATGGCGGCATTGTAGATGGCCGCAAGGAGAGCGATCAGTTTGATCGGAAGACTTTTGAACACCCTGTTGGGTATTCCGTCGATACCGGGAGATTTCTTGATTTTAAGGTTTTGAATAATCTCCTGGATTTCTGATACCGTAACCGGTAGAAGGGAGTCTGAGGGAGGGATGGAGGCTCGGTGACTCACCTCTCCGTCAACCAGGTCGACGTGGGAATCATCGACCGGCTGACAAAGTACTAGTACCTACCTACAATTAAAATATCGATTTAAGTCCAAAAGTCCAAACTCATAGGGAGTTTTACGTACCTAGGTATAAAAGACGTATTAAGTACATACTGACATGACACTTATGTCAACGATGCTAAATGCTAAAATCAGAATTGACTTCACGTTTGTTTGAGGACTCTTCAGTTTCTATGCTTACGCAAGTAAGAAACTGATAACATCGGTGATCAAGTTATTAGCAGGAATAAAGGTTAATGTAATTTATTTACTTCACGTATTAATTATCAGCTTTATATCTCTTAAAAGATAAAAACGTATATATTAATAATTATTGTAGACGATAGGACCGACGGATAGACCTTTGATGATAGGACGAAAATAGATCTATTTGAATTTACAACAAACCGTAGGTACTTACTTTAAAATACGAGTAAATATAGAAACGATTGAACATTTTTGTCTGTTTTATTCAAATTCAATGAAATATACCTTAAATGTGAATATTTTCTTTGATAAAATAGGCTTCTTTTAAAATAAATTACAGTCTGTTATCTAATTTACTCCATTCTTCTGTATTCAATTTATTGTTATTTATTTTACTAGCTTCTTATATAAGCATTATTTTGTAATATTCACATAGGTTTTTTTTTTAATTTTAGGTAATTCATTTAAGTTTAATAACCTTTAACCGTTTCTTCCTTTATGTTGTAAACTTAGGCCAATTTTGTACCTGTTGTTTGTGTTCGTTCCTATTAATATCTATGAATTTTGGCCTATGTGTAATTTAAGCACATATAGAAAAAGGTTTTGTTTTGTAATTTAGTTAGTAAAGGTTTTATATTTGTTTAATACATAAATCTGATAAACAATATATTTACTAAACATATATTAGTAATATACTGAGAAAGGGTTGTAATTTTCCAGATATTGAGATTTTAGAGGTGAATTAAAAAAAAAAACATTTTTATTGCTTTACTTTAAATAAATTATAAAAAATCAGATGGAAGAGCAAAATTCTTTATAAACAGATTCTTGAAACAAGGGGATTGTGACTTTATATCTATTTGACATAAACACTTTAAACATTAAATTTATTATTCCCTTATACTTATCTATATAACCTTGGACATTTATAATTAATATTATTAGCTAAACAAAGTATTCCCGAGGAACATAAACCATGACCAATTTTATTAATTCATAACCTCCAATAAATCCTCAATAATTTGTAGTTATAATACCCCAGTAAAAAAATCTTAACCAAATTCACTAAGTCCATAGCTCTGCTCAGATAATCCAAATCTCTTGATTAGTCTGCTAATACAGTAAAGTATGTCGTCCAGTAGGTTTTGCCGACGGCGTGGTATCACCGTCCAATCGAATTATCTCGCTGCTACCATCCAAGCAGTAAATTAAGAATTAACACGGAAAATGATTATTTTAAAACATGCATCGGGATATCCTTTCTAACAAGGTTTCCTAGCCTAAATACATACCAGGAGCTACTAACGATCCTAATGGAGTAAGCAAACAAGTATGACCTGCCCAAATATAATACATTGCAGCGGTATTGCAACCACTGGTAGGTTTAACATCGTCTTTTGTGAATGATTCTGGGCAGTTTATAAAAAATATAGACGAATTAAAGTTGGAACCGGATGAAACCATGGTGAGCTTGGATGTCGTGTCACTTCTCCTCTTGATCCTCTACTAATGTTTCTCTTAAAGAATGTATGTAAAAGAACGTCATAAAGGATAGCTGGTCTAATAACTTATCAACAGATTACATTACTCTGCTTGAACACTGTCTGGAAGGCAATTACTTCCTATACAAGGTCAGTATTATCTCTAGGTAGATGGTGTCGCTATGAGTAAGGTAGTCCCATTGCACCAGTTATTCTCAATATCTGGATGGAACATTTTGAAGAAAAGCCTCTCTGTCTCCGACCAAACACTGTACGACTTTAGAAAAGATATGTTGACGAAACCTTCACCATTATCAAAGGAAGTAGAAGAATATATTCAACAACTGAATATAATTCTTTCTTAAATGTAATTCACATATGAAATGGAGAAAGACAGAGACTTAGCGTTATCGATTATCACACACCTTTGTTGTGTACCTACATGCCTTTTCACATCACCATCTTCGACAACTATAATCAGTAGTCAGTACATCTACAATCAGTACAACTGCAACAGCTCCGTACTGTAGGAAAAGACATCCTGAGGTCAGCAGACAACAGGCATTATGCCTTACGTTAAAAGAGTGACGGACGAAGTTTGAACAGTATTAAGAAAATAATCCATATACCTATATATGTATTATATATTACGTAATTATGTATACTGTACACCATCTACCTGCGATCAAAATATTTATTTCCTTTTTACCTCTAAGGTTGTCTGGCAGAGATCGTATTCAGCGATAAGACTGCTTTTTGTGCATATTTGTGTCTACAATGTTTTTGTTTTTGGAGTGCAATAAAGAGTTTTATCTATCTATCTATCTCCGTATTGAGTATTACACCGTCCTCTAAAGTAGCAGAATATCTACGCACATCAAAGGATGTAATACCCTATCAGATGCCTGGTGTCTATAAGATAGACTGCAACTGTGGTAGTTCGTACATAGGCCAAACAAAAAAGGGTCAAAGAACATATCGCAGCTGTTGGGAATCGCCAGACGAATAAATCTTTGATAGCGGACCATGTACTTAACGCCGGAATCAATCAATGTATAGAACTTTATGTATGTCCAAAAATCCTCTCTACTGATCGCCACTATTTCTCCAGGATTGTGCGTGTAGTAATTGAAATCAAGAAACATAAAAAATTCAATCGAGAGGGTGGTTACAAATTTTCCTCGACATGGAATCCAGTATTAATAAATTAAATAAAATTAAACCTCACGATTTTTCGTCTGACGCTACTTCAGATATTGTTGTGTGCCGCAACTTTCAGGACTATGAAGACCAGATGTGGGTAGTTGATGAAACTGCTCGCAATTCTCGACGTGCACTGCACGCCTTTTCAGTTAGGGTGTAGAATAGGATAGTATAGGATGGGAATGGGCTCTGGCATATCTCAATCACTACCGAAACATATGTACGAGTACGATGAGGAAATAGGATAGGGAAAATGCAGTATATTTTATGGTTAGTTAAAACCGAATTAGGCAAACTAAAGAATAATTAGCAGCATTGGCTAAAAGTAATTATAACCAATACACTCATATTATTGAAATTCTTTAAGTCAAACAAGATAAACATATCGCATGGCAACAAGTTAAGCTTCATCTATCGATGGATGAAGCTTGCATGAGATAAACTAGAGGCTTCTCACAATGGCGCCATTTAAAGATTTTTCATGCTTTTTCTCGTGTTGGACTTAGACCATTGCCCAAGTTCGAAAGTTGATGATTACAGATTACAGAAAATAAGAAGAAGACCTACTGGAGTATTTTTCATATATATCTTTGAAGTAATGGATTCTCCATTTTTTCGTAACTCAATTCGTTGTGAAATAACAATTTAGCGTCATATGGCAAATATCGATGTTTTGATAATGTCGGTACTCGAAATAGGTTTTTAATTAGGTGTATCCCTTGATAACTATATTAAAGGACGGAGCAAATATTAAACCGAGAGTTTCATGAATTGATATACATACTTATTTCAGAGGTTTATTTTATCTCAATGTTCAGTAAAATTTAAACAAAACTTCAAAATTCAATTCAGTTCATGATTTAGAATCCACTGATATGAAAAAAATATTTTTTTTTTAATTTTGAGCAATTTTTACATACAAATTTGTTAAACACAAAACCAAGAAGTAACGATTTGACATAAAATACATAACATTATATGTGAGAATCGTGCGCAGAATCCATGGTTTCAGAATTCGGGAATAGTTGAGACATAACATACTAGAGTATGTCTCAACTATTCCCGACTTTTACAAACTTTTACACATACATATATATATATATATAATAATAAATACATACATAAATAAATACGTGAATACTAATAAACACATTATTAATATCGATATTATTGTTATAACAATAGCAGTCATAAATAACACAGTAAATAAATAATAAATCATAGAGACGCGAGTAGTTATGGCCCTTAATCTCTCTCCTCACTTTCTCCTCCATACCTTAATCCCACGGGATGGTAGGGTTAGCCTTCCTCGTTAGTGGAATACTACCATTCATAACATCTATCTAGCATGTAAGTGTATATTTGAAGTGTATGTGACGTAGACAATCTATAAATATATAAATACTGAAACATATTATATAAAAGTAATTGATTTTATTTATTGATTAAAAAGGAAAAGTTATTTATAGATTTACATTGTCATAGTAGAAATCGGTAGCAACGTGTTTCCAAGATTCTCTTTAAATTGGTGCAAAACTAAACATTAACCGTGACGAGTCCCAAAAAGCTGATTACTTATAATGATTGTAATATGTTGTTTAATGATCATCATCAGCCCGAAGCGTGGCATTAACTCTTTAATTCATGTTCGCAGAATAACCGCGCCTAACGTTCGCGTACAAATGTACGATGACTTAAGGAGAAGCCAAACAAATCACTAGTTTAAGCTCCATTTCGTTAGGCCATCGATTTGAGAATACATACTAGATATGTTATACAAACACTCTAGGGCAGCTAGAGTGTAATAGTCTTCAATGTTGAGTAGTTCTCGAATTCTTTAATTTATTTGTTTTTTGAAAACCTAACATTCTTATTACGTAGTACGCAGTCTCAAATTTGACTTTTTATTAACTGTTTCGCCTCATCTGTTTCACCCCCAATGAAGCTGCCAACCGGGTTTCTTTGATTATAACGTATGATGTGTCATCTAGTCTATTCTCATATCAATGAGTTTTGGCCAATCAAGCGTTTAAACAAATACAATCACCTTTACTGCTCATTATCAACTTTGTCAATAGGCGGTTAAGTATCGTCAATGGCAAATACAACGTTGCAGAACAAGCCTATTCATTCATTTATAACAACTAATATGAGCGTTAAATTCACCGTATTAATTCGTTTAGGAACAAAGGTTTCGGTTGGCCAATACTTTAGTTAGGTGATTATTATTAAATATCGATAGTGATTATAATTAAATAGCGTCGATAGTAGACAATAGTAGGTACCATCATGTGGGGCCACTTGCCTGTTGTGCTCCTCACCAAACAAAATTATAAGTAGGTTGGTAAGTCGCGGCGTCCAAATTATAAGTAGGTTGGAAATTACTAATCTTACCAATTTTCCCCGCCTGATTAGACATATTTACTTGAAAACTGACATTAAAGACCTTATCGGCTAAAGGTAAGTGTTTTCAATAAACAATAGTTCTTATGGGGTGTAGTAATAATTAATAATTCTTCTTCTAATAACGCTTCCAAATTCCCTTACCAAAGAAGTGTCTTCGCCTTAAATAAAAGTTTTGCTCGAATCAACTAACTCCAAGCAAATAACAAGAAAAAGGCGAAAAATCGGTTTCATATAAACGGGCTAAGTAGTTTTTGATATCGGAGGGCCGATGGCGAATTAGGACGAAGCGGTTTCGCAAAAACTAAATGTATCAAGCCTTAGATATTATCAGCTTTTTCTATCGAAATATTTTAAATAATAGTACATACATTTCGTAGATAACAAACATTTTTTTAATAAATTTAAATTTAAAAAAAATGTTGGTTACAAACCTATTTTTTATAGAATAGATGGCAGACGAGCGGGCGGGCCACACGATGGTAAGTGGCCACCGCCGCTCAAGGACATCTGCTGCCAACCTTGTAGAATCCTGTTTACAGTTCTCTTGAAGAGTTCCATGTCGTATCGTATATAAAGTAACAAAGTTGTGTAATTTTTACATTTTACAACATTATATTAGGATCTTTAGAATCATATGTTATATTATCTCCGTATTTGTGTTATATTTGTTCTAAAGCGTGAGCCAATGCACCGTTCACACGATTACAAACTTTTTTTACGATTTTTACGAGTTGTTGCAGTCATTTAAAAGTTCATATTCGTTGTTCTAACCGAATGAATAGTTTTGTTCTCTACAACGTTAGCTACATTTGCGGTTGGTACTACCTCATCGTTTAATGAATAAATTGATAATGACCTGCAATGGAGTTTGTGTATGTGCGTACTTGACTAAGGACATTATTGCCGTTTTTTGTTTAGCAGATATTGAGAGTTTAGTGAAATCTTAAAAAATAACATAATTTTTTGGTTATTTATATATATATTATTGCATAAAGCAACAAAAGTCGGACTTGATGCTTAGTAGCATTATCCCTCAGTTAACCTTTGGGCTATGCAGAGATGGCGCGGTAAGTGCAATGATAGGTAAGATTAAGTAAAACTATAGTTAATAGTGACGCATATTAATTATTATATAACTTGTATTATTACTATATTTATATTATTATATAACTTTTATTCTGTGCCTTGGATCAACCAAATTGAAGCATTTTGAAACGCCACATATAAACTACTCAGTCCCCTATAAGTCACTACTCTTAGGCTTATAAGTATATAGAGTTACTTTGAATTATTTTTATCTAAGAACAGTCCAATGTGCTCAAAAGAGTTTAACACAATGTCTAATAACTCCGAAACGTCTCGTCAAAAGAAAACTGAAAGAGAACCCTTCAGCTGGGAATCGTGTCGGCCAAATGGTATCGTGACAAACATCCATGCCTCAAGCGGCCTCCGTAAATCATCGCCGAATGAAATCCAATTACCACCACAAAAAACTACCATACACCTACATCCGACATTTTGCTGCCATTCATTTATAGGGTACACTATCCTTACTCAATTTGTTTTTAAACACGTGAGGAAACAATAAAGAGTAGTATACCTAAGTAAATATCGTTCAGTGTCCATATCCTTAACTAAGTGTAATTATGTAATTATCCATTACATTATGTAATGTAATTATCTACGTGTAATTATCCATTGATTATTGTTATTAAATAACATTGTTTTGTTTGTGTTAATAAATAAATATATTATATTATCAAAGGTCTACTTTACATTCTTAAATAGCAACACCACTGAACGAGAACTATCCATCTTAAACAAAGTTCTCATCTTCTTACGTCTAAAAAACAAATGAAAATATGTCAAAAATCTAAATAGGTTTTTTTTTAAAAACAACCTAATTAATAGTAATAGTTTAGTTATATCATTACATATTGGTAACTATTATACGTTTAATAGTTTTGCTAGTACAATAGTAACATAATAAGAAAAAATATTTGTATAAGACCTAAGAGAAGTCAGGTGATATGATTAGACCGTTATTGTTTCGTTTCTGTGAGGCAATTGTTTCGGTATTAAATCGTCATTAAACTTTGTGTTATTCGTAAAAAATCACATAATAAAATTTATTGAATTTCGAAATTTCATATTGGCGCGCTCGCTCACAGTTGCCCATAATTACCAATGCGGGCCCAATTCATCATTCTTTATTACAAGCACAAATTTCCATGTAAATTTAATACACGGCCGATGTACAAAGCGAATGAGTTTCGATATATCGACGTGATCTCTACTTTTTGTTTTTTTCCTGCATTTTATGCAATACAACATTAATCTCGAAAGACATTCAACAGCTTTAAAAGACACAGTGTGACATTAATTCATATTCACTCATCATTTTTTTTTAATTTGGACAAAGTTATTTTATTATTATTAGATAAATCTTTTTAGGTGCAACTGTTTATATCTTCTTGTATAATATTTTTTGAGGAACGTTTTTATAATCTAATAAGTTTGTTAGATTATCGTTTTTATAATCTATATAGGTTTTATGAAAAGCCTAAAACGGTTTTGTCGTTTAAGGTTTGAAATTCGTTTTGAAGCGGTGCTTTGATGCTTTGTCTTCTTTTTTTTAATTTCATATTATTTATCAGTGACATATTGATAAATAATTTGGAATTTAAAATGTGTGTATGCAATAAAAAAAAAAACTGAAAAATAAATAAATGACAACCCATGGTCAATTTTTACATTAATTAACCTAAAAGAAAGCAAATCATTTGTGCTATCACATTAATTTTCTTGGTAAAACAAACTGTCCCGTGGACTTAAAATATCGGGTTTGGGCCTACACCTATTTACCTATCGTTCTTAGCATTGGCGTTAACAATATCATAAATTACATAGGTATCAATCACATTTAACTAAATATCTTCTGTTCTATATTTACAAAACACAATATCCGTATGTACTGGTCTGTTCGCCTAAAATTTGGGTTCAATTGGACGAATTTTGATGCGATTTTCACTCTGGTGCACGTTATTTCTTCCGGAAAGTTTTAGTATACAATACATCAGTGTATGTACAATACGAACGATTAGACTGTTAATAAATAACTTGATCATTAAACATAAATATTGTATGTATGCAATGAATAAGACTGAAAAATACACAACAACCTGAATTCACATTCCAAATAAATTTGAACCGCTGATTTTATACATTACTTCTTTTTTAACTCAACAAAATGACTTTCAAAATCATTGTCTGCTATAAACAAGGGGTCCCGCCCACTGAAAATGTCATTAATGCCTGAGTGAAACTCGCTCTAATCGCGTCACTGGAAAGCTTATTACATTTATACAAGGCAGTAATCTTGGAATAAAGTTTTCAATGGAAAGTGTCTAATCATTGAGGATTGCGAACCCTTGCCTACTGAAAGAACTCCGCCTAAGCTGCACACGTACGAGTAATACTGCAAAATAAATTGTTACAGGGACAAATAAAAATATTTATATTAACGAATATAGTTAGTTGTCTAATATGAAAGTACACTAGTGCTATATATTTAAACTTACTTTACTATACTTTAGTTAGTGGTATACTTTAGTTATTAGCAGTAGTAATCTAGAGAAATTCAATATTCATATCCTTAATCATTGTAGCGGCCGTGTGCTATCGACCGACTTGTTAAAAGACCAAACCAATCCCATCTCTTCCCGTGGATCTCTTAAAAGGCGACTAAGGGATAACAAAGCCGCTACTACAGGCATTAAGGAACTACACCACCTCTAATAGAGTAGACTCGCCAATCCGCTTGGCCAGCGTAATGCATGCATAAGACAATGCAGGTACATGAGGAGGCCCATGTCAATCAGTGGACGAATTTAAAACTGCTGGTTACATTTAATCTAAAAAAGGAGATATGAAGAAATATTTTTCCAATATGATTCTCATTGCAAATGGCAAGTTATTATTTTTATTAAAAGTGTTGGTTAAAGTGAATGAAACCCATTGAGTTAGTTTAACCCGTTTGGTGTTGGTATAACTCGAACGTTTATTAACAGTTTAATGTCTTTAAGAATTCGGTTCGGCGATGACTCGACATCGCGATTCCAAATCGCTCGTTTCTATTTTATATTAATGAACTTTAAGCGCAATACAACTGTGTTAAAGCACACATTGGTAGAAGGTAAATAATAAAAAAAAATCATTTCCATTTTATTTCAAAATAAAATTTCATTATTATTAAGTATTAAATGGATACAAAACGAGAAGTAATTAAATGAGAGAATTGTTATGTAAACGGGTTATTCACGATTTATTATTTATTTATTACAGCCGATATTTCGGTCCAGTTACTTGACCCGTGGTCGCGGCGAGACTGCGCAGGCGGGTGGAGGTGTTGTTGCTATTGACAGACAAATCTGTCTACCATCCATCGTGTTCGTTTTTCATTCACCTGTCCACACTGAACTTGCTTTGGTTTATTAAGTTCCTTGCATACTAACAATATCATCACACACGCGAGTTTGAAAAATCATCTACTTTTCTGGGTTTGCATTACATTGCAAAAAAATAGATTACATTAGAACTGGTAGGTAATAGAAAAATTGCATTGATTTAGTTAAAAAAATTCAATTGGATCTTTATAAACAAATATCACCAGACTTTTTTTTTTTTTGTTACTTTGAATATTAAAGAATCTCTAATTTATTTTAAACATAAGAACATAATACATATTTATTCAGTTCGAAACGAATCAGTTCTAATATTTTGGACTTTTTCAGTAGTAACAGCGATAAAATAAATCTCCCGTGATACTTGTTCCGAAGGCTGGTCAGTAGTAACACGGGAAAAAGGAAACTACCAGTGGGACTACTAGTAGTATAACCGGTAGTACCGTGGGTAAGAAGGTTGTCTGATGACAAAAAGTACTGCGTCGACTTAGTGATGACATTCTTAGTAATTTAAAAATTATTCAGTTTAGTTAATAAAAAAATAGGTTGTTTTGTTGATCGTGATTTGCCTCTCATTTAGAATTTTTTGCTGCTCTAATGAGCAGGCTTGGCTTATATTTAATAGGTATAATTAGGTATAACTAGGTATAATTTTTAACTTAATTTTTTTTTATAGAAAAGATGGCAAATGAGCAAATAGTACACAGTAAGTGGATACTGTCGCCTATGGACATCCGCGATACATGCCAAAATTAGACCTTTGTCTTGACCTATTTAACGGAACATTCTAAGAATTGAATAACGTATCATCGACTCCTATACAGTATCTATTGCTTTCCAAACGTTGACATAAAAACGTCATATCTCAATATGATCCTTTCCTTTCCTTGGGAGCTGTGACGCGGGCAAACCGCGCAGTCATTGCAGCGCAATAACCAATTGTGAGCGTATTACGTGTCCCATCACAAAGCCCCGGGGTTTTTTATCACGTAGATAGGGAAACTGGATGTGACTAAAGAATTAAATGACAATTTTTTAATGTAAAACACTATACTCGACTTAACGATGTTTAAGGTTTCACGCACAGCTTAATGCATTTGTAAATGTTTAACTGCTGAAACTGTTCATTGTGCAGATTCTGTTATTTTATAAAAAACTGACTGAACTTAAACTGACTGAAAACTAAGTTATAAGCAATTTTGTATCAGTACAAATTGTCTTTATTTAACTCAATTTTTGTGTAAAAATTGAGATAAATAACGACAATTTGTACTGATACATTAAAATGTTTAAATACAATTTGATGTGTCATCAAATTTTGAGTATATTAAAATTATATTAAAATCTCTAATTATATTAAAAATCTGTAACTAGAATCCCTTTACTCAGATTTAATTTTCAATAGATACATACATATATTATGAGTGTAATAGGTTTATAAATTCATCATATCTCATATCCATTGTATTTCATCTGATACAGATGATAAATAATTCATATCTACTTACACATGGTACAAATGTTACATTTTATATTTCGGTTTAGGTATATAAATTAAGATTCTTAAATAGCTATAAGCTTAAGCCATGCTTAATGATAATTACATGTATACAATTTATTTACAAAACGCTGTAAATTTTGTATAACAAATAAATATACACTAAAGAGTCAAGATTTGACTACAGGCGACTAGTGATGTTGTTGATGAGCAGTCACGTGACGGCAAAAAGTCACAGAAATATCTTCGCCAGGCCTCTAAATACAATACTGCATATCTAGTACTTGTTTATGTCTGTGTAGACATTTTTTTATTACTTTGACTGTGATGCGACAAAGTCGTTTTTGCGCAAACATATCGGCTACAATGGGAAACGGGGCTTTTGTATTTTTCACTTTGATTGATGATTTTAATTTCCTATTTGGTTCGATGATTCTGTGTGCCGGATAAAATGGGAGACAAGTGTGTATCTTTATACTTTGTGGATTTTAGGATTGATGGGGGGTTACCTTAGATGTCATATTTGCATATCATCTGTATAATCAATAGGTAAGATACTAAATATAGGTGTACGTATTTACATAGGCAATAATGTTACATTAGGTATTATGATTGCTAGACGTGTGCTGGCTTTAGAATGGCACCATCCCATCTCTTCTCGTGGGTGTCTTATATAGAAATAACAACTAAAGAGTCTCTAAAAGAGTGGACTCGCAGGCCCGCTCGGCCAGCGTGGAATTTTAAGATCATCCATATTCCATATCCTCATGTTCAAGACAATAGTATGCACTAGAAGCCCAGCGTGCCACAGTGAGCGATGAAGGGACTGCTTACTGTTATTATGACTATTCCTTCTTACATTAGATAACATTGCTGTAACCGTTTTATGAGATTGAAAATTTATTCTAACAATTAAATTCGTTCCTTTTCTAACGTATCTGTCATTCGTAACTCACTCCAATTTCTATTCTAATCCTTCTAACAAACTTAAAATCTGTCAATACGTCAAACTTGTACACTAGATTCAGCAAAACTACTTCATTTTATATGAGAGAAGTAAATAAAAACGTGGTCCATAATGCGGTGCGAGGATGTGACAGCGCGATTTAAATACGGCGCCGGCGTCATCCCGCCTGTGACGTTGCGGCCATCCATTTATCACCCCGTAAGCCTCCGTCGATATTGTGATCAATGCCATTCGCCCGCCACAAACGCCTATTACGTAACTCCATGGCGATGGGGACCGTGGATACTATGAATTTATTTTTTATTGCAAATTACAAAGATCAACAAAGTATGCGAGTTAAAGTTTAAATCAGCACGTGTAGGAGTCATAATCGACAGAAACTAGTTAGAAAGAGTAGAAGTCCTATCATATGCTTTACGTTGGCTCTAGCCGTTAACCGTTAAAGCACTTCACAGACACACTAAACAGATTTTTCCTTTATATTTCATATTTACGAGTACCTACAAAGACTTCCTGTATTTTTTCTTATTATACCTAGGCAGGTTTCAGCCTTAAAAATGGTTTGATATCTGTACTAAGTGTAGGCACCTCATCGATATGGGAATATACTTTATCAAAATAATCTGGTTTAAAATTTTTAGGGGGCGAGGGGTGAGGGCTTCGTAAAAAGTCATACCTATTTAAAACTTAAGTACCACGTAATACAAATGTTCCATTATCAAAACACATATGTATTAAAGATTTCGAGATCTACTCAACATTAGACTCTAACGTGCCTGCCAGAGTGCTTGTGTAACATACATCTAGTATGTATATAATATATTCTGAAATCGATGAAGTACCCGATGTGGACATCGAGTAGGTGCGGGAGATTAGTCCGTCACCTCCACGCGCCTGTGTGAATGATAGAAGCGTTTCAGTACATTTAAAATATATAAGATTAATTGGATTTTTTTAAATTAATGATATATATTTATTTTATTAAATTTATTTTTAACTCCTGCAGTGTGTTTCGGGGTGTAAGACCGCGACTTTCTATATAATAAGATTTCAATTTGTTTTACCTAGTAGTTGAGAAAATACTCACGTTCATTACGGTATTTTCTTTTATTTATTTATTCAATAACAAATTAATATTTATTATTTTGTATTTCAAATCAATGGAGGTTTATCTGTGACAAGATTCTCCTCTTTTTTATCTTCCGTGACAGACAATTATTGTTAACAAAACTATATAAAGAGAATTAGATACATAGATATTCCTAGTAGGTACACGTAATAAAGATGAAGCAGAATCGCCGCCCACCTTACTTTGTATTCCTCCAGTCGCCACCTGGGGCAGTGGCTTTTTAAAACACCTCTACGTTTCACTTCGTGGAGTATTGTCTCCGTAAAAATAAGTCTGACAGCCATAATAATAATATGGTAGAACAAATAGGTTCATATTTCAATACTGGTGTTATATACAGAACTTATATACTGAACCACGTATCTATTTGAGGATGTTTATATAATACAAGTAACGAAAATCATCGTCTACTGTGTTCTCTGTCTGTGTTCAAGTTAAGAAGAAATTAATGTCATCACTATTAATCACGTGATTTCACCTATTGACCAATTACACAAAGGAGCGTTCGTCGATTGACCAATTAACGCTGCGTTAATGCTACACAGCAATAGAATAGAATGGAATTTTCTTAATTTGAATAGAGTATAGTTAATTTTCTTCACATTTATTATATACATACAAAAACGTATACTTATTTATGCAATCATTTTTAAAGTTGTTCTGATTACATTTGTTAAACAGTTTTTCTACGCTTATTTTTAAACAAATTCAAACATTTATTAGAGTGATCTAATAAAATCCTACCATATCCGCCTGAAATAATACGACCTTTTACTTATCAAAGCAACATTGTACAAAGACGACGCTGTCGAGTGTGGAGAAGTGCGTGTAACAAAAGAAAGGGAACAGGAAAGAGAGACGAGAGCTACTCAAAGGTAAGAGATCGCGCTGAATGGACCCACGAGTGCCCCTCGCCAATCGAGACAACGATCTGCGTGATCAATTGATCATTGATCATCGACGTCGTCAGCACTGCGGAATATTTGCTGGTTACAAATTTTTAATATAATCTACTTTATATGTTACTTTAATTGCATTGTACAATATATATGGTATAATACATAAATTATGAATTACGTATTTTAATATTTAAAGATCCAAAACAACAAAACGGTCATTATATTTAGATGTTTTGAAATTACATAAATGTTTAATCCTTTATGTGACATTGTTATTGGATTAAGTATTATATAGTAAAATGTAATTTTAGGTAGGTATGTGCTGTCTGATTTTCCAATTTGTGAATATAAAAGAGACAATACGAACTTTTTCAAATCATTCAGGTATTTATTAATAAAAATTTCTTCAACGTATATATACTTAAATATATAGATAATTGCGTGAAATTATCAGCCAACTATCTATTTATAAACAATTCTTGCATATCAACGTGCACTAACAAGAGTTTAAACGCCTGCTACAATAGTTGTAGCAAAATAATGACCCGACTCGCATATGAGTAAGAAATAAGTAAAGGCGTTTCAGATCCTCTGTAATATTTTATTGTTTACCAAATCTTTACTTTCCGAATGATATGCAAAAAAATTGTTGGCAGATCACACTCAATTATTCATCGTCCCCTTTGTAACACTTGAAAAAATCCAATCAGCATAACTCGTCACTTTAATATCGATCCCCAATTTGCGAGCACTTATCAAATCGCTTTATGCATAGATGTGACGTAGAAAACCATACCTACACTTCTCTCATTTGCGACATTGCACTTTGAACCCTATTTTATTCACGGATATATGATATTTTGTTTTATTGATGTGTGAATATCTTTGTTGAAGTACAAAGCCGAGTGGTTTACTTAGAGTTTAAAATATTCATAGCCTGTACTGGATCGTATTTAAATATTTACATAAGTGTCACGCAGCGTCAGTGACGTTTGTCGATAAAATGTATTGAGTGGAGACGAGGAGGTGCTTAAAGCGGGGGCGACTGGGAAATGCAGGAAACAATCAGTGTTATGACGTTAAAAATCTAATTATTATAAAATATTTCATTAAATTATGGTCCGTATGTATTTCGAGTTTTTTTCGGTCGTCAATTTATGTTTTCTTTAGTCATCGTGTGACTTGAGATTTATAGAGAAGAGATAAATATTTGAGCTAATTATAGGTAAAAGTTATAAAAGCTTTGGATACAAATGGAAAGTGGAAATGGGGAGAATAAGTACCCACTTAACTTTCGTAAGATTTGTAACCTGATACAAAATAACCTAAAACTTTGAAAGAGTTTTATATTTCCGTAATGTCTCACATGTCTCAAATGTAAGACAATTACATATTATCTAAATATCTAATATGTAACTCAACTCAGGAGCAACTCAGCATGTCCTTTGCTTGCAGTGTTTAGTGTCCGTACATGTATTTATGTGTTAAAAGGTATATTGTCTGAATTCATCAAAATATACCTTTAATACAATGACAAATTAGGTACTTTTCGCTATACGAACATTTATTTAAAAGCAAGGTTGACGCGGACTCGTGAGTCGCAATAACTACACTTACAACAAATCAAACCAAACTTTTATTTATTTGCTTAATATGGACATAGAGGATGTTAACATCAATATGAATTTAAGGTCCCCTCGACCAATATGCGCGACTAACTTTTGGTTTTGTTAGTAGGAAGTTGTAATTTAAATATAGCTAACATTTACTTGAAATGCACTTGCGTGTAATATTTTTTATTATTATTAAGTGTTGAATAATAATAGTTATTTTTATTCAACACTTAATTCCATCTACATCTGATCCTTATTCACACAATCATAGAGATCACGACTTCTCATGGAATGTTTCAACAATAATCTTTTGTGCAGATTAACGGCACGGAGTTTTACAGGTGAAGGTAAGTTACTCAAGCTATAAGTTAGTTAAAATATTTAGAAAGAGTGTCTTTGTCACCCCCTATTCAAAATATACGAAAGCGTTAACACTCGGTAAGCAGGGGGCGATACTTCCACTAAGCGTCGTGTATTCGAGCCATAAAAAATAATGGATCTGCGAATCGTCGAGATATGCACGGAAATATGGAGTGAGGTGCGCGCTGGAAAAATCGTAATAGCGTTCCGAAATGGGGATTAGAAAACGATCGACTCGAAATCGATTCGGGAGTATGCAAATATTGCTTATGCGTTAAAACTGAACGGGATTTATGGGCGGAGGGCAGATTTAAGAGCTATCGATATTTATTTATACCATCGATGTATCTAAAGCATTGGCAGTATTTCACCCATGGAGTAGAGAATATGAGTGCAGTAGCTCTACTTCGTAGTTCAATACAAGTCGGCTGTGTAAAAACAAAGATATCTTCAGTTATAAGTTATAACATTTGAGATATTCGCATTATTCTGTCTGAACACGGGTTCCAACTCGATGTTGCATCGAATTGCATCGACTAGGTTACGAGCTGATTGAAGAGGCACGTAGTTCAAAAAACAATTTATTTCCGTGATTCTTGTTATTCTTTTTTATACTAAATCATTTTTATAGTGCTTAAAGTCTCATATTCACTAGTAGGGGACAACTGTCGCAGGACATGCGTAGCCTGAAACGTGGTTCATATTGTTCACGACTTAAAACTACGCATCATACTATCATAGCGCATCATACTTATAACTACGCATTCACTCTTTTTACATAACAATCACATAATAACTGAATAGTTTATTATGATTAAAATTAATCAGTGAATCAATCATACAAAATGAATGGCAGCAATTCGCTGGCAGCAAATTTAATGGTTACGTTTAGGGTCTCTGGTAACAGTACAGAAACAGGAGTACCGTAAAGCATGACATTCTTAGTATTTTAAAACATAATATTTGTTTCAGTTATTTAAAAATAGTTTTTTTTATTGATCATAATTTGCTGTCCATTTAGTATTTTTTGATACTCGATTAAATACAAGCCATTGATAAATATGTGTAAAATACGAGAAAATGTCAAAAGTTGAATAAATGAAATACAGTTTAATTTTCCGTGAAGCATAAATGAGTCTGTGGCCCGGTTAATATCTTCTTCATATTTTTCCGCTAAAAATTATAACCTAATTAATAATTAAGCGTGGGGTGAGCGTGTGTGCACGTCTAAGTAAATACCATAAAACGCGCCAACCTAATTCCAGGTAATCGTGTTTGCACGCCGCTTGTAAACATATCCCGGTGTAAATGATGGTTTTCCCGGGCAAAACGCTCTCCACGGAATGTATGGGAGACGCTTTGAAGCATTTAAAAGAAAATTAATACTACTACGAAGAAAATGCTAACATTTTTAACTGTCTCGTGAGTTTTTAACTGTTTAAAGTATAAGTAACGTAACTCTTCTCGGTTATTTTAAGGTTGACTGGAAGAGATTCCTTCTAGGTATAACGGACAAACTATGACAAAATATTACTGATGTGTAAAAAAGGACTGTCTTCATACTGCCATTTGAAATCATCAGACTAACGCCCTGTAGTGAAACATTCAAAGACAGTGAACAAATTATCTAAGACATAGGAGTGAAGATTATATGCAACAGAAATAAAGGTTTCCAAAAGAACTGTCCAATTCAAAAATATTTGTTAGAAATCCAGTTCTATGAAAATAGAAATTAGATGCAAGACTCGAGTGGTCAGATTATATCTACATAAATAATCTCTAAAGCTTATAAGCATTATATCAATCCCTGCACTAAACCAGTATAAACGGTATCTAGGTGCCGTCAGTACATAACCTAGCTAGAGGAGTAAGAGTATCAGATAGGTATCTGTACATAGGAATAATTATACATAATGTAAAGTCCCAAACAAGGAGACACACACACTACCTTCATGTGTATAACGGCCAAGTAATTCGTCTCAAGTTATCGGCAAGCAAACAAAGTTGCGGCCGACGGGGAGCGAACCCAATTATCTCTAATGAAGACAATGATATAAGCGCGGTTATTGATCTAGATTTAAATTTCATGACGGGTCAGTCCCTGCGATGTGCGAGCCCTTAATGCTTCTCGCTAAGTTTCGTTTACGACGTTCGAGTGGTCTTGACACTTGTGAGATGCCTACAAAAATAAAATAGACGAATGTGGCAGTCCTTGTAACGGTGAGAGGAAATATGAGACTAAGCATCAGGCACACGATGTTGCCTTGTGGCCAATAGAAGACCAATAGCTAGAAAATATTTGTACCGAGGCGATTCATATTTTTCACACATTGAACACACTTAACTAGGCAGTCAAGAGTCAATCGGGTCAAGAGACAAGATGTCTTGTGTCACCGCGATCAGAGACATATAGTGTACCCGACACTTTGAGAGTGTGTCCCGGCAAGACGCCTTAAAAGAGCCTACAAGTACTCAATGAGGAGAGCCTATTAGTACTATTAGGGACTAAAGGCTGATTGATGTGTGATTGATTAGGGTAAAAAATAAAGGGCGGAGAATTAATTTGATTAATTCAATTAAACAACTAATTAAAATAATTGATCAAGCAAATCTTAGTTTCTTACAGAAGTTCGAGTAAATACCAAAGGTGAACTTGCTATCGGAGGACTAAACCTATTGACATTAACATCACACAACAATCAAGATGCCTTAGTCAGCGTAAACTCAAGTTTAATGTCCACTAACTAATTTCTTATCCCCAAAACATAATAATATGAACCAACATACACACGAACAAACGTCTGAAATTATGATTAACGAGCGCGCACACACACCCAACACTTAGGTACCTCCGCCACACATTTACATACATAATGGAATAGATCACCGTGTCAGATTAAACAGGCCTCGTGCTGAAGACCAATCGATACTCCTTGTGTTATTGATATGTTAGCAATAGCGAACGCTTGTAGTTGTAAAGTATTAAAATTACGAGTAGTTGAAAACTGCAGTGGAAATACTCGTTCATTAATAAAAAGAAATAAATCTTATTCGCAGTTGGCTATGAAAGTACACATATTTTAATAGATGGATGGTGACGGACCTACAGACAATCCACTTGGTGGTGGTAAGTGAATATTATCGCCCATAGACATCCGCGATACATGCCAACATCAGTCCAGAATAACAAACGTTGGCGAATGCGCTGTTTACCTTTGGAGATTTATGAATGAATTTGGAGAAAGGGTTGGGAAAATGGGGAGGAATTAGATAGGAGGGAATGGGAATGGGCTCTGATGTATCTCACTCGCTACCGAAACACTTACTTACATTGGGAGAATAGGATAAAGTGGGTAATTGCAGCACATTCACGGTAGTCTTCTGTGAGAGGGGTAACGTGGCCAATCGAGTGCGTCTAGCGTCTGCAGCGGCTATGGGACTGCAGCATGCACCCTCCCCCTCCCAAAATCATTTACTCCAACTAATATTAATTGTTAATTTTATTCCAACAAAATTATATACACCCGCTCAATATCTTAATGTGAATTTATATCAGCGGTGCCATTTATGTCGCTTTTTTATTCCAAAAACAATCAAAGAAAAAGATGGAAATGCTGTAGAGAAATTTAATTTTACGTTAAAAAAATGTCAATATTGAAACGTGCAAATCATATATTTTTATTAAGAGTTAAGTACCTAAGTTCATCACTCGTTCACAATGAGACATGAAATTTGGAGATGCGTAACAGGATCCGTAGCGAAACCGTAGCACTGCTACGGTGCGTTGTGGCGACAATACTAGTATAGGAACTTACTTGTCGTTTCTACTTAGGATAGTTCTCGTTACGATAAGTAAAACATACATAATGGATGTATGTTTATTCCATACATGTTGATGTTAGTTCCATCCGTAGATGTTAGATGTTCAACTAAACAACATCTACAAAACTAACTGTATTTCACTAGCATAAGGCTTGGAAACCGTTATTTTTTAAAATCGCATTCGACTTATACATAAGAGCGTATTATTTATTTATTTCGATGACGGACAAATCCATTTATTTACGAGATATATAATAAAACGAAAGCTGTGATAGCGTGGGATATATATTTTCGACTCACATTCATGATGTCTGCACCTTCACCACCGAATTCCCCCCTCCTCTTCCCAATTTTTTTCCAAATCCATTCCTAAATCTCCAAAGGTAGACAATGCATCTGGGGTCTGTCGGTTAGTCATTCTTGACTGATGTTGACTAGTATCGCAGATGTCCATGGACGACAGTATCCACTTACCGTAAGGTGGACTCGTTTGCCGCCTTTATTCTGTTAATCAGAAATATGATGAAAAACGACCTGAATCATGTACGTTATAGCCATATATTGACAACAAAAATAAATACCATTAGACTTCGTTATTCAAAACGATAGCAATTTGATAATCTCTATTTTAGTTGCGAGTGTAATAGCGAGGGAGGTATTGTATCGATCGGTTGACGCGATGAGTTCTCATCGGGGGTTCGAGCACTTCCTCCTGTTAAGATGTTAATGATTTTGCATAATAATTGCATCGAACATTCGCGATCGCGCTCGTGCCCTTAATATAGAATAGAATCGTGTATTAAATTGTGTTAGGAGTCTTATAATGTACTTAGTAGACATCAATATATTTACTTACTTTATTTTACTTTCATCTGCGGTACAACTCGTTGTGTATCTTGGCCTTCTCCATATGAAGAAGGATTCCCCATTTGCTTCTATCTTTGTTCTCTTATACATCTCATGGTCCTCAATCTTCCTCTAAACACTCGATCCATCTCTTTCGTTTGCCGCCCTGTGGTCAAATTCAATGCCACAATATCTATACCTATTTACTTGAAAATCAAAAACAAAACAACGAATCGTGTTTAATTTGTACAATTTTACGTTTAATTTACTTGATTTTTTTATTTTATAAGTTCATAACTGCAAAAATTGTTAGTTTAATTTCAAACTAAATTGCCTAAATTGTCGAGACCCCAATTCCGTGGAATCGCTATAACAGGGATTTTTAAAATAACATTTAAAATAACAGGGATTTTTACTTACTTCGTTCGGTGCTACAACCGTTTGTGGGTTTCGGACTCCTGCGCTGTCTTCCTTCACTGTGTACGGTCCTTAGCCTCTTTTTCCTAGTGGTTTTCTTCCCTAATATAGCAAGGTCTTTCATAACACTGTCTGTCCACCTTTCTTTAGAGACATTTGCTCATCTGTCTGATGCAGTGTCCAGGTCTCCCATGCGTGTGTGGCAGCTGGTTTTATCACGGTTTTGTACAGCAGGACCTTGGTTTTGTAACTAAGTAATTTTGACCCAAAGAGCCGGTGACACGAGTAGTAACTGGTTGCTCTAGTTTCTTCATCGATCTTATTTTGCCAGATTAGAATCCCAATTTAGAATCGTTAATTTAGTTCAGTTTAGGATCCCAAATATTTGAAGCTTCAAAACCGTGAAGTAAATACGTAAAATCTTTCGTGTACTGTGTGACTAGTAGTTATTTACGAGATACAGATGCGGCATTACCGTCACACTGAGTACACATATTAACTCATCGCGTCTGCTCAGCTTATCTCACACTTGATACAAGAATTAGCCTTCATGGGAACCGCTTAACGTTACGCGTAGCTTACGTTATGTTGTAATCGTAAAATGATATGAGGTTAAACATCGATTTTCAGAGAAAGAACACAATACATGGCGATTTATATGTGAAAAGTGTTATTAGAATGGAGTCTGTAATTGTATACTTGTGGATTACTTTTGGAGCAAAAGAAAACTCATTTCATTGATACGATGAATAACGATCTATTAAGTTCAATTATATCGGCTTGTGAAGAGACTAATAAGGTAATCTATATATTTTCAAGGATTTTAGCCATATTTTTCTGCAAACAAATTCTTTCCCTATTAATAACTGTTAGATACCTAGTAGATGTCTTACAAATATTAAAATATGTCTTGTAGCCCAACTACATTGCTACTAAATGAAATTCATTCCTACTAACAGTAAGAGATGAAAAAATAAGTAGTCGTAAAAATTAGAGAAAGTGATATTACATAATATACTAGCTTCAGAACTATTTGTTAGTGCTGCTCTTACAAACTCCTGACCTGACTGACTCCTGCTTGACCAATAGATAGTTATTAGAAAATTGTTTTTAAAACTTTTTTGGTGATGAGGAGTATGGAAGGTTGTTTGGTGTAGACCTCCTATGTGTGATTGAAGAAATAATTAGCATTTACAGTTATGGTTACAGATATATTTGATTAACAACTGCGAATAAAGATGAAAGAAGTGTGTAGTGAACAAGTACCTAACGAATGTAATTTAGAGTTTATACACTATCCTGTATCCTGGGAGGGGGGGGTAGTGCACGCTGCAATCCAACAGCCGCTGGGCGCACTCGACAGGCCACGTTACCCCTCTCTCACAGAAGACTAACTTGAAATGTAGGTACTGCGTTTCCTTTTATCGTATTTCTCCAATGTACGTACGTGTTTCAATAGTGAGTGAGGTATGCCAGAGTCCATTCCCACCCTATTCCTCTCCATTTTCACAACCCTTTCTCCAAATCCATTCCTATGTCTCCAAAGGTAGGCAACGCATCCGGGGTCGTGCCAACGTTTGTCATTTTGGACTAATGTTGGTATGTATCGCGGATGTCTATGGGCAACAGCATCTACTTACCATCGGGTGGACTGTATGCTCGTCTGCCGCCTTCAACCATAAAAAAAAAACTATCCTAAACAGTCTACAGTGCTTCGGTAGCCTTGCTCGATCACGTTGAGTTTAGTTGCTGTCTATGTTTCCACAAAATTTCGCATCGGTACTAACTGTGAAATGTTTGCCTGGCATGTTTGAACATGTGAACATGTTTGAAATGTTTATTGTCACGTAGGGTGTCACTACAAGAAATCTTGAAAACATTCCCGACGATGCCATCTACACATATCAGTTCTAAATGTATGTTTGTCGATACTCTTTCAAATATGACATATACGTATTTAGTGTAGAAACAATATAAATGTGTTATTTATGTATTGTGCGGCACGCGGGCGCGGTCGGTTGAAACGTATCGGCCCCGCAGTGACCCCCGACCGCGCGCCGCTTTCTCAACGATCCCATCTTTACCACATACTCGTATTTCTTTTATAAAACGCTGTATGTATGTATGATTTATTTGTTAATACTCTCTGTGATATAGAGGTTTCAAGTTTCAATAAGAATAGTTACAGATTTTTAGAAATCGGGTAAAGTTGCTGCGTTGGTTTCTCCATCTGTTATCATACAAGCTTGTACTTAAATTAACAAATCATAAAAACAACCCATTTTTTAAAACGTTATTTTGTATAACTACTTTTTGAGAGCGGGGGTATGCTGTAATCCCACAGCCGCTGGGCGCACTCGACTGCCCAAGTTACGTAAATGTACTATATTTTCCAATTTGTCCTATTCACCCAATGTACGTACATGTTTCGGTAGGGAGTGAGATATTCTAAAACCCATTACCATTAACATCCTATCCTATTCCTCCTCATTATTCCAACCATTTCTCCAACTCCATCCCTAAATCTCCAAAAAAGGCAGTGCATCCGGGGGCCTGCCAATGTTTGTCATTCTGAACTGATGTTGGCATCTATTGCGGACGTCAATGGGCGTCTAACTTACCATCAGATGGACTTCTTCTGTTGCTTATTTAATTATTTCTCATATCATAAAGAGTGTTGTTTCAGGGCCTGTAATTCTTCTTTTTATAAAAAAAAGTAACGAGGAGACAGTTTTCCTATTGTGTAGATACTCTCGCTACTATTATATATTATATTATATACAATAGAATAACAAGTCAAAAGTATTATGGAATAAGGAGGTTTTTTTTATTCCATTATACCCTCCATTTATTGGGATAGGAGGGGATAGAATAGGGTGAGAAATGGGCTCTGATATATTTCAGTCACTACCGAAACATGTACGTACAATTGGTGGGACTAGGATAAGGATGCGAAATGTAATACATTTTACAATAGTCATCTATGAGAGCGGGTGTCTTGACCAATCGAGTGCGCCCAGTGGATGCGAAAAATAATATGAAAAGATTTTTACGATTTTAAAAAACTGGACGATATATAAGTTATACAGAGAAAATACTTTTGTAACACCGGATTGACGCAAATAGAACATGTATAAATTTGGTACTTGTGGCGTGGTACCCAACATACTGGCGGTATTACCTCGCTGTATGGCAAAGCTGATTATCATTGGGAAAACTTTTCTAAGAAACGTTTTGATTTCGTTCATAGACACAAATACATCTTTATTACCCAATGGAACAATAACAAGAAACGAAAACATCATTTCACACTTCCCCACACGGGGGTTTAGAAAAAAAGGCGCAATCGCGAGAAGCGTAACATTATGCCTCATTCACCCCTGCAGGGCGAGCAATAAAACAAAATACGGGATAAAGATTAGGCCACGTATACACAGGCGACGAAACGTTACAAAACTGATACTTAATTAAACATATAGAAGCCTAATATTACTAATAATGGATACATAATGCTCAGGGACCTCCGCATAATTATGATAATCTGTACGATTATATCACTATTATAGTACCTAGTACTATTTTTAGGTTACAACGAAATTCAGAAACAGTGACATGCGATATGTTATGTTATATCTATCCTTATTCAATACAGGGGTAATTCAATCTTTTTAATTGTCAGTAATAATAACTATTACTAATTAATAATCAAAAAATATGTATACAAAGAAAGTACGCGGACGGTATATAATATTTCATTAGTTGCGGCATAATTTCAGACTAGCGAAACTATAGTTCTTACAGCTCACGAACGCGTGCCTGCCTTGTTCGTAGTGATGAGTGGCATAGAAAGAGACCTGGTATCCTTTACAATATACTTTTAAAAACATTGTCATTAAAATTACCGTTCGCGGACATTATTCACAAGGTCTCACAAGATTTGACACACTCGTAAGTAGCAAGAAGTGTAATATTATAGTATCTGCGACTACGCGCGTAGCAGTGCGGTAACGGTCGTCGTACCGCTTCTGCGCACGTAGCTGTGGTTTTACGCGTAGTACAATTATCGCATCGTCTGTAATTAGGCTAATCCACGACCCGTATAAAAAGTCGGATCCGGATACGGATATATTGTAGACTCTTCTAACGGTTTCGATTACAAATACGAATATTAAATTATTTCGGATATGGGTATCAGTTTCGGTTCCGGATATGTTTTTCAACGAAGTTTTTAAGAAATATTTTTTACTAACTGAAAGAAAAGAAAAATAAAACCTTTACTCTAATAAAGATCATAACAAAAACAAGGGAAAAATCTGTCAAATTAATGAAATTGTAGAAAATAACTTCGTTTACTTAATATCCGCCCGTAACAGCAACAACTAAAATTATTTGTAATAATATCCGCATTTTTTATTTCGGATTCGGTTTCGGTATCGAACAGGTTTTTAATTCGGATATCCGATAGTTTCGGTTACGGTTACGGAGCTCCATAACATCCCTAATAAAGAGTCAGGAGTATTAGCAAAGTATATTGTGCACACCTGCCCCTATACAATTTACGCATAAAAAGGTTCGTTACATATAGAGTAACGTTACATACAAATACGTAGGTTATGTTTATTTATTTCTTACACCACAGAGCTGACGCCGGCGGCTGTGCAGCAGTGTAGCGAATCGTGAAATGGGATACTATTTTTCTACTGTCCCGTACTTAATACATATTATTTTTTAAAATAATGCTTTCCATTTAATGCTTTTGAAGAATTTCAAAATAAGTTTTAAGACACTTTTAATATATCTAATTATTTCTACTACGAAAATTAAGTGTTTTTAACTGTATATTATTCTCTCATGATTATTACCTGACATGCACAAACTTCAATGCACACATTAGGTGCATGGACTCGTTTTTTCTGTTTACCAAACATATTAAAGCAGACATAAAGATTTTCAGTGAAACTGATTTATAAACTAATTAGCTCAGTCGATAGTACTATCCCTATTGTACTTAAGGTCCCGGGTCGATTTCTGATTGAACAAACAATTTTTTATTGTCAAATACAGGTCACGTGAAAGACACGAAAATTATTTATTATTTTGGTAAATTGTCTACCTTCAAAACCTACAAAATGTTCAAACCTCTGACTTACAAAAGTATTAGACACATCTTCAGCACTCCCGCAAAAATACTCATATCTCCAAATCTAATTCCCCTGTGAATAAGGCCAGGAAACAAAACAGACTCAATCTACAACAATAGAGTGAAGTCCCGCGGGAGGGGGCAACGGGACCGACTCATCAATCTACCATCCTTCCCGATATTACAAGTGGCCTACATACTGTCCAGGCGGCTCGTCACACAGACGCGACCTGAATGCATTGTAGTCAACATTGTCTTATATAAGGACCAATTCCTTTTATTATATTCAACTCTGATTTATACTATAATTACTACAATATTCGATTATACTATTTGCAAGATTTATCATAATCGACTCTGATTTACACTGCACTTTTAATCTGTAAACAAAAATTTGACTAATTTGACAAGCACGTCTTGGCCCAACGGGGCCAGTAATACAAAAGAAAATAACTGAAAGTCACGTGTCGATTAATAGATTAAATGATCATGCCATGATTACATAAAATGAATTAAAAACATTCTATTTTTTATAATCAATACTATCTATATAAAGGGTCGATGAAAACCTTCATCAGAATTATTCATAGTATGAGGGCAAAGAGTACCTAAGTAATAAATAAGATGGCACGATTAATCCTTCTTTTAAGCACTAATTGAACACTAAAATAGCCACTTGAACAGTCTTTAATTAATCGTCTCTAAGTATATCACTAATTTAGAATCAAAGGTACGTGTGATGATACCAAAAGTTGGCGATTCGTCTTGCCCACGAGCGGTCATACCACACTCTAAAAGCTACATATTAAGATGGCTGCCGTCCAACCACAGACAACCACAGACAACCACAGACAAAACGCTCCGCCAGAGTGCACTTTCACTCTCGTTTGACAACTATTAATAAACAATCATCATCGGCGCGCTATATTGAGCCGTCATATATATATTTAATATAATAAAATCGTAACAGAGCGGGTATGTATATTTAACATTTTTGAAAAAGTTAATGCAATGTAAAGTATGAACTATACTGTGCACATAATATTTTTTTTTAGATTTTTTGTCTTTCTGTCTGTCTGGCATTATTGAAAGTAATCACGCGCGCTCTAAAGACCACATGAAAGAAGTCGCGGGCACTGCTAAATTATAATAATAAAATTATATCTCTGGTTTATGGTACAGTCAATACGAGACGTAGGTATTGACAAGTTTATCAAAATTAGTACTAATATTTCTGTTACATTTCAAGATTTGCCACTTCTCACCTACCAGGTGAACTATATTAAAAAAATAATAGTGCGTTATTAAATTTCAAAGTTAAATTAAGACTGAATTAACCTCATTTATGTAGCTTCTTAATCGAAATCATAATTGTTTGAAGCAGTGAATAGGGCCAAGAATTTCAAAGCAAACAAATTCTTTGCCACAAAATAATTAATTAAAGATGAACAAGTTATCTCGGAGCGACACCTAGCGGCCACCGTTCTCTTTTGTATCGCCATCTTTTCATCGTCAGAACTCATTTCAATTAATTTTCGTAGAAATAAGTAAATGATGTGCTCTCTAAAAGCGAGATATCATTAACACTTCGGCGGGGGCGGGCTCTCCTTGCTCGGTACGTACTTGTACGGGAGCTTGACGCACTTAGTATGGATTGCATCAAAGCGCTATATTTAGCAGCGATTTAACTCATCGTTTTGTCAGCAAATAAATGTTACAGATAAATAGACATCTACGTCCTCGTGAATATAGTTACAAAATTTTGGTTAACAAAAACTAATACACTAGTACTACATTAGGTAGATATAATTTCTAATAGTTTTATTAAGCCTTACACACGTAGAGACGATAAAATAAAAAGATTATTTTTTAAGTAAGCGTTCAATAAATCTACAGTAATAAATATTTTTAATTAATTTACTATAAAATCCATATTTAGACGAACGCACGACGTACCTTTATTATTATGAAATACGAAAATACAAGAAAAAATAAAACCTCCCTGTTTCGAGTCACCCGCCACCCCTCTCCCTCGGGAGAATCATTAGGAAAAAATCGTGTTGATGGATTTAATTACAAAAAATAATTATTCGAAAGAAAGTTGCCTGAATAAACTCGGACGGAGCGGGTTCTTCGATTTCCCCCTTAATCGGATTAATTTACTTTTTAAAAGGAGGGGGCGGTTGTTGTAATTAATGAAATGATAACATTACCCACCTTGCGGTTGAATGCCTGTCGGAGCTATTTATGTACCTATAGTGATATTAACAAAACACATAACATTAAGTGAAACCTCGCCAACTTTACAAAATAATACACGATTCTTTCTCGATATTGTGTGTTACAAAATAATCCGGAAAAATATTGAACTGCTTCCATACATTGTTTTTTTAGCGAAGACATCGTTCAGAAACCCCACTCGAATTGGAACGAGCGCCAGTAACGGTCCCGATGAGAAGCGTTTTTTCCACTCGGTTACCGTCCGGTGATCTGTTCTGAACGCATCTCCACTGACGCAAATCATATTGCGAGGAAGGGTTCGGGATTCCGAACGCAACCCGAGTAGAAAGTACTAGTCATCGCCGCTGATTTTTGTCGGTCTCGCGGGCCCTTTTGACGATCGTTTCTCGGCTGTGTCACGTCTGTATTTACGGGTTAGGGTATTAATTTGTTTAAATCGCCATGATTTAAACAAATTAATCCTTAAATTAATAACTTTGGTTGGTTTTAATTAATGTTTTCTTCACTGTAGTACATATATTACTAAACATTTTATACATTATGGTCGTAAACATCAGTACCATAACCATCCGCCTGTGTCTCTCCAGTGCAGTGGTGGTTCAGACCTCTGTAGACCTCTATAAGCCTGAATATAGGATATAGGCAAAGGTGGTCACCATATACAGTATTCGGCTCTTATCGTCCACCCACTACCGGCGAACTTTTTTAGTCTGTCGTCCAGAGGTCGTCCACTGCCCTTATCGGTACCTGGTCATTATTCAAAGACGCATCTACCCCATCGATTGTCGGTCCTGCGGCAAATATGACCACTTGTAACTTGCCATTGTCACTTCAACATGCTACTCCATGACATTTATAATAAATATTTCTTAGACATAGATAATATCTATTTAACTCTAGGTCTATCATACTAGACTATAACGTACCTACTATAACTGGATTCAAGCCATAATTCACCATGAAGCCAATCCTCGTTTAGATTTTTTTATTTTTAAAGATACTCGGGCGCCCGGATTTTACTCACGATATTTGCCTTCACCATCTTGTTAATGATAACCGAAAAATCCGCAGATATCTAAATATAAACTCTCCATAATATATGTAATATATAATAGAAGGTCACATACACTCAGTAACTCCTACGTGGGTCGAGGATATGTATCCCTAGACTATCACCGCTCTATACAATCGTTATTATTACTCGTTTATTCGTAGAATACGAATATTGTATACTAGTGAATCTTATTTTTTTTATAGAAAAAAGGCGGCAGACGAACATACAATCCACCCGGTGGTAAGTGGATACTGTCGTCCATAGATATCCGCGATACATGCCAACATCAGTCCAGAATGACAAACGTTGGCACGCCCCGGATGCGCTGCCTACCTTTGGAGATTAAGGAATAGATTGGGATAATGGGGAGGGAGAGGATGGGATGGGAATGGACTCTGGCATATCTCACTCACTATCGAAACACGTACGTATATTGGGGAAATACGATAAAGTAGGAAATGCAGTACATTTTAAGGTAGTCTTCCATGAGAGAGGGGTAACGTGGCCAGTCGAGTGCGCCCAGCGGCTGAGTATCTAATAGAAAGTAATAAAATTATCTCTACACATGAACTATAACTTTGCCAAATTCCGTTTTATAGTTTTTACGTGATATACGTTCAAACAGTCAGACAAAAATTCAAAAAACAAATGGTTTGTACTTTATATAGCTACCGCTTTTTTCAAAAACTATTTCACTGCCAGTATTGTGTCTAGTCAGTTTGCTACTAAATTGGCATCTTCTAGAAGAAACCCCACGACGACAATCCGGTTTCAAAACACTATTTCCATTTGAAATCAAATTTTCCTGCCGATTCAACCCTAAACAGGCTACCGAGTTATTCGTATGTGGAAAGCTGGGAAGCGTTATTTTTCTTCCAACTTAGTTGCTGTCTCATGTCGCGATCATTCTTTACCGTTGTCTATCTCCGAGTACGTGTGTTCTCGGGAGGTGGGGGGATGACGGTACGAACTCCTAGCCAGATGTTGCGTGGATTTTCCGTGATATTTAGGTAATTTTCCTTTTTGCCCGAAAGTATTTTTATACGCCACGCCTTACTTCGATCCGGAATCCTTTTTGTAATCATACACATTCAATATTTTCAATACTAGATATTGATTGTAATGTTTATTATCATATACTGAATGAGAATAGAGGTAAGAAAGTAGCAGATGTACTCACGCAACTATGTATAACAGCCTCGATATTCCTTTTTGATAATTTTTCCATGTGCAAAAGATTAATTAGTGCAAAAACTGTGCAGGCATTACACATATACTCGTACTCGTATATAGAAGCAACTAATACACAAAGTAACAATCACTCACTAAATAATACACTAAAAATAATGGTGGATCCACCATGATATATCTATCGCTACTGTTGATGAAAGAGACGACTTGAAGACGTTTACCGGTAGTGGCTGGATAAGAAAACAGATGATCGTGTGTGATGGCGAGCCTTGGGAGAGACCTGTATACAGCAGTGGAAAGATGATGTGCTATATTGCTGTAATAACGGTTTCTATAAATACTTTATATTTATATTTTTAATACTCTAATCTAATATTCTATATTTTTAATATTCGAAATTATAAAAAAACATAAAACTTTAATTTACAAACAGTAACCTAAATAATCATAAATACCTACGTATTATTAAAGTTGTTATCATGTTATGTTGTCATAAATGTTATTAAAGGAAATAAAAATTGCATCGATAAGAAAGCCTCATAAAGGCCCCGTGTTACAATTTAGAATTAATTAATATAATTAAATTACTTTTGTAATAGAAAACAATTCACGTTTGATATTTAAATAAACTAGCACAAGTAATACAATAAGTTAGACTATAAATGCATGGTAACAAAACTTAAACATAGCATTTTATCAATCGTTACGCAACAAGTGTACTTGCTACTAATGATAACACTTTAATATAATAACTACTTGGGAGCATGCTTTAATAACATTCAACATTTCTATATAGCAAACACACATAAAAGGCTTCTATTTACATGCATTATTATATTGAATCTTAAATATTTACAAGTTCGTTAGAATTGTTAATTTGGTAGATATGTGCTATACCATACCATCAGCCTATGTCTCTCCACTGTCTCCATTGTTGAACGTATTGTTAAATGTAACTTATTGTGTTATTGTAACGTACTGATAAACATTGTTATAAGTTTCCATAATGATCTTATAAAATTTTTACATTTTTTGATCTATTTATACCTACCGTACCTTAAGAATTATTATGTAAATCAGTGATTACGTAATCACTATAAATATTAACATTTGCACGCCGATGCATGTTCCGGTATCATAAATGCTGAGTATAAATATATATTTTATATAAGACTAAGCATGTTGTGTCCAGTTTCATTGAGCAAATAAAGGAATTTGATTTGGAAAGTATGGTTAAAAGTTTGTTTGCAGATTTTTTACCTTAAAGTAAGGTCAATACATTCATACACGATATATCAAAATTATTATTATTTTACTATTGGAAATTAAGTAGTCTTTTTATATGCGACGGCGGCAGACGAGCATACAGTCCATCTGATGGTAAGTGGATACTGTCGCCCATAGACATCCGCGATACATGCCAACATTAGTCCAAAATGACAAACGTTGGCACGCCCCCGGATGCGCTGCCTACCTTTGGAGATATAGGACTGGATTTGGAGAAAGGGTTGGGAAAATGGGGAGGGATAGGATGGGTGTGGGCTCTAGCACATCTCACTCACTATCGAAACACGTACGTACATTGAGGAAATACGATAAAGTAGGAAATGCAGTACATTTCAAGGTAGTCTTCTGTGAGGGAGGGGTAACGTGGGCAATCGAGCGCGCCCAGCAGCTGTTGGATTGCCGCGTGCACTCTCCCCCTCAAAATAAAATAATTATATTCACTTATTGAAACGAAAAGGACAATTCTTTTGTTACAAATTTTTGATGAGTTACCAATGTTTTAAGAAGATGATATAATCAGATGGTCTTATTGCTTTATAGCAGTTTCTTTTGGACAACCTTAAATCCAAATCTCCAAATCCACTCCAACTCCAAAAAAACTCTCCAAATCCAAATGTAGACAATACGGGGGCATGCCAATGTTGATCATTCTGGACTGGTGTTGGCATATATCGCGGATGTCCAATAGTAGGGCGGCAAAATGACCAATTAGGAAATTCCGTAGGTTGATCTCACACGTGAAAATCGGTTAAGTAGTTCTCGAGATATTTAATTTCATTATCGGCGGTCATCTTGTTGACATTTCAACTATAGAAATGAAGACACCGCATTACAAAAAGTAGCATATCTCTGTTATTTTATATCGTATTGTTATGATTTAAAGTGCAATAATTTAGTAACAATAATAATATTAAATATTATTTACTATAAAGTGAATAGTTTGTTTGTTATATAAAAAAAATGAGGCAAGGAATGAAAAAATGTTTAATTTTTGTAAATATTTCAGTTTTTACCATATCTATGCTATTAAGCGACCAAAGCATTTTTATTAATAATTTAAATAGCTTTCATATTTGAAAACGTGAAAATCGCTTAGGTAGTTCTCGTGATATTATGTTGTGCTAGATGTCGGGATTATGCCCGGTGAGTCCAACAAAAATCGTTATTTGACGACTTTTGCAATTCGGCCTCCCTACTACATGGACGACAGTATCCGCTTACCTTTAAGTGGACTGTCTGCTCGTGTCTTTCAATATGAAACATAAGTAAACAAAACTTATACAATACAAGAACTTACAAATTTCTAAATAGATAAATATCTCTATCTAAGTTATCATATCCTGAACTTTTACTACCTTATTAGGAAGTAGTAGCTACATTCGTATTTCTTATATGCAATATGACTGTTCATTGCGTGGTATAGACGTAAGCATTTAGGTACTATATATACCACCTATGTATATATAAGTACGTACGTAGCCTGTATACTAATACACTGGATGGCAAAAATTCCGGGTCGCTAATAAAAACCGTGATATCTCCATAAATTATATACCTAGATCGCTCGAATAAATAATATGTAGTAAGGAGGTTACTAATGCTTGTTCTAAATCTCTAAAGAGGTTTCATTTGTACAAGTTACAGATTTTAAAAAAAATATTCTGCATTTTGAAAAATTTCAAAATTTAAAATTAGGAAAAGAATATTTTTTCTGCTTTTGTTTCAAACGGAGCTGTCATTATAAATGGTTCCTTGGATTGATCAGAGTATTCAATGCAATATCATGTCGTTATCACCTGAAGAATGTACACGGAGTATTACCATGGTACAAGAAGGAAGAAGTCAGCGTAGCACTGCTAGAACAGTGGGAGTATCTTTATCAACGGTCCAAAGAGTACTCCAGCGATTTCAAGAGACCGGCATGAACATCAGGAGACCAGGAAATGGCAGGCCAAGGTGCACAACTACACGAGAAGACCGATTCATCGTGAGCACTATGTTAAGAAATCGACATCTCACGGCTGTTCAGGTCTGAAACAGTCTTCAAGAAATTCACCACAACAATGTGAGCTCTAATACGATTCTGCGACGTCTTCGTGAAGCTGATATAAAGCCTTATAGACCAGCAAACGGCCCCAAACTGCTCAGAGAACATCGAGTTGCCAGGTTACGGTTTGCTCGAGAACACATCCGATGGACAGATGAAGATTGGTCCAAGGTTATGTTTTCCGATGAGTCCAGATTTTGTTTATTTACGCACGACGGGAGACGAAGAGTATTTAGACGGCCAGGAGAACGGTATCATCAAGCGTGTTTTGAAGAAAAGGTGCCATTCGGTGGAGGATCAATAATGGTTTGGGCTGGGATATCTTCAGAGTTAGTGATCATAGAAAACGGTTCTCTGACTGCTGTCAGATACGTAGGAGAGATTTTAAATGAGCATGCTGGTCCATTCTTAGTGAATATGGGTGCAATTTCCATTCTTATGCACGATAATGCGCGACCACATACTGCTCATTTGGTCAATATGTATATTCAAGACGTCGGTATTACCTGCATGGAGTGGCCAGCTCGCAGCCCAGACTTAAATCCCATAGAACATGCATGGGACGAGCTCGGGAGATGCGTGAGACAACGCTCTCCTGCTCCCGTTACCTTACACGAGTTAAAGAATGCGCTAGTGGAAGAATGGGCAAACATAGACCAAAATCGTATTAAAAATTTGGTTTACAGCATGCCACATCGTCTTATTGAAGTGATACGGGCTCGTGGAGGAAATACAAAATATTAAATTGACAAAAAAACTTTTATTTTTTAAGATTTACTGCGAAGTGTATTTTTGTTGTCATAAGTTAGAAGCGAAATTTTCTTATTTTTTAGTATTTAATTAAAGTTATATAGTGTACAGAACGTGTTACACATTTTTTTATATATATTAATCAGTCGTCTACAATATACTATAGTTTCGCAAATTAGTCTTATGTATTTAAGAAACTATCACGCCATTTATTAGCGACCCGGAATTTTTGCCATCCAGTTTATTTCATCAATGTTCATTCAGCAAAACGGGTCACATTTCACTTGCTCGTTCAAAGTGAGTTACATTTACTTTTATTATTAGATTCTTTATCAAAAATACACGCCTTGTTCTCGGACAATTATTTCATTTCAAGTTCTTTTTTTATTATCGCGAATGTCATTGTGCCATGAAAATCATGAGCGAGGATATAAATGCAAAATCAATGTGAGTACTCTTTACTTTCTTACAACTTTTATTTTTAATTATTTCACTAACCACAAACAAAATTTTACATATTAAATTGATTTGCAGCGAATATAAAATTAATTGATTCATTACAGTTTTAATTAAAATAATGTTATTACGATAATTAGAAAGAAATATGTAAATAATAAACGAAGAAAAACTGTTTATTGTAATTATTCGCTGTATGGGAAAAGAAACTCATTCTTAATAACTCTTATTTATGCAGAAGATTTTTTTTTAAATTGTTTTACATTTTTACAGATGTTGTTAACAAATAACATTATTTATTTTATTATGCATTTTTTTATTTCATAACTCTTTCAGGAAGTTTACTATAAACACGCCATCTATTTTAGCAATCGACACTTTAAAAAAGGGTTTAATTTCCCGTTTATTATCATTACAAGTCGAGTCCAAAAGCTGTAGGTACATCGTACGTTACGTAAATTGTAACTGTGTTCGCGTGTAGACCTCAATTTTTTTTGTTCTGATTTTACAATATGTACATACCGTACGTACTGAACTCTGAGTTGAGACATTTCAATTAATTGTAAGTTTTATGCCATTATCACTATGATACAAAAATGTTTTAGACTGTCAGAATTAAGCGCACGAGCAAAGTATAGAGATTTTCACTTACGTATACCATAATAGGAGGACTGAAGACTTCAAGAAAGTCGTGGTGGCTGGACGAGAGCAGGCTTCTATCCAGGAGTGGAGAGACAGGCTGATGGTGTGGTATACCGTAATAACCCGCATATAAAGTCTGTAGCTAAGAAGTAAGGAGCAATTTATATATTTTTATTTATTTATAAATTTTATTACTAAAACCAATACAATAAGTATATTTTTTAAATTGAGATTTTTATAATTTCCAAGTTGTTATTTTATTCTAGGGTTTTAAAAGAGAAATAAATATCTACTATAAACAATAGTTTTTTTTTATATAGAAAAATGGCTGCAGACGAGCATACAGTCCACGCGATGGTAAGTGGACACTATCGTCCATAGACCTCCACGATACATACCAACATAAGTCAAAAATGGCAAACGTTGTGACGACGCCGGATGCGCTGCCTACCAGCGCCCACGGATGCAGTTTATGGAATTGATTGATTGGAATTTGGACAGTGGTGAGGGATAGGATAGGATGGAAATGGACTCTGGCATATCTCACTCACTACCTAAACACGTACTTACATTGGGGAATAGGATATAGTGGGAAATGCAGTACATTGTTATTACTCACCGTGATAATTTTCATTTTCGGTGTTATTATTTACCTCTCAGCCACAGAATCAAAAGATTACTTACTATCGTAGTAATTTCCAGTTTATAATTTTCCCTTTTCCAAGGTCGGTTGTTATCAGCGACCTCGCGCTCACTCTACTCATAAATGCGTAATGATACGATAAAACCGTATGTACTCCGTACCCACCATACTCTTACGAGAAATACGTCTATACCTGCGCATTACCTACTACACCTACTCGTAACATGAAACAGCAGTTCCTATTGTTATGTATTGCTGCTGGGAGAGTTTAATAATTACTGGATACACATCTAAATGATTACATTTTCTCCAAGCTATCATTAATTTCTTAGGAATCATTTTAAGAAAAACATTTTAATTTCATATAATTGTTTTTTACATTTTCGCATTTTTCACACATATATATCTACTACTCTCATTTTCTCGTATTTACTCTTATCTATTAGTGTGTAGAACACGTATTTTGATTTACGCGACTAACATTTCGGCTGGATTACAAACTTACAACAACCATAGTCACCAGCCAATTCAACCAGCCATCTTAAATACTGTATGGTCTTAAACATATACGTTTAAGAACCTTTAAATAGGTAAATATTTCAGTAACATATCTTAATTGTTGTCATCGCCTTTTACGTCTTTTCTATTTTAGGTTTCCATATCATTTGATTATTCTTTTATTACAAAGAAATTATGTTTGTATATAATATATATGTTATTAAATGTTTATTCTTGTTAATTTCATTTAAATAGACTTTTTTATTTTTCATTTGACATTTTAAATGGGTTAAATTCTTTTACAGCATTTATGAAACATTGTCTTCTGAATTAAATTATTTATTTATTCATTGTAATAAATGTGGACGTTAACCATCGTTATGTGTTTTCTTATTAGCCAACTTTTTCTTATCCTATCACGCAAACCTGAGAGAGATTGCTAGTCTTGATAAATTAGTTCTCTGATAGCTATTTTCTTTTACGTCTAGGAATTATGATTACTAATTACTGAAACAATGTAGGTATGTAATATAAATATCTAAAATTATAGTTAGATAATGTGAGTAGTCCTTATTATAGTATCTACAGATCGGATTAAATATTTTAGTGACCATCACAGTACGCACTAAATAATATAATTATCGGATAGTTTTTTCGTTTGTGCTATATGTGATATGCGAACTGATCATGACTTGTTCGCTGAATTAAAAGGACGTGATTTACGTTGTAGTTGAACTGTACAACTTTGAGTATCTAATTATTGATTCAGTTTTAAATTTGAAAGCTTGCATTTACAATGGTGGAAATGTTTTCATCTAAATATTTTTTATGCTGTTTAATGTTGTACGAGTGACATAAAAAATCTGTTACAGTTGCTGCAAAAACATTCGTCAACAGTCATTTAAAATATTTAAGTCTGGAAATGTATGTTCGAATGATAAACCCAATCTGGGGAAGGCCCGTAAAAGTTGATGATGCAAACTTGCTAGCAACAATCGAGCCAAAGCCGAAATTAAAATTTCAAAAAATATCTAATATAATTCAGTGCGCCTGATCAACAATACAAAAACATAATATGGAAAAATTGGAAGTCTGGAGAGAAAGTGTTTGAGGTGCTGCATGATCTTACAGAAGAATAAAGTAGTTCGGATCAACGCTTGTAAATCACGCAAGATAAGGTTCGCTACTGACCCTTTTTTAAACAAATTATCTCGGAGACGAAAAATGGATTCTGTATGATAACAGAAACATAATAAACAATGATTGTCACCAAACTAGAAAGCTAAACGAACTCCTAAGCCCAGTTTTTCCATTCAAAAGCAATATCTTTTTGTGTTTGCTGGGATTATAAAGGAATCATTTATTATGAGATGTTAGATCCGAGGGAGTTCTGAGCTCTTTTGTGAACAATTATTACACTTAAATCAGAACTCAATTAGGAAACGACCATGAACGACCATAGGGGAAGTTATTCTTCATTAAGACAACGCACCACCTCATGCAGCAACAGAGTCGTAAAAAAAATCCTACCTTGGTTGAGAGGTTCTGGTACATCCTACATTACATACATTACACTCTCTGACTACTACTTATTCGGTCACTGGAACATTTTTTAAGAAATAAGACCCAAGATGTGAAAATGACCCTTGAAGAATTTTCGCTTTAAAAGTCCAGGAATTTTAAAAACGGAACTTTTAACTCTTCCTGGTATATGGCAGTGGCATAGATCATGATGGAAACTATATTACTTAATAAAGTACAAATTTACTATCTTAATTTGCTTATAGTTTAATACCAAGAAAATCTAAAAATCTTTCCGGTACCCTATACAATTTATAACGATTTCCTAAATACGTGACTATAATTTATTTGCAAATTGGTGACATACGTTGCTATGCAGATGACAGTACTGGAGACGCCTTGTACAGGGGCCGCGGCAACATCCCTCGGGTCGAAGTGGAAGAGAGTCGCGCCAGGCTTGTGTCTGAAATCGAAGCCTCTTTAGATCTAGTCTCGATTTGGGGTTCTCTAAACCTAGTGGATTTCAACCCCAGTAAGACACAAGTCTGTGCATTTACCGCTAAAAAAAACCCCTTTGTCGTAGCACCTCGCTTTCAGAGCATACCTTTTAAGATCTCGGAGAGTATCGGAATCCTTAGTGTCGACATCTTCAGCAAAGTCGAAATTAGGGGTCATCTGGAAAATAAGGCCAAAATGGCTTCCAAAAAGCTCGGTGTGCTGAATAGAGCGAAGCGGTACTTCACCCCTGGGCAACTCCTTATGCTTTACAAAGCTCAAGTGAGGCTCCATATGGAGTATTGCTCTCATCTCTGGGCCGGCGCACCGAAATACCAACTGGACCCATTTGACTCCATCCAACGACGTGCTGTTCGTATTGTCGACGATCCCACTCTCACGGGCGGTTTAGAACCCCTCAGCATTCGGAGAGATGTTGCGTCTCTCTGTGTGTTCTACCGCCTGTACAATGGGGAATGCTCTGAAGAACTGTTTAATATAATTCCCACCTCGGGTTTCTACAACCGCACCTCCCGTCACAGAAGTGCGGTCCATCCGCATTTCCTCGATACGGAGGTGTCGCGCACTGTTCGCTCCAAAAATTATTTCATACCGCGAACCCGTAGGCTGTGGAACGAACTGCCTCAAGAGGTCTTTCCATTAAGCTACGATATGGGGTTCCTCAAGAGAGCTGTGAATAGGATTTTGCAAGGTCGGCGGCGCGCCCGTATTGCGCGCCCTGGTGTTGCAGGTGTCCATGGGCGGCGGTAACACTTACCATCACGTGGGACCGCTCGCTCGTCCGCCCACTAGTCTATAAAAATAAAAAGAAAAAACGTTAATTTTTAAGAGAGCAGATAATAACACTAATTTTTGTATTCACTAAATGTTTGACGCTCGATATAATTACTTGCATTATGATTTATTAGAAGAATTTTGTACATGTCCGCAATTTCTATTATTATAACATTTTGCTAATACAATATTTACTGATTCTTCATCGATACATGTGTACTGGCGTAGGCGTTCCACTTTTGTTAGGTGTAAATACGTAACAAAAACCTATCATAAAAGCAGCCCAAAGTGGAGTGAGCGTTCTTATTCTGAGATTGTACCGGCGTGAGACGATACATAGCTTCAACTTCCGAAGCACACGCTCTGAAATATTTATTCGTGAAACGTAAAGATCGGGTGAGTGAGGGGGTGGGGGGAGGAGGTGGCCGGGTGGTTTATCCCGCGGTTTCCTTCCCGCCGTGTTTTACTTCGAGAATGGGAAGTCGCCGCCGACGGATCGATAGCGGCAAAGATAAATGTAATGAAAGAAAAGATGATGTTTCTTTTTCTTTCGCCGAATTGAAACTAAGCAATCGATGTAGGGTACGTCATAATATTTAATTACTGACTCACTATTCTTTATTCTTATTTTGGTGATCAGTGATATCAGGATACAGTCGTAGTTATCAAACATGGACAATATATAACACGTTAAAATTAAGATCGATGGATACTGACTAGACAATTATTTCTTGCGATCATACTATATAATAAAGAAACTGCAGGTCATATTTCTTAACGAATTTAAATTAATTTATCTGATTTCATTCAATTCAAATTAATTTTGTGGTAGCTTAAATTCGTGGACGAGTCAATCGATTCAGTAGTTCCAAATGTGTTCCAAAATAAAAATAAAAACTAAAAATGTCGATATGTTGTTGTTAGATAAGGTATAAGCTTTTTAAACTTTTTTTAAACGTTCGGAATATAGTGTAGTCACCCTTCCGTCTGGCGATCACTTACGAATGAATCTTCTTCGATGCTAATTAGGGCGTTTCAACTAATCCACATGAGTTACTGTCGTAATTAAGTGCTAGGACTTAACGAATAGCGTAACTAGAATGACGTAACTAGAATATAACAATACATGATAGATACGAGAATGCCAAGACCCATGTAAAAATAATTATTTTACTTTTGGATTTCCATGAAACAAGTCTTCTCAGATAAACAAATCTGTTCACTTTCACTTAAAAATGCAATGGAAATTTACTCATCATACTAACATACAGACAGGCAGACAGGCAGATATGGTTGTGAGAGAGAGTGCATTTTATAATATGTTGAGATTTACTCCACGTAAAGGACAAACTCTGTTACAAATTCTCTTTCTCATTCCTTTCTATATTTAAACGTACTTGCCCATCGTCAATGAGCGAGAGGCGCATAATCTGTGTCGGTTCCCCGACCTCCAGTGGGGGGCAACCCCCCCTGTTCGATTGTCTGCGGAGGCTGCCTCGCCGGTGCCATCTGATGTGCCGAGAGCACTCCAGATCTGCATAGATCGTTGCCTTCGTTTTTTCCTATCGAAAAATCAATACTCACAGTTTTATAAAGTCGGAAGAGCGACAAGCGACACTTCTTAATTTTGTTATAGGTTAAATCTTAAGGACCCGCTCTGAAAGCTTTTTAAAATATTTTTCGTACACTTCATTAAATAATCAAGCGTATTGTAATATCACCAGATGTTTGAATAGTAGAAGTAAGTAGCTTATGAATAAACATTAAACACAATTGACAGAGAAAATATAAGTCACTTTCAAAAAAAGTTGGTAGAGTGGGCCTGAAAATAATACCATTCTGCCTATATTATTGTATATGTAGGTCAGCCATCCGTAGGCTGCAGAGGACTACGGTACATAATGTGAAGTGCCTCATCCCAAAACCATATCGAGCTTTCCGCCATTGCCACCCTCAAGGAGAAAGAGGCTCAAATACCGAGCAATAAAGCCTTCGGATCCGGCAAAACAAATACAACGCGCATTCCAATGCTAGATATCATTCGCCCCGCCCACACAGTCGGCATTACGACTGTGAGCTCTCCCATTGGTCGCCGCGAAGCCTTCTCCATTTCGAATTGGTTATTTTTTTCTACAATTGTAATTTGGAACTGTCCGTTTGTTCTGTACAAGTGTAATACGCATGCGTCGCGAGGAGGCGGCTACGTCACGTAGACGTAGATACGTTTGAGGGTTACGAATGTTTTATTGGATTCCTCTCTCTGTTCCTATTCGTATTTTGTATTCGAAGTGGATTCGTGGTCGTTTACTGCGTAGTGCGCAGTCGTGACATTTGAGGCTTTCTTGAGCTTAAGACGTGTAGGTTGAGGAAAACATTTAACTTTTGTTTTCAGAATATCGTAAAAAGGGAATGTGTACTTATCTTATTGCTCTATGGTTAAGATAGTAAACTTTTCAGGGAGGATCAGTAATGAATTAAGTAAATAATATAAACTTTGTGGTGTCAAAGCACGAAAAGCATTTTCATTATACAACATCGTATGCAATAATGCGCTTGCAACTATATTGTTTTTCTCCAGCATTAACACCACGCCACCTTACTATGAAGCTTTACAGTTCAAATTCTATCAACATTTAGTGGAAACAACTGCAACAGCATGTTGGCAACCATAGCTCGCTCTGTCCGGAACAATTTCATTTGCCACTGGGCGAGGATAGCGTTGTAATTACAACAACAATCGATAGAGGCACCACCGTCTGGGGCACGTTTAATCTCGCCAGAATCAAAGGACCGTCGCCTCATACCCACTCCTCTACTACAAACACCTCCCAACAATTGCAAACTTCAAACGAACCATCACGCGTATAATCCATTACTTGATGACCAACAACCCTACACGACCGTTACTCTCAGAGAAGCGTCAATAGACGCTGCATACACTTTACTAATTGTTATAAACTTATTTCAGGGAAGCCTATATCTGAGGAGGTATGTTTAGGTGTCCCCAAACCAGATAGTTGCATTTCCAATTCCCTATATGTATACCCATCGTGGAGTTTTATTAAAACTTAACAATGTTTACCAATAGTAGGCACTTTTATGTGTATTTATGGAAGTAGGACCCGCACCAAATTTAAATAATACAAAACTTAGATGCGAAACTTGATCAGTTACTACTTTCTTTTGTCAATTTTATTTATTATAATAAAAAGCTGTCTTTTGTTGGACTGTTAGTCAACTGCCAGTTTGTTAATTGTCAGCTAACATTAATGCATTAATAAAAACTAAGTAAATTCCTTGGAATGCATACACAAATAAGCAACCATGATAGTATAGAGATAAGAGATAGTAAGAGATAATATATAGAGATATTAAATAATGTCAGTCATATGTAGTTTTAATTTTAATTGATCGATTCCAAATTGAATTTGAAACTAATGGAACCAATAAATAAGTTATAACTACATTCTATCAATTTCATCCAAGCAATTTTTTAACACAATCACAGCTAAACCAATATTGACTCGACTGAAAAGCTTAATTCCGCTACAGAGTATTAATGGAATTGACGCATTTCAAACCAATGGAACGTAAACCATGGCTGTATTTATATCCTTTAGAAATTTCATTGTGCTTTCAGTATATGCACCGTTGTTTTTTTCAATATTGTACGATTTACGTACTTCTACTGCGCCTGGAAGCTAAATATAGCCTGACCATTGACAAGCTTGTGATTGGGAAGTAGCTTTGAAACTAATTAGTTGCTATTTTTTCAAAATAATACAAAAAATTGACTCAAAGTAATTATTTAAAATAATAAGGCTTTAGACAGACTTAGCTGACATGAGAGTAAGTTCATTCCGTGGCGTACGGGACGTTTCAAATGCATCAGTTCCTATGTATTCATGTATTTTATATAAACATATGGTTGTTAGAAACACACTTTTCTTGTATTTTGTGACATCGTGTGACATATGCCAAGCGTATTTCTATGAAATATAATATATTGAAACTGATGCTTTCGGTCGAAGCGCTCGTCACGTAATTACGCGTCATGTCTGTTTCCGGCTTAACCAGTACAGACAGTAACAAACAGTAATAATTATTCAATCGTAATAAGAAAACCGCAAATAATATTCCCATGTCTGTATCTTATTAGAACTTTGTCATTCACACAAGATGCTCAATTACATACATGATACATTCATATAAATAATAAGCATTTTATTTATCGTACATTTAATATGGCTGCAGTAGGATAGGTATAGTAGAAATAAACCAGCATCGATGCATATTGTATCGGTTGGCAATATTTTGTGTCAGCGCTGCCGCGTTGGCGGTTGCACTTAGTTCATTGTGTTTGTTGATATTATTTCATGCGACGGCATTTCCCGTTCCACGGTCGACAACATTGGAGTATACCGTCTGTGAAATTTATACCGCCATCAAAGACCTGTTTGCACAAAACACGCGAGAATAATCGACATGGAGCATTTTGATGATAAAGCAACCTAAGTAGCTATACATTTTGCTTTTCATTCAATGCTATAATTTAGTTTACGTCATAAAACAGATACAACTGTTTACTATAATTCTTACTTAACAGATCGTAATTAAGATCATGGTGACGTCACGCGTCACCATGATGCGTTCGGTTGCTCTTTGTAGCAGTAATAGGTACCAGGAATATCTTCATCTTCTTCAATATTACGGCTACAGATATCGAAGTACGTAAATACCTACCTGAATTTAGAGCAAAAGGCTTTGTTTCGAGGCAACTTTTTGTTCTTGCTTTCTCATTGCAATTTGACATTACCCATTACGTTACAAATTGTTCACAATACTACATTCCACAATTGCACATTGGTTCACATTGCACTACACTCCACAATCAATCGACCTCAACTTCGTTTCTTATCTTAATATTGCCTCCACGTGTCTTATCTTCCATAAATAATACCTCTGTACGAAAACTAATTAAATTTATAATATAAATTACAAGCGTATTCTGTATGCCGTCGGTATGTGAAGAACTATGTATAAAAGCTGAACAACCTACCCATGAGTTGGAACGGTGCAACACATATAAAGGAGCTACGAAGCGCAAGTACTTACTCGAAATCCTAGTGACGTAGAACGTAACTGCATTACGGAGTTATTTATTTTTGAAAAAGGAAATTGTTTTCGTAAAGAAGAAAATAATTACAGTAATTGGCATACCAGTAGTAGTTATAATTATTGATTCATGACAGTAATCAGGTCCATAAAACGTCTATATGGCCTCTAACATTTTGCTTCAAATAACTATACCTAAATAATATTTAAAAGCCAATGAATTTATTGATTTTAAACATTAGTGTGAATTGAACGATTTCGAGTCAAATTGTACATAAAGAAATATTGCAACACAAAGTTTTTTTACAAAGTTTTATTAAAATATACGAAAAAGCATCGAATTTCCGTTGACGAGACGTTTATTTATAATAATAATAATAGGTTGCGGAAAAAGTCTTTTCGTAATTTTGTACGTATGGAGTTGTAATCAAATCTCTTTGGTTGTACTATTTGTAACTGGATGGTTGTAATAGGTACCATAAAAAATTGATATTCTAAAAAAAATATTGAAAACAAAACTATTTTCCGCCATTTTTCCATTATTTTCCAGTCTGTGAAAATGAGTGAAAGTGACAAAGAAATTCGCTATGTTTTGAAGTTTTATTACACAAAAGGCAGAAATGCCACACAAGCCACAAACAAGAATTGTACCGTTTGTGGATCTAATGTTATATCAGTAAGGGTAGCACAAAGTTGGTTCAAGCGTTTTCAGTCTGAAAATTTTAACGTGAAAGAAGCGGCTCGCTCTGGTCGCCCAATGTCAATGCCGTCTGTGAAAAAGTGGAGCAAGATCGACACATCAGTGGTTATGACATTGCTGAGAAGCTGGGTATTGATCACAAAAATGGGTTTAATTTGAAAAGGTCTGGGAACCAGAAAAAATTCTATATTTGGGTGCCACGTGACCTTACGGAAAGAAACCGTGTTTCCATTTGCGATTCTCTGTTAAAATGAAACGAAACCGAACCATTTTTTAAAAAACTATTGAATACGGGTGACGAAAAGGTATCGTTCATTATGAGCTTTTACCGCCGGGAGAAACTATTGATTCTGAGCTCTACTGCCAGCAACTGATTAATCGTTAATATTAAATGGGCACTTTTTTGCCCAAAAATCCCAGAATTTCTACAACAATGGGATCATGACGCTATTTACAAGATGGCAACAAGTTACCGATCAAAACGACAAAAATAAATTATGTCATAAATAAATGTACCTAAGTAAATTTTGTCTTGAATTTCTATCGAAAATACTAAGAAACTTTCACCTCGAACTATTATAATATTTCAGTTTAATATGTATATTGTAAAGTTTAATGTTTCTTAATCAACTTGTTTTTAAACTTCCCTCAGTATCATTCTTGATTCAGTCACTCATCGTGATGTTTTCTTCGACTATGGATCCCAACTATCACAATAGATTCCAAAAATACGACCTATATCTTTTAAACATAGTACACGACAAATTCTCGTACACATTTCAGACAGCGACAAGTGCACAGCACTTATGTGCCCCTTGATCTAGTATTGAAACTTTTCCCAAAAAAAGACTGCAATCGAGCAGACAGCCCATATAGTGAGCGTGGCCCAGCTATCTAAGGTTTCGCATGGTTGTTTGACTTTAGGTTCGTATAACTAAATCATAATTTCAGTTACATAAAGTTACGTTCTACCACCCACGCTACTTATAGAATAGGAAGCGAGTGTAGGTAATGGCGCAAAATAGTGACGCAGTATTATTGCAGGGGATGGTGGGGACCCCCACTCCCAGGGACCTGCTACCCCCCGTCGTCTCCCGCCCGAGAGCGACTGAAACGTTCGCGAGAAAAATAAGATCCGTACTCTGTCCCGCTTATTCTTAGGAAAACCTTTTGTATATTTTTTAGTCGATCTTTTATGTGTGTGTAAGTAAATAGTATACGAATGTTTATATGTAGGTATGTATTCTTTTGCCTGTCTTTGTATTAAATTAATGTTGGAAAGACTTTTTTCGTCTCGAATGGGAAACAAAGTTGGAGACTTTGTTGCTTGACATCTACCAATTTACTTTTTTTGCTTCGATTTTCTTGTTTAAAATGGGTAGGTATGGGGAAGACATTTGCTATAAATTACTTACAGAAAATTATAGTACGTGTCTACCTCTTCCATATTGTATAATAGCTATCGATACAAACGAAATAAACAGCACAGGCAGTGAAATAATCAGATGCAGTATGGTATTCTTTTCTTCGCTTCCGCACTACCGCTGAGAGTCACATGATTATTTGCCAAGCTCCTGATTATTATCTTTTAGCTGAACAACTGAACAGTACCTAGGTAGTCACAATTATCTTACCAAAAACGCATGTTTCAATATACTTACCCATATTTTTATTTCTAATGTTGACTTAAAGAAACAATTGACTCCTCCACATGTTTTCCGGGGAAGGGGGGGGGGGGGGTACATATTACCCAATTTATCTCAAAAATAATAGTTGAAGCTGTTTTATAAGACTATTTCAATTTTATGATTTAATTGGAGTTTCCATTAGAATGAACCTGGTTCAATATAAGTGTATTCTCTACAATTATACCCTATATATTACTTATATGTATAGTAAGTACCTACATTCTTCTTCTCCTTCTTGTGATGCCTCTCCAACTAGGGAAGGTTCGCAATCAGCTCCAAATGTTTTGACCTGTCTCGCGCGACGAAACAGTTCGGCGGCACTCCACTTCAGGATCGCCGCCAGTCTCACAGAACCAAACTCACAGATGCCCTCTCCAAGAGCTCTCCAGCACTCCAAACGCCCTCTCTCACAGAGGACTACCGGAAAATGTACTGCATTTTCCACTTTTCCTATTCCACTAATGTACTGTCAACTAATGTTCACGGCATTCACGGCAGATATGCCAGAGCCCATTCCCATCCTACCCCATTCCTCCCCATTCCCCACCGTTTCTCCAAACTCATTCCGCGCATAAGGAAGAGTGCAAATGTTTGTCATTCTGGACTGATGTTGGCATGCATCGCGGATTTCGCTGGACAACAGTATCCACTTACCACCAGGTAGGTACACTAAACTGCCGAATTCTTTCTATAAAAAATCAACTTTTCGCACTGTAGGTAACATTCCAGAACAACATTGTATAAACTGACATGAATGTTGATTATGTTGATACACTTTCAACCATGAAAAAAAATCCTCGATGAAAAAAGTACGATTGATCCTCGAAATCTATATTCGATAGGGTATAAAACCAACTTTCCAATGATACCAATATCCATATCTTTACATAAACATTATATTCACAAATAGGTAGGTACGTTTTATATTAGGACGTAAACTTTAAGTCTATTTTTTCCCCCAGAGTGTAATTTTTACATCCTAATCCTTATTTAATAATTATTAATAATAATTTTAATCCTCACATTACTTTCAAAGTTGTTTACAGGTTTGAAAATTATTCCATATTTTCGAGGCATTGTTTATAAATTTTAATCTAAATCAATCATTTTCGAGTTATGTTTCAACATACAGTTTATAAATTCTAATCTAAATCAAGTATGTTCGGGTTATATTTTAACATACAGATTTTAAATTATAATCTAAATCAAGTATTTTCGAGGTATGTTTTAACATAGGTAGGTACCTACACGATTTAACGTAGGTACTGGCAGAATTAAGTTTCACTATTTAGGTTACTGTTTCTGTGGAAGTTCGGTTCAACTGATGTAATTAATGTTTATCTTGCTTGGTCCAGACCACGACTCACGTCTGAATACACTAAGTATCAGTAGGTAGTAGGTAGATCAGTCTAATCTTTAACTTACCTATGCTCATTGTTTTCCACATTTACATTTTTACCTTTCAAGTAAAATAAGTACAGTGATTTAATGTAGAAATCAAAATTAGAATACTTATTATTTTTCTACTATGCGTGCTACTGTAAAAAATATATCGATATGCTAAATATAAGCTCTGACCTTGGAGGGGCTGATTTTTTATTTCAGCTGCAACGCCATCTAATAAATTAGCTGAGAACTACAACAAGAGATTATTTCCGAAACACAAAAGTAAATTTGTACTGCTTGTACGATGTGCGGAGTTCTCATACCTTGTATCAGTTACGGATATAACTTACAGATGGCAGTAGTATCGTATATCTATTTACCCTTACCTTTTATTTACCTATCTATAGTATTGTCACAGTTGTTTAGAAAAAAATCGTGATATTACAGAAAATTTGACTATTATGTCAGGGTTGTTTTCACAATCTATTTATTCAGTCCAACACGAAAACGGCATCTTTTAAACAAAAAAGAAAATTAGCAAATATGTAACGTTACCATGTCCGGTATTAATATATCTGTATTTGTGTGACCATTATGCTAATGTGTCAAATGTCTGCCACCTTTTTCGATAAAAAAAGAAATACATAGGTAGGTACAACAACAAACATATATGAAATCCTGAATGCGCTTGCTTTTCCACGAAAAACATTAGGTATGCCCTCGTCTTCTCTAAGAGATATATTTACTAACTTGTTCCAATTCACTTACCTAAATAGATAAGTTATGCACGAAAATACTTACGTGCAGTTTTATAAGAAGTTATCTGTATATTCTTCTGCATTTCTTTTACAACATACTGTACTCATCTAATTACTGTGTAACGTGTTATCTAAACGATTCTAGGCCTACGACAACTTATTCTTTTGTGACCTTAATCATAACCTACCTTAAAGTCTGAACCATTGGGACATCAATAAGCAACGAACTCGGATGCCTAAACAACATTTCTCACTCTTTCACACTTATGGCATTAACACACTTGTGTACGAGACAGTAGATCAATTTTAAAATTCGGTGGTAATGTTCGAGGGGCAATGCACTCACTAACTGGTCGGGTGAGGACGAAAGTACGAATTTTTTTACAATAATTTGAGTGAAAGATTGTTCATATTCAGACAGACCTTACTTCATATTAACACTTTCGTATTAACGAATTAGAACTGTATTCCAAAACCTGCAGTTAACAATAGAGCGGCATCTCTTTATTGGATAGCCATAATCGGTCTAGTATCAGTAGTCCGGTTATAATAATAAGGCCCGGTTAACTAATAGTTCGGTTATAACCTGACTACTGATAATAGGCCAGATAATAAAGTATGAACACACCACGAACAGGAGGATAACACGTTTGTTAACACAGCCTAGATACTCGTAAGTACCTACTTCTTTACTTGAGTCTTGACCGAATTATGTTTGCATAAAAAGTTATGACAAGTATTTCATAGTACCTACCTACTTTAATTGCACCTACTTACCTTCAAATAAACATCACAAAAATCAGACGAATTTTGTTTTATTTAAAATCATCAGCAACGACCACCTTGACAAAGAACCTCAATTTTAATCAAATACTAATTTTAACCCAGATAATTTAGAATATGTGTCAGGAGAGTGTGAGGTTTTTTATAAAGATGTACAATTTTATATATATTGCTATATAGTCTATAGCTACATTGCTATCTATACCTACGGAAACCCTCAAGTTTTATATGTAGGTGGCGAGTCGTTCTTATTCCATATTTTCATTAACATTTAAGCCTACGGTGTTTTTTTTTATTATTATCTTCCCGGATGTATAGTTATGAGTTAGTTTATATACTCCCACGTCTTATATGTAAATATACCTACCTACTGCAATAGGAGAAGCTATAAACTAATATATAATATTATGACCTTCATATTAGCTGTCATATTAGCAGAAACGACTTTACATGGATAGATAAATTACATGGATAAATGGATAGGTAAAGACTGTCTACAGAGCAACATTGTCTAACCAAAAAACAGTAAAAAGCATAACTTTAAAAGCATCTGCTATCTAAACTGAAAACGAGTTCATTGTTAATCAAAGAAATCAAAGTTAACATTTTCGTCTTCTAGAATATATTATAAAAATAACTTCTGTTGTTACCGAAATGAGTGTAGGGTCTATAGATATATCTTTCTCATATATAACTACATATATAAAACCTCCCAAAATTGCACAATCGTATGGCTATTTAGATATCCATAAACTTTCTACCGCCAACTCAGTTCAAGGTTTACCAATAAATAAAATGAACTATGGACAATGACAGCTATGATACCGGTTCCCTAATATTGACTGTCATCCAGCTTTCACTTCCCATTTCGACATCAAATTCCCATGGGTGGTCAATTGAACAAAATTTCCAAATCATGAATATTATCGCGGTAAGCAAACTATGCGACGAAAGCAATGGGTTCTGCAATTATTAAAATGCGTACAATATATTTTTATGCGAAGTCAATTTATATTATATTGACTAAAATATACCTATACGAGTACTAGTACCTATCTACATTATATTGATTTCGCATCATGTAAAAATGTTAGTGTCAGCGGACACTTGAATATAACTTTGGTTATCTATTAAAACTTATACCTAAAATATCTTCCTAATTTAAAATTTAATATAAGAATCTATATATACCTATATGTAGAATCTATATACCTAAAATATAGAATCGGCTAAAAGATACTTATCTTTTAGCCCCAACTTTGTCGACACGTTTCAGCTGGATTACAATTTACCTCTTTGCCAAGTTTCAAGCCAAATTCTACAGTATCAAGTGCAACCACGTTTGGATGTTTGTAACAAACGTCTATAATAATATTAGTGGAATTTAAATTGTAATCTACATACAGTTGAATATCAGAACGGTAGTTGACTATAATTTTAGTCATCTATAGAAACTAATACCTGAAATAACTTAATTATTGTTATTCAAACCTTGTAGAAGTTCAATCGTTGTATATTACATAACATCTGTCAGTATGGAAGAAACTTGTATGTTCCAGCAGACCAATACCCTTATACCTTTAACTTCTTTGAAATTGTACGAGCAGAACCACGTCCTCGTGTAGGACGACATTCATCCCTGGCTAGATTCATTCTATTCATCCTGAATTACTATCTAGACGGATTATTCAATCGGATTAAAATAATTGTAATCATCTTGCATATTTACGCATTCTAAGGTTTTCCCCTAATGTCACACGTAACCCTAAACACAAATAAAACACCTGACTCCACGAGTAAACCAGTATACGTTTGATGCCTTGACGCAATGGCTCTTATAAAACATTACGAAATGTTCAAGCTACTTATCTGACGAAAGTGATTTGGTAAATAATATATTCGTTGAGGTACGTACCTATTAAAATTCGTTTTCATATTCATAAGTTTTTTCCGATTACTGAATTGGAGATGGTTGACTCCTTTATGTGCAGGGGCTCATCCAGAGGGTTTGAACCTAGGGTTTCGTTCGTTTCGTTGTTTTTTATTAAGGAACTGAAGTTTTTTGAAGGTTTATGTGTAGAGGACGAGGAGTTCATTCTTTATCCTTTAATTAGTAACACTAATAAATACTAATAATACATATTAATAATTTATATTTAGGTTTAGAAAACAAAGACTCGAGTTTGCCCTGCTTATTTGTTTTCTATGAACCATATGAGCTACCCGTAGCTATTGTAATGCAGCAGCTTTATAAATATCAATTTATATTTGACCTAAAATGTAATTTTCTTTTTTTTTTCTTACGTTTCTTTGTAACAACACTATTCCATTACCTATGTCTCTCCAGTTCACTGCTGAATAATAAACTTCTCCCAAGATCTACTATCATGCACGATCTTTCATTCTCTCAGATTCCATTAGTGATTGATTACTTTAAGTCTCAAACATACTACGGTTCCATCCTGGAGCACGCATCTAGTCAGCCGCATAAGTCGTAGATACGTGTATGAACATATATGAAGTTAGCTTACTAGGTCTAGCCTACCTATAAGCTTCTACATACAGTTATTTGCAGTACAATCACTATAAACAATACCCTATCTATCCTTGACTCCGACTTGTCATACATTAACACTTTTTCTTGACCGTATAAAGTTTATTCCACAATCTCTTAAAATATAGGACGTTTGTAAAATAATATGGTTAGTAATTATAGACGTTAATATCTTGCATCGATTATGCTATAAATAAACATCTTATTGGTACAATAAGCAGTGCGAGCCCTTTCTCCACTGCAGCGGGGCGGTTGAACTCGCGCGGGGTGACATTGCAGCGGACACGGACGCTCGACCATTACTGCACTGTAGTTAGCAATTTTGACACTTGATTCTCATGAGAAATCAAAAATTACAATATCAATTTCTATGTCAAATTTCGTTGCACAGAACCATATAGTTTTGTTCACAAAAATACTCCATCACTCTCGTGACAATTTTGTCCATCTTACCAAATTTTGCACCTTTTCGGAGTGTACAACTCCCGCAAAACCTGGATTACGAAAGTTGCACTTTAAAATGTACTTTTCAATTATTGGATACTACGGTGACTCTTCCGTGGAGCTAATATAATAAAAGTAGCAGGTTATTACCCGCTACTTTTTTATATTCATAATAATCACCCCTCTCTCACAGAAGACTACCTTGAAATGTACTGCATTTCCCACGTTATCGTATTTCCCCAATGTACATACGTGTTTCGGTAGTGAGTGAGATATGCCAGAGTCCATTTCCATCCTATCCTATCCCTCCCCATTTTCCCAACCCTTTCTCCCAATCCATTACTTAATCTGCAAAGGCAGGCAGCACATCCGGGGGCGTGCCAACGTTTCTCATTCTGGACTGATGTTGGCATGTATCGCAGATGTCTATGGACAACAGTATCCACTTACCATCAGGTGGACTGTATGCTGGTCTGCCGCCTTGTTTCTATAAAAAAAACATCATAGTTATTGTAAAAATTGATATTAATGATATTAAATATATAACGCGACTCTTAACCGTCTCATACTCTACAAAAAGCTTCCCGTCAGCATAGAAGGTAGCTCATGTTCACCCTTTTCATAAAAAGGGTGACCGCATCGACCCGGCCGACTACAGGCCAATAGCGATCACCTCTCTCCTCTCCAAGGTGATGGAGCGTGTTATAAACACACAGCTCCTTGGGTACCCAGAGGATCACCAGCTGATTAGCGACCGCCAATATTAATTTCGCCATAATCGCTCGGCTTGTGATCTTTTAGCGTATTTAACACACCGCTGCGCTGACGCCATTGAGAGTAGAGGCGAGGCTTTAGCCTAGATATTGCGAAAGCCTTTGACCGGGTATGGCACAAATCGCTACTTTCCAAGCTACCAGGGGCCGTACCAACATCCCTCGGCTCGAAGTGGAAGAAAGTCTTGTCACGCTTGTTCGATGGCGCTTTAGATCAAATCTCGATTTTGGGGTTCTCTAAATTTAGTGGATTTCAACCCCAGTAAGACGCAAGTCTGTGCAACTTCTGGGCAACTCCCAACGCTCTACAAAGCTCAGGTTAGGCTAAATATGGAGTGAGTACAGCTCACATCTATGGGCCGACGCACCGAAATATCAATCGGACCTATTTGACACCTTCCAATGACGTGATGTTCGAATTGTCGCTAATCGCACTCACACGGGCGGTTTAGAACTCCTCAGCGTTCGCAGAAATGTTGCGTCACCCTGTGTGTTCTGTACCCGTCTGTACAGTGGGGAATCCTCTGAAGAATTGTTCAACATAATTCCCACCTCGAGTTTCTACAACCGCACCTCCCGTCACAGAAATGCGGTGCATCCGCATTTCCTCGATACAGAGGTGTCGCGTACTGTTCGGTCCAAAAATCATTTTATACCGCGACTTCGTTGGCTGTGGAACGAACTGTTTTAAAAGGTCTTTCCATTACGCTACGATAGGGGGTTCTTCAAGAAAGCTGTGAATAGGATTTTGCAAGCTCGGCGGCGTACCCAGGAGCAGGCAGGCGGTATGCTCCTGGTGTTGCAAGTGTCCATGGGCGGCGGTAACATTTACCGCCATGATTTAAAAAATATATTAAATCAAACATCTTTCAGTTATGTAGATTAGGTACTTACGAAAGGATTGTTTCAAATATTTTGTAAACATTGTTGCAATTCTAGTTTTTGAAATGTGCCAAACATGAGAGTAAAGAAAATATGATCCATATAAAATGATTTATTTAAGAAACGAAACTAAATTTCCTTATGGCAGATATACTGTAGCAGCAGTGACAATTACTAGATTCACAACTAGAACCATTAAACATGGGCAAGTAGCACAAGACAGTTTTTTAATTCGTAACATTTAAGTTGGATTTGAATCAACAGCCACGAAAGTTTAAATCAGTCTTGCTTTTAGACTTTTCTTTACGTCTCTGCCAGTTCAGTATTTCAGTCGGCACTGGGTCCGTGTGGCAAATTCTGACAGATATCTCCTCATAAATCCAGGAGGAGATTGATATCAATTCAGTGTTCAGTTATATTTCTTATAACATACTCGTAGTTGGTGCAGGTGTCCATGGGCGGCGGTAACCATCACGTGGGACCGCTTGCTCATCCGCCCTTTTACTATAAAAAAAAAATTAGGATCATTTACTCGGGGACGACTACCATTGTTGATCCACTATCATACAGAAGAGAACCATAGAGAACAATCAATGAACTTGCCGTTGACTTCTAGATCACTTTGTGAGCGCGACAAAAATATGTATTTTCGCACTTTGTCCAGTCTCATTTTGTACTTTGGCCGATTAACGGTCAGCCTTACCTCACTACCGGCAAGTGCTCCTACGGGGCCATTAACTTTTTAAATTCACTAATCTTTTACTTATTCCACGTAAAACTCCACGTGGAATCTCCATTATTTTATGCTTTTGGGTGCATGCCATTCAATACACTACTGTTCAGCACTTGTCACTCTTTGGAATAATTCTTCTTCTTCCATGACTTTCCTTTTTTTTAAAAAAAATATACAGGTTTCTCTTCTTATTGTCAACAGAAAACCCATTTTTATTTTATAATAATGGTCTAATTTTCCACAAAATACAAGAGAATACTCAAAATTCCAAACATGTACCCTAAATTCGAATATACAGATTATACATATAATGTTACGTATTGTTTTTTTTTGTAAAAATATTAATTACTAATATAATGTTCGGGAAAGTTTCATGTCAATATACTAAAATTCATATACGGAATCCATCGTTTCAGGCTTCAGGAAAGGCTCGAACACACCCTTTATAAACGTTTCTTAAGACTGATTGCATTGCGAAATACAAATGTATCTATTATTTTCTTTATTTTTTTTTTTATTGAAATTATCTCCGCCTAGAGCAGTCTTCATAAAATACTGACATAATTACAATTCGCCATTTCACTATTCAAAAAAGTTTTCATCTAACCGCGAAAACCATCCAACGAAACTAGTAAGTCGTAGCTAATCATAATAATATTATTCATATTCCACACAGTTAAGTCAAGCAGAAAACCTAGTTCCAATAAATGCGGAAATAATTGGAGCCGATCTGCTACGCTACTGACGAAAGATTTTGTCGCCCGATAGATCGCGTATATCGAAACTCCTAACATTAACTTAGTTATGGGTAAAATAATATTTTATTATTTACTGCCATAATAGGCATAATGGCCTTTAATCTTATGTACGTTGCCAATAAAGCGGATCTAAAGATGTAAGTAAAGTATTGAGATTTATATCAAGGCTGGTTTCTAACTCTTTTTGAGAGTTATGTAAATTTTAGACTGTCTAACAAATATCCATCTCTGTTGCATCTATTTGTTGAAACATATGTCAAGTTAGACCATCCATGTGAGATGTATTCTCTCATACCAATGAGTTAAGCTGAAAGTATTGTCATCTATACATAACAAATAGTCTAATTTAATTTTACTTTCAACGATCAAATGTATCTGAGTGCGGCACACAATGCACAGTGCACTTGCATTATAGTGTATGGATGCACCGACTTGAATTTTTCGCCGGTTTTTAACTCTGTCCTTGAATTTCAAGTTTAGATTACTGCGTGCATATTACCAAAACGTGTTGGTTTAACGTATACATACACACGCATATGCACGCATACACACGCATATGCACGCATACACACGCATATGCATGCATACACACGCACACGCAAACACACGCGGGTAGTTATACAATATTAAGCTTCACTTGTGACATGCATGTCGAAATTAGATTGAGAAAGTGGTTGTGAGTATCTTGTTCCCTCAATAATTTGTTTTATATTTGTGACTTTTTGAAGAAATTTCTCGTGTCAAAATTTTATAAGCATCGTCTTGCAACATTTCTAACAGAAAATGTAGATTGTTTCGCCATGTTAATTACATTGCACGTAATGTTACCCAATCTCGGGACCTGTCGATGTAACACATTGGCATTGGCACCCGTTTATGTCATTCAATAAAAAAATGCAACAAACCGGCAACAAAAAACAATCAACAAAATACGTCATTTAGAGACCAGCCACACTGATTCGTCAATACAAATCACATTAGGCTAGGTCAAGACTCCTAACCAAAGTGAGTAGATATCGACGACACAAAAAACGTTAATAAAAAAGTCAAAAAGACCGGCGCAGGCGCAGGGCAATGCACTTTTTCGTGGTCGGTCAAAGAAGATCGTCAAACGCCTGGTCCTGCCCAAACTCTGTGCATGGCATGACAATTTTACGAAGTAATACTATATGTATTTTGAACTCTATCTAACATCAGAATAAAAAAGAGTTTGCATTCGTTATTGCTGTTATTTAAGTCTTATTGAATTTAAAAGCAAACGCACTCAAGTATGCGTACACTCAGTGGATAAAAAGGGACCTTAAAATGTACGCGATTGAATATATTTTTAAAAAATCCGAAAGGAAATTGCCAAAATTAAGTTGATAACATTTGATATATTGTCCTACGCACGCAATGGAATGTAAAAGTGAGGTAGGTACAATCAAAACACTGTAACTGAGGTCAAGATATATTTTATCAATATTAAATTAGAGTAGAGAAAGTAGTTTCATTCTACAATATTTTTCACAACAATTTTTGTATAGTTCTTGTTCTTCTGAACTGGCAGTATGTTCTCATGTCCCCTATGGATATCCATAGATTCATCCTACAAGCACACCACTATAATCTTCACTCTATAATCTATAATTAATCAGTATAATCACACTATAATCTTTTAACTTGGATGAGAACATTGCGCACAAGCTACCTAGGACCTACTCATCAGTAAACTCAACGGCCTAGTCATATCGGTCTATCAGCCAATAGTCTTTATCCTGATCAGCCTCGCCAACGATCAGTTATATTTATAATAATGACAAAATGTTTTTTTTTTATTATCTTTGACCTTCAATTGTTTTCTTTTGTATCCATGATCCTAATATGGTCCCGTTGGGCCAAGATGCACTTGACTGACCAATCAAACATATAGACACTAGATACTAAATACTCAAACTATATCTATACTTCTACACAAAATTATCAATCAATGGTAGCCAATTCAATCAATCAAGAGCACAATTCCTTCATAGAACCACAGTTTACATTCATTAGGGTAGAACTATGTACAACACTTGCACAGTTTGCAACACACTAATACCGTTCATTTTTATTCCATATTAGTATCGCACGTGGGTATACGTTTACCTTTTACAAATATACAAAAGTATATTCGTTTCGTTACGTAGGGCAGGCTACGATTTCGTTGAAATATCGCAATTTCGGGCAGACCGAGGTACCGAGAAACTGATAAAATTTTTATTTCTTAACTTAGGTTGAATCTGAGGATAGTCCATACTTTTTCAGTCCAGAAAAACTAATCCTTCGCCTCCTAAATCAATGAAAATGACAAAACTGCACAAAATACCGAATCAATCGTAATCTTTTAACAATTCCATTTTGAATTTCCATGAGATAGGCTGTAATTGTTACAGTGTGACGTAAATTATTTAACGTAATAAAAGCTATTTTATAAGGTATTCATTGAAATGCTCTCTCAAATATACAAAATAAGTTTTAAAAAGATCATATTTAAATTTAAACAGTATCTACATACCTAACAGTAAAACAGGCATAGTCATCTTAAATGAACATAAATTAACTTTATACATTTTAAAAAATAAGCTTTAAAAAAATATTTACAATGCATTTTAAAACTAATATTCTTTATTCTAATATGCCAGAAGGGCATATAAGTTTAGTATACCTATAAGTACACTTTAGAAAATAAGATCAATATTTCACGAAGTCTATCTAGAAATGTATTCCATTTCCCACTTTATCTTATTCCCCAATGTACGTATGTGTAGTGAGTGAGATATGCCAGGGCCCATTCTCGTCCCATCCTATCCCTTCCCATTTTCCTAACTCTTCCTCCAAATCAATTCCTCTACATCTTTAAAGATACACAGCTCAACCATTGGACTCAATTTTTGGACACAAACACAACTATAGGACACAAACAGCGCACAATATTTGTTTCCCAGATTGGAGTATCAATAAAAATGATACTCCAAAAATAAAATGCTTGGCAAATAAAAAACTTCATGATAAAAATCGGCCTTTAAGAAGATCCGAACCTCCATGTAACGGCTGGGCCGGGCCTATAACGGCTATATAATTTATTGAGTAAATCCGTTCAATCAATATTACTATAAAGTATATTAAAAATAAATACGATATCTGCTATATTCCTTCTAGCCTCAAAGGGCAGCAAGTGCTGCTGTTTGCATAAAGTGCGCTATGAATTAGGTTGAGCAATACTTCAAATGACGCATTAACTTTTTTTAAATACGCTCGAGTCGTACTTTATACGAGTAGATTTCAGAATGCGAATTCATCCGCAAAGTATAAAATTTTCAAAAAAATTAACTGTTTTCAACGATTGTCCAGTTCTGAAAATAAAACCAAGTGCTTTAGAAGCTTTACCTACTGCTTGGTTCACATGATGGCGAAACATGAGCTTCGAATCATGTACTACACCAAGGGCTTTGGTTTAATTAACCCGAGATAGTCGTACATTTTCGAGAGAGTACTTGCCATCGATTACACTGAAGTTACGAGTATATCTTGTAATATTACATTTAGTAACATTGAGATCTAGTTTACTTCTACGACAATAACCGACAAAACTGTCCAGATCGCTCTGAAGGTACTTGACGTCGTTGTTTATCCTGATGGCCCTAAATATTTTCATATCATCTGCAAAAAGTAGGTAAGTATTTAGAATACTTATCATCTCTGGGCATTTTTTTATTAAATTTATTTATTAACAATTAGATATGGAGATATTGAAAAGCAGTAGACCTAAAATAGATCCCTGTGGGACGCCAGATGGTATAATTTTCCATTACGACGTAAAACCGTTCAGAACCACCGTTTGTGACCGCTTTTGGATGTATCATGTAAACCAACGACATAAATCTCCTCTAATCCCCTAATTATTAGGTACACGTATCTATCCATGACCATAATTACAATGCACACAACACAACATTTACACACTATTACACAATACCCATTAATTGAGTTTAGTAGATGGCCCCTGAGGTTATACAAACTACAAAGGTTATATTATAGACTTAACTGTTCCGGTGTTGGCCGGGTGACGCAATCACACGACACGGGGACCATAAGGTACCCTATGCTTTATTGTGGCGTCCCAACCGACACCTGTTATAACTAGTTAGTGTAATCTGTATTCATTATTAAGTTGTTAATAAATATATAAATTGAAAAAAAAATGCCCGGAGATGATAACTCGAACAGCAGAGCAGTCTTTATAGTCCATGGACAGCAGAGCAGAGCAAAAGACAGTAAAGTAGAGTACAACAGCGTAGAGTAATTTATTGCAGTTATTTAAAAATAGCTTCTTTTGTTGATCATACTTTGCAGTATAGTTACTATTTTTTGACATGATTCTATTGATTTTAAGAAGTGCGGTTGAAGCTGAATCGGTCATAATTTGCATTTACTAATTCACATTATTTGCTGGACAAATTAAAAAATAAGGATCTAAGAATTAACATTGTAGATGCCTATTTTTAGTAAAATTGATCCTCTTAATCTGATGGCACATTATCACACTATGAAAATAAAAGTAAAATATTTAAATAACTATATATCCATGCCAATAATTCAAATGGTTCAGATATCTACATAATGTTACGCAAAATATTTTAAGCTAATAAATACAATGTGATATCATTACAATAGGGCGATAAAAATCAATTACTGTGTGTAAAATGAAACGTGTTATAAAGTTCCATGTTCCACGTTTAATATTACATTTAATTTAAGCTCTGTGAATTACGCAGGTAGTGTTTTTGAATTATTTCGAGATACTTTATTGCATAGACGTAGATGACGCGTTCGGGTGTTTCTGGATTCGCCGATGGCCAATGTTTTCGTAATGTATCTGTACTTGGGCATGGTTACCATTTATTATTTAACGATTAATTTCGAACAAATGACGGAAGTGAAAATTATGGGATATTTTCTTTTAGAATTACACGATTTGTTTCTATAATTTTATTCTATTCATTGAAGCACATTAGAGTATCATAGCCAAAGTCTCATAGTAATCGACCAATGTCCTTGCTGCCTTAAATACAAGCCTTTTTTTTAAATTTCGTAACAAAATTCATTTTATTAAAAATATTGTTATATTTAACTTACATTATTTAGCAATTTATTTAAGAAGTATTTTTAATTTAAACTATAAATTTTTACCTCTTTCCCTCACATACGTAGAAATACGTAATCATAAATAAATGAGAGCATTTGTATAGGAGTATGCACAATTTTGAGAACATTTTCGATATGCTGAAGCGTATCAGTTTTTTAACACACAAAAAAATACACCTCGAACATTCGCGTAGCCTCCTATATACTCGTTTAAATACGAGTAACAAATGAGTCATAAAATATAGACGTGTACGCTAAGTGATCAATAATGGATTGGGATAACAGCTCGGTTTTAGAATTCGGCGGTAAGGGAAAACACAGTGAGGAAACCCGCATGCTCTAGAAAAAAAGAAAAAATCCGGAGTATGTGATCCACCAATCCGCACTGGGCTCGCGTATTGGATTACGGCCCGAAACGCCCTAGTAATTTACTAGGGGAGATCTGTGTCCTGCAGTGGGACGTTATAGGCTGATACAAGTTTATAATTTACAGAATTTCTGTAGTGCAAATCTACCATCGACAATCGACATGAGACCAAAAAAATTAGCATGTTCACGCATACTTAATTATTCTTTTTATTACACACCTCTGCAACGGAATTTTAAAACAAAACAATATCTCAGTGTGAATCATATCACAATGGTTATAATTTTGCTAATTAATTTGGTACGTACATTATTAAATAGACTACGTATAAGTGCAAAAGTTCCCTAAAAAATTGAGGTAGACTAATAAAGAGAGATGATATGAGATTAAGAGATGATATTTCATATGAGTTGTGGGTTTGAGTTGATTTACATGAGTAATTTTGGACCTGAAGTGGCCAGATTGGACCTGAGAACGTGTTTAAATGACATTACACCTTAAAAAACGAATTCTTCATTCTAACGGTATTATTCCATTATCAATTAAAAGCCTGGGAAAGTTTAATTAATTTTTGTTTAAATGCAAATATGAAGCGGTTTGACCTTCAGTCGGCCATTTTCGAATGCATCATTTTGGCGTTACATTTCATTCCAAGCTGTTTTAAAAAATATCAGTAATATTGCCAAACTAGAAATTGATTTTGAAATTGTACGAGTATATGTATAATATATTAATATATTTTTATTATTTTTTCATGTTATATTATTCACATTTGTTTCTATAATTATTAACCAATGTTAAAATTGATAATTATATAGACAAAATTGTAGTAACTAGATTTAAAATTGCTGAAATGGAACGCATATTTTCATTTTTGTGTTGACTAATGCTAATCTAATTATTGAGCGGGAGAGTGCACGCTGCAATCCAACAGCTGCTGGGCGTGCTCGACTGGCCACGCTACCCTTCTCTCTCACAGAAGACTACCTTGAAATGTACTGCATTTTCCACTTTATCTTATTTCCCTAATGTACGTACGTGTTTCGGTAGTGAGTGAGATATGCCAAAGCCCATTTCCATCCTATCCCTCCCCATTTTCCCAACCCTTTCTCCAAATCCATTCCTATATCTCCAAAGGTAGGCAGTGCATTCGGGAGCGTGCCAACGTTTGTTATTTTGGACTAATGTTGGCATGTATCGCGGATGTCTATGGGCGACAGTATCCACTTACCATCGGGTGGACTGTACGCTCATCCATAAAAAAATATCTACGTCAATGTCAAATAGTCAAACAGACGTCAAATGTAAAAGAATGCATATCCGAAAATTGTTGCTATTTACACACAACAGGGCGCTTGTTTACTACTTTTAAATAATGATAATTGCAACAAAGAAATAGTTCGTAATCTTAAATGTTGTTAAGAACAAAATAGCCTACTTTAAGATTTCACTTAAGCATTCCTAACCTCAAAAATATTTTCAATTAAATCTATTATTGCTGGCTTTGCATTTAAATAATTAGGACAGAATTTCATGAAATATATCAAAACGTATTACCTAATATTACCATATGCTGTTTATAGGCGTGGCTGTTGACGGTCAGGTCCAAGCTAGTATGAACTTTGACCATTGTTCTTTGGGCGGAGTGTGCATGCAATCCAGTAACTGCTGGGCGCGCCCGACTTCCCTAATTACCCCTTTCTCACACAAGACACGTCATATATCCTATCCATCCCATCAATGTAGTTACGTTTTCAGTAGTGACTGCGATATGCTAGAGCCCTTTTCCACCCCATCCTATCCCATCGAATGAAGAGTGCAATGGGATACAAGTAACTTAATTATACTCTTCACTCTCTCATCTCTATCTCACCCATCACCCCTTTCCAAGGAACATTCGGAGTATATAATGAGGATAACTCCTTGCCGTGTTATATTATTCAATCGCGGTGAAGCGACTTCGTTCGCGCGAACTTCACAATGATTCCCGTGGGAACTCTATAATGAATCGGTATAAAATGTGCCCTACATGTCAATAACTATAACAACCCCAGTCATAATTATGTCAAGTTTCATTATTCAATTCTGCTGAGTGGTTTTTGCGTGACGCACGTTCAGACAAACAGACACGGACAGACATACAAAAATTCCAAAAAAATATGTTTTGGGCTTTATATTGTTCACACTTTATATTGCAATCGCTTTTTTTTTTAAATTTCATCTACAGACACGGCTCTGTTACGATTTTATTATATGTAGTTATAGATTTCTCATTTTCCCAAATCTCCAGAGGTAGGCAGCCCATCAGGGGGCGTGCCAACGTTTGTCATTCTGGACTAATGTTGGCATGTATCGCGGGTGTGCATAGGCTACAGTATCTACTTACCACCAGATGAACTGTCTGCTCCTTTGTCACCTGTTTTCTATAAAAATAAATCCGACCACTATAAAATATCATACTAACTCTATCTTGACGATGGAGAAAAACACTCCATTTCTTTTTTTTATTTGGGTATTTTCATCGGAATCTTCACACCCGGTATTACGAGGGTAAGTCAAAAATTATCTATACTTTTTGTTTTACAATTTATTTACACAAAAATAGGGATTCAATATGTACATAATTTTTCAACAGTCTCCTCCTGTATGGACATACACTTGGTCCAGCGGTCCACAAGCTTGCGTATTTATTCCAAGAAGAAGGTTTTATGTTGGTTGCGTAGCCGCTTTTGCACCGCTTCCTGCTTGGCACCGTCGCGCAGAGATTGTATGGAAGCCAAACTCGTCTCGAGGATGATTTGATGGGCAGAACCATGACTGATGTTCAAAAAAGACGTTAACTCATCGATGGTAACTCGCCTGTCTGCCAGAAGCACCTCTCGAGCTTGCTGAATCTTGTCGTTCGTGGTGGAAGTTGACGGGCGTCCTGCTTCCTCTTCGTGCGTCACACTCGTCCGGCCAATTTTAAACTTCTCGATCCACGAAAAAACACTTACAAGGCACTGTTCCCTATTTGTGATAAAAATCTATGATGATTCCCGTAGGAACTCTATATATAACACCTTCAGCCTCTTTCACACCTTCCGACCAGAGAAATCAGATCACTGTTCGTTGTTCCACCTTGGTGCAAACTGCTACCGGAGCGGACATGTTTATACTGTCACCGTCGAAAGGCAACTGACGCGATCGGCTAGTGCAATCATAACTGCAGTCGTACCAACTCTAAGTGTTTTACTTAGAGTATAGAGAGTATGAGTAGAGAGTACTCTGTTACTTAGAGTTTGACAAACTTAAAAGTATGTTATCTAATTTTTCGTTGCGTAAAGATCTAATAAGGCACTGAAGCAACGAAGCTCTCTCGATTAATGAGTTTGTAAGAAAATTCACGTATAAGAACTTCCTTTCTAATTATTGTAATTATTTATGTAACTAGAACTATCAACACCAATATAACAATACCTAGTAATAAATAATTGGAATTAATTTATCGTCTAATATGTCACCCACAAACCTAAGAAGACCATAATGTTGTAAAACTGCAAATTCTCTAGTAAATATTTGGTATTTGTACTAATAAATCAGAATTCTGATTGCTCATCTACGATTAAGTACCTTTATCAAGCTTCAATTATAACGGTTGTCAGTATTAAATATATTTAAACCGACGCGCTGACTGACAGACACTGACAGTCCAGTCCAACCATGGTCACGAGTTGACCGACAGACTGACAGTCAGCTCGTGACCATGGTTGGTGCAAAGGTAAACATTCGCTTTAAGACCTGTTTAAATAGATAAATGTGTGAATAAACGGGAAAATCTCAAATGTTATAGGTTTAAATATTGCTTGTTTAATAAACTTTTTGAATACAAAATATATTTCATACAAAGCAATGAAACTCGAAACGAATTCGATAACAAAAGAATTGAAGTTCCTTTATAATTTTACCTTTTCGACTAAATATTTTGTTACAGTCTAGGTATCTTTATATATTGTTATATTCTATGATTTTTAAAATACCCATAACCGTAACCAGACATTTTGTCATCTACTGTTGGACATGGGGCTCCTCGTCCACATTGTCTGTGTCTTGTCAGGTCGACCAAGCGAATCCACTCTTTTAGAGATGGTATAGTTCCTCGGGGTTTGTTATCCCTTAGTCGCCTTTTACGACAACCACGGGAAGAAATGAAATGGTGCTATTCTTAAGCCTGCCGACATCACACGGGCAATACCCATAATATATGATGTCAATCACAACTATCGTTTACATTTATTCGTATTTATCGTTATATCGTTTATCGTATTCATTTATATCGTTTATTCGTAATTTTGGCAATTTTTATTGCAAAGGAAGTGTAGTTATAAACGTCCCGGAAGCGAAAATTAAATATACAAAGCCTTATCTATAGATTTTCCTGTCACATACAATTGGATGTTGTAACTACAATGTAAGTAGGCGATTTCATACTTAACTATCCGAAAATAGATAGTTTATCTCCATTTTGAATCGACGACGTCTTTCTTTGCGTGAACAATACTTTGTCAAGTAATTTATTAAATCATTGGCCTTCATCTAGACTTATCATCATCATCTTATTTGTATTTACAATGTATCCTATTGCTAAACTATCTTATAATGTCATACACGTCAATTAGTATCGGTACTACCCTTAGGTAGCTTTTCCATTTTATTTCGATACGAGTATGTACTTTATGAACTTCAGCTAGACTTTATTTGTAGGATATGAATTTCAATTTAGCCCATTACAACTAACTTTGCTATGTGGTGTCGGCTGGCTGCAGAATCGCATCACCTCCTATCTTGCGTGGATGTCGTAAAAGGCAACCAAAGCATAACAGAGCGACTACCACAAGCCCAGAACAACTACACCAGCTCTAAAAGAGTGGACCACTCAACCCGCTTGACCAGCGTGGCGTTTTAACGCTATACATGATATACATCTCTCATGCTCAGGACAATGCGAAGGGACCCATGTCCAGCAATGGATAATAAAAGAGCTGGTAACGGTGACGACACTACGAGTATAACTTAACGTCATCGATTTAACAATACATACTAAATATGTTATACAAGCACTCGAGGACAGGCACGTTTGAGTTTAATAGTGTCTCTCGAACTTTTTAATTCATATGTGTTTTCAAAATGGACCATTCTTTATTTTTCATACATGGCAATGATGCGACTAGCACATTCTGCCAGTGTCAAGTGGAACATTCTTATTACGTAGGTAGTACTTATGTTTCAAAATTTGACTTTTTAATGAACCCTTCCTCATCTGCTTCCCCTAGAAGTTGCAAACCAGGTTTCATTGATAAGAACGTATGAAGTGTCATCTAGTCTATTCCCATATGGATGCTTAGCGCCATTATGTAACACACTTTAATGAAAGGTATATTCGGATTTTAGTTACAAATATACAAATATTTGCCAAATATTTTTCATTGTACATTATTATTTGGCTTTTGCGAGGTTAGTAATAAAAAAATCTGATACTTAGTACCTAGATAGTTTTCAATAATAAAATATTTACCTTGTTTTAAAAAAAAAACTGCTATCCTAGTTGGGATGGAACTTTTACTTACCAGTAAATGCGAAATTACCAAAAAAGAGAATATCTTGAAGAATCACTACTTTCAACTAATTCTCTGACTGGATAGGTACCAATTGAACACTTGAGCCCATTTTGAATCTTACGGAGAAAAATTCAGGTCTTCAAATTCTATTTAATTTTCATAATCTTCAAAGGAGCTTCAAACTACAATTGCAATGATACGGAATTCGATAAAGTGCCAATATAAATAGATATTATTTAGTTAAAAGAACTCAGTGGTTTGGTTGTGTCGTAATTAAGTAGCTTTGCGTAATGATAAAAATCTTTTCTCATTGTATTTGTTTACCTGTAAGGAATTAAGCAATGATCTAGTTTTATATCGTTAGGGTCTTGAAAACTACATCCATACTTTCATAAACAAGCTATTTACGTTTTAATTTTAACCCTATCCGTGCCAGCTACGTAAATACACGTAACTGTCAACCAAGTAGAAATGCCATTACGAAATTTGCCTTAATAATCTTAGGACTTTAAGGCAAATTTCTTAAAATATATATATTTACGTATACGTAAATGTACGGATCCGGCATAGTGAATTGATTTACCCATCTCCTTGACAACTACGTATATATACGTAGGACCCCAAATAAATGTTTGAATGCATATAAAAAATATGGAAAGGGTAAAATTTTAAAGATCAAAATGGATGTAATATTTATTTTTGTTACAGACACTACTAGGTTGATCAATATATTTTTGAAAAAGTATTGAAACTTTAGGAAACGTATATCTATTATAAATTGTATTTATTTTTCAACGTAATCACCTTCTAATCTAATACACCTTGAATAACGTTTTGAAGGTTGCTCAATTCCCTTGGAAAAAAGAAGACCGAGGCAATTATCTTGCCAGTGGACGCAGAGACCTAGAATCTCTTGGCTGGCGGGGAGGACGATCTTTTCCACACCTCACTTTGGTTCTTCGTCTCCGGGTCAAAATGGCGAACCCACGTTTCATCAACGGTCACGAAACGTAGTCGAAAAGATTCTGGGTCTCGGTCAATAATTGCCAAATTTTGCTTTGAAATGTTTACTCCTGCTTTCTTTTGCGCATCTGATAACATTCGAGAAACTCAACCTTTTTAAATTTTAAGGTATGAGTTAAAATTAACTGAATTGTCCCGAACGTAAGCTTCATAATGCCAGCTAAATGACGAATAGTCACACGTCGATCTGTCTTAACAATTTCTTCAATTTTTTTAACGTCAGTAGCAGCGGTTGTTGGGCGCCAAGAGCGAGGCTCGTCGTTACAGACTGTTCTGCCGCGTTTAAATTCCACGCACCAATATGCTACGGTAGAATAAGACACAGAGCATTGTCTCCCAAAGTAGACTGCAATATATATAAAAAATATTTCGTAAAAAAAAATTTCGGGCAGAAATATTTAATAACCGCACTAACTTCGATTTTCTCTATTTTGAACACTAATAAAATTCCCGCCAAATGTAAACAACGAAAAAAAATATTGCAGACAGTTTTTTTTAAATTCTTTTGGCACTGGCTACTACTGAATTTGAAATTCGAATGAAATAGACTAGTATGTTATACCAAAATTACAATAAAAGGTGGGCATTCCTCGTTGCGTCGTGGTTATTATATGAGCGCACAGATCATCTGAAAACCGATTAGTCCAGTTAGTAGTGCCCCTGTCTGCTGTACAAAAGGTCCCGGGTACAATTCCCTGTCCGAGACTCATTTGTTTAAAAACAAATGTTTGTTCGGTTCTGAGTGGTAATGTGGTAAAATTATCACATATATGCAAAATAGTCACAATACGTCATTCTGGTTGTTAATTGCCAGAACGCGTTGTGGTCGATTTTCTAGAGAACCACATCCCGAACCCACAACCCACTAACTAAAGTTACACTCACTGGATGCATTTATAGTCCCAATGTATGTATGAATGTATCATATGCAGTTAAACTCACGACTGCATCCCAGCCCAATTACAAAAGTCAACCGCACACGTATGGTACTAATATGAAAATATCAAACTAGATATTTAAAGATGATACGGTTTTAACCATTTTATTATATTATTTTATATTTATTATTATAGTTATTTTTATTATATTTAAATGATATATCACAACCAAACCATATTATATATTTACATATATATAATTGGTTGATTAACATTGTATGAGTATATTTTTAAAGATGTTATTTTTCATATTTTTATTTGATTTTGGGTAATTTAAAAAAATATTAACTTTCCGAAAGGTTTAGTGAATATTGTAAATGTAAGTGCATTATCTCGTCAATTTTAGTTTAATAATTTTCAAATTATCCTAACTGCTGGAGAGACAAACCGATAAACATCACGGCTTTATTAGCAAAACCTTCTTTGGATTGATCTCTTAAAAAATTGAAAACTTTCAGAACGTTGGAAAAAATATTCAAATCAGTTACTTAAGTAATTTCGAAAATTACGACTAACTAATGAAAACACAAACAATTCAATCTTCATTTTATGACAGTGAATGGAAATCACATGAAAATAATTGGAAAATTTTTAATTACCTTGACAAATAACAAGTCATTATCAATCTAGGTAGGTACTTTAAATTACATTAAAAAATTTAACAACCTTTTATATTATTTTCATCAAACAGTAAATACAATAATCCCTCTTATAATCATTAGGAATACAAAGGAACGTTCATATACAAATATGTATTAATAATTTCAGTTTCTTTTTTTGTTTTCTATTAATCGACTTCTATTCTTCCCATTCACGATTTTTGTATGCCTTTTATCAGCGCCTTAGCTTGAGTTTCTTAGGTAAAAGTCTAAAATCTAGGTACATTCTAGGATATGTATATCCTAGAGTTAGTCTACCAACAAATCTACCAACAAAAGAAAAAAAATCTTCATTTTTCGTTTAACGTTTCTCGCGGAATGCACCCTAAAATGAAATGCTAAAAACTGTAACTTTAGTAAACACTCATCGATACAATTTAATTTCCAATTTAGCCATTGTATCTTTAATGAGTAAATATTCAATTTAATCAAGCTTCTAAATAGTAGAAGTTTACATTAACATGTATTATGTCTAAAATAAAGATTATGCCAAGTGGTCTTGAAGATGAAAGAAATATTACAATATTATATAGAATATTAAAAATATTCAACCCCCTGTTTTCAGGCTCTGAAGGGTGGCAGTGCTTCGCCAAATAGCCCGCAGTAATCAACGATGTGGTGCGTCCGTGGCACGTATAAATACATACGAATCTGGCTTCCGACGAGACTGCCCGCCGAAACCGCGTCGAGAACGCCAAGCTAGCGCACGCGCAACCGCTTACAATAAATAAAAATAAAAACAAACAACAGGAACAACAATCACACGTCCTAAAGTGAAAGAACTCCATCATGGATAATGCGGAAATATACAGCAAAAATAACAGCCTCCAAAAAAGGGACGCAAACGAATGTTTAGAGAACTACGCTATGAAAATGAAGTGGAAACAGTTCGGCGATAAAGTAATTGACATAGGTTGCGGAGATGGATGCGTCACGGTAACCTACCTAAAGGAACACATGCCTAAAAATTTCAAGTTGTTAGTTGGAAGCGACATTAACGAGAATATGGTAAAGTTTGCGAATGAACACCATGGAAGTGACAACATTACTTTCACGGTGCTAGACATAGCGGCTGATCTGCCCCACGTCTTGGAAGGAACATTCGATCACGTTTTTTCATTTTACACACTACATTGGATCAAAAATCAAAAGTAAGTATTTTTCTCTTACGTTATTCTATACTTTTAATTGTACTTAATAAGTCATTTAGTAGCCTTTTAACATGACCTTGTAATATCTACAAAACGATTACAGATATTGCTGGTTTTAGTATAGTAATTAATTTAATTTTAAACGTTTATTAACTTTAATAATTTTTCCGTTAATACAATATTCTAATTATAATATTTATAAATTATTATAATATTTATTATGCTTTTATAGATGCAACAATTATTTTTTGCTTGTTTGTATCTAATACCTCTGAAAGAAAACAACGAATCGTTAACACAATTTTACGTATGTATAATTTGTTGAACGGATTTACGGATAATTCTAATAATTTAATCTTAATTCCAAGGAAGCAAGACCGCGCGCAACAGTTTTATAATTTCGTTATTGTTTCCTTTATGGACATTTCTTTTGGATTATATATAAGAGTTAATTTTTAATTAGACAACAGAATTTATATAGACTGCGACATTTAGAATCGCAATCTCGTAAGGAGCCTGTGATTGCACGCGTATAGGTGCACAGGTCCTAATGGCATTGATGTTTCAGAATATTTCGTTAGCATGCGCGATATATGTAAAGACAATGAAACAATGGTTAATGAAAAATAAGGGCAAATTTTTTGGTTGGAGCGGTGACAGTTCAGCGATATTTACAATCGACCCAATACAATACATCAGCCTGTATCTGTACTTCTCAATATACAATTTATACACTTGAAATAATGTCTAACATTACTGAACCGTTTTCTAAAATTGTTTTACAGTATCGAAGCTTAGGTATTATTTCATAGCCTATCTGTAAATAATGCCCTTTAATGGACCAACTTCTTTTTATCTATTAACTTTTTATTAACAATTCCAGGAAAGCCTTCAGGAACATCTACGATCTCCTGTCGGCCGGCGGAGATTGTCTGCTGCTGTTTCTGGGCAACATGCCAATGTACGAGGTCTACCGGAGACTAGCGCGACGCTCCAAGTGGAGCTCGTGGGTCTACGATGTGGATCGATTCATATCACCCTACCATGACGTGCAGGTACTAATCTATCTGTACTTCAGAACCAAGCGACTTTTACAGAATTGCACGGGATATTTTTTTATAGATCCCATCCAGATAAAGACAAGACTATCCAGATAATGGCATCTATTAAAAAGTATATTAGAATGATTTCATTTAATACTAGCGACCCGCCCTCACTTCGCTTCGGTTTATTAAATTTAAAACAATCGGAATAAGATATTTTCCTGCGGTAAAATGGAGCCTATATTTTAAGTCAGACCTCTAGCAATACAGCAATATAACTGCATTCAATTCCATGCAGTAGTTTTTGCGTGATGCGTGTACAAACATACAGACAGACAAAATTTCTAAAAACTGTTGTTTTGGCTTCTATTGCTCTAATAAAGACTCCCCATATTAGTTTTTTTTTCAATATCTATAATGTACAGACATCGACCTGTTACAATTTTATTATATGTATATAGATAAGTATTTTTATACAAAAAAAACATTAAGTACTGGTAAGTACTAGCCCTCTTTTCTCCGGTGTATGTATTAATTTAAATGTGTGTACTCACTACAATGATCGGTTGTAATTTTATTTTATTTATTCACAGCATAAAGCATCACACATAGCATAAAACATACAATAACAAGCCATTTAACATCATTTTAAATGGTTCAATAGGTATATATGAATTTGAGGATTTGAATTCAAAGCGGGAAGTTGTGTGCGTGTGTATACGTTGTGCATGCACGTCATGTGTGAGCGTTCGTGTGTGGGTATGTAATGTAACATTTTGCGATTTAACTATTACGAGTACAATAGTTAGTACAACGAATCTAGTTGCTCCAAGCTCATTTTAAACGCTCGCCAATATGAGGTTAGTTTGAAATCAAATCACATTCGAACGAGTATTACCGTAACGTTCTGTAACACTACAATGAACGCTGGAGTCAGTGCACACATTTGTATTATACTGTTGCATTTATATAGCTGTAACTCCGATTTGAATACATTTTAAGTAGAAAAAATACATATATTTTACCATTTTCTAATCACATAGGTTTTTTTACATACTCGTAGGTTTAGTACATTTTTTTACACCCGAATGGATAAAATTTGTGTACAAAAAATTTGGTGTAATTAGATTTGTTCGATAAGGCCCTGATTAGTATTGAAAACCGTGAAAATTGAAAAGCATACGATTGACGGAGAAACTGTATATGAATGTTAAAAGAAAAAAATTATGTCCTTCATTTATGAATTCGGTGTCTTTGATACTCTTATAACATGTGTGAGCAATGACGTATATCTCTTATGAGCAAACAAGCAAAATTTACGTTAAACCTAAACTAAAGTGAATAAATGACCCGCAAGTCATCGCTAGTGTTGTTATAGCTCCTGACATTTTCCATTTTCCAGATTGACAGAATACTAAAATTTCTCAAGATAATTTTTTCCCATCAGTTTCCCAGTACTACGTGGACTCACGGAAAATAATTATTGATACTTTTCCACATGACAAACCCCTTGAAAACGTCAAAACAATAAAATTTAAATTAACTTGACTAAGATCGCAGGCGCCAGCTGGAAAGACAATTCCGCTATTATCCATACGTTTAAGAAAAAAACGTGTTATATCGTTTATCCTCGTATAAATTTTTAGTACTTCCTTTTTCTATCTTCTATATATCTACATTTATTTACTCCCCCCCTACCACTTCATGTCCTGCATAGCCCTAAGATTGACTGGGAAATAATGTTGTAAGGTTAGGTTAGGTTAGGTTAAGTTCGCCTTTTGTAATATTTTACACAAAATAGAAAGTAAATAAATAACTATTTAGACTATGTAAGACCGTTCTAGAGAAAAAAAATGCATTTTAAGAAATAAATTAAGAGTTACAAACGTTTAAGGTTTTGTTGTTTTGTCTATAACGTACGTATTGTACATTACTCAGACCGTACGGTGCGCGCAACGCGGACCGTACGACGTGCGTGAAAAAAAATATTTTATAAAAATTAGTTGAATCGATTCTACTCTCGATACTGACCAACCTAATTTCAGCTTTTGGGCCATTTCAGTGACACGTTGTTTATAGAGTGATCCTTACACACTATGCAAATTAATTAGCAACATTATTTTCAAGTTTGACATTTGTACCTACATGCCAATTTACTATAGTTCAAATCGATTACATCATACTGATAACCAACCACTAGTGTAACGTTTAATCAATAAAAAAATCCTACTTGCCTAGAGACTTGTAAAGAAAAACGAAAAAGTGTAATTATAAAATTTAAATAAGACTAAAATCTCAGAATCGTTAATCTGGTTATCTATCTAATAAGATTTTTATGACCGTTACTGATGGAAATTTCATCCAGTAGATGTTAATTTGACATGATTTTATTACAAACTTGACATTGTGTTGTAACACTTTATTGAATTGTATCTAATTATTGAACTGGAGACCACTGCGGCCTTTTCATTACTTTTTTTATATAAAAGATGGCAGATTTTTTATATACTGTACCATACCATCAGCCTGTGTCACTCCACTGTTGGATATAGGCCTCTCCCAAGGATCGCCATCACGGTCTTCAGCTCTTCTCATCTAGCCGCTACCGGCTGCTTTCATCAAGTCGTCAGCCCACGTGGCCGGGGGGCACCCCACGATACGTTTCCCAGTACGCGATCTCCATTCGAGAACTCTTCTCCCCCATCGGTTATTGGTCCTGCTGTATATATGGCCTGCCCACTGCCACTGCAGCTTGCTGATTCTTTGAGCTATGTCGGCAAATTTAGTTCCATGATTTTCTATTTATTTTTATTTTTACCTAGTGGAAAATTATTACCGCCGCTCACTGGAACACGGGGGAATTACAGAAGTAGCGGCTTCACTGCCGACTTTGTAAATTTCTATTGTATATTACTCAGCTTTTTATATAGGAACTTAATTGAAATTATAATTGAAAAACGTTTTTACGACATTACCTAGTCCATAATAAAAGTATTTTAGTTGAAGTACATATTCTAATAGATATTACGATATCATTTTATAATCCATTTTGTATTCGTTTATATTTAAAGATATTGATATTTCAAGAGATTTTAATAGATAGATAGATAGATTTTCTAATAGATATTACGATATCATTTTTTTTTATTCGTTGTTTCTTCCCCGAAATCAATTAATAGTGGATGGATGGATTTCGCCTCTACTCTTTTAAATTAACCATGAAAATTTAATATAAAAATTTTAATTACAGAATTTAACAATATAATGTAATTTGATCATGAGCACCATTAAAATTGAAATCCTAACTAAATTCAATAAATAAAACAAATCTTTTAAACTCGAAAACATACGTCCCCATTTTCTGCAACGTGTTTGTTTAATAGTGGTAATTATTTTATATTTTCCTTAAATTTTCAGGACCCAGAGAAAGTAATAAAAACGATGATGGACGAAATTGGATTCAAACAGGTCAATGTAAAATGCGAGGAAAAAACATTCTTCTTTGATAATTTGGAAATTTTACGAAGTAAGTTCCATAATTTGAATATACCTACATATTTGACTAATAATAATTTCAAGGCGTTGCAAATTGACAGATGTAGTATGCTCTGTTTTAAAAATAAAATATTAAATCTCAAATTAACTAAACAATATATATATACATTTTGGTACTCAAATACAAATATTACAGCTCATGTAGTGTACCCAATGTCTGTGTCCATTTTCATTGTTCACCTATGGTCTTTCATGTTTGCTGGTAAAAACCTCCTGGGGGAATAACCACAACTTTGTTAACATTTAAATATTTGTGTGTATAATAAAGTATTAAAATAAAATAATTATATTCCTCAGAGGCGGTAAAAGCTGTCATTCCCTTCAAAATACCCGATGACAAGTACGACGACTTCATAGTCGACTACCTTCAAGAGTACCGTGGATTGAACTACGCTGATATTTTGAACAACAACGACAAAGTGCAAATTAATTACAATTTGATTACTGTTTATGCGTGCAAATAAAGAACATGCACGCATATCAATAATACTTAAGCACTTTTTCACGACTATGTATATTAATACATAGTCGTGAAAAGTTGAATCTCTAGATCGATCTTACACGATAATGGCGAGACAAAATATTTTGGCATCTTGTTTAGTCTATTTACTGTCTATTTACGGTCTATTTACTGTCTATTTACTTGTCTATTTACTAATTGTAGGTGGGAAAGTAAGCTATCGCTCGATTCGTGTCATTTCTAAGAATCTAAAGCTGGGTCTCCGCTGACGAGCGAAACAGATTTGCAAAGACTTTCGCTTACATTGGTAATTTATTTAGATAATAACAAAAATGTATGAATGTTTGCTCCAATGACAAACCGCTGGTTGTATTAAAGCACACATCTGATCATATTACATCACTTTTTTGAAATTCCAATTTCATTGAGCTAGTACTCGGGGTAGCTGTAACAGGGCGACGCCACTGACACCATCAACGAATAAAAGGAACACGAACTATGTGCGTTGAAACTTTGGGAAAATACATAGAACAGACGCTCTGGATGGCAAATTGCCTTTTTAACTTTTATTATAATAAATAACTAGCTGAGCCGACAGACGTTGTCCTGTCCAAAGTTCAATAATACAATAATTTCAATAAGTTCATACAAAAATCCCATAGAAAAAAGCACTTTCAGTTTTCCCGAATTTTCCAATTTTTCTTTCCCTAAAAACCTTATTCGGACTATGACGAACATTTTTTTTAAAAAAAATAGCCAAATGATCCAGCCGTTCTCAAGTGATGCGCTTACCAACGAACAGCATTTAATTTTTATTTATATAGATGTTTTTATATGTAGCAGATGTAGATGAAAAATGGCTTCATACTATCAATTGTACCTATATAAAAAATGGAGGCTACTTTGACATTAAATCATATGGGGAAACTATCAGCCAGTCGTGTTTCTGCCGGTGAAACTCTTTGTCATATAGTCTAGTTTCTTTTTTACATTAAAAACCATCAATAATTATGTACTTATGTAAATTTCGAATGTAAAATTATCTCCACTACTGAGATATTTTGAACCCTTGAGAACTTACTTACAGTTATAGTAAACAATGTAGAGCAAGTATAGTTAAATAATACCTAAATTATGATTCTTAGATCAATAAGTATTTATGTCAAATGTGCATTTGTGAATATGGTCTGTTCTATTCTTTGTGGATATGATTAAACTTTGATTTTGTAGTTAGATATGCATACAGTGGTGGCCACATAAGTAAAGACACCAAGGAAAATAATGATGTTTATGATTTTGAAAAACTGTATTTTTTTTACAACGGTACATTGTAATATGTTTTAATTTCATTGTATGGCTATTGCGAGATACTTATATATATACTTATACTTATACCTTCATATTTTTAGATTATGATTTTTGTATTTGGATATTTTTTAGATTTACAATAGGTTGCATAGATTTTTTACTATAATACTTAAAATTGGTCAATTAATTTAAAACACCCAGTGGGTGTCTTACTAGACATTAAAAGAAAATTAACACTATCTAAGACATTAAAAAAATTCAAAAAGTTTTATAATTAATTTAATCAGATAAATCAGATATGAAACTTAATTTTGAGAAGAAATTTTGTTGCCTGTCCTTTACTAGCAATAATGACCTTGTATCGTCTCCGCATTGACGACATCAGTTTGTTGCAAGTTTCTATTGAAATTTGCTTGTAATACCTCCTTGAATGTTTTGTATAGTTAGTGAATATTAGTTGAACGCTTCTTTGCAACTGTTTTTTACAAAACACTAAAATTTTTCAATAGTATTAATTTCAGGATTATAATGTAGCCAGTCTTAGACTTGTATTAGCTCACTGTTGAGATATTCCTTCACTACAATGGAAGATAGCTACAATTGAACTACAATTACGGTCATTGTCATGAAATGTCGAAATGAGGATTAGAATGTGGAAATCTGCGGTAATTTTTCCTTTGCACACGCTGACATTGTTTCCTCTAGAATATTCTTGTACTGAAATATATCCATGTTAGCATCTATTCTCCTGGTCGGTCCAACTGCATGTCCAGAAAAACAGCCCACACTGTTATGTTTCCATCTCCATGTTTCACTGTCTTTTTGGTGTAGTTTGGGTCCATTTCAGTTTTGGAACGACCTCTCATATATTGCTTTCCATCAGAATTGATCATATCTATTTTCGTTTCATCAAAAAACCATTTTTTTTTTCATTGTTGTACTATCCAAATTTAATATTTCCTGATAAACTCTAACCTAGAAATTACGTGCAATTTTTTCAAAAGTAGTTTGTGCCTTGCGTTATATCCTTCCAAACAAGCTTGTCTCACGCAAAAGCCTTTTTATTGTTCTTGCAGACACTCCTAGAGTTTCCTGAACCAAATATTTCTTTTCTAATTAGTTCTGACCCTTTGAACGGTGCCCTTTTTTAACAAAGAAAACTATTATTAAATCTTCACGGTGAGTTGTGTTCCTGGGCCTGGCGAGGAATATTTTCAGTAGTGAGGAATACTTGTTATGGGTGCTTAATGAAAAGCACCCATTCGCTTTCTGAACGAAAAATATTTGTTGTAAAAGTTAAGAATAATTTCTCTTGTGGATGCATAAGGATAATAAATTTCTGAACTAAATACAAAAACCACGGGTTTTTTCTTTCAATCTGATTGTTTCTTGAAAAATAAAGATTAAATAATAATTAAGTGAAATAAAGTAATTTCTTTATAATTATTCTCAGAAATAGAATACGAAACCTCACTGTATTTAACTTAACTAATTGACCAGCAGCCAGTACATTCGAGCCAGTAATTACATACAAGTAATTATTAAAAAAATTGATTCTCAATCATCATTTTGATATACATAAAATTGGTAGTAATCTAACGAAGAAACGATGCTTTACACGAATATATAACAAAAACACGAATTAATATCGATATTCATAAATTTTGTAAATAAAAAATATGAATTTTCAACCTTAATGTAAGGTGTTGAATTAGTTGGCGCACACCTGTAAGTGTCGTTATGACGTCTCTGTTTAAAATAATATTCATTAATATTAGTCAACATCTCTATGAACTTAATAACTACAATGTATCATTTATTAACACAGTCATATAAATTTTATGGTCTTGTTAACACTTATTAAGTGTTGGAAGACTTAAATATTTTGTCATTAATACGACAATAATTTTAGATTTTGAAATAATTTTACAATATTTTAGTAGATCGCTGGTGTGGAATCCAACTCAAGCGCTAACAAAAAAAAATCAATTCTAAAAGGAAACATGCGTAAGACATGAACAAATATATAAAAAATAAGGTTACCAAAGTAGCTACTTCTATTGATACAATAGAAAGGTAATACGAACACGCTCTTCACGAGTAAAAAATATTTATAAATATTTCACGAATATTTATAATATATTTGTAGATATTATAAATATTTAGTGTAATTACTACAATTTAATATTTTATTATTAAATATTTTGTTCATTATACTATAAGGCAATATTTTCTACTGAAATATAAAGACTCTTTGTACATTTTTTTTTACTTTCTTAAATTATTTAATACTTAGTTTCTTTTAAAGTTATAGATTTTGTTGTGGATTAAATAATTTATTGTGAAAAACTCTTTTATTGTCATGTCTTGAACACCCCTTATTAAAACAAAAACTGAAAACTTTTCTAAAATCATACAATATTTTATCTAAGTACTCGTAGGTACATACTCGTTACATACCTTTATAATTAATTCGATTGTTTAGGCAGACTAAGATTTGTTCTTCACAAAACGTGCAGTCAACACTATACAAGACAAATTCCCCCTTTTTGAAAGAAATGTAAGCTTTTATAATAAAATCCCCATAGTAAAATGAAGGTCCAAAAATTAAGTTCGATACCTCTGATAAGTTCATTTTCATAAAATAGGTTTTCTGAAACAAAGTAAATAAGAGTATTAAAATTAAAAGAACACACGAATTAAAAATTAATTGGAACCAACAAAATAATGTTTTTGTACTGATGTATGATTATTAACAAATTACCACATTTATTGATGAACGGTTTTCGACCATTTCATATTTTGCAAAATTTGCAAAAAATAGAATCTGACCGAACTGGACTTAAATGCATTTTTATACAAGTCTTCAGAAATGGCTATGTATCTGAAATATAATAATCAAATACATACATTATTCTATTCTATGTTGCAGGTGTACAATGGCGGCGGTAACACTTACCATCACGTGGGACCGCTTGCCCGCCCGCCCAGTTGTCTATAAAAAAAAACTATTTGTCCCTGAATAAGTACGTAAAGGCAAATTTTTGTTTTAGAGCGAAATATATACCCACCATGATATCATTTCATACCATCAGTCTATGGCTCATCACTGCTCAGTATTCATCAGTATATTCAACCGAGGCTCGCCACCACACACGACCTTCTGCTCTTCACATCTAAATTGTGGCTTCTATTACTCACGGGGTTCTTTTTCACGCAAAACTTCAGGAACTGCTGATACGAATGGAATTAATTTGGTATAGAAACCTGTTTTGCGATACAGATATTGTTGTCAGCCAAATATTGGTCCATCATAGCTGCAAAGGCACCGCGTTCGCATGGCTTATCTATTTTATAGTGTACCAATAGATTCTTGCGCTTATTTTTAACCGAGTAGATCATTAAAGCAATCTGAAAGCATTTTCGACAATAAAAAATAGCTATAAAGCTATATTTTATTGTCGATCAGATCAAGGGCAGCCACCCTTAATCATGCAAAAGGAGGTATTCGCTAGTGTTTACGCCTTTACTATTTACTAATATAATATACTAATATAATATAATTCAGTTAATAATATCCAAATTGCCGTATATTCTGAATACAGATGTTTTCACAATTTTCCCAGCCACAAGTAAAGATAAATAAAATAATATTGTTTAAATGCACATTTAATCCCCAGACTATAAACTGCATTAAATTGAACGCACCGCCAACACACTCCATTAAATATTTTGAAATACTTCTTAAAATTGCGTCACAGTACATATGATTGAGCATTATAAATCTAATGCATTTGATCCTAGAAAGTTGTATAGATCAATTTAAAATATTTTCTACCAGAAATGAGGATGAACAACATTTGACATACACTCCAGGAAGCTATGAATATACAAAAGAACAGCGAGAACAGCGAGGCCCATCATATCGATGCTTTCACAGATGTAATATACAAAAATATTTTACAGCTGCTTAGTCTACGCGAGCGAAGCGCCAGTAGAATGTAGTAATTGAATAAAGTACACACCTCATCAACACGCGCATGCGTGAAAAATGTTATATTTGAATATAGTTTATACATTTTTTTCTCTTTGACTATAGACACGTGTTCTTCAGTGAAATTATCCCGTTTTGGACCTCTACACAACTCCCAGTTAGTCCATTCTATGTGACCAGGTCCCTGAAAAAACACACAAATTATTATATACTAGCTGTTGCCCGCGACTTCGTCCGCGTGGACTTTAGTTTATAAACACCGTCTTTGCCTTCTTAGGGGTATTTGGTATTTTCAAAAACGATCACACACATTTTTTCTTATAGCTGCTGCCCGCGACTTCGATCGCGTGGGCTTCAGTTTTTGAGTTTCCCCAGAATTTCTAGTTTCAGCCAATTGAACTGAACAGTTATTTTATAGCATTTTTTATCGAACAAATATTCGACGTGATTCTTTAAATTGATATAACTTTTTTAATTATGATCTGATTGAAATAAAACAAACACTAAATTTTAAGTGAAGCTTACCACAATACATTAGTGAAAACCGCACTCAAATCGGTTAAGCCGTTTCTAAGATTGGCGCGCACAAACGCACAGACAAACAGAGAAACAGACAAATAGACAACAATTCTAATAATCATAGTTTTAGGTTCTATTGCGTTGACAAAGGCCCCCAATAATATTTTTCTCATATATCTTCCATGTACAGACAGCGATCAGATACATTTTTATTATATGTATAATATATGTATAATACTAGCGGTGCCCGAGACTTCGTTCGCGTGAACTTTAAAGTGATTCCCGCGGGAGCTCTATAATGTATCTAGATAAAAAACATCCTAAATGTTAACCCGGTAGGTACATGAGCTATGGCTGCGCCAAGTTTCATTAAAATCCGTCCTTCATTAAAATTCATAGGAACATGGATATTTTTTTGTTGGAACTTGACCCTTGAATATAAAATACTTTCATGAAATACTTACATAAGTATCTGCATTTTTTATTATAGCTGTTTCAGTAGTGGCTATAAATATAACTAAGAAACCAAACGTGTACAGTAATAGCATTTTGAATCTACTAACATACTAACTTCTGAACATTTAAAAACTATTATCTATATGGTGTATTGAAATTGTAATATAAATAATGTTGATAATATTCGTTACTAATGTATATTTAATGATAAAGTGATCTCATCACATTGATAATTTTATAAAATTGTAGGCCAATGAAATTTCGATTGAACGTGCTATCTACCATGTATTTTTTTTATTTGTTTTACCTAAAATCTGCCGTAAATCGTACAAGTGTTTTAAGTATGAGTGAGATTTGTTAGAAACCGTTTCCCTTGCCATTCCACCCGTCCTTATTATAAGTAATACACTCTATTCCTCATCTGTGAAAATCGTTATTTTTTAAATTCCAATTTCCTAAAGTAGAAAGCATTTGCGAACATATCAAAGTTTGTTAATCATTGGAATCATTATGATACACTGTAATTAAGATTAATTTAAATAAATTGAATTAGAATCCAGTGCTATTATCCAGTATTATCCAGTGCTCTCTCTGGCCCCTTATTGATATTGTTTTTAAGTCCTTAAATTTATAGTTCACGAAACATCTCTCAGCCCAGCATATTAGCTCAAATTACAAATAAATAGTTGATACGTTTAATCTGTTTTTCCAATCAGTATTTGAACGTGAAATCAGACATGACACATGTGTCATGTGCTTCCAAGTATAATACCTTCCAATTATGTATAACAAAATATCTCAATGAACTGAATCTTAACAAAAACAGTGGACAGCGGACCGGGTGACATTCGTGCAGTATTCCGAAAACAATGTGCTGAATCTCTGACATATCCCACTCCTAAAATATTTAGATCCCTACTGGGGTTTTCCCTTCGCTATTGAACGAAGGAGACCGCCATAATGTGGAAAATTACAGAGAAATCTAAACTCCCTGTTCTTTCTAAACTTATTGATAAAACTGTTTATGATCAGGTATATCCAGTCTCTTAATATCATGGTTAACGGTTATGGAGTAATGGAGTACAATGGAGTAATGGTTATAATCAATCCTTTCACACAAATAATCAGGAGACTGTTGTTTTTGCAGAAGCGTCACATATAATACATTCTACTTAATTTACTTATACATATCACATATGTTATAATATAGTACATAATTATAACAGTTTATAGCGGAAACTTTATTGGTTTAGGTTATTTAATGTATCTTCAATTGTTTTATGTTGTTTAAATATTTTCTGTTTCATAAAAAAGTAAAAATAAAATAAAAAGAGAATTTATATACCTAGGTATATTTATTGGTAATAAAAGAGATTGTTAAAAATATAAGATATTTTATTTCTATTCTTAATATTCTTATACAAGTAACTCATACATAAGACCTTTGTAACTTCGAGGACACTTGTATTCATAAAGGGATGTCGAGTCATAATCCAACACGGGTTGGGGTTGTTATACATGTCTTAATTTTTTTTCATTTCTTGGGACGGTATGTAAGTTTGACACAATGTTTGTCAATGTCTTAAAAGTAACCTAGTCAAGGCTTGAACTTCCAACCTCACGCGTGTGGGTTGGGAGTTATATACATAGGTATCATGACCTAGGTATAGGTTTCGAGTTTATAGGTACGCTTAGGTTATCACGGCTCGAACAGACTATAGGCACATAAGTTTTATAATTAAATTAAATAACTCCACACTCGGTGGCCAACACTAGGATCGAAGTATGGGGGATTCAAGTGTATACATATATGGGGTTTTGTGGATGTGAGTGTACGTATATAGTATAAATGCAATTATAATGCTTGCTTATGTATTAAATAAGTATACAATACATATAATAAAAAGATATTTACTATTGTGAGGGCGTAGCATGTTGGACACACTAACATCAACATTTGTTTAGGTTATATTATTTTTATTCATATAAATGAAAAATATGAATAGAATAAACAAGAGAATGGTTATCAAATTATTTCTTTTGTTTTAAAAATACTTTCTTTAAATACACACCGTTAAATGTTTTATGCAGCGCATCTAATAAATTTTATTGTTGATACCACCAAAACCCCTGTATTTACATTATAACCTGCATAGAATATAACCGATTACAGTACACCTATCTAAAGGCTATTTTTTCCTAGTAAAACGTGCAGTCATCAATACACAACCCAAGTTTCCTCTTTTCGAAAGACTGTGACCTTTTAAAACAAAATCTCCGTAGTAAAACGATGTTCCGAAAATTGCTTTAGACATTTCTGATAAATTCATATCGAAACTATAGGTTTTCTGAAACAAATACAACGTTGTCAATTAATATAAAGTAGATTACGTGCAGTGATATACGAGTGCCTCTATTTGTAACGATAATGGTGTTCATAACATTTGGCTATTTACATTAGTTTTTTTTCTATGTTTACAGCGACACCACACGTTTGAAATTCAACAATTATGGTAGCGCATCTTTTAAACAAGGGCACGTGACATGAGAGATGTGTTCCCTCATATCGATGCTTACACCCCTTATGGGTTCAAGCAATCTGTCAAAAAACCAAAGTACAGTTAGACTACATTATCATGAGCTGATGAAAGTGATAAACAATACACTTCTTTTGTAACCGTATCCAGCACTTTCACAATCCGCTGGCCTCCTCGTGCACATTATCTTGTTCACGAGGAAGGCCTTAAAACACCACGCTGATCAAGTGGATTGGCGAGTCCACTCTTTTAACGGTGGTACAGTTCCTCTGGGCTTACGGTAGCCGCTTTATTAACTAGTAGTCGCCTTTGACGACACCCACAGGAAGAGTTGAGCTGGTGCTATTCTAAACCGGCCCAGCCCAGTTGACACAGAGGAATCCTAGTGTGGGCCTCACTTTATATAAATAAATAGCCTCACTTAATATAAGTGAGGCTATTTGTTTTTATTTTTGATTGTATTCACCACATCGCCTCATCCGCCTATTTCTCCACTGCTGGATATTATAAGTCACTCCCAAAGCCTTCTACCATACACGACCGCTCTTCACATCAATCACTTCTAGCCACCATTTCTCCTAATAGTACAGATTTACATAGCTATATATAATTGATTGAATTTATACAAACCTGTTTAGCGATACAATTACTGTCTTCGCCCAAATACTCCTCCATTAAAGAAACAAAGGCACCGTATTTGCATGGATTCTCTACTTTATAGTGTAGCAAAAGATTCTTGCGTTTCTTTTTAACAATGTACATCATTAAATCAATCTAAAAAAACAGCAATTATTCGAACTGGCAACATCACAAAATAATAAAACGGCATGTTTATTCTTAACTTTTAGTACATTCTTAACGGGTTTCTGTTTTTCAAAAAAAAAAACATTATCACTTATTAGTGGTAGCTTTAACTATTTCCCGGAGTAATTAACTAATTTAAATTATTTCCGGCCAAAATTGGGTTTCAATGGGAAGGAAAAATATCAATCCGATCTCCATGTAAAACGCAAATATTTAATTTAACTGTCTCGGAGTATAAACAAATATAAATGAATTCATAGTAAAATAAACTAAGCTCTCCAAGAAAACAATGAATTACCAAGAACCCCTAATATTGTAGGTGTCCATGGACGGAGATAACCTCTTACCACCGTGTAAGTTACATCTCCTTCTGCATCATGCGTTAAAAACGAATATCATATTTGACTTTAAGATTTGAGTCTAACGAAAGTAAACAGAGAATTCAAAATCAGGCTTTATGCTTTCTTTGATTAAAGTACAAACCTCATCAATACGTGCTTGCGTTAGAAATGTTATATTTGAATATAGTTTGTAGATATTTTTTTCTTTGGTAATATAGATTCGTATTTCAGTGAAATTCATCGACTTTGGTCCTTTGCATATCTCACAGTTAGTCCATTCTAAATAGCCAGGTCCCTACAAAAACAATCAATTTAATAGATAGGTACTTCTTTAAACAAATACCTCGTATAGATGTCGTAAAAACTTCGAAATTCATTATCATTATACGCAGAATTCTTACGCAGAATTTAGCTTTAATACTTATTAGTCGAAAATATTAAAAATAAGCCTCTCCTTTCAAATAACATCTGATATTCGCTTACAACGTCCTGCTATAGGGCACGGGCTTCCCCTTGCTTTCCATTGCGAGTTGACGAGTCCACTGTTTTTGGAGTTATTTAGGCCCCACGGCTTGTGGTGCAGCCGCTGGCAACCTATAAGCTTAGATTGTCGATTTGGCATTATGTTGTATCCCATTTGTATCCCACTAGTCAAGGGACACGTCTCCAGTGCTGGAGGTAACTCCTAAGGACGCAAGTAATAGTTGACTCTCTTTACTGTTGTCACAAGGAATATGTTTTTCAATATATACTCATAATTTGTTTTAATGTGTTAGAGTAATTTACTCACTATGCTACTGCTTAATATACTCCTTCCTGCCTTGTGTCGATTATCTACCCGTATTAGGATTCTATACATCTATTGCCAGACATAAGCCTCTTAGAAAGCTCTCTAATCTGATCGACGACTCATCCTTATTTCTGAGCGGAGATCCGGTACCCCGATCAAGTTACATCTCAAAAATGTGTTACATTTTATACCCTCTCCGGAAATCTTCACATCCTTACGTTTATTCTTCTGACACTTACCTCGATGTAGTACCATCTCATACTGCATCTCATAATCGACTAGGCGCGTCTGACGTGTGGCTTAGTTACCCAGAAGAAACTTACAAAATACTGACGTGAAATTAAATGAATGGAACGTGGTTCTGTAATAAGTGCCAAAGCCCATATCTCTTCTCTCTTGGATACTACTGGATAGAAAGCGGGACGGGATGCTACGGTACCGTGTCCCTTTTTTACGGGATGGGGAGAGTGAACCGCGTGGTCAACCCCCATTCCACTTCCTCATCGACTGAGCGGTTACTCGCTCTTTGTTTGTCTACAAGTTTTTTTCATATTAAACAATTCTACTGATTACTGTTTTGGGAAAATGATCTCCGGGCAGTAATAATAATTAGGCAAATAAAAATTTAATTAATGTCAAGTTTAAGTTTATTTCGTATAATTAATTTATATATAAATGTCAGATAAAATGTCCACAACAATCTATCATATTAAGACATTTCCGTTCTTATTCTACAATAACATAATTATGATATAAATCAATATAAAGGACTTACTTACAAAAGTGTCTGCATTCTTTATTGTTGTCATTTCTATAGTTGCTACGTATATAATGAAAAAGACTTTCGTGTACAGTAAAATCATTTTGTATCTTCTAGCACCTTGTAAACATTTAAGTTATGTGAAAAAAATCAAACATGTTGCGTTGAAATTGTAATGTAAACAAATTTTCGTAATGATAATTACTAATGTATAAATAATGTCAAAAGATCTTATCTTATCAATAATTTTGTAAAGTATTAAATTGGTTTGGTCCAGCATCAATATTTATGTTTCCAAAATTTAAAAAATATTTATTACTTTTTAGACATTTCATATTCCTGCATATATATTAAGTCCTTACCTATGAAATTGCCGTTTTATATGGAAAAAATCAAATATCTTTTTTTTGTATGAAAATTATATTTTATTTAATTAATCGAAGTATTGCCCATTATTGTCAATGCACTTTTACCATTTTAATGGAAGTTGATTGATGCCTCTGCTATAGAACTCCTGGGGACAAGAATCGATTAATTGTCTGAAAGCGTATTTCACTGCCTCATCGGAGTTGAATTTTTTCTTCTGTAAAAAGATATTCAGATTCCGAAAAAATGGAAATAAGTAGTGGCAAGGTCTAGCGAGTACGGTGGGTGACGTAGAGTTTGCAGTCAAAGCTCCTGTAACTTTTTTATAAATTCAGGGGCTGTTCAAAGTTATGTGTCTATTGAGTTATGTTACGTATTCGTATATTTAATAGACATTTAAAAATCCTCCAAATACTTTATTTTATATGCAAAGAAAAAGAGACGACTGTAGGTAGCAATAGCAGCCTCTACTGCTGAGTTAACACTGTATCCAGCATTCGACACTGTTCGCCGACATTCGACCAGACAGAAGATGCAACAATAACTTTTCAGTTTTATTGTTAATAACCATTTTATTATAACTAATTTTATAACAATAACTAGAACTGTTAGCTATAACATAAGTTACGAGTAGGTATAAAATAAAAACACTATTCAGTAACGCAAACATTTTATTTCTACAACACTGCATAATGAATAGAAGGAAGAAGAATTAATAATAATGTATTAATACATCACTGTTCCGCATGATGAAGGCCTCATGAAAACCGAAACCGAGAAAAGAAGAAAGTATATCGACCTGGCGCACGAGATCACCGTCATGTGGGGCGTCACGTCGACTGAAATCATCCCAGTCGTCTTGCCCGTAAACGGGTTAATCCCCACCAGACTCGAGACCAATCTGGGTGGGCTTCCGTGGTCTCAGCTAAGATGCAGAAGGCGAAGCTGCTCGATACCGTACGTATCGTCCGCCGGTTTCTCTCCCAGGGGTCCTGAACCCTGGCCGACTGTGCTTCTGCCGGGGGTTATACCGTCTCTCCCTCATTTTGGCTTATCCAAGGACAGACGAGATGATTTTGAAGCATTTATTAATTAATAACAATATAATAATTAATAATAGATATAATTAATAGAAGAATTAATATATTATATCTTTTTAACTATGAATTTCACCAATATGCATAATACATTCTCCTTTTTCGAAATTAAGAAATTTTTTACCATAAAGTGTCCATAAAAGAATGAGTGTCCAAAAAATTTTATGGACCACTCAGTGAGATTGATATCCAAGTGATAAGTTGGCTGAAACAAATATGATAAGAAAATATATAATTAGAGACATTCAAATGGACCATTACAAAACAGTAGGTATCTAGCTAGATATATGTAATTATATCGAAATATCTGGATGCAAATGGGTCGCCGATTATACTCGTATATATACATACATAGGTATACATATGTTTATATACATATGGGCCCAAGTCCATATTTATTCCTCTTAGTGCATTAAGCTTAAATAAATAAATAAACCCGCCAACCCGCTTGGCCAGCGTGGCGTTTCAAGGCCATATATCCCTCATGCACGAGTAGTCAATGTGCACGAGGTGGCCCATGTCCAGCAGTGGATACTGAAAGAGCTGGTTGCATTACATTCCATTGCATTGCAAATATATAACGTATATGTAAGATTATCATATATTTCCGTGCTGACTTACTAACGTGCTGAATTAGCTTATTAAAATGCTGGGTTACCGTGCTGACTATAAGACATCACACGGTAACTCTGGACTCTTTGTCGGGAATTCGAGGACTGAATTCGAATGCGTTTTGTAGTTTAACAGTGATAGTTTATAAAACATCAGTGTTTTTTGTGCGTAATGTTTGTGATAATCAAATAAAAGCATAGGACTGCGTTTTTCATGTGCTTAAAGGAGTTGTCGTTTTTTTCTCTGTAAACTTACTAGCACTTTACTGAGCGACTCCTAATCGTACCTACTTCGACGGGACTGGACATTGACATGATGCGTTTTAGACTATGAAATTATTTATTATGAAGAAAACTTGACACTGGCAGTATGTGCTAATTGCACCATTGCCATATATGAAAAAAAGCTATCACCAATCATAACACTTGCAAATGTCTAAAAAAAATGGAAAATCTCTTGTCTCGGTCCCGCATACCTTAGCTGCAGTAATATATATGGACTTATACTTTAGTGAAACCGGGTAAGAAGTAGTTCTTAGGTGAAAAGGGTCGAAACTTCGTAGGCCTTCGAAACCTATTTATATGTTTGCGCACGATCATTTACAAACAGCTGAGCTGATTATTTAGCTATTATAAATAATAACACAACAAATTTTTCACTTATTCATACAAATTATCACTAGTTCGGTGGAGAAAAAAATCATCGAGAGGAAACATGCATGCTCGGGAAATAAAAATAATCTTGAGATATGTATCCAAGAATCCGCATTGGGCCCGTGTGGTAGATTATGGCCCGAAAACTAGTGATTTACTAGTGAAGACACCTGCAGTGGGACATTGCAGGCTGATATCGGATAATACAATAAAAGTAATTGACAAACCTTCTTCGTAACACAGTTGCTATTAGGTCCTAAATACGTGTCTATTAAAGGTCGAAGTGAAAAATGTTCACATGGTTTATCAATTTTGTAGTTTAACAGCAGCATCCTACGATTGTCTTTGATAACGTAGACCATAGATCTCATCTGTAAATTACACTTGTTATAAGTCCCACTTTGTACACGTGTATCTATCCACATACAACATGTCTTATAAGTAGAAATTAACATAAAAACTAGTCGAATTATTATAAAGAATTTAAACTTCTTGTAGAAAAAATGTGACAAACATGCGTATAGTCCGCTGATGGTAAGAGAATATTATCTCTCATGGACATTTGCAATATGTGCTAACCTCAGTCAAAAATAACGAACGTTGGCAAATCTGCAACGAAACATCGTTAAATAAGAGAAATGGGAAGGAACGACATGAGACTGAATTTCCACCCCAACATCCCATCCTGCTTCCACCATAAACGAAAATGAATGTCATGGGATGGGATACAAAGAGAAAAGAAGGGAAACTCTTATAAATCACACTCTCGAAACTCATTGGGAAGTTCCACGATAGTCTGCCGTCTGGCTAAGATACTCGAACGAGTTCAGTCTGCTGTGGAACCAGTATGGGATGCAGAATTCACCTTTCCGTGTTTAAGTGCTGTAATATTTACTATTATTTATTGAATTTTAATTCAATCGCATATTCGATAGATAAAACGCTTTATTGCAGATCAAAACAGAGTTTTTAGAACATAGAATGCACAAAGGTATCTTCTCGCTAAAGTTATTGGTGCGAACTAGGCAACAACCCAACGCTGAATATCGGACGGCAACTACCCAATCCCATGGCTTGCCAAGGCAGCAACCATTAGTCTTATCAACAACTGCAGCAACTCGCAATAAACGGTTTTCTAAGACCTTAAACCCCCTCGTGGCTACAAGGGGAGATCTGTGCCTGGCAATGGGACTTTATAGGCTGATATAGATAGACGCCAGTATGTGTACAATAAAACATAAAGAAAACTTTATATTGATTTAGATATTTACAACATATTAATTTACCTAATAATATTTTCTGTAACATTTACTTCATTTACATTAGATTTATTTAATACGTTGTCGATAATTGTAACTGCATGAGAAAACCATAGGATCATGTTTGAGGCAAGCCTCGGTAGTGTACAGTGGAAAGCATGAAATGCTATCGTTTTTATTATTTAATATTTTCCAGCAAACCTGTTCCAAACGAGTGGGTGCATTGAAATTTATATCCACGACACATCTGAACCAATTTCCATTTTCCTTGGATAATGTCGACGTGACATTAGTCGCATTCATTGACTTCGGACCTTTACATACTTCGTAATGAGTAAAATCCAATTCGTACGGACCCTGTTGAGTGAACAGAACTTAATTCAAATTCAATTCATTGATGTATAAATACATTGATGCCCCGAATTCCAAACTAAGAAAAAAACCTGCATTTGAGGAGCCAGTCCCATCTCACACTTTAGGTCTAAGAAGCATGTCAACAATTTGTCTTCTATAAGTAATGCATAATTTTCTTAACGAAAAAATAATCAATCAATTACTCAATCAATATCTATAACGTGTCTTACCAAAGGGAGCAAATGCTTTTCGTCGAACGTGTATTAATTGATATTTCAGTTTGCTGCTAATTGTTTCTATAGTCGAATTTATTATTATCATGTCGTAATTGTGCTTTAATAGGTAAAATATATTGATTTTTCACTTTTTAAATTTATATAAAACACCTTCATTAAATTCGAATAACCTACTATCTCATACTCAGGACACCTATTAAATTGTAAAATTATTGTTAAGATATGGCTCTTGGAAATTTTAAATTATGTAAGGGACAACTAATTCTTTTCAATAACGAGAATTTTTTTTTTGTAAAAAATATTTCTGTAACTTTAATTAGAGATACAGTTATTATTAATTTTAAAACTCTTAGAAAAACATAAAATAGAGTTTTTTGTATAAAAGCTGTTTCCTGTTCTAAAAATTTATATTTTTTGTTCTAAAAGTTGTTTCTGTTTGCCCCTTGCACTAATTGAAATTTCCATAGACGATATAATATGGTAACCACTAAAACTACTAAATCATTTATCAATTCCAACCACAAGAATGTCTATCCCTACTTCAAAAAAGATGTTTCTACTCACAAATTCTTTATCAGCTTTGACAAAGATATAATTAAATACAACATTAAAAAATAAAAAAGTCATCATCAAAATACTTGTATACTGAGAGAACATTATTACTTTCACACAATATATCTGTATTAATATCAAAATAACACTGAATTAATTTTTGAGTGATGCTATTACTTTACGAAATACAATATGTTATTTAATTCGTGGTGTTATATGAATTCATGCATAATGTTACCGTGACAGTCAGAAATATGAAATTGCCAACACAGTGCGGTAATACACATTCACAAAAACAGTTTGTTGAGTCTAGAAATTACTATTATAAATAATGAAGGCTTCTTTGGGACGGGAAGTGTACCCTGCAATTCCACAGCTTCTAGGCGCACTTGACTGTCCACGTTACCACGCACTCACAGAACACTACTACAAAATGTTCCTTTTACATTCAATAAACCTTCCTTAGCGTGAGACGGTGATAGGTTGTATTAAACTATTACAGATTATCAATAAGACAGCTGACTGGTTTATGTTTTTATTTTAACCTTTTCAAATGTAATTAGAGTTTATTCCATTACCATATTTATTATTATCTTATTATCTCAACATAATATTGTATGACAAAAACAATTTTGATACAATATTTATGTTTTCCATATAAATAGAAAGGTAAATTGAAATTTATTTTCCACGCACATGTGATCGAATGCATGACAATTTCTTATTCTAAAATGTCATTAAACATAGATAAGCGACAGCAAACAAAAAATTAAAATTACACAAGGCGATAAAACGGCGCGGTCCTGTGTGTCGAAAGAGCATCCGTCTCAGCACAAGCTGTAGTATACCGGAAAAACGGGATACAACGCCGATTTTCCGACGGAACCATGACGCGTGGACGGGTGTAACAGCGGTGTGCGCCGATTGACAAGATTTTTTAAGCCTATAGGGTGTGTGGATAAATATTAGGTAAATAATAATTATGAAAATGTGTGTGACAAAATATGTGCATATTACCTTATAATATTTAAATCGAGAAGACAAATACTAAGTTAAGACTTTTTTTTTTTTATATTTATACTAGTGGGCGGACGAGCAGGCGGTCTCACGTGATGGTAAGTGTTACCGCCGCCCATGGACACCTGCAACACCAGGGGGTATGCGGGTGCGCCGCCGACCTTGCAAAATCCTATTCACAGCTCTCTTGAAGAACCCCATATCGTAGCTTAATGGAAAGACCTCTTGAGGCAGTTCGTTCCACAGCCTACGGGTTCGCGGTATAAAATATTTTTTGGAGCGAACAGTGCGCGACACCTCCGTATCGAGGAAATGCGAATGGACCGCACTTCTGTGACGGGAGGTGCGGTTGTAGAATCCCGAGGTGGGAATTATATTGAACAATTCTTCAGAGCATTCCCCATTGTACAGGCGGTAGAACACGCAGAGAGACGCAACGTCTCTCCGAATGCTGAGGGGTTCTAAACCGCCCGTGAGAGTGGGATCGTCGACAATACGAACAGCACGTCGTTGGATGGAGTCAAATGGGTCCAGTTGGTATTTCGGTGCACCGGCCCAGAGATGAGAGCAATACTCCATATGGGGCCTCACTTGAGCTTTGTAAAGCATTAGGAGTTGCCCGGAGGTGAAGTACCGCTTCGCTCTGTTCAGCACACCGAGCTTTTTGGAGGCTATTTTGGCCTTATTTTCCAGATGACCCCTAAATTCGACTTTGCTGGAGATGTCGACACCAAGGATCCCGATACTCTCCGAGATCTTAAGAGGTATGCTCTGAAAGCGAGGTGCTACGACAAAGGGGGCTTTTTGAGCGGTGAATGCACAGACTTGCGTCTTACTGGGGTTGAAATCCACTAGGTTCAGAGAACCCCAAATCGAGACTAGATCTAAAGAGTCTTCGATTTCAGACACAAGCCTGGCTAATTAAATAAGAGAAGACAAATCAGGTGTTGATGATTGTTGATAGCTACCCCCAAAATTAGACACCAAACTCCGTATATTTATAGGTATGTATTTAAACGATAAACAAAAAAATACTACATCAACAGGAAATCGTGATCAGCAAAACAAACATTTTTTGAATAACTAACAATGTTCCTATGTCTTTGTTGTCATCAGAGAACCTAAACCTTTCAATTTGATGCCATCGATTTGCTGCCAATTTCATTATTTCTGCTGCTCATTTCCTTATTTCCTATTTCCCTATTCATAGTAGGTTACATAAAATACATACGTTATCGTATCTTAGAAGTACCTACATTACATTTTACTTTCCATATACTCGTAGATATGCATTGGGTAGGTATCAATCTATGTAGGTAGTACTTAAACTTTTTTCGAAATTATCATTTTAGAAGTAATACAAACAAAACTTCTTTTATTGGAATTTGCAGAAGATTTAATCAAATAATTTCCGTAGAAAAATGTACTTCCAAAAAAAGCATAGCTCAAATCTGTGAGGTTTAGTGTCATGTAGTATGTGCCCTGTAAAAAAAAGTATAAATATAATTAATATTAAGTTCTTAGTCCGACACATGAAAAAATCTAAGTTTGTCGTTAGTTTCCACTTATTACAATTTATCATAAAGAATATATTATTATTGTAGAAGGGATATTCGGGTGCATATTTACCTAAAGTTGAGGGGTTGGATAATTAAGGAGTGCGCTTTTGTATCGGGCGAATGCGGCAATCCCGGGAGCGACAAATTTTATGTTACAACTATAGAATACGATGCATATACCTAAAGTTGTAAAGTTAATCCCTAATACCCTCAGAACTGCATTCCTACAAATTGCCATTAGAACTAAGAATTTGAGTCCAAATCCCAAGTTTATGTCTTCAATAGTGCCTTTTTTTTTTTTTTTTTTTTTTTTTTTTTTTTTTTTTTTATCTCCGAGGGGAAATCCTCATTGGATTCCTTCCGCCTTAAAAGTGATCTGTTCCTGGCGGAAGGATATGCCGGACTTTTACCGGCTAAAAACCCCTCGTTTCGCAAGTGACCCCTGACGTAAAGTGTCAGGGTCTGTATTTGTCTGTTTTGGTTTCTTGCATTCTTCCTTATTTGTATACAGTATACAGTGTATTTGCGTATACAGTCAAATTTTTTCACCTTCCACTTCTGATGTATAAGGTCAGAAGTCTTGGTGTAATCTTATATTATTTGTTGGACTTGATGTAAAAGTCAGAGTCCCAGTCATATGTATTCAACTTCTGATGTATAAGGTCAGAAGTCTTAGTATATCTTATATTATTTGTTGGACCCTGATGTAAAGGTCAGAGTCCCAGTCATATTTTTAAAGTTCTTATCCTCTAGTTTGTGTCTTATACTCCTTTCGTTCTGTCTTTTACGCGGTTTTTGTTATTTATTTCTATTTATTGTTTTCTTTGCAACGTATCGACAGAACTCTAGGAGTATGTGTCTTGTTTGGTCGCTGTCCATTATGCGAGCGAGGTTCTCCTTTTTCAAACTAGTTTCCATCTTCATTTCAGCCTCAAATCTCTTCTTGCCATATACAGGGCAATCAATGATTAGGTGCAATATGCCCTCAGCCGCGTCTGGGTCACAGATACACGCCGAACTCTCCTTGCACCGGAAGCGATTCAGGTACTCGGAGAATCCGCCGTGTCCCGTTAACACTTGAGCGATCACCGACTCCATTTGGATCTTTTTAATGATGCCATATGCCCTAATGGCGTCCGGAAAGAAGGTCTTAGTTATAGCCGCCGTCTCGCCCCCTTGGTAGCGCCGGTTCCACTCGTCAAGCGACTCCTCACGGATTTGTCGCTTGACGAATGAGACCGGATAGCTATCATATTCTGCCTTCACTTTAAGTTTCCTGGCAGCGAGTTTTGCCAGCTGGTCAGCGCGCTCATTCCCTTCCAGCCCCGAATGTGCTTTGATCCAAAACAAAGAGAATTCTTTGTTTTGGAGTAAAATTTTGTTAATGTTAGCCCTCGTTTCAGCGGCTAGAGGGTGGGGGCTGCAAGGGTTGGCGATTGTTTCCAACGCCGAGCGTGAATCGCTGAGTATGCAAAAGCTCGACTCTCCGCTTTGGAGGATCAACCTCGAGGCTCTGCATATAGCCAACAGTTCCGCCTGGTAGACCGTGCAGTACGGCGGCAGTCTAAGTTTGATGGCTCTAGTTTCGGCTTCATTCTTCCAAATGGATAATGAAGCCCCCACTTTGCCATCAATCTTAGACCCGTCGGTATAAATTTTTACTGCTATTTGTTTTGTATAGCTTACAAATTGTTCTCGGTCTTCCAAGCTTATGAACTGCAGATCTATATGCTCTGCCGGATGCGGAGTGTCTGCAAATGCCACCCTACGCTCCACCTCCCGGTCCATCGGCAACGTCCGGAGTATCCCTCTCTTTGCCTCATATAGGGTGGCTGCCTCTTGTATTCTGAGGTCGAGTGGTAATACTCCGGCTAATAATAGTGCCGAGTTTAGGGAGACGGTGCGATAGGCTTTGCAGAGCTTCTGAGCAAAACCTCTTTGGACCACGTTCAGTTGCCGTTTGACGCCCATCCTGGTGGCGGCCGGCGCCCATGCGCAGGCGGCATACATGATAATGGGCTCCACCGTTGCCGTATATATAATACGAATTATGTCTGGGTGGAGCCCCCAACTTATCCTGGCGGCTCTAGACAATTGCCCATAAACATTCAGAGCTTTCTTGCAGGTGTTCGCAATGTGGGCTCTGAAGTTGAGGTTTTTGTCTACTGTGAGCCCCAGGATTTTAATCTCATTGGACATTCCAATGTCAACCCCGCCCATGCTGAGAAGTGGTATGTCGAACTTCAGCTTTTTGGTCAGCACCATAGCATTGGTTTTATGCGGTGCAAACCTAAGCTTATTCTCGACACCCCACCCCCGAACATACTCGAGGGCTATTTTGATGAGTTATATTTATTTGGTCACCATGAGACCTTCAAAACTGCTGAAGACTTTCATAAATAAGCTTCCTATTAGTTGTGAAATCCCGGGATTTCGGTTATCAAATAAATTATTTTAAGAAGCCGCTTCCATACCTTTTATACCTTCTTGGTAAATATGCACCCGAATATCCGATCTCTAAATGTTATTATTATTATTTATTATAAAGCCGAATGAATGTCATCGGCAGTACCTTAGGGGTTCCTACAACCGAACCTCCACTCACAGAAGCGCGAAACATCCGCATTTCCCCCAAAAGGAAATGTAGCGCACGGTTTTTTTTTTATAGACTAGTGGGCGGACGAGCAAGCGGTCACACGTGATGGTAAGTCTTACCGCCGCCCATGGACACCTGCAACACCAGGGGGTATGCGGGCGCGCCGCCAACCTTGCAAAATCCTATTCACAGCTCTCTTGAAGAACCCCATATCGTAGCTTAATGGGAAGACCTCTTGAGGCAGTTCGTTCCACAGCCTACGGGTTCGCGGTATAAAATAATTTTTGGACCGAACCGTGCGCGACACCTCCGTATCGTGACGGGAGGTGCGGTTGTAGAAACCCGAGGTGGGAATTATATTAAACAGTTCTTATACCGCGAACCCGTAGATTATAGAATTAACTGCTCCAAGAGACCGTTAGAGGCCACGTTTTGGCACCATACATCATAACTGGCAGGACGCACCGATTGAAAACATTCGTGTTCAAGCTAAAGTGGCAATGGGCAGGTCATATTTGAAGCAGGATCGATAACTGACGAGTCCTCGATTACAAAGCGTAGTGTGGGACGCTTTCCTACCAGGTGGACCGACGACTTAGAGAAGTTCGCCGGTGGTGAAGATCGAGAAAAGCCGAAAATCGTGTGCGGTGGCGAGCCTTGAGGGTACTCGTACATTCAGCAGTGGAAAGACATATGCTGATGGTATGGTCTAGTAATATTGTATTAAATCAATACTTTTCAAAAATACAATTAATAAATTAATAGTTAATATGTACTAATAGATTTTATTTTTTAATATAGAAATAAAACGTTACCAGTTCCTTTAATATCGGTTTAAAGAAACTTTATTCTCATAAGAATATTAATATACTTTTCTTATTCGTTGCCTTTTAATACACGCACATGTTATAGTATTTCCATTTCTTTATTTTCTCGATGACAGTTCTAATTTGATAGTTGTAGTGTTGTGTGACCAAATAAGTAATGATATCGATCGCATATATTTATTATATTTTGAACAAAGACAAATACAACAAAAACATTCAAATATATTTTTTCAAGGTGGGAACACTCAATGGCCCACCGCCATTTTGTGTTTGTTTTAATCTGTCACTCGCAACAAGACGGTCGTGCTAGTCACTACATTTCTGTTCGCTGAGTTTTTTCACATTATCCATACGTTACGTTGTGTATTTTGTGTTCCTCCGTGTTGATTGCTGCCCAGCTGTCAAATATCAAAATGCCGAAAGGATCTGTTCTGAAAAGGCAGGCGAGAGAACTGGTGATCAAGGTTCGTAATTACTTTGAAGCAAAGTATCAAAATGGTGGCCCGCTATTACCACTGTCGCAAGTGCGAGAGCGTGTTGCGGCCGCATTAGGAATTAGTGGACCTACTGTTTCAAAAATTACTACCGAAGCTTACGGTACAAGCGGCATGCAGGAAAATAAGCTTCGTACGCCGAAGAAAAAACGCCAACCACGTCGTGTGACATCGGTTGACAACTTCGACGCTGACGCTATTCGCCGTCATATATATGACTATTACTTGCGCAAAGAAATTCCAACACTTAAAAAACTTGTTGTTTCTTTACGTGAATGTGGTTTGTTCCATGGCCAAAAATCGTCATTAAGCTTGGTTTTGAAAGAAATTGGATTTTGTTATAAAAAATCGGACAAACGTAAAATATTGATGGAGCGTCACGACGTTGCTATGGCTCGCTGCGAATTTTTGAGCGAAGCCAAAAAGATATCAGATTGGTCAAATGTTATTTTCACTGACGAGACTTGGTTAAATGCAAACCACACAGTATCTAAGAACTGGACTGACGACACCGTCGCTTCCACTAGTTCAGTGCCAATGGGAAAAGGTGAACGCCTCATCATATGCCATGCAGGGTCTACGAAAGGATTCATGTCAGATGCTTTACTGGCCTTTAAATCCAAGAAAACAGTGGACTACCACGAAGAAATGAACGCGGAGATTTACGAAGGATGGTTTAAAGAAATGGTGCAATCTCTGGAAGAACCGTCGATAATTATTATGGACAACGCTACATATCACTCCAGACAAATTGATAAAATGCCGACGCAGGCCAATAAAAAACAAGAGATAATTGACTGGCTCCAACGTCATGGCGAAAATGTGGATAATACTTTATTAAAAGTACAATTAGTGAATATTTTAAAATCGAATAAAAGCCACCCTAAAAGATATGTTATCGACGAAATAGCTGCCGAATGTGGTCATTGGGTTCTTCGACTTCCGCCGTATCATTGCCAGTACAATGCTATAGAACTAATATGGGCACAAATCAAAGGACACGCCGCTCGAAACCATACCCATCCCCCTTTTACGGCAAACAAGATGTTAGATTTATTAAAAAATGCATGTGCGGAAGTAACTGCCGAAAACTGGGAAAAAATTGTGAGAACCCAAAACATTATAGCGTCGGATTGGGAAATTCATGTGGCATTCGATAATATAGAAGTACAGGAACTTATAATAAATGTTGGGAAGAGCTCATCGAGTGACAGTGACGATTCATCAGATTTTGATTAAAATAAATAAATAAAGATTACCTGTCATTATAATTATTTCGTTTCATTGTCGAGTACCTACCTATACCTACTTATTTTACAACAGCTTCGAAAATTTTAAAGAAGTTGGCATTATCAATCAAGAATTAACACGTGTAACATCTTGTAATGAAATATAATATTAGTTAATAAATTTGTACAAAAGTATCCGGCAGTAGTTTAGTTTCTTACATTTTGTAAAAAAATATCGGATCTGTTATCGTGTTACGTTTATCGATAACTACATCCCTAAAATTGCTTTCTGGCTGACGTGACCTTGTTAATGAAATATGACGTCTTGGTGCCTAATTTTTGTTCGGAGTTTTAGGCGTTGACGCTAGAACAAAGTTATATCGACCAGTGTGTGTCAGCTGTCATCGAGAAAATAAAGCAATGGAACTTGTATAGTTTATTTGCTATTTATATTTCGATTTGAGAGTTCTACCGTTTGTACGTAACGAAAAGGACATCAAAATATAGCAAAATTCTGTTACTATCATCGCGTTATACTCGTATTTATGATCTCCAAAATATTCGCATTCTTCGTTCTTTCTTTTTATTATTTTTTTACATTCCGGCACTCACTGTTGATATACGGTCAGCCAATTGGCAATGTAGGCCAGTTTAGAATCTTGTCACAATAATAGCAACAGGGGTATTTATATTGTTTTCGGACGTTCGGGAAAAATTGGTTACTTATATTCGTTTCTTTGAAAAGGTTCTGGACTGGTCTACATTTCCAATTGGTTGACGGTAAGCCCATGAAAATGTTGAGCAGTTTTGATATAAATTGACAAATTAGATTTGCACTCCAAAATAGCCCTTATGTTTTAGAAATTTCAAATTGAACTTTGCAGTGCTAAATATTATCATTGGCCGACTGTACTTGCAACTTTACAACAAACCTTCTTAATAGAACATTGATCAGTAATTTTAAGATGTTGTTTCAACAGGACGCCAAAGACGAAATGGTCACAAGGATGATCCAAATTGTAATTAACTACTTGTCTATTCGCTCGATCTCCCTTCAGAGAGAATACCTTTATTTTTATCTGAAAAAAAAAACATTTTCCTATTTTTCTAATCCAAAACCAAATTTATTTTTAATTAGAAATTTCTCATGACTATCTGTTACATGTGTTATCTGATACTGTATACAAACCTCGTCTATGACAGTTGCTTTAAAACATGTCATATTAATATAAGCTAAATATTTATCATTATTCCTACTGATTGTGAAAGAAAAATCTAATCGAGGCTTATTAGCAGTGGAGCACGATTTGTCATCAATCCACTCTACATTGTAAGGACCCTGTTAGTCAAATGTTAATATCAAAATTATTTTTCACATATATACATACTTTCTTTTTTCAATAATTTCTCATACTTAACTACTTACGAAACTCCTTGAATTCTTGTCAGTTTCTGCGTTACTCGTAATTATTACAATGAGCATAATATACAAGCTTACTGACATCGTGACACGTGCCACCAAATTACAAATAACTGAATATTAATGTTGTCATGTGACCATACGGAAACAATTAGGATTAATGTAACAATAATGCATGTGACTATCAACATTACTTATCATATGATAGCCCTAATAGCCCGTATTACAATATATTTAAAATCCCATTAAAAAGTAGCCAACTGCTTCCAAAAAAGTTTGCAATAATTATTGTAAACTATCAAGAATAACATATTTGTTTTATTTATATCAAGTTTTGTGGGAGGGCTAGGGATTTCCTTGTTTTTGTAAAACTGCCTGTTATGTTTAAATAAACTCTTATCTTACCTTATCTCGTCTTATCTTATTTCCACCTTTATTTATGTCAACGCTACACTTTTTGTACTTTATAAGCTGGCTTCTGTAGATACATAAGTTCCATATAAGTTTTCATGGAAATTATTATGATAAGTTAAGGTACATTTACGGGCATCATTTGTAAGAATCGGTCATAATTAACCAGTACGGTTTGATACAGAAATATTTGGGGATTTATATCGGATATTTAGCCATAAGTACCACTTTTTTTACATCCGTGAATTTAATTCCTTTCCCCAATCGTCAAGATCAACAAAGCGTGCGGGCGCGATAAGACTCCTAACTTTTGGCTCGCACGCTTTTTTTTAATTCGAGATTTAATTTCGAGGTAAAATTGAATTTAGTCAAATTGAATCCCATAGTACTTACCCTTAACGTGTAAATCGTTTATGCAGCAATGAGACATTACTGTGTAAACAGCTCATACAGCACGCTCGCACGCTTTGTACGCCAACTGTCAAGTGGCACAAGTTTTTATTCGTATTTAGCCAGAGGCCGGGAGTAATGTCAAATTGTATTTTCAGTCCTGTCTTACGGTGTAGCTTTCTTTTCGGAATGGTTAAATTCTTATGGCCCTAATAGCCTTTCACCGGACATGTATGGTTTAGGGCGAGCGCTGAAGGTGCTCCACCGTTAGCAAAAAGTGTGTGCAGCAACGAACCTAAGGCCAGTAAACAGGCGGAAGGAACGGACTTCGGCTTAAGACGTTGCTTTAGGAGCTTACGGTGTGGCATAAATGCACAGAAATCATATACCATAAATTATATATTAGTAGGCTCTGTATGTCGTCGCACACGTCGCACGCTCAAGAAATCATAAATTGATTGTGCCATGTCTTTGACAATGTTATCATCTAAGTTTATAAATTACGAGTATAGATACGAGTATATACGTATACACATGCTAGTAAAAAGCATGCTTATTTAGCACACTGGAAAAATAGCATGCTCTCCAACTGGATACATTTGCTTGCGATTTAACATGCTATTTTTAAGCATAGGTACTATTGAAAAAGCAATGTACTGAATTCACGTGGTTATTTTACGCAATCTTCAGTCGGGAATGGATGTGTCAAAGCAAACTAGAGTCGAAAATAGAAGTGTCCCGACGAATCAACATGATATCATATCCCTACAAAAATCTCCTCAAGCTTTTGTTTAGTCACGTGACCAAGGACAGTTTGGTCACGGAATTAGACAAGAAGACGAGAAAAACTTAAATCATGTGCTCGCTTGTTTGTAGAAATGCGGCACAATTTTAGCAAACGCGCCAACGAGTGCGCTCCAAATTTTCAACTCAAAACTAGCATGCTCAACCAGTGAATGCGTTCACACTTGCTCTTAAGCATACCCCCTTTCGCCCGCACCACATACCGCGTTCTCGAAAAAGAACCGGCATGCGATTCATATGCATCTTCTTTTTTGGGCATACTCTTATCTAGCAATTTCTCTTTATACATGCTAGTAAGTAACAACTGCTCATTAATAGCATGCTGTCATGCTACCAATGGGCATGTGTATCTGCGCCTTATATCATAGAATTCTTATAAATAAAGAAATGGAATATTCAAAAGAAACTAAAGTTATAGAAAGAACCTAAGAAATAGCATTGACTATTATAAACTTTATTTATTACAAAAAAAGGTCTTATATAAAGACGTATAGGTCTTTATGACACATTATCTGTGCCAATGGTCTTATTATTATTATAGGCCATAAAGATATTATACAGACGTCAAATAATACCTTTTCGTGTTTACCTCTTTCAACGTTTTATGTAGTGAAGAGGGGAAAAACGTCAAAAAAACGTCAAAATTATATTTATAATAAAGATAAATAACAAAGTTATTTATCTTATGTTTTTGTTTATAACAATTTAACATTAATAATAAAATAACAAAAAATTAAAATAATGAAACAAGGAAAGGTAAATAAATATACACTTAATTAAAAATATCATAAATGTTACATTAAAATTTTTATCTTACATAATATGCGTCTTACATATACGATTGTGCGAAGTCAACAAACTATAATTTACCTAATAACGTTAATAATAACGATGGATGATATTCATATTGTTAATTACCGTACCATACTGCTGGATATAGGCCTCTCCCAAGGCTTGCCATCACCCACGATCCTCGGCTCTTCTCATTCAACCACCACCGGCGAATTTCTTTAAGTAGTCGGTCCAATTGGCCGGAGGGCGTCCCACACTGCGCTATCTCTTACAAATTATTATTAAATAAATTAGTTCTAAATTTGCTGAGTATGGTGGATGCTTCTTAGATTGACTACTTACATGAGCAATATCTTCTTTAATAAATTGCAGACCCGTTCGCAAGTCTCCATATCATCGAGCAAGTCTGAGAATGCGAAGGGCAACTTACAACAAGTCAAAGAGGATATGTATGTTCCCCCTTTAGACGAATTCACAGTCAACATCTTTAATCTCAGATTGACAGAAGAAGATCGCAAACACTACGCAATAAAAGTTGTATTTTTCGATCAACTTTTAATCTTTAATACTATCAAACCTATCAGTGCTAAAGAAGTAATTAAAGAAACCGCAATACTCAAAGGAACGATGAATTACGATCCGTCGGACTATGAAAAGATGTGTCTCTTCGCTAACAATCCCTTAATTGGTTTGTTTGTTCGTGATAATTTACTAAAAGTATTTTTCATAAAGGATAATCGTTATAAGCATTTAGAATCGCAAAAACGATGGAGTTTATGTCAATAAAACATATGAACAATATTTTAACAAATAAAAGTAAAAAATAGAAAAGTGGTTTATATCACGGTTCGCCCAGGGTTCATCCACGGTTTATATCCCTGTTCGCCTACGGTTTATATCCCCGTTCGCCCAGGATTCATCCACGGTTTATATCCCTGTTCGCCTACGGTTTATATCCCCGTTCGCCCAGGGTTCATCCACGGTTTATATCCCTGTTCGCCTACGGTTTATATCCCCGTTCGCCCAGGGTTCATCCACGGTTTATATCACTGTTCGCCCACGATTTCGACATTAACTGCCCTATTATTAAAAGATCTAGGAAATAAAAGTTTTTATTTAAGGGTATGTCTCAAGTATGTCGGTACATGTTGATTATTTTTGGAAAACTTTTACCCATCGACCTTTATTCGTACATTTCAGATATATAGATATATGCAACTGCTTATGAAGGGGTCTCAACAAGTACTTGAAATTGGAATCGCGCGCCATTTTCAATTGTTACAATTTAGAAGAATGTTTATTAATATTGAAAAACCCATTACAAAAATGGAGAAAATTTTACATTAACAATTCGCAACTTACGTGCTCATTTTTATTTGATTCAGTCCGGAAATTCGAGCGAACGTTTTCATTGGAAGATGAGAGAAACCTTACTCGTCATCGGCTTAACTGAACACCTGAAAACATGGCGGTTGTGAGTGTCAGTGTCGCAGAACAATCAAACACTTCTATCCCACATCGCTCTGTCCAACACTGTCCAACGCATTGTCCATCGCAGCACTGTCCAACGAATTTTAACTAAATATTTGCACCGTCGTCGTACTTACAAGATCCAGCTTACTCAAGAATTGAAACCTACAGACCATAGGCAGCCTGGGAACTTTATCAACTGGACCTTGGAAGAACTGCAAGTTGATGCATTTCAGAACAAAATCATCTTTAGTGACGAGGCTCACTTCCACCTCAACGGCTTCGTTAATAAGCAGAATTACCGCATCTTAGGATGAGAAAATCTTCAAGCTTCGGATGCATTCCCAAAAAGGGACAAGTATGGTGTGTCATGTGAGCAGGAAGGATCATTGGACCATACTTTGTTGAAAATAAGAAAGGTGCCTCGGTGACTGTCAATGGCGATCGCTATCATGGCATGTTGACAAAAATTTTTTTGCCAAAAATTGGATGAAATGGATATAACTGACATGTGGTTTCAGCAGGGTGGTGCCACTTGTCACTTGTCACACTGCGCGCGAAACAATGACGTTGTTGTAAACATTGTTCCCAGTTATCATCTCTCATTGTTATCATCTCTCATTTTGGAGACCAAAACTGGCCGCCAATTTAACTTGTGATTTAACTTACTTAGATTTCTTTCTGTCGGGTTTTTGAGAAGAAAGGTGAAATTAAAATTGAACGCCAAATTAGCGAAATCCCACGGTCCTTACTCGAAATAGTATTCCGAACTTTCGGCGAAAGAGTCCATGCCTGTCAACGAAGTCACGGTGGTCATTTGACCGACATCTTTTTTCACGTGTAATGTCAATAATTGATCTCTTTATGTCAATAAAAAATTCTACAAAATTCATTCCAATATGGTGTTATTCCATTTATTCAAAATTCAAGTTCTTATTGAGACAACCTTTAGCTAGAGAGAAGTAGAAATAGTTAAAGATAATACCAATTCAAAATAAAGTTAATTGGTGCTGATCAATGTCGTCGGACATAAACGTCGAAATTTCGCCTGTAGCCACTTCTCGGTGTTTCATTTGCAATTGCGCTTCAATTTGTTTTAAAACTAATCGATTTTAAAAATATTGTATTCACCGCAACTACTAATCGTTTCGGAACCCAACAAAGAATTAATGTAACAGTCCATTGAAAACTAATTTATTTTGTTATTCTTTCAAAGTACAAATACAAGCTCTGGCAAACATAGAAGGAAGTTACGAAAGCTTGAGTGCGCTCGGCCAAAGTCAAAGTCGGTCTACCACCATCACTCACTCTAGCAGTACCATTAAGCCAGTCGCGGAAATTAGTTGCTGCAACATTGATATATTACCTTTGTTCATCGGTAAGTATGCGTTGTTTATTCTAGTTATTTCACTTGAGGTCTTACCGTAACTATTCTACCAAAAACTCGCCTAAATGAAAAACTAGTTAAATCCCGCGTTTTGAATACTGGAAGCCCCTTTTCCCTTATTTTTAGTGCGTTTAAATAGATACGGTGGTAGGCCATGAGTAGGATTAACTCTCTAAAGCTTTTTTAACCTGTGTATTTAAATGTTTGAGTTCCTTAACAAAAATCATTATAAACTTAAATTTCTCCGATAAAGTGGGATCGCAAGCACCAGTCGAAAGATTAAATTTAGTGTACTTTATAAAAATGAAATAAACTTTTATCGAGATCAAAAAATCTCTGCAATACATTTTAAACTTTTGTTATTGTGGTTGAACATAATAATTATTATGTAAACGGGATTACTCATTATTCGGTTATTGATTAGTTATTTATTATAACCGATATTTCGCTCCAGTTACATGAACCGTAAGTAACCAGTTTACATAACAATTATTATCTCTGCAATATGTCTTCTTATCGTTCTACTACTGAAATTTAAAAAAAATTACAGTTATTTACACACGCATATTTTAGAACGAGATGACATGCTTATAAAGAAGCGAATGGAACCAATGATAAAGCCGTCGGTTTTCAATCGAAAGAGTTGGGATAATCTACCTCTTATTACTATGAAGATTTCAGTCAGCCGAAATCCTGAGAACGCACACCACCACGAAGTTCTAAAGGCAGCAAACTACATGAAGCTGACCCTCATAGCATCATACAATATGATAATACCATTTGATGAAGAATGTGTTTACACTGTCGCCTCTAAAATTCCTTTAAATAATGAAATGGTAACTTTTTTACTTATAACAAAAGGATAAGAATTATGTATGCATTAACTTCTTTTTATAAATATAAAACTTATAATACAAGCTATTGATACATTTATAAACACGGTATAATAGAGAGCGAAAAGAAGCTTTATTCAAAAATATAAATCCCAACATAGCATTACAATTTCCTAATAATTGCTGATCTTTTTTCCTGATAATTGTAATGCAATTATCAGTTGTATTGTTGTAATGCAATTGTTGTATAATTGTAATGCAATTATAAGGATTTACTACCCAACATTAAGAGTGATCAGGAGAAAAGAATACAGTAACGGCACTTAACGTGAGGTTAAATAAATTAAATTGTTAGCCTAATTAAATTGTACTTTTTCCAGAATACAGGAATCGTAACTTTTAACCAAGGCACTAGTTCGCCGCGAAAGTTCAAGAGTATCAGCTTCTATCCTAAATGGGAGAGTCAACGCATCGGAGACGATGTTTTCACTAAAGGAGATGAAAAGTTTATTTGCGAATTACGTGACATACAGAACGAAGATAACATTGATTTGGAATATTACTTGAAAATGATGCCGTGGTATTGTGAGTCCTTATTCGATATCAGCCTTTTAACGTCCCACTGCTGGGCACAAGCTTCCCCTAGTAAATCACGAAGAGGTTTCGGGTCATAATCCAACACGCGGGCCCAGTGATACGACTTGGTGGATAACTATTGATAATAAGTCCCTATCATAGAGGTTTCTTGTTTTATATCTCTGGAACTACAGTAATTACTCATTTTATATTGTAAATCGGGTCTTAATGCGTAACATTAAAGACTTTTGATTACCATTTATTTCAACTCGACATTTCGGCATGAGTTACACCAGCCGTGGTCAAGAGTTAACTGAAGGGGAGGGTATTCCAGGATGGGAGCTGCGGGCAGTTTTATCAAGTACCTACATTTAATCTTCACATTCGGAAAGGCTGCGACACACTACACTAACAATGTCGGCGGATGTATTCGACAGTAAATTGAAAGGTTTGAATTTGTTAATAACAGGATTCCATGTCGACCACATTTTATTTCCATCTTCCCGATTGAAATTTTTACATTTCTTAATTTCAATCGCTTCATGTACAATCCTAGGATTTCAGTGGAGACGATTTTTGGATTTTGCTATTACCTCCTATATCAAGGTCAATACTATCTCCAGATAGATGGCGTCACTGTAGATAGTCTTGTAGCATCAGTTATTGCGAATATCTGGAATACTTTGAACAGAGAGCCCTCAGTCTGGAATCAAACATAGTGAGACTGTGGAAAAAGTTTTTTGATGACATCTTCAGTATCAGCAAAGGAAAAAGACAAAAAGTGAAGCAATATATTAAAAACACTAATGCTATTCATCGAAAAATGCGGTTTATCTATGAAATGGGAAAAGACACATCTTTAGCTTTCTTAGATATCAAAATAATGGTTAGAAAAGACTGTTCCTTACCCGACCCTGTTTATAGAAAGTCAACACATACTAATAGATACCTGCAGGCCTTCTCACATCACCATTCTCGACACCCGTAATCCATCGTTGCTACATTAAACAACAGAGCGTATAACCAAACAACAGAAAAAGCACCCATTTAAATAAATAATAGTTAATGGCTAATAATACTCAAGGGTTGAAATTTGGTAGCTTTATTTTAATAATAAAATCTATATTTGCAGCTATTACAACTTGGGGATCATTTCATCGTACCTTAATGCTACTACAATCAGAAGAATGGATGTATAACCATATACGTCAGTTCAAGTGGCCCTTAGAGGTACACATATATGGAGAAGAGCGAGGATACAGCTTTATGGCTTTTCTTGATCTGTTTCCACTGCTCTATCCAGGAGGTATGTTTGGAAACATGGCATGACTATAGTTTAAATCATTTAGAAAATCAATTGGAAACAATTTAATTTTTCAGAGCACACGCTACGCTGCGCAGTACCATTGCGTTGGGTGAATGCGAATGAAATGCTGGAACAATGCGGCTGCGAGCTACTGCTTACACCAAACGAAAAGGCTCCATCCACCATCTCACAGAAGCATAGCAAGTCAATACATTTACTTTTTATCACATTTCTTTGTGTATAAAAGAAAAGGCCTGTACTTAATAAAATTCTATAACTCTTGTCAAAATTAAAAAAATGGTATATTAGAAATTACTTCAAAAATCTGAGCTTATCTATTGAATTAAATTCCTTTGGAGTATCTGAAATGTAAGGAAGAATGCGGTTAATTTACGCTCTATCCTGGAAATATTCTTAAATCTGTATGCAGGGGCACCGGTGAGTCGGCACCAGCTAGCACGAGCGAGCAATTTTTCCCGCATTCAACTGGCAGTGACTGTAATAACGCCTTCGTCATTGTGGAGGTACGGTTTGGTCGACCCTTGAAGAAAATCGTCATTCCACCTTATATATCACAGTAAGTAGCATCTGGAAGCTTTATATTTTATGTTTTAGTTCGACGGATATTTTAGGCAAATTCCAAGGAAGGCTTGAGAAATCGTTTTCTAGCAGTTCCATTAGGTTAATTCTATTAACTCCAAATAAAAAGTACCGAATATTTTTGTGAACATTCTCAGTCCTTCAGAACATTCTCAAGCAATATTTATATACCTAATGATATATGTATAACTAAAATATATGTATAACTAAAAATTGATACTAAACCCGTTCCTTTAGACAAGAAATGACGGAAATGCTCAACGAGATGGAACGCCAGCTCCCGAACAAGCGCGAGTGTACTGGCCGCGGTCAGGTAGACCGAGACTGGCAGGCTACTGTATTAAGCGCCTCCAACTCTTTACGAAGAGTTCCTTATCAAAGTAAAAATATGATAATCACCTACTTTACGGTATTATTCTTTTCGGTTATTCATTAACATTTGTCATTAACGTTCGTATCGTTATACATTTTAGGTAACAGTGCCGCTTACATTATCAATTTTCACACTTTTAACACGTCATTTCGTCATTTTTGTTTTTTGTTGCCACAAATGGTTTGTGTTTTATGTTCCTTTTATTACAATCATCATGACTTACATCACTTTAGTCGTCTTTATAACAATCTCAACTTTCATTCCTTCGTCTCTTATGCTTTTCTGACTTTTGTTATTTACAACAGCCCTGACAGACATGTGCACATTCAACCGTCAACTGAGCGAGACTCGCACGCGTGTTGAATTAACTACCTCCTTCTGGAATGAAGCTGCCATCTACGTCAATAATAATTTTGTCGTGCAAGAATTTCTCGGAAATAGTTTTGAGGTAAGAACTATCTAATAGTGGAATATAATAATATTTATTCGTTAATTTCAGATAGATAATCCACGTATTGTATTAGGTATGCAGATTGTTGCCAGAATACTAAGGGTACTTTATGTTTGTAAATCAACAAACTCATGAATCATATAGTTACCATAAGTTCGATATAAACACTAGATACGTGATCAATATTCATATACGTATTTTTAGAAGCCTGCATATCCCATTACCGGATGCCAAAGCCTAAAAAATTGCCCGTCAACAGTCTAGTTGAAGTTCTATTGAATAAGAATATGCAAATAAACACCAGACTATTTTTTTTTTCTTATTTCAGAGGGCACAATAGTTGTATATGGAACGTATATCGAAGACTAAATGTAACTTTAAATACGGGTATGGGTAGGATGAGACTTGGTGGATATCATGGAAAAACTCTAAACCAGTCATTCTCAAAACGGTCGATATTCGACCCCCTGGGGTCGATTTGAACTTTCTAGGGTTCGATCGTTTCAATAAAAAAAAATGGGGGTCGACGACAGCTCAAAATAGACCCCTTTACCACTCATATTCTTCTGTTAGTTTAAAATATCTATGATTCCAATAGATACCTAATTCGGAAGATATTCTTTTTTATCTCAATGTAAAAAAAGAGTCACACGTAAGAATGCATGAAATAGCACGTAGCACAAACATGTCTGTGCACAGTCTCATCGATCGTAGCAAAGCAGGTGCGGCATGAAAAACCGTTGCATATCCGCACTTGCTCACATGTTACGTGTCAGTTTAACTAAGTAAAGTAAAAAAACGTGTGCGGTCAGGGGACCGTCAGGGACGAATATCCTCATTTTCTTAAACTCCGAATGTAATTCGAAATAATATCGCGAATCGCGACCATATCGTGTCCAAGCGAGAGAAAGGCGAGAAAGAAAGAGGCGTATGGAGGGGGTAAAAATCTTACGTGACGTTACATTTTCTCTCGAATCACACCTACCGCAAGCCGCGTAAAGGAAATTCGTTCCAATTACTTGGTGTCATCTGTTTTAATAGTTTTTGGGAAAGGGATCTGTGACCGAAAAAAGTTGCGGAACCCCTGCTCTGAACCATAGAACCCTGTATTCGAACCTTTCCCCAAGCCTGAAACCATGAATTCCGTTAACGATTCCGAATTAATTAACATGACAATTTTAGGAAGTTTTTTTTGCAAAATAATCATTTTTTTTTTAGTTTTTACCTTCATGCAAATTTTTTAAATAATTTCTTCATTTTCTAAAGGCGTACAATCATTCATCATGATCAATCAGACTGAAATCAATGTTATGGACTGTATAGACAGTTATACAAAGAAAATTGCACATTATCTCACACTGCAGGAAATGTTAATGATGTCTCACGCGTGCCTGATGCGCAGCGCATACGCAGCACTGTTCGGAGAAGACCGTGTGCAAACTTTGCGTCCGAGCATACGCGCAGCGCGAAACGCGCGGCAGTTGCAGGATATCGAACACGCCACGGATTTGTATCTACAGGTTTATTGATTCTTGCATTTAATTTTGGTACTATGATCAATTATATCAAATAGAGTACATACTGCCTTCATGCAACTGTTACATTTTTGGGTATTTTTATAGATAGGATTTTCAAAGATGTTACACATAAAGTAACAAAGAATAGTTTGTTTACATCAGCACATATGTACATATACATCATGTAGACGGGTAGGATTTTTGATGAATATAAAGATATGCAAGCTGTAAGCCTGCGGAGTCAACCAAATGCCTCCAAATTATGTAGGAAGTATCGCAGTCTGAGACTGTTTATTTTTTATTTACTTATTACTTATTTACTTCAGGTAACTAAGACCCATACCATATATACCTTAATCTAGAATACATATAATACAATAAATTTAACTGCTAATAGGGATTTACCTCTTGCTTGGTTTCGCTTCTCAAAAGTTGCTTGTGTTACTTAATTTGCTTATACTCATACGTTCTTTTGATAAATCGCCTATAAACCCTTCAGGGTTGCCACGAAATTCTGAAACTGAAATTCCCTGACTTTTCCAGGTTTTCCAGACCAAAAATGGGAATTTTCCAGGTTATCTATGGCGGGTCAAAACATTGTTCAATTATTAGCTACAATAGAACTAACAATAAAACGTCAATGATTCGAGCACTTTTCGCTTATTTCAGTGGTCCTAGAATCGTTAGCTGAATACAGGCTGAATTATAATTTGACTTTTCCCACCAAATAACGAATGGCGAAATATTCTAAAAAGGAAAGACATTGGGTGAAACGACGTCGAAAATAATGAATTGTCCTTTTTTATAATCTTCAGACTTTTTTATTTTTATTATATTATATGATCTTCATTAAATCATAGTTCAACATAATATCAAAGTTTCAAACAAAAATAACATTTTTAACGACTAAGTCGTACAGATACTGAGTAGTATAACAGCTCGTATATCACATGGAATATATCGACTAATATCACATCACAACTTTTTAAATCTTGATACGTTTTCAGTCTTTAAATCGCTCAACTGAACAAATTTGTTCATCAATCAACGTTGCTTCTTTTTGTGCATTTTCCAGTACGCGTTTTTTCTTCTCAACAAGTTCTTTTACCGCCTCCGCTGCCCTCTTTCGTCGCAACTTTTCGTTATTCTCGTTCAATCGCTCCTTCTTTTGTTTATCCAACGCCTCCATATACAGAGACCGGGCATTGCGCGCAGCGTGGATCATTTTTGAATCGATTTCGATGTTCTCGATACCCCCAGCATTGTTTAAAGCATCGCATATGTATCGTTGAGAAATTAAAGATCGTTCCAGTTGATTCTCGATCAAACACTCTTTGTTCACGGAAAACCCACGTTCAACGCTTGCGTTTCCATGAGAGAGAACAAATATCATTTTGAGAAATGTTAACAATTCACCAAAATCGCCGGTCGCTGTTACGAGTTTCCAGAAATCATCCAGTCGCCATTTTGTGCGTGTGAAATCTTTGAGATAATCAACAGCCGCTGGAGTGGTGCACACTGATTTAAATTGCCGATCGATAATATCTGCGCGTTGACCTGTTATCCATTTATTATGCACGAAAATCTCTAGTGTAGATTTCAATCTACTATAGCTTACAGTCGGGGAATTGAGTATAACGAATGGATCACAAAACGAAATCCCTTTTGTCAATCTGTGCTGTAATGCAGATTTCTCGATAATCTTGGAGCAAAAAGTTTGCAAACATTTTTGACACTCTCGTTTGAAAAGCATCTTGTCTTTGTCCGAAACTCCGGCTACTTGTCTCAAAGCTTCGCGCGTACCATATCCGATGTCAACATCTTTTGTATAAATAATATTGTCTGACTTGTTGACATCGATTTTCGTGAGCACTGTGGTTTTTTCAAGGACATCTTTTTTAACAAATTTCCGCATGAAAACGCGTAAAATGTTGGTCAGATCGGTGTAAATAAAAGGTGCCATCGGGGCCTCTGATTGAAAATCTGTCAAAAAAGGCTCCACCTCGCTTGCAACGGATTCGAAGAAGGCCAGTTTAGCCCCAATAAATTTATCGTCAATTCCATCGGCCACCATCTGCAAGCTCGGAGACATCGATTTTTTTCCATCAACGAAGGTTTTTACATATTTTTTCAAATTAGGTAAAATTTCAATGGCTCTCTGAGCAACGGTAACGTTCTGCAACCATCGAATTGCGCAAAACTTCCTTGGCAGTGCAGTAGATCCAGTACACGCGAAATAGTCGGCCCTTCTCGCGGGGACGTTCTTGAACACATTGTAAATCGCTCTTAGAAATTCGACGATCTTCCAGAGGCTCGATTTCATTGCACACTTGAATGCGTTATGAATAATATGGAGGCCACAACTTCCCAAGTCGAACATGACCGGACTAAGCGGATTTTCTTCCAAAAGTTGCTCCTTCAGAATTCTCAAAAATTTCAAATTTACATTCGGTCCATCCATCGATACTTGAACCATTTTTTTCAAATCCAGGACAGCCAGCTCATTTTTGAAAGCGGAAAGTAAATCTTCACTAGTCGTGTGACCGAGAAATGCTGACCCGAAATATCTACATACGACTTGATCCTTCGAGCAGCTCCAAAATCTTATCATAATATCCAGCTGTTCTTTTTGGCTGACTTTATTCAGTGACTCATCGAAGGCAACTGAGAAAAACTGGCATTGCAATATCTCATGCTCTACCTGTGCACGAAAGTACGGTCCTAGTCCGTAAACAATAATGTACGAGATCTTCGTACGTTGAAGTTTCATGCCTGCAGCAGTGCCACTGTCAGTAAACATACGTTTCATGGCATCGACGCATTTACCAGCTGCCGATATCGAAATATGAGTATGCATGGTAGTAAGACACCATATCAACTCGGCTCTCGTAACATCGGCTTTGATGATGAAATTGCCCGAGCTCGTCGACGATTTTTTCGAACCCTCTGTTAATGGAACAGGAGGCTTTGTTTTTTGCTTCTCAGGATCGTCAGGATTTTCCCTTATCGATATGTCAGGAATATCTCCTTGACCTTGACCTGTCGAAACTACTGCAGAAGGAATTTGGAGGAATCGATCTAAACTGTGGGAAGAACGTGTGTTCGATACAGCCTCCATGTGTTTTTTTCCTTTCATGTGACTTATTAGAGCCTGTCTGCCCATATTACTGAGAGAAAAATTTTTCTTGCAGATTGAGCAGTAGCAAGAAAAAATATCTTTTTCGACTTTTGATGCCCAATGAAAATCGGGTTCCATCGACCAATTGTCGTGGTACACGGTTTTTTTATATTTATTCCCAGGCATGGTTTCACAATATCTGGAAAAAATAGAAAAAAGAACAAATTGGAATAGGCACATTGCTCGATCATGGATTTTGTGCACTTACAAAGTTCCCTTTATAAGTAAAAAGCTCTCTTAAGTTTGGCTTTTGCACGGAGGACTTTCAAGGATACATGCTTTTCGTAAAAAAGGTCATGGTAATTTTGACAATGTACTGTTGTATGGTTAAAAACTAAAAATGCTAATCGGCTGTGTTTATATAATTTCATCATGATAGGTCGACATCTCCGGAATTAAAGAGTATTAAAAAAAAAAATATCATGAAGTCTGAACTCTTTAAGCGATTATCACCACATTCAATAATCAAACATTGTCGCCTAGCTCATTTGTATAGACATTTTTAGCTGGATAGGTGCCAGATTATATTTTTGCAAAATTTGATAAAATGTAAACCTATATTTTTGCAAAATTTGATAAAATCTAAACTTATTAACGATTTATTGCTCAATAGGGACTCTTGGAATTATGTGAGCTTAATTTTCATCTAATTAATATACATTCATACAGTATGGTGTATAAAAATTATTGCTTTATCGCTTGGTGTAAAAATTGATAAAAAAAAAACAAGCTAAAAACAAGCACATTCGGTGAAAAAACACTAAGAATATTTCTGAACTTTTTTTCCGGTAGAGAAATACTATGAAAATACATCACTAGTGAAAATAGAACATTTTGAAAAGTAAGACAATTATAAATCGAAACTTTAGAATGGGTGTTAACGAGCCTGTAATTAAAGTTTTACCTGTATTCGTGGGATTTAGGATTCTCGTGCACTTGTTTCTCTATGTCTGGATGCGATGATAGCTCGTAGCACAATGGAAACATTGGAAACGAGGAAAGGAGAGTCAACTACCAATAGCGCGCCGACAAAACATAAACTCTCGACAAAGTATTCCCGCTTAACGGCAGAGGTCGCGCGTAGTGTATCTTACACTCTCGTCGAGGCCAGATACTATGTATAAAGATATATATATATATGAAGTTTTTTTTCTCGAACGACAAAAAATAACGGCGCAAAAAATTTCCAGGAATTTGAAAAAATTCCCTGACTTTTCCCTGACTTTTCCAGGTCTAAATTAATTCCCTGACTTTTCCCGGTTTTCCAGGTTTTCCAGGTTCGTGGCAACCCTGCCCTTTAAGCGTCCTGCCGACAACGAGCACTTTTTGTAGTCTTTAATGCCAGTTCTCCAGTTTCTTCATATTCAACAATATACATTAATTAGCCTATAACATCCTAATGTATTAAGGTTTTAGGTCATAATCCTAACCTAACCTGTGCGGATTGATGAATATCCAATATGTTCTGGTTATTCCAATTATAAATTGTTATCTGAATCCTTGGGAGGGGGAGGCTTCACGCTGAATCTCATAGCCGCTGGGAGCACTCGAGTGGCCACATTACCCCTCTCTCAGAGAAGACTACCGTGAAATGTACTGCATTTCCCACTTGGTTCTATTTCTCAGTGTACATACGTATTTCGGTAGTGATTGGGATATCCCACAGCCCTTTCCCATCCGATCCTATACTATCCCTCCCCATTTTCCCCACCCTTTCTTCCAATTTATCCCTTAATCTGCAAAGGTAGGTAGCGCATATAGGGGCGTGGCAACGTTTGTCATTCGGGACTGATGTTGGCATGAAACGCGAATGTCGCAGGGCGACAGTATTCACTTATCACCAGGTGTCCGCTGATCTGTCGCTTTTTTATACAAAAAACCTTCATATATGGGAAAGAACAGTACTTAATAATAAACAATGTTATTTATTCCTTTGCCAGTATGTACTAATTTAGAACTAATTTAAAATCGTCAAAGCTGGTAGTGGAGAACCCTTACAACGCGAATAGTTGGCGTGAACTGGCGGTCTGCCTGCGGGACGTGGATCGCGACTGGGCTGACGTGTGCATGAACAAGGCGGTGGCGCTTAACCCTCGGCATCCACTCACGTAAATATACCTCTATTTTTCAGCCTCCATTTTAGGGAGTTTTCAAAGGAATCTATCTATTGCGAAAATCACTACGAATTTCAGAAAAAAATCAGTGCATCTCGGTTTAAAATAAAATCTGGCAAAAAAAATTGTTTTGGTTTATATCCTGATTAAGTTCGTAGAGGAGGCAAATCGGTTCCGTAGCTTCAAAATTACCAAACTGCGGTGTAAACCATTCCATATCCGATAGTCTATATCAAATACAAAGACCAGCACACCACCATATTTGTCTTTAAACAAATGAACGTCCGGCTGGAAATCGAACGCGAGATCCTTTACACAGCAAGCAGCAACAATACCAACTGGACTAATCGGTAGTCAAAGTAACAAAGTGACTTACGAAAATCCAAAATAAATTCAATATACAAACAATATGTGGGAATAGAGCTCATGAAGCTTTACAACTTACAAACGATATGTCGTTGAATAGAGCTCATGAAGCTTTATAACTTACAAACGTTATGTCGTTGAATAGAGCTCATGAAGCTTTATAACTTACAAACGTTATGTCGTTGAATAGAGCTCATGAAGCTTTATAACTTACAAACGATATGTCGTTGAATAGAGCTCATGAAGCTTTATAACTTATAAAAGATATGTCGTTGAATAGAGCTCATAAAGCTTTATGCTTTGCAATCCTTGTTTTTACCTTTTTTTTTTTTCTAAAACGTATTGAAAATTGCGAAATCCCTTCTGACTAGCGCTTGCCATAGTCGTTTTTTTTACTTATTAACTTCACCAAGCAAAGGATATACCTATCCAATTCTTCACTCTTCATATTCTTAAATAAAATGGGCTTTCTTTCAGTCTTTTATGCAAAGGATGCTGGTTATCAGAAGAAGATCCAGAAGCCGCAGAGAAATTCTTCGTGGCTCTACTGGCTCTCTATCCCTTTTGGTCAGTGGGATGGATCATTGCTAACGCATATTATCTCGAGCGACAGCTCTTCAACATGGCCGACCAAATATGGATACGTCTCAAGAAGTAAGTTAGAATTCTATTTCAGTATTTCGCATTAGTTATAACGTCAAGTGACTATAAAATAGCGACCTTTAATCAATTAAATAGGACTCTTTAAAGTCCAAAATTGTTATCTAGTAGAGAACATTTATGGATGTTTCTTTGGCTACATCAGTAATCAAACCTCATCTACAATCAGCCCATAACGTCCCATTGCCGAGCATAGGCCTCCCTTAGTAAATTACTAGGTCGTTTCAAACCATAACCCATCACGCGGCCCAGGCCGGTGTGGTCGATATGTGTATTTTTTTCATGTTCTACTATTTATGTTTACTTTCGTTTTCCTTTTACCGCCGATCTGGTGATTACTGAAAAACTCAGTGGTATGGGCCGAAGATTTAAACTCACGACCTCACGAATGAGATTTGAAAATAGATAATAATAATAGAATAGAATCAAATTACAAGATAGGATTCCTAATAGCCCTCGTTAGAGTCGCCGTGTACAGTGCGGCCAATAAGACACATACCGCGAACCAGAAATTTGTGGCATGAACTTCCAGCCAAGGCTTTTACATTATGCTACGATATGGGGCTCTTCAAGAGAGCTGTGAACAGGATTCTGCAAGGTCGGCAGCGCAGTCCCAAGTCCCCTGATGTTGCAGGTGTTTATGGGCGGCGGTGACCGCTTATCATCGTGTGGCCCGCCCGCTCGTGTCTAATAAAAATTCTGTAATAATAATAAAAATATATTGTTTGTTGCAACTACACAGTTATAACACAATTGAGACAGTTATAACTTTTGAGGGGGAGAGTGCACGCTGCAATCCAACAGCCGCTGGGCGCGCTCGACTGGCCACGTTACCCCTCTCTCACAGAAGACTACCTTGAAATGTACTGCATTTCCCAATTTATCGTATTTCCCTAATGTACGTACGTGTTTCGGTAGTAAGTGAGATGTGCCAGAGCCCATTCCCATCCCATCCTATCCCTCCCCATTTTCTCAACCCTTTCTCCAAATCCATTCCTATATCTCCAAAGGTAGGCAGCGCATCCGGAGGCATGCCAACGTTTCTCATTTTGGACTAATGTTGGCATGAATCACGAATGTCTATGGGCGACAGTATCCACTTACCATCAGGTGGACTGTATGCTCGTCTGCCGCCTTCTTACATAAAAAAAAAAACAATTGTTTTAAATAAATAAAATAATAGAAATAAATTGTCACGTTTGTATCTAAATTGCAATATACAACTGCGCCAAATCCTGTCTGTGTAAACGAGTATGTAACTTTTACAGGATCAATTTACTAGTAGGGCGTGGTGTAGTTTAAATTATAGCTGGTTTGTATTTCACAAATGCTCGTGTTAGGTGTATTGCAGCGAGTCTAAACAAGGAATGGAAAGATCATCCTCGCGCGTGGGAGTACGAGCTCGGCGAGTGGTGGGAGCAGACGCCGCTGCTGCCCGGAGTGAGCCTTTACTATGACGCCGCTGACTTGCTTCTCAGGCTGCGCGCGATCAAAGTTAGTATAATAGTATTTATTTATATACTTCATTACAAATTATCGTACAATAGGCTTAATGCATAAGGCGTTCCAGACAACCGTTGGGTTGATAGAAGACTTTCAATTGGAAGGTGCGAGAAAGACTCAAATGCGATGGTATGGTAAAACAAATACAAAACATACAAATATAATGTATAATTATGTACTTATACATACATACAAACCTACACACATACTTAAATACTTAAGAAAAGTATAATATACAACAAAGTATACCTGCATAAACTAATAAATAAATACATTATTTAAATAAAATATCCACATAAGTAAGTTAAGTTAAATATCACGAGAAATACATACTGTGAGATATACCATACAATCATAACATTTAATGGGATGGAAATGTGGAAAGGAATGGGAGAAGTGGAAAGAAGCATTTATTATTTATTATGACGCGTTTGAGTTGAATAAGAAAGATAAACGTGTGCAAATAAGCATATTTCTTCACATCATATTCAATTGCCGGGAAGTATATGATCAATTCACTGACGATTTCAGATCATTGGATGAATTAATAAAACGATTCGATGGTTTCTTTTTGCCGAAGAAAACCATGGCGGTGGAAAGGCATAAATTTTTCACGCGATCAACAGGAAACAGAATCGACGGAACAATATGCATTTGAATTGAATAAATTATCAAAGAAATGTGAATTTGATCATTTGTGTGACGATTTGGTGCGAGACCGGTTGATATGCGAGCTGCGAGATGCTGCACTAAGAGAACGCTTATTGCGAAAAAGTGAATTAACATTAAAAATAGCCTTAGAGATATGCGGATTAGCGGAGATATCCGCGTGTTCAAGCAGGATACATAAAACAAAATAAGATGAACATCATGTGCATATACTTGATTGCCGTTGGAGTACAAAAGGAAAACAGGAGCATTTTTGTATATTTGTTTTATCTTTTCATATTTTTTTAACAATTTCAAAATGGAAGTTAGTAAGGAGAAAATTAGATATGTTTCACATTTGTGGTGTGTAAACACCACAAATCTCTTTTGTGGATTTAGATTTAATTTTAATTTTAGATTTAGATTAGTTTTAGATTTAATCTTTATATTATATTTAATCTTAGATTTATCTAAAAATAATCTAAATCTAAATTTAAAAATGTAAAACTGATATTACTGAAATAAAATATTTCAGCCGTATAATGAATAACTCAGAGCGGGGTATTTCCAGATGACTCACATACCTACTACAGTGGATTTCGGTTATAACGACGGCGGAGGGACCACTTTAATGTCGTCGCTATATCCGGAGGTCTCTATATCCGAAATAATAAAAAATCACGTACATATGTATACATATTTATTTATTTATCATTTATTTATATTATACACGGCTGTTACTAAAAAAACGAGTTATAGTGCACTGCTTAAGTTTAGACTTTTGTGCACACTGTAAGGTATATTCCATTTTCATAATTCCCTCTACATCTAAATTATTATTGCCTTCTCCAAATAAACAGTACTTTTTGAGCGTTGTAATAGCACATAATGCATCTCTAATTGTTGGAATCTCGTTTACATTGCAATCCTCTTCCTCTTCTTCATGCTCCTTTTCTTGTGTTTGAAGTACAGACTCAATAACTTCATTATCCGTCAAGTCATCAGTAGTGATAACTTGATCATCAATATTCACATAAGTTTCCCAATCCGTAACTGTTGCTTCCGCTGATGATAATCTCGCCAATGGCAAGTTATCCATTTCATCATCAGAATCTTCATCAGTTGTATTAATGGTAGAAAATTTACCAAACCCAGCATGTGAAAAACATTTTTTTATTGTATCTGGAGTAACTCGTGCCCATACTGTTGTTAACATTTCAATACCATCCAGAAGATTGACGGCGAAAGGAGTCGAGCTGTTTTCATTGTCGTTTACCATTTTCTCGACAAGAAGCTTTCGATAATGGCTTTTCAGAGTCTTAGTAATACCTTGATCGATAGGCTGAATAACTGACGTGGTGTTTGGTGGTAAAAATGCCAGTTTTATGTTAGTCAATTTTTGAATGTGTGGGTGAGCTGGACAATTGTCAATAAATAAGATGATTTTTTTATTGTTTCTTCTTAGCTCAGAGTCCCATTTCCGTAAAACTTTTTCAAAAATTTCTGATGTCATCCACGCCTTTTTGTTGGCTTCGTAATCAACTGGCAAAGTTTTAACATTCTTGAAACACCTTGGTTTTTTCGCCTTACCTATAACCAGCAATTTACGTTTTTCACCTTCCATACTTGAAGCAACAAGCACCGTTATTCTATCTTTTGATAGTTTCCCTCCTGTACATTTTTCTCCTTTGAATTTTAGCGTTCTATCCGGAGTCAATTTAAAAAATAATCCGGTCTCATCAGCGTTCCATATTTGACTGTCGGTATATCCCTCAGTTAATTTTGGTAAAACTGTTCGCAACCAATTATCACAGTCGTTTTGCGATACACTAGCGGCTTCTCCACAAACTTTACCGACCACTATATCATGACGTTGTCTAAATCTGTAAATCCAGCTTTCTGAACATTTAAAGTCTGTTTTCCCAAGCTGTCTGGCAAAATGATTAGCTTTCTCTTGCAAAAGAGGACCGCTTATAGGTACCTTTTGGCTTCTCTGTGCTTTAAACCACACTAGAAGTACATTTTCAATATCTTGATGAGTTGGATTACGATTTTTCTTTATTTTCAGGGATTTTGATTCAAAACACTGCATAATTTTAGCGCGGTTTTTCCACATCGTTGATATTGTAGAATATGAAACTCCAAATTGTTTACACAGATCAACATTGTTTTCACCATTTTCCAGTCTCGAAATGATGTCCACTTTTTCTTTAACAGTAAATGTACGTCTAGGAGCCATGTTCACAAGTTTATGAAACGATGTTTACTCACTGGAAATTGCTACGTAACTGATTCATAATTTTAACTTCGTGCACATGCTAAGTAACCCTACACACAAACAAAGCATTTGACCATCTGCGAATGTAAACAAAAGATTCTTATCCTTTGTTTACGTTACATTAAAGCTTATGAATGAGTCTTTGTGCCTTTGCCGACTCAGTCTCAATATCCGCAAGGAATTTCTAGGAATCTGTCCCAAATAGTTCATAAAAACAAGTCGTTATACCCGAATTAGGCGTTATATCCGGAGTCGCTATTGCCGAATGAATTTCCTACGAAAGTATGCTTTAAATTCTAGGGACGTAAGTTCGACGTCGCTATAACCGAAAAGTCGTTACAACCGAGGTCGTTATTAATGAAATCCACTGTAATTCAATAAGAAACATGCCAACTCCACAAAATGTGTCAAAGATTTAGAAAGATTTTTAGGGCTACTCACCTATGTCGGAATGTCTCGAATGTCATCAAAATGCATTTGTGCCTTTTTCCTAAGGAGGGCAGAATTGATCGATAACACCTGAACCGCCGTTCAATAACACCTAAATCGATGTGTAGATGGCCGACGTATGCGTATCTCGAGCGCTTTGCGAGGACGGCGAGTCGGTCGTGTATTACCACATACTGGCGCTGTGCTGCCGGCTGCGAGGAGCCCTAACAGACGCTCTCTGTCATGTGCAAACTGGAATCAAAAAGTTCGGGGATGTTAGTTTTCTTCACGTTTTCATAGACAACTTTCGTTCGCGTGCATCGTTCAAAGTTACCAATCGTTTAGCGAGAGCTGGGACGTCCCGTTTCTATATAGACAATGTGTCCCGCATAAGACATGCGGGATGCTAATTGTCCAGTTATACAAGATTTAACGTTCAGTTTCAAAAATTAAGTACGTGAGTGATATAGTGGGCGAAGCCTGTGCCTTGTAGTGGGACTTATAGACAGTTATCAATTAACCCCCTTACCACAAAAGATAGACAGACTTTAAAACATAGTTTTAAGAAGCGTCTAACGAATGTGATTGGTCGAGAGTATTAGACCAGCATTGACTGTTTTGAAGGCTTTTTTATGTTTTTAGAGTAAGGGAGTGAATGTTTATAATCTTCAGCAATACCTACATACTTCCACAGACAAGTTCTTAAATGTTATAATTATGCACTGTGAGAAAAATGAATATTTTATGTTGAAATGTGTTGCAAAATTCGCTCTTTGACTATCTAATTACGGTGCATCTCTTTCCATCTTTACAATCCTGAAAGAAACGCAGTATATTAGGCAAAACCGTTTTTCTTTTATTTCCAAATCCATCACTATGTCTCTACCAGAAATAGGGACACAGTTTTCTCACGTTTTGAAACTCCGGCTAACAGTACTTGTATCAGCCTTTAATGTCTCACTGCAGGGCACAGGCCTCACTTTATTAATCACTAGTAAACTACTGCAAAGTGATTTACTAGGGTTCAGGCCGCAATCCACCACGCGGGCCCAGTGCCGTTTCGTGAATACACATATTCCAGATTTTTATTTTATTTCTGGAGCGCGCGAGATTACTCACGATGTTTTCCTTTCACCACCGAGCTAGTGACTAGTAGAAACTCAGTGGTACATACCGAGGATTTGACCTCACAACCACACTTATATGAGTCGAGTATAAATACTCCTAGGCTATCACCACTCTGGTACTAACAGTATTTAAGAAAATCATGACCAGAAACTCTTTCACAGAAAACATCCTTTTAACTATAATTCAAGATTTTGATTGTGCCTACATCTATTTTATTTAAAATTAAAATAAACTAGAATCAAACATTGGATTAATGTATGTATGTATTTATTTTTCATAGATAAGTTATCTGCGAAGCTTGGAAGCGGAATGTCTACATAAACTAAAAGATTGTACCGCTGCTATGGCAGCCTTCGAAAAATCCGGTAGTTGTATCGGAGCTTTCAGGTAGGTAATACATTTAGAAGAGTAAAGCAGACGCTCCACGATAAATAGCCACCAATCAAACTAGTTTTAGGTTCGACATCAGCCAATAACGTCCCACTGCAAGGTGGGCTTCCCTAGGGCTAGGGCTTCACTAGGTTTTGGGCAGTAATCCACCACACAGGTCCAGTCCGGATTGGTGTTTATACATGTTCCAGTTTTCCTTTCATGCTATCCTTCACCGCTGTACTATGGATAAACAAGATAAAGAGTCCTCGCCTGCGCAGTTGCAGAGGTGCAGAGACGGAGCACTCACTTATCTTGTTCGCCTATAACGATAATTTTAAAATCCGTACTTAAGTAGAAACCCAGGGGAATGGTCCAATGATTTGAACTCACAACCTCACGGTATACCTCTAGAATATAGAGTCTAGATCATCACCGCTCTCGGGTTCAAGTTAAATTGTCCAATTGGATACCATTTTTTGGATAGCACAGTTTTAATAGACACAGGAAATCGCGGTGTGTATAGTGTTATTTATTTATCTAAGTAGCTGTTAACATATTTTGTAACAGATGTTAGCTGTTGCTCCCAGCTTCCCCAAGAAGGTCCATGCAAAATTCCATGCTCGTTTCATTCATCCACATTATTCCGTGAAAGCATTTCAAGTAAACAAATACCGTTAAGTATATTGTATGTAATGAAATGTATAATTGGATATATTGTAACCCATGGACATCTGCGATACATGCTAATATCAATCCAGAATAATAATATCAATGTTGGCAAGCGCAAAAGTTGGCAACAAATGACAAATGCCCTGTCTACCTTTGGGGATTTAGAAATGTAGTTGGAGAAAGGGTGAAGAAAATGAGGAAGCATATTATATATATATATATATATATATATATATATATATATACCAGTATCCTACTGTCGCTGCCGAGTCGCGATCCCGATCATGTACGCTCTGCGCTGGTGGAGGTGGTGCGCCGGCAGCCGAGCGCCTACGCATGGATGGCACTCGCTATACATTGGATGAGCGTAAGAACTTGATATTCCCATTGCCTACAACTAGACATTCTTTTTCATATAGTAGCAGACAGCCACATGACCTAAGTTTCTTTCTTCAAAATTAATTGACATACGCAACGTGCCACTGAAATAACGCAAAAGATGAAATTAGGTTATTCGGTGTTGAAAATAGAATCGATTCTATCAGTTCTCACAATAGGTTTTTTTTATGATTTATAGTAAGAACAATTCTAGTATATCATGTAGAAAAAGAAAAGGAAGGGCTTCCAAATTTTTTATTACATTTTATTACGGACCTTATGCGTAAATCGTGTAGATTGTTATTAATTGGCTATTTGCAATGTGTGGCGCGTCAGTGAACAAACGCGCGTATGTGCGATAGAATCGGGCCGTATGTATGGAGTGCACTAGCAGTTAGGTAAGCTGTGGTAGTACTATACAGTAAAATAAATGAAACAGTAAATATATTTTCTTAAAAGCGTGCAGCTATAGATGAAGGAGGTGATGCTGGGAAGACAGAAGAACAACGAAGCGCAATAGCAAACGCAGAAGCGTGTGCAGTTTGCGCGCTGAAATGTGATCGGCGAGCGTCGCGAGCGTGGGCCCTGCTCGCTGAGATCGCGAACACGCAGGCTAGGCGAGCACATTGCGCGAAAATGGCTACTGCTGTAAGCATTGCCTAAACATTACCAAATAATTATTTAAAAAACACAAAGCCCGCCATCTCCTATATGAACATATTCATACATTAAAATATAAAAAAACAGTAAGTTTGCATAATTGCTGCACACACTAACGTTTGTTTTGTTTTATGAATTTGACAATTCAGTATCAGACTTAAAGCAGTCGGAACCAGATTTATTTATTTTGTATTCCTGGGTAAATAATATTGTTTATTTTGTAACATGTCATCTGGGCGATATACCTGTAACTCACAGCATAAGGACTAAATAGGTCTGATAGACCGGGCCAGAAGTGGAGACCGTATTGCTGCCCCCTACCCTTTTTTTCGACGTCCACAGACAGACAACATAAAAAAAACACGAAATAAAGAACTCAAACGAAGAATAAAATAAAGAAGAATTACAACTCGCAATTTATTAATACATATTCGTGTAAAGTAGCCAAAAGCCTAAAGAATACCAGCTAGGATTAGCACAGAGTGGGCAAGCCCATTTGTGTAACCTTTTTCCGAACTTCCAAAACTTAGTGCCGACATTTGTCAAACTGGACTGATGGTAGCATATATCGCGGATGTCCATTGTCCATGTCCACTTACCACCAGGTGGACTGTCTGCTCGTCTATCGCCTTCTTTCTATAAAAAGACACATATGTTTGGCCCCGAACAACCTTGGAAACAAAGATGATATCAATAGTTTTTTGAGAAAATTCTGAGGTTTTTTCATGTACTCGTACAATAAATCATTATCGATATCATGTTCGCTTCGATTCTGTATAGAGAATAATCTCTTATACACATCTCACAGTATATCAATGGTCATAAATAACTCTTAGATACATTTGTATCCACAGTGCGGCTATGAATGGCCTCGAGAACGAATAGAGACCAAACCATCCGAGCTCTCTGTGTGTCACAGAGTGGGTGTCACGCTGCGCGAGTGTCGATGCGAGGATATGTTGCATTTGTAAACAAAACTAACGTGAATTGTACCCTTTCATTCTAGGTAAAGAACTTCTTTATAAAGAATTGTTTTAAATAAAAAATAGTAGTTATATGTACCTTTTAAAACTGCTAATTTTACCCTTTATTCCAAGTAGGTAGTCATACACGTAGATCTACACGTATAACTACTTGTAAAAATAATCCCATCTAATTCTACATGCGTGTATGACAAATTCAAATAATTTTATCAGAGATTGCTTCAGTGAGGTCAGGTCGCATGTCCAAAGCCCGTCTTCCATCACGCCTTCAATTCAGGTGGGTTAGTCCACATAGGCAGGATCACTTCGTAGGGTACGATAACGGTGGGCGACTCGTAATGCGGAAACAGATCCAGGAATTTCTTGAAAGTCAACGCTCCGGCATACAAGACAGCTACAGCACCCAGAACGCCCGTGAATAATCTACAGTCAAAATAGCTGAATTAGAAGTATTTCCAAACAGAAAATGTTCTGTTTTGAGTTTTGATCGTATACCTGCTTTGACAGTTTTTATTATTTATTTATTTATACTTTATTGCAGACATACACTGTACAAAAGGCGGACTTGGTGCCTTATGGCATTCTCTACAATAATAATATATTTTGATCGAATAGTAAATAGTACCCATATAGATAGTTTCTTTTGTTTTTTTATTCTGGTTCGATAGTTTTGATTGCGTATCGGATGCGGGAGACAATGCGGACGGTACAGAATTGGATGCATCACAAATTATCCTGCCCCGCCTACCTTTAATATCCAATGGGAAGAGCCATGGGATTGAATGGGATGAGATGAGAAGAGAAGGAAAAACGAGCTCTGGCAACTCTTACACACTACCGTAACTCGTTGGTTCATTTCACAGTGTATTTATTCAGAGTGGACTAACAGTTGGACGCACCCAATCGTCTATATATGTAAAATGGTATCCTTTTTACCCAGTGAGAAAGTGATTTGCAGGACTTAGGCATTTAGCCCGCTTAAAAACTGGCCGGCGGGCGAGTTTACCACTTTTTGAAATTGCTGGTGGTTAACTGGCCGGAAGCAATTTAGAAAATGGGCTAGTTTATTACTTACAAAACAGATACAGCGGGAACACTAGTTCTCCCCTATCTGGGACAACCCAACCACTTTTAAAGATATTATTCGTACACTTGTTCCATTTTAAGACAGCAACAAAATGGATATTTAGGAATATCTAATAATGTAATTGTAAGAAAAATGATTGAAAAATATCGTTTCGTTGCTTTATGTAGGTTTGAAAAGAAACAAGTGTTAGAATACGAATAGAGACTAAACCATCCGAGCCGTCCGTGTGTCCCAGAGTGGGCGTCACGCTGCGCGAGTGTCGATGCGAGGATATGTTGCAGAAGTGATTGGAACTAGTTTCCCACTTATATGTTTAGTCAGTAGGGAATTGGCCAACTTTTTAAATTACTTCCAATTTCCGGGCCAGTTGACCACCTGTAAATAAAAAACGTGGAAATCTCGCCCGCGGCCTTGTTTTTAAGCGGCCGAGTTGCCACGTAGAAGCCATTTGCAGTAGCATGATATCGTAGTTTCGTGATTCGACGTAAAGTCAAAACATTCTTAAATCATTTTTTCTCGGTTTTGTGATTCCAACATCCAAAGTACCTAGTTTTTTAGAGGTAGAATTATTCGCAATTCAATATGTTTCGAATATGTAGATGTCAATTCGAATATGTATTAGCACGTAGAGTCTAATAGTGTTCTATGTTCAGTAACTCTCGAATTCTTTAATTCATGTGTTTTGAAAATTTAACGATTTTATTACGTAGTACTTAAGTTTCAAATGTGACTTTTTAATGAACCTCTCATCTGCTTCACTCTCCCTAGAAGTTGCCAACCAGGTTTATTTGATAAGAACTATCTATCTAGTCTATTCCTATATCGATGCGCATCAATATTGAGTCGCATAGAGACCTTCAAAGAATGTATGGTAAACTCATGTTAAATATTCAATTTTAAATGCAGTTAATACTTGCCCGTATTTAAGTTACGAATACGTAGTAAGTTACGTATTACTTACCCGTATACCGCCATTGCAACCACTCAAGGCTGTGAATAAAATAAAACTTGGTAACGACTTGGCTGTTCTCTTTTTTAAATAGGTGGCATAATTTATCGAACATGATACAATAATACTAGTACAATAGATTAAACGATGCACGAATAAATAGATACGGTGTATAAGTAGGTAGATATATCATAATAATACATGTATGTATACGTATAAGTGTCCATATCTATTAGTTATAGGTGCTTCTATTTCGGTATTAGAATTTCGGTACTTGACATGAGATCAGCCCAGTGTGACCAAGACTGAACGGAAAAGATATTTGTATAAAATTCATTTACTAGACCCGTCGTATTATTGAACCTTAATATGAGGGGTCTAGTAAAATGGTTGGTAATCGACGATTTCATACAAATCTCTTAACTGTCCAGTCTTGGCTGACATATCAATGGCGGAAATTTTTCCCGGTTGTGGCGCGCGCTTTAGTGCTTATATGTGATAGCCGTGGGATGTCGGCCGGCTTTAGAATAGCATTCACCCCATAATTTCCCGTAAGTGTCATAAAGGGTGATTAAGGGATAACAAAGCTGCTGCCACAAGCCCTGACGGACTACACCACCTCTGAAAGAGTGGACTCGCCAACCGGCTTGGCCAGCGTGGCGTTTTAAGGTCATACATCCGTCATGCACAAGACAGTGTGTATAAGAAGACCAGTGTCCAGCAGTGAATGCTAAAAGGGCTGATTATGGATACGGTACGGTAAAATGTAATGAATATGTAAAAAGACGATACTGTAATATGTAATGAATATGTAAAAAGACGATACTGTAATATGTAATGAATATGTAAAAAGACGATACTGTAATATGTAATGAATATGTAAAAAGACGATACTGTAATATGTGATGAATATGATAAAAGCCAAAATTCATAATACGTAGGGAACTCTGAATGTTTTGCGAAAAACAGAAATATGTACTACGGCTTCCAATTTTTGTATTACCGTGAAATATGCCAACTTCGCCCGCTTTTTTTAAAAAAAGTACTTTTTTTGAAGTTTTTTCTATGGACGCTTAAGTGCTTTTTTTTATCTGCTGCAACACTAAGATCATGTGCATGCATTGGTTCAGCAAAATTTATAATAAGTCAACATTTAATGGAACATTTGATTGATTCTATTGGCGGGCAAAGTTATCTGAACTTTTAGCCAACATTGTCCACGTCGATTTTTGACGCAAATATAGCGTTTATACAGATGACATAGGAACCAGTAAAAGTATTTGGGTAATAATGGCGTTCACTTTAGAAATCTAACCGATACCATCGAAACTTTCGTATCAAAATGAATCGGCAATGTTACCCTGACATTTTTTCTCTTTTCCATACAAGCCGCATGTAGCGGTTTCAAAGTGCAAGGGTTGTCACATTTGAGCAAAATGATTAACATAATAATTTCTGAACATTTTTGTAGAAAGTGCTAGATCTTTGTAGAAAATAATAATGTGAAATAAAACACGGTATTTAAAGTATAACGTTTATTTTTTTTTGAAAAATATGAATTTCTATCTTATACCACTATCAAAATTGAGATCAATCAACGTTCGTAATGAGGTAAATTAAAGAAAAACTTATACATAATACACAGACAGTAATGAAAAACTTTTTAAATCAATTTTGTTTTCATTTAATCAGTGAAGGACTAGAAATATGAAAACTAAAAATTTATTAAAGAGTGACTGGTACGGTAATTTCAGTAGGTATTTTCGCTTAGACATTTTTTGAAATCATATTTTAATTTTTAAGGTTCAAATTATATCAAATTAAGGTCTGACCTGACTGAACATGACAGAAAAAAAGAAAAGAAAAATGAAATAAATAATATAGGTACCTAGCTAGGTAATATGACCTATAATTTTTGTCGTGTCTATTAGGTATTAGTTAGTAATTCACAACCGCTAATGACTAAACAACATTTAGGGCTTTATAGAAAAATCAAGTCACAGCGTTAAGCCGAGTAAAGTTAATCATCAGATATCAATGTTTTCGAGGTAGATTTAATCCACATCGCAGTAACAAATATATTTTTATAGAATCGTATGAAGACTTCCATACCTACTCTACTTTATAGAAATCAACAGTGTTATTGTTACAAAGTAGACGTTTTTCTTTACTACAATTGCTTAACACTATTCTAAACATTTAATTATTTTTTTTTAAATACAAATAAAATCCTTTCTTATTTTTCATTGAATTATTCTTTGAAGAATACGGTCTTATTACTGTTTTTTTTAGTCCAAATAAAACCAAAAATAGCTTCGCGTTAAGTATTAGGTATTATTTATTGTATGTTGAAATTACTGAAATCGACATTAAATACGATTTGACCTCGTCGAGTAATCTTTGGCTTGCCCAATACTGTAATAACATCTCCTAAGTTATGCATGATGCAAATGTCATCAACTGTTGGGTATGTGAATGTGGTTCCTTTTACACATTTAGAGTCCTTAACTTTCCGTACAAATTTAACTGTAGGATTTTTATCATCGATTGACAAAACATTACCCACAAAATGTTTTAAGCTCTTTTTTGTAGCGAACTGAGCTATAATCCAGTCATCTTCTTTTATTTCTTCACGATTTTCAGTGAAATATTCAATTTCACTTAGTCCAAATGAGATATCTATTGGTTCAAAATTTTCTTTATCTTCTTGTTCTCGTAAGCATTCACCTATGTAATAGTCATTCACTGTTTCGTAATCTGAATCTGTGTCAGCTGTGACTATTTCAATATCCGCAGAAGTCGAGCTCGACTCACTTTCAGATCGTTTCTTCCTTCTCTTCACTGAAGTATGCCCTCTAGCTGACATTTTCTCCTTTGAATCATTTCTATCTTTTCTATTAATTTTCTTCCCTTTTCTGGAATATTCCTTCTTTACTTTTTTCAAAACTTCAGTTTCCTTCCCTTGCAGGCATTTTGGTAAATCACTTTTATATATAACGGCGAACGGCATATTTTCCTCAATTTTTCTAGAAACATCATTCAAAATACGAACAGCTGAATTTTGTATTCCTGCTTTAATGATCACATTGGACAGTATATTTATTTTGGCAGGACCATTTTTCACGGATCTTTGATTATCTTTTCGTGTCATGGACGTAGATGTACTTGCGACAGCTTTCAAGAGTGAAAAATCATCAGCAGACGTCGATGATGTTGTTGCATTATGCAATGATTGGCCTAAATAGAAGTTAATTATATTGATGCAACATTTGCTGAGACTCTCAGAAGTAAAATTATCTCTAAAGATATTAAAAGTCTCTTCCAAATAGTAGTCTTGATCCTCAGTTGTATCATTATTTGAAGTCAGATCAGTTTTAGCAAAAAGACCAGTTTGTGCATCTAAAAATAGAGCGTTGTCATTTGTTTTCTGCCCTTTTGCCACTCTAGACAAATTCTTTTTTACTTTCTTTTTCGTGTTACCCTCAAGTGCATCTTTGCAAGAATCAATATTAAAATCTGAAACCGTCACCGATTTGCCCGGATCGCAATTAACTTTTTTATTTCTTATCACTTGCATCGGTTTTGGCGCTCTAGTTTCTTTTAAATAATTTATCAGTGTTTGATCAATTCCATACGATAGTATTTCTTCTTGCATTTCTGGGATCTTTTTCAAAACTTCTTGCGGATTCATTGGAAATACTCCCGTTGCTCTAAAACCACTTTTGATGTTTTTTGCCTCCTTCAGCCGAATTACTTCAATTAATTCACCAAGCAATTTTGGAAAATGCTTTTTGTTCAGTGCTGTTTGGTTTGGGTTTCTGAGCTTGTACTGGTACAAAATTTTACGCCAGGCTTTTTTCAAAGGTGCAAAAAATGACACGTCGAGAGGCTGAGTGAGATGTGTTGATCTCGGAGGGATAAAAACAAAGTTGATGTTATTTTGACAATTTTAGTCCCTGGAGTCTTTTGAGCCCAGGGAAGAATTATTGATTCAAAGTAATCCTTAAACATGGCGCTATCGAACCACCCTGATTTAGTGCAATTGTATCTGGTTTCTGGTGGTCCTCCACTAATCCATTCTGAATACAAGTTTGTTGCTTTGTAGACAACATATAAGGGCAAACACTTACCGTTCGCGGTTGCTGTAAACATGAGAGATATGTTTCCTTTGGTAGAATTGGCAACTCTTTCCGGATACTTTACTCCCCTTCGAAAAATGCTCTTGGAAGAACCTGGATCGTCCGACAGGTTGGTCTCATCCAGGTTGATAATATTTTCGGCGGGTATGTCTTTCAATGTTGTGCTTAAATTGTCAAAATAATTAGCTATTTCTTGAGGTCCTTTTTCAGCTCTCGCCATCGATATATTTTGAGTAGTTCTTACAGTCAATTCATCAGAATGCCTAGCCAAAAAGCCTTGGACCCATGCATCACCGGGAATTCGATTCTTAAATTTATGATCTTGAGATTTTTTTTTTAAATATTCATGAACCACAAGCTTCAGATCCACTTTAGTAAGTGGGGGGCCAAAATCGCTTGCAGCTTGCAAGACTCCTATAACTTTTTTCTCTTCTACATCTGTTAAAATGGTAGGATGCCCAACGGACTTTATATGTTTGTTTTTTATTTTATTTACTATCGTGCGATTTATTAGAAATTTGGTGTGATTTAACTGCTTCGCACGCAATTTCCAACATTTCATCGGAGTAATTTTTGTACATTCTGGACCCTAATGGACGTCTTGATTTTCTCTGTCGAATTCGGGATTTATGTTTGTTTTTCTGAAATACAAAATGACAATAAATTGAATGAAACAATTTTTAATCCAAAACACAACATAAAACACACCCTTAACACACCCCCAACACATCCATAACACACCCTTAACACACCCCCAACACATCCATAACACACCCTTAACACACCCCCAAGACATCCATAACACACTTCCAACACATTCTAAACACACCCCTAAGCCACCCCTAAACCGCAAATATAAATTAAAATATCTTTTTGATAATATAGTAATGTGTCAACCCTAAGCCTTTTTTGATTGCGGGCAATGATGACATTCATAGGTCGGAACATTGCTAAGTAACTTTGCCCATCATCATAACTTTTGTTTTACGAAACTCTCAGCAATGAAACTATCATTAATATACTCTAGAATTAGTTTTTTACAACACCAATAAAATAAACTAACCTGTGTATTCGCCATGAAGCACAATTCACTTTCAATTTGACATAAAAATTTGCCCGCAAAAACACGCACCGCACTCGAGAAGCTTCAACCAGTAACTGAGTGAACTTGGCCACAAACGCTATGCTCAGTGATGTCACATATATAGTCTATTTTCCGTCAAATTAATCAATGTTGCCATAATATTGGGATATTTTTGTACACTAACGGATTTGCTTGTAAATTGTTCTTCGGGCAAAGATATCCTTGGATGCAAAGTTGGCATATTTCACGGTACTTAAATTTTTTCGAAGTACTCTCCATTTGTAGGTTTGTTTTGTTATACAGTTTCGGGCGTCTGAAATAATTATCAAAACATTTTTTTCACTCTTCTTCAGGTCACAGCCTTTTATTTCACAGCCTCTTCGAACCTAGCCAGTGAAGTGCGTCTTTCGGCGACAAATACTGCGTCCCCTTTAGTTGGAATTTAATTTTGGAAAATAATACAAAGCCACTAGGTGCCAAGTCGGGACTGTAAGAAGAATGGCATAATAAAAGTTTAATCGCGGTACTGTCTAAAAAGTCCCTTGTTTTACGCGCTGAGTGAGCGAGCGCGTTATCGTGGTGCAGCAGCGGACCCAGGCGCGGATACAGGGGGGGGGCAATGGGTGCAATTGCCCCCCCCTGACAAGCACTTTATTTTGACCAAATCCAAAATTTTGAAAGCGTCATAAGGACATCACTACCTGTTTACAAGAATCGTTATTAACTCATTACTATCTAAGTAGATTACATCGGTTAATCAAGTGTGTTTAACTCGAAATTACTGATAAAAATAACATCGCGAAGTTTAATTGAACGATTAAAAAAATGAGCTCCAGGCCTCTCGCCAACAAACGAATGATGGAACGAATTTAAGACGCACGGTCCATGTATTATGTTTTCCATACCTATGGGTTGAGTAGACTACGCCACGAGTAGTACTCAGTAGTAGTCGGCCCGGCCGGCGGGGATGTGGGGAGCGCACTCTCCACTCCCCCCTGCTTCACTGGTAACAACTTTATGCAACACACAATTCATGGTATCAGTATTGTGTCTGAGTGATGTATTATCTCTAACGCAGTCTCTGAGTAAATTACTACAGAAGACGGCGCTCGATCTCAATGGCAGTGCTATGCAAGTAAATAACACAATTTCTATTCTTGCCAGTCGTCGGGAAAACATGGACGCTAGTTTTAACAACGTCTGGCAGCGTGCAGAAAATCTAGCCAATCAATTGGGTGTCGAGCTGAATATTCCTCGGATCCCTCGCCATGGTGGATGCCAAATTTATCGTGCCAACTATCAAATTAATTCAGCCGAGGAATACTACAGAGTATCAATCTATGCACCCTTACTAGACTTTGTTCTCACAGATCTGCGAGAAAGGTTCTCAGCTGAAACTTTGGACGTCTTTCAGCTATCAGTTTTCATTCCAGAAAATATTGTTAAAAATTCTCCTGGTGAAAATGACAAAAGTATAAATTCCCTCCTCCACCGCTTCGGATTGCTTCTTGACGTCGATAAGGGCGCTGCTTCTCTTCTGCTAAAAGATGAATTGTTGCTGTGGCGAGAGAAATGGATTCAAGAAAAGGAACGGCAAAAAGAGCTTCCCATAACTGCTCTGGATATATTGGCTAGGTGCGATAAGGATGCATTTCCTATAATACATGAATTTGTACTAGTCCTTGCAACGCTTCCAGTGACAAATGCATCTGCTGAGAGGTCATTCTCGTCCTTGCGGCGCCTTAAAACATATTTAAGAGCAACCATGACTGAAAACCGCCTCCTCGGTCTTGCCCTTATGCACATCCATAGGCATATTCCTATTGACATTGAGAAAGTGATTACAAGATTTGCAAAAACCGGCCGTAGGATGAGATTGGAGATTATTATTTAAGAACCATATTATGTACCTACTTACTTCAAATTAAATTGTTTTTTTCTTTCTCTATATCTATGTGTTTTTATTTCATTTTTTTTAAGACAGGCAAACAGAGCATTATTCAAATGCAAGTATTACATGATACATTTTAAAATTTTACAATTTTTTTTCTTTAAAACGAATTTTCTGGAAGATAGATAAAATCACACAAAAATTGCCCCCCCCTAAACGAAATCCTGTATCCGCGCCTGAGCGGACCGCGGAAACGTGTTTGGATGGTGGTTACTCACTACAGTAAAAACGTTTGGCCAGCACCTGGCTACGTATAATTCTGTGTTAACGGTGCTTTGGTTCCGTAAAGATACAGATATCAAGTAGCTCGCCAGTTAAAGTGCCAAAACTTGCGAATAGAACATTCCAGCGCTTCTTGCTCTTTTCACTTTGGTAGGCTTGGCTATTGCGGATCAGCAGACCTCCAAACTTATAGATGACGTCCGTCAATCGCTCACCATCAGGTGCATTGTGTACTTACCTGACCGTCTACAACATAACTAGACAAAATTAAATCAGTCTTAAATGCAGTCGTTAAAAACCTACACCACTTACCATATCCATTTCAATTCTATTTTTAGTAGCGGTTAACAATGAGTAAATTTGACGCAATATTTAAAACATGTAACATCATACGTGTTGTACAATGTTGCTGTCTGTTATAATAATTATATGTAAAAGGCAACAACAAATTATATTTTATAAATAAAAATGCGTTCATTTGAAAAATAAATTTTATACGTATCGGTAATACAATGCATTATTGTTAATTACGCAAAATAATTTCAAATCTATTCATTCGAATTCTTTATTAGGTACACGTGTCTCCTTAATTTATGTCGCCTTCATTAAATTTCAATAGAAATAATTTGCCGCCCGAACTGATATCGCCGATTGTGTACGAGAAATTATATTGTTTAGTTATGTGTCGCAATCTTGCGACGAATATTGTCGTTTATTTCATTAAAAAAATTCATTTTCGAGATATGTATTCAACAATACACACCAGTGTCAAAACTGCCACAAGGTTTACTCTTCGGTTTGGGGAGGAAACGTGAAAATTATAGAAAATATTTCGGTATAGACACCTTATTACGGAAGATTAAGTAAGTAATCTCAACTCATAATCTCATAATGATTTTGTAGTATACAAGTTTGTAACTTTGTAGTATACATTTTTATCTATAAGGTATCTGTATTTCTACATAAAATATGTTTGTTAAAATCTGTCGGATTAAGGTTGTTGAGGACCATGGACTATTTGAGAGCAGAGGCCCTGCAATTTTATAAAATTTAGATATATTTTTTTTTAAATGGTCTCGTAATTTTGATGCAGTTTTTATAACTGAATAATTCATCATACTAATTATACATATTTTTTCATCTCAATATCACTTGATTTCTGGTAAAGAAGTTTTTTTCAGAAATAATTATTAAATTAGAATGAATTTATTTTAAAAAAGTCTGCAAAGAGTATTGTGCGGATCCTTTCAATGGCGAAATATGTAACTAGATTATTTGAACTAATATATGTACCTACTCCTACAGATCATTAACTAATTCAGAATTCAGACATTCCTGAAAGTCGTACATTTTCTTTATTCATCAGCTCATCATAAAATTTTAGTTATAAGAATATATTAAATTCAAAGTATTTCCTTTTATCCGGGTAAATACCTGTAGTGATCAGTTGACTATTAAATTTGTATTAACTATTATTTATTATTAACCGGTCTAGTATTTCTGTATTATACCTACACAGCGGACTGTAAGATTCGATTGAGACCTTGAACGATTGAGAAATCGTTTATGGTTCTCTAGTCTCTAGGCTTAACTGTTCTGGACGGACGAAGATACACGAAAAAGCTAGTAAAACTCTATATAGGCTTTTTCAAACTGGTGAATTTTGCTTGTCCCTCCAGGATCCCGGTTCTTCTCCAAACTGGTTAGGCACACTCATCGCCACTTATTCCATGATCACTGCGCACGGTATAAGCGACTGCGACTGCCCATTGGGGACGAACCCTGTTTGGCCGTAAACGTCTACAGTCCCAGTAGAATCGGGAGTATTTTTTGCCTGTAATAGTATTCATGAATGGTAAAAGTCACAGCAAGTACTTATATAACCCTGAATTGTTGATTAAAAAAAACGTCATTGTAGTGACGGTTAATTATCGCTTAGGAGCCTTTAGATTCCCCTGTCTGAGAATCGATGGCGCACCAGGCAATGCAGGATTAAAAGATCAGGTGGCAGCTTTAAATTGCGCGAAGTGTAATATAAGATTTTACGGTGGTAATCTAACTGTCACGATCAAGAAAGCGACGGCACTTCTATAGCCACTTAGTGTTGTCTCGCGCAGCAAAATATCTATTTCATAAAGCTATTTTGGAAAGCAACTCTGCGTTGTCGCCCTTAACTTTTGCTGATAATCCTGTTGAAAGAGCATCGCTAGTCGCATCTAAGTTGGACTACTATACAAATAATTCGTACGAATTCTTTATACGTAAAATACCACTAAAAACAATATTGTAATTGCAAGCGTGGACACATCAGTAAGTACCTGCATTATCTGATTACCAGAGTTCCGAATTAGGTAGTGTGATTTGTGTAGGTAGGTACTTGCAACGAAATGTGGATATTAACATGGACATTTCTGGGATTTTCTGAATAATAATCCCGGGGACCGTAATTTATTGCCAATAGTATATTTTATTTACTATCTTAAGGTACCGTGATTATTTTTAGGGTTGTATAGATTATTATTATTCATCCCATATAAATTATTCATTAAGTGGGCATACATATCATGTACATTCTTAAATATTATTCATTAAGCAACAAAGTTTTAAAGCGCCTTTTGTCATGTTGGGCAATAAATGTGCAAAGGTCAATAAAAGAAGTAAATACTTCCTTAAAATAAAGTTTGGTAATCTATTCAATTGTATAGTAAACAGTTGAAACAAATAGATGTTCTTTTTCAAACGAGACCACCTTATCTTCAAATGTTAATGTAATGTATGTAAACGTTAATGTAAGTGGTATAAACATATATCTACTTTCAGAAGTATCGTAATAGAACAAGTAAGGTCATACTATTCAGTCGCACACAATGGATATTTTTGGTAAATCTATGTATGTTACAATTTAGTGTAAATAGTTTAATAATTGACAAAACTGAAATCGTTCTTCCACAAGGCAAATTGAAGGGAGAGCGTAATTTTTTTGGACATTATAGAAAGTTTTTGGGAATACCATACGCATCCGTCATACAAAGATTTCAGGTAAATACCTACCTATTACAGATCTTTTATGAATTTCGTAGTCATCGATCAACTTCACCAATTCAATAAGAATAAGAATTTGCACGCTGACGAGGCAGAGTACCTATGTATGGACTCAAATTATATGTACAACAATTATTATTGTAACCCGTACAGTCGCAAATAAATTATTTGAATCTGAATCACACATTTACTAAACTTTTAATGTCATCTCACAGTAAAGTATTGGCCAATCGAACATTCGAACAAATACAAAATTCCTTCACGGCTTGTTAATAATATGCAACCAAATGGAGCCAACGACAGTCGATAAACCTTGGCTGTTAGAGCAACGAATATAAACTTTAAAGACAAAATAACAACTCGTTTCAATAGTAAAAAGTTTATAATCGTGCAAACCGTTAGTTGACAAAATGCTTTATCTACAGTAGGAAAAAATAATCTGCACAGTTGACAGTATAATATAAATATATACCTAGGCTGTCCCAGATTGAGCGCCGGTGTTTAAATTTCGCGCCATTTTTGTTTGGCGGTTAGCAACTCTAGTTTGTTTATAGATTTCACATATGACAGTTGCAATTAGTCAACGTGGAACGCTACACAAAAGACCAACGCAGTATGAATTTTAGTATTATAAATTGTATGAAGTGGACCATCATTTTGGCGAAAAAATCATCTTTAGTGACGAGGCCCATTTCCACCTTAACGGATACGTCAATAAGCAAAATTATCGTATCTGGGGCTTGGAGAATCATGAGATTCATGAAAAATGGATGCATCCTCAGTTACAGTTTGGTGCGGCTTTTGGTTCGGCGGGATCATAAGGCCATTTTTTTTTTATATCGGTATTTAAATAGGCATAGAGAGGGTATCGGAACATGCTACAGGAGTTTCTTTGGCACCAATTGGAAAATATGGACGTCGATCAACTGTGGTTCCAACAGTACGGTGCCACATGTCACACAGCCGGAGAAACAATAACTTTATTTTTTTTTCTAAATTAAATCCGGCGCTCAATCTGGGACAACCCTTTATAATAAAATTTTCTTGATAATGTTTATTTAAATTATTTTAGGAACCTGGAGATCCTCCTTCGTGGGAAGGAACATTAAACACTAAAAATAGATATATTAAATGTAAACAATTTTTCGAGCCTCTAAAAATGCCGGTCGGTCAAGAAGACTGCCTCGTGTTAAACGTCTATACACCAATTTATAAACAGGTACAACTCCTTCCAGTGATGGTTTTTGTACATGGAGGGGGATTCTATTGGGGAAGCAACACTGACCTTTTATACAATCCAAAATATTTAGTTGAGCAAAATGTTATCGTTGTTACTATAAACTATCGTCTCGGTGCATTTGGCTTTTTGTGTTTGAAAAATAAGGGAGCGCCCGGCAACATGGGCCTGAAGGACCAAGTAGCAGCTTTACGCTGGGTAAGAAACAATATTGAACATTTCGGAGGTAATCCCCAATCTGTCACTATATTTGGTCAAGGCGCAGGGGCAGCAGCTGTGAATTACCTAATGCTGTCTCAACAAGCTAAAGGATTATTCCACAGAGCTATAATGGAAAGCGGAACAGTGCTTACGCCGTTCGCATTTGATAGATATCCTATGAGAAGTGCTACTTTGATTGCATCAAAATTAGGCTACAATGCAACTAATACTGATGAACTTCTAGAGGTTTTTAAAAGTGCTAAAGCAAATGACATAGTCAAAGCTACATACGAAGATAGAACCAATAGTGCATTAGCTCCTTACATATTTAGGCCGTGTATAGAGTCTTTAGAATTTGACGGAAAGGCAATGATAATGACTGAACCTGTAGATATGCTTCGCTCAATGAAATTAGACCATGACATTGAAATAATTATTGGATTTAATGACAAAGAAGGCATTAAATATGCCGCACGCTACAACGACGAAAGTCTCAAAGAACTGAATGACAATTTCGATAAAGTTATACCGAACGACATTTATATATCTGAGGTATCAGACAAAGAAGCATTTGTTAACAACGTAAAAGACATTTATTTTAAAAACTCATCTATCGACAAGAATTCTTTGAATGATGTAATTGATTATTTGTCTGATGTTCTTGTAATATATCCATCAATTGCTACAACGGAGATTCTTCTCAACAATCCAAATATATCTGTGTACAATTATTATTTCAAATATGACTCCTTTAGAAATTTGAATAAGCTAGTATCTGGACTGCCAACGACCCCAGGAGCGAATAACGGTGATGAATTGTTCTACATGTTTGACCCAGTGGTGTATCAGCCGCTGTCATCTACTGTTAGCGAGCTCATGATGATAAAGAGAATGACAAAAATGTGGACGAAATTCGCTATAAATAGGTAAGAAGTTAGATACTTATGCTTATGTATTACAAAATTTAACAAAAATCTCACATATTTGATATATGTTACTAGTTTATAGCGATCTAGGCATATAATATATTACATTATACTTGACACTGTCTGTATGTAGGAAATACCTTTGAATGTTAAATTTTTTAGATAGTTTATCAAGACGAATGTAGGTACCTACTACATACAAATATCACTTAATTTATAAGTACCCTACGTATACGTACTTCAAAAGTTAAAGAACCCTTATGTTTATTAATTAGTATATACATAGGGTCATCTAATTTATCGATCAATTTGTCTGTTCACATTACGTACGTAGATAAGATTATCTTACCTACTTACGTAATCTTACTAAGATACCTATAATTTATGGATTGTTGGACTAGAGAAATATTTTTATTTCTTTCAGAAATCCTACACCGACAGTCACGCAAGTTCAATGGAATAAGAGTTCAAAAAACCAAATAGTATTTTTAGAACTAAATCAACATTTCAAAATGACAACCATACCTAACACGGAACGAATGAATTTCTGGAGAAACTTACAAAAAATTTCATAAGTAGGAATTTAAAATAAAAATACAATAAATATCACTTTTATTTGGTATTTAATTTTACAAAATATTATTATATATTAAAATTAATAATAATAAAAATTGAATACATTTTCAACAACGTGACATTGTACAAAGCGTCAAACGTCAAACAGGCGATGCGATGCGACTATCGAACATTTCTTTTGTCTTTTATACTTTATTGCACAAAGTGATAAAAGGCAGACTTAATGCTCAGAAGCATTATCTCCCAGTCAACATTTAGGCTATGCAGAAACGGCGCAAACATTATATAGACAAATATGTTTTTTCTATATAAAATTACGCTACTGTTATTAATTTTAGGCATTTTTACTGTTTACTTTACTCAGTGGTTACATGACGATATGCGATTTCCTTATAAATAAAACTATATCATAAGCCTGCGTCTCTCAATAGCTGGATATAGATAAGCCTATCACAGGCCCACTGCCTCGCCACCGTCACTGCTGAATTGCTAACCCCCAAATCCACCACAGCTGACACATCGCGTACGGCAGGCGGCGGCGGCGACGGCGGCGTGGGTGCGCCGAAGAGCTGACGTGGTGCGGGCTGTCCTACGCAGCATTTTCCAGTATTGTGTTAAGTTATGAAAATACATTAGGTACGTACTTCATGTAAACTTGTAAATCCAGTAAGAACTTATTATGATTATTTATAAATTAATATCGAGGGTTAAAATGATTAAAATAATTTGGGTCACGATGGTCAGGCGGATATGTAGTAGGTGCCTCGGTTGTACGGGGATCAGGCAGCTCTTGTAATTTCTTCGTTAGCCACAACAAACCATAGGCTATGAGCCCAGCTCCAGAAAACCTGAACATAAAATATTGTTGTTTATACGATTATATCGATTACAAAAGTAGCATTCATGATTTTTAACTTAATGACCAAGTTAAAAATCAATCTATTATATACGCTTTTATGATCAGTTCGCAAAAACAGTTACCTACATCTACACTTACTCGTATGTATGTAATACAATGTAACATGCAATAAAGGATGTTCCGAATATTCGTATTTCGTATTCATTTTGGCGAATACTCGCCAGTTTTTTAAGTAGATATTCGTATTCGCCCTTTTCTCAATGAATACTCGAATACTAATCGAATGGTAAGTGACCAATGTAAATAGTAGATAAAATAGGTTTTCTACAAAAAGAAATACTTTTAAGAGTAAACATTCATTTGAAAATCAGTTACGTTTCTGATATTTTAGTTTAATTAGTAAGTAATGTATAGTTAAATTTAAAGTTATTATAGGTAGGTACTTAACTTTATATTAAACCAAAAAGGTACTTAGTGATTGAACTAAAAAAATATGTATAGCACTAACTTTAAATTTAACTACAAATTACATACTGTACTAATTTTGCAAGTGTGTGCGTAGTAGGTTAGGTACTATTCATATTCGTATTCATGAATAGTGGGGCACATTATTCGTATTTGCGAATAGGGATTAAATGTTATTCGAAACAACCCTACTATATATATACGAGTACATACGAAGAAGACTATATCAAACGAGTTTTCGTTGGCCCGTTTGTCTTAAAAACTGCTGTTATGCTTGATGGAAGCAAAACTTGAAACGGAACTGAAGAAAACTCACAAACGATCATATAGATACTGCTGCATGTAATAACTTATTTCCTCTTGACTTCTGATTGGGACAAACTTCTTACTGAACCGTGTGATTCAGTAAGAAGTGTGTCACAATTAATTAATAATTAATAAAATTATGTTACATTGACATCTACTTATTTGTTTGGACTAAGTGAAATCTGTAATTGGCTATACCTACCACTGTTGTTATTACCTAAATCAAATCTATACTGCAGATAAAACTGTAGATTTCTGTATATATAAATAAATAAAATGGAAATGCCACCGGCTTTACAAAAATCTGTATTATCTGTAATAAATAATTATACTTAACTCTAAATATTATAATAATTAACTTACACGTTTAACATTTCGGAGTAGGTAAATACAACACCACACTTAGGAACACGGCACTCTCTCAGTTAAACTGGCAATGCTGCAACGGACTTCTGGCTTCAAACAGCTAACCACGTGCAACAATACACTGGACGTTATAAGCGATATCGTATCGCCAAGCTATATAAAAACGACGAGTCATTTTACGTATAAAAGTTAATTAATTCTTCATAATCACCCACAACTACAGAAACTTACCAAAACGCCTTGCAATATGTCAGTAACGACAGATGAACATTTTTGTCAAGCCGATCCAAAAAATAATGTAGTTATCTATTTATATAAGTGCCGAAAATTCAAACTGAACAGTTCCCCCAACTTCGCCATATCTACATGAGGGCACTGAATATACATCGCGCCTAGGGGATTAAATCCGGATTATCCGAAATCCGAAAAATCCGGATTTTATTTGTTTTAGACAAAATTTCAAATTTGGATTTCAAAATGAAAATTCGGATTTTTCGAATATTATTGGTACACCTCGAAGTATGGGATTCCACGCGCTCTTATTGATATGCGTTACATGTCGGGTTCAAACCAAACTGCATTGTCGCGTGAAGTGAACGCGTGAGAGGTTGAGCAATAGAGCCTTTATTGCTCTCTATCGTTGCCTCAATTCGTTTTGTATTGAAGGCCACGTAGATCACGACGTATCAGCCTTCGAACATTTTTAGAGTTGTCGATGTGGCGATGCAGTAAGCGAAGATCTTTTTCGTCTGGATTCTCTCTTCCGTCTCTTTCCGTTTCCGTTCCGTTTGGACTCTTTGTCTTTATGTTGCGGTTTGTAGTAGTTACAGCCTACTTTGCCCCACCCTGGATAAAATCCTGACTACGCCCCTTGCCTTAGTCACCTACCGGTAGTAGAATAGGTTTCTAAATTCATCATCGTGTTCTCTCCATATCATCAGACTTCCGATTACCCAAAAATATCTCACCTTATTCTACGTAGCTCGGTTCCCAACTCTACTACATTCTCGTCATGCCTGGCAGTCCGTGAGTTATATGTTGCCGCCGATACGACTTTACTATACGACTATAGTCGCCGGTTTTGGCGGCCTAAACGAACCCGGCGATTCTTAAGCCCTATTTGTCCTACCGTGCCCGAAGCTGCAGCCATGGTTTGCTTCGTCATGGGAGGATTGTAGGCCCTTAAAACGCCGCGCTGACCATTGAGTTGGCGAGTCCAATCTTTTCTGGAGTTACTTAGACTAGCTTGCGCTAGCCGCTCAGGCAAGTCAGTATGTCGGGTTATCGCCGTCCGATATTCGGTATGTTGCCCATTTAGTACCACCTGGGGGACACGTGAGGATGATGTGAAGTAACTCATATGAACGCGGGCAACCTTGCCAACTGGACTATATTGTATTGTTTCAAGAAAACTTTCTAAATTTCGAATATGACATGACAATTCGTTAAAAAACCTCAGATCAAAGCAAAAGTACCTACATTCTAACATTGCGTGAACCGAAAATAGGCTCGAATGCACAACTACATGCACACAAATTCGACAGCTATAATTGAAGTCACATATTTTACACTTTTTTTTTTATACTTACGTGGGTCTTTTCTAAAAAAAATATAATCCTACAAAACGACTAAAACGAATTTTTGGCCCTGATTTTGGCGATTTTATGAAACACTTGAATATATTCATTTTTATATATGCCCTTTTAAAAAAATATAAAACTTAAATTTCTACATAATACGACATCATACCTAATGCTTTTTTAAAAGTGAGGGTGCGACATACTCGTAGTCTTTCAATTAAATATAAGTACATTAAAATATATTAAAAAGGTGGCTTTATTAACAGTTAATAATTCCTTGATAACTTATTAGTTGACTCTCAAACAAATAGCCGGAGGTGGATCACAAACTTTTCATTGTTTTTTGTTTATAGCATATTGTAAGATTGCGATTACAAAACCATGCTATTGTTTAGTCACAGCCGTTTTATTTTCCTTTTTCCTATTCATCTCTTTTGAATGTAGGCAGATATGTGTGATGAAAAGGTGAATTTTCATTCTCCGCCTGAACTTGACTTCGTTCCTGGCTTATAGACTGTCGGGTAGGTAGGTACATTTTTTTATACTTATTTTTTAATTCAATATAAATAGCGATAGGAATGTGAATGGGAACACACGCATATATACATGTGGTGTATACTCTCCACTGCTGCTATTTCTAACATCTAACCTTCATACTTTATTTTATTTATGACTTCTATATTTATGACTTATTTTATTTAGCTTCTATCCGCGGCTTCGCCTATGTGGACTAATTTGCCTTTAGAATTGTGGAAAAATCGCAGCAAGGGTATTTTCGAAGAAGAGGCGTGGAGTAGGTATAGCGAGGCATGCCTATATTTACGATAGTTGTCATTGGGCAGTGCACGCTGTAAGGCCACAGCCGTTGCGATAACTCGACATTACCTACCCCTCTCACACAGTCTGCCATAAAATTCACCTCATTCCCCACTTTATCCCTATTTCCACAATGTACGAAGGTACCTATCTTTCATCTCACGAAGGCGGTTTACGCTTAATAGTGGTTGTGCTCGTAGGTACATGTACATTGTTTTAGTGTGCGTAAACTTGAGAACGTTCAGTAGGGTTCCGAACGTCGCGGCATCCACAACGAGCACAACCACTAATAAGAATAACCGCCTTCGTGAGATAAGAGAACTATACAGTTGTGAAATATGCCAGAACCCATTCCCCTTAATTTTCGCAACCCTTTATGCAAATCCATTCCTAAGTCTCCAAAGGAATGGAAGTCTCCGAGCCGCATCGGGGCTCGTGGCAATGTTAGCCATTCTGGGCTAATAGTGGCATGTAACGCGAATTTCCATGGGCAACAGTATTAACTTACCACCGGGCTGACTATGCTCGTCTGATTTCTTTCGATAAAAATCTTGTAATTACGAGGCTACGTCAGTCGTTTTTCGGTCACACCGAGATATTGGAAACTCACAAATCTGACGGCTCACTTTCAGCCTAGTAATCATCTTCTCTTAATCTCGTATCCCTTCATATCCTCCTAGGATGTCTGGTAAACGTTGTTTTTCCTTGTCACTGTTTTGGGTTCACTACGGGAAACATACACAGTGGATCATGCAGAGACGTAACGTATCTCCGGGTATTGGTGTTTTATCTATAAACCGCCTAGTCTGTGACAGTAGTCATGTAATTATAGACTGCGTGTCGTTTGAGTCAAATGAATTCAGTGGTTGGATCGGGAATCTCATGCATTTGTTCTTATTTCAGCGAGTACTTAATTATTACTCAAGTACTTTCATAGCTCTCTCGGAGATCTTCCAAGGTAGAACAGGCCCGTTAATGGTTTTAAAAATATGTAAATTCTTCAACAAACTTCAAAATGCCTTCAAATCATAGTTTTAGCTGGGTTTTGAGTTCTTTAGCTTCTAAAAACTCATGATTTTTTCAAATTAACTCTATGTAATGTTAATAGTTATACTGTTTTATATGAGATATGTTTTAGTTGCCACCTGTAGTTGTAAACAGCAACTTCTCTGAAAGAAGTTTTTCGATATCAGGCCTTAACGTACTACTGCAGGGCACAGGCCTCCCCTTGCTATCACATTTCGGTCCACTGGCGTATTATTGTGAATTAATAATCCATCAGTGGACCAAGTACATATTGATGCACATGCACAAGATTCTCAGACACGCGTTGTCTCACGATGTTTTTCTTCACCGCCAAGCTAGAGGATAAGTATGCAAAATAAAATTCTGAAAAACGTTGATAACTATCAAAGAATTTTATTTCATTTCAGTTAATTAATTTTACATTGAAAAAGTTCAGGGAATTCATCGATTCCCGTCCCCTGGAATCCTATAGCAGAGGCATCAATCAACTTCCGTTAAAATGGTGAAAGAGCATTGACAATAATGGACAATACTTCGATTAACTATTTATTATAATTTTCGTAAAAAAAAAATATTTGAATTTTTCCATATAAATCGGCATTTAAAAACTGGACGACAAACCTTCAGGTGTTCAAATTGCCTTGAAACTAACTTCACTATAATTAATAAATTCGCTAGCATATGAATGGCTATATGAAAAAAAGGAAATCGGGAAATTAAATTAAATTTATCCCGATTATTATTTTAACTTATAATTCTATTTGTATTTTTGAAATAATACAACTAATACTTTATGGTTCAGAGGTAGTGGTAGGGAAACGTTCTCCTTTTGCGAGACCGCCAGCTTTATAATCTTCAACTGAGAATTAGGGAATATGTACCCCACCCCATGCAAGATCATTTTCATCTTGCAATTCTTGCATAAGGTGCATGTTCCCCTTCATGAACATTAATATATTATAGTTTTGATCAGAGAGGAATGATCGTTTAACCCGCAAAATATCTTTTCCCGTGAAAAAAAGACATTCCACTGCAGCACTAGAGGGAATAGTTAGAATAGAAAAGATATATATATTTATATAGATATTATAAAGACTGATTCACGTAGGAAGGCAGCATCTGTAAACATCTGTTATTCACATTGGATAATACTGGAACAGGACCATCATAATTACCATGAGCTTCTTTTGACTCTGTTTACGTTTGGGACATGTTTTGCTGTCTCCTGGGTTCAACCATTGTGACGAACTTTTACGATTATCATACAGGATCCACTTCTCATCACAAGTGACAATACTATTCAGAATCTCTTCATTTTTGTGCCGGTTCAGCAAAGGCAAGCTTCGACGCGATGACAACTGACTTTCATTAAAGCTCATACGATACTTTCTGAGCTTCTTCACTTCCCGATTTGACGCAAATGAATCAAATATGCTTTGTCACTTATGGCGAAGGCTGCTGCTGACTCGGACATGCTTTGAGGTAAATCCGCTTCTTCCACTATTGCTTTCAATTCGTCATTATCGACTTTAGTCTCCGGTTGTCCACGGAGTTTGTTCTTGAGGTCGAAATTTCCAGAACGGATACGATCAAACCACAAACGCACCGTGCGTTAGTTTGCGGTATTTGGTCGATACATATCATTGACATTGCTTGCTTTGCTGTCACGATAGAACTCATATTAAAAAAATAACGCGAATTTTTAACTTTTCATGGTCGCAAACATAACGACATCTAAGCAAAAAGTTGTTTGACGGAAAAACAAATGAATAACTGATTTTAAAAAAGAATCTCAAACAACGTTAAATTGGCCACTATGAACAAATAGCGATTTCATAGGTAAGGGCCCTAATCTATATTAAAAAAAAAAACGAGTGAAATATCAGTCGGTAAAGAGAATCGATTATAAACAAAATCACGGAACGTTAGGTTAGAAAATCAGTCCACATTTCATACCGACAATTAGGTGCTTTTACTCCCAATAACGTCACATATTGTAGCACGGCATAACTGACGAACCACGATAATAGAAACTTTCTACCATTCCGTAAAATGTAGTTGATAAAGATAATTAAAGAAACATCAAATTGATTGACAGATTGATTACGGTTTTTATTTATAGCGTGAATCATCTGTAGGCTGTGCTTCAACACTATACTTAACGTAGTTGGGCACGGGAAGAGGGTGGAGGAAAACTAGACATTTTGATGGCGTTATTCCATCAGCGCTTATTTATAATATACAAAATAAACAAACTTGTTGAATAATGCTTAAATATCTCGTGTATCACAAACGCGCCAATAATACGCCTAGTAGGAAAAATGAAATTTAAAAAAAAGTTAAAAAAACAACATGAAATCGGTTATGTTGCTTTTTACTATCAATTTTTGATGTATGTGTACAAGTATGAATTCGAGGAAAATAAAGGAATATTCAAGGGTTTTTTTTATTATTATAATATATTCTACATCGCAGTACTCGTCATGAACAAACATTACTTATGTTACTTTCGATATAGTACTTCTACTCGAATCAATTTTTGTTCGATTCGCCCACTTGTATATAATGAGAGCACGTTTACTTCGTACATGTCACAAACAAAAAAATATTCTCTAAAATAGATATCCAATCGATTTAAATAAAATATACTAGCTAAAGAAACACCATAGGTTCTCTGCAAGATAGCGAGTAGTGCGTAACATCTAACTGTACAGACACGTAACGTAACACGTAACGTAGGGAACGTTGCGTTATCCACATGATATTTTATTACAATTTATTTGCTTACAGATGCGTATAAACGATATTCTCACTGCATATCGTAAAATCGGTGAAAAAGACGCGATAAAAACCTAAAATCAACATACTGAAAATCTAAAAACATATTATAATAGATTTCAAATGTCTATACATAAGGTGTCGGGCACACGGTGCACGCGGGGCGCGGCGACAAAGAACTCGAAAGGATCGCAAGAAAGCACTCATACGAGTGTCGCAGTCGCAGTGAGTCACGCCACTATACATGGCAAAGTTATTTCTTAAAAATTGACATATGCACGTACTGTTAACTATGGTTTTATCGATTGGTTGCGGATCGCATTGGTCGGTTCGATCGCAGTCACGATTCTGTCGCGCAAGTCTTTCATGTGCACTAGACATAAGCCTTTTTTTATGTGTATAAATGTATGTGTATAAATGTATATGTGTATATATTTACATATGTATATATGTGTATATATTTACATATGTATATATGTGTATATATGTCTTTGTACACACGAGAGCAAACTTTAAATATGACAGAAGCTGACTCCTGTATAGTTTTATGGTCGCGTTGTCGCAGTGTAGGCTTTTACCCAAAGATCCGATTCATTCCGCCAATTCGATATTTTTGAAAGTTTTCGATCTTTAACCAATGGCCGCGCGTGTATCGTGGCAGTGGGAAGGGATAAATGCGCGGCCATTAGAGATCGGAAGCGATCAAATATCATAAGATGGGATCCTGGGGGTAAAAAAAACCTACACCGCGACTACGCAACCGATTCATGAAACTATACAAAAGTCTGTCATACGTAAAGATGACTCTCGTCACACAGTCGCAGTCGGACACGATTCTACACATACGTAAACCATATTGTAATCGAATAGAATATGTAATAGCATTGTATATATAGAATAGTAACCACGATTCTATGACTTTATCGATCAGTTACGATCCTATTCTAAATCCTGCGTGTTAGCGACAAACGGTGCAACACTTGATAACTTGGATATCACGTGACCCCGTGCGCCCTACGCCTAAATGTGTCACGCGGAGCCCTGAGGGCGGGCGCGCGTGACGTCACACCGCATAGACTAGACGTGTCGCGGCCCTACTGCATAAGATACACCTCGTATCCGACCTAACATTACATTCATGTATATACTATTTATATATACGTAGTGACGATGCACGACAACGTCCACATACGAGTTCGCTCCGTAGCGCACGAGTACTTGTTTTGCGTCATGTATTCGTACTCATAACTACACAATCAATGAATCAGTGCCCCTTAGTGTTTCTATCGACTACAAGCGTAGTCTAGCCAATAAAACATGGTATAACAACAAAACGGTAAAGTCAAAAATCTTGCACTCTGCAAAAAATGTTGAAGACGTATATTTCAATGACTCAACACTGATTAATTATAGTCAAGACAAAATGAACTTGAACTTGACATAAAACTGGACGCGAAACACGTCAAATCAACTATAGAAAAGCTGAGGAAAATATGTTGCATAAAAAATGTTGCCATGTGAAGAATATTAATTTCACTGTTATGCCATATTTCATTTCCCAGAGTACTACCATGTTCACTTGTACAGTTTTTTTTTACGAATATTTCTCTGTACAGAAGTTTAGTATATTTTCTCATTTCTAAACATTACTGTCGCATTTAAGTGTTATTTCTGTGTGAAGATTTTAAGTTTCTCAATACGACCGCTAGATTACTTAATTCTTTATACAGAGGCTCCACTGTAAGTTTTTCTTTTGTAAACCCAACTATTGATTTGCGTATTTTTTTTTCTCTATAGAGAATCAAGCAGTGCATGCCTCTAGTGGACACATTGGGAAAACTTAAAAATTCATAAGAGCAGTGACATTTCAAAAATAAAATATAATTGTTCAAGAGCGGCACAATCACCGTAATTCAGATATTGTGTGTAGTATGTAATATCGTAAATCTGATCTAAACACGTATAATTAAAGGAAGTTCGCTATTTATTTCTAATTAATGTTACGAGATGTCTGAAAAGGCGGGTAGTTCAGAGGTGCGAGCAATTTAATTAACTACCCACATTTCATCTTCATAGTTGGTAACGCTGCGACACTAGACTCTACACACTATGTATTTAGAACCCGATTTACAATATGAAATGTGTACAAAATGTGGAAGTATAAAGTTATATGCGAGAGTATCTGCTGGAGAGGACCTCATTGACAATTCTAGTTACGGCTTTAGTGAAATCATATAAAAAAAATATTATTTTTTTATTACTTTATCTTAAAAATCAGATACTTTTATTTCAATTGAATCTTAAAACAATGAAATTTTGTTGATAAATCTTACCTAAAGTCAATAAGTTTATATCGAGTATAAGGTCCCTTTGCTTGGATAACGCCTCAGTTATTGTGTATTGATACTGCACACTCGTTTGCGTAGTGATTCGTAACGTCAAATATCGATGCTGAAAATTTAAATTAATCTGAGAGGCAAATTACTACTCTTCAAGACAAGTAGGATACGATTATTTATAGAAAATTGTCAGTAAATTTACTGACTATCGTATATATAATACGTTTGTATTATATATACGTATATATATATATATGTATGTATATATATAATCGTTTGTATAAAATTCTTTGTAACTATTAATGTCTCAACTCCTGAAAAGAGGTGATTAGTAGCTTAGGTCAATTGATTCAATATTCTGCCCTTCTAAGAAGCATTAGTAACATTTTTAAGGAAAGCAAAGTAATCGAAGAGAATAAACAATGGTTATTCTTTTTGTGTTATTCTAGAGTTTCGACCTTGATTTTAAATTACACTATTTTTTTGCATTGTTCTTGAATTACATCTGGGCTTAAAGGACAGAATTGTACCCATGTAGACTAGATTTACAATACAAAAAGGGGCAGTACTGACTTCACGTAGCTGTGAGTATAAATACACGCTTATACTCCGTGCCGTTTAGCATGGCAATAGTGGTCGTTGCTTCGACTTTCACCCCGTACTAATGTACTCATGTTTACGATAGCGACACTTGCCAATGTTCCCCGTAATGAGCGAAAATAGCTATCTCTAGCGTATTGTGGTAACAGCCACGTTCGTTGAACGTGACGTGTCGAAATTAGTAGGGAGGTGTAAATGCTCGCTATTGCCATGCTAAATGGCACAAACTATAGACTCGCGCTTATTACGTCTATAATTCACTTTCCGTTCAGACGAAAACCTTAGCGAGTCCGTCGGCGCCAGCGCTCGCTATATACGGCCGCAGCGGATGGAACGCTACATCCAAGATGCTCTCCTCAAACTTCTTGCGGTGCGCAGTAATCTCCTGCACACAAGTCTTCGTATCCAGGTTCCAGAGGCGAACAGAGCAGTCATGTGAGCCAGAGAGGAGGAAGAGGCCATTGGGGTCTAGTGCAAGGCCTGTAACCGCGTCAAGGTGTGCGACCATAGCGTGGGCGCATCGGCCGGAGACGGCGTCCCAGAAACGGATGTGGCGGTCCTCGTGTGCGGTCACTACTAAAGGTAGTGTTGGGTGCGAGCGCACGCGGTTGGCGGGGCTGTCGCACGGCACGCGGAGTACCGGCTGATAAACGATACATATGGTTATTTTTTGAGATAAAATTAAAAGAGCAGTAAAAAATAGTGAATGAGCAGCAAATCGTTTGTAGCAAAAAATGTTATACTGCGTCATTTTGGCCGATATATCCAATAAAAACCACATAAACACCAAATTAACGCTTTAACGCTTCTAATATAAGCTCCAATTTTCATTATGGTAACAAGGCCTTAAAGTACTGGGGAAATGAGATATCTGTCTTACAATTATGTATCTTAAAAACGTATAAGTAAGAGACGATAAATAAACGTATAATAATCACCGGCCGAAGCAGTCAGCCAAAGTACAGGGACCTAGGTGGTGCATCCTGCGGAGGGATATGCTTGAGCGGACTTTTTTATCCAAGGTGTCTCATTTGGTCTGACACCATGGGAGCACTCCAAAGGGGTACATAAGAGCGAGCATGACCCAGCCGTTCTAGGCTCGGATCATATTAAGAGCAGATTTTTACTATTGAGTTTTTTTATTTACTAAGCACCATTTTTATAATAGATATACTCCATCAATCTGGGAAACAAAATGTTTATTTGTGGTAACTGTAGGTTATAGTCAATAAGTTGTCATACATTACAATTGTGTTGGTGGTCAAGTCAGGTTTCATACAAAAGCGCCCATCATTATTTATAGACGGGATAGACTCTTCCCGCACTAGACGACCACTACCAACGATTGAATCGTGGTCGCAACCTTGGTCAACTAAGGCGCAAGTAGTTGTAGTAACTACACAGTTTGGCGGCAACGACTGCTGGTGTGTCTGATCGTGCGGGCAGTTGACTGTTGCGGCCGTTGAGTTTCTATAGTTTAGCTGGACGGTGTAACCATTGATCGTTGGTCGTAACCAGCTAGTGCGCGAAGACCCTTAGGTTTACCTTCCATTCCAATTCAATTTGCCGAAAATAAAACCAAATCAATGAAATATTTCAACACTTAAATCTAGGCTAGCTTGCGGTCTCAATAAATCCAATTATGGATATGTAAACATATGGTGTTATCCCCTCCCTATTATCCCCTCACTATTTAATTTTTAACACGGTGCAAGTCACCTCAGTTTTGGAAAAACTGAATTGGAACGGGAATACATCGTCTGGTGACAATAAAGAAATAGCCGCCAGGCAACGCGGGGCTTCATCCACTTACTAATGACGTTCTTAGTCATTTAAAATTATTTACTTCAGTTTTTTTTTAAACGTAAGTTGTTTCGTTGATCATGATTTGCTATTCATTTAATATTTCTTCCTGTTGCTTTAAATACAAGCCTGTTTTTATTTTTTCACAGGCTTTTAAAATTGATTTTAAGTATAAATAACGACTTGGTGGTGTGGTGTTAGCCAGCTTCAGAAAAGCACGATCTCTCATCCCGTGAGTGTCATAAAAGGGCGATTAAGGGATAACAAAGCGGCTACCACAAGCCTTGAGGAACTACAAGCACCTGTAAAATGAACTGGATAATCCACTGGACATAGTGGACAGTGTCGTAAGGTTCCACCCATGCACCCCTCGTGTACAAGACAATGTGTATAGGGTCCATGTCCAACAGTGTCTCTCTGGTCTCTGTCCACACTTGTACCACACACTCGCTCAAAATCACGGCCTAACACTATTCATGTATAGCAAACGCACCTGCCAAGTCTCCAGGTCGTTTAAAAGAGCGCGCCGTCTCGGTACGCGACGGTAGCTTGCGTCACGCTTGCAGAGAGCACACCACACCCTGACACTATTACTATATAACAAACCCAGCGGTGAAGTCTTAAGGTCGTATATACGCGTGCCGCTCGCTGCGGACGCAATAGAGACAATGCCATGACACCATCAATGTAAAACAAACCAACCTGTGAAATATCGATGTCGTATATGAGCAGCGTGTGGTTTCGGTACACGACCGTAGCAAGCGCCGCGCTCGCAGACAGACCACACCACGTGCGTGTGTTCGCGCAACACCACGCCCTCACACTATAAATGTAAAGCAAACCAACCTGTGAAGTATCATGTCGTATATATAAGCAGCGTGCCGTCTTGGTGGACAACGGTAGCTCGCGTCGCACTCGCAGAGATCACATCGCGTCCATGTTACTCGCGCAACACCACGCCCTGAGACTATGAATGTAAAACAACCTGTGAAGTCTCATGTCGTATATAAGCAGCGTGCCGTCTAGGTACACGACGATCCTCGATAGAAATAACCCTCCCCATTGCCGTCGTCGTCCTCGGTACGTCTTAGACGACCCCGAAGACCCAATTACTGCTGCCAATGCGGTTCTTACACTACACTCACAGATTTCACATATACACCGTTCCCGTCGGCGGAGAAGAGGTCGTCACCCTCGTTACACCGTCAACACACCGGCCTTCAGCCAACACTTTTACCAGGTATCAGTACGTACCTGGGCGCTTCTCACCGACTCGCGATCCCGCGGTACCCTCCCAAAGAAACGCCCTAAGCCGAGGTCCGTTCCTTCCGTCGGTCTACCGGCGGGGGAGCCCTTAGGCTCGTTGCTGCACACACTCTTTGCTCCTGGCTGAGTGCCTTCTGCGCTCGCCCTAAACCATACATGTACGGTGACTCTTGAAAGGCCATTAGGGCCACAATAATTTAACCATTCCGAAAAAAAAAGGTAAACGACGGTAGCACGCGCCGCGCTCGCAGAGACCACATCATACCCGTGTGGTTGCGCTACACCACGCCCTGACACTATCAATGCACAATAAACCCACCTGGGAAGTTTCGAGGTCGTATATAAGCAGTGTGCCGTCTGTATAGACGACGGCGGCGCGCGTGGCCGCGTCCGCGAAGTCCGCCGCGGCAGGATCGGCGGTCGTGGGCAGGTCGTCGGCGCGCAGTGTGGCTAGAAGCGGGCGCGGCGCACGCGGCGCCCAGAGCCGCACCGTGCCGTCCGAAGACGCGGACAGTAGTCGCGTGCCGCCTGCCGCAGACGCGCCCGCTGCAGACGTGGAGAGGGACCATACCGCATCCGTGTGCTCGCGCAAGACCACGCCCTGACAATTAACATAGTTCACTAGGTTTACAACTAGCTGTTTTTACCTAATTATTAAATAAAACTAGAATACGCTTTTTATAGAATAGACCAAACAAGCTGTTATTATCAGCATTTAATCCACTCAACATAAAGACACTCGATATCACTAGCCTCCACTATAGCACTCACTTTATGTAGACATTCCACAAATAAAGGTAAATTATCGGCACATTCTGTAGGCATATAAATGAACATAATGAATATATAAAACATGCCGCCGCATTACTTTTCGAATAACTTCCGATTGGATCTACGTTGGGGAACAGGATTTTTCTCCACAACAGGGCAACTCCTCCGTATGATCTTCCTTTCAAGGTTTCCACTTGCTGTGTCGATCGCCGAGATTCCAATATTCAGTCAGGATGAATATTGCTTAGAATGACAATGTCGTCGGGGAGAAGCCACAGCTCTTGAAGTGCAATTATATCATATGTGCCACATAGATCCTTTATGTATACTGTATAGGCAACATTGTTTAACTGACTTGCAGTTAAATGTAACCATTTTCACTCCAGTATGTCCGAGATGAATGGACATTTTAACATAAAATAGGAATGTTACATCATAATTTATTATTTATTAAGAGTATGATTTTATTATTTTATGGAAATAGAATGTTTCCTGTAATATTTATATATTTGTTTGTTGTATTTACAAATGTGCAATTTAAATATTACGTAATTCTTCATTTTGTGAAGATATAAGTAAATATGAATATTGTGTTATGGTTATAATTATGTACATTTGTATATAAAATACGAAGAAACTTTTTCCCCGACCTTATATTATAGGGTACATTTCTTCCTGGGAAAATAACAGTTACTGTGGAATAAACGAATATCATTGTGGGGTGTAGGCTAGTCTTATAAATATGTACATATATTTATTTACTCCTTATAAATCATACTCAAAATCAGTTTCTGTAGCTAGACTGGCTGGGTAGGTCTTGTAAAATACGATCAATGTATCATTGATTCGGGCCACAGTTTGACGACGACGACTTTAAAATCTGAGCTAACGCCGCAAGAGGACTCACCTGCACGGCGGGGTCGTACGGGTCATACGGATCTGCGGTGGGCGGCGGCAGGTTCCACACACAGATGGTGCCGTCGAGCCCTCCGGAGAAGCATTCTTCGGAACGCGGCGCGCCCATCGCGAGGCAAAGCACGGGCGCGCTGTGCGCTCGGAAAGTGTATAGGGGCTCCACGTCGAGTCCGGCGGACTTCTTCGCAGGCACCGTGCGTTGAAGGTTCCACAGCTTAAGAGTGTGATCTTCCGATGCGGTCACTAGTGCCGCCTCCGTTGGGTGGAACGCCAGTGCTCGCACCTGAATAAATGTTATGGCTTGTATTTAAACGAGCAACAAAAAAGTATATAGCTCTTTCATGTCAAGAAGACGGGTTACGCTTAACAGTGGTTGTGTTCGTACATGTACATTGTTTTAGTGTGCATAAACTTGAGAACGCTCAGTTGGGTTCCCGAACGATATGACGCACACTATGGTTCATTCGCGTTTAGAAAATAGTGAGTCATTGATGCACATGCAGAGTAAAAGTGTAGTCACAGTCAATTTAAAATGTTATACAAAATTTAGATATTATTAAACATAATAATTATTTGAAAAATAATACATACATATTATTAGTCAGAATCCTTAGAACTGTCATTGGTGTGTATAATAAAAGGATTTTGCTTTGCAAGTTCAATTACATCATCCAATTGCCACATATATTGTTCTTCTTTTATTACATGGCTACATCATTTCTTCCATGTATTAGCGTCTATTGATCTTATTGCTTCATAAAATAGTTTTAACATCATTTAATTTAAATGTATTGTTAGTTGTATCAATATAATTTTTAAGCAGATCTCCTGAAGCTATCTCTTTGCCTCAAACTCGACTCTGGACGATAGAGGTGCTTCACCACCATCTATCACGCGGTACACAAGCTCCATGCCGGAAATCTGTTTCACCCAGCGTGAAGTCCGGCGAGCTCTAGCATCTCTTGATATCCGAAAGTCGAGTGGGCCAGATGGTATTCCTGTAGTGGTGGTCAGTGCGAGACTCTTTAGGCTCTCACACGGCACAAAAATCTTCCCGTCAGCATAGAAGGTAGCTTATCTTCACCCTTTGCTTACAAAGGGTGATCGCACCGTACCGGCCAACTACAGGCCAATAGGAATCACCTCCCTCCTCTCCAAGGTGATGGATTGTGTCATAAACACACAGCGTTTCCTCGATAAGGAGGTGTCTCGTACTGTTCGGTTCAAAAATCGTTTTATACCGCGAACCCGTAGGTTGTGGAACGAATGTTTCCATTAAGCAAAAATATGGGGTTCTACAAGAAAGCTGTGAATAGGATTTTGCAAGGCCGGCGGCGCACCCGCATACTCCCGCATATGGTCTTGCAGGTGTCCATGGGCGACGGTAACACTTACCGTCACGCGGAACCGCTTGCTCGTCCGCCTACTTCACTATAAAAAAAAATTTAATCAATTATATTTTTTCTTAAAAATAACATTCACCTAAACGAGTTTTCGTACGATTAGGGCTCTATTCATTTTTCCCTCAAGTGCCAGTATTAAAATCCTGGGATGGGTATATTCATAATAACATTTCGTGGAATGTTTAGACACCCGAATTTTCATCACTAGTGACGATTCACTATTTTCTAAGCGCGGACGGACTTTAAAACAATGTAGATGTACGAGCACAACCACTACTAAGCGGAACCTGGTTTCGTGAGATTAAAGAACTATATACTAAATGAGCAGCAAACTTTGGAAGTATCTATTTTGTATAAGAAGCAGTTTGGTAAGTAGATACTGTCGCTCATGGATGTCCATGAGCGACAGTACCTACTTACCAAAAGCGGCACATGCCAACTTCAATCCAGAATAATAAATGTTGGCACTCCTCCGTGTGCACTACTGCCTACCTTTGAAGATGTAGGAATGAATCTAGATAAAGAAAAGTTTGGGAATGACAAGAATTAAATAAAATAGGTACATCTCGTGGGGCGTACGGGAGACTACTAGCGAGTAGTGGGTGACCGCCACTACTGGTATAGTGACGCTATACCGCAAATTGCTGACAGTCTAAAACACCGTGCCCAAATAACTGAAACAATAATAAGGGCTTTTCTCACCACCTCCTGATAAAGTATCTGTTAACAATCTAATAGACAAATTATCTGCTAATTAAATCTATTTTATTTCGGAAGCAGACAGTATTTACAACATAATATCGATTAGAAAGAATTAAAATATCCCAGTGCAGTAAAATTTAGTTAAACGATTAGTGAAAAAATCTAGCTGATACACTTTCTGATAAAGTATAACTGATTTTTTGATACCTCCTGATACTTTATCAGGTGGTGAGGAAGGCCCTAAGTGTTACAATAAAGGCTCGCGCATATTACGGCGGGCCGCATCGCAAAGCATAACATTGCAAAAATCCCCCTGAATTTGGCGGGGGCCGCATCGTACCACAGGGCAGCGCAGCCGTATTTATGCGCTGCGGCGCTGCCCGCCTCAATGTACGTCTTACGAAAGGACCCCTCGTTGGCGTTGTCCACATCGTAGGATTCGGGCTCAATGGCGCCAGTCAGCTGCGCCAGCTCACCCAGGGGCGGCGGCACCTAGTCCGCCTCGCCCGCCGACTGCATACTACCGCCGGGGAATTGCCCCCACCGGTGGGGATTGCCGGTGGGGATAACGGTACCGAACCAACAAAAAAATAATGAACTCACTCCGTCGAAGTGCGAGCGCAGCGTGTACTTGGCGTTCCACGTCTTTCGGAAGGACTCCTTATTGGCGTTGCCCACGTCATAGGACTCGGGCTCGTTGCTGACGGTGAGTTGTGCCAACTCGCCCAGAGCTAGCGGTACTTCGTCCGCCTCGCCCGCGCCGGCCGCCCCACCCGCGCCAGTCGCCGTCTGCGCGCTACCACCGGGGAATTTGCCTGAGAAACATGACACAATATTTCTGTAGCTAAAACAAAATTTTTTTTAACTTTTTCGTTGGAAATCAAGAAATAAAGGTCGAGTTTTCCTCTCATTTTGTAATTTTTGTGGTTGAATAGTGATATGTATAAAGTTAAAACTGCGTCGCGTTTGTACGAAATGTTTGACAATCAAATAAAAACATAACAGCGTTTTTCGTGTGCTGCCAAAGTATCCAACTGTTATCCTCCGTAAACCAACTTACACTTAACGACTTCTAAATTACTTTGACAAAGAAAATATTTGACAGAAATTGCTGCTTCTACAGCTGCTTGCCTTCTGTTTTGGAAAAAGTCAAACAAAGACTCCCACGAAGCAGAATGATCCTTCATCATGGCAATGGCGCAACTTATTCCGCCAAACAAACGAAGCGATTTTTAAGTACTGTAAATGGGTCATCCGCCATATAGTTTGACCTGGCACCTTGTGATTTTTATTTATTCTCTAAAATTAAGGATAAACTCAGAATGCAAAAACAATTCATGAATGCAGATGCAGGAACGGCCTTCCAAACGGCTGTTGAAGAGGTGCATAAAGATGGAGGGGCTAAATGCTTCACAGAATGGTTTCATCGCATGAAAATTTGTATCAATTGTCGCGGAGAATACTTCGATAAGCAATAAAACAATTTCGATCTTTATATCTAATTTCATTTTTAACATTCTAAGCCGAGCTAGGAAGGGACCCCTAAAGTTATTTAATATGTATATACATAGTGAAATCCCCTGTGTCGATAAGATTAGTTTATATTGGTGTAAGTGCTGTCTTAATTGGTTTCACTGTGGACTGTTTCACTGTATTGATAAATAAAATAAAATCACAGAAATTACAATTCAGTAAAAACATTTTGTTCGTAATTATAACACAATAAATCACGGGTAACGTACAGGTTGGAGCAACTGGACAGGAAGTTGAAACACAAGTATCAATTTGCAATGAATTTTTGAAGGATTTATTTATGTGTTAATTATAAGTGATTTACATAAACTAGTGCAAGTTGTGTAACTCACCAACTGGATACTCGTCGCCTTGGCCACCGGCCTCTGACTCACTCTCGGTGAGTAAATTCAACTCATTGAGGACCTCCTCGGCTTCATGATCGACCTCCTCGCCTATTACGTAAAAAGTTATAAATAATCATTAATATCAATGGTAATTGCGCCTTGTGTACACTACTCTACAGCGAAGTTTCCCAACAGGGGCAGTAGTGAGGTTATTGAAATGATCCATTGAGGTCCACTGAGAGTGTAAAAATGATTCAAGGGTGAGGACGGAAACTTCGTATGTACAATAATAACAATAACGCCACACAATGGCCCACACTAGGAATGGGTCCAGAGGCACACCGAAACCCAAACCAACATGTCTTTTTTAAACAAATTCATGTCCAACACGGGGTCACTACCAGCTACGCAAGTCGATCGTGGTAACAATGAAAAATATTTAGTCTACAATTCCTGTTGTACCCACCACCGGGGATTGTACGTCGGGACAACGGTACCAAACCCTGGCGATATACGACAAAATTTCGAAGTGGTGATTGATTAAGCAAATAAGAAATAAACACCACGGATCACGTTAATAAACCAGGTCACAACAGAATAATTGAAATTGAATTAAAGTACTTAATAATTTTAGAGATTATTTAGAGTTTTTTGATAATTTGCCATTCTTATGCTGCGTTTCATTAGTAGAATAGTAGAAGCGTTGTTTATTTAGTAGAAACGCTATTTTGTTTCGAGGTCGACAATGTTACCTAACTCCATCTAACTACCAGTTAACTTAAACCATACTAACACCAGCTACTGTGTGGATACATACGCTTGAACCTTACATGTATCTCTCTGTATAACCCAAAGGTTAGCTGGTAGACTATGACTTAAGGCATTAAGCTCGCCTTTAATACGATAATGGTCAATAAAGTTTGTTAAAAAGAATACCCTGTTTGGTAGAAGTGTGATGTTGTTTGGAGTCAAGGTCGTCAATATCATCCATATCCATCTCCTGGTTGGCGAGGAACTCGAAGTTGGCAAAAACTGCAGCTGTCTCCTGAACCGACAACCCTTCTTCATTGTAGCCCGCCGCTGGACCGCCTTTGCGGGGCTCTTTGGCACCTAAGTTGATAAAATGTTACTCTAGCTGATATTATAATTAATATTTTCTCATTTTGCTATCTGAAGATTCTCGAATATGCTTCTGTTAATCTAATTGTTATTTTCGAACATCACTAAAACAGTTTGATGATAAATTAGAAAATAATAAAAATAATTAATAAATCAATAACACACTTAGTTGTTGTCACAATCGAATAAAAACTCTTACAGCAAAGTTATAGACAGTCGAGTCGACAAACGCCCTTATTGACACGTTTTTACTACACAATTTTTTTTCTTTTATGAGCTGTGTGCTCATACGAGTTCACAATATATGAGCTGATATAAGTAAAAATGTTAAGTACAAATCACACTACTATTTCAGAAATACAGTGAAAAGTCAACTTTAATTGTATTAAATTGACAATAAATTACGGATGAAAATTTCCGCTTACCGTAATCATACTTGCGGACCATAGAATTCATAGAGTAGTCGCATCTGCCACTCTGCTGTTTGTCGTAGCTTCTATAGTTGGGGTCCTCAGATTGCTCCTCCCCGCTGAGTCCGAGTAAAGCGCGAACCCGGCTCGAGCGTACATCGAGAATTGTATCTGTATAGCCTATTTCCTGTATGGGAAAACTAATATGTCTATGTTTGCTTATTTTATGTGATAATGTGATGTAAGTCTATGATGTGATATAAAACAATTATTATAGAACTCACAATCACACATTTTATATCACAATATCTGAACAAAGGGTTTTTATGTTTCAAATCAGCTATAAACAAATGCATACAAATAGACTTTTGATTACCTTTAATTTCTACTCGATTCGGCGCGGGTTACAGGGCCGTGGTCACGAGTTGACTGAAGAGGTGGGTAATCCATGAGCTGCGAGCAGTTTTATCAACAACCTACATTCGATCTTCACATTCACAAAAGGTAAACAAAAGCCTTTATTTGTTCGCGTTTACACCTGATTTGCAATATGAAATGTGTACAAAACGCGAAAGTCTAATAAGTTCTAAGGGACTTATTGATTTCGAGTAAGATTTTATAATTCAAAATTTTTGTTGTTTCAAGATTCTGTTTAAATAGAAACGTGATCTTTCCATCTACTTTTTAAATAAAGCAATAAAAAATATTTTTTTAAAGATTTCACTATATTTCCAAAATCCAGGAAAATAGAATCGACAATAAGGTTGACACAATCAAAGCCCATAACAACTGTTTTAATCATCTACTAAACAGAATGGTTGTAAGCTTGATTTTACCTGTGAATCCTACAATGGCAATGTTGATAGTTGTCAAATAGACTGTTGTGAACAGCCCGAAATAATAGTGATAGTGAAGTGTGATTTGTGCAATGTGTCCAAGTGAATAATTAGTGATTACGTGTGTAGGATATGTTTATATTATTGTCCTTAATTAAGTATGTATAGGGTAAGTATGTGAATAAAGATGTTGAGATAGGGGCGTTATAGATGGAGCCTAGGTACACTGACCAATAAAAATAACACACTACACTATAGAAGTGAGGGGCCTACGTGACCTAACGCACGTGAGAATTAGGTGGCGTAAGCACACAGGACAAGTCACGAGGCACTAGAACGAGAGGTATACTCGTATATGAGCGCTTCCAACGCGGAGGATCGAAATAGTATAGTGCATGTCACGTGGGATTTAGAGTGACTTGTCCGGCCCAAAAACTCGGGTAGTGTGTTATTGGTCGAAAGGGGCGACACGCTCGACTATAACGCCTCTAGATGTGTAACACGATTTCTAAATATAAGGGCCAATTTGGGCCAATAATACAGTCGTCCTACAGTGGCCATTAAGAGTTTCCATCCTAAGGAGAACCCTCCAGACCTACAGTTGCGTCCGGACGCGACCCACTTTTCTTTTTCGGAATGGCTAAATTCTTGTGGCCCTAATGGCCTTTCAAGAGTCATTTCAAGAGTTCACATGTGGTTTAGGGCGAGCGCAGAAAGCGCTCAGCCAAGAGCAACGAGACTAAGGGCTCCCCCACGGGAGACCGGCGGAAGGAACGGACCTCGGGTTAGGGCGTTGCTTTGGAAGGGTACCATGGGATCGCAAGTCGGTGAGAAGACGCGACCCACCTTAAATATACTATATTATAGGATCGGCCGATTCGCCCTGACCGCCGGGTTTCGTTGCGTTGTAAACATAGACATAATAATCTTTCACAGCTGATTATTCCACGCGAGCGAAGCCGCAGGTGTAGAAGCTATGTGTAATAAAAGATGACATTCAATTGTGTTGTTATCCCCGACATAGTTGAACTGCAGATGTTAGTGCCTTAGATAGATATTAGATAGACTTAGCATGTTAGAGCCTTTCAGACCCTCATCTAAGTGCACTTATTTAATTTACGTATGCCCTTTTCACATTATGCATAGTTTAAGACTACAAAATCATCCTCGAATTTTCAATGAGAAATGTTTAAATAAAATTGTTGCTGTAGTAGTTTATATCATCATCAAATGGCTCTGCCTAATTTGGATAAGAAATGTGAATATTCTATGGATATATAATACAATATGAATACTTGAATCACATGTAAGGCACGCCATTGTAAATCACCGACAAATATTTAAATTATGTAACATTTTAATTTGAATAAGCTGCCTGTGTTAACGTCAGTGAAGAACTCGACTATAGCCATGAAAATTCAATAAAGAAACAAATTGAAATATCCGTTATCTGCCACAGGTGACTGAAACTGCAGGAGTAATTATGAAATCTGTGTCAAATACCTGCAGATACTGTTTGATGAGCAGCCGGCCCTGCTTCCACTGAGCACGCTCCGCCGGCTCGGCCTCTACTGGGGGCTCCTCAGGCGGAGGGCGTACGTCTCCCTGCTGTAACTCCACGCCATACTTGAGCTTGTGGAACTTTGCTCGCTCTTGCTTCAACGCATATTCGAGCATTTTAATCCGCCTCACGAGGTCGTTCTTTAGATTCTCTTGACCCTTCCTCTCCCCTTGGAGGAAGGCGATCCGCGCCTGGAAACATTATTCGGTCTTAGTTAGTGATAGTCTTTTTTTTTTCCCTGTAGGAAGAAGGCGAGGAACAAGCAGACTATGTGATGGCACTGTGCTTACACATTAGTTATGTCAACAATGGATATGTACAATACACTCAAACTTTAATCAAAATTGATTAATGCTAGCATATCAACAGACACATTGGCTACTTTTGGAGATTTAGGGATCAAGATTTGATTGAAATAAGAATTACATTCTTTTAGGGACTGCTTTGTAAAAAAGCACAATAGCAAGATATTTCCACTTCATCAATACTTTACATATACATTTTTACTATCTTTTGCAAATCCCTTTGCTACAAATGCAAAAATATATCATTTATGTAATGCATTTCTCAAAGCATTTAGGTTGTAAAGATTTGTGAATTTTAGAATGTGAATGTATAATCTACGTAAACAGTGGGTGATTACTGGAAAAGTTACATGAATTAGATGAGTCAATCACAATTGTGGCTGGAATACCTAGAATTTTGGTAAGTTATTTTAGGCCAGAGTAAATAAATATTTCCTTTGTGACTAAGATGGGATATATGACCGACTTTAATCACAATGGATGCACCCACAATCATACATTTTATCATAGTAAAGAATTTTATGAGAAAAAAATAAAATATAGTGCATATTTTTTCAATCAAAACACTTTTAAAATTCATTAAGATCTTGGAAATCATATACATATTGTACTTTATCACATTTTTTTCCGTTTATATTTGTTTTATATTTTGCAAAATGCTCCAGCATCTTCAAACTGTGTGTATATGGGTTGGATCCATTCTAATTAAAGCCGGTCATATATAGCTACATAGATCACGCAGTTATGCATAGAATTAGACATTAATGTAGTGATATTACAAAAAAAAATCTCTTATGAGATTTATAAATTCCAAATAGTTAACTATTATACTTTGCGGGAGGTTTATGAATTTTTACCCATGCAAGAGTTCTGTAGAAGTACCTGTAAATCACATCAATGGCAATGTCTGTCTTTTTTTCTTGGTGTGACGAAACTGGTGGAAGTTTTAAGATCTTTTTGTTGGTGTTAAAACAGACTTTTTAACCAATAAAATTTAAGAATAAACCTAAATTTATTTTATTGGACTCACTGAGTAGTATTTAAAAACATTTGGCCTATTTTACCGAACCTTGGCAGGTAACACATTCCAGCTACTTCGGTGACAAATTCTAAGTCACCTCCTACACGATTACATTAAAAAATAAAAGTTACACCAAATAGAAGCTAAAATAATGTACTTTTTAATCTAGTGGATATGCCAGTTTGACCAAATTTATCACCGAAGATATGGATGGTTTCTAAATGACGTTGTCAAATAAGCTTAGTACAGATAAAAGGATAACTATCTTAAGAATTATTTAACTGGTCTCAATGTGGTTTTCAATGTATTTAAAGATGAAAAATTTAAAACCAACTAGTAAAAGAAAGTTAATTAGTTTTTCTAAAGGAATAATAAATAAAGACAAGAATAAGAGATTAAGAAAGAGACAAAATGAACTGAACAAAAATTATATTACTGATTATTGTCTGATAGACTTTGATGACAGGAAAATATAATTGTCGAAGTACAAATAAACTTCCCGACAGATATAAAAGCATAATTTATGACCCATTTATCTGATTTAATGTCGTTTTCAACTTATCATAATATGGCTTAGAAATTTCAAAATATCTTAATGACATGAAGTTCAGATTTAGTATAAACAGTGAAAATCTTTTATTTTATTGTTTTCATTAAGATAACAAAGAGACAATTGGGACAAACAAGAAATGGAATACTAATATTAAGGGCAATTCTTGGGAACAACCCCTATTTTAATTTATTGTTACGATTATGTAATGTTTATTTATTTATGGAAAGAGTACTAAACACACATTATATGCCAAACACATACAAAGCATTTATCAAATAGATTAGAATACAAAACCTTTTTACTATATGTGCTTAATTTACACAGGCAAGCGTTCATAAACAGAAATGTACTGTTATAAAAATGAACAAAAAACAACAGAAAGGAAATTTGCTTACTCTTTAATAAACTCTTAATAAACTCTGCTGACAACAAAAGTAAGAAAAAGTTAATAAACTTAAATGCTATCATATTTTAGTGAGAATGCAATACCTGGCTTACCAGCATTAAAGCGCGCGCCACATTATTATTAAGGTTCAATAATATGAGGGGGTCTAGTAAAGTGGTCAGTGTGCGAGGATTTCATACAAATCTCTTTGCGTCCAGTCTTGACTGAAATCATGTCAATGACCGAAATTCATCCTGCTCGTGGCATGCACTTTGGCTTCTTAACCCATTACCTCCCACCCTCCTGTTTTTATGACACTATATTTACATTTTCTTTTATAACAAACAATTTTTAATGCTGTTTTTAGTTAAACTTATATTTCTACACTGTTTCTTTATTAGAAAATAATATTTTTTGTAGTAATATATAATTATGACATTTTAATACATTATTTTAAAGTTGACATCTTTTGTTGCAATTAGGAGAGCATTATTTTTTATTTTATTCATGGCATTACAACAAAAGCGCCTATTTTCAAAGAACATTAAAGTCATTCTAAAACCTATAATAAATAAATAATCAAATTTCAAAACAATATTTTGGAGAAAAGTGGTTTCACTTTTTTCCAAAATTCCAAAAAGTACTTTCAAAATGAGCTGTACTATAAATGACACTGGGAATACGTTGAATACTAGGAGGGGATTTGTACTTGCTATTTTTTTCAAATGTTTTTTTCTATGACAATGTCAATTGTTTATGTTAGGTCAGTAAGTTTATATTGAACAAAATAAACCTCCCTATGCATTTGTGATTTTATATCGAAATAAATAAAAATAAGTAAATTAGAAGATTAACAAAGGTAAGTGTAGAATAGTTTAACATTTTTTTTTTTTTACCAAAGTGATATAAATTTACTGTTTTATCAGTGATGGGAGTAGGTAGAGCGATTTGGGGTCAATGATCTCAAACGTAATGACATGCCTCCGAGTACCCGGGATTTCCAAATTATCGAGAACTTTACTTTAGTCTATGGAAAAAATTAATATTCCATTCATTAGAGTTGGTACTAGGTATTTGATACTTACTGAGCATTATCAAAAATAAGGGCATGCCCCATGAGTTCCGCGAATTCCGGACAACTTGCGAATACTAAAAAGAGAAGAGTACCTACTTTCACCTGCCTAGGTGACATTGGAAATAACTAGTAAAACAATTTTGCATTGTTTTGAGAGATTTGATAGCAAATTTTGACTTCGCGATTAGATGTTAATGAACAAACAATTACTCAATTTGGGTTAGAATGTTTGGGAAGAGTATGGCAAAACTCTTTTTGAAAATAAAGTTAAAAATGTTTTAATAATATGTACTGATAGCGAATAACATATTAGAAAAGGAAAATTTACAGAATGACTTAAAATATATAGAAGAAAATTATACTATAATTAAATTTTCTTTGAGTTCCAAAAACGTAATTTTGAATCCTAAACGACTCATTTTAGCATTTGACCAAGTCAGAGCTGTCTTAAACGAGTGTACATCGGAAAATATTAAAAATAAAATTGAACAAATTATGATTAGAAATCCGGATTCAGACATACTTATATAGAATATAGTGAAATAATTCAAAGAAATGAAATAAATGATGACCTAATATTGAATTACAATTTGCTCCACTGACATCTACTGATGTCATATTATTTACCACTCACATATTTTTTTCCACATATAAATGGATTTTAGACGTAAAAAGAAATGGTTAAACTAGAAAATATATAGAAACATGGTCATTTTTTTCTATTTCTTATTCATTTTATTCAAGTTGTCTTTCAGTGAACAAATTGTAGATGATGGCGATGAAATATACAATCCTACTAATTTTAACAAAATTATAAATGCGTAAGTTATTTTGTTTAATTGTTTGGATGTTTGTTACTCAGTCCCGTCGAAACGGTTGAATGACTGGATGAAATTTCGCATAGAAATATAGTTTACGGTCTGGAAAAATACACTTTTTAAAGTAAAGTTCACGAGTCAAGGTCAAAAGCAAGTAAATTTGTAAACTGTAAACAGTTCAAACTACTATTTTTTTTATGTATGGCGTCAATAACAATCTTTAAGGTGGTTTTCTTATTATATTATTTAAACGCGGTTAGTCTAAAATGTTTATTTTATTATTTAATTGAGAAAAATGTAAAATATTTTACAAATAAAGACTATAATGTATCACAATGTTAAAATCCTATCACAATGTTGTTGTTAAAAAATATATAATTTAATTATTGCATTTTAGTTATACATACATATTTCAAAATTTTCCACATATACAGATCATTTCAATAAACTCGTGAACCTGTATACTATACATACAAAGATAACAATCAGACGCGAAGTGTACAATCATTACCTAAATATTTTTTTTTTTTCAATACCGGGAACTGAGATTTTTAAATTATGTTTTCTAAATAAGGCATATCCATACTATGACATCAAGTCGCAAATACCAAAAATCGCTCTACCTACACGGATCACTGTTTATTATATTACCGTTAAAAAATTGATTGATAGACAATGGAACCAGTGAAAATAAAATATAGAAAGGGCTTTTAAAGTGTCCGAAATAGCAGATTACCTTCAAGATATCGAAGATTCTTGTGATGGGGATTTGGATGATCTTGAAGAAGCCGTATTGCCTCCAGACGAAGCAGACGAAATGACGGACATGGAAGAGGATCCTGATGACGACATGGGAGTTTTGCCAGTGTTCCAGTGGGTTCAATGTGGCTGGTCAAGTGAAATTTTCATGTACAGTCGATAACGTCGAGGAACTTCAAGAGGATCAAGTCGCATCCCATGCAGACAAAACGGTTATCTGGCTTAAGTGTTACCCAGTTTATTTCGAAATACGGAATGAGTCTAATGCTAAACAACATTTGGAAAATATAATTATGGAGTTAGGGGGAAAGTCAGCAACTAAGATATTTGTAAATTTATTATGTGACGAGATTTTACAGTACATTGTGCACGAGACAGTAACCTACGGTACAAATTCTAAAAATGATTTAGACTTCAGTCTAACCCTATAAGAGCTAAAAGTATTAATAGGAATTTTAATTTTCTCCTCCTATCATTACTTGCCTCAAAGTAAACTTTATTGGTCTAGAGATGTAGACGTACACTTCCCGGCCAAAAGTAATACACATCAGCCTTTAGAAAAATACTATGGGCTAGCTTCGGTTTTGTAGAGCGGCGTCTCTGTCGTGTGCCTGTACGACGACAGACAAGTCAGCGACGAATCGGCACACGACAGAGACGACGCTCTACAAAACCGATCATAGCCGATGTGTAGTATTACTTTAGGCCGGAAATGTGTACATTTGTTGAACAAGCAATGCTTCGAAATCGCTTTGATAAAATAAAATCTTATTTACATTTCAGTGACAACACAAAAATGGATAAATTAGACAAGCCTTTCAAAATTCGCTCTGTGATTAATAATTTTAATGAGGCTTTTAAAAAATTCGGGATATTTGAATTAAATTTAGCTGTTGACGAAATTATCATCAAATACTTTGGACATCATGGGATAAAATAATTTATAAGAGGAAAACTCGTAAGGTTTGGTATAAGCTTTGGGCTCTTTGTGGAGTCAGTGGTTATTGTTACAACTTTTCATTATATACTGGTAAGGATACTACGAACCCTGACGGTAATAGTGATGCCTTAAGCTCAAAGAGTGGTAAAAATATTGCTTGCGGTGTGTACAGATCCTAGTGCACATGTGGTCTACTTTGATAACTTTTTTACTTGTATGCAATTGTTAATTGATTTGAAATCTAAAGGGTTCAGAGCTACAGTATGGTTTAACAGGATTAAGAAATGTCCTGTCATAACCAAACAAGAAATGAAAAAGAAAAACTGTGGTATTATCGGAAGACCCTTTGTTTTGATAAAAATAATGAATTATTATGTGTGAAATGGCATGACAACAATGTGGTCTTTTGACTAATTTCGACATGGTTGAACCTTTTGTGAAAATTAATAGGTATTCAAGACAGAAAAGGCCAATGTTGCCATTGCCAAAACTAATTCACAATTATAATAAAAACATGAGAGGAGTTGATAAGCATGATTGGTTGATTTCTAAATAGCCAATTTGTTTTAGAGGTAAGAAATGGTATTGGCCAATAGTTATTAAAGTTCTGATTATGACTAGTGAATGCATGGGATCATATATAATTTCGTAAATACCAACAAAACAATCACTCTCCTAGATTTTAACAGATGTGTATGTTTTCTCGGATAAAAAAATCTGAAGGTAGGGCAAATAAACGAACTCCAGGGACTTCTGCAGCTCTTTTCCAACCTGTCAGGTTTAATAATTTGGGACATAATATGATGAAAAGGGACAAACAGAGGTGGTGCCCTGGAAAGAGTGCAAAAAAAACTTTTTGCAAACTTTTGCAGAAAATGTGAAAAAAGGCTGCAGTGATTTTCACCTTATCACACAAAATAAGCTTGTTTAGTAATGACGAGTTAAATGCTCTATATTATTTATCATGAATTATGTATACATATAATAAAACAGTAAAGGGTTAGCCTGTACTATGAATTAATTTAGAAAATTTAATTTCATCTTGAAAGATCTTAGAAGCTACAGAATCAGTATTTTTAAAATTTTCATCTCTATGCTGATATGTCATCATGTAAAAACTACTGAATATATTTTGATCATGTTCTCACTAACATATAGTTGAGTATCTAAAAGGAAAACTGGTATATATGTGTAATCTTATAATGATATCAGAAAATTAAATTATAGAAGGAAATAAAAAATATTATGATTATGAAAAGTTTCAAATATTTTTTATGAAATTTACACTACCATGTAGCTTAGTGTGATGAAAGGAGTTTTTATCAAGGAACAGTTTTTAAAAGGAGGCAACTGCAGGCAAAATCTAATTAGAAACAAAATTTGTAATCTATTTAAGATACAATACTAAGTTAACAACATATTAAGAATGTTACCAAGTCCACCCTATTTGCAAATTCAAGTATTGCAAGACCACATTATTAAGCAATTACTGCATTTGAATAGTGCTTCCAATATAAGGGAAAATACAATTATGTTTCTTTAATAACAGTGTGTGAAAACAGAAGTTTTATCCAAAACAACAAATGTACTTATTCCTGTTTTGGAGGTTTAATAGAGCATGACTTTATGATAAAGCATGACTTCATTTATACAATTAGGTGTCATCGATAACATCAATGTGGTACATAATCAATAATTTTAAAATAATCTTTACAACATGTCAGAAGTAGTTGAACATTAAATACTATCTTGCAGAATCTGAAATGAAAATTTAGCATTCAACAGCCAATATATGTTCATAATCTCCATATGAAATAAACACATGAGTGATATAATTTTGTAGTTAATGGTACTAAAAATTGAGCATCTGCAATCTGAATACTGTTTCAACAGGGAAAGTTAGAAATAATATTGTTACAGTTAAAACCCATTTTCTGTAAAAATGTGTTCTTCATAGTAAAAAATATAATTTACTGACAAACAAATTTGAATGTTAGTTAAACCTAGTTTTAACTAGGGAAAACTAGTTTTAATGAAATGAATCAGTTAAAACTGTTTATGATTGAGGTCAATGTTCATCTGGGTTGGAGTTTAGTTAATTCCATCATAAATGAGCTCAATAAATACTACATTGTACAAATGTAGTATTTACTGTAGTATAAAAGTTACAGGCTAAAGTCAAATTAATAGCACATCGAACTGCACCCAGGCGAATTGCAAATGCAGAAACAATTTGGCTTGATTAAGTTAAAGGTCTGCTCCGCTATGCTTCATGATCACCTAAGACTTTTTTTTTTAACAATTCGAAAATCCTTTCTACCCAGAAACAACTCAAGTACATTCATGGGTACATCTTAATGTGCTATGACAACGGCACTGATTTTAATTGGTTTTGTCTGGTTCATTCTGTTAGACCTAGTTTTCCCTTCTTAACCCTTAACACCACTCGCGGGGGACTAGGCTCCCCCAGCGCACACATTTTCGGAAATATTTTTATGGTTTTAACCGCGACGCGGTCGCGGTCCCGTGTATTCCCAGTGCTACTCGAGAGTTCGCAGAAAGTGGACGCGCGCCGACTTAACGATTATAGTTTACGAGGTAAGTCGCCCTGCGGAACCTAGGTCCCCCACGAGTGTAGTTACGTATGTTTTTTGTTCACACTTTGTTTCATTTACATGTATACTTTTTCTTAGATTTGTGGCGCAATATGAACAAAAATTTGAATCCCCAGCAGATAGAACGTCTGTTAAATGACCTAGAATTAGAAGAAAGTGAAAACGAAGATGTTTTTCCGGAAATATTGTCAGATTTGAGTGAAGCGGGGTGTGAAGTAAGCGACCATGATACGGAAAGCGACGAAGAAACAGACAGTAATCCAGAAAACGAAGAAATTGAAAACATTGAGCAGGACAATAACGCTAATGCCTTTTATGGAAGGAATAGGTATAAATGGGCCAAGACACCATCATCGCGATCACGAGTTCGAGCACATAATATCATCGGTCTTAGAGGTCCCACTCGAGCAAAGAACGAGATGACTCCTCTTGAAGCTTGGCGATGTCCGAAGATATTATTGAATTGATTTTGGAACATACAAATGAAAAGATAACAACGTACTCGGAGAATCATACGTGTGACGCTGCGTATACCTATCATGTGAATAAAGAAGAATTGTGTGCATTCATTGGAGTAATGTTCCTAACAGGTATATTCAAATCGGGAAGGGAAGATGCACGAGGTCTCTGGTCTTCTAAGTCAAAAGGTAGACCTATTTTTAGAACAGTTATGAGTCTCAATAGATATCTTTTTATTTTGTCATGTCTACGATTTGATGACGAGAATATCAGAGAAGAACGAAAAAATCTGATCGCTTAGCCCTTATATCGGAACTGTTTAACAAATTTATAAACAATTGCATGAAAAACTATAGCTGTTGTGAGTACGTGACTGTAGACGAAATGCTTGTTCCTTTTAGAGGACGTTGCTTTTTCCGTATGTATATGAAATCTAAGCCAGCAAAGCATGGACTGAAAATAATGTGTTTGTGTGATGCGAAGACGCATTATTTATACAATGCTTTTATTTATTCGGGAATGGAGTCCATTTCACGAGCTATTACAACTTTCGTACCAACGAGGAACGTTATGGCGCTGGCTGAACCAATCTATGGAACCAATAGAAACATCACTGGCGATAACTGGTTTTCTTCTATTGAGTTAGTCGACGCACTGAAAGAGAAAAATCTTACTTACGTTGGCACTATACGTAAAAATAAGAGAGAGATCCCTCCTCAATTTCTGCCTCATAGAAGCCGACCTGTTCTCTCACCAGTTTATGGCTTTCAGAGCGATAAAACTTTAGTGTCTTTTGTACCTAAAAAGAATGTCAGCATTGCCCTTGTATCGTCAATGCATCATGAACCTGTAACTAATTCTGAAACTAATAAACCTGAAATAATCGATTTTTATAATTCCACTAAAGGCGGAGTAGACGCTCTAGACCAGAAGTGTGTTGCTTACTCCGTGAACAGGAGAAGTCAAAGATGGCCGACTATAATATTTTGTTCATTGTTGAATATATCAGGTGTAAATGGTCATGTTCTTTATTGCGCTTCAAATCCTCAAAAGAAGACGAGTCGTTACATGTTCTTAGAAGAACTCGGATATGCTTTAGTGACTCCTTTCTGGAAAAAAGGCGCTTGTCTAATCTAACGAGGGAGCTGAAAGACATGATGGACAAGTTTTTACGTGAGGTTGGTGTTGAGCTGCCTGAGGATACACCAATACAAGAACAGAGCCAAAATAAAAAACCAAAGAAATCACGCTGTCATTTGTGCCCAAGAGTCAAAGATAGTAATACGCCCAGGGTTTGCTCCAAATGTATGAAAAATGTATGCCGTATTCATTCTATTATGTGAAAATATGTAACAAATGTCGTGAATAATGTATAATTACCTTATAAGCATAATTTTGAGACTAATGTTTCAGACTGAAATAATGTGCCTAAAATTTTGCATAGTAAACTGATATGTACGTTCCCCTTGTGATTTTGGATGTTGTTGGATTTATTAAGAAGTTGATGCCTGTTTTTATCTATAATCACATACATTATTAGAAATAAGGTTTCGTTTCGTTTAGAAATTCATAATTTCTTTCAATTCTAGGCCTCTGAAGTGAAGCCTATAAATATGACTTGTTTTTTTGGATTTTTTTAATTTCACGCTAGAAATGTCTTATTATATGTTAAAATCTTTAATAAAACTGATTTATTAAGTTAACAATATGTCTTTAGTTTATTTTATTAAAAGAAATCCTAACATTTTCTACATTTTGGTATTTAAATGTTAGATATTCATATGGTGGACTTCAGTCCCCCACGAGTGTAAATATGTAGGCTGAAAACAGCGAGTGGTGTTAAGGGTTAACACTAGTTTTAACTAACATTCAAATCTTTTTGTCCTTAAATTCTATTTTTTACTACAAAAAAGTAGTTGTAACAAAGGTGTTTAGTCAAAAGTAGTTTTTATTTGGAAAACTGCATTTTTACTGAAAATGGGCATCCATATACAATATATATATGCATAGTCTGATGTTGAAAATATTTATGCAATTAGATATTTGCCATCAGGTTGCCCACCTGCCACCAATCTTTAAGAAATATTTTTCAATAAAGAAAACAGCCACTGATTAACAAATTAAGCAGATACTAATATATTAAGCAGATACTAATATATTAAGCAGATACTAATATATTAAGCAGATACTAATATATTAAGCAGATACTAATATATTAAGCAGATACTAATATTTTAAGCAAACACAACAGGAATTAACCCCAATTCAATTAAGCTCAAAATCTCATTTAAATTAATAAACTTCATAAACTTGTAGAACTGGTGAGGAATTATATGGAATGATTACATTTAAATACCATTTATAAGGAATAAAATGAATATAAATTCATTAAAAAGTAATGTTTATGCATTTTTAGCATTAAAACAATCATTCTGTGTATTCTTGATTTTTTTTTATTTAACTATTGCAATTCAGTAATGTTTAGTTAATTACTACCATGATCTATCTCAAATTCTCTATCGTTAATCTACAACTATTTAAAAAAATGTTACTATTATTTATTAAAAAATTATAATAACAAAGCACATTTACAGTGTTATTTAGAGCATGCAAAAAGAAATGAGTTACGACATATGAATATACGTAAGAAATTGAAAATGAATAAAATCAATGAAAGGACATAATTGGAACTATATCTAATTAGGTATAAATGTAACGAAAATAAATCACCTCAAACTCTGCTCTGTCCACCTCCCATTGTGATCTCTCGAGCTCGAATCTCGCCCATTCATGTTGGATAAAATGCAAAATGCCCGGTATTGAGTACTGGACAGTTTGACTAGGTTCATCGTTTTGTTTATTATTTATACTGACTCCGATTTGAGATCCCACTTGCCCTCCGTTGTGATGAGATACGGAGCTATCATCCATGGTTGTGGGGATTTTCATGACATGGCCACCATTACCGAACTTGTCACAGACCTATCATAAAGAACTACGAAGATGAACTACAAGAAATGAAATGCTAACACATTATTTATCTCTATTTCAACTAAAGTTCACGTACGTGACACCATCTAAAATATTCTTTAACAACGAGTTCATGAATGACAAAAATTATTGCATGACGGAATAGAAAAGTCGAAACGACGTCCGTCCGCTACATTGCTTTTTCTTTTTTTTTTAAATGTTGCTATAGATCAAAATACTCAGAAGTCAAAAGTGACATTGCGCTTTCAAAAATTACCCATCGACACAGGGAACATAATGTTATTGATTTATATTTTTCATATAGTTATATAATAATTTTATAAAATTGAAGTAAAGAAAATAATAAAAGCTTGTTTCTTTGTAATTAATCAAGTCATGCTAACAATATTTTTTTACTCTGTTAAAATCAATAAATACATTTCTGTAGTAGTTAGGGAGCTGGTGGCAGAAATTTTTATTCCCTCGTGTGCCAGAAGTAGATAGCAGTGAAAATCTATTTACAAGAAACATTAAGGACCACGTCTGGCATTATGTTATCGCTGCGTTATCAATTATCAACAGCTCATTGAAAATATTAAAAAGTCCATAAGTCATTTGCTTGCTTTTGTTTTAACACCCATTTCTTAGTCTAAGATTGATGTAAATTCAATTGTTTCTGTATTTTTCTTCGATAATGAATAATTAATATTATTATTTTTTGATACATGAAATTTAATTTAATAATCAGCAATTATTTAAATAATTATTGTTAACCAAATTTTTATGGAAATAATTATTAGGTTGTAATAAATAATGTCTGCCACCTTCACACTGCTTTAATACCTGCATACCTAACTAATTTAATGCTATTAATAAATGTCAGATACGAGCAAATGATATAAGGTATAGTCGCATTTTTATTCGAGTCAGGGATATGACATGTACCACTGACAATAAAGTGTCATCTCCATACAAATTTCACCCTGTTTGACAGTTCTACATGTCATATCCCGGACTCGAATAAAAAATCTGACTAGGTGGCAAATTTTTTCATGATATTTCGAAAATAATTTATTTAAAAATCAGCGACATGGGAGCTTGAATCTTTTTTCCCCAGTCGTATCCTCTAAGACTTTCATCCTTTAATTCTTAACGACGAGCAAATCATGTACCTAAAGTGGGATTTTTTTATTCGAGTCAGGGGTGTGACATGTAGAATTGTAAAACATAGTGAAATTTGTACGGAGATGACACTTTATTGACAGTTCTACATGTGATATCTCTGACTGGAATAAAAAAAATCCGACTATACCTAAATTGCTACCAACTCCCTAACTATAGGACTATGCATTTACAAGTTTGTTTTTATTCTACGTTTACACTATGACCAAGTGAGCAGGGCAGGGCAATAGACAGAGCGAGAATGTAAACACGTTACTCGTGCTGCCACTGCTCCTGCTCATGCCGTTGCCATCACTCCCTCAAATGGCGGTATTTTGTGAGCGAGTCAAAGGACCGGCAGGGCGAGCGCGAATGAGTATTTACACACTCTCTCTCGTTGATTGCTCACTTAACGCCGAGCGCTTAAAGTTCAGCGACGCTTTCTTGTTTCCGTTTTTAAAGGTATCGATCGTTATGTCTGAGTGGACCAATGAAAAACTTTTTAATTTTTTAGAAATTTAGCTGGTGAACCAAGAAATAATATGGGACCCTATACCCAAAAGTAGTCACTTGAAACAAAACGTAGGTAGGTGTACATGACGCTTGGAAGATTAAGTGAAGCCATGGACAATATTCCCATAGAACAGGGTTTCTTAACCTTTTTGTACTCACGGACCACTTTCAAAATTGCAAGAATCTGACGGACCCCTTCCAAACTTAATTGTAGGGAAAGAAATCAAGGCATTTTGAAAAAATACTTTTATTTATTAACACAGACAAAGTAAAGATTAGCGCGTGATGGTTGTTAATGAGACGTAGCTCCTCCATTGCGTAGCGGTGACAAGCGAGCGAGTGATAGGTACCTACCTACATTTTTAGATTGATCACGCGCAGTATTTATTGTCTTAATATTTGACATGGACCCCCAGCACTCCTGCCAGGGCCCCCTCTGGGATCCATGGACCTCAGGTTAAGAAACCCCGTCATAGAAGAATTAAAAGCAAAATGGTCTGATGGCCACTTTTAGGGGTTTAGTGCGTAAAAAGAAAGCGTCAGTTCTGTCTGGGCCAGCTGCTAAGGACGTTTACCAGCCATCATGGTTTGCAAAATAATGGAAAACTTTTGGGGTCGATGTATGATGTCACTGTGACAATTCATATGGAAGACGATGTAAGTTCATTTTTGATGTATTAATTACTTACCTATCTACCTATAGTGTGCAAATATGTTTGTATTGTCTTTTCAAAATGACGATTTATCTATTAGTTATATTTATCTTTAAGGTAAATAAAACTACGTATTAACGTTATATTTAACTATTATTTATTTATATTATCGGATAATTCAGATGATCTACTTAATTCAAGTTATGAAAATAATGACGAAATTCAGATCCAATTTCGGTAATGTCGCTTTGAGCGCGTCTGTGGTATTGGTCTAATTTCTGTCGAATTTGTGTTGTTTTGTCTCTAAAAGCCATCAATCCGTGATCCGTCAAATACGGAATCAAAAGTTCCTGGGGGAGTGTAAATGTTCCGAGAAAATTCACTATTTCTCACAAAATATGTAACAAAATACATGTCCTAATTACAAGTGGCACCTTTTTGTCGATTTCCCTTGGTCTTCTAAAATTTCGATAGACAGATCTCAACACACCGATAATATTTTCCACAATTACACGAGTAGGTACTTGTTTGTAATTGAAAGTGCGTTGCATTGTACCAGTATCATGATTACCCGTTTTATTATACGTTTATGTAAAGTAAAGGTTCCATCACCAAGAAATACATATGGTAAACTTTCTTCTCTTCAGGGTAATGGAGTATCTGGCGACAAATTTATAGTATTTGTGTTAATTTTTTGCCAGAGAAAGGGTTTTCCTTCTTAAAAGGGCCCCGAAAACCATAGCCCAGACCTCGTGAGCCTTTCGTCCCTGAACTTGTCGGTGTAGGAAAACTTGGCGACTAAACCTACATGACCGAGAATTTTAAAAAAATCTGGAGCTTTGGTATCCACCACACCGCACTGGACTCGCGTGGTGCATTTTATATAACCTTATTCGAGACAACACAATACAAATCAATAGGTATTTTGTAATATCACAAATAAATAGAGACAACAACATTAAGGACAATAGTTAATGCCGATGTGTATTACAATGTCGGAAATGGACACCAATTCAGCATAATGCAGGGAACCACAGCGTTGGTTTTTACTGGGGCCATAACAGACGTCGTGATTGGGACCCGAAACCTTATGGTTACTGGGGAAGCCTGTGCCCTGGAGTAGGATAGTAGATATTGGTACAGTGATATCAGCCTTATGATATCAGGACAGCACAGGCCTCACCTGATAATCTTGAGGGGGTTTCGGGCCATAATGCACAACGCGGGCGCAGTACGGATTGGTGGATAACATGCTGTAGATATTTTTAAAGTCTCAAATAACGGATTTCCTGACGATGTTTTCTATTACAGCCAGTGTCGTAGGCTAGGGTCATGAGCGCCTACGGCAAGATTATAATTTTGCACACCCCAAAATTATAAAAAAATATATAAAAAAAATGTTGGAAAGAAAACAGAACTTGAAGCTAAATTCTCACCAACACTGTTTATTTGTGCTGTATATTTGGTACAATCGCGCAGTTTAAACTTAAATTAGGCGGTAAGCAAATTATCTCCTTAAAAATAAAAAATACAGAATCCCTCAGTTTTATAATTAGTATCGACTAAGAATAAGAACATTTTTGATTAAGTATTGGGTGGAAAAAGAGGGTCAAAATTTTCGCCCTCCTTCCTAGGGTCTCCGCTCCTGGCAGTCGCCCTTGCCGCCAGCCCCTAGCTACGATGCTGATTACAGCCACGTTATTTATCGTGTTAAGTGGTACGAGCCGAAGATTTGATCACACGACCTCACGAATGAGAACAGATGCCCCTAGACTCAGGCGCGGATACAGGATTCCGTTAGGGGCAATTTCTTTGTAATGTTATAAATTTAAATTTGTTGTAAAGGAAAAAAAAAATTAATACTTTATCGATATAATTCTTACATTGGATTACTCAGCTATTTATCTATCTTGTAAAAAATCTATACATATAATAAAATTGTAACAGGCCGATGTCTGAACATTATAGATATTGGAAAAAAACTAATATGGGGGTCTTTATTAGAGCAACAGAAGCCAAAACAACAGTTTTTAGAAATATTGTCTGTCTGTACAAACATACGTTTGTACACGCATCACGCAAAAACTACTGCATGGAATTGAATGCATTTTTCACCTATGTATTGCTAGAGGTCTAACTTAAAATATAGGCTCCATTTTACCGCAGGAAAATATCTTATTCCGATTGTTTTAAATTTAATAAACCGAAGCGAAGTGAGGGCGGGTCGCTAATTATGACATATAAACACATACCTAGGTATAGGTAATAAAAAAATAATACGGTAATTGAAAAAATTTAATTATTTACTATTAAAATTAATTATTTTTACCCGTAATTATTAGGTACGGTACTTTTTAATTTAGTTGTTAAAATTTATGATAATGCTTGACTTTGCAATTGCACCCATTGCCTCCCCCCTTAAATCCACGCCCGCCTAGACTGCCACCGTTCATAACCGATTTTTCTCCAGAAACAAATAGCCCGCTCCACAGCTCGTTGGCCGACTTTTAGGTTGTGGATCAAGCCCACCGTTAGTATTCCACGTCTCAGCGCCAGGATACATTGGTTTAGGGTGCCAACTACACGAGCGCGTAGTAGCGCGCTACACACGGCGAATATCTACGTGTAGACGCGCTTGGCTATAGTCATTTAGATACTACGGGGTCTACGGGCATGAATATGGCTCGCTCGTGTAGTTGGCGCCTAAGAGCTGTTTCTAAAGTATTGCGGTAATGGTGGTGAAACGTCACGTTGTTTTCCAAATGCTGTCCAGCCCAACTCTATTTCTATAGTGAGACGGTTTCTACCAGGTTAGACAGTTTGCCCATAGACATATACGATACCATCAGCCTGTCTCTCGACTGCTGGATATAGACCCCTCCCAAGGTTCGCCACCACACATGATCTTTGACTCTTCTCAACAAACCAACACCGGCAATATTCTTCAAGTCGTTGATCCAGCTGGTCGGAGCGTCCCAGACTGCGTTTCTCGGTACCTATGTAGCATTCATTCCAGAACTCGTGTAGCCCATCGGTTCTGGGGAAAATATGACCTACTCAGGGCCGTCTTTACCAGGGGGTGCAAGGGGTGCGGTGCACCCGGGCGCGGAGCGCCCGGGGGCGCCTGTCGAGCGCTGAATTTTTGGATATTTCATTGAACTTAACGCCATTGCACAGTTTTATATACTTGTTACTTACGACAAATATGTATGCGCAAGCAAAAAAAAAAATAGTCATTAACAATAATATTTTTTTTACTTTTATTACGCTTTCGGCGCTTGTCATACCGCATTACTACACTACACAAATAACAATTTTATTTAATACAACACGCGCGCGGCAAAATCTCTAATCCAAAGACAGTGTATGTACATACGTTTGACACGTTGCCGCCCGGTAGCAAAATGATCTCTAAGTCAATAGAGTGTAAGTTCATTTGAAATGGGCGCGCGGGCACTTATGGTATTTATATACTTATGGTGCAGGGTGTGCGGCGCACAGGGGCGCAGGGTGTTAGGGGGCGCCGAGCGCCGCTCGCGACGCCTCCAAAGAGTCTACTAGAGGGCGCCAGGGTATTGATTGCACCCGGGCGCTACATGGGCTAGAGCCGGCGCTGGACCTACTCATTCTCTTTAGCGTGTTGATTGGCCTGATTGATCCGTGTTGACCTACGGCTTCGTTCGCAGAAGGGCAATTTCTCAAAATGGCAAATTCTCGTAAAGACAATTATTGTACAGTCAAGAGGAGCAACATTCAAAACCTTCGTTCGCAGAAGGGGAACATAAAAAGATAACATCTTATTATGATAGATGTTTATTAAAATTATTAATTTATAATATAATACCTAATGAACTTAAAATACTTACCTATTCAATTATAAATAATCTAAATAGTTCAAACTTAAAATGAAATAATTAGTGACAGGATGTTTATAAAAAAGTGACCCATCCAGTCAATCTACAGATGTCCGTCCACTCCTTTGTTCCGAAGAGCGAGTCGTCGAATCTGTATGCGAGGTCATTACCAAAATTGAGTGACTGCATAAACAATTTAACTAAACACTATAACTGAAATTAAATTGTTAATGCAGTCACGGACAATTTTGCTGGTATTGTCCACTGGACAAGTGGTAGTATTTTTAATTAATTATATATGATGATGGATATTTCTTAGTAGGGGAGGGTTTGGTAATACCGCGCCCTTAAGGGGATATAGCTATAATATTGTACGGGTGCGAATCAGATCAACTTAAGGTAGGTTTTAATTAAGATAGTTTACCTAGCAAGCAACTTTAAATTCAACATTAAAGTTTTACATCACCCATGTAAAAGTATGGGAAGAAAAAGAAAACCTTGGATAGCGCGGCATTATCAAACTGGTTTGAAAATAGCGTGCCCCGGTTTGATAATACCGTGCGTTGTTAATGATAGGCGATATACAGGTCAATCAACATTTATTTAGGTATAAAAAATGAGTTACATTAACAGCCATTTTATCTGATTATTTGCTTATACCTATCTTAACAGAAATCGCAAATATAATTTTCAGCAGTATCTTTACCACTGCATTCCTGGTGAATCCAGGTGGAACAACTGCAGCATCGAAACCAGACTTCCTTGTCACGGCCGAACTCTCCACATATTTGACATTTGTCATTAACAGAAACTGGATTGCCATTTTCTTTGTCTATATCCATGTCATCTTCGTCGTCGTCATTGCATAATTGTGCTATGGGAATGTCGTCGCTATCACTGCTTTCTTCACTGCTAGAAATTAACACTCTTCTCTTCACAGATTTTCCCTTCGCTAAAGCTTTCCCTTTTACTTGCTTTCCTTTTCCTTTTACGTGCTTTCCTTTACCTATTTTTTCTTCCTCTTTTAATCTTCTCTTTCGCTCCTTGTCTTCCAATTGTGCTTTTAGGGGGGTGGCGGTCAAAATTTGGGAGTGTTGTTTCTTTGAACGTCTTTGGATTTTCTGAGTTGTTTGAGGCACTGGACTTAACACTTGCAAAATACTTCTATGAGAAGAACTAGCATTAGGTTCGGTTTCATTTGTAAAATGTGTAGAAAGTGCTTCGGTTGCTTTGTCATGATTATCTGAATTTTTATTTCGAGAAGTTAAGTCTTCAACAATTGGGTCTGATATAAAGTCGTCGTCATCAAACACGTTGGGGTTTATGGGATGAATGCCAGTCACTTCGAAACCTTTCACAGCTTTATCCATCGAAGCTACTCTCAAATAGCCTTTATTGAAAATGGAAGCCAAAACATCATGAGTAATTTTTTCATATGGATGGTTTTTCATATATAAGTCACACTCCCGGTGATAAGCTATCTTCAGTGGACCGTAAAAAGTGACATCTAGCGGCTGCATCCTATGGGAAGTGTGCGGAGGCAAAGACAGCATATGGATTCCATTTTCGCGGCAATATTGATAAGCAGCCAAGGACAAGTGACTGGCATGATTGTCGAGAATCAGTAGAGTGGGGTTTTCATTTGTTGCATTAATATGTTTGGCAAAGTGACGAAGCCATTTCTCAAAAAGTTCTTCGATGATCCACCCTGATTTTGAGCACTCATACTCTGCTCCAATAGGCCCTCCAGTCTTAAGACTTGGCTTGATTCTTTGGCGCGGATATATAAACATGGGTGGTATATATGAACATCCTGATGCATTCATTGCACACACAACTGTGACGTTTTGCCCACGCTCTCCGCTTGTAATTTTGCCAACTTGTTTAACTCCTTTAGGCGCATAAATTTTTCCAGGCCTTTGTACAGTTGTGACGCCTGTTTCGTCCACATTAAATATTCTTTTGGCTGGATAAGCATGCTTCTCTGCCAGTTCTTCTAAATTGCGAAAAAACAATGCAATTTCAGTTTTATTAAAGCCCAAGACTCTGTTCATGCTCGTTGGCTCCGGAAGACGTAAAGAGATCCCAGGATTTCTTTTCAAGAACGCATACACCCAGCATTTACCTGCCATGCCTTTTTCTATTGAAAAAATGTGTTTAATATTTTTTGCAGTCGCGAAATCATAAGCCAGTTTGCGTAGCTGTTGCTGTGTGATTCCAAAAAATGTTTTAGCTAACGTAATAACATGATCAGCCAACTCCTTTTCATCTTCTTTTGAAAACGTTGCCTTTCGGCCAAGTCGAGGGTCGTAGTACTCTCCTTGTTTTAATCTGTCTCTGATTGAAGATTCTGGAAGCATAAATGATCTTGCTACTTCCTTTATTTTCCTCCCGTTATTCACAGCTTCTAAAGCAGCTTGCATTTGAAGTGGGTCCCAAGCCCCCTTTTTTCTTTTTGGTGCACTTTCAGCCATCTGTAAGAGAAAAAATATGTAAGAGAAAAAATAATACGCGCATTGTAATAATTGTTATTGTAATAATAATCGCGGCATTGTCAGACTACGCCATTTTGTTTTGCTACTACAACAGTATTTACAAACAACACTTTAGCCATAAAAATTTATATCTACTTCATGTAACACTAAATTACGCTATATAATGCATTTTTAGAATATAATTTATCGTATAAAAAGAAGAACATACCTGGATTCGTCAGTCACAGAAAAATTACAAGAAATGCGCGCGAAAGTTTTCAACACACGTATCGCTCGAATCACTGATCGTGGGCGACTGCCGCGCGGGGGGCGGTTTCCGGGACGCATTTGGCATGATTTGATGTACACGAAACCATAGCTATATATAGACAGATTTGTAGTTAGGTTGGGGCACGGTATTATCAACCGCGCGGTATTACCAAACCCTCCCCTACCACAGTAAAGAGCATTTCTTTGGATTTTAGTGTCCTGCATATAATATGCTTCCCTCGTTAATAGTGTTATAGCCAGGAATAATGAAGGTTTAGGTGGTATTTTTATGTTAAGCCTTCTGTACCAGCCTTCTACCGCATTTGTGGTCCTGTGATCTTCTTAACTGTTGAATACATCAGTTGTAATTGTTTATCCACTGCGTAGTAAAATATGCATTGGATTCGGCAAATGCTTCAGTATTAAGAGCGGGCTCCTGAATCGACAAATACACTTTGGGTCGGGTATAAAGTTTGGAGGTAGTAGGGCTACTTTTGTAGTACGTTGAGTAATGTGTGACCTAGATTCACACACGTTTTTACTTTTTTTTTCCATGTGGCTCGCTGAAAGTGATAATAACACCCTTCTACCTCTGGGTATACCGTTTTAAAGCATTAATTGTAGCTTTGATAATTGCATTTATATTGCTAGATGTTGAAAGGATTTTTTAAAATAGTGAACATTCCTATGTTTGTTTGTTCAATCTTGGTGGGGAGAAAAATATAAATTAGGAAAAATTTATATTTTCACCATTGTCAGCCGAATTGACGTGTAATTTATTTTGGTATAAGGGCTTTGGTGCCGATTTGAAAGTGCCATCACCGTAAAATACTATCTTATTTTTAATAGGTAATCTCTTAGACATTAAGGTACCAAAAAATAAAATCTTTTCTTGGTGTCCTCGTCAAACAAAAAAAATAATCTCAACTACACATTAAGATAATTTCACGTTTTAGAGTAATTAAACGATGTCGTTTTCAAATACAAATATCTGTGTCGTGATCTATGTAAAGTGTCTTTCTTAGAGGAAAAAGAACGCACTTCGTGCATTGCCCTTTGTGATTGTACTGTCTGTACTTTGTACTATCTGAATTACATGTGTGATTACAGTCTCTTATAATCTCTTTATTGGCATTCAAAGTGACCGAAGTATTGCAGATTTCCTTTTTAGAGCATCGCCATCGTTCTGCATTTAAAACAAAGATTGTATCTGTAACTGCCAAGGACAAGAACCGGTTTAACTTTGTTACCTTCAATAAACTTGTTGAATTCACCATCTTTACTAGAGCTAGTAGATAAATCGAGGACAATAATGAAAATCTGCAAAGGTTTGTAACTTTGACAGTGTCATTAAAAAATAAGACAAGTAATTATAATTCATGAAGTGGACAGTGTTATCAAACCTCGGATCTGAATCCGTTTCAATTTATATCCGGTGATTAACTAACTATACAGTCTATAAGCCGACCGTTTAACTCGCGTATCGCCTGCGCGGTAAGAAGGGAGCGGGGGGAAATGTTAGCGGATGGGTGAAAGGGGTGCGCGGAGCAGAGAGCTTACGTCAAGTGCGGCAGTGCGCTGGCTGTGCTCGCAGCGCGCGGTTGGTATTTTTGTTACGGACGCTTGGACATTAACGCACAAGGTATACGACTGCCAAGATAAATCTCAAGATGAATCGCTCTTCCAGTTTTGCGAACAAAATTAACAAGCAAGCTAAACAAATAGCATACAATGTATATTCCTTTTTTAAAGCCAGAAAACAAGATCATAATTCTACAGAGTATCTTGAAGACGTAAACCTAAACAAACTTGTTGCTAAAGCTACAGGACTTTCGGTGACTACCATATGTAAAATAATAAAAGAAGGAAATGAACTGAAAGATGAACAAAATAATGTAAATTTTAAATCACCAAAAAAAATTAAACAAATCCGAAAGAAAAAAATTGAAGTTGACAGTTTTACAGAGGGCGTTGTTAGAAGAAAAATAACTCAATTTTATACGGTTTTTAAGAAGGTTCCTACATTAAAAATTTTGAATGCGAAACTCAGAGAAGAAGGAATTTTAAATTGTGGCCGAGAATATTTGAGAACATTGATTCATAAACTTGGCTTTCGATTTAAGAAATGTCAATCAAAAAGAAAATTACTGATTGAACAACCAAACATCGTATCGTGGCGGTGGCGTAAAGAATCTTATCTTAATGCGATAAAGAAGCACAGAAGAGATCAAAGAAACATTGTTTACCTCGATGAAACATATGTCAATTCGTCATTAAATGTACCGGCGTGTTGGCAATCCAATGAAGAACGAGGGGTGCTGTCGCATATTGGCAAAGGGCCACGTTTAATTATTGTACATGCTGGTGGACAAGCCGGATTTATCGATGGAGCTCTTTTAATTTTTAAATCCAAAAGCAAAACCGCAGATTATCATAGCGATATGAATTTTGTAAACTTCAGCAAATGGACTAGAGAAAAGCTATTGCCAAATTTACCGCCAAGCTCAGTTATTATTATGGATAATGCCGCATACCACTCGGTACAAGAGGACAAAAAGCCTACAATGACATCCACAAAAGCCACCATGCAGACCTGGCTGCAAAGACACAATGTTGAATTTGATACGTCTTTAAGAAAATGTGATTTATTGAATTTAATTAAACAACACGCGACAGAAAATACTTACAAAATAGATGAAATTTTAAAGGCGGCAGGTCATGAAGTCTTACGACTGCCTCCATATCACCCAGACTTGAACCCAATCGAATTGGTTTGGCGGGATATCAAAGGACAGCTCGCAAAAATTTAAATTGATTCTAATTTAGACAAAAAGAAAAATACACTGGAACAGTTATTTGCCGAATTCTCTGTAGAAAAATGGGTTAACTGCGATAAACATGTACAAACTATTGAAGATGAATATTGTCTGCACGATCGCATCGTTGATGAAGAGATGGACCGATTTATTATTAATTTGCAAGATTCTGACTCCTCAAGCTACACAGACAGTGATGATGATTCAAGCGATATGGATATTAGTGACGAATAGTCCTATAAATTTTTTATCTGTGGTTAAATATTTCTTAAACGGAGTTAATTATTGTTTTATGATTTTGTACCTATGAAGCTATTATAAAATATTTGTAAAACTTAAAAATAAATACTTAAAAAAAAGATACTTATTATTTTATTCTTTACCAACAATGTCTATCTCGAGATAAATCTTTGGATTATTGACTCCGTGTGTAGCGTTACCCGCCCCCGCTCCCTTCTTACCGCGCAGGCGATACGCGAGTTAAACGGTCGGCTTATAGTGACTGTATAGGTAGGTAGGTAGGTTAGTACAAAGAAATTTACACCGAGCAATGAATTGTGTTTTTGGGCGCCAAAATAACGTAAAGCAGAGAAATTTTAATTTGGCGCCACGACCGTCCCCATGCGTACATACATGCACCTTCAGTTAATTTTAGAGGAAAAAATAATATAAAAAAAACCGTTTTTAAAAACAAGCTTTTATGCAAGCCATGTACTAAAACGAATAAAATAAGTTTATATTGAATTATTTGTTCTCAACAAGCTTGTCGCGTGAATTACCTACCATTGTCATCAGAACTGAACAAGCATGCAAAATTTCAAAGTCGTAAGTTTAGAGAAAGTGGCTCAAATTTGGTTTGCAAGATTTGTCCCAAACATAATAACAGGTGAAGTTACATTTTGATAAGTTGCCCTTCTAGAAAGAAAGCATTCTACGAGCCATGTCAATGAATTAAATTCTTTGGCGAATCTTATCTTGTATAGAAACTCCGAGCATAGGTAAGGATAAAAGCTCTTAATAGTTTGCTGTTGAAGGGTTAACTCACAGAATACCTACCCACGGCTGCCGAGTGCAGTCGATGGGCATGTTTACACTTTCACAGAACACTACACCTACTGCATTTACCACTTTATCCTATTCCCCAATATATGTTTCCGAGAAATGCCAAAGCCCATTCTATCCTATCCCTCTCCAATTTCCCAACCCTGTAAACAGAACAAACAAAAACACTGGGGCTGATAAAATGTTCCGTTTTCAGTATATTCTGGTTCACTTGTCATATCGGGGACGTCGTCCATATAAAACGAAAATCAAATTTTATAGTAGCTATCTACAATTAAAACTTTTGTGAGAAGTTACCAGAACCACATCTGATGTCACTATTATTGAGCGAAATTTTTTATGCATGAAAAAAACTACGTCGTAAGCAAATGAATTTATTTGATACATCCAAAATCAACGTTTGCTGTACTGTTATTAGGAATGATTATCGTTACAAATGTCATAAACATGAAAATTTACCACTTCACACAATATTTAGTGTTTATACTCTTTTTAGATAGTAAATAGTTTATTAAATCTAAACAATGGAGTTTGCAATGAATTCCAAAGTTGTAGGTACATAATGTAAAACACGTTTGTAGTCTTAGTTGGACTTCTTGGAGTCTTTGGACGGTGATCGTGATCTGGAGCGTGACATGGAGCGTCCCTTGGAGCGGGAGCGCGAGCGCGAGCGGCTGCGCGACGCGGAGCGAGGCGAGCGCGACCTCGTGCGGCGGCGGGACTTCGAGCGGCTGGGAACACAGCATACATACACACATAAACGAGATGCACATATGCAATGCACTGGCAGCAGCGCATCGCAATAAAGGAATACATACTATACAATAGACTGCAAAACTGTATGGCTATCATTTGCAATGCGCTACAATAGTTCATAGAGAAAAATACTAAATCTGCATAAATTGTGATGTGTTAGGTTATGTATGACTATGACTATGACTTTATGACTTACGGCCTGGCCCAGCCGAATGGGCATTAAGTTTTCTGGCTATGGTCTTGCAGCCAATAATGAGCAAGCAAACAAAGGTTTATAATATTCCTAGTGACAACAAATAATAATAATACAAATTTAATTAGCAATTTTCTTAAGAAATATATAAATTTCTTTCTATAGACTTTCGAGTTACTTTTAGATAAATTATTTATTTTAAGTCGTTTTCATTTATTCGGGGATTTATGAATATTTTTTTATGATTACATTTACCTCTCTCTACCAACCATCCGGGAATGTTGTGATTATTTAAGGGTAGCGCACATTACAGTCGCGTTGCACTGCAAAACTGCGACAATGTACATTACAGACACGGCAGACCGCACCTTAATGCAATAATTTAGCTGTTGTTATTCTATTCTTCCCCATTGTGAAAAAGTCTATGATGAATTTCAGCCCCTTTCACACATTCAGACCAGTGAAATCGGATCACTGCTGGTTGTTCCTCCTTGGCGCAAATTGCTAGCCGAGGGGACATGTTTACGCGATCGGGTCAGTTGGCACACACGTGACTAGTCATACCAACTCTAAGGATGCATAGATAAGAAGGCAGTAATGACAACCTTAAAGGTCTGTTATGATGAAAGTGTAGATAAATTTTTGACTCTTTCTCGTATATACTGCTCTAAAAAAAATTAAAAACTAATTAGTAAAATAAACTAATTTTCAAATTCTGATGTTTTCACCCACAATGGTATCAATGTACTTCTCAGCACAAGTGGCATGACCTACTTTTATCTTTAACCATGTGAGTAAGAAATAACACACCTTCATCTGGGGAGGAGGCACCCTGGTACCTTCATATAAAGTAAATATAAATTGAGTGTAGTTGTCGATTTGTTTAAAAAGCCCTAATATAAACAAATTATTAAATCTTACACATTATTTATGTTATTATAAGAGGTATTTCAAACATTTCAATTCAGTGCATAGACATGTGCCCAATCAACATTAGCTTTGATTTTGTTTGGTGTTATATTGCAATATTTGTTGTTTCATGTGAAGGTTAACAATAAAACACGAGGGCTGTAAACATAGTAAGTCTCAAGCAAGAAGTCCTTTTTGAAGATACTCAATGTAGAGCACAAGATATTGAAGTTGGTTCTGCTGTTCATTTGATTTGATAATAATTAATGACAACAAATATTTTGCTTTTATTTTACTGATAAATCTACCACCATTTGTGATATTCGGACCACATTGAGTTCTAAGATAATAAGTGTTATAAACCATACTATTTGATGAACAACTGTTTGAATATTATAGGTGTACACAGTTTATTGTATACATGACATCTAAACCAAAATAAATATTTTTTTAGGTCTGGTGCAAGCAATTATTATTATTATTTGTTGAATTGTGCAAAGAAAATATGGAAAAACGTTCTCAAAAATCCTTGTTATATTAAAAAATATTCATTCATTCAACCATGCAAGAGGTTGGGTGAAAAACAAAACCCATGTGAATATATGAAGATATAAATAAATATAACCAGTTCTGAATGCAGGAAATGCAATTGCAAAACTATGATCATATTTGATATGATGACCTTATCTTTAATTATCTTTGTCAAGTTGTAACAGCTAAAATAATTAGAACTGTAGCATCTTCGTTAGCTTGCATCCTTAATCAAAACATTCAAAATTCCAATGTGGACCTCAATCTTTTAACCTATATACCATACAGGCTACTAACATATTTAATATATTGGTGTAGACTTGTAGTCTCACTTTCAACACAAATAGTGAATAATAATGTGTAACTCACTGAGTGCATGCAGTGATTACAATAGACGTAAGTAGCCACACGTAGAACAAACACAAGTCAATGCAGTTGACGATTGCAGCACACACGTAGGCTGTAGCTACGAGGTTCTCAGAGCGAAGTTACCGATGCGGCCGACTCTCGTGGAGTACTCGCCGTGAAGTGAAAGCTACGTAGCGCAGACACTAAGAAGTGCAGACACTGAAGAATTCTTTTCCGGCGCACAGGCCAATGATAATGATAACCTATAACATAGTTATCATTTGTTTACGTGGGTCCAAAACAATGACATGGAATCTTTACATCAGATAAATAGGGATGTCCTAGAACATGGAGCATTCAGGAGGAAAACTACTTATAGAGATTCCATACCACGACATACTTCCATTACACAAACAATTATTTAAGGTTAAGCAACATTGTCACCTGCGGCGGCGGCGGCGGCTGCAATCTCGGGCGTAGTGTCCACGATCTCCGCAGTCATAGCAGCGATCGTCGTAGGGTCGAGGAGGCAAACGGGAGCGTGGTGGAGGACCCCTCCCCCCGGGGCCCCGGCTTCCATTGGACATTTCCACGCGAGCACGACGACCGCATATTGTCCGACCGTCTAATCCACGAATCTAAAATAAACGATTTGTAATTAGATTATGTAAATAAACGCTATGTAATAGGTGAGATGTGATGTTTCTATCGACGGAAAACTGTGAAAACCATTTCAAAACTCACTGCATCTTCTGCGTCGCGGAGGTCTTCAAATTCTACGAAAGCGAAGCCAGGTGGATTTCTTGCTATCCAAACGTTCCTTAATGGACCATAATAGGAAAAAGCATCTTCGAGTTCCGGTTTACTAGCGTTGTTACCTAAATCTCCCACATACACTTTAGAGTCGCCGTGACGAGACATGAGGAAACTTGAAAATAGAAGATATGAGAGAAATAAAATGGCGGATTACTTCTTTTTCGTATATGGTAATGGTGCAATTAGCACATTCTGCCAGGGTCAAGCTTTCTCGTAATAATAAACCATAGACTTATTATCGATTAAATACTTAGAATGTCAATGCTGGCAGAGATACCAAAAAATTTCAAATTCTCAGTGTGAGATTTGAGGTAAATTTCATTCGACAATTCTTGCTGACTGTCGTTTGTGGCGAACGTGTTTTGGTTGCTCTCTTTCCCATGCTTTGTATATCTAGCGATAGCAGAAATATTGGATCTGCGTAATTAAATATTTCAAAGTCTAAAACGTATCCTATCAATATCCAGTCCTGTCGAAGTAAATTATGAGTCGCTCAGTAAAGTGATAGTAGGTTTACTGAGGACAGAAGAGGACTCCTTGGAAGCACCCGAAAAACACAGTCCCACGCTTTTATTTGATTATCACAATCACCACGCACGAGAATGACTTTTAACTTTAATAAACTATCACTATTGATACTCAAAACGCCTAGTACAGATTTTTTACAATAATTTAAGAACTCAACTTCACTTCTAAAATTCCCGCCAAAAAGTCCGAAAGCGAACTACTATGACTACCTCAGCGCGATTAACACGATGACTAATGGAGTTAAATAATAAAAAAACGATTACTATTAATTTATGTATTATTCTAGCATATGAATCTATGGTACCTAACTCATTACAGCTCTAAAAACACTAAGTCCTGTAGAGCCCCTCACTTCAACGGCTCCTACCGCCCCGCGCCCTCTGCGACGGCTTCTCCAATAATTGATTTGAACAGTCTAGACGAAAACAGTCTGTCAACGCTAGAATATGCGCGCCGCCGTCGTGCGCGCCGTCCACTTAAATTTATTTTTTCTGTGTACGTTTTGTGTCCTCTATTCTGCTTCTTGTTTGTATGAACTAAACCAAGTGACATTAAACGCACATCTAATGGAACCCGCTCATTTCATTCTATAGTCCCGTTCCATCAGTAGCCCATAAAGTGCGTACATTTGCGTGATTAATTTGAAAATACCGCCGAGTAACAAAACACTAACAAAGGTTTAATTTCTATTTCACCGACGTGGTTATTATATCCAAAATTCCAATTTCCAAAAGTTAGAACTTTTACTCTTATCTAAAAGTTGTTATTTTTTCAATATTTTGTTCTTTGATATAGGATATTATTTCGTCTGTGATGAGCAAAGACCACAATTCTAGAGGTGTTACCTACGTTAGATTTTTCTATAGCAAGACCTTTGATGCCAGCCAAGTGAGTAATTATTGTATTAATTGTGATCTTCTAGAAGGAGGTGGAACTTTTCGGGTTTTTCCATAAAAGTTACCAGATTGTCTTACGTTTTCTTGCTGTTGTGCAACTGCAATCTCTTCTTCGTCATATTCTATTTCACTCGCAGTCTCGTGGTTCGATATTTCCGTGTTGGCGTCACTAAACTCACAATCGTCTTGAAAAATATTTGTATATTTGACGAATCTGAATCGTCATTCTCTTCTAATAATTTGTTCAAAGAACTAGAAGGTCGTCATTTAGTCTATAAAGAATAAAAACCACAAAGTTTAAAATAATTACATGAGTTCGTGGGGTCGATTTCTACCCCAATAGGTATCTACCACCGATAGTAATGCTTGCAGCGCACCACCCGGCCGCACACCGCGAGAGCACAGCCGATTAGATAGAAGGAATGGTAACGTCGCGCAAGAAACGAAACCATAAACAAGTGTCACGTGGGGTAGAAATTTGCCCCACGAAGGTAGTTAAGGTAGTAGATAACCGTAGGTGGACGGAGTCAACCTTGGTTTAATCACTCCTGCAGAGAGGCCCGTCGTAATAAACGGGCTGCATACAGGCCTTGGGCCAAAGCGCAGGTGTCCGAAGATCCGAATACCACCGACTTGAGGAAGAAATTTATCGCTGCCTCGAGGTGCAGTAAGATCATTGTCAGAGGAAGGAATGAGCACATCCGCAGAATTAGCGATGGACTAGCTAGCTGTCCTTCTGGAAGCCGAGCTTTCTGGTCGCTCGCCAAAGCTGCTGAAGGTAACTTCTGTCAGTCGTCACTCCCACCACTGCGGAAACTCGATGGGTCACTGGTCCATGGGGGCGAAGGAGAAAGCCGATCTCCTGGGCTGTCTCTTTGCCTCAAACTCGACTCTGGACGATAGAGGTGCCTCAACACCGTCTATCTCGAGATGCACAAGCTCCATGCCGGAAATCTGTTTCACCCAGCGTGAAGTCCGGCGAGCTCTAGCATGTCTTGTTATCCGAAAGTCGAGTGGGCCAGATGATATTCCTGCAGTGGTGCTCAAATTTTGCGCTCCCGAGTTGTCCCCGGTGCTCACGCGACTCTTTAGTCTCTCATATTCCACAAAAAGCTTCCCGTCAGCATGGAAGGTAGCTCATGTTCATCACCCTTTACCTAAAAAGGGTGATCGCACCGACCCGGCCAACTACAGGCCAATAGCGATCACCTCCCTCCTCTCCAAGGTGATGGACCGTGTCATAAACACACAGCTCCTTGGGTACCTAGAGGATCACCAGCTGATTAGCGACCGTCAATATGGATTTCGCCATAATCGCTCGGCTGGTGATCTTTTAGCGTATTTAACACACCGCTGGGCTCACGCCATTGAGAATGGAGGTGAGGCTCTGGCTGTAGGCCTAGACATTGCGAAAGTTTTTGACTGGGTATGGCACAAATCGCTGCTTTGCAAGTTACCATCTTTCGGGATACCCGAGGGATTATGCGAATGGGTTGCCAGTTTCCTGACTGGACGGAGCATCAGAGTCGTTATCGACACCCGACTCCGACACCATGTCTATTAACGCTGGCGTCCCGCAAGGCTCCGTGCTGTCCCCAACTCTGTTCCTTCTGCATATCAACGACCTGTTGCAAATTGGTGACATGTTGCTATGCAGGTGTCAGTACTGGAGACGCCTTGTACAGGGGCCGCGCCAATATCCCGCGGGTCGAAGTGGAAGAGAGTCGCGACAGGCTTGTGTCTGAAATCGAAGACTTTAAATCTAGTCTCGATTTGGGGCTCTCTGAAGCTAGTGAATTTCAACCCCAGTAAGAGGCAAATCTGTGCATTCACCGCTAAAAAAAAACCTTTTGTCGTAGCATCTCGTTTTCAGAGCATACCTCTTAAGATCTCGGAAAGTATCGGAATCCTTGGTGTCGACATCTCCAGCAAAGTCGAAGTTAGGGGTCATCTGGAAAATAATGGCCTCCAAAAAGCTCGGTGTGCTGAACAGTGTTTAGCGGTAATCACCCCTGGGCAGCTCCTTATGCTTTATAAAGCTCAAGTGAGGCCCCATATGGAGTATTGCTCTCATCTGTGGGCCGGCGCAACGAAATACAAATTGGATCCATTTGACTCCGTCCAACGACGTGCTGTTCGTATTGTCGACGATCCCACTCTCACGGGCGGTTTAGAATCCCTCAGCAGTCGGAGAGACGTTGCATCTCTCTGTTCTACCGCCTGTACAATGGGGAATGCTCTGAAGAATTGTTTAATGTAATTCCCACCTCGGGTTTCTACAACCGTACCTCCCGTCACAGAAGTGCGGTCCATCCGCATTTCCTCGATACGGAGGTGTCGCGCACTGTTCGGTCCAGAAATCACTTTATACCGCGAACCCGTAGGCTGTGGAACGAATTGCCTCGAGGTCTTTCCATTAAGCTACGATATGGGGTTCTTCAAGAGAGCTGTGAATAGGATTTTGCAAGGTCGGCGGCGCGCCCGCATACCCCCCTGGTGTTGCAGGTGTCCATGGGCGGCGGTAACACTTACCATCACGTAGGACCGCTTGCTCGTCCGCCCACTAGTATATAGAAAAAAACAAAAAAAAATTACATTTTTACTTGAATCAAAATTCGGCCTTTTGTGATATTACTGCCGTTCAAAATATTTTTTTAATTTTTATATAAATATTTATAACTACTGTTTTAAAACTTGTTTGAACAATTTCAAATTTTAATATTTATTTTTAAATATGTATGTTTAGAGTACAAAGACAAATTACGTTTTTTCATGAAAATTCAAATATGGCGTGGACAACATGTTCAATTTATTAATACTAAATCTGTACTATAAATAGGCCACAAAAATATAACTTATTTTTTTTTCTTTGAAGTAAAATACACATGTATCTGTTCAAAAAAACTCATACGCTTAGGGTAACTTTTCGCGGCATACAACACAACATACTTTCCTATACACTACAGTGACAACAAATAATTGCTATTAAAAATGAATGCAAAGTAGCCCTCAAAATTTATCTAATTTCACTGGATTATTTATACCTAGTATGTATTTAGCAAGGTGCATTGGTGGTACGTCAAGTCATCGCGAGTGGCGTGTAACGGCAGCACAATCCAGTAGATTGTGAGGCAAAAAAAATACTACCAATATCAGCAAATGTTTATTGATCACAAAATCAATATTTGTTATACCTTACAGTCAATACATAGGAATGATTATTCTTGCAAATGGCTAAAAATGTAAGCAAGTTTATCATTACACGCAAATTTTGTAGTCTGCAGCGAATGCTATTTATACACAGTAGACAATGTAAAACACATTTGTAACGTTAATTGGACTTCTTGGAGTCTTTGGATGGTGATCGTGATCTGGAGCGCGACATGGAGCGTCCCTTGGAGCGGGAGCGGGAGCGCGAGCGGCTGCGCGATGCGGAGCGAGGCGAGCGCGACCTCGTGCGGCGGCGGGACCTCGAGCGGCTGCGGACACGGCATACATACACACATAAACGACAGTCACATTAGCAAGTTTGACGGCAGCGCACCTCAAGAAGGCGTACATACTATATTAGATACGAGTTGGGCTGCGGCACAGCATTGTCGTCATTTGCAATGCGCTACAATAGGTTCATGGAAAAAATAGTGAATCTGGACAAACTGCAATGTGATAATAATATTATGTATGTTATGACTTGCGGCCTGACCATAAAGACCATAGTCGGAAATTTTTGTTCATTTGGCTAAATGGACAAAGATTTTAGACTATGGTCTTTTCTTCGATCTAATGACTGACAAGTTATAGCGTGGGGTTTTCTTAAGCCTGGTAACAGAGTGGGTAAGCAAATGTTCCTATTGATCCCTACCACTGCTATGAAATATTCAACTTTAGAATGAAATTATCGATCACTTAAGCGATTAGATGAATATGTAAGAAATCATAAAATCTTAAAAGTAAAACAAAATGAGGTTAGGAAGACCAGCTCCACTTGCTTAGCGTGTTTTAATTTAATTAAGATAATTACACAAGCACTTTATAATAATGCCTATGCAGCCGCTTTATTTTTGAACATGAGTGCCTATGATTATGTTCAACGTGAAATTATATTGGAAAAATTGTACAAATATGGAATTAGAAGATGAAATGGAATTAACAGCTCTTAACTGGCTTAAGACACTGCTACATAGCAGGAAACAGAGCACAGTAGTTACTAAAATCGTGTCAAGATCTATCATTCTGCATATTTGTAACTAGTTAATTAGTGTAATCTGTATTTATTGGTAAGTTGTTAAATATATAACTAGGTATAATAGTTTTGGAATTCCACTAGGACTAGGAAGTATCTTAGAACCGTTTTTATTCTTTTGTATATTAACGACCTTCCTAATATAAATAGACATCATATATGCTTTGCGGACGACACAAAGATAGTTTTTTTGGAATGGCTAAATTCTTGTGACCCTAGTGGCCTTTCAAGAGTCACCGGTCGTGACAAAGATAATAGTGCAATAGAAAAATAGGCCAAATTTTAGAGCAAGAAATAAATAAAACATTAAAGGAATAAATAATCTGCACATTAATATTAACAAAAAATGTGGTTCAATTTAATACAAGGTCTAAAAACTTCCACTAAATATTGTAAATAGCGAAAATACAGTGGAAGTAGGTTAATTTTTTTAATATATATTAATGGAGGCAGATGGACAATTGCAAGGGGCCCACATGATGGTAAGTGGCTACCGCCGCTCATGGACACCTGCAACAGCAGCGGGTATGTGGGTGCGCTGGCGGCCTTGTAGAATCCTATTCACGGCTTTCTTGAAGAACCCCATGTCGTAGCTTAAGGAGAGTAGCTCACGAGGCAGTTTGTTCCATAGCCTACAGGTTCTCGGCAAAAAAACTATATTTGGACCGTACAGTGCGCGACACCTCCGTATAAAGGAAATGCGGATGCACAGCACTTCTGTGATGGGCGGTGCGCTTGTAGAAACCCAAGGTGGGAGTCATATCAAACAGTTTTTTGGAGCATTCCCCGTTATACAGGCTGTGGGACATGCAGAGAGACAAGATCCCTGCGGCCACTGAGTGGGATCGTGACAATTCGAACAGCGACAATTAAATATTTAAGTAGTTAAGATTAATTAATTAGTTAAATATTCAATTAGTTAAGTTGGTTTCAAAAGAAGCAGCACTCAGCATACTATGGATATGTTACATCAGTACTGTCATACGGTCTATTGTGGGGCAACTGTTGAAATAAACAGGGCCTTTAAGGTACAGTTATCGCAAGATAACTTTAATATGGTGGAGCATAGTTAAAGTGGAGCAAGATATTTAGAGTTATCAACCCATATTTAAAATGTTAAAAATTCTTTCACTGCCTTCGCCACATATAAACGAGGTCTGCATTTGTGTGAGGGAGCATTCAGTGCTTTGAACCGTGCTCGGATGTGCTACCACCAAAAGCGAGGCCTCATGAATTTATTTATGGAGATGTCAATTAAACTTCTTCAAATGGAATGCTTTTTGTGTTACCAAAACACATTTAAAAAAAGATTATCCAGGAGGCTATTAGAAGAGTAGTTTTACAATATTTATGATTATTTGCATAATATGTGGGAGGAACTGCCTCAAGAGGTCTTTCCATTAAGCTACGATATGGGGTTCTTCAAGGAAGTTGTGAATAGGATTTCGTAAGTTCGGCGGCGCGGCCGCATACCCCCTGGTCTTGTAGGTGTCCATGGCCGGCGGTAACACTAACCATCACGTGGGACCGCTTGCTGGTCCGCCCAATTGTCTATAAAAAAACACACTAAGATTGTAATTAATTTGTCCATGATAATTAATTTGACGATAATGTAATGATGCAAATGTATTTTATTTAATGTTGATAATGTAGTGACTAATGATAAACATAATTAATATATAAATGTAACAATATTTTCTGCACGCCTATTAAAGGCAGAATATAATGGGATGGTATGTATGTAAATTAACACCATTTTTTGTAACCTGTGTTCTTGCAAAATAAATGATAATTATTATTATAACGGATCGCCACCACACACGATCTTCTGTTCTTCTCATCCAGCCACTACTGATGACTTTTTTCAATGTCTTGCCATGTTATGTTCAGGTACTTGTCTCCTCCATCAGTTATCCAGTCGTACGACTGCCACTGATTTAAAACACATCCGCCAGATTTACTTTAGGTTGCTGATCATTTGGCAACATTAGTACTTCGTCGAATTTCTTCATTATGGATTTTGTTCAGGAACAAAACTCTGAGTATAGTTCTTTAGATCGCTCACTGAGAAAAGAATTTATGTTATCAGAGACCACATTTCGGCACCATACGTCATAACAGGTAGAAGGGGTTCAATCGTGAAGACTTTCTTGTTTTCAAACATTGTAGTATAGGCTACGAGAAGAGGTGACACCTTTAACAAATACTGCTCAACAGATTTGAATATGACTTGCCTTCTCAACTCAAGTTAAACTTGTCTAACAGGATTGACTGTCCAAGATAGGACACAACTTCAAGTGACCCCTTACCACAATACTGATCAGTTCAAGGATGACATGTTCAATGAACATGACTTGTCTTGCTTAGGTTCATATCACGACCAATGCACTGCGACATTCTTTCGAGCCTGTTTAGTCCATCTCTGATACTCCAAAGCCTCTGCCAAGATGACAATATCATCTGTGAATCAGAGGCGATGGATGTATTCACCATTAACACCAATTCTACAGTTTTTCCAAGCCAGCAGTTTAAATGTGTCCTACCATGCTTTAGTAGAGTTTTAGGGATTATACATCCCCATGACATTCTCTAACGTAGTTGGATCAAGTTAGTCTGCTGGTCCTGGTTTTGAGTCTTTGCTGCAACATTGTATAAGCATGTCAATACCTTGAGATATTGCCGGTATTGCTACAAGTATTCTAGAACAGCCCAGGGTAAAGATTAACTCAAAGCTTTTTCATAAGCTTCATATCATAAATAGGAGATAAGGTGGCCAATTATACTTTTTAATCTTAGGTATACATTTATCTCAAGGTGTGAATGTACTGGAACTTAGCTTGGTCCGGAGGCTACAACTCAAATTTAGGGTTGGAAGGATTCGAGATTCAGAAACAACTTATTAATTTCATTTTTAGAATGATTTGCTTGCCCTCTCATTACCAGTTGTGCTCACTACTTTTAAGTTATTGAATTTTAAAAAATCTACCATTAGGCTGCAAACAGAACCCATTTAGCATTTAGTAATAATCTATTTATATAAATTAATTTATCCAGACTTAGTACTGCAGTGGAATAAAATGAACACTAGAAGAACAAGGGTAATAATATGATTAACAACTTTCTTGTACTGCCCCCAGTATGTGGGATAATTGCAACAAATAGCCTCTTCTTTTCACCTTTTTCATAATACCTAAGAAAATAATCTTCAGTGGTCTTCACAGTAAATTGTAACATAAAAACACTACCTTCACATTAGAAGTAAAAATAAAGTTACTTGTCAAGTCTGCTTTCAACACAAATATTGGATAATAATGTGTAACTCACTGAGTGCACGCAGTGATTACAATAGACGTGTGCAGCGATGCGTAGAACTAACATAAGTCAATGCAGTTCTGGACAATTGGAGTGCACACGTAGACTGTAGCTACGAGGTTCTCAGAGCGAAGTTACCGATGCGGCCGACTCTCGTGGAGTACACGCCGCGAAGTGAAAACTACGTAGCGCAGACACTAAGAAGTGCAGACACTGAAGAATTCGTTCTCAGCGCACAGGCCAATGATAACCTATAACATAGTTATCATTGGTTTATGTGGATCCAAAACAATGGGATGGAATCTTTATATTATTGTTAGGTATATCTATCTACCTAGGTATAACTCTGTAGGCCTTTTATAGATTTCATACCAAGGCATACTTCCATTGCACATACACAAATTAAGGTTAGACAATGTTGTAACCTGCGGCGACGGCGGCGACTGCAGTCACGAGCGTAGTGTCCGCGGTCCCCGCAGTCATAGCAACGGTCGTCGTAAGGTCGAGGAGGCAAACGGGAGCGTGGCGGAGGACCTCTCCCCCCGGGGCCCCGGCTTCCATTGGACATTTCCACGCGAGCGCGACGACCGCATATTGTCCGACCGTCTAGGCCGCGAACCTAAAATAAAGAATTTGTAAATAGATGATCTAAATAAAAGATTTGTAATAGATGAAATGTTTCTATCGACGAAAACAGTAAAAATAATTTGAAAACTCACTGCATCTTCTGCGTCACGAAGATCTTCAAATTCTACGAAAGCGAAGCCAGGTGGATTTCTTGCGATCCAAACGTTCCTTAATGGACCATAATAAGAAAAAGCATCTTCAAGTTCAGGTTTATTAGCGTTGTTACCTAAATCTCCCACATACAATTTACAGTCGCCGTGACGGGACATGTTGAAATTGTTGATAGTAAAAGAGAGTCAAAATGGTGGATTATTCAGGGTGACCACTTATTTCACGAAGATTCTACTAAAAATATGGCTGAACTCTTCCAAAATCTACCAAATCCAGTTTGTATTTCAATAATATTACATAATCTAATATTAGAAAGTTATGCGACAAAGAGTTTTCATCTATGGAACACTCGCTGGTTTTGCATTCAATTAAAACTGTTATAGGGGACTTTTTAGCGGGAACTCGACAAGTGAAATTTTTGTTTGTTAATTGTAAAAATTGTATAAAAAGCATTTTGTGGTTTAATAGTGGTGATAAACTTCAGTGTGTTTTTAGTGCATGGTGTTTGTGATAACCAAATAAAAGCGTGGGACTGCGTTTTTCGTGCGCTTCCAAGGAGTCCTCTTCTGTCCTCAGTAAACCTATTATAGCTTTACTGAGCGACTCCTCACTTAGTTCGACGCGACTGAACAAGACACGTTCTAGACTAGACTTTGAAATTGTTTACGAAGAAAACTTGACACTGGCAGAATGTAATATTTGCACCATGGGCATATATGAAGAAAAAAAACTAAAACAGACGTGCGAAGGGATGATGGGCCCTATTTATCTAATTCATTAAATAACATTACGGGACAGTAGGTATGCTAGGATGAACGATATTTTGCTTACCAAACACAGATTTCTAAGTTTATAGTTTATTATTATTACCATGAGGGAACTCTTTAAAGCGGTAAATGATAAGATAAGGCGAATTTATTTCAACCTTAGTGTTTTCGGACAGTCTAGAATTTTATCTAGCTTTTCCATATTACTATTATATAATATTTAATGTGTTTTCGTTTCCATTGAGCTTCTGTATCGTGCTATTTTATGCAGAGATTGTAGAAGAGATTATTTGTATATTATTATTCATTAGAGGCTAGATGACGTTGATCGCCCTGGACCACATTGATAGCATGTGTGACTGTGAAAAGATCTGCATCATCTTCATCCAGGGAATCAAAAAATTGTTTGAGAATCGGAACACCAATTCCGAATCAAGCTGATCTCTTAAACCTGCAGCTAATCTTGTCGGATGTAAGATGTGCCAAACTTTCACAATTGCTCTTTATATTATCAACAAACTTTCTAAGGAACTATATTAAAACACTCATTGTGCATTTCATGTGACGGATATTTGAGGGGGAGAGTGCACGCTGCAATCCAATAGCTGCTGGGCGCACTCGACTGGCCACGTTACCCCCCTCTCACAGAAGACTACCTTGAAATATACTGCATTTCCCACTTTATCTTATTTCCCTAATGTACTTACGTGTTTCGGTAGTGAGTGAGATGTACCAGAGCCCATTCCCACCCTATTCCTCTCCATTTTCCCAACCTTTTCTCCAAATCCATTCCTATATCTCCACAGGTAGGCAGCACATCCGGAGGCGTGCCAACTAGTGTTGCCAGATCCGTTTTTCCAAATATCGTGACTTAAATGGAAAAAAGCGGGACTGGGACGAAAATATCGGAACGTAGAAATGCAAAACAATGGTTACAATCCTTTAATTCAAAATCACAGACTAATGAGATCAATCAAACCTTAAGATTTACTACTATTACTTACTAGAATACACTATCAAGATAAACAATTATTAAATTTATCTTATTAGATTCAACAAAAGTATATTATTATTTACAAAAGGAATTTGCAATGTAAGGAATCAACGATATTAAATTAATTAACGTTACACAAATATAAATTATTTTTTAGAGAACACATATTTTGAGCTTAATTTTGAAGCTTGTAACCCCCGCCTCAACCCCCGCGCGCAGTGTGACCGTTTTTAGTATATTCAGTACCAAACTGGTATAATTTGGGCTCCGTAAAACTAATTTAGTTTTTTTTTTGGTATCCTTTCATATTCTGGTATTTTTTGGTACATTTTTAAACTTTCAACATTTTTAAACACATTATTGATATATTTTTGGGTTGGGCGGGCAACACTAATTTCCATTCGTTCGTATTTCGTTCACATAATTTTGTCTTTGTCTGATGTTTACCGCAACTGTATCATTTTGTCTCTTTCGAACGGTTAATGCTAACAAAATCGCGAATCGTGCTTTACCTACATATCTACGCTACATGCTCTACGTCGCGGGGAATTACTGAAACTTAAAAAATGATTCCTAGCAATAAGTATAAAAGGGACCACGGATTTTTTTGTTCTTTATTTATGTCTCTGTGTTATCGTACGTGTGTAGTGAAGATAATGAAGCGCAAATACGATCAGAAATATAGATCTGAGTGGGAACAAAATCCTGAATTTTTGTCATGGTTGACAAAAGATAAAAATAGTGAGAACGCCTTGTGTAAAACTTGTGGAGCAACATTTTTGAGCAGAATCGCAACAATTAAAAGTCATGCAGATTCTGAAAAACATCGGCAGAAACATACATTATAGTGGACAATCCAAGGTAAGAAAGCTATGCCCCCATTAACATATTTATAAGATTATTGTGTCCCTTATTTTTTTTGGCACATAAATTAATTGTCCTACTTGTACAGGATGTCCGATGGATCTTGGCCAGTGTACATGTACAGTTGTACACACATGTATAATCGATTCTCAAGCGATTTCAGAAAGCTGAATTTTGAAATTTTCATAAATGAAAGTGTAGGTATACATACATGCCGAACTGGTTCTGTGGGATGGAAAGATAGTTTTGCAGGGTTCAAACATATGTAATATTTTTATCAAGAATATTAATTTTCAACTGAATGAGACACTAGTTTCCCAAGATAAGAAATAGGTAGTTATTTTACTTATTTTTTACGATAGGAAAATTAATCAAATACTGTTTATTTTCAGATCGATAAATTATTTCAAAGGAAAGGACCCATATCTGAAGAAGTAAGAAAAGCAGAGCTTATATTTTGTGCAGCGTTGGCAGAACATAACATACCATTTCGGGCCATGGATCATCTCAGCGATTTATTCAGCAAAATGTTTTATGATTCGGAAATTGCAAAGGGTTTTTCCTGCAAACGCACTAAATCTGCTCAGTTAGTTTACGACGTAATGGCGCCTTCATTTGAAAAGCAGTTATTAACCGATATAAAAAATACGTCAAGTTTATCAGGTAATGCTGCTACTTTTTCATTAATTATAGATGAAAGCACAGACATTACAACAGAAAAATTACTTGCCATTGCAATAAAGTTTTATAGCGTTCAGGATAATACAGTAAAAACCAAATTTTTATGTTCTGTGAATCTATCAAGTGAAACTGCTGAAAATATTTTTAACTCACTGTGTAAAAGTTTGCGAGAATTAAATTTAAACATTGAAAATATTTTAGGATTTGCAGCTGATACAACAAATGTAATGTTTGGCAGAAATAATAGTGTGGTTGCAAAGATTAAGTCGGTCAATTCTAATTGTATTTTTGTAAAATGTGCATGTCATTCATCAGCATTAGCTGTAAGTTATGCCTGTAAAAAGTTGCCTAAAGCATTGGATCAAATTGTGAAAGAAGTCTATAATTATTTTGGCCATAGTAGCAAACGCAAAAGAGAATTTGCAGAATTTCAGACCTTTGTAGAATCAGAGCATCACAATATTTTACGTCACTACGACATACGTTGGCTCTCCCTACACGGCTGTGTAAATCGCATAGTAGAACAGTGGAATGCACTTCAGCTGTATTTTCAGCAAGAACATCTCGTAGAACATAACCCTAGCCATTCGGCGATTTTTTTACATGAAAGTTTCGAAAATAAACAAATAAAGCTCTACTTTTTGTTTTTAGATTATATTTTGCATATAGTCAACAAGTTTAACATAATTTTTCAAGGTAATGCATGTGTTGTTCATACTTTTTATCGGGATTTGACTGACATGTTTAAAACAATATTAAGTTGCTACATGAAAAGCAGCTACATTCGTGCCACTGCTATTGAGGACATAGATCCTAATAGTAATATAAATTTTGTAGAATTACATGAGATATACTTAGGTATAAAAGTATCTAATGAAATAGCGCTGTTAAGAAATCAACCAAGTAACAGTAGTATCGTAATTAGAGACTTTTTAAAAAGGTGTCAAAGCTTTTTGATAGAGTTATGTACTCAACTTAAATGTCGATTTCCCATTAATGAAAAAATATTTTCCGAGTTACGTTTCATAGACCCACAAGTAGCGGCTTATGAAAATTTTACATCTCTTATCAGCGTTATGAACAGGTTTCCGAACATTACTACAAATGATACAGTAAGACAATTAATTGACGAGGAATATCGTCAAATTAAGTATGATTCAGAGGTACAAAACCTGATGTGTGGTTCTAGTAGTAGTGCTAGTGCTGTAAATGTTGAACAGTTTTGGAGCAAATTAAGTTGTATTGTTAACAGTAAAAATGTTCCTAAGTACAAAAATTTGACTAATTTTGTAAAATGTCTAATGTGCACACCCATTCCAAACGCTGAATGCGAAAGAATTTTTTCAAAAGTTAATCATATAAAAACTAAATACAGTAACAGGTTTCTAGCTAAACATATTGCGTGCCTGTTGCATGTTAAGCAAGGTCTAAGTGAAGGGAGTGTAGGTTGTGTCTCATTTGACCCATCGAAAGATATGGTAAAAAATAATCCGTCGAATACTGACTGTTTGTAATAAAACTTATTGTAAATATTTATTATTATTTTAATATGTCTGTATAATGAAGGTGTGTAATTGGTAAAATTAAAAAAAGTAACTGATAATAAGTGTTTTAATTCAATTTTTCCTCTTCTACTTTTTATTTTAGTATAATTCAGCATGTGTTTTGGTATTATTTAGTACTGGCACCTTGTAGTTTTAGTAGATCACCATTTTTTAAAACGGTCACACTGCCCGCGCGTCACACATCATTCGCCGCCCTTTCGTCTTGTGCGCTTCTTCCTTCGCTGGCCGAAAGTTTTATTTTAAAGTACCTGTCGCGCCAAATTGGGTACTTATATGAGAAAAAGCGGGATTTTGGGCGTCCCGCTCGGGGTGTTGGCGGGACGCGTCCTGAGGGCTGAAAAACGGGACGTCCCGCCTAAAGCGGAACATCTGGCAACGCTAGTGCCAACGTTAGTCATTTGACTAATGTTGGCATGTACCTATCGCGGATGTCTATGAGCGACCGACAGTATCCACTTACCATCAGGTGGACTGTATGCTCGTCCGCCGCCTACATACATAAAAAAAAATGTTGCATCTGGTTTTAGATGTTTCTAGAACGGATTTTAGAATCGAGCCACCCTGCATTTCTAGTTCTGATGGCTTGAAGGTTAAAAAAAATGTTTATTCAGTAACTTTTAATGTCTCCAAGAGCGTTTACAACGGCCGTCATGTGGTTTGGCGTGGAATCCATCAATGTCATTATGACGTGATGTGGAATATTCTCCCATTCTTTCTCGATGATAGTTTTCAGCTTCTGCAAGGTCTGCGGTGCTGGATGGTGAGCTCGGTAAATGCTCTTGAGATTCATATTTGGGGTTCTTGCTGGCCATTCCATGACTGACAATTCCTGCAGTGAGCGCTCTTGCATTATCACGCATAAAAATGAAAGCTAGAACAACAAACCTAGCATATGGCATCACATAAGTCTCTAGGCATCGCCGAATGTAACGGTCGCCATTTGGTGGTGGCAGCCGTAGTCCCATTACAACCTGAAGTCCAGTTTAGCCTACCCCGGAAATTCCTCCCCACTGTCCATAACTCACTTTCTCTTGTATACAACACTGCACAAAACGTTCTCCGTCTTCGGTACACCTTTCTCCTTCCATCATAACCATACAGCATAATCTTGGATTCATCAGTGAAGAGTCCAACCTGGCTCCATTGACATTGAGTCCAATGCAAATATTGGCGCGCAAACTGAAGGAGCGCCATTCGGTGAGCTCGGGTCAGTTTAGGCTTATTGGCTGGCTTATGTGGTTTTATATTGTTATTCGAGTCTACTTCTAACAGTCCGAGCGCTAAGCCACTTCATGAAAGTCACGAAAGTACTGAGTCTGAGGTATCTGTACTGAGATCTGGTGATGATTTCTTCAGGTGGTCGTGAAGATAAACCGATTTTGTCTTTTCGTCGTCACTCGGAATCGTGGTGCTCCTGGACGGCTAATGAAGCCGCCCGCCAGTCTCTAGATATCGATGGTACACTCTTTTAACAAGAGAAGGGTTTAAATGAAGTTGTGCACTTACATTTGGCCGACTAAGCCCAGACCGAAGAAGTCCAACAGGTTGCACGGCTACTTCAGGCGCAGTATGCATAATTTTAAGGTCAAAATTGGTTCAAATCTCAGGATAAACAATTTAACAAATCTTTTATTAAAAAACTGCTCCAATTCAAACTTTCTGCTCCCTTATTTTTTCATAATAATGAACTGACTGCTTTTCGTCTGTGGTTCAAATTCGTGAATTCAAATTTCGAACAATAGCACACCAAAATGATGGTGAATATGCCAGGTTCAAAACTGCATAAAAACTTTTTCTTTAACATTATTTTTGTTTCAAGTCTTCTTTATACATAAAAATGCAGGGTGGCGCGCTGCAGGTGTGCGGGAGTGTATATCGATATTATATCAGTGAAATTAAAACCTTTGTATGTAGTTAATTAGGCTAAAGCCGGTTTTCCAAGTTTTTTGTCATTTAATGTCAATAGGTACTTTTAAAGGAATATGTTGGAAAGTTGTGTGCAATCTATTAAAACCTGTATAAAAATGTAACTAATTTTCAAGCTTTAGTTTCGAAAACTAATAATCATATATGCTCAACGTTTTCAAAAGAATAGGGTTGGAGCTGCGCGTGATCTACTTGTACCTATTCAACAACGTGCATTCGAAGTACATATATTATGTCATCGCGACTGACGTGCAGCCGCAGCACAATTTAGCAGATGGGGAAGAAAAAAAAATTACCAATATCAGCAAATAAATTTATTGATCACAAAATCAATATTTGTTGTACCTTACAATCAATACATAGGAATGATTATTCTTGCAAATGGCTAAAAATGAAAGCAAATTTTGCATGTCACGCAATTTTTATAGTCGTCGTATAATCAAATGTATTATATTTATTATTAACTCCAGAACGACGGGTCTGCAGCGAATGCTATTTGTACACAGTAGACAAGGTAAAACACATTTGTAACGTTAGTTGGACTTCTTGGAGTCTTTGGATGGTGATCGTGATCTGGAGCGCGACATGGAGCGTCCCTTGGAGCGGGAGCGGGAGCGCGAACGGCTGCGGCTGCGGCTGCGCGACGCGGAGCGAGGCGAGCGCGACCTCGTGCGGCGGCGGGACCTCGAGCGGCTGTGGACACGCCATACATACACATAAACGAGACGCATATTGACGAGTCTGGAAGCTGTGCATCGCAACAAAGGAGTACATACTATATTATAGACTGCGAAACAGTATGGATGTCATTTGCAATGCACTACAACAGTTCACAGAGAAAAATACTAAGTCTGCGCAAAATGCGATACGATATGTTGTCGACATTAAACTTCAGACTATGGTGTTTATCTTCGATTTAATGACTCAGTGTTATAGCGTGGACTTTTCTTAAATCTGGTAATAGAGTGGGTAAGCAAATGTTCCTATTGATCTCTACCACTGTAAATGAAAGGTGATACTGTAAAAGCGCGAAAATTTAAAAAATAGCCTAGCAGCATTCAATTCAAGTAAAAAAATTATTTTTCATAAATTTAACTACTTAGTGTGGTTGTTTACATCCAACAGAAAGTATAAGATTTACCTTTCAATCCTAATTGTATTTCGATGTAATAATAATTGGATGTGGTTTTATCGATCGCCAATTAATTCGGTTCATAGTCGCCAAATAATCAGATGTATGCTTAAATACAACACCAACAGACGACTGATCTGAACACCAACTATTGCTAAGCCATTACCAATTATTTTGGCAAAATTACTCGAGTCTAATTAAGGGCCAATTAAAAAGAATAAATTTATAGAATTAAAAACCATTTTTTTGTATTTTTGTCCTCAAACAGCTAGAACAAATAAATTGCAAAATGATGATGACCTATAAATTTACAATTATCGCCAAAAATCAATATTGGCATGGGCAGGGTTATAGCAACTATAATAAGGAAAACAAACCAACCAAGTTGTCTACTTCAAAGTACATTTGTGGGTACAAAGCCATAAATTTACTTGGAGGCCCTAGTTTTCTTTTTTGGCCAATTGGTATATTTATTGCCTCTAGCGGATCGTGGTCCGCTTCTGTTCGGTACAATAAAACTATTTCCGACGCTGCATCAAATCATAAATAAATCTGAGCTGTACATTGAAGGACCCTTTCGCATAACTTTATTGGATCTAAAGTATTTTTTCAGGCCTCTTATATCATGCTTCCGATAAAAAGACCAAGTTTTTTCTGATTTAATAAAATCTACAGCACGTTTTACGCTATCAAACTTTTCAGCAAATGTTCAAACGTTATTTACAGAACGTCTTTTTTTCGCAGTTACGATCTCCTTAGCCTCCGAGTTTTCCTACTCTGACTCCAGTAACGGCACTTTTTTCTGACATACTGAGCTTGTCGATGGAATCTCACTATCTCTGCCACTACCTGTCTCCATAATTACACATAAGAGTTCAAAAATGTAATAAAGTACTGCAAAACAACGAGAGTAACTGGAAACAATCAGCGTTACGTACACATACGCTAGCGCATTAACACTGATGACAAAACTAAACAAATACACTCAAACCATGCGGCGAATGTGAATGCTTCGCTGACTGGTAATGTGAATGCTTCGCTGACTGGTAATGTGAATGCTTCGCTGACTGGTAATGTGAATGCTTCGCTGACTGGTAATGTGAATGCTTCGCTGACTGGTAATGTGAATGCTTCGCTGACTGGTAATTTGTCCAAGCGCGCCATTTTTTTCAAGGAATTTGAGAGAACTATCACAACTTATTATTTATTCCCGCTAAAATGGTGATAAAAACAAGAACGGTAATTTGGAGGCGAATCAACGATTTGGAAACACAACCATAACTTGGGCTGTAGTTATGATAATCAATAATATGTTTTGATAATGATTCGTTATTTATTTGATTATCGATGATTAGATACACTTCGATCAATTTGAGATAAAAACTATTTTTTGGTATTGAATTGATTTATTTGGTGAATGTTTTGGCGACAATTTTCTAGTTTGGTGACAAAAAAAAATATCCCCCTAATAAATACGAAAAAGTTGAGCCTGGGTATAAAAATAAAGTTGATTTTTTATTATTATTTTTCTACATAGTCCCCTGAAGGATCAATGTACTTTGTCCATCTCCATTCTAACGCCATTATCCCATTAAAAAAAAAAGATTATTCGAGTTCGTCGAAACAGGCATTGACTGCTTCGCGAACTTCCGAGATTCGTTGAAAAATTTCGTTCACGCGTGTTTTTTCAAGTTTGGGAATAGATGAAAGTTCGCGGGGACCAGATCTAGCGAATAAGGAAGGTGAGGTAACAATTCGAATCCACAATTATGGGATTTCTGCCATTGATTGTGGCGAAGTGTAAACACGACCATTGTCCTGGTGTAACAATTTTTTTTTGAACAATATTTACCAGGCATTTAGTTTTGATTTCCTCACAAAAACGACACATGAGAGCACAATAATAATCAGAATTTATAATATTATTATACCATCTTTTCAAGGTAATCAACCATTATAACGGCTTTGCAATCCCAGAAAACAGAAACAATCGCCTAACTAGCTGACAATATTGCCTTTGCTTTCTTTGGAGGCGGTGATCCTGATTTTTTCCATTACTTGGATTCTTGTTTTGATTTCGGTGTGTGGTGGTGGACTCATGTTTCGTCCATGGTTAAGAGACGACATAAAAATCTCGAGAATCCGTTTGAAACAACTCCAAACAATCCCGTAGCATTGTTAGGAGTGTTCGTTCGTTTTCGACTGAAAGAATACTAGGCACCCATCTAGCAGACACCTTAGAAAGTCCAAGATCATTGACAATAGTGTAATGTGCCCGATAATATGAGATGCCTATGGCCTCTGCAATGTCCCTGATCTTTAATCTCCTATCCGCCATAATCAAATTCAATATTTTATTAGCATTTTCTTGTGTAGTCGCTGTCGACGGCCTACCGCTTCTAAAGTCGTATTTAACGCTTTCTCGGCCACGCCTGAATTTGTCTGCCCACCTTTTTACAGTGGCAAATGATGGAGCAGATTGTCCTAAATATCCTCGAAAATTTGTCTGGGGGTTAAACCCTTCTTTTGCAGATACTTGATAACGGAACAGTATTCAATGTTGTCCATTATTCAAAAATCACAAAACCCGCTTTAATAAAAGTTCCAAAAAATCCACAATAATGTGTGTAGACAAATGAAATTTGCATGACGACTATTAAGAATGACAGTTATTTGTGCCAGTAATTGTTTTTATTTTTTAAACTCATTTAATACCTTAGGGTTAGAACTTATCAATCCACCGTCGTCGTACATACTCATACTGTCAGTTAATCAATTCATAGCTGGTGCCATTCCCAAAGACCGTCGCCACATTCGGTCTTCTTCTCATCTAACCACTACTGGTGACTTTCTTCAAGTCGTCAGTCCACCTGACCAGAGGACTCCAGGACTCTCCGTCCGCAAAGGTATGCGGTCCTTTTTTTTTTTCTATACTAGTGGGCGGACGAGGAAGCGGTCCCACGTGATGGAAGTGTTACCGCCGCCCATGGACACCTGCAACACCAGGGGGTATGCGGGCGCGCCGCCGACCTTGCAAAATCCTATTCACAGCTCTCTTGAAGAACCCCATATCCTAGCTTAATGGAAAGACCTCTTGAGGCAATTTGTTCCACAGCCTACGGGCTCGCGGTATAAAGTAATTTTTGGACCGAACAGTGCGTGACTCCTCCGTATTGAGGAAATGCGGATGGACCCCACTTCTGTGACGGGAGGTGCAGTTGTAGAAACCCGAGATGGGAATTATATTAAACAATTCTTCAGAGCATTCCCCATTGTACAGATGGTAGAACACACAGACGCAAGGTCTCTCCAAATGCTGAGGGATTCTAAACCACCCGTGAGAGTGGGATCGTCGACAATACGAACAGCATGTCGTTGGACGGACTCAAATGGGTCCAATTGGTATTTCGGTGCGCCGGTCCAGAGATGAGAGCAATACTCATAGCATAAGGAGTTGCCGAGGGGTGATTACCGCTTCACTCTGTTCAGCACACTGAGCTTTTTGGAGGCCATTTTGGCTTTATTTTCCAGATGACCCCTAAATTCGACTTTGCTGGAGATGTCGACTTCAAGTGATAATCTTCAGGAACAGCTTATATATGTTGCTTAGAACTGAAATCGGCCTATATATAAATATTTATTAATACAAGGACACTACTTGCTACATCTTTAAGAAAAATAAATATCTTGTCTGATACAATGTCAAGGCAAAACCAATCAGCCTAGGATTTAAAATCAGTGGATCTATGATCAAGGCATTTGAAATCTTTTCGAAAAATTATTGGGAATTGGCAATATAAGAACTGCTAAATATCCCCTTGTTGGACACAACTATCTTGTTTTACAATTGTCTAAATTTTAAGAGTAAATAATTTGCTTGCTCACTCATTACCAGTTATACTCACTCCTTTTATATTATTAAATTATTATTTTATTCCTACCAGTATGCTGCAAAGAGAACTTATTCATTGAGCATTAGTAATATTTTTACACAAATTAATTTATCCTGACAGTACTGCAGTGGAATAAAATAAACAGTAGAAGAACAAGGGTGATTAACAACTTTCTTGTACTGGGATAATTGGAACAAAGAACCTCTTCATTCACGTTCTACGTTGATACCTACGAAAGTAATCTTCAGTGGTCTTCAGAGTACATTGTAACATAAAATCACTACCCTCACATTAGAAGTAAAAATAAAGTTTACATGTCAAGTCTGCTTTCAACACAAATATTGGATAATAATGTGTAACTCACTGAGTGCACGCAGTGATTACAATAGACGTATGCAGCGATGCGTAGAACAAACATAAGTCAATGCAGTTCTGGACAATTGGAGTGCACACGTAGACTGTAGCTACGAGGTTCTCAGAGCGAAGTTACCGATGCGGCCGACTCTCGTGGAGTACACGCCGCGAAGTGAAAGCTACGTAGCGCAGACACTAAGAAGTGCAGACACTGAAGAATTCGTTCTCAGCGCACAGGCCAATGATAACCTATAACATAGTTATCATTGGTTTATGTGGGTCCAAAACAATGGGATGGAATCTTTATAGTATTGTTAGGTATATCTATCTATCTAGGTATAACATTGTAAGCCTTTTATAGAGATTCCATACCAAGGCATACTTCCATTGCACATACACAAATTAAAGTTAGATAATGTTATGTCACCTGCGGCGGCGGCGGCGACTGCAGTCACGGGCGTAGTGTCCGCGATCTCCGCAGTCATAACAGCGGTCGTCATAAGGACGAGGAGGCAAGCGGGAGCGTGGAGGAGGACCCCTCCCCCCGGGGCCCCGGCTTCCATTGGACATCTCCACCCGAGCGCGACGACCGCATATTGTCCGACCATCTAGGCCGCGAACCTAAAATAAATGGAAATAATGTGCACACATTTCACTAAAATTCGCAAGAGGGTGCATTCTGCAATGTCACATCTACTGGGCGCGCTATTTAACCGAGTACCACCCGTCTCACACAAAAGACTACCGTAAAATGCAATGTGTACCTTTTTGAGGAGAGATATGCCAGAGCCCATTTTCCATTCCATCGAATATACTTACGAATAAAATATGCAAAACACCAATCTTTTAGCCCTTTGAAACTTGAGTCCCTTTTAGAGCTGGCCGCACAGAATATGTTTCAAACGACTGCGGCTTTTATTAAATTTCGAGTCTTTTAATTAAGGTCTTGATTGGTGTTCCGGTCTTAGCACTACGTGACCGTTCGTCTGTCTTCTTTCAATAAACAAAAAAGGACTGAACAATGACTGAAAACTCACAGCATCTTCTGCGTCACGGGGATCTTCAAATTCCACGAAAGCGAAGCCGGGTGGGTTCCTGGCAACCCATACATTTCTTAGGGGACCGTAATAAGAAAAAGCATCTTCGAGTTCAGGTTTACTAGCGTTGTTCCCCAAATCTCCAACATACAGTTTACAGTCTCCGTGGCGAGACATGACTCCTAAAATAATACAAGACAAAACAATAAATTGCGTGTTATTTTAACGATGTAAATGTAGTTGAACATTAGGCAGTACTTTATAAGATTTTTGTAAGAAAGGCGACTTACATATAATGTTTATCTCTTTGGCTGTACTGTGAATATGAATTAATTTTAACGCAAATAATAGAAGAGTAACTTTGTTTAAAATTACCAAAAAACGTTTGACGGTTTTTTGTAAAGACAAAATGGTGGATTGGACCATCCGTAAAGAATAATCGTTTTTTCTTTTTATATATGGCAATGGTGCAATTAGCCCATTCTGCCAACGTAAATTTTCTAAATGAAATTAACAATTTCAAAGTCCACAACGCATCCTGTCACTGTCCAGTCCAGTCGAAGTAAGTCGTTCAGTAAAGGTACGCGCGCATTAGGCGGCTACGACCACGACCAACTGATGTAGAGGTCTACCGGAATCTCATGGCAAATGGAGAAATAAAAATTTGTTGTGTGCAATACTGGGGAAATTGGATTAAACGACCTTGATACTGTTTAATTTTTATTTATGTCTTTAGTATTAATGAACATGAAGTATATAAGGTATGTGTATGAAGAATGTTGTTATACATCGGGTTCTTAACATAGGAAAATATGTCATGAAAAATAAATCAATCGTATATTACTTTATGTACTAATTTATTATATATCATTTAAATCATACTACTAACTTAACACCTCATTCAGAACTAGAAAACGATTCCAAGAACTCCACTTGCATTTCTTGTTCTTCATCAGATGATGAAGATAAAGAGATATTTATTATAAATCGCTCTTCCAGCATTTCAATTATTCTATCTTGCTCGATGAAATCGTTTTCAATTTTCTTTACATGTTCACAACATTTTCGCCATTCCTCTGCACCAATTTGTGAGAAATCTTCTTCTGTTAATAATTAAATGTCACTTGCAGGCCTATTTACATTTTATCAGCAACTTTTTGCTTCATTATACCCCAAATCATTTCTATGGGATTCAATGTGCCATGATAAGGTGGGAGCCTTAAAACTTCGTGACCGTGCGATTTTAATACTTCATCTATCTATCTCATATAAGGGCGCAGACATGTTTTGTTTCACTACTTCAAGTAGTTGACATTTACGCCAAAGATCATCATAATGTACATCATTTGCACGAAGCCATTCTTTTATATTATATCAGCGATACGATTGGCTTGTGTGGGCGGTTTGTTCATCCGTACGGAATGATAACTAGCATTATTCATAACAATTAGTGAAGGTCTTGTCAGATTTGGAATTAACTTCTCTGTCACCCATTTTGTAAAATTGTCCTTATTCATATCGTGGTGATAGTCAGCAGATACACTTGTTGACCTGTACACCAGACAACAATTTGGTACAAAGCCATTTTCTCCACCAGCGTTTACAATGATCCACCTCGCTCCAAGTGAAATACTTTTAGATGGACCTGCAATATCTTTGCTTTGCCAGCACTTGTTCACAGAACATGAACCGTGAATGTAAGTCTCATCTAAATAAATCACATCCAATTTATTATATTCTTCAGCTTCGCGGTTTTCGTTTATACGCTTCAAAAACTTATATCTTTGTAGTTTTATGTCATCTCTCTCCATCAAAATGGTCCTTTTTGATTGGCATTTAACATATTCAAAACCAATCTCCTTAAGTATAAGTCTGTAAAAAATAATAAAATTTATCATGTTACTCAAACGATAGCTTAGTCATTCATCATCATCATCATTCATCAGTCTATATACGTCCCACTACAGGGCACAGGCCTCCTCTTACGAGTGAGAGTGAGTTACTTAATATTTTTCTTACCTCAATGATTCTCTACCTCCGTTGAAATCAATATCTTGTCGAAGAATTTGTAACAGTTTCATTACTGTTGGAATTTCCTTCCGAACTGTATAGAATTCATTTACTTTATTCCTAATCAACTCTAAATCGAAACTGTCCAAGTTGATTTTCTTCTTCCCCCCTCTCCTCTTTTTACCAGGCGTGGAAAATACACCATCATTCGATGTGCCCTCACCTACGATTCGCCGTATAGTAGTACTGGAAACCCCTATAAAGAAGCTACAATTAAGTAAGAAAAATATAAAATAAACTAAAAGTATCAAAACAACTCAGTCCAACTTACCGGTCAACTCTACGACGCGCTTAAAATCAAAGATTGAGTTTGATTTACGCCTTCTTCTTCCCTTATTTTACGATACACATTGAAAACAATATTTCTCGCTTGAGATCGAAGTGGCTTTTTCGACATTTTCACAAAAACAACTAATTGTCAAGAAGATATCACAAAATCTCAGCAGCGGTTGACAAATCTCGTACTTTGATTTGACAGGTGACAATTGACATTGCCATATGAAAATCACAATTTTTTTTTTATGCCATGAGATTCTGGTAGACCTATATGTACATTGATTCGAATGGCGGCCAAAATAGTGAGTTAATTTCACAAGTTGCTTCGAAATGTACGTAGAGAAGCTAACTGTGCTTGTGTATTACTCGAAAGAAGAAAAAGAGAAATTCACGGAAAGAATTTTGGGTGCAAACAAACAAAATAATTATACTTTGATTATTAGACTACTACTTTGATAATGAAAAGTATGAAAACAATTTTTTTTGTATAGGAGAATGTCAAAGAGCACGTTTCATTAGCTACTAAGGTATTTGTATTCTCTATTTTGTATAAAAGGGTTAATTAAAAATCCAAAAATCAATAAACTTTTATTCGATAATAATTCCTAAAATAACATGAAAATTAATTAAAAATGTGTTTGCTAGTTCAGCGAAGGGAACAAATCAATTATTTATTTCTGATTGTTGTTCTGTTATTTGAGGGGAGAGTGCACCGTGCAATCCAATAGCCGCTGGGTGCGCTTCTCTTCTTATCCTCCTCTCACAGAATGTACTCCATTTCCCACTTTATTTCACCAATGTACGTACCTACTTGTTTCGGTAGTGAGTGAGATGTGCTAGAGCGCATTCCCATCCTATCCCTCCTCATTTTCCAAATCCATTCCTATAACTCCAAAGGTAGGCAGCGCATCCGGGGCGTGCCAAGTTGTGTCATTTTGGACTAATTTTGGCATGTATTATGATGTCTATGGGCGACAGTATACACTTACGAATACATCAGGTGGGCTGTATGCTCGTCTGCAGCCTTCGTACAAAAAAAATCCTCTGAATATTTGGAATCAGGTGATTGCATCTGTTGTGAAGAACTCGAGCTGGGTTGATCTCTAGATTTATATGATATCGTCTATGACGTTCCAGTACGTGGACTTGTAGAATAACCTTAGGTATTTTGGTTGTAACGTCCAGATAGTAAACGGTTAGGTTTAATATCTGCTCGGTTGGCTGAAGGCCGGTATAGGTTCACGGTGTAGCCAAGTGGACATCCTCGTCTCCGCTAGCGGGGACGGTGTATATGGGTAGCCTGTGAGTGTAGTGTAGTGTAAGAACCGCATTGGCAACAGTAATTGGGTCGTCGCGCGTCGGGATCGTCTAGGACAGGGGTGACCAACTTACAAAGCCTCAAGGGCCAAAATTAAAACCTTGAACGTAGTTGCGGGCCATATAATAATACTTTAATTTAAACTTTAAATTAAATTATTATTATATACTTTTAATTTTAAAGTATCAATAAGAACCCATGTAAGGTAAAGCTATTAATAAAACCAAAAGTAGTAATATTTCTTTATATTGCTCAAGTATTTGTTTTACATAAATAAGGAAAATATGATGGACTGAGTAACAGATTCTAACAGATTCTGACCGTCTGTTATTCCTCAAAATATGAGTAAATATTTTATTTTAATTAAATTATAAACCAGCATATTTGGTAAAAGTTTGTTTATATTAAATTATAAAATCTTTTTCAAAAGGAATTTATTTCAAAGTAATTTTCTGATTTCTTTTTGTCTCTTTCGGGGGCCGCACAAAACGGCATCGGGGGCCGCATGCGGCCCGCGGGCCGCCAGTTGGACAACCCTGGTCTAGGACATGCCGAGGACGACAACGACAGCCTTAATGGGACCATCCCCGCAGTGCAGCCAGCCGATAAAAATCCCCATGCATTCTTATCGGGGACATAGGTTAGGCTGGCAAATTAGGGGGTTAGGATGGTAAAGGACTCTCTCGTAGTAGCGTCGGTCGAAGTCTTTCACGTATTTGACGATGGGCGGAAGTTCAAAGTCCTTGTGGGGGTTAACCATGGGACAGCCACGGCCTTAGGCGCGAATCTATTTTGGAGGGTTTGAAGTATTTTAATGTTGAAGGGGGCTGCGTGTCTAAAGACAACGCTAGCGAGCGAAACTCAGCGAATGGGACGTACAGAAGGTTTTGTACAATGTCAGCTTATTTCTAAGCTACACTTTACTTCTCCTGCGTATGAGAGGGTTGAGGCAACCGAGTACAAAAGCGGCTCAGTTTCGGACAGTTTGTATGTGTTCTCGGATGGTCTGTCGATGGTCTAGCTAGTGTGTGTCTAGAGATATTTGGTTTTCCTAATGCAGGGTATAGTTTGACCGCAATGGAATATGAGGAGTGGGGAGAGACGGGCCTAGAGCTAAGAGTGGCGCCCCTGGGAAAAGGGAAGCACATGGCTGCACTTTTCTCCCGGTTGACCTCTATCCTCCACCTCACAAACCACTCGCATAGGGCGGTGGCTAAGCGTTGGAGGCGTAGAAAGACACGTCGTAGGTTCCTATGTGAGGCGCAGAGGGCGTTTTTTTTATAGACAAGCGAGCGGATGAGCAAGCGGTCCCACATGATGGTAAGTGCTACCGCCGCCCATGGACACCTGCAACACCAGGGGGCATGTGGGTGGGCCGCCAACCTTGCAAAATCTTATTCACAGCTTTCTTGAAGGACCCCATTAATGGAAAGACCTCTTGAGGCAGTTCGTTCCACAGCCTACGGGTTCGCGGTATAAAATGATTTTTGGACCGAACAGGCGACACCTTCGTATCGAGGAAATGCGGATGGACCTCACTTCTGTGGCGGGAGGTGCGGTTGTAGAAACCCGAGGTGGGAATTATATTGAACAATTCTTTAGAGCATTTCTCATTGTACAGGCGGTAGAACACACAGAGAGACGCAACATCTCTCCGAATGCTGAGGGGTTCTAAACCGTCCGTGAGAGTGGGATCGTTGACAATACGAACAGAACGTCGTTGAATGCAGTCAAATGGGTCCAATTGGTATTTCGGTGCGCCGGCCCAGAGATGTGAGCAATACTCCATAATGGGCCTCACCTGAGCTTTGTGAAGCATTGGGAGTTGCCCAGGGGTGAAGTACCGCTTCGATCTGTTCAGCACGCCGAGACGGAAACCATTTTAGCCTTATTTTCCAGATCACCCCTAAATTCGACTTTGCTGGAAATATCGACATATTCTCCGAGATCTTAAGAGGTATGCCCTGAAAGCGAGGTGCTACGACAAAAGAGATTTTTTTAGCGATGAATGCATAGACTTGCGTCTTAGTAGGCTTGAAATCCACTAGGTTCAGAGAACCCCATATCGAGATTAGATCTAAAGTATCTTCGATTTCAGATACAAAATTGACGTGACTCTCTCCCATTTCGACCCGAGGGATGTTGGCGAAGCCCCTGTACAAGACGAATTCAGTGCTGTCATCTTGATATGCAGAGAGAATAGAATTGCGGACAGCACGGAGACTTGCGGGACGCCAGCGTTAATAGACATGGTGTCGGAGAAGCTACCATCGATAACGACTCTGATGCTCCGTCCAGTCAGGAAACTGGCAACCCATTCGCATGAACCCTCGGGTATCCCGAAATATGGTAACTTGGAAAGCAGCGATTTGTGCTATACCCGGACAAAAGTTTTCGCAATGTCTAGGCCCACAGCCAGAGCCTCGACTCTACTCTCAATGACGTCAGCCCAACGGTGTGTTATATACGCTAAAAGATCACCAGCCGAGCGATAATGGCGAAATCCATAATGACGGTCGCTAATCAGCTGGTGATCCTCTAGATACCTAAGGAGCTGTGCATGTGTTTATGACACGCTCCATCACGAGAAGAGGGAGATGATCGCTATTGGCCGGATAGGTGCGGTCACCCTTTTTAAGCAAAGGGTGAACATGAGCTACCTTCCATGCGGACGGGAAGCTTTTTGTGGAATATGAGAGCCTAAAGAGTCGCGTGAGCACCGGAGACAACTCGGTAGCGCAAAATTTAACCACCACTGCAGGAATACCATTTGGCCCACTCATCCGCAAAAAGGGCAAGCTCTATTCCAGGGGAGTGGGAGATGTCATTGGTGTAGAGAGAATAGAGCGTGGGTGTCAAGATAGAGCCCTGGGGGACTCGAGCTCTGATTGGGCGAGAACTGGACAGAGTGCATTCAACTCTGTAGCGAAAGGTGCGATTGGTAACTCGAATGATGAGATGATAAGTCTCGAATAATGAGAATGACACTTTCAGGCACCTCCAGTTGGTAGTTTATACATTAAACCGTTGTGCCAAACCTTATCGTCAGCTACGTCGAAGAAGACAGCTCTGATCTTAAAGGGTCTCCTTTGGTTGAGACCTGTGAGGATGTGCTCGGTGATTCGGTGGACACTAGAGTGGTTGGCTCTAAAGCCTAACTGTTCATCGATGAGTAGGCCTTTTGAGTTAACGTGACTCAGTGGGCGAGAAAGGAGAATTATTTCGTTGATTTTTGCCATTGTATTCAATAGGCTAATGAGTCTATAACTGGAGGGTTCCGAGCGGCGTTTACCTAGTTTGGGGATGCTGATAGTATGCGGTTTTTTTTCTGAAATATTTTGAGACTAATGAAATTAAAAAAATATAAATGTAGAACCATGTTTCTATTTAAACCGAATGTTAATAAAATGAAATTTTACGTTAGGTAGGTACTTACAAAATTTTAACGAAAACCCATACAACTTAATACCGATAATAAGGTCCATTTGCTCAGATAACATTTAAGTTCATTTAAACAGTCCTAAAAAATGTAGTCGAATTCTAATAATAACAAAAAAAGTCATTATTTTTCGCATGACTGGTGGATCAGAGACATCATCGGACTGAACATTTCTGTAGAAACAGTGGTACATGGAAGGAACCCACTGCAATGTTTTCATTAAATCGTTGTACTTAAGTTTGGAGATAGGCATAGGATTGCTTCGAACAGGATTCGGTGTAGGTACCTAAGCACAGAAAACCCTCGTCGTTTGTTTCGAATGAAACTCACTTCATCAAAGGTTGAAAGGCGTTTTATAGAACATTGTTCTAAAGTGATCTTGTTGGAATTGTATTCAAACTACCTATAGCCGAATAAGGCACTATTACCCCGGCAGTAGATTTTCTTCTATGTACAAAGGGAGCCGAGAATCCTTCACAAAATGCAGAAAAGTCTTTGAAATCACTCGTTTCCATATTAACGACTCTCAGGTTGTCATTATTTGAGCAACTCCTAATAAATAGTCAGGGCCGTCTTTACCAGGGGGTGCAAGGGGTGCGGTGCACCCGGGCGCGGAGCGCCCGGGGGCGCCTGTCGAGCGCTGAATTTTTGGATATTTCATTGAACTTAACGCCATTGCACAGTTTTATATACTTGTTACTTACGACAAATATGTATGCGCAAGCAAAAAAAAAAATAGTCATTAACAATAATATTTTTTTTACTTTTATTACGCTTTCGGCGCTTGTCATACCGCATTACTACACTACACAAATAACAATTTTATTTAATACAACACGCGCGCGGCAAAATCTCTAATCCAAAGACAGTGTATGTACATACGTTTGACACGTTGCCGCCCGGTAGCAAAATGATCTCTAAGTCAATAGAGTGTAAGTTCGCGTTGAAATGGGCGCGCGGGCACTTATGGTATTTATATACTTATGGTGCAGGGTGTGCGGCGCACAGGGGCGCAGGGTGTTAGGGGGCGCCGAGCGCCGCTCGCGACGCCTCCAAAGAGTCTACTAGAGGGCGCCAGGGTATTGATTGCACCCGGGCGCTACATGGGCTAGAGCCGGCGCTGTAAATAGTCGCCAGTCCCAGGGGCTCACGATAGAGAATTCTTTCATTTTATTCTTCTTTCGCTCTAGGCGGGGTAGATCATTTCAACCTCCATGTGTGTATGGCATCATTATAGATATATTTTTGTTTTATCCGGAACAGCGTCGTCTTCAGTATTTTGGAAAAAAGTTCACATTTCCTGAAGCTATCTCATTGCCACCACGACCTGCTACTGACTCATACCACATAAAACATCAGCTTTCTTTAGGTGGTGAAAATCATGATGGTGAAATTGAAAGTCCACAACTTCCTGTAATAGAAACTGACTGTTAGTCTAATAGGCGTAGGCAAATATTTTTGCAGATGCACTGTCAATATTTGTTTCGTTCCGATTGTTTTTGAGTTTGATCTATGGCATCCTTGCATTTAATAACAGAGAAATTACATTCATCGCAAGTGTCATTGGCTGGGAGATGAAATCCTAGATTATACTTACTCGGTGTTGGGTCGTCGACATCAGAACAACTTGTTTCTGGTAAATGGAACGGATGAATTGAAAATTCGTGTTATTTATGATTATGAGTTTCGTCGCGCAAGTCAGACAGCTCACAATATCAATAGTGTATAGGCCCAACACCACAAACGATCGCACCGTGCGTCGATGGTTTGAACGCTTCTGTTCTGGAAATTTTGGTCTTAAGAATGAGGCCCACGGACGACCTACGACCGAGGTTAATAACGAAGAATTAAAGGCTATAGTGGAAGATCCATTTCATAGTACAGCTGAGTTAGCAGCAGGGTCTGATGTTAGTTATAAAACAATGTTGGTTAATCTGCATCAAATCGGCAAAATAAAGAAGCTCGAAGAGTGGGTACTGTATGAACTGAACGAACCTTAGCGACAACAACGCGGCGAAGTGTGCACTGCGTTATTAAACCGTCACAAAAACGAGGAATTTTGAATCGCATCGTGACTTGTGATGTGAAATGGATCCTGTATGATAAACCGCAAACGTTCGTATCACTGGCTGGATCCAGGAGTTGCAGTCCAACAATGTACAAAACGCAAGATAACTAAGAAAAAGCTACTGGTTGGTTGTTTGGTGGACCTGTGCCTTATGAGCCGGTCAAACGATTGACGCAGATGTGTACTGTAAGGAGCTGCAGACGATGGAAAAGCTGATAATGAAGGAACCAAGTTTGGGCAATCGCTCATTTCCACTTCTTCATGACAATACCGGCCCTCATAGTTTTCATACGAACGGAGACTGGAGACTCACCGGGTCTTGGGCAGACAGATTTCCATTTCTTTCGAATTCTTGCAATTGGCCGTGAGGTGGGGAAAGTGTGTAGATAATATGGGTCAATATTTCGCCGAACATATATTATACCAAAAAAAAATCAATTTCTCCTACAAATCGGTTATTTCATAGGTAAGCAGCACCTAATACATAAATATGTAGAAGTATATATATATATATATATTTTCATTGTTTCGTGACGTATACTAGCCACGTATTCCACGTGGTTTACAAAAATACTAGAACAGAAGTTCTAGAAGTGACATTATTAACATTTTATTTTCGAGGCGTGACCAAAACGCAACTATTTTCGCGTGAGGAACGATTTACGATATTACAGATTTGTTGAAAAGCGAGAATGGAAAACTAAGTTTTCAATACTCGCTTTTCAGTGTTATTTTCCTTGCAGCTACAGCTATATCAACTAATAGCTCAAGTAGTCTCATAGTTTGCTGGGGAAAATCATGTATTCTGTTAATACAAGGTATAAATAAATATTTGAATGAAATGCATGTTATTAATAATTTGTTTAATAACACTTATTACAACACTACTATTACAATGTTATATAAAATGGCGCCTGTAGAATTTGTATTTTAATTATATAAGCATTCAGATTTGGCTTCCATTGACTCTGTATGGTTCTAACCACCATAGCAATTAAACTTTACGATTCATCTTTGAGATCATAGATACAACTTCACAAACAACTAAAATTGCAATCATAGTGACAATTATATTATAAGACATGTTTATCAATATAATATATACTTAGAGACATAAATACAAAAATAACTCACCAACTCAATAATCTCATTATAACCTTTAAACTTATTTATACTTATTCAATAAAAGGTTACCTATATTACAAATTTAAAACAATGTTTTTCAATATATAAACATCTGTTCAGGTTTTAATTTATATAAAACATTTTATTGCAGATTTCATTAAATGAAACAGAATATTATTAAATTACTTCCATACAATGCCGTAAAATTTTACGTTATTATTCATATTTGTTATTTTCTCCATATTTTTTTTAATAGAACATGTTCCATCCCTTTGCTCATCGTGTGAGGCTTGTGTCCCGCGTTGGAATGGTTGTTTAATCGATGTTCCATATACGAGAATGCTTATGTTAACCATTGATGCATGTAATAAACTACAATTTTATTTTGTTAAACATGGTAAGATTGCACATTGCTTATAAAAAAAACTTTATTAGGCTGCTCAAAGGACTTCGCCAGAGGATATCGTTTATTATATGAAAAATATTACGAAGTTTTTTAGATACGAGTACGTTTTGTATCGGAGATTTTTTAACTAGATCGATTCAGGTTCTAATAAAGATGATAATTACACGACCGTAGTCACGGCTAAACTGCGGTGGTAAATGAAGATGTTGTTGTGAAGATTGTGAAACCTATCGTCACAGTCTCGCCGCGACCACGGTTCATGGGTTTGGACTGGAATATCGGCTATACAAAATAAATAAAAATCGTGCGTAACCCGTTTACATAACAATTATTATGTTCAATTACTACAACAAAATATTTAAAATTTTATATTCTCCAAGGCCCCTAAACATGTAAAGCAGGCACAGGTGAGAAAAATATTTTTTAAATATACTGGCGCCTAATTTATAACCTTGACGGCATTTCTGCTGCAATAATGCAGCAGTTTATAGTACATTTATTCTTCTTATTATTTCAATATACTTTAAGGGTCTGTTCACATATAAGCGATAGTAGTCTTGCAGTAGCGATATTCGCATGGGTCCGCGATAATTCCTTCGTTAAGACGTAGACGGTACTCGCAAACGGTACGGCCTAGGCGTATTATGTATATACAATACATATAATGTGTATTGTCAAATTTCAGTCGCATTTGTGGCGTCAGAGAAGCCAGTATTGCAAAGGACAACGTTCCACGAGATGTAAATTATTATCGAAATAGATTTTTCGGATTGATATAACGCGTGCCTAAGCGATATTCGCACCCGCTGGCGCATTCGATTTTTTTTGGTATAGCTAAAGCCCTAATGACCTTTCGAGAGTCACCGGTCATGTGTGGTTTAGGGCGAGCGCAGAAGGCGCTCAGTCAGGAGCGAAGAGTGTGTGCAGCAACGAGCCTAAGGGCTCCTCCGCTGGTAGACAGGCGGAAGGAACGGACCTCGGCTTAGGGCGTTACTTTGGGAGGGTACCGCGGGATCGCGAATCGGTGCGAAGTGCCCAGGCACTTTCCGATACCTGGTATAAGTGTTGGTTGAAGGGCGGTTTGTGTTCACGGTGTAGGGAGGGATACGTCCTCGTCTCCGCCGGCGGGGACGGTGTATCTGTGTTGCCTGTGAGTGTAGTGTAAGAACCGCATTAGCAATGGTAATTGGGTCGTCAAGGACGTACTGAGGACGACGACGATGTTGGCAACGGCGAGGGTCATTCCTATCGGGGACATAGGACAACTTTCAGGACTATGACGACCAAATGCGAGTAGTTGATGAAACTACTGGCAATTCTCGACGTCGACTACCCGCCTCTTTAGTCAGCTCATGGTTGGTGTAACTCAACCGAAACATCGAGTAAAATAAATAAGGTTAACATACACATTGAGACTCGTTTAAATAGATAAATATGTGTGAAAAACGCGAAAATCTCAAATTTGACATAGATTCGTGCCGCGCCCACTCTACTTTAATAATAGGTCGGAGAAAAAGTCTTCGTATTTTGTACGTATGAAGTTGTAATCAAATTTGTTTGGTTGTACTATTTGTAATGGTTGTAATACCATTAAAAGTTGATATTCTAAAACAGAAAAATATTTTAAAAAAATAACTATTTTCCACCATTTTTCCTGTTTTCCAGTCTGTGAAAATGAGTGAAAGTAACGAAGAAATTCGTTACATTTCGAAATTTTATTATAAATAAGGCAAAAATGCGATACAAGCCGCAAAAAATGTGCCGTTGTAATGCAGTATCGGTAAGGGTAGCACAAAGTTGGTTCAAGCGTTTTCAGTCTGGAAATTTTAAAGTGAAAAATGCCAAAAATGCCTGTAGCAATTTTTTGGCCAATAATCCCAGATTTCTACAGCACTGGGATCATAACGCTATCTACAAGATGGCAACAAGATCGATCAAAACGACACATATTTATTTTAAGTAAATGTAAGTAAATTTTGTCTTGAATTTCTATAGAAAATACGAAGAAACTTTCTCCCCCACCTAATATGTTTAAGGTCTAAGTTCAGTTTGTACAGAGGCAAAGAGTTCATTTGTATACACCTTGAATTTTAATCCAAACGAAGAGAACGTCGCGCGTCGCATCGCACGGGCAAGATGTCAATATTTGTCATATTTCGTGTTGTAACAGCAGAATATAAGGGTCGTGCGCGGTAGAGGGCATAGGTTCCACTAAAGAGTTATTACATTATATAGTGTATACAAATGAGAGATCGCTTATGTACCTAAAAAGTAAAACTTAAAGTGCTAAACAAATTGTACTGCTGTGGTGGTAAGTGTTTCATTTATTGGTGACATATACGGTGTAACGAATTAAATCCCCGAAGCCTTCCCGAAGGTTCAAAATTTACAAATTTCAAAACTTTACAATATTTTTGCGCAAAAAATTCAACATTTACGAGTTTTTGCAAAAGTTTTCATACATATTTGCTTAATACAAAACACAGAAAAAAATATAGAAAAAAGAAACATTTTATGTCAATTAACTCCAAATCATGAAGAGAATTCATGATTTAAAGCCTCGGGGATTGATTGATCCCCGTAGATGTAGATACATCGAAGATACATCGTACCTGTAGATACATCGACACCCTGTAGATACATCGAATTAAAAGTATGGACTGTAAAATGTAACCTGACTTTATAAAGTTTAATGTGATCAGACTATAGTCTGATCACATTAAAACCAATATGAAAATAACGTCATTGTTCAGAGTTTTAAATGAGTAAGACTAGTTAACATAACTCTGACACATTAAACATTTGTCGTCTACCTAATACCGCATGAATGAAATTTCTAATTTACCATTCCTGAATTGACATTTGGAAGTTAAAACTTGCACGAGAAAATTTAAAAAAGTCACTGGTAATTTTGTTATATACTTACTACCCAGATAAACAATAAACCTACTTATATTTCTCGAAAACAGAATGTTTTTAAACTCAGTTGACGATCCATAACATATAAAAGGAAAAAAACACGAATATATGTAATTAGTTTGATTAAATGATTCCTAATGTAGGAAGTTTCACCAAATAGTTTGAAAATATACAAAACATTATTACAGTCACTCTTTTGTGCCAATGATTAAATTCTTCTGAACATTGCTGTTATGACAAATTATATCTTAGTAAAAAAGAAGCTGATATTTATATTCACCAGTTGTAAATTTGTAAAATTGAAAATCGTACATTAGGTAAACATCAGTAAATAGAGAAAAATTACAAACAGGATGGATACAGGTTATTGTTACAATTGATACATACTTTTAAAAATAATATAATCATCCAATATAATATCTAATATACTGTATCAGTGTTTCAGAAATGAAGACTTTTGGAACTGATTATATGCATTCAAAGTATTGATCTAAAATTACCAAATGGTAACTTTTGAATCAATATTTTGGAGGATTCCCTTATAAAGGATGTCAAATAAAAGTTCGCACATAAAAAGGGTGGCAAATTAAAAAACTTTTCGACCGAAATGCGTTCTGAATTTTTTTGTAAATTCAATTCTGTTTTATTTCCATACTAAACTATGAATAGGCGAGCAATCAAATGAGGCCACCTCATAAATATGTACCCTTTTTCTTTCGTGTGCAACGAAATGCCAGTGCCCATTCCCATCCCATCCTCTCCTTCCTCATTTTCCCAATATATTCCTTAATTTGCAAAGGTAGGCAGCGCATCCGGGGGCGTGCCAACATTTATGTCTGGACTGATGTTGGCATGTATCACGGATTTCTATGGACGACAATATCCACTTACCATCAGGTGGATTGTATGCTCGTCTGTCGCCTTTTTTCTATAAAAAAAATAGGTTTTCCTGGTGAAAATGAGTGTGAACACCCTAAAATTTTTAATCTGTCGCTTTTGTCTTATTTTTGATAAACTATAAAAGGATGCCCGTTACGTATAACACTGTCATAGCTACTTCAAAGATTACTTTTTGGTCAATGAAATATGATAATGTAATTTCATCAACGTTTATATTTTTGCACACAATACTTCTACGATTACAACAGTCTCGATTACTCGATAGAGATTAAAAATGACACATTTATTATTATCGTATACTAGGCGAGCAGCATTATTGCTGGTATGTCTAACATTGTTAGCTAGTGATTTACTATTAGAACCCATTTGTCAAGTTTGTTTTTAATTGGCGATTTAAAAATTTCGTGGTTACTATTATATCCACAACTCTTTACTGAAAAGGTCTGCGGTTCTCTTGTTCACTGTTTATTTTAAATTATTGTAGGATGTTAGCCGTTCGTTCGTGTTTAGTTTTACATGTCAGATTGTATTTCAGTTTTAGAAACATGTATGTTTTTATTAAACCCCTTTACATATGGCGTTGACGTAATTTATTTTGACATTTAACTATGATAGTGTAATAGTGGTCTTACACAGAGTGTGTAATTGTGAACATGAATAAAATCAGCTAAATTATAAAATAAGACAACGCCTGCATTTATTATGCATTACTCCATGCATACCTAGTATGGCCATAAATATCGTTACAATAAATAAAAATAAATAAATTACATTTGAATTTGGAATCTTTCATTCTCACGTGAAAAATATATGCTTCTTCTCGTTCTGGCACCAATCATTATTAAAATTGTACTGGTATATTAAATTGCAGTAAGGTGATAACAAAAAAACGTATTGCTGTAATTGCATTACACAAATTAGGCATGCAGCCAAATGCATATTTTAAAACTCTCCATCCGCTTGGTATTAGACGAATGTTTGAGTACAGGGCTATTGGGGTGGGTACATTAAAACGTTTGTGACAGAAAAGGTCTGGCCGTTTACGCACTATTTGTACTAAACTGATGATTAATGCTGTGAAGAAGAGAATACAGAGAGATGAATATAGCACCCAGAACCATGTCAGGTATTTTAAAAGATGGTTTAGGGCTTACTGTTTACAAAAGACGTAGTGGTAATTTCTTAACTGTTAATTTAAAGAAAAATAGAGTTGACAAATCAAAACAAATTCTTCGGCGGAATGTAAAGGGACCTCACAGACACATCTTATTTACGGATCTTATGTTCCATCGGATCAAGTATATCAATATACGATTCTTGAGGTCGTAGAGCCTCTTAATAACACACTGTTCCATAACCAAGAATGATCCTTTCAGCAAGACTCAGCATCGGATCATAAGGCTTGCTCAAGACAAGCGTAGCTAGAAAAGAATATTTCATTAGAACTGAAGACTATCCCGATCTTGTCGCGATCTTAATCCGCTCGATTATAATTTATGGTCTGTTTTAGAGAGCATGGCATGCTCTAAACGCCATGGTAATATAGGGTGGCAGTTGCCAATTTTACCTTAGAAAAGGGTGGGTGCATGTTTCAATCGAAAACTTGAAAGATTGTATAAAAGCAAATGACCATTTCGAATAAACGTTGTTTTAAATGCATACCTATTAATTTCTAAAATAATACAAATTATTCTAATAAAATGTAAAACAAATATGTATGTATGTCAATGTTTTCTTTATAATAATAGTTATGGCTAAACTAGATATAATAACATAAAGCTGGATCATTAAAAAATGTTATACATATCTTTGTTATAATATGTATATAAATACTCTTATGTATAATTATACAACTGTTGATGGAGCTCCTTTTATTGTTCATGTTGTATAATTAGAGACAGTTTTGTATTATAGAGATAGTAGGCCACATAAATAATCATAATTACATTCTATTGTTCAAATTTTTGATATTTTATAAACTGACAAAGAAAACTTCTAAATTATTTTCATTCTTATTGAGTAAATAACAATTACAAAAAGACAAAATGCTAATTTAATATATTTTTCATATTGAGTTTTTTGTATAGAATATCAAAGGTATTTTGCCCAGGTTTTGTTACATTATGTACCTAATGATGTTGATTATAAAATTTTCAATGTTTTCACAATGTTAAGGCCTCTTTATAAAGAATAATTAAAATAATAAGCAGGAATATAAAATACTGATAAAAACAGGACTATTTTATTATTTATAACTGTTATTTGAATATGAATTTATCACATTACTTATCACAACATATAAAGATAAAAAATAAATTTATTGTGTATAAAACAAAACGTATTTAAAAAAGTTCCAGTTAAAATGTCTACTCATATACATACAACGTACAACGTGTACAGCGACCGGCCACACATTTAAGACACTTCCTCTAAAGCTACTAAACCATACAGACATATCATGCAAATTAAAAGAATACTTAACAATTTTCTTTTATCAACACATTTCTTCGATTATGTTATGATACCTTCAAATCCATAAAATCATTCATCAGCATCACAAATATTCATACAAAAATGGTAATTGTATGCAATCCTACTTTCGTTGTCACTTGGGCCACTGATATCATATTTAATTTGTGTACACATACATATGTAAATGCCAAAGTTTTCAATCAAATATTAGGGTCAATTTTATTCATAAATATCACAAAGTGAGAGACAACATGATAAAATTAGAAATAGCAAGATTTTATTATGTTATCTATCAGACATTTCTTTTGCATACCAAGCTAACATCATTTTATGATAACCCACCCTAGCTTCCCTAAATCATTTTTCAAAGCCTTTTCAAATGTCCATCTACAAAATACACATATCATACATTTATGTAGATGGAGCAGGTCCAAACTTACAACCACCTCATCACAATAACAATAATATAATACATGGCAAGGTTTTCCCTTTCATTTAATAACATTCCCACATTTTGGTCATAGTAAACAAGACAAGTTGGTTATCTTCATAGGTTTATGAGAAACACACAGGAGTTTACACCAAACTTGTGATATTCATGCATCTTACACAGATTTTTTTTCTAGAAAAATGATGGCCATCGCTTAGGTCTGTCTACCTTACAGTACAAGTAGCGGCACGTAAGTCTAGCGCTGACCGTTATTGCGCAGAAGTCAAAAATAAGGTATCTTGGGGGGGCTAGAGGGATGAAGGGCAAGCGTGCGTAGCGCCGATTGGCTCTTCAGTCGCATTCCGTCCCCCGTACTGATACGACGCCCCGCGGACTTTCAGTGTACAGTCGCGTTCTGAATTTTATTGTTATTGCTGTTAATTTTTGTTATTGTTTTTGTTAAGTTTGAGTTTGTTTGTTAAATATTGTTTTTCTTTGTTTTTTTAAGTTTGTTTGTGACTTTAAAGTGAATATGCCTAAAAAAAATACTGTTTTGAGAAGACAGGCACGGAAAATGGTGTATGACGTGCATTGTTTTTTGAAAAGGGAATCTAATGAATTAATCGATTCTTTAAAACAAATAAAAAGTGAAGCTACGAGTATTTTACTCAATCATTCGGACAGCAGCACTTTAAATTTAAGCCAGATAAAACAAACTGCAGAAGCTATTAAGGCGGGAAATATGAAATTAAATGGTATAATTAGTGATTTAGGGAAAATTCAAAAAAGGACAGCAGAGTCTACAAATACGTCAATTGCAACGGTAAGGAACATCTCCACTCAAGCCAATAGTTCCGATTTGATCACAGTGTTCAGAACACCTGGCAAAAAACGTTCCAGAACAAAGCCGGTCACAAATATCGATAACTTTGACCAAGGAGTAATAAAAAGGTGCATTCATAATTTTCACAAGACAAATAATGAACTTCCCACCGTCGGAAAGCTGAAAAGGAAGCTAGAGGAAGACATAAATTTCAAAGGCTCGGAACGAAGTCTTCGGCGAATAATTAAGAGTTTGGGATTTCGGTGGAAAAATACTGAAAACAACCGGAAAGTGCTGATTGAGACTTCAAATATACGGTTGCAACGTATCGAATATTTACGTAAAATAAAGCAATATCGTCAAGAGGGAAGGCCTATCGTTTATACGGACGAATCTTACGTAGATTCATCGCACTCTTCTTCAAAAGCCTGGACCGATGGTACTACTAAGGGCCTCAAGAAACCTATTTCGAAAGGACAGCGAGTTGTCATTGCCCATGCAGGGACTGAAACTGCGTTTATACCCCATGCGTTGCTGACTTTTAAAGCTGGTACCAAATCAGGTGACTACCACGACAATATGAATTTCGAGAACTATGAAAAATGGCTTAGAACTCAGTTAATGCCCAACCTACCACCCAATTCCGTCGTGGTAGTCGACAACGCGTCCTATCATAATAAACAGTGGGATCTCGCACCAACCTCTAATTCCAAGAAAGCTGACATGCAAGCTTGGCTCACTGAAAAAGGCATACAGTACGAGGAAACACTAATGAAACCTGAGTTATACAATTTAATAAAAGCAAACAAGGAAAGATTTAAAACATTTTCGATTGACCGAATCCTAGCCGAACAAGGCCATCAAGTGCTGAGACTACCACCATACCACCCAGATCTAAATCCTATCGAAATGGCATGGTCCGATATAAAACAATACGTAGGCAGCAAAAATGTGAAATGGAGTGTTACTAAATGTACAGAGCTAATTCAAGAAAAAGTTTTACTGATGGGTGCATGGGATTGGCAAAAGTTATGTAAAAAGGTGAAGGATATAGAAGAGCAATATGCAAAGAGTGACCATGTCGTGGATTTGGTAACAGAAGAATTCATTATTCGCGTTGATGGGGATAGTTCAGAGGATAGCCTTGGTGAGTCTGATGACGATGACGCTGCTAGTGCTGACGACCGAAGCAGCCCCGAGCCCGGGCCCTCAACAAGCAAAAGGCCCTGTCGAGATACCATTGAAGGCGTGATACCATTGCCTGATTCAGACTAGACTAGACTTATATCTTAAATAAAAATTGTCAAATTCGATTATGTTTTTATTTTTATTTTCCCCATAAACTCTTTAAAAATTATGTCTTGGGTAACATGAAATCTTTGTAAATTGGAACTATAACACATACACACACATATACTTATTGTTGAGAAAATAAAGATTAGAGATGAAACGGATAGATGTTGTGCCGGATACCGGATACCGGATATTCGGCCAACCTTGAAGCCGGATAGCCGAATATCCGGCCGGATAGTCGAGTGGCGACTCGTTACAAGAGTGAATCACTAAGCGATCGGGCGGACTCGGGTGATTTCGGGCCCTTTCGTTTATGAGTGACATTAGCGCTTTATTGTCTTCTTGAATTGATTGCAAATACGATCATAAGAGGTTATGAAAAAACGTGTTCTTGTTGTCTGAGTTTGTGGTCATTTTATTAGTGTTTTTTTCTATAAATTTAAAGTAAGGTACCGAAGAAAAATGTCTTCGATAAGAAAAAGATCACCTTTATGGAAATATTTTGATATAAAAAGTAACGATCAAAAGTTTGCTATTTGTTCGTTATGTAATGTTAAAATTTCTCGTGGTGGGGAAGGAAAAAAGGCAGGTATGTACCAAACAAAACTAGTTTCTCTTTTTATATGTGTTTAATTATTTGATGGACTTTATCACAGATCGAACGAATTATTAAATGTTGTGGTTAGGTAAATAAGTTGAACAGGTGTAAGTTAAGTACATTACGTTTCAAAAATGCATACCGCGGTTCGGACTGGTAATTAGTTAACTTGTAGCTATCTTGAAACTGATAAATTCTTCAAAAAAAATTAATAATGGGTTTATTTATTATTTAATGGTCCTTCAGAATTTTGGTAATTATTTCTGCTTTTGCACTTCTCTTTATTTTATACCACTTTTGTATAAGACAAAATATATTTTTATGAAAACATTCATCGTTTGTCGTGTTTCATCATATGCACTGCACTTTTAATTTAAAGTCGATCGAATTTACAAGTCAAGTTAGTAGGTAACATAGTTTTGTTAACGATATAACCTACACTCGTATTTTCGTTTTCTAGGTACTAGTGCCATGAAGAATCATCTAAAAACAAAACATCCTGATGAATTTAGTACACTGAATATTAATATAGATTTAGCCAATGCCGAGCCAACTACAATTGCGTTAGCTAACCTGGGGACAAGTTCTTCGAAAAATATGCAATTGAGCTTGAAAGAATCATTCGAAAGAAAATCACTTTGGGACGTTAATGATCCAAAAGCCAAGAAATATCATTATTTAATAGCAGAAATGATTGCACTTGACAACGAGCCATTATCCATAGTAGAAAGAACCGGATTCAACAGACTCCTAGAACAAGCTTTACCCCGCTATAAATTGCCAAGCCGTACGTTTATTACTCAAAAAATTATTCCTGACATCTATGACAGAATTTATGAGAAAATCAAAAGTAACATTGCAGGTGCTCCTGCAATTTCGGTGACATCTGACATATGGACTTGCTTACATAATAACGCCAGCTTCCTGAGCTTCACAGCCCATTGGTTATCTTCTGATTTCAAACTAGAACACGGAGTTCTTGCAATGAAGCCCTTCTCAGGTACACACACAGGAGAAAATATAGCAAAGGAGCTTAATGCTGTCGCGGACCGCTGGGATATTGAACATGATAAAATACATTTACTGATTCATGATAGTGGGGCCAATATGGTGAAGGGCGTTCGATTAGCTGAGTACGACTCGGCTAGATGCTTCATACATACGCTCCAGAGAGCTATAACCGAGTCACTCAAAGTCCAACCTGAAGTAACAACAATGATTGCTGCTGGTAGACGGCTTGTTACGCACTTTAACCACTCGGGTTTAGCTCAAGAAAAACTACTGGCGATTAAAAAAGAGTTAAATTTACCCGAGCATCAATTGGTTCAAGATATTAATACAAGGTGGAATTCCACCTTTTATATGATAGAACGTCTATTAGAACAAAAGCGGGCCTTGTCGTTATATGTTGCTGATCATGATAAACTCACCAATTTGACTCACCAACAGTGGTGTTTGATGGAGCAATGTATCAAATTACTGAAACCCTTTGAAGAAATAACCAAATTAACAAGTTCTGGTTTGTCCTGCGTATCAGAAGTGATACCACACGTTGCAGCCCTAAAAAAGTATTTAGACAAAGATGAAACTAAGCAAAGAACACCTGATTTACCAAACATGAGGGTCTCATTGAGAGCAGAATTAGAAAGTCGTTTCAACTTCTTAAATCAAGACTACAACTACTTGGTTGCAACTTACCTGGACCCCAGATTTAAAACAAACTTTTTGGGTATTATTGAAGCGGAAAGAGCTCGCCAGAACATTCTATTGGAATTCATGAAAATGTCTTGCGAAGAAACCTCCAACAGCAGTTCATGTTCATCGCCAGTCAAAAAAAGTAGAAGAGAAGAGTCGGCTGTATCTTGCGAAGCTCATGATACCTTTTGGGATTGCTTTAATGAGGTAGCGATAGAAAATGACACTAGTCAATGTCACGATCAAGGAAAAAACGCAATGGCGTGTGAAATTGATTCTTATCTGAATTCAGTGCGCATTGGTCGCGATCGTGATCCTTATATTTGGTGGTCAGCTAATGCTGTACAATACCCAAACTTAACGAAGTTTACTAGAGTTTATCTTTCAGCGCCCTGCAGCAGTGTATATAGCGAAAGACTTTTTTCGGAAGCTGGCCTTGTATACGAAGACAAGCGAAACCGTCTGTTGCCTTTTAACGCAGAGAAATTGGTATTTATTAATCATAATTTGCCCTTAGTGCAGTTTGAGTATTAATTTTTTTGTTTTGTTATTAAAAATTCTTGAGTCTCTATGTTAAATAAAGTGCCTTCAATCTTTATGTCGTATTTATTTGAAATCCGGTATCCGGCCGGATACTCGTTTCTTATCCGGTATTCGGCCGGATTTAAAATTTGAGCCGGATAGGCCGGTTACCGGATAGTTACCGAATATCCGTTTCATCTCTAATAAAGATTTAAATTTGACGACTGGCACGTGATCAACTTTGTACAGAAGTAATTAACACTTTAACATTAACTATTTATTAAAGTATAATATTTGCGTGCGCGACAGTACACATGCGCAGCTATCCTTCACATTTCGCTCAGCGGCAGACTTGCTTTTTGTCATTACATTAAAATAATGTCATTAGGATTATTTAGCTATTAAATAGTTAAAGTAATAATTGTATTGCGTGCGCGACAGTACCCATGCGCAACTATCCCCTCCACGTTTCGTTCAGCGCTAGACTTACGTGCCGCTACATGTAGTAAGTGAATACTGCTGTCCATGAACATCTATACTTGCCAACATCAGTCCAGAACGATATTGGCAATATTGGCACTATACCAGATGCGCTGCCTATCTTTGGAAATTTAGAGATCAATTTGTTAAGGAAAATGATGAATAGGAAGTATAAAAGGTTGAGTTGGGGAGTGAAGAGTATAATGGAGAGTCAAGATTATAATTGAGGAATAAGTAATTTCTTTTATAGTATTATACTCTCCATTAAATAGAATAGGATAAGGATAGGAATGTATAAAATTTAACACAGAATGTTAAGTTTTCACAATGCATTGCATCATTCATATTTGTTGATTCTCTATAGCTGTACATAAGAATAGAAGCCATATTGATGTGTATCTGTAAAGATAACTTACTTCTCTTCTTTACTATGTGTCAGAATTATCATTGGGGTATTAATTTGGGTTGGTCTTCAACCATATATCACATAACAATCTTACACTAGTCATTCTATTCACAAAATAGAAGACAATAGAAGTGAAGTCAATAGACATTACTTACAGACAATTTCAAATGTTTTCCATACATTGGCATTGATTTATGACTGTTATGTGGTCGCTTGTTGAATATGTGTGTCCTGGTGAAATTCATATTGCTGGTTTCTCTCAGGTTTCTTCACAAGATGAGCATATATCGGATATTTCAGTGCAGTTTTTAATTGGTCATTGTGTTCTTCTAAGGAGTTGACAGCATAATGGAGCACAAGCTCATTTAAAGTTCTAGAAAATAAAATATTACACAATATTAGACAAGTTCTTATTTACTTTGCATACCATCAGAAAATTGTTCATCTGATGATTGTCTGCTGGTCTGCATATTTTTTTTTATCATACCTAATGTGTAATGAAATGCATGGATGGTATTCCTAAATTGATGATATTTGAAAAAATAATCCTTGAAATAAGATTTAAGAAAAAGTAATTCAGTCCTTATTGTGGATTTTTTTTATGGACGAAGGCGGCAGACAAGCATACAGTCCACATGATGGTAATGTTATACTATATTCCCACAGCCACATCCGTCTTATGAATGGTTTCTCCGAAACCATACTTAAGATAAATCCAATGTATTGCCCGTTTTATTATCTAGCTTAGATTTCGCCATGGGAAGCATAAGCTCCATGGTTTCTCATTCAACTCAAAGAATTAGTCTTCCTTCAGCTCGCGACGAGTCTAGACATTTACTAAAATCATCTTGTAATCCTAAAATAAGTTTGAATTGAAATAAAAATATGTGCGTGTAAAAACACCTTTTTTTAAAAAGACTTCAAAGACTCCCGTCTAACAGTAAGGAATTCAACAATTAATTTTATTGACCATAACTAGTTCTCTTTTTTTTCGGAAGAATTCTATGGCCTTTTAAGAGTCACCGGATATGTATGGTATAGGGCGAGCGCAGAAGGCAATCAGTAAAGAGCAAAGTGTGTACAGCAACGAGCCTAAGGGCTCTTCCGGCGGAAGGAACGACCTCGGCTTAGAGCGTTGCTTGGGGAGGGTACCGCGGGATTGCGAGTCGGTGATGCGAGAAGCGCTCAGGCACGTGCCGATACCAGCTAAAAGTGTTGGCTGCAGGCCGATGTTTACGGTGCAGCGAGGGTGACGTCCTCGTCTCTACCGGAAGTGGGAACAGGCGGGAACGGTGTATATGTGTAGCCTGTGGGTGTAGTGTTAGAACCGCATTGACAGCAGTAATTACATCTTCCGGGTCGTCTAGGACGTGTCGAGGACGACGACAGTAATGGGAATTTGAAAACATCTTCAAGTTGGCAATTCAACTGACCAGAGGGTGTCCCACAAATATAATATATACATGAATATAAATTTGACACTTACAAATAAACATTAAAGGGTTCAGCAAAGCCGTATCCTCTTTCAGTCTTGTATATGATGCAGTGGTAGACCATATTATTACAACAAATGGAAAGTGCAAGTTGCCCTGTAGAATTAGGCCGAATTAAAAATGTGCCTTGTGGTTTTCCATCTAGTAACCTCTCTGCTGTTGCACGGGTACAATTTTCCACCATCCAGCTTATGGCTTCTCGATGGGCATATAATTCTTCCAGTTTATGTATATTGTCCTCTTCCAAGGCTTGCAAGTATTCATCTGTTTTTCCTCGTCGCTGCAACCATCTGTAACATTCATTGAAAGAAATTTATTAGCAGTTATATAAAAGTACTAGCAGTAAACAAACAAAATAAGAAGTCATACCCTTTGTGGTTATCTTTTTCTTTGTAAAGATTTATAATTTCTGGTTTAAGCTTCGTTATTTTCCTCTCAAGTAATAGACTACACTCAACCGTTGTGCGAAGTTTATTGTGCAATTGGGACCTTGCTTGTTTCAGACAGTTTACTTTTGATATTAATTTTTTATTGATGTCTATGAGGTCATTTTTCTCATGAGGTTGAGCTTCTGCTTGCATTTTCTCTTGCAACTTAAGATGTTCTTCACAAATTCTGACTGTTTCTCTAAAAGCATCTAAAGCTTGTCTTTTAAGCTTTACCTTTTCTCTGAGCCTCATGTATTCTTCTGATAATTGATCATACTTTCTAGTAGTGTTGACAAATTTCTGATGTGTTTCTTTGTAACCAATTTCATGTGTTTCATCGTTACTGTTGTCTGCCCCTTCATTTTCCTGTAATCTTGACAGAGGGTACATAAGTTTTATGTCGAGACTGCTATTACAGTGAGCTAATGAATATTCCTTGTAGAAATTAACAAGTTCCACAACGGAATTAAATTCAAAGGGCTCACAAAATCCATAATGCCCATCTTGATTGTATATTTTGATTAATTTGTTAGTGCCTCCTTTACGGACTGTTAGTGTGTAGCCACTGCCCTTGTTTGATGCATTCCGAACAAGAAAAGTACCATCACAGGTATCTCTAAGTTTCTCATTGGCCTCATCTCTGAAAAATATATAAGGGTAAAATTATTTATTTATTCTATGAAATTACTAATAATTATAAATTAGTCTATATGATAAAGGATCTCCTTTATCATATAGACTTATCATATCATATCACTTTATCATATAATTTGTAGAGCATAAATGGGTTCTATTACTATGAGAGAATTCCATCATATAGATGGAATTACAGTAGTACAAATGTAAATGTGTATAATTTAATTATAAATAGTCATCAAAAAAAAAATTATTGAGGGGAAGTTATAAAAATAATTGCCATGTTTTGCTAGTTATATTTCTGTTATAAATAAATTAGATTTATGCAGTTGTGGTATAGTCACAATGTATTAATATATCACTTAAAATTAGCTGTTTTTCTAATAATATTCAAACTAGAACCAATAAGTGTTAATATTCTACTGGAAGTTAATGATTTTGGCTATAAACTATATGCATAGTTATAGCTCAAATACATTAATTTGGACATTCATCAATACATTAATTGAGCATCATCTCCAGAATTTACAAAGATATTACTAACGAGAATATATCTGATATATTATCAGGTAGTTTATCTTGATAAATTAATACATAAATAGTCATTTATTATATTTTAAGAACTTATTTAAATAGTTTACCTTGTGATGTCGCCCCAGAACCATTCTGCGTTTTCAAGACTATCCTCAGCTGACTGTTGAGGGGCGCTCATTTCAACCATTTTTTCATCATAAAATTATCTTCTTACACAGCTAATCAGTCCATATATTGTTGTATGCAACAAGCTTCACAAAAACACAAAATCACAGTTTCGGCTTCTGTCTGTCACTATCTATCACATACTTCACTTCGGAACTTTCGCCTTGTTGAGGTTAACAGATATTTATTCAGTTAGTACAATTCGAACACACTAAAGGGTTACCCCAAGTCATTTTTAACAAGATAATATAAAAATTATTAGTCAGTGAAAACTACAACGACACTGAAAAAGAGGAATCTAGATCACAAAGGAAATAGGCGAATTTGACGATAGTTGCTATGGCACAAACAGTTCATGATACCTTTTAAAACCTACCACTTAAACTTAATAGAAAAGTGGAAGAATTTCAATGAATATCAAATATTATCTTGAAATCCTCAAAGTAATCTTAGAATAAATCCCATCTTATCGGCTGTGCTAGCACCATCCGCCATTACGGATTTAATTTTTTTTCTTGTTATTCCCTAAATAGAGCTGGAAATATTTCCCAAAATTCTATTTTTCTCTTCAAACATATTTTTTTTTTGTAATAGAGAGAAAAAAAATTGATTTATATATAATTGTATAACGACATTAAAAGTAAATAATTAATTAATATTAGAAAGAGTCAGAATAGTCGATATAATTATACTTTCTGACTTAACTATCTTTTATAATAGAAAGTATAAAAAAGTAAAAATTAATTTTCACTATTTTTTTTTTTAAACTATTAAAAAGTTGTCGATTTTATATCAAGCGACACTAATTTCTTTCCAAAGCTAGAGGAAAACCTCTTCTAGATTGCCAACAGTCAACACTAAGCAATAAACTGGTGTAGCCAATTTAAAAGATTTCATTAGGCTAACCGAATGGAGTCGCAAATTACGTCTACAAAAGATATACGATTATATTATACGCGCCGAGCCAGATTCATGCCGAATTATCGCATCGATCGTTTAGGAAGACCAAATATCCCGGAGTCACACTAGACCATTGACTGACGTTCCGAGAACACATAAAACTGTCTAAAACCGAGCCGCCTTTGTACTCGGTCGCCTCAACCCTCTCATAGGCGGGAGAAATATGTCGCTTAGAAATACGCTGACATTGCACAAAACCTTTGCACACGCAGCCTCCTCCAACATTAAAATACTTCAAACCCTGCAAAATGGATTCACACTGCCCTATGGTAATCTGTCGACCTCCACAAGGACTTAGAACTTCCGTCCATCGTCAAATATGTGAAAGACTCTGCTCGACGTTACTACGACAGTCCCTCACCATCCCAACCCCCTAATGGTTGCCAGCCTAACCTATGTCCCCAATAGGAATGCCCCTCCCCGTTAAGGTCGTCGTTGTCGTCCTCGGCATGTACGTCTCCGACGACCCAATTACTGTTACCAATGCGGTTCTTACACGACACACAGGCTACCCATATACATCCTCCCCGCCGGTGGAGACGACGTGGACGTCACCCTCGCTACACCGTGATCAGTGTTATGTAGATAAACAAAGCAAATCCTTCGAGTGATTGAATCTAGTTACTGAATCTTATAGTGTTGCATTGTTGATCGAGTGGAACTTAGCACGACGTCATTCATCCACTCGTTGCCAGAGACTAAATGTTCGTTCCTTCGCCCAACCGATTGTATCGGTGATTTAACATTTATCGCAGCGTGATTCAATTTGTCAGTCAGATGGAAAGGATTGAATCAGTAGCAGTACTGATTTACACACCTCTATTACACAAATGTCACTTTGACTGACACTGTGGTCCTGATGGTGGCTGGTTATGGCCTATTTTTAATGTAATTTTCCAAAATAATTACGTACCAACCTATAGTATCGTCGTTATGTATGCGAATAAATAAATCAAATAATGACTTAAGTGTTTGTATTTGAAAAACAATATATGTGTTGCTATAAATTGCCATGAAATGATATTTTGTGTGGGTGTATCTAATTCATCACAATGTACATAAAAATATATTTTTTAATATTTTCCTCCTTATTTTTGGTTAATGTGTTGTCGGCGCATATAAAGGGTGAATTTTCTACCGGCGAGTTCTTCAAGTTCCTAGTGAAATATGGTTTTCAGAAGACAGATATACATTACCAGAAAGAAACATATGGCTATATTTTTGGGAACATAACGTCAAATATACAGTTTAAATATCCAATAACATTTGCAGTTTTAGATAGAAGATATTTTATACATTATTACAAAAGCCGTGATATTACTGATAAGGAAGTGGCTTGTCAAGTTATGTTCCAAAATTTAAATTCCTCAGCCTTTCACCCAAAGTGTAATGCAAATGGGCAGGATATATTTAGAAGGATTCCTTGTCCAAAGGGAGAGCTATGTATTGATGAAGATACACCATGGAATGTTATAAAGAAGAATCAATTTACTTATGTTATCCAAAATACGGGGCAACCAAGGTATGTATTAACCTCCAGTATGCGGGAGCACATTATCATGCACTCATTTGGTGCTTCAATTAGTTTGATTGACCTATTTTACGATTTCTGAATGGTTACGTAAAAATTATAGTGCACTGCTTTCCGAGTAAAAATTAATTTTACCTTTATAAAAAAAAGTAACCTATTTCGATTTTTATATAAATACAATTCAATTTCATAAACAATTATTAAGTGCACAACTTACGCGTTGAGTACGCGCGAAATTGTCTGGCATACAAAGGTCACGCCATTTCTGATCGCGCTCGACACTCGGTGACATAGAGGTTAAAATAACTATGTATTTTAAACAGGATCATATTTTTCTCTGATAAATATTATTTTTATAAACTAACAGTATGATTTCACTAAAGCATTTGAGACTTTCACATTTTTCACACATATTTATCTATTTAAACAGGTCTTAATGCAAATGTTTACCATATTTTTTTTTTTTTAAAATAAGGTAAACATTCGCCTTAAGACCTGTTGAAAAAGAAATATGATAAATGGGTCTGTATTTTAGTACTTAAACAATTATTTCTGTTAAATCTTAAATAGAGGTAGATGTTTACTTGTCTAAGATTTATTCCAATTTTATGTAATATAAAATATATGTAGTTACTACATATAGATTCGTTAGTACAACAAATTATTGTAAAATTAAAATAAGGACAGTAAGGTTTTTGATGTAATTAATCAAGCAGTTTATGATAATTTTATCCAAATGTTTTAGAATGCAAGGTTTACTTAGTGCAAAGGTGCTTAGGTTACTATTCACTATTAAATTTTAACATTTTTAAAGTTTATATAAATAAAAGGATGTTCTTGTTGGTATGAATATATTTAATAATGACTGGTGAATTTTTCTAACTTAGAATTTCCTTGCTTCTAAATTCTGTTTAAATAAAACTGTAAGATCAAATTTTTAAGAGAAAGCAAAAAAATAGTAACTATGTTTTTTTTAAATATTTCACTAAATTCTTAACATCTGGATAACTGACAATAAGCTCTATATAATATAATGTTCATTAATTAATTCGAAGTAATTTGTTTTCTAGGTTTTGGTATGTGTCAATGGTATCTTGCTACCTAGATGAGACAACATGCAAATGGCATCACTACACGGGTGCTCCATCAAACAACAACAAAACTTTAACAAATATCCCTCAGACTATCCAGTATGACTTCTGGCTAGTAAATGGTAGCCCTAACATGTCTTTTTATAATACTCTACTGTATCAATTCTCCTTTGATCGGCAAAACACATTGGAGTTTTATCTTATGTTCTGGCTTTGCTACATCATTTTATTGCCAGTACAAATATATGCAGTTAGGTAAGTCATAATATTTAGAAGTTATGTTAAATTTTAAATTCTGTAATTTTTTACCACCTACAATAGTAAAAATTTAATAATTACCCTTCCTGTAATTGCATTTTGGAAAGTGAAGAAATTGATTTCTACTTAGGAAAAAGGGGTTCGAAACAATGATATAATCCTATCCTATGATATAATATAATCCTATGATCTTAGCAAATCTTACTTCAGTGTATAAACAAACTTGGAAATCACTTACTTATACTAATGATTTTCTTTTTATTTGTTACCCTACCTACAGCGATACATAGTATCCTGTATATACCTGTATCCTACCTACATGTCCCAAAACTCAACGTCAAGCCGGGAACAGAAGATAAGCCAGTTAGTGATGGTCCAGAAAAAAAAATAAGTCTCACGGTTTTCGAGTTATAGTCTAATAGTCTCATGTCGAATGGCGTCACTATCTGTCTCACTCTAACTCACATCAAATGGTTACTCTGTCTAACTCAGACTAATTTCAGTTTGATCCTTGAGCGCTGAATAGTATTATCGTTGATATGGAATTATTTTGAAACAAGGTCATTTTGGAAAAAAATACAAATAATTTTTTTTTAAGAAAGAAGTAGTAAGTGTTGTACCATTTTGAAATCTTGACTAAAGGAGCCATTTTTTAAAAGAACTTGCCAGTTTAGCGTAGTACATTTTTTCTACAGTATGATGACTTGATGAGTCAAAGCTGATCAAAATTTTATAACGTCTATGTAAATCGTGTAAATAAACTTTTATTTTTTTCCAAAACGCACTTTGTTTTGGTTTTATTTTGTTCTGTAATAAATAGCAGGATTATTCAGTATTGCGTTGCAAAAATTAGACTATTAAATACTCTGCAGAAATTCAGTCCACTCATTTCGGAGCGTCTAAGCCTCAAATTTCTCTTCAAATTATGTAATCGTTTTATACAGTGTCCGACAACATGAGACATGACCCATCTTTGATTTGCGCGCATTTATTGCCTATAATTGATGCACTAAAAATGTGTCCCCTTTTAAAAACTTTATTTTTTGCACTCCGTATAGAGATAAGTCCATGTTTTACCTAATAGCTAACTTTAGTGTTCCGAAACTAGCGATGGAAAATATTTCATGGCATTTCAGTGAAGCAGAGTACGGAAAAGGGCTCCCGATGGAGTGGGAGAAACGATAAAAAGAATCGCAGATTAGGTCGTAGCTAAGGGTCATGACGTCTCTAATTTTTCTCAATTGGTTGAATGGGTCAGAGAAAACTGTAAGGGTATTAATATAATACAAATAGATGACTCTGCATCTGTATAAAAAAAGCTATACCCGACCATTCAAAGGCACCCTTCAAATTCATGAAGTAACTTGAAGCATAAACTCTCCAGGTATCTTCATGCTAGGAGATTTAGCTGCATGGAGTGTCTTCCTGATGCCATATGTTCCCATTATGAGATAGGTATTATACTTGTAGAGCCACAAACCCATGCAATAGCCGAAGAAGAATCTGGTCCAATAATGGCCAATAGAATTTTAACAATGCATATTGTGCATAATAATACAGCAGAATTAAATACGGTAGTTCTTCTACCAAATGTATTTAGGAACTTCATTACAGCCGAGAAGCCTCCTACCTGTATCAGAAGTTTTATTTCAATTTCATCACCGCTTAGAAAACCATTGAATCACCCTACGAAATGCTTCTTGAGTAATCAATAGCAGTTCTGTTCTGAAGTTCAAGAACAGTTCTCAAGTTCTGTTCTTGAGGATTAAGAAGTAAAATAGTTCATTGACTCAGGTAGTATAATTTTCTTTTAAAAAATATGTGTTTCTACTAATATGTAATATGTAACTATGTAAATATGTAACTATTTTTGATTTTTTCACTGTAATCGTTTCACTGAGATTGAGCCAACTGAGATTAGACACATGATTTTTTTACATTTTTCGCATAAGGCTCATTCTAGGATAGAGAACTGATTTCCAAAAAAATCGTAAATAATAATATTGGTTAATTGTTTGCACTATTTATAAGAAACATGGTAAAGTTTAAAAAGAAAATAACGTCTGAGCTTATTTTCTAAAAAAATTTAATAAATCAACAAATCGTAAAAATATGTGTAGGTACACAGGAATGATTGTACGGTTACACAGGACAGACAGGTTACACACAGGACAGGTTACACAGCAAGTTCAAGAACTTCCAAGTTCTTACGTACGAAACATACGAAAATCTTTTTAAAGATGACGATCAATCTCCTTTTCTGCAAGTGACAAAGCAAATTCGAGATCGCAATTATTTTTAACGATCTTGTTATGATTCGTATTCGTCAGATGATGATAATAATCATCATATTATTAATAATTAATAATATGATGTTATTAATAATTATTCAAAATCAGAAATATTGTAGTATTCAGTTAAATAAATTGTTGAAACAATAATAATAAAATTTTTGCAGTGGCCAGGCTTGTCGATAGGCGATTAATTGGCGACAAGCCAGCTCATGACCTATCGGATGACCAGAGTTCTATCTTAGTGAAAGACTCGCGGTTTTTGAAAAATTGGCCATTATTGTTTTTTGAAAAATTGACAGCCTTTGTCATTAATTTGCGTACTGTAGCTGCAAATGAAGGAAAATTCATATTCTGTTTTTTTTTATTATTCTCAGTGATCTGTTATACGATAATCAGTATTTTTATTTACTGATAAGGTATCTTCCAAAAGTTTACGTTTGTCTCAAGTTAAGGTATAACCGTCGTCCAATAATTTGAATTTGACCTTGAGTTTCCAAAAAAAAAAAGTACCAAACCTAGAGTGGCCAACTATTTTAAGAAAAATGTTTAATTAATGTAGATTCTAAAATGGTATAATGCGTAGATATACATGCGGTTTCCTCTATCAAAAATTATGATACCTATTGCTATTAAAAAATCAAAGAAGCTATTCTACCAAATTATAATTTGGAAACTAAATTAAATATTTTCATAATTTTCATTAATAATGTGCTCTAAATTGATTTTAAGTCATAATTTAACCATCAATGCATGTGAGGTACTAAAGAAAGACTGTGAAACAAAAAATATAACACATTTCTTTTGTTATGAACATTAGATGCTCAAACTGTCTGCCGCCTACCCTGATGCAGGCTCTACATCTTTTATGATCGCCCTCGTGGGCTGGCGAACGTATCTTCAGGTCCTAATGCCAGTTACAAACTAAGTTCTATTTTCAAATCTATCATTCATAATTATCGCATCAACCACGCATGCATGTTGCATCTAATCTAATAATGTTCGATTCATGACAAAATAATATTCGAATTCATTGTCTTGTTTTAATTTAATACATAATGTTTATTAGAGAGTTTTGATCCCTATCGATTGGTACTATAAAAATATAGGGTATATTTTTGCATTTGTGTCGGTTTAATTATCGGCTCAGACAGGCCACTTTTCAAAAATCCATGCAGTTTTTCTTACCTTTGAAAATAAAATAAAGTTTCGTTTGAATAAAACCTTTAATATTTAGGGTAATTTTCCTCTAGCAGTGCTATGAAATCAAATGAACGAATCGAATGAATGGGTGCTAGACTAGCACCCATTCATTTGATTCGTTCTGTATAAATCCTTTAAATATTTAGGAAAAATTGCAAAAATTCTTATTCTGACAACTTATTTATAATCAGCTACCCCAAAAACTGCCCAGTAATATAATCAAGTAAAATTAGAATTAAATTAAAATTTTTGGGTTCAAAATTTTTCTGCTTTGCGATAATGTTTCTGATTTCTAACAATAAATGATAACAAACATTTAAAGAAGTCCTCAAAATGACATCTGTTCTTGAGGATTAGAAAGTTTTAGCGATTTTGAAGCTTCATTGACTCTACTATACACAGGTAAGATTTGCTAAGGTCATACGATTATATAGCAATCTTTCAATCATAATTTATGTAACGTGACACTTTAGCACATGATATTATATATTTTTTGTTTGTTTATGCATCGGCTATCGATATATTATGTAGGTATCAACGTGCGATGCAGTTTTGAAAAATCAAAATTGCGGCTCAGGACTATGCCACCCTCCCTAGTAAAATGTTCGAACCCCTTTATCAACCCATTATAATTGAACATACCTTTCTTATACAGTAAAATACTATGTTAGTGGGTCATCATTGGTAAAAAAAAATTTTATGAATATTTTAAATGCGAAAGTTGATTTGTTTGCTTATAAATTTATTACTCTTTTACAACCGCTACCTCCTTAATCCATACAATAGTTTTTATAACTATTTCCATGTGGACAAAACAGTGTGGTACAGCTAGTTTGTACAAATTAGTTTTACTGTTTTCTATCAGATAAATTTCAAAGATATAGCTGATGATGGTAAACAATTTACTGCCTTTTATGTAATTTGCTGCCTTCTGGCAACCTTAGAAAGATCTTACTTAGCACTTTTAATAAAATGACATGTAATCTGGTCCCATGCTAACTATTATATATTCTGTTTCAGAATACAAAAGCACCCAGTAACAAAATTGTTCACATTCAGCCTGTTCCTTGAGTTTATTGCCCTCTGCTTTAATGTACTGCACACAGTAAAATTTGCTGCAGACGGTGTTGGATTCGCGGGACTCGCAGCTGCTGGGGATATACTTGATATTTTGAGTAGAGTGAGTATTCATAAGGTATTAATTATGGTAGGGGGGAGTGCATGCTGCATTCCCATAGCCGCTGGGCGCACTCGACTGGCCACGTTACCCCTCTCAAAGAAGATTACCTTGAAATGTACTGCATGTACCATCAAATGTACCTATGTAGAAGACTACCTTCTATGTATCCAATATGGACTTATAAAAGCTGACGAAAACGTAAATATATTCATATTATATATAAAAATATGCCTGAGTTAGAATTTCTACTATCCAGTCTAAAATACACTTGTGACGTCACCATCCTAACAGAATGTTGGCTCAAAGAGGGGAGGAACCCACCCGTAATAAATAACTATTCCACATACTTTACAAAAATATTAATAACCAAAATGAAGGCGTTGTTTTATATGTAAAGAGCTCCCTGAGTCATTTCGTCAAAGAACCTCCGTTAATTGGTGCAAGCGGGTTACTTGTTCAACTAGGTGAAGACATGGTGGTTGTAGGTTTATATCGACCGCCGTCATTTCACGCTATAGATTGTTTTATAAATTCTTTTGAGAAACATTAACTCCTTCAATAAAATAAAACCCCTTGCTATATTAGGCGACATTAACATAGATATCAAGAGTAGCGACACTGATTTAAAATCAAGAGTAACGCAACATAAATAAGTTTACCTAAATTTTTTGTTAGAACATATCTTTTTTGTTAAAACATATCTTTTTTGTTAGAACATATCTTTTCCCGGCACACACACCGCTAACCAGAGATATGAATTGTTTAGTTAGATCATGTGTTTCTAAAAAGTGCTACTGAATCATTTGCGTTTACTCCTCTGATATTACATATTAGATCAGGGCTGGGGTATTTATTAACTCCCAAAAAGTTGGAAAAAACTGATTGGCACTCTGTTGTCACTTGTATACAAAAAGCTGAAAATAAGATTTGTTTGAGCTCACAAACAAATCTTATTTACGGACGAGAAAATGTTCACCATTGAGGAACATTTTTAACAAGCAGAATGATCGATTTTACGCTCATAACTCCAGAGGAGCTGCTCAATTGGTCAATAGGGTGCAACGTGGCCATTATCCGGCTTTAGTAGGGGTTTGGTGGGGTGTTAGCTATCAAGGAGTGACTGAACCATATTTTCGTGAAAAAGGTATTAAAACGTCGGCTCAAGTATATCAAGATGATATTGAGAAGGTCATAAAGCCTCTTAACAACACCCTGTTCCATAACCAAGAATGGTCCTTTCAGCAAGACTCAGCACCAGATCATAAAGCGCGTTCAACACAGGCGTGGCTAGAAAGGAATTTTCCCTACTTCGTTAGAGCTGAACACTGGCCGTCATCTAGTCCCGATCTTAATTCGCTCGATTATGATTTATAGTCTGTCATGCTTATTATGGCATGCTCTCTAAAATAAATAAATTTTACTAAAATGCTCAATCAAATGAAATCTTTGTCGTCACATCGCAGACAAATTGACATAATAATATAGTTTTGTGATGTATTTATTCTAAGATAACTTGTCAAATGTTAACTTAGGAATAAATATTAAATATTGTATTAAATCTTTCAGACCTTGTTTATGCTGCTACTACTGTTACTGGCAAAAGGTTGGGCAGTGACGAGACTGGAGTTGACTTACAAACCTTTGGTGTTTGGAGTGTGGATTGGATATGGGATTGTTCATATATTGCTCTATGTTTGGAATACTGTGAGTACCTATCAACCATTTTACTTTTTACCCATTGACCATTTTACGTTTTACTTATTGACCATTTTACCTTTGTAAGGTATTTGTATATTGACAATTATCAATGTAGTGGGTAATTTGATATAATGTATCAATCAAGCAGACAGTAATGAACCAGTTAGCAACTCGCTCCGTTCTGTAACTTAAACGGTGGCGTGGCGACGTAAATATAGTACCTCCTATGTTAAAAAATCACATTTTAGCTTTTTAATTTTAAAACCACTACCGTGTTAAGGTTTTCATCACATACTAATGTTTCTAAATGAGTCTCTAAAGAATCTCCCGTCACCAAAATATCGTCTAAAAGACCATTACAATGGGTTTAGTAAGTTAGCCATAATTCTCTGAAATATTCCCGGACTTGACGAAAGTCCATAAATTTTATGTATTTACTATCGTTGAAATCCCTGATAAAGTCCGAAATGAGAGACCATAACTAGTCAGTCCGTACAAAACTATCCGAGTCTACTAATGCATACTAAATCATGTACATTCTGGCTCTATTTACCTACTACATATTGCAATTGATAGAATTTACCTAGGATGGTACGTAATTTTTAGTACACATATTTTCTATATGCAGAAAATGCATCCTAAATGCATTGTAGTATGACACAACTTCAATCTCTTTGCAAATACACGTCGATGCACCAGCATGTAGGGAATCGTAGTCGTGTCAACACGAGGCGACTGGTTCACAGAACGCGAATAAGTCGAGTGTATATGCATGCATTTAGTTTTAGATAAATTATCGTGAGCCCACTTGATGATATTGATAAAATCTTCCTGAATTTTAGCTTCCGCGTTTTGATAATCTTTATGCGCATATAACAACACTGTGTTGTCTGCATACATATATACCCGGCCCCATTTTACAACTTTATTCAGGCTGTTGACATGCATAATATATCCGACAGGGCCGTACACCGAACCGGTCGGCACACCATACACTACATCAGCTGTTCTACCAGCAACGTCCCCCCCCAATCACGGTTTGAAATTGCGAATCATCACTGCGATCCCAATCACCTGCGAAACGTCTTGTTACTCATAAAATATAATGTTCCAATCACTCAATTTTATCTTTAAGCTAAAATTGATTGAGCTTAATAATAAAATTGAGTGAGTGTCTCCTGAAATTAACAAAAACAATCTTAAAAAATAAACTACTATATTAACCAATTACTCTTTAAGTATTGTATATAAAAACATAAAAAAAGGCAAGGCAATTACTTTTTTACCTTTTATTTTACTTTAAGAAAAGTGTAAAAGTACAGAAAACCGCGCTTGTAAAAGATTTTCTAGTATTTTGAGGAAGAGTTGATTTTAGAAAACATTCTTACAATATTTACCATCAACATAAGGCTTATCAGGCATGCATTAAAAATCTTGATGAAAACTCTGTTGGGATTCATATAGATTTTTCAGAAAATTACGCCTGTAAAATGAATATCGAAATACAATCAATGCACTTTGGTGCATCACAAAGACAAATAACGCGTCATACAGGTTTAATTTATGCCAACGACTGGGATCTTTGCAGTTTTGTTCTATCTCCGACAACAATTACCATGCCCTAGAGGGAATTTGGGCTCATTTAGCACCAGTTCTGGAATGTGTCAAAAAATATTTTCCCACTCGTAACTACAATACACTTTTTCTTAAATGGCCCTACAACACGATATCGACAGAAAAATAATTTACACTATTTCAATTTTCAACGAAGCAATATGGATGTATACAATCTACCTGGATTTTTTTGAAGCCACACGGTAAGGGAGCAGCTGACGGAATCGAAGGGGCGATAAAGCGAAAACTTGACTCTTTAGTCCCGTATGGCCTTCGAGAATCTAACTCAAACTTACTATGACGTTTTGGCATTTTTAAGCCGAAAGAGGGGCGTTTTCAGTATTGTTAGTTGAACAATTTTACGACGGGAACCGTGGTCAATTCTAAAAAAAAATCAACCCCATACAAATCGAATCAGTCAGCTGATCATTTTGTATGGTAAGTCAAAAAAAAAAATTTTTTAAGTATTAACCGAGGACTCCGTAGTAAACGTTGTTCAGTTATGAATCCTGAATACTTCTTTCGGCTTAGTACCCTGACTTTCCCCGTAGGCATATAAAATTAATATTGTATTTAAAAATAAACCTATACCCACAATAAAAAATTGTAATTTTCCTCAAGTTGTTTCCCTTCATTGTGTAGCCCAGTGATTATGGAAAAAATGCGTACTTATGTAAGAAATCAAAATATGACCCGCCCTTTAAACTCACGGCTTCAAGAATGTGATCCGAGATAACGTAACCCAGGGGAGATAAGGTCCCCTAGGTCATTAACGAAGTTTTATTATTTCTTATAATTTTGATTTTAAAATTCATGTAAATCTGCTATCTACACATATAATAAAATCATAACAGAATCGTGTCCGTACAAGAAATATTTTTGAAAAGAACATTACCTACTACAAATGATACACAGTCCAAAACATTTTTTTTTCTATTTTTGTCAGTGTATATATAATATAATTTATCAGTGCTATCAATGCTTATCTCATCTGATATAAGCTGATATCGTTATGTAATTCCATTTGTAGACGGAAGTGGACATAATAGAAGAAATCGACGAATACCAAACCTGGCCTGGCTGGCTAATCCTCACCCTCCGAGTGGCCATCATGACGTGGTTCGTGCTGGAGCTGCGTAACACTATGATGTACGAACACAACATGCCGAAGTTAAACTTTCTATTGCACTTTGGAGCGTCTAGTCTGGTGTGGTTCGTTTACCTGCCGATTATCGCTCTTATTGCACTGCAAATTAGCCCGCTGTGGAGGTTCAAGTTTTTGCTAGGTGAGTAAGAATTCCATCGCACTAATTGTGCACAAACTGTTGATTCCAGTTAAAAAGGCAGATTTCGATATTTTCTGTTTTGAAAAAAAAAATGTTCAGTCATAATTTATAGCATATCACGAGCTCTATTCATCAAAAATAACATAGACAATGAGCTGCAAATGAGATTGTATTTGTTCCAATGGCCGTTTGGTTAATGCTATAGAGTATAAAATGTGCATTCCAGGTATAACGTACTCTGCAGACTGCCTGGCGTTCTGTGTAATGGCACACCTATTGTGGCCAACACGCTCCGAACAGTACTTGCTGCTCACACCATCTAACTACACAGGTAAATACCTTACATATACTAACATTTGGCCGGTATTAAAAGGGCACCAACCCGTCTCTTCCCGTTGTGTCGTAAAAGGTTAATAAAGCCGCTACCATAACCCTGAGGAACTACACCACCTCTAAAAGAGTGGACTCGCCAACCCGCTTGGCCAGCGTGGCGTTTTCAGGTCATACATTCGTCATGCACAAGACTCATTTTGACGGGATGGGATTATGGGGTGGGAGGTTGAATTGAATGGCTTGAGATTTGACGAATTGGATTGGGTGGGACGTGGGAAATGAGATGGGAGGGGCTAGCGTGAGGCAATAGAATTACAATGAATTGACCACACATATTCTCAAGTCTACGAATGATATTATCGGCACCATCTGGTTAATATAATAATATATGATACACTTGACAATGGACTTTATCTTTGTTCATATGGAGCAAGTTGCCATGATAAATATATTCACAAAGGGAACAGTAAGACACTGTAACTATTTATTATATCGAGTAATACCGCAAAAACTACAAAAAATGTTATATTGTATCAGTCTATAACATTCCATTGCAGTGCACAACCCTCTCCTAGTGCGGGATTTCGGGCCGTAATCCACCACAGAGGTCTGGAAATCGCTAAAAAGGGACATAGTATTTTTTCTCGCTTTTCTCACGGTTTCTGAATTAGTACCTCGTTAACACCGTGGATACTTGATGTTTTTATAGGGTCTGTAAAAAACTTGTCCGTCATTAATGGTTGCAAAGCCTTGCTTTACGACATCGATAATTAAACCAGTTTCTTTCCGCAATCTTTTTTTTGTCTTTTTCTCCTCGCCATATTTTTTTTGTATTTTCGCCTATAGCTGTCCACATTTTGAAATGAAGCCTGTAAGCTATATGCAAAATTACTTCCATGCATAATATCCAAGCATTCAAGGAAGAAACGCCATATTTGTACTTTTCCTCAGAAAATGATACATTCTTTATTGTTTCTAAGTCATACATACCAGATGGTTTCATCTTGAAAATATCACAATCATGAGTTCAGGTACCGACATATTTTTTTTCTCTTTATTTTATTTAGGGGCCTTTACACTGTTGTGTATGTCAGCCCCATCGTACCCTAAAAGTTACAATTTCACTATCTATTTATCTGTCTTACTTGTCTACATCAATGTATACTATAATTACGTCTATCTGTCTATCTTACTTATCTACCTTATTATCTATCTTAATTTATGACTCTGATAACGACTCGCAAATTCGCACAGAATGTTTACAGCTTTCGATGTTGGCTCGGACAGAATTCTATGGAACATCACACCTGCTCAGATTTAGAGTCCCCATTAGAGCCTTCCTCTCTGGTTCGTTCCGGGAACACTCCAACAACAAGTGTTGGACATCTTCAACTATACCACAACTTTAGCAATTAGGGGAATTTATTTTCATAAGAAAACCAATCTTGTTTAGTGGCATATGCCCAGACCGTAACCTGAAAGCTATGACAACCAGGTTCCTATTCAACATAGACTCCAAAAACCATGGTATATGACGCGGCTCGAACTGAATACTTCTATACCATATAAGTACCCTACTCTCGAGACCGTTTATTAAAATATTCTTTCCACGCCTTATAACATTTATTTTTATAAATATTGAGTACTTCAGAATAGTAAGGAGGTATATGAACTTTTTTCCCCTGTGTAATTCCTTTTTTTGCCAGATCCTCGGCCTCCTCATTACCCTTCAATCCTATGTGCGATGGAATCCACTGCAATTTCAGGTCCATACCGCGGGCCCTTAGCTTTAACAACTTTTCTAAAATAACATATGCTACCGAAACACCTCTACAATCAGAGGCGCATCGAGCAATATGTTGTAACGTACTTTTGCTATCACTGCACATAAGCGCCTTCTTATATTATTTACTTTCTAGGTATGTAGCTTCTGAGATTGCAACGAGTTCCACCGTCATTATAGACGTTTCCTGTAACTTTAAAACAACCCTGAAGATTAATAAACATATTAGAGGGATCATAATACGAAGCGCCTTTGTTATTGCCTTCCTTCGAGCCATCAGTATAAATTATACGCCATCCAAAATATTCTTGCCGTAGTTCAGATATAACGTTAGTTTTTAGAGTATAAATTTCGTAGGACCTTCGAGTTTCTAATACAATTTAAATCTGTTGTTATCACACCATTTAAATCTATATTTGACATCCAAGTATTTAAAGTAAACATTTGTAATGGAGAAGAGCTGAAAATTTCTTCCTCTTGTGTTTCTTTAAATCCCGAAACCAGTAAAGGATTTTTTTTATTCCTGTAATATCTCTTTTGGCACATTACACTAAGTTGACTCAATGAATGACTAATTAAAATGTCCTCCCAAGAACGAATTTTCAAGCAATTTCAATAATAATTTGTGTGTAACAGTTGCTTCATACATACATATTGAGAGAACTAATGCATACATTTCATCGTGTACAGTTCTTATTTGTTCTTTAATATGAAGTGGAGCAACCCGCTTTGGTTACATTATTTGGTTCGATCCATATCAAGGAAAATCATCTACTACGTCAAATTGATTATAAAAAATAGGATTGGGTGCTAGTGTTGTCTTATAATATGCCGATGTACCGAAGAAAATTAATGCTCGGGCACCTGTTCACCTATTTTTTGATATTTCTTTTACCCCGATCTACCTAATTGACTAGTTACGACGAGGGCTGAACGCTATTGACACAGTTAGAGAAACCGGTTGTCAAAATGTCCAATACCCACTATTATAGAAATACAGAAGTCTGACCGAGGAACTTTCAAATATGTGTACACATGAATTGAACAAATGAATTGAACCTGAATTCTGCAAATGAAACGACAATAGCGTCGTGACGGTAACCTCAAATGCGATTCCAGTTCAGCCTATTTTTAAAGTATGTAAACAAATTGTATCAAGAATTAAATTAAAAAAGTTTATATACAAGTAGATCAGCTCGCAATCATGAAACATAATGAAAATATGGGTGGTGTTAAAAGGTCCCACCATAATATCGGTTCGTATAGATCACCAATACGTGGAAAAAAAACTTTTCTTTTGATTTGTCATTGTCTTGTCATGGCTGTTGGCAGCTTTACAAATCGCATGTGGGAGAATACGATTAACTCCAGTTCCAAACAAGTGTTGCCACAGCTCTTCTAGAGTTAAATAAAAAGGAAGTGAACCGTAGACCAACGCGAACATCTTAAAACTATCGCGAAAGTTCTCAATGTGATGGAATGAACCACCTTATTAGGTATAGAGAGAATCAACTTAGATGCTTCCAATGTCACAAAAGTGACAATATTATTGCATTAAATGTGAGAACGTTGCATAAAAAATTTGTTTCGAAATATTTCACACACCTAAATAGTTTATTTTTACCTACAAAAATACAGATAGATAGATATAAGTAATAACAACGTGTTTCATTTAAGTTCTTAAATAGTCCATAGTCTATGTTTAGGCACCTTTTAGCGTCACAATTATGTATAATTTAAAAAAATCAGCCAAAGTTGTTTCAGTAACAGGAGGGTTAAATTGTAGCCGTGAACTTTGTAAATTAATAAAAATAAACAAAAGCACCTGTGTTTTAATGGAGATCACAACTAGGGCTTAAATATCGGACGCATTTTCAATTCCGGAATTGTGTTTCGATATTCAGTATTTCAATTCCGGAATTCCGGAATTCCGGAACTCAACAATATCTTTTTGTATCTACAATGATAGTTAAGTTTTATTTACTCTAATCTAAATTTGCAAAATTTTCCCAACATTTTTATTATTTAAATAAATATGGATTTATGGATTTACTTTCTCAGTAAGTATCCGAAATATGAATAAATAAAACAAATAAAAGCATTAAGTTTTTGAACTATAATTAAAAAAAAGAAAGAAATGATCCAGAAATTAAAGAAGTAAAGTGAAGTAATTTAAATCGCATACGAAGATTACAAAGCTCACTAACGGACGACAGCTGCAAAAGTACTATTTTTTTTCGTAATGAAATTTCAAAAATGTAAGCGCATTTAAGCTGTCGTCATTTAGTGAACTTCGTACGCGATTACAAATGTAACTGACCGCTGAAAAAGCTCTTTCAGCTTCTACGCTCGTTGGCGGTATTGTTTTCAAATATTGAAAACATTTTTCTAAATATTGTCCTCTGACGCCACCGTTTTCAAAAACCGCCATCTCTACTCTTATCAAGCTCTCTAAATCAAAAACGTTAGTTTTCCTTTTATTTTTTGTTCTCAATTTCTTCTGTATTGTTTCTTGTAGCTTTTTTTTCATGTCTTTTTTTACAGTTTCTGTATTTGTATGTATTTCAGCAGAATCGGTATTTTCCTCCTCTTTCTCTGGGATTCTTTCCTGTGGCTCTAAATGCTCTAATCTTTTAATTATTTTAATTATTTCATTAAGCATTTCTTCTCCTGTTGGTTTTTTGAAAGTTTCATGGTCAAAGTTGTCTTCATGGTAGTCTTCAGAATCGTAAAGATACGTCAGCACAGATGCCAACGGAAGACGTCTTTCCTTTATTCTGTTTCTAAGGCTCTGTGCCAACTTGTTGCTGATATTACCATTTTGGCTATCTAATGACTTTAACATAAACTTTAGGGCTATGTCAGCAGTCATCAGATTAGCATCTCTGGTGCACAGTGACTCCACGGTTATTTTAACGATATGGAGAGTCTCGTGTAGCTCTTTGAGTATTGACATGGACTCTTCACTTACGGGAACCACAATATCCAAGTCTAAAAAGCCTTTGGTAATACAGGACTTCAGCTTCAAAAATCTCTCAATCATGTCGCTTAAACTGGACCATCTCGTTTTACAATCCAGTATTAGGTTTAATTCTTTGCCAAACTCTTCTATAACATATTTTTGAATAGCTTCGTTCTTTAAGCTTGACTTTCGTACAGACCTGACCAACTTTCGAATCTTCTCCACTGGTTCTTTAAAGTTAAGTTCTCTTTCTGTTTCAATTGTTGGTATATCAATATCAAAACCACTGTTAAATTCTTCATTTCCATCAGCATAATTTTCCTCTAATGTCTCCTCTTCGTTCTCATATTCAGGTTCAAACATATTTGTATCAATCGTCGGGTCCACAATATCCCCCTGCCTACTGTTCCTTTCTTCGTTTGAGTTTTTCTTGTACAAACTTGATCAGTCACTCCTAATTGTATGCCATGCGCCAGACATATTTGGTGATAGCCTTCATAATACTGGCCCATTTTGACCATCACTGATGCTCCGTCAGTTGTCAAACAAACTACATCTTTATCTAGATCAACAGCAAACTCTTTGAGATGTGCTTTCAGATAAGTATAGGCGGTCATTGCAGGCATACTGCCTTCAATTCTCACAAGTCCTAGGTTTTTAAAATTATCTTTAAATTTGTCAGAGTGTAAATTTACATTCACGTATCGTCTGTTACGTGTTGACGTATACTCGTCGAGAGTTACAGAATAACGTTTTGTGGTATCCTGTGCGATGTTTTGTCGAAGCTGGTTTTTAATAATTTTAAATTGGTTAAGCACAATTCCTTTTATGGCGGTACCAGATTCCGGTAATTTATATCCACATCTATGAAAAAGATCACGTAGATCTTCTGAAGTGCAAAATTTACTGATTTTTATTAATTTTTATTTTATTTTTTTAAATTATTTTTCAATATCGAAATTCCGATATTGCTCTCGCCAATTCCGGAATTGGAAACGATATTGGATTTCATCGGAATTCCGGAATTGGGCCAGTTCCGGAATTCCGGAGCTCAAGCCCTAATCACAACACGTCATAATAACAGTGGTTGGATGCGAAGAGCCGAAGATCGTGTGCGGTGGCGTGCCTTGGGAGAGGCCTGTATCCAGCAGTGGAGAGACATAGGCGGATGGTATCTTTTTACTGTACCCAACTAGTAATTGTAACTGGAAATAGATTTTATTTAGTATTAGATCTTTTTTGCGGTCGTACCTTCTTGAATGATTAAACTTATTTTTCTGCCAATTACAGCCGGAATAGAAGAGTTGGACGAATTCAACGAATCTCCCCACGCGGTGCACAGTGATACGGTCGCTTTGACATCGGATTCCGGCAATTTGGATGAAGAAGAGGTGATATTCACGCGAGCGTCGCATAAAAACGGCATGCCTGCCACATTCTCATAGCAATGCGGATGAGAAATCAAATTGTTACCATTATACAAGGTAGGGATGTTAGATGCAACTTTCTCAAATATCGGTACAAAGAAGAGTTGGGATAATTACGTTTTCTTGCAGTTCGCAAATTACTTACAGTAAACGGCCGAAAGTAATACACATCGAGACTATGATCGGCTAGCTTCGGTTTTGAAGAGTGCCGTTACGACAGAGACGACGCTCTACAAAACCGAAGCTAGCCGATCATTGTCTCAATGTGTATTACTTTCGGCCGTTTACTGTACCTAAGGTGATAAGTTGTACCATAACGTTACGGTAGGCGTTACATAGCCCTTTATCGACAAAGTATTCGTACCAAAGGCCTTTCTAAATTGTTCAAACGCCTCGTTGACCAACAGTCGGATCTTCTTGACTGAGTCTGTCTTGACTGGGGAGTTCAATCAAGGCGAGCTTAATGCCTGGAAGCATTTTCTATCAGCCAACCTTTGCCAAGAGAGGTATGTTGGGAGGTGTGATGATATATAACTTAACCATTCCACGCTTTTAGTGATGTATACATCCCAGCAAACAACAGACAGACTATAGAAAGGTCAAAGGTCATTGCTTGATGGGTTAAACAATGATTAGTAAATATTTTACATAAATACAGTACGCGAGAACATGAAAAAGCTATCGTACATCATCTTCTACTTTCGTTTCTCATTCCCATTTTCGCAATTACACAAATCGTATTTAGTTGCATTTGAGACAGTATACGAGTACGTCGCGATCAATTACCAATATTTATATAGAACATTTATAACATAAATTACAAAATGATTATGGCACCACCTGATTTTTAGAGCGAAAATTATTCATTCACAAGCTCGGCAAGTTATTTAATTGAAGAAAATCTTTTCTTCAAATTGAAAAAAAAAAGTATTTTTAATAGTCATATTTCTAAAAGGCTGTTGTGAACCCCATGCCATTACGTAATATTTATATACTAAATTCGTGTATATATCCATCACGAACATATAAAGAATGGAGCATCATGCTACAAATGATTTACGATTAAGTACTCGTTATTAGATTTCATTGTCACACTTAGATGATTAAAATCACACTTGTAATTGCTCTATATAAATCAACGCAAATTCATGTTTAATTTGAATTTAGAATATCGATTAAAATAATGTCTATGAACTTTTAAAAACTTTATGTATTCACAATCAACGATAACAAGTGACGTTAATAATTCTGAACTTTATTGCTGTTTTCATAAAGTATTTATTCAATAAATTAAATAGGGTTTTTAAGATTTTTCATTAATTTAGTATACGTTCGTGAATAAACGAAGGGATTGATGTCTCATCTCATTACACGATTTCATATTCTCGAGTATTGTACATAATGTGTATCATGTAGTAATTGCTCTGCTTCAGAGCGTATAGTTTTAAAAATTTTATCAGCCGTTTAGTTACACGATCGGCACTATCTACAACGTCATTTTTGCAAAGAAAATGGGGACATTCCAAACGAGCTTAAAAAGTCTGTATCATAGTTATCTAACTTCCCTGACCTCTAGTGTTGTAGCTGGGGAAATGTATGGTTAGTGTTTATTTAAGTCATTGTTAATTTTCCTTTTTTGACATTAATTCAGCCATACTTTCCTTTGTTTTGGGATCTTTAGGCCACAACCCTAGCTACTATAACACATGATGTTGGTCGAGACAGTGCTTAATAGTCAATTGTTAAACTTATGTTTCGTGGAAATTATTTATTTCGGAAGCACAAATAAATGTTATGCGCTAACAACGAATGAAGTACACGTTTCCGATTATAGCAAAGACAAAATAGAGAGGGTTATAGACATACAAGATCATACATTTTGTCCATTCAAGATAGTTTTTCCGTGTTTTTGCAACAAATGCATATCTAGTGGGTATGTTGAAACATCAACTACATACATACATACATTCCTTAAAAACATTGTTTTATGCATTATTATCGATTTGCAATGCAATGCAACCAGCCCTTTCACTATCCACTGCTGGATATGGGCATCATGCACATTGTTCTGTACATGAGGGATGTAAGGCCTTAAAACGTCACGCTGGCCAAGCGGGTTGGCGAGTCAACTCTTTTAGAGGTGGTGGTGTTCCTCAGGGCTTGTGGTAGCCGCTTTGTTTACTCGCCTTTTACGACACTCGCGGTAAGAGATGAGGTGGTGGCATTCTGTAGTGGAACACCACACGGCACGATTTTTATATTGAGTAGTATGTGTAAATTACCATACCACACGGGCTATGTTATATAGGCCTCTCCCAAAGCTCGCCACCACACGATCCCGGCTCTACTCATCCACCACCGGCGAATTTCTTTAAGTCGTCGGTCCACCTAAAAAGGTCCACCTTTTAGGAGGGGGAGAGTGCACGCTGCAATCCAACAGCCGCTGGGCGCGCTCGACTGGCCACGTTACCCCTCTCTCACAGAAGACTACCTTGAAATGTACTGCATTTCCCACTTTATCGTATTTCCCCAATGTACGTACGTGTTTCGGTAGTGAGTGAGATGTGCCAGAGCCCATTCCCATCCCATCCTATCTCTGCCCATTTTCACAACCCTTTCTCCAAATCCATTCCTATATCTCCAAAGGTAGGTCCAAAGGTAATCTCATAATGAGCATCCGGGGGCGTGCCAACATTTGTCATTTTGGACTAATGTTGGCATGTATCGCGGATGTCTATGGGCGACAGTATCCACTTACCATCAGGTGGTGTATGCTCGTCTGCCGCCTTAGTACATAAAAAAAAAAAAAAAAACCTGTAAATTACGAAATTAATTTTAAATACACCCTCTTTTAATTAGAGAAATAAGGATTGGACATCTTCTAAAATCTAAAAGTGAGCATCTCCCGTCGATAGTGACCAAATTACATTAAGAAAACTGTAGTTGACTGTTCTTGAAATTGATATAGAGAACGGTCTATGGCAATTTGAAATAAATTTCACTTTGATTTTACGATCTAGATATAATTTTAAATCTTTTTTAAGACGACTGAAATGATGTATACCGTAGGACCTCGTTTAAAAAGCAAATAGCCGCCAGCAAGGCAAATCGTCCGAAAGGCATTTAAAAAAAAATCATCAAATTCAGTGCCTAGTCATTTTAGTGTTTCTGTGTGAGCCGACATTGTATTGTATCTTTTTTTTATCAAATGATGGATTAATTACATTTCGGACGATTCGCTTTGTGGACGATATGTTCCTTAAGAGTAAATAGAATAACGTAGCGTTAGTATCATTTATACATAATAGAAAATTCTAATGATTTTTCATATTCACTAGGAATTTATGTACATAATTAGGAGTTTAGGAGCATTTCAAGTGGGGATTTGTCGCTATTTCAGTCACTTGCATGATTGTAATGATACTACTGAATAGTGACGCCACTGCCACAGTCGTGCGGTCATTTTCTAACTTGTGACTTTTAAGGCCTTTGTCGATGGTGGAAACTTATTGCACTAACTAAAAATTGTAGGTGAATAGAAAAAGAAATTTATTTGCGATACGCACAAAGAATTAAACGAAATTTTTAAATAATGTCGGCGGATCACGGTCGTGCGCTTGTGCAGGTACAACAGGTTCGATTTTTAATAAATCTGCAACTGACCGTTTTTCGTGACGTCACACGACCGTACTCGTCCTTGCTTAAACGAAATGTCCATATCGTGTACATGTAACAGACGTCAAAATACAATTTTTCAGATTAAAATAATTACAATAGAACGCGTCGGCAACACGCCCCACCCCAGTGCTGGCTCAACACTAATCAACTAAAGGAATTCGTGCAACGCGTGCCGCAGATCGAATTAGCACACCAGACTTGGTCCTCACCTGTATCTGTCGAATTCTGCCATCCCTGCCGGGGTAAACTTTGTCAATAATATCCCTTGGCCAAACATTGCGCGGTGAATCGGGATCGACAATAAGTACAAGATCACCTGCCTGTAGTGACTGATTCCACTTCCATTTACACCGTTTGTTATAGATATTATATCAGATACAGAATCGTCCCATCCGATTTTTAATTGTCACGCATCCTGAAGCATTATTTTGCCTTGCACTGTGAACGAAGATAAAAACCCACAAACATCAAATATGGACATAACAACTTTAATCATGTGGCGCTTTTGGTAGGTCTTACTTTACCAACCTGCTTGTTTGTGAATGCTACTAACATTTTTTTATCACGCTGATTGCAGTCGCCTCGTCTGGAAAACTATCGATGATTCGTACCTACTTGCATTTTTATTTAAAATAAGTTGAGCAATAAATGGGGTGCAATTGGCGCGAAATATTAATGACGTCATTGCACGCGACACCTCGCGTGTGCCGGTATAAATAAGCGCGACTGTCTGGAGATTTTTAATAAATCTGCAACTAACCATTTTCCGTGACGTCACCCTTCCTTAAACGAAATGTACATATTGTGTACACGCAACAGACTTCAAAATACAAATTTTCAAATTAAAATAATTACATTAGAACTCGTCGCCAATAGGCTATATCTGTCAATATTTCAAAAAATTTTAAAATTCTCAATTTGATTAATTTAGATATAATTTTCTAAAATACATCATTAAATACTAATTTTCTACATCATTAAATATACCCAATACTCAATAAATATGCTTACATTTACTGGTAGATCATCAGCATCGCTGGTCGAACATACCACAGATAAAAAATAACCTACTCGTATTTTTAAATGTATGTTGATGTTTCAACACCAAATGTTTGGACACGAAGATGAAACGGTTGCCTGAATACCTTGCCTGCAAATGCCTTACATTCTAGTAAATAGTTCTGCAATAAAATAGTGTCTGTACATACTTATATCAATAGTATTTTCATACAGTGAACGAACAGATAATCCATTTTACATGCGCATTAGAAATTAGCTTATATTCGATAAGATACGTCTTTAGTAATGTATCGGGCCCTATCCTGTAGATTACTGCTAGTTGGACACTGAATTATAAATAGATTAAATACAATATTACTGGTATCCGTTTTCACATCATACGATACTGAACGTTATCGATGTGTCAGTCAACATTTGTCATTGTTTCTATATAAATATAAAGAATTACTTATTTTATGATAAGTAGGTATAATGTTGTTTTTTATTTTTTTTACGACCGCTTTGTATTTAGCAATATTCATTATAATTTCTTTCTTATTTATAATAGAGGAACCAAATAGATTAAATGCATAAATGTGCCAATTTTGTGTACAAATACTAATTTGTACAAACAATTAGTAAAATGTAATATGTTATAGTTATAATTTTATTAAAAGGTTATTGAATCATATTATTATTACTCACTTTCATTCATGCATTTCATTTTCTATGACAACTTATGAATTTACTTAAAAAGATGAATTTATTAATATTAGGATTATTTGGTTATATTAAATCTTATGTAGTATGCTTTGTTTAGGTCCTGTTTCACAAATTATTCTCTAGATGACGCAGTATTTACAATATGTCTAGGTATACATATAAGTAGACGTTATCTGGTTTTCTATATTTATGATAACAATCACAGTTGTGAAACAGGTCCTTCTATATAGCTATTTTAATTACATTGATTGTATATGCTGGGAACATATTTCTATTTTCAAATATATAGGGTCCATAGTCAAGTAAGCGGGAATGATATCTTGCGTCATGTATGTGAAAAGCCTGAGGAGAAAAAGGGGCTTAATCCATTTTGCTCAGGGTTAAGGTGATTTCTTCATAAAACATTCTAAAATTTCTTGGAACGCGATTAAAAAACCCAATTGTGAGAATGTATACATTGTAAATCGAAATTTATACTTGACTGGATCGGAAGGTAACTGTTAACAACACCTCAATTTAACTACGCCATTATATACAATTATGTATATATACATTTCATGACTTTTTTAATTTTTCCCTTATCACGATGTTACGAAACTTTATAGCAAAATGTTTCTCACTACAGACACAATTTATTTCGAAATAAAAATTGTTATCTTAACGCTTTACCATCAACTTTGAAATGTGTGAAAGTAAATATTATTGGTCCATGTGGGTAGACGGTTTCTATTTACGGACCGATGATGATGCGAACATTTCGATAACAAATTAAACACATAATGTTGTTTCTAAAAGAATGGTCAAAAATGCCCGCTCAATGCATGCGTTGAGATGTCACCTGCCTAAGGGTATATTTGTTATGCAACCGTCTCTTACAGAGATTTAAATTCTCCTTTGTTCCCATTAGTTCTACTAATCAGTTCTACCGTGAAACTAATGGGACTTTTCATTCTCACTAGTGTCACACTTGAGTGATAAAAATGTCAATTTCGAGACAAAGGCGGTTTTAATGTAAAAGTCATCATGTGCAGTCATAAATACCATCTTTTGCAAGTAGTAATGCAGAATAACATACACGGTCCGGTGGCCGTAAACCGGCAGAAGAGCTTGGCTCAAAAATCTTAGATAATGGTTCGGGATGAGCACCAAGTCTTTGTTCCGACCCATTCCCCGTGGTACAACTGCTATGTCCAACTAGTTGTACCGAGCAGCAGTCTCTCGCGTGAGGATAGTCATGTTAATCGCCACCCTTCGTTAGGAGGATGGCACCAAAATAAGAAAAATATTTTCAAAATAAGTTCTTGTTTAGAATTTACAAAAATCTTTTAATACAATTTAAAATAAATTAAAAATAAATCGCTGGGGCTACATAAAAATAAATCTGAACTATGCTCAAAACTTCCATATCTACCAGAAAATAAAATAATGACTGGATGGGAATACGAGGATGTGTTTTTAAGTTCGCGGTATGGCGGGGTTGGAGGGGGGTGCAGAGTCTATCTTAAACCCTACCGTGCTGAGTGAGTCACTATTAGTATAAATACCGGGTTTCATCATGATAAGGTCATTAACAACCGTCACTGAAGATGTCACGGAAGAAAGAGAAGAGATTCCAGAAGACCTCGGCCAAGTAGCCCGGAAGATTCAATTAATAAGGTCATTAACCTTTGAGCAATCGACGATCACGCAACTCAGTCGGGAAGAATACATTCAATATGGAGAAAATCGAGCAACGCGCCGTCATAAAGTTCCTTACTAAGCAAGGAAAGTCTGCTCAAACCATTTTACAAACCATGGTTAACAAGTGACATAGTCTCATTAAGCAAGGCCTGGGCAACGATCCACAGCCTGGGCGGCCTATCGAGGTGACTACACCAGAACTTATTCAAAAAGTCGAAAAATTTATACTGGAAGATACTCGTCTGAAGAAAAATTAACTTGCAGAAATGGTTGGAGTACCCGTAACAACCATTTTTAAAATTCTTCATAAACACCTCGGCATGACTAAGGTCAGCTGCAATATGGGTGCCGAGAATGCTCACGTCGCCGCAAACCGCAACAGCGCATTGAGTGCGCGCGTGCGTTTTTGAACCTCTGTGAAGAAGACTAGGATGGAGTGTTGAGTCGAATTGTCACTGGGGATGAAACTTGGGTTCACCAGTATGAACTTGAGTCCAAGGAAGTCTCCTTGCAGTGGCATAAAAAAGGTACACCACCGCCAAAATAGTTCAAGGTGTCACAGTCGGCCGGGAAACCAGGGCGACCGTATTTTGGCACACAGAGGGAATCCTGCTCATTGATTATAAGGAATAGGGTGTTTCAATAACTGGACAATATTACGCTTCAATCCTAGAGCGTTTGAAACAATCTATAAAAGAAAAGAGACACGACAATGCGCCCGTCCACAAGAGTCTTGTTGCACTGGCTGCCTTGCACAAGGTGGACTTCGATATTTAAAACCATCCTCCCTACAGTCCGTATCTGGCTCCCTGTGAATATTACCTGTTCCCAAAAATAAAATAGAACTACGTGGGAAGAAATTTTTCCAGTGATGAAGAAATGAAGACCGCAGTTTCAGCTTATGGAAAGATCTGAAAAATGTATTACGATTGCAGGTGAATACATTGAAAAAGAAAAATAATTCTGTATTTTAATTTTCCCCATTCCGCGAATATAAAAACGCAGCCTCGCATATTAAAAAATAAATGAGACAAGCTAATGAAATAATGAAAAAAAATTAACAGTACTTTGAAGTCTATTGAATGAAACAAGACTTCATTAATATATGGTGTTTTCATGGAGAACGTCATCGTACAAACAATTATGTTGAATGGTGGCACCGTTGTGGGTCGTGTGCTAAACATTTCTGCGGCCCCTTTAATCATTTGAAATTCGTTACTACTCATTAAATTTAAACGAATAAACCAACAATTCTTACGTAAATCAAAATATGATTTGTTAATGACATTTGTGTAATTGTTTTAAAACATTTTTGTATTTATTGTTTTGAAAATATTCATTTTCCGTAAAACCGTCTTTGTTTTGAAATTGAAATTTCTTCTTTGGCAGCCTGGGTCTCTTCACTGCTGGATGTAGGCCTCTTCCAAGGTGCGCTAAAATGCTCTATCATTTGCCTTCCCCATCTAGTCGCCACCTGCTACCCTCTGCAGATCATCGGTCCATCTAGCCGGGGGATGACCAACACTATGTTTACCAGCAAGCGGCCTCTACTCGAGCACTTGTTACCGATATTACGACATAAATGACCGGTCCACTGCCATAGATTTTTAGACCACGACGAAATTAAAACATAACAATAAAGGTTTAAACTTGGAACTAGAAATAATGAATCTTATGAATGAAAGGTCCCATTTAGTATTTATTTTATTTTATAGTAGAACAAAACGTAGGACTAGTGAGAAAAAAGTCCCATTAGTTCTACGGTAGATCTGATTAGTAGAATTAACGGCAACAAAGGTAAATTCTTATCAAATTAGTTGTTTGGTCGCCACTCCGTATTTTTATTATGGAATACAATATGCCAATTGATAACAGCTCAAGCGAATGGATTAGGGTTCATAGGAATAAAATGTAAGGTTTTAAATGTGGTCATTTATCGGTAAAACAAGTTTCACGTAGCATACAAGTGAAAGTTCCGAAATTGAAGCTCTGCTTAAATTCTATCGCGCTGAATTGACAAAAAAATAGAGATCATTATGGAGATTTGATAAAGCTAGTGTCATATTTTCAGATGGAGAGAGCGAAAATTCAAAATTAGGCCCCCAGGTGCAATATCTCATACCTACCTATTCAAAAAAGTATTAAGAACTTTTTGTGGGAAATACATTTGGTAATAAACATTTTTACCGTAAGACTAACAACCATTTCCATTTATGAGATATTCGCAAATAACCGTCTTTTACTTTTGACACCTTGTATAATTTTTAGCAGCATGCAGATCGATGAGGACTTTTGACATTAATTCGGGAGGATAGTATGAAAGCTCAAACAAAAATTAGCTCCATCGGAATTATTCCTAGGTTTGTACTTTTCGTCTATTTTTTTTTTAGAAAAAAGGCGGCATACTGACGTACAGTCCACCTGGTGGTAAGTGAAAACTGTAGCATGGACATCCGCGATACATGCCAAGTGCCAACATCAGTCTAGAATGACAAACGTTTGCACGCCCCCGGATGCCCTGCCCACCTTTGCGGACTAAGGAATAGATTCGGAGAACGGGTTGGGAAAATAGGTAGGCATAAGATACAATAGGACGGGATGGGAATGGGCTCTGGCATATCTCACTCACTACCGAAACACGTACGTACATTGGGGAAATACGATAAAGTGGGAAATGCAGTACAATTCAAGGTAGTCTTCAGTGAGAGGAGTAACGTGGCCAGTCGAGTGCGCCCAGCGGCTGTGGGAATGCAGCGTGCACTCTCCCCCTACAAATTTTGACTGGACTATTACTTGTAATTGTTGAATGAACTGTAGGTATCTAAACAGTCGTTTTCATTGGCAGGAGCATGCCTACAGCTCATCTTTGTTGTAAAACCGCTAAGGTATTTGTGGCGTTGTAATATTTGTGAGTCCCTGATGCATACTTACTATTAAAATGAAGGTTCCTCTGACATAGTGGTTACACGAACGAATGTTGCAAGGAAGTAATTTTAGTACACATAAGTACCTAGCTTTAAGACAAAGATAAATCTTTAAAGACAATCTCTCAAACGTCTTAAAGATTTTTGGAAAAATATACCTTTAAAAATTCTTATGAATGAAATTACTATGATAATTCACATTTTGTATACAATATTATTCGTATTGTATGATCTTTATTCGAATATTATGATGATAAAATTTATGAATTTTTGGTAATTTATAGTGAATTAATATTAAAAAGATGTTGAAAGTACAATTAGATCTCAAATTGAATGTTATTAGTCGATATAGTAGCATGTGTTTTTGTGTATATTTGTTAACATTTATTTTTGTGTGTATTTTTAAGTTTAAAATAAAAAAAATATAGTCCAGATTAGTTAAATACATGTTTTTCTCAAAATTTTATAGTTATACTATTATGAAATGAAACAAAAATTTATGTTCAACATTATGTTGAATTCATTCCACTGACTATCCTAAAGTAAATGGAAATACAAATACTTTAACTAAACAGTTGCTAACGTGTTTGTGTATCTTTTACGGTTTTTATTTAATGTCGTTGCTTTACTATCGAAAATTATTACATACACACTTATAATTGATTTTATTTTTTAAGTTGTATTTATATAGATTTACATAGATGTATTATTTTACTAGAGTTTTACTATTTAAGTGTTATTGTAGCTGTGAGTTGAAATGTAAATAAATTTTTCGTATTATTGATCACGTCGTTTAATGGAACACCTTTACATGATTGCTGCTTTTCACATATTTTAATTGTTCTATTCTAAGTTAATGGCCCTATTAGCCTTTTCCAGCAAGTTAATTACTTTAATGCATGTCCAATCACTGTCCATATCGCGTGACAAAATAAATAAAATGCAAACTAACCTGAATTTTAGTAGCAATAAAATAACTACTTCATTAATTCAAGTATTTCCCTATTTTTAGTAAATATTTATTTTAAAAAAATGCTATTATTAAATGTCTGGAACAACGGATCAAGTTTGTTATCAATTATTCATACGCATGGCGATTAATAAGGGCTAGAATCAATCTATTTCTTTTCTTTCTAATGTTTGGGTACACCGGTTGTGCCATGTTAATGACTTGTTTTGCGTCAGTCAGTGGAGCGGATGATTTAATTAATTTGCTCTCTGATCTATTCGCGGCTATGTGAATGGACAATAACATTATTTACAGATAGAATATCACACAGTACGGAACATACTGAATACAATACAATTTGTCTTATTTTGATTACACTAGTCTAAATCAAACAACACAATCGCCAACAACAATAATTTATTTACTCACACACACATAGATATATTTAGTAAAAGAATTTGAAGCTAGCACTTACTTAGATAATATAATAACAGTCTTAACAACATAATTATTAAGTACGAAAGAATTATATAGGCTATGGTTGTTTCACAATAAAGAATTCATTATAAGAATTTATAATAAATATATTTATACACGACACATGATTATAAATAATAATGCCGATATAAATTGACAATAAAAATACATAGTAAGATTACGAATGGAAGTAATATAAATAAATACGTATTATTAGACTACAGACACCATTTAAAAATACTTAAATAGAAAAAGCTACAATGAAAACGGTGGGCGTGGTAGGTTTAATATCTGTTTCTTTATGGTCCAAAGTTTGTTTTGCATCTATGATATATGTAAATGTCAGCAGAAGTGACAGTGTATTTTCCCACTTGTTTTAATAAGAATATAGACCTTCTGATTTGGTTTACGATTGTTGTTTTATTACAATAACTACATAGGTACATCAAGAATTGAAAGAGGGAATAAGAAGTATAGCGAGACGAGGAGCTTTCTTCACCCCATTCCTCCAAACGTTTGCAAGCCCCCGGATGCGCTGTCCACCTTTGCAGATTAAGAATTGAATTGGGAGATCGGGTTGGGAAAATGGGGGGGGGGAGGGGATGGGAACGGGCTCTGGCATATCTCACTCACTACCCAAACACGTACGTACATTGGGGAAATACGATAAAGTAGGAAATGCAGTAAATTTCAAGGTAGTCTTCTGTGAGGGGTAATGTGGACTGTCGAGTGCGCCCGGTGCCTCACTCCATGAGCAGTAAAGAGTATAATGGAAAAAGGCGTTTCTCGTATTCCATTTTACTTTTCATTCGATAGGATGAAAAGTATATAAGATAGGATAGGGATGGCATGAACAATGGGCTGATATATTTCACTCACTACTGAATACGTATGTAATACTCGTAAGTACATTTTACAGTAGTCTTCTACGATTTAGAATCACTTATTACAAGAAATTTATACTATTCACAGGTATCATGAGGCTCTTCAAGAAACCATGGAATAGAATTCTGCTAGGTCGGTAGCATATTCGGATTCATGTGCAGGTGCGTGTTGCTCTTGCAGGGTGTTCATGGGCAGCGGGTGACACAGACCGTCGTCTGTCACGTTTACATAAAATAAAATTTAAGAAAGTGCTAATATGAAGACTCGATCACGATTGTTTTACTTAGGTTTAGTTAAGTAACGCCTTAGATGCCTTTCTGTACAGTAAATAAAATTGACTACTTTATAATTATAACAGCTTTATAAGGGGGTAAAACCAGTATTTAATGTTCACGAATAAAACCATATGGCGAAATAAGTATTTAAATTGTTACCAATGAAAATAGGTACGTATACTGGTCATTCATTTGTGACAATTACTCTTAGGGTCAAGTGCTTACCGAGGAGCAGACATTAAAGCCAATATATGTTGCACTAGTAGTGATATTAACTTTGGTTTCAATGTTTTGAAAATGATCATCATTACAATAAATATCAACTACGACAACTGTTCAATATACTTCTCAATACTAAGCCGATAAATTATTTAAATAGTAAGAGGGGAGGTCCAAAAGTTTCCGGCCTGCGAAAGAAAAAGGACATTTAAGTTCCTTTTCGAATCGTTTAATTGTCATTTCTATCCCAGTATAAAAATAGTCAATGTTTTGTCTTCTAAACGGGCGAAAACCGTAGCGGTCACATGATCATCAGTGGAAGGTCTTCTACCCCGTAAGTCCGCCTTGAGTTATCAGAACAAATAGTAATCACTGGAAGCCAAGCCAACAAATAGTACTATAGGGTGGGTGGCGAATTTCCGTGAAGCCACACTGAAACACCAGCCTGTTTTGCAGCTACACTGTTGCCAAACAGCTGCGGCGGCGTGGACGGGTGCATTGTTATGGAGAAGCCTACCTTTGCTTAGTTTTCCATGACGTTTCTGCTTGATTGCTTCTCGTAATTTCTCAATAAGGACAGCATAATAGCTTCCAGTCACCGCAGTGTTGCGTTATTTTATGTCTATAAGCAACATTCCTCGACAAACCCAGAATATCGAAGCTGCCATAATCTTTATGTTGGACTGGAGTCACCTTAGCCTTTCTAGGCGGTGGCTTCACCAAAACGACGCCACTCCATCAATTCCCTTTCGAAAAGGTGATCATAGTAAAGAACCATAGTTTCTTCCCCAGTAACAATTGAGTCCAAAAAATCATTTGCGTTTCTCTGAAAGGCCTCTGTTAGATACTGGGTTTTTAAATAATAAATACGTTGCGCTTAAAACACTATATTAACTTTTAAACAATTTAAATTGCATTAACGTATATGTAACGATCGTTGGAGCAGATTCTAAGTAACGAAACCTTTTTAGGCAATGACAGTTTTTTTCACGTAAACCGCTGATTGGTCGAATCCTTAACGACTCTCAGTGTTGCCAAGTCTGGACATGCCCCCGGCCTTGGAAGCACTGGCATCCAACATCCCCTCTTCTGAGTCTTCATAGAACAGAGGACATATTCGAGGAAATGCGCGTCTGATTATTCCTGCACAGGTTTGGATATCTGCGACTCTGGATATTCCATCCTTTCCTGGTTTGGTAGATATGATTCGTCCTAAGCTCCATTTCAATGGATGAGTATTATCGTCTTTGATGACGACCATAGTGTTAGGTTGAAGATCAGGCTTATGATGCTTCCATTTGGTTCTAATTTGCAATTCGGAGATATATTCTTTGCTCCATCGGTTCCAGAAATGTTGCCTGATTTGCTCCAGGTGCTGATAGCGTGTCAGCCGGTGGACCGGAATTTCAGCCAGTGGTTCTGCTGCAGGTGCTGTCAAGGCACGTCCAACCAGGAAATGAGCAGGAGTTAGTGGTAGAAAGTCAGTGGGATTAGTAGATAAAGGACTAATAGGTCGGGAATTAAGTATAGCTTCAACCTGTGAAAGTACCGTAGTATACTCTTCAAAAGTTAGGCGTGCGTTCCCAACCACTCTCAAAAAATGATGCTTACAAGATTTTACGCCACTTTCCCACAATCCACCAAAATGAGCCGCATAAGCTGGGATAAAAGAGAATTTAATATTTTGACTAGTTGCGTATTCAATTATATCATTTGAAATATTTTTTAAAACGTTTTTGAACTCATTAGCAGCTCCGACAAAGTTTCGACCATTATCGGATAGTATCTGATAAGGTTTACCTCGCCTAGCTATAAAACGCTTCAAAGCAAGCAAATAAGATTCCGAAGACAGGTCACTGACCAGTTCTAAATGCACCGCACGAGTTACGAAACAAACAAATAAACAAACGTAACTCTTTGTTATCTTAGAGCCCCTACCCTTACGGTTCAATATGAGCATTGGTCCAGCGTAGTCAACACCACACTGATGAAACGGAAAGGTGGGTGTAATTCGTTCAGGTGGTAAATTGCCCATAATAGGGGATAACGATTTACCTGACAGTCTGGTACAGATGACGCAGTCGTGGACCGTGCGCTTTGCAAGATTCCTACCTCCAATAGGCCAATAAGATTCGCGTATATTGTATAATAGGGCTTGTGGCCCGGTGTGATGTAGATTTTTATGCTCGTAACGAAATAACAACACTGCAAACCAATGCTTAGAAGATATTAACATCGGATGTTTTTTGTCAAAGTTAAATAATAAAGATTGTTTAATTCTCCCCCCTACTCGTAATACTTTATCATCTCCCATAAATATATTTAAATTGTTAAACTTGTGTTTAAATTTTAGTTTTTTATTACAAGAAAGTAATCTGTATTCATCTGCAAATGTTTCTAATTGTGACAGTTTTACCAAAGTCTCACTGGCATTTTGTAACTCATCAAAAGTAAGAGAGCCCTGACGAATATTATTTTTATAACGTGTATTGTGTATAAAACGCAATACGTATGCACAAGTCCGCTTCATACGATTAAATTGCGAAAATCTTTTAAATGGGAATAATGAAATTTCTGACGAGCTAACTAATGAATTAATAGGTTTAGATTTGATTTCAGGTAAACAAGAAATATCTACTTGTTCGTCATATGACTGATTGCAATCAAATGCTGGGTCATGAAGAAACGTTGGCCCCTCCCACCACATAACACAATTTTTGAGGTCTTCCAGTTCGACACCGCGGGATACTAAATCTGCTGGATTTTCCTTGCCGCTAACATGACGCCACCTCAACGTATCAGTGAGCTCGTGAATCTCAGATACTCGGTTTTGAACAAAGGTTTTAATAGATTAAGAGACATGCGCAGCCATCCTAATACTATGGTGGAGTCACTCCAGAAAGTAACGTTATCGAACTGACAGTTTATTGATTCGCGGATTTTATTATAAAGCCTAGCACCCAGTAAAGCGCCACAAAGTTCTAATCTCGGGATGCTAACCGGTTTTAGAGGCGCAACCTTTCCTTTAGAACAATACAATCGTACGATTACCGATGAGTCACGATTTATGGTGCGCACAAATACACAAGCCCCGTACGCGACAGACGAAGCGTCACAGAATATGTGCAGTTCGATGCGCGTGGGGTTGGTAGCTACAACGTGACGCGGCACGCGAATATATTTAAGCATAAGCAGAGAAGTCGCGAAACGGTTCCAAATTTGTGAGACGTCAGCGGGAACCTCATCATCAAAATCTATTTTCAATAGCCATAATTTTTGTAATAAAATTTTAATTATAATCACCGTACAACTCAACAATCCTAAAGGGTCATAAATCTGACTAATCTTTGATAAAATGTATCGTTTTGTAATAATTTTATTGTCAATCTCATAATTTGTGTTAAAATGAAATTCGTCACTAATGTGAAACCAACCTAATCCTAATGTTTTAGCGTGGACATTATTACCTAATGACAATTCCTTAGATAATTCGGATACTCCGTTTTCGATTTCATCTAAATTAAAATTAAACATCCACTTGCGTAGAGGAAAACCACCTGATAGTAAGTGACTAGATACATTTTGACAAATCTTTAATAATTGATTTTTGTTATCATGCGTCGTTAATAAGTCGTCGACGTAAAAGTCGTTGCTGATAATTCTAGTGACATCAGGATCAGTACTCTCAGCTGCCAATTGCTTGAGACATCGACAACTCAAAAACGGAGCGGACGCGGTTCCGTACGTAACAGTACAAAGTTTATAAACGCGAATAGGTTCCGACGGGTCGTCCCGCCACAAGATCAATTGAAGATCACGTTGATCCTCATGAATTAAGCACTGGCGAAACATTTTCTCAACATCAGCACAAGCCGTATACTTGTGCTGCCTAAATCGTAACAATATAGCAATGAGATCACCCTGTATCGGTGGACCGACCATTTGGAGGTCATTCAATGAAATATCTGTGCTGGACTTTGCACTGCCGTCGAACACCACTCGCAGCTTTGTAGTCGTGCTATGCTCGCGGAGTACACCGTGATGCGGCATTATATAATGAGGCTTTCCATAGTTATCAGCTAGTTTCATATGACCCAAGCGTATGTACTCGTGAATAAAATCGCAGTAAAGTTTTTTATACTCCGGATTACGTACTAAGCGTTTTTCGAGAGCTAAGAACCTTCTTTCCGCTTGCGAATACGTCTCGCCTAATTTATCGGGGGAAATTTTGAAAGGAATACTTACAACGAACCTTCCGTCAATCGTGCGCGTAGTATTTTTAACGAAATGTTGTTCGCAAGCACGTTCATCCTCACTGTGCGTATCTCGAGGCGCAAACGTTTCTTCGAGTTCCCAGAACTGTCGTAGCTGGGTATCAATCGCATCTGAAAAATTACATTGAATTCCGTACCCTTTATCGCGTGAAATAGTAGAAATAGGCCCAGAAATAATCCAACCTAGTTCTGTGTCTAATAAGAAAGGCCCATTCGGTAATTTAATTTTATCTGTTTTTATTAAATCCCAAAACTTATCAGCACCTATTAAAATATCAATATTACTTGTTTCATAAAATTGCGGATCCGCTAATTGAATGTAATCGGGTATATTAAATTGCGCGTATTGTAATGGCATCGCAGGTATGGCCGAAGTAATGTTAGGCAAAACAAAACATTGTAAATGTGTTTTATAAGTGTTGGACGTCGATACAATTTCAATGTCACATATTTGCGTTGATTTTGTGACAGAGTTACCAACACCTCGTATTTCGATTGTGGACTGTATAACATTTATGTGTAATAAATCGCATAATGATTTTGTGATAAAACATCTTTCTGATCCATTGTCCAAAAGGGCGCGAACTACATGTAACTTATTTAAGTTGTCCGTTATTTGTATTAGAGCGGTTGACAATAATACCGGTTTTAAATTGGCAGAATGAATACAGTTAGTATCGAGGTGTGCATTATTTGCATTAATATAAGATGTGTGTGTTGACAAGGAAGGTGTGAGCGGGGAGGCGGCCGAGGGCGCGGTGGCGGTCGCTCTGACTATCGCGGGCGCAGGAGGCGCCACTGACAGTACGCGACCATCACTCACCTCAGTGGCGTTACCCGCATGACTTGTGAATGTCGTATTAATATTGTAATATTTATTATCGGGATGTACTAACGAATTGTGTTTCTGATTACATCTCCGACACGGTCCAAACTGACAATCGCTTACTGTGTGACCCAAACGTAAACAATTTATGCATAGCTTTTTCTCATTAATGAATTTAAGTTTTGTTTCTAAGTTATAATCGAGAAAAGTTTGACAAGCGTATAGTGGATGACTTGCATTACACAACAAACAGCGCTTTTTAGTGTTATTGTATAATTGACGTTCCTTCGGCTTATTTGTGGAAACATTGCAGTGAACTTTAATTGAATTTTGAGTGTTGAGTTTTTTAAAATCATGATTTTGTTTGCTGTGTGATAATTGCAATGTTTCCAACATATCAGCTCGGTCAGTAAGGAACTTCATTAAGCTATCAAGTTTTAAAGATGTTGAGTTATCATTTTTTGAGCATAGCGTACCTTTATGTTGCTCCCATTGACGTTCTGTGGTGGGATCTAATTTAGAAACAATTAAATATATGAGTAAGGTATCCCAATATTCTACGGGTTCATGAAGGTTTGATAAAGCGCGTATATTCTTTAAAACCGTGTCTATTAAATTGCGTATTTGAATATATGACTCCTTGTTAACACTGTTCATAGTAAATAACGCTTTTACATGACCTTGAACAAGTAATCTTTGGTTGTTGAAACGATTTTGAAGCAATTCCCAAGCGGTTAGGTAATTACTTGCCGAAAATTCCACTGAGTTTATAACTAATTCTGCACTACCCTTTAGTGATGATTTTAAGTAATGGAATTTTTCAATATCGCTTATTTCACTGGAGTTATGTACAAGACTTATGAAACTATCTCTAAACTGTAACCAATTCCCAATTGAACCATCAAATATAGGCAAGGATATGACAGGTAATTTAATAGTTGGCCTTTGTGCGGATGGATTTAAAGTGTCAGTGACCTTACATAAACTTAACAAATATTCAGCTTCAGAGATTGCATCGTAATAGCTGCTCTCAAACAGCTCTCGGTGTTAATTGATCATCAATATCAGATACAGATTCTTCTAGCTTGGTTTGTATATTACTAAATTCGCTGAACATAGTAGAAGCTCCCTCAATACGCAACTTTAAATCTATTTGTTTTTTACTATAGAACGTTTCGTTTTTTAAAGTACACACATAATTTGCAAATCTAGTTAACCTGCCTTTGAGTATACCGCGTTTTTTAACTAGCTCTTTTACTAGACTGGCATCACTATGTTTATACGGAGAATTATCGCGAGATTTAGGTGGTAAAGTATCATGACTTGGCTCAATCATTTTAGTGGAAAGTGACAAAAGAGGGTACTCACAGTTTTGACGTTTTCAAATGAGATGCGAAGTACTTGGACACGCACGGCCGGTATTATTTGACTAGTAATTACTGAAACTTAGAGAATTAAATAGCATTAAACAGTTGAAGTGGAAGTGGGGCGGGAATAGATGGGATGGCTGGCCGTACCTATTTGCGCGTTTTCAGATACCAAACCAGCTTCCTCCAGGATTGATTATTCCAACGACTACCCTTTGGCTTCTCCTCTTACTGCATAAGCTGCTATGGACTTGGACGCCTGCTCCCAGACTGCGTGTTTCTCCGATCGCTGCCGCTGGTTTATTCGTTTTCGAATTGATTTGGCTCCGAATGACCAGTTTTGTTAGATACTGGGTTTTTAAATAATAAATACGTTGCGCTTAAAACACTATATTAACTTTTAAACAATTTAAATTGCATTAACGTATATGTAACGATCGTTGGAGCAGATTCTAAGTAACGAAACCTTTTTAGGCAATGACAGTTTTTTTCACGTAAACCGCTGATTGGTCGAATCCTTAACGACTCTCAGTGTTGCCAAGTCTGGACAGCCTCCAAAAGTTCCCTTTGAAAGAAATTTTGCACCACCTCGCACTAACTTTATTCATATGAATATGTTGATGAAGAATCGTAAGAACTGCAGTTTTATTAGCCCGGTCCTTGCTGCTATTCCTTTCGTCTCTAGGCGTCGGTCGCTCAGAGCTTCCACTAATTTGATGTTGTTTAGTGTGAATGCCTCAACGGGTCGACCGGAGCAAGGTCCGCCGTCGATGGACACGTCCTAAACGAAATTGCTTAAACCAATCTTTGAAGGTGGAAAACGATGGAGAAGAATGCCCGTACTCATTATCGAACCTTTGTTTAATATCGGTCGGACTAACCTTTGTAAGTCTTACAAATGTTTCTTTGTAAGGAACTTAATCACGGAGCGATATCCCATTTTTTAAAGATTTTGCGATTTGTTGTTATTCTAAGAGGAATCAAAACTACCGAGGTTTGAACTCTGAAAATTATACACGAATGAGCAGAATAAATGACAATTACAATGACGTATAATTTTTTTTTGACATCTAGAAATATGTCAGGTCAGAAACTTTTGGACCTCACCTGGTATTAATACTATAGTAAAATCATTAAAATATTAATTTAAAAAAGACAAGAGTAATCTTAAATTTCAAGATAAAGAAAGCATTTGTTTATCTAGTGATATAAAAGGCATAAAGATATAGAACAGCAAAAATTACATAAAATACGAGTATATACAGGGAACAAAAAAGGACAGTTTTTAGAACATGCTACATTTTTCTGTTCATACATACATCTATTTTCGTCGCTTTATTAGGTTTTAACGTTAATCGAGCAGTAACAAGTACCTATCAGATAATACGGATCACAAACCAGTACCTACCATATTAACCCCAGGTCTTTCATTTTAAAAGATACAGAAAGTCCTAGTGTGTTGCAACTAGTGTCTCGCGATTCACAGCTTGAATGTGTAATTTACATATTTAATTATTAAAAGTCGTAGGATATTAATTTTAGTACAAGCATACTTGTGTATAGAACGAATCCACTTATGGTAGAGGTAGACCAGTGGTTTGCATTGCTTTTGAAAGTTGAAAAAACAACAGCGACCGTTTGTTACAATTGTATATAAAAATTGTTTTTAATCGACTAGAAAATGTGAGGAGTACTAACAGTAGCACCTGTGACTTCGTCCACGATAGCGTAGGTCTAGAGTAGACAAGTGTTAGTCAAACGGTAAGCTCTGCTTATTTGCTTATATTATAATAGATGCACATTGAAAAAGATTTATGGTTGAAGTAACAATGTACGATGTTTCAGTATATACATGTACTGGTAGAGAATAATTGAAAAGTATAGTGGATAGAAACAATGTACAGAAGACATAAAAATGTCCGACAAGCGCAAACAGTAGGTATTCACCTTCGCCGTCAAGTCTATTTGCGTGCGAGTTATGGCTTTTGGATAAACATGAAATACATCATCTCATCCGATCCGACACCTGTTTCGTGCCAATCGCTACTAAATTTAGATAAAGAGCATCTTCTCTACAGCGTGTTACAGGAAAATTACTTTGTATACGAAGCCATAAAAAGCAACATGCTGATTTAACACTAGGTTTGCAGAGATTTTGTAGCATTATCCAATATAACCTGACCTACCTGAGTATCGATACAGCTTCCATTATGTTTCTAAATAGATTATGTAGGTAGCTATCGTACTATAAGCGATAGTATGCTGTTTCAGATAAACTATAAGTAACATATTTGGCAATTGTGTTCATAAATGAACTACACAATATGTAGGTACCTACCTACCTAGATAGATTGAATATCTTTATTGCATAAAACTGCATTGGCAAAAATTTAAATACAAATTTAAAATAGTGTCAACAGAACAAATTACGACTAGGTGCTCTTATCCCTTCAATTTCTCCTCCAGCCTCAACTTTGAGAAAGAGAGTTGTTTACATAATATGTTAATAATATTATATGAATACATAGATATATTATTTTAGGGGTTTGAGGAATGCGAAGAGAATTATACCTTATATACCTTATATACGGGACTATCGAAATTATATGTATAACTTTGTATTGACAACTTTGAAACAATCAGATACACCATCACCAAAATATACAAAAAAAATCCAGAAAATCACAGAACCATTAGATACCATTAACAATCCATTCTTACAAATACAGAGAAAAGCTTAATACATAACTATCGCCAGGATCTACTTTGTTAAGCGATACCATTAATTGCAATCTCTAAATAGACGTAATATTCTTAATATTCTTTTAACATTTAGTACATCTATAACCATAAATAATTTCGAAAATTCTCATAACAATATATCTGAAATAGGAATGTTTCTGGAGAGTACCATACAATTGAATAATAAATAATTAATATAATTTACTTATTATAATATGTTCATTAAGAACTGAAATGACGAACTAGAAAAATAATTTACATCTGGTTCATAATATAATATCAACAATATAGTTAAATACTATTTAATTACATATGGAGAACTATGATATTGCCAATTTCATTGATCACTTAATGGGTTATTAATTATCTTTTATAGTTATTATTATATATAATATAACATTTGTAACATTATCATTAATTGTCATGATATTTATTAACAATGAAATAAAAGTAAAGGATTACTTACATATATTATTTCATTGTTCACATTTATTTAACAATTCGAATAAATGTAATTGAGACATTTCTTATTAAACATTTATAGGATTATATTATTATGGACCCCAAGGGTCTTTCAGTTTCACTCTAGATTGTCTGAGGCCCGGAAATATAGACGAACTGTCTTCGAACAGTGTTTGTATGAACCTAATGTCGTATTCATAGAGGTTAGTATCCAACCACACTCGTTACCAAATCTAAGCAACGAAATGGCTGATTTACCTATGTCTGTTTTTCCGGCCCTAAGATAATGTAGGCCATGACAAAGCTGTCTGCGCGATGGGTGCCGCGTTTCAAAAACACGAACGAAAGCGCATTTCAAAGCGGCATTTGGTCATGTGCAAGCTTAATTCTCAGGGTTTTTTGAGTCGATTTGTGACTTTAGACGAAACCTGGGTCCACCATTATACACCAGAGTCGAAACAACGGTCCAAACAATGAATGTCTGCTGGTGAACGTGCACCAAAGAAGGCTAAGACTTTTGTCGGCTGGGAAGGTGATGGCGACAGTTTTCTGGAATGGTGAAGGAGTTATCATGATTGATTATTTGGAAAAGATTACCACAGGCCACAATTACGCAGAATTATTGGACCGTTTTAAAGCCAAATTGTTGGAGAAACGGCCAAAATTACCGTGAAAAAAGTATCCTTTCATCAAGACAATGCGCCAGTGCACACGTCAACAATCGCAATGGCTAAAATCCACGAGTTGGACTTCGAGGTGGTTCCACATGCTCCGTATTCACCGAACTTAGCCCCGTGTGACTATTTCCTTTACCCAAACTTGAAAAGATGGAAGAGGGAGGACAAAAATTTTTGACAAAAGAGGACTGCATCGCCGGGGTGAACGGCTATTTTGCAGACCTTGAGAAATCGTATTTTTTTAGGGGATATCAAAATTGGAATCTCGCTGGAATAAGCGTGTGGCCTTCAAATGAGACTATGTTGAGAAATAAATTTAATTTATATTAAAAAAGAAATTGTTATTAACTTTGAAAAGGACTTATCAAACAGCCCTCGTAGCAATATGTGATCGATCAGAACAGAATGTACAGTGTTCTCGTTTTCGCTGTGATAAATGACGAGAGCCCTTTGATTCGGGAAAATTGGAACATGAGACTAAGAGGTGGCGAGGCGAGAACATTCGAACGAAGGCGAGCGTACCTAGACATTCTCGTCCTTGTCTTGTTTGGGGGTGTCTCGCCGCGAGTGTACAGCCGGCACTAGACTTTGCAGCACCCGGTTTTTTAGAGCGGGTTTTGACGTTCTGGTGGTCAATGTTGCGATCGCCAAAAGACGTGATAAGGGAAAATGGGAAAATGGGGAGGGATAGGATGCGATGGGAATGGGCTCTGGCATATCTCACTCACTAACGAAACACGTACGTACATTGGGGAAAGAAGGATAAAGTGTGAAATGCAGTACATTTCAAGGTATAATTCTGTGAGAGGGGTAACGTAGAGTACTCATTACTCTGCGGGAATCGTTTTTTTTTTCTTTCATTTCTACTTTACCTACGGGTATTTCCAGTTTTACAGAAGTACAGTATAGTGCAAGTCGTCTATGATAGAAGCTGATCTAAAAGCAAATCGTCTAATGTTGTATTTATAATTTATAACTCACTAGTAGTGTCCATGATTTAGTGCGCGTAGATGTTAGAGCATGCGCGGTTAGCTGAGTACTTTATAATTGATCTGGATTAAAAGTACCCTACATGATAACCTGGCACGTGAGCTATAACTGTGCCAAGTTTCATTAAAAACCATCCAGTAGTTTTGTGTGATATGCGTTCAGACAGACAGACAAGAATTCTAAAAAAAAATGTTTTAATGATATAGTCATTCGTATGTACTTTACGAGAACACCTTTTCAAAATAATATTATGAGTTAAAAAGAATACAATTTGTTGTGATAATGTTGTTCGACTGTACCTACTTTTGCTATAGAATTAGGAATCTGTAAAATTGGGAAAAACGCGGGTATCCACCCTCCCTTGGTGTACTTTAGTATTGACATTAGCTTATTTAAATATTACATATACTTATTGCTCTTTTTGAAACACGTACGTACATTGGGGAAAGAAGGATCAAATGGTAAATGGGAACGTGCTAATCATTACTCTGCGGGTATCCACCCTCCCTTAGTGTACTTTAGTATTGACTTTAGCTTAGTTAAATATTGCATATACTGATTGCTCTTTTTGTTTGCAGTGCGCCTGGGCTCCATAGTGAGATTCTCCTGCATTAGTGTGTGGTCTATAACGCTTTCATGAGAATCGAATTAAGAGTATAGGCTTGCGCGAAATCAACGACCCATAGAAATATTCTCTAATGTCGTTCTATACATACTAAGCGTACTTCCAATCATTAAAGACGTGAATAAGAATTTGAGAGCATAATTGATTACTTTTCTATTACTAATAGCTCGAATAAATAACTTTACTCTTTTTATTAAAAAATAACTATATATCACGATATTGTGACTGATTTATATTAGGTTTATACCGAAAAATACTTCAAAAACTATGTATGTACGTTTGTTGTTAATAATATAATATCAATAAGAATGGAGGAAGGTGTAAATGCTATCTCATATAGTGTGAAACGGCTTGGTAGAGAAGCACTAACACCAAATTGCAGAAACTGACTACAGACAACATCAAAGCTTTATCAGTAATGGTTACACAAATAAAGAGTATAGTATGAGATAGTCTTTATATACACATACCATATTTTTTGTCCAAAAATGATTTTTGTATAATTATATAATTAACACAAACACTGAAGTACATATAACTAGGAGATAGTGATCTATAGTCACAATTAGAGATTACAAGTCCTCCATTTTGTCCAACAACAAATATTTATAAACGATTTGTCCACGAGAAATAACAAGAGTTCTTAGATTACAAGATTATTAAATAGTTATAGGTACATAGATACTTTTAATATTATGGTAATTAGTTTAGTTAGGTACACAGTGACTACGTATCATGCACACATTTCCGTCATTTTGGCTCACGTTTGTTCAAAAATTCATTGAAGCAATTAATATAAGACTGTATTGTTACAGTGAGGAAGTATGTGCATGAAGTTCGAATATATCTCTAACGACAGTCAATACAATTACATTACAGTTTAGAATAGACATTATTCTATCAAAAACATACACATCCATATAAAACGAGAAAATGTTAGTAATTAATTAAACTTGAGTACCAACTACTTGATCACAAACACCATTTAACTCGAAAGAGATCGTAAGCATTCAATAATTAGATAAAGCACGTGAAAAGCTGTTTCTACTTTAGCGTCGCCCTCGATTTGGAGGCGTGGAACTGACAGGTGCTAGCAATCGCCGCGGCACCAAGAGCCGTGCATTACCCCTTGCGGCCCTAACTGCACCGGGCAGCTTCAGGTCCGCTAAATGTGAAGCGTAACCATCGCTCAAAGTCGTTGCTAAGTTATTATACTTTTTACTGATCTTTCCAACTGCATAAATTTGCTTAGGAGACAGTCCACAGCTGTGATACACGCTAATATCTTTTCCTGACCCATACGCTGCATGTAGAATTACTCCATGGTCGTTAATCAGACTGTTTAAATGTGCTGCCTTATGGCCCAAAGGATCCGTTGAAAACCCATCGGAAAAGAAGACTAGTCCGTGAGGAAAATTATGCTCAGCTAGCCAGGAGACTACTTTCCTTTGCTGCATATCAGGTCGTCCAGTTATGTATAATATTAGATAGCCAAGGTCTTGCCAAAAACGTACAACATCAACTGCACCAGCCCTAACTTTGGGATCACGCCCCGTAACTGAGACACTGGCCGTGAAGGAACCGTCGATACTGAAAACTACGCATTCAGTTTGCGGAGGCACAACAGCAAGGTGGAAGCTACAGCTCGTGTGATCACCTCTAACTACGATTCTCATTGGATATATGCCACAAGTAACACTTTGTTTTTCTGACAAAGTGTATGATATTCGTCCATTTTTATCTGTAACAACAGTTGATAACAGTGTCCATTCACCTGCCGGGGGATCTTTCATCATGTGTATATCGACTTTTTCTCCAGTCAATGTTATCATGTCCAAAGGACCGTACATAAATCTAGCAATAAACGTTTGTGGGTATCCTTCTCTTACAATCACGTCATTAGCTCTATGATTCGCAGCCACATTTTTTAGTTTAACAGAGGTTCTCTTCCGCATCCATTTCTCTCTTTCTTGTCCTGGTTTAAACATAGCACATTCCTTGTCATCCGAATGACCATACAAAGCTAAATCGAAATGACCGACTTGACGCAATATGAATGCTATAACATCAGAACTTTCCCAGTAACTGGCGTGGAACAAATGTGGGAGGGCATTTGTAGGAAAATTTGTGAGGCCTTCAGGACAGTAAAGAGCGAAGTCCATACGTTTAGATCCCCACCACTTTTGTTGTAAAGCATTCATTGTAATGAGAGGAATGTTATCGACCAAACCACTAACCGTACTTTGTACAGATGCTTCAGACAATCGCCTCAAAATTGGTGTCGGCGGCATTTGTAAATGGTCTCCGAATAACTGGGGATGACTTTGTATTAATTCCATCAAATGGTAGGGTTGGCCATTGCCCAAAGGATATTTTGCATATCTAGCAACATTGATAGGTGGTAAGTTAGTGAATCGGGCTGATAGTAAGGGCTCCATTCTAGAAGCAACAGGATCAGTTGGATGGAATAAGTTATACATTTGTTGCACAGGAGGTTTGATAATGTCACGATATTTTTCATCCGATATTTTTCTTGAAGCCAATATAAGTGACAAAGGACTGCCAAAAGTAAAGAAATCACTAACTTCAAATTCTAATTTTATTTGATTATCACTTGTAGAGGAGGATCGGCGTCTAGGTGTAGGTGCTTGTAGATGGGATTTATTTAAATAGTGTTCAGTTGGATCGTTTGGAATGGTAATTTCTGTGTCTAAAATACTGTTTTCACTGTCGTGACGTGACTGATATTGCGTAGCTCGGCAAAGTGCATCATACGCCAATACTGATCCTATACTGTCTCCCACAATACATACTTGGCCGTTAAATCCTCTTCCATCATCGGATTTAACAAATTCATTGTATACAGAATTAGCTGCATTAATTGTTTTTGTGACAGAATCAGCATAGTCAGGGGAAGATGTTGAAATCAAAGGAATAGCACCAATAGGTATAAGATCATTGGTAAGGGAAGGGGTTTCAACTGTTGATGGCGAACAATCAAAACTATAAGGACTCAAAGTAGACAAAACCCCAAGTGCTTCGGTGCAAATAGATGGACATGAAATTAGTTTTATAGTTATATGACCAACCAAAGTTGGGTAATGTTGACGCATTACAGATTCGAAAGCACCTTTGAATGTTGTCACATCTGATTTCTTGGCTGTCATATCAACATTAGCATCTAGAACACTTCCAGCGTGAAAAACCAATATTAACACTGTAGTAGGACATGAGCTATGAACTGGAGTTTCAGGGCAACCATCTATACTTTGGTGACTTTGCAAAGTACCCATTCTACGGGAACCCCTCTCTGATGTAACTCTTTTCAAAAATGATGGATTGAAAATGCTATCTTCCTGATGTTGATCCGCAGTAGTTGGAGATATGTCAATATCCCCTTCATCCAGAGAACACATTGAAGACCATTTATTGAAAGAAGATTCACAATCATAAAACTCATCTTCTGATCCTGTTTCAGTTTCTGATTCTCTTACAAGTGTCTCCATACGCCAATTTGCGGATTGTGTCTGCAAACTCTTAATCGAACCAGATGAAGATGATCTAAGATTTGATTTAGAAATACTCTTGGGTTCTGAAGGTGGTGTGCTCTCGGGACTTAAATGTTTATGAGCTCTTTCTTTTATCTTTTCTTCTCTATTCTTCTTTACAGGTACTGGAGTTGGAATGTCTTCATTTTTCTCTAGGCTGCTCATAGTTGCTGCAAGTGATTTAGAATTATCTTCAGAGACATCTTGCTCATCACTTGTGTCACCACCCATTTTCTTTTGCAAAGCTAATTGAGTTTGTCTTTCTATTTCTCTTATATCTTCCATTGTTAGACCATACCATTCATCTTGCCAGGCCCATGCTTGTCGATGAGCTCTTAACATAGTTTTTCTTAATGCAACATCATGTATGAATTTTTCTAATTTGGTTTGCATGCCCCAGTAACGAAATTCTACTCTACAAAGTTTATAGGCACACATAAGAGATTTTCCATTTGGTAATGGTTGAGGTTGACCCTGCACTTCTTTCCAATAATCTTCTAGCCAAGTGTCAGTGAGAGGGCCTCTTTTACATTTTTGTGACACAAATAATGTGGGATCCTCTTCTTTTACATAGTCCGCACCATGAAGTTGGTCTTTAACAACATCAATAAAATCAACTATTCTATTCTTTAAATCACTTCCAGTTAATTTGAAGACATTTTCTTGGTGGCCATTATCACCGAAATAATATGTTTCTATTTCTAATGAAAATTTCTCAACAAATGGGCAAGTGTATCTCGTTTTAGTGTAAGGATAGGCATTCCAGGCTTCTTCAGAAACTGTTAAGGCAGATTTTGGTAGCAGGCTTTTAAACCATCCTGGTAAATGACTGCCAACATGGTAGATTTTTTGAGTGTACTGACCTTTGCCTCCAGGGCCATCTTCGTAAGGCTCATTGACTAGAATTTCCACTCCACTTCCTTCCCCTGTACTCTCTTCTTTACTTTTCTTGGCTATCATATACAGCTGTGCAATCCGATACTCCTCCACAGTGAGTGGTAGAGGAATTCTATATTCTTTTATAAGCATCTTGAAAAGTATTTGCTTACTCCTCAATGTGGTTAAATGATCTGTAACAAATTAGAAGTTTTTATAGTAGATTTTATTTGAATATATGTACTAGCTATTTGAATATATTAAATACTAGCATTTACCCGCGGCTTCGCTCGCGTGGACCAAGCAGCTGTAAAAGATTTTTAACACATTTAAAAGCACTGACATGATACATTTCACGAATGAAAATACATCTAGTAGTTTCTGAGTAATTCTATTGTCATTTTTTTATTTTCCTCTATAACTCAAATTCCTTGTCATATGAAGATGACACATGTACCAGTTTTTCTTCTGGATACTTAGCTATACATTAGTGAAAACCCGATTAAAATGCGATCAGTAGTTTTTACAGACAGACATACAGACAAAAATTTTAAAAACTACTCTTTTAGGTTCCGTAGCTTCTAAATAAAGTCAATGTACTGTATATATTAATGTGTAGTAAAAAAATCTGATTGACTGGTTTTAAGATTTTATTTCTTTTATTTTATTTGTGCACAAACAGTATACGGGTTGAGCTATACTTCTCAGCATCGATTCGTACCTTTCCCGTGCTAAATGCGTGTTTTGTATGGGACATCGTTCGCACCGACCGCATCAGCGGTGCAATTGCAGACCCGCTGTACACTGAAACAAACTGGGAGTGCCTTATGCATTCGGCACATTGCAAGAATTCCGCTTAGGCACACGTTCGGGGCCGATCGGCTGCGGAATCGGATGGCGGCTGCTCTGCGCGGGCCCCTCCGTGCGGAGCAGGGGAAGTCCCTAAGCACTTGTATTTGTTCGTATTTTGACACGAATCATTCGATCCAATGCTTTGTATTTGCTGACACTGACAATTGATTTGTATTTAAAAAAAAAAAAAATGATTGTTTTCCCCCTGTAATGGCACTCATCAGCATACTACAGCATGTGATCACATGCTGTAGCATACTATCAAGGGCTGACTGCCGCGGTGCGGCACTGCGCTTATAAGTATGGGTTTAATTCAACCGCCACAATGTTGATCAATGCTGACAAGTATATATCAACCCAATTGTATTTTTTTTAAATTAGTCTATGTTTGTGTCCGACTGTTGAGCAAAGGCCTCCTCTCTTTTATGCCACACCACTCTGCTTAATGCCATGCACTACCACATCCTGTGGTGTGACTGGTATGTATCTAAGTCATCCCACCATCGCCTCCTCAGTCTGCCTACATCGGTGTCCAATTTGTGGCGAGTGTATTAGACAAAGTAACATAATTGTACATATTAATACATAAAAATTATAATTAATTTATATACTAATTAAGCTACCGCAAATTACATGTTACATAAACGTTAACAGGTGAGATACAGATAAAATATTATCTATACATATAATAAAACTGTAGAACCAGCATGTCTGTACATTGAATATATTTACCAAAAACTGATTGGAGGTGATGAAGGAAGAGGTCTGTTCGAAAACACTAATCTCCAAAACTACAGAACGGATTTTCATGGGGTTTCCACAGGTTAATTATGCTTAGGTTGGCGCTTCGAATAGGCTTTGTTTCATCAAAATCGGCTGACGGGAAAAAAAGATACTGTATACAAGGCTGTCCACACTTACGAAGTCGTGCGCACAGCTAGTTATAATAATATATTCATTGTTTTAAAAAAAGGATAACACACAATTGGATTTTTTTTACAAAAGTGTTAGTAGGTACATGCAAAATGCTAATGCTAGAGCAATGTTCATTATAACTCTTGCAAGACCGAAAAATAAATGAATTTTTACCATTTACATCTTACATCCGGCAAAAGGTAAATCAAATAATAGATTTTTATTCCTAATATTTAGTCCTGGATACTTAAAACAATTTATTTAGCAAATAGGGGGAGTAAATCCTGTTGTTAAGCGGTTTGTGCAGGAATATTTGATCTTTAACAGTGTGTCAACTTTGAAAACTATCATCACAGAATATACTATTGTTCTGCATGGCTTTATGTATTAAATGTTTAATTAATCTTTGCTGTAGGGCTTCCAATGAAGCAGATGAAACATTATAATAAGGGTTCCAAATAATACTGGCATATTCTAGAATGAGTCTTACTAATGTATTATATAGTATTACAATAGTACTAGTGAGTTAGAATTCCTTATCAACTGAGAATAAAAGCTAAAGAACAAAATGCTTTATTCAAAATTTGTTTAATATGACAACTTACTATCAAGGACACCTAAGTCTTGCGTCCCGGACACACATTGAACAACTTGATTATTCAGATAGTAAGTAAATATTTAATAATAACTATTTTTTATGTGAGTAAGTAATTACTGTGCAGTTGTTCACATTCAAGTGCAAAGGTCATTCCAATAAAAACAGATAGTTTAAATCATTCTGGAAATCCTTTAAAATTTATGTCCATTGTTTCTTTTCAAGATAAAACCCATAATAAATAATGATTTTCTTCAATCTTGACATTATGCAGATCTTCTTTCAGACTTTATCATTTGTATTTTGTTAATGAAAGGGTGGGATAAATAAATGTTCAGTAGTTATGGATGATAAGTTATTTTAAACTATTTATCAATAGTTTTCTTAAATAAATTATTTGGATTAAGAGGATAGAAATTAAATTTCCAGAGTTCTCATTTAAACTAATAAAATTTATAAGTAAATTTCTAAACATTAACTCATTAAAAACCCATATTCAATTGAATGTTCCTAATGTTTGGTATGTTTCTATAGATCCCCATACCAGGCCTAATTAATCAGAACATAGTTCTATGTCAAATAACATATTTTATAGAGTTGCAGAAAATGAATATGGATGACTCAAGAAATATATACTCATAGTATGGCATTATGTGAGTTCCTGTGTTGCACAGGCTGAAGAATAATAACAATTTTCTAGATGCTACTTATAAAAAATATTAAATATTTTATTGTGATACATAGGTACATTTTTGGAATAAATATAAAGTTAAATTATAGATATACGAATTATTGATTTGGATAACTGCCAAATAAATTTCGAGTTTGACCATGTAAGAATATGATTTTCTTACACCTTTTTTAAATCTTGTATCCTGAACTATCTATTAATTATAGCTCATTAAAAAATCATTGATATATTTATATAAAAATGCATAGGATCTTCTATCATTCAGGATATGCGTTTTCAGTGACGAAAGCATTAATTACCCCAGAACACCTTATCAGCTTATTGTATAAAATTTCATACCTTAAACATCTTCATAATTTTTCCACAAAATCACTTAATGTTCAATAACACTAATTCAATTTTAATTTAATTCATATTTCTTTAAAAATGCTCTGCCACAATGCACACAACACAAAACCACGGTGAACTTTGACATTTTCTTCGTCATGATGTCAATTGTCCAAATGGCTTAAGCGCCGTTCCTTTCCATGTTTTACTATAACTTTATTAAAGACAGGTTTTAAGATAAGGATAAACCTCAATTTCACGTTCTCCTACAATGTATTGTCCACTGTCAATAAAATTAGTATCACATTTTGCTATTATTTAATTTATGAAGCAAAATATGCAGCTATACGATATTTTAGGTGTAACGTAAATAAATATACTATACCTACGTACTTCTATCCGTGTTCATGCGCGATCGTAGATTGGAACGCTGTTGATTCTGCGTACGATGGAAGCCCTATTCATAGCCGTCTATCTTCAATTTAAACATTAGGTATAAAAATATTTGTTCATGGTAAAAAGGCACGTCGTTCGAACCGTTGTGAATTGTTAATAGCTATGGAGAAGTGAAGCGTTTTTACCGTTGAGGCTTACATTTTGAGTGGGTTTTCATTGTCTGAAGCACATCGTCGATTTAACAATCAATACCGTATTCGTCGTTTACGTGATGGACCGTCGATTAACCTCATCCAGTCTTGGGTAGCGAGGTTTAAAGGTACGGGATCAACAATGAATAGACCCAGACCGGGGGACCTACGCCCATAATAGCAACGGATGAAAATGTTGAACGTGTTATGGCTTCGGTGACTGAAAGTCCCCGTTTATTACTCCGTGTATGTTCGTCGATATTGGAAATTCCAAAATTAACATTGCAGGTTATTATGCGAAAAAAACTTGAGTTCCACCTGTATAAAATCAAAATTGTTCAAAAACAGCAACAGTTTGACTGCATTAAGGAAAGCTTATGCGGAAACAATGTTGTCAAGATTTCGTACTGATACTCGTATGGGTAGCATATTCTTTAGCGACGAAGCCCACTTTCACATATGAGGATATCTAAACAAGTAAAATTTCCGTTAGTAGGATGTCAGCAACACAAGTGCCTTTACATAAGTCTAAGGTTACAGTGTGGTATGCAACGTCTGCATCTGCCATCACAGGGCCTATCTTCGAAAACCAGCGTGGCCAAAATATGATCCTGAATTCGGAGAGATATTCCGAGCTGATATGTGACTTTTTTAAGCAGGAACTACAGAATACTTTAACCGAAACACGTGGTTCCAGCAAGATGGTTGTTCTGAAGAATTGTTCAATATAATTCCCACCTCGGGATTCTACAACCGCACCTCCCGTCACAGAAGTGGAATCCGCAGAAGTAGAAGTCACAATCCGCATCCGGATTTCCTCGATACTGAGGTGTCGCGCACTGTTCGCTCCAAAAATTATTTTATACCGCGAACCCGTAGGCTGTGGAACGAACTGCCTCAAGAGGTCTTTCCATTAAGCTACGATATGGGGTTCTTCAAGAGAGCTGTGAATAGGATTTTGCAGGGTCGGCGGCGCGCCCGCATACCCCCTGGTGTTGCAGGTGTCCATGGGCGGCGGTAACACTTACCATCACGTGGGACCGCCTGCTCGTCCGCCCACTAGTCTAAAAAAAAAAAAAAAAGATTTGGTAACAGCTCATACGGCAAATGTGTCCATGAATGTGGTGCAGCAGTTGAATAAAACATATCCCGCAACGGCAGCATACCGTGGCCACCCAGGTCGCCCGACTTTACTCTTTGAGTTTTTCTTATGGGGATACTTGAAATCCGTGTTTTACAAGACCAATCCAGGCACTGTTATGTAGTTAAAAGAAAACATTCGTGCTGAAATCAACCAGATTCCCCAGTCGCTCTGTAAACGTGTTTTTCAAAACATGCGCGCTTGATGATGATGCTTGAGGCGGCTTAATGGTCGCCATTTAGAAAAAGTCATTAAAAAAAAAATCCCCATTCATCGTTTGTAAATTACAATAAACATATTTTATATAACTGGTGTAGTTGTTTTTTAATGATTATTCAAAGTTTGATATTTGCCACTGAACACCTAAAGTCGGAATTATAATTCGATTCCACATTTGACATTAGCTACTGTCATTTTGTAAAATAATGATACCACATATAATAGTGTAGTGATGAACACAAAAATCGATAAACAATCGCGATTTATGTTTATGTAATCATAATATTGGTGTGCCAATTAAAGACTAAATTATTGATTTTTATTTAAATAAATACATAATTATTCATAACAATTATTTATTAATTAGTAACCGCTGCTTTATTTTATAAAAAGTTAATATTTTTGTTTTTTTTTATATTAAAAACAAAACTTATAATAAAAGAGCCTAGATAGTTTTCTGTATTGGCAACCCGTGCGCGCTCGTGCAGCTATCGCCATTTTGTTTATCTTGTCATTCGGCTTCATTCTCCTAGTCTGACTGCACGAATATCTCGTTTCATTGCGAATCGATATTTTGTTATTTTGTTGGGTTTTTGTTAAAGTTTTGTTACGTTGTGTTTGTTGTTACGTTTATAGTTTTTTGTGAACTTTGAGTGAATCTATTTGTTTTGGTTTTCCATCAAAATGGATCCTCCGCCAAGTACATCACAAAAAGACGTGGATGTTTTCTTGTCTCCAAGAAAAAAACGTCCACGAAAAGCTTTCACTGTTACTGAAAAAGTAATGATCCGCAACGCATATAAGTACGTGAAAAATGAAACTTCTGCGCAATTGGAGGCCTTTGAAGTTGTGGAAGAAAATGAATGTATGAACAAAGTTGCTCACATATTGGGAATAACCTCACGCTCTGTTTGTAACGTTTTGAAGGAAGTAAATAAAGGTGCGCCGCCAACTCCCCCTAAAAAAACTGGACCAAAGCGAAGTTTCAAAGATAAAATTGATGAATTTACATTCTCCGCAATACGACGAATAGTTCATCAGTTCTTTTACCGAAATGAACCTCCAACCATTGCAAAGGTTAGTCAATCAGTCAGACAGTATTATTTTATACCTACATCTTTTATATATAAGTAATGATTCCAAACTATTATAAAATTTACTATTTCAGATTTTACAAGTGATGAACGATGATCCAGAAATGCCCAAGGTTTCCAAAGACACCCTCAGAAAAATTTTGAAGCATCTTAATTTTAAATTTGTTGCACGGTCACGCAAGAGCACACTTATTGATCGAAATGATATAATAACATGGCGCCAGCGTTACTTGCGATCTATATGTCAGTTTCGACGAGAAGGGAGACATATATATTATCAAGATGAAACTTGGGTTAACGCAGGTAAGGCTAACATTTTGAATTAATATACATTTACATTAAATTTAATAGTAATATTGAATGTTCATGTACTATATGTGATTTAAGGTCATACTGTAAAAAAAACTTGGGTGGACAAGCAAGTCACATCATCTCGGCAAGCGTTTTTGGAGGGACTGACCACTGGATTAAAAAACCCATCTGGAAAAGGCAAACGTCTCATAATTAGCCATATAGGTAGTGAAGAAGGCTTCCTGGAAGAGGGGCTCATGATTTTTGAAGCAAAGAAAAATTGTGAAGATTACCATGATGAGATGAATGCAGTTTGTTTTGAGGAGTGGTTCGCTGGAGTCTTACCAAAATTAAGACCAAACTCAATTGTGGTGATGGATAATGCACCTTACCACTCCCGAAAATTGGAAACGGCACCAAAAATGAGCTGGAAAAAAGCTGCCATTCAAGACTGGCTTTTAAATAAAAATATTCATTACGAACCAGATATGGTTAAAGCTACGCTTTTAGAACTGATTCCACATAACGAGTCTTTTAATAAGTACGCTGTAGACGAAATGGCAGCACAACATGGGATCACGGTTTTAAGACTGCCCCCTTACCATTGCGAGCTGAACCCTATCGAATTGATATGGGCCCAGGTAAAGGGGCATGTAGCTCAAAATAATAAAACCTTCAAATTGACAGACGTGAGAAATTTATTTGAGGAAGGCATTCAAAAAATTACGGCCACCGAATGGTCTAAATGCGTATCCCATGTTGTCAAAGAAGAGGAAAAAATGAGTAGGCTAGATATGTTAATTGACAATATCACAGACACATTTATAATAAATGTTACAGAAAGTGACAGCGATAGCGATAGCGATGACGGCGACGATTTATAAAATAAAATATTACCATAATACATCTATTTGTTTTATTTCTCATGTTCCTTCATGATCACATTTATTTATTTATTTCACACACAATTATTAAAGAAAACTCTCAGATCCGTAATAAAATTAATCGTCATAACTAAATTATCCGTTCACAAATATTTAATTTCTTGATATACTTAGTTTACGAGAATAAAATTATAAACGAGAAGAATCGATCCGGAAATATTCCATTTCCGTATCGAATAATTTCGCAACGTTACTATTTAGTACTTGTCATAACGTTGCAACACTGAAATTGTCAAATCTGGAATCGAATTAAAATTCCGACTATAGTATCTACCCACCGTATAGCGTTAGTTATAGTATCCACAGTGTATCCGATTAAATAATATCGTCTACTGTTGATGAATCAACCAGTCGAAGGGGGAGAAGGCATGCGAGATCATATAGGTCCGGACAGTCAAACCAATTACCTTTTAGCCAATTAGCCTTTTATTAAATGTATTTAATATTGTAAAATTCTTAAATGAAATATATTTTTAAAAAGACCCCAGCTGCGTTGCCATTTATAACTCGTTGGTTGTCAAGTGTTATCTGTGATTATTAGTACATATTATCTGATTTGATTAGTAACCATCAGTAATAATAAACGATCCTCATGTGAGAATAGTTGTTTTGAATAGAGAATGAATCTGACGAATACATCAAATTCATTTTTAACATTTGACTTTATTTTTCTTGAATATTTATTTCTTTATATTTCAACACCTATTCTCGTTTTGTGTGTTGACTATAAATATTCGTTCTTTTACTAGATGGACAAGGGAAAATCGATAACAGTCCGAGTCGATGAATTAGCTAGCGCCACTGTTATATTTATATATATCAACATACTTGTAGTTGCTCATAGGTAATTAATTAACTAATTATACTTTTACAAACATTGCTTATAGTATAAGAAAAAGCATGTTCCGATAAGTTCTAACGTTTACTTAAAATCTTCTAATTTTTATTAATTAATAGGTACCTAATTGTATGGGTTTCAAATAAAATATTCTTGAAATCATACCATAACGCAACAAATAAAAATATTGTTTCTCTTCCATTATTTTTTTGTTTTCTTCGATGAATAGAAACATTTCATCGTCGGTAACAACGGTTTCAACAACTAAGGATGTTGGAGGGAAATTCAAAAGAAAATTATCCGATCAAACATTTCCATGTAAAATGAAACTATAAGCACGGCATTAGAAAATTGTATATTTTAATGCAAAAATAAAACAGTATCATCATATAACATAGAATAGAAACAGAATAAAACATCATATAACATAGAAATACATTTTCAGAAAGTATTTATGTATTTAAAATATTTTTCTACAAATTACTCCCATAAGAACAATTTCACTAGTGTGTATCCAATTAATTTTGATGTTTTGTTTTTTTTTAAACGAAAGTATTAATTATATGCCTTCCAGTATGAATAAATGAAAGAATTTATTGAAAATAACAGCGATCGTAGTATAAATCTGTTAAATTTTAACGACAAGTCTTTCAACCATGCCAGTTGTGTTACAGTATTTAAACTACAAAAGGAAACTTCAGGCAGGATGAAATGAATACTTTTTTTGGTAGAAATTACCTTAATTTATTAAGATTATTTATAATGTCAGACCGCCAGGAAGTTTTTAAATAAAACAGTTTAAATTTACGTTTTGTTACCTTTGTCTCCAAATTAACCATGAAACTAGGTTTTTATGTAGGTACCATTCAAGACTGTGAGTAATAAAGAAATGACACTGCTTTATCAAAACTGTATACTTATGTAGATTTATTAACTGTTTATAAACAACTAAAATAATTATATATCACAAAATATATGCGGGACAATAACGAAATTGTTAAAGTGAGGTTACATACATGTTGCTGAGCTTGTAAAGTACATATCGTTGATTTATTTCACAACGTCACATGAACTGTAACTGTGGCAATATAACTTTTTAAACTTTCGCGTTTTGTACACAATTGTCTTGAGCCTAACATAGTGAGACTTCGGAATAGGTATGTTGATGACATCTTTAGCATCATCAAAGGAAGTAGACAATATATGTATTAAATTAAACATATATTCAACAATATTAAATATCAATAGGTATATTAGACACCTCAATTCCATTCATCGAAAAATGCGGTTTACCTATTAAATGGGCAAAAGACAGGACTTTGGATTTCTTAGATGTCAAAATAATGGTTAGAGAAGACTATAAAGAAGTGTTCTTTATCCCACACTGTTTATAGAAAATCAACACACTGACAGATACCTACATGCCTCCTCACATCATCATCCTCGACACCTGCAATCCATGGTTGCTACATTAAACAACAGAGCGTATAACCTCTGTGACCCTGAACATATAAAAGACGAATTATCACATGTTCAAGACTATTTATAATTATAATGACTATTTAAAAGTGTTTTCAATTCTTTATTGGATTCTTTGGCGGGAGCTCGAGAGGTGCGGTTGAGTACTATAAAAATTATGTATTGTGGACTTTGTGATTTAAAAGTGATAGTTTATTAAAGTTCAAGTGTTATGTTTGTGATAATCAAATGAAAGTATAAGACTGGGTTTTTCGTGTCCTTCAAAGGAATCCAATTGGCCCCAAGTAGACTACTATCACTTTACTGAGCGATAGCATATTTACTTGAAAGTGATTTACACGTGACATTGGCACAATAGTCGTCGCGCTCGAGTCGACGACTGATACTGCCATTAAAGGAAAGAAGAAGAAATTCTTTATTCACGTAGAACATGTTATTACTAGTTTAAAAAATAAAATTTCATGGGTGGTCCTAAAGAAATATACAAAATATTAGTAAGCGATCAAGTAATCGGAGGTAGGGACAGTGCAAAACGGACTTTATGCTGGATACCCCTAATAAAATAATCTCTAATTTAAATTCAAAATGTAAATATAAGGTGTTTTTAATCTAAACTAAAAAAAAACTTCAATATCAGTCGTGTTATCAGAAAAAAAATCCAGGGAGAGACTGAAATCCATACACACATTTTAGTGAAATTGCTCATAAGTATAAAAATATTTGCGATTACTTATAAAAATAAAATCAGTATTTAAATCTTATGTAATTCAATAAATAAAATTACTTATTTCCTATTACCTCAAGAGTTTTGCTCTATCGTATACTTTAACATTTTTATTGTGAAATGTACTTATGAGACTGGTACTTTTATTATTATAAGCTTTATAATAAATCTTTTATTTATAAAATTGTTAACTTGACAATATTTTGGTAATATCTAGGAATGACTTGTGCAGTGCTTCGACGAACTGAGTGCTGTTGTTATGTGCCTTGTAACTTGTTACCGCGGCACCTAACTTATCAGCAAATGCTGAGTATCTGAAACGAAAAACATTTATACTATGAATAAATATTACATAATCTATATATCTATAAGTAGCTAGCTCTCATCTGTAAACACTTATAGATGCTTCATTACTGTATATAAAAGAGACTCCGCCTCTGTACACTCGACAAATTAGGATGTTTCATCCTCACAGTGAAGTTAGTTTCAGTTATACGAACATGTTATTTTATAACAGATTATCCCATAGATTGTAGCGGAATTATAGAGCATTAAGGTATTAATATTTTGTATGATGGTACAAATTATAATGTCCTCCCACACGTGCTAATGCTTTGTCTTGTGCACGAGGATGTATGGCCTCAAAACAGCACGCTGTCGGCGAGTCGAGGAGTTTAATTCTTTAGAGGTGCAGTTCCTCAGGGCTACGGGAAGGGATGTCGTGGTGGTGTTCTAAAGCCAGTCGACACTATACAGCGAACTACTGTGCTAGTGATCTCACGTAATTTTGTAATAAATATCAAATATTCTTTTTAATATGGGTTTATTTTGCACTTTAGTTGTTAAACAAGCTATGAAAATATCAATTTCAAGAAACAAATCTTATTTTTTTTAAAATACATATTTGTATGTTTTTTTTTTTCAATTTCACGCAGCATTCAATTCCAGAACGACCAGTTACCTTGAAACGTGCTCGGCAGCACTATTACACAGGAAAAAAAACTATTATACAATTTTTTTTTTTTATTTCTTACCCAATTCCAAAACCTTCTTTTACGACAGGTCCAAAACCACCAGCCAAAACACTTGGCGAAGACAACGTACTGGTACTCAATATTGACTTATTCAAGTACTTATATTCATAAGAATCATAGAGTTCAGGCCTCTGCAAATTGTTTTCTTGGGCTATTTTCATTAGCGCGAACAAATGTCTGTCGAATCCTTGGCCCATAGCTGCTTGTTTGACTAGCTCGGTGTGATATGTCGAGCATTCTTGCATGATTGACCGTAGTTCTTCTTTAGAGCACTTGTTGAGGTGAAGACCGTCGCAAAATGCCTTTCACAAGACCAGAATATTTTATTAGGCTGAAATGCTCAGAATAACGTGAAATAATATTATAAACCGAGCGTTCACACGATTACAAACTTTTTGCATTCGTAAAAGAGTTAATTATTACCGTGATTTTAAAGTTAACTTTCATTGCACTGAATGAATAGGTTTGTTTTACAACGTTATATTTGCGGTTGGCGTTACCTAACTGCTTGTTCAAGAAGCTAATAATAGAACTACAAAGGAGTTTGTATTTGTACGAATGCTAGATTGGCCGATACTTTACAGTCTAATGAACTTTCCTGAAGTCTGAAACGATAAATTCCATTCATGATTCTGAGTTAATTGACATAAGAATGTTACGAATCCTTTTTTGCAAAAACATTCATTTTTTTCAGGTTTTGCTATATATTACAAAATACAAAGCACAAAAAAAAATTACACTTATTTACAATGAGAATACATAACTAACATTTCATGACCGTTAATTCGGAATCCCGAACAGAATCTATGGTTTCAGACGTCGGGAATTGAACGCTGTATTTTATACATTAGAAAATTCTAAAAGACTGCTAAGTAAATCGTTGGAAATCTACCGTATATCGTCATTGACATTGCAATACAAGGTTACTCAGAAAGTTTTGCGACACAGAGCTTTTATCTATGGAACACTAGCTGGCGGGTTTTGATGTCAATTAAAACTATGACTATCTATAACTTCGTCGCCGGAAGACGCTGGCAACGTTGGAAGAGGCCGTGAAAGAGGTACCTGATCAAGTTTTAAATTTTTTCAGGCAAGTCGTGAAGCTTTGTATAGACGTAAGTAGAGTACTTTGACAAAATAAAATAAAATATTGGAACCTGTAAACTTTTATTTCTTTTTCGCAAAAATTTCTGAGTTCCCCACGTATGTTGTTTGTCAAAGAGTATATTGTATGGGAAAGAACACACTGTGGTGACGTGATACGCTTTGTAACATACAATTTCAAGAACTTGCATTGTGGATCTACGCCTATGCGCGACTATTGCTAAATTACAATATAACTACATTAAATCCTGCATGTATAAACGGGTAGGTATGTAACTTTTATAGGGCTAATTTTCTAGTTGGGATGACGTAGGTACTTCAATATCAACGACGACATTCTATTTATATTAAGGTTGCGTTCCAAAACGTACCAATAATAGCTCTTTGGCATCCGCAATATGCTGCATTCTCTTCCTTTTTCATAATACAAAAAAGCATTAATTTAATTATGATTGAGCGATATTTACAAACACATTCTAATTGAAAACACAGACTGAATCATATACAGTATCTAATGCAAATGCAATGCAACCATTCCTTTCAGTATCCACTACTGGACATGGGCCTCCTCATGCACATTTGACTCTTGCATGAGGAATGTAAGGCCCGAAAACGTCACGTTGGCTAAGCGGGTTGGCGACTCCACTCTTTTAGAGGTGGTGTAGTTCCTCAGGGCTTGTGGCTTTGTTATTCCTTAGTCGCCTTTTACCACGGGAGGAGATGGGGTGGTGCTATTTTATAGCCGGCCGACACCACACGGCACTATACAGTACTATTAATGAAATAATGCTGATCGGCCATCTTAGTATTTCCGACTGTGAGAGAACGCCGACACGTATAAAGCATGGAGTGGTTAGACCTATAAAAGTGTATTTGGATGTTTGTTTCCTTTTTTACTGATCATCTCTTCGTGTTTGTTCGGAATACGAAGACGGCCCACTGACATTATTTAATTAGTAGTAGATATATATGCTTCAGCCCAAGTGTTCAATTAACCTGGACCATTGTTGTCTATATGTAAAAATAATAATAATCCCTCATTGTGACTTACCCGTGGAGAGACGAGATGGTTTAGAACAATGTTTTAAATAATAATAAAAATAAGCTGCGTTCCAAATCGTGTGAAAATCGCTCTTAGATAATCCAATTAATATTGATCCTTTTTTTATTACAAAGATAGAAAAGGATGCGTCATATTAGAAAGGATAACGCGACTGACAATTCTTGGCTCCTCGCTTCCATTCGATTCGATGGCACATTCAATTAGTGTTCTAACAATGAATAATCATAAATTTAAGTGGTTTTTTTTTTTCACTCAGTACCGCAGAATTGACAGGTGCTAAAATTTTCAGTTGCTATATTGGTAATGGTTTACCTTAGTTTTGTCGGTACATGGCCTCATAGTTTCGGTTCTGCCGTGTTTGAAGGCGGATGTGCTGCAAGATTCGTATGTACCCACGTAGTTACCGTGAAGGAGATGGTAGGCAGCCTATATTTATTTTTATTAATTTATTACATCTTCAAGGAAAACAAACAGCACAAATACAGCAAATACAGCAACTATAGACAGAATAATATAAGTAAAAACAGGCCAGTAGTTTCCCCATGTTACAAAATAATAATACAAGAGTAATAATAAAATCTTTGCCATCTCTTATATTATACTTACTAATACTAGCTTTTGCTTGCGGTTTCGCCCGCGTAATCGCTATCCCGCGGGAACCTAAGTTTAGAAGGGTATGAAGTTGTCGTGGTCACCAAGAAGTTCCATACAAAGCATCCCAAAAAATCAACATGTACAAATAACACACTTTTGTTTATTTATTTCAATATTTACAGACATTAACATAAATAGATGGGTTGCCGATTTTATTATCTAAATATATTTGTGATGTAAATAGTATTGTGTACGAAATTAAAGTCTCTTTTATATTAACTGCCTTCATCTTCTACAATGAAATAAAAGCTTTCATTTGAGGTATATCTCAAGTGTGTTGTACATGATTTTTTGGGACACTTTTACGTATCGTTTTTTGTATGACAAGTTAGCAGCCATCGACGGACACATGCGGCGCCACACGTCTCCGTCGACTCGCAACGTCGTACAAATTATAATCTTGTACGTTGTAAATAAAGTTTACTATAAAATACACGATCTACTTTACGCACCACTTCCGACGCATGTAGTCAATGGGAATCGGCTTTAAAACTTACCTGAAAACCAAGCTGCATTATACAATCTGGACTAACTTTGAACTTCTTACAAGCCTCCTTTGTCAAACCTTGGTATAGAATGTAATCTATGCTAAGAGATTCACACCATTCCTTGTATTCTTTCTTAGCTTTATCTACAAATTGCATCGATTTATCGTCTAGTTTGAATTCTGAAATTAATAATAAATGCTTAATTAAAATTTCTGCATTTTACAGTAGACTTGTTTTATTTTAATAAAGTACCAGACTACTAAAGTTTTGAGACAGTGTTTTACCTATGAACCACTGGCTGGTTTTGTTATCAACTAAAACTATGACTATTTGTAACATAAAAACGAAACATTCCAAATTAAAATTTTCTTCCCTATTTTTTACAAGCCGAATAAAAATATCGTATCTCATTAAAAAATGGACATTCGACGACTGCACGAAACCGGGGGGCCGGGCGAATCGGCCGATCGTATACTATAGGTAGGGGAGGCCGGGGCTACAATTAACAGAGGTAAGTATTAACAAGCGAATTAATTATCAAAACTATACACACTACAACTATAGCGCGTGCTTTGATATGCCGACTAGACCACCGCGCATGGCTTGGGACTGGCCAGTTGCGCTCAACGCGTCGTGAGAGTGACCCGTGTACCCAACGACATTTTTGGGCAGGTAACGAACATTTTTAACTTTACGATTTTTTGATTCACGCTTGAAATATTCGCTGTTATGATTATGTTTTTTTTTTACCTAAAAGCGCATTTTATACTTAATAATGTTACATTACTTAATTAACATAACTTTTAATCAATATTTTGCTACGTTTTTTAATACTAAAAAAGTATCCTTGGGGTTATAATTAACAAATCGGCGGGGTCAGTATTAACGTGTTAATACTGACCCCCGATGTGGGGGTTAGTATTAACAGGATACCTGACTTTTTGTGTATAATTATTATATTATATTATACGAGCTCAGTCTAATCTTAAACGCACCAAAAAATCTGCCATTCTCACCGATACTCCAGAGAAGAATACTTTAGAAGAACATCATACGAGAGAACTGAAAAAGAGGAAAACGACAGCAAAATACCAGGACAAAGGGAACAATGACAAGAAAGATACAGGAAAGGGTACAGGTAAGGGTAAAGGTAAGGCTAAAGGAGATGGAAAAATAAAAACGACAGACGAGAAAGTAGAAAAGGTGAAGAAACGGATATTAGATGAAAGTAGTCTTTGAAGGAGATGAAAAATTTTGTATTGTTTGTGGTGGTGCTTATAATGAAGATACATCAGGTGGTGACTGGATTCAATGTATCTCTTGCAAGCAGTGGGCCCAATCAAGGTGTATCAAAGGTGACACCACATTATTCACTTGCCTGAATTGTGAATCGGATGATGACTACGAATAGATATACCTACTACTCTTTTGCCATAATGATATAATTCCTAATCGTTGATATTTTTTAATAATTGTTGATTATCAAAACTACATTTCATTCTGTTGTGTTAAATTAAAGAAAATACTTATTATAAAGACTGAATAGCTAGCTGCTAAGGTAAAAATGTGCCATTTTCTACCTCATCTCGTGATGTTGTATAAGTATAAATTAGACATATTTTAGCATAAAAATGATTGCTGATAGGTGTATGACTGATAAATGTTAAGAAAAAATGACCAAAAACGTTGATTCTCTAAAATAGTTTAACAAATTTTTAGTTTTTGTTCACATTAAGAGATTTTTGTTTAATTTGGTTAATTATTAGAAAAAGTGTTGCATACAAGCCTGCATTAATTCCTCTTTTATTAATAAAAGAAAATAATGACATACATATATTTGTTTTCTTCAGTGGCATCAGATAATGGCATCTTCAGACATATCAGTTGGCATAACACATAATGTTAATTGTTGCCCCTTCTGTTAATACTTACCTCAGAGCTGTTAATTCTAGCCCCAAACACGAGGTAAGAATTAACAACTGACTTTTTTCAGAAAAATTGATCTATTTAAGACATTATTTTTTTTATGTTTGATTTATGTTAATAACATGATACCTAAATAGTTAAAGCATCATATATCATAATAATTAAGTCTAAATGTTGAAATATTTCGAAGCTACAACTAAAAATCAAATTTTTGTTAATTGTGGCCCCGGCCTCCCCTACGTGGTGGTTCGCGTCCGGGCGCAACTGGAGCTCTGGAGGGTTCTCTTGAAGAAATGAAACTCTTGAGGCGACTGTGGTACGACCTTTTTTTTCGGCATGGCTAAATTATTGTGGCCCTAACGCCCTAATAGTTTTCAAAAGTCACTGGACGTGTATGGTTTAGGGCGAGCGCAAAAGACGTTCAGTCAGGAGCAAAAAGTGTGTGTAGCAACGAATCTAAAGACTTCCCCCGCTGGTAGACCGGCGGAAGGAACGGACCTCGGTTTAGGGCGTTGCTTTGGGAGGGTACCGCGGGATCGCGAGTCGGCCAGAAGTGCCCACGCACGTGGCGATACCTGGTAAAAGTGTTGGCTGTAGGCCGGTGTGTGTTGACGGTGTAGCGAAGGTGACGCCCTCGTTTCCGCCGGCGGGGACAGTACACCTGTGCAGGGTATAATGTAGGTACCGCATTGGCAGCGCTAATTGGATGGTCTAGGATGTGCCGAGAGCGACGGGAGCGGGGAGGGACATTCCTATCGCAGACATAAGTTAGCCTGTCAACTATTAGGGGGTTGGGATGTTGAGGAAATCCGTCATAGTAGCGTCGGGCGGAGTTTTTCACGTATTTGACGAAGGGGGGAAGTTCCAAGTTCTTGCGGAGGTCTACATTGCGAAAGTCTACATTGTCTACATTACCATGGGGCAACTACGGCCTAGTTTGATAGCCATGGGCAACTACGGCATGCACGAATCTAGTTTGAAGGGTTTGAAGTATTTTAATGTTGGAAGGGGCTGCGTGTGCAAAGACAACAATGCTAGTGAAGGTCATTATGGGACGTACGAAGGTTTTGTACAATATCAGCTTATTGCTAAGCGACATTTTACTTTTCACGCCTATGAGAGGGTTGAGGCGACCTCGGTCCATGGGCGGCGGTAACACTTACCATCACGTGTGACCGCTTGCTCGTCCGCCTAATTCACTATAAAAAAAACTGGAAAAGTTCAATAAAATATTAGAAACCGTATACCATTTCTTTCTTTTTCGCAAAACTTTCTGAGTTCTCCAAGTGTTTGGGTTATTTTAGATATTTTTTAATTTAATTATTTAATATACGAGAAATCAATCCATGAAATCAAAATTAAGATATATGAGTTATAGGTTAGTAAAGGACCACACTACTGACACTACTGTGCAATAACGTCAATATTATAGAAGTAACATTACGGTCAAGCATGATTGACAGGATTAGCGATGGGGAGCTTCAAATATTCTCAAGCTCATATTCTATTTTCTATTATATTAAATATTTGGTATGATTTTTAAAAAAATAACTTCTATAATTATTACTGTTTGTTATAATTAGTTACCCATGTAAAATTAAAATTTCCCAGGCATTTAACTCGGAATCTTGAACGGAAGCCATGGTTTCAGGCTTCGAGAAAGGTTCGGACACAGGCTGTATAATTAGGTGAAAAGATGAGAAAAAGGAACTGAAAAGTTTATATTTCTACATACCTAACCTTTTAACTGTTATATTACTATCTGCAGGCTTGCTATCTGGATGAATGAATGGTTTTGTTGTGGTTTCAGCATATATATCTTGGAAGAACCGAAGTACTGCTACACCATCTCCCCATGAGTGCTCAAAGTTGATTCCTGACACCCCATCCTGAGTTATGATAAGACTAAATGATTTGTCAAACCATCTGGAATGATGATAATAATTAATGATTCTCATTAATGTAACAACATTCTTTAAAAACCTATTTATGAGGGTCTATCATCGTTACCTGCCCCTCTTATTATCCATTGCTGGACATGCACCTCCTCATGCATGAGGGATGTTGTATGGCCTTCAAATGCCATGCTGGCCAAACAGGTTGGAGAGTCCACTCTTTTATAGGTGGTGTAGTTTCTCAGGACTTGTGATAGTGGTTTTGTTACTACTTAGTCACCTTTTATGACACCCACGGAAGGCGATAGGGTGGTGTTATCCTAAATCCAGTCGACACCACATGGCAAAATGATAATTAAAAACTATATCATAAGAAATACACACCTATTCAGACCATCCCCATGCAAATAATGACTGAGAATCTTATGTTTATTATCATTTATAGTTTCATCATCAAGCACCAAGTTCAGGACTGCAGAGTCTATTTTCTGTAAGGCTTCCCTATTGCCAGTCTCTTCTAAATGAGCTCTTTGTTTTGCCCATTCATCACGATTTTGACATGTCAACACTCCTAGAGGATGTTCAGCTTTGGGAGTGTTATCATTTATGATTTTACTTAAATTACCTAGTAACTCACTAGGTGTTAAGAGATTACCTGAAACATATAATGCTTATAATTATGTTTGTCTTCAATTAAATGTTGTTGAATTGTTATTAATAATTATACCTTTCTATACATATCTACTCAGAACATATATTATATTTTTCAGATTTTCATATAGAATTCCATAATAACAATTGTTTTTTAGATACTTTATTTTTCCCAATGTATTTAATGTTCTAGTACATAAAAATCCTGCACAAATGGCACTACCTATTCCAATCACTGCTAATAAGCATTTGTTTCTTTTTTAAGACCATAAATGTTTTCATTATAAAATAAAGGAGTGAAATGAACAAAAGTTACCATCAGCATCCAATACATCAAACACATAGAAGTTCCCATTCCTTTGTACAACAATATGCTTGCTTGCTGGGTCTCTAAATATTTTGTCTTTGTTTATTAAAGGTATGCGTGTCGCCCCGAACAGTCCCGAAAACTGACTCATGTCTAAGGGAAAGACTTTAAATAAATATGCACCATACCTGTAATGTTAGACACAAACTGAGGGTACAACACTATTATGATGAGCACAACATAAATACATTCTACAGGGAAAGTAAAGGTGATGCATAAACAACTACTGAAATGGAAGGAATGCATACAAAAGGCAGTCTTATTGCTAATACTCATCCCTTCCAGACAATCTTTGGAGAGGAAAAATTGCCAGATATATGATGCATTTAGATACAACTTATATAACTATTATACATAACATGAATGCTAATAAATATACCTACCTACATAATAAATATGAGTTAAAATGTACAATGTGACTATCAATGACTACAATAAATGAAAATTCAGTTTAAAGGAGAAAAGGAAATATAGAGGGAAACAAAGGAACAACAAAAAAATGACACAAACCATGAGATAGCCTCCGGCAATATCGCGGTAACAGTTCTAAACAAAGGATTGTTGCTCTTCTTAGGATTTAAGTGATACACTTCTGGTTCCAATATAAACTCCTTCAAAGACAACATAAACCGGAGAGCGCTTACTAACAAATTTGCAGATCTAATCAACTGGTCATTGTAAGCTGGTCTTGTATCATTCTGGAACACTATCAATGGATTATAATTGATAGGCAGAGGAAGACGATCGCGCAAATAGAGGTCAAACCAATAATCAGATATGTAGCTTGTATGCTTGTTGGCTTTATCTTTAGCTACAAGTTTCTTTTGTAGTATTTTGCCTTCTTTAGTTACAAAATCGATGGTACGTCGTTCAGCTTCTACATACTGGGTGCTCGTCAATATCGGTTGTAATGCGTTCAAATATCTTTCACCAGATTTAAGCAGTTCCGGTATAGGTAAACGCGGTAGAGACTTTTGGAAGTGCATTGTAGGAACTTTACTCCTTTGCAAGTACTGGTAATTAGTGTCCTTAACATTTTTAAACTTATTGGTAAAGTTTTTATGCTGTATAAAATGTTTAAATGTTATGTCTTTGTTATTTAATATTTTACTTAGGTTAATCATATTGTAAATATATAAATAAACACCTCTTGATAATATAAAATTAAAATAAAAATAAAAAGGAGTTGGTTCTATGGAAATTGGAAATTGAACTTTAAACAAGGACAAATGGTAGAAATATCAAGGTATCATGATATTACTTCAAGGTGTTTTTAGCTGTCAAGTGTCAAATGTCAACTCAAAAATGACGTGTAGGTTTTCGTTCCAAAACATGCCAATATCGGTTTTTGACTATTGATAACGCTGATGTCAACGTCATCATGAACTATCTAAATTATTTTCAAGTGATATTATGACACTCCATAGACACAGTAACACTACAAACGGGTCTTGTTATCGTAAATCCAATTTCAAATCGTATACAAAGAACACACTGAACTTGACTGAACCGCACTTGAAAGGGTGTCGTAAAAAAGGTTGTATTGCATTCCTCGTTGACGGGCGGAAGTTGGTCAAGCGTCTCCGATTACAACCAACCGCACCGTAATGATAGTTCATTAGACTTCAAAGTGCCTAGCGTTAGTTCATTCTGTTCTTCTAAGGAGTCCAACTCTGTCCTCAGTAAACCTATTATAATTTTACCTAGCTATAATTTTACTTTTTTATAACACTATAAATTACTGAACAGCTGCACAATGTGTTATTTGCCGTTTCTTGACCAATAACTATGCCAGTTTTCAAATAAATTAGAAGAAATAAACATTAAAAAGTTTGCTGCGCAGTGTCAACTGTCAAGGCATTTGAACTAAATTTGAAGGCATAAGGCTTCAAATAAAAAAACCTACATATAGAAAATTATTCAATTATTTTATTTTAATTGACATCAATTGTCTACGGTGATACGTGCTTCAAAGGTCTTAGTGTACGCTTTTGTAGCTTGAAACATGAATGAGTTACCGGAGAATAGTAACAATAATGGCGCCACCGAACTTGATACATTGGATTATTTGCGTGAAGTCAAGTCTTCAACATGTTTGCTTTTACCCACCACCCCGAGTCCTACGCCTTTGGACTTCAAACATCCTCTATCTGAAGAAATGAACGAAGGCCCTTTTATAACTTTGAACGATGGATCCAATTTGCAGAATTCAGGTAATTTATGTAATGAATTAAGTATTTTATGTAATTAAATAGTATAGTTAAGAGATATTATTAAACGAGCAACAGAAAATACTGAATTGCAGCAAATCAATGATGTAAAATTTAAAGGTGGCATGGCATAGGTTTAGGTTCTCTGATCACAATAAATATATATGAACCCCTGTCTACTTAGTGATGACATTCTTAGTAATTTATTTACTAAAATTTAGTAAAAAATATTCAGTTATTCAAATATAGGTAGTATTGTTGATCACAATTTGCTGCCCATTTAGTATTATTTTGCTGCTTGTTTAACCACTCAACCAATGACCTTTGATCTTTTATTGTTTGCTCGCCTGCAAGAATCCTAACACCACCATAATACTTACACATGTAAACCATCCTAAAAGGTATTAAAAAAACAACCAATTTTTTAATATCTGAAGTATACTATACTATAAATACAGTATAAAACTGTATTACACTCACTTGTACATACATACAAATGTAACTTATAATCTATTTAAATATAATTTCAGATGCTTCTGCAGGTGACTCCAGTTCCTCTGCTGATTCAAATTCAGTGGTGCAGGACCCTGTCAGTGCTCAGTTAATCAATAATATCAGCATGTTGGACTATCAGACGTTGAGTAAGAATGGGGACCTCATTATGGGACAGGTAATTTTGACACTAAAGGTTTTTTACTAGATTTCAATTGTAGGTACTACTTTTTGTAGATATAGGATCGCTGAATCTGATTGGGAACTTTGACTAAAGTAGAAAACTATATCAAATATAAGTGAAAATTCAAACAAAATATGTTCAGCACAACAAATTATTCGATAAAATTATTTTTAGTTATAGAATTATTTGCTTTTTATTTTAGATCTTTCACTAAAATGCCTATCTAATGTAGGTGAAAATTTCATACAGAATTTGTTCAGCACAGCAAATGAGTTGTCTCCTGTCATCAATGCGATAAATTGACAACTTTGACCAAAATAAAAAGTATCTAATCTAATATTCATATGAAATCTGTCCAGCACAGCAAATTAGAAGTCTTCTCCTACACATATTTAATTTAACAATTTTATAACATCCTTCATCAATGTTTTAGGCTGAAGATTGCAAACTTAACGGAAGCCTCAAAATCAGTAAACGCAAGTTACCAAGCTTTGTCAACTGGAACTGGGGAATCATCAGGAAGGTATTACTTTGGATTGTTATATCAGGACTTGTGGCCTGCTTGGGGGCCATCATTGCTATGGTTGTCACCATACCCAAAGAATGTAATCCTGATCTGCCTTGGCATCAAGGAAAAGTATTTTATGAAATATTCCCTGCTAGCTTTAGAGACTCAAATAATGATGGTATTCAAGATCTAAAGGGTATCATAACAAAACTTGATTACATACAAAATTTAGGAGCATCTGCCATCCGTCTTAACTACATTTTCCGAGCCAATCATTATCCTGAGCAATACTATAATATAACATCTTTACACCAAATTGACAGAAGCCTAGGCACCCTCAAAGACTTCCAAGATCTTGTAGCAGTAGTACATGACAAGAATATGTCTATTATTTTGGACATAAAAGTTATGAGTATGGCAGTTCCTGTTACATCAACAAATTTGAATTTATCCCATACATATTTTTTATCAAATGATTCTTTAGTTAGCTACTCTGATCCTACATCTTCAGCTATTGCCTTTTGGGCTAGGGCTCAGAATGTTGATGGCTTTTACTTGAAGAACTTAGAGGATTTTGTTGATGATGTTTACTTTGGGAATACTCTTGTACTCTACAAGCAAATAATTGGCAGCGGCAAAATATTAATTGCAAGTGAAACTGCTTATAAGGCAGCTAAGGGCAAGTCCCTCAATGTTTTATTGTCTCGGATAGATCTTATTGATGTACACTTAGATATACATAAGAATGTAAGTGATTTAAAAGAGCATATTATGAATGTAACCACTGGTAATCTTTGGACAAAACCTCATTATCCTTGGGTACACTGGAATATTGGTAACATTAATAGTGAAAGAATATCAATAGAACATGGAAACAATGCATTGGTTCTGACTGCTCTTGAACTTGTTTTACCAGGCACCGTTAGTATTTTCTATGGGGATGAAATAGGATTGGGGAACTTACCTACAGATGAGGTTGAGAAGGATTATCATGAACATAAACATGTACGTAATTTAGTCCTAATGAACTTTGTCAATGATACTAATGGAGATAATTCAGGTATATTACCTTGGATATCCAAATCTAGTTTGGAGCCAAACTACGAATTTGCTAGTATTATTAAAAGTTTCATAGACCTTAAATTAAGAACACCCACTATGTATTTAAGGGCTATATTTAAAGATGGTAATATATTTAGAAATACAGATGTACGCAAATCTGTAGACAAACTAGTTGTAATTGAACGTTGGTATCCTCGTAGGAATACTTGTTTGTTTGTCGGTAATCTAGACAACAAGGCTATAACTGTTGATTTATCAACAATGTTCTATGGCGGCACAGTAGTAGCCAGTACTAACTCTAGCTTAGTTGGAGAGGTTTTATATTTTGATAGGGTAACATTTCCACCCAACTCTGCTGTTATCTTGAAATTAGAGAAGTAATTTAGATCGAATTATAATATAACTTATGTTAATAATACCCATATCTGACTATTAGGATCATGTATCTATATTCTGATTTTTAATTGACAATAGAGCTGAAATACTTCACAAATTTTGATATAATATATATAGAATCTCATTATCACGCTTAATATACAGCTATATAAATTAAGTCTTTAGTAAATACTTAAGCCTACTGTTGAATAGTTAATACTTGTTATATTTTAATTCCATTACTTGATCTTACATCGCCTTCGGCTGGACATGTGCTTCCTCATGAATGTGTTCTTATGCATGAGAATGGCACAATGGCCAAGTGCTAAAGTGAGTCCACTCTTTTAGAGGTGGTGTTGTTCCTCAGGGCTTATGGCTTTGTTATCCCTTAATTGTCTTTTATGTATTTTTTATACCATTTCAAATATTTATGAATTATTTGTGACATTATCTGAGTAAAGTGACCTTATTGTCGGTTCTAGTTTCCTATATACATATTAGTGCCTAAACAAAGTCTTAAAATACATTTTTTTATTGTTATATCTTTAAAATCAAATTTTACAGAATATTTGTTTAAATTGAATTTTGAAACAAAATTTTATGTTAGTAAATTTTAACCAACGTCAGTAAATCCCTACCGACAGTAAGATTCCCATTGCATAAATAATGTCACATTCGTTAGTAGACAGTATTGTATAAATTGAACTACTTTTTATGTAAGTTATTGTATGGCAGCTCATATGTATATTTATAATGGATTAGTGTTAATTTACCGTACTTGCAGCTTTTTCTCACATAAAATTCAATGCAATATTGTAGTATTAATAAGTATTAAGGTAAGATTAACCCTCGTATTGTCCACTTATTTATACTATTACTCTTGGCTACTGTGAGTACTGTTAGTTCAGCTGTCATAGAACATAGAATTGTTTTAGTTTATGGATGGCTTTTGAAAATGTTTTGTTGTGTTCAGTAGAACTACCTATTTTTTTTTTATATATTATTATCTAATCTTTCATAGCACCTAGTCTCTTCTAGTCCTTTTCTCCTTTGTATAAAATATATGTTCCTTTTTATTCTGTAGATAAGGATATAAGATCTAAGTTTTGTTTACCAAAGAATTCTACAGTACGTTCTATTAAATCTAATTACGCCTGGAAATAACTTATTTAGAAATAAAACGTTTTGGCATGTATTAACTTATAATTTTATATACATTTGTACAAATTTAAAAAATAATGTACTTACTTTAACCATACATAACTAATATTATATACAAATTATATTGTTAACAAAATAAATAGGTAATTTTTAGAAATTAATCTTTCTTTTTACTTAGACTTAACATTGAGTTTAGATTCCGTACAAATCATTATGAAGTACATATTCAATATTTACGAAAATATCGCATGTTATAATTTACCAAAATAAAATCAAAAAAGCTTTTGACCGGCGTCATCCATTTTGAACGTTATCGTCACGCCCAGAATGGAGATTTCTGTGTGATCAATTGATCATGATCATTATAATGCTTAATGTCTACTAGGGATGTTCCCAAAATTCGTATTCGTTTTGGCGAATACTCTCCAATTTTTAAGTATTCGTACTCGTATTCGTCATTCTCTAAACGAATATTCGAATACCAATCGAATAGTAAAAGCCGAATGTGAATAGTTAAGAAATACTTTTAAGATTATCTGATGTTTTGGGTTAATAGGGTGATTTTTTGGTTTATTTAAAATTAGGTAAGTAAATAACTTTAGATTGAGAACCCGGCAGGTTTATATTAATTTATAACATTAACTTTAAATTTAAATACAAATTACCTAGTTACCTACTAAATTTACAAGTACGTACGCACATGTAAAATTAGTAAGTAGGTATAGATCTTGCATAAAAACTGGCTATCGAAAATATTCGGGTATCTTCGGCAAACGTAGAAATCATAAATATATAGAGCGACTAATACCCCAAAAAAATTTTTTCAATAGATAATGAATTTTATCCGTATATATTTGCTCTCGTCAATTGTTACCAACCTCATTTTAATTACCTTTTTCTATTTCATTTTCAAGAAGTCCCGTCAATGTAATGATGTAATGGATGTCAAAATCCTTCACTAACGCCTTAAAAAGCCACATAATTAGCCACTACAGTCAACTTGTAAGAATCGCTTTCATAAACATACCGAAGGGTTCAAGACAAGGAAAACCCACAAATAAATAAGAAGGTGAAATTATTTTTAATATAAATCTTTATGTTTTCACTAAATGAACTAAATTGAAAAATACGTCCAAGAACCACTATTTTAACAAGATACAACAAAGAGTTCGTGATGCAACTGGTCTTTCCCGTACAAGTATCCGTAAAATAGTAAGAGCTGACGACGACAGCTCGAATTTATCAGAATCTCAATAACAAGGTAGACCGAAAAAAATCTTATTGAATCTTGATGATTTTGACTATTCTGTTGTAAGAAGAATGGTGCATAATTTTCATTTGAGATTTAACCAAGTGTCACACTCAAGTCTTTAAAACTAAAACTTAGAAGCCATTCATTTCAAAGGTTGCCAGAGTACATTACGAAAATTTCTTCGTCAATTCGGTTCACTAAAACTAATAACAACAGGAAAGTTTTGATGGAAAGGGATGATGTAAGATCGAAACGGATAAATTTCTTAGATTCGAGGATCTGAAGGCGGAGAAACTGTGTATATGGATGAAACATGTATATACGTCACATATCACAGTTAGAAGTTGACGTCACATATCACTTTATTATAAAACAAGCCATTTCTACAGGACAACGTCTTATTACAGTACACGCAGGTAGTAAAAATGCATTTACTCCCGGGGTTTTATTAATGTATAAATCTACCGATACAACAGGAGACTATCATAATGAGATAACAGCGACAATTACAAAAAATGGCTACGTAATCACTTGATTCCTAACTTACCTAAAAATTCCATATTGGTCGTTGATAATGCTGCATATCATAATAAATATGTGGAAAAGCCTCCGAATTCAAATACATTGAAGCAAGATATGATAAACTGGTTAGTAAAACATGACATTAGCGTCGATCCAACGTGGACAAAGCCACAAATTTACCAAGTTATATGAGTATGAATATATGAGTATGAATTTACCAAGTTATAGCTGAATATGAACACACTGTATTGTGATTACCGCCATATCATCCCGGATTTCAATCCGATTGAAAACATGAAAGCAGCATAAGATTTATGTATGGGATATTTCAGACAGCGCCGGATTTACATTTCGCGCCATTTTTTTGTTTGGCGGTTGGCAACAAACTTTATATTTAGATAGTGACATCTACAATATGACATATGACAATATTGCAATATGAATTTTAGACCATCATTTTGGCGAAAAACTCATCTTTAGTGATGTGGCCTTCCATTGACGGATACGTCAATAAGCAAAATTGTCGTATCTGGGGCTCGGAGAATCCTCATGAGATTCATGAAAAACGGATGCATCCTCAAAGAGTTAGGTTGGTGCGGCTTTTGCTACGGCGGGATCATAGGACCATTTTTTTAGGTATCGGTATTTAGGTAGGCATAGAGAGGTATCGGAACATGCTACAGGAGTTATTTTGGCGCTAAATGGAAGATATGGACTTCGATCAACTGTGGTTCCAACAGGACGGTGCCACATGTCACACAGCCGGAGAAACAATGACTTTATTTTTTTTCTAAATTAAATCCGCCGCTCATTCTGGGACATCTTTTAGCTCAAAGAAATATTAATATGACCTGAGTAAAAAAATTGTTATTGAAAAAATTGATATGATTGGTCCAGATGGAAAAAGTTTGTGATCACGTAATCAAATGCGAAGATGAATATAGAAAATATGAAAATGCCATGGATTAATTTCTGGATAGGATAATTATTAATACTTCTGAGTTCTAATGATTTTGAAAGTGACGATGAAGACTACTATTATTCTGATTATGGCTTGGAAGATATTGAATACATACCACCAGAGGGTCAACCAAAATCTCGATGTACTGTAACGTTGGGCTGATGATTGATATATAGGTGTAAAAAAAAATGTAATACGATTATCTAGCAATATTAGTGACTTGTTTAGCAAAGATATGTCATTAGTTTTTGAAGGGAAACTAACAGCTCCATATATTTCTCTGCACTAACTCGTGACATGTTCATAAAGTTATGTATTTATTTCGTAATCAAGTATGATGCAATTAAGAGGTATGAATTCATAGACGTGGATGACGCCGCGTTCGGTTGTTTTCGGATTAGCCGATGGCCAATGTTTTTGTAATATACATATTATTATGTGTAATTTGTAGTTCAATTTAAGTTAGTTATAAATTAATATAAACCTTCCTGGTTTATATTTAAGCACGTAGTAGGTTAGGTACTATTCGTTTTCGTATTTCTATTCGCGATTAATGATGTTTTTGCTATTCGAAACATCCCTAATAAGTACACGGTTCCAGAAGATTTGCTAGCGATCTTTTAGAACATATTTTACATACCAATTTGAATTGTATAAATTTATATATATAAAACATAGAATCAACTATATTATTAAATATTAAAATTGTTAATATATTGATATAATAATCATAGGTAAAATAACATAGTAAATGTTTCGTCTAAACATTTTAAATGCAATTTTTTTATCTTGAATTAATCCACGAATATTTTTCACAAACAAAGTTCCTCGAACCGTGTGCATATAAAGGTAACCGAGCCGGTAAAGGAGGCCATGTCACTTTGCAATTATATAAATGACACATAACGATTAATTAAGCGTTAAACTAGTATTTTGTTTAACTACTTGGATAAGTCATATTATTTAAAATGAGGAATGTAGTTTCATTGGAATGATGTAATAGGAGCGGAATAAAAATGTTAAATCTTATTTCAAAGATATTAATTAGTTCAGTCTTTATTATGTTATGGCGTAGGATCGGTGGATAAAAGCTCATAGCACTGGAAGGATTCACAAGTTCATAGCAAGTTAAATAAATATTATTTGTTGTGATGTCATGAGCTGGGTTGTATTTTCTTAGTTTTAACTACACTTGGGTGCATTACGTAAGTGTTCGACATTGCTCTGGGGGTGTGAGGTTCAGAACCAGGCAACGCTGGAAGTTTGTCTGTCGGGTTCCGCAGTAATGTCTTCTTTTGATACCCTGTTGTTGTTGTCCTAACATTACATTCTGGTTTAATCTTAAAGTCTATGTTATCGGTGGTGTTTCGAACGGACCTGACATACTTTCGTTCACTTTCACAGTCACTACCTGTCTGTTTATTTATCTTAGGAGCACCAAAAGCCTTAGTTTGTTTTAGCAACGAGCGGTCGTTGCACAGCGCTGCTATCAGAGGCAAATCAAGGTTCTTGCTTTTCTCTCTAAGAGTCTTTATATCTAAATCACAATTTGAGTCTTTCAGTTTACTTGTACTGTCTTCACTGCTCACACTTGTGCTACAATTTGGAATCCTTATTTCTCTCAGGTAAGTGGGAAGCTTTTTCTTGTGTTCGTAAGGTGGTGGTGGAGGAGGCGGCATACGTCTTGTTCTCACTGGAGGAGGATCTCTGGCGTTTAAAATATTTTCATCAGAATTTGTTCTTGAAAAATTTGTAATCTCTGGGATACGTGTTGGTAAAGGAGGTCTTTCGAGATTAATGGAGTGGCTGCTTAGTGATGTCCTACTAGTCATAGAATACCAACTCGTTCGTGCTCCAGGAAGTTGGACGTATGAGTCTGAGAGATTTTGAATTGATCCATATACAGACGATGCTGACATTGGTGATGCTAAATATGGTGTACTTCTGTATTGAAGGCCGCTTTTGTGCATGTTGGATACCCGGGATTCTGTTAATTTGTGATCGAGATAATTTTGCTGAGAAATGGTCGGGTCTTGTAGAGGATAATAAACGTAGTCTACGTCGCTATATAACTGCTGATGGAATATGGGATTGTTTGGGGGTGGCGGTGGAGGTAAACGGGTGACCGGCGGCGGAGGAGGCAATCGGGCTCGACGTGGCGGCGGCGGCGGGGGTAATTTCATCATGGCCACCAGAACTGAATCTATTCCACGAGGTGGCACTTCTCTAGATGGAGAAAGATTATTATTTATCCCTTGAGCCAATTTTGACCTCTCTGCTCTACGACTAGAGGCTTGATGGCGTTTTGATTTCTGAAACCGATGTTCTAATACCATGGGACTTGCAAAAGTCCTTTCGCTGGGAGCATTTACCTCTCCTGCTTCTGCTGTAAGAATGGTTATCATAGGCTTGGAGGTCACTACTCTAGCTGCTACTTCTTCTTTTTCAACTAATTGCTTCAGAGGCGTTGTGGAGGATGTAGTGCCTGGATACGCTGGCGGCTCCTTTATTGGTGCGGGAGTGTAGTTTGATAGCGTTTTATGATTATATTCATATGGTGGTGGGGGTTTATCTGGAAATCTGGGCCCCTTTGAAGTGTTTTCTTCAATGTCCAACATATTTGGGAGTGACAAATTGAGAGCTTTACGGCTGTCGATTCTCGTTGGAGGCGTAGGAGGACGATCAAAAAAGGAACCATTGGGATAATTGTCATCTGATGGTGCAGTATCCTCGTGGCCTTTTATGTAACTGTCGCCCGTGTACGGTAGGGGTAACCTGACGTAATCTGACACTGAATCTAATGTGTCACTTACGGATTGACTTTTTGGATAAACTCCTCGTCCCACGATGAGGTCACTTAACTCGCTAGCACTTAGTAGATTATGTTTATTATCTGTTGGATCACTTCCATCACCATGAAAAGAAACCGCACTTACGTTAGAATTTGTCCTTTCCCTGAACATATTTTCTTTGTCATTGTGTTCTTGACTAGGAAACTTGGTAGTTCCATCAACACAATCTACAGTCGATATGGATGTTTGCATTCTTAGCGTGCTAGTTGAGTGACTAGTTCTATCTGACTTATTTTTTAATATAGATGAAACACTATCAAAATCAGCCAGATCGTTTTCTGTCGATGGCTTGTAGCTGTTGTAATGAGAATCATCATATTCTGTTCTACTGCCTTCGGAAAGAGTATCTATCTTTGATTGAGCTGTTAGTTCAGAACTCCCCATTGTATAAACTCCACTCGTTTCGCTGGACGCCGCTACTGTAACTGGTTGTCCCAAACCATCGTATAAAGCAGATGCAGTGTCTTGAGAATATCCTACATCGATTCCGACTGTGCTGTTATCACTAATCATGGAGTTGTGAGCTGTGTGACTATAGCCTAGTTCCAAGCTACTTGCATTGGACGCTCTACTAAGCGTACTTAAGCCAGCTCGTGCCATTATAACTGTACTACAAGATGAGGAACACTGTGATCCAGTGCACTTTAGTTTATTGGATCCCGGACTATCTGTTAAAGTCTCATTAATACTTTGATCAGGTAAAGAAGTAGTATCTTCTAATAGATTTGTTGAACATTGCCCGATTTCTGAAGAAACGTCGAGTTTTGTAATATTTTCTATTTCGTCTTTAGTTTTTGTAACTCGATGTTTCGATTTATGTAGCTGTAATGATGATGTTTTGCATAATGGTTGATTTTCTTGTGGAATGTGTCGAATAAAATACGAGTTTGAACAATCTAGCAAATGAGCAAAAGCTAAACTTTCTGTAGAAGGTGCTGGAGGCGAATCTATCATTATTTCTAATTCATCTTCTGATTGCACTCTATCACTGACGATTCCTGATGTTGTATTCGAACTCGTAGATGAGATCACTGATATCCTTTGCTCACTTTTATTTTGATTATATTGAAAATTTAAAGATTTATAATAACCGTAACAAATTTTGCGTTCTGCTTCTTCCTTTCTTAAAATGTCACTTAGTTTCGGAGCAATTTTCATCGAAAACTGATGCGTTTCTTTACACAGTGCGAACAAATATTTACACTTTTCATCACTCGAGGCATACAATGTAATCTTGCCGCCTTCGGTTCTTATCTCGAATTTTTTTCTATCGAAGCTTAGTTTGCCGATGGAGCTCCATATAAAATTCGAAATCGATCCATTATCTGGTAAGATTTTTATGCCTTTGGCTGTTACGAGAAGCCACACGGTTCCTGGTTCTGGTTCTGTTTTAGATTGTTTTAAGCGGTATCTATGGGAGTTTATGGTATCAGGCAGTAGGCAAACTTCCCGTATGAATCTGATTTCGGCGTCGGTCTTTGAAAGCCCACGGTGTTCACGGTGGCAGGCACGCATAGCTGCGGCAACCCAGTCGCCTGTGAGAGACGGGGTCGCATATTCTTCTACTTTGAAGTAATCACGATCATCATAGGTATCGGCGTCACCATACTCCGCCTGCAATGCCAATCCAGTGAGCAATAGAAGTACTTCAGCTGGTAAAGCGTCTCTAGTGCGTACGTTATGACGCAGTTGTAGGAAGTAGAGATGACGTCCAACCTCATCGTGCAAAAGTAGTGGACTCTCCACATGAAATTGAACGACTAGGTGCAATTCAAGGAGCGGCTTTCCATTTGCATCGAGACCCTGCAAATGAAGAAGGCATAATTATTAATTATTATCTTTAATTTTAACGCGAACGTCTGTATAATTTTTATCATACCTACCGTTGTTCTTGCTATTAATTGCTATTTACATTATTTACGACAAGTAGGTAGGTACCCTAAATATTATACAAATATTTAACTTACATGTGTATGAGATGACCTCCAGCTCTTTGGCGCGTATTTAGATAATTTGCTCTCTAAGTCAACAAACAAGTATTCTCCATCTGAAAGGAAAAAATATTTTTTGTAATATTTAGGTCGAAGTAAATAAACGTCTCTTAGATATTTCTTTGCTTACATTTAGACCAAGGGGCTGGAAACTAACTTGTATGCACATTGTATAAAGTTCCTAAAACATGGCAATTTAAGCCTAAAAAAGGGAATCGTCTATTTCGTTTCATTCATCCCTCTGTTTACTTAAGGTATATCACTACTTTGACACAATAATAATAATAAAAGACCTAAGACAATTGTTTCATTGTCTTGTAGACTTGCACTACGTAATATGATAGTGACATATTTAGCGCATAATGTACACTGGTGTCCATATAAAGATAACAATGAGATGTTCGCACGTAGGCACGGTAGTGATTACCAAAACAATATTTCTAGGCCAACGTTTAATAATAATGATGGCCGCGAGGGGTCTTGAGGACTTGATTAACTTTTAATAGATTTTGACTTACTTTGCATAATGGCTAGTCCAAATAGGTCGGTGTCGATCATGCTTTGTAGTTGGGCATGAGCGTTGGCAAGGGCTTTTAATTCTTTGACCTTTGCTTTGGCTTCGACGACGAAGTGCAGTGGCTGGTGGTGGTCGGGCACGCGTAGAGACAGGAACCGCGCGCCCGCGCCGAGCGCGCGCGCCTCGCCGCCCAACGGCCCGCGAACCGAACAGAGAGCGCGCATGTCGCATCTCGAGACCACTATAACTCGCCCTGGAACAAATTACAACTACGTCAGTTGGTAATATCTTCGCGTACATACAATATATAATATTGAACATAGACGTTTCGGGAGCTGCTAGGTAAAATCGTAATTGGAGTGATTTTTATAATCTTGTTATAATTACCGGTACGGTATCTTATATGACGCTAAACTCCAACCACCGCCTTTACCTCCACAACTTGAACAATCTTTGATTTTATATCATACTAGCGAACCGCCCTCGCTTCGCTTCGGTTTATAAATTATTATTTTTTCAAAATTTCAGTAATGTTTCCACCACCATACATGATATTCGTGTAACTCTTACGGTTTTTGCAGCGCACGCCAAAATAGCTCGCAGATGGCAGAGTTTTTTCCGACTTACTTGACACTTATCGTTATATTTTGGCCAATTTACACAATATCTTTATAAATTATAGCCTATATATAGTGTTATTCTGATGTATGAGCTATATTATTGTAAAGTTTCATTAAAATCCATTAAGTAGTTTTTGCGTGAAAGAGTAACAAACATCCATACATCCATCCTCACAATCTTTCGCGTTTATAATATTAATAATAGGATCTATGTCTGTTCACTGTTAGATATAGGCCTCACAAGGGTCGCTACAACACATGGTGTTCAACTCTTCTCATCCAGCCACTACCGGCGACTTTCTACAAGTTCACCACGCTACGTGGTCTCCATTCGAGGAGTCATCTCCCCCATTTTGGTGAGATGAGCGATTTTATATTTCTATATTTGATTTAGCTACTACTATTCCACATGTGCCTTACAAAATATTTTTAACATTTACCATTAACAGAATATAGATTCAGGGGCAGCTCTTAGTTGTACAGGTAAAACCTTAGGATCGGTTTAATACGTAAGATTAGGCTTTGCTATGTGAGAAAGTTGTATCAGTTTTATTATTGAACTTCTGAGAATTATTACATTATACGGTCATGAAACACGAAGCGTATGGAACGTGTCTGGATCAACTAATTGTAGATATCATGTTTGGTCCACTATCATATGATAGATACTTCCAGTTAGTTGATGTTTTAGACATTTAGCTAATAAGCTAAATCTTACTCACGTACATATAGTTACTTATTAATTATTATGATATTTCATGTCGTGTATGGTAACGTCATACTAAAATTAATAGCGCGTATTTTTATTTATAGTTGAAACTAAGGAATCTTGTAGTTCACATTCGTAAAACAAATTCTCAAAAGAGAGTAAATATTAGCTAACGTCGTACATTTGAGTCGTGAGTGAGGTGAGTAATAAGTTAATAAGAAAATAAATTCTTATGTCGGACACTATTTTTCCCTTTTTGATATTCTTTGTGCAAAAAATCGTGTTCCTCTAGTTACTTTATAGAGATATAAATTTAATGGCTTCAGATTTTACCACGTGGTATTTGGTAATTACAAAAGTTAAAACCACTTTTTAATTTCATTAAACGTTGATTAATGTACTGCAACAGCTACTGATGGACTCTTAGTTTAATAGTGACTTAATAAATAAATAAATTTCATTGGTTTTCACGGTTTTGTTTCATCTTCTCGTCACTAAAGCAACTTTAAATTCTTTTAATATCTTCCGTTCGCCTTCCTGTTCACCGGCGAGCGAATACACCGCACATCAACGTCCGGATCCTCGCCATCTGTGCATTCCTTAACCTTTTTTTTCGATGTTACAATCTCCTTTTCCTACCTGCTGCCTTAGAGGCTCGCATTGTTGGGTTTACATGGGGATTATTTTTTTTTAATGCTGGAGTAAGTGTTCGTTTATAGTCTATTTATTTAAATCTATTATCTAGCGTGTTTTTTCTAACACGGTTTATTTAGCCTATAAATAAACCATCTTAGAAAAAACGCTAGAAATCATTGAGATTAATGACTCTTAATTTTAAGAACTAGATAGGCTTTATAATTATATAAAAAAATCTTTTTATATAATTACACCATTTCCAATAGGTAATCAAGTTACAAATTACCTAATAATGGTGCAAATTAAACGTACATAACGTTTGATTTACAGTATAGATGTCTGTAGAATAGGTAGATACTAAAACGTATTAACCTTATAAATCATTGCATGAAAAGTATACGGCGTCGTCGAATTTAGAATGAATTAAAAACATTCCAAAAACTAGACGTGAATAAATTTCATCCCATCCGGTACCTCAGAGGCTCTTCAGCTCTTGATCGCCAACTATAAGAACATATTTTTTTGTCTTAGTAAATGCGCGATAGTTTATGATGGCGGTGAGGAGCAGCGGGGGCGGAGGCAGACCGGTCGGCGCGGGCGGCTGCGGCGGAGGCAGTAGGGCGCGCGCGGCGCAGGGGGAGGCGCTACGTAAGCGCGGTAGCAGCGGACGGCGACGCGAGGAATGCGGACGACCTTCAGATGCCGAGCGCCCCTCCCCTTACGCCAGCCGCATCTTGCGTCCTCGCATACCTACGACCGTCGCTGCCTCCACTTTTCGACATCTCGCTACCACTTTTGACACTCAAAAATGTCAGGACCGTAATCGACAAAATTCCCAAGAATACCTCTATTTATTATTTTCATGGCACCTGTCAACGGACAATAGGGATGTTTTATAAACAGACTCAAAATCAACTGCATATTGAGTGACATTTTTCGTATTGAACGGACTTCAACATTCATGAATGTAAATTCCACGAATGTTATTAATATGTATTGATAAAATTAGCTACTAAATGCATCGCCATGTAAAATTGGAGGCAGATGGCGTTAGCCCAGTTACATACATAGCCCAAATATAACTATCTACATCTCAATTTAATATCATGTTAAATTGCTTTGAGAATCCTTGGAGAAAGAATATCTAAGTATTCTTGTTTTGCGTACATAATTAATATCTACATGTATTAAAGATGCAAGACAATAGATTTAATAAGTTAGTGGAAATGGAGAGTAATACTAATAACCTTTCATAAATTGATAATAATTATCGTGTTAATAATAATAATAATGATGATATTGATGATTGATTGTATGTTAGCTATATTATAACTAAATAATTGATAATAATTGACCGTCTTTTGAGTTTCCTGCGGCAGAAACTGTTTTAATCTTAAATATTAGTAGCTACGTCTGTCATTTTTAGAATAACTATGTAGTTTAACGACTAACATTTGAATAGGCAATTTAAACTAAATTTATCAGACGCCTAATACAGAGGATCTTTTCGACATAAATAACATTTTTCTTAATAAATAGGCAATGTAGTAGGTAGGTATTATTGTATTATATTGACTGTGAGACTGTCTCGATGTTCAATGAAGCCGAATAGTGTTTTGCAATACAATTACTGTATTTGAGATATCGTATTTGCGAACTTTCTTTAGGTGAAAACTGCAAACGACTAACTTTGTTTCAAAAAAGGAAACTGTTTAAGAATTTTTATTGAAACGTAATAGTGTGTATCGTATAGTTTATGTGGTTTAGTCATTTGTAGTAAATATGCTTTATTTGCTCAGTCAGCGAGTGTGCTATCGATGGAACGGAATGCGGTCGCGACCGCCGTACTGTTTGTTATTACCTAATGATTCATTACTTTATCAATCATCGATGCGTTGGACATACCAATACCTAGGAAATCTTAATGACAATATTTGTTATTGATAACTAAGTTATGTCCATCATCATTCCAGGGCATTTATTTAGGGCGTCAAAATTTCAGATATAAAATGTTGCTTCAGTTAATCTTTATTATCCAAAGTAATTAATTAACTCCTAAATTCTTCTTTTATAATATAACTATCTGTTGCCCGAGTCTTCGCTCCCGTGAGTTTAATTGTGACCAACTAGACATCCTGTGTTTTGACTTCCTGGCACAATTTTGAAAAAAACACGTAGGTAACGTGTTTAATTATATTAGCAAAGTATATTTGTATTGTAGATATAATAATATATACCGAGTTAATAGCAGTTAATAATAGGACCATCAAATATTTTTTCCATATAAACTGACACCCCATTTCACCCTTTTAAAGTTAAATTTCAAATCCCTTTTCAGTTAGTCATTACGTCATAAAAACTTCTGTCTTGAACACAATATATAATAAGTAGTCGGAAAAGTTCACGGCCTTTTTGAACGTATGACTTTAGCATGCTATATTTCTGGCAACACTGATCACTGGCGGGAAAGTGATATCCCGTTTGACAGCTGCCTTTTTTTGTAATGGCGGCAAATTGACATTACAAGTTAAAAGTTTTATCTTTTCATATTTTTTTGACAATTTCAAAATGGAAGTTAGTAAGAGGAAAATTAGATACATATGTTTTACATTTTTTTTTTCGACAAGAGTATGAATGCTTCTAGTGCTCGAAAAGTTTTGTGAATTTAGATTTAATTTTAGATTTAGATTAGTTTTAGAGTTAATCTTAGATTTATCTAAATCTAAATTTAAAAATGTGAAACTGATATTACTGAAATAAAATATTTCAGCCGTATAATAACTCGGCTGACTTTTTTCTAATGGCGGCAAATTGAAATTTTATATTTTTTAACAATTTTAAAATGGAAAAATTTAAAACTTAAAATTCTACATGGTGCCTTTGTTCGTAGCCACCTTGAATACGCGTCACAAGTTTGGAACCCACGCTATGACGTCTATGTGTCTCGTATCGAAAACATACAAAAGCGTTTTCTTAGCCATTTCTCATAACAGTTCTCTCGCGCTGCAGAACACATCACATCGTCCCATTAAAGAACCGCAGGGAATTGGCCGATGTTTGTTATATCTGTAAATGGTACCGTTGACTGTACTAGAAATCTCGATCTACTTAGTGTGTCATTGGCCCATTAAAGATATTAACAAAATTGAAACCTTTAATTTGCGTGCGTGCGACAATTATACCCAATAAATAGAATTAATCGTGATATAGATTTTGATCCTTTTTGTAATAGTATAACTACACTTCATTTACTTATTTAAAACGATTTATTAATAATAGTGCAGTTACTATATGTGAAAACTTGTGAAGCTCTCAGTGTTCATGTAATTGAATAAAATTGTAACTAGCCGTAAGTTTTCCTACGAAAATTAAAAATAATAAAAAAAAAAATAACGTCACATTACTTGGATTACAAGAAAATAATTTTTTCTTGTAATCTGAGGTCACATCTCATCTGAAGGTAAGTGTATAATTTGCACTCATCGGAAAAGAGGTCTGCACCAATGATCGTGAGTACAATTTGAGTGCTCGCGTGCAAAATGAAAGTGCGCTCTTTGATGAGCAGGTGTGAGTTTTGACCCATCTGCTGATTTGTGAGGCTTTGTATCATGTCGCTTTTGGGTCTGGACTGCATGAAAATGTCGATCCCTGAATGAGGCTAAAGCAATGAATCGGTTATATTGCGCTGATGTCGACCAATGCCTGTCAGATCCTGGCCGCAGCGCGCTGGCTGAGTCCAGATTGAACATTGAAGGATTTGAAGTGTCCATGTTTCTTTTAGATAAATTTCTGCCAAAAGCCACAAAGAACAATTCAAATCAATGCACGCTTCATAACAATCTGTTAAATTCGCGCTAAATGCATTTTAACAGTACATCACGAGTACATCAAAGTTTTTTAAAACAATAATGACATTCATTTATACAGCTCAAAAATTGGAGTTCAGATTTGGAACGTAGGTCATTGTAAAGTCGAGTCGAACCTGCCAGCATTTTATTGCTAAATGGTTACAGTTTTTTTTTATACATACTTCATTAATTAGATAGGTAGGTATAATACTTTTTGTCTAATCGTTACTCAAATCCATATTGCAGGGTGACCTGATGTTTTTGATGGTAAGTGTAAAACCATCAGTTCTAAAAATGGTTAAAACGGGTCGGGTCATGTTGTTCCAAAATTACGGTAAGAAAGAGGGCAAGGGAGAAAAGGCATTCATATATATATTTTGGTCACTGTAAATACATTACATGGATTAATGTTGCTCTTTGAAGCCCTTAGGGCAGCCTTTGGGTACTTTAGATTGTATTTTATTTCGTGACGTCATCAACGCTCCATAAAAAAAGACTTCGACAAGTTGTTATTTGACTAGATATAAATGCGTACACAATGAACATTTGAAATCGACGAACGTACGTATTTATAGTTTATATAGGTACGTTCATCAAGGTGCACGACAGGGCACCAGGCCAAGTTCACAAGCAACGCGGCTGGCAGTACTGCCGTACACCTATTTACACGAAACATACTTAAGCCACTTTCACCCTCCCCGCCCCCCTATAACTTCTCTCCAAATAATGACTAAAATCTGAAATGTATACCTGTAGTATACCTGTGTACTGTAGAAGTTTGAGTACTAAATTATAAACCTATATTTATTGGTTCCGAAGATAAAACTACTCAAATGCTGATTGATTGCTTTGGCGCCAATGATATTCTATACAAATGTTACTGACTATACAAATTTGGCACTGACTGACATAAATATCATTTAAGAGATATTTATACGTGTTTGAAAATTTAAAATAAGCGGTTTTAGTAGTGATTCTGATTTGAAGTATTTTTTTTACTCTAAGCTACACTTCACTGTATTTTACTACAATATCAATGAATCTATTCGAGTTTACTAATGTAAGCTAGACGTGACTTAGAAATAGGCGTAATTAGTTCAGTTCATCATAATTCACTGATTAGCATGCGAGTGTACATCACGAATATGAGTCTAATATTTCAAAATAAGACAGATGAAAGATAATAAATTCTACATATTATTATTTATTACATTAATATCAGTTTAGAAACATACTCTCGGCGAGTCTTTTCGAATTTCGTACGTATGAAGTTGCAATCAGATCAGTATTTGTACCTGGCTGGTTGTAGGTAATACCATTAAAAGTTGACATTCTAAAAAAAATATTTAAAAAAACTATCTTCCGCCATTTTTCCATTGTTTTCCAGTCTATGAAAATGAGTGAACGTATCGAAGAAATTAGCTACATTTTGAAATTTTATTACAAAAAAGGCTAAACTGTGATACAAGCCGCAAAAAAAAGTGTGCCGTTTATGGATTAAATACGGTATCCGTCAGTTTTCAGTCTGGAAATTTTAACGTGAAAAATGCAGCTCGCTCTGGTCGCCCAGTTACAGATAAAGTCAATGCAATCTATGAAAAAGTGGAGCAAGATCGACACATCAGGGTATTGATCACAAAATGGTTTTAAGTCATTTGAATAAGTCTGGTTACCAGAAAAAGCTCGATATTTGGGTGCCACATGATCTTACGGAAAGAAACCTCATAAACCGTGCTTCCATTTGCTATTCTCTGTTAAAACGAAACGAAACCGAACCATTTTTGAAACGATTGATCACGGGTGACGAGGAGTGGATCACTTACGACAAGAACGTGTAAAAAAGATCGTGGTCAAAGCACGGACAGGCTCCACAAACAGTGGCAAAACCCGGCTTAACGCGAAACAAGGTGATGTTGTGTGTATGGTGGGATTGAAAAGGTATTGCTCATTATGAGTTTTTACCGCCGTGGGAAACTTGATTCTGACCTCTACTGCTAGCAACTGATGAGATTAAAGTAATAAATTGAGACAAAACGGCCTGAGCTGATAAACAGAAAGGGTGTGTTCTTTCACCATGATAACGCCAGACCAAACACATTTTAACCACTCAGCAAAAATTGAGAGAGCTTGGCCGGGAAGTGTCACTTGCTTGCCCCCTCAGATTTCCACCTGTTTCGGTCACTTCAGAACTCAATAGCGTAAGGTTGATTTGTCAAAACTACTTGTCGCAATTTTTTTGGCCAAAATCCTAGAATTTCTACAGCAATGGGATCATAACACTATCTACATTCTACAAAATGGCAGCAAGTTATCGATCAAAACGGCACATATAACATAATTTTTGTAGGCACTTATACGAGTATAAAAAAAATGTCTTGAATTTCTATAGAAAATACGAAGAAACTTTCTCCCCTACCTAATATGTACTTTATTGTACACACCCAAACACAGAAGAGAAACAAGTAAATAAAAGTACAATCGGCGGCGTTATCGCAAATGTGATTTCTTACGGACAACCTTTGGATGTCCGTAGCTATGAAATTGCCGTTTTATATGGAAAAATTCTAATTAAATTTGTATGCAAATGATATACCTAATTAATTAATCGAAGTATATATTGTTCATTATTATCAATGCACTTTTGTCATTTTAATGGAAGTTGATTGATGCTTCTGCTATAGAACTCCTGGCCATGGGAATCGATGGATTCTCTGAAGGCGCTTTTCACTGCCTCTTCAGAGTTGAACTTTTTCCTCTGTAAAAATTTATTCAATTCCGAAAAAAATTAAATCAGTAAGGCGGTCTGTCGAATACGGTGGATGACGGAAAGTTTTCAGTCGAAGGTAAATATGGACTAAACCGATTTTACTAATGTTTGGAGAACTGAACATTTTTACTTAAGTGCAGTTTGCGTCATTAATCCATCCTAGCATATAATATGCAAACGGTGTTTAGTGCAAGACTATGTATGTATACATTATTATTAGTGCATTCTACAATAAGAATATATACATCGTTACACACTATTTGTTAGGTAAATATTTTTGGAAATAAATGTTTCGAATACATTTTGGAAGTCCTTCAATATTTTTGAAATAAATTTGGAAACGTATACATATTTATGAGGCTGACCGTACATTCTGCTTAGATTGCGAGATTTTCAAGTAGGTACTAGGTATATTTATTAAATGATAATGTTCCAAATCGTCGGTCCTACGCTGCGCTTCTCTACGTGGTCTACATTCATGGACTCTTCTGCCCCATCGGTTATCGGTCCTATAGTAGATATGACCTGGCCATTGGTACGCATGCTGATTATATGAGCTATGTACGTGACACGTTGTTTGGCGAACCTCCTTGATTCAGGTCTTATTCTACAAATAAACTGAGCATAGCTCTCTTCATAGCTCCCTGAGACATTGACCGTGGGGCTTACCGTCAGAGGTCACATTTCGGTATCGTGCTGGTACTGACAGGACGCACTGATTGAAGACTTTCGAATTTAAATATTGTATTGTATAGACGATGAGTCTTCTTATTGACGCATTTCTCAAATGCTATATAAAACCAAAGATTAAACCTTTATCATGTTTGTCTATAACTTTTTACTGAAGTTGGACTTGCCTTGTTAGGTGGTCTACCCGAAATATACATAATCGTTTACCGGCCCCAGAAGAACATGTTCATTGAAAATTATTTGTGTTTTGTCCAAGTTCATCGGCGCATCGTGATGTTGCGTTAAGACTGTTTAGCATCTATTTAAAATGTTCTAGATTCTGCCACAATGGCTATGTTATGTTATCTGCTACACGAAGATGCAGGTACACCGATGACTTCCAGGAATTTCATTGGTAATGACAAGTTGAGGAGAGCTGAACATCGTGTGTGGTGGCGACTGGCGAGCCTTGGGAGACACCAATATCCATCGATGGAGAGAAAGATGGTAAGATAATTGAAATTATTAGAAATTTTCTGAATGGGTTTAAGACTTCGCCGTTTTAGATTTTATTGCCAATAATTGTGTGATATGATTGTGAACATGTGAATGTTCTTGTTGGTTGTTTTCCCAGTACAAAGCCTGAGCGTTGTAAGCAATTGTGTTGTGATTTCATTTGATAACTTTTTAGGTCAAAGCCAATTCATCTAAATTTTACTTCTAAAGATTACTAAATTTGAAAAGTTAATTAAGTCTTACAAAATAGCACAGAAAAGGGTTACTTGTAAGAATGAGCTTACAATTTAAGCTTGGACCTTTATGATAACGTGTAATAAAAATTAGTTAGTTCATCCGACTATACAGAATATTTCAATGATCTATCACAAACAGCCTCTGTTACTACGAGTAGTGTCGTAAGCATTTTAAATTTAACATTCCTGTTTAGTCATCTACGAGTAAGCATATTGAAGTGATCGTGTTTGTGTAGATTGTTTTACTCCAATAGAGAATAGTATTTAAGTAATTAATTTAGACGAATTACTATAAAGACTAAAGAATTATTGCTGTTTGTAAATAAGCACATATTTACAGGTTTTGATTGTTGTACATGCACTATCTACTGTCTACCACGGCCATATCCCTTCTCGAGAACTTCAACCTCAAGTCATACACTTTAGAAAAGTTCCTCAAGCATGTCTTTAAGGTATTATTATTATTATTATAATGACAGGTATTGCACTTCTTCAACATTAGGTAGGTTTAAAAGGTTTGCAGTAACATAAACATAAACTTTTGTTTTTTAAAAAGGGTTTAAAGAAGTACCACATATTCCGATGAAATATGATTAAAGTATGTATATTAATGACCACTGATGAGATAAAAAAGATCTAGGTATGCAATTATTTTCTAAGTGGATATTCCTCTGTATATCCAAGTATCCCTCTGTATTAGACAAGCGAAGTAATTATTATGCTGTTGGTGGTTGAAATAGAAGAGGCGAATGTTTTGATTTTTGGGAGATTGAAGTCCAATATTAGTGGAGAAATGCGTGCCAGTAATTGATGACATGCCTATTTGAATATTAAATTTGGACCAACACAAGTTGTCCTATTACCGATAATGTATAAAAGTAGAATTTTCAGTTGCTACGTACTTATATGACAGATTTACTACTTAAGATAATTTTGTATTACTTGTTCAATACTAATTCCTCTTACTAAAATTTTATTTCAATTTATTGTTGAAAATTTTGAGGCAGATAAGTACCACGCGTAAGTATAAAAATGTTTCCTCTTTCGTTTAAAGCATGATTGGTATTCAAAAGGTATCGCTACATAATAAGATTGATAGTTGTACAAAAATAATGATGCACGGCTACATCATTGGTGATTTGGTAAGCGTGGTTGCGATGGTGCTCTAGAGGAAGGGCGCGCGGGCGCGGGGTCACCGGCCGCGACGCGGTCGGCGCGGGCGCGAGGAATTCCAGCTATGCGTATGAAATGAAAGTGGCCGCATCGTGAAAGCGCGCGCATCCATTGCAGTCGTCCATGGCGTCGTCGGAGTCTACCTCACTCACCATGAATAGACAAATCCAATGTTGTTGAACACAATGACACTATACTCCGTAGTAAACCGCATCCATTGGCACTTCACTTCACTGTGTCGGTCGCGCGATCTCGTGAGTAAAACAGCGCGGAGGCAGCCTTAAAACGTACGGAGTGTGCGACTGCGCAGGAACGACTGCTGAGTGAAGTGGGCGCGTGGGTCGGCACTGCAAAGGCACGCGCGGGGCGCGCCGCGACTTCGACTCTGTGGAATGCGGCAAGATAGTGGTGCACGGGTACCGGCCGGGGCCCGCTGTAGGCTGGAGCCGCCTCCGTAGGTACGCGATTCGGGCGGCGCGGCGCGTCGTCGCGCGGACGGAATGCGCGCGGTCAACCTCTGTCCATTAAAATAAATACAACTTCCAAACGCTGCGAGGCCCCGATGACCTGACTATGAACACCTTTTTAATCTTTAGTTTGACTTACAGTTATTTGACTTAGAACAATCATTCTTAATGTGACACGATTTCCTTAGTTTCTATCCATTCATGGTTAGATATTTTCTAGCAATTACAAATTGCAGAGAATGCTAACATTTGAAAATTATATTATTTTATAAAAAAATGTCAAGACCCATTAGATACTGCTGATTTATAGTTTTATTATACGATCAGTAAGTAGGCAGGCACATATTAGATTTCTGCCCAACAAAATCCAAAAGCATGAATATGTAGGGCCATAACGACATAATTCGCACTTACTGGTTGAATTAAGTGGGATGGGAAGGGTCAAGGGCGTCGCCAAGGGGGGCAGGGGAGGTCAGTTGCCTCCCTCTAGAGATTCGAAAAAAAATGTATTTGTACCTACAATTCATACCCCCCCCCATGGCCCATTGGCTGGCGACGCCCTTGGGAAGGGTAAAAGGGAAACGAGCTTTGGAAACCCTCACTCACTCTCAAACACGTTGGTACAAATTTCATGGCAGTCGAGTCTTCTCCGATAGTGGTCCGATAGTCCGATAGACCGCAGATCCAATCTGCGGTGGGTGTAGAATCGTAGTCCCTCGTTTCTTGAGATACCTTGAGCATACGGAAAGGTAGACAAAAATCCCAAGTAAATGTTTATCGATTGTTAAAAGACGGATGTCACTATTGTTGCAAGCCAAATATAATTATGGAGACAAGCAAGATTACCAAGTCCATATAAAGCAAGCACTACAGTAAAATGTTGTCTATATAACTAGCGACTCGCCCTTGCTTCGCTACGGTTTATAAGATTTTTTTTTAACCCTAGGATGGTAACAGGGGTGTCTCAACACCCCAGACGAACATCACGCGCCGATATTGCGACAGTGATTTGTTGTCTCGCTCTAATATTTCACGTATTCTCTAGTCTTTTCGAGTGTAATCAGTAGCCGTTGCGCATTGGCAGTGGAAGAACACCATTACAGAGTTACAGGTACGTGTGGGGTGTTGCGTCACCCCTGTTACTATTTACGTGTGTATTTTTGTTAGCTATGCCAAACGAGTTATTGCTTTTTTCAGCTTTCAATGGTTTTTCTTAATGATGAAGAGATTGAACGTTATTTGAATGATATTGCTGAAGATAATGAAGGTGAAATTAATGTGCTGGAAGATGAGGGGGCTTCAGAATGTGATGATAACATTTCCATGTATGTCAGAGGTCGATTTTATTTCTGGCTCTGATGAAGATGACGTACCACTGTATTGGGACTTTACGTAAAAATAAACCAAACAAGAACAAATCAGCTTTGTCTTCTCAATTTGCATTTGACTGTGAGAAAACGTTGGTCTCATTTACTCCAAAGAATAAACAACAATATAACTGACTTGTTAGTCAGTTATATTGTTGTCAACTATGCACAATAAATTAGAAATAAATCTATCAACAAGCAAACCTGTCATAATTGACGACTACAATGCGATAAAGGGAGGCGTCGACACTTTTGATAAAATTATGCACAACTACTCGATTGCTAGAGGCACAGGACCATGGCCTCTCAGGTTCTTCTTTGGAATGCTAGATCAAGCAGGTATCAATGCAATGATACTGTACCTAGAGACCAAGCACCCCAACACACCAGCCAATAAATTCAGAGGTAACTTCCTGAAAAAATTGGCGCTGCAGTTGGCTGAACCACATATGAATCGTCGTTTACTATCAAATTTACCTCGTGAAATATCAAGTAATATACGTGCGATTCTAAATATAACCGAAGAGGTTGTTGTAGGCGAACCACCAGCCAAATTGCAGAAGCAAGCTAGGTGTGGCTCATGCCTAATAAAAAATGATAAAAACTCATGTTTTTTTGCACAAAATGTAAAAGGCCCGCTTGCCCTGAACATTGCAAGGAAATTTGTTTAGATTGTGTCTAAGACACTAAATTTTTATTTTGTTATGCTAACTGTGTTTAAATACTGATTGATCTAAAGAAGAAAGTCCCTTTTGTTTGTTTAATTAATAATAAAAATATTTTTCATATAAATTGTGGTTTATTTTATAAATCATTAAATGGGGTGACCTGTCACCCCTGTTACCATTTACGTTGCACTAAAATGTATTACCATCCTAGGGTTAATTTCAAAATAAAATATAGCATATAGTAGACACGGATAATTAGCTTCCTATTTGTGAAGGAATTTTTGAAATCGGTATAGTAGTTCCAGAGATTACCCCCAACATACCCACAAACAGACACATCACTTTACCTCTTCATTGTATTAGTATAAATGATAATGTCGAAGAGCCTTTACCTACTTAGTGTGTAATTTGCTCATGAAACAGTCACTGAGAAACATTTTTCTTTAATTTAATGTAAAAAAGAATTACAATAACTTTTTTTTATCGTATTCACATTGTACCGTATGTCTCGATTGGTATGATGTCGACGTGAATTATTTACCTAGTTCATCGACCAATCCCGATTTCTTGCGACTAATTTCAAAATGATCAGGCTCTGCTTCAGTCAACAGAACTGGATAACTGAACTACCTAATGGGAATAAAGGGCCAAAATAAGTATCCTCCGGCTGGGCCACCAATACAGAGTGTAACTTGTATAACTTTTATACGGCAAACCCTGTATTCTGTGAGGGCAAGTCATGACGTAAGGCGAAGTGCTTTTCGATGAAGTGACGTGCAAAAACTGTGCCTACTGAGTGCCAGTACACGTACTATGCTCCATTTACGCTCCATTTACGAGCAATAAATAAAAAAAATTAACCTTCGTAAAAGCAGGAAGGAGATCGGAAGACAAGTTGTAAACTTCATATTGCACAAATTAGATGTGTTCTTATTCTACTCGTATAATTTGGGATCAAACATAGCTCTTATAAGACATGAGCTAGTAATAATATTTTTAATCAAATTAAATGAGTAGCAGAAAATACTGAATATGCAGCACATCGCTGGCGGTAAATTTAAAGGCAAGTAAGGTTTAGGTTCTCTGATTGAAACAACATTTTAAAGAATTAAAGGTTCTCACCCATTTAAGAACATTTACTCACCTCAGTGTACATTTGAGAAATCGCAGTACCTATTTGTAAAAAACAATCCAATTTTATTTCCAAATTATTTTAAGAATGAAAGACTTATGAACAGGTTATGCGCACCAACTTGAACTATGTTATAAAATAATATATTCTCTGTGGCACCAAAAATCTTCAACAAACTATCTAAAGTAATGTTCCCAGTATATTTGCGAGCTAGATTTATGTTCTCTGATTTAAACAATATACCTTAGATAAAGTGTATATGATCTATAAGCTATATGGTCTAATTCTGTTTTTTTGCGACTAATTATCGACTTTACCCATCTGGTCAGAATTCAAATCCATCATTAGGTAATACTACGAATATACATTATCCCATAAAAAAAAATGTTCATTTTATCTGAAAAGTCAATTTACAACGACTTTTCTGTTTACATAAAAAAAAATCGAGATTTTCTTCGGAATGACTAAATTCTTCTAGCCCTAACCTTTCAAGAGTCACCGCACATTTATGGTTTAGGGCACATATGGGCAACTTAAGTGCAAAAACTGTGCCTACTGAGTGCCAGTACACGTACTATGCTCCATTTACGCTCCATTTACGAGCAATAAATAAAAAAAATTAACCTTCGTAAAAGCAGGAAGGAGATCGGAAGACAAGTTGTAAACTTCATATTGCACAAATTAGATGTGTTCTTATTCTACTCGTATAATTTGGGATCAAACATAGCTCTTATAAGACATGAGCTAGTAATAATATTTTTAATCAAATTAAATGAGTAGCAGAAAATACTGAATATGCAGCACATCGCTGGCGGTAAATTTAAAGGCAAGTAAGGTTTAGGTTCTCTGATTGAAACAACATTTTAAAGAATTAAAGGTTCTCACCCATTTAAGAACATTTACTCACCTCAGTGTACATTTGAGAAATCGCAGTACCTATTTGTAAAAAACAATCCAATTTTATTTCCAAATTATTTTAAGAATGAAAGACTTATGAACAGGTTATGCGCACCAACTTGAACTATGTTATAAAATAATATATTCTCTGTGGCACCAAAAATCTTCAACAAACTATCTAAAGTAATGTTCCCAGTATATTTGCGAGCTAGATTTATGTTCTCTGATTTAAACAATATACCTTAGATAAAGTGTATATGATCTATAAGCTATATGGTCTAATTCTGTTTTTTTGCGACTAATTATCGACTTTACCCATCTGGTCAGAATTCAAATCCATCATTAGGTAATACTACGAATATACATTATCCCATAAAAAAAAATGTTCATTTTATCTGAAAAGTCAATTTACAACGACTTTTCTGTTTACATAAAAAAAAATCGAGATTTTCTTCGGAATGACTAAATTCTTCTAGCCCTAACCTTTCAAGAGTCACCGCACATTTATGGTTTAGGGCACATATGGGCAACAACCAGCCCGCGGGCCGGATCCGGCCCGCTGTAAGATATGATCCGGCCCGCGAGACATTTTGAAAAAACCCAATTAAAAAAATATTACATTAGGTACTTATACTCACGGGAGTGACAGTGAGGCGGCAAACATCAAATCCTTTGATGTTTGCCGCCTCACTCTTTGATAATCGCCGCCACTCGGCTTTCTCGATCAAATTCTTTGAGGTTTGCCGCCTCACGGGCGACACATCAAAAGATTTATTGCTTCTCAATTATTCTAAACTAGTTTATTCCAGATTATTCCTTCATTTTGCCTATATAAGCGGGTGGATGGCCCGAACGTTAGTTCAGTTCTATTTGAGCTACCGAGGTGATAACTTGGACAAGCGATATCCTAGCGAACTGCTCGAGCCGTCAACTTGCTTTGTGACTTTGTGTGCATCTTGAGTGGTTACTAACTATAGTTTGTTATTAAGTTTATTGAACGAAAAGTAAACAAAAATGATGTCTGGTGGAAAGAAACGAAAAGTAGATACAGAGGGTCGCCAGTTTCAAGAAAAATGGACTGAAGAATTCTTTTTTATCTTGCACAATAGTAAGCCTATTTGTTTGCTGTGTAATGAATCCATTTCAGTAATTAAAGAATTCAATATAAAGAGGCATTACTCAACTAACTAAGCATGCTACGCTGCACTCACTGACAGGACAATTAAGAACAGACAAAATCCAGAAGCTTACCGCAAATTTGGAAAAACAGCAACAAATGTTTCATAAACAAAGAACACAACTTGATAATGTTGTGAAAGCTAGTTTTATAGTTAGCTCAAAATTGGCAAAGGCATTAAAACCATTTGCCGAAGGAGAATTTATCAAGGAGTGTATGTTAGAAGTTTGCGGTATTTTGTGTCCTGAAAAGAAAAACGAATTTGAAAAAAATAGTTTGTCAAGACGAACTGTTGTTCGACGTATAGAAATGATGGCTAATGATATAAAAACAACATTGACTGACCGTATGGCTGGTTTTGAATCATTTTCCATAGCATTAGACGAGAGCACCGATTTGTCTGACACAGCTCAACTGGCTATATTTATTCGAGGTGTTGATAAGGAGTTCACTGTTAATGAGGAATTGCTTGCTTTACAGCCGCTAAAAGGAACCACTACAGGAGAGGATATTTTTATTGAAGTTCAAAAGGTATTCACAAGTTTTGACTTGCCATGGTCAAAATTAATTGGAGTATGCACTGAGTAAGCCGACCTTCTATGGTCGGCTTACGTAAAGGTTTCATCGGAATTTTGAATGAAAAAGCAACAGAATTAAATGTGCAAAAAGATGATTTGATAGTCCTTCATTGCATTATCCACCAACAGAACTTGTGTTCTAAGTCCATTCGACTGCATGTTATGAATGTGGTAGTAAAAATCAACTTTATTCGATCCCGAGGGCTTAACCATCGTCAGTTCAAGGCGTTTTTGGATGAAATATCAGCTGAATATAACGACGTAACATATTATTGTGAAGTCAGATGGCTGAGCAAAAGAAAAATGTTGAAACGGTTTTACGAGCTTAGAAATGAGATAGCAGACTTTATGAAAATAAAAGATAAACCACTATCTGAATTAAGTGACCCAAAATGGATATGTGACTTAGCATTTCTGGTCGATCTTACAGGCTATTTGAATGATTTAAATTTGAAACTTCAAAAACAAGGACAGTTAGTAAATGATTTGTACAGCCATTTGAAAGCGTTTCAGATCAAACTACGCTTGTGGGAGTCACAGATGCCATTTCAACACGCTCTCTGCGTATGAAAATATTGCTTATGCTCAATATGCTAAAGAACTCAAGTTACTGTCGGAACAATTTTCGAACAGATTTAGCGACTTCAAAAACATGGAAGACTGTTTCAGTTTATTTGCTACTCCTACAAAATATAATGTACAAAATGCTCCAATACACTTACAAATGGAGTTGATCGAGATTCAAGAAAACTCACTCCTAAAATCCAAATTTGAAGACGTAGTTGTGCGATTTCTACAAAAAATACCTAGAAAAAGACAATTTTCCGCAGCTTAGAAAATTCGCAAGAAGATTGATTTGTGCGTTTGGCAGTACTTATAAATGCGAACAGTTCTTTTCATTGATGAAAGTTAATAAATCAACACATCGTACAAGACTGACTGACGATAATTTGGAAAATTCTTTACGTCTTTGTATCAGTGGAATTAATCCAAATATCGATGGATTAGTTTCCCAAATTCAAGCTCAAGTGTCTCATTGATTTCGGTGTATTTAACTTTCGTAGTTTGTAACAATTGCAAATTTACCGATTTAATTATAATGTACCATTTTTTTAAATTTCATTTTGTTATTTTAATAAATTGTACTATAATAACATTGTCGTATTATTTCATGTCTAATATCTATCGCAAAAAATATTATCACTACTTTAAAATTTGCACGTAACGTATTTGCACGCTAAAGTTTGGCCCTCAACATGTCAAAGGTTGCCCATACCTGGTTTAGGGCGAGCCCAGAAGCCGCTCAGCCAGGAACAAAAAGTGTTTGCTTCATCAAATCATCACTTATCAAAATCACATTACCTAAACATCGACCTCTGTTTATAACTTATAAAATTCTGAATTGAGCCTCAGTTACTTTGAAATCTTGGTAGTTTTTTACAGTTTTTTTTCCACAGAAATGTAAAGGCATTAGATAGATATTTGTGCAAAGAGCGATAATCCTACGTTTTCGAACGCCACCAAAGTACTGTCAAGCACAGCTGTCATGCTGTCAAGCCGATTGAAACGTATTTTCAAGTCAAAAATTACATACCTATTTCACCATCACTGTTTTCTTTTACATTATCCTTTTGTATTGTGAACTGAATAATTTGTTGTGTAATTTGTCCAGTATTAGTGCATTGATATTTGCTGTATGTAATTACTATGCTCATTTCTAAAACTACAATTTCATTACTATGCGTCTTATTATTACTGTCAATATTTATGGCAAATTTGCTAAATATTATTGCAACCGATCACAATTTCTACAATGACAATAAAAATGAGGGGGCAAATCACACTATATATCTTGGTAAAAAATATGGCCAAATCACGGATTCACCACGGAACTTAATTTGGTTTCTACAAGTGAGTATTTTTTGCTCAAAATCGTATCTACGTTAAACAAAGAAAACATTGTACATTGATTGAAATCTATGGTTCCATTATTTTTATAGAAAAACATTATACGAATAGGTAGGTATACACATGCTTAATTGAAACAACAATGTCCTTTAAATTGAAATTATAAATAAGTCCTCTTTCTTGTTTGGGTAAAATCACAAACTATCAGTTTTGATCAAATCTTTTCCAATGAGAATTTGAAATCCAATTTGAGATTCCAATTCTTGAACTCTGGAAAAACAGGTTTCAATTGCGATATTGCAGATTCTAACAAAGGAATAGTATTGTTTTAACTATTGCATAAGTTCACAAAATTTTCAGATATCGGATATACATATTAGTATATTCCGAGATCCAGGCAGGATATCACAATTTCAACAATTTTGTGATAGTACCGTGAAAAAAATGAAACCACCCCTTGTTCTTGCAACAGGAGACCTTACAGATGCTAAGGCTAAGGATAACATGGGGAGTTCTCAAGTTAAAACTGAGTGGGTGTATTATCACAATATAATAAAAGAGTCAGGAATCACTGATGAAATGGTATGGTTAGACATAAGAGGAAATCATGGTAAATATTTACATATACTGCAATGTACAACTAAAAGTTACTGGTTTAAATTTTACTGGAATGTCACTTATTATAATTAAATTATTTTTACAGATAATTTCAACATTAAAACATTTAATGCACAAGAAAATTACTATAGAAATTTTTCAGTACAGGGTTCTACTCATGAAAAATCTTATGTACATTTCATGGAAAAGAATGGTGTTAATGTTGCCTTTATAGGCATTGATGCTTGCCCGGATCCCGGGTTACGGAGACCATTTAACTTCATTGGAATTTTAGATAGCCAAGAACAAAATTGTTTAAAAAAATTAAGAGCACAATCAGATACCAAAGCTGATCATATTGTTTGGTTTGGCCATTACCCTACATCATGTATACTTTCTATACAAGAAGATTCACAAAAGCTAGATGTCCGTGAACTTATGGGCAGTAGTCCCAGCACACAAGTGTATATGTGTGGTCACTTGCATTCAATGGGTGGTCTAGCACCGAAGATGTATACAAAGCAAAAGAGAGGCTACTTAGAGCTTGAGTTAAGTGACTGGAAAGACAACAGAATGTTTCGATTAGCGGCCATTGATCACGGCATGTTTTCATTTGTAGATCAAAAACATAATACTTGGCCTCTTGTATTAGTAACTAATCCAAAGCATGCCCAATATGCCATGACTGGCCGTGAACCACTGCATTTGATACCTCATTCCACCCATATCAGGATACTAGCATTTAGTGATGTTAATATTGACACAGTAAAACTTTCTTTTGACAAAATAAGTTGGATGTCATGCAGGAATGTGGAAGGACCACTGTATGTGTGTCCATGGTTGCCACACTTATTTTCCCGCAATATAAATTATCTTTATGTAATAGCTATTGATGAATTGGGGAAAGAAGTTATTGTCGAACATCCTTTTTCACTGGATGGTAGCATACTTCATTTTAAAATCTTTCCGAGATTTCTGCTAATGTTGAATGCAGGTATAGTGGTAAGTGTACTTGTTGCCTGAATTTATATTACAGTTAGATATTTCTAATGTTTTATAAATATTACTTAATTGTTCTATGCAGTTCCAGGCTGTATTTGGAACACTGCTCTTGCTGAATGTGATACCACTAGTCATTTTGAGGCTTCAGAAGAGACCACCTAAATGTAGAAGAAGATATGGCTATTATGTTCTGAAATTGATTTGGCTGCTGAGTAAAATTGATAGAGTGTTCTATCCATTGGTTTTATATACACTTTATATACCCATTGGACCGTGGGCCGTTGGCGAACTGATAAGCGGCTATGTAGGAACTATATTTGCATGGGGTATATTAGTAAAAGGGGTATTTTTACCTGAACCATTTACATATATGTATGGTAGTGTGCAACTGATGTTTGTACAGATTCCATTGGTGTTTGTGCTGGCTCACTGTTTGGACACCAGAATGTTTAATAACCATGTTAGAGGGATAAGAAGATTGATAAGGAATTTGCCTTTTATATTCTTGCTGTCAATGCAGATGTTATTGGCTTATTTCTTTTTGTTGGAGTATGGCATGATGGCATTTCTGTTTGGTCCGTTAAGAACATGGAGCATTGGTTTAAGTGCCATATTGTGGTACAAGACACTGACACTATCTCCTGAATATTGCAGGTGATATTTTGTTTATATTTTCTACTTATAATTAATAATTAGCTTATTTAAAATATCCTGTTTATAAAATGCGTTAATCAATTTTCGAAATTTTAATGAAATTAGTAATGTCTCATAAAGAGCACACAATACTTATAATGTATGAGAAACGATGCACATTTCAAAACATTATAAATTTGCACTACAATTGTTTTTGTTTCAGAAAACTGTCAAAGTTGAATGATTTACCTTCATAGTGCCACCACACGGGCTATATAAACATTTGAAACATATAACGTAGGTAACATAGTTATATGAAATTATGAATATATATATAAAGGGTGTCTCAACAAGAACTTTAATTTTGAATAAATGGGAAAACCATATTTGAATGAATTTCATAGGAATTTTATTTACATAAAAAGACTGACCATCGTGACTTCGTTGGCAGGATCTTTCAACGAAATTTCGTAATACTTTTTCGAGTACGGATTGCAGGATTTCGTTAATTTGACGTTCAATTTTGTCTGAGTTTTTCAATCGTCTCAGGGTGGTTTATAGATCTAAAAAAACCCACAGAAACAGATCTAAGCCAGTTAAATTACAAATTCTTGGCAGCCAGAATTGGTCTCCAAAATGAGAGATGACACAACCTGGGAACTTGGTTTGCAACAATGTCATTTTTTCGCGTGCAGTGTCACAGGCACCATCCTGGTGAAATCACATGTCAGTTATGTCCATTTCATCAAATTTTCGCCAAAAAACGTTTGTCAACATGGCACACAAAACGGACACTTTTTGGCGTGCATCGGAAGCTCTGGATTGGATCGGAGGATTTTCTGATCCCCAGATTTCTGATGCAAATTAAGGTGTTGAGGTGCCGTTGAGGTGGAAGTGAGCCTCACCATTAAACATGATTTTGTTCTGAAATGGATCGTAACTTGCAGATGTTCCAAAGTCCAGTTGGTAAAGTTCCTACGCTGGCTTCAGTTTTTGAGTAAGATCTTGTAAGCACGATGGTGCAAATCTTTAGTTAAAATTCTTTGTACAGTGCTGCGATGGAGGTCTAATTCTTGGGATTGATGCCGCTTGGAAGTGTTAGGTTGTTTTGCGACACTGACACACAGCCGCGATGTTTTCAGGTGTTTTTTTGGGCGATGACATGTAAGGTTTCTCTCATCTTTCAATGAAAACGTCCGCTAACTTTCGCACTAAATTTCCAATAGCGGGCCGCGACAGTCGATTATGCACACCAAACTGACACGTAACTTGTGAATTGTTACTTTAAAATTTTCTCCATTTTTCTAATGCGCTTTCCCTATTAATAAACGTTTCAATTAACAAAGTACCAAATATGGCTGACAGAACAATTGACAAACGAAAATGGCGCGCGATTCGAATTTCAATGTTGAGATACCCTTTATAGTAGTTTAAGTTATCTCTCCAAAACTACGCGTAAGTTCTTCCTCTTTTAAAAATATTTTATCAAAAGGAGTTTTAAGGTGGGCCTGTAACTAGTAGTCGGGCCAGGAGAGGGCGAATAGGTTTTAGCTTCACATCTGAAATGCTTCCGGATTATAAGAAGTCGTGTATATCTCATGTACGGTTCTGACGATGTTAGAACTCCAAACCTGGAAACTCTTCGCAATCCTTTTGTTTAGTGCTAGTTTAGTGCTTGTTTAGTGTTTGTTTAGTGTTTAGTGCAAACTATTAACCGTAGGCTGTGGAAAGGAACTGCCTCGAGAGGTCTTCCTCTTATGCTACAACATGGGGTTCTTCAAGAAAGCTGTGAATAGGAAAAAGGCCGACAGTGCGGGTGCATACCCCCTGGTGTTGCAGGTGCCCATGGACGGCGTTTGCCACTTACCATTATGTAGGCTGGTTGCCCGTCTACTTCTATTAATATAAAAAAAAAAAACATATTTTTAACACTATAAAACGACTATGTTCTCTCTGCCTATATTTAATACCCTTGTTCCCTCTGATAATAATCTGCACTTGTGATTATTATGGAAAATATCGTCACTTTTTTTTCCACTGGCGTCGACGGGCACAATAGACATTTTACAAATACTAATTTTCCACAGACTTCGTTGGGGACAATGGAAATTATTTATGGACACTCTTTTCACTGATGTTGGTTTGAAGAATGGAGGTTATAGACATTTTACCACTGATGTCGGTAGGGACAATGGCAATTATAGATAAGTGTTTTTTCACTGATAAAAATTATAGACACTATTTTTTTTGCAATGATGTCTGTGGGGACAATGGAAATTATAGATACAATTTTTTTTCCAATGATTTTTACTGATGTCCGTGGGGACAATGATACTTTGTCCACTGATTTCGGTAGGTACAACGGGTATAGTAGACACTTGTCCACTGATGTCGGCGGGGATATGACCTAGTTTTACGGGTCTGCCTGGAGTTACTGTTAAAGAAGATGAGTTTTGTGTATTTCCTTAGAGACAATATTGTCATTACCATAACCTCACTGATCAATAGTCACTAGTAAGAGTAAGAGTTCCGTGTCTGTAGCATATAGATATGTAGAATATGATTAATAGATACTACAGTAGAAACCTACTGCGTATTTATTAATTCATCAAGCTATGTGACCTTTTGTTGTTTTATTTTGCATTAGTGGCCTTATTGGAGCAAGAATGGCTTGAATGGAAGTCAGTAATTTTAACACTTTTCAAGGAATACCAGTTAGCACTCCGGAACATGATTGGTTATACTTACACATTGTCTGTAGTTGTGTGAATTAAAAAGTGTGTTGCCTAGTTGTGCTAGGCCAAAGAGCCTGTCAGTATTCTGTTGCACCAAAGATTAAGACAAAACTAATCACATTCCTTTTCGATTGTTTATTATTTTTAAATTAACGTTGTATAATGTATCGAAACATCGTAAAACACCAGTACAAAATAAAACTATAAAAATATTCGACTGAATTATTAAAAGAATATCGTATTCCTATTTACTTAGTTCACTTAGCAATACAGGCATCAGAATAAACTAAAATAGTTAAAACTTTTACAATAAATAACTTTAGTCAGTATCTGGAATTATCGTAACTTTAAAACAATCAAAAGTAACTAATAGGCTTTATTAGGCGTCGTAAATGCTTTATAATATGTTTTTTTAAGACTTTAATAGTTTAGTAATACGATAACGACAATAGTAATTTACCATACGTATATCAGAATGAGCAAATTATTACTCTACTTTAGTATACTCTACACATGAGCATTTTATGTTTTGTGCTAGCTATTCCTCTAGATTTAAACTTGCAAAACAATTGAATGGCTGTGAAAAGCATGGTGTGGTCAGTAGTGAATCAATAAGAGATGATTATTATATTAACTGCATGTAAGTCGTAGTATTTGTATTTATTTTGGTCACGGCTCAGAATGTGGGTACATGTTTGTATGTAGGTACGTAGATACGAGTCCAAGTTCGACTACTCAAATTGTAACGCTGACGTCACAGTCATTAAATGTTATTGAATTGATATTTACTCTATTTGTTATTTATTACGGCTTCAAATCAGTGGAGGCGTTAGTGTGGCAAATATACTAACATTTATAAGGTCCTACAAAAACAGTATATAATATTTAATGTAATATGTCAATCAGTACATTAAAAATATTAAAATGTAAGTAAAAATTAACACGTATTTCATGTTTTTTATTACATTAAAAGAAATAATTGTTGATTAATTTAAATTGATTATTTCTTAAAATAAACAATTATGTATATTTCTTACGAAACTGACCACGTGATCAAATGGGAACAACCCCTGAATATGTGTGACTATTAGTACAGGACTATCTGTATTCATGTGAAAGTAATAACCAAGTGATTTTGTATGCTCAAATGTCATTTTACAAAAAGATTTAAAATAATAACACTAACCTTTTTATGACCTACAACAACATCTATCCTTTCCTTTTCAAAAATGTATGGAGAGAAAAGTCAACAATTGACTAAACTTTAAATTTACATTACTGGGTAAATCCGATCTCAGTTGTATTACTATTAGCACAATATGTTGATTTTTTAATAGTTTTATAATAATTTGTACATTGTTGTTATCAAGGATAACGAAAAATTGAAAAAAATCTGTCTGATAAAAACTTTTTAAAACACGTTTTATTAGTTGTTCCTTTATTTATACAGCTTACTTTTGTACATACAATTTTTACCTTAGTAAAGCAATAAAAAACATGTAAAAAAGAAATATGTCACATCGCAATTTATGGTTCTATAGTCTTGTAGATTTTTGACTAAACCTTTAAACAAAATTGTAAAATTCGTCCTAAATACATATCTTCTAGTTTCTAAATAACAACACCTATGTAACTTCCAACAGGAACATACTTTTTCCAAGTCAATGAAATTATCTCTAAATCACATTTTAAATATAAACATTGTATTGCAATCTTATTTTAAGAATTCTTAGCACCCACATACCTGATATATTTATACATACTCTTATTTCGATAGATATTTCATGTAGATTTTGGAAACATCAATAATTCTTATCGACAATCCCTTTTCCCTGATAATGTCACATATTATTATTTGATCAGGAATTCACTATTTGATTTTTGTTTATTGGGAATAACGAACAATTTAATGTTGACTGGCAAAGTAGGGTGGGACATTAGTCGCAATTAAAGAGTATGAACACTATTTACGAGTAGGGTATTTATTTATGTATACTTAATCTCCAACAGAGTCGTCCAATAGAAATTGGAGAAATGGCAGTGTTTGTTTTATTGTAATGTTCAATTATTACAGGTCAACATAATTATATATTTGTTATTGATTGCAGTAGGTACCTAACTTAGTGTTGATAAAATACATGTTTCTGGTGTTACTTTTAAATTAACTATTTGTCACATAATATGTTGCTGAATGAATTATAAATGTTGTTGTATGTTTTATGTGCAGGTACGTATATGTATGTTCCTTTAATATTTGTACGTACACACGTACTTTGTACGTACACATGTTTTATGTTCCTTTAATATTTGTGTATTCTTGAAGTCTTAAATCTAGTCTAGATAGTATTTCCGTTCTTTCTAGTAGTCCGTAATCGTCATTCAGATGTTTATATGTTTAGATAGTCTTATTTCGATGTTAGTACGTTGTGTCATTTTATATAATTCTAATAATAACGCGACATAAAGGGACCTTGTTGTTGTTGCTGGTTTCCCAAATATAAACGCAATAGTTAAATTTTAAATATAATATTTTTTTATTGTTTTATCCTAAAAATCTTAACCAAACAAAGTCCATGCCACCAATAAGGTCCCTTTGCTGAGATAATATCACGTATTTAGGTAGCTACTTATTTTGTAATCGGCGATTACAAAATAGCGATCGGCACACCCCCAAAAAGTAGCTTAGAAACTGCAAATTGTGACCACGTATATGACGCATAGTATGGGAAATTTTCAAAAACTCGCTATCCACGCAAAAAAGGGTATAGAAAGTTCGGACAGGTCTTGTTTTCTTCAAAATAGTTTGTAGACTTTCTAGTTAAAATTTCAAAAAAAAATATGTGTAATTGCCGGAGCAATAAATTTTATTATTCGCATTTTCCAATTGGGCGCTATTTAGTTTTTTGTTCCCTAATTATTATTTTTTATTTTAGATTCGTATTCCGCGACCTTGAAAGCATAAGAAAAATCGAAAACTAAAGATTAGAACGATCGTGGTTCCTCACGGATTTATTTTAGGGGTGGTACCCCTAAAATAAATAATGGCAAACATTGTATACAAATATTTTCGCCTCAAAGGTATAGGTAATAATAACTCCCTATTTTAATGGACATGCAGTCTTTATTTAGGTTAGAGTTGTATTCAGTAAAGTAGGTAATTCATTTAGTAATTATTCTGAAATTATATTGTTTTTATATTCAGTGTAAGAGCAGAATGCTTTAAATATGTGCAGGATGTAATTATATCATTCTTTTATATACGTGGGGAACATACGCGGGGTACTCAGAAAGTTTTGCGAAAAAGAAAAAAATGTTCTACGGGTTAATTTTTTTCGAAGTACTATCACCGTGCATCTATACACAGTTTCAGGAGTCTGAACCAATTTTGAAAACATTTTTTCCACTTTTTCTCAGGTACCTCTTTCACAGTCTCTTCGAACGTTGCCAGCGCGTCTACCGGCTGGCTACGAAAACTAATTTCCTTTTAGTTGGGATTTAATTTTGAGAAATAAAGAAAGTCACAAGGTGCCAAGTTGGGACTGTAAGGAGGATGACCTAAAATTTTAACCCTGATACTGTCCAAAAGTCCCTTGTTTTAAGCGCTGAGTGAGCGGGCGCGACAACACTATCGTGGTGCAGCAGCGGTCCGCGGAGACCTGTGTTTGGACAGTTGTTACTACGTAGGTACCATTCTGCGTTAATGCTGCTTTGGTTTCGTAAAGGTATAGATATCAGGTAGTCAGTTAATGTGAAAAAACTTGTGATTAAAAATTTTCTAACGCTTCTTGCTCATAGCTTTGGTAGGCGTTGGCTCACTTTAAAACAACCAAACAGTAGATTGACGCTTAGTTTCTGAATCATGCTGTAAGGATCTGAGATGCGTCACCTATGATCATGTCGTAAATGCGCCGAGACGACTGTTTTAAACTTTGGTATCATATCACGGCACTATTCGTCACGAACTTGTTTTTGACCCTCGGTGAGTCGTCTGGCACCCAGCGCGATATTATCCTCCTGACTTGTGCCTATACAATAATTTCATACACTCTCCCCGATTCTATCTACAATCTCTCCTGAATCTCGTATATAATTCGCCGGTTTTCACAATAAAATTTTTCACTACCAACGCGTTTTCTACCGTAATAGCTTCATTCTTGTTTCTTCGTCAGCCAAACATAGTAGACTCCGTTTAAATTAATTGTTTCAACGGTGCACAGTTGCCTTAGTAAGGCACTTGTCTGCAAACGCTATTTGAACTAGTATATTAAAAGAATCTTAAAATGTAAAAGTCGTACAATATCGTAGCGCAGAAATGTTCCCTTCGAAATTTTTAATGAGACGATATTTTGATTCAGCTTAAAAAAATGGAGGATAATTTGAATTTGGTCATATTTATATTTTGTATGTCAAAGTTTTAATTGACATCAAAACCAGCCAGTGTTTCATAGATAAAAACTCTGTCGTAAAACTTTCTGAGTAGATAATTTTAACCTGCCTCTGAATATCTTATAGGAAAGCACACAGGCTAATAGTTATATTATTGTATTTTACATACTAACCTTTGACTTTAATTATTATTATCTTTGTTTTCAATCATTCGCAATTAACTGTTTCATAAGAATTGTTAGAATAAGCAAGTGAATCTGCAATTGAAAACTTGTGACTGATAGATCCAGATTATTTAATAATCACAGTTATTTTATTTATATTAAGTCGCAAAATCCTAACCTTGAATATAACATGTGAAGTGTTTTTATATGTGAGTTTCGAAAGTACTATTACAATGTATGGTAGTCTCACAAATGAAATATGGCAAAAGAAAAGACGAATTTAAAAAAAAAAATCTTGGTTTGTTAATAATTGTTAATTCATAGGACAAAATCAATTTCATACTTTATATTTTTTCTTCTAAAATTAGAATGAAACTGAAACCGATAAATGCAGAAAGATCTTAAATCAACTTTTTACAGCGCCTTTGAATTCAATTTTTATTTTCCAAACCTGCTTATAACTAATGCAGTTTCTGTTAATTACTAGGTGATCCGTGCATTTGCCAACAAGAAACAATAAGTAAAGGTGTTTATGGTGCACTATAAACTAAAATATTTTTTCTTTTCATAAATGGCAATAACGCAATTAGAACATTGTGCCAGTTTCTTTTCTTAATTAACAATTGTAAAGTAAAATTATCCCGTCAATGTCCAGTGCCGTTAAAGTAAGTTAGGAACACTCAGTACTTAAAGTTATAGTAGGTTTACAGAGGACAGAAGAGGACTCCTTAGAAGCACACGAAAAACGCAGTCCTATGCTTTAATTTGATTATCACAAATATTACGCACAAAAACACTGAAGTTTAATAAGCTATCATTATTAAACTACGTACACACATTATTTTATAATAATCTTACAAAAACTTAATTACCCTTTTCAAGTTCCCGGCAAAAAGTCCATTCAAATCATATTGAGACAACCGACTTATTTGATAAATGTTGACATGTAACGAATTACGAATATACCTACCTACCGTTGTGCCATATTTCGTTTGCCAGTAGATGTTATTATTTGCTAATATCGTTATATTGAGTAAATATTTTTCTCATTTAGGAATAGTATTATTGCTCTGTTTACGTTAAACATTGATCGACCAAAATACATGGATAATTCCTTGTCGCAAAACTGTGTACCTACATAAGTGATATAAATGAAATGTTACTGTCACGATAAGCGAGTACCTAGTAATAATTACGTTTTTAAGTCTGCTTTATTTAAAATCAATTACGCAAACATTTCATCATAATATTATTTCGAATTATGTAAAAAAGTTTTGTTTTTAAATTAATTCTAAATTTATATCTTTTTATATTGCGCCGTTATGTCAAAAATATTGTAATTATTGTAAAAAGGTAAACTATCAATAATACACCCCTATTATTTTGCCGCCAAATGGCGGACTGAATTGACAGGTCGGTAAATTTAACCGCTTTGCAAATGCTTCTTATACATTACTACATTTCTGTATTTTGGTTGATCGATAACGTTAAACAAGTCCTAACGTTAGTCAATATGAACAACTTGTAATTCATGAAAAATATTTAAGTCACCATTTATAAATGCTATTCATGAGTCCTCTCTAATCTTTCCCTGTCATTCGGTAAATTGTAAAGGGTGTTTTTTTAGAGGTATAGAACTTTAAGTTGGCAACACTGTTTTAACTGGCGGCCATTTTGTCAGCTGTCAAGTGATTTGTGTTTAGTTTGGTTTGGCATTTCAACATGAATAGACTGACGACTGAACAACGCTTCCAAATTGTGCAAATTTATTTTGAAAATAATGGTTCTGTTCGAAATACGTATCGCGCACTACGTCCATTTTACGGTCAACATAATCGTCCATCAGAGCAATTAATTCGACTAACTATGGACCGTTTTCGCACCACGTTTACTCTAAATGATAATACGCATCTACAGAGACGTCGTACAGTGCGTACAGAAGAAGCCATTGCTGCTGTAGAGCGTAGCGTAGAGGAAGACCGGAATCAGTCTATCCGCCATCGTGCACAGGAATTGGATATGTGTCCATCCACTTTATGGAAGATTTTGCGGAAAGATCTTGGTTTGCGTGCTTACAAAATCTAACTCGTGCAAGAATTGAAGCCACGCGATCACCTAGCAAGGCGTAGATTCGGTGAATGGGCCCAAAACAAGATTGCCGTTGATCCCGATTGTTTAGCGATGAAGCTCACTTTTGGTTGAATGGCTACGTCAATAAACAAAACTGCCGTATTTGGAGTGAAGATAATCCTCAAGTGTATGTTGAGACACCGTTACATCCAGAAAAATGACTGTTTGGTGTGCTTTATGGGCTGGTGGAATCATTGGTCCGTACTTCTTTAAAAACGATGCTGGCCAGAACGTTACAGTCAATGGTGACCGCTATAGAGCCATGATTACTGACTTTTTCGTTCCTCAATTGAACAACCATGATGTGCAGGAGCTGTGGTTTCAACAAGACGGCGCAACATGTCACACAGCTCGTGCCACAATTGATTTACTGAAGGAAACGTTTGGTAACCGCATAATTTCACGTTCCGGACCCGTGAATTGGCCTCCAAGATCGTGCGATTTAACGCCGCTAGACTATTTTCTGTGGGGATATGTGAAGTCGCTAGTCTACGCCGATAAGCCCGAAACGATCGACCACTTGGAGGACAACATTTGCCGCGTTATTGCCGATATACGGCCACAAACGTTGGAAAAAGTTATTGAAAATTGGACCTCCAGATTGGATTACGTCCGAGCCAGCCGTGGCGGTCATATGCCAGAAATCATATTTAAATTATAATGCCAAAAGATTATCTTTTGAATAAAGTCAATTTCATGTCAATTTTAAAAATTCATCCTTGTTTTATTCCATTTCAAAGTTCTATACCTCTAAAAAAAACACCCTTTATAATGGTTACTAGCAGAGCTGAAATATTTTATTATAATTTTACGACATAACTGTGGAACGTAGCAATAAGTAGGTGTGTAGATGAATGTGATGATAAATGTGCTTATATCGAATTTCCATGTGTAAATATACAATTATAAATAAATGTAAAAGATATTTCCATTGTATTTATATAATTATTTATTACAACAGATAGTGTTTATCTTTGCTACATAATATATCACAGATATAATTACATTGTTACCAACTTAAAATAACATATTGAAAATAAAATAGACACCCGTTAATTATAGATCATGACAATGGTTTGTACTTATTTTTTTACTTAAACTAGCGACAAAAACAAAAACGTAGAAGTTAATTTAATATTATTTTTGTCAGAAGAAAAAGTAGTAAAAATATCAAATAGATATATAATGTAACAATAAGTATAAAAAAGTATTTCTGGAAATGTTTATTCGATAATTAGAAGTTTATATTACATCTTACGGGTCATTTATAGGCAAGATCCAGTCATTTACGACCTCTTTCCCCTCTTATACTTTGTCACGCTGTGCCCCTTCAACTTATACTTATTGCGTACCTACTTATAATGTTGTGAACAGTTTCAGACTATTTTTTTCTAAGTATTTAATTACTATTAGATACATAAAAACCCTGATAAAAATAGTCAAGTGTTTTACAAGTTCGGTTCTATAGGTACCTGTTTTTACAGGTTCATATTAGCATTACAATTCAAAACACAAATAAATTAATGTCAAATTAAACTTATTTAAAAGTGAATATTTCCAAAATCCACGCTATACATACTGATCAGAGTATTGAGAGCAGAACAAATCTTATCTAATTTATTGGTTGGAATACTACCTACATGCTCTATACACTCGAAACGTTAAGACACATACAAAAGATACTTGCAATAACACAATCCAAATTACTAATGCGAGAATATCCTTAGTAATATTTCTAGAAATGCCCAAATATTCCAGATAATCTTCAGGGTCTTTGAACATGCAGTATAATATTCTATGGCACGGCAATTTTTCGCGGTTAAAACCATAGACAGTTTGAAGAAAAGCGTTGAAAGCGTAACGGAAATAAGAAATGGCGGCAAAAGGGCGGAGGTAGACGGGCATTTCGCGGTACGGAATGAAGAATTCTGAGAACATCAGCATTGGAATGTTTGCCGCTGGAACCGCGAATAGGCCGAGCTGGAAAAGAGTAATTCCGATTAACCATATGCATTTAAAACTTAAAATAATACCTTTTGGAAGTAATTGTTGGCAATGGACACAGTTAATTTCCTTATAGAAAATTAATTGTATCCATAGGTTGACTGGCATAGGTTGACTCCTGTACAACTATTGTGAAGTAAAGCTTAAATATACAAATAAAAGAAACCAAAAGTATATATTTTTTTTAGAAAATTAGACTAATTGGCAAAATAAACTAAAACATTAACATTGTTGACAAAGCGTTGGTACCTTTACTCCGCAAGCAGCTCCAAAGACCAAGCCAAATGTCTGTGCTAATATTGTGACCAGGACACAAATGAGCCAGGCCAGAGCCACTCGATAGATCTCCACCGGTTGGGAGGTCATATACCACCCGGGAAATAAGAATGCTGATGCACAAAGTATCTGAAACGATAAGAAAGTAGGTCTTACTTTATTTTTAGACCTTACTTTAGCCCTTAACAAGTACTTTCGTTCATTCCTATGGAAGATTGGTATTAACGATGAAGATAGCCTATTAACGTTTATCTAGTGCGTTGGTCGTCAAACTGCGGTTCGAATCAATGATATGCGGCCCTCGGCTGTTTTTTATAAGAGCTAGGGTGCCAGCCTAGGTGCAGAAACTGATTGTAAGTACGGTTTATTTATTGAAAGTAAAATACATTTATATTATACTTGCTTACCCCCCGCGGATTTTAGTTTATCCCCCAGGAACCATTTATTTCCCACAAAGAAATGTCCCTTTCATGGTCCCCATGCAGGTCGGTGCAAAATTTCAACACGATTCGACAACTAATTGATGCGTTAAAGCGTTTCAAACAAACTGACATCGTTTCATTTTTATATATTAGTAATTAAGGATAAGAACGATTGCGTCCTGATGGCCTCTAATGGCCCTTGACTAAAAAAGTTTGACTGATCTAGTGGTAGTTATACAATTTATTCTAGTAGACATTCTTTCCTGATATTTTAAGATATTTTAAATATTTTTTCCTGAGAACGTGGTCAAGAAAGTCTCACCTGTAGTGGTAAATCCACTATGATTTTGGAGGCGCAGTACGTTGATATATAGTACCATTTATTCAAGTGCTCTTGCAGTACCGTTGTCGCTTCAACTGGAACTGAAATAATAATAAAAAAGATGAAGAAAAGTAATGTATGTAGCAAATTAAAAATTATGTACCCACCTGTACCGGTATATCTATATTATATTAAAATTGGAACAAATGGGATCAACATTTCCCGCAGAGAGAACAAACAGAGAGACGTACTTCTTGTCCAAACAATGATAAACTACTCATACAACACCGTAAAATAAATGAAGGTTTGTAGGAATTTGCATCAAAATCGGACTATTAGATGGAGAGTTTTATAAAACAAGCTATTTTACGCGTTTTATATTGGTTCATCGGAAGATGTCGCTATGTACAGGCTTAGGTACTCGTAATTCTACATATTCCCGTTAAGGGCTTATATTTAGAAGAGATTGTTTGCAATTAATTTAACCCTGTAATGCCTTATGCCAAAGTGAACCATTTTCGTATTACCGAGTTACCGTGCGACAACGGCTGGATAGTAATTTACCTCATCAGGATTGTAAAGAATGGTTCATTCCATAGCCGCCTAGACGCCCAGACCTGACTCCACTAGATTTTCATCTCTGGTTTATGACGTCTCGCCTGTGCCTATGTATGTGTGAAAGAGCTTAGACGGCGAATAATAAATGCGGCAAACGAAATTAGAAGTACCTACCTACGTTGTCAAGTAGGGTCGTAAAAAGTGAACTTAGAAAATAGAAAGTACGAAACAGGGGCAGCCACTTTGAGCACGAGCTGTACAAAACTGTAAAAGTTAATTTTGGCAGTGCATTTTATTTATTTCCTTAAATAAATACCTTTTAATAAATAAATAATGATATTTAGACGATTTTGTAGCTGCTTCTTTTGTAATTAGATTTTTCTGTAATCTTGTAACCTAGTCGATATTTTTAAACCTCGTTAGATAACTAGGAAACCGTAGATGTTTTTTAAATGATTCGCACATAAAATTGCTTAGTGATTTTTTAAAGAAAACTTGCATTTTTGTAGTAAATTGGGTTAAATTGGTTGCAAACATCCTCCATAAGTCCTTAACGGGAATAGGTCAAATTACCAGTAACTCTGTATAGTAGGTAGATACCTACCTTTAATACTAAAAATATAAATGTACTTACAAGTATGAATGGTAGGCATGGCGTTGGAGAAGAAAAGGAAAAGCAGGAAGAAGAACAAACAGGCGGTGTTGGAGACCATTCTGTCGGCGTTTGCACCGGCGCCGTTATACAGTGCGCCTAGGAGTAGTGCCACGATCACGTGACACACTAGACGGATCTGGAAATTATTACAAAAACCTTAATTATACTCAACTTATACCTACTTCACAGACAAACCTTATACTCCATTCACTTTAAGAAAAAAAGTGACTTCATCTGTCCAATGTAGCATGACCAGGCGTTAATTGGTCAATCCAGGAACGTTCACTCGTAATTGGTCAATAAGTGAAATCACGTGACTAACACTACTAATAGTGATGATATCAGTTTTTCTTAACTTAAACATAGTATAGATAAAATACCCGAATTGGCAGGTAAACATTGCGCTATGACATGCCGAAGACCGTATCAAGTGGAGAGAATTAATATATCAAACGTCCAGAATGTCTTCAGTGAACACGAACTTCAATAACATAGAGCTAACTAGGAACTCAATGAAGAAATAAATAAAATTAATCTCTGGTACTACTCAATCTGTAAGTTTCATATTTGCTAGGCGACCTCGAGTGTACTTTGCAAATTTTACTATGGACAAAAATATCAAACAAAGAATTTGCCTCAAATTTTGTGTTGCCAACAATATTTCTCGTGCGGAATCATTGAAAATGTTAGAAAAGGCGGGTGAGGTGAGTCGACATTATCAAAAATAAGAGCATATGAATGGTACAAAGCATTCAAAGAAGGGCGAGAAGTAGTTGAAGAGTTGCTGAAGAGTTGAAGAGAGTCTTCGGCTGAAAAAAATATCAACACCATGAAGCACATGGTGATGGTAAATCGTCGCGCTAGCTTTTAGCGCTAGTATCTAATAAGTAAATAGTATTTTAAATTCATACCTTTTAATTTTAATTCATAATATTTATTTCATAATAGCATCCATTTTAATCTACCTACTGATTTACCTGTGCAGGAAATATTATCTAAAATATGCCTAGAAAAAAGTCACAACTTTCTCAATAGACATCCGAGGCGAGGAAGGCCAAAAGACGTCGTATCGAAGAATCTTCCACTGAGAATGTAAACCGTCTTTCAAGTCTGAGAGAGTACGCATCGCAAGCGCGAGCTAAAGAATCTAGCCCCGAGCGCTAGCAGCGACTTGCCGAGCAAAATATTAGAACCTCGCAGGTTCGCGCTCGAGACACTAACCCCGAGCGCTCGCAGCGACTTGCCGAGCAAAATATTAGAACCTCGCAGGTTCGCGCTCGAGACACTAGCCCCGAGCGCTCGCAGCGACTTGCCGATAATAATTATAGAATAACGCAGCTTCGCGCTCGAGAATCCAGCGCTGAGCGTTTACGACGGCTTTCGGCACAGAGGCTAAGACTGTGCCTGGAGTCTTAGAGTCTTAGTCTTAACCTGGAGTGCGTAATCGTATTTCAGCTTTCAACAATAGATCGGTATTCAATTATAATCCAAATATTGATTATGCTCAGCAGACCACTGTCCAAATTGGAGGGATGAATAAGAGTTGCTCTAAGTGTTTCGCAAAAAAATTTAGTGATGAAGCGAACGGTATGTGTTGTGCTGCTGGAAAAGTAATTCTCCCCGATATGCAGGAGCCACCACAACCAATAAAAAATCTCTTGACAAGCTAATACATTATCAGTACACTTTTTGAAAAATATACGTAGATACAACAGCCTTTTTCAGATGACTTCGTTTGGCGTGAAAGAAATTCGGGAAGGTAACTTTATGCCCTCTTTTAAGGAAGAGGGACAGATTTACCATCTCATTGGCAGCCTTCTACCGCCATCAAGCCGAAGCCCACAATCTTTTGTAAATGTACTTCATCTCCGATGCAGATCAACTATCATTGTGTTCAAACATTGCCCCCAACTTACAACTAGATTTGATAAATGAGTTACAGACCGCATTGAACAACCATAACCTATATGTACTTCATTTCTACCATACTTTCGTGTGTTAGAAAAAAAAAACTCATATAAACCGAAGCGAAGCGAGGGCGGGTCGCTAGTCTAAAGATATAATGATTAGTTACCAAAAATATTTATTGAACGAAATCTTTCTAGGCAGGTAAAAACGAGGTCAAATGGACATACTAAGTACGAGTAGGTACTTAATACGTATTAGATATTGCACGACTATAAAAATTGTGATTACATTAGTATCACCATATTTGGTAAAATTAATGCTGTTGTCACAAAAAAGTTATCGTTGACGACTCTTCAAAGAATTTTCCTTATTGACAAGATTGATAACCTTATGTTAGGTGACAATCTGAGCGGTTGTTTAATGCTGTTAAGTTTAAAAGTTGAAATAATTAGCATTTGTTTGCGATTTCGTCTGGTATATATTTATCATTAATATTGTTTTTCAACATCCGTTATACTTATAAAGCTATTGAACCGATTTTTATAAAAAAATACCCTGAAACATATAATAAATACCTACCTATTATACCATACAATTTTGAAAACTAACAAAATTGGAGAGAACATTGGGGAATTCTGAGCTTTGCTCGAACAGACTCCCGTTGACAACAGTGTGTTGTCAGGACACGAGTATAACGAGTATGTTGATAACTGCACATATCTATATAAATCACTTTGAATTTATGACGACAAATAAATTGGAAATTACTTAGTTTCAATTGATATTAATTGAACTTTTCGGCATTCAACGTGAAAACGAAATCTTTCTAATTACGGTTAAAAAACCGTTGATTTTTACGTTTACTTTCAACAACCTCCCGCCATGCACGATATAGAGATTATTACCCGTGTCAAATGAAAGTCTCTCAGTGTTCCGATAGCACATCTCCATAGTAATGCCTTCAGTTGCTGACAAACGCTGGCCTTGTACCCGTCTGTCTCGTAAGGTTTCGTGTTGAGAAGAGCTTCGGCTTCTGTTGATCCGTCTGCAATTTCAAGTTGATTTCATTCGATCACTTCTTTTTTCAGTTCATATCTTCAAAGTTTTTTTATAGAAAGAAGGTGATAGACGAGCAGACAGTCCACCTGGTGGATACTGTCGCCCATGAACATTCCAACACCAGCTTGTGACTCGTGTGTTCCTATGAATTCAACATATCTTTTTTATGTTTGTTATGAGGTATTTAGATAATTTAAACCCGATAGACTTTATCGTCTACAAAGAACTTGTATAAGCAAAAAAATGCCGAAGCTTAGTTGAATTGCACACAAAATTAAGAGAAGCGGAAGAAACAATTAATCGTAAAAGTAACAGGACGGAGTTCAATCATATGCAGGACAATTTTTTCCGTCTACGTCGAATTTGTATTGAACACGAAGGCCGTTTTTTTGATTTTTTTGTGTAATTTCGAGAAATAAAAACATTAATAACAATTATTATTTAGTTTTATTCACTTTGTCACTCATTACGAAAACATTAAATTTTAGGTATGATGCCATAGAGATTGCTCATTAAAATTTATAAAGTAAATAACCAATAAAATGAGGAAGATTTTAAAATAGGTTTGGTTGAAAAAAGTTATGTAATTTTTTTTTTAAATCGGCCTCAAAGTTTGTGGTAAATTTTATTTATTTTAATTTATTGAATTTAATTTAATTTTTGGCGGAATGGAATTAAATCCTTTTGTGTTTGATAGGCCTAACATGAATGTTAACATGAAAGGGCTGAAGCTAAATCTGAAAAAAAATCAGGCACATCTCAATTATTAAAGTCACTATGACCAAAAATATTCCATACTAAAACTCGTAGTTTGGTGAATAATTACGAAAAAAAATCATAACTCATAAACCACAAGACATCGCGGAACATATATGGAGGTGATTCGGGTACCTCAGGGGATGTTCTACCTTTGAACTTCCGCTTGATACCATTTCTTGGGACAGCCTGTATACCTAGTCTGGCCATAAATACCGTTACAATAACGGAAAAAATATATATTTGAATATGGAATCTGTCATTCTCACATGAAAAATGAATGCTTTTTTCTCACTTTGGCGCCAATCATTATGATACTAATATTAAAATGGAGTGGAGTGATAACGAAAACCGTATTGCTGTAATTGCATTACACACAGTAGGCATTGAGCCAAATGCAATTTTTAAAACTGTCCATCCTCTTGGTATTAGTCGAATGTTTGTGTACCGGCCTATGGATAGGTAGATACATTGAAACGTCATCTGTTTGTGACAGAAAAAGTTCTGGCTGTCCACGCACTATTCGTTGAGAGAATCCGAAGAAATCCCGCCCGGAAGTAAAAGATTTTACCCAGCGAAATGAATGTAACACCCAAAACTTTCACGTATTTAAAAAAAAAGATTTAGCACGCAAAAAACGCACTGATCATTTCTTAACTGAAAATTTAGAGAAAAATAAGGCTGACAAATCAAAACAACTTCTTTCTTCAGCGCTAGGCAAAGGGAGCTCACAGACAAATCTTATTTATGGACGAAAAAATGTTCACCATTGAGGAACATTTTAACAAGCTCGAGGTTATTTAACAAGTTAGTTATTTTAACAAGGAATGGTCGAGTTTATGCTCATAACTCTGTAGAAACTGCTCAATTGGTCAATAGGATGCAACGTGGCGTCAGTGATGGTTTGGTAGGGTGTTAGTTATCAAGGAGTGACTGAACCAAATTTTTATGAGAATGGTATTAAAACGTCGACTCAAGTGTATCAAGATACAATTCTTGAGACAGTCGTAAAGCTTCTTAACAACACCCTGTTCCATAACCAAGAATGGTCCTTTCAGCAAGACAACACTAGGTCATAAGGCTCGCTCAACACAGGCGTGGCTAGAATGGAATATTCCCGACTTCATTAGATCTGAATTTAGACATTAGACTGGTCGTGATCTAGTCCCGATCATAATCCGCTCGATTATGATTATGATAATGTGGAATCCCTAAAAAATTTCCAGAAGGGTGGCAGTTGCCAAGTTTCCCATGCAAGGGTGCGTTTCAATCAAAAATTGGCCAAAACGTTTGAAGGATTATATATAAGTAAATGGTGACCATTTCGAGTAAAAGTTATATTTTTAATATGCTTAGGTACCTATTTATTTCTAAAAATAACACTAATTCTTCTAATAAAATGATAATATAAAAAAATATATCAATATTTTCTTTGTAACAATATTTGTGGTTAGACTCGGTATTTAGACATATTTATATGTCTTACCTTTTCTATTGTCCTCTGAAATATCATTTTTGGCGATCCTCTTCATCTCGTAGGCGTAACTTTTGGCCTCACTCTCCAAGAGAGCCATGTTACCCGCGTGTTCACCGCTCGCTATTTCTAATACTGAAACGATTTATAATGATACTGACTGTGGTGACATTTTTTTTAAAAATATGCTTATTTTATGACAAAGACGCTAATAAAGTTTTTATTTTTCTAGTTTTTTATATTGAGTTCCTGAGACAAGAATATTAGTTTTATAAAATCTAGTAATATACATCAGGAGTTTCAAAGTACTTACAAAAGTCCCCCATATTGTAGTACTGGGGGTAAACAAAACCAGCTTTTTCTAGCACAGCAGGGGCATCTGTCACGGAGCCTGCATATAAGGTCCTTCCGCTAGCTAACAGTATGACGTCATCAGCTGAAGCGTAAAGCTTTGATGACGGCTGGTGTACGACGCACGCTACAGTGCGCCCGCTTTGAGCTACAGTGCGGAGAGCACGGACTACTGACATGGAAGACACTGAATCTAAACCACTGAAGAAAAAGACAAAACAAATATTAATTATGCACTGTCTAAACCGGAGGAGGTTCTCAACGGAGGTGGTATTGTCACACCTGAAGGCGCTGAAATGTTTCCAAAGGAGAATGAAAACTTTGGGTGCACATATTTCCCTGCATCTTTCTATTCATTCCTTATGCACGATGTCTTGTACATGACAGATGTATGGCCTTAAAACGCCATGCTGGCCAAGCGGGTGATCCATTCGTTTACTTAAATAATATTGTCTATGGGGCACTGAATATGTTTTATTCTGAAAATTGTCTAAATCTAATTTAAATTTTATTATACTTTAGAAATAAAAGGAATCGCAGGATTGCATGATTTAATTGAATAAATAGAAAGATGTCATGACATCTTATAAAAGGTGTAGGGGGCGGGGGGGGGGGGGTTGGGGGGGGGGTCATAACGTAAAAACGTAAAGGATAACGTACTACAACACTGACAAGAGAGATTGAATTTAACTTCTATAAGAAAAGAAATACCAAGCATCGAAAAAAATACCAAAAACCTTTCGTTGAATTTTCAACGCATTTATAGTCTGCAGTCTGCACATACAACGGTTGGGTACAAAGCCGCGGGCGCTACTGACAAAGACTGAGGTTATGTATGACATAGATGGAAGTTGAGCCGAGTAAAAATGACGCAACACAATAACGGATATAGTCCAGTCGGGGCAGACATAAAACTAGCCTGAAATAGAAAAAATTAGAGGCAGCAATTTTTTTTTTAAACGTCGGGGAGGGGGGGGGTGGTTGGAAGTCTAAATATCGATTTTCGGCGCAATCCCGCCGCCGCCGTCGCCGCCATCTTGATTTAAAGTTCAATTTTTTCGTTTTTCTGAAATAACTCGTTAATTTACAACTAGAGCAAAAATGGTGGTATCCAAAGTTGTTGGAAATTTAATTTCCTACAAGTTTGGTCATTATCATTTTTACGCTAGGATCAATATTTGCAGTTATACTATCAAGTTTATAAAAAAAATCGTAATGGGTGGAATGTTATTTTCTTCAACTTTGGTTCTCGCACTGTTTTTACTCCACAATCAATATTTTCGGATATATATATATGTTTATATATTGTAACGTATATTGGAAAACCCCCGAACTGAGTATACATAAAAAATATATAATATATATATATATATATATATATAATGTAGCTGTCCCCGGGAAGGGTCCTTCAGGTATGTATCTCTCGGAGTTTTATTGACGCTCAAATTACCTGACCGTTTTGGTCCTCAGCTCTCCGTCTATAGGGTCTGTATATATATATATATATATATATATATATATATATATATATGGGGCATTCCAAGTGAAATCGTGGGGTCATTTCCCTCGGGTCATCAGATCCTCGCGTAACTTTTTTTTCGCATTGGTTCCACTTCAAAAACGGCCTCATTTTTTTAAAGAATTTTCTCGCCATTCCTTCAGGTGGCGCGACGATCATTTTTGTGTAAAAAAGGGATAACCGGAAAAACACCATTTTTAAAATTCTGCAATTTTTTCCACAGATTCTGGGTAAAAAAATAAGTAATATCTATCATGATTAGAAAGTGGGCTGCGGCTGCCTCATTTTTTTTTTAATAATTTTCTTTTTTCAGTTTCTAAAATAAAATGAAAAAATTAATTTCTAATATCTCTAACATGAGTAAAAAAAATAAATAAAAATAAAACGTCTTGGAAAATTTTGATATTTTGCATATTTTCCAAAATACATGAAAAAAATATTTTATTGAAAAAAAATATTTTCCTCCTTAATTTTGAAAAATATGCAAAATATCAAAATTCTTCAAGATGTTTTATTTTTATTTTTTTTTACTCATGTAAGGGGTATTAGGAATTAATTTTTTCATTTTATTTTAGACGGAAAAAAAGAAATTTTTTTAAAAAAATATGAGGCAGCTGCATCCCACTTATTAATCATGATAGATTACTTAATTATGACCCAGAATCTGTAGAAAAAATTGCAGAATTTTAAAAATGGTGTTTTTTCAGTTATCGCTTTTATTTTTTATAAACTTGATAGTATAACTCTGCAAATATTGATCCTAGCGTAAAAATGATAATGACCAAACTTGTAGGAAATTAAATTTCCAACAACTTTGGATACCACCATTTTTGCTCTAAAGTTGTAAATTAACGAATTATTTCAGAAAAACGAAAAAATTGAACTTTAAATCAAGATGGCGGCGACGGCGGCGGCGGGATTGCGCCGAAAATCGATATTTAGACTTCCAATCACCCCCCCCCCGACGTTTAAAAAAAAAATTGCGGCCTCTAATTTTTTCAATTTAAATGTCTGCCCCGACTGGACTAATAGGTTTGAGTTTGATTTATGCTACACCGTGCCGGGTCCGAGCCGACGCAACGCGCTGATGCAAAAAGTAAGCGCCCGGGCACGGCTGAGGCTCGTCCGAGAAGCGGTGTAACATGAACTAGTCCATATAAAATATACGTAGGTATAGTATTTCCATTTCTTTATTTTCTCGATGACAGTTCTAATTTGATAGTTGTAGTGTTGTGTGACCAAATAAGTAATGATATCGATCGCATATATTTATTATATTTTGAACAAAGACAAATACAACAAAAACATTCAAATATATTTTTTCAAGGTGGGAACACTCAATGGCCCACCGCCATTTTGTGTTTGTTTTAATCTGTCACTCGCAACAAGACGGTCGTGCTAGTCACTACATTTCTGTTCGCTGAGTTTTTTCACATTATCCATACGTTACGTTGTGTATTTTGTGTTCCTCCGTGTTGATTGCTGCCCAGCTGTCAAATATCAAAATGCCGAAAGGGTCTGTTCTGAAAAGGCAGGCGAGAGAACTGGTGATCAAGGTTCGTAATTACTTTGAAGCAGAGTATCAAAATGGTGGCCAGCTATTACCACTGTCGCAAGTGCGAGAGCGTGTTGCGGCCGCATTAGGAATTAGTGGACCTACTGTTTCAAAAATTACTACCGAAGCTTACGGTACAAGCGGCATGCAGGAAAATAAGCTTCGTACGCCGAAGAAAAAACGCCAACCACGTCGTGTGACATCGGTTGACAACTTCGACGCTGACGCTATTCGCCGTCATATATATGACTATTACTTGCGCAAAGAAATTCCAACACTTAAAAAACTTGTTGTTTCTTTACGTGAATGTGGTTTGTTCCATGGCCAAAAATCGTCATTAAGCTTGGTTTTGAAAGAAATTGGATTTTGTTATAAAAAATCGGACAAACGTAAAATATTGATGGAGCGTCACGACGTTGCTATGGCTCGCTGCGAATTTTTGAGCGAAGCCAAAAAGATATCAGATTGGTCAAATGTTATTTTCACTGACGAAACTTGGTTAAATGCAAACCACACAGTATCTACCTAAGAACTGGACTGACGACACCGTCGCTTCCACTAGTTCAGTGCCAATGGGAAAAGGTGAACGCCTCATCATATGCCATGCAGGGTCTACGAAAGGATTCATGTCAGATGCTTTACTGGCCTTTAAATCCAAGAAAACAGTGGACTACCACGAAGAAATGAACGCGGAGATTTACGAAGGATGGTTTAAAGAAATGGTGCAATCTCTGGAAGAACCGTCGATAATTATTATGGACAACGCTACATATCACTCCAGACAAATTGATAAAATGCCGACGCAGGCCAATAAAAAACAAGAGATAATTGACTGGCTCCAACGTCATGGCGAAAATGTGGATAATACTTTATTAAAAGTACAATTAGTGAATATTTCAAAATCGAATAAAAGCCACCCTAAAATATATGTTATCGACGAAATAGCTGCCGAATGTGGTCATTGGGTTCTTCGACTTCCGCCGTATCATTGCCAGTACAATGCTATAGAACTAATATGGGCACAAATCAAAGGACACGCCGCTCGAAACAATACGCATCCCCCTTTTACGGCAAACAAGATGTTAGATTTATTAAAAAATGCATGTGCGGAAGTAACTGCCGAAAACTGGGAAAAAATTGTGAGAAGAACCCAAAACATTATAGCGTCGGATTGGGAAATTCATGTGGCATTCGATAATATAGAAGTACAGGAACTTATAATAAATGTTGGGGAGAGCTCATCGAGTGACAGTGACGATTCATCAGATTTTGATTAAAATAAATAAATAAAGATTACCTGTCATTATAATTATTTCGTTTCATTGTCGAGTACCTACCTATACCTACTTATTTTACAACAGCTTCGAAAATTTTAAAGAAGTTGGCATTATCAATCAAGAATTAACACGTGTAACATCTTGTAATGAAATATAATATTAGTTAATAAATTTGTACAAAAGTATCCGGCAGTAGTTTAGTTTCTTACATTTTGTAAAAAAATATCGGATCTGTTATCGTGTTACGTTTATCGATAACTACATCTCTAAAATTGCTTTCTGGCTGACGTGACCTTGTTAATGAAATATGACGTCTTGGTGCCTAATTTTTGTTCGGAGTTTTAGGCGTTGACGCTAAAACAAAGTTATATCGACCACTGTGTGTCAGCTGTCATCGAGAAAATAAAGCAATGGAACTTGTATAGTGTTATGCATCCGTGCTTTGGCTCGGATCCGGCACGGTGTAGCATAAATCAATCTTTATACAGGCAACATAGTTTGTTAGAAAACTCATTAGTTACTTTCATCCCATGTTACTTTTATCTCTGGTCTCTATTTTAAAGTGACGTTATTTAAAAAAAATGTAGTGATAGGTGGGTCATGTAGTTATGTTGCGGGTAAGTCTACTGTGTGTTCGGCACTATGTATTGTAACCTGCTTGCTTGTTTAAGTAAACTTGGTAATAAAGTTTTGGAAACTTGTAACATATTTCAAACAGTGGTGGAAAATTTAATCTACGAGCTAACTACACTGAACGGTTTGAATGTTTCGGGTTGTCAACATGGTATTTGTTAAAAAAGTGAATGACAAGTTAAAGACATATTCCTAATGAAAAACATAAACGCAAATTAGGATGTTTACATTTTTTTAACAAATTGACAACAAAAGACAACGTTTGGTATTTCACCCCTACGACCCGGGCGGAATATTTTTAAAATAATTTAATATTATCGTATTATGATAAATATATACCTGGTAGGCTCATCGAGAAGCATAATTGTCGGATCGGTAAGTAGCTCGCAAGCGATGGTCAGTCGCTTCCTCTCTCCGCCTGACAAACGACCTACTGTTGTGTTAAGGACATCGTGTATACCCAGTTGTTTCGAAACGGTCTCTATCTGCAACGAAGAACAAAATTTTACCATATTCGAATAGAGGAAATTTTAATTGGCGTGAAAAATAAATCAATACCTTTCAGGACGAGGATAGAAACAAATTTTTACAAACATTATACTCTGTAACTTTATGAGTGTCACAGCTGTTGTTTTGATTTTAAAACTATTAAGGTTAAATATAGCTGTAATATTTACGAAGTTACACTCTTTTGCCCGTCTAGAAAAGTTGGGATTTGTGCCCTACACCAACAGAAATTTGCATCAATAATTTAATTTGTCCAATTAGCTGTCCCTTTCCAGTCCTTTTATGACTAATATGGATAAAAAAATCGAAATAAATAAGAATTATCGTCTGTGATTTTGTCGGTATCGTAAATACCTAATATTATTCGTAAATTCGTAAATTAATGGCCACAAGGGCAATTTTAAAGAATGTAAGTAGTATAACCTTCGATATACGGTATCTCTCATATCGATTATACTCGTAGGTAACTGATAGTTTAGTCATACTCAAATATGGTTAGTTCATACGGTTAGATGCTTAACTGTCTTAAAATTATTAGAAGGTTCCTCATTCCTTATAAAACTTGTAATGCCCTCAGTGTTCATGTAATTGAATAAAATTGTAACTATAATTGATTTCATGAAGCGTGGAGCGGCTGACGCCTGTCAGTTGACTGTGACTAGTGATGTATGGAACTCGAGTCGGAACAATGTTTTATGGTTTTCGATTTCCATTGTGAACTGTTTATAATCGATTGACTATTTGTTAACTAATTAATTAAGGAGAGTAGTGACACAGATGTGAAATTAGGTTGCCAACCATTAAATTAAAAAAACAATGTTTTTATAAAATATTGTGTTTTATTCAACATAAAATAAAATAAATAAAACACGAATTAAATCTACAGCTACATGAATATTATTACTCAATATGTATAGACGCGACCTCCCGAACGTAGTTTAGAAATGATTGTGATTATTATCTTAACACTAGGTATATAGGTACTTACTTGTATAAGAAAAAAATAAATCCGATTCCATCGATTTACATTTGATTATTCAACGATTTTTTTTTAGTTGTGTCACTAGCTTGACAACGAATAAACAGGCCACAGAATTAATTAATAGATATATTATATGTAATTTTGATTTTCACTAAAAAAATAATTATAAGACAGGGAAATAAACATTATTTTTATGCCCTTAGTCATACTGTAGTGTTTTGTAACTGTTTATATTTTATAAAACATAAACAACAAAATATTTCAGCTTTTTATTTTAAGTGAACAATTTACATTCTGTGTATGGGGTACCGTATATTTTATGGGACCTGTCATCCGCACCATGCTTCGTGAAAAATTGTATAGTCGTAAGTTTTCCTACGAAAATAAAATAATCAACAATATTTTATTTTATCTATAATTTTTTCTCTGATGAGACGGGAAGGTTAAGAATTCTCATTTTTTTTTTTAAAACACCTTGGTACAGGGAGACTCGTATACCTAGTCATTTCTCCTAATTATCTTATGTGGTTTTATAAATAATCGTAGCTATGCAAATGCACAATACGATGCACGATAAATTAAATTTAACACAACTATTTAAATATAATAATATAATATGTATAATAGTAATTGTAAATAATATTCTACGTTGAATGTTTGCTTAGGGTGCACTATGCACCCCTGAGAAATATTACATGATAATGGTGGTTTGCTGTGATGATTAATATTTAATATTGCATAGCAGTAATATCCTATATCTAGGTATGAATTGTAGTTTGCTAACGGCCTTATTAGATCTACAGTGCCGATCTTGAAGGAAGGTTGAGCATGTAGGTATGAGTTTTTTGAACTCATGCAAAACATTATTTTTATTTTAGCATTACCTACTTATTATAAGTAAAATTAGTATGGGAGTCGTGTGCGTTTCACTAACCAATTGCATAGTGTACGTACAGAATAAATGTGTACCTACTCGTATAGGTACTGATGATAAGATAATCTAAAAGGAGAAGATGTCTCTTCTTACTACATTTTTTCTTTTTGATTTTGTGCATAAACAGGCAGATTTAACTTACTCAAGTCTTTGATTATTTTGCCTTGAACAATTATGAATTTGGGCGTATGAGCGAATAGGTACAGACTGAGACTACCATCAGATAAAAAACAGGCGAAAACAAACGTTGCCCTTTAGAAAGACTTTCGGTAAACCGAAGATGGAAGAATGGACCAGCGGGTATCAATTATGACAGTTTGCAATACCTGTCATATCACCAGCTTATCTCATCAGCAATAATACCTTCCTTTCTAATGAAAAATCAAAACACTTTTGTGTTAACAATTTTAGTCACGTGTAGAACGTGCGTTATGTCTGAGAAATGGACATTTTAGATTCGGTGATTGGTTTGGCCTCTTTTCAAGGCCAAATCCAACGCTTACCACAGATAGGTGGAGGTTTATTTCCATGAAATTGGTTAAAAAAGTAAAGAAGAAGAATAGACATACCACATGTGACCGCTCTCGTTGTGTGGCTCGAGGCAGCTTGAGGCTTGCAGCGAACTTTAGTGTTTCTATGGCGGTCAGGGTGTCGATCAGAGTGGCATGCTGTGATACAAGTACCGCGTTACGACCTGTGCCGTACAAACATCCTGTGACGTCTACTTTTCTGAAAGAAACATTTTCTTATATAGGTACATCGGTAATTCTCAACCTGAGCTTCGCGGGCATGCATGCAACCTCGCAGCTTTTTTAAGATTTAAATCAGATTTTAAAGGGTGGCCCGAAAGTTTGAAGTTAGGCATTTTTTATTTGCATCGATGTATGTCTGTGAAACATTTTATTCCAAAATAAGTTAATACCTACTCGTAATTTAAATATAGAAAACGACCTACGAATTATTGCCTTGATGACGCATTGAATGTAAAGTTTATCACAACTTTAAAAATGATACCTGCTCCGCGCATAAATGTATGACAAAAACACAAGATCCAGACGCAAATATATCCAACGGCATTTAATAGCTGTCTCAATAACGCATGTATTATATTAATTTAACATATAGGTTTTGCGTTTTTTAAGGGAACTCTCTCATCCTATTAGGATACCAACATACCAACCAACGTGCTTGCCACGTTTACGTGGGGCCTACTAATGCTTCTTTTTTTTTGACTGATATCGGCATGTATTGCGGATGTTCATGGGCGATAGTATACACTTTGCCCAGAGTGGAAGTCTGTTCGTCCTTCCGCTTGGAACTAATTATAAAAAAATAAGTATCCATAAGTTAGCGTTTTATACGTGGGAACCTCATAGAGACATATACATTTCTAACTAATAAATATGACTGTCCAGACCTGCTGTCGATCTTCAAGCTCAGAACAAACTACAGATTCACACACTGCAATGACAAACAATTGGAATGGTCTCTGATCGCATCCAAAGTCGCATATAACGCACTAAACAACAGAGATGTAAACATTTGGAATTAATTGTCACAAGATTTGGTGGATTCCGCGACGGTGGGAATTTTCAAATAGAGACTAGACAAATGGATGTCGAAGCAAGATAAATGCATACACCAGCATAAGATATAGGCACATCAGCTGCTCGCCCATTACATAAAATAATAAATATATACTATATGTAGAAAAGGCGTATCTAAGGCGCTACGTGCTAATAAATAGGTCTGTGTTTCTATGTGGTATAGGATCTCATATTCTACAGCAGTGAGGAATGTGAATAAGAGGTATCAACTGCCGAAAGCCCAGACTCAGACGCCATACCTAAGTATGTTCTTACCTAAGTAGGAACTAAGAAGTAAGTACTTTCCCACAAAGTGCAATGTGGGTTCCGCAGTCTATGGTGTAGGTGATTGGTCGGGTTTTTGGGTGGTATGATCGATGCCCATGGAATGATTGATGGGATGACAGTGTACATTGTATAAATGATAAGCAACGACTGTACATTGTATATCTTATTTACCTATTCCCTATACACACTAAGAGCCTAAGATATATTGGGGCCATTTTTGTTTCTACTGTATATAAATGACCTCACCCATGTAACTGATCACGACACCATATTGTTTACGGACGATATTACAGTAATTATCAACAGTTCAAATAAAGATGACTGACAAAAAGAAGTTAATAAAGTTTTAATTATCATAATTAAATGGCTAGATAATAACAAATTACAAATAAACATTAACATAACTAAGTTTATTCAATTTGAGACATGCAAAAATAGACACACTCCTCTTAACATCACTACTTAAATAATACAATAGAAGAATCAGACACAATAAGGTATTTACAACTATATATTGACAAAAACTGTCATTGGAAATTTATATATTGTAGATATGGTATGTGACAAAATAGACAAGTTTTTATACGCATTGAGAAGATTAAGTATTAGAGTATCTCGGGTGGCAGCAGTTAACGCATAATATGGATATGTTGCTTGTAGATTTCCGGCCTGTTGTTATGGGGTAACTTTGTCGATATAGTTCTGTTCTGTTCCACAAGTGCAAAAAACAGTGGTATTTGGAAAAGTGTCGACCATTGTTCCAAACTCTAAAAATTCTCCCTCTGCCATGTATGTATGTTAGAGAAGCATGTATTTTTGTAAAGGATCACTCTGAATACTTTAAAAAGCAAAGGGATGTTATCGATGGCAAAACGCGCCATAAAAATAATTTGTACGCACCAGAATGTGGACTAAAGATTTGTATAAGAAATTCTATTTATTTAGCGAACTCTATTTATAATAAGCTACCAAATGATTTAAAATACTTACCGAGAAATATTTTTAAGACAATAGTGACACCTGACTTTTAAATAACCGTTTTTCTATTCATATAATGTAAACGATTATATAAATAGAAAACTGACATAGAATTTGTAATTAACAGTGAAACTTTATGTGTAATAATATAAATTAAATGTATGGATTAACGGATAATATAATATAATTAATATATGACTTAATGTATATATAAACGTATTTTGACTACGAACTGTCTTTTGCACACCTATTGTGGCAAAACATAACGCCACAAATGTATTTGTTGTAACACCATATTTCGAATACCTATGTTTTGGTAAAATAAATTATTTGAATTTGAATTTAAAGGAGATTCTTTGCTTTCGAAGACACGATCTACGATCGTACTTACAATCTTGTATTTATCCGAGCCTCACTGTACGATCAACGTGCACCTAGTGACGGCCTCCTCCACACACGACACACACGACACACACGACACACACGAGGTGAACTGTTTGCTGTTCTTGAACCTTTTGTTTTATAGAAAAAAATAAGATTTATACATACTATTTTGCGTTCCTTGTAAAATGATAAACATAGTGTGAGAAAAAGGAATGTAAAATTTTGCTATCTCTATACATCATGAACTTTGGGCACACGGAGCGATTAATTATTCAAACATTACTTTTTACACATTACTTTTACTTTATTCAAACATTCTAACATTTATTATTGTCGTTGTCGGATGGTATCAAAATATCGTTATTTAATGGTCTATGGTCTTGATGGCCTAGTCAGTTGAAGCGTTTAATGATATCGTTAATATTATTAGATGACAGCGAAGTCATCAAAAACCTAATTTATATAACAAATATGAATGTGCTTAATGACAATTTACAAATGTTAGTTATTTCAGAAATAACTATTGTAGAAGGTTGATAAGTCAAAAGTCAAATACTCATTGAAATAATTTGGCCCGGTGGAAAATAAAATTAACATTACATACGTTTTAATGTTAAATAATGTTTTTTGTTCTGTTGATCTTTGTAATGGCTACATTAGGATGTTTATACGAATGTTAACGTCGTAAATGTGTCAATAAAACAGCATGGTGTTAATTTCAACACACATACCACAAAAGATAAAATTCAATACCTTCCACCCAGAAAATAATAATAATAAGTGATTAGTTTCAATAATTAAAAAAGCAGTGTTTTGATGAGCACCTATAACAACCATTTAAAGTACTCATTGTTGATATACTTATTTTTATCTCTATGTAGGTAAGTATTATGTATACCTAACACTTTTCAGCAGATTAATAAACAGGTCAACTTATCATGGAATGATTTTTGATGAGTGATACACTTACTTCCTTCCAGCCAGTATTTTCATCAAAGTGGTTTTTCCAGCTCCCGAAGGACCGAGGATGAAGGTCAGTCGTCCCGGTCGGAGGGCTCCAAAAGCACCGTTCAAGATGACGAGATGTTTTCCCCCAGGGTTTTGACTGTTTCTGCCCCATAGCTTTGCTGGGAAAATAAAAGTGTAAGTTTAGAATCGATATTTTACTAGTACCTATCTATGTTTTTATTAAATAATGGATTTCTGACTGGATACGTTTTTATCTTTTAGACTAATACTTTAATCTAATTGAGTTAGTTTTATTGAACAATGAAATGTACGTAATTGTCATATTATTACGTATTAAAACAAGATAGGAATATCAATGAGCATCAATGTTAATTTTATAATCTGCGTTTTATAATTCAAGGTTGGCGTTTTATTATAGTTACTAAATTTTGATTTACAAATAATTAGTTTACCTGAAACCAAACTGAACGGAACCATATATCGGCTATAATAAATATAAAGCGAGTAATGTGTTTAATTAACAATTAAACACATTATAATCGAATAATTATTGTTACCTACGCGTATGTATGTATGTATTTCCTATTGAGGAAGGAATTATATTTAGTGTGTCATGATAACACTGTGCTACGGCTCAGAGTTCACTACAAATAAAATTATGAAATTACTCCCGTTAGAGTTTCTCTCTCACGAGATTCAGGGAGACAAATTATATAGGTACTCATGGGAATTTTGACATTTTGGTCATTATGTATCTACATAAAAATGATAATGCAGTCTTATTTGAAATATCTTCCGAAATACGGGGCAGCAAAAATCTGTTGCATTAACCTACGACACGGCGTCGACGTTGGACATTACTAATGGCCCATTAGTGTCGGCCGGCTTTAAAATAGGACCACCCCATCTCTTCCCACGTGTGTCGTAAAGGTAATTAAGGGAGAACAAAGCCGCTACCACAAGCTCTGAGGAGATACCTACACCACCTTTAATAGAGTGGACTCGCCAACCCGCTTCGCCAGCGGTCATACATCCTTCATGCACAAGACAATGTGTATGAAGAGACCCATGTCCAGCAGGGAACGATAAAAGGGCTGGTTACGGTTATGGGTCTGTTCAAAAAAGTTGTGATTAGAATTTTGCAAGGTTGATAGTGCATTTGCATCCTGGGCGACGCACGGCGGCGCGCGGCGTGGTAACCACTGATCACCCGGTGGACCGCTCGCCCGTCCACCACTTCTTCTGTAGAAACAAACATGATATTTATGAAGGGATTTATCTATTAACAAAGTTTATTAGAGATCCTCGGAACACATTTAAATCGATTAAAGTTTATTACAGTTCTTGATGATTTTTGCCATAAATTTTATATTTTAAAATGATAAGTTTCTTGATACATACTATAACATTGAAATCGGTAGTTGAACGAGTTATAATATTTAAATACAATGTAATAAGTATTAGGGTCTTACCTATGAAATTGCCGTTTGTTCATAGTAGCCAGTTTGAACTTATCTCACGTTTGACTTGGAATTCCACATTTAAATTATTTTCAATTTAAAGCTATGACATTATTTTCCAAAATCAGTTTTCCATTTGTTTTCCTGTCAAATGACTTTACTTAGATATCGTTGTGTTTGCGATCATGGAGAAGTTAAGAATTCACGTTATTTTCGAATAACGTGAATTCGAATAACGAAAAGTTTTCGTGTGGCAGCAAAGAAGCACTGACGGCACACAATAACAATGATGTGTAGGTACGAACCAAATACTGCAAATGAACGCACGGTGCGTTTTTGCTTGATCGTTTTCGTTCTTTAAACTTCAAGAATAAGCCCCGTGGACGACCGGAGACTAAAATCGATAATGACGAATTGAAGGCAATAGTGGAAGCGGATTCATTTCAAACCACGTCTGAGTTAACAGCAGTCTTCGGCGTAAGTGACAAAACGACATTGATTCATTTTCAGAAGTATTATACTCACTTCTCTTTACTAAAATTACTTGTAGTTCGAGTTTCATTTTCTGATAATACTCTAGCGTTTTTATTTATTTATTATATTATTTAACACGTAATGCTTAATTATTGTTTCATCAATGAGTTCTAAATTAGCGATAAGAGTAATTACAAGTGCGATAAGTAGAAGGTATACTTCCAAACAGTTCTACTGAGAGTTCTACTGGTAGAACTATTTGGACAAAAATATTCTAAACTATTTACCTATACTGGCTTTATTCATGTCGAATACTATAAAACGCCTAGCTTCTTTGAATATAAAGGAAATTCAAAATTTAAAAGCGGTGAGATAACACAACAACATTTATAGATTTTCGACATCACTCACGATCAGTGGTGCCCAAGTGGAAATGGGCAGGACAGGACATACGGCGAGAATGCACGACGGGAGATGGATAATAGAAGCCACCGAGTGAAAAGGAGCGTCCGGAAATAGAAAATGAGGCAGACCCCGCGTTTGCTGGTCTGATTACCCAGAGGCAAATGCAGGGTAGACAAAAAGATGTGGAATGCTTTGGAGGAGGCCCACACCCGGCAGAGGGGTTCTCATCACAAACAAAAACACAAATTAATTATATTGACTAATGCTTGAAACATTTGAATGCTTTGAATATATTATGCTGATTATTATTTATTAGATTGAAATAGAGATTTGACTTGGAATTGTTATTGGAATTCATGTGTGTGTAAATGATGGAAAAATAAATGGCTTTAAGTATCATTATTAGTGGTCCTAGCGATGCTCACTTTACTAGTGATTGGAAAGAAGGTCAATAAATTGAGATTTCTTCTTCGGGTACCTCTTTATGTGCAGTAAAACTATTATGGGCCTAAAGTAGGCTTTTCAATTTATCAAGAAGTAAGACTGGCTTTTCATGTTATGTATATAACAAAATTGCAACAGAATCGTCTCTTGTACATATAATATTCTAGAGTCATTACTGTGTAAATTAAGAATGAAACAGAGCCCAAATCAACACTTTCGTATTTCTGTCTGACAATCTGAATTGGCGGATTTTAATGAAAGGAAGCATAGCTTCAGTTTGAATTAATGTTTTGGATGATTTTAGTCTATATTTCCTAACAGTTTCAATTTAATTTTAAGTATAGGCATGGATAACAAGAAAAACCATTTCTGAGAAAAACGTCCGTAAATGTGCTGTAATTTGAGATTATAAACAGTTTGTTTTGAAGGTTAACGTCTTTATTACATCGTGTACGTAAAATAAAACTTAATTTGCAAGGAGGTCTAGATTCTGGTTTTACGAAAATGGTCTGTCTGGTTATATCACAAGTGATAATTAATTATGCACTTGTGTTATAAGTAAATTATAAGAAAAGGCTACATTCATCATTAGCATGTTTCCATCCACTGCTGAGTATAAGTCTATCTCTTCGTTTGTGCCATCCTCCTCGGTCGTGCGCTGGTCTAAACCACATCCCTCCCGCAATTCCCTTCACGTTATCCACCTACCTTGCCGCCGGACGACCGACGCTTCGTTTACCTTGCCTCGGCCACTACACTGTTAATTGGGAATCAACAGCGATCAACGTTTAGAGGAATAGTTGAAAGAAATGCAGCAACGACGTTCACGATTTCTCCGTCGCCATCGGTGATATATATAAAGTTATAAAGCACTTGTACAAATATAACTTTAAGAAAAAATATAAAAATCGGTCCAGTATATAGTAGTGTGTAAATAGGAAAAAAGTTTAATGTCTAAGAAGAATTAAAATATAGCTATGTTTTAATATTGTAATGCTTATTTAATTACTTCTGGTACAATTATTTTATAATAGTGAGAAGAACAAGTCAAAGGTATTAATTAGGGTTCGCAATACCGTCCCCATTTACTAAAATCGGTGTTGATTCCTTGTGTATGGTGACTTCAATAATACTGCTTTTCTATTAAGTAAGTAAGTATTATATTGTTCGCGTAATGTTACAGATTGTTTTTTTTTCGGACTAAACTTGAGGCCCTAATGGCCTTTCAAGAGTCACCGGACATGTAGTTTAGGGCGAGCACAGAAGGCGCTCAGCCAGGAGCTAAGAGTGTGTGCGCAACGAGCCTATAGAAAGAGGCTAAATCTGACCTTCGGTCGGACACTGCATTTAACACTTCAATTCATTTATTTCCCAATAAATCCGAATGTAAATTTAACTTCAATGGAGATTGTTCTTTGACCATAGACATCGTCATTAAATTAATGACGATGTTATAATATTATAACACTTATAACAATTTGGAATAACAATTTATAACACTTGTTGGAAAAGAATTAAGTGATATGTGGCATAGTAGATGAAAAAATGTCATGGATACCTGTTGAATTTATACGTTATACTTAATTTGTTTTAATTTTATATCATATTATTTTTTTACTTTACAAAGAAAGCATTAATCACAGTCGCTCACGGGTGGTACTTACCTAACTAAATCGAATGTTACATGTAAAATATCAGTGTCCTTAATATGCCACATAAGGGTGGAGTTTTGAGTGGGGACTTATAGTATAATCCGAATAAGTTTGTAGAATAACAAAATACGTTCAGCAGTATCAAAATTACTACTTGTTTTTTGAATACTAAAAAAATATCCGAGCGCCATGTTGTCAAGGCTTACAAATAAGGTTTTTATTAATAAGACTACTTAACTTTTATTTATATATTATTCCCTCTAAAACGCAATAAAAGTAGGTAATGAATTCTAGGTTTCCGACTGGCGCGTGCGCGTAATGTTTTTTTTATGTATATTTTATTTAATGATCTACGTTTAGTTCGCATAAAATGAATTAGGTATATGAAATCATTAATGAATAGAATTAAACATAATTAAAATAAAATAGTAGTAAAAAAACTAAGTTGTTTCTTGAAAATTTACTATTTCTTATTGTGTGTAGTGTGCGCCTGGGCGCAGTACAGTTGTAACGGAAGATGCTCTAGGTAGTAAAAAAAATTGATGTCCTCATTGATGATACGATAAGTGTCTTATTATTATGACTAAAGTCAACGGGTTCAAGACTTCTGACATAATTTGATAGCAGAAGCGAGATACAAATATTAATAGAAGTTTGAATAATCTCAATTAGGAAAATCCCTACCTTTGTATTTAACACTAACTAACATTTTGTTAATAAGTATACGTAATATACATATTAAATATGGCGATTTAAATAGGAATTCCTTCTTAAGAAGGATTCCTAAGGATATTCCATAAATAAAGAAAAATGTATAAAAAAATAAAGAAAACTATAATATACCAGAAAGTTTCTAGCCAAACAATGGCTAGAAACTTTCTGGTATATTATAGTAGGCTGTGCGCAGGCGCATAGTAAGTCATTTTCTGAATATCGATACGACACATCTATTAGTAAAGATCCTTACGATGGATCTCAACAAAACTAATCGTAAGCGATCTTATTATACAGTCTTTATTTGAACTTTCTGAACACATTACAACACAACAAAGTGTCACTCACTTGTTCCTTTATTGGAGACGCTGTGAACAATTTCTGTGAACACGATCAGCTTCCCATCTTCCACACTTAAGTCTTCTTTTCCGGCTTCTATGTCCATTTGAGTAATAGACACTATCTTTTTCGTTTTGTCTTATGTTCTCAGTCGTTCTGTGGAACGAGACAGGAAACTAGTACTTGCGACGCGAGGAATTAAAAAATTGGTAGGCAAGTTGTAACCGGTGCCAGACGTTGACTCTCGAGTCGTCAACAAACACGACTAGTCGACTATTCTTCGTCGCTATTGGTCGACCCACGCTTTCACTTTGTAACTTGTAACTCTCTTATATTAAAAGTATCCAATGTGCACCTGTATGCACGTCACTAAATAGTATCGGTTAATTAAGTGTTCTGCAGACACTTCTTTATCAGATAATTCGGTGCTTAAGTACCTATCCGTTGATGACTTGTACACTACACTGTGGTATTAATCCAGCTAACAAGTGTATATATTTGTTGGATACGTGTTATTTGTAGAGCTATTGTCAATTCTACTGATAAATATAAGTTGGTCTGTCGTATTCGGTTTGTGTGTCGTATGTAGCGGCAGAATTGTCACAAATTAGGTCTGTCGTATACTGAGATCATAGTAAGCTCTGTACCTACATTATCAGTTGTCATTACCATATACATAATGTATATATCTCTATTCAGATTGCAATATTGTTTTGCGTATTCATTTTATTTATAATAATAATAAATACCTACTTTTTATTGTATACAAATAGTTATTCAATGTGCACAAATAATAAACGAGGCAACCTTGGGATAGAGAAAAATAAAAGGGATATAGGTAGTGCAAAATAATTGAAATTTACACAATGAATTACACCCGATTGAGCGCCGGATTTAATTTAGAACAAAATTAAAGTCATTGCTTTTCCGGCTGTGTAAGATGTGGCACCGTCCTTTTGGAACCACAGTACTACCAAACTGTAACTCTTTGAGGATGCATCCATTTTTCACGAATCTCATGACGATTCTCCAAGCATCAGATACGACAATTTTGCTTATTGACGAATCCATTAAAGTGGAAATAGGCCCCGTCACTAAAGATGATTTTTTCGGCAAAATGATGGTTCACTTGATATTGCTCTAAAAATGATACCGCTGTGCTATTTCGTGTAGTGTATCGCCAAACAAAATAATGGCGCCAAATTTATATCCGGCTCCCAATATGGGACACATATTATATAAAGTGTCATGCGTCTGAACTAATTTTGAAACCATTTTTTTCCACACTTCCTCTTTCACAGCCTTTCCGAACAAAGCCAGCGCTATCTTCCGGCGATGAAAACGGCTTCCCCTTTAGTTGGGATTTAATTTTGGGGAATTCAAAAACTCACAAGGTGCCAAGTCAAGACTGTAAAGCTACCACTTGCGGTTAACCGCCTTTATTTCCAGTCGCAAAAGCGGGCAAAAGGCTGCAGGGCAAAAGGAGGTCAGCCGTATGCAGTGCGCATGATCTACGCGGTATCGTATAAATTGTGTGCATGCGGCTAGCCGCACGGCTGCCTGCAAAGACAGTTTGCCGCAAGTGCGTATGGAGTCTATGGAGAATGGCCTAAAACTTTAACCGGGGTACTGTTTATAAAGTCCCTTGTTTTAAGCGCTGAGGGAGCAGGCGCGTTGTCGTGGTGCAGCAGCAGTCCGCGGAGACCTGTGTTTAGACGGTTGTTACTCACTGTACGTGGCTGCTTGCCATTCCACGACAATGCTGCTTTGGTTTCGTTAGGGTACAAATATCAGGTAGCCAGTTAAATTGAAAAAAAACTAGCGATTAAGAATTTTCCGGTGCTTCATGCAAAAAGGCTTTGGGAGGCATTAGCTCACTTTGAAACCGTCAAACAATAGATTGACGCTCAGTTTCTAAATTATGCTGGTCGATCCACTATTCGTCATCTGTGACAATCTCGCAAATGCGCCGAGACGACCTTGCTTAAAATTTTGTTATCATATTACGGCACCATTCGACACGAATCCAGTGCGATACTATCCTCTTGACTCGTAGAGCCATGTAACATTTCATACACACGCCCCGATCCAATCTGCAATCTCTCCTGAACCTTCTCGTATGTAATTTGCCTGTTTTCACAAATTAAATTTTTCACTGTCACCACGTTTTATACAGTTTAACGTTCAACAGCCGTTAAAAGGCGACCACTTCTCTCTTCGTCAGCTAAACTTAGTAGACTACACTTAAATTCATTCTACCATCGGTACACAGTTGCCATAGAATGACACTTGTCTGTAAATGCCATTTGAAGTCTATTACAAGAATCTTCAGGTTTTAAAGAACATTCAAAATCATACAAAATCATTGTGCGGAAATGTTCCCGTCTAATATCCATTTTTTTAATGAGACATGATATTTTGATTCAGCTCGTAAAAAATATGGAGGGAAATATGAATTTGAAATGTTTTTTTTTTCTTCATATATGGCAATGGTGCATTTTGCCAGTGCCAAGTTTTCTTCGTAATAAACAATTTCAAAGTCTAAAAGGTACCTTGTTAATGTTCAGACCCGTAGAAGTAAGTCAGATGTCGCTCAGTAAAGTGATAGTACCTAGAGGCATTGAGAACAGAAGAGGCATTGGGATTGTTTGGGATTGCTTGATTGTTGATGGGACTGCGTTATTCGTGTGCTTCCACACGAATACCGCAGTCCCACCGCTTTTATTTGATTATCACAAACACCACGCACGAAAAACATTTAGCAGTTTAATAAACTATCACCATTAAACCACAAAACGACTAATACATATTTTTTGCAATAATCATACAAAATCACAACTTCATTTCTCGAGTTCCCGCTAAAAAGTACGTTTTGTTTTTATATTATCATAATTGACATTAAAACCAGCCAGTGTTCGATAGATAAATACTCTTTATCGCAAAACATTCTGAGTAGGCTGGCATTGTCCATCTAGAAACGTATTCCTAGTATATCCGCAGACAATTTACATTCTGTCTCGCTAAAACTATTCTGGAAAGTATTACAAACAACCATTGCACAAATCAACAGTTTTAGATAATATGCATAAATCTAAAGTTGAGAAATTATATTATCAAGTAATTTCTACAAAAAGCTCAGTGTAACCCAAACTTTAGAAAGTTGTTATCTTTTGTTTGCGCCGTATATTGCCTACGGCGGCGTTATAAAGGATGTTTTTTTTAGAGGTATAGAACTTTAAGTTGGCAACACTGTTTTAACTGGCGGCCATTTTGTCAGCTGTCAAGTGATTTGTGTTTAGTTTGGTTTGGCATTTCAACATGAATAGACTGACGACTGAACAACGCTTCCAAATTGTGCAAATTTATTTTGAAAATAATGGTTCTGTTCGAAATACGTATCGCGCACTATGTCCATTTTGCGGTCAACATAATCGTCCATCAGAGCAATTAATTCGACTAACTATGGACCGTTTTCGCACCACGTTTACTCTAAATGATAATACGCATCTACAGAGACGTCGTACAATGCGTACAGAAGAAGCCATTGCTGCTGTAGAGCGTAGCGTAGAGGAAGACCGGAATCAGTCTATCCGCCATCGTGCACAGGAATTGGATATGTGTCCATCCACTTTATGGAAGATTTTGAGAAAGAACTTGGTTTGCGTGCTTACAAAATCCAACTCGTGCAAGAATTGAAGCCACGCGATCACCTAGCAAGGCGTAGATTCGGTGAATGGGCCCAAAACAAGATTGCCGTTGATCCCGATTTTCATAAGAGAATTTTGTTTAGCGATGAAGCTCACTTTTGGTTGAATGGCTACGTCAATAAACAAAACTGCCGTATTTGGAGTGAAGATAATCCTCAAGTGTATGTTGAGACACCGTTACATCCAGAGAAACTGACTGTTTGGTGTGCTTTATGGGCTGGTGGAATCATTGGTCCGTACTTCTTTAAAAACGATGCTGGCCAGAACGTTACAGTCAATGGTGACCGCTATAGAGCCATGATTACTGACTTTTTCGTTCCTCAATTGAACAACCATGATGTGCAGGAGCTGTGGTTTCAACAAGACGGCGCAACATGTCACACAGCTCGTGCCACAATTGATTTACTGAAGGAAACGTTTGGTAACCGCATAATTTCACGTTCCGGACCCGTGAATTGGCCTCCAAGATCGTGCGATTTAACGCCGCTAGACTATTTTCTGTGGGGATATGTGAAGTCGCTAGTCTACGCCGATAAGCCCGAAACGATCGACCACTTGGAGGACAACATTTGCCGCGTTATTGCCGATATACGGCCACAAACGTTGGAAAAAGTTATTGAAAATTGGACCTCCAGATTGGATTACGTCCGAGCCAGCCGTGGCGGTCATATGCCAGAAATCATATTTAAATTATAATGCCAAAAGATTATCTTTTGAATAAAGTCAATTTCATGTCAATTTTAAAAATTCATCCTTGTTTTATTCCATTTCAAAGTTCTATACCTCTAAAAAAATCACCCTTTATTACCATTAAAGTAGATGTTGCTAGCACGGGCAAGTAGTTCGGCAAGGGTTTATCGAGCAAGGTGCTCGCTCCAAAAACCGAACGAGCACTAAAGCAAAATGTTTGTAAACAACATTACGTTATATCACAGACTACATCGTTACTATGTTATACTCGTAATTTATATGTTACGAAACCCCGCAAGCGGCGCCGACCGCTCACCAACGTACGTCCATGAAGGTATTACACAAGTTTTAATAACAGGTTCTTTATTAATAAATTAATATTGTGCACTAAGTGCGTTTGATATGTTACATCGAGACAAGCCGAAAGGACATTTTTTTTTTATTATATAAAAAGATGTTGGCAGACGAGTAGATACTCCACCCGGTAGTACCTAAGTGCGTACCGTCGCCCATGCATATCCGCGATATATTTCAACATCAATCCAGAATGATAAACAATGTCACGCCCTGAATGCGCTACCTACTTTTGGAGATTTGGGAATGGATTTGGAGAAAGGGTCCAGGGAATGGGGAAATGATCCGTGTTGTTACCCAAGGTAACGACAATGTAATGTAACCAACGGCAAGCCACCACCAAGCTATTATTCCCATTTATTATTATTCCATTTATTATTCCAAGCCACCAAAATATTATTCCCAACAGCCACCACCAAGACCGTCGTCGTGGCTGTTAGCACGGAATTATAATTTTATTCCCATCGACTGCCGGTGGTAGTCGATGGGAATATAAAATCTATGCAGAGCCGTAACAGCCGTGTATGAAATATTTTTCGACAAAAGTGATTGCAATATAAAGTATGAGTGATATAGAGCTCGAAAAAGCAATTTAGTCTGTTTGTCTGAACGTGCATCACGTGAAATCTACGGGACAGATTTTAATGAACCTTGGAATAGTTTAAGCTTATGTGCACAGTTAACACTTAGGGTACTTTTTATCCAGATCGATTATAGAGTTCCCTCGGGAATCACAGTGAACGAAGTCGGAAGCACCGCTAGTGTATAAATAAAAGGCAAGCGATGAGGTATGTACTTGTTATTTTCCCTCTAACGTTTTAGTACAACACTTTTATTTCTTTATTTATAAAACATTTGTTCATTCGGAAATTACTTCAAAATACCTGTTACCCTTACATCACAAATATGCCACAATATCCTTTCAATTTAAGCTTAAAAATAAAATTAAAGCCTTGCACATAGACGCGATAATTTACGTATCTACCATATAATATGTTCCTAAAGCTACTTACAATATCCGGCAATATATATGGCATATTGTGAGTGAAAATTATCTTTATTTGCATTTAAGATAACTCATAATTTTTACATTATGTATACAGTATTACATACCCAGCTTGAAGAGCGTATTTAAGCAAATTTTATGTATAGAAAAGTTTACATATTTACAAGAAAGAGATGATCGATATGTTATTTACAACGTGCCATATAGCCGGGTACTGTATTGTGTTTCAATTTGTGTAAATAATAATTAAAATAGAGACCCAAAACATCCATTTATTACATTTGCCAACCCCCACTGGTATTTAATAATAATTTCCATAAAACAGTAAAAACCGTATTTACCACGTTAATCACATTTACCAAGTTTTGTCGCAATTTATTCACCGGTCATTGATAATACAAATTGGATTCATTACACACACCATAATACATTGAATTATAATAAATATTTTATTTAAAGTTAATGTTATTATTGCAACTATGTACGAGGCTTTTTCGTATATTTCTCATTCTATCACCAATTGTAGCCTACATTCAGCCTACTAAAATTATATAATTATACTAATTATATAGAAGCCTACTAGATACTACCGGTGTGGCAGAACTTTGGTAATGCGTTTTAAAAATAATAAATAATATTATTCGACGAAGCTGAATAACAATGTCTACAGAATATAAAATATTTCCTACTTGTTTGTGACTTTGATATGTTATAAGAAACTTACACCTTATACTTATATCATATACCTACTGCCTACTGCACCCTAAAAATGTTTGATCGTTGTCTTTTGTTCTGTTGTTTGTTTTTGATCGTACGTTGTTCTAATTTGGACCGTGCTTACAGAATGCTCAGATTGAAGGAAATGTTAATTTTTTCCCATAAAGCTATATAATGTCTTGTAAACTATTTACTGTTATTAAAATAACTGGTATTTTTTTCTGATTGTCTATGTATATCGTCTATTAAACAGAAAAGTGTCTTATATCAAAATTAGTAAAATTTTCAGGAGTAAGATTAAAAGTTTTGAATGTGCTTAATATATAATTTTAAAAAATATCAAATAAAATTAAATATATAATAAATAACGCCACACTTAATGGTCCACATTAGGGTTCCCTGTGCTATATATAAGTGTTATATATGATATACATAGTGTGCTATATATATACTATTACCATTATATAAATGGTAATAATATAGTGCTATATAAGTGCTATATATATTTTTTTCTTATTTACGAGAACAATTAGATGGTTTAATAAATGTATTGTAATAAATAAAAGTATGACTTGTTCAACAATATTATGTCATCTTTCTATATAAATAAGTAACATACTTTAGCGCTATGGATTTTTAGAAAGAAATTCATAAAAGATAGGATAATAATATTATAACTCTGAATGATATGAATAGTTTGTGGGCAAAATCATTTGGTCTTCTGGTATAACCTGCAGTCTAAAACTTTGATTATTGAATCATTGAGTAAATATATATATGTATTCTCGTATACATCTTTCTAGTAGGTATACCACCTATACTATACGACAATGTTCAGATACAGTTCCTGAAAGCGTTTTCAACGCTTTTCAAAATGGTCTCTTTTACTTGTATAAAATCTGAAATCCAGTGTACAATTAGAATTGCGTTCTATAAAGATAAATTGTTATTCGATCATAATACAAAGTTACAAGGCAGTATACTTCACGGCGTAAATTGGTTGGTGATAAAAGCATAGAAAAGCTCCTCAGGTAGTAGGGACATGGTTACATGTTTTATAGTCGGAAGATAGCTGAACGTTGCATCACCTACTGTTATATAATTCAGTATAAGTTTAATAAGATTATATTAAAAAATATTGTACACTAGTTATATTGCTAATGGCAAAAGTCACAAATACGAAGGTACTATTAAACAATATTATTAATCTTAGAAGTAATCATGCTTTAACTCACATACTAAATAACAACCAATAAAAGTATTTTGTGTGTAAATAATTAAAATTTGCTCTGACACCGTTCATCATATATGTTTACAATGTCCACAATCATATTGATTGTATTATTTTAGTAAATTAATGTTTTATCTATATTCGAATCTTTCGCGAAGCTTGAAACAATGAATTCTGTTCATGATTTTGAGTGAAATGCCATGAATATACATTTTGTCGCTTCGGGTAAGGTTCGTATACTGCATAATATCGTATTTTTTAAGGGCAATTAAAAATTAATATTTATTTATCATTATCATCTCAAGTGATAAAAACTTTATTCTAGCAATGAACACGTATTAGGTATTATATATATTGCTCTTACATAAGTAACCTACATCACAGATTAATGGCTAAGTTACATCGCTCTTTCTACAAATGCTCATTTATCTCACTTCTTTTGGAAAAATATTATCTATATTCATTTGACATGGGAGTAATAATTAGGGTTTCAATAAAATATTAAGTATTAAGTATGTTCTTATCATATTAGTTTTTAAATATAAATAACATACTTTGCTAAACATGAACACACTGCTATACATACGTTGCTAGCCAACTTCATAAAGGTCACGTGGACGACACAAACAGTTTACTTTTTAAACAGCAGTTTATATTTTTTGTTACTTAGAAATCGAATGTATGTTTCATTTATATTATACTTATTTATGTATACCAGCAAATAAATCTTAGTACATTCAGTCTCTCGATTGTGATGTGATTCAAAAGTAGAAAAGTGCTTTGCTGATCGTAAAAATCAAACTAATGCCGAAATCTAAATATTCTACCATTTATTTTTCAATCTAATTTTTAATAGAATGTACGTAAATAATATGACTATAAAAGAAATACCAAACAAAGCTGCGACAACCAAAGAATATTTTTCACTTAACATTTCATTTTCTTTCAAGAACTGCTTGGGATGACTATAGAAACACATGATTTCGGCTGTACAGGGCAATTTTGGGCGGCCCATTCCGAAAATGGACAATGCCAGACCAACCAGTCCATGTTTTAAAAACGATATGTGAAACAACCATCGGAAGAAAGGTGGTGCGTCCACGTATCGGAGAAAAAATCCGGAGAATACTGTAAACGGCATTATTAGGAACGGCCCGAAGACAACCCCATTCTGAAATAGAAACATTGACTGAGTAAAACAATATTCATAAATTAATAAATCCAATGAATTCATCATCGCAACGCTGAGGTTATATATTATGTATATAAGGTTATATACGAGTATTTAATAAACTTTTTTAATTTTCGATTACTTCTGAGATTTAAACAATAGACAATGCGATAAAATAATAAGTCGCATCAACATACAAAAAATTGGTGACAACGTATTTGACTATAATAATCGTTATAAGCAATTTTAAATACTAAAGCGATGGGGGTTTTTTTACTAAAAAATATGAAAAAGATTTTAAATTAATAGAAGATAAACATAGAAAATCTGTTTATATTATTGTTCGTCCACGGTTTTGACATTAACTGTCTTAACATTATAACATCTATGAAATGAAAGCTATTTGTGGTAGATATCAAGTTGATTGTTCTGGTTTAATGTGATGTTGAGCGCCATTAATGCAATTCACTTTAGAAAGTGGCTTTAATCTGAGTAAAAGAAATAGGTTCACCTTGACATTAAACGCAGACCCATTGAGCAGGCCAAGACAGAGAGCGACGTATGAGACCATCAAGAGGATCCAGCAGAATCCGAAGAACCGCATCAATTCAAGCGGCTGGCCAGTCAACCAGTATGTTATTGAGGCGTAAGCCAAAGTACACACAGTCTGTGTGGGTAAAGCTGACAGTAACGTTGATATGTAATACGCTCCAGCTGTGTACCAACGATTGAAGTGCTCTCTACGGACCACTGAGATTTGTTCTGGAACTGCAATTGAAAATGTTACTGATATAAAATCTATTCGTACAATGTTCTAGGCCGACATTTATAATAATTCGACTTGTACCTAAGTCAAATTATTATAAATGTCGGCCTAGAAAATTGATTTATAATTTGAGAAACTAATTTGGATAGTTGTTAATAATGAAATTATACTCTTCTGTTGTAAATTAATTAATACAAATATGTATTCGTATCAGGCCACAATCCACCACGCGGGCCCAATGCTGATTGGTGGATACACATATTGCAGATTTTTTTATTTCTCGAGATTGCGGATTTATCTCACGACGTTTTCCCTCACCAACGAGTTAGTGATGTTTTTTTTTGTTAAATCCGTACTTAAGTAGAAATTCAGTGGTTATGGGCCGGGGATTTGAATTCACGATTACACGAATGTGAGTCGACTAAGCTGTCATTGCTTAATACAAACGTACGTGTATTAAAAACAACTCACATTTAATGGTAACCGCGCTGAAAGCCGTGAACATAAGGAACATGAGACTGAAATATAGGAACTTGTAGTTGTCCATGATGTATTTAGCGTCCCCACCGATGTTGTAGTAGAGAAAACCTATGAACACTGCTATGGCGCAATGAATTCCCGCCATCATAATGGTAAACGACGGGTCTCTCCACAGGCACTGAAAAATAGAGCAAACAAAGAAATAATTTTAAAATTGACAGCGTTTTTGATTAAATGATTATCTATAATTGAGGTACAATTAAGTATACTTTTTTAAAGAAGATGTCAGACGAATAGTAACTCTGTGTGACCATCACTAAGGCCATGGCACTTTGGTGATATCAGTCAAAAATGACGATAAAAGTTTGCGCTGCAGACCTTCAGGGATTTAAGAATCAGGATTTAGTTTATGAAGGAAGGTAAGTGGATGGGAGAGGAGATTGAATGAGGAATGAACTCTGGCAGCTGCCAGAGTTCTCGACACTAAAAAACTGTCATTCTTGTGTAATCAAGAGAAGAATAAGATTCAGAATCATTGCATTCTACTGGTAGTGTCTATGGTTTAAAAATTGTGAAAATTGTTTAATTCTATATATGTATGTACCCATTTTATAGTATTTAAAGGCGTAATCAGATATAAATTTACCAAAATAGATCTTCTGGTGAGTGTCGTGAATTGTTTCCAACACGATGTCGAGTATGTGCTTTTGAGTTTTAATAATATTTTGCTCGTAGGGTTTTCTCTTACGGTAGGTAAGCTTGTGAGGTAAATTTCTTCAGTTACATTAATATTATTAAATAGTCCTGAAAATTAAATTACAGTTAGTGAATAATATGTGATGTTAGCCGAGTTTATTGCCGGTATTGAGGATGTTCCGAATATTCGTATTCGTAGTTGTTTTGGCGAATACTCGCCAATTTTCAAGTATTCATATTCGTACTCGTATTCGCCATTTTCTAAACGAATACTCGAGTACTAATAGAATAGTAAAGCCAAATGCAAATAGTAGATTAAATAGGTTTTCTACAAAAAGAAATACTTATAAAAATAAAACATTCATTTGAAAATCAGTTACGCAGGTGATATTTTAGATTAATTTAAAGTTAGGTAAGTTGCACCGTACGTGGGCGCACTCGACTGGCCACGTTACCCCTCTATCTCAGAATACTGCCTTGAAATGTACTGCATTTCTCATATCCCACTTTATCCTATTTCACCAATGTACGTACGTGTTTCGGTAATGAGTGAGATATGCCAGAGCCTATTCCCATCGCATCCTTTCCTATCCCTCCCCATTTTCCCAAATCCAAATACATTCCTATATCTCCAAATGTAGGCAGAGCATCCGGGGGAGTGTCAACGTTTGTAATTTTTGACTAATGTTGGCATGTATCGTGGATGTCCACGGGCTACAGTATCCACTTACCATCAGGTGGACTGTATGCGCGTCTGCCGCATTCTTCCATAAAAAAATTATGTGAAACTAGAACCGACAACAAGGTCCACTTTTTAATTTAGTTAATTATCTTTAGTTAAAGTTAATCAAATTGTAATCAACAAGGTCCACTTTTTAATTTAGTTAATTATCTTTAGTTAAAGTTAATCAAATTGTAATCAATCCGCTGTTGTTCAAAGTACAAAAAAAATATGGTTATTTTAGGAATGAGAGAGACCGAAAGCTTTAAGCCGTACCTTAAGAACTTGCATATTCAGACTCTTCTCTCTCTTCTCTCAGTGTACCTACATTTATGAAGCATGTTTGTTTTGTAATACGAAATATAAAATACTTTAAAATTGAGAAAAAGAGGTACATAAGAAAAAAATACAAAGAAATATAACGTAGTACCAATTTGTACTTCTAAGAGCAATGCTGCGAAATTATTTAATACTAGCGACCCGCCCTCGCTTCGCTTCGGTTAATAAGATTTTTTTTTCAAAATTTCAAAATAAAATATAGCCATTTTATTTTGAGGGATCCCTAATTTTTTCTAGTAATAAATATAGCCTATGTTACTCAGGGATAATGTAGCATTCTAATGGTGAAAGAATCTTTGAAATCGGTCCAGTAGTTTGAGTTTATTCGTTACAAACATACAAAAATACAAATCTTTCCTCTTTATAATATTAGTATGATTAGTGTAGACTAGCTGTGCCCGGCATGCGTTGTATACCCGTCAATTTTTTTGCATATAATATATATACATAATATATAGCCTATGTCCATCTGGAATAATGTACCTTTCAAATGGTGAAAGAATTTTTGAAATCTGATTAGTAGTTTCGGAGATTACCTCCTACATCCAAACTTACAAACTTTACTTCTTTATAATATTAGTATAGATTAGTATAGATACCGCTGGACAACAAAGGAAATTAAATTGACATTGTTTAAAAAACAAATATTTGTCATACTTTATCGTATTTCCCCAACGGTAGTGAGTGCGATATACCAAAGCCCAGTCACATTCCTCCACATTTTCCCAACCCTTTCTCTCAATCCGGGGGTGTACCAACGTTTGTCATTCTGGACTGATGTTGGCATGTATCGCGGATGTCTATGGACGACAGTGGCCACTTACCATCAGGTGGACTGTATGCTCGTCTGTCGCCTTTTTCTATTAAAAAATATATTTTTTGGAAATTAGAAATAAATAATTATTTGAAGAATGTTAATATTAATTAAAAATTAGATTATGATTACTTAAATATTAGTTTTAAGATTGTGATTGGATGTAAGTCCAATTAATATTGTATGGTAGGTTATAAGTGGACCAATTATATTTTCAGTGAAACATCTTACTACGATTACTTTCCTATAACTCTGAAATAAATAACGCCACACTCAATGGCCCACACTAGAGTTCCGTGTGTCGTGGGTCAACACAAACTCACACACAACACAAACTCGAACAAACACCTTTTTTTAAACAAATGATTGTCTGACCGGGAATCGAACCCGGGACTTTTTGCACAGCAGCGGGACTTTTGAACTAGATTATTTGAATTTGTAACAAGGCTATATTTTACTACATCCGACTAATCAATTTTTAAGACTAAGAAGTCTTAAAAAAATAGGCATTTTCTTTTATTTAAAATATTTATTCTTCTTAAAGGATGTCTTCTTAAGGAGGACATTCTTAAAGGATATATTTTATTACGAGCATTCCACTTTGTATGACTTTGAACACATAGTTCATTGACTTAAAATGAGTACAAAATATGCGACAATAAGATAACGGCTTCTTGCTTTCATTTTGGAAACACAATTCTTCAAACTTTCACATTAAATTATATTTTTATAATTATACAATTGTCAGGACGATTGAGAATGAATGTACGATGTATGGGGAGACAGACCGATGATTTCGTCGGGCTTCTCCCCACTTGTAGGATTATGTAGACTTCTCCTAAGTGCCACTACCATAGGCGATCTTTCGCTCGTCTCATCCAAACATTGTATATACATTTTTATTATTGTTGCTGGTTATATTCTTGGTAGGTTTTGTGTTGAGTAGAAGACCAAACCAATAATTTTCAAAAGTTTTTCTGTCTTTTGGTTGTCCTGTGATCTTCTTGTCTCCATGCAAAAAATCGGGATGGCTTTTAATGAGTAATTAAGACTAGGGTTACTTTTAATCCAAACCTTGCTTGGGATATTGAAGGAATTTAATCGCGAGGGCGAAGTCAGGGGCACAGGATCGTTAATGTGTATTCTTACCTATTAATTCTTCATCAGTCTCTTGAGGAATGTTTGGTAGCCATTCAATACTTCTTCCACTTTGTGAATATTTTACTAATTTATCAGCGTTATCAACGCATATTTCTATGACTGTAATTTATTAACAAAACATTATTAAGTATTATCAGAAGAAAAGAAGTCATCAAATTATTTTGATATGGATTCGTAATTTGTTTGTAATAAATACTTATATGACTTTCATCGCTTCAAAGTAGACCGTTTCAAATATTAGGTAAGCAGATAAGTTCGCCGCCTTTTTATAGTGAAAATAATAAAGACTTTTTTGTATTACATAAATATTTATTGAACGGAATATTGTCTATGTAATTCGATTGTTTCGCCATTTTTATGGCAGAGCCATTATCCCATCGCTATACATTTTTTGGGGTTTCTGATCGAAAAACTGATTTAAACGATACAGGCTTCTCTTTAATGTAATTTTACTCCATTTAGAGAATTTTGTAAAGAGCGTAATAAATGATAATCCGAAGGTGCTATGTCTGGACTGTATGGAAGATGCATTAAAACTTCCCAGCCGAGGACCATACATTTTTGTTTAGTCATCAAACATGTATGCGGTCGAGCATTGTCGTGATAGAAAACCACATCTTTTCTATTCATTAATTCTGTGCGTTTTTCTTCAAGTGCTTGTTTCAATTTTACTAATTGCTGACAGTAGACATCAGAATTAATCGTTTGGCCATGTGGCAAAAGCTCGTATTACACAATGTCTTTCCAGTCTCACCATACACATAACATGATTTTGTTGGCCTGGCTTCGGGACTATTTGTGATGGCTCACCTCGCTTAGACCAAGATCGATTTCGAACTTTGTTATCGTAGGTGATCCACTTCTCTCGCCTGTTACCAATCTCGTCAGAAATAGATCGATTTCATTTCGGTTTAGCAACATCTCGCATATGGAAATTTTATTCACCAAGTTTCTTTCATTTAAATCATGCGGCACTCAAACATCTAGCTTTTTTTTACATAATTCAGTTTATGCAGGTGATCCAAAACTGTTGAGTGGTGAATGCTAAGCTCTTCCGCAATTTGATTACTGCTTATGTGTCGATCTGCTTCAATTTTTCCAATGATAAAATCAACATTTACCTACAGCGAGGAACATCATTCACATCAAAATTACCAGAGCTGAATCGACTGAACCATTTTTTTTTGCAGCAGTTTTAGATAATGCATCTTCTCCGTAAACATCACAAATCTCTTTCGAGCACTAGAAGCATTCATGAAACAATTTAATTTTCTCCTTATAAACTTCTATTTTAAAATTGTTAAAAAATATGAAAAGATAAAACTTTTAACTTGTAATGTCAATTTGCCGCCATTACAAAAAGTCAGCTGTCAAACGGGATATCACTTTCCCGACAATGATCAGTGTTGCCAGAAATATAGTACCCTAAATTCATACGTTCAAAATGGCCGCGAACTTTTCCGATTACCTATTACGTTTCATTTGTTTAATTCTGTTTGTTTCATTTATAATTGTTACCGTCCGTTTCGACTAACCGACAAACATTTTTCGACATTGTCTGTCTTGTGTTTACATTATTACCAATTTTACAAATGCAACATCTACAGTCTTGAAACCTTTTCAGTGAAAATCGCATCGACCCAGATTGAGTCGCGTGCCAGATTGACCTACGTTAACAGTTGATATTGTCGTTATTTTCTGCACGACTTCCATGTCTGCGTGAAACTAATAGAAAACTGCCCATTGGCACAGAAAAACATCAATTAACGCAGTCGTGAGATGTTTTACTAATGCAGTAACCTTTTGCATGAAAAACATAAATATATCCTTGTTGTGACTCCGCGTTGCTGTTGTGACAGTATTAGAAGGGCAAGCATCTGACAAGACTCACGACTGAGTCAGATTGTATTTGTAAGATGTATAATCGCGTTACTAATGATTTGTCGCAAGTGGAAACGTACGATTATGTTGACGTAATAATATGTCTGACTGTTAAACATGTGCTGTTGAGGGTACTTTGGCTTTATAATATTTGTGAAATTTCGAGCAATGCTCTGTGACCACTATGTGGCATGTAAACGAAAAATAAATAATTAACAGGCGAGTTGCTTGCACGCGGATCTTATTAATTTCATTTAATTGACATAATTATAATGTATGACATAGTTATAACTTTAACTGATATCATTAAACGTAATTTATAAATATTATTTATTAAAGATGATTACACTTACGAAAATCCACGGCATTGTGGTACGGTGGACATATCAAGTCGATTCTTTTAAAAAAGGGCACCAGTTGCGGCACTGAACCTATGTAGGCGCATTTGCCTGCAACTACTGCGTATAATCGGTCCACCATCCGCAGTAGAGGTGCCGAAGGTTGGTGCATTGTTACAATCACGGTCCTTCCTTGCCTCGCTAGTAGATGAAGTAGATATACTATCTGTTTTGATATTGAACTGTCGAGGCCACTGTAAGGAAAATATAAATATGTATATCAATGTATCATGCCCTGCTATGGGATCCTACTGTACAAGTAGATTGACACTTATGCATGGATATAATTGAAAATACGTGTATACAAACAAACGGACGCATGCATATAATTGATAATAAAAAATGATATTACTGTAAATAAATAAATGTAACTACATATTTGTATCTGTATCATGGTCATATTATGTAATATGTATGCATATTACATAATATTTAATAGTTTTACGTTTTATACGAGTAGTATTATCGTAGATGCAAGGGAACCAACCGACTGTGATTATTCCGTTTGCTCTTAATCTTACTTATGAGTTTCATTCATTACGTATGTGTATGTGTTATTAAATATGTACTATTATAATCTTAATTTGATTTTATTTTAGTCTGAATACTCGTACTCGTAGAATATCCTGGTTAAGAAACTTACACCAGTGTCAACAGCTTTTGATCACTATTCCATGATGCAGTTTCTAAAGTACAAATTGTCATGACGATTGGAAACTTTCGTCAGAAGGCGACACAGCGAGAAGAAGCTAGTTTCAGGTGGATATCGAAATTTATTTTAAAAAAAAGTTGACCTCGACCTTAGAATCATTCAATTAATTACTGAAAATGCATTGCCTGAGCTTTGGAATTAATTAGGATCGATATAGTAGTGTCGAGAGCTGAAATGATCTTAATTGATCCTTGTCAATAGATCTAAATTAATCTATCAATAAGTTTATTGTATATGTAGTAGACATGGCACGACCCCCGCTATCGATTTTACCTACATACTCTATTGATTGATATAGGTATAGGAGGTTCTCATTGCGACGGTTTAGGGGTTGCCGAGGTGTTAATAAAATAATATGTAAAATGTTTTAAGGTTTTATGTTAGTGATTACATTAGGATATTTTTCTTCTAATTCTCTTACTTTATCAATAACAGAACGAAATGCTTCATTTAGGGGACGACTTCGTCGAGGTTGGTCCATTAGTTGTGAAGATATTACGAGTATAGCAATTATTTTAACGATTTCTCAGGCAACATCGGTACATAAGGGACCGAAACCACGGGAAGCCATTACGTAGTAGGTATTATATATCTATATGCATTATAGGTGACTATTACCTGGTGGGCTCGTCAAGAAACATAACGGGCGGGTCGCTGACTAGCTCCAGGCCGATGGCCAACCTTTTCTTCTGGCCGCCCGACAGGTTGATCGCCCGGGTGTTCCGCGCTCTACCCAGAGCCAGAGCCGTTATTATTTCTTCTACCTATAATGAAACCGTACATAGTTATAGCACAAATGTTGTGTACATCAATTAGTGGGAGCTTTACTAATCCGCTAGGGTCATTGTCCCTAGACAATAAAAAATTGCTAATGAGTGAAAAACAAGTAAAAATAATTTTGAAAAACAAAACATCTTGTGATGCATTAACGAATTTTATCGCGTTTACATAAAAGCGATAATGGAACCAAAACCTACCAACACATCAAACTTCCCATTAATGATTATTGTTACAAAGAAAAAATGGTATTAACTTAGAGATGAAGGATGTTATTCTGTGAAATGGTTTCTTTGTTGCACATGATTAAACATATAAAAGAAGATAAGAAAGGAAGAAGCAGATCGTAAAATTACTAAATATACCTAGATAAAACAAGGTGCGTGATTATGTCTCTAAATAAATTAAAAAGTTTGAATAGCCTATAATGTTTTAATAAAACATAACAATATTTTATGATACTGTATGAAGAAGTTCGCCGGTGGTGGTTGAATGAGAAGAGCCGAGGATCGTGTGTGATGGCGAGCCTTGGGAGAGGCCTATATCCAACAGTGAAGACAGGCTGATGATATGGTATGTGCGTACAAATATATGTATGTAAATAGTATGATATAATATTGCATGCAGCCAACCGGTATATTTACTCGTAAGTAAATTATTTAAACTGTTTGTCGTTTAAGTCATATATTAATAACCAAAGATCGGAGCAGGTAGATTGATTTTTCGTACTTGCATCATGGAATCATGATATCATACAAAACATGGACATGCCTTTTTTCTATTATTATTAAATGTATCTATTACCATTTTATACTTTGTTAGGCTTTTACTTGAAGTCTTTGAACAACACAATTTTTTTTACTTAGAATGCCGATCACCTGTGCTTGGCGCGGAGTGTTAAGAAAAAAAAATCTTGCTCATATTGAATCGTTTCTCACCTTACACCTAGCTCCTTAGAAATTCCGGAAAAAAGTCTTAATAATTTTAAAATTCCAGAATCCCGGAGGTATGTCCATATTAGCATATAGGTTTGAGATCATTGACCCTAATTCAATCTACCAACTCCGATCTATGTTTATAACTTTCATCGCACATCCCAATGTAGGTATCTATATAACGCAAACGTTGGCAATTGTACGATAAAATTAAATATTCAATAAAGGTTTTTAAAATAAATGTAAAACAAATAATCCTCACCCGTTTCTGTTTCTGTTCTCTATTTATATGATTCCCTAGCTTGAGTTCGGCGGCGATGGTGAGCGACTCGTGGATGGTGAGCATGTCCTGGACGCGGTCGTCCTGCAGGATGTAGCAAGAGGTCCGCCTGAACACCTTCTCGTTTCGTATCTCTCCGTTCACCAGTATCGTACCACTGGTAGGTTTCCTGAAAATGTAACATTTAAAAATGTTGGTAAGTCAACCCACCGGTTGACATCTAAATAATTGGAAGAAAGGAAGAAAAGTAAAGAACTAAAAGTTCCAGCGTAAGTACAAGAAAAAGATAACAGACATATAAATCTATAGTATCTGGTATGAAACCACAATATATAATTAATCTGTATACTGCAAAAGATATTGCAGATGTGTGTAAATTGAAGAAGGAAGCGAGGAAGGTCAACCAATGAACACTTCCTCGTACTCAACATTTCTACGTCTCTACATAGCTAATTTATGTGAACAGATGCATATACACAATACTTTGCTCAGATTTGCTGACACACATTGTGATCCTCCGCAAATGGGCAGATATTTACATAAGGGATGGTTTAGAATTATTATTAACAAACTCATATTTAAAAGAATTAAAAAACCTGTAAGATTTTAGGGTCTTCAATAAAATGACACGTATCCATAGGTCTGAATTATTTAAAAATTCTTTTCATTAAATACATATTCATTATTGATTTTAAATCATTCCTATAAGAATATCCCCAATTTATGGATTTATATTCAATGAATATAAAATTTGCGTGAAAAATCTACGAGGAATATAAATCTTATGTTCATAAGTTCAGTCTCTAGATGCGATGAGAACGCGAGCTCTTGAATAGAGCACACATTGGGAATCGCAAGACAATAAAAAGTCACCGGTAAGTGGAAGAGAAAAGAAGAATTTAATCTGTGGCAGCGAGCCTTATTCATAAGTGGAGAGATACAGGTTGGTGATTGGTTACATTATGTGAATAAGTTCATTATTTCAAAAATAAAAAACCCCATTGCGTCTGACTCCTCTAAGAACACATATATTGAAATAAACTAAAATTGATGACACAAGAAAAGTTTGCATATTTACAGGCACAGCATAAACTAATAGCATATTCTTATGTTTTATGAATTACTGTACTATTTCGACATTTCAGTATTAGATTTAAAGCGATCAAGACCAGATTCATTTATTTATCGAATGCCACAGTCGGGTAAAGGCAAATTTTACAATCTTTTTTAAATTCTATACTCACAGAAATGAATTGTAACATCAATGATTACAATATACGGGTATTTACTACGATTAATTTCTAATTGTCATTTGGCGTCTTATCGGTGAACTTCATATTTATGGAGTTTAAGCAATACAATGTTGCTTATCACAGTTTTGTTCTCCTGATAACGACTAGCTGGTGTGTATTGGTAACTGAATTAAAACTGAGCGTTGCCCGTGATTTCACCTGAGTGGCCTTTATATTCAAACCTTCGGCCACTTAGATATTGATTCGTGCAATGCTCAACATGCGTCTCCTCACGCACATTGCCAGAATACACAGGTATGTATTAGGGATGTATGACCTTAAAACGCCACGCTGGCCAAACGGTTTGGTGAGCCCACTCTTTTAGAGGTAGTATAGTTTCACCAGGTCTTTGTTATCCCTTAGTATGACACCCACGGGAAGAGATGGGGTGGTGGTCAAGCCGGCCGACACCACACAGCCAATTACTATATAACTAGGTAAATTTTGAGATACAAAAAATATTTGGGTTACAACACACATTTTTATTACAACTTCTCAAAATACTCTACATTAGTCTCTATACAGCGATTTATTCGTCTAAACCAAGATTTAAAGCTCTGGCGATATTCTTCTTTAGGGAGGTCCTCAACAGCTACCACAAAAGTATTCCGAGCGGACGCATGTCCGGACCTTCGAAAAGAATGCCACGGAGTCCAAGCTTCAGTTTTGAAAGAGAAAGAAGTCGTATGGAGCTAAATTAGGGCTATAAGGAGGGTGGCTCAATACTTAGATGTCTGTGGTCTTCTAAAACTCTCGGGTAAGTTTTGCTTTATGAGATGATGCATTGTCATGATGCAAGAAAAGCCCTCTCAAATTTGTTTTAGGACGTTTTTGATATAACACATCGAATACAGTTGGTAAACACGCTTCAATGTACCATTGGGCATTAACAGTTTTTGAGCGTCTAAAGAAATTGTCGCTAAATGGCTACCCACAGTGAAGAATGTTGCCACCATTTTTTTGCCCACACTGTGCCCACGTTAGACCTTCCTGGGAAGTTCTTGACTCACTTGACTCTACTTGACTCACTTCGTATGATTATGTGTTAAAATCCTCGGTCTATTTAAGTACGGATTTTTTTAAAGACTCACTAGCTCGGCGGCGAGGGAAAACATCATGAGGAATCCCGTATGCTCCAAATATTTAAAAACTCTGGAGTATGTGGTCCATCAATCCGCATTGGTTCCGCGTGGTGGATAACGCCCCCCAGTGATTTACTAGGGGAGGCCTGTAGCCTGTAGTGGAACTTTATAGGCTGATACATGTACATATATTACTTTAATTTGTGAGAAACTTTAGACATTTAAACTATAATGTCCCGTACCCGAACTCTATATACAATACTGAAGCAAATGAAAATCTGAGTGGACCTGCTTTAAGGCTAATGCGAACGATCGCTACCTCCAGTCCCTACGAGTACTTCCCTGTCAAATAGAGTGGTCAATTCATGGAATAATCTACCGCCTGAGACAGTTAAAGGAGACGGAGTAAATAAATTCAAAAACTCTTTAGACAGAAAGAAGGCAAGTGGTACTGATGCAGGCGCATCAGCGAAAGCTGCTAGCTTAATACATAAATAATAATAATATTAATAATTTAAAATACTTATAATGTATAAGGTACAATCGATACAATAAACATTTAAACTTCAATCGTTGTTATACCCTTACTGTGAGATAAGAAGAAGACTTACAATGTTGCATGGATGAATATTAAGTACAAGATAATATTGATAACATTCAATTAGACTGTTGTTATGTGGCGATAAGTCTACGATAACTTGGTGATTCGTTATAGTCGGTGTCCATCGCAGACATTGTACCTAGAAATTTAAAATTACTATGAAATATATTACTTTTATGCCATACAGATACCTTAATTTTATCTACACATATATTGTCGCTTTTATTTTCAAAGTGAAATAATTCAAATATTACATGATAATAATATATTTATTAACAGAAATAAAATCGACAGTGTTTTTAGGTATTAAGGTTGACATGTACATTAATTGGAAGGTACATATTGAATATATATGTAGTAAAATAAATAAATGTAGGTATATATGCTCTGCGTCAAATTAGAATATTAGTGTCAAAGAAAGCTGCAATAAGCGCTTACTATGGATATATATCATCACTTTTATCATATGGACTTATTCTCTAGGGAAACTCTGTTGAAGTTGAGAGAGCTTTTATAACTAAAAAAAATGTGCACGGGCAGTATGGTAATCGACCACGTGACAATTGTAAACCACTGTTCTAATCACTAAAGATTGTACCTCGACCGTGTATGTACAGTATAGGCATATGTATACTTGTGCATCGTTATCCGAATTATTTTAATGAATTAGACGAGCCCGACGACCCAATCACTGCTGCTAATGCGGTTCTCTCACAGGCTACACATATACACCGTCCTCGCCGGTGGAGACGAGGACGTCCCCCTCGCTACACCGTCAACACACCGGCCTTCAGCCAATACTTTTACCAGGTATCGGCACGTGCCTGGGCGCTTCTCACCTACTCGCGATCCCGCGGTACCCTCTTGAGAAATCGGTCAAGTATGAATTGGGTAAAACTATCCGTTGATAAAAATAATGATGCGCTCAGATTCCCTGAAATGGTTTGAAATAAAATAAAATAAATAAATACTTATGAAGAAACCGCATCTATACTTACATAGAATAAAATTGAGCAGTTTTTAAAATTTTTGTCCGTTTGTTTGTTCATGCATCATGCAAAAGCATTGGAACAATTTCGTTAAAACTTAGCAATTTTAAGGGTTTACGGGTTTGCCGAACATCCGCAATAAAATTCATCACGCTATTGGAATATTTTTTCTATAATTTATTAACAAGAAGATAACGAAAATATTTTTTTTATTTTGAGGTACTTCTGTTTTTCACAAGGCGCACAGCAAGGGAAGCGGTCGATCAAGCAGCCAAGCGTGTTATAAATAACTGTCTATGTTCCCCTCAAGACGTGGCCATTTCGATTGGTGGTAATCCACTGAGTGAATACAGGTTGATGACTCCTCTCAGCGGAGTTCCGATCAAACCCGCGTTAATCGAGAGTCCTCACTAAATAACGCACTGAAACAAACCATTATGCTTTTTCGGTTTTTGTCACAATATTATTTTCTTCTAGATCTCTGTTATTATAGCCGTTTCTAAAACATCAAATTCACTTACTGTAGGCCGCGCAGACGAAGTTGCGAGCAATAGCTAGTCTATATAAATAAAAATGTAAACGTTCGTCTGTTCAAAATCTTAAATCTCCGAAAGTTCTTCATCGATTGCTTTGAAATTTTGACACAACGTTGCATTCGAATACGCGCGTATTTTTATGTACCTATAACAGGGTAAAAACATGCTTTTTAATCAAAAACAGGTAAGAACAGGGTAAGCGCCATCTGTTTGGCAGTCACAGCAACGCGTGGCCACCGCTAGTTTATAATAATAATGTATACTGGGTATCAAAATGGATCTACTTTTTGCCAGAGACTGGCGTCTTGCTTTTATCTCGTTATCTTATGTAAAATAAATTTAGATACATATCCATAATTATAATAAGAGTAAATATGTACCTATACAAATTCTTACTATAGGTAATACTAGCGAACCGCCCTCGCTTCGCTTCGGTTTCGTTAAAACAATAGTAAACTATACGTATAAACCTTCCTCTTGAATCACTATCTATTGATGAAAACCGCATTAAAATCCGTTGCGTAGTTTAAAAGATCTAAGCGTACATACAGAGGGACAGACGGAGGGAAGCGACTTTGTTTTATACTATGTAAAGACTTATACACTCATACAGTACTTTTAGAAATACGTCCATGTAACAAGGAAAAAATATATATGCTCATAATTGGCTAATTACAGTACCCACCCACGTATATTGTAAGTGGATTTGTTGTCGACGTAAGTCCGATAAATGGAGAATCTTTTCTACAATGGGTAGTAAAACAGTTTTAATAAATTGACGAATATTTTCTTATAGAAAAGGTGGTAGGGTAGACAGGAGTGCTGGGCAGTCCATTGAGTCGCAACACGAGGACGGCTGGGACCTTGCAGGATCGTATCTATAGTTCTCGAATATATGAATACTTGTAAATCAACAGTGAATTACTGACGTGAAAAGAGTGAACTTCTGTTCCATGATATTTTTCTATACTGAAAATGCGTCCTAAAAATATAAAGGTTCTTGTATTAGCAGATTTTGTTACTACTGTTATTAGTACAGAGTAATCAGGTACTATAATAATCTCCGATTAGTCTGTACTAGGCATGTTTCGATATCAAAAACAGTATTCGCAAATGTGAATAGTGTGACTTGATGCAGTTAGCAACAAGGTAATGTACCTATACAGATCGGAACCTTAAAGCGCTTGCAATAAGGATTAGAAACGAACGGTTCGTGTTGCTGACTATACATACCTACTACACACACTTGTAAAATTATCTTGGTGAATATTTTTTTAGTTCACAGTAAGTCATGTTTAGTTTAATTTAAAGTTGGGTATTTACTAACTGATTTTAAAATAAACTGAATCTTAAGTAATTTTTATTTTTGTACAAAACCTCTTTCACGTTGACTTTTTAGTTTTTTATTCCATTAGTATTCGAGTATTCGTTTAGAAAATGGTAAATACTAGTACTTGAAAATTGGCGAATATATGCCAAACTAGTAAATAGGCAAGCATAAAATATGGATAAAATAAAGGCATAAAATAAAATACTTATTGCACGTCCTTATAAAGGACGCTATTCATTTACATAAATTAGCATACATTTTAATGTACTATTAAGATTTCTATTGTTATTTGTAAGGAACTTTTGTAAGGAAGAAAAAAGTGTTGAATAATAAAAGGACATCTTTTAATGTCAGAAATTCATTATCGAGAGGTCGTCAAAAAATTTTCAGTTAACCTGTATAAAGACGAAAATAACAGATGTAAAAAGTTAAAGTCAAAGAGGAATGACATTAAAAAAAAATTGTAAAAGGTATTGTTTAATAAATAATTTAATATTGCTGTCAAACAACATACAAAGAATAAAAATTATACAAAACTATTTAATATTCTCTATTGTATAATACACCACGTGTGTTGTGTAGAGGTCATTGTGTTCCTGAGATGACTGTAGTTATTAATTAAATAAAATAATTTATCTTACTATTTTATACCATTATTATTAAATATATTATACTTACTACCAGTTTTTAATATATACTCAACCAGGTGTTGTTGATTAAAGAAGCCATTCTGTCACTCACCGATCATTTAGTATCGATTATATTTAATGACTTTTTTGTTGGCACCACCTATCTTCCCCTGAATGTAACAGATCTAGCTACTGGTCATTATGCGTTATTGAAAGCTTAGTTGCTTTGACTCGCAATAGATAGGTACCTATGTTATCAACTGAGAGTTTGAGCGCAAATTAACGACTGGATTAATTTACGTGAATTTTATGTATTTTAACCCTTATACGCAAGCACGATGCACAGAGAAGGGTCTTTTAGACCATAAATTCTCAATTTAATTTGGCCTACCACTACTTTTCAGAACAAAAAAACATTAATTTATGCGAATGGAAGGAACGATGCAGGGGAAAATGTGTATCCAAATTTTCATCGCTCCCTTGGAGTATTTCGACGCCTTCGAGGGTACGGTACCGCCCCTGTTAAGAATCACCGCTTTAGACGAATATTGAATAGCAATATTTTCGAAATTTTGTTTTGATATTCTCTCAATATAGTCATACCTAGCTATCCTAACTATTCTCTCTATTTGTGGTCTCTATTCAAAGACTTATTTTCCCTGTTGTTGCCCCGTCGACTGATATGACCTGTCCCATTGCCATTGCCCATGCTGATGTCGATGACTTTTGTTCATTTCTACATTTTGTCCTTTGGCGAATCTCTTCATTTCGGATCATATCCTGCACAAAGAAACTGCGAGATAATCCCTTTCATATTCTCGCTGAGCGAGTTTGAAATTATTGATCAATTGAAATTATTGGTACGGTCCGTCATAATCTGCAGGATGCATTGATTGAACACTTTCAAGTTCAAGCATTGGTATAGACAATGAGAATGAGCTGATGCATTTTCCTAAATGCTGCACAGCCGAGCTGAGTGCATAATTATGACTTGTTATGGAAGTTATATTTGCCTAATCGGACGGCCGTCCAAGACGTAATCATCCACAACTTCGGCATAAGGAACATAAACATGGACGTAAAGTAGCATATAAATATATATACCACAGATAACTTTTTTGTTAGCAGCTGTTTGCAAAACGTCATGCGCAAAGATAGATAACATTTGTTCCCCTTTCCGTATTCAATGAGTAGGGTCGCTATCTATGGAGTTACTAACCACGGACGATCGTTTCTGGAACTCGGGGATTTTTGACTGAAAAGTAATACTCGGGTTCAGGTGTTATACTATCGCTTTGGAACGTAACGAATATCGTTTAATTAGTAAATAGTATATTTTATAGTCTTATAATTGTATAGTTTATAACGTCTTGAAGAAAGTCGCCGGTAGTGGCTGGATGAGAAGAGAAGACCGTGTGTGGTCCTTGGTCCTTGGGAGAGGCCTATAGCCAGCAGCGGAGAGATAAGCTGACGGTATGGTATTTAGTTTACATACATATATATTTTATGATACCTATGCGCATGCTATTTTATGCGCCGTACCCGCAAGCTCCCTCTGGTGTTGCAGGTGTCCATTGGCGGCGGTGACCACGTACTATCACGTGGGCCGACCGCTCGTCTGCCATCTATTCTATGAAAGAAAAAAAACCTATACATTTATAATATTTTATACGTAATAATGGTTTTATAAGTTTTATTATGAGATTAAAAATCTGAATCTTTAAAGGAAATCTAAACGTCTCGAGATGTCTTCAAAACTAAAACTAATAAATCGTGAACAGGTTGACAACCCTAATTATAAATAAATCAATATTATATAAAGTTATCTTTTAGGGCGAATTTTTAAATCGGATTCTTGAGGCAGAGGATTATAACTTTTATTGTGTCAGAAGTAAGATTCACGACAATGTTAGTGAACTGTTAAAATCCACTGCTGGGACACTAACAACATTCATTCAAATCATTATCACTTCATCTATACTTACTGTATATAAACTATTTTGTTGTCGATTTTTGTCAAAACACTTAACCGATTTAAAGAAAACCTTCACCCATCAGAGATTAGATAATGTCTCTTTACCATTCATTGAATATAAAAAGTATGTTAACATATTATTATTACCCGTTTGATATTAGATATATTGCTACAAATGTTAAGTGACACATCGACTTCACGCTTACTTTATGGGACTGTTATAGTTTCAATGTTTCAATGGAAAGCAGTGGAATAGAATACAGTATATATATATATAGTTATAAAATTGAAATGTTGTTGATCTAAGAAAAACGTCCATACGGAGGTTTCGCGCACTGTTCGCTCCAAAAATTATTTTATACCGCAAACCTGTAGGCTGTGGAACGAACTGCCTCAAGAGGTCTTTCTATTAATCTACGATATGGGGTTCTTCAAGAAAGCTGTGAATAAGATTTTGCAAGGTCGGCGGCGCGCCCGCATACCACCTGGTGTTGCAGGTGTCCATGGACGGCGGTAACACTTACCATCACGTGGGACCGCTTGCTCGTCCACCCACTTTTTTATATAAAAAAAAAACGGGCTCTGATGTCACTTGTTCGTTTTCGAAACACTGGTACATTTTACGACGATTTTCTACGAAATATAACCAACAGATTTAAAGTGAGTGAAATTTCATGACTATTTTATGACGTAGATTAATTCTTTTTATTAAGCTCTTCGATCCAACGTTGTGGAGTCTAAACGTTGTTGAGTTATGACATGACACCCGCGTAGTGATAAGCGAAGTGTATGTTAGCATATTGTACGCGCCTATATTTGTTAACGATAACAATTGCTTTATTGTCATACAGCAGTATGTTGTCCTACATACTTTCTGTCCTATTCCTATCTGTGAGAGAGATTATTGAGAGAGAAATTATTCAATGGTAAGTTAAGTACTTGTATTTATATAGGGTAAATATGAAAACCTTCTTTACAATCAGAATTATTGCGTTAATTTCTCAATGCTTTGATCAATCACAAACACAAAGCGTGTAAATAACTAATAAATAAATATTGATATTTAACCTAATTAAATGTATAAGGAAGTTTCTTCTACTACCAAGTAACACATCAGGGATTTTATCGCCACGTGTCATTTAGTGTCATACTATAGTGATAGATAAATTCGTATTTCTGTCCCAAGGTGTACTAATCACTATCTGATTTGCTCATCTAGCCACTGTCTATAATTATCCATATTCTCTCTTCAGGGATTTAATTCTACAAAACTATAACGAAGCTTACATAGTATTCATACGAGGAACCCGTTGAATATCGATCCTGCTACAGATATGGCGAAATGCCATTTCAACTTGTTGTTTCGCTGAGCTGTTTACTGGTACCTAATTACCAACTATCTGCACAGAATATTGGTCCAATTGTCGATAAAGTGTTAAAACGCATCAATTTCAAGTACAGAACAAGAATGAGAAGGAGGAATGAGTGCCTATACGATATACTCGTAAATTCCTATACTCGTATAAGTAAGAAGATTAAGCACTCATGATCGACGATTGCACGTGTAGTGTTAAGCAAACCGAATAGTTTGTGTGAAATGAATATTCTTATATTAATTGATATGAGAATGTTTAGTTTTATTCTTAATTAAGAATCAATTAAATTTCCCTTAATTTTTTTTACCGTTAAACCTTTGTCTTTTACCTGCAAGATATTAAGCTTGCAGACAAACGTTTGGTCCGTTGTAACCGGAGTTTTTGACGGAAACTAGAAAAGTGATGGTTTAGTTTAGTTTGATTAATGTAAAAAATATTTATCGTGGATTTTGTGGTTTAATAGAGATAGTTTATTAAACTTTTGAAGAACTGTTCGATATGACTTCCACCTCGGGTTTCGGGCCGCACTGCCCGTCGCAGAAGTGCGGTGTTTCCACATTTCCATGATACGAAGGTGTCGCGCACTGTACTAAAATCGCAATGTTAAAATCGTTTTTTGCTGAGAACCCTTATGCTGTGACATGGGGTTCTTGAAGAAAGCTGAAAGGTGAAAGAAAGCTTGACGCCCTGGTGTTGCAGATGGCAATGGGTGGCGGTAGCCACTTACCATCATGTGGGCTGCTTGCCCGTCTGCCTCCATTAATATATAAAAAAAAAACTTCAACGTGCCTAGTGTTTTTGCATAATGTTTGTGATAATCAAATAAAAGCATAAGACTGCATTTTTCATGTGCTTCCAAGGAGTCCATCTCTGTGCTTAGTAAACCTACTATCACTTTACTGAGCGACTCTTAACTTTCTTTGGCCTGACTGGACATTGACAAAATATATTTTAAATTGTTTTTACTTTAATTGCGAAGAAAACTTTACATTGGCAGATTGTGCTAATTGCACCATTGCCATATATCAAAAGAAAAAAAAGATCAGACACGAGCTCATTGCAATAAAGTTATAGGAAAAATACATAAGTCCATATTAATTGTAGTATACATGATCCTTTGCTTTCCAAGGTTATACTCGTAAAAAAAAATACGGTACGCATATACCTCAATAAGGAAAATGAGAGCATGAGGAGCCAACATCGATATGATAATACATACAATATCGATGGGAGCCAAGTACAGACACTGGGCAGATTTTAAAATGCCACGCCCTGAAAGTTCCCCAGGTAAAATTATGTCATTTTGTCTGTATTCTGCGATGTAACAGAATATCTTTATAGATATGTTAGTTTTTTTTTTTAAATGTGTATAGAGCATTAATGATTATAAATTTTGTTGCACTCACGTGTATCCGGCTAGGATGTCCATGAGGGAGCTCTTCCCGGCACCGGACTGTCCCATTATGACTGTGAGCTCGCCGGCGTTGAAGGTGCCGCACAAATCTTTTAGAATCGTCTTGCGTCCTATAATAAAGTATGGAGTATTAAGGTTTATTATATGAGAATAATAATATAGCTCTGATCTGTAAACATAAATTGTCCACGAACCCATTGACCAACTGAGCGTTCGCAAACTTTTATGAGTTCGTAAACGAGTTTATATTCGTCGCTATGACTGAATGAATGGGTTTGTTCTACAAGTTCTAAGTATAAATGAATGAAACATTGTAGTTATTTATAAACATAGTTATTTATATTGTTTTAACAATACATAGAAAAACTTATTCAGGGCGGTCAGTGGCCAAGCTGGTCAAAGTGGCCAAGGTTGGGACAGTCGATAGGCCAGCTTATAACCTATAGTGACCACAATTTGATCTTAGTGTAAGTCTTTGTGAAAATCAGATTTAACACCAAAAACCTCAAAATAAATTGGAGTTCAAAATATTTTCTGCTCCCACGATAATGTTTCTGATTTCAAATAATAAATAATAACAAACATTAAATAAATAAAATTAAAATGATCATCAATATTGCATTTATTTGAGAGGATTATGAAATTTTGACTATATTAGCTTCAAAGAAGTTTGTATTTGTTCGGTCGGATGCTCGACTAGCCCACACTATAGATGAAGTAAAATCAAGATGAGTTTTATTTAGTACGAGTATTTCCAATACAATCGAAATTGGCGTGTAAAGTAAAGTCAATATAGCGAACTTGCGATGTTATTTGAATTATCTATACTACATATAATAAAATTGTAATAGGCCGATGTCTGTACATTATAGATATTGAAAAAAAACTAATATGGGGGGGGGGGGGTCTTTATTAGAGCAACAGAAGCCAAAACAACAGTTTTTAGAAATTTTCTGTCTGTCTGTATGTTTGTACATGCATCACGCAAAAACTACTGCATGGAATTGAATGTAGTTTTCACCGATGTATTGCTAGAGGTCTAACTTAAAATATAGGCTCCATTTTACCGCAGGAAAATATCTTATTCCGATTGTTTTAAATTTAATAAATCGAAGCGAAGTGAGGGCGGGTCGCTAGTTATATTATAAAACGCTTGTATTTAACGAGCAGCAAATCATGATCAAGAAAATAACCTATAATTGATAATTGAAGTAGATAATTTTAAATGACAGGCGGTCCTCGTTTAATTGCCTTTCGTTTTACTTGGTTTCTTTGTAAGTGAGACAACATTTTGATAACATTTATCGTATTAATGTCTATTGATTCGTTTTACGTCTTCAGAAATATGTAGCAACTTGTACGAAAACCACTAGGTGAGCATACAAATTTGTGTCACAAGGAGTCAGCGGTGAAACGCTAGAAGCAGGTAGGTATCGATCGTAAACATGGCAATTATTCGGAAATTGAAACTAATAGTGATGACCTTACTGAGTTATTAGCTACATGTTCTGAAAAAATATTTTATGAGGATTTAGGTGAGTTGGAGGAGCAGCGCGATCGGATACTTTCAGCATCGAATGTAAACAGTTGACTTCAAATAAATTAATCGAGGTTTTTTCCAGCTTCACGGTGCAATGCAAATATTTGAATTAAATGATACGGACTTTGAACAGAGTTTTAAGGTTAATAATTATAACATAATAATAATAACTAGTCTATACATGTCACAGAGAAATTCATGGGAACAAAGAGAATAAAAAGCTATACAAAAGCTTATACAGGACTTATAAGCTATTATAAAAATAAAAAGCTATTATTAAAAAAAAAACTAATTTGTAACTATTTTACTTGCAAAATGTTCATTTATTTTCATTAATGAAACTTGTATATTTTAAAAAATATGTTTCTTTTTTCTTTCTGAGAACCTAACTACTTGCTTTTACATACAAATGTATAGAAAGATCTGACTCGTTTTACGTCGCTCATTTACAGTACTCAACCTGCCATACAAGGGAGGACTGCCTGTACTAAGAATGTCATCACCAAGTCAATGCGGGTCTCCAGTATTTCTATGTTGTCACCGGAGATCATAAAAATAACTCACCTTTAAATTTGACATCATAGATTTGCTGCTCTTTCAGTATTTTCTGTTGCTCATTTAATTATTTCTTGTTACAAAATTCTGTAGGACATATTGAGGTGATAACTAAACAGAAAGCATTAGATTGGTTTTTGGACTAGAAGCTAGAAGCTAGAACTCGGAGCTAGAAGAATAATTGAAAGTGACTTATTCAATCGGATGATTTAGATAGCTGAATCAGCTTACTTGACGATAATTCGGCTATCCTTTTTAAATGAAGGACAACGGTTAATTTTGCAAAGGATGTCGGCAATTGTCGTCATGAGATATCAAAATTGTTTGAAGTTATTACAAGCCCAGCTTTCGCTAAATTGATGACACAACCGTAATAGGACTACCCACAATGGTTAATTAAATGAACTGTTGTAGGGCACATGCTATATGGAGAGAATCAAAGGAAGTAGACAGGAAGTAGAAGAATATATTCAACACCTGAAATCCATTCATCCAAAAATGAGTTCATATATGTAATGGAGGACAGAGTTTTAGCGTTCCTAGACGTCAAAATAATAGTTAGAGAAGATGGTTTCTTAACCAGCAGTGTATAGAAAATCAACACACACCGATAGATACCTACTTGGCTCCTCACATCACCATCCTCCACAACTATAATTAGTAGTTGTTTCTTTGAATAATAGAGCATAAGATCTCTGTGACGCGGAATATTTAAAGGATGAGTTGTTATATGTTCAGGAGGTACTTAATCGAAATGAATACAAAGTGAGTGGAAGGCAACCACGACGCTATCGTACGGAGAGACATCCTGAGGTCAGCAGACAACGGGCATTTATGCCATACGTTAAAGGACTGACCGTCAAAGTTAGGACAGTATCAATAAAATACTCCATTAAGACTGTATATACACCGTCCTCTAATGTAGCGGAAAACCTACGCACACCGAAGGATGTAATACCCTATCAGATGCCAGGTGTGTAAAAGATAGACTGCAGCTGTGTTAGTTTCGTACATAGGCCAAACAAAACGCACGGTAGCAGAAAGGGTCAAAGAACATATTGCAGCTGTGAGGAATCGCTAGACGAATAAATCGACAATAGCGGACCATGAACTCAACACCAGAATCAATCACTGGATAGAACTCCATATTCCAAAACTCCTCCCCACTGATCGCTACTATTTCTCCAGGATTGTGGGTGAAGCAATTGAAATCAAGAAACATAAAAAAAATGTTAAAATTTTTCAATAAAAAACGTAATTTTACTTTTCTTTCAAAATCGTTTCTATGCTTACTTGTTTTCATATTGCTCATTTCTTGCAATACTGTCATACAACTGATATTACTCAAGAGACATGATTGTGCAGGAGAACAGTTTTTAGAATAACAACTTATTGTATTTTTGGTGACAAGCAAAACTAGCCAGTGAACTTCACTAAGCGGCCTGTAGTGAAGGCATCTTTATAAAATTATGACACATTTACATCAAAAATATATCAAATAAGGGTACAAGGGTAACAATAACCCAAAAAAGCGATTTATAAATAATAAATGAGCAATAAATGAGCGATATGTAGGTTAGGATTTGCCCGAGAGTCGTTTGAAAAAAACGCACCTCTAATAAATGCATTTAAATATAATAATACAATGTTGTCATGATGTTGTAAAAAGATAAAATACGAATAAGGTTTTGATTAAATCTAGACTTTAAAATGACCATTAGCTTTATGATTCTAACTTTATGATTGCGAGCTTTTAAAGTGATACATTACACTTATGCACTTAAGATTTTTTTAATTTTTAATTTATGGATGAAGGCGGCAGACAGACGAGCATACAGTCCACCTGATGGTAAATAGATACTGTCGCTCATAGACATCTGCGATACATGGCAACATTATTCCAAAATGACAAACGCTGGCACGACCCCGGATGCGCTGCCTACCTTTAGAGATATAGAAATGAATTTGGAGAAAGGGTTGGGCAAATGGGGAGGGATAAGATGGGAATGGGCTCTGGCACATCTCACTCACTACCGAAACACGTACGTACATTGGAAAAATAAGATAAAGTGGGGAAATGCAGTACATTTCAAGGTAGACTTCTGTGAAAATAAATAAATAAAATTAAATAAGATTATCCTCCACATATTACACTACACATCTATGACTTACGTCAAGTCATCGCTACATATAGACAATATACATGTCAATATACAGACTAGCCTTCACCCGTAGCTTCGCTCGCTTGAAAACCGGTTTCAAAATCGATTCGATCTATTGATTCGTTTTTATAAACACCGGTAAAATTGTCGACGGATTGGCGCAGCTGGTATTGACGCTGCTTGCTGTGGTTGTGGTTGGTATTGACCAGAAATAGAAATCCTTCGAACTCTATCAACTTCCTGATGATATTATTTTTATTTTTATTAATTTACAAAGTCCACGGCTATAATTTATGGAAAGAATAGTTTAACAAAGTTTTACGCCAATTCCGAACTAATAATAATTAAAACGAATTAATTATGACTATGTGTGTGGTCGTATGTGTTGATTTAACAATGTGTAGTGTTAGTGGTTTATATACGTGTGTGGTTTATATACGTGTGTGGTTTATATACGTGTGTGGTTCATTACAAGTTTAAAGTCTGTTGTGTGTGTACTTAATTCATTGTGATTCCAGTTTAAGAGGAAGAATTATTCGTTTTTTAAAACGTTAAAAGAATTCGTAAAATTTCGATAACACATCGGACACACTCTGTATAACTATCTAAAACGACTCAAATACCCTATTCTTAACGTGGACTTAATTACATATGGAAATAACTTTGTATGGATTTGACTGAAATTAGTAATATCTGGCTTGATTAAATATGTTAGAATTTTCATCACATTCTTAATGGGTCTGTCCAGTTAGATGTTAGGAGGGGGCGAGGTAGGACGATCGTCCAGGGCCTCAAATTTACAGGAGCGCTGAATTCAACTGAACGTAGAAAGTTTTTGCGGTCATCGGAAAATTACCCGAAGATTGTAAAAACTGTCTACGTCCACGTTGTTAGCTCTGGGTAATGCTAAAGGGAAGTTTTAAAGTGTAAAAGGAAATATCAAAATTAAACAGCACATTTTTAAGAATATTTTTTGTTAGTCGTGCCTTTAAATACTGAATAAGTATATGCGATCATTTCACTTGTTTAATTATTAGATAAGATGCCCAATGTTGTACTTACCTGAGCCTATCGTATGGACCTTGTTCTATGAACTGATAATTACAATAGGCTCATTAGCTGTTTTCGACTCGTAATGAGAATCTTTCGTGATCACGTTTTTCTTTCGTGATAATTATGATGATGCTACTAGTATAAGTAGACAAATGCATTTTGTCAATATTAGATAATATTAGAAATGATAAGTTGCAGGATGACTTTTAAATTTCATCTTGTATTTTTTCTTAGTTGATACTTATTTTGATACAACTAGAAATTTTTGATTTTTCGTTTAATCATGATATTCTGTAAAAAATACCTACTATGATTAGATTGATATCAGTCAATAACATTCCACTGCAGGCTACAGGTCATTTATAGTGATCTCAAAAGGGTTTCATCCCACAATGCGAATAGCGAGTAGATTGCGAATAGCGAGCAGCTTGGTTTTAAGTCATCGTATGTATTTAAGTATGTTATATTTAAATATGATGTACTTTAGTTATAAGGTCTCCAAATAAATAAATATAATCCAGCAAAGGGGCCAGGTGCAGATTGATGGACACAAGTACCTAATCCAATTGTTTTTTACAATGATTACAGGAGTATAAAATGTCATGACCCAATTGAAATAACAACATTAGTTAAAATACACTGCCTAAATAGATAATCTTAGTTTGGGTTCTTAAAAACCCATAAACCAAAAAGGTTATTTTATTATACGGTGTGTAATATTCTGTTAAGGAAATTTTGAAATAATCCTTGATGCTTATTTCGTCTGATAACATGGTGACATAGTTTTTAGCCATAACAAAATGTCATTTTAACTTAAACGTAAATATAAACGTTTTAACTTAACATTAGGTCAAGATCGTCAAGAAAAGTATACATGATTAAATTAATGTGCTTCCAAAATATGAAATGCCTTCTTAAATACAGCTACATGAGTTTGTTAATCGACTGACTTAAGGTTATAATTGTAATTCTAATAATAACTATTGTCGACGACTACCTTCTCGGATTTATATATTTAAATAATTATATAAATCATTTTCGAATATTTGTGATTTTTCTTGTTTTATTTCCTTTTTCAGTTGTTCAATAAACGTCTTTACAGCAACTCGTGACTCTTCTTTACCTGGGATATCATCATTTCGCTGGTTATATCAGAATAATTCCAACAATTAACAATAATTTCAACATTTGGACAGAGTAAGTAAGAATTTCATACTCTATCCATTGTAATTTGTGACAATAATAAATCTAATATATAAAAAAGATATGATAATTTCCCTTGTTTAAAATTTGACTGTACCTTGCTAGTTACATGTTTAGTAATAAAATAATTTGAATACACCTGTAACGAACGGAATAGGTAGATTAGATAACGAACGGAGATGACCTAAGAGTAATTAACAAAATGAGGAGCTACATTAATCGACTTCAAAACACTCATTTGTTTTCGAGGCCCAAATAGCATTAAGTTTGGTTATAATAGCTTTCATATATTTCCATTCTTTTGTATCCCGCCTAATTCGATAATTTTATAACAGCATGTTTTAAGCAATTAATTATCTGAGTTGTAATGTGTTATTTCTAGGTTTGTTACAGCTAGCCGTTCTATGTTTTTCAACTAAATACAGACACTATTTACCTTTGTATACGACACTACAATAAAAAGCGAAATATAAAGTTAAATGGACGTGCGAAGATTTTTTTTTCGGAATGGCTAAATTCTTGTGGCCCTAATGGCCTTTCAAGAGTATAGACATGTATGGTTTAGGGCGAGCGTAGAAGGCGCTCAGCCAGGAACAAAGGGTGTGTGCAGCAACGAGCCTAAGGGCTCCCTCCCCCGCCGGTAGTCCGGCGGAAGGAACGGACCTCGGCATAGGGCGTTGCTTTGGGAGGATACCGTGGGATCGCGAGTCGGTCAGAAGGCACATGCGAAGTTATTTGTAGCGACACAAGCAAATATCAAATCCTACGTTACGGTTGCATCGCTCTACGATACGCTATGTATCGCTACGAACGAATTATGCGGCGCACGTACCGCGGGGTTACCACTTTGTATCGTATACAGGATGTGTTCAATGTATTCACGAAGACTGAAGAGAGTTGTCATTATGAGTTAATTGTAACAATACTCTTTCGAGTATTGTCCTTTACCGAACTTCTTCCTACTAAATCCCTAAGAACTGGCAGCTACGGAAAGCCTAAGTTCAAATTTGCTCCAAACTCTTTGATTTGATTGCTTTTTGATTCATTCTGCTGTCTAATCTTCGATCCGTAAAGACGTGCCAATTACTATTATAATTGCATAAGCATACCATAAGCAGCACTGATACAGAAGGCTTTATAGTAGATATAGACTATAAAGCCTTCTATATAAAGTATAGACTATAAAGTATCAGTACTGCTTATAATTATGAATATCTCATAAAACGCTTGTTTATTGAAGTGCGCATGTTACTGACGTCCTGCTGTATAATAGTCCGCTGTGACATACACAGAGTTGTTGTTTACATTTATAAAATGAGTTTCTTAAGTATTATTCATTTGATACTGTGGTTTTTTTTATTTACACCACAATTAATCAAAAATTAATTGCTGAAGTGTGGACTGGTTGTATTCATTCCTTGGAACACCCTACCAACTGCGCTAACGTGACAGTAATAAATATTTTTTTTAAATATCGTTATTTATGCTTTCTAAGAATATTAAAATAAGTTTTATTCTTTTAAATAGTAATGCGTAAAATTACAGTTTTACTGATAAAGGTCAATGACAGGTTCCAGTCTTTGACATTACATATTACATACCCCGTGTACGTAACGTACGTACATGGGGTATGTAATATGTAATACGTATTTCTTTTCTATACATACTTACTAACTTAATCCTAACTGATATTGTAAATGCGAAAGCTAGTGCTTTATTTATTTGTTATCTAATAACTAATAAACTAACTCTACACCAAGTAAAGGAGTTGATACTAATTTTGTAAACGTGTTCATCAAAATTGTGGGTGATAGAGTATAAAGTAAAAAAGGACAGGAGTTTAGTGTTTCGTATACTCTGACGGATCGTATTTAATGTACACAGTATGCTGATAAGTGGTATAGTAGTTAAGTAAGTCTATAACTCGGTCGATTTTATTCACTCAGGTGAATAAAGCAGGGTGATTTAAGTATCCGTATAATTGGGTATCTACCACCCTTTTAACTGCTTAGTTATGTCCGAGATGAGATAATATGAGACACATTTTAATTTTTATGAAACATTACAGGCAGTCGATCTATTCTATTTCATTTCTTTAGCTAATGTCTTACCATAATAACTATACCTACTAATTATCAGTAGGTATATGGACGCATTTGTAAAATAAGTTTTTAACATAAAATTTTATTAATCATTTTATAACAAACAAAACATGCGACGTTAGAAAATGTCTTTTTATTATGTTAAGTACTAATGATGTCTTGATGCACAATTATTTATACAAATTATAATATGTTATTGCATTAATAATATGTTACATTAATTGAGACCTAATTAATGTAACAATCATCGGTAACAAGCAACACATTTATTTACATTTTTGTATGCATCTCAATAAGTACCTATGCTAAATAAACATTGATTTTAAATGTTCATCACTTAGTTTCCAAGCCAGTATAGACGTATTCTATTTTATTTAGAGTTCAAATTAGTTTGCATCAAAATTTCCTTTGTTCGTTTTGTAAGTAATAAAATGAATAAATTAGAGATTTTATTAAGTAAAAAACGAAAGTACGTATACAATTAAGTAGATGTTTTTGAAGAGTTAGTCCGATTTTGAACTCTATTATGAATTCTGTTATGTTACAATCCACAGAAATTAAATTAAGCAATTAATGCAGTTATTTTGCCAGCTATTCTGTGATGTGGTGCACTACACACTTTTCAATGTATATTCGAGTCATTGCATTATACGAGTACATACGAGTAAGTATACTTATATTATACTATGCTCAACAGGATTTGTTAAATGATAATAGGTAAACATCTTAGATAAGAAGTCACATAAATGTATTTTAAAGCCATTATTATCATTGTCTGAATTAAAAGTATAGCAAGGTGTTTATGTAAAGTCAATTGTATTTTTTTTTAAATGCACAATTACACCTAAATCTCACATATGTAAACCTTTATTGCGTAATGTATTAAATTAAAAACTGCTACTTGACTTATCACTAAACGCATGATAAGAGAAATAGATAAACTAGCTAGCAACATTTAGCGACGCTCTACTATTTGTAAATAAGTTGGCTAATGACACAATTAACATTAAATTTTGTGCCCTAAACAAACAAACAAAGAGCAATCGTGTGAACTCACCACCAGTTAAGACGCCCTTTCTCACTGTATGGTTGATGTCTTCGAAGGTAATGTTTAAAGAGTCTTCCACCAGCGATGTGGAGTTCGACTCTAAAGATTCAGATTGGTTGTCAGGAACCATTTTCGTGAACTAAAACTTTCACTCATGCCACATTAATACCGGTTTATCACATAAAACTAGAGCTCACATCGCGTAGAAGCAGCACAAAGAATCTATCGGATGTAAACAAAGAACGCTTGACGCGATAGATGCGTGCGCGACGCCCAAGCGCGTTGGATAACGACTAGGACGGTAAACTGCGCAGTGCAGCCAGTCGTGCTGCTTGAGCCGACTGATTATCGGTCGTTCCCCCACTACGACACGGCTGTCAGCTACCAACCGCCGGGTAACTGATTATCATTACAGACAGATACCGTAAAATTCGAGAAGGTGTTTGGAACGTGATAGCGCAGCTGCAACAATAGTAGATATCTTAGGCAAGCCAGCTATCTCTCTTTGCAACACAGGGGAATCACAGAGTGCTATTTGTTCTTTTGTAAATTCGTCTGTGAAGGACTCTACATCGATTTAACACTAGAGTATTTGCGCGGCCTTCTATAGTAATCCAGGGTTACACTTTTATCGATATTTTTTTACCTGTAGGCATTAGCGGGTTGGGTGTCCATGTATACATCAAGGACAAATTTCTCTTACGAATCAGTGCTGCACAGACGCTGACTACGAGCCCACCTGTGTGCAATTAAATCACAGGGACTGCCAAGTAGGTAATCCACGTGAGCATTGACGTTATATTTTTGTATAATGTGATTAATGTTCTTTTCTTTCGGTAAGTTGTTTTTTATACCAATAATTACAAATTTATTATGTTATATGGTATCTTAGATAGTTTTAGATTAATAAACGAAACATACACACGCCCATATTCCGTGTGTATGTCTACTGTCTAGGCAGTGTCCTAGGAACTCGGAAGCTTGTGTAGACCACTTTTAGCACATTTAGTGTGGGTGTTAGTTTCTATTCGGTAAATAATTTAATTGATTATTTATTTTTAAAGTACATACAATAGCGAGAAACATTCAGAACATTCAAAGATGGCCGGAGGAAGAAGACGATGACGTACTTATAGGAATAGAAAGTATAATAGGAAGTATTGTAATTCCGAGGACGAATGTGAAGTGGAGATTATCTTCGAATCCGACCACGACTCAGAATCAGAGCAAGAAATTGAGCCGCGATACGAAGATACAAGTCCGCCGACAGCAGAGTCGTCTGATGAAGACATGCCCTTGTCTTCAGTAAGAAATTGAACTTGAGCGTATTCAAACTCAATAATTTCGAATGTAACAAAGAACGCAGTAATGTTATCCTTGATCTGGATTTTGACATGACGAAACCATACATTATGCATCGTTTAAATATCGTCGTTGGAACTAAAAGTAAGGAACTAAAATTGAAGTTCCGACTACATTTAGGCATACAGGAAGAAGAACACCAAAATTCCTCGCTGAAAATGGGAAAAGTAGGACGGTGTCACATCTGCCCGAGAGCCCGCAATAGGTATTATAGGTATACAAAAAATGGTGCAAAACATGTGGGAAATGAGTCTGTCCTGATCATTAGGCTGTAATATGTACTCAATGTTACTAAACAAGTGATTCCTGTGATTTTATTCTGTTATTATATTTTAAGGTTGATTGATCTCGCATATATCAAAGAAGACTGTTCCTAGAATTGAAGTTTGTTTATTTATTTTTTATTACATAATTTATTTTTCGCCGTTTGATTTTTTCATCTTTCTTATTAAACCAATACCCTAAACACCAAACCAAGTCCGCGTGAGCATTGAGGTAAAATTTTGACCGCGGGTACTCTAGTGTTAAAGACTCGATCAGCTCCGCTATTACAAGTACTGGTTCAACTACTTTCAACTACTGGTTTTACAGAACCTACAGACAAAGTAGGTGAGAACCGTAGATAGAACCGTTCTATCTACTGTTCTCACCTACCTTGTCTTGTCTAACCTACCTTGTGTCGTCTCTTACGTAATTTGTTGTGTTCCACTGTAAACTGAAGATTACTTACCCAATCTCCTCATATCAAGTAAAGATTTACTCTTTAATTTGTGGTTTGTTCTCCATCTTATTCTCCCACAAAAGACGAATGGGTAGTATAATTGAATGAGAAATACCTACACATTCAACGGTATTCCCGTATTAACGTATGGTATTAACGATTGAACGATTGCCTATTGAACGTTCTTCGCAATTCTTTCACTCCTGTATTTCCTAAGGTAGGCGACGCATTCGAGTGCATACCAAAATTTGACGGATGTTGGTCTATAGACGAATGTTCATGGACATTTACCACCAGGTAAAGTGTCTGTTTGTCTGTCACATTTTATAAAACATCCAAAGGTTAAGAATAAATAAGAAGAACGGACCTCGGCTTAGGGAGTTGCTTTGGGAGGGTACCAAAGTACCGAGGGTACCGAGTCGGTGAGAAGCACCCAGGGACGTGCTGATACTTGGTAAGAGTGTCGGCTGAAGCCCAGTGTGTGTTCACGGTGTAGCGAGGGCGACGACCTCGTCTCCGCCGCCGGGGACGGTGTATATGTGTAGTCTGTGAGTGTAGTGTAAGAACCGCATTGTCAGCAGTAATTGGGTCGTCGGGCTCGTCTGACGTGCCGAGGACGACGACGACGACGACGACAACGGGGAGGGTCATTCCTGTCGGGGACATAGATTGGGCTCTCAAGTACTAGGGGGTTGGGATGGTGAGGAACTCTGTCGTAGTAGCGTCGGGCGGAGTCGATTTTACGAGGCCCACCATTTACTTATTTATATGCCATGCCATACCATATTATTGATTTGTTTTTCTATCGTTGTTTTTAGGCCTTTCAATGGTGTCACTATACAACAATTACAAGGTACCTGGGAAATATCTACAGAAAAGAGGAAAATAAAAGATTCTGTTAATTGGCAATAAGTAATAATAATATAATAGTTTTAATACATCAAGTTTTACTAAAATCGTTCAGACACAAAAATACCATTAAAATAGGCAACATGAAGACTTATCAACTAAAATGCTAAGAATTATGAACAATATCACGAGCTCAGCACACACAATAAATATTTGGTCTCTACTAGCCAACATTAAGGAGAATGTCATAATTTAAACAGATTGATTGCCTCTAGCAGATGTTTATATTACGTCACAATTATAATGGTAATGTAATAATAATAGTACCTATCATTGTACTTTAATCCTCACAGACAAGCAAATTGTACACGATGCGACGTGTCCAAATATTACAGTCATGTAGTTCGAATCGAAACAAAATTTAGTTGTTATTTTCAAAACTTCTAAAAGTAATCGCTCTTTTCTTTTTATTTGTTGCAACGTTATCATATCACTTATATTTACTGTATATGCCATAACTTTACAGGTAAGGTGGGCCCATGGACATGTTGAGCAATTTCGCGTTTAATTTCTTTGAAAGAACCGACAACGATAAAAAATATAAATTGACAAAAAATATAAGATCTGCATGCGGAAATCGCTCTTATGTTTTAGAAATGTCAAAAAGAAATTCAACTTTGGAGTGCTCAACATTATCATTTTCCGTCTGTACCTACATCATATTACATTTATGTATGTACTTAATGATTAACAGCTAGACTACATTACATACAGACATGCAATTGAAATGGGTTAAGGATTTTTGTACCGAATCAGATAGTATTATAGAAATCATCATTCCAGTAAAAACTTCATTCTGTTAAAACCATCCCCAATGTCTGGTATAATAGGGAAGAGTGCGAAACAAAGTTGACAAGAAATAAATAAAATTCCTGAACGGCTTGGACTGGGACAGATTTGGGCATAAAAAAGAAACGATATTGTATCGAGATTACATGTAGAAATTTTCTAGTTACACGATTTTTTATTATAAGTACTAGATAAAGTAAGTACGAGTAAGTCATTAGGCAATTAGGTTTAACTAGGTGTTAGTGTTTTACAAATGGTCAATCGTTAGAAGATATTCAGTATAGATTCAGTCTATTTTTATCTAATGTAGGTAATCGAGTGGCCTCTGGCACCGTTCTAGGCTTTTACTTTTTAATACTAAATACAAAGAGATTTCAAAAGGGTTTCCACGGTGTTTTTTTTTGTTTCGAATATACAATACTTAATATTGCTTAATATTTTATGTTTTAGAAAAATCTCTTTGAAATGTTATTCACATACCTATAAATAATTTCGAAAGTTTTAGGAAGCCTAAAACATTTCAATTTCCGAAGTGTTATGTCTCTTCATTGTTGAACATACAATGAGAAGGAACAGGTAGTTACAAACTTCATTTACACATTTTGTCTTGTCTCTCATAAAATTCTCAGCTGGAAAATGGCAAGACATTAATTACGAAGAACACCCCGTACCTAAAATGCTGGAAGCTGTTCTCATTTTAATTTGCTAGTACAAATTTTCTCACTGGATATTTTGTCCAGAAAATCAAGTCACAAGACGAGAGTTTCGAATTTTGAAGCCAACGTTCTTAAATTCTTCTTGTATGATGGACGACTCTTCTGCTTAGATTTAAATAAATATCTTTCGCTTATTGAATGGAATCCGAATCTCGCTGATCTGAATAAACCTTTTGTTCTGAACCATCATCCACTCTATGTTTAGTTTTATGGCCCCCGGTAATCTGAGTTTGTTTTGCCTTGACCTTGACCTTGATATACCTTGACATCGACGTTCTAAATATTTATCAATCTGCAATGGGCATCTTATATTTTTATTTATTTCTTTACAATTTAATTTATTATCAGAAGTTTATTAAGTAGCTGTTGGTAGTTCTGTTTATTGTATTTATTGTTGAAATTGTTGGGCGTCACAAACTAAGGTCAAAGTGGAAAAAGTAATCGAAACAAAAGCAAGTTAAATAGAGTGAATGATAATCCGAACTCATTTTCTGGTAGCTGCGTCGAAATGTGCTTCATTCAGGCCAGTTAATAATCTTGTCCTTTAATACCACGAATTACAATTTATTTATATTTGTAATAAAATAACTTAAGTAATGAATTATCCTACCTACACCTCAAAATTTTGCATCCCTACATACATAATAATTGTCTCGTGTGGCAAATCATTTTAAATAATTATTTGTCAAATCAATTCTAATATGTATGATATTGTCCTTTACCTATTTTATCTACTACCTATATCCTTATTATTTAATTAAAATGCAATTAATTTAATTTAATACTTAATTATAGCACATAATACGTAAATAAGTCTTCCGTAATTAAGTCAGTTTTCAGTGTCTTTGTCAAATTACGTAATAATTAAAAAGGTGCTTCAAAATTGATTGTCGCAGTAGAAAATTATATAGTCGTTTTTTTTAATTAAATTAGTCCATATGTAAAATAAATAATATCTTTAGTAAATTTAGCCAATCTAAATTAGATTTAATAAATAATTAATCGAGTGTAATTGTTAAGAAAAGAAAGGTGTATTTATATTTATTTTCTCTATATATATAAGCTATCTTGATTATTTCAACCAAAACTTTTTTTAATAAGACCTCTGATTTAATTTAACGCTAAAATTCAATCGGATTTATTTACATATTCCGTTCCATCAGCAGTGCCACCACAATTTTATAAAAATAATCAAAGTTGGACATGCAAGAATCATGGCATAACGTTTAGAGTATAACGTTGATCAGTTCATCACCCCGCTTGACCATACTAATATTCTTGAAATATAGAATAAAGTAACTACAACTTGCTCAATTTTCTAATATTTTTCGAGTCAGTCATACAAGGAATAGTCGTGTATAGTCTATGGTATCTCGTGTAATGTTCATCTCTTGTTGAGCCGGTACCAGAGCGCGGAGCAGGTGAGCAGGTGCATGAGCACGGTGGTGGCGAGCACGAGCGCCATGCTCCCGCCCACGTCCACCTGCTCCATGTCCATCTCCGTGAGGAACTTGCTGGGGGTCTTGTAGTGGCAGTATTCTGAAACGAATATAACTTTTAAGTTTTGCATTCATAACTATACTTAGTAGATCCTTAGTTCTTTTTGTATGCAGTTATGTGTGTGTGTAGGTATCTATGCATATATGTGTCTATAAAGATATTTATACAAAGACATTTTTTTCTTTTAATAATTTATTGTACACAAATAACATGAAATAAATAAAAAAGGAAGAGGAATAAAAGGTGTATAAAAGGCAAGCTTATCTTCTGCGGAGATTTCTTCCAGCAGACCTTTCTGCAGATTTTTGCAGCAGACAGACATTATTTCTTCATTGCACCATCTACCTCTATTTCTCTTCAAACTCAAAGGAAGGAATCGCATTAAGGCCACAGGTTGTACTGCTAGTTATTTATACTTTTGTGTTTTTTTTTTGTGTATGTTTTGGTATACATGTATATATAGATATATGTACATGTATGTAATATCGTCCACTTTGTGGCAAAACCAATTTAAACTAACGACAATGATTTTGAACAAAAAAGCTCGATTTGTAAGTTTGGCTACGAGAACAAGTATCTACCTATTGAAAGTATTTTTTTTAACGAATGAAAATGAAAATAGGACAGAATCGACTTATAACTAATTTTTTCCTTATGCCCGACCGGAAATCGAACCCTTTGCACAACAGACAGGAGTAACATCACTGGACTTTTCGGCCGTCTTTAAAGAAATAACTAACATTATTCTTACCTTTGGAGCAATGAATCTTAGTCCTATTAAAGCCGTAAACAGAATGAACGGCGACGTGGAAGCCGGCCCTGAAGTAGGAGATGTGGTGCAGCCACCGGAACACGTACGGCGTGTCCGAGAGCGCCAGGCAGAAGCCGAACACGGAGAATAAGCATGCGAGCACCGGGCCCACGAACACGGCAATCTGGAAAAGAAAAAATATTTATTTCTCGGAGGAAAAGGCCGATGGCGCTAGGATGATACTAAAATAACACAAGACTCCCTTTTAATCCCATTTTGCTCCCATTTGTTAGCAATAGTTTGTGGTTAGCGTAACTAACTCATTTATCGTCCAGTGCGTGCACATTGTGCCGTGCATGAAGGATGTGCGGCTTTAAAACGGCACGCTGGCCAAGCCGTTTAAGCAGAGATACGATAGGACGGGATGGGATGGGAATGGACTCCGGCATATCTCATCCGCTACCGAAACACTTAAATACATTGGGGGGATAGGATAGGATAGTACATTTTACGGTAGTCTTCTGTGGTAGAGGTTCTTTTAATAATAATAATATTTATTTTATTTCGTTAACGTAATCATACAATTTTATACACGTGGTGTGAGTCTCCTTTTAAGTAGATATAAGTTACATCGTTGTATATGATTATTACTAAATAACCATAAAGATAAATATACAAAATTTAAGTATAAGATGGTGCCGAGGTGTGATGTGTGTGTGTGTGTGTGTGTGAGAGAGAGAGAGAGAGAAGGTGTGTATGTATATATAAGTGCAATAACCATAAGTACCTACCTGTGTGGAATAAGTGCCGCATATAAACATTATAATAAAAAATATCAGAAAGTAGCTACAGGATATTAGAATATAACCAGCACTAAGTTATTACGTATTATTTCTCAAAAAGGGTCTCAAACTCATCGTAGCTCTTAGTCTTTAGCCAGTTGATCAAGTACTTTTTGCAATTATAGGACTGTTTATATGTTAATTAATTAAGTTATATCGACCAGTTTAAGTTTTACATATTGTCACTCAGCAAACATTGTATTAACCGAAATTAACGAAGCTACAATATCTTTTCTTCTTTTACTAAGGATTTTAGGGTTATAATATGTTAGTGGCTTGTGAAAATTTAAAATAGCCTTCTGTGATACTTGGCCAGTCGAACGGGCCCAGCGGCTGTGGGATTGCAGCCTGCACCCTACTTCCATTACATCCATTTATCACCCTGGCCAAGTGGGTTGGCGAGTCCACTCTGTTAGAGGTGGTGTAGGTTCTCAGGGCTTGTGGTATTGGCTTTGTTATCCCTTAGTCGCCTTTTGCGACACTACGGGAAGAGATGGGGTGGTGTTATTCTAAAGCCGTCCGACAACACACGGCCAAGGTTGTTGATTATAAAAGGACGCGTTTAGTAAGAAAACACACTCTTTACGAATGTACCATTATCAAGTTCACATCATCAAATATATAATGCAGTATTGTACTGACTTCTAGTCTCACTATGTTAGTATTTTGTGTTTTGTTAGTGTTTCTAGAGTAATTATGAGTCCTCTAAGTTTGAGGGCTTAGAAAGGAATGAAGAAAACCAAACCAAATGGTGATCGGGTGAATATTTCCAAGTCCTGATGTCTAAATCCTTAATGGTGATCGGCGCATTTTTGTGTGACGCTTGGATGTACCACGGATGTCTATGTATATCAGCCAGGATATTTTTTTTATAGAACAATGGTGGCAGACGAGCAGCCAGTCCACCTGGATACCGTCGTTCGTGGACATCCTCGATATACGTCAACACCAGTTCAGAACCTCCCGAATTCGCTGCCTACCTTTGGAGATGTAGGAATGGATTTATACAAAGGGTTGGGAAAATGAGGAAGGATAGGATGGAACGGGATGGGAATGAGCTCTGGCATATCACACCGAAACACGTGTACATAAGGCACGTATGTTATTTTTAACATTTAAGTAGGACAGTCTATTTCGTTAAATTATAAATATCTGACAAACCATTCGTATACCTATGGATTAATTAATACCTAATTACTGTTTCTCTTTTGCTATTTTTAAATATTTTTAATATATAAAACACTGAATTTATTAAGTATTCGGCAATCAAAACATTTTGATTGTGTTGAAAGTACTAATTTCTTTGAATTTATTCTCTTACCATTCCTTTCAAAATATTAATACATATTCAGAAATAATATGGTACACTTACACATCAATTAAACTTAATTTATACGGTTTGAGCGTCATTATTACATGTTATTTCACAATTTGGTTGACGTGTAAGAGACAATTAATTCCTAATTTATGGGCGCAAGGGACGTAGTATATCGGATACCAATGTTCCAATACAAAATTACGTTTAATTATGTAAAAGGACATAAAAAGTTATTTAAAAAGGTCTATACAACTTTAATATAAATCAAGGAAAAGAAAGTTCTCAATTATTTTTCTTTAAAAATATTTTTGCTCTCCTGAATAGTTGTGAATTATCCGTTAAGTCAAGTTAGATTACGGTCGTCCAATATGTGTTTGATGTTAAACAGATACAATCAGATGGATTGTCTGCTCATCTACACCTTCCTCCTAAATCAGTCTGCTCATCTATACCTTCCTCCTAATAAAAAAATGTAATGCTAGTGATATTAACCTTTGTGGGAGTGGTGGAGCCGATGAAGTATCCCCAGGCCTGTCCGCACAGCGAGGTGGCGACCACGGTGGCGAGGAATAGCGTCGCGCGCGTCGGTTCCAGCGGGTTGTCAGTCAGCCAGTAAGACAGCACCACGTACGACACGCACGATATCATCTATGTACAAACAAAGTTATCTGTCAACGTCACAACCAAATATACGTCTTGTCTGTGGATTAATTATTGAACCGATTTCGATAGAGTTTAGCAGAGAGGTAGACTGAACTTCGGAAAATACACAGAATATTTTTACAAAGGTACTATTATAAGAGTAGGTAGCTTACTCGTGGGAACGCTTGTCATTCTTGATTGATGGTAGCTTGTGTTGAAGGTGTCCACGGGCGACGGTGTCCACTTACCACCAAGTGGACTGCCAATGAGGTTTAACGACGGGAAACTATCAATGACTTTATTGTATAAAAGTAGGGAGCGGTGAATGGTGATAGCTTAGGGAGGTGCGAACCTCATTTGTATAATCCGTGGGTTTTCTTCTCAAATTGGTAAGGTCGTGAGTTCGAACTTCCATTTATCTGTAGACTTAGTATGTATTTTTCAAGTCTTTTTACTGGGTGAAGGAACTCAACAGGACTCAAGAGGAAATTCGCTTGCTCAAGGAATAAAGAATCCGAGTAACATCAACCACCATCTAGTAATAAGGATTTGATACCATTGTCCTCAATAACAATGAAATTTAGGGGAGGTCTATACCTTGCAGTAGGACTAACATAGATAAGACGATGACTGATTGATTTATGATATAAGGTGAAGTTAATCACATCATCGATCATGCAGATCGTAACATATCATTAAATATTTATCAAAATAACTTTGGTACGTAGGCCAAGTATTACAAGAAAATAAATGGGTTTTGTTAAATAATTATATCCAAACATGTAATTTTTTTTACAATGTTAACTTAAAACGTTATCAGCTACAGTGTGTATTTATTTGTAATTCTCAAGGAGTTTAGGGCCCAGTGCAGATTGGTGAATATTATTTATTTATACATTTCGTTGCACAATATCGTAAAAAAGGCGAGCTTAATGCTTTGAATGCTTAATGCCCCTACCAGCCAAACTGTGGGTTGATCAAAGAGGTTCAATTTGGAGGTGCATGAAAGACATAATTTAGATGGTGTGTTAAATTATTACATTATTATTACATATACATACTGTATTATTATTATTACATATACTGTATATTATACTGAATATTATACAAGCCCTAGATTTTATCTCATTCTCTGGCATGCGAATTGCCTTACGATGTTCTTCACGGTCAAGCTAGTGATAATAAGAATTAAAAAAAAACTCTTTTATTAACTTTAAAGGTCGACCCATACATCGAATAATACATGGCTAGATGTGTAAATATTGATAATAATCACATAGACTTAGATAGACAACGCAAGTTCGTGATATTGTATGGAAACCGAGCGCGTCACGTCACGAGTAGATTTTAGTCATGGGAAAACACTCGCCGATGAAACGAAACATCTGCCTTGACTCGGTTCATCACTTTTGATGGTAAACCATTCAATTAGGCATTTTTGGGTTTTGTAACGACTTGCTAGCGACACGGGTTGGAAGAGAGCGAGCGAGTAGCACGAGAAGTAGGAGCTTAGCGCCAACTTCGAGCACGTTGCGATGGAAAGCTTGCGTTATCTATCCCTCTACATCTGTGGTTAGTTATTACAGATGTACTGGATACTCACCTGAAAAGGTAATTCCACTGCTAATATTGAAACTATGTATGGTCCCAAATTATACCATCTGTTAAAATGTTCACCTCTCAGTATGTCCATTTCTAAAGGAACTGAAAAAATTAAATATTTAAAAAAAAATATTGTTATTAGGTCACTAGTGTGTTTCAGTGAATTGTAATTTTAATGTGTGTGTTTATACTTTGTTGAGGTACTAATTAATTAATAAAATACTTCTGAGAGACAGTCCAAAGTAAATGACTTACACTAATTAGCTATTTGAACTAGAGTAGACATATTTATCGCGTTAAATGTCTTATGAGTTTTAAGTTCATATTTCAAGTCTAAAATGTAAGTATTTTTGAAGAGCGTGGACCTTTTAGAGAAATATATACAGTGGAATGTGCACGTGATTAGCATTTGAACCATCTTCCCCGGCTACCAGAAGGTAAGTAGAAAAGAGTCGAAAGGAAACCACCACATGAATTGTAAATGTACAATGACTGAACGACATTTTTTTTAATCGGCAAATGTTGATACTCCCCATTCTCCATCCGTTTTCCAAATTCATTCAACCTAAATATTACGAGGTGGATCTGCGAATGCACTTACGTGCGTCGTAATGGCTGATGTTGGCATGTATCAAAAATGTCTATGGCTAACAGTATTCACTTACCATCAGTTGGACTGTAAGCTAGTCTGATACCTTCTTTCTATAAAAAATAAAGTCTCAGAAATATTTATAGGAAAGAGTTCTTACGTGATGCATAAACAACAAACAGCTTGAATCGTACACCTGTGAACCGTACACCATCGTACACCATCGTACACCATCGTACACCATCGTATACCGTAGGTATTTACGAAATTTAGTTGCCAAGCATTTTGTCGATATCGCAGTACAAGTAGCCGAAGAGAACGCAATAACTGTATTATGCACAATTGCACTCCAAAATGCACTCCTAAATCTCCAAATTTAGTGTAATCTCCAGTGTATACTGCAACCAGCCAACGTTTGTCATTCTGGTCTGATGTTGGTATGTGTTGCTGATGTCAATGGTCACTTTCCACCAGGCGGACTGCTTACCTGCCACTGCCACCATCCATCGATAAAAAAATATTATACATATATCATAGATATCTTATGTACTAGAGGCTCTTATGTACCCGATACTCACATGAAAGCGTAACAGACATCTTGCCGGTATAGACAACGAGTAGCATAGATCCGTAAAGATAGACATAGTTCCCGAGTACGCTGCTGGCCTCGCTGCCGACACCGTGGTACAGGTAGCCGAAGATGAGAGCGATCACCACGTGAGCGGCGACGCGGTACATGAATAATGACTGGAATGTAAGATAGGAAACAAAGAATAAGAATTGACGATGTTTCGAATCTTTCTTTTAAGATACCAGAGAGGCACAAGGACTACTTGATGGTTAATGAGCGGCAGCCTATGTCATTCACACCCTCTATGAGAAAGGCAAATCTGAGGTTTTACCACGAACGATCTATTCATTCAGGTTTTACACTTATCTACGAAACGGGGCTCTTCAAGAAGGCTGTGAGTGTTCATGGTGTACAGGTGTTCATATGCGGCGGTGACCACTTACCATCTCGTGACCCGCTCGCCCGTTATAAAAAAAAACTCCACAGAAGAGTACTGTGAATGTTATGATAATCTGCGGTATTTGCCCAATCAGAACCGTAGGTGGGATACAGCTTCGTCTGTAGTATTGACTAAACACAACGATGTTCAAAGAATTTAGAGAGCTAGGAAAGGTTAGAGAGAGGGCAGCAGAGTTAAAGCAGTCAACAGCTCTTTGGCCAGGTTTATTAGGTTTTTACGTAGCCAACGAAGAACTCTTGTTGTTTTTTCATGTCCGTTCGTATGGCACAGCGCCAAAATCAGAATGACCAAAGTAAAAAAATAAGAATATTACGTAGGTATAATTAAAATAGTGCCCGTTTTGGTATAAAAAGAGAAATCACCCCATTGAGTGGGAGGTCATTGGTTAATGTCTCTTAAAAAGCAACAAAAAGTTTTGTAAAGTTAAATGTAATTAGTAATTTAGTTAAAACATGATTAATTAATTAAAAAAAGTTTTGGTACGTTTTAAATTTAATTCTTTAAGTTTTGAGACATTTCCTTTCAAAGTTGCTAACAAGGAGTCCTTCCTCCAATTTGCAAAATACCTTTAAAAAACAGAAAAATATATATGATACAGCTCTTAATATGTTCACATCCATATTTGTATTCACCCATGGTCATGCAATAGAATATTTTGACTTTGACTTAAATTCTAACGAGCACTGTATCAAAGACATAATCTGAGATTTTTTTAAAGATACCATAAAATGTACACTGTTCGTGCCTCAATTCCACTTACATAATTCCTAGTGGTCATTAAATAGTTTCTGTACAATAGTATCCACGTTTGTCTCATGAGCCCTGACTGCCGGTACATGTTCTTCTTGTAGTTTTTGTGGCTTTTGAAATCACCGAAGAATGGCTTTGATTTTAGTTCCGAAGATATATCTGCCAAAATTTGAGTGAACATATGAGATATTTTAAAAATGTATACATATTTTGAAATTTGTAAGGTCAAGGAAAATAAATTATTAGTTCTACAAAGTTGTATCGACATTTACAGGTAGCTACTGATAAGAAAGTGTATTTTTATTATATTATACAAAACAGGTTTCCCTACTTATATGGTATCAGTAAATAACGATCATATTCATATATCAGGTATGTAAAATGTCGATTTAAAAATATTATGAAAGTTACGATTTCGAAAATGCCATTCGTCACCTTTGAAGAGATACGAGGGCGTACCCAAAAGAAACCGAACTATTTTTGTACAAAGTTATTTATTTAATTTTTTTACAAAAAACATTTAATCTCCTTCAAAGTACTCTCCGTTGGAGTTAATGCACTTGTCCAATCTTTTGTTCCAATTTTCGAAGCATTTTTTAAACTCATCTTTTGTGATGCCTGCCAACGCCTCCATCGTTTTTTTTTTTTACTTCATCAATGTCCGCGAAACGCTTTCCTTTCATGTCTCTTTTCATTCTTGGGAATAAAAAGAAGTCGCAGGGAGCCAGGTCGGGTGAATAGGGTGGATGGGACACAGTGGTCATACCATTTTTGGTCAAAAACCGCCGTACAGAAAGGGCTGTGTGAGCAGGAGCATTGTCGTGATGAAAAAACCATTCCCCCGACTGCCACAAATCAGGTCTTTTCCGCCTCAAACTGTTGCGTAATCTTTTTAATACCTCTAGGTAAAATGCCTGGTTAACTGTTTGACCAGGTGGAACAAACTCTGAATGAACGACTCCTCTCACGTCAAAAAAACAAATGAGCATTGTCTTAATGTTTGATCTCACTTGACGAGCTTTTTTAGGGCGAGGCGATGCTGGAGTCTTCCATTGGCTCGATTGTTGCTTGGTTTCAGGGTCATATCCATAGCACCATGATTCGTCACCTGTAATGACCTTGGAAAAGAAATTTGGGTCATTTTGGAATTCTTCTTTCAAAGAAGAGCATGATTCCACGCGGCCTTGTTTTTGCTGCTCAGTCAGCACTCGAGGAACAAATTTTGCAGCCACCCGTCTCATCCCCAAATCTTCACTTAAAATTCTCTGTACTGAACTCCATGTCACACCAGATCTCTCCGCTACTTCTTCGATGGTTTGCCGTCGATCTTCCAGGATAATTTTGTGAATATTTTTTACATTTTTGTCGGTTCGCGACGTCGAAGGACGTCCAGAGCGAGCTTGATCTTCTATCGACATTTCACCACTTTTGAAACGAGAAAACCACTCAAATACTTGAGTTTTCCCTAAAGCATCACCTTTGTAAGCCGTTTTCAACATCTCAAGGGTTTCTGTGCCCGTTTTCCCGAGCAGGAAGCAAAACTTGACGGCCGCGCGCTGTTCACGCAAATCAGCCATTACAAAAACGACGAGTACGCAAAATAACTTTAAAAAAAAAATTACACCAACGTAACGCAACCTTCTACGATGACGGCCGTTGGCATACTGAATGTTGAGAAGTATGTCTATACGCCCCTACCGGCAAAAACGCGGTACTACTAATACTCTGTCCCGCACAACATCAGTTCGGTTTCTTTTGGGTACGCCCTCGTAGGTAACTAATATTTTTTAAATGGCTGGCCCACTCAGAATTACTTGTGCTAACATGGTTGCCTTTAGGAAGATGCTTGTATGAAGAGTGTTAAAACATTGAACATTTAAAACCGAATAAAATCATGCCAGGATAATTAAAGTTCTCGTCAAAGATGCATTTTGAGTGGAAAATTTGGAATGTTTTATTTTTCTTATGGATAGTCACAATATTTAAAATTTTAACTAATAGGTAGTTGAAATCATCTAGTCTTCCATAGTAAAAAAAAATATTGCAAAACTTTTTATGTGAAAGATAGGTGTGGTGTCATCCATTTGTGTGGACTAAAAATAAAATTATCAAAAGGCAAGGCACTAAAGGCAAAATAAAAACAGTTTATAAATAAATTACCCATTGGACCAGGCAATGCTGGTATCGTTGGAACATGATCATCATAACTGCACTCATCTAGACCGGGCTTGAAATGCGTCATTCTCTTGGCTACCTTTACAAGATCTGTGTCATATTCGCCGGACGCTACCTCCATTACTGAAAGAAAAGAAACTCTAAATTCAGAAGTGAAAATTATACATTTTATCTAATCGAGAAATGTAAGGTCAGTTATTTAGGACGTGTAGTGTCGACTGGCTTCAGAATAGCACCATTCCATATCTTGCTGTGGGTGTCGCGAAAGGTGACTAAGGAATAACGAACGCGCTACCCGAGGCAACACCACAAAAAGAGTGGATACGCCAACCCGTTTGGCCGGCGCGCGGCGTGGCATTTTAAGGCCATACATTCAAGCAGAAGTGGCCATCTCAAGCAGTGAAAGAGAAAAATGTTATATTTTACGGTACGGTAGTAATTAAGGAAATTCAGTCTCCACACGCCACATATACATGTCCAGGTAGTCGATAAATTCAATATCTATTAGTAACAGAAGTAATTACATATGTTATTTTTGTGAGAATTAAAATATACTGCCTCAATTTCTTGTGCATGCTGAACAGATTAAATAAACATGTGTGTACAGATCAAATAAATAAACATAGCCGGTAGAATATACTGTTACTTTAAAGTATATACTGTATCCAAAAATTTTCCAAAGCCTAAAACCACGGATTCTGCTCATGATTCTGTGTCGTGTGTCACATGTAAAAAGTCGAACACACACTCGTTATCGAGAAGACCCGGGACCTTTTTCATACAGTAGACAGAGTCAATACCAATTGGGTTATATTACTTACATGTAATATAGCCCGATTAAGGCAATATACATGTAATGGCCACTTTTCACCGATAAATCGCCTAATGAAACAAGGTAAGCAAGCAGCAAGCAAGCAGGTAAACAACTTCCTAAGCTGGGAGGTTGACTTGTTTGCTGATAGTTTCAACAAAATTAGGAGATTTATTTTAGCAAGCATAATGGCATAATGGCAGTTTGTCTGTGGTTTGGCAAGCTGGAGTGCTTGCCAAACCACAGACAATACAATATGACCCTTTCTTTATAACTTCTTTTAATTGTATAGGTACACAATTTTAATTTATTAATTTTCTATTGTGATTTGAATTTGATTTTTTTTTTGGCTGTGTTTACTTTTTGTCTTTAACCACCATGTTGTCGTCGCTTTTAAGTAGTGACATTTATATAATTAACATTTTTGCATGTAACCCTTTCATTTACACGATGATGCTCTGTTGGTGACCTTCAATAAATAAAGAAATTGTGCTAATGTAATCTGTACATTTACTGAACGTATTTAATAAACAAGATGAATTGATCAACCAACAATAGAATTGATCAACATTACAATCACCAACATTTTTTGAGTTCTTGAACGAATTGTGATAGTGACTTTATTTGTTGCGCGAACTGAGAAAACAAGTTTGTTCTACAACTTTGTATTTGCAGTTGGTGCCATCAGCCAACGATGAAATAAGTCGATAATGAGTTGTAAAGCAGTCTGTATTTGTCCGATTGCTCGATTAGCCAATACGTCAACACATGTCTCCCAAATCAAAACAAGAATTTGCGTAACAATGGAATTACATATCACCGACATGTCTTCGGTTTGTCATACAAATTACAGCTTATGGTACACGAAGTGTAAGCTTGAGCAGGTAATTAGGTTATCATTACACCACCTTGCAAATCTGTGTGTACAATCGGTAACAGGTCAAATTGGTGTATTTTTAATTTATGATGATTAATTTAATAAATGTCTTTGAAATCAATTACATAATATCGATAAATTATTTAATTTTTTTAATAGCCAGATAGCCAGAAATTTTGGACATATTCTGTACTCCTAGTTCTTCTTCCTAGTTTCTTCTTCCTGTATTATATATTATATTAATTATTATTATTTAATTTTGTTATTATATTCCTGTAATTATATTAAAATAAAAGACTTGTACTTAATAGGGGAAAAACATCCCATTATATGTTTATGTTATGTTGTTAATATAAGTGCTGGCGTTGTGCAATGTCTCAAATCGATGTGTAACATTGCAGGACCATTCCTCAAAATTTTTCATAAGTCACAACCTTAATTACTACAGAATTAGTAAAGAATCATTTAAATGATAATGGCAGTTTGTGTCCCATTTAAAGTAGGTACACTTTCGAGATAGAAATAGAACAAATTATTTATTCTAGAAACAAAACAGTTTCTAGGGGACTTATTTGGCAGGAGTGAAGGTGAATTTTGTTTGATTATTATAAAAAATGGGTATTATGGTATTTCCATTTCTTTATTTTCTCGATGACAGTTCTAATTTGATAGTTGTAGTGTTGTGACCAAATAAGTAATGATATCGATCGCATATATTTATTATATTTTGAACAAAGACAAATACAACAAAAACATTCAAATATATTTTTTCAAGGTGGGAACACTCAATGGCCCACCGCCATTTTGTGTTTGTTTTAATCTGTCACTCGCAACAAGACGGTCGTGCTAGTCACTACATTTCTGTTCGCTGAGTTTTTTCACATTATCCATACGTTACGTTGTGTATTTTGTGTTCCTCCGTGTTGATTGCTGCCCAGCTGTCAAATATCAAAATGCCGAAAGGATCTGTTCTGAAAAGGCAGGCGAGAGAACTGGTGATCAAGGTTCGTAATTACTTTGAAGCAGAGTATCAAAATGGTGGCCCGCTATTACCACTGTCGCAAGTGCGAGAGCGTGTTGCGGCCGCATTAGGAATTAGTGGACCTACTGTTTCAAAAATTACTACCGAAGCTTACGGTACAAGCGGCATGCAGGAAAATAAGCTTCGTACGCCGAAGAAAAAACGCCAACCACGTCGTGTGACATCGGTTGACAACTTCGACGCTGACGCTATTCGCCGTCATATATATGACTATTACTTGCGCAAAGAAATTCCAACACTTAAAAAACTTGTTGTTTCTTTACGTGAATGTGGTTTGTTCCATGGCCAAAAATCGTCATTAAGCTTGGTTTTGAAAGAAATTGGATTTTGTTATAAAAAATCGGACAAACGTAAAATATTGATGGAGCGTCACGACGTTGCTATGGCTCGCTGCGAATTTTTGAGCGAAGCCAAAAAGATATCAGATTGGTCAAATGTTATTTTCACTGACGAGACTTGGTTAAATGCAAACCACACAGTATCTACCTAAGAACTGGACTGACGACACCGTCGCTTCCACTAGTTCAGTGCCAATGGGAAAAGGTGAACGCCTCATCATATGCCATGCAGGGTCTACGAAAGGATTCATGTCAGATGCTTTACTGGCCTTTAAATCCAAGAAAACAGTGGACTACCACGAAGAAATGAACGCGGAGATTTACGAAGGATGGTTTAAAGAAATGGTGCAATCTCTGGAAGAACCGTCGATAATTATTATGGACAACGCTACATATCACTCCAGACAAATTGATAAAATGCCGACGCAGGCCAATAAAAAACAAGAGATAATTGACTGGCTCCAACGTCATGGCGAAAATGTGGATAATACTTTATTAAAAGTACAATTAGTGAATATTTTAAAATCGAATAAAAGCCACCCTAAAAGATATGTTATCGACGAAATAGCTGCCGAATGTGGTCATTGGGTTCTTCGACTTCCGCCGTATCATTGCCAGTACAATGCTATAGAACTAATATGGGCACAAATCAAAGGACACGCCGCTCGAAACAATACCCATCCCCCTTTTACGGCAAACAAGATGTTAGATTTATTAAAAAATGCATGTGCGGAAGTAACTGCCGAAAACTGGGAAAAAATTGTGAGAAGAACCCAAAACATTATAGCGTCGGATTGGGAAATTCATGTGGCATTCGATAATATAGAAGTACAGGAACTTATAATAAATGTTGGGGAGAGCTCATCGAGTGACAGTGACGATTCATCAGATTTTGATTAAAATAAATAAATAAAGATTACCTGTCATTATAATTATTTCATTTCATTGTCGAGTACCTACCTATACCTACTTATTTTACAACAGCTTCGAAAATTTTAAAGAAGTTGGCATTATCAATCAAGAATTAACACGTGTAACATCTTGTAATGAAATATAATATTAGTTAATAAATTTGTACAAAAGTATCCGGCAGTAGTTTAGTTTCTTACATTTTGTAAAAAAATATCGGATCTGTTATCGTGTTACGTTTATCGATAACTACATCCCTAAAATTGCTTTCTGGCTGACGTGACCTTGTTAATGAAATATGACGTCTTGGTGCCTAATTTTTGTTCGGAGTTTTAGGCGTTGACGCTAGAACAAAGTTATATCGACCACTGTGTGTCAGCTGTCATCGAGAAAATAAAGCAATGGAACTTGTATAGGGTGTTTGTGGTTTAATAGTGATAGTTTATTAAACCTCAAGCTGTTTTTCGTGCATGGTGTTTGTGAGGTCAATAAAGGCGTGAGACTGAGTTTTTCGTGTCAAGAAGAAGTTCTCTTCTGTCCTAAGTAAACCTATTACCGTTTTACTGAGCGACTCCTGACTTACTTCGAGGGGACATTGACAAGATACGTTTTAGACTTTGAAATTGTTTATTACGAAGAAACTTGACTCTGCTAGAAAGTGCTAATTGCACCGTTGCCATATATGAAAAAAATGACTATTATTTTTCTCTTAAACTACGCCGGTTTGTAACATTAGGTACCAGTATGTATTTAACTAATTTACTAGGTACCTACCTAGGTACATGTACTCGTATTTACATACACGTGCGTTCATTGAATCATAAGCATTATGGCATGAGTCTAATCATGATTATAAGGTAGGCAGACACGTTTTGTAGACAAGCACATATATTCTACTAGGTAGGTACATAACATGCTGATGTGAAACTTTTGAGATTGAGCGCCTGAAGTTTCAATATAGCAATGACGCAAAAGGGCCCGTTGCATATAGTCTTCTACTTAGGTACCTACCAATGTGGTCTGGAGTTATAAAATAATCAAAATATACGGGCCACTTCTTCCAAGTTATATAGACAGATAGATATTTTTGATAACCTATAGTAGAGCGGCACTAAAATTTAGTGCCGCTAAGTTTTAGTGTAAGCATTGGATGGATTTTAAATAAACTTTGTAGCTACATTTACGTATGTACTTTTTAGGTTATGTCTTGAATCAATCTAATCTAGGACACTTGCTATCCCGAATATTTATATATAAATATATATACCTAAACATAACGTGGAAACCCAGGAGAATAACCATATTAAGGTGGGCGACGCGACGAAGATGAAGTAGGTACAAGGAGACCATCATTTGGTCGATGGAATGTTTTGGGATGGGATAGAATGGGATTAAATGGAATCAGTGCCGACGCGTGGTAGTGGGATCACCCAGGGCGCCAGATTTGCAGTGAATTTTCCGATAACCTTAAAGTAAAATAAAGAGAAAAAAAAAAGATATGGAGCTACAAAAACTTTCTATGTTCACGTCGTTTTGTTTAGGTAATGCTAAAGGAAAGTATCAAAGCGTCAAAAAGGTTTCTAGAAATATCAAAACTAAACAGCTCGATTGTACTTATCAATTGTTTTTAGAAATTCTGTGCGCTTGATAGGGGCCGTCATTAACGCTACACCGACATTGAATGGGATGGAATGGAATAAGATAGCGCGCATGGATTGGATTGGTGTGAAATGTTTGTGGATGGGACGTGATAAGATGAAATAGGAAAATAACTTACTCTTACTCAGTTCTGAAACACGTTGATACATTACATAGCAATTTTCTGTCAGAGTGGGGTAATTTGGCCAAACATACGATCAGTCTCGATTAGCTTACACCTGTTTATTCATAATATTATTTATTGATACAATGTTACCACACATACTCCTAAAGTTTATTTGAGCGAAGTCACGGACACAACTTATACATAAATATTGATTTATTTATGTTAATGCCTATGTGTGTATAGGGTAGTCCATATCGGAATTTCCTATATTGACTTTCTGATTTTCTGTTTGAACTTTACTGTGTGTTTTGTTAATGACCTAGAGACCTAGGTATGCAGTGGGTAATTTTATTATTAATTTAATAATTTAATTAATAATTCCAACCTTCCTGCAGAATTCACAGCAGGATTGATTCCTTTGAACTAATAAAATTCATGAAACTGGCAACAATACAATAAAACATAGAGGACATTGAATTAAAAACAGTTTACTATATATTTTATTAATAGATGGCAGAATAAGTACATGTGATATGTACTTACAGAAATCAGCTGGGTTATGATACGGTGGACACCGCAGTCCGGCGTTAGTCAGTGCTGGCAACAAGTGGACTCTTAGTCCTCTGTACAAAGTCCTGCCGCCAGCTAAGCAGAACACTGAGTCTATCTTCTCAAAGTGTAGTGCTGATGGCTGGTGGATAGTGGCTACGAGCGTCCTCCCGCCTCGGGCGAGGCTGTTAAGTAAAGCAATGAGCGAAGTTGACGATGAAGAGTCGAGACCACTGCAAAAAAGCACCACAATTCAGTATATTTATGTCAATATCTAAACATAATATATAAAAAAAAAATCTTTTGGAAAAGAAATGGTTCTTGCAGAGTCATTGCAAAGGTCATGAGCCCTCAACAACTGAATGGGAATTATTTATTTATTGAAATTTTATTGCAAAGACAAAATTTACAAATGGACTTATTGCATTATGGCATACTCTACCAGTCACGCACGCACGCACTCTATCACGCAGAGGAGGCTTCGCATATTTTTTGAAGACTTTTTAGGTGTCTTCGCATAGACACCAGTTTCATAAAATCCGCTACTTTAAAGGATTTTAATTAAACTTATACAGTGATATTTTATGTCCTGGATCAACACATAGGACACCATCTTGAACCATTAGGTACCAGTTCCTGTTACAATTATTATAAATTTCAAGCAAGCGGCGTCATGGGGAATATAAAATATAAGATGCGGGGTGGACTTTCATCTCGTTACACACTTATTCGATGGAATTGTAGGTTATGCATTATGGGATGTAATTGGCTAGATTGGATTGAGTTTGAATGGGATGGAATTGGATGAGACGTGGGATGGAATGAGGATGTAGCAGTACCCACAATGAACTCATCATAGATATTAAAGTACAATGTAAAGACATTGCGTGTATAGTTATTTATACATATACATATTCGTCGCACCCAGGCCAATCAGTTATACATATGCAGTGTTATGTAAAAAGTTGAAATTTTGAGATTGCGTAGTTTATAATGACAATCTGTTGATAATTTAATTAACGATATATTAAAACAATTAGCGTTTTTAATAAAAACAATTTTTGAAATCATGTGTCCATTCGTATCATGAAATTTTAATTGAAATTTCGAAATCAGATAAACAATCAACATAGATAAAACTCTAGAATCTTAAACATTCTTCACTAGAATCTCAAGGATTCTGGTTTTGAAAATAACCAATTTTTGTCTTATATAATAATCTTACGCGAATATTTCGTTTATAACCATAGGGTAGCATGTTTATATAAGCTACTTTATGACTGGTTTGCCTAGATTAAAGTTATATAAGGTACCTATATAACCTACCTACCTATGAGCTAGTGTAGAAACCTAGGAAAGTATTTTTTTGCCTTATGCTTATCGGCCACTGAGGTAGAGAGCTTTTCTTTGAATAACGTTATAATAATATAGTATGTTTCAAATATGTGGCGTCTGCGCGAAGTTATCACGGATTATTAAAAGTAAATTATTCACATATATTTAAAATACATATAAAATTAGTAATTTAAATTTAATAACCGTTTATTTTTCTCCAATTTAGTAATATTTATTTTTCTCTTAACAGAACATTCCTCTGATCGAGCACTTTATTTATTTAAAAAAAGGTTATCCTTTATATTTGGGGTATGAACCGTATTTGATTTTGAGGTTTTTGACTTTGATTTTGATAACGGTTAAATAGGATTCCCTCCTAGAAATGTGTCCAGCTTGTCGTTCTTGTTTCGCAAAGACAAAATACATATTATAAGAGGGCGCAAGTTCGCTGATCTGACGCACCAAGTTTTTCTTGTATATGAACGCTACTACTGCGGTGTTATCAGGTGTTACTGCCTCTAGCGGGCAGATTAAGAAACATTGAATCGTCACACAGAAAGTATTCTTGATACTTGCGTGATGGATGGTATTAGGAACAAGAAATATAGAATTTGAGAACTTACCTGGTTGGCTCGTCTAGGAACATAAGTGAAGGATCGGATAGCAACTCGAGGGCCACAGCCAGTCGCCGTTTCTGGCCACCCGACAGATCCCGACATAAGGTTTCCGCTGTTCCACTAAGACCTAACAGTGCTAGCGTTTCGTGTACCTGGTAACAGGAAATAAGTAAATATGATAGTAAATAGTGACCAGAGGAAATCTATATCAAGACTATTCGACAAACAAAACTATACGGGGGTTAAATACAAAATACCTTAACATTAAATTTCTTCCGTGAAGACCATCAACTTTTGTTCTATGTCCTTTTTCTGAACTTGATATTTTACCTAAAAAAACTTTTTAAATTGTTTCGTCTTGTATACTGTATACCTACATGAAAGATGAATTGACTGTTTTTGTATCAGTTTGTAATTAGTAGGAGTACTTTTAAAACAATACCAGAAAATATAGCATTAGCCTATGTCTCTGCACTGCAGGATATAGGCCTCTCTAAAGGCTCGCCACCACATACGATTATCGCTCTTTTCATCCGTTTTATCGGTAAATTTCTTCAAGTTGTTGATTCACTTGACCGCAGGATATCTCACACTGGGCTTTCAGTTGTGTCTCTATGCAAGGACTAGTCTACTCCAACAGTTTGGGTCCTATAGCATATATATATGGCTTACCGCCCTTTAAATAATAATTCGATATTATCAGTTAAATGTAAAATACTTGACGGTAATCTGTAGGAAATGAAGGATAAGATAAAGAGTTACACAATATTCGTTTAATGTCTCCGTAAAACTGCAAATTAGCTTACTTTCTCCTTTCTCTCGTGGGCTGTAAAATCGGCCAGCTTAAGCGCAGCAGCAAGAACCATAGCTTCATGCACTGTGAGATGCGCCCGGAGGTCATCTTGCTGGCGTATGTAATGTGCGCCACCGCGACCGGCAGACTGCGACGCGCATGTGCACACGCCATTCACTGATATCTCGCCTTTTGCTCCTCTTGTCCTGGGAATAAACGTAAAGAGAATTATTATAAGCAGTAAATGTACATTTTAACATGTAATGTAATCCTAGGGGTAAAACAAAAAAAAAACATTTAAAAATAATTGCCTCTTCGTGTAAAAAGTAATAAATTTTCCGATATAAAAAGTAACCCACCCATATCATTCTCTGAATCCTAGAGAGGCAGCTTGCTCTCTGTCAAAATTCATTTGAAATCGGTTCAGTAGTTTAGTTTAGACCGAAAAACAGACGCATAAACTTGCGAGAAAGTCACAGGACGTAAGGAATTTGGACAATGTATTGGTGATTATGATATATATGCAATATAAAGTTTATGATTTATGAAGTTTATTTTGGGGTTATTAAAAACTAAGTCATTTAATACGCTGAGTGAAGCACCGGTGAGTGAAGCAGTGAAGCAGTTGTATAAAAGAAAAAGGCAGAACCGAAATGTAATTTACCTAATACCCCTTGTCTATTAAATTATTTTTATTTTTTACTATTGCTTTACCTACTATGCTTTTTGTGCGTTACTACAATAAGAATAAATAATAACTAAGTTATTGTTTATTCCTATGATATCACTAGCAGCTAGATACTTTTCAATCCGCATCCCTTTTTGTAATTATTATAGCTGAATAATTGGGCATAATGTATGGAAGAATAAATGAGGAAGTACGATGTGTTTGTGTGTTAACCACACGAACATCCAAGGATGTAGGCGTGCTCTGTGTTCCACTCATAGTGTTCTAAGTTGCATTGGCTTCCTATATCCGTGCAGCTGTCATTTAAAAAAAAATTAAAACGCTCAGGAAAGTTGCACATATACACACATACCTAACTTCTAAGTTGCAATTGGAACCCGTTTTATAATATGTGTAATAGAATAAAATATGCATCATTATGTACGAGAGTCTAAGCATTAGGTGATTGCACTTGACGGAAGTACCAATGTTACTCGCCGCCGTCCGGTATAGCCTTGGGACTCGCGAGGACTTTCACAAAACCGTTGTCAGAACAATGTACGGCCTTTAAACGTGTTCGGGATAAAAAGTTGAGAAACGATTCCCTCTTTGCGCGACGCACAACGTGTAAAAAGTAGTGACGTCAGTATTATTTTTCATTTCCTACGGTCCAAAACAAACTAATTAGTGTGATAATGATTCATTCTGGGTGATCATTTGATCAATGATCATAATTATATATTTTCCTTAACTTATATACATACATATATTGATTTGTCGATTACAGAGAATAAGAAAACCATTGCTTGAATATGTCCTTTCAATTCAATAATTTAATTTATTGAACACATTGAGGCAGTTTTCAAAAAGCAGGACAAAAACCCATGTTATACTTTCTGGCGTTGAGTATAAATAAATGTTATAGTTTTATGGATAACTAGACCTGCTCATGAAGCTCGTCGCCACGTCACTTGTGGTGTGCCACTGGTGTCTGTTTGTCCACATCTATTGTGTTGGTACCTATGATTATTTTTGTAGGGGGAGGGAGCACGATGCAACTAAACTGGCGAAGTTACCATCCATATTCTTTTCCCTTTAATTGGTACGTGTATCTGTTTTGTAGTGAGTAAGATAATCCAGAGTCCAATTGCCATCTCATGACATCTTATCCTATTTCCTCATATCCTAATTCCTCCTTCTTTGTATTAAATGAAAATACAAAAAGCCCCTTATTCCATTATATTCTTGACTACCCATCCCACCCTATTGTCCCTAAGGAAGACTGAGAGTATTGAGATTTAACGATAATAGGATTTAACGTCTATTCCGAATTTTCCCAAACATTTATTCAAGTTCAAAGGTAAGCAGTGCATCCGTAGGTGTGCCCGTGTATCCATGGGACGAATGGCCATGGATTTCGCGGATATCTATGGCCGACAGTATCCACTTAGCACCAGGTGGACTGTGTGCTCATCTGCTACTTTCCTTTTTTTTTAATGCAATGCAATGCAATATTGTCTTGTGCATGAAGGATGCCTCTGGCGACGCTAGTCAAGCGGGATTGGCGAGTCCACTCTTTTAGAGGTGGTGTAGTTTTCCAGGGTTTGTGGTAACCGTTTATCCTTAGTCGCCTTTTACTACGCTCACGGGAAGTGGGATTTATGGGATAAAAAAGTATGGTATTATATAATATACTCACGAATAACCGGCGAGGATGTTGAGAAGAGTTGTCTTCCCAGCGCCGGAAGGGCCCATGATGGCCGTCAGCTCGCCCGGTTTGAAACATCCGTCCACTCCTTTTAGAATATGTTTCGGTTCTGTAAGTAAAGAACAGTCGAGTAAAAAGAGTTTTTGAACAGAGGCAGCCCGGCGGGTAGATAGTAAATAAATGGGTTCATTTATTTACGATTCAAATTAGGCCGTCGAAAGATTACCGATTTGAGAGTTCATGAACAGTTGGTTGAGATAACTTTAAAGTGGCGTACAAATTATGACAAATATAATATACGCGCTTTCAAAACAATTTTTACACGAAAATGACAGAGTTAGGCAATTATACACTAAACGTTCGGAGCCCTAAATATTCTTTAATAACTAAGAAAACTATTATTATTGCAATCCGTGACGCGATGTTACAATGTTACGTCGTGTGCCACTTTTTGTTTTTTAAAGCTAGTGATGTAGTTCAAGATACTGAATTTTAGAAGTGTGTGTTCGATTCGATTACTTTTGTGTGATTTAATTAAGTCTAATATTAAGATGTTAGCTCCCCGCTTCATCCTGCTCCTTCATCCTGATCCATCTGGCTGCATCCCGCTTCATCTTGTACCATCCCGTTTCGTCCCACTCCATCCCGTCCCATCCCTCTTCATCTCGTTCCATCCTGGTCTATCCCGTCCCTTTCCGTCATGTTCCGTTCCGTTCTATTCAATCCCATCATATTCCATCCCATTCAACCCCATCCCGCCCCGCCTCGTCCCATACCGTTCCATCCCCAATCCATCTGGTAATAATTAGCATTAATATTTTATATTTTAAAACGTTAATCTATATTTTATAAAGTTAATTTTATATTTATATTTTAAAACGTAGAGCAAAAAGATCAATAATTATAAATTTTTGACGTGATAATTATATTCGTCGACTGGTTTTTGCACTGAGAAAACGCTCTTTGTCCATGTGTGAAACTTTATTTCTAATACACCACGAATTATTATTATTATAAATTACATTACACATATTTTAGAATTATTTCAATAAATATTTAATAATCTATTAATTAATATCTAAATATTGTTCTGACAATAAATATCTCATTATTTATTGCAATTGCTTCCATTGTGCCTCCATGTTGCCTCTTGTTAAACGACTCAATAGGTAATTACGAGTCATTAATTGATCGAGTCTTTATGAACTACACGCCTGTATGTAGGTATACAAATTATAGATATTGGCTTCAATACCGCAGAAGAGAATTGTGAAATAAGAAGAGTAATTCATATTGGCCAGATTGACCTCCTTCTTGAGTAAGTTCTTGGGTTAGAACTGTAAACTAAATGATGCACACTGTGTGTGACCTTCGGTATTCGTAGTTCTCAAAATTTAAGAATCAGAGGTCTGCAAATATTTAATATTGAAATTTGCTGTATTCATAGCTGTAATAGGAGAGTAATTATGCGTCATTCCTTTGTTTATTTGTTATCTCTCTTGACATCCGAAACCAAACATGATTCAATGCGGATACAAATTAAACAACCGTCAGACGCTTTATTAATTAGGTTCATGCAAAAAATAAACATTAAATACTCGAACGAATACTGAATATAAATGAATGTAAATCTCAGTTTTGTCCGAACGAATTACTAAAGTGTAACGTGTTGTACTTCGTCGATTAGCCAAATTACTGTTATTGTCCAATCAATTGACATAAATTTATTGGAATACATACCTAGTTGTCAATTCCATGGTGTTACGATAGGTCAAACTAAAAGTTCTCAGAACTGGCTACTGTTCAATACGATATAATTTTTTTTCCCATTTTGACAATGGAACTCTTTGGTTGTCAAACGCCATTAAATTTTCTTAACTCTCATTTGTTTTTCTATTTCTGGCAGCAATTAAGTGTTTGCGGAAAAAATATAATTTAACAAGAGAACATTTTCGTTCAATATTTTTTTATGACTTTCGTTGCGGCATCATTATATATTGGTATGAGTCAAGTTCAAACTATTTTACGCGATCACCTGTGGATTCCTCTCAATTTGAGAGAAGCTCAAAAACACTGCTGCGTGGAATGGTGTCTCCAAATGCTTAAAAAAATCGACAATGGTCAATCAAATGCTGTTTATATAGGTGACAGGAGATGAAAGTTGGATCTACTGCAATGAGCTTGAAACTAAGAGGCCATCTACGCAGTGGGTCTTTTCTTTAGAACTCGTCGACGAAAATGAAGAAAGAACGGAGTGCTGAAAAGAAGATGATTGCCCCTTGTTTGGCAGATCGGGCTACTTTAACTTTAGAAAATAAAAGAACAGTAACTGCTGACTGGTATGTGAACAGCTGCTTGCCTTCTGTTTTGGAAAAAGTTAAAGAACGACGCCCACGAAGCAGAATGATCCTCCGTTACGACAATGTCCTGCCAGACAAACGAAGCAATTTTTGACTACTGTAAATATAGTTAATGGGTCATCCGCCATACAGTCCCGACTGTATGGACATACCCTTTTCCATGGAGTAGCTTGGTGTTAAAAGTTTGAAGGTTATGAATAAGCATTCGTATGTCATGAGAAATAGTTTCTCTTTAAAATAGATACTTTAAAATCGTTACACATTCACATAAATTTAAGAAGAGCGTGCTTTGATTTGCGTGCAGAGCAATTGACGTCAAATGATTATTGGAAGGGGAACGCATTGCGAATAAACTATTGGCAATAGTCTCGATGTAATTATAGCTTGACAAAGTTCAAGATCAAGGTAACGTAACGCTACGTAATATCTATTTACACATTATATCTACATATGTAATGGAACACAATGTTTACCCGTCTGTTTGTCTGTTTATGTTAATCCGAAAACGAAGAATTCCTATTTGTGCGGGTGTTTGCATTGCAAAGCATTTTTTGACTAAAAGCCCCACCCACCTTTTAAGTTGTGAAAATTTTACTAAAGATTCTACGATGTACCTACTGATACGATTTTTGTTGCTGTGTAGAGTATTTCGGAAGAATTTGTCATATTTTTATAGAAACTGACTCAGTAGTTTAAAACTGTAAGACTTTTTGATGTGTTGACATCTGTTGACATTTTGAGCGACTTTTAAGCAAAAAAAGGCGGGTCACAACTGGTATAATTTAAAGTATACATTTATTTAAAGTATAGTGTACCTATGGTGCATGTTATTGTTACAGTATGACTTTTAGTTTTAATGTGACATTCCACTACAGAATTTATTCCTATCAATTTGCAATAAAGACTGTTAGCAATAAAGTAATCGTGATTAATTTGTATCCACATACGAATAACATACGAATGTAAACGTATTGGTACTACAGCAGAATATAGATGAATGAATGAATGATGAATTTTCATTATCAAACAATTAGGTGCTGACTGTATTATCATGAAAATTTAGGTGCTACACATTTTACAACAATTAATGTTAATTCTGTAAAATATAATACCGAGTATAGGCGTAGTTATTGATTGATTAACACTTAAACTCATAATAATAATAATCACTAACATTATTTTCAATCATTAATAATTAAGTCAATAAGACAAAATAATAATAATAGGTAGGTATTTATACTGTTGAACTCTTTATCGACTTCAACAAAGTTATCAAAAATAATGTTTAATTTTTTACACAAATGTTAAAAAAAATGTTTTGTAAACATTTTTTTACTATTGCACTTTTAAGCTACCTCTGCACTTTCTTATATACTCTGGCTCTGCTATAGGCTGATTGGATGTAAATGTTATAACATAAGGCATTAAGACCGTCTTTGTATCTTTTAGTGCAATGTATAAATGCCCATACAATATAAATATAAATAAATAATGCGTATAATAATAATATAAATAAATGCAATATAAATAAAAAGCACATAATCTTTTTTACTATAATTCTCTATTTTTAGATTTCGTATCTTAATTATATTTTGTAAGAATTAGGCATCTTAGTAGTTAATCGATCGTTACTCGACGACAAGGTTAAAAATCGACATTTAACTTTATGAGTATTTAGTCATAGCTTATGTAATCTATTTAGTTTTTACAATAATAATAATCGATTATGAAGTCGATAGGTACCTACTATTCGATAGTAATTCTACATTTAATAATCAATTGGATTATTTTACCCGTGGTACCACCAGTAGTACAACCGGTAGTGCCACGAGTAAGAAGGCTATTGACACCTCATTTTCCAGTCAAACTACAATTTATCCAGAATAATTCAGCATCTATTTCAGGTTCGCGAATAGATTGAGTGTACAGCAATACATATGTTGGTTGAACAAAAGTTTGAACTTTTAAATTATACCATATGTCGAGTTTACATATTCATTATGAAGAGTTGTATTCCGATTGCGAAGTAGTGACGTTGCAACCGGAATAAGCGCTGTACGATTCCTGTGGTATCTACACGCTTTAACATTGCAATACCGACTATAGGTATCTACCTATCTCGCCTGGATGAGATGACAACTCGGCATGACGCGGCATATCCAGGAAAGACTCCAGGGTCGGATCAGGAACGCGTCGCTGAAGGTGAAGCTCCGACAGCTGGAGGCACATCGGTCTAAAATTGGCCTGAGGGGTAGTGTTCCGGCACATTAGAGAAGCGAAACCGAACAATACAATCCATAATAGCGATACTCGTAAATAGTTTATACTCGTAATAATTTGGGCCTTTGTAAAATAAATATTCATATCGTACCATAAACCTCTCTCTCTCTCCACTGCTGGATATAGTCCTCTCCTAAAGACACACTCGACTTCCGCTGCTGTCATCCGGACACTACCGGCGGCTTTCTTAACTCATAGATCCAGGCCCGACTGCAGTAGGTGTTCTTGATTCAAGGAATTGTCTACTCTATGCGAGGATTTTTACTTCGACCTTTAATTAAAACTAATTAAATGATGATAATTTAGAGGCGTTGTTTAGTTGTTTTAGGCGTTGATAGTTCCTTTAAAAAAAAAGAAAATAAAAAGTTGCATTTGAAGGAAAACGCCTACATATCTTTACATAGTATAAAACAAAGTCGCTTCCCGCCGTCTGTCCCTCTGTATGTACGCTTAGATATTTTAAACTACGCAACGGATTTTAATGCGGTTTTCATCAATAGATAGAGTGATTCAAGAGGAAGGTTTATACATATAGTTTAATATTGTTTTGTGTTAATATGTTATATTGTCGGGCGCATGCAACGCCGCCGGGCACAACTAGTTTTGTTATAAAACGTTGATGCAATAACCTGTAGGTAGGTAATTAAACGTACTCGTGAGTCACGTGTCGTGCTTTATTGATGCTTATTATATGACAATGAATAATTGTTATCTTTATACATCACTTGTTTATAGCCACGTGTATTTATAAACTACCTTATTGAGCCTTATTGCAACTGCAACCAGCCCTTTCAGTATCCACCATTATACACGGGCCTCCTCATGCGGATTGTCTTGTGCATGAAGGATGATGGCTTTAAAACGCCACGCTGCACTCGGCGAGCGAATTGGCGAGTTCACTCTATTAGAGCTGGTGTAGCTCCACAGGGCTTGTGGTAGCCGCTTTGTTATCCTGTAGTCGCCTTTTATGACACTCACGGGAGGAGATGGGGTGGTGCTATTGGCTATTCCGGCTCGTTACCATCTGTTTCGTCCCCAGTGATGACAAACGACACAAAATTATTCCCGATCGTTACAACTGACACCTACATCCCGTGTAAGAAGTTTCTGAAGTAAAAGACGTCATACTACCTATAGCCGACCGAGGCTTATTGGTGACAAATTAAAATAACGACTTTTCAACAGGAGTTGTACCTATAGTACGCGACAGGGCGGGAGTGCGGTTTCAAGGAATCTTTTAGCGATGGAAAAACAACGTTAGGTTGGTGGGTACTTATTGACAATTTTAATTAATATTTATTATTGTAAATTGATATACTTGTATATAAAATACTTTAATTTAAAAGAATCAAACTACATAACTAGAGCGCTTAAACTCATACCTCAACCGCACTCCCGTGCGTACTGTACCTTATACAGGATTCAATACATAATACTCGCATCCTCTTAACACTGAACTTATCTTATTCGACCTAACAACTAATAAAAAGTAGGTACTTATTCAGAAAGTCAAAAAGATATTATGTTATTCAAAAAGATAATTCAATAAAAAATATATTTATTTATAGAATTTAAAAATCTCTTTACTAATATTCAATTAACGTTTTTATTTCAAAATACCTATCATAGAATGTGTCATAGAATGCATAGAAATTATAATTTGCATTTCCGTATCCTTTAACGATTAGCATAATGATAAAACAATCATCATTTGCATTAAGACAAATATTTCACTTATCTGTCTGTTCATTGTGTTTAAATACTTCCACGTTCACGCCTATTAAAGCTAAGCTGAGCGCCAATAGCTTAGGGATATCTATACTCAACTCACATTCGTGTAATAGTGAGTTCATATCCTCGGCCCGTACCCCTGGAGGTTCTACTTAAGTACCTACGGTACCTAATAAAAAATGACAATAGGTCGGCGGTTAGGGAATCGTGAAGAAACTCGACATTAAACCAATCCGCACTGGAGCCGTGTGGTCGATTACGGACCGAAACTCCCCCCGTAAAATTACTAGGGGGTGCCTTGCAGTAGGACGTTCTAAGTCGCCGTCTGTGCCGGTCGTTCACTGGGGTTTCGACAAGCGGAATCTCCCCGGTGGGCTATTACCGCGAGGGCGGCGTGAAGAAATCTAAGGCAATGCCACGATCCAAACGGGCCACTCCAGTGACCTGTCCGTATTTTGGCGGACATAGGCGATAGGAATGTCATTCTGGACTGATGTTGGTATGTATCGCAGATGTTCATAGGCGACAGAAACCATTTACCACCAAGTAAACTATACGCTCGCCTACCACCTTTCTATAAAAAGAAATATTAAGTATAAATTCTGTTTCAAAACACCTAGAATATAAATGACACAAAAATGTAGTGTCATATAAAGTTAATGATATTTAAATAGCTTAGCACGCATAAGGTCGCAAGCTTAATAGCTTCAGTGGATGATGATGGTAATCTTTCTTTATGGTGCAGAAACACCAATAGCAGAGAAAAATCAACGCATTTAGTCCAAAACCTTTTTGAAAATTTAACGGGTTTTCATGTCTTGACTGTGTATTGTTGTAGTTTCGGTTTTAAAACAGAATTTCCAGATAAAAGTTTACAAAATCCAAATTGTACACGAACAAAATTATCTATATGTATTTATTTTCATATATTACTAGCTGACCCGACAGACGTTGTCCTGTCTTAGCTATGAATATTCAATTCGAACTGGAATAAATAATAAAAAAAAAAAACAAAAACAGTGTTTATTGTAATGCTTTTTGATACACAACATTGTTAGTTTTGTTTTCTGGCGCGTAAATAAATAATGTTGATGGTTTTCCGACACGGGAACAGGCGACATACAATTAGTCATGTGAAAAACATGGATTTTCAAGATGCGATTATTTATCGACATTTCAAATGCAAGCCGCACTGGAAATTGTAACCGTTTAAAGTCGAATGGCATGTCGTTCGGAATCGTAGGGATGCGTGGAATCAAAACGTCTTCGCCTTTGTACTTCCCTTTCAAAATTGTGGCTTCGATGACGTTGTTCATTAATTTCTTCACCGCAAGCCGGGTGCCATTACAAAGACGTGGCTGGTTTATATTCCGCAACATAATGATTACCGATGCGACTTTTAATTGCAGATTATGAGGTGGTAATCCGGGCAATTCCAGCGAATTTAAAAATTCCGTTGGATAGTTGACAACATCATCTTCCTTAGTAACGGAATCAACCGATTTGTATGTCATCAATTCGCCAGCTATCTTATTTTGAATCTGAAAATTCATTTCCTTGACATCAACGTTTTTTGCAGCCAATATAACACGTTCGCTCAACCAAACATGATTTTTGTAATTTTGAGCAATGTTTGGGAACACCATCTCGATGAGTTCGGTCTTTGATTCAGTAAAGTGACAAAAATTGGCAGGGAATGTAATGTATCCAGAGGCTCTGTCAACAGAAATTTTGCCATTACCAATGTCGAGCAATTGTTTGGAAAAAACTTCTCCACATCGGTCCTTCTGCAATTAGACTCGCATGTTCATATTTAATTTGAGTGTTTTGACGTATTTCCATAAAATGGACGACTTCAAACATGCATTAAGTTCGTCGGCTGGCTTTGATCGTGGAATCACTGGCAATGTTTGTCGAAAATCACCTGCCAATAGACTTATCGCACCACCAAACCGATTTTGGTTGTTTCGTAAATCTTGTATCGTGCGGTCTAATGCCTCCAAAGATTTTTTGTGTGCCATCGTGCATTCATCCCAAACGATCAATTTGCTTTGCTGCAACACTTTGTCCATCGCAGAATTCCTCGAAAGGTTCCAAGTTGGAGTTTCATTAGTTTGCATGTTCAACTGCAACTTGAGTGCTGAATGAGCTGTTCGACCGCCTTCCAACAACGTAGCTGCAATACCCGATGAAGCAAGTGCAAGTGCAATTTCATTTTGCGATCGAATCGTTGCCAAAATCAATGATAAGAAAAACGTTTTTCCAGTTCCACCGGGAGCATCTAAGAAAAAAAATCCGCCAGTTCCATCGTTCACTACTTTCATGAGCGTATCGTAGGCTGATTTAAAAGGGGAACGTTTCTTTGAACGGTTTCTCTCAATGTCTCTGAATCGTATTGGGTTTCGCGTCTCAACTTTTGATGAAATGTGTTGTGCATTGGGTGATTGGGCGTTGTCATTCCTAATTGTATTAATCCTTTGTTGGTAAGCATCAAGCACATGTCCTCAATTAAAATTAATGCTTCATTGTGAATTTCTTCGTTCATTTGCAAATCTGCATTCGATGTTCTAAGACGTATCTGATGCAATATATCTTCGGCCATATGATGTTTATATTTGTTCCATAAATCAATCGGTGTTGATGGGAAGCATGTAGACAAAATTATAGAAAACAATGTTCGTATTTGTTTAGCATTTGACGAAATCACAGCATCTTCGAGAGTGTGGTCCCAATGAGTGTCATTCACTAGCAATCCCAAACGTTGACAGGCTTCTCTGTATGTGCCGCACAATACACCATTGACAGTTCGCAGATGTTGGAATGATGTTGGGCCACGAACATTGACTAACAGTAAACGCAAATAAAAACACTTGTCTTGGCTGGGATGGACTGTGTAAAGACGTCCTAGTGCATCGGTGGAAAATACTTGTGGGTAACCTGGAACTGGCTGTCCTTTTTTCCGCCGTTGAAATTTCTTTGACGATTGATTCCAGGTGGTTTGGTTTTGATTGATTGATTGATTCATGTTGGCATTTCGGAGTAAAGCAGCGTTAGGGCAAAGTCATCATTTTGGCACATTTCAAAGAAGCTGGTCAATAATGTCGATGGCGGCCTGTCAGCTCGTTTTAATACGTTCTCCGCTGTAAAATACAGTTTTTGACCATTTTCCAAATGTACGGCCAAGTGAAAAACAGTGGGGTGTCTTTCATGTATAGCGAATGAAAAAATACGCCACATCGCTTCGTTACTGCTGACATAGCGGCCCATTTGAAATTGAGTGATTTCATCGTTGGAATTTTCGGCAGCAACTCCGAACACAGCCATGTCACTATCTTTGTTCACGTACTTGCAAATGTATTTAATACATTTTACGGAATGGCAAAATTCGACATTTATGTGTGCTTTAAATGTTTTGGAGAGTAACGGCGAAAACGGAACAACCCAACGATTATCAACTTCAATGTCCTGTTGATTCACTTTGACTATTTTTGACCTTCCATTGTCATCAGTGGATCGGCGGCGATAAAGTGGATAACCATCATTTCCAGTAATAGTTTCTGCTACTAATTCTTTTGGATAGAATTGGATAGTTTTGAACATTTTCCGTCAACCATACACGGAGAATTGGGATTTAATATTCCACAGGGACCATGAATCATATTTTTTGTAACAACCTCATGTAACAGTGGATCTTCTTCATTATCGGGAATTTCAGCTGATATTACATCATCGATTTCATTCGGTCTTATCAACGAATCAAATGAGGATATGTGCATGTGGCAATCCGCATTTTTTCCACTCGACTGAATACATCCAACAGCGCGTCTTTTTTTTTTGAACACCCTTGCGGTGATGTCATGGCGATCAATGGGTGATTGGCCAGGAAATATTTTTTGTCTAATTTCTGTCCACTGTGTATTGCACGTGAACGTGATAAACAAATCTGGTGTGCCATAATGACGTACATACGACATAGCATCTTGAGCGTATTCATGCATATGTCGCGGACTTCCGACGTATGTTGCTGGGAGAATAGTCATTCTGCCGACATTCTGTGCATTTCCGTCAGCATTGATGGCATCCCGAAGATGAATGTATTCCTCGGAACGGAGTTTTGCCTGGTTCAACCTGATAAATGTCAATCGCTCAGTTTCAACTTTGACGTACATATCCACAGCATATTGGTGAAATAGATGCCGACATTTTAAGATGTGATTGTCCTCATTTTCCCGAACCATCAGTCTGTATGAATAATAATTCATTGAACTTACTTTTTTGTTAGTTTCGGCGCCTGTAAATAAATAATGTTTGTGTTAATAAGATAAAGTAACGTTGTGATTAAGGCAGTAAAGGTAGATTGATTATTTACCTGCAACTGGATTTATCATCTTGATTGAAAAATGATACCCATCTTCACATTGCCAAAATAAGATAGGATATTGTAACGCATCATATGATCGATGTGTTTCGGACACACGCTGCAGTTGATCGTTCCGCCGATGTAAAACAATATCTCGGTTTTCTAAATTTTCACCCACGACGACAATAGCGACTTCGTCAATTGTTGGAGCATTAAAACATCTTGCGTATTGTCCTGCAGGCATCTTATCGGCTCTGATGACAATTTTGTGATTATCAGATGGCATGCGGTCTTGAATAATGCAACCAATTCGTTGTGTTGATGGAATAATGTTTGGAGTTGTTCCACAATTGGTCTTTTCACCGAATTGTTGTGTACACAACGTTGATCGACTTGTCTTGCTGAAACGCCCATAAAATAAATTTGCAAAAATTTGTAGACACTATCCGGCGTTGGCAATAAGGAACCTGTTCGATGATATATTTGACCCTGAATCTACAAGGGTAAATAGATGTAATATAGGTAATTGTATAGCGAAGTGTTTGTACCGCCATGTGGCTGGCAAAATACGTTGGCAGCACTGCCATTCCCCTATCAACTTCTGTAAACACACTCACTTCTGGTTGCTTTTGGCAATTCAGAGCTACCAACGTACTTTGCACCATGTCAATTGAAAGCTGCCCACGTATTTTGCACCAGCCACATGGTGGTAAAAGTTTATTGTTTCCCATTATACTTACCTTGAAAGTAGGTATAAAATTATCTCGAATAACTTTTGTTGCGCCAAATGACGTCATTTGAAAGCAATTATTGTATTGCTGGATATGAGTCAAAAAATGTTTAGAATCTGGCCCATTTCCGGAAACCAATGAATATAGTGGCTCTGGTGGCGGTACCAATGTCGTCAATTTGACTTGGCCACTGGCGCAACACAATCCAGGGGCTTCATTTTTAAACTTAAATGCCTTGCAACGTGGATACACAACGTTCATTGGTCCAATAGCAACGATTTGCTGTGAACTGTAATCGATTGCCACGTTATAATTGAATGCAGCTCGATGGGGCTTAAATATTTCTACGTTGTTGATTTCGATTCCATCGATTCCGTCCAACTTCATTTCGCGCTTCGCGTTGCTCGTCAGTTTGACTTGCTCGTATATATCTTTGACTTGCAGCATTGCGAGTTCTGCGACCTAAGTTGGTACGTCTAATTGGTGGCATTTTGAGGAACCAAATTTCAACTAAAAATAAATAATTGACAAAACGACGACAAAACAGCACTTCTCAAAAAACTCACTGAACAAACTGAAAACTGGATAAACGTTCCGATCGAATGGACTGTGCACTAAGAAATGAATAAATGAATTTTTGATCGACCGATGCAGCTGTTAAACGACATTTGCGCCGCGCGAACTGTCAAATGCGCGAACTGTCAAACGCGCGAAGTTTAAATAGTCGCTAAGTTTTCTGAAATTTTGCAAATTTTCTGCGCAATTTTCTTAATTTTTCATTCCGTAAGAACCTTCTACAAAGTATTAGAAAATTAAAAAAGAAAAGATGAATGAAATCGGTAAAGTCGTTCTCAAGTTATGGCGTGACCAAGGGAAATAGGGGTTCATTTTTATTTATATAGATATATGTTCATATATTCTAAATTTTCATATTTATCTTTATGTCTATATTCATATTTATTTTATTATTTATTTAGATTATTTTATTTATTATTAGATTATTTGTCAAATGTACAAACATTTCTCCTATTTTTTGCACACTGTCTTGTGCGTGAGGAATGCACCTATAGCTATGAAAAAGCACGCTGGCCAAGCGGCTTAGCGAGTCCATCCCTTAGCCGCCTTTAGCGACATCCACGGGAATGGAACGGTGTCATTCCAACGCCCAATCTCGATTGACGGGTTCCAAGCGGAAAATGTTCCCAACAAAATTTTCAACATATTACTATGTTCCTTATCTCGAGTTCCTGTTCTGGATTTGCTATGTGTATGATGTCCATTAAACAATTATTGACGTGTCGAGTCATACGTGAGCAATTGCACACTGCGGGAATATCATTATAATAAGGAAGGATAAACAATCTTTATCGCTTTATACTCCATTCGCAGTATAACATGTTAGTGATCACGTAGGATTCTGGTTTATATAGATCATTGTTAAACTCAAAGTACCTTAATATTTTTTAGCGATTTTATTAACTTGCATCCTAATTCTAGCAAAACACTAGTAATTAGCAACCAACATCAATAACTGTACTAGTAACTAGTTACTAATACAGTACAGTTACTAGTTACTAGCCTTAGCTGTTACTAGTAATTAGTGCCTTTCGTGATAAATGTAACACTACACATTGGATGTTACCAAAATCAAAACAATACCGACATCTAAGAACATTCTAACAATAGCATTTTTTTTCTGCTAAGTCGGTAGATAGTTTGGTATTATTGACTTTCTTCAATAAGTAAAAAGGTTATTTCATTAGAAAATTCTAGATTAATTCTAAATGTTAGAATTTTCTAATGAACCTTATTAATAAAAAAAGTTACTATTTATTTTAAACACGTTCCAGTACTAGCTACATGTTCATGTTTACATGTTACATGTTCTACTCTACTATTACATGTTCTAGTACACACTATTACATGTTCTAGTACTAGCTTGATGGTTAACTGTTGTACGTATCTTAACAGTAACAGTAACGTAATGGTAATAAAAAAAAATGTTTACGCAGATATTTAAATGTCATGACAAAAATATTGAGAAATCTTGTTTACTTTGATAAATGCAAGCCATAGAGTTTTGGGGTCATTCCTTGCGTAGGCTAATTAAGTATGTAATTCCATATGCCTACCGTGTTTAAGAGTATTAAGTAGGTACGTTTTAAATATTTACATTTATAGTTACAATTGCGTATAATATGATTTACTACTTATTTCTACAATACTTAAGGTTAAAAGTTGAACTCATAATAGTTTGGTTTTACTTCGAGGTTAAGTTCGTAATTGGGTTACTTTCGTAAGGTTTTTTCTAAAAGCTAAACAACGTTCACTGTTAAAAGTGTTACTTAAGTCTTAATAGATGTTATTTTAATATTTAAAAGTACCTAAATGATAAAAGATTTATTATAATTGTTTTAAACAACATTACGTGCACTTTTAATGATTAGTTACACATTGCATATGGATAATTATTTTAGTAATATTTGACAATTCTTAATTTAAATTTGATAATTAAATATTTTAATCATAATTCATGTGTATGAATTAAATTTCTCTTAGAATGAGACCTCTATTATGTATCCATATTTTAACAAATAAAAAAAATACTATTGAACAAATTTTTGGAAATAAAGAAGAGACTAATCAATCTCATTAAAAAGTTTAATTTGTAACCTTTAACAACTTGAAGTTATAATTAATAGGTTATCAAGTTCAAGGGAGTTCAATTCTCGAGGTAACCGGCTTTTATTAGAAATATTCTTTATCTTGACCTACTAAAGGTAAGAAATATAGTTACACTCATTGACTTCGTCGACCCTGATGAAGTGCGAGTAGATACAGCACAGCACGCACCTCCAGTTATCAATTATCCACTAAAAGTAAGTACTTAAATTACTTTACGACTACTTTTTTGATCGGATATACGGATACGGAATAAAAGAGGGAAGGTTATTGTTCTCGGAATCAACTTTAATTGTAATCATAATTAAATATTACTATAGAGGTGCTACGAACCAGTCAATGTGTTAAGAACTAGAGGGCATTTTTTAAAGAATGTCTCTTATCATTGCTTCAAAAGTAAAATACAGTGCTATGACCTGGGATACAATTATATTGCTAGGTTCTTTGAAAGAATGTGATATCAGGAAAATAATGATGTCGTCGGAGTGAAGTTTTTAAATACTGAAAACGCACGGAAAGGTTTCTGAAAACTATTATAGGGATTTAAAAAAAAACTTGCAGTTCAGAAAAAAATATTTGCTATTATACTTTATACTATGCCCATATGGCCATATAGTAGTTAAGTACTCCTTAAATAAAATATGCAGTGATGATGACGGTTTCCTAGTCGCAATCTTTGTTTCCTAGTATAGGTTACGCTAATGTTATGATGACATCTATTCAAAGCGCCACGCTGTAATTGGTACTACATAAATTATTTAACATCATGAGAGTATTCAAGTCGATTATATCGGAGTTACTATATTCTCGTGTACCATATTAGATAGACCTCTTAATTTCATACACTTCGTACATTGTAAAGGTGTGTTCAAACTGCTGCGACATTTGGGCATGGGTATGGGTAAAGATCGTGTGGTGTCGTGTGCAGTGATGTATGTTGTATTTCGTACGCATCACTACATGGTTGACCGTGTCGCCGACATTAGACTATCACCACTCCATATCTTGCCGTAGTTAAGGGATAACAGAACTGGTATACCTAAAGGCCTGCGCGATTTACTCAATATCCGATGTATTCGACGCGTTACCGCTATCGAGGCTCTATCTATACCCATACCCAAATACAGCAGCAATTTAAATGAGTCTTTATGTATGTATGTATAGTACTAGATCGACTTCTTATTTTAGACACTTTATAAAGTGTTACTTTGTGTTATTAAGATACTTATTATCAATGTCAGTGATAATGATGATACTTAGCACAGTAGTCATAATTTATTTAAGTGAGTACATACTGGTATGTTTGTATCTTATACATTGTAGAATATAATCTATATAGATAAGGGTAATTGCAATAACCAAGCAAGATTTACATGTTTATAGAGGTTAATGAACGTTATAAACATGGCAGAATAATCATACGAGTACTATTACTTAAGTTTCTTTACTTTTTAATTAAGGTAAACTAATAGATCAATCGATTGATATCCGACCAAAACATTCCGATGAAGGGCATAGACCTACATAATCTGCTAAATAACTTAGAGGGTTTCGGGTTATAATTAGGGTTGTTAGTGCTATGATATATCGGGTCTGGATACGGATATATTGTATACTCTTTTATCTGTTTCAGTTACAGATACGAATATGGTTTCGGTTCCGGATATGTTTATAACGAACTTTTTAAGAAATGTATTACTAACTGAAGGAAAATAAAAATAAAACCTTTACTCTCATAAAGAACGTAAGAAAAAATCTGTCAAATCAAATGCAAGCAACAAGAAATTGTCAAAATTTCCTTCATTTACATTTCGCTCCAACAGCAGTGACTAAAATTATTTGTAATAATATCCGAATCTTTTATTTCAGATTCGGTTTCGGTTTCGTATATTTTTTTAATTCGGATGTCCGATTCTCGGTTACAGTTACGAATCTCCATAACATTTCTAATTATAATCCACGCGGGCGCAGTGCGGATTGGTGGATACCAATAATCATATTTTATTAACATTCTCGAGTATTTTTAACTGGTTTTAATATTTTAGATAGGTACCTACCAGATTTTTTTAACTTTTGGGCGTGCGCGTTTCTTTCACCGCTGATAATCAAAAAATCCGTACTTAATAAGTAAAAACTCAGTAATTTCAACGGACCGGGGACTTTAACTCACCTCCTGGAATGAGTACCTTTACTCTATGATTGTTTAGGTACTAATATTAGAATTAAGTACAAAATATTATTTTAGACTTATTATATTTAAAGTTAAGACTATTTTCTTTATTTAATTTGTAGTTTATTTTGTACTATTATATATAAAAAGACTCACTGCACCTAACAGAGCTTCCGCCGCAATCAAGTGGTTGTTGCAATAGGTAATATGCCTACATATAATTGTAATCGATTTGAATTGTTTTAAAATCGTTTGTTTTTTCTTTTGTTATTAGAATTAGCTATTTATCTTGATTTAATATGTGTGTTACGTGCGTACCTAGTAAAGTTAGGACTATTTAACGCGTTGTGGCCATAGTTTGAACACTTCTCAACAATATTGCCACTGACCACTGAGTTGTAGCAAACATTAGTTTTGCGAAATGTTTAGTAATTTTACATACTAGTTTCTGGGAGCGTCGCTGATGTCTTCACCTGATGTTCTTTGTCCTAGATTTTTTTTATTGATCATTTCAGTCTGCATTTTAGTACTTATAATAAGTATACTAAAAACTGTTCTAAAACACTGACTACTTGAGTTCGACCCCCGGCGGCAGCAACTAAAACCTTAAATTTAGAATAATAGTTGAAATTAACAGACATATTTTGTGATGTTTAATTATTTATACATATATGTATATTCAGTGACAGTCTAGAGGTCATTACTCTCTACTCACATTTAACGTGGGCTCATGTGCTGAACCCCGACACGTACCACTGGGTTCTATTTAAGTACATACGGATTTTTCAATTATTGCTAGCTTGGCGGTGAAGGAAAACAACTGTATATGTATGTGTATATGTATGTGATGTATGCAATGCCACTTTAATTGCGTGGTGTACTAAGGCTCGAAACCCCTTGTGATTGCAACGGGAAGTCTGAGTCCCGTATAGACGTTTTAGACTGAATGTAAATCGGTTATCGGTTAAAATGTATACAAAAGTTTAAAAAGTTTCAGAATGCAGATTTTTTTGTTTATTATATTACTAACCGGTTGGCGCCAGTTTGGTAATGATAGGTTTTATTTTTAACTTTGAACACTTTTTTGTAAAACAAAAAATCCGCTATATTTTCCTTCTTGGATCAATGTCTCAAGAAAATCTAAACTTGCGCAAGAATTAAACCAATAGATCCGGAGACTATCTCGAATAAACAGATAAATAGGTGCTCTACAATTAACATAGTAATACTATATCTGCTACATACTATCTCTACAGATAGGAATTTAATTACATTCTCTATTACTCTGTTAATTGTGACGAGTTTGAAGAAAGTGACTTCTATCTTTATTTAGGTAATATAAGTTTTATACAAATTAATTTTATATTCCAACATTTAAAAAAGCATTACAAATTATTTCGTCATTAATTTTATATAAGTACTCTATTTCAATTAATAACATTAGTGTCAACGACACAGCTTTAAATAGTACCTAAACTCGTTCCCTATATAGGGCGTTACATCGACGACATTCACGCAAACTCACACAGCTCACAGTAATTATCTCGTTCTCCTTGTGCTGTACAGTAAACTGAATGAAGACATTTTACCTACTTTTAATATGAAATTTATTTTTACCTTAGTTTTGGAAAACATGTGTTTGTTATTTTTGCAAAAAATGTAAGGCACTTTGTTTAACGTAAATATTACTTAACTGCCAACTTTCGCGTTTACATTGTGATTCATTTAACACTTTCTTTTATTATACCATACAGCGATACTGTGACATTTTTATTTGTACAAGCAACGTCTTACTTCCGGTACGGACAATGTAAATAGTTTGTAAATATTTATAACGTTAGGGAGCATTTACAATAGGCTTACCTATATTTAAACGAGCAGAAAAAGAAACTAAATGGGCAGCAACTCTTGATTATCAAAACTATTGTATTTACGTTTGCCGCCTGCTCTCCGCGCTATCGCCGCGTTGACCCGTCCCCGCACACCCGCGATCGCGTAGGCGTGGACTCACTCATATCTTGTTTGTTTATAAAGATGTGTATTGCGAAGTAGTTTTAGTAGGACACTGTCATGCACATTTTGACAAATTATGTACATTCAAGTATGAGATTTTCATACAATTCACTACAAATTTCCATTTCTTTTATTGTGAATTAAGTAGTGATTAGTGATTCGTTTGTTTGCAATTAACAAACGTCTAAACGTTTCTTCAAATTGCCAACCGCTTTTTATTTAAGTATAATGTTATTTATGGATTTGTTATAAGCAATAATGGAATGGGTAACTTGGTTTGGTTTGAAGGCAGATACTACTTGAGTTTTTCCGTAATTCACATATAGAACAATATATTTCTGAGTGTTCTCGTATATGGATGTCGAGTTGATGTCATGCGGAAAGTGTGCAACTTTCTCATAGTTATCGCTCGTCGGGTACTCGACCCTGACTTGAAACTTTACGAGCATAATAATACTAACCTATATTGAAGATGTCGGTCGTATTATGGGGGCGTAAAAAATCTTTATTATTAACCTACTTTTGTCTGCGGTTTCGATTGTATTCACTTCCAATTTCATTAGTTTTGTTGATTTAAAACAGGTTTTGTAGAAGTTAGATAATTGGTGTAGTGGGTTGATGGATCTTATATGAAAAAACAAAAAAAAAAGAGATATCAATAGGGATATTATGAGATAACGACAATAATAATAAAACAAATAATTATTTTATGGAAGAGCAAATACCAATATTTTATTAAATGTGTCAGAGTAAGCAAGACCTTTTTATCGATTCATCGTAGCGCCATCGTTAATTATAGTATTAATAATGAGGTATATTATTATATTGTACGTACATACTTATACCTACGTAGCTAAGTGTTTCGATAGTGAGTGTTTGTTAGAGCTGGCCCATTTCCATCCTATCCTATCTTATCCCTCCCTATTTTCGTTTGTTCGTCATTCTAGACAATCGTTTCTCAAACGGAGGAGATCGCGATCAGGTATGGGATAGAGATGTCGCGATCTGTCAAAAAAATAAGGCACTAATACGAAAAATCCTTTTTTTACATAATTAATTTATAACTAGAGTTATAACTTGCATTTATATAATTTATAACTTGCACAAACTTATCTTTGCGTATCAAAGCGCGCGGGATGAATGCGCGCGCGCACGCCGCCCGCCTGCTTCGACCCTCTCGTGTTCTCCTCAATAAAGTAACTTGAGAAGTGAGATTACTATAAAAACCGTAAACTGTGCATTTTGTTATTTATTAATGATAGTTTATGATAGTTCAAAGTATTTTTTCTGCATAGTGTTTGTGATACTCATCTAAAAGCATAGGACTCTGTTTTTCGCGTGCTTCCAAGGAGTCCTCTTCTATCCTCAGTAAACCCACTATCGCTTTACTGCGCAACTCCTGACTTACTTCGACGGGACTGGACATTGACAGGATACGTTTTAAAATTGTTTAATTGGGAAGAAAACACATTCTTCTTCACGTTAGTAATGTAAAACTTTAATAAACGTTAAAATATATAGTGAGGGGATCGTAAGGTTTTTTTACTTTATTTTTCGGGTTTTCAAGGGGTCGCGATACAAAAAAGAATGCATGTATTGCGATTGTACACGCAGGATAATAAACTAATTGTACTTATAAAAAAACCTCAACTGTATCCACGTCTCCAGAAGTATCTACTTATAAAAAATGTTGAGAATAGTTGTTTGTCAGTATCCGGGTGTGTGCGAGATAGAAAAACCATATTAATGTATCAATCTCTGTAGATGCGTGAGAGAGAATAAGTTAGACTGTATATTTTCTTATTGAATCTGTGGTTGATGACACGTTAGTTGCAGGACAAAAGCGTTGCATAAGTCAGTGGAAACACGAATGAAAATTACTTTGACACAGTTTCATGTAATAACTCCACACAGTTTTTGTTGTTCAAAATGCTAATATGATGTACTTCTGTAACATTTTGCAATAACAACTGGTACAGACGTGTTTCGTAAGCTTTTCTTTTTCGTAATGGCTAAATTCTTGTGGCCCTAATGACCTTTCAAGAGTCACCGGACATGTTATAGTTTAGGGCGAGCGTTGAAGGCGCTCAGCCAGGAGCAAAGAGTGTGTGCAGCAACGAACCTAAGGTCTTCCTCGCCGATAGACCGGCGGAAGGAACAGACCTAGGCTTAGGGCGTTGCTTTGAGACGGTACCGCGGGGTCGCGAGTCGGTGAGAAGCGCCCAGGCTGGTAAGTGTTTCGTAAGCATAATGAATATATTTGTATGACGTATAAGGTGTCTTGGGTATGTCACAGCTGTATGTTTCTTTGTCAAGTTTTCTTTATATACCTACCTATTTATCGATTGTTTCATGAAGTAAGAAATCTGGTGCAGTTTCTGTTAGCGGTTAGCTTGAATTTTGTCTCACGTCATACGACGACACAATAATGTTCTGGCTATAGCGGAGAGTTGGATAATTGCGCGCAGTTGATAATAACGTACTCATTCATATCCAAAAAAACCAATAACGTTACGGGACATCTAAGTGCCTAATATCATTGTCTAATAGGCAATAATATTTCTGCACCGGCGATCCGTGCGTTGCGCGTGAGGTAGGTGTAAGTCAAAAGGCTTCCCGCGCTTTCTTTGTAATTTTTGACGTATTCCATTACAACAAGATAAGTTATAATTTATTTATGCAAATCTTTATTGTTTGAATGTTTGTCAATGCTAAAAATAGTAAAGAATGGTATGGAAATACCTTCCAAATATTCGTCAAATAATTTCTTAATATAAACATTCAAATTTGAAGATTTTTTCTCGATTTCAAAACAAAGGAACCGAGTATGACAATTATTACGCGCGGTATTATTTTTGCTGGAGAAAAACAAGAGAATGATCTTTTCGAGCATGGTGTTCTATTGACTAAAGAATTTTATGCAATTACCCAACAAACAATACCTACAAAACTGGCGTATGGCCTTGCGGATGCAACGGTTGCATCTCAGGACTTGTGTAATTTTAACATAAACTATTTTTTTAATTTAAAATTATTCGGATTAACTCATTTTCATACAAATAATTTTAAATTAAATTCGAAGCAATACCATTGTTGTCGACCTCACATGTCAGGCACGATATTATCATAATTCCTAATATTATGGATATTATCATGTCTGATAATTACGCGTGTTGCCAAGTTTTGCATTTTTGGTCCTAATATTTCTTATTTTTAGATTTACATATTTTCAACAATTATAGCTTGTGCCTAAAATAAATTCTGTTTTTAAAGATTTTGATTTTGTTTTTTTATGACAAACGTGTTAAATTATAAGCATATTTCCTTAAGGGCTCGCCAATATCCAACTCTCCAATACAGGTTATACGAAGTTTGGCCGTGTGGTGTCTGCTGGATTTACAATATGACCGTATATTCCCATGGGTGTTGTAAAAGGCGACTAAGAGTAACAAAGCCTACCACAAGCCCTGAGGAGCAACATCACTGAAGTAAAACACCGGAATGTTAAACCAATTCTCATTTATTCCAATAACGTAGGTCGTTCATTCGTACATCATAAACTTTTGATATACCCTACTTAAGCAATATCAATAAATATTAATTTACACAACAATCACCTCTAAAAGAGTGGACACGCCAACCCAGCGTGGCGTTTTAAGGCCATACATCTCTCGTGCACAATACAATGTGCACGAGGAGGCCCATGACCCGTAGGAGGGGGGAGGGGAGGGTGTTAACTACATACGTTTCTGCCAAATTTCATATCAATCCGTTAAGAAGTACCTCCTGCAGTTTGTCCATAAATTTCATTATACCTCGAAACTGACTGGTGTTTTGGATTTAGCTGGTGACCCTTAGTCTAAATTTAATGAAATCCGAAATTCAAAAGTCGTGATCTCCACAATTGGGCATATTTTTTAAAAATCTTTGGAAATCTTTGGGCACATTTGGACGAAAAAGGGGCTGGTTACGGTTTACGGTATAAGTAAACGTATAAGTACCTATAAGTAAATACAAGTAGGTAAGGTAAGGTATACAGTTTAAGTCAACGAAGACAATGTTCGAATAATTATGCATACTAAGTATTTAAGTAGATACTACTAAATCGATCGATATCAAATTATAACGGCCTTCTGAGGACACACGCTTCCCCTTGCAATCAAGAGCAGCCTTCGGGCCAAAATCCACCAGGTTGATCCCAATGCGGTGAACGCAAAAAGTTGCATTCACCGTTCCAATGCGTATTGTGAATATTTAAACTAACGATTAAGGAATAATAATGAAGATACCCACTACAGTCTCGAAGTGAATAATGTTGAATAAAAAGTAAAAATGGAACTAAAAAATCCTGATATTGACAATGGAAAATTTAAGCACTAAACATTGTTTTGTATTTGACAAAAAATTCTGCCTACGTCGATATAAGGATGTTGTAAACTGCGACAATGTTGTTTCTGTCCTAATGAATATGTCATGACCTCATATTTAAATAATTATTCTTAAATAATAAACATTATTGATTGATTAACATTATTAACATTAATTGAAAAAATATCTTATATTTGTTCGTTTGTATGACGAAAACTAATGCGATTTTGCGCAGAATTGTTATTGGCAAAATTGACATCAAAATGTCAATTTTGGAAAAATAATACAATAAAATAAAAACAAGAGAAAAAATATGAGCACTAGTAAAATTAGCTCTCTCTCTTATAGAACACTAGAACTGTTTCCATGTTTAGGCAAAAACAGAAAAAATAATAAATATAAAATAAAAGACTAAAAAATGAGCAGCAAATCGTGATCAACAAAATAACCTATTATTTTTAATAACTGAAGTAAATAATTTTAAATTACTAAGAATAACATCATCAAGTCGACGGACTTTGATTTCTTTATTGTTACCAGACCTAAATCTAACCTAAATTTAAATTTCCTACCATATTTCTATCGCATATTTTTCTTCAAAATCAGCAGATTATTAAATTTTTTGCAAAACATTTGCAATTTTATACGCCGTTTTGTCGATAACCTAACCGTTCCTAGACTTATTGCGAAAATGCTTCTTTTGCAACATGGTTCCAACATGTTTACGTACAAACATGGTATGCGCGGATAAATTTATAGGACTTTTTGTACATTTTACCTATTTTGTCATGTCCTAATGGTTTCATAACATAATTATTATATTTTTATGTCGAAAGTCGAAACGTTTCTGTTAGGTTGTACTGTCACTAACTCGTCGCCACGACCGTCGCCCGAGTCGTTTAATCACGAGTATATTATTAGTAATGATTTATTTGAGAAATTTAATTTTATAGTTTTGTTATTAATACTCGTAGATCTTAAAGCTATGTAAGTGTACAATTTTTTGAATTACTTTAATTAACATTTACAAAGACACAAAATAAACAAAATAAATTAAAAAAAAAACGTCTAAATATTGTTTAACGTTTCCGTACTTATAATCTGGTGCCCTTGGCCTAATTGTACAGATTACAGAAGTACATATTTTATACTGAAAGGTGACCGGTTCAGTAAATGTAACCTACCTACTTAAAAAAAAAATATTAAGCTTTTATTAAATAAATTATTAAATAAATAAAAGTATTAAATAAAAAGTAAGTATAACCGATATGAATATATTGTAGTTATAAGGATTAGTTCAGTAAATAAAATAATTTAATTTTATTATATTCTTGATAATAGTTTTTTCCTCTTTTAATATAAATAAAAGTATATTTATTTAATACTAGCAACCCGCCCTTGCTTCGCTTCGGTTTACAAGTTTTTTATTTTTTCAAAATAAAATATAGCCTGTACTAGACACGGATAATGTAGCTTCCTATTTGTGAAATAATTTTTGGAATCGGTTCAGTAGTTCCAGAGATTACACCCAACATACAAACACACAATTTTACCTCTTTATTATATTAGTATAGAAATAATTCATGAAAATTAAATTAAATATAAACTGACATTCAGTATCTACTTTTATCATTATTCATTATCATAGAAACGACAATAAAATTTTTGGTGGAATTCAAAATAGTAGGTAAGATGAATACGTATACGTATACTTTATAAATTTATTCATTATCCTATAAACGACAATAAAATGTTTGGTGGAATTTCAAAATAGTAGGTAAGATGAATACGTATACTTTATAAATGCGAGGAATTAAGTAAATATCTTTCTGAAATTAGTTCACGTTTATAACATAACATTCTTCCATATAACATTTCCGGTGTGCAATAAAGTTTTTTAAATAAAAAAGTAAAAAAAATAACAGAATAAATGTTGTGAAGAATATCATTAATTACGACAACGAAGTTCGGCAATAAGTTAACTAAAGCTCTTGATGCGTCGTAGTGCCCTAATAATAAAGAATAATAATTTAATTTTATCTAATTTGTGATTTAATATTTAGACCAATATTATTAGATCAGAATGTCCAAAAATTATAGTAATGTACATTACAAGTGTACTTCTCTGTCACATAAGTGAAACTAGTATAGTAGTATAACAGAGAAAGTACTCACCGAATCTTAACTTAGTGACAGAGAACGTGTTTATTGAACACGTTATGTTCTTGAACTCCAATTGCACAGTGCTCCTGGGGAGCAACGGCAAGACATTGTTGTTACTCAGTCGGACAGCAGATGTCTCTCCTGGCGTTGACATCTCGGCCACAGTCACTTTCACTACCACAGTTCACGTTACAATTGTTCTCCGACGCGCACTGCTCACGTTTACTCAACAGAATGCCAAGAATTCCCTAATCGATTGCGGCAGTGGAACATTCTAGGTGACGCTATCGGTCCAAGTTCATGTTCAACACTGTAATAATCCACCCGGCGTTCTGTAAACAAAGGGATAAGTTATTAGTTAGTAAATAAAACTAAATGATAACGAACGCATTATGAAATAGTGAACCAGTAAATGATAGTAATGGTTGTAAATTGCGAAGCAATATGTCAAAAATGTCCTGTTTTGCTACAAAGAAAGCAGAAGTTTTTTGGAGTATAAAGTTGGAAGTTAGTAAATATTTTTTAAACATGTGTATAGGTCCCATGAACCACATGTGGCTAATATTGATTACATCCACGTTAATATTGAACGTTTGTTGATATTCAGATTATTCTCTATTAAACATTGACATGTAATTAAAAATTATTTTAACTTTAAACATAGGTATAATAAAGCAAAAAATACTAAATTGGCAGATCATATTCAACAAAATAAAGTATTTGTGAATAACTGAAATAAACAATCTTTATTGTCTCCTGAGAACCTAAACCTAACCTACCTTTAAAGTTTAAAGCGCCTTCGATTTGCTGCCACGTTCAGTATTTCTACTGCTCATTGAATTATTTCCCTAAAAAATGTCAATGAAACCACTTTTTTTTCCAGTATGGGGATTATGAACCTTGTTGATAAGTTTAACAATGTTAACTGTTTCTTTGTCAAATGTTAGAACCAATTTTGATTTATAAAATTTTGCATTTTATTTAGTACATTTAGTTAAATCAGAAATGTCTCTTGTACTAGAATTTGCCGAAACAAAAATATATACTATAAATGTCATATACGTATTTCAGCTTATTTTAGAACTAGTTATAAAAATACAATTATATCGTAAATTGATACGATATTTATTCTTTTTTGTCGTTATTTTTATAATATGATACATTTCAATTATCACCAATATTACAAAGCATAAGAATTATTTGTATACAATATTGGGCATATCTATATTTGCGGTGATATATAGTAACAATATGCGTCTTTATGACTAAATACTGCAATTTTTTGTAATAAAAGTTCATATTAATGTCGAGTTCAAAGGTTTAAGGACAATAAACAATGGAATGTTTTGTCCAACCGTTTAATTTATGTTATTTATTGTTATAAGATGAATAATAAATATCGCTATTACAATTAACTACAAGAGTATTAAAAATTCAAAACAATTTATTGTAATTTCTTAAACTTTTGTTATCATTGTTGAACATAATAATTGTTATTTAAACGGGTTACCCCACATTGGTGTTTTATCTTTTATAAAGACTGTATGCGGCAGACAAGCATAGTCTCCATGGGGGTAAGTGGCTACAGTTGTCCATGGACATCCGCGATATAAGTCAACATCAGTCCAGAATAACCAACATCCACTACTAAAGAGTATCTATGGAATAGCAAACATCGGCACGCCAGAATGACATACGGGTGCTTGCCGATTATGGTCTGTTTATCGTAGGAAGAGCGCTGACAGTTCTGTATTTAATTCATATTATGTAAATACCTTTTCTTCCTTAAGTCATTACAAAATACAATAAAATAGAAAAAAAATATTCTTAAAGAACTACCTATCGTATTGTAAAATGATATTTTACAATACGATACAAATACAATACTACAAGTTAAAGGTTTATGTAAAGATTTATGTCAGCTTCCCATAATAAACGGATCATAGGAATGCAGATTTAGGAATGGATTTGGAGAAAGGTACAGTGTTGTTTGCCGTCAGTAACAGAACTAGTGTGGGCAACACGATAGAAAATGAACAAGATGGAGGGAAGACAGATTCGTTTATCAATAGCCTCCATTCACGTCCGCTTTCGTCGACACATACAAATTACATGTTGTTGGATAGGGCTCGTAAAGGTCTACAATTATTGTGTAAACATAGTTTTCTAAAACGTACAGAAAATAGCGAAATGTACCTTTCTGAATGGCGCTTGTCAACGGCGTTTTATATATAAAGCCGATATTTATATCCGCGATATAAATCGAGGTCACGGCACGCCGCTTTGACTCATTTTCGAACTTAATCAACATAGATAGATCTAAATTATGTTTTTGACCGTTGTCAGCCGACTTTTAGAATAGCACCATCCCATCTTTTCTAGTGGGTGTCCCAAAAGGCGACTCAAAGATACAATAAACACTGAGAAACTACACCATCTTTTAGAGAGTGGACTCGCGAATCCACTTAGCCACATTCACTCCTCGAAAATAAGTATTTTCCAATTATTTCTTTTGAGGGGAGAACGTTTGTCATTTTGGACTAACGTTGGGGCATGTGTCGCGAATGTCCATGGTATACAGTATCCACTTACCACCAGGTGGACAGTATGATCGTCTGCCGCCTTCATCCATAACAAAACTAACTAGCTAGACAGTGAAGAAAAACATCTGCAAAATGTGTAATTTTCCCCAATCCACACTGGGTATCAAATCGATGACCCGAAAGCCCGTCCTTATTTGCATTAGGTACAAGCCTCAACGCAGTGAGAGGTTGATGAGGTAAATTGGTATTTCGACGCATCTTTGAGGATATTATCGGTGTCGACATATACTTTTTATTATGTGCATAAAAAAGTTGTTTAGCTATGTAGATTGATTATGTAACTTGATTGGTAAATTCCAAGCCTTATAATCTTTAAAAACGATAGCCTGTTTCATGTAATCTTCATCATATTTTTTGCGATTTAGTCAATATACTTTCACTTTCAAGGTCATTTTAAAATCGCTATGGAAACTCACTGGTATTGTTCTAAATTGGCTTGTATTGGTGTAATCTTTTTATTTATATCTATACGTAAATAAGGTTAACGTTAAATTTAAAATTAAAATTACGTAAATATTTAAAACATGTGCGTACATTTACAGGAAAGCTTTCAGATGTCAAGAACTAATGTACCTATCTACCTATTTACACCGTAACCAGTCCATTCATCATTCTCTGCTGTATACGGGAGTCTTCATTTACATTGTCTCGTGTATGAGGGATGTATATAGCCTTAAAACGGCACGCTGGCGAGTCCACTCTTTCAAATTGTGAAAATTGTGTCAGGGGGATAAATACAGAATGCGCCACATTTTGTATGGAATGACAATTACACGTATTAAGTTCACTCGAGCGAAGCTGTGGGAAAGAAGCTACGCTAGTTAAGTAGGTACATTAAGAAACGGCTTGTAGGAGGAGCTTAGAATCAAAAGATTAGGTTTACATTTTTTAATATTTAACAGAAAATGAATTAAAAGAATGATAACTGTATCGCGCCAGTGCGTATTGTACCGTTAGTAAATAATCTAATAAACGTACTTTTATATCATTATTATTGATTATTACATAAATTACATAATATGAACTGAAATTTATGCCTATATATAGGTATATTTTAGTAATTATTATTGTATTTTGTTAAGTATTGTAATTTGCAGGAAATGAAAATATAACGATTGATAACACGACGTGTGTTTCAATATACATAGTCTCTAGGTACTAGTTTGATATCAAATTGTTCAACCACTTGTTCGACAACTACGGATGTGACAAATTGATATAGCACAATTAATTGTTTATCAATTGTTTAAACAATCACATTTTGAAAAGAAATGGAACTGTTATTTTAGTTGGAACTTGTACAATATTTGTATGTTATTATTGAATTTAATAACATATTGACTTATTGAATTTGAATTTACTCGTTTCATAATTCTGTTTAAGTAGACACATGCTCTGAGATCTGGTTTTTAAGAAAAATCATTAGAATAAAGTTATTTTTTTTTAAAAGATTTCATCAGAGTATGAATAATATCACAAATAAATAATAAAAATATGCGATGAAATAATAATAATGATAATTATGTAGCAATACAGAGGATGGTAAAAACTGTTTACAACCCCAACGATTTAAACACACCGAAATTAATCACAAACAATCATTATTAGTTATATTTATATATTTTCCTGTAATTACACTAACTAACTACATACTACATTGCCTCAAGAGGTATTTCCATTAAGCTACGACATGGGGTTCTTCAAGAGAGTTGTGAATAGGATTTTGCAAGGTCGGCGGCGCGCCCGCATGCCCCCTGGTGTTGCAGGTGTGCATGGGCGGCGGTAACACTTACCATCACGTGGGACCGCTTGCTCGTCCGCCCACTATTATATAAAAAAAATAAATAAAAACTATTATTTAGAAAATTGCATAATGATTATACCTACACTTTAGAATCTAGATGATCTTATTGTTGTACAGAACAGGAACGGAGTAGTAATTAAAAATAACCCGTTTTATTTAGATAATAACTTGATTAAAATTGAGCAGAACTGATTAAATAACTTAAGACAATATCTATGTAATATAATATTTTTTAAATTACAGGTTAACTACGCTCACGAAGTATTGATTTATGCGACAGCACGAGATGGTACTTTCCAAGGTTAAGGTTCGTGTCAAGGAAATCGGGTGAAGGAATAATAGCACATGTATTTAATTAAGGAGTCGCTCAGTGACACTCAGTAAAGCGATAGTAGGTATAATGAGGACAGGAGAGGACTCCTTGGAAGCAAACAACAAACGCACTCCAACGCTCTGATTTGATTACCACAAACGCCACACTTTGTAATAAACTATCACTATTAAACCACAAACACCTAATACACAATTTTTACAATAATCAAACAGAAACTCACCTTCACTTCTCGAGTATCCGCCAACAGATTTATTGTAAACTCTAAACGTGTTTGGGCGTTACCCAACAATGACTAACACATAGTTTAGAAAGTGAAAAATGAAAGACGACTGACACGAGTCAGTCTATTTCTAGGATGTATTTGAGTTTATATAATACTAGCGACCCGCCCTCACTTCGCTTCGGTTTATTAAATTAAAAACAATCGGAATAAGATATTTTCTTGCGGTAAAATGGAGCCTATATTTTAAGTTAGACCTCTAGCAATACATCGGTGAAAACTGCATTCAATTCCATGTAGTAGTTTTTGCGTGATGCGTGTACAAACATACAGACAGACAGACAGACAGACAAAATTTCTAAAAACTGTTGTTTTGGCTTCTGTTGCTCTAATAAAGACCCCTATTAACTATAAACAAATATCTATTAGTTTGTTTTCAATATCAATAATGTACAGACATCGGCCTGTTACAATTTTATTATATGTATCTATAGATGTGTTAACTATCTGGCCGTAGGGCGTCCACGCTAGTAGTGGCTGGATGAGAAGAGCGGAAGACTTTGTCTGGTGGCGATCCTTAGGATAGGCCTATATCCAGCAGTAGAGAGACACAGAGACATCAACAAAAGAATTGATCGTGTACTTTATATTTTAATAGAGATAGTATATGTTGATTAAAACAATACTCAATAATATTTGATGTTATTTGAGTATTTATGTTATATTGTCGGCATGGAGTTATTGATTTTATAACTTGAAATGTTGTTTTAAGATTTTTTAATTAAATATGTTCTGACATTTAACTTAAAAAAAAAGCAATAATTATGTTATTTTTTAAGCTTTCATTAAAGTCGGTAAATCCCCACATTCATGTATGTAAATACTATCTATGTATGACTTCCCATTTCATTTCTCACCCATCGCTCTTCCAAGTTTGGTGGAAGAAATCTCTTTTTGTTCGTTTTTTATTTTATAACAATTCTTCTCATTTATTATTTGTGTATAAATAAATAAGTACTTATAAATAAATAAATAATCCCCCTACAGCTTAAAATACTTCTAAAAACATAAAATAACACAGTAGAGTCGATTTTGTAAAGAGTTACAATTACAATAATTAGAATAAATTTTTGGAAAGTTATACTCATACCTTTATCTTTAGTATAGGAGAAGATTATGAATGAATAGGTATTCTCAAAATACCTGTTCGTTAAGAATTGAAAGTTCAAAAGATCATCAGCAACTCAGTATGATATTATTGTAAAACGTTACATAAGTAAAAGGAATCATTATTATTTTATAAAAATGCTATAGAAGGGAAAAACACTAGAAGGAATAAAGATCTCGAAATACAAATTACATACACATTACATTCGAATACACAATATACATTTATATTATAGTAGCAAAACCCGGCAGACATTGTCCTGCTGCACATTATAGAACGATACATACACGTTATAGAAGTTGATGTGCTGCAGCGCCATCTAGTGGCAAGTTACAACAAAGTAGATAGCATAAAAACCTTCTCCATGAAAAAATACATATATAAGCCAACTTTCATGGTGATCGGTCAAACGGTGTCGAAGTCTATAAATCTCAAACAGATATACCAACATCCGTTTTTATATATGTAGATACATGTATTGAATGGATGGTGTTAACCGGCTTTAGATTAGTGCCACTACCACCCCATTTCCTTCCGCGGGTGTTGTAAAACGATCTTCACCACTTTTAAAAGGGTGGACTAGCCAATTGCCGAAATTTAAGACCGTGTCAGTTATGTTTCTTTACATTTTGGACAAATTGGATTGAAAGGTGGTATATGGCCATACATCCCTCGTGCACGAGACAATGTGCATGAGGACGCACATATCCAGCAGTGCACATTAAAATGTATACTAGAATACAATAAATCAAGTTTGTGTAACTACGTAGGACGGTGGAAGCATCAAAGTGTTAAATTAATTAATCTAATCTACACAAATACCCTATTTGTAAAACTTTTTGTAATATCATGTAGACATAATATTGATAGTTTAATAACAAATTAATTTTCAACATTATTCTTATCGGTTGATGATAAAATTGTAACACACAGATTTATCATTATCATGTAGCGCATATGAATCAATCATAGGTATTTCAATACTAAATTGCGATAGGAGTAAATTATGGAAATATAAAATCTGAATAGTAACCATGGCAACTTTATTTATCTATTTATTTCAATAATTTATGAGGCATAATTGTCGTTGAGAGTATCAACACACGTTATTATGATTCCGAAATGATTTCGTTTCTATATCTCATACACGTGTCTTTAGAATTACATTGTAACGACCGATTTTAAATAAAAAATATACATTTTATAATAAAATCAACTATATTTAGGACCAAAGTAACATCAATTTTAGAAATAAATTCGTAATATAATACATTTTGTCTTTTAAGAATAATACAATTCCAAGTTAAAGAAAGGAAACTACGAGTAGAAGAAAAAAGGTTGCAAGGGTTTATCAGGTTGTTTTCGGAACCAATAGTTGCAACTTATAGATTAGAGTTGCAACCTGTAGGTATGTATAATCAATACAACACATCAAGTACGAGTAGATCTTAAAATAGATCATTGAAGTAACGGTGGGGAAAATAAATGAGGCGTGGATAATAATATATCCTAATGAAACTAAATAAACAATGGCAAACTACATTGTTGCACACTGAAAACGGTCATAACAACATGAAATTGGCACGCCAATAGATGAAAATGATGATGACATAGAAACACAACAAATCAACGTAAACATTGATTTAAGTTTGTCAGTGACTGTTGATAATAAAATAAAAGGATATGATGTTAACGATTCATTTAAGATTGATGTAGGACGTATGTTCTGGAACTTTTTTGTAGTATAAGAATGAAAATATGCTTCCTTCTAATCTGAGTTTTGCACTTTCTCTCCATTCAGTGAATAGTGAATACAATCGGTTACCTACTACGTTATTTCAAGTTTTGTTTATATTATTTACTACACATTAATTAATAGCATTTTTCTAAGTTATTATGTGGGTAAACTGACATTTTCAAAATAGGTATGTGTATAAAAATAAAAATCTTACAATAGGGTAATATCCACAACACTATTTAGATCAGTCTTTACTTAGTTCATTCATAAACTTGAAAAAATAATTGTACAATACACGCGCGATATTTCATCGTAATATTTTACTTTTGAATTGTACCGGCCGCACCACAACCATTCCACGCGCTGCACTCGAGTGCCACTAACCGGCGGCACCCATCATCCTTTGCTTTAGTACTCGGATCATACAGTCAATACAACTGTAATACTATATTCCTTTTTTGTATTATATCCATCGCGAAACAATGTTACGATTCAAATAATGTTTTGTGAACAAGTCACGCAATGGATAGCGAAGTTAGAAAAAGTATCACCACCCCGTGTAGGTGAAAGTAATGTATGCATTATGCCGGCGGAAGAATGCTCAATTAAAAGTTTTTTTTTGGTAAACATTTTAAGCCCTCTTTTGGGTCAATGTAACTATACCGTGAAGTCACATTTCAGTCGTCGGTTTTATAAACAAGTTTTTTTTGTATTTATTAACTTTAAACACCAAAAAAACATTTTTTCCGTTCTCTTTTCGAAAGGTGGTGAAAAATCGTTAAAAAATGTAATTATAATAGTTTTTGTCGCATTTCTATAATTCAGAAGGACTATAATATAAAAAAATATATATTAATTTTTTTATATACATATGTCTAATGAGCACAGAATTATTTGTTTGGTTAATATGTATGGAATGCATTACACTCTCCGGTTGTGCGATTGACCATTTGTCTTCCTATGACCAATAATCAAATTATTACTTTAGAAAATTGAAAATAAATGACTAATAAACCAACTTTTAAAGATTTTATAATACTTTTTTATTATATACGTAGATTAAAATCAGACGAAACTCCTTTTTACATTTTACCTTTTTTAGTCTTCAAATAAAAAATATCTAAGTTATTATTTCAATTAACTTTCAATACGTAGGTTTTATGAATTTCATATATGTCTACCAATCTCAAATACACATCATTACTCTTATCGGGTTTGCTGGAAGATATCTCTTAAGGAGAGAAACCCATTTTGTTAATCTCTTTTTATGTACTATAATGTGCGTACAATAAAGTAACTATATTAAATAAGAATTTTGGCAAATACTGCAAGTGTACAGAAATAAATACTTAAATGTATAAATACTTGTGTGTATACTTATGCAGAGGAATTATGACCGCCTATATATTAATGTTTCAATACATAGGCGAATATACTTCTCCGTAGCTGACGGTACCTAAGAAGGAAAACTGCAAATGTAAGTAGTTCAAGTCACGAAAACATCGTAACCTTAAGATTTGCTGGGATGATAAAACATATTAGGTATGTGTGTAAATACATACACATGCATCATGGAATATTTTCCGCTTAATTAGACCCTTTAAGATCTTCAGTGCGTTTGATCTAAAAAACTATATAAATATATGTGTAAGAAAATATGTATAAGTATTACATGCTTTTTCCTTATCATGCTTATCCAACTTTTTGAACTTAATTTCCAATGGTTTATTTGATCCTTGACATGTTGATAGAAGCTTTGTGATCAGAAAACTAAATCCACTGCAAATTACAACTGCAACGTAATTATTGCAAATTTTTACAATTATTTGATTTTATATTTTTATTTAAATTATGTGTGGAATATATTATAATATTACTATAAAAATTATTTCAGAACGTGGCCGTCTACATAAGAAGACATTTAGGTCCTCATTCACCTTTCTCACTCCAGATGTAGAATTAGCGTTAAAAAGTTACTCTCCCAAGACGAAAGTGAGTAATCAATTGTAATTATACATCTGTTTTTGAGTTTGGCTCTGCGATTTATCTGTTTAAAAAGAAAAAAATGTAACGAAAAATTACTCACTGTCATCTATAACTTACCTGTGGAACCATATTTTTTATGTATTATAAGATATTATTTGTAGAATGTTTTGTTTATTTGCAAAATGTATTTAAATAAACTTAATCTGTGACAAGTATAAAACACACCCGTAATCGGTATATAATCGACTTTAAACTTGTTATTATTGCTGTTACTTACATTGTTGCTTTTTTATTTACTCGTATTACAATTTTATGAACCTTTGACTATAATGACGCAATGTCATTTGTACCTGGTTAAATTATTACGAACCTATCTAGGAATCCCAGTCGGGTCATAGGTTACCTACGATGTCTAATCATTTCGTGAATCACCATAACTGTAGTAATTATGAATACTTGGTTTTATTTAATCAGCATAAGATGCATATAAATTGCATTGTATCAAATGAATAATTGAAAAATAAAGTGTAGGTACGCTGTTGCCGTGGTTGAACATCCGGTGATGTCAGCGATTCGTAAAAATATTCAAATGACGTCGGCACATGTGTTCCTAAGCCTATAAGATTATAATAATTTGAATTGTGCACGACGAGAAATTATAATAATAATAGTATGAATAAGTAAATTTCAAGGTTTGAACTCTGTAGGTCTCCGGAATTTTTATTTCGTTTTAAAGAAAAAGGCGGCAGCTGAGGATACAGTCCACCTGATGTTAAGTGGATACTGTAGTCCATAGACATCCGCAATACATGCCAACATCAGTCCAGAATGATTAACGTGGGCACGCCCCCGGATGCGCTGCCCTGCCCACCTTTGCAGATTAGTGAATGGATTGGGAGAAAGGGTTGGGAAAATGAGGAGGGACAGGATAGGATGGGAATGGGCTCTTGCATATCCCACTCACTATCGAAATACGTACGTGCATTGGGGAAATACGAATAAGTAGGAAATGCAGTACATTTCAAGGTAGTCTTCTGTGAGAGAGGGGTAACGTGCCAAGTCGAGTGCGCCCAGCGGCTGTGTGAATGCAGCGTGAACTCTCCCTCTACTTGGTAGCACGAGCCTTCTGTATCTGAGCGGATTTCTAGAGATTTGAGAGGAGTAAGGGATGGATGTGAATCTCATCTCGTCAGCACTGAAGCCCTGTGGTTTCCCTCCTTCCTGAAGACTCCGGAGCGTTCCACAGTCGGAATTACAGTATCCAGAGGCTCCAGTTAAACATCGGGTGCGTCACACCACCACTGCTCAGGTGCCCGACTAAATATGTCTGTGACCTATATGTATCACAACCACAGATCCTAGGGTTTTAGTCTATCAGCACAACACTGGAATCTAAAGCTATTGAAGGCCGCGTTAAACTCTTTAATTTTTAATATTAGTTGAGCTTTGTATAGAGTCGAACTCATTAAAAAAATATCCCAGATCTCTTCTTTTCATATATGGCAATGGTGCAATTAGCACATTCTACCAGTGTCAAGTTTTCTTCGTAATAAACAATTTCAAAGTCTATAATGTATCTCAATGGTGAGTCCCTTCGAAGTAAGTCAGGAGTCGCTCAGTAAAGCGATAATATTCGTAGGTTTACTGGAGACAGAAAAGGACTCTTTGGAAGCATACGAAAAAGGCAGTCTGTTTTTTTTTGATTATCGATTTATCACAAACATTTCGCACAAAAAGCACTTTGAAGTTTAATAGACTATCACTATTAAACCACAAAATGCACAATACACAATTTTTATAATAAATCAAACAAAAACTCAACTTCGCTTTCGAGTTCCCGCAAAAAAGTCTATCCTAGATCTATGTATGGTCACCGACATAGCTTGTAGGATCAGCAGACATAAACATAATCGACATAAACTGGCAATGGGCAGATCATATTTGCCACAGTACCGATAACCGATGGGGTAATTTGAATTATTTTACACTGTTTTTGTAGTACCTCATATTTTTTTTAGTTTTCTTAATGTTCCACTGCATAGTACAGTCCTCCTCTAGTAAATGACTAGAGAGTTTCTGGCCTTAATACACCACGTGGACGCGATGCGGATTGGTGGATATACATGCTCCAGATTTTCAAATATGTATCAACCTAATTATCTAATACTAAATCGGCCGTGTGTCGACTGGCTTTATGTAGAATGGCAGAATCAAGAGGTAGTGCCGTTCTATATTCTACATATCGTGGGTTCTATATTCTACATTCTACATACAAAGGAGACCACCTCTAAAAGAGTGGATTTGTCAACCCGCTTGGCCAGAGTGGTGTTATCAGACCATACTTCCTCATGCACAAGGCAATGTTTATGAGGAGGGTCGATGTCCAGCGGTAGCCGATAAAAGGGCTGGTTACAGTTAATTATCGAAATGAGTCAATTATTGCATCCAATAGTATTTTATTTATGGGGGATGGAAGTTACTCGCGTCCGTAGGATTTACCACCTTTTCCTAGGCCAACCCTACACGTGTCCCCCGGGTGGTGCTAAACGAGTAACAACGCCGAGTCTTGGGCGGCGGTTAAATAACCCGATCTGACGAGCCTAACCAGCTCGGTAGTTGCAGGTAGGAAATGACCTCAACAACTCGGTATCTCGTGGTCATGTTTCGCGAGACTGAGGGTCTTGGCTTGATTGCCCGAACCACGAGGAAGACAACCTCAATAAAAAAATAACCCCAATCTTAAGGTGGGACCGTGCCGAGAAGATGGATGGCTGTGGGAACTCAGTCGTGAACGCCAACCTCGACGAAACTGGCTGACGTCGTTGTATAGTGTCTTCCTACAGGAAAGGGCGTAACCCTGTAGGCGACCTTTTATATCGACCCTGCTCGTGGGAACAAAAATGAATATGAACAATAATTTACAAACTAAACCACAAAACGAAACACCAGCTATACAAGCAAAAAAATTAGTGCAGCAAGCCTTTCACCCAGGCCTCTTTGAAGCAAGACGTAGGAGTGCCTCCGTAGGAAGCATCTCTAGAACCGACAAGGAAAATTATACTCAGGACCCTCAAGAAGAAATAGACAAAACAGATCCTGAGCTACCTAACTGGCAAAAAGTGCCAATCAACAGAAATAAAAAAAGGAAAATGTCGAACCCGCCATCACCCGATGGAGTTCCAATATCAAATAGCTTCTCTGAACTACCCATATCTGACAACGCACAAGAAAAATACCAACCAAAAGAAAAGAAACCAAGTAAACCTCCTCCAATTATACTGTATGGGGTAGAGGACGTTAATAAACTTACAGAATTCTTAGAAACAACAGCAGAGAGATCAACATTTAACTACAAAATAATTAATAAAAATCAAATTAGAATCATTACAAAAGATGTTAATATCTACAAAAATATAATTTCAAGAATTCGAGAGAAAGGGCTTATCGGGCATACATTTAATAGAAAAGAAGAAAGAAGCTATAGACTCGTCATTAAAAATCTGCATCATACAACCCCTCACAATTTTATCATAGATGCATTTGGAGAAACAGGTAACACAGTAGTTGGGGAGATTATAAATGCACGATATGGACCAGAAAAAAAACCTACCTCGACCTTCTTTGTTAACCTTCAACCTGGCCCCAATAACAAAGCCGCAAAAAACATAAGAAATATTTTCCACCAATTTGTCACGATAGAAGACCCAAGAAAAAGAACATCCATAGTACAGTGTCAAAGATGCCAGCAGTATGGACACACAAAAAATTACTGTATGAGGCCCTATCGCTGTCTTAAATGCGCTGAATCTCATCCAACCAAGAATTGCCCAAAGGTTGGTCGCACAACCCCAGCAACGTGCGCCCTTTGTCTAGGACCGCACCCATCAAACTACAAAGGTTGCGAAGTATATAAAGAAATATTGGCTAGAAAAACCCAAAAACGCACCACTTCAAGACCTCAGACAAACCTTAATGCGATCACACAATTACAAGATCAAACAAAGAACACAACCAAAACTGACACTGAAAAACCAAAATACTACAGTGATGTCGTGAAAGGCACACTACCAGATAAATCTTTGAACCTTCCACCACAAAAAGAAAATTATCAACAAATAACCCACAACAGAATAGAAGAGATTTTCATAAAACAATCAGAAAAAATTGACATGATCCTACAACAAATGAGCAACATGATGGGGCTCTTGACAACTCTAGTCAACAAACTGACAAAATGATGAAACTAAAAATCGCCACTTGGAACATAAATGGTCTCTCGCCAAATAAAAGCGAAGTAGACACTCTACTAAAAATACATGACCTAGATATCCTACTCATATCAGAAACTCACTTTACAAATAACAGCCATGTAAATATCAGTAACTACAACATATACACAACAAACCATCCCGACGGTACTGCTCACGGGGGAGTGGCCGTCGTAATAAGATCTTCCATAGAGCACTATGAACTTCCCCAGCTCAAAACTGAACATATACAAGCGACCTCAGTTTCAGTCCAAGATAAAAATGGGAATTTTATTGTATCCTCAGTGTACTGCCCTCCAAAGCATAAAATCACAGAACATCAATTCAAAGGTTATATCGACACTCTTGGCCCACGTTTTATAGCAGGAGGAGACTGGAATGCTAAGCACGTGCATTGGGGGTCCAGGCTAATTACCACCAGAGGTAGAGAACTTAAAAAAGCTGTTGATAAGAACTACCTAACAACTATATCTACATCGGAGCCAACACACTGGCCAACAGATCCGAATAAGTTGCCTGATGTACTGGACTTCTTTATAATGAAAGGTCTTCCACGACTGTTCTATGAAATCGAGAGTTGTCTGGATGGTTCCTCAAATCATATTCCAGTCGTACTGTGCATAAGTGCTAAAGTATTGAACTCCCAAAAAAATCCGAGAATGTATAATCGCCAAACAAACTGGGAGAACTTTAGATCACTACTAACGGACTCATTAGAACTAAACTTGACCCTAAAAACCGAAGGTGAAATTGACAACGCAACCTTTAGCTTCACAAGTGCGGTCCAGGACGCATGTTGGAAGAGCACAGAAGAACAAACACACAAAAATTCAAGACACAATCAAGTTCCTCGGGAGATAAGGGAAATGATATTGGAGAAGAGAAGGTTGCGCAGAGTATGGCATACTAGTCGAAACTCGGATGACAAAAGAGCATATAACAGCTACATGAAATTACTCAAACAAACTATAAAGGAAACTGAAAATGCTACAATTGAAGCAAACCTTCTGTCGCTCACTGCCACAGCCTCAACGGACTATGCGCTCTGGAAAGCCTGCAAAAATATGAACCCTATAAGAAATCCAAAACCGCCTCTTCGACTTCATGGAAATATCTGGGCTAGGTCCAAACAAGAAAAAGCTGACGCATTTGCGCTACACTTATCCAAGGTTTTTCTCCCAAATGAACCAAAACCTGATTCCGACGAGGCAGATATAGCAGAAATCCTCCAACGTGACCACCAACTTGAATTACCACTGAAAACTGTAACGCCAAGAGAAGTGATCAGGACTGTCAAACAACTTGACAACAACAAGGCACCAGGGTTCGATTTGATTGACAAGAAAGTCCTCATGGAATTACCACAAAAGGCTATCACATACCTGACAACACTATTCAATTGCATTATCAGAAGAGGTTATTTCCCGGCATTGTGGAAGGTGTCGCAGGTTATTATGATCCATAAACCTGGAAAACCACCACACGAGGTGACATCATACAGACCAATAAGCCTGCTCCCAGTGCTCTCAAAACTGCTGGAGAAAATACTCCTACGACGACTATCACTAGCCATGCATGAAAATTCTGTAACACCAAACCATCAATTTGGATTTAGACCTGAACATGCCACGATAGAACAGATACACAGAGTGTGCAAATACATTAGCAATAGTCTAGAGCAGAAAGAGTACTGCTCTTCTGCGTTCTTGGACGTGCAACAAGCCTTCGATCGAGTGTGGCATAAGGGGCTCCTGTGCAAAATCAAATTACTACTGCCCCACAATTTCTACCCTATCATAGAATCTTACCTCAAGGATAGAATATTCCAAGTAAAAGAATCAGATTGCACATCTGGGTTCTACGACATCCTTGCTGGCGTGCCACAGGGTTCAGTGCTTGGCCCGGTCTTGTACACCATATTTACAGCAGACTTACCAAAAACACCAGGAGTAACTATCGCAACATACGCAGATGATACTGCTATACTGACATCTAGCAAGGACCCTGTGCAAGCCTCAACTGTACTTCAAAGAAGCCTAGATGCAATCAACATATGGCTAGATAAGTGGAGAATCGTAGCAAGTGCTAACAAGTCCGTCCAGGTCACATTCACATTACGGAAAGGAACCTGCCCTCCAGTAAGACTGGGTGGTAGAGAACTACCCCAGAGCAACAAGGTCAAATACCTGGGCCTGCATCTAGATCGTCGATTGACATGGAAAAACCACATCGAAGCCAAAAGAAATGTGGTCAACCTTAAATACAGAGGCCTATACTGGCTACTAGGCAGAAACTCTAAACTGTCAATAGACAATAAACTGCTTGTCTACAAGTCCAGCATAAAACCAGTTTGGACCTATGGCATACAACTATGGGGTGCTACATGTGCCTCAAATATAACAAAAATTCAAAGAACCCAGAATAACATCTTGAAACAAATAAGTAACGCCCCCTGGTTCATAAGAAACTCTGAGGTCCACGAACATCTGAACATGCCCACAGTTAAGGAGGAAATAGTAGCACATGCCAGAAGATATAGGGTTAGATTGGAAAATCACCCTAACCTGCTGGCCCAGCAGCTTACTTTGCCAGACTGCATCACTCGCCTAAGGCGACGCCGAACATTAGAACTAGGCAGAATATGAGTCAATATAGCAATATAGGTGTTATTCCTAATGGGGAATACACCTCACCGACAATGTTCACACAACCCATCTGCTCATAGTCAATAAAGACTGATTGCACGATACGCAAAAAAAAAAAAAAAAAAAAAAAAAAAAAAAGTATTTTTATCTGTCTGGCATTGTGAAGTGGAAAATTAGATAGGTACATATTTAAATTTGTTATCTTCTTATCAGCATGCTCTCAAGGTCTATTATACAAATAATACTACGAGTATTATTTATGTACTTAATAAACTATATAAATTAATAAATCATTGAAGAAACTGGAAGATTTATCATTGCCTAAACACAACTCAACTATCTGTAGTGTATTGTATAAACAGAAAACATTTTTTTTTTTGTAACGGATAACCCGATGGATCCTGACCTACAAATAAGACAAATTATCATTGACATTTTGCTTCTGGAATAATAAGAGTGTAACGTGGGCCGTATTTTTAATTTTATTTTTATTTCTTCGACCATAACAATACACATTTAAATTATCAAAGTAACACAAGTTATTGAATTAGAAGAGTATTAGCGGCGATCTGAAGAAAAGTAACACACTCACACTAGAAATAAATGTACCTACTGCATCTCCCACTTTATCCTTGTTGAAAGAAAGGTAAAAAAAAATGTTGTCAGTGTCATTGTAATGAGTCATTACAATGACACTGACAATTTTGATTCTTAATGTCTCATCTTTCTTTCTCTTTGACTTTTTGACTTGTCTGCAGTTATTTCATGTATACATGGGTACGAGTTAGTTAATAGATGCAAAATATCGAAAGAAAGTGGCAAACGAATATACAGTGCAGCTGATGCTAAGTGGATACTGTCGCTCATGGGTGTCCACGAGTCAACATGTCAACATTAGTCCAGAACGACTCCCGGACGCTCCCGGATGCGCTGCCTACCTTTGTTGATGTAAGAATGGATTTGGAAAATGAGTTGGGGAAATGGGAAGGGATAGGATAGGATGAGATGGGATCGTAATGAGCTCTGGCATATCTTACTCACTACCGAAACACGTACGACGAACATTGGGGAATATAATAAAGTGGGAAATACAGTACATTTCAGGGTAGTCTTCTGTGAGATAAGGGTAACGAGGCTAGTAGAGGGCGCCCAGCGGCCGTTGGACTGCAGCATGCGCCCCCCCCCTCCTAGATTTTTAGTAGCTATAATAGATATTTGGTGATTCTATTCAAAGTTAATCTTCACGAAGAAGTTATTCCAACATAGTTTGGTCAAAATACAAAGTTTACGAAACCAACCCTCAACAAGAAATAAAATGGTGCGACAGTGTGAAGCATTTACACTGTTAAGTGAAAGGATTGAAAAACTGTATATTAAAAGAAACATCTCGAAGTCACGGTTCACACAAAGTTATTTAGAAATGAGTTTAGAAACTCTTGAACGTTATTATGAACAGTTCACCAAATTGAGTAAGAAAATTTAAAAAGTGTATTCGTAGAAGATTTAAAAAAAGCAGTTTAACCCTATTTATATTTTAAAAATGCCGAAGAGACCTACTTTAAGCTGAAAACGATTGTAAAGGAATAATTTCATGAAATTCAAAGAATGGAAAGTCCCGTTATATCGGAAAATTCTAAAAGCAAATAAGTGGTGCGAGTTAAAACAAAATTACAGCCCATACCAGTTCCTAAATTCACAGGAGACTACAGTGATTGTATGAGTTTTAGAGACCTATTCTTGTCGCTTACTCACCTGCCCCCAAAATTGAAAAACATCATCATTTAAGATCATGTCTATAGGGTGAAGTCGCACACTTATTGAAACATTTCGCTTTAACGGAAGCCAAATACGGTAATGCGTGCAGCACATTAATAGACAAATACAGTATCAATAGAGTCAATAATATCCTAACAAGATTGTTAAATCAATAAAGTCTCTTTGTCTTCAACTGGCAGGTTTCCGCACTTTGTCAAGCTTTGCGACCAATGTGCATGTTCGTTTACTATGTATGGATGTTCGGTGATTGCGGCTACATCAAACATAAACATCCCAGCTCCTTCCAGAAATGCAGAAGCTTTTTTGACTTCCTGAAGGCCTTCGGGAGTGACTGTAGGGAGCGACCGGGATGGCTAGTGGGCTAGTTTGTAACAATTTGTAACAACAAAAGTTACTTGTCATTTATATTAATATCCTCCTAAGGTCCCCAATATAATATAATATTATTAAGGTCACCCATACTGGCATACTAGTTAACTCGTATCTTTTGAAATAAAACTCATTGGGAGTCGTTCTGTTCGGCATGAGTAGAACAGTTGCATATATATAAAATACAGTATATTTAGAAGGCTGCGAATGACACCGTGAGGCATTAGGTTAGGCTTAATAAAATATAATGAATTATAACGACCATCATTGACCGACTGCCTTAGGTCCTAGCACATTAAAAACAACAGGTTTTAAAAAAAATCCATTAATAATGAGTTATTATTATTCATTACAAAATTAGTTTAATCACGTTAAATAAAATGTAGCAAATAGAGTTAAATTAAAATATACATTTAATTATTACAGCTTGCACCCTGCGCCTCCCAAAATAAATTATAATTGTAACCGAAGTTATAAATTATATTACTTATATAAATTATGACGGATAATATTATAACTATAGTTGGCATGGGTCGGGAAAACCCATGGGCAACAGAATACATTTATCACCAAATGGACTGACCGCACATCCGCCGACTTCTATAAAAAAATATCTGGACTTTATCGACATCCATAGAAGACGGTATTGTGTCTAATACAATGGCGATAACGGTTACTGAGTCACATCAAAGTTTATTAATTTAATAATAAATACGATAATAGTTATAAATATTTTATTAACCCAATAACAAAAGGTATCCTTGATTTAAAGTTGAATGAATAAAAATTATATTGCGTAAGAACATGTCAGGTAAATAAATAAATACGTTTATTAACACATTTATTTAGTTAATTGTCGGGGAGGGTGCACGCTGCAATCCCATAGCCGCTGGGCGTACTCGACTTGGCGTCATTCCTCTCTCACAGAAGACTGCATTGCCTCAAATGTACTGTACAGAATTTTCAAAAAATCAAATGTACTGCATTTCCCACTTTATCCCATTCCCCCAATGTACGTACGTGTTTCGGTAATGAGGAAATATGCCAGAGCTTATTCCTATCCCATTCTACGTATCCCTTCTCCATATTCATTCCTCTATCTCTGTTAGGGTGACTTTCTTCGGGAATTCGGAGATAGTTATAAAGGCAGGTTCTTGTTCAAAAGGTTTTTACGAACTGTCTTGAAAATCAAAACGTCACGATATTAAAACTCGTCGTAAATTAAGATATTAAGCAGTGCGACATCTATTCGTACATTAAAGTAACTACATTAAAAGGATCATTGCAAACCATCTTAGTGTGCAACTAGTTGAACTAGATGGTACTGTCCGTGACAATCTACAAAAAAGAATATAGCTGTAGCTATATAAATTATTGTTTTTTTTTTCAAAAAATCAACCTAATATATAGCCTATATTCGACACGGATAATGTAGCTTCCTATTTGTGAAAGAATTTTTGAAATCGCTCCAGTAGAGTTTTGAGTTTATTTGTTACAAACATACAAAAATACAAATCTTTCCTCTTTATAATATTAGTATAGATAATAATATATAATAATATAGCTACATATATATTATTAGAAAGGTAAGTGACTATATAATATTGTTTGGAGCATAAGGAACGCATAAACCATAGCCCCAGTGTTTTTTATCAATATCCCGATGAATGGCAAACATATATTTTTTTGAATAAAATCTAAATAATTTCACCCATTCATCTGAAAAGAACTGTTATTAGATTTTTTTGTAAAATCCACATTAAATTGAAGTTACGAATGCATAATAGCGCGATTAAAAAAATTTAAACTTTTTATAAACAAATTAGGTTGGTAATTTATTGTTAAATTTTTAAAAATCAATATGCAAGAAATTGTATATCCTCCATTTGTCAGGATATTGATAAAAAACACTGGCGCTAGAATGAATGCTGGTCAAATCCTTTAGAGGTGGCGTAGTTTCTCAGAGCTTGTGGTAGCGGCTTTGTTATCCCGTGGTCGCCTTTTACGACACCCACGAGCTTATTTGTTCTTAAAACTTGAACTTGTATTTTACGTCTATCTAATACTGGCATGTAAATAAATATGTAAGAATACAATACGTATTGCAGTTAAATAGGTAATTGCTTTTCAACTTACGATTTATAACTTTTCCGTCAACTAAAGAAGAAACTAATACTAAAAATAAATTTCCAATTTCAATAGAAAATTATCTAGATATTACTGTCATTCGTGCGTGATTGATTACTAATGATTACTGATTATAATTACCTAATATATTATTGAAGAGTGATGTAATTTCATAATTCAGAACCGTTATTGTATTCAAACTTTTCAAGACCATTTGATTTTCGAGTTCCCGCCAAAAATCATGGATGGAACCCAGGTGATATCATCTAGTTAATTCTAGTTGATTGTAGTGGAATAAACCATTTATAATTAATACATATTATATTTAAAGTTTCCTTTTGCATAGATTTCCAGCCCCTTGGGATTTCCAGTCCCAGATCTTCTTCAACATTTTTTATTTCGCTTTGCTATGATCTCAATTGACGATTATTATTATAATTTTAATAAAGTTATTCGTAGATTATGTTATCGCAAGTCAGCGGAAGAATCCATTCCAGGAAAACTCCACACATTTGTGGCATAAACAGATTCGTGTAATGTTCTTGTTTATGCTATTTTAAGTTCAGTTAGATATATAATATTTTTAATTATTATTCAAAGGAAAGCAAAGATAAATTACTGATAATACATGCTTTGCAGTTATGAGTTTAATTCTTTATAATTCTTTATTTGTTTATAGAAGGTTTTAATACAAGTGTCGCACGAAGAGGGTGCAAGCTCGAGAGATGGCTCTAACGGATAGGCGAGTTACCATCGATGAGGTAGCGTCTTCTTTGAACATCAGTCATGGTTCTACACACCAAATCATCCATGACGAACTCGGCTTCCATAAAGTCTCTACATGACAGATGTAGACGAGCAGGAAGCGGTGCAAAAGTGGCTTCGCGACCAACCAAAAAGTACTAACCGTATTGACAAGGGACGACTATGTATTAAACAAATGTTTAGTACTATATATTAATTAATGACTATGTATTGCAAATGACTATGTTAAAAAATGATCTATATATTGAACCCCTAATTTTGTGTAAATAAATTGTAGAACGAAAAGTGTAAATAATTTTTGACTCGTCCTCGTAGATTTTTTTAACCTTCGGGCGTGTGGGGTTTCCTCACGATGTTTTCTTTCAGCGCAAAGCTAGTGAGAATTTTTAATATTAGTAGTTAAGTATTTCTATTAAGTTTGTTAATGGTATGGGCAGATGTTTTGATCTTACAAACTCACAAATGAGAATCGAGAATAAATAACCCTATGCTATCACTGCTCTCTAGGTACGTATATCAGGGCCGTCTTTACCAGGGGGTGCAAGGGGTGCGGTGCACCCGGGCGCGGAGCACCCGGGGGCGCCTGTCGAGCGCTGAATTTTTGGATATTTCATTGAACTTAACGCCATTGCACAGTTTTATATACTTGTTACTTACGACAAATATGTATGCGCAAGCAAAAAAAAAAAGTCATTAACAATAATATTTTTTTTACTTTTATTACGCTTTCGGCGCTTGTCATACCGCATTACTACACTAAACAAATAACAATTTTATTTAATACAACACGCGCGCGGCAAAATCTCTAATCCAAAGACAGTGTATGTATGTACGTTTGACACGTTGCCGCCCGGTAGCAAAATGATCTCTAAGTCAATAGAGTGTAAGTTCATTAGAAATGGGCGCGCGGGCACTTATGGTATTTACTTATGGTGCAGGGTGTGCGGCGCACAGGGGCGCAGGGTGTTAGGGGGCGCCGAGCGCCGCTCGCGACGCCTCCAAAGAGTCTACTAGAGGGCGCCAGGGTATTGATTGCACCCGGGCGCTACATGGGCTAGAGCCGGCGTTGACGTATATCATATTGTATCGTATATTATATCTATCGTATCGTATATTATATCATATCTATCGTATATTACATCATACCGTACACTGTTGGATCAACGACTCTTCTCATCCACTTATCACCGGCGAACTTCTTCAAGTCGTCGTCGGTCCACCTTGCCGGAGGGAGTCCCACACTTTTTTAAGAATGTGTCAAGAGGTTCCTCAAAAAAGCTGTGAATAGAATTTGGCAAGGTCGGCGGTGTACGCCCATACCTGCTGGTGTTGCAAGTGTCCACAAGCGGCGGTAACACTTACCATCACGTGGGACTGTATGCGCGTCCGCATACTACTATAGAAAGAATCACTACGCTTCCCTGTTTGTGGCCTCTATTCGAGTACTTGTCAACCCCAAATATGACTGCAAATATGACTGCAAAAATGACTGCAAATATGACTGCAAATATGACTGCAAACATGACTGCAAATATGACTAACCCATTGCCACTTTAGTATGCTGATTCAATGAGCTAAATCGGTTTCGGATCTTATCTCGCAAAGTAACTCCGAGCAATAACCCTCTCTATAGCTCGCTGAACGACTTTGAACCTATCCATTGACACACATTGATATTTTATTTCGTTGTATTTGATATTTGTGTTATATAATGAGTAAGTGTAATGGTTTTGGGGAAAGTATAACTTATTAAATGATAGTTATATTTTTTCAGTTAATTCAATGTGACCTTATCATTTAATTGTGCATGAACAACTATAACTTCCCGAGTTGTGACATTGTGACACAATAACATCTCATTAAACTTCATTATTGTAATTAAAACGTGTTGTGGAAATCCCGCAGGACCCGGGGCGCCATATTATTGTCACATTCCCCACAGTTATCACGAAAAATTCCACCAGTAACCATTCGCACCCAAATTCAAAATTATGTGACAATACAGTTTAAATAGAACGTCATTTCAAATTATTATTTTTCTTTATTTAAAAGTTATAATTTTCTGTTGTATTCTAATTTTAAACAAAATGAAGTGGGTTCTTTATGTGATTGTGTTTACATGCACCATATTTAAATCAGGTAACGTTACTGGCTGGATAAAATACATTAGATGACATTAAAAATTCGATAAAAATTAGAATGAATGATACGTTGTTGTTTCCAGTTCACGGACTAAAAGTGAAGCAATTAAGTAGCGTAACCGTTGAATCTAATACGGATTATGAAGACGGTGGATTTTTAGAAGCTGGAACGCGTAAGACTATAAGTTGTAAGGGTTCCAACAAGAATCAGAAGGTAAAATATTTTAAATTTCATCCAGATATTAATGGCGTTTTTGTTTTCAAAGCTGAGAGCGTCTCAAAGCAGTATTTTAAAATTTGCATTTGGGTGTCGAAGAAAGGCGTTTAAAAATATATACCCCCAACGGCCTGCTCGCTTGTCTGCCAAAAATACAAAACAAAAATAAATAATCGTACCTACCCTATGTGCAGTTATTTTATTTTGATCATACTAAAGTTGGGAGTAGATTCGTGGCTCTTTAAGATATGCTATCTAAAAGACCAGAGCAGACCAGGGCATAGGTAGTAGAGTTTTTGGTGACATGTGTCACAACTGTAACCGATATTATAGACTACCATCTGAGCGGGCTGTTAAAAAATATAAAAGTTTAAATATAAAATATAATTTAAAAGTTTAAAAATGTTTGTACGTCTGTCATTTTCTTTGTTTAAAAAAATATCTACATTTTAGTTCCTAGAACCAAATTATTCGTAATGTAACCATCACCAGCCCTTTTATGAAACACTGCTGGATATGGGCCTCCTCATATCTTGTGCATGAGAGACGTATGGCCTTGAAACACCACGCTGGTTGAGAGGATTGACAAGTCCACTCTTTTAGAGATGGTGTAGTTCCTCACAGCTTGTGATGGTGGTTTTTTTATTTTTTAGTCGTCGTCATCTGGAAAATAAGGCCAAAATTGCTTCCAAAAAGCTCGGTGTGCTGAACAGAGCGAAGCGGTACTTCACCCCTGGGCATCTCCTTATGCTTTACAAAGCTCAAGTGAGGCCCCATATGGAGTATTGCTCCCATCTCTGGGCCGGCGCACCGAAATACCAACTGGACCCATTTGACTCCATCCAACGACGTGCTGTTCGTATTGTCGACGATCCCACTCTCACGGGCGGTTTAGAATCCCTCGGCAGTCGGAGAGACGTTGCGTCTCTCTGTGTGTTCTACCGCCTGTACAATGGGGAATGCTCTGAAGAATTGTTCAATATAATTCCCACCTCGGGTTTCTATAACCGCACCTCCCGTCACAGAAGTGCGGTCCATCCGCATTTCCTCGATACGGAGGTGTCGCGCACTGTTCGGTCCAAAAATTACTTTATAGCGCGAACCCGTAGGCTGTGGAACGAACTGCCTCAAGAGGTCTTTCCATTAGGCTACGATATGGGGTTCTTCAAGAGAGCTGTGAATAGGATTTTGCAAGGTCGGCGGCGCGCCCGCATACCCCCTGGTGTTGCAGGTGTCCATGGGCGGCGGTAACACTTACCATCACGTGGGACCGCTTGCTCGTCCTCCCACTATTATATAAAAAAAAAAAACCCACGAGAAGAAATGGAGTGGTGCTATTCTATAGCCGGCTGACACCACACAGCCCTTTAATCATAAGCAAATTATTCATACATGAAACAGTAATCCGTGGGTGCCGCATCAGTTTTTATAACAATATTTTTTCTAGTTGGAGTGGATAGACCCGCTCGGGAATGTGGTGGAGAGCGTTTCTACCCACCGCGTGTTCGTCCAGGATCACTTCTCTCGGTTGCGAACTCCTGCTGCAATCCTCATCTTCACTCATGCCGCCGTCAGAGACACGGGGATTTGGGAATGTCGCTCTGATGGATTGTCGCAGAATGTGTCGCTTTGTGTTATTGGTAAGTGCGAATTATAATTTAAAACAGTTCGGCAGATTGAGTATATCAGCAACATGACTGTATCCAAAATCATTTGAATCTGACCCTAGTATTAGCCCATGGTGAAAAAAGACAACTGCGGTGATAGCTTAGGGATATCTACACTGGACTCACATTCGATCACACGATCGTAAGTTCAAATCCTTGGCCGTTACTACTGAGATTCTACTAATGTACCGATTTTTTAAAATTGATACGTCTTCGACGGTGAGGGTAAACATCGCGAGGAAACCCTCATGATCCAGGAATAAAAAAAATATCTGGAATATGTGATCCACCAATCCGCATTGAGGCCCGAAACCCTCCAGTGACCCCGACAAGGCAACTTGTCTGTGAAGCTATGACTTGTGGATCAATGAAGATTATCAATGTAGGTTACTTGTTTTTTTTACTAAGTCGCTACACGGCGCTATAACTGATAAATATCACTTTCAGATCCATCAGAATTCATTGACACAAGTATTGAAATAACCACGAATCGCTACCGTTCTATCACTCTAGTGTGTCAGGCTCGAGGAGATCCGGAGCCGAGGCTGGTGTGGTACAGAGATGACGAAATAATTACAGGTAAGACTTTAAAGGAAGGTTGTTCACTTATAAAGATATTTAGCCATTGGATCTGATAAAATTCCAGATTGAAAATTATTTTTGTGATTTTGTTGATTTTAGTTTTGTAATCAATTGTCATCGATTAAATTAAACGTGAACGGTTGAAAGTTATCGCGTAAACAAACCGTAGATACATAATTAAACAAATTATTTTTATACAATAATCTTCACGACTTCATGAAGATTACAAAAACGCTATGGATTGTTGCTTACTAGAATTAAAACGGTGTAGAAACAATTCTTAATAATAAATTGAAGTCATGTCGTAACTATTATTACTATTAAAAGTAATAAGAAATCTTAAAAATATAACTAACTTGAATAAAAATAATAAATAAAACATCGAAAGGTCTCATCGATCAACATTAATCGTTATTGATAGTTTAAAATGGTAGTTTTGGCCGATCGATCGAAGCGGCTCGAAAAACCGACTAACCATATCCATTTGATCAACGCCAAACATTACATCGATCGACAACCTGCTCGAGAGCTTTTAATTCGTCGAGTTTCTATCGATTGACGCTTTTTGGAGTGTTGATAAATCATCACTCGATATTATAAATCGATTTCGTGTCAACTGACTGGGCACATTTATTTGATGTGATAGCACATGGCAGTCGATATCGACAGATTCATTATGGCATAGATGTAGCTCGAGTAGGTGGGGTTAGAGAGCTTTAAACACACTTAATGTAGGTATAATACAACATTAATTATTATTTCAAATCTTTCACAGATGACAACAATTCGACTAAATATAGGGTGATGACTAAGTACAATAGTCAAGGCTTCGAAGGACTGCTCACGATTTTGTCAGTGGAGCCTGAAGACAGCGGCATATACACGTGTGTCGCCATACAAGAGAACCCGTTATTGGATGAATGCAACAATCTCGAAAATTTGAATCTAACCTTAAATGTTAACTGTGAGTTATAATGCTTAACTTGCTCATATTTACATTTTACAAGTGCGCAAAATATGGTTAACAGGCTGCATATCTAAGCCGTAGGGAATAATTCACATAAAATTCACACTGATATTTATACAGCTTGTGGCTAATTGGACTACCAAAGAGAAGAAAGTAAACGGATTAAAAAAATAAATCGAAATTCATTAGAAACCTAGATAGATATGAGCTCGGGAATAATAATATTTGTGTTACACTATCGGACGAACATTCATTACGAAGTATTCGTATTTCTTCGAGAAATGTGACGAAGCTTTTGGCCATACCTATCGCACCATCACGAACCATCGCCGAAGCCCAACAGTGGGACCGTAGCATTAGAGTTGGTAAACATTGTTATTTCAGTCACTCACACACGGTTATAATGATATTATAAAAGAATGACGTCATAGTTATACATTGCGTTTCTTTTTCTATTTGTGATATTTCACGGATTGTCTTCTAATATAATTTTAAAATTATCTAATTCGATCGAAACTTCAATTCTGTACCAGATGTCTATGTCCGGATATAATGAGAACATGGAAAGAGCAGTGACGTAATAAACTAATTAAGAAATTGTATAATTTAACAAACTGGTTAATGAGTGAATACGAATGTTAACTGAAGTGGCCTTCACATTTTTTTTGTATAATTTTAGATGCTCCCGAGTTCGGTGACGAGAGCAATGTTAAATTAGTTTATGGCAAATTCAATGAAAGGTTGGTTACATTTATAAATATTATTAGTATAAACGTTATTTAAGTTTACTTAAATAGGATTTTTTCAATTATCTGGCACATGTGTAATATCTACAAATCCGTGATACGTGTGGTGAATAATTATGGCCCGTAACCTCTTCGTCATTGCAAGGGGAGAGCTGTGGAAGTGGGACGGTGTAGAATGACAGATAAATAGATTGATTTAAATACATACAAATCTATATCAAAGTAAGTAATTATGTCGTACATGCACCATTGACATAATTTCAAATTAAGGGCAATTATTTTCATTTTTTTAAACTTTAGTGCACAAACATACATTGTATTTATAAAAGGCGGACTTAATGCCTGGTGGCATTCTCTGCCAGTCAACCATAAGTTAAACAGAAATATGAAGGGCGGTGCATCGTGCAATCATTAAAAATTACTACCTTTTTAATAAAGTAGAATGCAGACGAGCGGACAGGGCACATGATGGTAAGTGGTCACCGCCGCCCGTGGACACGTGCAACACCAAGGTACTTGCAGGTGCAAGAATCCAAAATACACAGTATCCTGTACACAGCTCCCACGAAGAGCTCCATATCGTACCGTAACGCGGTAACGGAACTGGCAGTCTATTCCACAACTTTCGGGTTTGCGGTCTATACCATTGGCTAGTCGCTGTTTATCTAGACACTATTGTTTTGATACACGGCGACTCTTTGTCAAAAGAAGTTGTTTACATTATAAATTAATAATAACAATAATAATCATAATAAATTTGTGTTTACATTATATTTTTTGCACACTTTTAACAGCAGAATGTGTGGCATCTGCTGGTATATTATAATAATATTGACTCTCATTATAACGCTATTTAATGTAATTTATTATAAGTAGTTATTATTATATTTGTACATAGTTATTATAAATTACTTCGTTATAAAGTTCTTTTACTTTCAAAAGAATATACAAGATGTTGTGGCTGAGATAATAATCTATATAGTACAAATAGTTAACTGAAAAATCAAATACCTTCAAACATTTTTAGAAAATTTATAATCAAATAAAACAAGGTCTTTCCATTACGCTAAGATATGGGATTCTTCAAGATAGCTGTGAAAGGATTTAGCAAGGTCGGCGCGCAACCGCTGTTGTTGTTCGTAATAATGTATAATTCGTATATAATAATGTAACACTCAATGGCTTATACCAGAATTCCATGTGATGTGGGTCCAGACACACATAAAAAAATAGTTACATACCACTCAAACCCGAAGAAACTTTTTTGTCTTTAAATAAATGAATATCCGACTTGGAATCGAACCCTAGACCTTTAAAATTGCAGACAAAACAATAACTGGGTTAATCGGTGGTCTAATTTTTTCAGTAATAATTTACTTTTTAGTGATTACTTTTTAGTGTTGATTTAGTCTGTGAAGCAAGTGGATTTCCATCACCTACTTACCGATGGTTTAGGACAGTTAGCGACAGGCTCTCTGAAGAATTCCCCGAGAAAAGTATAAAATTTGTTGATGACAAAGCAATTTTGAGTCTTAGAGCAAACGAGACAACACTTGGACGAAGATACAAATGTCGTGCGATCAATGCTCATGGCGATGCTTATAAAGATTTCGCATTACTTCCTATACAGAGTCCTAAAAAGGCATCTGAGGTAATAATATAAAGCTTTTTTTTTATAGAAAGAAGGTGGCGGGTGTTATTTATTTATTTATTTATTTTACTAAGTAATTATTATTCTTTATTCCCATAAATTATTATTTAATCTATAGATTTGAATCTGGTGGAATGGACAGTAGGGAGTATGTATAATGTGATGAGAGACTTCCTTTATTTCTTAATATTTCCCACACGATGTATTGGAGAGGGGTGGGATGGGCTCTAGTAAATGTCTTTCACTCCCGGAACTCTTAGGTAAATGCGGTGTCCTGTGAGAGAGCGGTAACTCGACCAGTCTGATTCGCCCAGTCCCCTGTAGGATTATGTACATATCTAATTCGATAATCGCGAAAGCAAATAATTATCAATTATAATTAAAAACGACAATATTGTGGCATTTGAAATGCTAATAAAGGCAACATATTTTAGCCCCTTACAGTAACGGGTGGTTTGTGTATATGCCCCTTATAGTTATGTTCAGCAAGTGTAGCAGTTTACACAAATTGCTATTGTACCTTATTAGGCACATCTTGATTAATTTAACTATAAACTATAAAATCTGTACATATAGATTTTGTTATGCTAAGTATGTATTTTATTTTATGTTTCAGATAAGTATTAGCAACTATACTGAAGACAGCGTACAACTAAATATTACATGGAATGACGAAGAATTTTTTCCAGTGGATGGTTAGTATCCATTGTCTTGTGAAATATCTTTTAAACATTCTTTAAAATACTTTATTCCATTCTTAGTTAGAGTTACGAATACTCTCACTTCGTAATCAAGACGGTATATACGAATGTAGGTGATATTGTGAGAAAGTATGAAGATGTTATGAGAGTGTTTTATAATTGTCATATATAATAATTATATAACAATAATTTCTATAAAATAGTTTTTGAATAGTGTTATAAATAATTCACGGTTACATTTATTTACATTGTATTAAATGATAAAGCGCATGTATGTAGCTTTTGATTGAAAAAATAAATGTGTAATTTATAGAGAAGGATTTTTAAGTATGTATTTCATTTATTTTAATAAATGTGACATATCGCTTTCATTCGCTTAAGTCTTCTAGTGCATTTATAACGCCACCCTCAATGTCCTACACTCCCTGTGTGATAGGTCTAGATATACGAAGACGAATATAAATACCCAGATCCTAAACAAATACCTGTATTTAAGTAAAGGTTTGTTCAACCGGGAATCGAACCAGAGACCTTTTGCACAACAGATAGAAGTACTACAGACAGGGCTAATCATTTATTTTATAATTCCCAGTCGCCCTTATACAATACATCAAAAAGTCGAGTCTCAGGAAAAAAGACGAACCACCAAAGGGATTGGACTGGAGGAGAGGAAAGCACACTACAGTTACTTTAGACGATGTTGATGTGGATCCTGATTTTCAAGGTAAATATAAATAGATCATAATACTCGTGCACATGTGCGTTAGTGACGTTGCGTTAATCGGCATAGCACAATTCTGTGAAAACCGGCACATCTCGAAATGCAACTAAAGAACGGTTTATAGGTTTGAAATATTCTAAGAAACAGAACTCAACGTTTTTACTAAAAATACGTATGTCTTGGGATTCATATATCATTGTTCTTATAACAATATCTTGAAATTATTCTCTACATTGTAAGTAATATTTGCCAAAAAATACCATTTGTATTAATGTGTACGATACATGTGAATATTGCAACAGCTGTGAATATTAATATTACTTTATACATAGTTATTTTATTTTATATTTTAATTTTTCACGAAAGAAAACTCACTCGTGAAAAATGTTACTGCATTGTATTTATGAACGTTTTGAAAATATATGATAATTTTTTTTGGGATGAATTTAATTGTGTCATTTTATATGCAGTTTAAACAAAAAATGCGGATTTCGAGTACTTGTATCACTTGACACAGACTGTATGTTAGGTTCCACGGGTACAGCTCATATCGCAATGTGGATTAGTAACAAAAAATCTTAATATTTCTGAGTACGATACTTAAAAACCGAAAAGACATATAAGTCGATGTCAATGTGTACAATGTTGGCACAATATTAAAGCAACGTTTATCATTTTGTAATTGCCATGTTGTGAATTTTTGAATTAATATAATAGTGTCATGCGATATAATTGGTAACGTGAGCGACTATTACTATGTTGAAAGCGCTCGTGTGAACAGCTCCTTAGGTCATATTAACTTATTGAGTTATTTTTCAAGGAAACAGCTAACCACCTCTGGTATTAATGAATTGTTGCTATCTGACATTTGATACGACACTACCTACTCATTTATTTAATTTTCAATAAAATTAAATGTGTAATTTGGAATTTCGAGACTCAATTTTGCCTAACATTTGTTTTAGCAAGACAAAGCAAACAAATTATTACATTTATTTTACATTTGCTTTAATCCAAACAATTGTTTTTTATAGGTATATTTGTTACTCTAAAGGATTTGGACTTAGAAACAGAATACTGGTTGCGATTGCGTGCGATCAATGACGCGGGAGAATCGCCTTGGTCTGAGCCCATTGAGATTTATATCTCAGAATTGGAAGTTGATGTAACGACAACTGAAGAACCAGAACCAGACGCAACGAGTTTTGATGTAGAAGGCCTGTTATATGGAATAGGTTTTACTGTTGTGGTTATAGTTCTGGCTGTAGGTTGCATGTTGGTAGTAAGAGTACTTTAGGTATAAATTATAAATAATTTATTGTTTAACTAATTTTATACGCTGTTTCTTCCTTATATGTGACGTTTCTGTTTTAAATTTTACCAATTGGAACTCTAATGAGCTAGTAATAAAATCACTAAAACATATTAATGGTCTTGAATGGTTTCTCATATTGTCATATATTATATATGACATAATATATTATATATATAATATATATTAATATATTATATATGACTCATATATTATACATATATGAATAAAGTAAAATATATATTGCACATATGCAAGAGAAAATAATAATTTTGTAACAAAATTTCACTTTTGTATATCAATTAACACAATTATTTCTAAATAATTTACAAATAAAATTGTTTTGTTATATGGATTGCGTTTTATTGCTATTCTGAATAAGGTGTACAATAAAATAAATAGTAATTTATAAACCCTTTATTGGAGGCAAAACATCAGTGTAATTATGTAACATAACACTCAGCGTGTTTGGAGCGAGCCGGAGGAATGAACACTTGGTGACAATTGAACTGTAATAAATATTATAAAAAACAATTATTACAACAACTACAATTTTAAGGGTATACATTTGTCATTAGCACATCTTATCGCAGGAATTAGGCCATTTTATATGTGACTTAAATGTCACTTTTAGTTTTGATTTATACTTTTTGGTTATTATCACGACCAATTATACTTTTTTAACACTATTATTTAATTGAATTGGTTTTGATCTTCTTCACAAATAAGAATATGATACGGTCGTATAATAAATATTGGAATATATAAATTCCATAGTTTTGCGACGCCTTTATGAAAAATTGCACGTCTTTTAATAAATTTAGAAATTGACGATAGGCACACTTCACGTCCGTCGATTGCTGATTAGGCTCAACTCAGACACACCACTTTTGAACTACTCTACAATCAAACAGTAGTCGCTGTTCGTGGGCAGACACAAATGTGAATAGAAATGCATGGTACGAGTATAAGTCACATTGATCACATTTCGTCTCGACGGCTGTCGCAGCGCGTGGTGATTGACAACGAGTTACAGCTTTCCAATCACGGATCTTTATCTATTTTAGGATACCTTATTCTACCATATCATAAACATGTCTTTCTACTACTCGATATAGGCGTTTCTCAAGGTCCACATTCAGCCTTCTCAAGGTTCTTCTCATTCAGCCACTACTACTGATTTTATAAGAAGATCGCAATGAATTATATTTCGATAACTTTGTTATCGAGAATTACGCCGTAGTTATAATGGTAAATTCTGTTTGAAGTACATTTTTGAGCGTGTGAGCTTGATTGTGTGAATTTCCAGTAAGCACTACACAACCACAAGCAGTGACAGAATAACAATAATTCAGCCACAGTTCTCATAACTGGTGTATCTGAATTGGGTCTAATTGTCACACAGCCTTTGCTCTTCAAATTCCTGCTCTTAAGGCAAGGTAAATGTTTTTACTGGCTCTAAATTTATTTGACAATAGATACACATGAATAGATATAATTATTTTATTGTTCACACGAAGTAAACATTTTAAATAGCATAGAGTGTACGCATCATTATTTTATCTTTAGTGATACAAAGCTTTTTAAGCTAATATTTTACAAAATATTGTAATTAACAATTATCGTTTCCCTTTCCGAGCATTGTTTTGTTTCGCTGTGGATAGAAAAAGAGGCAAATCAAAAAATAAATTCAGTAAAATATTTAGGAAAGTCAGTCTTCCCGTAAAAATAAAAAAAAAATGACTTATTATTAAGCTTTTATAGAATTGACGGATATTGGTTGCATTTTAAACCACAAACAATAATTGCATTGTTCAAATTAGCAATTACACCCATTTACATATTAAGTGGAATGTATAAATAAAAGTATAAAGAAAAATACTTATAAAGATTTGGTAAATATACAGGTACAGATATCAATATGTCAATTAAAAAGAACTTTGGTATAGAACCTGCACAAATATTGTCATAGTTTAACTTTATAATTAAAGATTTTATAACCTCAACATTAAGAAGTAAATCTAAAACATAATTTAAAATAACTTAAAATTTTTATTTATATTATTCTACTTGTCAAGTAGTTCAATATCAGTTCCAGCTGTACATGCAATCTGTTTATATTTTTAGGGTTAAAAATATAACTTAATAATTCTAAATTTATTGTGTGTCTTTGGTCTGTTTAACACAAAGTTAGTTAGTAATTAATTGTTAATCTAAGTATTTTAAAAAATCCTATAATATAAATAATTAAACAATTAATTAAAAATATAATAATATGTTCTTAAAATATAGTTATCGGTACATAGAAACAAAATTGTTTAACCCTAAAAATACAATACGTACCGATCCAATTTGTTCAAACCGTTCATTCATTTTAATATCTATTTTATAACATACAGTCGGAAACTAATCTATACGAATATTTACACTGCAAAATCATTATATATTAAGCAGATTATCTTAAATTACATTGTTTGATATTAGACAAATTCAAAATATATTACAATTCAGTGGGAGAATATTATAATATCATTTTCAACGACAAATAAAATCTTTCAAATGTTTTGACATCTGAAAGCTACATCTATAAACTTAACCTTTAATAATATCAATTAACCCTTTTATCATAAGTGAAGATCATTATAATGACGCGAAACGACGCGAATATACATTTACGAAAATGGTGATAACAATAAATATAGGATATCAAATTCACATCATATAAAGCTCATTCAAAAACGTGGACGCAATACACCAATTTAAAAAGAAACATAATTGAAATTACGATTTGACTACTTTAATATGAACCATTTTTTAATAACATTTGTTATTGTATTCATGTGTCATAATGTCATACAATTGTAAAACTAATTTCACAAGATTGTACCCTATATATTGTATACAGCGTTAAATAAAAAAACTCGCACCGTCTCAACAAGGAATTTCTTCGTGAAAACTATCAACTTTTATTCTAAGACTCAAAATTTAGCAATTTTTTCACATAAACCTCACGCACTGGGTAGGTACGGGTACGTATTGTCACACCGATTTACATAGGTAACTAAATTACTCGTAGGAGCGGTTCGAATAGCCGCTGTTTATAAATGGACTGTTGGAGATTACATTTAAGAAAATAACTTTTTTTTAAATTTATCTTAATTCAGAAAAATGTTGTAGAACAAAAATTGTTAGTTTTAATAATAATATAATCTTTATTTTAAGTAAATAAGACTCGTATGCCAAAATTAAAAATTAAATTACCTATCAATATATAGGTAAACAAATAATTTAACAAAATGTAATAATTAAATAAAATGTTTCAATAAACAATTATTGAAATATAGATAAATAGATAAAACATTTATTCAGAACACAGCGCTGATTTGCAGCTGTGGTGAAATCGGGACGCCAGGGACTAAATTCTTAATTATATATATGGCATACTCATATTACACATTGCATATTGCACACACATATACATATTCTAGGATTTTTGCCAAGCATAACCCCCCACCCAGTGCTGCAGTGGGTGGGAGAGTCATACTGGTCAAATAAGGCTGTCAGGATACCGTTGGCGTTGCACCGCGTCCTGTGCTGTTGCACAGGACGCGGTGCAACGCCAACATTTTTGCGATACTTTTTTGCGTCTGATTGGTGGAAATTCATCAGTTCTCGCTATGGCCAACATCCCCGATACGGGAACAGTAGCGGGGCAGCCCCAACAGCATCCCGAAAGCGTTGTTAGTGATAGGAATTCATTGTTAAGAGGGAGCACGTATTTATTATTATACTTATATTCGCATAATAAAGACTTTAGAAGTAAGTCTGATGTCTGTATGATGTCTCTGAATTTATAAAATATTTAATAAATCTAAAAAGGTGACTTATTGTGTATAGAAATGAGATAATACGCTATATATTTAAATTATAACTATCAATAACACCAATAACACATTCCAGTCCTGCGTGTGCGCGCCCAGCTTACACAGAATTCTCAAAGCTTTTAATAACAAACACAATTTACTACAACGACATACATACACTTTGATCAAAATGAAGTAGCGCTTTACTTGAAATAAATATCAAACAAGTTACCGTGAATATGTTTAAGTAACTTCATATTTATGCTATTAAATCAGGAGTCGAGTATACATAAATCTCCAATTCACGCCACATTGGTACTAGAATGAACACTTTATCAAAACGCAATAATAGACAATTCTAAAATTAATCATTTTCTATCTACAACTTGGCATGCCATGAGGATAACATCTAATTAGGTATACGGCATAATACGACAATATTTTACATAACTTTCAATTATTAAAATATGAGTAGCTACAGATTAACTAAACCTTCAGTCATTATAAAACGTTATGTCTAGTGTTATTAAAATGAACGCTAAATTCGAGTGTTCAATCTGCGCCAGTGAACCTTCAGGCCGCGGAATTATCAGACACTTCATAGACCGTTCCTTGTCGACTTAGATCGAGTGGTTGAAAACTGACCTGTGCAGACGGCATAAGGTCCTGTAAAATACGATTAGAACTAATTCTAAGATCGTCACTATCACGGCTTAAAACATGAAACATTTATCAACTTAATAAGTTTAAACCAGCCTTAACCATCACGAGCGTTTAGTGATCGAGACTTGATCTAATTGATAGACTAGAGGTTCATTTACACAAGGAGAGTTGTCAAACGCGTGCAGGAGAGAAAATCGGTCAAGAATATACTTGCCTACTATAAACAACTATTATCATAATGTGATCACTTTTAAGAACGAGTTTTTATCGTTATATCAACAGTTGCAGGTTTCAATCGTATAAAATTTGGTCGCATACGAGAATCGTATACGATATTCTCATCCGAACCGTTAAAGGTTCATTAGCGCTGACGTGACGCAGCGACCGAGCGTCGCGTCACGTTCAGAGTTACAATACTAGTTATGTCGCTATTGAAGCAGTAAAGCAATCCCGAATCCTCATGGCATCAAGTACCGGTATCTAGTACCAATAGGCGATTAAGGAAGCGAAGGTAATTAGGAGCAGTGAGCTGATTAGTTTGACGGCGTGGTCGGTGGTGGCCGGGTTGGGCTCGATGTCGGTCCAGTCGGAGAAGCCGGCGGCGTTGCGCGTCCTCACGCGGGCACGGAACGTAGTGCTATTGGGGAGCGGACCCACAGCGAATATAGTATCTGTGGAAATGTTAATCTCTATACATATAAATATAATACAATCGTAACAAAGCCGTGTCTCCATATTTAATATTTTTTGAAAAAAGTCGTTTTTGTGCGATTGATATGAATGATATTGGGCTCAAAACAAAAAAAAAATCGACATATTTATCTCTCTGTCTGAACACGCATCACGCAAAAATCACGTTTTTGCGTGATTTTTGCATTACTTACGTATGCAAAAATTACGTAATTACTTACGTGGCGAGTTTGCATTTAGGATACTTTCTATTCAGATCAATTATAAAATTCCCACAGGAATTAAGCCATCCAAACAAACACTAATATTTAGGCGTACAAAGTCGCGGGCACCCCGACTAGTTTCCCATATTCCCTTTTCATTGCGATCAACAAAAAATAGTATAAACTATAGCACATCCATCATAAACGAAAAAAGAACCAACTCTCAATTGACACATTTTCTAAGATGTTGATAAATGTTGGAGAGGGTGGGTATTCTGTCAAATATGTTTCTTATGAAGGTGTTAAATCGGGGACTATTCGCGAGCGAACTTTTCCGACTACCTATTATTTGATTACACTGGCTAGAGCTATCGTTAAGTGGTAAAATGAAAACGGTGAAAGAAAAATGAATTACCATAAGGATCTTCAATATCAACTAGAAATTCGATTCCCTCCTCCCATTCAGGAACGGGGTAGTCCTCGCGAACTGGCACCATTTGGAATGAGTAACCTGCAATGACCAATATTCTCATGTCTACAGTGATCTCATGCAGATCATGTCATTTATCACCACGACCATTACTGATCTATTGCTATTATCACATTTCTTATAGTTCGCTGCTAATGACCTATGGTCTGCACATACCGCGGGCCGCAGGCGCAATGCAAATCCTTATGCGAAATAAAACGTACCTAGCTAAAGTGATTTATTTAAACCTTAATTTGCATTAAAATTACAGATATTCCAACATTCTTATACACAGTATATACAAATAAAGGATATGTTATGAATTAAACATGATATCTTGACTTAAATAGAAATAAATATTAGTTCACACGGTTGTCATGTAATGTAATGAAAAAAGAATAGTTACAACAAAAAAGATCAACTTCATAGTTATATATATATATATTGAAAATGTGTAGAACTTATCGTGTTTAGACTAATTTTTAGGCTATATTTAGTTTGATGAACAGTTCTAGTACAAATGGAAATACTTTTAATTTTTTTATTTCCTGACTGATCGAGCTTTCTCGCTCTCACAGAACACCGCTATGTATAACTATAAACGTGTTCGGAAAGTTGTCGAAACTAGAGTTCCTTCTGTTCCTATCTCATGTCATCCCGTCTCGTTTTCCTCATTCGGTGGATTGAGTATAGCGAGATGGACGGGTTGATATGAGATATCTCATTCCCTTCCTTCCCAATCCTCTTTCCAAATCCTTATTCTTAATTCTGAAAGGTAGATAGCGCACCTGCGGACGTGTCAAATTTTGTCATTTTTAACTGAAGTTGACATATAATGCAGATAATAGCGAAATAATATGAGCGCGGCGCATGGGAAATATTCAGCACAATGAGATATGGTGTTTATCACATTATATTATGTGATAGATCAAATGATGTGGGATGAGATTGAATAAGATAAGATTGGATATTTCTTAGTGAAAATATAAAGACAAAATTAAATATTTTGATAAAACCCCTGATGGTTAAACAACTCTAATTAGGTAAATTTGAAACGGTTAACAATCTGCAATAGTTTAATATATCCCCTTTGATACTTTTTAGTTAGGTATAGTTTTAACTTGACTCGTATGTTCGTGATGAGAGAAAACAAATAAATAAAATGGACTCGACGACTTGAACGCGAACGCGCGACGACTTGAAGCTGCTAACCGGTAGTGGCTAAATGAGAAGTGTCGAAAGATTGTGTGTAGTGGCGAGCTATGAAAGAGGCCTACATCCAGAAGTGGAGAGATATATCTCGATGGTAAATAAATAAAAATGTGTACAACGTATTTATATTTTCTTAATTTATTAAATAAACGTAAATTGAAGTTCTATGAAGGTACGAGTTATGTAATGACTGGCTTAAATTTAAATATTTTCAATAAATTATTCAAATATATTCACCCAAAACTCTAAGATTGTTCGGCTGAGGAGAGATGCCTTTCTCTTCGATCATAGTGCAGTTAGAACACGATACGTTGAAGTATAATTCCGACGCATTAGCAGCGGTTAATTCAACCTGAAAATTAAATTAATTATAGCTGAAATCAGGAACTTTTTATAACCAACGACATTCATTATCTGAAATAAATTCATTAAATGAAATACATATAACGAAGAGATTTGACGAAGAACTAAAAAGAATCAGCAAGCTGAAGTGGCAGTTCCCGGGCCATATATTTATTCCCCAGGACCGATAACCGATGGGGGAGGCCAGTCCTCGAATGGAGACCACGTACCGGGAAACGGAGCGTTGGACGCCTACAGGCCACGTGGACTGACGACTTGAAGAAAGTCGCCGGTAGTGGTTCGATGAGAAGAGCTGAAGATCGTGTGTGGTGGCGGTCCTTGGGAGAGGCCTATAGCCAGCAGTGGAGAGACACAAGCTGATGGTGTGGTATGATCTATTTATTAATTAATTAATTAATTATTTTTGCACTATAATGTATAATGTCGACCATTGGTGCAATGTGAAAAATTTAAGTGGACGCAGAGAATTTATATGCTGTAGGACCGATGACCGATGCGGTAGACGATTCCTCGAATGAAGGTCATATACCGGGAAGCGCACTGCGAGACGCCCTCCAGCCACGTGGATCGATGACTTGAAGAAGTTTGCACAGGCTCTTTTCAGAGCGTTTTTTCTTTTCAGTGTGGTGGCGAGTTTTGGGAGAGGCCTATATCCAGTAGCGGAGAGATCATAGGTTGATGGTATGGTATGGTACGTAATGTACAAGTCAATGACGATACTCGAACCAAAAATGTATTTATTAGTTTAACAATCCACGACGGAAAGACTTCTTGGTGCAGTTCGTTCCGTAACGTATAGATTCGCTCTATAAAACAATGTTTGGAAGGCACAGTCTGTGACACCCTCTTATCGATGAAATATAACCGCATCCAGTAACCGAATTGTAATTTCCGAGCTAGGACTACTAATTGCAATTTTAATTGCAATTAGTTATTTCTAGATTTCTAGTAGCTATTCATTTTGGTTAATTTCGACTACCTTAATAGTAAAACAGTGTGTTCAAATAGTTTCCATCATTTAACTCGCGAACTTTCCTTTCCCTCCGCAAAAAATGTTAAATACTCACGAAATCTGGTGGGTCGGGCTTGTTGCCTAAGGTGACGTGATAAACGATGTACACTTGTCCCCTGCTGTTGTTGACGGAACACTTGTACTCGCCGAGGTAGCTCTCGTTGTACATGCGCAGCATCAGCACAGAACCCTCGTCCGTTTGGAACACCTGTGTAATTAACACGAGTTTATTTTTCTTCAATAAACAGCAGGGCGAACGGTTTACTTGGTGAAAGGTAACACCGCCGCCTGTTATATGTAAAATTTGTCAAATTCTATATGTTTCGCAAAAGAATGACATCTTATTCCACATTGAAAAATATTTCTGTCTCGATGGCGGTGGGCGCAATTAGCTCAGAATGCTACATCGATCAACCAAAATACGCTAGCTAAGACTGTAAATAAGACTAAGACTGTGTATAGTTTGAAATATAAGTAGACCAGTTATTTTTTCGAACATTTATTTATTCATTATGAAAACCCGATAAAAACCCGTTCAATAGCTTTTACGGGATGCCAATAGAAATAAACACACAGACGAAATTCCCAAAAACCACTGTTTTAGGTTCTGTTGCCTCTGAAAAGCTCTTATAATATTTTTTATAAATGACAGCAATTATAATCCTTTCACTGTTCCGTTTTTCCATACAAAATATTTCGATAGCGATTCGATGACGTTTATAAAGATGTTTCTGTGGTAAAGATACTGTTCGCTTCGCTGTGATGAGGGTTTTTTACCGTGGTGGTATGAAGTTTGTTTCTGAAGGTTTCAGTTTACTTTATGTCCGAATCAGTCACGTACTTTTGAAAACATACCAGGTTTTGTAAAACAAGGAGATTAAACCTAACGACTACCAGAAGGAAAGGAAGGGTTCCATGCTACCGAAGCCGTATAATGCTAATAAAATATAACAGTATGTTATATATAAAATAAGTGAAAATGAGAAAGGAAATGTATTAATGTTTGTTAATGGTATTAATTAAATTTATTCAGTTTTATTGTTACCGTGTCTTCCTTTGGAAGTGGAATGTCGTAGCTGTTATGTCGCCTGAACCAGGTGTAGGTTGGAGGCGGGTTACCGATAGCGCTGCATGTGATGTTCTTGCTGAAGAATAATTATAGTATACTACATACAGGTATTCCAGGAAAAAATGATCAAGATCAAAATGTGACACAAGAGTATAATAGGAACTTTTTACGTGTAACATTTTTTTTTAAATATTATAGTAAGTTGAATTTATAGTGAAACATATAAATGTAAGAAATGTAACATATAATGTATGTATTTGGGTGTAAGATGCTCACCTACCATCTTTGGAGCCTAAGCCAACCTCACCTGTTCGTGGTGCACCCTGCTATTAACTAACGAGGCAATGGCGTTCCCTTTTTTCGCGGTGGGAGGGTTACGCCGTCGGCAAAGCTACCACCCTTCCGTCGGAGTCCGCCGCCATAATGGTGCCGTATTAACCGCGAGGCCCGCATCGTGTTCCGGCGGTGCGCGGAAGAAGCCGTCCCGAGAGGGGGATTGTTGCGTGTGGAAAGGAGGACCAGCGGTTGCGGGGGATTACAGGCGCATAGGCGTGACGTGGTGGCGCGGGGATCAGGGAGACCCGGTGAAACGGTTGTCCGCTGACCGCCCGCGGGTTGTTGGGGGCCCGGACCCGGGGACCTTTCTTTAATCTCCACCCCGGGAGGCTGCCCCGCCGCACGCGAAAAGTCCCTTGGGGTAGCAGTCGTGCCGGAGGAGACCGGAGTGGAACCCGACTGCTGCCCCCAGGGGGGGACCGGGGGCCCTTCCGTACCCCGCGCCAGCAAGTCACACAACCTCTGTCACCTAGTTTTTCTCTGCTCCGTGCTTTGTCCTTTGCTCCACATGCAACCATCTCTCTCTCCGTCCCCCCTTCTTTTCTTTCCCTATTCACACACTACAATGGCCAAGAAAAAGATAAGGAATAACGTTTACTCAGCGGCCCATCCTTCAAGTTCCACATTTCAAGTGGACTTTTGCAACATCAGAGGGATGCATAGTAACATCGACGCCGTCCACCACCACCTTGAGACGGCAAAGCCGGCCTTACTTTTCTTGACGGAGACACAGATATCCTGCCCGGCCGATACATCGTATCTTCATTACCCCGGCTACAAACTGGAGCACTGTTTTGTGCGACGTGCTGGGGTATGCATGTACGTCCGGGAGGATATTTGTTGCCGCCGCCTCAGCCATTTTGAAGACGGGGACCTGTCGATTCTCTGGGCGCGTATTGACTACGGAGGTTCCACTAAAGTCTACGCTTGCCTCTACAGGTCCCACAGCGGTGATACGGAGACGACTCACTTTTTTGAGCGCCTACAAGAGACGACTGATAGCGTGCTCGAGCAGTTCCCTTGCGCGGAAGTGGTGGTCCTCGGTGATTTTAACGCTCATCACGAAGAGTGGTTGGGATCCCGAACTACCGACCGCGCAGGGAGAGCAGCCTATAACTTTGCCCTGGCTTATGGTTTCTCACAGTTGGTGTCCTCACCCACGAGGATACCCGATATCGAGAGCCATACTGGACTTACTGGACCTCCTGCTGACTACGCGGCCGGACGACTATAATGTTGTTGTTGATGCTCCGTTAGGATCATCCGACCATTGTATCGTTCGAACTGCTGTGCCAGCCAAGCAATCCGTGCCGACCCATTCACAGGGAACGCGCAACGTCTGGCACTACAAGTCTGCAGATTGGGATGGGTTGCGCGAATTCTATGCTTCTTATCCCTGGAGGCAGCTCTGTTTCTCGTCGGGAGATCCGGATACCTGTGCAGACTCCGTTGCCGACGTGGTGTTGCAGGGCATGGAATGTTATATTCCTTGTTCCGTGATACCCGTAGGTGGACGGAGCCAACCTTGGTTTAATCAGTCCTGCAGAGAGGCCCGTCGTAATAAACGGGCTGCATACAGGGCCTGGGCCAAAGCGCAGGTGTCCGAAGATCCGAATACCACCGACTTGAGGAAGAAATTTAACGCTACCTCGAGGTGCAGTAAGAAGATCATTGTCAGAGCAAAGAATGAGCACATCCGCAGAATTGGCGATCGACTAGTTAGCTGTCCTTCTGGAAGCCGAATTTCTGGTCGCTCGCCAAGGCTGCTGAAGGTAACTTCTGTCAGTCGTCACTCCCACCACTGCGAAAACTCGATGGGTCACTGGCCCACGGGGCGAAGGAGAAAGCCGATCTCCTGGGCTATCTTTTTGCTTCGAACTCGACTCTGGACGATAGAGGTGCATCACCACCGTCTATCTCGAGATGCACAAGCTCCATGCCGGAAATCTGTTTCACGCGGCGTGAAGTCCGGCGAGCTCTAGCAACTCTTGATATCCGAAAGTCGAGTGGGCCAGATGGTATTCTTGCAGTGGTGCTCAAATTATGCGCTCCCGAGTTGTCCCCGGTGCTTACGCGACTCTTTAGACTCTCATACTCCACAAAAAACTTCCCGGCAACATGGAAGGTAGCTCATGTTCACCCTTTACCCAAAAAGGGTGACCGCACAGACCCGGCCAACTACAGGCCAATAGCGATCACCTCCCTCCTCTCCAAGGTGATGGAGCGTGTCATAAACACACAGCTCCTTAGGTACCTAGAGGATCACCAACTGATTAGCGACCGTCAATATGGATTTCGCCATAATCGCTCGGCTGGTGATCTTTTAGCGTATTTAACACACCGCTGGGCTCACGCCATTGAGTGTAGAGGCGAGGCTCTGGCTGTAGGCCTAGACATTGCGAAAGCTTTTGACCGGGTATGGCACAAATCTCTGCTTTCCATGTTACCATCTTTCGGGATACCCGAGGGATTATGCGAATGGGTTGCCAGTTTCCTGACTGGACGGAGCATCAGAGTCGTTATCGATGGTAGCTGCTCCGACACCATGTCTATTAACGCTGGCGTCCCTCAAGGCTCCGTGCTGTCCCCAACTCTGTTCCTTCTGCATATCAACGACCTGTTGCAAATTGGTGACATACGTTGCTATGCAGATGACAGTACTGGTGACGCCTTGTACAGAGGCCGCGCCAACATCCCTCGGGTCGAAGTGGAAGAGAGTCGCGCCAGGCTTGTGTCTGAAATCGAAGACTCTTTAGATCTAGTCTCGATTTGGGGTTCTCTGAACCTAGTGGATTTCAACCCCAGTAAGACGCAAGTCTGTGCATTCACCGCTAAAAAAAACCCCTTTGTCGTAGCACCTCGCTTTCAGAGCATGCCTCTTAAGATCTCGGAGAGTATCGGGATTCTTGGTGTCGACATTTCCAGCAAAGTCGAATTTAGGGGTCATCTGGAAAATAAGGCCAAAATGGCTTCCAAAAAGCTCGGTGTGCTGAACAGAGCGAATCGGTACTTCACCCCTGGGCATCTCCTTATGCTTTACAAAGCTCAAGTGAGGCCCCATATGGAGTATTGCTCCCATCTCTGGGCCGGCGCACCGAAATACCAACTGGACCCATTTGACTCCATCCAACGACGTGCTGTTCGTATTATCGACGATCCCACTCTCACGGGCGGTTTAGAATCCCTCAGCAGTCGGAGAGACGTTGCGTCTCTCTGTGTGTTCTACCGCCTGTACAATGGGGAATGCTCTGAAGAATTGTTCAATATAATTCCCACCTCGGGTTTCTATAACCGCACCTCCCGTCACAGAAGTGCGGTCCATCCGCATTTCCTCGATACGGAGGTGTCGCGCACTGTTCGGTCCAAAAATTACTTTATACCGCGAACCCGTAGGCTGTGGAACGAACTGCCTCAAGAGGTCTTTCCATTAAGCTACGATATGGGGTTCTTCAAGAGAGCTGTGCTTCAAGGACTTTGCAAGGTCGGCGGCGCGCCCGCATACCCCCTGGTGTTGCAGGTGTCCATGGGCGGCGGTAACACTTACCATCGCGTGGGACCGCCTGCTCGTCCGCCCACTAATCAATAAAAAAAAAAAAAAAAAAAAAAAAAAAAAACGGCGCGTGACACATTCCATTTAATTCATGCTTGTTTTGATTGTATGGGTTTGTAAATATTAGGGGTACATGGGAAAATACTCTTCGTTTTCCTTGGTATTAAAACAAAAACAAATCACTAGAAAAGTCTGTACTTTGTTGAGTTATATCAAGTATCATCACGGTGTATGACTCTGTCATCTATCAGGAAAAGTAAATATTCCCGTTTTATAAATATCTTCTTCCTGAAAAAAACCTCAAAGGTTCATGGTTCATATCTCTAGGGGTATTTTTTCTTAAAACATGTTCCAGTGATCGAAATAAAAGGTAGCTATAATCAACGTCGTGTGAATAGAATGAATGGGTAGTAAAACCTCACAACCAAGGTCGGATTTTTTTTTCGCTTTCCGGTATTTTTTTAAGCAAAAAGATCCTTATAAACCTGAACCTGCCATGAACAATTTTTTTCTTCGGAAAGCAGAAATTTTATAAAGCGGAAATATTACTCTTCGTGGTCTATGGCGGAGTGTCAGATCATGATCGTATTATTCAATAAACTACAATTTGTTTTTATTTATGTGTTTCTATTATAATACCAAGAAAAACGAAAAACACTTACCGGTACCCGTAATATATGGATATCATAATAATAAATGTTGAGTTATTAAAAGTATTTATGGATATACTGCGGGAGAATATAACAAAAACCTAATTAGAGAAGTTAATATGTTTAAGGTAGTTTAAACAAGTAACTTCGGAGATTGCATATCTCACGGTTATGAGTTTAAGAGGTCTCGATCGCCGCATTTCTGTGGGATGTACAATCTCTATATCGAAGACTTCGGATGATGCATCCTGTGGATAGTCATGGTTGTGCGGACTTTTTTTTATCCAAGGCGTCTAGTTCGGTCTGAGACCATCCGAGTACGCCATAGCTGTACATGAGAGCGGGCATGACCCAGCCGTTATAGGCTTGGATCTTATTAGGGCTCGACAAATACCTATTTATACCTGTTACATTTAATAGGTTAATTTGCCTGTATTTACTTGTGCCACGTTAAGTTTGTCATACATCTATAATATTACTACCATTTATTAACGGCATTATTTAAACTTATTTGAGAAATAAATTAAAAAAAAAAAAAAAATCCAAAAAGCGACAAGAAATATTTCTGTGAACCTTATGTTTTATTTCTTTCTGTAACTGTCTATTACCTGTCAACATTTACACGAATTATTTTATTTTATACGAGACTAATAATGCACTTACGTTTCATTCAAAATTGCATAAACTTCTTGAGTTCTGTACTTGGAGAATACTTCTTGTGTGTATGTGTCGATTAGCAGTGGTTTGTCTGAAAATAAATACAACATAATACAATTTATTAATGAGAAATCAATGGCAATACAAATTGTATATTTAGAGAATGTAAACAAAACAATAGGGTATAAAAGCCTACAGATTTCTACATTAAGTTTTCATTGTGTATAAATAATGAATTATCTCTTGCGATCAATGTAATACTATCAACAGTATCAAATATAATAGTATTCACGACTAACAAAATCTTAGACAAAAAGGGAAGAAAAGGTATTTAAATCAATCGTCTACCTATCGATAAAATACAACATTTCTACCTACTCGCACAATAACATCAACTTGTGTCTCTCCACTGCTGGATATAGATCTTTCTCAAGGACCGCTACCACACACTCTTTCATGCTCTTGTCTTCCACCCACCCGCCACTACTAGAAGATTTTCTACAACATGTGTTATGACGGTTATTTCTCTAATACCTGTTTTATTTCTTATTCAGATAAAAAATAGTATGTAAATATTTTTGAGTATAAAGGCATTTAATTTTTTTATTTATTTGTGGAAAGAAGGCGGCAGATTAACTGACAGTCCACCTGATGGTTAGTGAATACTGTCGCCCATGAACATCCGCGATACATGCCAACATCGGTCGAGAACGGCAAACTTTAGCACGCCCCCGGATGCGCTACCTTTGGAGATTTAGAGGAATGGATTTGTAAAAACGGTGAGGCAAATGGCGAGGGATAGAATAGAATGGAATGGGGATAACCTCTGGCATATCTCACTCACTACTGAAACACGTACGTACACTGGAGAATAGGATGAAGTTGTAAATGCAGTACATTTTATGGTACTCTTCTGTAAGGTCCCGGTAACATGGAGAACACACTCCCTCTCATATGAATAGATAGTTTTTATCAATGATTTTTTGTAAAATGGGTAGATAAAACACTACGTATTTCGAAAGAATGGATAACATACATAACAGGTCGATACTTACGTTGCACAATGAGTTGAACTCGCTTGTCCGTATAATACGAGAGCTTCTCCTGCGTCACCTTACACACGTACTCGGCGGTGTCCAAGTGGTTCAGATTCTTAATTTCCAGCTGGTAATTGTCTTCTTTCTTCCTTATTATGTATTTCTTTGGGTCCTCTGTAATGCAAAGTGATAAACGTGTTTTGAAATTATAAAAAAAATACAAAAAAAAATATTATTTATTTATGGAGATATTACTGAGAAAGATTGAGATAAATGTAATTAGAATAAAAAAATAACAAGTAGTCTTAGTCTATCTCCTTATACAATTCTCAGTAAAAACATAAATGTAATTACCTTTTACGCGAAAAATAATAGTGAATAGTTACAATATGTAAAAAGATATATAAGCAAATAATGAAGAATTATACAGCATATTTTTCAATTTAATTCTTATGAGATAAAGCAAATAATTTTAATAGATCTTGGACTTCGTTTTTGAATTTTAGTAATCAATTATTAAATAAAGCTATTGACAGTAATTTATCATTATATGTACAGCATAGTCTGGGTAATGGTGGGCGCAAACCAGCGTTGGTTCTACTAGCAGGCAAGGCAACGAGTGCGATAATTAAATTAATTATTAGCATATTATAAAAGTGTTTCACGTCCTTTAGTGAGTTAATACATCAATTGAAGTCATTTTTTTGTGAAGTTGTAAAAGTCGTGGAATTAGTGAAATGTTCATGTATAAATATTTATTTAATTGATGGTTGGTCGACAATATTTTATATGTTGATATATAAATATTATAAAATGGTATAGTTTTCCGCATCACTATGCAATTCAGCAGAATCACTAAATATGCATGAGATAGTATTGGTAGACAATATTAATGCAATCCGAGTAATGCAGCACCGTTGCATCAGGGAATAAAACAATTTTAAAATGCATAGTAATTTCTTTCTGAATCGACATTCCTATTCGTATGTATGTACGAGTATTAAAGAGTTGGACGCAACTGTCACAAAACCATTGAAAAAAAAATGAGAGATTTGAATGAAAAATTTGAGGATTGCCAACGACAACATAAAGTTTGAATCTGCAGTGCGCCAACGAAGTTTTTACGCATCATGAATATAAATAAAAGTTTCGCCCATTAACATTCAGACCTCGTCCCTAGACACCCCTAGCGAAAAATCTGTCTTCTCCACACGTATAAACGGCTCAGCTTATTTAAAATTATATTAATCACATGCATACGCCTAATTGTATAATCCTTTTAAAATTATGCTTCACATCCCAGGAAAAAGTTAATTGAGTTACACTGAAAGGTTTGAATTAAAATTGTACTCGTATGTATAGAAATTTATCCTACATAAGATTTTAAACTTTGCTATCGTGATTGAACATAATAATTGTTATGTAATCGGCTTACTCACGATTTATTATAATATTTATTTATTATATATATAAAATAATTATAATAATAATTAATATAAATGTATCTTCTGTATAATTACTCGTAGGTGAAAACGAATTAATAAGCAATATATGTAAAATGATATTGAATATAAATAATCGAGTGTTAATGAGCATTACCTATAATACCACATTATTATATTTCTAATATATGTAATATAATAATTTTCAAATATGATAATAAGAGGAAAGGGACCATAATAATATAAAAGAGGTTTTAGTGTCATCGTAATTAAGACTTTTTAGTGAAATCTTAAAAATAAACAACATATTTTAATTATTTTATTTAAGTTAGAAAATCTTGACCAAAGTCAAATAAGTCAATAACGACAAATAAGATCCCTTTGCTTATATCGACAGTTGAAAGGCGAAATGGCGTAAACGACATACAACTTACTAAATATAGACCCCATAAAATGTGGAAATTAAAGTTTAGGTTTGAAACCTATGTACGTCGGTTAGGCCTTTTTACCGTCGATATAAATTGAATTCACATATAATTGAATAGCCCACGACGAAGTTCCAGAGCTAATTTGTGCTGTAATAATAAAAATATTTTTAATGATACCAACCAACAATAGCTACCCTGTCCTTGTACCACTGCACCACAGGCTCCGGGCTGCCTTTAGCCATGCAGTCTAATTTAGCCGATCTTCCTTCTTCGCCTTGCAAATTTTCACTTCTGGTTGGTATATACACTTTTTCTAAAAAAATAAACACAAATTTTAGCCTTTTTTGTTAGCTCTCCACGAACGGATCGAAGTCTTATAAGTAATTATTTAATTACTAACTGTTTACTAATTATATAAGTATGATAAGTTAGTGCATCGAGCGAGACGTTAAACTAATCTCGTTAAATTTGAGCACAAACCCAAAAACGGTTTATTCACTAAACCGAATGAATATCTTGAGCTCGAAATCAGTTCAGATCTTAAATATATTTAAATATTTTTTGGTGAACCCCCTTTTTATCCAAATTTTGCCCTTACAAATATTTTACAAAACTATCGTCAAATAGTCGAATTAGTTTTTATTATATTGGAGTGCTTTATGGCAGTTAATACAAACATTCATCAATCAATTTGTGTCCTTAATAAAGATCAAGTTCGTAGAAGTAGAACTTCCGAAAATATATGAAAGGTTGATTTACTTATATACATAGACTCCAAGAAACGAAAATGGAGTTATGAAAATTTCTAGAAATTTCTCGTCACATAAATATAGAGGAAATCGTAGAAATCTGTATATTCAATTTTATATATTCGTATATATTGTGTATATTCTGTATAGCCAATCTTTCGTCTAATTGTTGTGGTAACAATATTTTACCAGGTGGTGTCACTTGGTCTGGACTCATCATTGATAAGATTTGATTGCATTACATCGATCAACCTAAATACAGAGATGGTAGCATTGCAGTTCTATTATAAAAGTAAGGCATTTGCAAGGCAGTAAAATCTACCTCTTGTCAACTCAGTCTGTCATTTAGCGGCAAACATCGATTTGAGAATACATTGAGAAAGCACTCTAGGGCAGGCATGTAGAGTCTAATAGTGCTCTATGTTCGGTAGCTCTCGAATTGTTTAATTCATATGTGTTTTGAAAATGGAACATTCTTATTACTTACGGAACATTAAGGTACTCAAGTTTTAAATTCGACTTTATAATGGATCCCTATTCATCTGCTTCAAGCCCCCCCCCCCCCCCCCTCACACACACTAGAAGTTGTCAACCGTGTTTCTTTGATAAGAACGTATGATGTGTAATCTAGTCTATTTGCATATGGATGGCGTATTATTTATAGTTTCCCTTTTTTACAATAACTGTAATATTTTGACGTAACAATGTTGTGAATTTAAAAAAAATATAGGATATATGGATTTAATTGAAAAATGAAACGTTTTCTATATAAACCGAAATTAATGAAGTAATATTACACAGTAAATGTGTTTGCAATACAATGCAATACAACCAGGTCTTTCAGTATTCACTGCTGGACATGGACCACCTCATGCACTTGCGTCTGAGGGATGTAAGGCCTTAAAACGCTACACAGGTCAAGCGGGTTGGCAAGTCCACTCTTTTAGAGGTGACATAGTTGGGCTTGTGGTAACCGCTTTGTTATCTCTTAGTCGCCTTTTAGGACACTCACGGGATGGTATTGCGTGGTGCTTATCCTATAGCCGGCCGACACCACAAGGCTAAATGTGTTTACATAATTGATTTTATTTAAATATATAAATAAATCAAACATTCTTAAAAACCTAGTTATTACTATTCGTTTATCGTGACTATAACATTGTATTTATACCATTAACATCACTCATGTACACAGTTTTGTCACAAGGAATTCTCCATCTATGTATTTGGTTGGTGCATTACCTCCAACAAGAATTTCGATGGTCTCGCTAAGGTCTCCAGCCTTGCAAGTCCAGTTGCCGGAGTCCCCAATCTGAGTGCTTTGGATGATGAGCGGCACGAGGCTGCTCGCCAACGACTCAGTCTTGGATCTCTCCACGAAAACCCTGGTGTTTCTGGTAGATCGACCCTCGACCACTTCGCCCGAGGGCGAATACCATTCTATTTTCTGAAAAATGAATAACGAATTTTAACCAGCACTGTAGTTATTCTCAGTTAATTGCCTATTGTTCAGATTTAATGGGTGACTTCTGACTTTTCTGTTGAAAACGATTAAAATATTTAATTATTTCAGTGTGAATTTAAAAACGAAAAACTGAGGTTACTGTTAGGCTAAAAGTTTTTATTTTATGAAACGGTTGACAATTTATGAGGTCACGGTACCACGAGCAAGTTTAAAAATGTTAAAAGGGTATTTTTTAAATTAAACACTTTTTTATACAAATATAATGAATAATCTATTCGTTGCTCTTTTCCGAAGGAACTATTATCGTATGGCAATTCGTGTTTATAACAAGTTATCGAATAAATTTAAAAAAATAAATATTAACTTATTTAAAAACCATTTCTTTAAATGGGCTTCTTCATAAGTGCCATTATAGTGTAAATGTATTTCTAAATGACAAACTGGATACTTTCTAGTTGTGCTCTCCAAACATTCTAATTCAGATCTAAATTAATACCTGACATTGACCTAAAGTAGACAGATATAGTCATAATTATTCTATTTGACAATTGTAATTATTTCACGTTGTAACAATTTGACATTGTAACTCTTTGGCATTAAGCTGGGGATTATTATTTTTTATAATTTGTAATCACATACATTAATATATATTTTTTGTTGTTTCTATGTTTATTATTTTGTTTAAGATGAATATGAAACAAATATTATATTAATATGTAATTAGAGGATATGTATGTAATTTGTAACGACTAAAGATTTGTACACCCTACGGGTAAATCATAGTGGAACTGATTCTACGCAGTAAAACATTAAATTAAGAATGTTGTGTATATGCCTATGGTTGATTAAAAATAAATTATATTTTTATTATTATTTTAAATACTATCATCATAATCTGGATATTGTCGTTCACTGACAGACATGGGGTTTGGTTTCTCATGAAGATTGTCATGTGGATGAGGGAAATATGGCCTCAAAACGTCACGCTGGCGAAGCGGATTAATGAGATCTCTCTTTTAGAGGTGGCATATTTCCTCAGGACTTGTGGTAGTTGCATTGTTATTCCTTAGTCGCCTCTTGAGATGGGGTTGTGCCATTCTACAGTCAGTCGACACCACACTAAAGTCGGTCCTTTCTTTATGGTTTTATTTTGAGTGTATATATAATCAAAATACGACTACAACCGTGCTAACCTCTGGTAGATTCAGTCCTTTGCAGTAGATGGCTTTCTTCTCGCCCGCGTTGTACACAGACGATCTGGCCATAACGTGTAGGTACGGCGCATTTTCTTCTTCTGACGACACACCTGGAAACAAATAAAGTTAAAATTACGTACACGCTTCATTTAATATTTTTTTCAACTCGAATATTGAAATGATAAAAAGAAAATATTTAAATTAAATTATATTTGTGTGGGCCCCAAAAGAAAATCTGGCCCGCAAATGTTCAAATAGTTCGAGGAAACTGTTATGTGGACTGGAACTGTCCATATAACATCATAAGCTGTTATATGGACGTTATAAGCTGATATCAAATTTGTCATATTATCTCAATAGAAAACTTAAAACTTAATTTAAAACTTAACTTAATAACTTTTTAGGAAATAACGGAAGAATAGGCATAAACACATCATCCCAACAGATTCTGATGAACGCCAGAGAATGGAATTGCGTTTCTCCGTTTCAATAAGTGAAGCAATAATAAATCATTTTGACGCTTATTGCAGAGTTGAGTAACGATGAGTTTTTTCATAAATAAATGTATGACAACAATAGTTACTTTTACTTTTTTATAAAAAAAAAGTTACCAATAACAATACATTCACATTTTTTGGATACTTATACATGGCGTCGTTTATATTCATATAGATAGATCAAGAAAAACGTGTCACTTTTTAAACGTTCGCGTTTTATACACCTCGTGACCACGGCTGGTATAACCCGTGCCCAAACGTCAAGTAGAAATAAAAGATAAAAAATACCTTAATTATATATGCGTTCAGACCTGATTTACAATACAAAAAGATAAGAGTGCATTATAACACCCAACTCTTCAACTATCCATCCCCAAACCAAATGAAGCTAACAAGAGGCATTGGGCCTAATGGAAGTTCCTCTCAGGTCTTCTAATCGTCAAACGAAGCACTATACTCTTTGTAGTTATTTTTCACCTAATACTTTAAACTTTACTACACTTTAACTAATTATTTCTGATTCATTGAAGAGAAACTGAAGTGAAGAAAGTGAAATCCAAAAAAAGCTGACGCTGAAGTGGCGGCAGGCAGGCCATATGAGGACATTGCTATAGGACCGATAACTCGTGAGGAGACGAGTACTCGAAAAGAGACCACGTATTAGGAAACGTAGCATTGCACACCTTCCGGCCACGTGGACTGACGATTTGAAGAAAATATTTGGTAGTGGCGGGATGAGGACGTGTGTGATGGTGGTCTCTAAGAGAGATTATAGCACTGGATAGATACAGGCTGATTAACATATGTCATCTTTGTATCGTCATACATAGACTGTCAGCTCAGTAAATATTTTCCATTATATGCTTTCTTATATTTGCATGCCAATATTTACTAAAGTTGCATTACCCCGAAGAGTGAAGGCGTGTCTGATGACGTCAACGTGGTTTTGTCAGAGTTTGTTTAGACTTAAGTAGCCCTTTGGAATTTCGTGAATCGACAAAAGGCTCTTAGAGCAGGTAGAGTAAGATTAATGACTTGCAAATACGCCTGGTATGCCCCATTTAAATAAGTAAGCCCAAATTGAGCTCCCATCTTGCTTAGATAATGGCACTATAAGAAATTGTGACGGACAAAGTTACGGAGACGTACTTCTAAAAGATTCGTGACTTTGTTGTTGGAACGTCACGACATTTCATGAAAAGAATTACCAAGAAGATTCCCAAATTGATTATTTGAAAGATATAATAATACTTGACAGCCAGACAGATAAATCGATACAGGATATTGAGAGTACTATCAGTATCACGATGGCACTATTCGTTACATCACAGTAAAATAGCTGTTATATCAATATAGTACCTATTTATGTGGTTTTGTTCGCGATATATGTCAGAAAATATTTATTTTTAAGATATTAATATTTCACTTACAGAATCTTAAAACAAATAAATGATGCAATAAAAGAAATAACTAAATACATTTACAATAAATTGGAGAAATAACTCAGTTGATACATATTTAGTATTGTAACCAAATCAAATAAAAATTGAAACAGAATTCAAATGTTCAATGCTGAAAAATCATGAATCGACAAGCATTCATCTACAACAACTTTCGTACAGCCAACTATGAAATTACGTGAATGAAAAACAGCTTTCCGTACAAAACAGTTGCTTGAAAAATGCCTTTTCGTATGGAGGGCTGAATTTTCATTTTCTCAAATGAGAACGGAACGCTCTTTCCCTATTTGTCGTCTTTTTTGAACAAAAGTTGTTACTGAGCCGAAGAGTTTAACTGACTACGACTTGCTGTCCAAAGTTTGCTAGTATAAAACATTAAGAACGCGCGAAGTGGTCAAAGTTGTACGTTGACGTATAAACTCCACAACTTCATCTTAATGCTGAGTGGGCCATTAGCGAGTTAAGTTTCTCTGTTGACTAATTGATTTATTCACTTTTTTCGACATTAAATTTGTCATACGACAAGGAATCATGATGACTCATGACATAAGTAACTGGTTAGATGACTAACTGTAATTATATAGTACTATTATTTTATTGTTAGAGTACGATGTATTTGTCATTCTCTTCATCGAAAATATTTGACAAGTAAATAGTCCTCCTATTTTTACAAAACAATACAATAATAAATAGTACTGCAATCAGCCCCAAAAAGCCATCTAAAAACGAGTAGGTGACCACGACGAGAAAATTCTATTGCAGTACTAAACATATTGGCAGTTTATTAACAATTTGTTATAAAAATGACAATTTTAGTTGAGAAAATACGATTTTCTCAATATATTAAACTCTCAATTGTTCTCTTTCTCATATTTTTCTCTTATTCTATTTTATCATTTGATGCTAAATATTTATTATTCTGTGCTTATTATTTTTATCTATTAATTTACATCATATCAACGGACCATACCTTGAATGGTTCTGGTCCTCTACTGCTTTCCTGCCTAGAAACGGATCTCCTGTGTGCTTAACAAGTGACGTCATTAGTTTTTTTTTTTTTTTTTTTATTATACTAGTGGGCGGACGAGCAAGCGGTCCCACGTGATGGTAAGTGTTACCGCCGCCCATGGACACCTGCAACACCAGGGGGTATGCGGGCGCGCCGCCGACCTTGTAAAATCCTATTCACAGCTCTCTTGAAGAACCCCATATCGTAGCTTAATGGAAAGACCTCTTGAGGCAGTTCGTTCCACAGCCTACGGGTTCGCGGTATAATGTAATTTTTGGACCGTACAGTGCGCGACACCTCCGTATCGAGGAAATGCGGATGGACCGCACTTATGTGACAGGAGGTGCGGTTTTAGAAACCCGAGGTGAGAATTATATTGAACAGTTCTTCAGAGCATTCCCCATTGTACAGGCGGTAGAACACACAGAAAGACACAACGTCTCTCCGACTGCTGAGGGATTCTAAACCGCCCGTGAGAGTGGGATCGTCGACAATACGAACAGCACGTCGTTGGATGGAGTCAAATGGGTCCAGTTGGTATTTCGGTGCGCCGGCCCAGAGATGAGAGCAATACTCCATATGGGGCCTCACTTGAGCTTTGTAAAGCATAAGGAGATGCCCAGGGGTGAAGTACCGCTTCGCTCTGTTCAGCACAACGAGCTTTTTGGAAGCCATTTTGGCCTTATTTTCCAGATGACCCCTAAATTCGACTTTGCTGGAGATGTCGACACCAAGGATCCCGATACTCTCCGAGATCTTAAGAGGTATGCTCTGAAAGCGAGGTGCTACGACAAAGGGTTTTTTTTAGCGGTGAATGCACAGACTTGCATCTTACTGGGGTTGAAATCCACTAGGTTCAGAGAACCCCAAATCGAGACTAGATCTAAAGAGTCGTCGATTTCAGACACAAGCCTGGCGCGACTCTCTTCCACTTTGACCCGAGGGATGTTTGCGCTGTATAACAACGCATGTCACCAATTTGCAACAGGTCGTTGATATGCAGAAGGAACAGAGTTGGGGACAGCACGGAGCCTTGCGGGACGCCAGCGTTAATAGACATGGTGTCGGAGCAGCTACCATCGATAACGACTCTGATGCTCCATCCAGTCAGGAAACTGGCAACCCATTCGTATAATCCCTCAGGTATCCCGTAAGATGGTAACTTGGAAAGCAGCGATTTGTGCCATACCCGGTCAAAAGCTTTTGCAATGTCTAGGCCTACAGCCAGAGCCTCGCCTCTACTCTCAATGGCATAAGCCCAGCGGTGTGTCAAATACGCTAAAAGATTACCAGCCGAACGATTATGGCGAAATCCATATTGACGGTCGCTAATCAGCTGGCGATCCTCTAGGTACCCAAGGACGCTTATGACACGGTTTATGACACGCTCCATCACCTTGGAGAGGAGGGAGGTGATCGCTATTGGCCTGTAGTTGGCCGGGTCTGTGCGGTTATATCGATATACTCGGTTATATCGATATGTTTATCGATATACTCGGTAAAGTGATCTCTTTTACAAAAGTCAGATATGGCTATCATGTAGCAAGATGCAATAAACAAGGATAAGGTGGCAGAATGAGCGAAGCGAATGAAAAAGAATCTCAAAATTCAGTTGATACGAATGTAACAGAAGAAAAAATATTGAACGAAACGAACGAAAGACACAAACCTTACAAAAACTGGCATTTGAATGTTAAATTACCTTTATACACATAATTGTTCAAATTGTACTCTCTGTTCAGCTTATTGGGTTGTTTTATTTAATTTGAAACAAAAACAAAACAAAAGTTCCTTTTTGTATTCAACGTTTGTGAAATTAGGTTCCGTGAAGAATGTTAAACGTTCGCGATGTACTGAAATTTGTTTCAACTCGTTTTGTCGGGGAACAAACAAATGACTGTGGTTCTTTTCCCGAAATTGAGAAGCGCTGTATTATAAAACTCGTCACATTTGCAGATGTTATGTATGTCAGTCGACAACCTTTTATTTACAAATATATAGCAAAACAAATAGGTATAGAAATGAAGTTGTTTCTGCTGTCACGCATGTTAGATACAAACTATCTTCTGTATTTAAACAAAAAGTGGAACTGATGCCTACAAAGTAGGGCGCTCATCAATGCTCCAACTTTGTTATTGCTGACAAAGTTGCCTCCAGCTCGTTAGCAGCGATTGTTTTATTAGCTGGTTTTGTTGATATCATTATAGTTTCTTTATAATTTGCGACAAGTTGAAGTGTTGTCGAAAATTTAGCAGTCATGCGTAGGTAATTGTTAAATGTCTTAAGATGCATTCATTTAATCATACATTCAAAGACCACGTGACATTGTTATTGAATTATATTAATAAATAATTATATATAATAATTGTGTCGTCACTAAATTTATTAGGTAGGAACATTTATACCAATCTTCAATGTCACTATCAATAAAATATATTTTTACTAAATTGATTTCGTACTGATATTTTTTATTTAATAATGAAGACTGTGTTGCCTATCTTTTATCGGAAAAGCATGGATACCTAGTGAAATCATTATATCAGAAACTTCCCCGGTAAAAGAACATGTTTTTAAGATACGATGTCCTTTGGAAAGGAAGTGATATGGCGTCCCCAGAGCCTTTTATTGAACTTTCAGCTCCAAAAATTGATTTTTAGCCTGTTGACATCGCTCGGGATTTGCCGCAGAGCTTCTCAATGGTCCAACTTTATTTAAAAAGCTTTATTTACTTAAGGAGTAATAAGTTGACACTTCTTACAGCAGAGATCATATATGAGCTCGAATCCTCGGCCCGTACCATTCTACTTAAGTACGGATTTTAAAAAAAAATTACACTAGCACGGCGGTGAGGGAAAACATAGTGAGGAAACCTACATGCTCTATAAATAAAAAAAAAACTGGACCATATGTATCCAAAAATACGCGCACTGGGTCTGCGTTTATTAGAAGAGGCCTGTGTCCTACAGTGGAACGTTATAGGCTTATACGAGATACCAGAGATCTCAAAATCTATTTGGTCTACGGCACCCTTTAAAAGAAATTCAGTTACTTGGTGTTCCTTCCCGGAAATATTTAACAGGTTGAAAGCCGAAATTATACTCCATACAAAAAAAAACATTACGTAATGCCGTATTCTTTTTTTAATTATATTTGTTTGTAAATGTATTCTGAAGTTAAAAATATATTTATAAAATAGTTGGTACATACAGAACCTACACAAACATATGTACATATATACATACCCGCGCGGAGTCGTCGGCATAGAGTAATGAATTGACTGATGTGCAGTTTGCGCGGACTGACCAAAATAATCTTTATTTTACTTTTCAATAAAACACAGTTTTTAGGACAATTATAATATTTTTTTACAAATAAGCATGTTCTTAAACTAGTGCAAATTACACAAGAATTAATAAAGTAATAGGAACTTAACATTTTAATAAAAAATGGCATAAAATGGTCAAACATGATCAAACATAACAGTGCAGTGATAAAGCATTTTTTACGGACTGGTATTTGGTGTATAATGTCACCCTAAAAATATCCTTTTTTAATTTTGGAGAATAATAATTAATCTTTATTTTATTTTAAGCCCTAAGTTCTGGAAACTTCTGAAAATTCAAACTAAAACTAGTTTCTGATTTCCTAATATTAATTACTCTTACTGAACAGAATGTATCATGTTTCTCTATATCTTGTATTTCATTTGTTATATGAAAAATAAAATTAACATTGACGATATAATGCACAAAAAAGTGTAGGTAATGTTTTGGTAGGGGGAGAGGGCATGCTGCATTCCCACAGCCGCTGGGCGCACTCGACTGGCCACGTTACCTCTCCCTCACAGAAGACTACCTTGAAATGTACTGCAATTTCTACTTTATCGTATTTCCCCAATGTACGTACGTATGCCAGAGCCCATTCCCATCCCATCCTCTCCCTCCTCATTTTCCTAATCCATTCCTTAATCTGCAAAGTTAAGTTAAGCTAAAGTTAAACGTTTCTCATTCTGGACTGATGTTGGCATGTATCGCGGATGTCTATGGACGACAGTGTCCACTTACCATCAGGTGGACTGTATGCTCGTCTGCCGCCTTTTTCTATATAAAAAGTTATGATTAGCTTTTAACTAAAGAAATAAAAAAATGTAACTGTGTTAAGATTTCTAACATTTCTATCTGCGACATTGGAAACTTAAATTCCCTTTACTCAGATAATGTCACATATTATTAAATATACATGATTAAATAAGAAATACTTCACATATAGTAACACTGAATTGATCATTGAAACTAACAACTTTTGTTATATGACTTTTTATAAAATTAATAGTTTTCCTTAAAAAAAAGTGACAGGTTTATTTGAAGTGTTAGATTTGGTTACTTTGCACTCATTCTCTGTACGCTACTAACGGCAACGCCCACTGCATTTGTAAACAGCTGCTAATCGAACCGCTACTATTAAATGTCTATTAATTAGTGAGTAGTATGTGTGAAAAAAAGTGCTGATTGATTGATTGTTACCCAAAGAAATTCAATGTCATGAGGATACAGGTATTCTTATTTAACCCTTTATTGTTTTACATAAATAATGAAGAGTAGGTATACCTCACCTCACTAATTTTTGGAATGGATGCAATTATGTGTGCTGATGTTTACTCTTCACATGGTGTCCTGAAACAGGCCGTTGCTGACGCAATTAACGCCTCCCTCAAGGTGGGAAGTAATACCTGTCAAGATGATTTATTAACACCACCTTATTGGTAACACTCAGCGTGAACTCATTGGGTTAGGCGTTAGCTCAAAGGAGTATTAAAGCTTGTTTATTAATTATACATGTAGTTAAGAACAGTCGATTAGTCTTCAGTGAATTGGGAGCACGATGGGAGCCTGAAACTGTGACTTGCGACTTTGTGTGCGTACGCGTGGCTTGCTAAATTATACTTTATTAACATTTACTGTTACACCACATAATAATGTTTTTAGATCTCTTTACAACTGTTTAAGAGTCGATATCAGTCTATAACATCCCACTGCAGGACACAGACCTCTCCTAGATTTTTTTATTTCTTAAACTTTCCTCACGATGTTCCCTGACCGCTGAGCTAGCGACAATTTAAAAAAAACTGTACCTAAGTTAACGTTAGTTTAAGAGTAAATTAGAGAATGCACATTATTTATATATTAGAGTAGGTACTATTTATTTTATAAGGAGACGATTCAAGGATTTCAATATATAGATTTGAGAGTTAGTGCTCACTCAAAATTTGAAACGTAAAATTGAAATTTTTAATTTAATTTTCAATTGTTGCTCAATTTCAATTTGTAGGAGTATGCTTCAGGACCCGGGTGATGCTAAATGTCTTGACATTTAGCAGACGGTTGGTGTTAAATATCTCGACAGAGGCTACCACAAGCCGTGGTGTCTAAATAAATGGACTCACCAATTCGTAATGGCCAGCCCGGCATTTTAAGATTGACTACAACATTTATACCCATCATGACTACAACGGGATGTCTGTCCTCTACGGTACGATTTTATAGGCTAACAAATATGAATTGATTGATTTATTTATAGCAATCAATTAATTGATAACTTGTTTATTAATTACACATTATTGAGTTTGTGTAGCACACAGTTGAGTAGTTTTTTTCTCTTTTTGTATTATCACAATCTGCCAGTGTCAAGGTTTCAACCCAATAAATAATTTCAAAGTCTAAAGGCTATTTATTATACCTCCTGAGCGAGTTTCATTTTTTTTCTTCATATGTGGCAATGGTGCAATTAGCACATTCTACTAGTGTCAAGTTTTATTCGTAAAGTCTAAAACGTATCCTGTCAATATCCAGTCCCTTCGAAGTAAGTCAGGAGTCGCTAAGTCAAGTGATAGTAGGTTTACTGAGAACAGAAGAGAACTCCCTGGAGGCACACGAAAAACGCAGGTCTATAATATTATTTGATTATCACGAACATTACGCACAAAAAACACTTGGAAGTTTAATAAACTATCACTATTAAATCACAAATTGTAATCAAACAAAAACTTCTCTTCTCGAGTTCCCGTCTTGATTAGTCTTGATTAGTTTTGGGCGAATTAGTTTGAAGAAGATGGAAGAAGGGGGGATAGAAACAGTGGAGTGACTTGCGACTACGCGCTCCAAGGGACCGACGGGTTTGTAATATAAACGAGGTTATCGTTTATTACCTTCAGGAGGTTTACAGTTATTAGCATTTTTATGGTTACAAGAGCTATACTATATACATATAATAAAATTGTAACAGGCCGATGTCTGCACATTATAGATATTGAAAAAAAAAACTAATATGGGGGGGTCTTTATTAGAGCAACAGAAGCCAAAACAACAGTTTTTAGAAATTTTGTCTGTCTTTCTGTATGTTTGTACACGCATCACGCAAAAACTACTGCATGGAAGTGAATGCAGTTTTCACCGATGTATTGCTAGAGGTCTAACTTAAAATATAGGCTCCATTTTACCGCAGGAAAATATCTTATTCTGATTGTTTTAAATTTAATAAACCGAAGCGAAGTGAGGGCGGGTCGCTAGTATATGTATATATTTCAATATTTACTCACAATCAAATAATTTATTTGCTGAATATGGGTGCAACAAGTTATAAAATATTCATACATCAAAAATACAGGTTCTTACCCAGTACAGCTCCAACGTGATACTTAATCTGGTGACAGTTTCCTGATTGTACCACAGTATAAATTTTATTTTTTATATAAATGCGAGTAGCAGAGTGGCATAAGATGAAGAAATCATTAGAATAATAGTAAATAATTATTTTATAGACAAGAATATAGATAAAATTAGTTATGAAATTGAGGAAAATTATGTGTGAAACGTTTTCTTGGTAAAAATTTGTAATTGTACGTGGAAAGTCACTGTTAAAATTAATACGTGCGATTAAATCACAGCAGATTGTAGCTAGTAGTTCTTCATGGTTGCCAACGTGGACAACTCTTACGTAGAATTCAATATCAACATTGATTTCTAATTTGATTTCCAAACTAACCAATTAAAATTGAAATTTCCTGCAAATCTTTAGCTGTTAAGTTTTTTCCGCAACCGCCCTCTTAGAACTGCAGCCGATCTGCTGTGACAATCGTGTGAACTTTGCAACTTATAGTTTATGATACTTAACCGCTATTATCAGTAAGTACTAAAATTGTATTATATTTCGTAATAATAATTTAGTAAAAAAAAAAAAAAAGTTTAGTAAACCAGTAATAAAAGAAATAAATACATTAATGTGATCTACCATATTTAGCCTGTTGGGCAAGCAAAATTAATTATTAATTATTCTGACTCATAAATTAATTACATAGATATATTATTTTATTAATATCTTAATTACCCAAGTCAGACGCATTTTCGTATTTTACTCAAATTCCATATCTTTTACCTCAACAGTCTAGGGAAATAATGTCTAAAGCTATACATACAGTATCGCTAAGTAGCGGGAGGAACTTGATAAGTCAAGATCAACTGTTTTTAAGGGCACACTTTAGAAGTTTAATGTTTGTTTTCACCTTGAATAACAAGATATCACCTTAATTTCCCCGAAGTTACCGAGTATTGAAAGATTTAGATTTTTTCTTGTAAATTCTAAGAGATACAACTAATTTAAAACTTCATAGAGTACAGAGTACATCGAGTAATTAACTCATTCCTGCCGTGCATGTAAATATTAATTGACATTAATTGACATAATTGACATGTCTTTTTCATAATATATTTTACATTAAAATTCGTGGAAACCAATGTATTTATATATTTTATGTATGTTTTACAACTCTTGACAATTTAAGTTATTACAACAGTTGTAATTTAGTCTTCCAGTTTCTAAGTCGTAATCCTGTTACGATCTGTCAAAGTAATTACCACAAATGTTTCACGAATGGCTAATTTAGTTCGGGTTCGCAGTCGATAACTGATTTCCAATTGTTTGACAGATGCACGACAGGGCCGTATTTATTGAAACTGTTTAAAGACCGCTCCGTATTCTATTAAATTTCACACAACCTTTGACATAGCCTTCAGTAAGCATCTGTTTATTTATTATTTTATTATTAACAGTTTTGCTTTAAGTGCTACTGGTAAAGTCTAGTATGAAACTAAAAAGAGCCATACACGAAGTTTTAAAATAAGTTGTTCCGATATGACCGCGCGATCAGTTTCCTGTTCTATCTGATCACTGTATAAGTTTCCCGTTTGATCGCACTATTCGATAGAACCGCCAAAATAAATAAAATATTTTACCGTAATCTCTCGTGATTATCTGACCCGATAAACCTTAACGATATAATCTGGGATTATTGAAAACCAAAGATTTTTTTAACAATCTTTTTATACCTATATGGCGATGGTGCAATATACACATTCTGATAGTGTCAAGATTTATTTATTTATTTCTAAATAACTTTATTGTGGTAACAAAAGACGGGTTAATGCTATAAAGAATTATCTTCCAGTTTTATTCGTAATAAGCAATTTCAAAGTCTAAAACGTATCCTGTCAATGTTCAGTCCCGTGGAAGTAAGTCAGGAGTAGCTCAGTAAAGTGATAGTAGGTTTACTGAGGAGTGAATAGGACTCCCTAGAGACAAGGAAAACGCAGTCCTATGCTTTTATTTGATTATTAAAAACATTACGCATAAAATACACTTTAAACTTTAATAAACTATCACTGTTAAGCCATAAAACGCACATTCCACTATCAAACAAAAACTGAACTCCCCTTCTCGAGTTCCCGTCAAAAAGTCCAAAGAAAATTCTCGATTTAAGTAGAACATCAATCAGTTCTCTTTGAATATTTTATTACTAATCTCTTTGGTTACTTCAATACAAACTTCACTGGGACTAGATTGGATATGGGTGTCATCATTTTTTATAGTAGACGTAGCAGATAGGTGGGCGGCCCACATGTGACAAGTGATCACCGCGGTCCATGGACACTTGCAACACCAGGGGGTTGCGAGTGCGCCGACGATCTTACAGGATCCGATTCACAGCTCTCTTGAAGAACTGCATGTCGCAGGTCAGTGGAAAAACCTCAGTTGGCAGTTCATTCCACGACAATGAAACGATTCGAATTGTGTAAATATAATTTCTTTACAAATATCGTTAAAATAAATTTTAAGATAAACGAATTCGGATATCGATGTGGAATAACTCAGTTTATAGTCAACTATGTAATAATAATAATAACAAATACAGCAATTAATTTTGTAATTTATAACCAGTCTGTATACGTATGTACTCCACCATATGACAAAACTTCCAGGGTTAATTTGTCAAAGTACACAAAATGATTGATATATAAATAAATAAATATATGTAAATACTTTATAGATAATATATATCTAATGTTCTCTACATCTCCTCCCGCCCAGAAGTTGCTTAGAAGAGATCAGAGAAGAGCCAAAACTTTTGTATCAGTAACACTGTAGTTACTTACTTACATTTCTGCGTGCAATTCTTGAAAGCCACAACAGAAGTAAAGTGAATGTAGAGCGGATCGCTAGCAGGTAAACGATGAACTCCCATGGTCTAGTGTAATAATGTTAAATCACGACAAATAACCGTTGGATTAGGAGAAGCCTACGAAGTATTTCTTGATGTTTATCAAGATAGAGGTACAGTGTCCCTTTCTGACGTACATGAATCGCCTACACTTTAGTTGGTAGCTGTTATGATAAATGTTTGAACATTGTAGAAGAATAGTGACATAGGAAATAAGCAGGTTTGGACGCAAATAGAAAAAAATAACACTATCAATAAATAACATATCGTATACTTATGTATATATTTATTTTCATATACACATAAAAGCGTACATTGTTTAAATATTGTTTTTTGTACATACGGATCTAACATACATGGGATTTGAGGTCTGTTAAAAATAATACATGATACATAAACAAACTCGTCAGATATTTAAGAATGAAATACAATAAATATTAGAAATGCTCAAATATCTACGTCCCAGAAATTCGCAAATAACAGAAATTCAAATTTTCTTGATTTTCATAAAATGAGAATTGAAGCTTCAGTAATGGCTTCAATGTTAACAGGTTTCTTATTTAGAAATATTCTTCTGTAAATAATGTAGAATCTTATTTAAGTTGAAGAAGTTAAATATTTTGATTCTAAAAATTATATTAAATCCGTTACCGTCACCGGCCTTTTATCCACTGCTGGATAAAAGGACTTCTTTATGTACTGCTGAACAGGAGCATACTCATGAACATCGTCTTGTGCATGACAGATGTATGGCCTTAAAACGCCACGGGGCGTCTGGGTTAGCCGGTCCATTCATTTAGAGGTGGTGTAGTCCTTCAGGGCTTGTGGCAGCATCCCTTGGTCGCCTTTTACGTCACCCACGAGAAGAGATGGGGTGGTGCCGACCGACATCACAGGGCCCGATATTAAATATTTACAACTAAAAGTTAAGCTCGATGTTCTAAAACAGCCACTATGTTCTAAAAAGACTTACATTACCCAAAAATCTATAATTGAACAAAAATAAACACACATTGCATATAATAGTGCATACTGGTCTAACGAAATAAGTCTCTTAAACTTGCTGTTTCATACTGTCAACTTGACGGTTAACACTTAGTTAATTTTCTCTTCCAACTACGGACTGGCTGAAGCTTCGATCACAATACGTGAGAAATCAGAAGCGAAACTTACTGTTTTTATAAAAGACGATTTAACTTTTAATAAATGTATAAATGCGTCTAAACTGCCCTGTATACGTAGAGATAATTTTATTTATTCTGAGAAACCAACTATCTAGAATGAGGCGGAATTGCTAATAATTTAACCAAAGAAGGTTTCTATTATGTCTCTAGAATAAATCGGAACAAAGCATTTAAAATTTTAAGATTCATCAGAATGTTCCTACAGTCGGGAATTACAGAATTAGCAAGAAAGTTAATAGCAGTTAACTACCCTGGTAGTTGAAACTTTTATGAATGCAAATATTGTATCCACTTTATAGAAAACTATATACAAGCTAGAGAAAGTTGAAAGAAAATTAATTTTAGGTCAATATCGAAGAAGAAACAACGTGAATTCATTATCAACGTCGATATGACGTCATTTAAGAACATTGAAATAATCTTCCAGGAATACACCCTGAATTGTATGACTTTGACGACTGAACAGCTTAGTTCGTAGTAAATTAGTTTTTTTTTTGAATGAATTAATGTAAGCGAATGAGTCTCTGAATGACACAAGACCCATTGAGTGTAGTGTTATTCATTATTTATTCGAACTTTACTACATAGTTGTTTAACAGTATGATATGTACTAGAACTTGACCGCCGTAAGCGCGGCCCTCCCGATGGCCTGTGGGATGCGGGAGGGGAACGAGTCCGAACGATGGAAGCACTATTCTACACAAGTTATTTATTAAACATGTGAAGATGTAGTGTAATCAGTATGTCTTGATATATCTGCATGGAGATGAACCACCGTTTTCTCTTTGTACCACAACTTCTACCAAGTTTTAATGCTACCTAAAACTTGTTCAACTCAAACTATGTCGTTCCGTAGCGATACTATTTGCACGGTCGGTTCCACTTCAAACTGTCCATCAATTTCATGTTGCTATTTTGGACTTTACCAAAACACAACAAAGTCTCTATTGGCTTGAGTACTTCTAAATGACGGCATATTTTCAATTGTTTACGGGTGTTTATGTACCACCAAATATTAAGGGACAAGGATTGAACGTTTCATTATTAACAAAGGGTCTATTTCTCGCCGTTCGATGTTAATTCATTGAATTTTCCTTAACGATCTGTATTCGAATTCCTTAAATTCTAAACGCTATATATAATTAAACGTATAGATGAGTTTAATGAAGTGTTTGCGTCGATGTGTGAGTGAAGAGTAAGTAGTGTGAAGAGCAATGTTAATTTAACATCGGCACACATGTAAATGTAGTGACGATCTATCGTTGCCAAATTGTTTTGAACTAAAATAAATTTTCATTTTGATCTAAGCCGGAACTGATGGAAAAATATGTTTGAAAAATCTTTAAATTGTTGGAAAATTTATGAGGATTCATGTTGGACATATACAATTCACATTTTTATTTTATTTGTGTATATTATTACTATTTGCATTATATATCTTTACTTGAATCAATTTGCACCTGCGTTCCTATTTCTGTTTGATCTGGTGGTTGATTGGTAGAAAATGCCATATGGCATTAAGTCCGCCATTTCTACAATTACTTGTGCAATTAAGTGTAATAAATAAATAAATAAAAAATGGACCAACAAACGTGAGAAAGACACTTAAAAATACAGTCAAGAAACAAATAGCTATAAATTTTAATGATAAAAGAGCGTACAAACTGAAGACTTTATAAATTTTAACGAGCTTGAATAAGAATAAAAATACGTCCGTACACTACGTACGAGTATGTATTGCGATTGCAAAGGGAATGAATTAAAAGCTTCTTTTTAGAATGTGTTAAATGTAGAGCAATTTCCTCGTTCAAATTCTTTTGTGCGATCACGTATTGTTAAGCGAATGGTACAGGTCTATATGTATTTATTAATTTGTTATTATTAGATTTGTTTTGTCAGTAGATGGAGCAAATAAATACCTATTTATGTTAAGCAGAAAAAATCAAGGGTAGTCCTTGAAGTCATCACCTATCATCAGCCCATGTCTCTCTACTGCTTGATATGGGCTTCTCCCAAGGCGGAGTGGCACATACGATCTTTTACTCATGGTGCATGGATTTCAATCATATAAAATCAATTTTCTTTTGAAGTTAAAGCAAAATAAAATAGATGTAATAACGTACGAGTTGAAAATAAATTGGCAGCTATTTGCGAATATATTCTCAGAATGAATTAACGTGCAACGGTTACGGCAGAGTACGTGACGCTTTCAATTTGTCGAGCTCACGTTTAAATATAATATTTTCTCATTACACATTAAAATTTTTGTTTATTATAATAGGAGTTACCAGCTGCTTTGTCCGCTAGAAACTCAATGTCGCCGGGTAAATTGTTAACGGTCAACTGTGTTATAAAACCAGCTATATTTGTAGCTTCAGTCTGATAATAATACTTACCATAAAATCATCCGAAACAAACACACGATTCAACAGTAAAAAATGAACCAGTATAAAGTCGTTTCAGAGATTAAAGCGGAGACGCACTGTAACAGTACTCTTTGGAATATTGTATTTTACGGGCCTTATTGTTTCTAAATTTCTATGAAACCGTAATGGCCGCCACTCGATCAGTTAAAACTGTCAGTTTTCACTAAAACCGTTTAAACTGACTGTTAAAACTGGCTGCGTGTAGTACGAAAACTGACAACTTTATTCAGATTCGTTACGAGTTCCCACGGGAATCAAACTAAAGTTCACGCGAACGAAGTCGCGGACATCACTAAATGAAAAACTAAATAAAAATAAGTGTAATATTTACACATAATTCAATAATATACATTTTAGATAGAAAATATGTTAAAAATGTATATCTTTAACAAAATACGTCACGCGATTTAAACATTTGGCAAATAAACGCAGTTTAATTTTGATAAACGACCACACATGACGCAAATTGCAATATTAGCTTGGGATACCCGTCCAAAATCGTGTAATTATTTTGGTATATTATTGCAGTATGTTTTACCACGATATTGGTCTGGTGTCAATAAATCAATAACTATGAATTTTATCGTTGAAATTATTTTAGTAATACCTTTTAATTATAATTTAAAAGTTGTCAATTGTTTTTCATAAGTTAAGAACGCATAAGTTTAGAAATTGATATTAATAGTTGACAGACTTAGTTTAAAATTATCTTAATCCTAATGAGTAGATAAAATTCAATAAAATTAATTCAATTAGTACTTTTACACTTAAATAATTAAAAACTCTGGTTAATACAAAAGGTTTATAGCATCTACAAAATTATCTGCCTAATCTATACATATAATAATATTTTTTTAAACACTATTGTTAACGTAGTAGATAAATAATTACAAAACATAAATTGAGTTTGACTGAAATTGCAGCGTGTCTCGTTTACCGGCTTACTTATGAGAAGTACGCCTTAATTTTTCTCGACAAGTGTATGAATGCTTCTAGTGCTCGAAAAGAGATTTGTGGTGTTTACGGAGAAGATGCTTTATCTAAAACTACTGCAAAAAATGGTTCAATCGATTCAGGGCTCTGGTCGTCCTATTAGGGTAAATGTTGATGTAATTACTGAAAAAATTGAAGCAGATCGACACATAAGCAGTCTTTAAATTGCGGAAGAGTTTAGCATTCACCACTCAACAGTTTTGGATCAGCTATATAAACTGAATTTTGTAAAAAGCTAGATGTTTGGGTACATCATGATTTAAATGATAGAAACTTGGCGAATAGAATTTCCATATGCGATAAACATCTAAATGCTAATGCTAAATCCATATGCTAAAACGAAATTATATCGATGCATTTCTGAAGAGATTGGTAACAGGCGATGAGAAGTGGATCACCTACGATAACAATGTTCGAAAATGATTTTGGTCTAAGCGAGGTGAGCCATCACAAATAATACTAAAGCCTCACTGCGAACAAAGTTATGTTATGTGTATGGTGGGATTCGAAAGGCATTGTGTATTACGAGCCTTTGCCTTGTCAGCGATTAGTAAAATTAAAACAAGCGCTTGAAGAAAAACACCCAGAATTTATGAATAGAAAAGGTGTAGTTTTCCATCACGACAATGCTCGAACGCATACATCTTTGACGACGAAAGAAAATTGATGGACCTTGGATAAGAAGCTTTAATGCGTTCTCCATACAGTCCAGACATAGCAATTCGGTTTATCATTTGTTTCGCTCTTTACAAAATTCCCTAAACCATTTAAATCAGTTTTTCTCTCGGAAACTCCAAAATTGTTATGGCAATGGGATAATGGCTCTGTCAGAAAAATGATGAAAAATGATAGACGAATTAAATAGACAATATTCCGTTCAGTAAATATTTATGTAATACAACAAAAGTCTCTCGATATTTTCACTATAAAAAGACCGCGAACTTATCCGACTACCTAATATATAAATTCTAAGTCTGTCTCTGAATTGTGAACTGGTGTTAAAAGGCGACTGAGGATTAACAAAGCCGCTACCACAAGCTCCGAGGAACATCTATAAAAGTGGACTCGTCAACCCACTTGACCAGCGTGCCATTTTAAGGCCTTACATTCCTCATGTACCGGACAATGTGCATGAAGTGGTTCATGTCAAGTAGTAGACGATATAAGGGCTAGTTACGGTACGATACACTAACCACTTGTCCTTTCCAATCCTCATGAAAAGAAATAACAACAAAACTGTTAATTTACTACAAGTATATAGTGTACATATACTTATTTCTTAAATAGAACCAACTGACGTACTGTTTATTTACAATTAGGTTGGTTTACTTTCACGAGTTTTATAAGATGTTTCAAAGCTAGGTATGTCTGGTGAAACATATTTTTGATAAACAAGATCGTCTTTCAAATGGATGAGCTCAGTCAGCCCTGTAGTTAGGTATGAGGAATATTACAGTTTACATGATTCTGATCCATTCTTGGTAATGTTGTCTGTCTACATTGTTAGGAACTAGAGAGTCTTTTTAATTTCGTTCTAGTGTAAGGAATTCTATGTGGATCTAAATGTGGACAGTCTATGTGTCTTGAAGATCTATGTGGTGGCGAGTCTTGGAGAAACCTGTTTCTAGCAGTAAACAAACATGGGCTGACGGTATGGTAATAAATTTGAATCAATAACTTTATTGAAATACAGAACGTTTTCTGTGCTTCTTTTTTAATAATTTTTAACATTTTGTTTTCCGGAAAAGTTAGAGACCTTCGTAACCGAAACCAAGTAGGAACTATGCCTCCTTGTAAATATAGGGTATAACCGAACTTTTCTTTAACACTGATACCATGGATTTCGTTCACGTTTCGGAGTTCACTCACTGTCATGTAAATTTTACCAATTTTTTTTAGGTACTACAGTTTATAAATTTTAATAGTTGTGTTTGTACATTGAATGCAGAGATATTTATAATATTTAGTACTGAAACCATTTTCTGTGAAACTTAAATATTATGGAATGCTATTTTTTATAAATCTAAAGAGTATGTATGTACAAACGTTATGTATGTATTCCAAAGCGGTTTATAAATCATATTCGGAAAAGGGCGACCCGACGAAAAATTCTACCATTGTATCACTCTAAAACAGGTAAGTGCGGTCGAATTGTTTTAGGTCTCCTAACGCGGGTAAATAAATAACCTTACGTTTCTAAAGGAGTAAATATTTTTCCCATTTGTTTTGGTAAGCTTAACGAACTATAAAAACGAGGCGACTCGAATGCAACAACCGTAAGGTGAAAATGTGGTTGGTAAAACTAGTTTTAGATGAAAATGGTGAAAATCTACATAAATACTCACAGCATCCGGCACCACTGAATATATAATAGTACTTAAAAGGTCACTTCCTAGTATATCTACCGTCGGTGGAAGTGTAGGAAGTGAATCTACCGAAACTAATCACCGTTCCGCGCCATCTTAAATCCTTGCTTAAAGGCAACGGAGAGTGCTCATAATATTACTCATCGTAGCGTCTAGGAACGGCAACATACCCAATACCTATGTGCCCAAATATCGAAAGAATAAATTAAATAATTTTGAATACTTGTTAAGGCAGTACATTCTTGTCACATATGCCAGTCATAGACCCTTAGAAGACCGTTTAGAAAACCTTTAGAAAGATATTTCTCTATGAGAAAAATTAAGAAAATTAGTAATCAGTTCCCGTAAAAACTGTGAAACAGTGAGAACAGAAATATGCCAAAATGGCGCAAAAGTATTTTTACATTCTTGCGTACCGAACACGAGTGTAGTGCATATATTGTATGTATGGGCGATATTATATATTCGCATAGTGAGAATGAAAGACAACTCAAAATTTAAGCAAATCGAGTTTAATACATTAAACGACTTAAAAAGGGAAGGTCTAGTCATTCAAAAACTGCCCGACTCGCTAGAAAAGGACAAACCCAATTATTCCGTCCCTTTTATTAACTTAATTAAGCGGAAACTCCCTCACACATAAACACATTTCTTTCATTTCCACTAAAACACAGATTTCGTATTGAGTCTCTTTCATCCTCAGTGTGCGATACGTATGTATGTAGCTATATGTTGTAGCGAAACATTTATCAGAGAAATGTGATAAATTTGATATCTAGAATTTGTATGATTTGATTTAAGACGGTAAGTGTTTTTATAATAGCAAATTGTATCTTTATTTGTATTATTTGTATAATTGTACAAAATACTAATATTTTTGTTTCTAATTGAACGCTTCCAATAAAAATCCGTCCTTGTTAATATAGAAGCTCAAAAGTTAAGTGAAACAGAACCCCTCCTTCGACATACATAGCCAAACTACGTCTGAATATCCAGAACTATAGGTACCTTTATATGCATAGAGGAGTAAAATACTGGTGCGAAGATATTAGAAAAGTTTCTGAGTTACAGAGGTCCGACCGAGCCTTTTATAAGAGTTGCCGCAGACAATCTTACCGGGGGGATTTTTCCAAAATTAATTTACACTCGCTTCCAAACTAGATAGTTTCAAAAGTATCAGTTGTTCGTACCTTGCAGTAACAAGTAGGTGTTTACAAAAACAACAGTTTCATTTCATATTATTCATATTGATTTCGTTAACCTCTCATTCACATTAACATAGAATACCGAAAGACCTAGATAAAATAACGCCATTAGCGAATTACTCCCAACATCTAGCCGCTTCCATCCACGTATCTCACGTCTGTCGTCTATACTTTGACTAGTTGCTTGGGGTCATAGGCACCATCCATAACAATGTCTCTCCACTGTGTTGGGTATATGCCTCGCTACTACACACGGTCTTCCGCTCTTCTCAGTCACCCACTATCTGCGAGTCCACTTCAAGTTGTCAATTTATCTGGCTTAAGAGCATTCCAAACTAAGCTCTCTGATACGTAGTTACCAGTCAAGGACTTGTCTACCTCATTCCTGGCAGAATCAGATCTTTCCAATGACAGCATGCTTGACTTCGAAAGTCTTTAATCAGTGCGTTCGGTTAATTATGATCAACAGTCTAAACTGAGGAATTTGATGGTAAGTTTGATGTAATAAATAATTATAAAAAGTAAATAAAAAGGAAGAAAAAGAAAAAGAAACATCTTTAGTTTAATGTTAGTTAGTTTTAGTTAGATGTTATGTTAAACCTTACTAATCATTAAGCGTATTTAACTAGCAAGCTAGGCTACGAGAATACATCGAGGTCACGAGTAAGAAGAAACCTCATACGAGTACATCAACTATTTTTTTACATGGGTGTAAATATACCGAACAAAAATCTCTAAGATATGTAAGAGTAATGTTGCTATTGATATTCTAGTTTCCATTTTGTGGAAACCCTAGGAAGTTCTGCAGTTATCGTTGAACATTTTAACAGAAGGTTAAGCCCTTCTGTTAAAATGTTCTCACATGTGTTTGCGTTAAAGGCTCTCCCACAAAGCTGCGATATACTGACCGGTAATATCGCAAGGCGGTTATGCGATAATTGGTCTTAGTACATTTTGTATGGTACCGCGTGAAACATGAAATCTTATACACAGCGACGATTGTCGCACTGCTTTAGGGCCTCGCTTAAGCCTTCGTAGAGACTTAAGGCTCTCCCAAACTGACGTTTGACGTTGCGATAATACCGACAGGTATTTTTTAGGGTATTAGGGTCTATTAGGGTACCCACTTATCTCATTACCGCGTTGTGATATTACCGGCCAGTATATCGCAGCTGTGAGGGAGAAGCCTTCAAAAGCCATGTCTGCCATTTCGTGTGTTTGTTCAGGCTAATTATGTGTTTTTTCCGAGTTTCACCATATTGTGTGTAAGATTAGACAATTTATTTCTTATTTATTAAATTATGACTAATAGCTTTGTTAAAATAGTTGGTTTTATTAGAGACTGGATAAAGCCGTACATCATCATTTTGTTTTATTGAATTGTCCGTTTTGATATGCATCATTTTCGCGTATGTATTTGAGCAGACAAGTCAAACTGACCATAATCCATCGATCAACCAAAATACATACATGACTAATTCCATGCTTGTATTATTACATACACGTAGACATGTTGATTTTTGGGACACTACCCATTGTTCTTTTTGACCCTGTAGAAAACTATTTATCACAAGCTTACTGTTCTTCAATCATTACTTTTTGAATTCATGAAAATTGTTTAAACTGAATCGGGACTTCAAATAACTTTATTAATGAATGCAACGTTGTGAGGTTTTAATCAACTAGGGGCATCCATCATAACGACCTTCCAAGTACAATGCATCTACTGCGCATCGCTATATACACCTTAATGTGATGGTATTAAGAGCCTGAATGCTGTAAATGCTCTGATGACCACGGAGGTATTGCGTGACGGGGCTTATGAATATTAATGTACGAGAGAATAAAGTTAGTCTGACACCAACTGTCCACGTTTCGATGTACACACCTAACAAGGCGCAGACGCAGGCAGAGTCCCGCAATAAAATTTCTAAACAAGAACTTGATCACCCAAACGGGGCTTGGATCAATAGGGCAACACTATTAAAGATAACAATTGAAAGTCAAAGGTAATGTCTTGAGACAAAAAGTCACAGGATGAGGCAACACGAACAAAAGGAACTCCACTAATACTAAAAATGCGAAAGTTTGCAGTTAGTTACACAATCGTGTCGAAACGGCTGAACCGATTTCGTTAAAACTTGATAATAAAATGGAATGTGATTCGGATTAACACATAGGTTACGTAAATCATGTAGACCACGTAAACAAAATCGCGTGTAAAAGCTAGTAATTTAATAATTGATATTTCAGAGCTGTGGTCCCAGGCAATCATGAATAGAATTGTCTTTATGCGATTTCCAATGCATTCGCTCCACCTACGTATTGAAACTGTTCGCCATTCCCCTTGCCTCCAGTTAGTTTAGCTACTAATAGTGGATGATAAAAATAAGTTTACTTTCGACTGGCTTCCATATGAATATAACCCGAAAAGATGTCCAATTAACAAGACTTTTTTTTATCATTATGATTATCATTTTTATCATCCCTCGCTTATTTCGGACTTATTTTTTATTGATAAATTTTCAACTAGCATGATATAACATAGTCGACAGCACAGAAGACTGTCGTGAAATGTACTAACGTGTTTCGGGAGTGATTGAGATGTACCAAGGTCTCAGGTCTTAGAAGGGTCTCATCCAGGTCCATTTCAGTGAGTAATATAATGGAGAAAATGTAGTGAGCCATTGTGTTATCACCATCCCATATCATCCAATCTTATCAAGCGGAGAATATAATAGAGTAACTAATATAATATCTCCCGCTCTCTATCTTATCACCCCCTTCCTCCCAAATAATAATGGGCAGTATAATGGGAAGAGGAAAAATTCTGATCTAGTTATATAGTTATCTAATCATTTCCCATCATTATACATCGTCCTTCTTTCTTCTTCTATCATTCAAAAACTTTCTTTCTATATAAAAAGAAATAAATGAATAGATAGATACCTATATCAGGTCTGTTACATGTATTTACGAGTATTTCTAATTACTAAAAATCAATATTTTTTGAGTGTCTATTATTGGTATCAAAATTACTGAAGTTCAACGAGAATAATTACTGTTCGTTAGTAGTTCATGTCACGAATCAGCCACTGTTTTGCTATCGAATACTAACTATAGCTAGACGACTTTTATTCCGCTCGCTTCGGATGGCAGAAGACGATTTTTACCCTTTGTCGTCGATAATTGAATTTGGTATGGAATAAGTTGGTTTTGCAGCAACGTCAAACGTTTCTTGTTTTATTTTTTTTTGTTAAACTATTTTAATCTTAGGACAGTTCAGTTTACGTACGGTTCGTTAAACAATTTAAAGTATTCCTAAATGTAAATTCAATTAATTTGGGTTACATGTCAACTATTTAAAACTATTTTGCTTCTAGCCCTTGCTCAAGTCACTCACAGTTGAGCTGATGTATTCCTATGATATCGTCTCTTGTCGGGGGAGCAAACTTTTATTTTATTATATCTGAATTTTTTTTCACATTTACTTAGCAAAACAACTCTTTGAATTGAGTCCTCTTAAATATTGTTTAAATCATGCGAATTATTGCCCTTATATAAGATACGTATATTGTACTGAAACCAAAAAAATATTTCTCGAAATTTCTCTAAAAAAATCTTTTCGATGCTAGAGTTTTAGTACTATTACACATGGCTTTTATTCCTTGTATCATTTCGTTTTGCCGTACACATATATTTTTTAGATTCATATAATATAATTAATTTTCAATACAGTTTGTTTAATTGTATTAGAATAAATGATATACAAATGAAATGACACGAGTATTTTGAGTACAAGATGCCAAAGTAAGAGATACAAAAGTCTCGGAACAAGAAATAGAATCGTGGTATTACGGAGATACAAACATGATTTTCGTAAACATGTTACAAATCATCTCAGTACGTACATACCTACGTACGAGTATAATCGACAAACATCAAGCTACAAAAATCCTGTTTAACCCTAATTACGTACTTTAATGTGCCTATGTGAATAACCTGCTTAACCTGAGGCCCACAATACCAAAAAGAACTGTACACAAAGTCACGTGAAAAGCCTTTGTTTCCGCAAACATTTGGAATATTCACATTGTTTTCTCTACGATCGTATATCATTCTTTGCAGACGTAGGTATTTAGCTTTTATTGTCTTTCTTCCATTTTTTTCCACCGACCGAAGCAGATATTCTCTTGAATCACGGACTTGTTCCGATAAACGAATATTTATGTAAATGGACCACTTCTCCAGGCCGCATGAAAAGGCCCGCTATTTCACACGATCTGTTAGTACTGAGATTTTCCATTGCGTAGCCACTTAGAAATTGAATTACAACAGTTTTGTTATCTAGGTATTATTGATTTCAATGTTCAAGGATATTTACGAATTAAATTAATTAAAAGTTTTGTAGAGATCTCAGATCGTTGTATCTAAGATTGTTCTCAATTTTCGTCTTTTGAGTTTAATATCACCGAATTCCATTATAATAAGAAATCAGACTAAGACGCTGGAAAGAGACTGAGTTTACATAAATATGGCAAGACTGCAAAAAAAGATTTGCAATTACTTCATTTATACTCGAATGACTGTATGATTAATTACTAATGAAGTTGCGGCTTGATGAGTGAAGTAGACCCCTTGTAAGACTCACAGAAGACCAGGAAAAGTTGAGATAAAAGGATATGTTATTACCTGGAGAAAATGACTTGATAGTTATAGAATAGAAAATAATCATAAGCACATATGTAGATACACATCAAATAAATGGAGATCATTCTGTTACCAATAGAGGAAATTAGTTGATTGTTCTGTCGATCAATCGCGTTTTACACAATCGAATGTGGTACTTGTATAGCTCAATCAGTAAATTGCACAGTTACCGCTGCGAAGGCAAAAGCCAATGTGCAAAGTCAGATAGATTATTTATTGTTCCTAATAAAAAGTATATTTACATTAGATGTTTTTTAATCCGTCTACTGAAAAGTACTTAAAATATCTACAAAATGTACTTAAATACCAATAGGTATTTACTAAAATACTCAATACATAAAAATACCTAAAAAGTCTACAAAATTCTTTATACGTAAGAACATTGGAATCTTTGTAAATTATTGTTCATGCCCACATATGTCGATATATTTTAACCGAGGCAATTCTGGAATACATTCTACACGCCACACGAGCAAGAAAATGTAAAAATTTAATTTATAAATATTTATTTATCATAGGACTTATTTATATTTACTTTTAGTATTTTTATATAATAAGAGAAAAATGTTAGAAGGCGGGATAAAAAAATAACACAATAAATCAAATCAGCTCGCATAGAAGTTATCAGTTCAATGCAAGACAAATTATACCAAGAGTATAAAGTAAATTGATCATTATGGTATGGCGGGCATCATTATGGTACCTAGACACAACATACAATATCGTAACATATATTTGTCTGTGGTTTGTTTACTCGAGCTAATTTTACTGATCCTATTTGTACTGTTATATAAGATACTATTGGTCAGTAAGATTTTAGTGTTACTAATAGGTCGGGGAGAAAGTCTTTTCATATTTTGTATGTATGAAGTTGGGATCCAATATCTTTGATTGAACTGTTTGTACCTAGCTGGTTATGATACCATTAAAAAGGTAACATTTAAAAAAAAAGAAATAATAAAATAAAAATCTGTTTCCCGTTATTTTTCAATTGTTTTTCTGTCCAAGAAAATGAGTGAATCTAATGAAGAAATTCAATACATTTTAAAGTTTTATTACAAAAAAGGGAAAAATGCGACAAAAGCCGCGAAAAAAAATTGTACCGTTTATGGACCTAATGCAGTGTCAGTAAGAGTAGCACAAAGTTGGTTTAAGCGTTTTCAGTCAGGAAATCTTAATGTTAAAGATAGAGTTCGCTCCGGTCGCCCTGTTACCGATATAGTTGATGCCATTTGTGAAAAATTGCAGCAAGATCGGCATATAAGTAGTTACGACATTGCTGATGAACTGGGCATTGACCACAAAACAGTTTTGACTCATTTGAAAAAGTCTGGATTCACAAAAAAACTCGATATTTGGGTACCACACGAGCTCACTGAAAGAAACTTAATGCACCGTGTACTCGTTTGCGATTCTCTATTAAAACGCAATGAAACCGAACCATTTTTGAAAAGATTGATCACTGGTGATGAGAAGTGGATCACTTACGACAAGAACGTGCGGAAAAGATCATGGTCTAAGTGCGGCCAAGCTCCACAGACTGTGGCGAAATCCGGATTAACGCGCGATAAGGTGATGTTGTGTGTATGGTGGGATTGGAAGAGCATCGTTCATTATGAGCTTTTACCGCCGGGCAAAATCATCGATTCGGATCTCTACTGCCAACAGCTGACGAGACTAAAGCAAGAAATTAAGAAAAAAATGCCCGGAATTGATCAACAGAAAGGGTGTAGTCTTTCATCACGATAACGCCAGATCACACACATCTTTGGCCACTCAGCAAAAATTGAGAGCACCATATATCCCTGACCTTGCATCCTCAGATTTCCACTTGTTTCGGTCTCTTCAGAATTCTTTAGGTAGTGTAAGGTTAACATCAAGAGATGAGTGTCAAAACTACTTGTTGCAATTTTTTCGCCAAAAATCCCAAAATTTCTACAGCAACGGGATCATGTCACTATCTACAAGATGGCAACAAGTTATAGAACAAAACGGCACATATATATTATAATTAAATGTAATTAAACTTTTAAAAAATTGTCTTGAATTTGTATATTAAATACGAAGAAACTTTTTCCCAAACCTAATATTCAATCAAAATCTTTTAACTTTTCATTAAAGTTTTGCTTATTTAATGAATGTTCTTAAAATTATTTTTTCCCAAGTTCCATCAAGTAACCCCCAAGTATGCCCTGTAGATTGGCCTGTTAACAGATATGATGATAAATATAGATAATCAGATAGAGAATGTCTCGATGAGTATAAAATGAAGCGCTGTTTGCAAGGGTCACAATAGAAAGCAGAGTGCTTATTACCTGGCGAAATAAAATATGGAAAACTGAAGGTATTCAATAGGGCATGGGAGACAGGTACGAATACAGTCACAATTTTTTTTTATTTTGTTTTATGGACAACAGCAGCAGACGAGTATACAGTCTACCTGATGATAAATGAATACTATCGCCCATAGATATCCGCGATACATACCAACATTAGTCCAAAATGACAAACGTTGGTACGCGCCCGGATGCACTGCCTACCTTTGGAGATATAGGAATGGATTTGGAGAAAAGGTCGGGAAAAGAGGGAGGGATAGGATGGGAATGGGCTCTGGCACATCTCACTCACAACCATAACATGTACGTGCATTAGGGAAATAAGATAAAGTGGGAAATTCAGTACATTTCAAGGTAGTCTTCTGTGAGAGAGGGGTGACGTGGCTTTATTCTTAATTTGTTAGTATAAAATAAACATTAACAATGACATTAATTATTGAATTGTACGAGTATATCACGTTACCGTCAGAGCCAGACTTATATCAAACATGAAAATATTATGCCCCCGCATAATTTTTAAGGATAGTGGCTCAATAATTCCCTATTTCATGTGACCGTGTCTGATAGGATATTTGTTAAGGCCAAACATAAACGTTTCCTAGAAATTTCTATGCTTAGGCTTAAGGCCGAATGTATTGAACTAACCTCTATCGATACTACATTAAAGCTTTGTTTCCTAAAACATGACACGGTCTAAATCTTAGACTGAAAATTCGTCCTTTTGTAGTATTGCCGCGGGCTTGTTCTTTACCTTGTTTTATATACTGTGGATGTCACTGACCACAAAGGAGAAATAACAAGTATATAGCTATATCTAAAGAGGATATCTAAAATACAATCCGTACAGTTACCTTAGTATTCACAGTGTGATCATTTAGCGTTTTTCAAAGGGTAATAACGAAAATAATATTGGAACAATATAAAATAGTTTTTCCATTTTAGAAAACATCTCTATTTTTTTTTGGAAATGTTTAATTTATTAGGCTATGGCCTTTATGTTTTATAGTTCTATGCTATATGCTCTTTGAAACAGAATCACTAATAAGTGGGTTCGGTTGGGACAAAACGCGGTTTATCGATATCGACTAGACAACATAAGACATTGTATTTTTTGTGCTATTTTTGTGCGCTTTATAAACTGCTATTTTTATCTGCCTTAATTTATTGCTTTTAATCGCTTTATTGCGTATTTGGTTGTCGATGTCGATATTCAAGTGTTGTCTTTAATGTATTAATAGAAAATAACATGTAAGTATAGGAATCATGTTTTGTTGTCGATTGAAAAAAATATTGAAGACTGTTTTTAGCCACCACGGAGGCGTTAGGATTTCTGCATCCCGCAAACAATAGACAAACCATAAAAGGTGAAAGGTCTTTGCTTGACTGGTATAGAACTTTTATTTTCCTCTTAAAATTTAGGAATATTATTTATTATCCCGATATTTATTTTCTAATACAGAACTGGAACTGATTTGCGTCTAAAACACAAGAAATATATTTCGTCTTTTAAGTACAATCGGGGAAATTTTAGTGGACCATAAATTCCTTTTTCATATTTTATAATAGATGCCATAACGCAAAGTGCGTTATCGAGGCCGATGGGCCTTAAAGGTCGTCAATAACTTTCCTGAAAATAATTTAACCCGCGATTAGTTATTAAAGTTGACGTTATTTTACTGAACCATAAATTTTGCCCGAAACCCTCCGTCCCACAGTAAATGTGCGACCACATAGTCAATTGGGCGCTTTATTCAATAACTCTGCCGCGTGGGAAAAGAGTGCGAATTTCGAATCATTCCGCATTTATATTTACCTATCTCCACTTTCTTTTACTATTTCGATTGCATGCACGTACCTGTAACAAGTATGTTTTAGGAGGGGGAGAGTGCACGCTGCAATCCAACAGCCGCTGGGCGCGCTCGACTGGCCACGTTACCCCTCTCTCACAGAAGACTACCTTGAAATGTACTGCATTTCCCACTTTATCGTATTTCCCCAATGTACGTACGTGTTTCGGTAGTGAGTGAGATGTGCCAGAGCCCATTCCCATCCCATCCTATCTCTGCCCATTTTCACAACCCTTTCTCCAAATCCATTCCTATATCTCCAAAGGTAGGCAGCGCATCCGGGGGCGTGCCAACATTTGTCATTTTGGACTAATGTTGGCATGTATCGCGGATGTCTATGGGCGACAGTATCCACTTACCATTAGGTGGACTGTATGCTCGTCTGCCGCCTTAGTACATAAAAAAAAAAAAAAAAAAAAAAAGTAAGAAATAATAAATTAGATTGTGATACGTCCCAATAAAAACTCGCCTACTTTATTTTAGAATGGTGCATGATAAAGCTTCATAACTATTATATAATATAGATACTTCATTATTTACTTTAATGAACATACTTGTTATCTTATTTTATTTTTTTCCCGTATTCAATGTCATTTTTTTCACTTTAATTACGTAGGGGCAGAGTGCACGCTGCATTCCCTCAGCCGCCGGGCGCACTCGACAGGCTACGTCACCCTTCTCTCACAGAAGACTATCTTGAAATGTACTGCATTTTTTAATTTATCGTATTTCCCCAATGTACGTACGTGTTTCGGTAGTGAGTGAGATACGCCAGAGCCCATTCCCATCGTACCACTTCCCATTTTCCTAACTGTTTCTCTTAATCCATTCCTCAATTTGCGAAGTTACGCAGCGCATCCGTTCTTTATTGTTGGTTCTGCTTTCCGAAATATTAGAAAAAATCTTTGAAAACAAGTAATTTTCTTATTGCTTTATCTAAAAATCACGTGTTTCTGTTTAAACCAACCTATTAAAGGAATCTATATTTATGCATAATTTAATTTTTAAGTCTTCAAGTTTGTTTGATTCTAGAAGAAAATTTGAGTAGGTAGTTAAGAGAAATATCCAACTAGAATCATTCCTGAAGCAATCGAAGCTTTTGGCCTGAACTTTCCTTTCATCTTAAGTAAAAAGAAAAAGTTATTTCTAGATAATTTCTCGTTTCGGAGAATATATATATTTTTACGATATAATTATTATTTTTTGTAATCAGAAACCAGAACAATGGTTACGTCAACGCATACCAACAACGCACAACAACTGCAATAAGTGGAGAAAGTTTTTGACAAAGATGTTTTTTGTCAAAAACACAATATAATTAAACAAATACATATTCATTCGTATAACAAATGTTCATTCGTGAAACAATCGTATTTCTATCATGTACATACTGAATTCTCTTCTTCATCTCCAAAGTAATACCCCGGCAAACTCAAATACTGCTTTTTTTTTTTTCGGATTGACTAAATTCTTGTGGCCCTAGTGGCCTTTCAAGAGTCACTGGACTTGTTTAGTTTAGGGCGAGCGCAGAAGGCGCTCAGCCAGGAGCAAAAAGTGTGGTTGCAACGAGCCTAAGGGCTCCCCCGCCGGTAAACCGGCGGAAGGAACGGACCTCGGCTTAGGGCGTTGCATTGCGGGGATACCGTGGGGTCGCGAGTCGGCGAGAAACCAATTACTGCTGCCAATGCGGTTCTTACACTACACTCACAGACTACACATATACACCGTCTCCGCGGCCGAGGCGAGGACGTCACCCTCGCTACACCGTGAACACACACTGGCCTTCAGCCAACACTTTTACTAGGTATCGGCACGTGAACCATAAGCAGCAGATCTGTCAGCAGCATTCTGCAACACATCGATTTTCTTTATTCACTCCAGCTAAATTTTCAATTCAGCACTTTATAATATTCTATCTAATAATATTCTCACACGAGTTGACAGAAACAATGGCGTCCTCTGTCAACAATACTTGTATCGTATTCTCAATACTTCTCATATTTATTACCACAGTGTCTTTTTGAATAAATTGGAAAATGTTTTCAGTACATCTGTTTGTTCAGTCGAGTTCTATATTGAACCTCTCGAGTGAAGGTACGAGTATGTTAAATTGACTTCGGTTGTGGAACTTGAAAGAATAATAGAGGAGTCGGGATATATATATTGTTCAATAGATTGGGTTCAATAGATTCAATCTTATTTATTATTTTGTATTATATGCAGTACTCATATGTATTACGGAATATTGAAATATTGTTTGTTTGGGTTGAATACGTGACATTATTTGAGAGCTTGTAAAATCATAAAAGAATACATATTTTTATTGTTTTAACCTAAGCGTTTGAGAATAGGCTCATTAGAGCTCTTAAGGGTCAGAACCCTTAAGAGCTCTAATGAGCCTTAGGAAGTTTAATCTTAAGGCGCTCAAGGAGTCTTTTTTTTTAATTTTTATGTACGAAGGCTGCAGACGAGCATACAGTCCACCTGATGGTAAGTGGATACTGTCGCCCATAGACATCCGCGATACATGCCAACATTAGTCCAAAATGAGAAACGTTGGCATGCCCCCGGATGCGCTGCCTACCTTTGGAGATATAGGAATGGATTTGGAAAATGAGTTGAGAAAATGGGGAGGGATAGGATGGGATTGGAATGGGCTCTGGCACATCTCACTTACTATCGAAACACGTACGTACATTGGGGAAATATGATAAAATGGGAAATGCAGTACATTTCAAGGTAGTCTTCTGTGAGAGAGGGGTAACGTAGTCAGTAGAGCTCGCCCAGCGGCTGTTGGATTGCAGCGTGCACTCTCCCCCTACCAAAGATGGCTCTGTGTAGATTGGCTCATATATAGTTACTACTGAAATTAGTGACACGGAGAGATTTACGTCGCGAGAGACTAGTTGGCGCCTATCCGTTTAGACTTGAGCTTTTAACCTTAAAGGTTTAAGACCTATCAAACATTAAAATCTTGAAATATAACGTTCGTGTCTTAGATGTTCGTTAGCGCTCACTCAGCGTTCATTTTTAAAACAATAGTGTTTATAGAATAAGGTCCCCACCGCTCAGATAATGCTAAACTCCTTATCGCCCTTAACCCACACTCATGCAAATGCTTTTATTAGAGTGAATAATTTTATTAAAGATAATTATTATTATGTATTTTTAGCCCAATACTTTTGTGTACATACACAAGAAATCGGTTCTACTCATGTACACTCAACAAATGTGTGATTTTATGAAATTGTTAATCAACTCTTATTGGAACCTAAATTGATTTTATAATTCGAAATAAATATCAAGAAGAAATATATTTTAAAGCTGATTTGACATAATTTACATGCCTTTGATATTCAGTAGTACAAAAAATTAGTAATGGCCTTTAGAAATGAAACACACAATTTTATCGTGGATTCTGAAATCTAATTTGCGACTGTGTACTCGTGTAATAGTATAAGCAAGCCATACTAATTAGTTTTAATGAGATCATATTTCGTGGTATTGCCATAATTTATAGCCAAACTAGGTCTGGTGTTCATTCACCCCAGGGTAACAGCACATCCCTTCCATGACAGGGTGCTATTTGCGTGACCTACTCATTAATGTAGGATGCTACCGTACCCTAAAGATTGACCTTCGCAAAGTTTGCTCGCCCTGGTAACAAAGCGGTAGTTTTCATAATTTACTGTCTTACTGCGTATTGTTGACGTCATTATGTGGAGTAGTGCAGTGTTTTCTGACAGTTGCCCTATTTCTCTGGTTATTTTTTTAGTATCTTGTAATTACTAATTTTGCACCCGACTACGGCGAAGATTGTAGTAATAAAAAGGTTCTTCCTTATATTCGTCTTTTGTACGACAAATAACTAAATTCTATTTTATAAATATGTAGGGAGAGTTGGATATTATTGAGCCCTTAAGGAAATATGCCTATAATTTAATACATGTTTAAGATAAAAAAAATAAAATCAGTATTGTTAATAAAAGAATTTATTTGACCACAAGCTATAATTGTCGAGATTATGGAAATGTAAAAATAAAAAATATTAGGAACAAAAATGCAAAACTTGGCAAAACGCGAAATTATCAGACCTGTATGATAATACCGAGCCTGACATGTGTGGAGACACCCCAAAGGTCGACAATAATGGTGTTGCTTCTAATTTGATTTTAAATTATTTGTATGGAAAATGGTTCATACAAATAATTTTAAATTAAATTGGAAATTAAATTTTAAGATAAAAATAAGTTTATGATAAAAATAACACAAGTCCTGAGATACAACCTTTGCAACCGCAAAGCCTTAGGCCAGTTTGTTGTTGGGTAATTGCATAAAATGCTTTAGTCAATACAGCAACATGCTCACATATGTATATCATTCTATTGTTCTCTTCTTGCTCCAGCAAAAAATAATAGCGCGCGTAATTGTCAAACTCCCTTACTTTGTTTAGGAATCGACAAAAAAATCTTCAAATTTGAATGTGAATATTAAGAAAGTACTTGCTGCATATTAAGATAGTATTCGCACACTATTTTTTAATATTTTTAGCAATGACATACAGTCAAACAATAAAGATTTGCATAAATAAATTATAATTTGCCTCGTAATGGAAATACATTAAAAATTATAACGAAAGCGCGGCTAACATTTTGACTGATTTCACATGGTTGTTCGCGACGCACGGGTCGCCGGTGCACGAACATTATTGCCTATTAGACTATGATATTACACACTTAGATGTCCTGTGACGTTATTGGTTTTTTGGATATGGGTGCGCACGGTATTATCAACCGCGCGGAATTATCCAACTCTCCCGTATATTAAATTAAATTACATATATAGGTATATGTATATTTTCTTGACTTTGTAATTTACTTTTTAATTTTGGTATATGAATAGTTGCTTGAAATAAAGATTACATTATTATTATAGGCGTTTTCAGTAAAGAAATAAAAAAAAATACCTAATTTAATGGCGATTCCCGGGAGATTATTATTGGCTAGGTAAACATTTTTTAAATTAATGTTCCATCTTTACTCTCGAAAAGATGAAAAGTATATTGCGTAAAGGAACTATTTTTTTTTAATAGAAAATTTGTGCGCATTGTTTCAACTTCGCACTTTAATGATACAAAGATTTTTTACATTACAAGCTTCAATATTTCTAGAGCATTTGTTAGTCAAAAACATAAGGACAAGCTAAACCCAGCTACACCTAAACTCATGCAAATCTTAATAATCTGACAATAAGGAGTAAAATAGTGTGGTTTTGGGTACGTTACTGTGAATATAGTACTGAATATACAAGAAATACGGATTGATTGACATGCCCCTCTGGTATTTGTTCACTTCCCTATACATTTTCAAAGTCAGGCAACATGACACGATCTTTTGTATAAAAAGATCACAGCTGTCAAAAATATTAAATTATATAAGATATAGGTATTTATATACATAACTTTCCTTCAGTCGCAAGTTCGTCGAGGAAATCGAGGAGATGACTCCAAATAACGAGTTTTAATGTAGTAGGCGTTTGACTTAATGGTATATTTAAAACATTTTTTATGGAAAGAAGATGTTGACAGACGACAGTCTATGTGGGGGAAGTGAATGGTAAGACCATGGACATCTGCGACATTCTGATCCGATCAGTTCTCGGATGCGCCGCCTACCTGTGGGGAACTAGGAGTGGATTTGGAAGGTTGGGAAAGATGGGGACTAGGAAGTACGAGTATAACAGAACGAGGAGTTTCGTAGGACACCTCCCATTCCTTCGTAGGGCGGGTGGATGAGTTCAGGAGTTTAAAGAGTATAATGGAAGTAAAAGAGTATTTTATTATTATAATCTGTATTGAATAGGACAGGATATCTCATTTCTCATATCATATCTCATTCACGCCCGAAATACGTACATAGTAGGCACACTTTACTGCCGTAGTCTTGTGTGAGAAAGGAGTGACTCCGCCAATCGGTACGCCCAGCGGCTGTGGGATTGTAACAGCCCCTCGAAAGTACAAATATATACTATAGCTGATTTCTGCGTAGTAAGCATCTTAAAATCACAACACGTTTTATTAATTAAATCCGAGCGATAGTGACTACATAACACAGCTCCTGGTAATAAGATTGGTGTTGTAATGTAAAAGCATTTTACTTAGCGGTATTCTGGTAGCATTATAGTATGTATCCGCATCTAACGCGAGGCGTGCAAATTTCCTGTCTGGCGTAATGGCTCGCACCTTAATTCATGGCCTCGACTGCGACAAAACCGCCAAGCGCGTGACATAATGAATATTGCGTCTGGTATGAAAGGCCTGCTTTTAAAGCCATTTTGTCATGACACCTGGCTGGCGTCAGGATCAGCGAAAACTCGTGACAAAGTGACGATGGAATAACGTTAACAAATTATAGCCCTTTTGCGTAATTGAAAATATTTTGCAGCACGTATAATGTAAGCCGTTTAGGTGTGACTGAACTCGTGTATACAAATTTGTTATATGAAATTCTAATGGTGCTAAACTGTTGAGGTACTTTGTCCCTTTAGTGGAGCTCATATATTTTGAAGATGTATGCCTTTATGATATAAAGGATATGAACAGTAAAGTAATATATATATTCAAAGAATCAGACTAGAATAAATGGTAATGGGGATGTTAATAGGATTGTTTGGTTATTGTTAGAAACCGTCAAGTGTGCACTGAACATGTATTAAATTTTGGTTTTAGAATATGAGTCTGAATTAACAAAATCATCTTCGTAATCCGAAAGTTAAAAAGTCATTAAAACATATACTTATGATAATATTATATTTTAGCCCACGGCTAAAATTATCTAAAAGGAAAATAATAAACTAGCTAAAATGAAGATTTATTGGGATTTTTTTCACTCTGTCAGTAATACCCTTGAAATATCCATTGAGGTATTATGTATCAGTACTTCAATGGCAATCACTCTCTGTCAGAATGACGTTTGTCCAGAAAAATGTTGTAGGTCTTTTAAGCGCTCTTTAGCACCATTACATTATTTACATTATTTTTCGTGCAGTACAGTGCAGTGTACTGTGCAGTATAGTTATTCTATACTTATAATAAATATTATGATAACAATGCTACAAATAATAAACTAATACAAAACTAAAAAAAATATTTTATCATTTGTTATTAGGCACAAACCTACCTATATTAAACAACAGAATTGTTGCATTGGAATACACAAATTATTTAATCAAAGATAACGCTTTAAACGTTAAAATTGATACAGAACCTGGAAAATGAACATTTTTCTCGTCACCTAATCTGGTAGCGAACTCGGAATAACTCGATTGAAATATTCAAAATCCGTTAATCCAAATCGCTATGAAATTCGCAAAGGACCCTGTCTGCCGAATCTCCTTTAGCTGAGAGAAGATTAATTAAGATTTGCCAGAGACGAACTCTGTTTTATACTTTGTTGATGAATAAGTAATATTTTAGTTGTACAGTTTAATTGTTGAGTCACTATGCTTAATTCTTAATTTACCAATATTAAACAGAGATCGATAACATAATACAACACAATAAAATACCATAATATATAATTCAATAATATCACGTCACAGTCGCACGCATCAAATATAAAACTATACATACACGGATTATACTCGGAAAAATCAAGAATAAAGGATAGTGGCTCAACAATGAATACTAACTGACTATATTGGCTTATAATATCCCAATGAAATGCAGGTTCCCCTTTGTAAATGCTAGGTAATTACGAGTCATGATGTCGCCACGCGACCCCGATTAGTGGATGATTACACACGCCTTCCAATGTTTTTTTCCCTTTCTCGGGTAATATGGTTTTCCTCGTAATATTTTCTTGACGAAATAAAAATACTTTGATATTTTTTATTCAATGTTGCAACGGTAACTCAGGTGGTGAGAATTCTTCAAAAAATAATATCAGGCAGTCCTCACTTCAACAATTTACTTAAACGTAAAAGTGCCCAAATAAAAAAAAATACACTGAAACCATAAATAGTCAATAAGTGGTACTGTCGCCCATGGACATCCGCGATACATGCCAACATCAGTCCAAAATGACAAACGCTGGCACGCCCCCGGAATCGCTGCCTACCTTTGGAGATATAGGAATGGATTTGGAGAAAGGGTTGGGAAAAGGGGGAGGTATAGGATGGGAATGGGCTCTGGCACATCTCACTCACTACCGAAACACGTACTTACATTAGGAAAATAAGATAATATTCGTCCATAAAAAAAAGTTATCGCTGCTCGCTTCATTTCGAAATAAATAATTTTGCTACATAAACCGGAAGCAATCGTTTCAGAACGGAAGTATGAGCAACAATAGTTTGAAGATTTAAAAGAAAGTAGTATTTGTTGAGTTAGTTAGTTGAGTATTTATTTGATTATTGTAAAAAATGTATATTAGGTCTTTTGTGGTTCAATAGTGGTAGTTCAAATGTTGTTCGTGAGTGGTGTTTGTGATAATCATATGAAAACGTGGGACTGCGTTTTTCGTGTGCTTTCAAGGAGTCCTCTTCTGTCTTCAGTAAACCTACTACCGCTTTACCGCCTGACTTACTTCGACGGGACTGGACATGGCCAGGATACGGTTTAGACTTTGATATTAAGAAGAAAACTTGACACTGGCAGAATGTGTTAATTGCACCGTTGCCATATATGAAAAAAAGTACTGATAGGTTTACAAATTATAATTTTATCAGTCCTAACAAATTAACTATTTGGACCTCTGAAACTGAAAGTAGGTATAAACCTAGGTATTTTGAGGACCAGCGAATGAATCCATGGACTTATTCTAGTACCTATTTGTACAGCTTGATATTAACAACTGAATGTAACAGTAACGGAGCAAAAGGTCAGTGGAATCCTTTGTGTAGTTTAATTAAACAGCAAAATTCAACTACAATTACAGATGTAAGATAACGTCTCAGTTCTAAGGGTTTTGGGAGATGTATTGTTCTTATTGTCTTTATATAATTAGATCCAGATGTTTCTTTAATCTGTTTTCAGGCAATGTTTCTTGCTTTTCCTTTATCCCGTATCAGTCTTTAATATTCCAGTGCCAGACACGGAGTTCTCTTTAGTTGAGTAGATGTCTATTTTTCCATCCACTGCTGGATGGACCTCCTCGTGAACATTATTTTGTCTTAAAAATGTCATACTGCTGGCCAAGCGGATTGGCGAGTTCACTCTTTTAGAGGTGATATAGTTCCTCAGGGCTAATGATATTTTTATAATTATTTAAAAAAAGAGATTGTTTACGACAAACGAAATTTTTATATTTGTGAATTGTGTAGATTTTTTAAATAATTTACAATATATTGGGTAGCTACCGTTTCTTATTTAATCATAAACGATTTCTTATACTATTGAGTATAAGCAACTATTAATCTACGATACAGCGAAGGCAGAGTAACCTACAATGAATTTTTACGTCTCATTCGTTTGGCCAGACTTGCTGTCGGCATTTTGACCTGGATACAAATATTTTTGGCTAGCTTACAGAAAACCGAATTGCCCTAATATCGCTACCTATTTATAGTAGTATATTATGGCACGTCTTAAATAAGAAAAAGACAATCGGCTATATTCGTTTTGTACGGGAGTTTTGTAGTTCGTTTGTTTCGTTCGTTTTTAGCCTTTTCTTGCATTCACAGTTGCGTGAGGTCTCGTTATTTGCTTTCCACGTTGTGTCGTCAGATGTGCTATATACAGGTTGTGGCCGGACTATTCTCGAAACCTGAATGAATTCCATTTATGATTCTGAGTTTATTGATGTGAAAATTTTACAAATCTTATTTTGCACATTACATTTTTTTTGTATTCTTCCCAATTTTTCATACAAAATTGCCACATGTATATAAATTCCAGAAACTGAGTAATATACTATATTATATCAATGAACTCAGAACTGTAACTATGTAGTCATTTTGATATATTGGGATATATTAACATTTTGCGAACTAACGTGTTAACTTAGTCATTTTGCGATGCATTCCACAGTGTACCTGCTTCGAACCTGGTCATTTAAGAAGAAAACGTCTATATATCCTACGCGTCGCTAACATTTTGTTAACGTAACGCCATAGTACGTGGCATCGCAGTGCCACGTACTTATACGTTAATAACTTGTAACGAAATGCACCGGTGCATTACGCTGAAGGCTAGTCCGAGATGGAACCTCTTCTGGTAAGCAATGAGTACGCGTATTAACGGATGCTATCGTACGGATGCGGGACGAATAGGGACTCTCCATTCAAAAACGATGTTTTTTTACAGAATACATGGCAGATGAGAGGGCGGGCTCCATGATGGTAAGTGGTCACCGCCGCCCATGGACACCTGCAACACCAGAGGGCTTGTAGGTGCGCTGCCGACCTCGCAGAATCCTGTTCACAGCTCTCTTGAAGAGCCCCATGTCGTAGCGTAGCGACGGAAATACCTCAGCTGGCAGTTCATTCCATAACTTTCGGGTTCTCGGTATAAAGTGTCTGCACGATTCTATGTCAAGGAAGTGCTGATGAACAGTACGACGATGACGAGTAGTGCGATGGTAAAAATCCGAAGTCGCCATAAAATTGAACAGCTCTTCAGAACATTCCCCATTATAAGGCAGTTGAAAACGCTGAGAGACGCATCATCTCTACGGATGCTGAGCGATTCTAAACCACCTGTGTAATTCGGGTAGCGCGTTGTTGGACGGAGTCAAAAGGGTCCAACTGATACTTCGGTGTACCGACCTAGAGGTGTGTACAATACTCCATGTGGGGTCTAACATGAGCTTTATAAAGCGATAAGTGTTGCCTCGGAGAGAAGTACTGGTTCGCTCTATTCAATACACCGAGCTTTTTATTAAAAAGTTGGTAATGACAGCTTGCCCCGCAAAAGTTTAATTGAAAACATTATATCATAAAAGTTACGCCGTAGTTCTAAATGTATTACATCCAATTATTCTTATATCCAACTTAGTGGTTTGAGCCGGGGTTCGAACTGACGACTTTACAAATGTAACTGTAGAGTTGTGTAGAGTTACAATCATCGCTCTTTATTTATTGTCATGTCATAAAACTGTCTATGTAAGTTATATAAATTTGTCTTTATTATAAATATATGTATGTACCGATAGAGATATTATGTGTGTAGAGGTGATAAATCGAGTTGTTTATTTTGTGGTCCACAGATGCTTTCAGCATTTAGCTTCGTAGATTTGTTAGCACAGACTCGCTCTGGGAATTTACCTTCGTATTTTCTTACTTAGAATCAGTTCGAAATTAACCAACCGGCTTACAAGGTGCTAGCTTTTACTGGCTTAAGATTTTTGTTCTACCACAGTGTGCAGGCTATGTGCTCCATTTATCGTAGCATTCTCAGTTTCTTTATTTCATTTCGCATTACACATTGCTGAATCTATTTTTTTTATTAGATACTGGCTCTGGCTTCGCTTAGGTGATTGATTCCTCGGTAACTTTCTGCATTAGTAACTTTCTATAAGTAAAAGAATTTTTTAAAGTCGGTCGAGTAGTTTTTGAGTTTACTATTTGCACAGGTCTTTAATTTAAGTCCGTGTTACTTCATATTCAGTTACCTCAGGCCCCAGTAGCCATATCTTTACATTACCCATAACTCTTTTGTTTTCTCTATTTATTTATTTTAAATACTTCATTCCACAATATCCTACAAAAATGAGCTTAATGTTTCAATTAAGGCATTCTTTAGCAGCCAACCTTTGGAGGTTCAATCTGGAGGTACCTGAATATCTTTGTCTTTAGTCTGTGTGTATGTCTGACTACTCGCGAAATTTACTGAGATCATTTTGTTGTAGTTTTTGCTGCTGTGTAGCGTGCTAATGTAGGATTACTTACATGTAATCTGTATTCTCGTACAATGTGTTAACCCTACTGTCCCAGGTAACTTTATTCCTTTAAATCCGATAAGCCACTTAAATTAAATAACGCACATTGGAGTCTAAAGATAAGGTTAATTCTCTGTCATAAATATAATACGTGTATTACTTAGATATCGTCTTTAACATGGATGTGTAAAGGAAATCCGTGGAGATAAGTTACTTACGAGGTCGCCCACACTTATAGATTTACGTAACACAACATATGCTAAGGCACATGTTGTGACTTAGCTAAGGCAAAGCTAAGGCAATTATTCAACGACATTTACAAGGCTAAAATTATAATGAATGACCAATACGACAGATCGCCTTAAATTATTCAACATGAAATATACTATTTGTAAATATACAATTGTAAAATATAAAATTGGATATATGTTTTTTATATAATTCCACTATTTATTACTGTCACTGATTTTTTAAAATTGAACGGTAATTATTGTTTTATATTTTCAAACAAAATAGTGAGAAAAATTAATAGGTTTTCCTATCATGGAACGCGATGAAAAGGATAATAAAAAGTCAGTGCAATCATGTTTTTTAATCAATTCAATAAAGTTTTTAGATAAGTAATGATTTAAATAAATATTTCAGATAGGTACTATTAATCAAGATACTAGAATCAATATTTAAGCCATGAAAACTTTTTCCATATTTTGTGGTATTAATATTTACCTAAGTCAGTGAAAACCCCTTTCGACATTCCCTTTATAATCAAGTCGAAAAAAAGCCTTATTGACGGCAATTTTGAGGAATGTTTCAGCGTAAATATAACCCTTTTAAAACAAGAACAGAAAAAATTATTAGAATTAGAAAAACTTGAAGTATTCCCTGTAGCATAATAATTAAATTCAAATAATTAAATAAAGATCCTTTGCAAAGTAATGTCAGTAACGCAATGAGACTGTGCAAGGACTTAGACGCTATAAGGTGAGTCCGTTTAGTCACTTAAAATAGTATTACCTTTAATATCGAATAGAATTATCAATATTGTGCAGCCGGCTTTATAACAAAAGTTACTTGAACTGTGTTATCGCTGTAGAGTTCGCTTCGAAATGTATTTCGGGCGTTCTAATATGGGATATTCATAGTGAAAATGTTAGAAATATTTCTATTTTATTGTATTTTAACATAGGTCATTCTGGTTTTGTACATTATTGTAATAAACATTTCAATTACCATACCATATCATCTATATCTCTCCACTGCTGGATATAGGCCTCTCCCAAGGCTCGCCACCACACATGATCTTCGGCTCTTCTCATCCAGCCCGGTATGTGACCTCCATTCAAGGACTCGTCTACCCCATCGGTTATCGGTCCTGCAGCAATTATGACCTGCCCACTGCCACTTCCACCTACGAGCTATGTCGGTGATTTCAGTTATTTGGCGAAAATCTTCGTTTCGAATTGTATCCCGCAAAGAAACTTCGTGCATAGCTCTCTCCTTAGTTTGCTGAGTGACCTTGAACTTATGGATCAGGCCTACCGTTAGAGGCCACGTTTCGGCACCATACATTATAACTGGCAGGACGCTCTGATTGAAGACTCTCGTCTTTAAGCATTGTGATATAGGCAACGGAAGAACCGACGCATTTTTCCAAATGCTGCCCAGGCAAGTTGAATGCGTATATTGACCTCCTTGTTGAAGTTGAACTTGCCTAATTAGATTGTTTGACATACTGGTCAACAACTTGGAGTGCCACGCCTTCGACGTCTATCAGTCCCGGAAGAACATGTTCATTGAACATGATTTTTGTTTTGTCTAAGTTCGTTCGACTTATCGACGAGATCGACGCGTCCTGATGTTGCGTTAACATCGTTTAACATTCAGCTTAAATCTTCCAGCGATTCTGCCGTGATGACTATGTAACGGCGAAATGAAGATGCGAGATGTACTCACCATTTACATTGATTCCAGTACATTCCATATTGATTAAAAGGGCTCTTTTTGATGAATTCATCATTTCATCTCGAGGAAGGTCTCTCTCGAGGTGACCAGAGATTGTCCTCGGTGGTTCCTTTCCTCAAACCCGTGGCCCCACTTTCGATTCTTCGTGTTCATGTACTTCCACTTTAACGTTAAAATCCCCGATAAAAACCCTGAATTGAGTCTCGATAGTCTGATTCAGGGTTCTATTTATGTCATCATAAAAGGCTTCGACTTCATCTTCCATGTGCGTAGACGAGGTTATATATACTTGTACAATCTTTAAGAGGAATTTCTTATTTAACCAAATGCCACCCACACCAACACACCGGGTACTTCCACAACGTTGTTAACGAGGACCTTGTTAACGAGAAAACCGACCCCGCCTTGGGATGGTTGGTCACCTTGCCGGAAATAGAATAGTTTTCCAGATTCAAGGGTCATGGTGTCCTCTCCCTCTCTTCGGACTTTGGAGAACCCAAGAATATCCCGCCTTATTCTACTTATTCGACGTTTAAATTACATTCTTGTAATTATTTACTGAATTTGTTATTTTGATAGCCGCTTTTTTTCTTTTTGATTTATGTTAATGAATAAATCATTAAAGTAAGATTTTTTTGTAAAAGTATTTAGAAATATTTTCTATTATCTTGATTGAATGGGATCTTGTCGGCAGCGCATCTGTATCCTTTTGGAAACGCAGATCTGACCATTTGCCCTGCTTCGGGTTATCCACTCCCCTGTCACATCTATTGTAATTTTGCATTTGAAGAAAAATCTTCAAAATTCAAGAATAATAAAAATACTCGTATTCAGTTTATCATGTGTCACAATTAAAATATTGCTTTTAATTAATTACGGCAGTGAATAAAGACTGAAGGAAGAGGGGATAGAATGTAGCAACCTTCGATGTGCTCTAAAATATATAGAACATTGTACAGACTGGCAATGAAAGCACGGCAAATTAAAAAATAACAGGTTATTACTAAAAAAAAATACTACTTGAATTCGATTGCATAATTAGCCTAGCATTAAATTCAAGTATCTAAATTACTTTACCAATCTTTTTTAATTATAACCTATTATTTCATTGAATCAGTGAGATATAGTCATGTTTTAACTGAACACCAAGGACGCCACTAAAAATTAAAAGGTAAAAACACTTTCTCCCTAGAGAAGTTTAGTACCATCTAAATTTATATAACTATTTTACGATTCCAACCGCGTTTGTTAATCAAGTGGGTATTTTAGAGAGCGCCCTGTGCATATTAATGAAATCATTTCCATAATCTTCGTTTGTTGAACCAGATTGGCCGGCTTGTGCCAGATCCCATTTCAAAACATATTGATAAAACGTGTATAATTGTGGTGTTTATGTACAAGCAAATTTTGTTGGCTATGGTGTGTTAATTTTAAATTTATAGGAATAGACAATATTTATGGCTGTGATGCAGCCTTCTTGAGTTTCTCTGCTTGCCCAAAGGTTGACTGGTAGAGAATGCCATACATTAAGTCCGCCTTTTGTACAATATTTCTGTGTAATAAATGTATAAAATAAACAAATACACATTAACTTTATATAAATGTGTAATACAATGAGAGAAATTTTGTTCGCCTCTGCTCTCCTACATAAAAATGGTAATATTTTTCCCCATGTACCCATGTTTATGCGAAATATTGAAGACCTTCAATTAAATACCTAGCTTCAGTTTTAATTTTTTGGGGAATTTTAATTCCCATCATAACATATATTATCTATTATATCATAACATAATATATGTATTTATTATCAATGAACATATATTTCTCAATTTATTTATAAAGAGACATTATTTCTTTATTGCACCATCTACGTCTATTCGTTTAAAGACTTCTCTTTATCATTCAAAGATGGCTGGACTGGAAGACATAGCCTAAGCGACATGGCCGCCGATTGTACTTCTATTTATGTATGTACTTGTATTTTTGTGTTTCTCTTCTATGGTTTTGGTGTACAATAAAGTGTAACTATCAATCTATATTCGCGTTCACACAATTAAAACGAAACATCCTTAAAACAATTCATGGCTTAGAATAAATAATATTAAATCCGTATTCTGTCATCGGATGCATATGTGTATATATATATATATATATAATAGTCAATATATCGCAGCGTCTCGGGAAACTGAGCTACAGATCCGAAGTTGGGGTCTGAGCCGAGTCGCTGGCAGGCTGCCAGTAATTAAATAAGTATCCATTCAAGGGATTGGGGTCGTAGTACAGACTAATGTGATATGATGATGACATGATATGTTTACTTGTATCTACTATTTTGATGAAATGGGACAGTGTGAATAGAAATGGTCTGTGAAACGAGATACTGATACCACGTGTTCTAGGTTTTCTGATGAAATGGACACGATATATTTTGTCATGTTGTATTTTTCTTTTGTTCGTTTAAGTTAAGAGTTAGATAAATTTTAAATAAAAGGATTTTTTGTACAATTCAATTTTGTTTCATTAAAAATTTAAATAGCAAGAACATGCATTAACTCATAGTTATACGTAAACTCAAGAGTTAATGTACACCGCTTCGTAAAAACGGTTTTTGTTGCAACTATGCAACTAGGATAGGTATATAAACTCTATACAATATACAAATGAACAAATGACTCTTTTGCAGTTCATTATGAAATTACTCAATAGGTGGCTAGCTGTCGCCAACCGCAAATACAGCGTTGTAGACAATGACTGCTATGTATTCTATTATACAAGCAATACGGTACTAAAATTGCTCATTGCGTCACGGTCAATTGTCCACAACCTCTTTAGTCGATCGCGCGCAAACGAGAGAAGTGTTTTGTTTTGTAATACATCAAAGTGACATCAAACTCTGCAGTCGACAAAATACTACATGTTTAATTTAATATGAGATATATAACGTTATTATTATTTACTTGTGCACCGTGATTTGATTTAAGTGATTTGACGTTTATTTTATGTTATTAATTCATTTATTTTGTATTTTCCTACAGAACCTAAATATGTTATATTGTCGTAAATTAAAGTCATTCGTCAGCCATCTTAGTATGGCCTTGGTTGTAGAATAGTTATAGCAATTAATATGAACTTTAAAGTCGTGGTATTAAGTTGTTTACGAAGGCAAGAAAAGTTTGAAATCTTACAAAGCCTTGTTTGCCCATTCGTATCTAGCCCCTTTTCCCGTCCACTGCTGTATATGGAAAAAACCATGTGCATGAGGAAATTATAACCTTAAAGCGCCATGGTGATTAAGTGAGTTGCCGAGTCTACTCTTTTAGAGGTGGTGTAGTTTCTCCGACTTGTAGTAGTGGCTTTGTTATTCCTTAGTAGTTGTAGTTTGTAGTCCTATTACAACACCCACGGGAAAAAATAGGGTGATGCTATTATTCTAAAAACGCATGACAACAAACAGCAAAATATATGTAATGTGCGCAGTTGTGGTAATTCATTTACCTTTTGTGGAGTGATTTTAACACACTAAAATAAAGATAACAGTTACTTCGAGCGAATAATTCAGGATATAATCATAACTCAGGATACTTTACGATAAATTTCCCTAACAGAATGTAACATTTTAAACAGGCATAAATCTAGATACGGTCACATTGCTCGCTCCGGTAACGGTTGTGACGTCAACCATTGCTCTAGCGCAGCAATGAATGTCACACATAAATAACGCGAGCGAGATACGTCACTGCTGGCCACTACGTTACAGCCACTATACGGCTTTACGAATTTTAAACGATCACGACTTGAAAATTATAGGATATTGGGAAGAGCCAAAGTGCCGTGAGTGCTAAAAATTCTCTTTACACTTTGTTTTAGAAATAAATTGAATGTACATTTTAGTTAATGCATGCTTGAGGTTTTTCAGAATATATAAAAATATAGCTACTCTAAAATTTTGAATTCGGGAGTATTTATGTAAACAAAGAAACGTCGTTGTCAAATTGACATTTCAGATATAATGAACATTTTTCATATGAGCACATTTTATAAATAATAATAATAATAAATCATTTCTAATAACCATTTAACACATTAAATGAAGCCCTGGCACCCACACTAGGATACGAATTTCTTATAATATAATTTCTATGAATATAATAATTTCTAATCCAGGGGAATATTATATATTTCCCATACGTCAATAAGTTTAATTAAAAGTATACATAGACATAAATGACTAGATGAAATGAAAATGTTAACAGGGGAACAATGACTGCCATATTGTCAATATAAATGGAAGCATATTAGTTATTTTTGGTACCAAAACAGAGTCATTTAGAATTTATTACACGACAACATAAGCCCGTAGATCTGACATTTCAAGATGGCCGCCATTATGATTTGTTTGTTTCATTTTATGTTATTATTTATTTCATCTTATTTTTTGTATTAACAAATATTTTTAGTAAAAGTATTAACAACAAAATATACAGTATTAACAAATTAAACGTTAGATAGCTTTCTTTACGAAACCCCAGATAAATATAAGAAGGTGCTGAAGGATAATGTATTATATATTACAGAGGCATAACACCAAATTATTCAATGCACGTCCTATATATTAAATTTTTATAAGGTTTTTATAGCCAAGATAATCCGTAAAGGCAATTTATTTCGTGTCCATGTTTTTATGGCATATTTTTTTTTTTTTTAATATATGTAGGTACCTAACTATGTTTCGTCACAAGTTTTTTTAATATAAATAATAGGTAGTGGAAATAAAACTTTTTGCTTATAGATTTATTTACAGTTTAGCGTTAACGAACGCTCTACTCGTGATGTGTTTGTTATATATATTGTTAGAATATGTCCATAAAATACAAAAGTGATAAGAATAAACAATTGAAAGTACAGAAGTAGGATATTGTTGAGTTATGTTGTGTGAACGCGAACCTGTCATAATTTTAACTAGCGGCAACAACTGATTCTGTTGTTGAAGTGTTGTCGAAATTATTCTTCGCGCATCGATCTGTGATGGATGCTCATCAATTCTTTCTACTGTAGCTTTGTAACGCAGTAATCGAAATCAGCCCTTTTGGATCCTTTTTTTTGTGCACGAGGGATGTGTGGCCTTAAAACGCCACGCTGCCCAAGTGGGTTGGTGAGTCCACTCTTTCGGAGGTGGTCTATGTAGTTCCTCAGGAATTGAAATGAGGAATTCTAGCAGTAGTTAAACATATTTTCAGCAAGTGTTATTTCACAAAGCTATATTCAATACACTAGAGTTCCAGACAAAACCAATTCACTCAAAACGAACTTACCTTTCAAGAAATGTTCGTCTGACCCGGATTGTAACCAGCTGCCTCTTGCGCGGCTGGTAATGGTGGTTAATTTTCTCTACCAAAAGGGTTAATCAGACATCATAATATACGAGTGAATATTATTTTATAAAGATTTAATTTCAAATTTAAAGTAGTACTTACGGAAACCATTCAATTAATTCTGCTAGTTACTAAATACACACGTGAGGTTAAAATAAGGACCTACAGGATATGAACATAGTTCAAGTCAAATTTTGACTGCGGTCTCTAACGGAAACTTTGATAACTGTTATACGAATATGGGGCACTGAAGCACGAACTCCCTTTTGAGGATGGCAAGTCTGTTCTGTGGAGATTTCATGCCTTTGTGGTAAGATTAGTGTAACCCCTATTCTATGGTTAAAAGTAGATAAAAGTGTATACGTATATGTACTGAGCGGGTGAAAAATTCGACTAGTTGTCGACTTTACATACTTCTATTTATTTCTTTATTACTAATTCACGTGTAACATAGTATGGATAAAATACATATTGATGGATAAAATAATATAAAAGTACTCATATTTCACCTGTGTAAGCCAAGTGAAACTAGTCTAACAAAGGTTTAAATTTTTTAGTCTAACACTAAAATCTACCACATACAATCTAAATATTCCTTAGCACTATTTAAATTATGAGCAGATTTTAATTTAACTATTTTATCTTTCAATAAGTTTATAGGTAACTCTTTCATATTATCTGACAATTTATTAAATATTATAAGACATTACTAAACAGCTTTTTTGATGAAGTCTAGTTTTTCTGGTGATAGACAACACAAATCTGTTTGGATTTCTTGAGCAGCACGGATAAATGAAATTAGCGCGTGAAAAAAAATGTGAATATATTTTAACAAACATACATACATGGCTCAAAAAATATATAAATACGGAAGAGGTAGTATGTTCAAATTTTCAAACATATGTTTGCACGATTCAGTATATGAAATTCCAGCTATCGCTCTTACATACATTTTTTGAGCAACAAAGGCGCTATTAACATCAGCAGAGTTCCCGCGAAGCAACAGGCCATATTTCAGAACCGACTGAACGTAACCGTAATAAGCCGAAAAGCTGTTTGTTCTAATGCAATAAAACGTAACTTCTTTAAAACATATAGGTAGGTACATATATACTTATTATATCGCAAACTTTTTCAATGTGGGCCTTCCAGTTTATATGTTTACTCGTACAACTAATCCAAGGACAGTTACTTTGTCAGTTTCATTTATTTTCTCGACATTGTATTTTATATTTACGTGTCTTGTATTAAAGTAATTATTTTGAATATAATTAGATTGGTCTTACTTATATTACTTGGTAAATTATTTAATTTAGGTTGTGTATTCGACTTGAAGGTATTATTCTTTTGTAATCGCTCGATTGATGTCAGATAACATTTTTTTTTAATGATATACAATAGAAAAAAAGATGGCAGACGAGAGGACAGGCGATCTGATCGTACGTGGATACTGCCGCCGATTTGATACCGTTGTCCCCACTGACACGCCGCACTGGTGAGTACAACGGAAATTATAAACAAAATTATTACCATAACAATGTTTAACCCAAAGGTTAGCTGGTACAGGATGTCTTAAGGCATTTAATTCATCGTCGTACGATAATGTGCAATAGTTTGTTAAATAAAATAAAATAAATTAACCTTAATATTTATTATTAAAATATTATCAAAAAGCTTTATTTTGTCATTATATTTTTGTTGAACAAATTTGAATAAACGATAATGAAATATGATGTTGATTGACCCATTACTTGATTAGTGATTACTTTCACAAAGATTACACCACGTAGGTATAATATGGGGAGCCACAATCGATTTACTGTAACTTTTTAATTTTTACAGTAATGGGTCTAATTTTTTTTTGTACGAATCATACACAATATCTCCAAAATCGTTCAAACATTTCAAACATTCAGCTCATTGAATACTTTCCGAGTTGAATTTGAAACGTTTGGATTTAGTACTTTGATATTCTCGTATATTTTTTGTAACCGTTTACTACAAATTCTAGAAATGGTCCTTCAAAATCTAGTACTAGTAAGCATATCAAAATGGCTTCTCAAACCAGACGCACACAATAAATTGCTATTATTAATAAAAGCTATTAAATATATCGCGGAAAAGTCCAACCAATTTTGGTATTAATTTTGCTTCAAGTGTCACGTGATATGTTTGCGTATGTTAATTTATTAATTTGTCCCTTTCGGCTTCATCTTCCCTGTTATAAATTGAAGACGGAAACAAGATAATCTCTGTGTAAATGATTAACTTCGGTGTTTACGTTCAAAACATAAAGGGTGTTTCATACTACATTAAGGATCCCTGCGTCGTAATTATTATGATAAGGAGCTAGCACACAATTTTGTGTGGCTTCATATCGCCACGTAACAATCGGTTGAACAAATTTACAAAAAATTCTCATTATAATTTCTATTTCAGCGGTATTTATAGCTCTTCAGCTCGTATACAAACGCAACTATCATTAATTACCAGACTCTAGTACTGCATTGATAAAAGTACTAAACGCACACATACGTCGTTGTGATATATCATTATTTAACACACTGCAAAAAATAAATTTAGAATTTTTGGAAATACTTGGTTCTTCAGCCGCGATTTTTAGGCTAAGCTGGATGGAACATTTGTAGCCCAGAGTTACTTTCTTTAGAGAGCTGTGGGTGGCACAGTGTGCCGTCTACCATCTACTCCAGAAAAACAAATCTATAAAGACAAAGAACCTACAACGTAAGAAAGTCAGGAATGTTTTCTTTTTCTTTGTTATTTCTGTCTCTTTCCTTCGTTGGGGAAAAGTGAAAGAAGGAGTAGAAAAAGGGGACTTTTTCCCACTCCTTCTTTCACATTTTTCCCAAGCCTTACGGTCACATTCTGACATTAAGAAAACCCCCAATAAAAAACAATTATTTGATATAACTTTTTAAACTTTGTCGTTTTTTACACATTTTATATTGTAAATTGGGTCTGAACGCGTATAATAAATAAAAGGTAAACAAATACCTTTTTCATTTCTCATACTCTGAAAGTAGACTATAGATTATCTAAGAAGCGGGCTGAAAGTGATACGTTTAAGCTCTAGGGCCGAAACGTAGTTTAAAAAAAAATTAGTCAATAAATCGTAGTTACACTGGGCAACGACAGAAACCTATACAGCCACACTTCGATTAATACTATATTAATTCTTAACTTTGTAGAATTTCTGTTTGTGATGTTATAAGACACGGATTAAACCGCGTCAAAATTAATTTAGATACATCATTGACATAAATTAGAAATAATTTAATTCCAGTCAGGGACAATCGACCAGCGTTTTCTTCTACCAACGAGAGAATGCCTTTTCCGACATTTACTGATATATCTCTACATGATACTCAAATTTCACAAACGGGATCTAATATTAATATTCCAGGAAAAAACCTTTCCCTTGCATTCACAAATTGCTCAAATTTCGCTATTAATTTTAAGTAACACATTTGTATACCAACACATTTTTTAATAAACATTTTTTACATAGATGGCTTGTCTTTACTTTGCTCATATTCGAAATGAAAAGTAGTGTTTAATTCAAGTGAAAGGCACCCATATCAGACTCGAACTATTGGCGCTCGAACGAAGTCAGAAATGGGTGCCTTTCATCCCTTAGTTAACAATCTACTATTTATACACGTTCACCCCCAATTTACAATATAAAACATTATTTGATATTTGTATAAAATTACGTTTTCTGGTCATTGGCATAAGAATAAATAATACACTTGTATTATTTACTATTCTTATGTTACTGGTTTATATTCTATCTTCTTTAGTGCTTTTAGTTTTCTGTTCAATTTTGGTGTATGCATCATGTGATTTGTGCATTTATGCGTGTATGTATTTTTTTGTATATTTATGTTAGGCAACATACATTATACCATACCATACATACCCATACATTATATACCTTAAACTAGATAACATATAATACATATAATGAACTTACTTTGTATGCCGATCTTATTATGTATTGTGCTTTCCATTTTCTAATCCAAAACTGCACCTACTATCCTTGTTCTGTAAAAACTGGTGGGTGATTGTTAGAGAATGCCTTATGGCAGCCCGCCTTTTGCACATCTCATCATGCAATGATATTGAAATAAATAAATAAAAATTATTCTTCCTATGTATCATAGTATAAAGTGGCATCCGCAAATAGGCTGCAATCGATTTATTTTTGTCGAAGATGGCGACAGTATTTTTACCACCACGCGGACTATATTACACTCTATTCACACCTTCGTACAAAAATAAATAAAGTAAGTACATAAATAAGTGAGTAGGTACACAAAAAGACGTTTGACCTTGGCTTGCCCTGCCCCAGGCAAAGCGGGGTCACAGCTCTGACAAGGTAGCGTGAATCATCCTTTATTATTAAGTTTTCTACCGTTCCTCTCCACCGATGTCGTTTTCAGAAATCCTTGACAACGATTTGTTGACGTGTAAAGTTTATTGGACTGTATGTCCTCCTTGCTTCAGCAATGTCTTCAAGTGTTCTTGTATTGTACAAATATTAGGGATTTGTTATAATATACTGTTATTGATTTGCTATTTATTAGGTTTGTTTACGAATCTGTTTGTTTACGGTTGACAAAATTGTATAATAGGAAGGGCGTTATAAACATCGATCAATTTTTATCATTGTTAGAGATATTGAAATATGATCACAATTCTGCGTATACGATTCTAAAATCCTTAATTATTTTAGATATACCTTCTTTTACATTCATTGAAATTGTTCAATGAATCCACTAAATACGAGTATAACAATATATTCTCTAATCATTGGGACAGCAGAGGGTGGGATGGGACGGGGAATGGGTAATGGTATTTCTCACTTAGTTACAAAACACGTAGCAAATAGAGCAAAGGTATTACGAAAAAGCTCAAAAGAATTCTTTGTTTTAACATTTTCCACGTATAAGGTAGACATCGCTGATAATCACCAGAAAGTAAAAAAGTCACTAAAAAAATACCTGCATTTCTCAAGCTGTGTTGGCTATATCCTATATCTATATCACAGTGCTATATCAGTCCTATTTTATTAAAAACTCTAAATATTCTTACTGTGGATAAATTTGTTATCTGTTACGTAAATAGATTATTCAGGTACTACCGTTTTCTAACAAAGCTGACAGACTTTGCTTCACTGAGGACCGAATGGCCCAGTGACTCATCTACGGTCGGTAATAAATCAGACACGATCATCTTAATGATCTAGTAATAAGACCTAACATGATTTATGGTACGTTAAAATGTCGTCGACTGTACTTTGGGTAAATGGCTCGTTCTTCGCCTAAAAATTAAATACGACAGCTTTGCCTTTATCAAAAGCTGCAAGAGTAAATTGGACTTAAAAGTCAAATACATTTAAGTCATTGTATTTCGCTGAATGGCAAAAAATCCGTATATTTTGTCCGAGTTAATTTTAAAGTTTTTACCGGCTCTTCCCTAGGGAGCCTTTGTTTCGACCTTTTAAATTTTAACGTTACGTAACTCGATTTTACTTGACTTCATGTTTTCTTTGTTTACTTAACAAAATATCTTAATAATTCTTAAGATACATAAGATATGATACTATACCATCAAGCTGCGGATACAGTTGTCGGATACAATATCACCACAAACTGTCAGTGATTCACAGTCACTAAGGTAAATAATGTTGGCAAAGATAAGTTAATAAAAAATGAGTTCGCTTTTTAGCATGTCCAAGTATAAATTGTGTGGAAATGTACAGAGTTTGAATCCATCGTTATACTTTCTCATGAACCAAATTTCTGCATCAATGTTGATAAATGACGAGTCGTTTGAGCAGGGGATTGTCCAGTACGTTCAGAGAATTTAGAATAGCATCCAAAATGTTTGATCAATATTCACCAAATTCTCCTTTTCATCTTAGTATATTCTTTCAAATTTTAAATAATAATTAAGTGCATACATGTCAATATATTTATATCTCGGAAATATTGTATTTATTTTTTCGTTTTGATATGATTTATATCTATACTAATATAATAAAAAGGTAAAATTGTGTGTTTGTATGTTGGGGGTAATCTCTAGAACTACTGAACCGATTTCAAAAATTCTTTCACAAATAGGAATCTACATTATCCGTGTATAATATAGGCTTAATTTGAAATTTTGAAAAAAAAATTGAAAAAAAAAACGTAAAACCGAAGCGAAGCGAGGGCGAGTCGCTAGTTATAAATAAATAACATCACACCCACACTAGGATTTTCTACGTTGTGAATTCAGAGACACATACAAAGTGGAATAAGCAAATGGGACTCAAAAACAAATTAGTGTCCTACCGGGAATCCAACCCATAATCTTTTAATCAGTAATGGATCGTCGATTATTATTTTATAATTTACGATTTTAATAATTTGTCCTGTCATTTACGGTTAATATACCGTACTATGTCGCCATGTATCACTACTCTCTAGTGGAAACATGGCAACCTTTGTAACTTTGCCTGTTTGCAGATAACTCCCACGTTTTTTATGAGCTGGTTCAAAATATACTCTCAAAAAATTATTTTCCCCATTATTTATATTAATTTGTATACTGTTTACTCGCTTTAGAATATAATTCAATTATATTTACAATCAGTAAACGAACATTCTGATGAGATTAAGAGAGATAATATTTGATTAAAAAGGTTTTTGTGAAATTATTCTTATATAGATAATTATGTATTTAATCCAGTAGATATTGTAATAAATATGAATAATACGTTTATTTATAGTATAAATATTGGTGAAGTCTGTGAAATATAAACTAATGTTATAAGAATACTATTGTCATTGAATATGTGTATTACTAACTTGTCATTTGATTGTTCAATATTTCCTATATGACAATCTTAATTCAAAGGTGTGAATCCAGCCAGGGCGAAAGACCGCGTCCAATATTCAAAAGGCAATGCTGCCTTGATGTTGACTTGAATTTATGTTCGTCGTTCTATTTGAAAATGCTCGACTCGAGACAATCACTTGTCGCGATTGTCGCAAGCTTTTTATTTATTTTATTTATACATACTTTTAATTTCATAATTATTCATTTGAACAGAAAGTGAAACAAGGACAATTATTGTACATAAATAACTAGCTAAAGTAATTTGATTGGACTTATAATGTACAATTATAATTAATAATAACAAATCAAAACAAAATACTATTTTAAATTATCTATATTTTAGCAACAGTGTAAATATGTATGTAATTATGTTTATGTGTATGAATATATTAGTACTAGAAGAATATACTTGTCTTCAACTCTCTCCAACCCAGAGATTGTTAGGATGAGGTCGCTTTTAGCGACAAGGCCGCCTTTTGTATATTGTTATTATGGTATCTTGTGTACCTACAATGAAGATACTAACTCGCTTACTACTTTTATTTTTTTCTAAACCTGTATGAGCTTGAGTATAAATTAAATAACTTTATTTGCGGAATGAAACGGCACATAACAACATGGGTTCCACTTATGTGAAATGATAATGTTCAGCAATTCATGTTACCGGAAAATCAGTACTCAAATGCAAGCAGCCCTTTCAGTATGCACTGCTGGACATATGCTGGCCTCCCTTTGCATACTGTCTTGTGTATGAAGGGTGTACGGCGTTAAAACGCCACCCTGGCCTAGCAGGTTTTCGAGTCCACGCTTTTAGAGGTGGTGTAGTTCCTCAGGACTTGTGGTAGCCGCATTGTTATCCCTTAGTCGCCTTTAACAACACCCACGGGAAGAGATGGGGTAGGTACTATTCTATAGCTGGCCAACACAACACAATACACACGGGATATACGCATTATTATAATTTATATAAATAATTAGCTGTTACCCGCGACTTTGTTCGCGTGCTCTTCAAGTACTAATTCAGAAACCTTCGCGGGCGCGCGCACAACAACTCACCAAAGTTTTATTGCAATTGGATGAATGGTATAGGAACGCATATGAGACAAACAAAGAAACATTCACTTTTATACATATGAAAAGTATTATAAATGTTTACTATAATGCATATTATAATTACTGTGTTTATTTAATTGGATATTAAACACTGATGTCTTTGACAGATAGTTATACAGAAGCCAAATTATCGTATGAATACAACGAGCATGACATTCAAACATCTTGGTTGAATAGACACATTTTCATCGAATAGAAATCCAATACTGCGCGGTCCCTGCCGAGTGGGCCATACAATATGATGTGATAGAGTCGCGAAACGTTGACATTGGTACGTTTAATTAAACGTCACTTGCATGTGTGAACGCAACGACAATTTGTTGAGAGATATCAAGTAAAATAGATTAATAGGTATTTATTGCAACATGCTACTGAATACACCGGCGACACGTCCACGTCAATCTGATGAATGGTTAGTGAAAACTATCGCCTATGGGCATGAACGATACATGTCAACATCATTTATATACATTTATTGAGGATTTAAGATTGGGAAAGATGGAAAAATGGAAGTAAGAGTATAACGAGTCGTTAAGTTTTCCTCATTCCTATTCGATGGGAGATTGGGAAGGATAATTGTGGCAATTCTCATTTATTTCCTAAATACATTTCATGGCAGTCTTCTGTAAGAAGGTGATTCGTCAGTCGGACGCGCCCATAGCTATCGAATGTAGCAGTAATATTATATTAGGCCTACTAAGGGGAAGACCCTTAGTAGGTCAAACATAAGAAAACTTAATATTCTCGACATAAATAGCGGTAATAGTTATCAATATTCTTAGTTTTGGACAAATAAATTAGGTTCCTGATGTTCATCGTTCAATAATGACGTAATAATAATAATTGTAAAACTTGGAGAGAGCTTATAAAATATAAGGGCGATCATGTTCAAAATTTCCATACAGATGCGTCCATTAATAATTTTCGAGCGGCGAACAGGGAACATAATGGTTGTTTAATAAATTTAATGGATTCGACGGGAGATACAGTCACGATGGAACGGTAGGCTAACTTCGCTCCGTATCCACCGTTCCACTGACCGAACCACTCGTGGTACGGTGGGTATTTTTTAATCCTCACGCCACCACACCAACTGATAATGATAGTGCTGTTTTAATGGTAAATTATTTGTTCAAATAAAAACTCAATTAAAACATGATCACTATAAAACTTCATACAAATACGCAAAATGCAGGTCATGCACACAGATGGAGAACGTATTCACAAGTGTGACATCGCAGCATATTTTTTGCTAGCTAAGTACTATCAAAAATATCGGCTGATCGAGCGTTCGCACAAATACAAACGGTTAGGTAGATATAAAGTTGTAGAACAATCCTATTTATTCAGTTGGATCAACGAAAATTAACTTTAAAATCAGGATAATAACTTCATTTCGAACGCAATAAAGTTTATAATCATGCGAACGATCGGTTGACCAATGTTTTGGTACCTTTATGAATTCTTTATGAATATTTTGTGTTATCCTGATAATTTTTAAAATCTTTATTAAAGAAAGAAAGTCTAATTTGTATTTGTATATTCACAACATAGACGCTGTAAATTATTTACATTCAACAATAATTTTGAAAACTTTTCTCCAATATAGTAAATGAATATCACTAGAGAAATTTAAATGTAATCTGTAATTAATATTGCTTTTGAATTGAAAATATCGTATTTAACAATCAGTATTACCGATGGATTGTCACTATAAAAAAAAAAAAAATTAACAAATTTTTCGGGGCGTCAGTAACAATATAATTATTCATTTTATAGGTAATTTTAAAACAACAAAGTTGTTAAAACACTTGTTTAATCAAACACTAGTTGTTTAACACTTGGGGAACATTAGTGAATTTTTGAAATAGTGTCTATGTTGGCTTACTGTTCATGTCTGTACTGTGATACAGCCGCGGAGGCGGAACGCTTTGATAAATAGCCGCTGAGTTGCACATTTCTGGAGGGCATTGCTATTAATTCACGTTTTTCAAGTCGTCAGCGCTTCTAATCTTTCGATGAAAATATAATGTCTTACGAAATATTTCGAAATAATCTAATTTTTTTTGGCTACCCCAGTTTACCGCGTCGATAATCAATAATGTGTTTATGAGCGTTTCCACTGATTGCTTTATCTGGGAATCGATAAATGAATGATGTCGGTATTTAAGTAATATTTTTTGGTGTTATTGTTGTTTCCTGCATTTTAGGTAGAAAAATCGGACCGAATTTCTACTAAAAATCCGTATCGGGTTCAGACTTCCATTTAATATTGTTGCTGAGATCTCGGTAAGCTTGCATTTGGAGGGACACCCTTCAAATCGTTATAATTTCTTTAATTTGTGTTTATAAATCCTAATATAATGCGTTAATCGATTCTCAGGTATGGCCGGCCCTCAATGGAAAAGCATATAATGTGTTACAATATGGAGGTAAGATTGCGATATATATTCATCTGCGGTTATTATAGCACTATTGTTTGACGTTAAATATTTAAAAGTTTGCCGCCCTTTAGGATTTTATATACTCAAAGAACTGCGATCAGTAAACTCTGATATCACATTAAATATATAATGTTGTTTTTTTTACCAACCCAATTGAATTCCAATTGAACAATTAATTAAGCCAATTAATATTCACATTAATTTGAATTGTAAGTATTTAACATTCTGCTTAGAATGAATATAATTAATTACTTATAATGATATGTAATTTTATTGTAAACTGTAATTATATTCAAATAATAGCGAAAGGTATTGTATATTTAATAATAATAAATTTAATAATAATAAGTCATTTCATTGGTTCGTCTCCGCAAGGCTTATGACATTAAGCTGTAATGATGAAGTAGATATTGAGCGCCGATAAAGATCGCGTGAAAAGCGAAGGCTGGCGAAGGCGAAGGGTAATATATCTTGCCATTATTGATATAGTATCCGTCTGCATCAGAACTTGCCGCGCTGAGTATTACACATTATGATCGAGTCAGTCGCTAGGACGGCGTCTATAGCATTGAAATTTATGAAATGGAACCGTGATGTGTCTATATGAAAGCACGACTTACTAAGAAGTTGCTTATGGTGCTCAACGATTATTTCTTTTCTACTCATATATGCCTATGATGCAATTAGTAAATTCTGTCAGTGTCAAGTTTTCTTTGTAAATAAACAATTTCAAAATCTAAAACGTATCCTGTCAATGTCCAGTCCCATCGAAATAAGTCAGGAGTCGCCGAGTAAAGTGACAGAAGGTTTACTGACGACAGAAGAGGGCTAGGTCTCTTTTAAATAGAGAGATTTCATGTATTTATAATACGGATAAAGTATTGGATAAAAATGCATAGCGCTGTTTACATCCAGTTTACATCTTAGTTTATATGCAAAATGCATTCAAATCTTCTCTATGATCTTAAAGAATAATTTAAGAGGCTTATTAAAGTGTCATGAGTCTTCAAACTTATTGAAGACTAATTTTTTTCGAGTTTGTCCCGTTTGGGATACTTTATTTTATACTATGTATTATGGAAGCGTATTTTTGATTTTAATATTTTTAACGTCCTATTGTAAGGCACAGGTCTTCCCTAATAACGCATGTCCAGTACGGATTGGTGGATACTACACACTGAACACTGGTGGTTACATATATTATTTAGATTTTTATGGTAAATGCTCCAGATTTTGTTTTTGTTAATTCTGTATTTTTTTTTTGTTCTGGATATTTTTTAAAAATCCACACTTAAGCAGAACTCACGACCACACAAAAAAGAACCGAGAATGCCCCTTGCCTATCACCGCTTTTAAGGAAACGTATATTCGTAAATTGAGTATTTCAATATAAGTATTTAATTTTTCGGAGTCGAGGGTTTATGCTCTCGTACTAGACCTAATGATGCATGGAATGGAATGGAAACTATGTAGCTATGTACTTAGTTACTGTAGTTAAATGCTCGCTGACCAAGTGAAGCATTTCGCCATTGCTATTGTGGAGCGTGAGTAGTTAAACTGGGCAATATATATTAAGAGCTGACTGTCCAGTTTATCTGTCTGCCGTTTGTTTTGTCAGTGTCAACGAAAGGCCAAATGGTTGGTTGATTTAGCTTATGGTACAAAAGACAACACACATTTTTTGTTACATTTCAGCTTTCAAATACACGTACACTTCCCGACTGAAAGTAATACACAGCGGCATTTAGAAAAAGACTATTGGCTAGCTTCAGTTTTGTAGAGCATCGTCCCTGTCGTTAGCCATTACGACAGAGACGACGCTCTACAAAACCGAAACTAACCGATCATAGTCGATGTATATTACTTTCAGCCGGGATGTGTAATGTTTTAGTAATACGTTTGAGGTGTTGTTTTATTTTTATTTATTTATTTACACTTTAATGCATAAAAACATTGTAAAAAACGGCACATAATATTTAGTAACATTCTCTGCCTGTCAACCTTTGATTTTTCAATAAGTGTAATTGTAGCAAATAATTAGAAACAATACATATGTTATACCTAATACAATATATATATACACATATAATACCTACGTTTATTAATTTATATAACTTATCACAGTAAATGAATTATTTAAAGGATAATTATAAGCTATTGATAAGCCATTTATTTTCTGTATTTCGAAGAATTTCCTAATTACAACAATTATTTCATGGTTACAACAATATCAATGTTACAACATCACGTTACAAATCAGATCACAGACATTTAATTAATCGAATTAATTACATTTGTGATTAATTGAAATGCATTATTACAGGTAAATATTGAACTGTTAAAACTAATAAGTGATAACTTGACATGTTATTCGTAATTGGTTTTTTAAGTAAGTAGGAATATTTATTAAACCTGACCTACCTAAATTATTACCTGAAATATGGAACTTATTTCTATGTGGTTGATTTCATTTATTACATAAGTATAATTATAAAGTCGAATATCTCGATTATATTAGTATGTTCATGATATAATTGATGAACATTGAAGTTCGTAATCCACGTCGATGTTTCGTGTGTACATGTATAATAAGCTGCTGGCAGAATATCTGTACTTTACACTTCTCTTTTCGTTACCAGGCATGATGGGAATTGTACTGTGCTATAGTCAGTCCCCTTTGAGTGTTTTCACCGGGGAGGATAGTATTTTTTAACCATCCTCCCGGTGATTAAAGAATCGGATTAAACCATAAAAATGTTATTTTTATGATATTTCAAAACTCATTAAATTTAACTTTGTTTCAAACTTCATTCAATATCTACGAAACTACTCGAACTACCGACAATAAAGTCCCTTTCTTTGGATAATTTCGCATATATATAGTATTTATGTACCTATATCTGAACTTTTTGTTCTTAACATTGTGTCCGCGTATCGTCTTGTGAAATTTTATAAACGTTCTTTCTTGTTTCGAGGCTTATTTTTACAGTATTTCAAGGATTCACAGTTTTTATAATTGTATTCGTTAGGCTAGATATTTAGTAAGTTTCTAACTAGCTTTGATATTTTTATTGCAAACCAACATGCACCGATATCAAATGGCAGACTCAATTAAAAAGTTTTGTATTCAAAGTATTGTATACTACCTATATCAAATAGAACAGCCATTAGTTTGTTTATCTAAACGCGTATGTTTACCTGTTTTATTTTACTCGACGCATCAATTGCGTTACAACAATCGTGGTCACAATCTTAAGAGTCGATAAGTGGGAGGGCGAGTCGCACAGTGGCCGTGCGCACTTGACTAGCCACGTTACCCCTCTCACAGAATATTGCAGTGAAATGTACTGCACTTACCATTTTTTCCTATTTTTCTAATATTTCAGTAGTGAGTAAGATATGCAAGAGCCCATTCCTATCCCGTCATTCCTCATTTCCCAACCCTTCCTCCAAATCCATTCCTTTAAATTTCCAAAGGTAGGCAGTGTATCGGTCTGGACTAACGTTGGCTTGCATCGTGGATATCCAAGGATATCCGTCTGTGACGACCAGGCAGTCCACCCGGTGGTAAGCTGATAATAGAAATGCTTCCAGTATTCAGAACTCCTATATTTATGAGATGCGGAAGGCTGCCTTCCGAGTGTTGTTCCAAGAAATAATTACGTGAAATCCTTCCACTACTTAGATCTAGTAACGATCAGGACTCGGATATAAATTTGGGAGTAATTATTGTAAGGCACATAATTTAAAAGCTTCCCCTATTCAGAATCTGAAGAAACCTTCGTACGTTCTGTATACACTTATATTCATACGTCAATTTACACTAACACTGTGCGTGTGATTTCAGTAAAATTTTCTTTATTTGTTAACATTTGATTGATATTATGAACTACAATAGTGTTTTATTAAAACAAATGCCTAAATTGCCTAATGTCAAACAATTGAAGATAAACTTGATCACATCTGAAACATGGCCGAAGTTCGCGTCACATGTGGTATGGACAACTTTCCTGTTGAATGTCGTACGCATCGTGAATTGTGCGGTCGGTACCAGCTGGCTATTTGATGCTTTTAGTAGTAGTATATCTAGTGTTAGGAGTTTAAGTCACGAATTACTCAATATTTTGATTTTTTTCAGAATTGTTTTATTCTTGTGGTCCTAATGGCCTTTCAAGAGTCACAGGACATATATAGTTTAGAGCGAGCGCATCGAAGTTGAATTTGTTCCCCTGTAAAATATTATCGAGCTTGTCCATTGTGGTTTGCAGTTCATCATAGTACCTACACATTTGCATTAATTGTTGGGTCAGATCTCAAGATGCTGAAGTGATAATACCGGCACAAGACCACCATACAGTCACCGGGAGCTTCTTTTGACTTAGTTTACGTTTGAGATATTATTTGGCTGTCTCCTGGATTCAACCACTGTGACGAACGTTTACGATTATCATACAGCCTCCACTTCTCATCACAAGTGACAATACGATTCAGAATCTCTTCATTTTTGTTCCGGTTAAGCAAAGTAAAGCAAGCTTCGAACCGTGTTTTTGCAGCTGACTTTCATTCAGTTCATACGGTACCAACTTTCCGAGCTTCTTCACTTTCCCGGTTGGATGCAAATGAATCAATATCGTCTTGTCACACACGCCGAAGGCTGCTGCTAACTCAGACGTGGTTTGAGATGAATCCGCTTCAACTATTGCTTTCCATTCGTCATTGTCGACTTTATTCTCCGGTCGTCTACGGTGCTTGTTCTTGACGTTTTCAGAACGGAAACGATCAAAATAAAAACGCACCATGCGGTATTTGGTCAGTGCACATCGTTGATATGTCGTCCGTGTTGCGTTGCTGCCACGACGGAACTCATATTCGAAAATAACGCGAATTTTTAACTTTTCCATGGTCGCAAACACAACGATATCTAGGCAAAAAGTCGTTTGGCAGAATAACAAATGAATGACTGATTTTGAAAAACAATGCCATAGCTTTAATTTGAAATTAATTTGAATTTGGAATTCAAGCCAAACGCAAGACAACTAAGTTCAAAGTGGCCACTATGAACAACCTGCAATTTCATAGGTAGATAAGCCTCTAATGTATGAATAAATAACCGAATATACACAAACGGCAGTTTTATGCAGTAGCTTCTGAGTGAAATAAAAGAAAATAATATAAGATATTGACAGGTAAAGCCGTTTTCCTTGTAATATGCAAATATAATACCTAAGTTGTACAGTGCGGAACTTACGCCACTTGAGATTTGAAGTTTGAAACAAGCGGTAATGGATTTGTTTTTCAATCCCAGCAAACATCACCCTAAAGTAAATATAATGAGTAATTACTTACTCGTACTCAGTTTCACTCAGTTTTATATCCACGGTTCGCGGAGTTGAATTTACTCACTAGTTTCTTCAGTATGTTGTAAGACGTCATCGGCAATAGATGCAGGGGCCACCAGAAAGCTTCTTACTGCACAACATGACGATCCAAATTGCACCGTCACTATTGTATCACCTACTTCATTTCAGTCACTAGCTAGACGTACACTGACAATCTAGGCACGAGGATAAACAGCTCGGGCCCTTCACAATAAATTATACAGTGGGGTAATTCCACATATACCGACTGTCCTACATAAAAATCTCAGTACGTGGGACCGCTTGCTCGTCCGCCTACTTCATTATAAAAAAAAGATTATACCTCTAGAGTCTAGGCTAACACCGCTTATCTCCAATGTATTAGTGAATAATATGTATTGTAATAATATGTATTAAAAAACTTCATTTTTCAATTACCACTAGCTAGGGATCAACCGACACAGCGCGAGGTAACCCAATATTTAAAAAATAATGGGAGTACTTGTATGTGTTGTGCTTGTGTACTTGTAATATCCACCAATCCGCACTGACACTGGTGGATTTTAGCCCAAATTCTTGTTGTAATTAGAAAGAAGATTTGTGTTATGAAGCGGAACATTATAGGCTGATATTAAAGCCACCTCATAGAAGGGTATTTTCTAATTTACAGTAATAGTTAATTAAAAACGGAAGTATTAATAAGATAAAAAAGGGCTCTTTCTATAAATAAAATGAGCGCTACAACATTACTCAGAATTCATACTAATTGTGACATAAAATGGTCTGCACGCAGTTATTTGTTTGTTTTGTGTTAAAATGTTGGAAAACAAACAGATATTTTTACATACATTCCATGGAATATTGGATGTATCTATTAATATGAGAATAAAGAAAATAATTTAACACAAAAAATCAGTTTAATATATATGGAAATCATAGTTTAATTTTCGGCTCCTAAATGTCTTATCATTAGAAACACAAAAATATTTACAATAAAGGTATTAAACATTTTACATAAATGTAGACCAAATGAAGGGCTTAATATTATTTCAGCAATTCAGCTTAATGTACAGCGTTCTGTGGTTTACCAGTACATGAAAAAAGTGAACAAAACCTCAACAGGAGACCAAAATGTTTCAAAATGTTAACACCAGGGTTTAACCACGGCAGTATGACTTGAATGTAATAATTTAATTTCGGGTTGCAAGCTATTTAATCCACAATTTGGTAGGAATTCCCTTGAATACAGAAGTTAAATATGCTTTGCATACATTTGAATAAATACAGTAAATGCAGTAAACTTTATTAAATAAATTTTCCTGTAAAATTAATGTCATAAGTACTCTAATATGCGGTTTCAGCTATAATTTTTTTTCGTCATATATGGTAATGGTGCAATTAGCACATTGTGCCAAGTTTTTTTTCAAGTGTTAAGTTTTTCATAATAAACAATTTTAAAGTCTACGACGTATCCTGTCACTATCCAGTCCCGTCGAAGGAACTGTCGAAGGTCAGGGGTCGCTCAGTAAAGCGATAGTAGGTTTACTGACGACAGAAGAGGACTCCTTGGACGCACAAGAACAACGCAGTCCAACGCTTTTATTTGATTATCACAAACACCATGCACGAAAAATGTTCAGACAAGATGTTGAGCTTAAATTTATTGTATTCAACGACATATGTTTTGTATCTATATTTATATTAGAGTAAAGTTTACCGTTGGTACATCGATTTGGTACATCTATGAACTGAACCGAAGTATAGCCAAACTATTTTTGCGTTCAATTTCATTTCAATAGGCTAAGAAATGCGCCCTTCCAATTTGTTCCAAGATAATTTTTCAAACCTGTACCTACCCCAGGAGGGAAATATTAGGAGTAATATATGCACGGGTATAAATCCAGCAATTTTAGTTAGTGTCAAGAATCGTAAAAGTTACTTATAAGTTGAATAGCAGTTCAGGACAAAGAGAGAGCAAACTTGTACGTAGTTTTTCGTTTCAAGAGGACATGACTTTCCTGCACAGCGAGGAAACACTTCTTCATTTAAGTAACTTAAGTTGGTTTTAAGTCTAGGAAACCGCGCTGAATCTTAATACTTTAAGTAAAAATTTTATTTATTACTAAGATCTTTTTAATGTTACTATCAACGAGCAATCTACTAAAAAGAGCTCACTGCTGTAACTCGATATTTCTTTGAAATCTAGCCACTGAAAATTTTACATCTACTGGCTGACTAATAGGCATATTTATCAAGTCTCATTAAATGTTTCACTTCGAGGATTCACTTTTTATTTATTTTTATTGGTAACCCAACGTATAAGCATATAAACAAAAATTTAAGTTTAAAAACAAAGGCCAATACAAGATCACACTAAATAGTTATTAAACATATCTATTACTAAACATATTGATGTGACAGCGAGCTGCAGTCGCTCATACATGTTCAATACAAAACGATGATACATAACATAATACCTATGATACTATAATATCTTATATTCGGGTGTGTACGCGTGTGCGCGCGCGCGTGTGTGTGCATGATCGTGCGATTATTGTGTTTAAAGGTAGTTTGTTATTTTATGACCATAGACATCGGATTTGTAAGGACATTTTTATACTAATTTCATTTTTATAATTTATCAATACAAAGGATCAGTGTATTTGACGGAGAAGCTTTTTTTCCATTTTAACTCTAAGATTATTTAACACTCATCTAATTGCTCTGTGTTTCTGCTAGATTGGCTTAGAGCCAAAACTGTATCATGATCCTCAATAGTGAGCTAAGAGTGTTCCCGATAAATAGATAGTTTTAGATACAGGACGAAAAACTATCTGCAAATATACATACACCTACTGGTGTTTTATATTTACGTTTCATAACAAATCCTGGAGAGAAGACTACTTGGTATTCATTACTGAGAACGTTCCGATATCATAACCAGAAACCGTTAGATATCAGTAAATAGTACAGAAACAGTGAAGATACATTTACACGTATGTGCTGGTGTATGCCTGCCTACTGCCTACTCGTATATCATCACAATATGTTTAGATACGAGCTACTACAAACTAATCACAAGTGATGCATCAAGGCCCGTCATAATTGATTGATTAGGCTACTCGCGCTGACGGTGGCATGGGGTCTAATGTAATGAGCCGATTGGAAACCCTGACACATGGCAGCGACCCGATTTGAAACCTCTATTTTATCAAGCGGTTTTACATCCCTTTGGAAGGCATCTTTGCTTTGGTCTAAAAAGTAAAAAAGATATTTATCCCAGTAATTGGGACTTTTTGGAGGAAACTGGAGAAGTAAAGTCGAGTTTTTGTTAGATAATTATAAAAATTGTGCATAGTGGGTTTTGTGGTTTAATATGCTTAGTTTATTAAACTTCAAAGTGTCTAGGTTGTGCGTAATATTTGTGATAATTAAATAAAAGAGTAAGGTTGAGTTTTTTGTGTGCATTCAAGGAGCGTTGGAACTTTTCAAGTGTGGTTTGGTAGGGGGAGAGTGCATGCTGTATTCCCACAGCCGCTGGGCGTACTCGACTGGCCACGTTACCCCTCTCTCACAGAACACCTTGAAATGTACTTACTGCATTTTCTACTTTATCGTATTTCTCCAATGTACGTACGTGTTTCGGTAGTGATTGAGATATGCCAGAGCCCATTTCCATCCCATCCTTTTCCTCCCCATTTTCCCAATCAATTCTCCAATAGATATGTGCTCCAACATAGATGTTGGAGCACTATCTATGATTTTTAGGATAAATGTTGTTTTTTATAATCACTCAAACAATTGACCTATTAAGATTTCATTAAAGTTTCAATGTTTGGAGAAATAGAATCCACAAAAAGGCCCCTTTTCTAAGCACATTTTTATGACAATGTTTTTTAGATTTAAAAAAAAAGAACGTTATATGTAGTATAGTAACAGCAGTAATTACTAATTATACAGAATTTTGTATTAAATTTCAAATCAGTATCTCTTTGTAACGTTTGTATTGTCGAGTATTTTTAATATTAATTAGATAATAGACTGAAAGGGCATAATTTTAGAAGGTAAATCGTATAGGAGAAGATTAGATTTACAAATTAATTATCTTTTATAGGTAATCTGCAAGCATACTAGCAGGAGGTTATAGCTTATCAAAAAAGTATTATGTGCAGTTCAAAGTATATCTTTTAAAAGTACGTTAAGCTCTAAGACCGTATGTTTTGGTATTCGTTTAATTTTAGAGCAGTTTGTAATAAATATAAGAGCCGTTCATTTTCTTTTTGTACTTCAGCACACACGATCCTCGGCTGTTCTCGTCCAACCACCACCGGTGAATTTCTTTAAGTAGTCGTTCCGCCTGGTCAGAGGGCGTCCCACGTGGACAGGCCGGGATCGTGGCCTCCATTTGAGGACTCTTCTACCCTGACGCCCTTTGGTACTGTGGCAAATATAACCTGCAACATGCCGATTCCACGAGCAATGTCGGTGACTTTAATTTTTTGCTGAATGTCTTCCTTTCGGACCCTATTCAGCGAGAGACTGCAAGCATTCAGCGAGCTATGGCTCTCCATAGCACGCCGACTGACTTTGAACTTATGGATTAGTCCCAACGTTCGAGGTTTATCATTTTCAGATATCAATGTATAATTATCGTTGATTATAAATTGAATAACTGTTTCTGAATTGAGAATTTACTTTAAAAATAATAATAAGAACACCACACTCAATGGCCAAAACTAGGATTCCCTGTGTCGTGAGTCCAGAGACATACAAAGACGAACACAACACGTGCAAACATTAAGACAAAAACAAACACCTATCTTTAAACAGATGTTTGTCCGACCGGGAGTCGAACCCGCACCTATTGCACAACAGGTAGGGTTACTACCAACTAGGCTAATTGGTCATTAAATCAGTTAAATCATACCCATTAAGAAAGGGATTACGGAATAAAATTAAACCAAAGCGTAACAGTAACCGACCATTTTATCGTCCACTCTTAGATCTGGGCTTCATGCATATTGTTTTCTGTAGTGTGTATATGGTTTTAAAATGCTACGTTGGGGTTGGTGAGTCCACTATTTTAGACCCCTGCGAGAAAAGATAGAGAGGCGCTATTCTAAAGCCAGTTGACACCACACAACCATATTATTAAAAGTAAACCAAAACCAAATAACGTACTTAGCCTACAACTTAAGGTCATCTCTGAGTCTCTCAAGTACATTTTTTATGAATAATAGACAATAAGTCGATAAATACATATTCTCAAAATCATTCTACAAGTATTTACATTTACACTTCCTACACAAGCAACGACAATGTACTAAATTTATTTCGCGCTTGTTAGCGTTTGTTCACAATACGCTTCTGTCTGGGTTTGATGCCAAAATAACGAGACAGATATTCCCACTGCGTAGAGATTCAACATATTGCACCCACACATTTTTAGGCTTCAATGCGTGGATATTTATACTTGGTAGAGTACCCTAAAAAGAGAAACCTTATTGATAAACTTTTTTTGTCCATTCGCCTCTCTGTCCAGCAAATAGACTCCGAGCATAAGCCTTTCCATCGCTTTCTGAGCGATTTTGAATCTGTCAATCAGGCCTACCGTCAGAGACCACGTTTGGGCACCATATGTCATCAACCCACCTGCCCAGCGGGTGATGATTAAAGCATAAACCTCCTAAAGTTAATCTATGTAATTGTAATGTACTCGTGTACATTGTTCCAATTGGACATTGTGCGCTACTTCAATTCGAGTCCGGATAAGGAAAATGTAGATGCCGATTGACGAGTAACGAAATGCGAAGACCGCTTCGGACCGTTATCTCGGATGGCAGATTCGAATTTCGTGACCCGAGATCTGAATTTGTTCAGATATCCGAATCCGCATTTAGCTCCCTCTAAGATATGGAATGATCGGTAATTTATTGATCTTTCCAGAAAAATAAGGGAAGCTTGAAATTGTACAAATAATAATACTTATTACAAAGCATTCCCAATTGTTAGTCCGTTATTGTTAATACATTATTAACAATAACGACATGGATACAACATGGATAATACAACATGGACATATTGCCTTTAGTACATACTAAAGGCAATATGTCCATGTTTGTTATGTTTCCTGCAAACAATTTGTAATTATCTATATAAATTGCTAGTGTAAGTTATTATGACCACATGCTTTATTTAGAATAAGACTATTTATTTTATTATTTATTGTGCATTAAATCAACAATTACATATATATATTTTATAACTCAAATTACATATAAATACTATTTTAATACCGGGAAACGTAGCGTGAGACGCCCTCCAGCTACGCGGCTCCGTCCACATGACGAAAGTCGCCGGTAGTGGCTGGGTGAGAAGAACAGAAGACCGTATGTGGAGAGACAATCTGATGGTATTGTATGCTGCTATTTTTATAATTATTGTCATGAAACTACTCCGTTAGCTCTCAGATTGTACTTGATTGCTTTTTATTAAATAATAATTATTGTATAAATATAGCTGTCTATTGTTAACTTTTAAGCCAGTTGCTATTGTTGAAACAGCGTAGTGATTCATAACCATATGTGCTACGTATGTCTGTTATCGCTAGTACCGTATTATTAATTATACCTAATAGTACGATATTTAAGCATTTGCAACAATGCAATATATTGCAAAGCTAAGCAAACAGGGAAAACGAAGCGAGCCACACCCAAACACCGCTGTGTCTGCCAGACGAGTCTGACACATAGCGAGGTTCTTAATTATTGATATTAGTAGTTATAGATAATATTTGCGTTGTTCTGAGCTGTTGTGTCAATTATTTGATTAATTATTTGTCGTTGAAGTGAACCATCCGGCCAGGTGAATCGATTGTTTAAATAAAATCACTGGTAGTGGCTGGATAGAAAGAATACCTGGAAGATCGTTTGTGATGGCATGCTTTGGGAGATGTCTATATCCAGCAGAAATGAAAGACAGGCTTATGGTGATAGTCAGTAGAAAGACTGGAGTTGTTAGTTAGTGGGAGCGTATGCACTTATAAATACAACATGTACTTCATTGATGCCATTTTGAAGTGAGAGGCCATTAGGTAGTATCCACTGTGTTACTGAGTCAAAGAAATGAGTTATTTCAATTCAGCCTTTGTAATAAAGAACAATTAGCAAGAAGACTATTAAGTAGTCTTTTAAAAGGAAACAACAGCTTGACAAAGCCTCTTATATTTATTAAGAGATTAATAGTCAATCATTATTAAATAGTCATAGACAATAGAATTTAGGAGTAATCTGGAAAACAAGGCCTAAATGGCCTTCAGAAAGCTCGGTGTGCTGAACAGAGCTCCACTTGACTCCATCCAACGACGCGCTGCGCGAATTTTCGACGATCCCACTCTCAAAGGCGGTTTGGAACCACACAGCATCCACAGAGACGTTGCATCTCTATACGTGTTCTACCGCCTGTGTAACGGGGATTGCTTCTCAGACCTGTTCGATATGACTCCCACCTCGGGAATCGCACCGCGCGTCGCAGAAGTGCGGTGCATCCGAATTTCCTTGATACGGAGGTGTCGCGCACTGTATGGTCTAAAAATCGTTTTTTCCCGAGAACCCGTAGGCTGTGGGACGAACTGCCTCGTGAGGTCTTCCCCTTATGCCACGACATGGGGTTCTCCAAGGCCAAGGCCGACAGCGCAGCCGCATACCCCCTGGTGTTGCAGGTGGCCATGGGCGACGGTAGCCACTTACCATCATGTGGGCCGCTTGACAGTCTACCTCAATTAATATAAAAAAGTTAATTTAAGGTACTAAATTAATATTAACAACTTTTTGATTGTAGAAGTCCAAATACGTTTACCTTACCATTTACCTAAATACATTAACTATAATAAAATGAATTTAATTGTATCGCACATACAACAAAATATTCATTTTTTTGCCTTAAACTGCAGTTCATCTGCAAAATTAGATCTTATTCCATTCTGCGGCTCTTACTTCTAATTCCGTCGCATTCTTGAACTGCCTTAATACGTTTTCCGGGTGAAAAAAATCCAAAACGAAATAGCTTATTCTTAACTAGCGACCCGCCCTCACTTCGCTTCGGTTTATTAAATTTAAAACAATCGGAATAAGATATTTTCCTGCGGTAAAATGGAGCCTATATTTTAAGTTAGACCTCTAGCAATACATCGGTGAAAACTGCATTCAATTCCATGCAGTAGTTTTTGCACGATGCGTGTACAAACTAACATACAGACAGACAGACAAAATTTCTAAAAAACTGTTGTTTTGGCTTCTTTTGCCCTAATAAAGACCCCCCATATTAGTTTTTTTTTAATATCTATAATGTACAGACATCGGCCTGTTACAATTTTATTATATGTATAGATTAAGGGGTGAAGTTTTTAGTTTTTTATTAATTTGCGGGAGTACGGGTTACAATAGATGTTGTATAATTAGCTGAGTGTTGTATAATTACTGCCTCGTCGACGTGAAAATTCTCCCATATCATACAGTCATGAAATGTGGTTAAAATTAGTTAAATTAAAAGTTAGCTAAAGTTTAGGAGGGAATTAAAGTTAAGAGAGTAGTAGTAAATACATTGAGAAATTTTAATATTGGTTATATGCTATTTAGTCGTACGTAAGTGGTATTTACACAGGTAACTAGATTAAACTAAAAAGTTTAAGTTACACTGTCTGTCTTTATAAATCCAAATTAATGCAGGGTATGTTTCATCTACTTTATTTGTAATAAAACGAAACAAGGTGAAGTGAATTCCCTAGTAGTTCAGTTCCACTTTGTGGAGATATACTGCGCGACGTGAATCGACTGAGTTTCCCTTTTAAACGCCACCACACAAAGGCTTGTAAATTTTCGTTAAGGCGGCAAGTTGTTATAGTAATATGACCTCTCAAGAAAGTATTATAATTAGGTAATAAGTTATTTAATAACTGGCAGTGCCCGTGACTTCGTTCCCGTGGACTTGAGCATGATTCCCGTGGGAATTTTATAACTGCTTACGATAAAATTTAGCCTAAATGTTAATTCAAGTCATAATCTCTAACTATGTCGAGTTACATTAAACTCTGTTTTGTGGTTTTTGCACAACGCACTTTCAGACAGACAACATTCCAAAAATTATGTTTCGGATTTTGTATCACTTATACATACTTTACATTGCATTGATTTTACCCGAAGGGAAATCAAACAAACAATATCGTTTTTAATTCGTTTAGCTGACTTACCAAAAACAATTAGGTACGTACTTAAATTGTTATTCTTTATTAAGAGTCATTTCAAGTTTTAAGCGAATAATACAAGTTTTTGAGCTCTTCTATAGATGAAATGAAAGTTGCTTTACATTTCTGACTAAATATTTTAAATAGCTCATTTCTTTGTATTGACATTTAATGTAATACATTTCGAAATATTTCTTTATTTATCCTGTAGTACTCAACCATGTTTTAACAAAAACGCGCGTAGTAAGAACTTCAGAGGTGTGTTTCTTCTACTAAAATTCATTAATTCAACAAGAAAAGGTACAATTATACGTAGTATATAATTCTAAATGTCAATTCTACGAAATGTCAATCGGATAAGTACGAAATATTGTCAAATCTGTCAGTGAACGATAAGATTCTGCGTAGAATTGTAATGTCCATCTTGCAATAAAATTATTTGCTAACATTTTCACAATGAATATAGCAAAAGAGACATCGAACGCAAAAGATGATATGGTATATTAATTCACCGCTCGAGCGTTGAACGCTCAGTGCTCATTTTTACAACACTACTAATAACTTCGAAATATTTAAGTATCCATTATAATACATAATTAATGAGAAGCCAGCGATATTCGATCGGCAACAATGGCTCTTGGATTGATCGGAACATTTTCGGTAGTCAATTGTTTTAATAACACTTATCGATTGACCTTAACACACTGCCACAGATAGTTTTCACCTTGAAAAAACATGAAGGATCTCTTTACTCAAGTCTTAACGAGTGCAAAATTTCTATTGGTTGTTGTTAATAAATACAAATTGAAATAGGCGCAATGTTCGCGTCGTTTCTGACAGTTGGCCTTTTGCCAAATTGCTAGAGAGTAGACAAATAATTGACATTTGCATCACGGAAATTAAACAAGCGGTGTGATAAAAAATATTTTATTTGCCGGAGTCTGGAAAATATTAGATGTTCTAAAGTATCTAATGGTCTTATTTAGCATTTATCCGAAGGATAGCTGTTATATTACTGTTTCACAATTGTCAGATAACCGTATCTGGCAAATAAAGTTTCTGTTAGCCTATCAGGTATCAGCTAGATTTAATTGGCACATTATTTTTCAATCTTATTGTTAACAGTTCCTTTATCAGGAGGTGGTGAGAAAGGCAAGGGCCTTTATGAAAAACATTAAGGAATATTTTTCATAATGGGCACAGAACACATTTTATATTGTAAATCGGGTCTGAACATTATAAAATGTACACAAAACGTATATGGTATTTATAAACGAATATGTAACAATATAAATGTATATCGCAGTAAGTGGGCAATGGGACATTGAGTTTTTCTAATATGAAACATAACAGTTCAATACAAATATAATAATGTTTTTTCTTCCAGGATTTCCATCTGAATTTCTAATTAAACCAGCAAATATACATTTGCAAAAGTGTTTACATATACATCTCCAACCTACTTTCTGTTGCGCGTCTTAAAAGTTTTTTAGAATTTTGTTTATTTAAGTAGAACATAGCTTTTGACTCACTGCTAGGTGTGTCCAGGTTCTGTTCTCACTGCACGATTCTTAATATCATATTATTACCTGTAACAAATGTTAAAATACAATTAGTTAATTTAAGCCAAGTAGCTAGTTAGCATATCAGTTTTAACCGAATTTTTTATATATTTTTTGATGTACCAAAAAAACATCCGTTGGTTGGAAAAGAAGATTTCGCTATATTCAGTACGTTTTATAAAAACAAAATCTAGAGCTTCCATGACTCCCAGTGGTAACAAACCTTTAAAAGTTGTATTAGAAGTAGTTATAAATAAGTTATTTTTTAAAGTTTAAAACGACTCGCAATTTTGGATTCGGTTCAATTATAATAATCACTTTATTATTGAACTGATTTGGTTCATCAACTTAAATACATCAAATTTAAATTTAATTGGTTAAGTAATGCATCGTGAGATCCCATTTGTCTCAAAGTTTATAATAGGCAGTATTTCTTAGAAACCTGCCTAAAAGCAAAACGAGTGCTGAGCTGGTACCAAACTGATATAGTTTAGACACCAGCCAGTACCATACATGAATGTGATAGCATATGGGTTCTCGACTCACGTTCGTGAGATTGTCCGTTCTAAACCTGTCCCACAACTATAAGATACCATCGGCTTTTGTTTCTCTACTGCTGAATATAGGCCTCTCCAGGGCCTCTCCTAAAGCTCGCCACCACGTACGATCTTCGGCTCTTATCATCCAGTCACTACCGGCAAACTTCATCAAGTAGTTGGTCTACCTGGCCGGAGGGTGATCTACCCCGGTACGTGGCCTCTGCAGTATAATGATTCTACGAGTTATTTCAGTGAATTTAGTTCTTCGGCGCGTCTCTTTACGATTAGGATTTTTTGACCCGCCACTACACCGTCCTGTAACATTGAGTACGGAATTTTTACTTATTACTAGCTCTGTGATGAAGGACAATGTAAATAAATATATATTGGAGGCATTATGTCTTCCAGTCAGCACTGAGTCCCCGTGATGTGGCGGTGGTGTGAGTGATTCGAAACCCCCTCTCAATTGCGATTAGAGCTCTGTGGACATGACATCGACATGGCTGATATCGATACATTAAATATTTCGATCAACATCAGGTATATACGAGGCCATTATGTATTGTTATTACAACAAATGATGATGTTTTACCGCATTTAATGATACTTTCGCGTGCATGCATTTCTGTAGTTATGTCGTATACAATACTATTAAGTTGGTGCAAGGAATTTAATATTGAGTTAAGTTTTATTAAAAAATCCTCTAGCTCTCGGAGTGCACGTACCTCGTAAATAATAGACGGGGGACTGACTGGTCGTAATGAACTGGAGTGGGTTGAATGCAGAAGTGGTCTTTCATTTATTTTCATAGGTTTCTGTCGTATACACGTGGTGCCCTAGATGCTACGATGAATACGAATATAAAAATTTTGTGAGCTCTGTAGTTCTGTAGTGAACTGTGATAGCCTAGGGGTATCTATTCTCGACTCTCATTCGTGAGGTCGTGCGTACAAAACGTCGGCTCGTGCCAATGAGTTTCTGCTTAAATTCGGATTTTTAAATTATCATTAGCTGGGTGGTGATGGAAAATACCATGAGAAAAGCCGTATGATTAAGAATTTCAAATAATCTTAAGGATGTATTCACTGATCCATAATGGATCTGCGTGTTGGATTATTAGCGATTTACTAGGAAGGAACTGTACTCTTCAGTAGGATGTTATAAGCTAATATCTGTAGTTTTAATTATTATTATTACTAGTGCGACTTAACCTGATTATATTTAGTCTTCAATTTCTAAAACAATTTCAATGTTCGTGGAGTTAGTAACAAGTCTATCAAGTGGTTGAAGGGCATTTGTGCTTTGTATGTTTTCATACCTACAATTGATCACGTAGATGAGATTTCTAATTCTCGTCTAGATTTAAGCAGACTATCAGGCACGAAGCCAGAGATGGGTTAAACATCTCCTTTAACTTCCTTTATAAAATTAAATAATAAAAAACAGGACAAAAAAAAACAAATAAAAAAATAAAAAATTGGATGCGCTTTAGTTGCAATATACGACGACTGTCCGCGCCCGTCCACGGAAGAATTCACTATTTGCTGTAGTTGTAATTTTTTTTGTATAAAAGTATATGGAATTTTGCGACCTCTGTCCAGCAAAACATAGTTTGTATAGGTAATAGGTAATTGTGTAGGCATAATATACGCTGGCTCTAATTTCCGTGATTTCTAAAATTTTAAAACTAAATAGATCTAATAAATGTGGTCCATTTATTAATCAAACCGTAACATAGACTCGACAATCGGTATCTGCATATAATAATAATAATTTAGTGAGTGTTCGGCACACACTTGACTGGTTTTTTAACACTATAATAAACACTTCGACAATGTACCTTCGTACTGCAGCTCTTCCGTGTTACTGACGTCAATGTTATTAAGTGGTAAACCAACTATCTGGTGGGCTGGCTATCCGGAACAAGACAGAACTTGTTCTGTCTTGTTCCGGATACAGATTCCGGATTGTTCCTGGTCTTGACCAGGTTGATGAATTGAGGTAACCTATTAACATCCAAAATACCGGAAGAGTCGCGGACTCAGTCCATAAAAGAATCAATTTCAATGGTTGCTCTACGGACCTCCTGTCAACACAGTGTTGTAAATTCAGTGAGCAATCACTTTAATTAATTCTTTTTTTATGAAATTTTAGAAAAATTATTTAATCGCTGTATTTAGTATTTTATTTAGAAAATGTATTTATTAGTTTATATATTTATTCGACACATTTTATGTTTTGTCATAATAAAATTCGAATAGTACGGCCGGCAATCGTGCGTCCACAAATCCCACGTAGGACAACGCGTCCTCGACTCGCCGCGCCGCGCTGCAGCGCTCGACGCGACGATGCGTCGCACCGCGCCACTAGCGGGACAAAGCCAGGCTTAGTGCGACGATTATTTTGCCAATGTCAAGTGAAAATAAATTTCTGTCAAGTGCTTTCTTCGTCGAAGTAAATTAGTAAAGTAATACATAGCATAGGTCACATTGAAAACTTCAGGAACTGACCACTTGCACTTGTACACGACCATATGCTCGCCGTAAATTATTGATTAACTCCGTAAAACAACCGTAAACGCCGTATAATCTTGTACCATGACAATGCCAGCTCTCACACGGCCAAACAGACAAACGACTGTTTGAAGGCGAAAAACGTAGAACTCATGAGCCATCCTCCATACAGTCCTGACTTAGCACCTTGTGACTTCTTCTTGTTTCCAAAAATTAAGAACCAATTACGCGGTCAAAGATTATCATCGCCAGAAGAGGGTGTCGAAGAGTATAAAAAACATGATGATCACCACGGAGGAGTGAAATAAATGTTATGGAAATTGGTTTATTCGTATGAAAAAGTGTATTGACGTTCACGGAGAATATTTTGAGAAACATTAAACAGTATTCCGAAAACATTCAGTGTGGCCTTCGTAATAGGTTTACTAAGGACTAGGGTTGGACTCCTTGGAAGCACACGAAACATTTTTATTTGATTATTACAAATATAACGCATAAACATTACGCATTTTAATAAACTATCATCATTAATCCACAAAACCAACAAAACACCATTTGTATAGTAATCTATTGAAAACTCGACTTACCAGTCTCGAGTTTTTACCAAAAAGTCTTTTATAGTGCCTTTATTTAAATGCGGAAAAGGATTATTTTGACATATGTCACGATGACAAATTGATACACGAATACGTGATAGAAACTGACAATTGTATGGTCCTGTCAAGGCTTTATACCTACGTGATGAAAATTGAAAGTTACGGTGGTTTAAATGTAAGTAAATGGACAGATCTAGACACATCTATTACAATAATCATCGACACATAAAACACTAATAAAATAATAAAACGGATCAGAGTCTGTTCATTGAATTAATTTTAAAAATTAAAATTGAGCAGTCATTTTAGAAGCTACAGAAACCAGTACAGAGTTTTTAGAATTTTTGTCTGTATGTCTGTTTGTTTGAGTATCGCTTAAAAACTACTAAACGGAATGTAATCGCGTTTTCAATGAGTAGCTAATAGTCCAGAAGGAAAAGTAGTATAATTGTCATCTTACTTGACACGCGACAGTTGAGTTAATAAGTTAAGATGTAAAAAAAGCTGATTCATAATTGTAGAAGGATTCATAAAGCATTCCAGTAATTTTATGAAGACAGGAATGTATGTTCCTAGAGAAATATTATAAATCAGTTACTGTGGGATCATCCAGGTAAACTTTCCTGAAACTGATCAAATGTAACTTTTTAACCTTCTCATTCCCACTCGATTCTATTAATGACATAAACAATGATTATTTATAGAATACCTCTTCAGTCTGTAGCAGTCTACAAAGTCTGCAAATCTTCTTCGATGCTGTTGAATACGTAAATCTTAAAAGGCACTTTTAATCTTCGTAGACATATAACAATTTTTACGATAAAGAGGAATTAAAAACCCTACTCAATCCAATTTCACTAGTTGTTTTATCCTTTGTCTCAGACACGTAGATCACGCCTAGTTTAGTTTTTTCCATAGACTTGGCAATGGAACAGACAGTACACTGGAAATAGTTTCCATTACTTGCAACAGGAGAAGGCTTGTCGGTGCACTGCCAACTTCGCAATGCCTGTTACATGCCTGCTTGTCTAACGAGGCACGTACGCTACCGATCGACGTGAATTGAGCTGGGATGAATGTATGTATGTGAAGTGTGTGGCAGTATTAAAATGTCAGACAGCTTTCTGCAACAGCTACTAAAGGATATTACCGTTATGGGAGGATGGAGTTAGTACAAGAACTGGAAGCAGTTATTCTTATTGGAGACGCGCCCTGAATTCCATTAGACCAGTAATTCCAATCTATTGAGTGTAGTAGATATAATTCAAATCTGTTAAGTTGTTTTTAACTGATAATAACAAAAAAAAATGTAGGCTTGTATTAGGTACCACCAATGCTGGCGACTTCGTTGGCGTGATCTTTAGTAATTCCTGTGGGGAATGTTTAATGGATCTGGATGAAAGTACCCTGAGTGTTAATTGGGCACATGAACTATAACTATGCTAAGTTTAATTAAAATTCGTCCCGTAGTTTTTGCGTGATGTGCGTGCAGACAGACAGACAAAAAATCCTAAACGTTGTTGTTTTGGGCTCTATATCATACGAACTTTATATTGCAATCAATACAACATTTAAAACTACGACTGAAACTTAAACAAGTACGATATTATATTAGAAAATATACATTTTAATCTATTATAGAATTCATTGGACGTGATATACAATTAGGCGCAGTTTTTTTTACTTGTTACTCGTACTTATGTCAATTTTGCTTTCTTGCGTCTGTGTATATTATAATGTATGGGATCTATGAGTGATTACGTTTTATTTCACCATAACTGCGAGTGTGTGCAATTGAGAAGTTACTGTAGATATATAGGTACAATTATTATTACCTATATGTAAGGACAGCAGTATAATTCTAATGTGACTTTGTTGTCAGTGCAAAGAGATTCTACAGTCATTAACTAGCATTCCTCCATATTCCTCTCCTCACTACTAGAATGGTCGCATAAATAATGTGTCACTTGTCTGTATATATATTTGGTTTTCTTTACATTCTCTCAATTCTTTGAATAAAACAAAACTACTATAGAAGATAAAGTTATTGACATTTTAGTAAGAATATTTAAGAGTACACAGCCCACACTTGACAGTTGTTTTTTTATCGATAAAATTTGAAATGGCTTTTAAACACTGTCAAGGCAAATTCATTTATCTTTACATGTGTGCGTGAGCGCTCGAATGCTGTGTGAGTTTGATTCAAATTCGACAGCGCCGCGCGGCCGTGGATTCCCATCCTTAATGTCAATCAATTGATGTGTCAAAATATAAATGTTCATTTATGTCGTTTTGTATATAGTTTCTCGACTTAATCGAAACTGAATCATTATAATTAGTGGAATACGAAATTAATTGTGATTAGTGACATTTAGTACAATTTGCACAGCGATTCAGCTTACTTTCTGACAGTTTTATATTAATAGAATCGGTGCCTAGCTTTGCCTCAAAATAGGGTCATCATATATTTGAAAATACATCAAACCTCGTTAGCGTTTTGAGTTACAAGCTTAGAGTACGGTGGATCACGTGCAGTACCTAATGTCGTAGGCAGGACCATAATCGTGAATGACGTTAATATGAAACGTGATGCCGCGCTTGCGGGAAGAGTAGAGATAAAAACGTTGTATTTTTCATGGAAAATGTGACTTCGTTAGATGTTGCAGTGATAAATGTTGTTCTATCGTAAGAAATATTCGGAAAAACCGGGAAGAGAAAAAAGGATAAAACATTTAAGAATTGGTGTCAGTCAATCCACCAGTTAAGTGCATACGTTTCGGTACAACTTCATAAAATAAAACTTGCTGACAAGATGGTGAGTGACTATGATTCTTAGAGTAATAAATGTAACGTCTGGAAGGGACGTTCTTTCTTTATCTATAGGTACATATTATAATACATATATATATATATATATATATATATATATATATATAATATACAGTTGTTATAAAGCCGTGTCTGTAGTTTATGAAAAAAGTGATTGCAATATAAAATAAGAATGATATTGACCTCAAAACAACAATGTTTGCATTATTTGTCTGTCTGTCCTGAACGCACATCACCCAAAAACTACTAGACTGGCAATGCAGTACTAACAAATTGCTCATTATATCACGGTCAATTGTCCACATCTCCTTTAGTCAATCGCGCGCAAGCCAGAGAAGTGCTTTGTTTTGGAATATATCAAATTGACATCAAACGCTGCAATCGACAAAATACTACATATATAGTTTAATGTGGGAGACATAACATTGTTATTATTTACATGTGCACTGTATTCAAGTGATTTGAAGTTAATTTTATGGTATTAACTCAGTTTTTTGTTTTTTCCTACAAAATCAAAATACATATGTATATTATATTGTCGTAAATTAAAATCATTCGTCAGCCATCTTAGTATCTCTTTCTCGCTTACTCTTACTTTAATCATGTGAGTGCGAGTAGCGAGAGCGACTACCACCAATCACGTTGTCATAAAATATAAGAAACACTCATACAAATGAGACAATTTCCTAACAATGGAAGTAGGTAGAAAATAAATGTTAGCAGATAGTCGATTATATTTTTTTTATTCAGATATTGGTTAATGGATACAGTATTATACATACATTAATGAAAATGCCGAATTGCATACTTCGATATTGCAAAAAATATTTTCAAAGGACAAAGAAGTCTTCTGAGGGCATAGCATTTCCTAAGCACGTATATAATTTACATATTTTAACTATCATCTCTTATGTGTGTATATAATATAAAACAATAGTGATATGTATTTAAGTATGTACGTGCGCATATATGTATTGTAATAACTGAAATTCTATTACATTAGTATTTTATTTGAACGAAGTTTATTATTATGTAGGCATATATTCAATTCATATTGCAATACGCTAAATGATGGTCTACTTCATACTGCACTAAAATTCATACTGTGTTGCTCTTTCATGTAGTGTTCCTTAATGACTAATTGCAACTATCATATGTGATATCTATAAACAAACCAGACACGCCAACCGCCAAAAAAAAAATTGGCGCGGAATTTAAATCCGGCGCACAATATGGGACAACCTATATTGTGCATATCTTGTCATCTTGTCATATGTAAAAAACTGTACAATACTCTCAATATTGAGCGTATTGTACAAATTGAGAATGACGTAAAATAAAGAGTTTTTAAGTCTGTTGTATATTAGGACTATTTCAGTGTAAACTATTTTAGTCTCCCCTTGAGAAATTGTATAACACCTAATTAAAAAAAGTTTTTAGAAAATTGAACGTCTATGCTTGCTATGATGCTAAATCGTAAAATTCATGTACGGAATGTACGGACCATCAGTACGGGCATTTTTTTAAAATAATTTATTTGGAAAATATCATAGCCATTGATTCACACACAGGAAATAATAAATCATTAAACTGTAACGTGCATGCCCTAGAGGCTTGTATACTAGCATGTATTCTCAAATCGGGGCTATTGGAGCAGCATCTTACTCCAGTATTAATCCACACATATTCCATTATCTATTAGTATTAACTATCGTCCGGTGGTACCAATTAGTATTGACTTGACTCTATGCAAAGCAGTCCTTAAAGTAACAGTATAACGCCTATGAAAATGACAAATACACCTTGTCATCCTAAAAATGTGTAAAAAAAACCTCTAGTTCGACGAACTTTCATGGATTATTTTCTCATTTATTGAATAACGTTCAGATTTAAAAGTTTTCTGGACGGATTAATTTGTTTAAAAAAGCTTCTCGTGCCAATTGCTTTGTTTATTGAGTGTGGAATTTGTTGAAAATAAGCCACAAAAAATATCTTTTGAACTGGTTTTTATTTTATTTAACAATTTATTGTACACACATAACATGAAACAAATAAAAAGGAAGAAAAAGAAAAGATATACAAAAGGCAAGCTTATCTCCTGCGGAGATTTCTTCCAGCAGTCCTGGGAAATTGAAATATGTATAGGTCAAGACAAAAAAGAAGGCATAGTGCGTACGGAAAATTTGTATATCTAGAATAATTTAATATTAAGAAATACATAAATATATATTTATATACAACACATATAAACACATATACCTAAATAATATATACCATACATATTATATTATATACAATATGGCCGTTTTAGAAAATTGACAAGTAGTGCTCTTATTATCGGTTTTTAAAAATAGTAAGAGAGCGACTATCTCGTATCCTATGAGGAAGAGCATTCCATAAGCGCACCGCTTGAACAGTTTCTTAGGATTTCTTAGGCTTATTATGTTTACTTATTTTATATGTATTACTCGATGGCAGTGTGATGTCGACCTGCTTTAGGATAGCATCATCTCATCTCTTCCCGTGGTCGTCGTAAAAGTTGATAAGGGATAACAAAACTGCCACCATAAGCCGTGAGGTACTACGAGTACACCATCACAAAAAGAGTGGACTCGCCAACCCGTTTGACCACCGTGACATTTTAAGGTCATATATGCCTCATACACAAGACAATGTGCCTGGCGAGGCCCATGTCAAGCAGTGGACGACAAAAGGGCCAATCTTCGTAGAAATAAAAAAATAATTAATAAATAGGTTTTAATAAGACAATTTATATTAAATATAAATACGTATTGAAACATTAATACATAGAGGGTTATTTTTATCTGCAGCTCACTGTATTCTCTCTAGCTCTTACCGTACAGTTAAAGTCGTATATGCCATCTGACAGTTAACTCCTGACTCTTTATAGTAAAAAAAGAATAGAATATATTACTATACTCTTTATAGTTATTTAGTCAGTGTAAATGTACATCTATGTTAGAACTCTGTTTTTGGCATTCGACATCAGTTACGAGTATTTGACTATTTTCCGGGGAAACTCCAATCCTATTGACCAGTTATTTCGGGAACCGTTAGCGGTCTGTCTGACAGGTAACGTGCTTATCTTCACGCTCCATGCCTCTATGCACAACACATTTGCACCGAATCGACACGTATGTAAATGGGAGTACTCATGTGCATGAGTTATACTTTAATAAATATTTAATTTACGTACATTAGTATTAATACGTCGGCTCAAGTGAATTAAGATATGATTCTTGAGAAGGTCGTAGAGCCTCTTAACAACACATAACCAATATAACCAAGAACGGGCCTTTCAGCATATCATAAAGCACCAGGTCATAAAGGCATGCTCAACAAAGGCGTGGCTGGAAAGGACTATTCCCGATTTCATTAGAGCTGAAGACAGTCCGTTATCTAGTCCCGATCTCAATCCGCTCGATTATGTTTTATGGTCTGTTTTAGAGAGCATGGCATGCTTTAAACTCCATGATAACATCGAACCCCTCAAATATTCCATAAGGGTGGCAGTTGCCAATTTTCCCACGGAAAGGGTGCGTATTTCAATCGAGAACTGGCCACAACGTTTTTAAAGATTGTACAAAAGCAACTGGTGACCATTTCGAATAAACGTTATATTTTTAAAATACTTACCTATTTATTACCAAAATAGCACAAATTCTTTGAATAAAATGATGATATCTATTTTTTCTGAGTAAAAATATTTATGGTTAGACTAGGTATAATATAATGCTATACCTATATACCTATATAGTTGTGCGGTGTGGTGTCGGACGGCTATAGGAATAGACTAAGGGATATAACAAAGCCGCTACCACAAGCGCTGAGGAGCTATACCACCTCTAAAAGACTGGACTAGACGACCCGCTTGGCCAGCGTGGCGATTTAAGGTCATACATCCTTCATTCATAAGACGACGAGCAAGGGGTGGCCCATATCCAACAGTGGATACTGAAAGGCCTGGTTACATATAATGTTACTCTTAAATATAAAAATCGCTTAATGTGCGAAAAAAACATCCATAACTTGTGGATAGTGTTGGTTATTAAAGCATCGAATCAAGTGTAGATGGTTTCAATTAATCGGCTACCCGACGTGACGTGCTTTAGTTGAAGAGTGCAGGAGAGGTTGCATCACTTACTGTTGAGACAGCAAAATTTTATAAAAATACCCGTTTTTAAAATTCCTTTCATCCATCCTCCTCTCTTAATATATAGATATTTAAACGTTAAACCAACTCCTCAAATTGAAGAACCTGAGAATGATTCCAGCGTAAGAAGTCGTTAGTCCATTTATTTTAAGGAGAACAATAAACGGGAAAGAAAGCGTTCATAAGGAAGAGAAAAAAATGATGGCATGGTTACCTTCTTGTGAAATATCCTGATGACCTTATTACTTAGGTGTATACTCGTATCTTATTGCATTAAGAGAGATATATAACACAATATCATGTATGTATACAATAGAGTACCTAATCATGGCTTTGGTATACTTAATTACGATACTATTGACCAATTACGGTAATTGGAGACAGCGGTAAATGAGAATATGTCTTAATTTGCGGTAAAACTAGCTGTTGCTCCCTTCTTCGCCCGTATTGACCGGAAAAGAATTATCCTATGTGTTTATTTATCTGTTTAAAGGTAGCAGTTCGTTGCCTTTTTATTACACCGTGAACATACACCGGCCTTCAGCCAACACCTTTACCAGGTATCGGCACGTGCCTGGGCGCTTCTCACCGACTCGCGATCCCGTGATGCCCTCCCAAAGCAACGCCATAAGCCGAGGTATGTTCCTTCTGCCGGCGGCAGGAGCTCTTAGGCTCGTTGCTGCACATACTTCTTGCTCCTGTCTGAGCGCCTTCTGCGGTCACCCTAAACCATGCATGTACGGTGACTCTTGGAAGGTCATTAGGGCCACAAGAATATAGCAATTCCAAAAAAAAATCGTTGCCTATTGCAGGGTTATTAGGTATGATTCGTATATCTAAAAAACACTATTCACGGACACAAATACGAATAATTTGCCTCATTATTCCCCACCACACGATATTTTTTATTTATTTCTACACAAACTTGTACACAAATTCTATAACTAAGGCAACATAGTGAAGTCCATCTAGAAGCACCACACTAGAAGCACCACACTTTAAGTACTTAGTTGATTTTCAATTAAACGTTGATTCTTAAAGTATTTTTTCTTTTTATAGGAAACTGTTTTTATACTGAAAATATATATATATATACAAACTAACAAACACGCTTGAGTTAGAAATTATCACTTAGACGATACAATACAAAAAAACAATGTACCTACTCGTATTTACGAGTATGTTCCCAATACATACGGAAAGTTGAATAAAATCAACCGCCTGAGACCTTGTGAAGGTTTTGTTTAAAAATTCTAATTTGCTAGCACTCTTTTCTCTCCTTCATTGAATAATGTATTAAGAAAATTTACTTTCGATTAAAGTAGATCAAATATTTACTCACTCTCTATTCAAATATTTGTTATATTGTTCGGCAGCGAGGTATTAAAAATAAAAAGCCGGCGAGTGGAATACAAGGGGGGACAACTGTTGCTCGTGTCCTTAGTAACCTTTCAGAACTTTACACGTGTTCCCCGGGTGGTGCTAAATGGACAACAACAATGCCGAGAATCGTGTAAGGATAATCCAACCTCCGCGGATATCAAAGGACGGTTATCACAAGTTGTCGTCGGGTCTAAATAACTCCCAAAAAGAGTGGATTTGCCAACTTCGAGCCGTTATTACAATCCTGTCCTGCAGTAGAACTTTATACGCTGACGTTAATTAATTGTAAGTTGTAATAAGCAAATTGATAATTTTATAAACAAAAATAAATGTTTTTCACGAAAAAAAAATACTTAGAACGAACCAGTTTAAGGATTAATCAAATACAGAAATACTCTTAAAATAGACCAATTCCGGAGAGGCATTTGCAGATAATCAAGACAACAAATTAAGATAATTAATAACGAAGTGACAGCTGAGAATTAAACGATTTATCCAAACTCGGAAACAATATGACGAGAGCGAATTCTGTTAAAGCATCCGTTTATTATTACTCTTACAAATTAATTTATAATTATTATCCCTCTATTGTCCGTTTTAATGTCGCAAACGAATACAATTACATTTTCTTATTTCACTTTATTGATTCATTAGCTCATTTATTGCTACTATAATTATTAGGTCGTGTTTATGGGATTATGTTATTAGTTTAGTTTATGGGATAGTGAATATGGGTTACCATGGGACTGATATATCTATAAAATAACGACAAAAGTCCAAAACTTCAAACTGAGATAAAAGAAATACAATAGGTCAATTAAGTCTTTTTTATTTTTACTTGTAAAGAAAGTCTATGAAGAATGAGAAGAAACAAGGAGGAGATTGGTGCGGTTGGTTCAGCCTACAGAGTTGCCACTATGTTGTGGAAATGAGCAGGTTATCAGGCGCTTCGGTATATCTTTAAAAATATTACGTGCATTGGAGCCCCACCGGCCAAGGGTTTCGACACCAAAGGGAATAAAAATTTAAATTAAATAAGTATAATACTAAATTATTTGAACATACTTTTGATCTTCTTAATAAATACTAAAACGACTTATACGTTCAACATCAATAGTTTTCCTAATAAGTACTTGTATATTGACAATGCATTCTAGCCTTGTAATTGTTTTATATGGTTTCCTGCTCAATGTGATGCGCTTCACTATAGCTTAATGGTATGGTATACCACATTACCACACAGTATAATACCACTATACCACAGTATAATAACTTACAGTTATTTGTCCCATTTTTGACATTCGTATATAACGTTCCACTGCACAAACATTGTTTAGTAATCACTAAAGAGGTTTGGTGAAATTTTACCTCATTTTTTGTTTTAATTTTTAGGCGTCTGAGTTGCCTCATGAGGTTTTTTCCCTTTACTAACGTATAGATTTTTTCAATCAGATACTGCGCAGAGAAAGGCGGCAATTGAAACATCTTCATTTAAATACATATTCAAAATTTAAATAATATGTAATATGTTCGTTGACATAATGATATTAATTCAATAGTCAATCAGTTCAAATGTTTCTGCTCAATCTAAACAATTTAAATGAATGTTTGTCAAATCACATATTATTATACCAGGTAATGGAAAACTTAAAACGCTGTATCTACATATACTTGTTGTTCGGATTGAATGGAAGTTTTTGGATTGGCATATATTTGCAACCTTATATATACACTTTCATGAAGTGACTGCTCAGACCGGGATTCGAACTGACGACCTCATGACTGTTAGTTGAGAATTGGTACTATCTATCGTCGCTAGATCTGTGATTTACAAAATATATGATTTTTCTTGTTTTCTTCTTCTTACTACTCTGTGTCTACTGCATTTAACCGCAGAGGGGGCGGGTTCCAGCGACATAATTCATAATTGCGCACTTTGTGACCACCAGCGGCGATATTTAACACGTTTAAACCACAGTGCTCAAATTAAGCCATTTGGTGCATCCATGTTCCATTCGGGAAGGTGAAGTTAGAAGTTTTTATAGCTATTTTCAACAAAGAAGTCTTGTTCGCACCTACTTACCGTTGAGCAAACTTACCACGTAATAAAGAAACAGTCAGTTGGTCAACGAGTCGGTTTGTTTCGTTAGTCAAACGCAAAGATAAGTTTGCCGTACAAACTGCACTATTACTACTAAAGACTATCTATACATAATAAAATTGTAACATCGTGAGAAAACCCACGTGGTCTTGAATTAAATAATTTGGAGTATTTTGAGAATTAATCTATTATTACATATAATAAAATTGTAACAGGCCGATGTCTGTACATTATAGATATTGAAAAAAGAGTCACAGAGCAACAGAAGCCAAAACAACAATTTTTAGAAATTTTGTCCGTCTGTCTGTCTGTATGTTTGTACACGCATCACGCAAAAACTATTGCATGGAATTGAATGCAGTCTTCACCGATGTATTGCTAGAGGTCTAACTTAAAATATAGGCTCCATTTTACCCCAGGAAAATACCTTATTCCGAATTTTTTAAATTTAATAAACCGAAGGGAAGTGAGGGTGGGTCGTTAGTATAAAATAAATCTTTGGATATTCTTTTTTTATTTTTAACGTACTGTAGATACTGTAAAATAAAAAAATATTGCTTTGCGATCAAAAGTGATGCAATTTGTGATGTAAAAATGTTTGGCACACGTACCTGGCTGATTATCGGAAATGTGCGTAAATTTATGGTATGAATTACTTGAAAAGAGCATTTAACGACAACAATTTTAAATTCGTTTTTTTTCAGAATGTTGATAGCTAATGTATTATAATAATGTTTGTTCGTGTGTTGTTGGTCAGCATTGGAATCGTACCACCCACCCCACTTCTACCGTGCGTGTCGTAAAAGATAACTAAGCGATAACAAAGCCACTACCACAGTCCTGAGGAACACCACCTATCAAAGAGGGTACTCGCCAATCCGCTTGGCCAGCATGTCGTTTCAGTTCCATACATTACACGTGCACGAGACAATGTGTATCTCCAGTAGTGGACGACAAATAGGTAATACACCTTAATATGTAATATTTTTCCCGGGTCCTTACTATAAATTGTGGAAGAATCTATAAAAATCATTGTATATTTTAAAACATCCCCGCCGGGCGTAATATCAGACGGCACACCTGCTGTCGCCACTCGCCTGATTTAATAACAGGACTTCGTGTTCAATTTTCCTATGACGTCATAAATTTAATATTTTTACACCCTCGTTCTGTACATACATGCCGTTTCCTGATATTACATTCACTCGCGCATAAAATTCGTATAAATCAAAAGAAAATTGAAAGATACAGTCTTTTGAACTCAACGTGAAATTGAGCACGTTCATAAATTATTTTGTAGTTAGCATAAGGCGAGGAGGCCCTCCGATCAGATGGACTGAAGACTGAAAAAGTTCGCCGGTGTTGGCTGGCGAGCATTGAGAGAGTGGTATATCCAACGGTGGAGAGACAGGTTGACTATATGTCAGACAGGCTGGGTTTGATTCCATACTAACTTTTTTATACAATTAAATGGTAGACGGTCAGATAATCCATCTAATCATAATTATTAATTATTACTTGTAACATTGGGATGTAAAGTGCGCACCGCCTTTATCCACTGCTTTCTTGATGAACGCCATGTCATAGGTCAGTGGACTTGCGTTGGTAATTTCTTTCACTTCCGAGCAGGATGAACCACCGTATATGGGCGATATAAAAGTTAATATATATGGGTGCTCACTTCCAAAAATCAAGATGGCAAGAGACCTGACGGGATGTCACTGATGCTGTGGAGAATACAATCATAGTGGGATAGCTGATGTATTTCCCGTTTATAAGGCAAAAATAATGAGTTTGAAAATATATCCACATACTAAATTCTAATGGATACTCTCACGGTCCGAAGTGGATTTAATGAATATGCATTTATAGGAACTCCCCCAACAAGCGCACGTAAAATAAGGTGAAGCGTGGTAATGAGAAAATATGGGTTTTGTTATTTTTAACTCCCGGGTCTCCGGCAGGCACCTCGTACTATTATAACATGCAATTAATAATCTATGATGATTATAAATACAGGTTTGTTCTATTGTTGGGTTGGGTTCTATCCACACGACCTTATTAATACGAATTTGATTTTTTTATCTGATTTATGAATTCACCTCGAAAATTCTCAAAGTTCTGGAACTGAAATATGTATGGCCTATAAATCATTACGCTACGAGTATATCGAGAGCTGTAGAGAAATAACCGCGGAAAACGTCACGGGTCGTAACCACCGTAATAAATAAAAATGCCGAAAAATTTTGGCGCCAAAAACGCTTCCATGGGAATTAAATGCAGAAGGAATTATGCCAAAGTTAAATACAGGTTTTCTGGTTGTGTCGGAAGTTGGTAATGCTCATTAAGTGTTCTGAAGATCTATATAAATATCGCATTTAATTTAATAACGAATAACGTTAATTAATCTGCAGTGAAGATCAGATAATGATAACAAAACAAAATAACCGGAAATTAACAGACATTATAATTTAGTTCATTTTCAAATATTCCTTTTAAATATTGGATTTTGTGGAATTTTAAACATAATATCTTAAAGAATAACATATATTCTGACGATATTTTAAAGAAAGATGATGACAGACAATTATATGGATACTATCGGATGGATACTGGTAGTATGTGGATACTGTCGCCCATGGACATCTGTGATAAATAACAACATCAGTTCAGAATGACAAACAGATGGCGATTTAAGAATGGATTTAGAAAAAAGCTTGGGAAGATAGAGAGTAGGAAGTATAACAGGATTAGGAGTTTTCCTAAACTCTTTACTTTGTGTGAGTAGTGTTTTAAGTAAAATGTTCGTTTATGCTTTCTTAAAATATAAATGCCATGTGCATATATTCCTTGAAAATTAAATAAACTTGATCTCTCAGTCCTCCCATTAAAATTTTACTTACATAGGAAGAGGGGGGAGACAAAATTATGATACATAAATTAGTAAAATAACACAAAATAATAAAATTATTTTAAAAATAATAACAAACATATTCAATCAATTACTCTCTTTCTTCGCCAGCTTCGTTTAAATATTCCTAAAGTATGAAATCAATAATTGCATTAAAATATTTTAATTAATGCAATTTGAATTTTGTTCTTATTTTTGTTTCCAATAAATAAGTTAAAGTAGGGTCCGGTCCTTATGATAAGAATCTTTTAAGGGAGGAGGATGTGCGATTTTCTTATTTTATCTTACAGTGGGAAGGGACTAAGGTATAAAATCATCAAAATTGTGCTTAAGTAATAATTCTTAAACTCCCCCGTATTAAAAAACTTCATCATTATCTTTCCTTTCTAACAAAAATATAATTAGGGCATTTCATTTATTCATTTTTTTCAGACGTAGCAATTGTTTGGGTCTACACTAACAGTCTTGTTGTAGGTGTAGAAATTCAATGAGCAATTAGTGTATGGTCCTCGTCATGGGTCGTCAATCGTAGTCTTATATCGCAGTACAAATAATAGAGCATTTACGTAAGTAATAAATAATCATGAAAACCTTTGTAGTTGTTACAAGACTACTTAGAAACCTGAACCTCGGTCCCATGTTAGTGATTTTTAACGTCTAATTCGCAATTAATATTACAATTAATTGACGTTGATATAATACTGGTAGCATCGTAGGAATTCTGTTAGTTCTTACAGGTATATAATTTACATTTTTTTATAGTAAAGATGACAGTTGAGCATGAGTATAAGTGAATTCCTTGCAGGATACTTTTTTCACAGTTCTGTTGAAGAGGCTTATGTGTGAGAATGAAAAGAAGTAAGAACATGGTATTTATTTATTGCACCATCTACTTCTATTCGTCTACAGACTTTTTACCAACCGAAGATTGCCTGGAATAAATCGCTTTAGCAATAAGGCCGCCGCCGGTTGTACTTCTAATTACTTGTATTTTGTGTTTCTCTTCTGTACGAGTATGCTTTGGTGTACAATAAATATATATACCCATCTATCTAGGAACCGCTATAGAATTTGCCATTAATTATTAATTATTTTTGATTAATTTTAAATATATTTCGTAACTGAGTAACATGTGTACTCATAGTTTTAATTTTAGTTTAACTCATAGTTTAACAGTCGTAACTTTGTCTGCATATGTCACATTTTCTGAGCAAAGGAGCTTTATTCTCGATATGAACTTAACATTTGTTAAGATTTTTTAAATTATAATGTCTATTTAAAATTATGTTTAAATAAAAACACGCTCTAATATCTTATTTTAAAAATAAATCAATAAAAAATATGTTATGTTGAAGAAACTGGAACTATGGTAAGTGGATACTGTCGCCCATGGACATCAGCGATACTTGCTAACATCGGTCCAGAATGACAAACGTCCTTCTCCTCGAATACGCTGTCTACATTTCGAGATTTAAGAATGGATTTCAAGAACGGATTGGAAAATTGGATTAACATGTGTGTATTAGATACAAATAAGACTTTATTAGGTCGTTATTATCGGTTTCGCTTTTATGAATTACGGGTCTATTTATAATACTCGTAGCTATGAAGTCCGAATCAGAACATTTACAAATCATTGTTAAGAACTTTTATCTCCTCTTTGCACCCTTTGAAACTTTTTGGCGAAATTCGTCGTCTACAACGACTTAAAAATAAGATTAAATAGGTTTTAATATGAAGCTATTATTCTGTCGGTGAGTGGGAATAAATGATCTAAAAATAAATAAATAAATAAAAATCTAATAAATAAAAAAATACGAGACATAAAGCTCCAGCATTTGATCATGATGGATATACTTGCAGTTAAAAATGTGAATAAAGAAGTAATAAGAAACAAATAAAAAAGTAGTCTCAGAAGAGTGGACGGGCAGTTGTTTCACCTCGCAAGAGACAGAGACGAATATGAGAAGTTGCAATCACACTAGTGGAGAGGTATTTAAAAAAACGTTAATTCAAATTATTTGAAGAATTTATTTATTTGTAGAACATATATATGTAGAACAGCGATGAATCCTCCACGTCTGGCCATTAGACATACAAATATAAATAGCAATGTGATTACAGACACAATAATCAATTGTTAGAATATTAAAACAATCTCAACATGTATGTTCGTATGTTCGTATATCAACTCAACCCCTGTATGTTCGTAAGGCTCTTTTATTTATATGTACCAATGGGGAACGCATGCATTTTTGTATAATTATATCTTAGGACCCGATGATAAGTAAATGGTTGGTGATTTTTTTTTTATGATAATTTTTGTCATCTGTACAACAAAAAAGCACAGTGTTTAACACTGGTGTAATAAGTTCTAGAACAATCAGATTCGATAAACCCTTTTCAAATACTTCTTAAACACTGTGTGTCTATCTAAATGTCATTTATGTTTATATCTCTCAACCAGCAATAAAGCTATTAATATTATTTCCCCATCATCCTTCTTACAGAATCTTTGATGAAGTGATTTTTTTCAATCTATAAATAGACACAATATTTATCTGTTTATTCGCGGCAATCTCTGCAATTATTCAATTCCGTTGCAGTTTTCATCAATCATTGGATTTTTGTACTCTAATAGTTATACAATATAAATAATTAAACTAGCATCATTAGCTCTTAATTTGTCACCGTTCATTTCTACCTAATACTAACTATGGTGTATTCTGTACTGATACGTAGCGTACTTAATACCTTTGTGTTCTAGGTAAGTAACAATTAAATTACAGATAGATTAGCATAGTCCTTTGAGAGAGACATCGCAGCAGGTAAAGTTCTCGGAGCTCTAAAGTTGCTCAAACAGCAAGGCGTAATGTACGGTATACCTCATCCGTTATTTAATAGATGACATTACACGGTTCGATTATACTACCAGTAGTTTCAGTTCGTTTATTTATTTGCTTTATTTACTTTCAAATTTACATTTAGAATGTGCTGTACTTCTTTAATCATGAATATGTTTAGTGGTTCTATTGTAAGTTTTTCGTTTGCAAATGTATGTTGTCGTGTTTGTGTCAAGTGTTTTTTTTCTGTATGTAGAATTGAGCAGCGCCCCTAGCGGTCGTATTTACACAGTGAGAACGACACCAGTTTCTTTTTTTAGTTTTGTGGACCGTAAATTTCCTCACACGATATTTTCTCAAGTAATTTTATATAAAAAAGTTTATATATCGCCACGAATGTGTCGTATGTTGAGCTGTATTCGCTAATAACGACCATTGTAGGGCACATACCCTTATAATCAAGAATGATTTAATAAACATACCTATTTATTTTAAAATATACATGGTCACCATCGGGTGTGTAGTGTCAGCCAGCTCTGGTCAGTCACCACCCATCTCCTCCCGTGGGTGTCGTAGTGTCTTAGTCGTAGGCGACTAAGGGATAGTAAAGCCGGTACCACAAGCCCCGAGGAATTATACCACCTATAAAAGAGTGAACTCGCCAATCCGCTTCGCGCTTGACAAGCGTGGCGTTTTAAAGCCATACATCCCTGATTCTCAAGACATTAGACATGTGCATTAGGAGGCCCATGGGCAACAGTGGACGAGAAGAGGGCTGGCTTTAGTTACGGTATATGTGGTCGATGTGGATTGGTTGACAAGTCTATGTGTTTGTAGATTACCAAAGACTTTTTAATTTAACAAAAATTAAAGTTCTTCACCACTATTACCAGTATTTAGCGTATCTGGCTGAGTTTACAATATCTTCATCCCGTGTCTCTGCTTAGCTAGACTTAGGTCTCAAAACCCGCCTTGACACATGGATCTTTCGCCCACAGTTCATAACCTACTTTTTGTTCAAAAACCCACATATCATCATCAAGTAGCGGGATACAGTCATAAGTAGCGAAAAGAGGGACGTACAAGAATGAGACATATGGCGCATAAAATATTTGCTTACATTTAGCCTCGGTCATATATCACGTCTGCAAATCCGAGGCGGTGTGAATTTTTCGCGCATTATTTTTTTATCTACTTTTGAAAAATGCGATGTTGAGGCTCATTTCGTTTCGGGTTATTGTTTGTTGGAGATGATTAGAATTTTAAGAATACTCGTTTTTTAATCTTTGTTGAATCCAAGGGTATGAAAAATGCCAGTTTTGTACCTAATGTTATTATAAATACATGTTTGTTTGCTGGAGGTTATCTTAATAGCGAATATTAATGTGATTATTAAGTTTGATTTTTGTTTTTGCTTGGTGCAGTAGAGATAAACGGGTGTATGGACAAAATAACAAAAGTAATTGATAGTTATAATCAACGCCGCGAACAATATATACGATCAGCGGACCAGAATTTACTCTGTTCCCACGTTAATAAATGAATTAGATCTTAAATTTAAAACAGATATCAGCGAAAATAATTTAAAATATAAATTATATAAAACATTTCTTGTCCAAATTATAATTTGTTCACTGCTCACAGGTAGGTTTTTAATGTCTCGATTACTGATTTCAGCAGTACTTGTATCTTAAACAAATCTCTATGGTTTATTAGATACAATTCTGTTAGCTTTAATATTTATTCTTTGTAAATTTGGTAATAATTAAAAAAAATACAACTACCTACTTATATTATTGAATAATATTTAATAATTTATGGATTGAATTGTATCTAATAAAATTTACCATTCTATATCATGTCATCAACCTCTCCACTGTTAGATGTACCTGCTGTATCTTCCTTACTGTTCGCCATCACACAATCTTCAGTTCTTACCACTCACTGCGACTTCCTAGAACACTACTCCATCTTAAAATTTACTGTAAGGTACAGCTTCTTTTGATTAGTTACGTATTATAAATTTAGTTTTACACAGCCAAGTTAATCTTCCTTCAGTTAGAACACAAGAAGCTTATTTACGGGGAATATTTTCTGTGTGCCCAGTGGTGCAGTTACCGTGATTTAGATAGAAAATGCTTCCTCGCTAACGGACATGAGTCACGACCGTTTCTAATAAATCTATGTCATAACGTAAAAAGTCTTAGTTGAACATTTTACTTATATATATAAAAAAAACTTTATAACAAGATAAAATATTTAAATCGAAGCTATGACATACGGATTTATAATTTATATCTGTTTGATAATTTTATTATTGTGTCTGGGATCAGCGGTTTATTATACATTATAAAGTGACTGACTGAGTGATGACTATTTATTTTTAAGTTTGTATTGGTGGTTTCTTTAAGATGTATAATGTTAATATTAAGATGTTTAATTGGTATTCTTTAAGATGTTAATTAATACGTTGCTTTGACACATTTAACGTTTAGTCAGCGTTAGCTGAAAAAAGTTTGAATCGCTGCTTTTTTCGACCTCATTCACCAATATCGTGATGTTAACGTTACACACATCAAATAACAATGAACTTTGTACTAAAACTATCAAGAGAATTTGTCCCAAATTTATAACACATACAAGCACACAGATAGACGTGCTTTGAGGATCTTATTTTAGCTATTTATTGATAAATCATTACACAGTGGTCTCCTTTAAAATTCATTATTTCACGACGACATGAGTCTAGAAATTTATAAAGAATCCAGTATTTAGAACCGCTAGAGTTTTAATAGATATTATGTTAAAGGTACATGCTAGTATAGAAGGCTGATAGGACTTCCGACTAGGCCAATTGTAAATTAATATTGTAGGTATGTACCTACTTTAAAGCTATGAGTACCAACTGGTGGGCAGCCGACCTGTTTCTCAATACTGTAATGACAATTATTTTGGGATTTGGCTTTATTATCCTTTAGTCGCCTTTTACGACAACCATGGGAAGAGGTGGTGGTTTATTTAGAACAATTTTGATCGGGTGTAAACCAAAGCAGCAAACCAGAGATACATTACGAAAACATTGGCCCTATCGGCTAATCCGGAAACACCCGAACGCGTCATTCACATCTATGCTATAAAGTAATGAAGTATCTCGTAATAAAGTATGCAATTAGAGGTAAGTTTATTTTAATTTTAAAATATTTTAATTATAGGCTTTTTAAATATTTTTTTTAGATCTGACAAGTATCTTATGAAGATATGAAGTACCTGTCAAATCTGTCCATTCAACAAAAACTCCTTACCTCAATCTTCTGAAATGAGAAATTGGCTAATATTAAACTTCTTGTAGAACCTCTGAGCCCAAAATAGAACATCGACGCAGACAAAGTTTCGCTAAACCTACGTAAATAACTTGGCCGATAGTAGCTACTTACCGATAGAACTTGTGAACAATACATATTGCATAATTATAGGTATTGTACACGGTATAAAATATTACACGATGTCAAGTTTCAGTGACCGGATGACACTACGGTGGAACAGTGGGTTGATGGCATATAAATATATAATTGTAGCATTATGACATGGTGTTTATTTTACATTATATTTGAATATTATAATTAATGCGATGTTATATAATACTTGAAATGTAATTGATCTTTTAATATTATTATTAACTTCTAAACATTTCCAAAAAAGTAATTCTAATAATATTACGCAAATGAAATTACTTAGCCCTAAATCCGTAGGGATAACAAAGAAAAAACGTTTTAACGCACTTAAAATTATTATTCGCTCTCTATTAAACGTTCTGTACTCTGGGGAGCCTTGTGCTAAAATAATAATGTTGGCAGCAAAATTACATGAAACGAAAAATGTTTTATATCTCCCAACAACTACTAATAATCTAACTACTAATTACTAACTAATAATCTATACATATAATAAAATTGTAACAGGCCGATGTCTGTACATTATAGATATTGAAAAAAACTAATATGGGGGTATTTATTAGAGCAACAGAAGCCAAAACAACAGTTTTTAGAAATTTTGTCTGTCTGTCTGTCTGTATGTTTGTCACGCATCACGCAAAAACTACTGCATGGAATTGAATGCAGTTTTCATCGATGTATTGCTAGAGGTCTAACTTAAAATATAGGCTCCATTTTGCCGCAGGAAAATATCTTATTCCGATTGTTTTAAATTTAATAAACCGAAGCGAAGTGAGGGCGGGTCGCTAGTAATTTAATAAAAGTTCTATTTCTAACTAATTCATTCCTACAGCAAAATTATGATCTAAATATATTTGCAGTTTATCTTCTATCCGAAATCCGAAAGTATGTGTCTGTTTGTTACGTTTGGACTGTAGTATCAATTTCAATTAAATTTAATAGGATACTTTTATGTCGGAAAATTGATTGATTTTTCCAGATGGAGCCGAGCCAATTACTTTAGAAATAAAATCCACGCCGGCAAAGCCGTAAGCAATAGCTAGGTAGTTTCATATGAATTACAGGATATTTGCAATTGAAACATATCATATTTATTTGCGCTTTGAAACACTTTCAAGCGAAACTGAATAGCCACCATATACTTTATTTCACTTGATTTTAAATAAAATTAATTCAGTACGGTCTCACAAACTTTACGATTTCTCAATAATAAAATCTACCCTCAATTTCTCTTTGAATGCAGACCGGCCTTTGTCTGCTCAATTGCGGAACTTGTAAACGAAAATAGTCCATTTTTGTCTGTCATTATTCATTTTCTCACCGCACCGAGTTTTTGTGGTTTAGATTTATTTCCATAGTCCTGATTTTATTTGCTCTTGTATCTACAATGCTGATTTTCATTAGATTTATTCATTACCATTAGATTAATTTACTTAGATAAACTTATATTACAAAACATAGCATATTTAAACAGATATTTTTATGGTAACCTTATAAATAAATAACGTCGCACTCAATGAACCACACCAGCATCTTTTGTGTCCTGAGACTCGTGGGTTACATACAAAGACGAATATGCGATTATACAAAGACGAATACACCATCGAGAACAAACATTTGTTTTTAAACAAAGCCACTACCAATTGAGCTAATCATTCCTCGAAATGAGAGATGCAAAACAGTACCTAGTTATTATCTATTCGGATGGCTAAAGTACAAACAGACTTTAGCAGATGACACGGAAAATAATAAAATCTCTTCCGTTGTCTCAATATGTCGTTGTTATTTGAAGAATTTGATAGTTTATTACAATAGTGTTTGGTATATGGCATAGAAATTACCTATGGTATTTAAATTACAAAAAATCATATCGAAGCAATTATAGGTTTGATGCCAATGGATAGCTGTAGAAACATTTTAATAACTTACGTATACTCACTCTTCCTGCTCTTATAAATATAAATTTATGAGGCTTGTATTGTTGTGAAACAGAATTTTAAGTATTTTAAAATTCATGAAAATTAGTATCCCAGAATAAATAAGAGTAAATAGGATGTTTTGTCCATCCATGCCTCGAAAACTGCTTATTAATAGTAAAAGCATTATTGTGACAGCTACTAAGTTATACAATCAGTTATCAGACGACATGCGAGATTTGAAATTGTCACTATTTAAAAAGGAACTGTTTAAAATGCTTGTAACTAAATCTTATTATAATATCAATGAATTTCTAGAATAGTAAACTGTGCCTAAATTTATGAAATTGTCTATTGTTATATTTAGCATGTAATAGTTTTTTTTAATGTTGCTAAATATATAAGACCATAGTATGACATTGTACCTACGCCTTCCCGACAAGCTATAGTGATTTATCTATGCTTTCTTAATATTATTTCAAACCCATAACTATACAATAAATCATTTGATTTTGACTGTATTGATTTTAGAAAAATATACGTTGTTTTTTTAATTCGCGGTACTATACCATAGTTATGTTTGAACTAATGATAAAAATCAAAATAGCATCAGCTAATGAAAAATTCACTAATTGTGTGAGCTTGGATTTGTGTTTGCTAATAGGGTGCCAGCATCACTTAAAAATAACGCGGTGTTAAAAAATAAGTAAGCAAAAATATAACGATAGCCGTTAAGGGAATAACAGTTAAAATATAGCGCCAAGAGTGGCTTCAATTGTACAGCTAGTACTGAAAAAAAGCACATTATGCTCCAGTCCGAGCAAGACGCGCCACCTGGCTCCGTCATTACGTTACGGCTTATTGCTTCTGCGGAAATAAGAATTCACTTTAGTGCATAGCTTGCATATTAAGAGCATTGGTAATGTATTAAATGTGACCCGTTTAGCTTGAATACATTGGGTGTTACAAATATGTGAGGATGGGATATATTGTTGTTGTAATGAGTTTTATTTTTGTGTCAATCTTTGAGATATTTCTATTATTTTGGTTATACAATCCATATTTGTACATGCTATTTATATAGATAGAGAAATAGGAAAGTCATTAGTTTTTTTTTAACGCGAGGAAGAACAATACAAAGATTCGAAGGATTATGTCATTCTTCCTGGTAATACCAAAGTCTTAAAATACTTTTTCTTTGCAGTACAAGTTCTTGCTTTTAAATGTACTAGATACACTAAAATTTATAGTGCAAGAATTTTTACGAGTTTTGAGGTATCTCATAAGAACATGCCAGGAAATATACTTTTTAATGCGATCACGGAGCAGTTACAGGTATACAACAAAAGTAATCAAATGTTAATTATACTCTTAAATCCTTGAGGTCCATATTTTATTATGTCTAGTACAATACATTCTAAAACAAGAATTTGTACTTCAATGTAAAAGAATGCATTTTGAGACTGGTTTTGCTTTTGTACGAGTCGAATTCGCGTTTCCATCAATATTATAAGTTAACAAAATCGGAAATATGTCGTATCGGTAACTGATTTTAAAAAACATATTTTTAAAAAGTAGTTTCATTTTTCAAAAACGTTACCGTCGATGCAATAGACAGATCAATCGCAACTAAACGTGGATTTTGGGAAGGGAAATTTTACGCTCCAATTTGTATGTCTTGCGAGCAATAGTTTATGCGATATCTGTTACGGGTGATCTGTAATACGATACAAAGTTTTAACACTTGAGAGCATAAACATGCGATATTATCGGGTTCCATTTGTATTAACTGTATTGTGTATGTGCCGTTTGGTTTTCAAATTAGTTTTAGAGAACAGCAAAGGAATGAACTCGCCACAAATTAATTTTCATCTAAACATTACAAGGATATGGATTATAACATGGAATATGATACATAGATTGCTAATTGCTGATGTTACTTGGGTTCCTGTAAAGTGAGCGAGATTAAAACTGATGTATAGTACCTATCCCAACATAACTAGTAGTGATTAGCCAAGGTTTCGCCCGGGTGGGCCTGGTGGCATAACGACTTCCCGGGGAATGCAAACATATCACATGATATATTACTTTATCTTTATAATAGATTTTTTATAGAAGAGATGGCAGACCAGCGGGCAGGTCACATGATGGTAAGTGGTTACCGCCGCCCCTAGAGATCTACATAGGTTTTTTTAAATTTATTTCTACGGCCAAAGCAAAAAGTTGAAATTTTTTAACTTTCTATGTTGTCTATAAAAGTATAACGTATAACGTATATAAAATATAAAAAGTATAACGTATAACGTATATAAAATATAAAAAGTATAACGTATAACGTATATAAAATATAAAAAGTATAACGTATAACGTATATAAAATATAAAAAGTATAACGTATAACGTATATAAAATATAAAAAGTATAACGTATAACGTATATAAAATATAAAAAGTATAACGTATAACGTATATAAAATATAGAAAGTATAACGTATAACGTATATAAAATATAAAAAGTATAACGTATAACGTATATAAAATATAAAAAGTATAACGTGAAGTGGGTGGAGTTTTAGTTTAAATAGATACTAATATAGTAACATACTTACATATACATATAGTTTTTGAGTCTACCTCTTAGAAATCATAAAAAAATAAAGTCTCATGAAAAAATAAGTAACATTGTGTTTATACTGTATTGTCTTTGTATTTAGTAATAAACGAACCTCACAAGAGAAATACTGTTTTTTCTAAATCTTACTTACTAACTGAACACACAGTTATTAGAATATAAAGTAGTAGTAATTACGGACAGACAGAACTCTGGGCAAAAGTTATTGTTTAGGTCCCGGTATTTGTGAACTGAAAAAGATATGATTTCTATGTAATGCGGTTCGTTATCGTGTACCCTGGCTAAAAGTACATAGTTATTGAAAAAATATAATCTACTTATATAAATCGATATAGAAACAAATCACTCAGTTCGATACTGCGTATGCTGTCTGGACATCTAATTAGAGTCATTCAAATGTTTATTTTTTAATTTCAAAATTTTAAAAAGTAAACACTTTTTCTTCCCACATTATTTTATTTGGGCGCCATTCTTGAGTATCACATTGTTATTTTTCACATTTTACTTTTCTACTGCTGGAAGAAATCTCAGGATATAAGCTTGCTTTCATTACATCTTTTCTTATTCTTCTTCTTTTATTGGTTTCATGGTACGCTTGTACAATAAATTATTAAATATATAAATAATTTAAATGACCCTTAAGCACCAAACACCCTGTATATTTTGTATACTACCAACGCTTTCATATGGGAATGGCAAGCAATAAATGTAATAATATCGCGGCAAGCTGTTGCGGTCAACATTTGTGCTCCACTTTTCAACTAATGGTTATCGGCAAACAAAAGCTTATATATGTTAATGCAAATAAATGGGCACACAATGTGGTTAAAACATCTAATTGAAATGATGTGTTTGATTTTTTTTGTAATTTTCCCTGTAAGTACTATTGTTTTGCTCGATATAGATTAATATAGGTCTATAACGTCCCATTGCAGGACACAGGCCTCCTCTAAGGAATCACGAGGGGTTTCGGGCCAATCCACCACACCGTCCCAATGCAGATGCCCTAGACTTTTTTTATTTTTAATTATACTGAAACATGCTGGTTTCTTCACGATGTTTTCCTTAGCCGCCGAGATAGCAATAAATATAGTAATAAGGTAGTAAAAAATCAGTTAAAACTCAGTAGTACTTACAGGCTCAGTAGATTAAAACTCACGATTTCACAATGAGAGTAGAGAATAGATAGGTTATCACCGTTCGACATAAAAAACAATGACAATTGAAAATTCCAGTTCATTCAATTACTGTATCGTAGAAAAAAATGTTTTTATAGCATAATGAAGCTTATAGATATGTAATAATAAGTATATAGAATTGAGCGTTTCATATACAAATGGTACCTAATCGTCAAGAAATTGAAATATAATATTTATTTATTTACTTATTTATTTCGACCAACTCAGGATCATAACATTTTTATAATAATTAAATGTTAGTAAGAACTTAATTTTTAAAAAAATTTAAAAACAAAATATAAATTAAAATTATGCTAATTTATTTGTCAGCACATGTACCATACAACAACGGTTCATGTACTGGCAGTCAAACATGTTCGAAAATATTACCAGGATACAGTTGGCGCTGGCCCGGACCCTGCGCATCAGTTGCGTTTGCGCATGATCGCGTAAAAACAATCTACCCGCGCTTCGGCGAACATCCCCGACATATTAGAAACCGTAATAAACTTATTGGTTTTATGTCCGTTACAAATTTAAATATCAGTAGATACACATGCAGACAATGGAACACCGTCTCTTCCAATATTTTGTAACGCCTATTCCATAAAGCCTCCGAAAAGTTCCCTTATCAATTTCCCACCAGCTTTTATTAGAAAATGCAAATATTGTTAGAGCCAACTCGAGTCATTTAAAAAAAGAAGACTGTTTACTTTCCTTTATCAACTTGGGCCGTGATCGCGTGCATGTATCGCGTTGTATCACATTGTACTAATCGGATGAAGTACTTGCAGTGTGCTTAAAATTGTTACTACAAACTAAGTAACGTAATACAGTTTTTATATTCAGCTCGAGAGTTATCGTTCATCGTAACCTTCAATAATATACTATATGTGAAGGTTTCTGCATGATATATAACATATTGTATCGTATATAATATATATATTTTATATGTATACTCTAACATTTATTATTCAGGTATATGTATTTATTTACATAAGGTACACGGTGTTGGAAGACCGCCTCTACAATTGTGTTTACAATGTCCGTTATTGATTTTTTTTGTTTGGTGTGCAATAAAGGGTTTTATCATCTATCTATTTATGTATATAATTATATGTATATTTACGTATTTTATTATTATTGTTGTGGTATCATATATATTTTCCGTACGCACAACAACTGCCTCTCTGTCTTGACCTACATTTCACCTTTCCAGGTCTTCTGGAAGAAATCTCTGAATAAGCTTGCCTGTACATGATTTTTCTTCATCTCTCTTTTATTTAGAAATTCGGCGTGGAACAAAAGTTCATTGTCTCTTTACTCAAGAATTCAATATCGAGAGCTTGACGTTATTTTTCAATAACCTTGTATTTATATAGGCATGATCTTGTAATTGAGAAGTTGTCGCGTCATTAAATTTAACGGGCGGTGATGGTATTGATTACAACAAGTTTTGTGCTATATTTAAAAATTCGTAAAAAATAACTTAAAACTGAAAAAATATCTCGAAATTGAAGTAAGTTCAAGAGGAAACTTTTTGTAGAAAACCAATATTTTATCGCAAGATTTATGTAGTTAATTTATTTAATCTCAAGATTTATGTAAAGATTTATGTCAACATTAATATATTTTTAATATAACCTCATATTTTCATTTGCTGGGGCATAATTGCATTTATGTATCAACCGACAAAAAATTGTATTTTTAGTTATTTATGTAGTCGTATTTGAAAACTACTAAATTTTAATTTTCTTTACTTTCTATAATTTGAGAATATATATTATTTTTTTACATAGCAAAAATTGTTTATATGAAATACTGTATGTCTTTACTTCAGTTTTGCATTAATGACCTAAGTGTGTTGGTCTACAAATGCAATACGGTAATCGTTATTTATGATTTAGCATTTGTATGCTATGTGCAGGTAATATTCTGCACTACGGTTAAACGATGTAAGCAAATGCGCATTTTTATTTTTTCTAGCTATTTGTTGAACTGATATCCTTAAATGTCATTAAGTTATCCAAAATTCTATGAACGTTGTAGAAAAAATATTTATCTTTATCTATGCCATTCTAATTGACATTGACAAAATGTACTTGATAAAATTGCCACTTAGAATATGTTTCAGGGTTAGCTACAACGATAAGATATTTTTAAAATATCCTAATGTACTTAGAACACTTTTGCAAAATAGATATTCACACATTTTAAATTTGTATAATCATTTTTTTAAATAAAATAATTTTGAGGCAATAGACATTACATTAAATTAAAAAATCGCAATCTTCCTGTTTCTACCAATAAGTGAGTATTAAAATTATAGGTTATTTTTATAGGTTATAGGTAAAATTATTGCAGATATTTTTTCCAAAACCCCTTTGACTCTCGTTTTCTCAAAATTAACTTTTTGTGGGTCGATACACAAACGCAGTACGCCGTTCAATTATACGAAGTAGGTAAGGTTTTTAATTTGAAACTGGTCTGAAAAGACCGGTTTACTAAATAAGACGTTCGTTTAATTATAATTATAATAATAAGTATAATTATGGGTATTTTTTCTTCATAAATGACATTGCTGCAATTAGCACATTCTGCCATGGTCAATAACGATTCAAAATATCTCGTCAATGTCCAGTCACGTCAGAAGTCTGTCAGTATAGTGATAGTAGGTTTACTGAGGACAGACTTGGACTCCATGGAAACACATGAAAAATGCAGTCTCAAGCTTTTATTTGATTATCACAAACGTTATGCACAAAAACTGGGCATTGAAGTTTATTAAACTATCAAATTTAAACCATGAAACCTACTATATTATAGATATTTTTTAGATTAATCAAACAAAAACTCAACCTTCACTTCTCTAGTTTACGCCAAAAAGTCTTTAATGAGATCCTTAAGACATCCAGTGAATACAAGTTGTTAGTGAAGACACATTAATAGATATGTCTTAGTAAAATTGCTTTCATTGGGAGATTGAAAAGCATTGGTTATAGTTGTCTCATGTTGTAAGTGCTAAGTTCCAGTCTACTGTTATGGAATAGCTGATAATTTCTTGTTTTGTCCAGTACTTTGTAATTTTAGGTAGTTATACTAGTAGTTAGGTAGTAGTAGTAGAAATGCGCGCGACTTCGTTCGAGCAGACGTAAAAGTATGTGTGGTTAGCTTGATTCCATTGGAAACTTTATAATTGTTCGAGACAAAAACACCCCGACTGTTAACCCGGTACATGAGTTATAATTATACCAGGATTGATTAAAATTTGCGATGTGATTGCTGCGTGATACGCTATCTGCCAGATATGGCAGTGATTGTTGGGTGATACGCTATCTGCCAGACAATAGAATATTACGAAAAATGTTATATCACTCTTTTAACGACTTGTTTCGAAATATTTTAAATGTAACAGACAGAGCTTCGCTACGATTTAATTCAGGGGGATATCAAAGGATTACAGTAGGTACATATCACTTGACTTACAGCAATACATCAGGCGTCTATGGACTACACTAATTAAGCGTATCGATCGCGTTCGGGTTGACTAATTTTAGATGGGATTACTGTACATACGAGTAAGTACTTTGGTTATGTAATTTCATAACATATTCAATTTAATTTAATAACGCGAATGCACTAAGGCAGAAATGATGATGATGTATAAGAAATGATGTATGGCAGAATGATGGAGACACTCACTTCAATTGTTATTGGGGATGAAATCATGGTTCTTTACTATGATCCCCTTTTCAAAAGGGAGTCGATGGAGTGGCGTCGTTCTGATGAAGCACCGCCTAGTGTCATGTTACCACTGAGAGCTAACTAAAAAGGGGTAAATTACTCGTACTTGGAAGAAAAGAGGTAAGTTATTTGTTCCAATAGCTTATATTATTATTAAAAAAGGCCTAATACAAAATTTGAGAACAATTTAAAAAAATATTCCGTTATTAGGTTTAAGTGGCGGAAAAGTGTTCGTTTCCTAGACTGGAATCACGAAAAACTCACAGATGGTCGGCAGAAAAAGACTGAGCCCAGCAGGCGCCGGCCGGCCCAAGAGCGACGGAGCAGAATCGCCGGCAGTCGAGAAAGTAAGTAAGTATAGTGGCCCCAGACAAGGGCGGTGACGCCAGCCAAGGTATGATGTGACATTATTTTGTGTATAGTATTTAAAATATATATAAAGATGGTATATGGCCAAGCTGTTATATCGTACATAAAAACCATAAATATTTAACAGTTTTAATCTTAAGAGCTTTAAAATTAAATCAATAGCTGTAACACCAATAAAGTCACGGAGATTTATTTTTACAAAAAGTTGTTTTCACTCATTCTGAAAATTATTGGTTTGTCCACCAATTGAAATTTGTTCACTTACAAAATAACATAACTATAAGAAACAGTGACACAATTATAAAATCACGATGAGATTGTTAGCAATATTATCATGTAACGTAATACTGACAAGCAAAATTTGGTTTTACAAATTCGGATTATATTAATAATGGCCACTATCGCATGCTTCTTTTTGCCGACGTCATGTGATGGATTTGGAAGCTTTACAAAATAAATTCATTTACTTTTCAAAATAGATACCCATTGTAAGGTATTTATTAATTTGCCTCTATTAATAAAAACGAGACCTAAAATAATGATTATATTTTTTTTGTACTTATCAGTAGTTCTAGCTTTGAAGTATTGACGGCATCAAATCATCATAAATCGTAAATCAAATCGTCATAACAAAACTTCATTATTTGTTAACGTAGAAGGCAATATAATTCTTATTTTAAATAAAAACTTTGAAGAACTAATAAGTCTATCTATAGCTTTGACCAGTCAAGCTCGGCTTGGCCCAGTAGGGCGAAAGTCATGCGTGTCATACGAGATCTTATTGTCGGTATATTAACTTTTTGATTTTGGTTAAGATTTTCAATAGATTTCATTATTCCCAGATTATGTTTAAATAGAAGGAATAAAAACAAGAAAATACCTAAATGTTATTTTTCTAAAATCTCAATATGTCATAATGTCACATTTAGCTCTAGTATGGCATGTTATTGCATTTCTTGAACATTTATGGATGTGCAATAACTTATAATAATACTCGTATAAGAACTAAATATAGAACCGATTGAAAATTGTAAGGAAATCTAATGATAACCACTATTTGATATCACACTCAAGTAACTTTCTATACTACTACACTACTTGTACTGTAAGTTGTACTTAGGCTTCCTGTGCCTATCAGCTCGCAACTCCACAGTTTATGTATAGTCTGATACAACTTTGGCCTATCTATTTAGTGTGGGCAAACACTGTGCGATAAGTTATCAAACTACAGCAACTCTAACGTAAGTGTTGGTATTTCATAAATGGTATTAGAAAAGAACAACAATTATGACGTGTAGAAATGTCAATAACAGTATTGAGTTATCGTAACCATTTAATTATAAGGGGAGAGTGCATGCTGCATTCCCACAGCAGCTGGGCGCACTTGAGTGGCCACGTTACCCCCGTCTCACAGAAGACTACCTTGAAATGTACTGCATACCCTACTTTATCGTGTCATTTCGTTAATAGAATACATTTCCCCAATGTTCGTACGTGTTTCGGTAGTGAGTGAGATGTACCAGAGCTCATTTCCATCCCATCCTATCCCACCCCATTTTCGCAATACATTTCTTAATCTGCAAAGGTAGGCAGCGCATTCGGGGGCATGCCAACGTTTGTCATTTTGACAAACGTTGGGACGACCTCGGATGCGCTGCCATCCTTTGGAGATATAGGAATGGATTTGGAGAAAGGGTTGGGAAAATAGGGATGGATAGGATAGGAATGGGCTTTGGCACATGTCACTCACTACCAAAACACGTGGGTACGTACATTAGGGAAATAAGATAAAGTGGGAAATGCAGTACATTTCAAGGTAGTCTTCTGTGAGAGAGGGGTAACGTGGTCAGTCGAGCGCGCACAGCAGCTGTTGGATTGCAGCGTGCACTCTCCCCCTCAATTTAACTATTACTTACATTTAGACACACTAAAGCTTTTGTTTTTTCGAAATGACTGTACTCTTGTGACCCTAATGGAGTTACACGTGTTTAGATTGGGGCCAGTGTAGAAGGTGCTCTGTCAAGAAAACGAGTCTAAGAGCTCTGCGTCAGATAATTTGGCGGAATCTTACGGTATTGTGAGTGTAGTGAGGTATCGCGTGTCGGTGAGAAGCATCCAGGTATGTGCCATTATTAAAAATGTTGGCGAAAGGACGCGCCGGTTTGTGACAGCGGTATCGCAGGGAGGATGTCTTCGTCTCTCGAATACAGAAGGAATAAACGGCGTTATTGCTAAAAGCGATCTCTTCCAGACAACCAATTAATAAACCAGCCAAGTGCTTCGTCCAACAGGGACACCAACACAAAGAGAACAATTGAAAGCTAAAGGTTATATAGCCTTGATATATTGCTTAAAATTCTTTATCACTGCCTAACCTGTTTAAACTTCTGTTTGAAACAGGAAAATACTGTTCAAATTTCAGGCTTGTAAATTTCCTGCCGTCTAGATATAACTTGAGCAGATTGAGATTTTTCTAAACATATCAGTATTTTTTTTATAATAAAAACTATTGAATTGATTTTGATCCTGTAAATAGTGTTCTACTCGTAAATACTACGGTTCTTCGTTTTATGATCAATTATTGATATTATTGCAATCTACACATTTATTAATTACATATATGAACGATTGTTCTATCGACATAAGGCTATAAAGTTACATTGCAGGACACAGCTTCCTTTTATAATCACGGATGGGTCTTATGTATCAGCTACCCCGTAATACTTTGCGGAGAAAACAAACAACTTAATCAACGGTCCGTATTCCCGAGAATAATTACCGATGACAGCTAATAAAACTCATACCAGACTCAAACCTAATAACGATTGAAATGAGTCACAGTCGAGTGTCGCGACCCGACTCAAACTGACGTGAGCGTTCCGACAGAGTCAATATCTGACTCAATCTCCAGAGAACGCCCCATTTTCGCATTGGAGATTTTTGATCCGACATCCAATTAATATATTCATTACCTTCCAACAATATTGAAGTTCGTTGCGAGTGTTTTTCTCATTTCCTCTTGAAAACATGCATATGTACGAAGTTTCTTGAAATTAATTTGGTAAATACTTTAAGCTACACAAATACAACTCCCACAACATACGCATGTACAGTTCTCACCTAGCATTGTTCGCCTGCATTATAAATTGGTTGCTTTTATCTACTAAAATATTTTCTTCTCTGGGTCCGATACATAAACAAAATGTTAGCTATAGGTAAACAGTTAAATTAAAGTACAATCTTTAAAAACGACGAGTATATTTATAGACGAGTATAGCTGTATATTTATTGGTATAGAATTATTAAACATACATAAAATAACCAGTATGTTTTCCCGTCAATGTTTCCTTTACACGTTCGCCGTCCGTTTCCTATTTACATAATGTGCACCAAAATCGTCAACTGCAGCTACACTTCGAATAGAAACGCATTGAACCGTGTTCTGTGAGCCATCATATGACGTGGCATAGTAAACATTTCCTATTTCATTATATATTAAAAGTGTTGCCTCTAAAACAATAAAAACGACGAAACTTGTAACATATTAATTTTATTTGTCACGTCTCTTCTTCGTATCGCCGACCGTCATGACAGTCTAATTAATAATTTTAGTTTTGCCATAGGTCCTGTCATCATTTGTAATAATATTTTTTGAGCAATCCTCTAGTCACAACTATGTCTTCACAAATCCAATGAGTGACAACAAAAGGTTGAGGTGTTCGATATTTCAAACGACATTTGAAATGTAGGAAATCTAAAATATTTTGGGAAAATAATTACAAGGAATTGAATCGCTGATTTATGTTTCGAAGGTTTCAATAATATAGAAACAAAGAGGACAGTAAGGACAGGATCATGTTTGAAAGAATGTTGTTAAAGAATGTACGGCAGTATTTCCAGTTTGATACAATAATTGTAGGTACTATTGTTGGCATTACAGGAAAAAGAAGTAAAATGCAAACTGTCTGAAAAAGAGCATGAAACTTTGTGTTATGCTAAGAAAATTTATAACGATACAAAAATGTTTTACAATACTTTAAACTTTAACGTATATAACGTAAGATGAAATGACAAAATAATTAGCAAAACTATTGTATTTCCAATTCATGTGATAGATGTTTTGCTTGTCCCTAATAAAGGGAGGATTAAAAGGCTAAGGATTTAAAATAACATTATGTCACTGAACAAACATTATAACCTGACTCTAAAAGAGTCATACTGAGACTCACATAGTGTTTTTCTTATTGAATCTAACAAAATGCAAGGCTAAAGAGCTAAAGCTAACCATTTCAAAGAGCACTCTCCCGCTATATAAACAGAATTACCTGCCCTAAAGAAAGTTATAATATTTTTCCGCATTTGAAATTCACAAAATGTGTTAATCCAGTAATGTCCGCCTTCCCAAAACACTGAGATCGAGATTATGTGGGCAAATGCATCAGCACGTATCGCGAGTAATGCTGTCGAATATGTGAAGCATAATCCAGGACGTAGAGCTTACAGTATGAATGTTCGAGCGGCGGCTATTATGCGGTCGATCAACTACGTTGCTGTACTTCGACTGTTGAATATCTAGTAAGAGAATTTTGAGATTGGAATTGTACGCTGTATGTATCTCGGTAAATATCTTTAGGATCCAATTTATAGAGGTTTGATGAGACGCTATGTGTACTTATCTATATCATTGATAGATAGATAAAACTTTTGGTGCACACTAAAACAAAATATAACAGAGATTGTAAACACATAACATGCACAAAAGGCGATCTTTCGCTAAAAATGATCTCTGCCGAACAACCTTTAGTTAAAGAGGCAATACATATTATAACCATAGATAGGTGGTTTACACTATACTTACTTAATTACATGCATACAAATGCAGTAGTTAGATTTAGTAGAAGTAATAGGAAAAATAATAGAAGTAGTAATAATAAATGGTATAATGTATTAAACACTGTTACAAACAAAGAAGATATTAAAAGAAATGAAAGAATAAAAGAGAAAACAAGACTAGAATAATGCGAGGTACGAGAAAGATTACAAAGCTAAATATTATTTTTAGAATTTGCTTTTAAAATTGGACAAAGCCGGATAAGGATTGAATATAGCTATGTTTAGTTTTATAACTTCAACTCTTACACAGTAAAAGAGTTGAGAGTACGAGAGTAAAAGTACTCGTAAAGTAGTGAAGAGGAGTACTGAGGAGAAAAAGAATTATACTAAACCAATAAACCTTGCCTGTCTATTCGATATAGCCCCCTCTCAAATCCCACGACCACATAACAATCAGTCTTCTCATCCAGCTATTATGGGGAACATTCTTCTTTAAGTCCAATTAGCCCATTTTGCCGAGGACGTCCCGTGGTACGCACTTATTAAACAATATTTTAATTACTCCTTCCTTCTACTATGATAGTTACCTGAGTTATGAAATGAGTAACGTACCTAATAGTTAGGTAATAAAGTTGTTTTCTTCATCGTAATTACATTCCCTAGAATTTGCTTGAAAGAACCAACCAATCAATTAAGGACCAGACAGATTTCTATTATTACTACCAACCAACCAATTACGTACCAGACGGCTATCGATCAAAATTGTTACCTGTTTATCCACTAAAATTTATGAATAGATTTAAATTTTGTGAATCGTAAAATCGACTTCTCTATATAGAAATTTTTTTTTTTTTTTATAATACTTCGATAACAGTCTATAACTTCCAATGGGACGATATATACAATTCTTAACTGCAGTGGCAGGGCACAGGCTGTTCTAGTAAATTACTAGGGAATTTTATGTCATCCGTCACGTGGGTTCAGTGTGTCCTACAATAAATAATGACAGTTGTAGAATAGACTAATTATTTTTTTAATTTTGAAAACTTATTTACTTTTTGTGATTTATTTACTGCCACAAAGTACATGTTATAATGTTATACATTGAAATGCCATTGAACCCTTTTGGGTTTATTTAGACATTTTGAGTTATTCGCATTCACATAAATAATTTATAGTAATATATATACTAACACTATAAATATAATGCGAAAGAATTTGTTACAATAAGACATTACCAATGCTCAATAGTACAGTGAATGAACTTCTGGAGTCATCTGTATGCCCAAATAAAGAAGCTCCCACCCTGCTTTAGTGAACATTGTGCATCTCTTTAACGCTGCATATTTGCATCTAGTGGGAACTATACGAGCGCTTTGACGTCACGTGTTGCGATCTATTCGCTAATGTTTCAAACGCCTGGGGAAGATTAAACATGACGAGGTATGATGGTACGGTATCGCCACGACATTGTCAGAATTGTCTCTTATAACATGTCTCGTAATGAGCATGAAATACTAACCTGTATCCGTGTCAACCAATATGTATGACAACATAATTGATCGTATATATGATCAGTCGAAGATGGTGTATAGTGACGAGCCATGGGAGAGGACTATAATTCAGCAGTGCAGAGACATAAGCTGATTAATATTGTACTAGCGGTGCCAGTGACTTCGTTGAACTGGTCCTAGGAACCTTATCATTTATCTAAATAAAAAGTATCTTAAATGTTAAATAATGCCAGCTATAATGCTAGCTTAATGTTAGCTATAATGCCAAATTTCCTTAAAATCTGCCCAGGCGTTTTTGCGTGATTCAAACAGACAGACAAAAATTCTAATAATGGCTGTTTTGGGTTCTGCTTCGTTCATAGAGTAGGTATACTGCAACAATTTAAAAAAAAATGTACAAACACGGCTCTGTTACAATTTTACTATATGTACAGATTAAGTTTTGATTTCTTCAGAAAAAAATACTATTAATTTAAGTATGTTTAAAAATATATGAAGATATATAAGTTCAGAGAGATTTCGAAGAAGTTTACTTATTGGATAGATCACGTCTTTTGAATTACGGAAAAATTTCAATTCATATTCACTGAGAGTGATCAGCAGATTCCAATGGTTATAAGGATTATAACGAAATTTGTGAACAAACTTGAAGGGCACATTTCTTAGTCGATTAAAATGTAATTCTGCACAAAAATAATTTAAGTCCGTCGATAGGCCAGATCGGCTTGGAACTATTGATTTCCAAAATTATAACGATTCGGACCTCTCTACAATTGACAAGAAAGATAATTGAAAATTTAGAAAATAATATACAAACTGTAGTATCGTGAAAGTCTGCAAATGTATAAACATTTTTCTCTGACACATACGACGAATAGGAAAATTTAACTTTTCGACTACCTGGTGCCACTGGATTTTTTTTAGTCCGTTAAATTTTTATGGTATCGTTAAATGAAGGATTTACTTCAGATAAAACACACATCTAGTTAAAATATTGCGATGCTACTTTTAACTTTGTGAGTCAAGGCTCACTCGTAATTTGAAATGTAAAAAATTCAGAGATATAAATACAATTTCAATTTCCACAAACTGAAATATCTCTATTATACATTCATATATTCTATTATACATCAATTTCAAATTCAGCAGTTGGTTAGTTATAAATGTAAGTTTTATTAAAACTGAGGCAGCTAATCCATTTTGTTTGGCGGGTATAAATAGCACCACACCCCATCTTTTCTCGTGTAATTAGAAATATTTTTAGCAAGTTTTAATTTAATTTTGTCCGAAATACGGTTTTTTCTTGTTCATAATTATTGTGGAATTACAAAATAACAAATGTCAGTAATTGAATAAATTTAAAAAAATGAAGGAAAGGGATTATAAGCCTGGTCAGACTCATTCGTGGGTTGATTCAATTGTAAGCTGCCAAAGGAACAGGACACTGGATTAAGTAGTTGCCAAACTGTAATTTCTGTATTGTACGACAAATAAACGTATTTTTATCATGGAAGATGGAAGTTGCATTACACTCGTTTGTGTTGTAAAAGGCGACTACGTTAAACAAGGCGACTCTAAAAGAATGAACTCGCCAACCCGCTCATGCTCAGCATCCCTCATGCTCAAAACGGGGTATATGAAGAGGCCAATGTCCAGCAGTGGATACAGAAAGGACTGCTTGCAACCTATTTATGTACACCAGTAAAGCCAAATAGGATTGCTGAATGAATTGAAATCACTTACAACATAGATATATTTGTATAGAATACCCGACAATGATTAACAACATCTATGTATTAGGCGCATGTAAACAGTCTCTCACCTTGTTTCATTTTCCGCGCCACTATAGTGCGTAATTTACATACATATAGTACACGGGAACAACATTAAGGTATCATTTACTACCTTCCTACAACAACCGATGACGGAGACACACGGACAGAAACTACCAAAAAACTATATAAGGTTTAACAAAATTAACCTGCATTATTCTACGGAGCTACCATGATTGTAATATATAGCATATATACGCCATTATTTCATTGCCATTTAACTATTTCTTTGTATAATATTTAATTAAAAATAATTATTAAAATCCGTTATGAAAGTAATAAGGCTAGTCTGACCTTACTTCACTTTATATATTCCTAGAACTAAGCTCATTGAAGTGAATAAAATGAATATGAGGCAGGTCGGGATAACCTTTGAGAAAAACTTCTTGGGAAACTTTTGGTTTAGCGTCAATATCTATTTAAATATGCATATTGTGTTGTGATGTGCCAATAAGGACTTATTCTTTAAAAATGGTTCCAGACCATCTCGTCTCTTCCCCAGTGATCCAAAACTAGATACAAAAGAATTATCTTTTGTTTCTAGTTTTGGATCACCGGGAATATAAGTCCTGGTGGAAGCACAGTCCGCCGGTGTTTAGGGCCCTAGGGTCAGAAACCCGCGGACGATACGCGCGATAACAAACAGCATCGCCGTCTGCATCTTTGGCGGGAACCGCCTCAGGGTGTCCTCGTGGCTACCCGGATTAACCCAAGACAGCAATACGACTGGAATAATTTCAATAGGCATCACGCCCCATGTGTCGGTGATCTCGTGCGCCAGCTCTAGATAATTTCTTCTTTTCTCGGTTTCGGCTTTCATGAGGCCCTAGTTATGCGGAACCGTGATGTCCACTTAAAATGCCCACTATTATTTTGATACAATGTTAAATACATTTTGTCCTTATTTTCTGTTGTAATTATTATAGATTATAATAATCAATTATTGTGTAGATCATCTCTTTAAAACATTTATATAGTCTTTTCGGTTTTCTATGTTCACCTGTAATATGATTATGTTGAAAAAGAATTTATCAATTTACGATTTCGTCGAAAGACAGATGAAATTACGTCGAGAATGCTTTGAATTCAATCAATTTTAATTTAGTACGATTTCTCTTACCTTATTTCTAAGATGAGAATGGACGTATAAATGTCAAAGGATCACGTGTCCTTGTGTAATTAAATATTTAGACGTATTTAGTTTTTGTACCGTTTACATTGAAATTGAATTTTATTTGTTTAAAAAAAGTCCGTTCCATGGAAAGTTACCAAGTGGTCCGGATTAAGAAGACCTATAACTGATTATTGGAAAATGAAATATAATATAATACTAAACTAGATTTTAATTTAATACTAGTAATTTCTCGGAAATTAATTAAATATCAGTATTTGTCATTTTAATATGCTCACGGTTACATATTTTACTAAAGTTTAAAGTTTAACATTATAGTTGGTTCGATTCCCGTGGGCACTTTATAATTGATCTGGGTAAAAAGTACCCTAAATATTAATTCGACATATGAGTTATATGCTAACTTTCATTAAAATCTGACCGGTACTTATTGTGTCATACGCATTTAGGCTAACAGACAGACAAACAGACGAAAAATTTTATAAATGGTATTTTTGGGTTATGTATCGTCCTTGCTATTATTGCTTAAGGCTTACGGCTATACATATTATAGATTCATAACTTAAACTATTGCAATAAGTCTTATTACAAACCAAATCTAAACTACATCGAACAAAAATCTAGACTCATCAAAGTCCATGAACCTAACTTTGGTCACGTGCTACTGTAAATTTTAATTTCTTATTTGTAAATGTAAATTTTAATGCCTTATTTACCTATGAAATATAATTAAGTTTTATGTCGTCCGTGTGTCCCACAACATCTATTGTTACTCTACGTCGTTGGTGAAATTAACTACACAAGTTAAATCCGTTGTCTAATTTAAGCATCATCATGAAGTTCAATAGAGACCTGCCCGGGGTAATCGGTAGTTTTACAAAACACCTTTTATGTATTATTTGCAAAAGGCCGCTTGAAAGAAGTATTGAAAAGTCGACAGTACATCGCTAAACACCAGCATACATACGAACAAATACGAGTACTGTACAATATATCAATACACATTCAACTCTTTTGATGTTAATTAAATATTGAAAGATAAAGTACTTTTACTTAGAGTGTACTTTTAATTAAACTTAGAGATTGCTGTACTACTTTAAGTGTATTTTACTTTACTTTTACTTATAGTAAACTGTACGTTTACTTAGAGAAGACTATAAATGGCAAACTTAAGAATATAGTTGGAGTCGTCTTCAAACGTAGAGCTTTTACTGTATATAAATTTCGAGCGTATACTTATAATTAATTTTCACGTATCGCTATTATGTAAAAACACGAATTCTTCATACTATCAAGTTCTTATCGTGTACCTTTATTTGTCATGAATTTTTTCCTTACCACACAAGGGTTGCCTGGAAGAAATTCCTTTAATAATAAGGCTGCCCGCTTACTTATTAATTTTGTCCTTTTCTTTGCTATATGTTGTAATTCAATAAAGCGTCTATCTATTATTGTTTAATTTCTTTATTTTCATTGCATTTATTATATTTACCTTATTTATTATTTATGACTAAAATAAATATATTAGCCTATCAAGAAATATGACCATTGAAGTTTAACTGGCCACTTTTGTATTAGTGGTACTATTGAGCCAAGCCGCGCTTGACTGGTCAAATCAGGGTCTTCACGGAGCTCGTCGATTATGTATTCGAAATACGTATAAAAGTTATAAAAACTGAACCTATTCGGACACGAGAAATGAGCAGCAGAAAATACTAAACGGAAAGCAAATCAATGGTAGGTTTGAAGATGATTATGGTTAGAAAGAGCTATGACAGCTGACACAAATCTTAACATAAATCTTTAACATGAAGTAAAAATCATTCTACAACTCGACAATCCTTTAAGAATTTTTTTTTCTATTTTATTTTGTTATGTTATGACTTAAGAATGAAACGGTATTTATATAAAATGAATTAAATACGTGATAAAAACGAGTAGGCAAAGAGTACTAAATGGGCAGCAAATCATGATCCACAAAACAAACTATTTTTGAATAACTGCAATAAATAACAACATTAAGAAAATAATAAGTAAATGAGCATTTCTTTTATATTTCCAAATTTGCCATTACATGGAATTGCATGTAAGAGATTGCTTTTGGAATAAGGTGCATAGGTATAACAAGCCATTAAAGGTTGAGTCGTTAAGCTACATTTTTCGTTTACAATGAAGAGAACCTATTTACTTACTTTATAATTAAATCTTTATCATTGATTTCCTAACCTTTTTTTAGGAATATGGCGTTCCCTTTTTTCGCGGTGGGAGGGTTACTCCGTCGGCAAAGCTACCACCCTTCCGTCGGAGTCCGCCGCCATAATGGTGCCGTATTGGCCGCGAGGCCCGCGTCGTGTTCCGGCGGTGCGCGGAAGAAGCCGTCCCGAGAGGGGGATTGTTGCGTGTGGAAAGGAGGACCAGCGGTTGCGGGGGATTACAGGCGCATAGGCGTGATGTGGTGGCGCGGGGATCAGGGAGACCCGGTGAAACGGTTGTCCGCTGACCGCCCGCGGGTTGTTGGGGGCCCGGACCCGGGGACCTTACTTTAATCTCCACCCCGGGAGGCTGCCCCGCCGCACGCGAAAAGTCCCTTGGGGTAGCAGTCGTGCCGGAGGAGACCGGAGTGGAACCCGACTGCTGCCCCCAGGGGGGGACCGGGGGCCCTTCCGTACTCCGCGCCAGCAAGTCACACAACCTCTGTGACCTAGTTTTTCTCTGCTCCGTGCTTTGTCCTTTGCTCCACATGCGACCATCTCTCTCTCCGTCCCCCCTTCTTTTCTTTCCCTATTCACACACTACAATGGCCAAGAAAAAGATAAGGAATAACGTTTACTCAGCGGCCCATCCTTCAAGTTCCACATTTCAAGTGGACTTTTGCAACATCAGAGGGATGCATAGTAACATCGACGCCGTCCACCACCACCTTGAGACGGCAAAGCCGGCCTTACTTTTCTTGACGGAGACACAGATATCCTGCCCGGCCGATACATCGTATCTTCATTACCCCGGCTACAAACTGGAGCACTGTTTTGTGCGACGTGCTGGGGTATGCATGTACGTCCGGGAGGATATTTGTTGCCGCCGCCTCAGCCATTTTGAAGACGGGGACCTGTCGATTCTCTGGGCGCGTATTGACTACGGAGGTTCCACTAAAGTCTACGCTTGCCTCTACAGGTCCCACAGCGGTGATACGGAGACGACTCACTTTTTTGAGCGCCTACAAGAGACGACTGATAGCGTGCTCGAGCAGTTCCCTTGCGCGGAAGTGGTGGTCCTCGGTGATTTTAACGCTCATCACGAAGAGTGGTTGGGATCCCGAACTACCGACCGCGCAGGGAGAGCAGCCTATAACTTTGCCCTGGCTTATGGTTTCTCACAGTTGGTGTCCTCACCCACGAGGATACCCGATATCGAGAGCCATACCCCCTCCTTACTGGACCTCCTGCTGACTACGCGGCCGGACGACTATAATGTTGTTGTTGATGCTCCGTTAGGATCATCCGACCATTGTATCGTTCGAACTGCTGTGCCAGCCAAGCAATCCGTGCCGACCCATTCACAGGGAACGCGCAACGTCTGGCTGGCACTACAAGTCTGCAGATTGGGATGGGTTGCGCGAATTCTATGCTTCTTATCCCTGGAGGCAGCTCTGTTTCTCGTCGGGAGATCCGGATACTTGTGCAGACTCCGTTGCCGACGTGGTGTTGCAGGGCATGGAATGTTATATTCCTTGTTCCGTGATACCCGTAGGTGGACGGAGCCAACCTTGGTTTAATCAGTCCTGCAGAGAGGCCCGTCGTAATAAACGGGCTGCATACAGGGCCTGGGCCAAAGCGCAGGTGTCTGAAGATCCGAATACCACCGACTTGAGGAAGAAATTTAACGCTGCCTCGAGGTGCAGTAAGAAGATCATTGTCAGAGCAAAGAATGAGCACATCCGCAGAATTAGCGATCGACTAGTTAGCTGTCCTTCTGGAAGCCGAGTTTTCTGGTCGCTCGCCAAGGCTGCTGAAGGTAACTTTTGTCAGTCGTCACTCCCACCACTGCGAAAACTCGATGGGTCACTGGCCCACGGGGCGAAGGAGAAAGCCGATCTCCTGGGCTATCTTTTTGCCTCGAACTCGACTCTGGACGATAGAGGTGCATCACCACCGTCTATCTCGAGATGCACAAGCTCCATGCCGGAAATCTGTTTCACGCAGCGTGAAGTCCGGCGAGCTCTAGCAACTCTTGATATCCGAAAGTCGAGTGGGCCAGATGGTATTCCTGCAGTGGTGCTCAAATTATGCGCTCCCGAGTTGTCCCCGGTGCTTACGCGACTCTTTAGACTCTCATACTCCACAAAAAACTTCCCGGCAACATGGAAGGTAGCTCATGTTCACCCTTTACCCAAAAAGGGTGACCGCACAGACCCGGCCAACTACAGGCCAATAGCGATCACCTCCCTCCTCTCCAAGGTGATGGAGCGTGTCATAAACACACAGCTCCTTGGGTACCTAGAGGATCACCAACTGATTAGCGACCGTCAATATGGATTTCGCCATAATCGCTCGGCTGGTGATCTTTTAGCGTATTTAACACACCGCTGGGCTCACGCCATTGAGAGTAGAGGCGAGGCTCTGGCTGTAGGCCTAGACATTGCGAAAGCTTTTGACCGGGTATGGCACAAATCTCTGCTTTCCAAGTTACCATCTTTCGGGATACCCGAGGGATTATGCGAATGGGTTGCCAGTTTCCTGACTGGACGGAGCATCAGAGTCGTTATCGATGGTAGCTGCTCCGACACCATGTCTATTAACGCTGGCGTCCCGCAAGGCTCCGTGCTGTCCCCAACTCTGTTCCTTCTGCATATCAACGACCTGTTGCAAATTGGTGACATACGTTGCTATGCAGATGACAGTACTGGTGACGCCTTGTACAGAGGCCGCGCCAACATCCCTCGGGTCGAAGTGGAAGAGAGTCGCGCCAGGCTTGTGTCTGAAATCGAAGACTCTTTAGATCTAGTCTCGATTTTGGGTTCTCTGAACCTAGTGGATTTCAACCCCAGTAAGACGCAAGTCTTCACCGCTAAAAAAAACCCCTTTGTCGTAGCACCTCGCTTTCAGAGCATGCCTCTTAATATCTCGGAGAGTATCGGGATCCTTGGTGTCGACATTTCCAGCAAAGTCGAATTTAGGGGTCATCTGGAAAATAAGGCCAAAATGGCTTCCAAAAAGCTCGGTGTGCTGAACAGAGCGAAGCGGTACTTCACCCCTGGGCATCTCCTTATGCTTTACAAAGCTCAAGTGAGGCCCCATATGGAGTATTGCTCCCATCTCTGGGCCGGCGCACCGAAATACCAACTGGACCCATTTGACTCCATCCAACGACGTGCTGTTCGTATTATCGACGATCCCACTCTCACGGGCGGTTTAGAATCCCTCAGCAGTCGGAGAGACGTTGCGTCTCTCTGTGTGTTCTACCGCCTGTACAATGGGGAATGCTCTGAAGAATTGTTCAATATAATTCCCACCTCGGGTTTCTATAACCGCACCTCCCGTCACAGAAGTGCGGTCCATCCGCATTTCCTCGATACGGAGGTGTCGCGCACTGTTCGGTCCAAAAATTACTTTATACCGCGAACCCGTAGGCTGTGGAACGAACTGCCTCAAGAGGTCTTTCCATTAAGCTACGATATGGGGTTCTTCAAGAGAGCTGTGAATAGGATTTTGCAAGGTAGGCGGCGCGCCCGCATACCCCCTGGTGTTGCAGGTGTCCATGGGCGGCGGTAACACTTACCATCACGTGGGACCGCCTGCTCGTCCGCCCACTAATCTATAAATAAAAAAAAAAAAAAAAAAAAAAAAAAACTACTACAGACACTTACGATGAAAGTAATAGGTACGAGCGAACTGATGAATATAATGTTGATACATATTTAGCTGATATATCGATACCACCTTGGTAACCTCATGTCAATAACCGAAATTCTTCCAGCTCGTGGAGCGCGCTACAATAACGCGTGGGTGATGATCGGATTGGAGATTAATTCTTGTTGCTTTTGTTAACCTATATGTCCCACTTCTACTTATATAACGAACTAGCGACCCGCCCTCGCTTCGCTTCGGTTTATAAGTTTTTTTTTTTCAAAAATCAACCTAAAATATGGCCTATATTAGACACGGATAATGTAGCTTCCTATTTGTGTAATAATTTTTGAAATCGGTCCAGTAGTTTTTGAGTTTATTCATTACAAACATACAAAAATACAAAAATACAAATCTTTCCTCTTTATAATATTAGTATAGATAGATAAACAAGCTTGGAATTGCTAAATATGATTTTAATGAAGTTAGACGGATTCTAAATACGTACATAATTATATACCTACACATTGACACTTACACTTCCCTGCCGAAAGTAATACACCGACCGGCCTTTAGAAAGAGACTATCGACTAGTTTTGTAGAGCGTCGTCTCAGTCGTGTGTCATTACGACGGAGACGACGCTCTACAAAATCGAGTTAGCCGATCATAGTCGATGTGTATTACTTTCAGCCGGTTCTTGATTACCATTCAGCCTATGGTAATCAAAACTTCAGAGTTTTGATTACCATAGGCTCAGTACGTGAAGCTACCTGTCTTGGATGAATTGGCATGGTATTGACGAGAGAATGTTGCAGTACTGGAACTTTTTGAACAAATTCATAAAACGCTTGTTATTATCAGTTACACATTTGTTGTTGTTTTCATAATAACTGCCTATACATTGTCAGACACAATCTAAGCACTTTCAAACAGCTCAGTATATGGAGTTATGCACGGTTCTAGAGAAACAACTAGCTTATGGCATAACCAGAGATACACAAAGAAGAACAATCTGAAGAGATTTAGAAAAAAACATCAAATTTCAAACCCGAATTCATCGCCCATAAGTGAAGCGCACTAGAAATTGAACTAAACGACATACCTCGTGGGACTCTTGAGTATTAGGTCAAAACTCACTCTTCTTATTTGCTTAACTAAAAGGGTATGCTTACTTAATTTTTTTTTGCTCACGAGTGTTTGAAGCTTTAGAGATCCTTTTATGGAAAGTGATGGCATATCAGTAGCTATAAAACGAGCTGCTATAGTTATGCAGGATAGCGGATTAGCACAAATTTGCACAATATTACATCGTCACGCCATATCAAGCCGCTCAGTGCATGATCTAATTAAAATACGCTTTATAGAGAAAGTGGGACGCTCTCAATATAATGTTAACAGTAAATATTTCATTATTCAATGTCGTATTCAATGAAACATTTGTTATTTTAGATTCAATTTCAATGAAAAATTTGTTCAATACTGAACTGTCATAGGTAATATTTTGACTTAGATGGCCGATTAATATAGAACTACAGCAACTATGTAGATATATAAAAGCCGGTGTGCGGCAGACGAAAAGAACTGCCCTGAAGAGTGATCAAATGACACAGTTGCCTTCGAAATTGACATTAGACAGGTGGTCCGTATGAGCAGCATTGTACGTTTTCAGACAAAATTTATGTTTCGTGATTTTAGAATTGTCCTAAAGTGAGCAATCCTACACCTAGGTACATCGAGGGTGTAGGTTGCAGAATCCTACACCTAGGTACATCGAGGGTGTAGGTTGCAGAATCCTACACCTAGGTACATCGAGGGTGTAGGTTGCAGAATCCTACACCTAGGTACATCGAGGGTGTACGTTGCAGAATCCTACACCTAGGTACATCGAGGGTGTACGTTGCAGAATCCTACACCTAGGTACATCGAGGGTGTACGTTGCAGAATCCTACACCTAGGTACATCGAGGGTGTACGTTGCAGAATCCTACACCTAGGTACATCGAGGGTGTACGTTGCAGAATCCTACACCTAGGTACATCGAGGGTGTAGGTTGCAGAATCCTACACCTAGGTACATCGAGGGTGTACGTTGCAGAATCCTACACCTAGGTACATCGAGGGTGTAGGTTGCAGAATCCTACACCTAGGTACATCGAGGGTGTACGTTGCAGAATCCTACACCTAGGTACATCGAGGGTGTACGTTGCAGAATCCTACACCTAGGTACATCGAGGGTGTACGTTGCAGAATCCTACACCTAGGTACATCGAGGGTGTACGTTGCAGAATCCTACACCTAGGTACATCGAGGGTGTACGTTGCAGAATCCTACACCTAGGTACATCGAGGGTGTACGTTGCAGAATCCTACACCTAGGTACATCGAGGGTGTACGTTGCAGAATCCTACACCTAGGTACATCGAGGGTGTACGTTGCAGAATCCTACACCTAGGTACATCGAGGGTGTACGTTGCAGAATCCTACACCTAGGTACATCGAGGGTGTACGTTGCAGAATCCTACACCTAGGTACATCGAGGGTGTACGTTGCAGAATCCTACACCTAGGTACATCGAGGGTGTAGGTTGCAGAATCATACACCTTGGTACATCGAGGGTGTACGTTGCAGAATCCTACACCTAGGTACATCGAGGGTGTACGTTGCAGAATCCTACACCTAGGTACATCGAGGGTGTACGTTGCAGAATCCTACACCTAGGTACATCGAGGGTGTACGTTGCAGAATCCTACACCTAGGTACATCGAGGGTGTACGTTGCAGAATCCTACACCTAGGTACATCGAGGGTGTACGTTGCAGAATCCTACACCTAGGTACATCGAGGGTGTACGTTGCAGAATCCTACACCTAGGTACATCGAGGGTGTACGTTGCAGAATCCTACACCTAGGTACATCGAGGGTGTACGTTGCAGAATCCTACACCTAGGTACATCGAGGGTGTACGTTGCAGAATCCTACACCTAGGTACATCGAGGGTGTACGTTGCAGAATCCTACACCTAGGTACATCGAGGGTGTACGTTGCAGAATCCTACACCTAGGTACATCGAGGGTGTACGTTGCAGAATCCTACACCTAGGTACATCGAGGGTGTACGTTGCAGAATCCTACACCTAGGTACATCGAGGGTGTAGGTTGCAGAATCCTACACCTAGGTACATCGAGGGTGTAGGTTGCAGAATCCTACACCTAGGTACATCGAGGGTGTACGTTGCAGAATCCTACACCTAGGTACATCGAGGGTGTACGTTGCAGAATCCTACACCTAGGTACATCGAGGGTGTAGGTTGCAGAATCCTACACCTAGGTACATCGAGGGTGTACGTTGCAGAATCCTACACCTAGGTACATCGAGGGTGTACGTTGCAGAATCCTACACCTAGGTACATCGAGGGTGTACGTTGCAGAATCCTACACCTAGGTACATCGAGGGTGTACGTTGCAGAATCCTACACCTAGGTACATCGAGGGTGTACGTTGCAGAATCCTACACCTAGGTACATCGAGGGTGTACGTTGCAGAATCCTACACCTAGGTACATCGAGGGTGTACGTTGCAGAATCCTACACCTAGGTACATCGAGGGTGTACGTTGCAGAATCCTACACCTAGGTACATCGAGGGTGTACGTTGCAGAATCCTACACCTAGGTACATCGAGGGTGTAGGTTGCAGAATCCTACACCTAGGTACATCGAGGGTGTAGGTTGCAGAATCCTACACCTAGGTACATCGAGGGTGTACGTTGCAGAATCCTACACCTAGGTACATCGAGGGTGTACGTTGCAGAATCCTACACCTAGGTACATCGAGGGTGTAGGTTGCAGAATCCTACACCTAGGTACATCGAGGGTGTAGGTTGCAGAATCCTACACCTAGGTACATCGAGGGTGTACGTTGCAGAATCCTACACCTAGGTACATCGAGGGTGTACGTTGCAGAATCCTACACCTAGGTACATCGAGGGTGTACGTTGCAGAATCCTACACCTAGGTACATCGAGGGTGTACGTTGCAGAATCCTACACCTAGGTACATCGAGGGTGTACGTTGCAGAATCCTACACCTAGGTACATCGAGGGTGTAGGTTGCAGAATCCTACACCTAGGTACATCGAGGGTGTAGGTTGCAGAATCCTACACCTAGGTACATCGAGGGTGTACGTTGCAGAATCCTACACCTAGGTACATCGAGGGTGTACGTTGCAGAATCCTACACCTAGGTACATCGAGGGTGTACGTTGCAGAATCCTACACCTAGGTACATCGAGGGTGTACGTTGCAGAATCCTACACCTAGGTACATCGAGGGTGTACGTTGCAGAATCCTACACCTAGGTACATCGAGGGTGTACGTTGCAGAATCCTACACCTAGGTACATCGAGGGTGTACGTTGCAGAATCCTACACCTAGGTACATCGAGGGTGTACGTTGCAGAATCCTACACCTAGGTACATCGAGGGTGTACGTTGCAGAATCCTACACCTAGGTACATCGAGGGTGTACGTTGCAGAATCCTACACCTAGGTACATCGAGGGTGTACGTTGCAGAATCCTACACCTAGGTACATCGAGGGTGTACGTTGCAGAATCCTACACCTAGGTACATCGAGGGTGTACGTTGCAGAATCCTACACCTAGGTACATCGAGGGTGTACGTTGCAGAATCCTACACCTAGGTACATCGAGGGTGTACGTTGCAGAATCCTACACCTAGGTACATCGAGGGTGTACGTTGCAGAATCCTACACCTAGGTACATCGAGGGTGTACGTTGCAGAATCCTACACCTAGGTACATCGAGGGTGTACGTTGCAGAATCCTACACCTAGGTACATCGAGGGTGTACGTTGCAGAATCCTACACCTAGGTACATCGAGGGTGTACGTTGCAGAATCCTACACCTAGGTACATCGAGGGTGTACGTTGCAGAATCCTACACCTAGGTACATCGAGGGTGTACGTTGCAGAATCCTACACCTAGGTACATCGAGGGTGTACGTTGCAGAATCCTACACCTAGGTACATCGAGGGTGTACGTTGCAGAATCCTACACCTAGGTACATCGAGGGTGTACGTTGCAGAATCCTACACCTAGGTACATCGAGGGTGTACGTTGCAGAATCCTACACCTAGGTACATCGAGGGTGTACGTTGCAGAATCCTACACCTAGGTACATCGAGGGTGTACGTTGCAGAATCCTACACCTAGGTACATCGAGGGTGTACGTTGCAGAATCCTACACCTAGGTACATCGAGGGTGTAGGTTGCAGAATCCTACACCTAGGTACATCGAGGGTGTACGTTGCAGAATCCTACACCTAGGTACATCGAGGGTGTACGTTGCAGAATCCTACACCTAGGTACATCGAGGGTGTAGGTTGCAGAATCCTACACCTAGGTACATCGAGGGTGTACGTTGCAGAATCCTACACCTAGGTACATCGAGGGTGTACGTTGCAGAATCCTACACCTAGGTACATCGAGGGTGTACGTTGCAGAATCCTACACCTAGGTACATCGAGGGTGTACGTTGCAGAATCCTACACCTAGGTACATCGAGGGTGTACGTTGCAGAATCCTACACCTAGGTACATCGAGGGTGTACGTTGCAGAATCCTACACCTAGGTACATCGAGGGTGTACGTTGCAGAATCCTACACCTAGGTACATCGAGGGTGTACGTTGCAGAATCCTACACCTAGGTACATCGAGGGTGTACGTTGCAGAATCCTACACCTAGGTACATCGAGGGTGTACGTTGCAGAATCCTACACCTAGGTACATCGAGGGTGTACGTTGCAGAATCCTACACCTAGGTACATCGAGGGTGTAGGTTGCAGAATCCTACACCTAGGTACATCGAGGGTGTACGTTGCAGAATCCTACACCTAGGTACATCGAGGGTGTAGGTTGCAGAATCCTACACCTAGGTACATCGAGGGTGTACGTTGCAGAATCCTACACCTAGGTACATCGAGGGTGTAGGTTGCAGAATCCTACACCTAGGTACATCGAGGGTGTACGTTGCAGAATCCTACACCTAGGTACATCGAGGGTGTACGTTGCAGAATCCTACACCTAGGTACATCGAGGGTGTACGTTGCAGAATCCTACACCTAGGTACATCGAGGGTGTACGTTGCAGAATCCTACACCTAGGTACATCGAGGGTGTACGTTGCAGAATCCTACACCTAGGTACATCGAGGGTGTAGGTTGCAGAATCCTACACCTAGGTACATCGAGGGTGTACGTTGCAGAATCCTACACCTAGGTACATCGAGGGTGTACGTTGCAGAATCCTACACCTAGGTACATCGAGGGTGTAGGTTGCAGAATCCTACACCTAGGTACATCGAGGGTGTACGTTGCAGAATCCTACACCTAGGTACATCGAGGGTGTACGTTGCAGAATCCTACACCTAGGTACATCGAGGGTGTACGTTGCAGAATCCTACACCTAGGTACATCGAGGGTGTACGTTGCAGAATCCTACACCTAGGTACATCGAGGGTGTACGTTGCAGAATCCTACACCTAGGTACATCGAGGGTGTACGTTGCAGAATCCTACACCTAGGTACATCGAGGGTGTACGTTGCAGAATCCTACACCTAGGTACATCGAGGGTGTACGTTGCAGAATCCTACACCTAGGTACATCGAGGGTGTACGTTGCAGAATCCTACACCTAGGTACATCGAGGGTGTACGTTGCAGAATCCTACACCTAGGTACATCGAGGGTGTACGTTGCAGAATCCTACACCTAGGTACATCGAGGGTGTACGTTGCAGAATCCTACACCTAGGTACATCGAGGGTGTACGTTGCAGAATCCTACACCTAGGTACATCGAGGGTGTACGTTGCAGAATCCTACACCTAGGTACATCGAGGGTGTACGTTGCAGAATCCTACACCTAGGTACATCGAGGGTGTACGTTGCAGAATCCTACACCTAGGTACATCGAGGGTGTACGTTGCAGAATCCTACACCTAGGTACATCGAGGGTGTACGTTGCAGAATCCTACACCTAGGTACATCGAGGGTGTACGTTGCAGAATCCTACACCTAGGTACATCGAGGGTGTACGTTGCAGAATCCTACACCTAGGTACATCGAGGGTGTACGTTGCAGAATCCTACACCTAGGTACATCGAGGGTGTACGTTGCAGAATCCTACACCTAGGTACATCGAGGGTGTACGTTGCAGAATCCTACACCTAGGTACATCGAGGGTGTACGTTGCAGAATCCTACACCTAGGTACATCGAGGGTGTACGTTGCAGAATCCTACACCTAGGTACATCGAGGGTGTACGTTGCAGAATCTATTCGTATATTGTTTTAGAAGTTTTAGTATATTGTTTAGTTTTAGAATCGTATTACATTATTTATATTACACGACGTTTCGGCCAATGGTCACGAGCTGAGTAAATAGGCGGGTAGTCCAAGTCTACTGTATTATGAGCAGTTTCTTTATTAATTAGATAGGTATATTTACATTTATAATAATAAAAATATGTGCGAAAAAAAGCGAAAATCTCAAATGTTAACTTGCTGCATTTACTCCGAAAACCTTGGTGATCTATTTTCATTGGTATCTCAGAATATTCGGATGAAACGACACAATTATTAATTTGCAATTGACAGTTTAGATTTATTAAATAAGCTTGCTGTTACGATTCAGTCTGATTGCTCTCGCTCCAATAAACACACTTTATGCTCTCACGTGGAGGATTATAGCCTAAAACCTCCGTCTTTATTATCTTTATTATTATTTACTATGACCAACAGTGGGGAGTGTGTGGGAACTAGCTAGGCTGATATTTTAATCACTGTCCATTATATAAACAATCTTATACCCGGTAAAGAGAAACGAGCGATACAATTGCAAGGTGGTAACCCAATTAACCTTTTAGAGGGGGACGGTGCACGCTGCACTACAACAGCCGCTGGGCGCACTCGACTGGTTTCGTTACCCTTGTTATTGTTACTACTCTTGAGTTGTTGTGTATGGTCATAATTTATAGCAAATTATCTAGATTTACCTAGACTATTTTCCCAACCAACTGTGATGCAGTCCACCTGTTCTTATAAAACACATTTTGCATGCTGTGTTCTTCTGTAAGGGAGCTGCTATATAATAACATGTTAATGTATAAGTAATTTATATTTATAATGCAAATTGTATTGTAGCTTGTTGGAGAACCTAATACAATAAATAATATGTGGATTATTAATCATTTTTTTCATTAAATCTTAACTTATTGAATAAATTGTATTCATAAAACATAATAACATCCAATTCCATCAAACTAATTAAAATCAATCGCTGTCTCGTTCTCTCTTATCACCAGGGGTATTTCTTTCTAATAATTATGTTTATTTTAGTGATATGTTTAATGTTCATTATTATTTTATGGAGCTTATAAATATTCAAAGTATGTAATTCATTTAAGTATGTATGTCATCACAATAAAATTCGTAAATACTTCTATTATCTTTATCTATCGTAAGTTACAAATTATCTTCACATTGACTATTTGCGACTGTAAAAAAAGAACCAGTCAAACATGACCGCTGCTTTGGTACTAAAATGGAATTATCTTTAAATGTGGAAGAGGGTCGTAAATGTTTGGTGAGGTAGGTACACGTGGCGTCCTCTCGGCGCGTCTCAGCGGCGTCAGTGACGTCACAGTGAAAGTCCCCTCTCTAGGTCACTGAGAGTCCCTGATTTCAAGGTCTATTATTCGGTGATCTAGCCCAGAGGTAACAGCGGTAATTGAGAAACAATTTACTATTGTTTGATAATGTATACAGATAGGAGTAATTAATGAGCTTTCCACGGGCATGGTGCACGCAATTTGGGAATGTATAGTGACGCAGCGAATTACGGTAATAATTGTAATAATACATTAAGCAAGTTATTTATTTCAAGATAAATGATATAGATATCTGTACATCTTCACTTTTAATACAGACTGTCCGAATACAGTTCATTGACATGAAAAATTAACCGATTTTTTAAAATATGAGTTCTTCACAATTTTGCTAAATATTATACAATGACCAAAAAAATTACATTAAAAAAATATATATTGTATTGTTGATGTCATTAACATAGTATAGTACGGTCTTTTTCTAATTTGTGACTTCTAAGCTTAACTCAGTCATGCTTAAGATATTTTATTTAATTATATAGTTATTATTAAAAAGCACCTAATACTCAGTTCTATTTGCAAACAAATGGAAAATTAAAAATAGGAGTTTTTGGAGTCCTTAGTTTTTTGGAGTCACAGAACTTGTATATCACGGTACATATGTAATATGTATGTATCTCGTAATAAATTATGCAATTAGAGGTACGGTAATTCATAACCGTGGATGACGCGATCGGGTGTTTCCGGATTAGCCAATGACAATGTATCTGTACTCGTATCTGAAATAAAACTTTTACTCTCTAAAACGTCCAGTAGTCTAGACATGCCCCTCGCATGACGACTCATATTTCAACCTCGCAACAAACAAATAAAGATTTAAGTCATTTTGCGAAGATTTTCAATGTATAATGTTAGATTGGGGTCACGAGATTCATCCCTGAGGGTGCGTCGGCGACGGCGCGGCGCGACTGCTCGGCGCCCCTGACGTCACAGGACTGATCGATGCCCGTACAGATGATTGTAGCTATATCCGATTGTTTTGTACGAAACAATGCAGGTAGTAGGTCACATGAATAAATCTGTGACGTTTTCTATTAGTAGTACTGAAAAGTATATGAGTTTCTCTACAGAAAATGTTGACATAATGACATTGATGCTGTACGGTTCGAGTTGCTGCCGTACACTTGAAATATGTTGATGTTGGCAGGAGTAGTTGAAGAAAGATGGCCGAAGTTAGTTAAATAATTCAAATTCAAATATTTATTTTCAAATTAAAACATGGTTCAGTAGTTGTTACAATAGATAAATTCAGATAATAGTCCCACATGTTTTGTCAATTTGTTATGATAATATGCAAAATCAAGCAGCTAACTAACGTTATAATTTATTCTGTGATTTTTTTTACATCATTTAATTTATCTAATAAATAATTTAATTAAATGACACATGTCTGTAATAAATGTCATATAAAATAAAATATTTACTTTATTTTCTGTGTTCTTTTCTTTTTTTTATTATAATCATTATAGGGGTTAAAGTAGTTTAATCACGAAATTTAAGTTTAATAAACAGTATTTTTGGCAAATCTTTCCCGGTGGGCCCGAGTCGTTAGTAAATTGTTTGGCTACTCCATGAAAAATATTGTTAATGTTATAAACGACGAGGTCGTCGCGCAAGTACAAAATGCCTGTACAGTGTCGAAACTGTACACATGCTTTCTACCTAGAATTATTCTGGCTAGGTTTTAGAAAATATATTTGTATAGGTCCAAACCTTTCCCGAAGCCTGAAACCATGGATTCTACTCATGATTCTGAGTTCAATGACATGCAATGTTACTTATTTTTGTATATTTATATTTTGTTAGACACAAAAATCAAGGGATTCTGAATCGTATTGTCACTTGTGATGAGAAGTGGATCCTGTATGATAATCGTAAACGTTCGTTACAATAGTTGAACCAAGGAGACACAGCCAAACAATGTCCCAAACGTAAACTTAGTCAAAAGAAGCACGACAGACAGTCTCAAACTCACAGGAGCTTCGACTGGAAACTTCGTCACCCACCGTACTCGCCAGTCCTTGCCCCAACTGATTCCCATTTTTTCAGAATTTGGATTTTTTTTTTTATGTACGAAGGCGGCAGACGAGCATACAGTCCACCTGATGGTAAGTGGATACTGTCGCCCATAGACATCCGCGATACATGCTAACATTAGTCCAAAATGACAAATGTTGGCACGCCCCCGGATGCGGTGCCTACCTTTGGAGATATAGGAATGGATTTGGAGAAAGGGTTAGGAAAATGGGGAGGGATAGGATGGGATGGGAATGGGCTCTGGCATATCTCACTCACTACCGAAACACGTACGTACATTGGGGAAATACGATAAAGTGGGAAATGCAGTACATTTCAAGGTAGTCTTCTGTGAGAGAGGGGTAACGTGGCCAGTCGAGCGCGCTCAGCGGCTGTTGGATTGCAGGATGCACTCTCCCCCTTTAAAAACATAAACATTTGGTAAAACAGGGGAAACAATTCAACTTCGCTAAGGTAGTGAAAAATGCCTTCAGAGAATTCATCGATTCCCGTTCCCAGGAGTTCTATAGCAGAGGCTTCAAATAACTTCCATTAAAATGGCGAAAGTACATTGATAATAATAGACAATACTTCGATTAATTAAACATATATTTTTCTAACAAACAAAAATATTTGAATTTTTTTCATATAAAACTGCAACTGCAATAGGTAAGTTATAAAAAAAACCTCTTAAAAACTGGTGGAGTTGATTCTACTCTTAATGAATAACTTATGTTAGTCATTTTTGGTTAGCTGGAAGAAAATGCTATATAGCATTAAGTTTGCCTTTGTACACACATTTTGGTGCAATAAAGAATTTATCTATCTATCCATGTTCATATTTTAGGTTATTTCAGTGACACGTTGTATGTATAAGAGGTTGTGTGTGTATGTATGTTGTATTTATAAAGTGGTTAATGTTAACGTAATTCTTAGTTAACGTAACGTATCGCGTGCGCCAGCGACGTGAGCGTCTGTATCTATGTCCGCCTACGAAGGTCTACGAACGTCAACGAGTGATATAATGACGGAAAAGGGGCGTGTATATTTTTTATTTTATAGAGAAGTGGGCGGTCAAGCATGCGATGCCACGTGATGGTAACCGCGTGGTGTTACCGCCGCCCATGGACACCTTCAACACCAAAGGGAATGCGGGTGCGTCGCCGACCTTGCAAAATCCTATTCACAGGTTTCTTGAAGAACCCTCATATCGTAGCTTAATGGAATAACCTTGAGGCAGTTCGTTCTACAGCCTACGGGTTTGCGATATAAAATGATTTTTGGACCGAACAATACGCGACAGCTCCGTGTCGAGGAACTGCGGATGGACCGCACTTCTGTGACGGTAGGTGCGGTTGTAGAAACCCGAGGTGGGAATTATATTGAACAATTCTTCAGAGCATTCCTCCTTGTACAGGCAGTAGAACACACAGAGAGGCGCAACGTCTCGTTGAATGCTGAGTTGTAAACCGCCCGTGAGTCCTTTTCCGTCCACCACTTATTCCTCGAAGTGTTTTTTAAGCTACTGCGATATTTTTTCTTTGTTGATGAAAAACATCATAAAATACCAACGTAACAAATTTATGTCCATAAAAAGGGAAACAAAGTTCTTTTTTGACGCAATGCGTGTTTTTTACTCGTAAACGCCTGGTTTTCCTCATTATGTTTCCCCAACATTTAGACGAAAGATACAAGAAGGCATCTAATATAGATAGAGCAACGATAAAAAACTTTTGGTTGTCGTATAATTTTTTTTAAAAGTAATTTGTACTTTTTGATTTGTTACAAGCTAAATAAATCATAAATTGTATTGTATATAAACAACGAAAATAAACTATTTGGTAAAAAGTATGAACTTTAAAATGCCTACATAGTATTCCATTTTGTGAACCTACTATGAACTTCTGAAAATTATTTATTGCATTTCTGTTTTAACTACTAGTTACATTAAACATTAAAGGTACCTAATCTTGGCTGGATGCAGTGTCCTGCACCTTGATATGCACCGCCAGCTTCCAACGAAGACTTTTTGTAACAGTACATGGGGTTACCTTATTTATATAAGTCTTTTAAGACTTCGTTTTGTTTATTACAAATAGAATGTGATCTTAATATAGGTTGTAAAATTTTAATTTACCAACAAGCCATCCAAGAGGTGCTGACAATTGTATATATAACCTGCGATATAGGTTACAGAAAACAGTTTTTGTATATTGATCCTACCTACTGTGATTGAAATAAATAAATAAATGTCACAAAATTTCTCAACCGTTTGCGAAAAGTGAATACTACGCGCCTGAAGCGTGGTTTTCATTATAAAAAATGTTTTTTATTATTATAAAAAGTAAAACAAAAATTTATTGTAGTTTGTAATTAAAATAGGTCATTTATTTTGGGAAAGTGCTGGCTCCCAAGATACAAAGATTTTTTTCTAAGTTTGAGAGTCAGAGCTCATTACAAATTGTATCATATATGTTAAATACAAATAAAGAATTTGAATTGAATTGAATTGAAACGTTTTAATTTTTATACAAAATCCTAGATGATAATTTATGTTCTGGAGGATTAGCTTAATATTACATTAAAATATGATATGAACTATTAAGATTATTTTTTTGGTTTATAATGAAATATTTAAAAAGCGATTGTTAACAGGAAAGTATAATAAATAGATCGCTATTGTATTTTTATTGGATAAGTTACAACTTTTAGTTTTAATATGGAAAGTTATGGTAAAGTTGAAAGGCGTTCTTCGCCTCTACTCTGTAAAGATTTTGACAAGACGTGTCTAGGTTGGCCTTTACAAGTACATATATCAAATTTAATATGAATTTGAAACTTCGTGACGCTATGGGCACCAAGTTTAGTTCCGTTGTAGAACTGAGATAAATACAGTAAATCTATTGTAAAGAAAACTATAACAATAATGATCAAAGTAGAAGCTATTGTGTTTTAATGACTCAGATTGTTTTAATACGCAGATTTTTCACAGCTCTGGGGTCATATCAAACAGTCCTTGCCGGGTCATAGTGTAGCGAGCATTTACGTAATGCAGAGTGCAATATTCGGTTAGATAATGCGTGATTGATTAGAGGCCGCATGCAATCGAGACATATTTCGTTTTATATTCTAGTTAATAAAAATTAAATAGGTACAGATGGCATCCAAGGTACATACAATTTAATCCACCAGTGCAGCGGGCCATCTTAATGATATCATTGTTGATATTAATTAAGGTTGTATTACTATTAATATATTTGTTCTACATGAAACTGGATTGAAAATTTTATTTTTGTGGTAGAACAAATATATTAATAGTGATCTCATTTCTGTTGGTACCCTAGACTCAATTTCATACAAACTTACAAACTTACTTGAAAATAACAGAAAAGGGGATGGCCCCTTTTCTGTTATTTCAAGTAAGTTTGTAACTTTGCTCTCGGACACTGAATTATATCTACACAATATTGATAAAATGTTTATATATTGATAATAATTGTAACTAAAAGGTACGAAACTAGGGTACAACAAGTTACTTTGAACTACTTAAAAAACTCAACTAGTCTTAATTAAACCCTCGCAAAAGAGCTAATTAAAAGAATACTAACTAACAATTTATTATAAATTCTAGGAATTTGCTTGACGTTAAAATAAATAAAGTCAATTCGCAGCTTCGTCGCTTTAGAAGAAGACGCCAATTTAATAAAGTAGAAATATTCGAAAGATGCATCTTAGTTGAAGCAATATTTACTCAATGAGATTTAATTCAAATCAAAGATTTATTCTAAATACTATTGATTCATATTTGTATGTGATGACTTACATACAGTGTTAGTACAGTGACAAAGAAAGATTTAAATAAAATGAATAAAACGAATAAAACGAATAAAACGAATAAAACGAATAAAACGAATAAAACGAATAAAACGAATAAAACGAATAAAACGAATAAAACGAATAAAACGAATAAAACGAATAAAACGAATAAAACGAATAAAACGAATAAAACGAATAAAACGAATAAAACGAATAAAACGAATAAAACGAATAAAACGAATAAAACGAATAAAACGAATAAAACGAATAAAACGAATAAAACGAATAAAACGAATAAAACGAATAAAACGAATAAAACGAATAAAACGAATAAAACGAATAAAACGAATAAAACGAATAAAACGAATAAAACGAATAAAACGAATAAAACGAATAAAACGAATAAAACGAATAAAACGAATAAAACGAATAAAACGAATAAAACGAATAAAACGAATAAAACGAATAAAACGAATAAAACGAATAAAACGAATAAAACGAATAAAACGAATAAAACGAATAAAACGAATAAAACGAATAAAACGAATAAAACGAATAAAACGAATAAAACGAATAAAACGAATAAAACGAATAAAACGAATAAAACGAATAAAACGAATAAAACGAATAAAACGAATAAAACGAATAAAACGAATAAAACGAATAAAACGAATAAAACGAATAAAACGAATAAAACGAATAAAACGAATAAAACGAATAAAACGAATAAAACGAATAAAACGAATAAAACGAATAAAACGAATAAAACGAATAAAACGAATAAAACGAATAAAACGAATAAAACGAATAAAACGAATAAAACGAATAAAACGAATAAAACGAATAAAACGAATAAAATGAATAAATAAAATAATGTAATTTTAAAGCTGGTGAATTAATCAACTAAATAATAATTAATGCTCCTATCGGGACCTAGTGTTCCGTGATACAATCGGGTTTTTCTGATAACGCCTTCAGGACACTTGGTGCTGGATAGTGCATGTCACGCCAGGGACGCTCAATATATCATATTATACAATAGCTGTGGCCGCGACTTCATACGCGTGGAATTTTAGTTTTTAAACTCTAAATTAGGATATCTTTTCTTCCCGTCATCCGATTTCGATGAAACAAAACCCATTCGAAGCGCCAAGCTAAGCTCAATCAAGCTATGTAAACCTCATGAAAATCCGTTTAGTAGTTTAGGACATTAGCGTGTTCGAACAGACAGACAAAAAAATTTAAAATCGTCTTTTGTATTCTGATACTCTTCCTTCATCGCCCTCAATCAGTTTTTGGTAAATATATTCAATAGATTGTTTCGGTTAATTATTTCGAATAGGATAATTAATTAATGCGTGTAATCGTGGTACAAGTCGTCTGTTCGTTTAATACTTATGCGACAACATTAATTGAGTAATTTAGAAAAACTCTGTTTTTATCATCTTTGCAAATAAGCCTAGAGCGATTCATTATCAGCCTTTATTATTCGCTAATTAGCTATCGAAACGTGTCATAACAAACGGTCGTTTTTTTTCATGCTGTCGCTGCTTTTCGTCTGTTTCAGGTATGTAGATCATCATTACGCAAGTACATTTTACGGTACTGTTATGTGGGAGAGGGTAACTTGGCCAGTCACCCAGCAGTTGTGGAATTGCAGCGTACATCCTTACCTTCCCACTACATACAATAGAAAAAATTAACTGTTTTTCTTTTTTGAAGATTAGTAGGTTTTCTGGATGCCGTGTAAAAGGTCCTGACATCGATTCCCGTTTTTCTTACATTCATTTGTTTAAAGATAAATTTTTGTTCGGGTCCGGAAGGTGTGTTTATGTTTGTACGTGTCTCTGGACCCACAGGGAATCATAGCGTGAGCCTTATGTGTTGGGTTTTTAAAAAAAAATCTTTCTTTCAACCTTCCGCTCAACTTATGTGCCTACAGAAATATAGTATAACACTATTTCTATTCGAATATGAAGGATCAGTAGATGATGAGTGAGCCCACTAGGAATCAAGAGGAAATAGCACTAATTAATTATCTCCCTTCACAATCTAGTTACTAAGACCCTAATCGGATCACTCGAGTTGAAACATCAAGTGTACAATCGGCCATTAGATAGGTATCACTGTCAATGCCAACCCCGATTTTGAATTGATATTGTGATTGCCTCTGTTTGAATATTATCTGGAATTTGATTCACTGGAATAGTTTGATCGATTTATTTGAATAAGCCGATATATTAAACTTGATTAACCTATAGAAAACGTAGGATAAACAAATTACATCTCATTTGTAACTATATATTATTGCTATCATCTTTGTAAATAAATTAAATGTCGTCATGCGGATCAAAGTAGAAAGTATAAAATGAAATAAAAACTATTAATAAATAATTCTGATATTTATTTATTAATAGCTTTCATTGAATAGTTTTAAACGAACATTAATTTAACGTTAATACATTTGTTCAATTAATAGCTATTCAATCTGGTAACAACTTTTAACTCGCACTGTGCGGTCTGCAAGACATTTATTCCATGTACCAGAAAGTTGTGTAATGAACTGTCTTCCGAGGTTTTCCTACTAAGCTATGACATGAGGCTCTTCGAGGAAGCTGTGGTAAGCTGTTCTACAAGGTTGTCAGCACACCCGCACCCCCCCTGGTGCTGCAGGTGTCTATGGCCGTCCGTTCATCTGACATCTCTATTAATAATAAATGAAGTAAATACGACGTAACTTTTAAACTTATTTATTATTTTAATCCAAATTATATAGTAAGGTATTAATTCTCTTATCAAAATTCACTTCAGTTTCTTTTACTTTTGGAACTTGCTTGTTCAACTACGAGTATGTCGGAAGAACTGGCTGCTTCGCACTAAAGTCCGCAGAGTTTTTTCACTTATATTGGACCCGCTTTTTCAAGTTGTCCCACTAAAAATATTTTAGAGAACGGAAAAGATTCCGATTGGTCCCTGTAAATCATGTCCGTGACTGGCTGAAATACCAGTGTGGCCTATTTATTTATTTTTAAAAAAATATCAATATTGTTTTGATATCAATTGAATAAATATAAAACTACAACTATGTAAGAAAATCGAGCAATTTTTGTCTCAAATTTTATTTGATGTTTTAGTAATAAATAAAAATCACGACAAGAATAAATAAACATAGAAAATTATTAAATATTAGTATAATATATTTTTACGTATAATATGGCAACTTTATAAAGGTTTTTATTTAAGCGAGCAGCAAAAAACCAGTAAGTGGGCAGCAATTTATAATCCGCAAAACAATGTATTTTTGAATAACTGAAATCTTCACCATTTCGATTATTTCTTTATAGTCACCAGAGAACCACGTTTAAATTTGCTGCCATCCATTTGCTTCCCGTTCTGTATTTTTGCTGCTCGCTTGATTATTTTCACTTTATAAATATTTGATTCTCACTCATAACACCAAATAATCACCAAAGAAATTGATGTGGTCTGAACATAAATTAAACATTTATACATATAATAAAAATGTATCTGATCGCTGTCTGTACATGGAAGATATATGAGAAAAATATTATTGGGGGCCTTTATCAACGCAATAGAACCCAAAACAATGATTGTTAGAATTTTTGACTGTTTGTCTGTGCGTTTGTGCGCGCTAATCCTAGAAACGGCTTAACCGATTTGGGTGCGGTTTTCACTAATGTATTGTGGTAAGCTTCTCTTAAAATTTAGTGTTTGTTTTATTTCAATAAGTTCATAAATACAAAAAATATATTAATTTAAAGAATCACGTCGAACATTTTTTCGATAAAAAATAAGCTATAAGAAATAATGTGTATGATCGTTTTTGAAAATACCAAATACCCCTAAGAAGGTAAATACGGTGTTTATAAACTAAAGTCCACGCGGACGAAGTCGCGGGAAACAGCTAGTCATACATATAACTCTTGTGAATGTGATAAATATTTAACTGAAATGACATGATATTTAATTAAATGTTGAATCTCTTGTGCATACATTTTCACAGATCAAGTTTAATTTTCACCAAAGTAAATACCCATTGGAGCAAACCAAAACTAATATCGAAGTAAACACATGTTACCGTGACAGTTTTACTACGAACTCGTAACGTGGGGGTAGGTATGAATATTATGATAGAACAAGAGAAAACGGTAGGCGATCTTTATATGTAGATATTTGCGATGTTATGGAGCTCCAGAACCGTAGCCGAAACTATCGGATATCCGAAATAAAAAAATAACCAAATCTGAAATAAGAGCTTCGGATGTTATTACAAATAATAATCTTATACGTTGGTTGCCCTTAGGGGAGAAGTACTTTTTATAAAGTATAATTTACCTTTAGTAAAAATTTGTTATTTATTGGTTTTATTGTGTTATTCTTTTGTTTCTTAATTTTATTATAAATTGAATGATTTTTCTTTTGAAGTTTGATTTTCTTTTTCTACACACAATTTCATAATTTCCTTATGAAAGTTACACAATCACACTTAGTGATACACATCTTAAATGTGATACATGATACTGTGATACATGATACTGTGATACACGATACTGTGATACATGATATTGTGATACATGATACTGTGATACATGATACTGTGATACATGTAATACATGTAACTGAAACAATATCCGAAATAATTTTCACGTCTATATTCACATCTCAACCAATGCTATTTCTTCCAATTTTCTCAATCCTTTCACCAAATTGTTTTTTAAATATTCAAAGGTAGGCAATGCATCCAGGGCTTTGCGGAGGTGTGCCAATATTTGTCATTCTGAACTGAATTTAGCATGTATCGCAGATGTCCGTTGGCGACAATAACCATTTTCCACCAGGTGGACTGCCTGCTCTTCTCCCACCTTCTTTCAATAAAAAAATGTGGGAATCTATTGAATGAATCTTCATTCACTGTTGTTAACTATACTGTGTGAACATCCATAAGTTAGTCTTTCAGAAATGTTATGCGAGCTAATCAAAGTTTTATAAGTAAACTATTATACCAGTTCCCTGAATTTGAAATTGCTTCATCCGCCCAAAAAATAGCTTTTTTTTTTGCTTATATAGCAATAACACAATTAACGCTTATTGCCATTGTCGGATTTTCTTCGTAATAAACAATTTGAAAATCAAAACAATTCAAAATAGATATTGTCGTTTTCCAGTCCCGTCGAAGTAAGTTAGGGGTCGCTCTGTAAAGGAATAGTAGGTTTCTGAGGACAAAAGAGTTGGACTCCTTGGAAGCATTTGGAAGCCACGAAAAATGCAATCTCATGCTTTTATTTAATTGTCATAAACGTTACGCATAAACTACAAACGTAAACTTTGTCTGTGTGTCTGTCTAAACGCGAATCAGGCAAAAACTGATGGTCGAATTTTAACGAAACTGGGCAGTATTATAACTTATGTACCCGGTAAATATTTAGGGTATAAAATTACCAGATCAATTAAAATTTTCCGAAGAGAAGCTAACTACACACTCTAACGACTCGAAGTCGCGGACACTATTAGTTCACAATAATGGCTTGCGAACATCGGTGTTTAGGTTTCTTTTTTCATGAAATACTTTAGACAAAATAGAAGGAATAGTAAATCATGTGTGAAATATGTTTATTGTTATCAATGGGAGCGGCATCTGGCGTCACGGACCGAGCAGCATCTGCGCGGGAAGTGTCTGTAGTCCGGACACGAATTTACTTTCATATCTGTTTACACATTCAGGGGCCTTTTTACATATGCCGAGAATTTAAAATTGCCTACTTATGACGAGGAAGTTCTTCTTTATAGGATAGATGGCACACGAGCGTGCGGGCCACATGATAGTAAGTGGTCACCGCCGCCCATGGACACATGCAACACCAAGGGGCTTGCGGGTGCGCTGTCGACCTTGTAGAATCCTGTTCACAGCGCTCTTGAGGAGCCCCATATCGTAGCGCAACAGAAATACTCGTACTTTGTAATATTTCCATAATATGTATATTGACCGTCTTATTTGAGTGTTATGATGGCCCGGGGGTAACTATATTGCGTGCTTCTTCATAAGGTCGTGAGTTCAAATCCCCGCGCCGTACTACTGAGTGTACGGATTTTTTAATTATCACTAGCTTCGGCGGTGAAAGAAAACATTGCGAAGAAAGCCGTATGTTGATCAACCAAAATACATGGATAATTGCTTGTGACAAAACTGTGTACCTACATCAGTAATGCCAGTGATATAAGTGTCAGGCGGAAGTGCCTGGCATACTTATAACTAGCCAGTGATGTCGACTCGATACTCATGCCAGTGAGAAGCATGACAATTACTAGAAACATTTCGTGAGTGCTAGTTTCATGAAAACCACAAAATGGAGGTTCGTAAGTTCGTAGTTCCCCTTTACGCTGCCCCTCGCGAGACACACGCACACGAACAATCAAAACGGCTCGCGATCTACTGGCGTACCTACTATTACAACGCATGCATAACAAAATCTCAATACATATGCCAGTAGAACGCACTTGCAAGTTACTGGGATGCTTTTGTGCGAGTAACACGCATGTGTATCACGGCCCTATAAACGAGTATCAATAATTACATTCTAAAATGTCTTTATTTATTTACTTCTCAGTGCTCATAGAGTGGCTACGACGTCATCAAATATGATAATTGAATTAAATCTTTTTGTTTTTACTTTATTTCATATAAAACAACATAAATTGGCATTAAATACATTTCGTGTTTAGTCTTAAATTCGTCATTCTATTTCATCCAAGTAATATCAATTCATAAAATGAATGCACTGTCATTTTCCGTCTAATTTTATATTTATTTTTGTAATGAACGTAATTTAATTTTAATTATTTATTTATTTATTGGTGGATCGTTGGATGAAATAAATGGAATAGAATCATTGAAGTTTAGACTTACACATATTATTGAGTGCGAATTATATTGTGGTACAATCACGAAACTCTGTTACCAGATTAATTTGGCCGATATAAGTGAAGAAATAGCTCATAATAACGAAATTATATAAACATTAGAGACTGCTCAGCAGTACAGACTCATAATAATAATAATATAAAATATATTCATTCATTTTATATACTGCCACTACATTCTAACAAGGTGATTTACCCGATACGAACTCAACAATATACCTTTACACGTGAATCCACGTTTGAAACCTTTCGTAACAAAGGGGTTCGCAAATCTAATTAACATCGGGAAACGAGTTGCCTTCAAATTTCTCCCCAAATATTTTCACCGTCCCCATTAATTAAATAATCACTTAATCATCTTTCTCAATTATTTCTCGTTATGAACACTTTGTACGTTTCACAGTGAGGGGCGAAGTGAAAATATCCCTGAAATAAGATTTTATTGTTTTTCTTATTAGTGACTGATAAGAACAGAGCCTCTCACATACATAAAAATACAGAAAAATATCAATTATCACTCAACTTCTGACAAAGTTATAGAACAGATGTGTATAATGTACATGTCACTGAAATAATGTAAAACCTGTCAATTAATTTAAAATGCACACATTAAACAGTTCTAGCAAAAAATAAAATTGTTTTAGGGAATAATTCAAAACTTACAAACATGTAAAGTTTTGTTGTTCAATTTTAAAACGTTCGTAGCGCTCATTGTTCCATACAGGGTAATGACCGGACACCTAGGCGGGCATGGCGTGGGTACGTACAGTTGTATAACTGTGCGTATAATTAAAGATGTACTAGAAATTAACAAAAACCTGTTGTAGAAACTGGTAGAATCGATTCTTTTCTCGACATTGAACAACCTATTTTCAGCTTTTGTGTTATTTCAGTAACACGTTGTACACAACGTACATATACAAACAAATCGACAGGTTAGATAAAGATTATTCACAGAAAAAAAAATGCAAAGTTCAAAGAAAGAAAGTACATTTCAAGAAAATCGAACATTATTCAAGCATGATATAAACAAACAGTTCCATTTGACAGATACATAGGAGCTGATTTATCATGAAAACATATTTCTTACATATTTACCCATAACATAGGATAATGTTCAGTATCAAAACACAATTTGGTCAATAATAAATTAGGCATAACAACCTGCCAGTGGCCGTATAAAGTCGGTCGCCAGTATTTAAGGAGAAGGTACCCCCTTTCCTTAAATATTTCTGTCTAAAATATGTGAGCTACAAACATTTGATGTTTGTGTTTGTGGCTTGAAATCGTACTATAGGTGCGTGACCATAGAATAATATACAATTCAAATCAAGAAATGTTACTTTTCACCCAACTTCAGAAACAAAAAACTAGAAGCCGAGATCTAGATCCCTTTTTGCTTGGACGCTCACGCTGTGGGCGAACTATGATTATGTTTTTTTCTTTTTATTTATACGTCAGAGGTAAACTCAAAACCTACAGGATCGATTTTGAAAATTCTTTCACTTTTAGGAAGCTAAAGAAATGTATATTGACGCAGGTTATATTAACGTTTCCTAGGAAATTGTTATGCCATTTGAACAAAACTAGGATAGGTCACTAGTATAGTTTTTTTTTAGAAAGAATTCCACTGGTGGTAAGTGGATACTGTCGCCCATCGACATCCGCGATACATGCCAAAATGAGTTCAGAATGACATACATTATCACAGACCCGGATGCACTGACTACCTGTGAAGATTTAAGAATAGATTTGGAACAAGGTTTGGGAAAATGGGTAGGAATAGATGGATAGTCAGATAAAACTATTTATTGCACACCAAAACAAAACAAGACAGTAACAGACATTGTAACATATGAAAACAAAAAAGGCGGTCTTATCGCTATTAGCGATCTCTGCCAGACAAATCTCTGGAGAGGTAAATAAATATTTTAATCACAGGTATATGGTGTACGGTATACATAAACTACTATATGTATACAGTATATATAAAGTAGTACAAATAATTATAAGTAATAAAATAATTATAATAAGAGGAAATGTAGGAAACGTACAAGTGATGTAAATATAATTGAAAAAATATTCCAATAAATTTATAAACAACGGACACATTAAAAGAGATAACTTAAACTAAATAATGAAAGAGAAATACGACTAGAACATATGTCAGTAACTTAATGAAAGTTTACATAGCAACATAGTGTTTAGGAAGCTGCCTCCTGATGCTGGATAAAGATTTAACACATTTTATGTTGAGGGGAAACGAAAACGAACCACAAACGAACCGTTTGCATAGTAAAAGAGTTATAATACTAAAAGCCCTCTTTTAGTATTATAACTCTTTAAGATAGGATAGGATGGGATGGAAATGAACTTTAGTATATTTCACTCACTTCCGATACACGTACATACTCGTACATTAACTAAATAATGCAGTAAATTTTACGATATTGTTCTGTGAAAGAGTGGTATCGCCAGTTAAATGCACCCAGCGGCTGTAGAACTACAGCGTACACCCTTCCGCTCTCAAAGTATAAAGTGTATGTATATAAATACATAGATCATGTATATATGTATACTTGTTGCGACTTTCACTGTTGTGTAGCGTTACTTATCCTATAAGGTTATGGTGTACTTTATATCAAAAACGATCCAGTTGAAAGGCAGGGATCATCAAGATGGATGTAGACATGATCTCATGGGAACATAATATAATGAAGTTGTCTAGATACGAGTGTACTCTATACCTGTCTAGACACATTGACAAATTGATTTGGAAAACGATCCCAAAGTGGAACAAATATTAGTACAAGCTTACCTTTTTATGTTATGAATTCAGTATCGAAAGGTATTTATCCAACGACCTTGTATATTTATTTCCCAATATAGGTATTTTCCTGAGATCACAGTATACTTATTCGTTAACGCTGTACTTGTAAAAATTCACTTTGGCACGAATAGGAGTTTTAGTCTGAGACCCAGACGTATGAGCCGTAATTCTAATTCTTAATAACTCTATATACTTATTGTCCCACTGCAGGGCACAGGCCTCGCCTAGTAAATCATTGTGGGGCCACGGGCCATAATCCACCACTCAGGCCCACTAACTATTGATTGTACAATATACACACTGACACATGCCTCAGATTTTGTTTAAATTCTCGGAGATGTGTTTCCTCACGATGTTTTCCTTCACCGCCAACCAAGTGGTAATTTTCTGTACATATATATTTCTTGTAAAATGTTTCTACAGGGTGTTTGTGATTGTTGTTTTCTCTAGATAATAACAACAAAGAAATTTTCTTCTATTATATATTTTGCCTTTTTACATATATATGACTCACATAATTAAAACCCACAGAATATATACCTTAAGCTAATAACACGTAGAATACAAATATGTATATAAACGTAATTTTAATAGGGAGTTTATTTGTGCTCTGCCACTTCCCTAAAGCGTCGGAGCATTATAGCCCCTCCCGACAAAAGTCCAAAAGTCCTGTGGAACAATTTTTTTTTATTGTCGAAGGCGGCAGACGAGCACGCAGTCCACCTGATGGTAAGTGGAAGTTTGCAGTTGGCAGACAAGCAGACGGTTGACCTGGTGGTAACTAGTTACTGTCGTCCTATAGTTGACTAGGACTCCAGTTGCTACAGTTTATCTTCAGCGAGGGATTCGAAACAGATCCTGAAGTCTCCTAGATGTGCCGCTTGGTGTCTTCCGACGTGAAATTCATTACGTTTGGAACTAAAAAAATGCACATGGATGTCCATAATTTTTTTACGGAGTATCTACAAACGTGTACAAACGCTTGAAGTATCTACCTACATAATGTGACTAGTGTAGGTGACTAATCATGCGTAGGTTAATTAATACTCACATGACTATTTAACCTTTGAAAATCTCAGTAGGTACAAAGAGTGCTTTGTTTCTATAGGGACAACCATTAAGTTAAATAACTTAATGGGCCCTGTGTTATTTAGTGTTCGTAGAGCGGTTATAGATTAAGGGTATTTATTCTTGATTCTATTTCGTAAGGTTATTCAATCCCTGCCCGTATAAATTAAGCATAGATTTTTAAATTATCATTAGCCCGCAGGAGAAGTAAGACATAGTGAGAAAACTCGCATTAGGAGAAATCCCGTGTACAACAATTCACATTGAGAACGTGTGGTGGATTATGGCCCGAAACTCTCTCTTGATTACTAGAGGACTGCTGTGAAATGTAGCATGCTGATATTGAGTGTTAATTTCTGGAGATTTGTACACAACAGCTATACAAACAGCTATACAAAAAATACAAACAGCTATAATATATTAAAATAATAATTTAAAAAATTATTTCATAAATTGAATATAATTTCCATACAACAAGATACTCAATTAAGACTCGTGAAGCTATAAATTGTAATTAAAACAATTCACGCTCGGTCGTCTCGTTAGACGCCGGTGGTTTGGGACGGTCCACATTTTTATATCTCTGCTGAATTAGTAAAGTTATTATAACACAAAACTTTGTGTTTGGCGTAACAGTAACTTTTCAGTTGCACCCGCGGAAGTTCAATATTGCGTGACGTAATACGGTTAGTATATGTTAGGTTTATAATGTAAATTAATTTTTATATTCAAACAATAATGTTTATTGTTTGAATATAATAATAAAATATATATAAGTATCTAAAAAGTTGATAGCAATGACCAGGCCTAGAAGAAGAGTCCTCATATGCAGAGCGCTTGCCAGGAAACATAACTGACGACGTCTTGCGGCCAGGTAAACCGAAGGCTTAAAACATCACTACGAAGAACATGAAAAGTGCGAAAGAGCGAGGACTGTGGTGAGTCTTAGGAGAAGCCCGGAGACAGGTTGGTAATATGACATGGTAATGTAGATTCTATAATATATAACTACAATGTTTAAATACCATAATAGAGACCACGTACCAGGAAACGCAGCATGGGACACCCTTCAACCAGAGGGATCGACGACATAAAAAAGTTTACCGGTAGTGGCTGGATCAGAGGAGCGGAAGATCTTGTATGGTTACGAGCCTAGGGAATGGCCTGTATCCGGCAGTGGAGAGATATAGGCTGCTGGCGTGGTATGGTTTACAATATTTTTACGTCTTAACAGATTACTAGCTCTAATTCCATTTTTAGAAATATTAGTCACTAGCGACCCGCCCTCACTTCGCTTCGGTTTATTAGATTTAAAACAATCGGAATAAGATATTTTCCTGCGGTAAAATGGAGCCTATATTTTAAGTTAGACCTCTAGCAATACATCGGTGAAAACTGCATTCAATTCCATGCAGTAGTTTTTGCGTGACGCGTGTACAAACATACAGACAGACAAAATTTCTAAAAACTGTTGTTTTGGCTTCTGTTGCTCTAATATTAGTTTACTTCTATAATGTACAGACTTCGGCCTATTACAATTTTATTATATGTATATATAGATTACAGAAACGCCCATGTGCATTAGTGTTTTTCAGAAAAAGATGTCAAGTAACATCTGAATAATACAACTCCAGTAAAAGCCAAAGCCGAGTAAAAAGCCAGTCATATAATGACCTGACGATACGAAATTATTTCAGAAAATTCCCATGAACTATTTGTGTTTTGTACAAAGAACAGAAACCAATGAAACAAAGCCTCAAACAGGTTGCCAGATACTCGTGTATTTACTTAAATGAATGAAATTTAATGAGGGCCTGTTTACTTTCCTAAAGTGTAAACAACAACAGTAATTGGTTCAAATGTTTCGAGTTTGTTTCTACAGCAAAGGCGGTCGCTACCTATAGCATCTGTTTCTACAGCAAAGGCGGTCGCTGCCTATACGCATCCGTTATCGGAGCGTCGCCAATTAGGTACCTACTGAAATATTTTCTCTATTATATGGGTTTTGAAATTTGTAGTGTATTTGCGCTGAGAAACTGCAACTGCGAAATCGACTCTCTACTTTTACTGACATGTCAAAATGTCGTTTCGAGCAAATAAGAAAAAAAATATAGATCGAATAGATTTTATGATTTCTATAGAAAAGGTGGCAGTTACTGGTATAATCCAACCAAAACTTAGATCTAGCTTATAAGCTAGATCTTCACTAACTTTTCACATTCAAACCACTTTAATCAGACGATCACTATTTGTCCTCCTCACTGAAGTCACCTGTTATCTGATGTAAAGATAAAACACCAAAAATAATTCCAATTTGTATCGCAGGTGAAAATAGAATATTTTTCACTTTGGATCAATTTTCTCTTCTTCCTATCTATACATAGTGTTCTGCTGTTATTATCCTGTCACTAAGTGTGATAAATAGATGATTATATCAATTATAGCATTTAATAAGCTTTTTCAATGGTTCACTGCAATTAAAGACCCTATTGGAAGATTGAGCCGTGTCTCATGACAAACCTTTAGGGAGGGTTTGTCTTTCGATCTGTATGCAGCGGTGAAGAGAAACAGAATAATTTAACCTGTGACTTTTTCTTAGTTATTGTGGCAGTTAGTTTCACATATTAGCAATGACTCTAGATAACCAAAACATTTCTTCAACTCTGGCCTTTCCTCTCCATATTGTAAGATATGAAAAGATTTAAGTAAGAAGCCAATTTTTTCCCTTTACGTCCCCACCGGATATTCTTTAATGTACCCTTTTAACTGTCGCATCGTATTTATTAGGACTCAATAAAAGCCGAGGACATTTCTCCTCGGACTCATAACTGGGGAGATACGTAAGCCATTTAACCTCATGACCCAGAGTAATAACGTAAGACAAGGAATTCCATTAACATTACTACTTGCTAACGTAACTACAGTCATAAGAGGCAATCATTTCTAAGCGTATGAATCCATAATAATATTGTTTTGAAATGGGCAAATTTAAATTGACCTACCTACTCGTTCAATTGTTTAACATTTAACATAAAGACAAAGTCTATGCAAAGAGTTCAATAATGTGTAAAACAATAATAATACCAAATTTACAATTATTTGTATATTGCTATTTGTTAAAAGACCGATGTGACAACATTTTGACACTGAATTCCTGCATCAAAACGTCTAATATTGACAAATAATCTATACATATAATAAAATTGTAACAGGCCGATGTCTGTACATTATAGATATTGAAAAAAAAAACTAATATGGGGGTCTTTATTAGAGCAACAGAAGCCAAAACAACAGTTTTTAGAAATTTTATCTGTCTGTCTGTCTGTATGTTTGTACACGCATCACGCAAAAACTACTGCATGGAATTGAATGCAGTTTTCACCGATGTATTGCTAGAGGTCTAACTTAAAATATAGGCTCCATTTTATCGAAGGAAAATATCTTATTCCGATTGTTTTAAATTTAATAAACCGAAGCGAAGTGAGGGCGGGTCGCTAGTTATGAATAAATATATTTTATTAAAATATGTTTTATATAACACGGTCTCTTTCATTCAAAAATCAATGATTATTCTCATGTTTACTACATTAAAAGTTCAATTGCATTTGAATGTAATCATGACATCGTGTAGTTTTACACAGCACTAACTATTCATGATACGTGTTTGATAATAATTTCGACATTGTCAATATTATGTGAGAAATATGACAGTAAAAGTATAAAAATCGCTTAGTAAAACATATTTATTATTCCGATGTCAGGAATTTAGTGCCGAGCCGGTACCTACTGGCACCGGGTATCTGTCTGGCACCCCGGGCACCCCGTATGATCATTAAGAAACTAACAAAAACAATATTTTGTTTTAATACATATAACAATAATTATAATGCAGATAATTTTAGCTCATCTCTACAGTACAATCTGTGTAACACAATTACTTTTGTTAATTTCTACTAAAAAATAAGCTTCTGTTAATGTATTTTAATTATTATATAACCAATATTAATCTTTATGATGCAGATAATAGTATTTAGGAACATTAATTTGGGTACTCCTGTCACCCATGGACATCCACAATACCTAACAACATCAGTCCAGAATTACAAATGTTGGCACGTTCCTTACCTTTGGAGATATAGAGTGGATTTCGAAAAAGGTTGGACGGGTGGGCAAAGGTTGGGAGTATAATGGGTAGAATAAAGGGTATAGAGGGGATAAGGGGATTCCTTTATTCCATTATATTCTGCACTCAATGGGACAGAAGGGGATGAGATGGAATAGGGAGAAGGACTGGATGAGCTGAAAGACATCTTTTATATCATTATACTCCTCACTTGATGGGATGGAATGAGAAATGGACTTTGGCATCTCACTTACTCCCGAAGCACGTGCGTAGTACATTGATAAAAATGATTATTTTTTCCTGAAGTTCATTAAAAATTCCAGTAGTTTCGTATAATATTCTTATCCCAATGTGTACATAGAAATTCAGTAGCGCAGTTTCTGAAATATATCACTTTCATTTGCGCCGCGGTCAGGGAATAAACTTATTGCGGGGAGTGTCAAACGCAAACCGGAATACCATTAATTTATGCCTTGAGCGCAGGCTACCGAAAACTGTAAATAATCGCATAAAGTTTGATATAGGATAGAAACAATATCGAGTAAAATACAATATGCATTGTACGTCAAGTTTTAAGAAAAAATATTTTTCTTTTTACTACAAAGCATTTGATGAAAAGGATATATATAACTTTTCGATTCGAATGCAATTCGCTTGAAAATATTAGACAAAAATATATCAATGCTATTATTGAAAATTAATATAAATATTACTATTTTTTACGTATACAGAGTAACGTACCCACTATAAAGTGACACAAAAAAATATATTTAATCATTAATATTTTATCTTTGATTAGAAATTTAGTTAGTTAAGTAATTTGTTTTTTTTTTCAATAAAGGAATTAGTTGTATTTTTAAACCCGTCAGCTTCAATCTAAACCGTATTGTCATTATTCATTTTGATAGCGGACTTTCAAGGTTTATTTGTATTATAAAAAAATGTTGGATTCTTAGGATATTTTTGGGTATTCTATCAAATTTGGAATATCAAAAGCAGCATTTTCGGCATATTTTGCTTTTTTATTACCGTAAAGGTAAGAATGCTAAAGCCAGAAAAAAATATGTGAGGTGTAGGGAGAAGATGTGTTGACAGAACGCTAGTGCCAAAACTGGTCCGCAAAATTTAGATCCGGCAATTTCGATATTGAAGATGCACCACGTTCTGAAATGCCAGACCTCATACAAGTTTGGTAACTCGTCAGACGCTGTTACAGCTTGGATGGGATGTGCTACCACACCCAGCATATTCGACTGATCTGGCACCCTCAGATTATCACTTGTTCTGTTCTTTATAAAAAAAAATGCCAAAACATTTACTCACTTCAAATGATTATATCAGAAATCACTTGGACTAGTTTTTTGTAAGCAAAGATAAGAAGTTTTATGACCGTGGAATTATGCTACTACCAGAAAGATGTCAAAGGTATTGTACCAAAATGGTCAATATATAATTCTATAAAATGTTTCTATATTACTATAATTATTTTCACGACAAAAAAAACAAATTACCTTTCGAAAAACCCAAACATGATTAATTTACTGCATGATTAATAGCTTAAGCATGCAATAAATTTGTATTTTCATGAATTATAAGACTAAATGTATTTATTATCAATGTAACGTTATGTATAAGAGTACTTATTTTACAGAAAAGAATATGATTTTTTTAAATACCAAAACCAGTCAAATTCATTTTTAACTTCAAGGATTTTTTTTTCTTTCAGGAAAGCGATGTTGTGTGACACATAGCTTTTCTTTATTATAAAATACAGGTAAACCGTCGTTCAAAAGCCGAGAATTCCCTTTCGGCCTACCTGTTCCGCTATCTGGTTTTATGACAGCTGTAATTAATAATTTTCCTAACATAAACTGCAGTAACAGTTACAAAGTCGGAGATGGTGGCGTAGAGGATTACGTGTGACATAAGTGACATAAAGCCGTAAATGGAAACGGGATAAAAAGACGTAACTGTTCACTCAAAACATGACCAGCAAATACATACTGCAATTATCTTCTTTTACTCTGTGTACTTTTCTTTCTTTTTGATATTATCAATCTTTAATTACTTTACAAATTAAACTAAAGCATTAATCTGCACATTCATCGAACTATTTACGTATACATAGATAGATATACGTTATTGTACACCAAAACATACAGAGAATCACAAAATACAAGTACATATAAGTACAATCGGCGGTCTTATTGCTAAAGCGATTTCTTTCAGGTAATGTACGTAGCGTTACACGTTTCACTGAAATGACTCTAACGCTTCTAAATACATCACACCTAAAGTAAATCACATTTAATTTAAATCTACAGAAGAAATTAGATGTTTACGTCTCTATTGACAGACCGTACGCCACCGTCGCGTTGGAGGTTTGAAATTTTTAACTTAACTTTTGTATTTATTATCTAATGAGCAGACGACTTAGCTGATAGTAAGTGAATTAGCAAAACCGTCTAATGCCCCAACAGCGTTCAGAGGCCTGCATACGGCATAAAGCTCCATAAGGCATGAATCTGCCTATCGTAATGATATCCAAATATAGAGTTAACTGTAGTTCAAATTGGACAATTTTTGTCTTATATTGCTCATGAATATTGAAATTATTTCATGATGCTGTTAGACAGGAAAAATGTATTGAAGTGGAAGCGGAACGAACACTGTGAGTAAATGGCAAATAATACACAGCGTGAAAAATATTTTATTAGGAGAAAAATAGAAAAATTAGTACAATTTGTGAAGTAGAATTTCAATCGATCGCTATAATCTAATACGATAGACTATGATTTTTATTTATTATTTTTGCTGTTATAAAAAGTCACAACAAGGAGTCCGCGACATTGTGCAGTACCTACTTTATAAATTAATTAAGTTGAACAAGTTTCATCGTTAGTTAGTTAGTGTAATTAGCCTTTTGAGGGCACGACGAAGGGTAACAGGTACTTTTTAGTATAGTTAGCTGTTTTGCTTCCTTTGAGCGATACTCCACCAAGGATACAAATCCACGATAATGGAATATAAGCGGAAATTATCCTGTGAGTTACTCGCTGTAAGCAGGAACAAATTCATACCGTTATTAGGGCACTTACAGAGCACATTCAATTTCCCAATAATATGGGCATTCATCTATTAATTCCGGAAGAAGTTGAATAATTCGCTGCTAAAACTATTATGCAATACCTGCAGGCCACAGGTATTAGTAGCGACCTGTAATGCCGGCTGTAGACACTCGGCGAGGCACCCCGAGACAGGCCGAGAGCGAGTGTGTACATGTTGCTCTCGTCTCATCTCCCCTCGCCACCTCTCGGTCGTGTGTCGGTTTTTGCGCCCGAGTCAAAGGGTCTGATACAGTTCAACTGATACAACGAGTGTGTAGATGGTGTGCTCTCGCCCGAGACTCTCGGCGAGAGGCTCTCGTCAAGGCAATCACAATCGCGATCAACAGATTAACGAGGCGATCAGCAACGGTCACAGTGATACGAGACTTTATTGACTCGCAAAGCCCCTAATCCTCAATAAGAATCTCATCAACGAACGGAAAAATGTCCTCAATTGTTCTTTGTTTGGAGAGAGGATGGCATTCGATATCAGACTATAACATTTCAGTGCATGGGACAGGGCACTTTTCGTAATCGCGAGGGGTATCGAACCAAAATCCACCACGCAGATCCAATCAGGATTGGATGTACTTGTACTTGTATCAACCTATAATGTCAGGTCTCCCCTAGTGTATCACTAGGGGGTTAGGACCTTAATCCACCACGCGGCACAGTCCAGTGGTGGACATACTGGTTTTCTAGAGATATTATGTCTTCAATACCGCATTAGTCATAAGTACGAGTAATACATAATATGACAATTAATTAGGCCCAGTCAATACGGGTCGGACAAAAATTTGCTTAAATATGTTTAAATTCAAGTGGTCTGGTCAAGTTAATTTCCCGGAATTAAAATATACAGAATCGCAGTGTGGGTCCGTAAGTCTCTGCACATAAAATAAAAAGAATCTGTGTTACGGGGCCTTTGAAAAATTCACTCAAGAATTTGAACCTAGAGGTATCTATCTCGAAGAAATTGCTGCTCTTAATAGGATAGTAATGCTGCCAAGTAATGGGGTCAGGTCTCCTGACATTTGTATTACGTCTCCACGGTTCCCTAGCTTGTTTACGTATAATAAAATATTCCCGATTAGCTGTTATCAGTCTTAAAATAATAAGTTAAGACTGAAATAACGCTATTTCTAAATATTAATTGCTTTTACAAATGATGCACGAAAAATAAATTTTCACATTACTTTTCGTTTCCAAATGCGAAATTTTTAGCGAATACTTTTGTGCTAGATGGGCGCTACAAGTCTATGCAAAGTGTTGTCGCTCACTGACGCACAGTCAGCAACTCGCTAATGTATCCAAAACTGTTCGATTCTAGCCCAAAACGTATTATGGTACGTATACCTGCTGCTGACTGTACATGATGAAATTTCGTATTCGAAATTGTGATAAAAAAAAAACAAAAATGTGTAATTATTGTATATTCAATAAAGAACTGTAAATTAAGTATTCTAATTTATTATTGAAGTAATTGTTTTTGTTACCGATGTTTTTATTTTTATTGCAAAATTGTTATACAATTTTAAATATATCTTCTTCACTGTGAGCTCCGCTTTCGCAAAGTAATGTTTATTCTTTCTAAACGTTATTTCTGTGATGTGTCGAAAAATAACCTCCTTAATTATTACAACGGGGCAACGGTTGGGTGCAATTCGTGGTAAGAACAAGTGTACGTTCATAAGGGTGAATATCCGACGTCCAAACCCAAGAGGCATATAAAGGGTTAAAACGGAGTGTAATATTGTGGAGTTCTACATCACAGAATTTTAAATGCAAATGGTGGTTACCTTTTAATTCGTTTCTGGGAAAACGCTCGTAATATACGTAGTCATATTGTTATGAATTTAATTAAACTACAATTGTAAATTAAAAATAAAGTAGCAAAATAACGTATTAAATAAAAGAATGAAAATTCTTTATTGCCTTCTTGTTTTAATCGCAAAAAGCGATCTCTTTCAGGCAACTAACGGGCAATTAAATACCTTACAGCAGGGGTGTCCAACTTACAAAGCCTCAAGGGCCAAAATTAAAACCTTGAACGTAGTTGTGGGCCATATAATAATACTTTAATTTAAAGTATTATTATATACTTTTAATTTTAAAGCATCAATAAGAACCTATTTAAGGTAAAGTTATTAATAAAACCAAAAGTAAATTATAAACCAGTATATTTGGTAGAAGTTTGTTTATATTAAATTATAAAATCTTTTTCAAAAGGAAGGCATTTCAAAGTAATTTTCTGATTATTTTTGTCACATTCGGGGGCCGCTCAAAACGGCATCGGGGGCCGCATGCGGCCCGCGGGCCGCCTGTTGGACAACCCTGCCTTAGAGGAAGGGGTAGACTATGCAATAACATAATACAAAATAATACTAATAAAACTTTAATACAATATAATAATACTGCAATATAAAATATATATAATACATACACACAATACATGCACTGAATACAGTAGAAGGAAAAGTAATATAAAAATAATTAAATTAAAGAAAGAAAGTTTTGACGAGTTTTTTAAAAGTAGTAAGCGACCGAGTACATCTAATATGTACTTACAACAATGTACTATATATTAATTTAAACACTCTTTTAATTTAAAGATAATATTATTATTTATGATTGTACTAGCAATTGCGCGCCGATCCGCTCGTTTTTTTGCAATTTTCCAACCGAGCATTTGCCGTTTGTTGAATATGTTAACCACCAGACATGGGCCTTGTGCATGCACAGTGTCTTGTGTGTAAATGTACGGCCTGAAAACGGCACAGTGGCCAAGCGTGTTGGCGAGTCCACTCTTAGAGGTCTTCGAGGTGGTGACAACTAAAGAAGCTGTCTCACAAGCCTTTCAAAACACCCACGGGAAAAGATTGCGTGCTCTTTTAAAGTCGACCGAAATCACGCAACCATGTTAATAATGATAATTATACAAAAAAGTTTAATTTTGTTCGAACCAATATAGACGCATTCAGATGACTTCATTAACAATTCCTACGACACCATCATAATAACCCTCGCCGGTTATTTATAAAAATAATGGACCGTTTTGGTAAAAAGTACCCTATACAATCAATAAAAAGGACAACGGCACTACACACAACACTGCTACACACAGCACAGTAAGACTACACAACAACGAAAACCACGACAAAATCAACAAAATGTAAAGAAGATGTGATTTACAAAAGGTAAGCTTATCTCCAGCTTATCTTGTGGGGATCTCTTCCAGCAGACCCGCGATATAGATGTTCTTAATTTGCTGTGCAAAATACCTCGTATTGGATTCCCAATCAAACAAACATTTGCTTTTAATACCATCGTTCGGTATCTTAATAGTTTATACTCGTGTCTTCGTACTAGTAGTGTGCCATTACGTTTTATTTGATTAATTAATTTAAAAAAAATTGAATCTTTATTTTGAAATATAATATAAAGTTGCAACGTACAAGTAAAACTTTGTTATACAACTTTCTTATGCAATTATAAACATTAGGCAAGGTCTCATACTTCGAAGTTTTATGATCGAATAACAAAATTTCAGCCACGGAACTCGAATAGATAAAACTTTGTATTCATATTTGGTTATATATTCCTTTTTTCTTTTATAAAAAGAAAAATATAACAAGACCTAAAATTGATAATAAACAATGTTATTCGTTTTTATGCTCTGACACAGTTTTTAACCTCAAACGTAATTCATTAAACTTACTATGTCATCTTCTGTTTGAAATTATGAACACTTGCTTTATTAACTGCAAGCATAAAGGTTACATCTCAAAGCATAAACTCTAACTTCAACTTTACACATATGAGTACTACATTGGAAGGTACTCTACCAGTAAATATAATAAACAGTCCTGTGACAGGTCTCATAAATTTCGAAGTCACCAAATAATAATGCCATCTAAGGGTTGAGGGTGAAGTGTGAATCTGTTAATAAATTTATTTACTAGATTTAATTACACTAATCATGAAAGTAAGTGTAATTAATTTGTGAAGAAACAAGAATATATTACAGAAAATATATTAAAGAATACAGATATTATAGGGCATAAACAAGTGGTATATTACAAAGGAACATACCATTGTACTTGTAACATCTTATCACCTGTATGAATAAATAAATAGTTCTTTAATTAATTGATTTTTTGTTTAATTAATCATTCCCAGCTGCGGGCGTCACTAGTAATAGTGTCATTTGCTGCCAATTTAAGATAGAGCTGTTTTTATTTTCTCGTTGAATATTAAAAACTATTTGCTCATAGTATGAGTACCTATTCTAATGACTGTTAGTAGCTTGTTGTATACTTCCTGTAAAATTTATTAATTGATATTTTCATTTCTTTAATTCGATTTACACGGCAGTTTGACAGACTAGACGTCTGGAAATAAGTGATTATTCGATTAATCTATACATATAATAAAACTGTAGAACCAGCGTGTCTGTACATTGAATATATTTATCAAAAACTGATTGGGGGCGATGAAGGAATAGTATCAGAATACAAAAAGACGATTATGAATTTTTTTGTCTATCTGTCTGTCTGTTCGAACACGCTAATCTGCAAAACTACGGAACGGATTTTCATGGGGTTTCCACGGGTTAATTGAGGTTAGCTTGGCGCTTCGAATAGGCTTTGTTTCATCGAAATCGGCTAACGGGAAGAAAATATATCCCAACTTAGAATCTAAAACTAAAATTCCACGCGTACGAAGTCGCGGACACAGCTAGTATATTATAAAGACAAGGAGGAAAATTATTTTCATAAGCTTATTGGAAGTAATCTCGAAAGATACTGAATCGATTTTGATAAAACCTTATTCATGGTATTTCTTGAATTCTGGTCTTACGAATATACTATATGTTAAACTGTCGCTATTTACGCTAAGCCCGTAATCAGCTGACACGAGCAAAGCGGCGGGTGGTTGATAGTATTTGGTAAAACAGGGCAAAGAAAAGGTGTGTGGAGACGTGACCTCAAAACATTTTGGTACACAAAACATGCCTAATACTTTTAGACGAATATTGTTAGCTCGACCTCAGGTAAAGATACCCTACTATTAACAATGTTAAAGGGACCAAATTGAGTATCAAGGGTCAACTTAGTACCCGTTTATTGACAATGGGGCATTGAAGCCCTTTCGCCCTACATTGTCGTGGCCCAGACAGACAATACCCACTTTGTGTGTAAAGTCTATTAGGAAGGTTTCAGAACCCTTATAAGGTAATACGATGCTCTGGTAGAAAGTCTAAAGCAGTTGTCTCACTGAGGCGATCCTATTCTATTTCGTACATAAAGAAATGTCATGGTAACGAGCAATACAAAATGTATATACATTAAGAAAGTATAAACTCTAAATGTATAAACTCTTAAAATCTCCCAACAAGTAGATTGTCACAATACTCATATATGTCAAATTTTACAAAAGATAGCGAATAACTATGTCCTTTCTAAAATTGGAGTCTCAATTGACAAGTTGAAGTGTCAACAGTACAAGCACAGTACAGTGTCAATCAGCCTCTGAATGTCAAAAATATTTGATTGTCAACTTGATAGAGGAATATATCCGGCAATGGAAATGCATAGGCTGATGGCAAATATGGTAAATGGTAAATAAAATAGGAATATTAGTTTGAAAGAATTCCTTAAATAATAATATACAATGCAAGTTATGTATTCTGAAACAAGTCGGGAACAATACTCGAATGCCTGGTACTTGGATTTGCATATATCTTTCTAGTATCGCCTCAGTGGAACAATAGCCTAAAGTAAGCAACACGATACACCCAGTCTGCACGAAATTTACTTCATAGATATATGAATATATTGTATATAGAGGTTTTTAATAGTAGTTTACAGTATGTGGCCAGTTTTGAATAGCTTATTATATAGATTTCAGAAGAAGATTGACAGTTTTTGACTTCAACCAAGACTAGATCAAGCTACCGAGTTTCATAAAAATGTTAATAATACTGATCCGCGGACTGCAAAGCTAAAATATTTGGAACTACAATACCCTGGGTTTATGGGTAATAAATTTCAAATTTCATTCATATCATAGTTCAATCCAAAGAGGGATAAAAACCTGTTTAGTAAATTTAAAATGGCGACGTCTAACACAATAAAATTGCACGAATAAATTCAGAAGCGAACGCAAACAAGATAAAGACATAGAGACAACGATACAGTCAATACATATATTCAGTGACTTTTCTAAAGTCAATACTTTTCTAGACTAATATCCAGACTGATAGTAAAATAAGAAAAAATAAGTACTTAGTAGCGTCGGAAAATAAAACGCGAATTGTTTAACTTAATGCACCTAAAGTAATTTACAACATTGTAACAGTACTACGACTCGTCGTTAACTATCAGTACAATAGAACGGACAAATGTAATGAAAGAACAATGTAGGCTTTCTGTGCAATGTCAGCGTACTTTCCCAAAAGTAAAATAATTGCACCAATTGCTTTTTATTCAATGGAAAACTGTTTTCATTTCCACTCACATTGATTTGTATATAATTTTTAAAAGTGTATATAAAATACTGATAATATTTTATTGACACCATTTGGTCTGTTATCAGGTGTACCGTACAATCAGCCTTTATATCTAGAATAAAAAATCTAGATTTTACGATTTTCTACATCTTCAAAAGTTTAGCGCCTATTGCTTGATGGTCACTTTGAACACTTGCTAAAATAAATACTTATTTGAAATACATTTTTTTTTAAATTATGGACTTACAACCTACACTACATTCTAGATTCCTTACAACCTACACTATTAATTTGCGCAATAAAATAACTTGGATTTCCTCTCCAAGGAAAATGAATTCGAATCCCGATTGTTTATGAATTTTTGGAAAATCTTTGAATGCAGTTTTTCATAACTCTAAAAACGACGCCATGATTTCTTAGATCAAATTTATCTATTTTTAGTAACTATTAATATCTTTAGAAACTATGAGAAAGCTACGGGAGTGATATGGTTTAGAACAGCGCAGGTCCGAAGAGAGTGACACGTACGAAGGGAGGCTTATACTCAGCAGTGGGTGGAAACAGGCCAATGATGAAGATGATGATTAGTAGTGTCAGACTTTTCCATACCAACCAGTCTCAATAAAATATGTATATGTTTATAATATGTACTTTATACTCACAACATATTCAAAATAATATGTATCTTCAAATTCTATGACGCGAAAATAACGTTTAACCACAAGCAAGCAATACATGCCCGTTAGGTGCACTACCTATATATAACCTAGTAAGCAACTTAAAATTACAAAGAAATAGCGACACATTTCTTATGACATTATCAAAATAATAGTCATGAAAATACTTGATTAGGATACCCATTATCTTTGATCTCAGTTTTCCCAGAATTAATTTAAAAAAGATGACTGAAACAATAAAATTTAATAAAAACAATAGAATTTAATCATTCTTTACAAATTAAAATGAAACCGACCAATATTGAGCAGATGCGGCACCCGATCGACGTCACCAATTAGCTGAGTCCAGCCGAAATGAATTCAATTTGTGAGGGAAGTGTCGCACGCGCATTACACCACGCTCAGAGAATAAAGGTGCATCTATGAAACAATACTTTTTGAAGTCCAGCTAGCGTAAAAGGTTCTTTGTGGATTGAAATCAGTTTATAGTGGAACTACAATGAAGGTGTAAGTAACCTTATGAAACTTATGTACACAGCAAACATATATAGAGTAGTTAAAAAGAGTGTATCCACTGTGGGAAGTAACACCTATTGCAGCACTTTTTATTTAGTATGTATGTATATAACGATCAACCATTCTGTGGTTGATCGTTCTATCTAACTGTGAAAATGAAACTCTTCTATGGGTGGCAGGTATCTCAAACTTCATTCACAACTCGTTACATGAGTCAGAAGTGACTGCTAACTGGTTTTATCGTTTAAAGCTACGCAAATGTCCATTTTCAATTACTTACATTTTATATCTACGTAGGTATGCAAGTATGGCCACCCCGCCTGAAATAGAGCATTGTCCTGAGGGCGCGCCCAGCACCACACCCATTTTACGACTGATGGGATGTACAATATAATGCTAAAGTTTATTCCCCCTAAACCTCGTAAAAATGTGGTAAAAGTACGATAAATGCTGCTTTTGTATCCTCAAATTCGATTTATATGTCACCTGTTAATTTCCGCTCCAGGGGCATAAAATATTCCATTTGTAATCACAATTTTAATCAATGTGGTGATTACATAACAGTATTGCATTTTACGATAGATGTGCATTATGTTGAAACTGAAATGCAGGTTTAGTGATGTTTAAAATTAACTCCTAAGATACGACTTACGTAACACCCTACGATATTGCGGATCAAAATTTTTTAACATTTTCTAAAACCTTTTTACCCAAACTGTTAAGAGACAGAAAACCTGTCTGTGTGACATTTATTTGGTTATCAACATATTTGTGTCAATTAAGAACATTCTATTGCATTAGTACTAAAGACCAAAAAAAAAACATTATTATATGATAGATTAGATCAAACATATTTCAATCAAAATGTGTCTACTTGTTATACTTTTCAAAATTTGCCCAAACCCGGAAGCAAAATTTATTCATCAAATTAGAAGCGCAGGACGATTACATTTGTCAGATCCAAAATGGTCACATTTTCAGATGGTCATCATTTACGGCGTATTTATTGGTGCGTAACCTCATTAGGCGAACGAACTATAATTGACTCACCGGCTGACCTGTCAATTAAACTGGCGTATGGGCACATATCGCTCTTTTTCCGCAATGTCTCTGTAAAAATAAATATTTGGAGAATATTTTTCCTGTGTAAATAGAAGGCAAAAGAAAGACACAATTATTTAGCCCAACTGGGACGCAAATTAGATTTAGTATGTACTTTGGTGCAATAAAGAAAAACATTGTATATTGACCAGTGAGCTATTATGTATTCTTTATATACATTCTGTGGTTTTGGCAATCGCTAATAAAATCACGTAACAATGACAATGAAAAGAGGCCAAATAAAAGGTGGTCAATAAAAAAGAGGTTGATACAGACGAAAATAGTGAGTACTTCATCAGTGGAATGAGGTCTCCTTACATAAGTTGCTTATTTATCGCCTACTCAATAAAAAACAGGTATATATCCATAATACAATATATCAGTTATTTGTATACCTATATCTTTTATCTTCATCATCGCTGAGTTTTATCATAATTGACGCCTTAACAGGTTCAGATATTGCTCATTCATATCTTTAATTAAATCGAATATAATTCTGACTACCACTTGACGAACGACTGCCATTGCCGCGATGACCGTTGTTTTTGTTCGCCACTCGAAAGCAATTTATTTTCTACTATGCCCTGACATAATCCCTTTCTCCTAACAAAGGGTCCTGTTTGCAATTATAGAGCAAGAAATCTTGCTATAATGTCATTTCACTGCGATTTTCTAGGTTTTTCGTGTTGTTGCCGAACTTTTTTCTCTCGGCGTAAACGTGACGAGAATTTTTTCGGAAATCGATTGGCGAAAACTTTATATGATCCCAGATGTTTGTATGCGCAATTCGTTATAGAAATACTGGTAGATATAATATGTATAATACAAAGTTTATCAATAATTATTTATCATTCGTCGCATGTTGCAGTAAATTCCGACGATATTATATATATATACCTACTTATGTATTTATTATAAAACATATGAAATGTTCCTTTACATAAAATCAGTTAGAATACGATAATAGCCTTAATAAAAAGCTGAAAATTCACTTACCTGAACAAATTAAAGCGAAAAGGGAAAGAATTGCCAGAGCCCACCGCATCTTGCCTACAATCCACGGAATTTACACAACGCACTTCATAAAATAAAATTAATTGTCTCAAGACTTTGTATGAGGGCGTAGGCCTCTTCTGGATAAAAGTCTAACTACATAAACTTTTCCGAGAAGATGCTCCTGATAGCTGTTTGGTGCGACAGATCACAGTGGAATCAGATGTGGGACTACCGCGGTTGTGGCTTGAACCAACCAACCTTTGACACGCATGCGCGTACGGACGACCTTAATGTTATTAACATTACATAAAAAAATCGCAAAATTGTAACAAAATAGTGACGTTATATGACAAAAGGGACCTCATTGATTTTTGATAAGGTTTTCTAACCAAAAAATTTAGTTATTTCAATATTCTTGTTAAATAGAAACATGCTATAATATCTCCTTTTTACATTAAAGTATAAATATTCATATTTGTTTTTAAAGATTTCACTAATGTCTCAATATACTAACAACCGACAATAAGGTATTTTTTCTTAGATAATGTCACATTATTCCCTGTTTATCAACCAGTTATTACTTATTACTCACTGTGTCTCTTTATAAAATGAATGAAGATATAGAGAGTATTATTTTATAAAATACGAGTATACGTACTTTATATAAAATGAAACGGATGTTTCTGGATGGCTGGTTTCAGACAATACATATAGGATAACAGTATATTCTAGACAATAACAACGGTTGCTTAGTGTGACACATACATACGTGCTGTTCTCCGTAAATTAGCTGATAACTTTATTTGATGTTTATTTAAAATGGAAGATTTCAACATACTTTCAACAAGTATACTTTCAGATATTCCCGAAAGTACTTTCAACAAATACATTCATTTGTTGAAAGTACTTTCGGGAATTGATGAAAAAGTTTTGGTTACGCATTCAAATTACCAACTTAATTATTATTTATAATACTTCCTTCGGCGCTACAACATTTTGTGGGTCTTGGCCTCCTCCAGTTGGTTTCTTCCTCCACTTTGTACGGTTCTTCGTCTTTCTCTTGCAGATGTTTTTTTTCCTAATTTACCAAGATCTTCCAAAATACTGTCTGTTCATCGATCTGCCCCCTGTTCTTCTACTGTGGAACAAGTTTTATTTTGCTCTTCGTGACTCAGACATTCTCTCTATGTGTCCAACCCAATGTGTGCCTCATAGTTACCAACATCATCATAAATTCAGAATATTTTGTTAACCTTAAAAATAACGCGAGGAGCTAGAATTTAAAACCGGGAGAATGAATTACAGCTCCACACCCATGGCCATCATGAAGTGGCTGTATAATGGTTTAAACTTAAATACTATAAGCTATTTTGTGATACACATGTTTTTTCGGAAACTAGGTAAATAGGTATGGTATTGTCACTGTACGGCCAAACAGTAACAGACTCCAAAATTTTATGAGTAATAACATCATTAGCGTTTCGTCCATGTTTAACGGTGAAATAAATGATAAGCCTTGGTATATAATGTACACCACTGATTTTAGTAGGCGTTCTCGCGCACATTATACTTACCTGCATCAAAATCGGTGCAGTCGTTACACAAACATACACAGATTCTCTTACCTCAAATGCAAATACCATCTCCGTTTCATCGTGGGTTTCATCACGCACAATCAAGTAAGAGTTTCTTTTTTCTTTTCATATATGGTAATGGTGCAATTAGCACATTCTGCCAGTGTCAAGTTTTCTTCATAATAAATAACTTCAAAATTTAAAACCCATCATGTCAACGTCCAGTCCCGTCGAAGTAATTCAGGAGTCGGTCAGAAAAGTGATAGTAGGTTTACTGAGAACAGAAGAGAACTACTTGGAAACGCAGGAAAAGTCATTATAATTATAATTATGATTTTATGCGTACAATTTTGTGCTAGATAAGAATTTTTTATCGAAAACAATTGTTTGAAATTTATTTCAACTAATAAATTGATACTAAATAAATATAATTGCAATTTGATTTGATATTGCAATCGGCTTATATTTCTACTCGACGTTTCGACACGGGTCGAAACGTCGAGTGGAAATAAAAGAGTACAAAAACTTTTCATTCAACGCGTTCAAACCCGATTTGCAATATAAAATTATATCCGCTTATTTAAGAAGGTCCTGATGTAGAACTATTTTTCAATTTCGTATTTTCACAAGGAAACAGCTAATGTAAACAAACTTCATTTTTGTCTTTATCGTATTATAATATTGTATCCTTGAACAACGCGAAAAACCAATCAATCAAAAGTACATTAAATAATAATAATTCTCATTAAATAATTGGTGGGCTTCATTATAACATTCGACCAATATAAATTAGCATTGCGCCCGTCTCTAGGCGAGTGCCAAGTAATTTTGGGTTAGTAAGTGAGTGGCCCTCATAACTTATCCTACTTGGACAAGCTACGCCAGCGTACTGCCAAGTTTCCTACCGTATGCGTCAATCCTGGACTCACTGACCTATAAAAACTGTCTTCTTAAAGACGAATAATATAACCAGATAGAATAAATGACTTATTCGTGAGCTACATTATAAGCCTTCATATTCTAGAGTATTTAGTGGAATATTGTATTTCGTCTATGGTCATCTAAAATGATGAACTGTTGGAAAAAAAAATCCGTAAAACTAGATGAATTCGCGCTTACTGTTCATCATTTTAAAAATTATAATGTAAATTTTTAAGAGCAAACCACTTCTGCTGTATCCACAATTTTTTTAATTATAATTTTATTAAACTTACTTTTTTTAATTATTAATAATTTAAATATAGTTGCCATGATAAGTAAGTAGGTACTTAATTGTTCTTATTTGTAAAATCAACAGCCATAATTAAAGGAAATTAATGTTCTCGTTTTTCTGATACAGAGTTAAGAAAAAAGTTAAGAGAATTTATGATTCCTTAATTTGTATAATATTATAAGGCGAACCTACGTAATTAATCAAACAGTTCAATTATTAATACCTGTTAAACGTTAGAGTATAATAATTACAATTATTATTATTAATTTGTTTTGATATTGATGTGGATATAGTACCTTCATTTCAGTATCAGGTATTATTAAAGGAGTTATTGAAATTGATTGATTAGCTAGAGCCGGCGTGTCTTTTGTACCTGACTACGGCAAATCAATAGGAAAGGCAAGGATTTTGTTAGTCTATGTATGTTAGTCTAAGTACTTCTGTATGTACATATTAGCATACTATTTCTTTTTCTAAAATGGCGGCTCTATTTTTAAAAATAACAAGCTCAAGGTTTTTTATTTTATGTGCTTCATAGTATATGGGTATTTTCTTAGATATTTCGTATTTATAAGATATATTTATTTGAAAATATTCTCCAAAATATCTCACGTTGGGTATCATCTTATGAATTTGTTAGCGATAGGTACAGTGAAATCAACGCGACATGAGCATTGCGTTTTCGTGAGAGTACACCGATAGTGTACAGTGCGAACCATTTCGACAATCGAATTGGACACTTCGACACCCACTCACGCATATGCAAAGCTTATGTCTCGTTGCGACAATCCGATTGGAGGTAACATTTAGGGTACTTTTTATCCAAACCAATTATAAGAATCCCACGGGAATCAAGCTAATCACGCACTCTTACGTCTACTCGTACGAAGTCGCATGCATTGCTAGTACTTCAATTTCTTATCGTGTATATCCGTTAATAATATATGTATTTCGAGATCAATGATTATTTTTTATTAAGTGCTATCAATCGTTATTGAATCTGTGCCCCCGTTTATCGGTTGATGTTTAGATTATTACATAGATATACTAAGTATATAATGCATTATCAACATGTTTACATGTAGTAAGTAATATGGTGGCAGTGAAAATGAGACTAATAGTGCTACTAAGTGCTATTGTTGGTATGTAGTGAGTTTTCTCAAAATAATTGATAATTTATTTTTGTTTTTCTCTAGCAGAATCAATTATGTTATACAAAATATTGTTTATATACTCGTATAGTAAATTTTGTCTTACAATTTATGGTTTCTGTATGTGCAGGCTGTTTTCTAACCAATCTCGAAGCTGTAACTACCGGGCCTCTTATTGTTCACTGCTGGCCCCTTGCACAATGTCTTGTACATGACAGATGTATGATCTTAAAGGAGTGGACTCGCCAACGCATTTGGCCAGCGAGCCGTTTTACACCCATAAATCCCTCATGCATAAGAGAAAAGAACTTTTCTAATTCATTAAAAATAGACAGACATGAGCTTGAGAAGATTTGAAATGGGGAGCTATTTGCTGTATTTGTTATATACGCGTGATAGTTACAAGTGAAAAGTAACGCCACTAAATTAGGAGTGAGGTCCTTTTTTAATTTATAAGTCTTGGTTTCATTGAACTTTTTTTTTTCAGTATGTCAAAGCAATGGGATCCCTGATGCTGTAGTCGGGGATCGCAGTATTGGCAATTTGAATAGATATTATTTATATACAAGGTAAGGCCACTTATCTTTAACATCGTAAACTATGGTAATTTTAAATATATTGTTATTATTATGTTTGTAATATAATGATGTTGATGAGACTTTTGTCATTGGAAATGACTATAGCGGCACTATATTCGACACGGTGTATTGTTCAAGTTCTCCATATTAGAACTTTTCATTATAGTCACGCCAGATTTAATGTATTCACGTGTTTAACAAATATAACACGTTAGAGAATATTTGTACTTTAACTAATCGCTCTTCAGATACCACGCCAATACTGTAATATCCTCAACAGGGTTTTACTAGATATTTTTTGTCTGGAAATAAATAAGAAATAATAAATCCTAAGACCCTTCACAAAAGAAAATTATATATTCACAGACACATTTTGTTTCAGGGAGAACAGTGTAGAACCCCAAGATATTCGTCTTACTGCTGCCTCCGTCAGAGACTCGCTGCTCTCCAGTGAGCGAGTAACAGTCATCATAGTTCATGGACATAATGGAGGACCTTTCAAATCGCTCAACCCCACTGTTAAAGATGGTAAAATGTCTTAAAACGTACTAAATTCCCTTATAAATTTTCTAGAGAATTATGAATATGATTCTGCAAATTCAACCATCCACTCTCATGTTCCATATGTTAATTAATACCAACACATATAAGCGATAAGAGTCATAAACAACTATCAAATGGCAACGTTATCAAACACGCGGATGGGCCTGAAGTCATGTGAAACATATACGTTACAAATAACGGACACAAAATAATATATTTTTGTGTCACGTATAACATCAAATTTGATATTGCCTAATGACATAATGTCAATTATGCGTTTTATTTATTATGAAAGTTCATAGAAAAAAAGCTTTTGAATCTACGCATTTGCAAAAGGGAAAGAAACCTACATTAAGGACTGATATATCCAGGTCATCACCGTGACGAACTTTTAAGTTTGTTGCGAAGGAAACATCTCACGTGTCACCAAAAATATATGTATACAAGCGACGTGACTACAGCTTCGGATTTAGAACGAATATAATAGTCAAATATATCCTTTCCACGAATTGACTAGGTATCTCTTATAAAAGAGAATTCTTAATAAAATACTTTTTTATATCTGGAAAACTAATAATTGAACCTATAGATATTAACTAAGTAAAGAACTTGTCTTCGACAAAAACGTTGTTCATAATGAAACATTGCGTTTTAAACGAATGTAATCTCTTTATTAAGCTACTTTGTAAATTACACTCAGCTTTTAATTACTTTAGGTCGAAGTCGCCTTTGTAGTTAATCAATTTACACAGAACATATCTGCATGTCCGTGGGTATCTGAAAATTTTGTTGTACCATTTACCAACGCGACATATTCAATACACATTGCCGTATATTTTTAGATATGAATATCTATAGTTCTGATTTATCGATTTTGGCATTATCAATTCATATAAAAACAGAAAAACTGTTCAGTACTGGCCACTACGAATAATTTTATATCTTTTTTTTTTTAAATATACTACTTATATTATCTGTGATTTATCAACCAAAATAAATATTGTCCATGTCTATCATCGTAATAGTTATTATTCAAACAATTCGAATAAATCCATTTCCATAGAAAAAAATACGAACAAGAAGTAATTTATTATATATTATATACCTTACCAATAAACTTGCCCTTTTATATGGAAATTTCTAGTTTTTTTTGTGTTAAAATTATATATTGAGTTAATCGAAGTATTGTCCATTATTTATATCAGTGCACTTTTGCCATTTTAATAGAAGTCGATTGATGGCTCTGCTATTAGAACATTCTTTGAAGGCGTTTTTCACTGTCTGATCGATCCTGTCAAAAGTTAACCAAATACCGGAAAAAATAGACATCAGTAGGGGGGTAAGGCCTTCCAAATACGGTGGGTGACGTAGGGTTTCCATATAAACTACAAAAAATACAAGAATATTTATTTGAATTTTTTGATATAAAACGGCAGCATATTATAATATCGATCGTAACATCAACATAATAAGGTTCTATAAATATTGAATGATAAGTAAGCCCTTATATAGCGCACTTTCTATATCTACACTTGAACGGTGCATCGTATGTCTTATAGTCTTCTATCAATTGATTAATTATCCAGAATGTAACCGAACCCTTCCAATTCTCCAATGTTTGAAACCATGGATTCGTATTTCGAATTCGATGACACGAAAATTTTATTAGTCGAGACAATTTTTTTTAGGTCTTAACCAAAGTTTTCATATAACTTTGCTAAATACGAGAATAAACTCTGAAACTGGCCTATCGAAAATATATCTGACTATATTATGTGTGTTAATTAACTTACGAACATTATTATGTCAATTGAACCATAAGCATAATCTATAGATACCAAGCTTCGGGAATGTTTCGGTTAAACTCTCTGTAGGAAAATGGTAATTTTATAATTAAATAAAGAAACCTTAGTATTTTAATAATAACGCTATTTTAGCTTAGGAATAAGTGCCCTATACACGTACTGACTTCATCACATTATTTACAGCTTTCCTAACAAGTGAAGACGTTAATGTGGTCGTAGTAGACTGGGAGGTGTATGCCGCTCAATCTTACACCAACGCCGTCCGTGGCGTGCCCGCCATCGCAGAAGGCATCGCCAACTTCATAAGGTTCTTGGTGCAACAAGGCAAGGTGTCGTTCGAACGACTACATTTGGTTGGATTCGATCTGGGAGCCCACGTCATTGGGCAAACTGGAAGAGCATTGGATGGAGAAGTCGCGAGAATTACAGGTACGAATAGACAGAATAAAGAAACATGTATCTTTAAACAAACAAAATACCAACCGGGAATCGAATCCGGAAGCATTTTGCAGAGCGTTTATCAACTGGGCATATAGGTCGTCAAAATGATTACAGGATATAAATGAATTATTGCTTACAGGCTTGGACCCTTCAGCCAGTCGATGGGGAAGTAGGTCTGGTCGACTGGATTTTAACGATGCAGTTTACGTTGAAGTTATCCATACCGACAGCGATGGTCTCCTTGCTAACGGAATAGGAACGGCTATCGGAGATACGGACTTCTACCCGAATGGTGGAGGCGATCAGCCTGGATGCTTGCTTCATTCCTGCAGTCACAATCGCGCTTGGGAATTGTTTGCGTCTAGCTTGAAATACAACCATTTCGCGTCAAGCCGCTGTAGTTCGTCGCTACAACTCTTGCTCAACACGTGCAGAGGAGACGTATTGCATATGGGCAATAATCAGCTGTCGAAAAATGGGTAAGTGATATATCCATAAAACTTTATAAGTAGGTAATGTCTAATATGTGTCTATTGCCCTCTTTAGAAAAAATGGCCCAAGTGCATTTAGATGACATTCGAAAAAAAAATTATAAAAAGGTAAAGTTTTCATTAATTTAAAATCATGCTAGTAACTTGGGGTTTTGGATAAAACAAAAAGAATAACCATTATTTATTATCTTTGTTTATTTTTTATTTCGGAATATAATATAATATGACTACTTACGCTTGCGTTAAAAATGATACAATACACAAATCAATACTAATACAAATATGATAGTTTTGATTGGTTGGCAAATTTGATGACAAAAGTTAGTGACATGGGCTTGACCGTCTGGTTCGACGAGATGGGCGTCGTTAGAATAAATACTTCTACGACTATTTTCTTCATTTTAATAAAAGCTTGTTTGAAAAAAGTATTTTTTAGGTTTAATTTATTATAGAAATAAAACCACGTAATATATGAATTTAGAGAAATCCTAGTTGGTCAAAAAAGGATTCTAATAAGTTCAGAGAATTTCAGCTTTAGGGCAACTTTCCCACTGCTGGAACATGGTACATTTTACGCCAGTTTTCTATGACAGTGGCATATCTCGGCCAGTCAGACGCCCTCAGTTACTGTGAGATGCAGTCCCCTCCCGCATCTGTAAAAAGAAAAATGCCTATAACAGGAAAGCAATATAAAAATACTTATTTTTTTGTCTGTTACAGATCCGGACGATATCGTGTTGCGACTACAGGGCGTTATCCATATTAGGAGAAAAAAGGATATTTTTTAAATGATTACCATGGCAATAAATATTTAGGTTAAACAGGCTTCAATACGTTTTATTCAGCTTTCATCATAAATCCAGGTGATATAGGGAACCCTATAATCCGTCAACTTCATTGATGGTACTCATGGGTTCGATCGGTATGCGACGCGAGGCAAGGAATCATGAGAAGTTGCCTGACAGCTATGAATACTGACACTTTATGCAAGATATATGTTCAAATTTGAAGACATATCCTTCAAACGCGTCATTCTATCTCCCCCCCCCCACCCCCCACGGTCCCGCGCAAACCGATGAGTAGCGATAACGAAGTTGACCGACTATAGTTTGAAGACTATCTTACTTTCTATGACCTTACTTATGTAAAGTTTAAATAAATGTCTTAAATACATGTTGTATTGTATTATCAATAACTTTTTTTATAAAATGATTAGATATTAAACGATCTTTAGAAATAGAAATGAAGATATCATTCAAAATAATACCTACTTCGGTATCGCTATCTATCGCAGCGACGACGTGGTAATCGCTAATTATTTTTTCTTTTCAGTTTAATTTTTCTGTGCATGTCTCTTTCTTTTTTCCGGCATTTTATTTGATTTACGTATGTATATTTATGTATTTATATAGGCTTATATGTTAGTTAGGTATTATATATTTGTATTTCTTATTATTGTTCTGCTCAGTCAAACGAGTATGCATGCTTATGCTGCACCCTCATGCTTGTATATTTCTCTTTAACAACCAGAGATTGAATAGCAGCCACTAGCCATCACGCCACTAAACATTACGTTCGGCTCCCGTGAAAATATTGTACAGTCAAGTTTAAATAAATAAATGAATGATTTTATTCATACTTGTAGTACAACGCTCTAGGTAAAAATGTAACTTACGCGTATGTTCGTTTGTTTAAGATAACTTGAGGAACCACTAGACCAACTTTCCTGTGGATTTCACTATTGTGTTGAATATGTGTAAGGTTTTGTTTATAGAAAGAAGGCGGCATATGAGGATACATTCTACCTGGTGGTAAGTGGATACTGTTGCCACAGACATCCGTTATACATACCAACATCAGTCCAGAATGACAAACGTTGGTACGCTCTCGGATGCGCTGCTTATACCTTTATAGATTTAGTAATGAATTTGGTGAGAGATTGAATGAATTTGGTGAAAATATGGAAGAATAGGTTAAGACAGGGTGGAAGTGGGCTCTGGCATATCTCAGTCACTATCGAAACATATTGACCGAGATGTGTAACGCACTACGGCTAGTGGCCAGGTTGAAGCAATTCGTAAATAGTGGCTGGATGAAATAAGCGGAAGATTGACTGTGGTGGTGGTTGAGTCTGTGAGAAGGCCATATTCAGCAGTGGAGAGGCACAGTGTAATGGTATGATAAAATGTTGAAAATATAACAAAAATATAATAACAACAGACGTATAACCAGTCATCGACAGGCTCATGAAATCTAATAAAGCTAAATACCTATCCGATAATTAGGTATTAATAAAAGCAACTAACGTAAACAAGATTGACTAGATCATTCTTGTTTGATGTGCGAATTATTTGTGAATTTAGATTATTTCTATTCAATTTTGAGTGATATTGGACACTAGTAAAGTAATTAATAACTAATAATAGATATCGACGAGCGATTAGTCCAGTTGGTAATTATTATTATTGTTATTAACTGATTTATTGCCAGAAAACAAATTCCCATAGTAACAAATTAAAATTAGAATCAATTTCTGAAATTAAAATACGTTACAAAAATAATCTACAAAAAGAATAATATTGAGTAATACCTACCTACAGCTGTATAAAATAAAGTTTCGGGTTCGATTACCGATCCAACATTCATTTGTTTAAAAACAAATGTTTGAATCTGGTGATATGTTTGTCTAGGTATGTGTCTCTTGATCCACGACACCAAAAATCCTCATGTGGGCCATTGTGTGTGGCGTTATTGTGTCATTTATGTTAGTGTAGCGATTTATGTTAGTGTTTAACTCAAAATAATTGATAAATTTTGAATACAATTTTTCACAAAATTTTACGATTTTAGCAAATACGAGTAGAAAACATATAACAAGTAGAATATATACCATAGTAGCTGTAGCCCGTGGCTTCGCTAGTGTGGATTTAAATGCTTTAATTGCTCATGACTGAGTCACGACTCATGCATGATCCAATTCTAAAAAGCGCTAAAACAATTGTACAATATTTGACAATATTGTTGATAGGACCATCATTTTTATTTCCATACAAATCTTACGCCGCATTTCACCTTTGCACATTTGGCATTTCTAGAAGTTTCTTTTTAGTATTTACGTTCCAAAAGGAAGCTACTGTACAAACTTCATGTTTCTAGCATCAGTGATTTCGGCTCGGTGTTCATGAATCAGTCAGGCGCAGTCGGGATATTTCTTTTTCTATGTATAGATATTTATATGTATAATGAAAATCTGAAACATCGGACCTGATGTTCCAGAAAATTGTCTGAACAAACAGAGGGGAAAGAGAAAAATGAGACAATGTACTGATGTCTATTATACTTACTCGAACGGAAACCTAAGGACTTCTTCAGATAAAAAACCTAAGCTTCCTTTCAACTTAAAAAATAAGTTCACGTTAGGTTCTCTAAACAAAGTTGTTACGATAATTTTTTTTCTCCGTAAGAGGGATTTATTTTCTTATGTGAACTAAATGCAATTCAACGTATTGTGTTGCATTGTCATATCAAGAAATGCACGACGACGTGTGACATATGTGATAAAATCTAAATTTTGTTATAAATTAAGATAATAAAAAAATGATTCATTTCGTACGAATTATAACGTTTTAAGAAATGATTATCAAATGGTGACAAAACAAATCAGATTCTAAATGAACGAAGTCTTAGATAAAAGCTAATTAAGATTGAAATCTAATATAATGTTGGCAACTGTAGATAATAATAATAATAAGAGATCGCAATCTTTGTTATTGCAATTTATAATTCATTGGGACCCAGATATCAGATATCAGTGTAATAAGATATGCTCATTTATTTTTCTAAACACAAACACTACATAAATATAAAATAAATTTTCAATTTTCAGCATCAGTGAATCATTAACCCCTGGAGAACTGTTTACCACTCCCCGTGAACAAAGTGAGAGTTCCCATTGATTTTATTTTCGTCGTTATTCCAGAGTACCTAATATAAAAAAAATATCAAGTGCACTCTCACCAGTCGGAAACGCCCATTTAGGAATTTTTTATGTGTTAGAAAAAATGTTTCGACATTGCATTTAATGAACCGTATCCCCCCTATCCATCATCGGTCATTCTTAATAATTACAACCTTCTCGTCAAGCGGATTTTTATTGTTTAACACTTTCTATTATAAAGGCAATTATAATTCGTTATTTTTGTGTTTATAGTTATGATATAGGTATAACGTTAATATCTTAATATTAATGTCTTTTTTAAATAACATTGAGATCGTTAACTGTCATCTCTCAATGAAAGTAACAAAACTGAAAGAAACTGACTCGGTTTTGAGGGCGATAAGAAAACTTCTTTAAATGCAGTGAGCTATTCGCTAAAACGATATACATCCGAAACAATTCAATTTCTTATCCTTTCGTTTATTACTTTTAATTGAGTAGGCGTTTAATCAAAGACCAGAAATAATTCCTAATTTTCTTTGTTTATATTTCAACTATTGGCAACCACTAGATAGTAAGCCGGCCTGTGGCCGGGCTGCAACGCAAGTCTTAAAGAAATTCTAATATCTAACGATCAATTGAAGTACTTACAATTAATTTTATTGTAGGTAATAAGAGTACATCAGTACAGTTTTTCATAAGACTTGATCTTGATGGCGACTGTCGCCGCGCTAGAACGCAACGCATTCTAGCGCGTTATCAGTTCTTGGTGTCAATTTAAATCGCAAAATGGTGTCAATTTAAATTACCCTTTTTAGCGGGGTTGTGCAGACATTAACAGTATCAATGCATATTTTGAAGCGTCATGCATATTGACGTGAAGTGCGGCGGCGCGACTTACCGTGCGGCATTACGACAAGGCGCGATGATGATGCGGTTACGAGTGTACCGCGCCGTCGTGAATGTAGTGACCACATAGGTACATACTCTTTGTATGCAGTCACTATATTAACTATTTTATTCGAACACTATATTCGAAACTGCTTAGCGATTTTCAATGTCATAAATAAATCTATCTATGTTAAAAATCGTCCTCCCCTCACGCCAAGTCGGACGTCATGCGACGCCAGTGTGTCATTGTCGTTTCATCGCACATCAGTGTGGTAACCGCAACCGCATTCATGCTGCACTGACACGCATTAATCAATGCAACCGTGTAGAGAGCCACTTGCGACTTCATATTGATTAGTACGACGTTAAAGTCACAATGTCGCATACCGCTGCGGCACGCGGCACCCTGTTATATGACTGATGTCACGTAATATGGCATTACTTTTGTTTAGCCAACACTTTCAGCTTTTGGTCAAACAATGTATGAAAATTGAATAATGACCCTTTAATAATTAATGAGAATGCAATGCAATGCAACCAGCCCTTTCAGTATTCACCGTTGGACATGGGCCTCGTCATTGTTGCCTAGAAGAGATCGCCTTAACAATAAGGTCGCCTATTGTATTCTGTCATTTATTATTTGTGCACATCTAATAACTATTTGTATGCAATAAAGAGTATTTATTATTATAATTGTCTTGTGCATAAGGGACGTAAGCTATTAAAACACCATGCTGGCCAAGAGGATTGGCGTGTTCACTATTTGAGATGTGGTGTAGTTCCTCAGGATTTGTTTGTTTTACGACACCCACGCGAGGAGATGGAGTGGTGATATTCTATAGCTTGCAGACACCATACGGCCCCAATGAGAGAATATACACCATCAATTTCAAAAGGAACTGACGTGTTTTCATGTTCTTTACTTATTTCAGCTTACGCAGTAGCTAATCCGACGGGCTAAGTTGATTCACTTAACGAGGCTTCTTACTTATCCCACTTAATGTCCTAAGCTGGTCGGCGAACTGTAAACTTCCCGACACTTCACCTATGTTCCTTAACATTTAGTTTTACAAGAAGTAATTACAGTGTTATTATGCTTTCACATAATGAATACATGTAAAGAATGTGTGTGAAATTTCATGTGATAGAAATGAAATGTTACATAATAGAAAGGCAAGTAAGTTTAAACATTGAAGAGATTATATTTCTAATATTCAGTAATATTTTTAATGCTTGAAACACACTGCAAGTAATACGTAAGCACTTTCTTTCCAGTTGTACTGATAAGTGCAATCTTTCCTGTCCACAGAGCCCACCGTGGTATCTTAAAGGGTAATGACAACGTTATATTTCGTTGTGTTGAGGCCTAAAATTATATGGCGTATCAATAAATTTGTTATAATAAATTATATTTCGTGTTACATATCTATAGGTATCCGACGTACCTGAGTACCTGTTAAGGTAATATATCGATACGCTGTCTTAACATTTAATCATTTTAATAAACGATATTCCGTTTCTCCCTGCAATGATACTTTGTGTGCAAATCCGGTATTTATACACGTCACCTCGTACAAAAATCCCAGCAAATATCTTTAATAGTCAAACACACTATATCCACACAATAAAGCGCGGAGTATTCGCAAACAATCCGTGTAAGAATCATAAAATGTGCAAGCAAATGTCAGATTTAACGAGCCCCGGCTTACATATGACGAGGGGGCAAAACGTTTACTGAATAAAAATGCCAGAATACGCCAGAAAAACTGCCCGTTTTTCTTTTTATACGTGGAAACAAAAGTTACAAGTGAAACTTTTGGGGCTGCTCACTGCGACACATTTTTTTGCGAAAGATTGCTTGCGTCTTATGCATTTCACAATTTTGTACTTGTTATCCCTTTTATACCTTTTGCAATCTACAGCCTTTTATGTAACTTACTTAACAAATATATTGCTAGTTAATGGCCAAATACAGATTACACTAATATTTAAATACAGTATTTAATAGATTGTCGGTAAGTAATAAGTGATTTCATTTATTAATAATACATGTGGATTTGTTTTTGCATTGGTGTGCATTCACTTGCATTCACGCAAGAGCATATGCACCTGGAGGTGCATATGCTCTTGCGTGAATGTGTGGCGAGTGTAAGGGTGTGTATGTGTTTCCGTGTATTTATTTGACCTTTAAAATATTTGTGGGTAAATGGGTTATTGTAATTTGGCGCGTGAGTTTTGGGCGTACGTTATTTTGACCAGAAGAACATCAAACAACTCGGTATGCCTAGTACGGCTAGTTGGTGCTCGTAAGGACACTTTCGTCAGTAGCTGATGACAGTCGATTTTGCTCGACCACAAGCTACCACCACCACAAGCCTCAGCTCCAATGGGTCAATATGAAAGAGTTTGCAGTTAGTTAGATAAAAATTAGATGATCTATTATCCTTAAAACATACGTTTTTTACAAATAGTTTTTGGACATGTTCTAATATGTCTATATAGTGACTAAATATAGTGACTGAATGCTACAAGCTTCAAGTGTAATGCGCACAAAAGTTAAATAAAATGTCTCGATGCAGTCAAGGTCCCTACGAGGCTTACATATACGTTTAACAAAGCCGAGCTGCTTGTATGCTTTATTACTAATTAAGTTAATATGTTCTGTCAATTTTATCTTGGAAGCCAAACGAACATCGAGATCCCCAACAGAGTTAACCGATCCAATGACTGTGTTATAATTATAACATCATCATCTCATTCCTCGTATTATAGTGATGACTTTTATCTAACTATCTAAAATTACTTAAATTACTTCCCGAACATAAATAGGTACATACGTAATCAATAGCGAAGGCACAGTCAGTAACTTTAACGAGTGTTTTCATAGTGATTCTATCCATCCGCAGTAATGAAGGATGGATAATAAATTATAATAATCAGAAAAGACTACCGTAAAATGTACCGAATTTCCCATTTTCTCCTATTTCCCCAATGTACGTACGCGTTTAGGTAATGAGTGAGATATACCAGAGCCCATTATCATCCCATTTTATCCTATCTCTCCACATTATCCCAATTCATTCCTAAATCTCCAAAGGTAGACAGCGCATCCGGGGGCGTGACCATGTTTTTCAATCTGGACCGATGATGGCAGGTATCGGAGATGTCCGTGGGCGACAATATCTACTTACCACCAGATGCACTGCTTTCCCGTCTGTGGTCTTTTTAAAAAAAAAAATAGAAAGTAAACAATATCGAGAGTGATAGAATACGTAATTACCAAATATAATGTTTATCGGCTTTCTACTGAAACTAAAACTTTATCACATTAATGAGTTTATTTGTTACAGTGTAATTTTTAACATCAATTAATTTCCCAGATTAAGAAACGCAGAGGCCTCTAATTTGCCCACGAAATGGTTGCCTTAAATAAATATCGCTCATCAAACTCACCTCCTTTAACACGAGAATGTAAAAGGAAATTTTGAAATATTTAAAAACTGAATCAATATACAATACATAATCTGAAACAAACAAAAATCTTATCCCGATACGCCACAGAAATACAAAAATTTAACAAGGAACATAGTATCTTAAAATGTTTTAAATTTCATAGTCTCGGGGGAGCTCCGCGGTGAACTGATGCGTTTCTGATTGGAATAGTTCCAAACTACCATTCGGAACAGCCGTTAGAACTCGTTTCTTGATGGATGCCGACACAAGTTTAGGGTCAACCCTATAAAAATAACATAATACTATTACAATGTTGAAGTGCCAATTGTTTGATCAAACTTGTTCCTGTTTAATTGTACTCGTATTTACACAAAAATTAGCATGTATTTTTATTGGCTGTAGTCTGTATATATTTATACGTTTTGTGATCTTTCACCATTTTCAGTCTCTTGCGCGTTGCACACAATTTCTTAGTAATTTTTGTTACGCGCGGTACTCTACGATTGCCTGATTAAGTCTAGTGATTTACTATTCAATTAATTTTCTTTTAATTTACAATTCATGTGACTTGTGTACCGTGTCGCTATGTCACTGTAACATTTCAGTCCATAATCTTCACATTTATTGAAATAATCTCCAATGTTATATTGAAATTTTTGCAAATTTTAGTTAAAAGCACGTTCAGTATTAACTTCATCAGTCGTTTTTTCAGTCGTAAAATCTCGAGAATATTTATGGAATTTTCATGTTTTCATATTGCACATTTTGTAAATTAACTTTAAGAACGAGCATTAAGGACTGTTGCAGGTAATAAAGCGTTGCCGGTAAGACTTATTTACCTAACAATTTTTATTAAGTTCTAAGCTTAGACAAAGGCTCATCTCGCTGCATTGATAATGATGAACTTCCTTCCACGTGTTTAATAGGTACGAGTTGCTCAACGTAAAATATCTTAATTATGAACGTATTATTATCTTATTATTAAGAGAGCTGTGAATAGGATATTGCAAGGTCGGCGGCGCGCCTGGTGTTGCAGGTGTCCATGGGCGGCGGTAACACTTACCATCACGTGGGACCGCTTGCTCGTCCGCCCACTAGTCTATAAAAAAGAAAAATTAAGTGCTACTAGAAATAAAAATGACTATTAAATTGTTTCTATTTATTATACGTTATTGGCTATTTATTATACGTTATTGGCTATTTATTATACGACTCTTATTTAAGGCTGTTTCCAAACTGACGTGCTTCGGCGCGTTTTTCTCGGCGAGTTTTCATAATATATGTACAGTGCGTCTCAACAAGAACTTGAATTTTGAATAAATGGAAAACACCATATTTGAAAAAGATTTTACGAAATTTATTCAAATTTGGTGTTTTGAAAAATGTTTGAAGGTGTTTGAAAAATTAAAATTTTTCGATGTCAGTCTGTAACATCCCACGGGGACTTTTTGGCGGGAACTCGAGAAGTGTAGTTGAGTTTCTGTTTGATTACTATAAAAATTGTGTATTATGCCTTTTGTGATTTAATAGTGATAGTTTATTAAACTTCAAAGTACGTTTTGTGCGTAATGTTCGTGATAACCAAATAAAAGCATAGGACTACGTTTCTCGTGTGCTTCTAAGGAGTCCTCTTCTGTCTTCAGTAAATCTACTATCACTTTCTAAGCTACTCCTGACTTACTTCGATGAGACTGGACATTCACAGAATACATTTTAGCCTTTAAAATTGATTTTTGCGAAGAAAATTTGACACTGAGAGAATGTGCTAATTGTGCCATTGTCATATATAAAAAGAAAAAAAAATCGTACCGCAAGACACAGGCCTCCCCTTAGAATCATGACGGATTTCCGGCTTTGTTCTCATAAGGACAGATTCTCATAAAGACGGATACTCATAACGACAGATTTTCAAAAGATCAGAATACGGTCATAAATAAAAAAAATGGCAGATTAGTTTAGAATCCGTTATTAGTATTTCACAACCATTATAAACTAAAATGACGGAGTACAGACATAAACAAAATAATTAATAATATTATAATAAGACATGAAAAGTTAGGTTTAGGTTAGTCTACGGTTATTTCTTATTCACATATCATTATAAATTAACTAAAATTAAAATTTATTGATCCACCTCTTTTTAATTTCAAATTATTCCATTACATGGGAAATGATTTTTACTACATGTTAAATATTTATGCCAACTGTCATTGCTCTTCCTATAATAACCGGACCATAAGCGCCATCTGTGGTGCCCTCCTAAGAATAAAAGACATTAATAACATTTTTAAAGAAAGCATAAGTATACTCGGAAATTATAAATAAACACAGAGATTTAACACAGGTTATTCTTTTTGTTTCACATTAATGAAACCTTGATACCTTGATTTTAATTTAATGAAAATTTTAATAAAAAATTATCCGTTTTTCTCGAATGTTATCAAAATGCATATGTGTTGTTTTATCTAAGGAGGGGGCAGTGTGTCTTCGTGTATTTTCCGCCAAAATCTTTACGATAATTTTAGAAAATTATTAAAACACCAATTTTATATTGTTTCTAGATATCAAAAACAGTCCGCAATGGAAAAGAAATCAAAGACCATTGATGATCCTTGTGTTTTATTAAATACAACATCCGAATTATCACCGATTATAAATTTTTATCAAGAGAAATCTATATTCATAACTGGAGGAACTGGATTCATGGGAAAGGTATTAGTACCTATAATAATCTATGAAATGCATATATAAAACTAATATAACATTTGTCTGTCCGTCTATCTGTTTCTACATAATTTATTCCAGAAGGTCGAACTGCAATTTAGTCACACTTGGCTACATTTTAAATATAGTGGTCACCTATACCAGCCCTTTTTGCGTCCACTGCTGTCCACTCTTTATGAGCATTTATTTATATATTTTTATTTATTTAAACTTTAGTGCACAAAGAAACATTGTACAAAAACCGGACTTACTGCCTAGTGCCATTCTTTGCCAGTCGACCTTTGGTTAAATAGAAATACAAAGGGACAGTCCATCGTGCAATTAATAAAAAATGACTACAAACAATACAATATACAAATACCTACGTACATTAATACATAATATATATAAATATATTGATAAACATATATACACATAAATAAACATAAACATAGATAAAAATACAGATACGCAATGTATCTGTACATATATACATATATACCCGTACACACCATAAATACAATAATAAATTATCACTATAAATTGAATTAATTAAACATAATATAAGCCGTTGACAAGGGAAAGTCTTTCAGGAACATATTTATATATTTTTCAACTCTGTTGCATAGAAAAATAAAGTCGCCGAAGTAACTTTATAAATTAAAATTTAGAAGCGGCTTTCCTAATGTCATTGGGAACAGTGTTCCAGAATTTGATAGCCTGTCAAAACGCCACGCTGCTGATCAAGCGTCTTGGCGAATTCACTTTTTTAGCAGTGGTGTAGGTCCTCGGATCTTGTTTTAGAGGCTTTGTTATCCATTCGTCGCCTTTTAAGACACCCGCGGGAAGGGATGGGGTGGTGCTATTGTAAAGCCGACCGACATCACACGGCTAGAAAATATAGCGGGTGTCCTAAATTACGACTTTCCAAGTGAGATCGGATTTAAATTAAATGTTCGTAAAATCACAAAATAATACTAGTTTAAAATATGCGGCTTGCAATTTTGAAAGTTAATGAAATTTTAACCTTCACTGTATTGTTGAAGGTATTGGTAGAAAAGTTGTTGTTTGCATGTAGTGGCATTAAAAATATCTACATGTTAATAAAACCAAAATACGGAAAAAGCGTTGAACAACGAATGATGGAATATTTGGATTCACCGGTAAGTTATGTTATTTAACATTTAACATTGATGGCTTTGTCCGATGCTACGCCACTTTCGTAAAAATGATTATTTTATTTTGTTATAAATTGTTGACCACAGAGTCTCAGGTTCTCAATTTGATCATTTTTACTATAATAAAACACAGGCTTTGGATTTTTTTCAATGTACCGTGGAGAAGTTTCGCTGAGCGGCAATAAATATTCATTTTTAATTTTTAATTACATTGTACTATATTTGTTACTGCCAAGTAATTTAAATATCTTTCATTAGGATCCGTTAGTTAAAGGGAACACTGTTTAGACAAATGTTTGATGGATGCATTGGAAAACCTACTCAGTTTAAATTCATGCAACTTGATTGAGTCTTTCGCCTGCTATTTTGTTACCAAGTTGATCTCAATTTTTTATCTCTTCTTTATCTCAATTTCTCACCAAAACCAATAAAACAAGCGAAGCAAAGAGATGTTATTTGTGCCTATGTTTTGTATTTTACAATTATGACAAAGCTGAAAACTTTAATTATTTCATTAACGTTAAATGCGTCTGATTTTATTAACATTTTGCATGAACACAAACGATCTGTGGTAACTAATTGTTATTGTGTTGTTATTACGTTGAATTGGCGCATAATTGCATTTGCCTATTATTTGAAAAAGGTAAAATGTTAATAGAATTTTAGAAAATTAACTAAAATACTAAACTCCAATCTATACCGAACTCAAAAAAAGCAAATAAAGTAAGTTTCTAGCCCTTCAAGGAATCATTTTCATGTCTCTGAGACACTAACAGTTTTTTTTATCTTTAAGTACATCGAGGATTGCTTGCTTATGACCATCAGCTTCTTCAATAAATCGTTAATCAAATCAATCGATAGTCCACGTTTTATTACAGTTAGGCTATTTGTTCCTGACTAATTTTCAAAGTTATTAATATTCCTCAAGAGATATTAAAACCATTTAGGGTAGGTACTTTTTCGCGTCCACATTTGCCCTTAAACAGCACCGTCAGATTTATTATCAACCTCATTGACTTCTAATTTACCAACATACTAACGTTACCATTGACATTCTCTTGTTAATATAGTTCGAAAATTTTCAGGCTTTTCAAAGAGTGAAGGAAAGGAACCCCGACGCTATAAAAAAGTTGGTACCAATAACTGGGAATCTTAAAGAAAGAGAAATGGGTGTATGTGCGGAAGACATAAAAATACTCCAAAAGGAGGTAACCTTTTATATTCTTTTTCGCGTTGACTACGCACTTAAACGCGCTGTTTTGCTGTGTTTCGGTGTGGAAGTGAGAGGGTCAGTGATAAGATATTCATCCTTATTAGAAGCTCAGTGCAACAGAAAGGCCATGCAGGTACTTCTTCGGGCAACTGACAACCTTGTAACTTTGCCTGCAAATGCACAGATTACGCATTGATAACTTCACTTCATAACTGATAATGAATTATGCTCGTGTTCATACATTGTATTGCATAGACTAAAATACTATTATACTAAAATTATTTTATACCGCGAACCCGTAGGCTGTGGAACGAACTGCCTCAAGAGGTCTTTCCATTAAGCTACGATATGGGGTTCTTCAAGAGAGCTGTGAAAAGGATTTTGCAAGGTTGGCGGTGCGCCCGCATGCCCCCTGGTTTTGCAGGTGTCCATGGGCGGCGGTAACACTTGCCATCACGTGGGACCGCTTGCTCGTCCGCCCACTAGTCTATAAAAAAGAAAAAATTCAGATGGGTTCAAATTTAAAAAAAAAGGATATATTAAAATTTAAATAAAAATTTTGTTAATCGTAATTTAACAATAATTGGGATTTAAACATTTTTTACACTAGTTTTTGAAACCCCTAGAAAAATAATTTTCTATCAATATAATGATGTCACATCTAGCTAAGAAGCTCGTCTCGTGTAGTCACGAATCTCGGGTAGGCGATATCGCTGTGTGTAGATTAGCTCATATACTTACTATCTATTGGAATTAGTGGCATGGCTCGTCTAGTTGGCGCCTAAGTAATAAAATAAAGGCTTGCTAGTGCAGATGACTGTTATACTGAATCGTAATTCGTTAACTGCATACAGCAGCGTTCCCCTAACAGCTTTCGCAACCTAAAAAATAAAAATAAAATTAATAAAATTAATTTTATAAAAATAATTAATTTTATTAAATTAAAAAAATAAAATTAATGAATGAATGGCAGCGCTCCAGCGATATCGCTGCCCTGTTCACAGAAAAAATTAAATAAACAAATTAATGAATGAATAAAAATTTATTAATTTTCTTCGTATCCACTATTATTTTTGTGACCTATATTTGTTATAAAATAAAATAATACAGATTTGAATATTCATGTAGTTTTCGCAAAATGTTACCTGTAAATAAAAGCAAAAACATTTGCTCATGCATATCACTAATTATCCTGAAGCCGGTACTTCATCAGCCGCCTTGCCATAACTATGTTCACCCGCGCTGATGCTGATGCTGATCCCTCACATCAGAGGGCTGGCGTCCTTGCACGCGCGGCCGCCCAATAGCATGGCCTTTCCGCACGACCTAATCGTTTTCTCGAAATTTACTTTTTGTGGATTGATACCTACACAAACGCAGAACATCGTCTGTATAAGTATTTGTTTAAATGGTATAAAGTTTATGATATTAGTATTTAAGTATTATACAAATAATTTATTACTAAAGTGTGAGAAGTTTAAGTTTAAGTGTGATGCTGCTTCTTGTTATCTAGAAAGTTTGGGTGTGGAAAAATTAGGAATGGTCATTTTTCGTCCATTGTAACATGGTCATTGTACAGTAACATGATACATTGTTACTGTATCATGTGGTGTATGTATTTATCATTATTTTTTTAAATTTACTGCTTGATTTTAGGTATCAATTGTATTTCATATGGCAGCTGACTTGAATTTCGATTCCCCCTTGAAGAATGCCATTAACAATAACACCCGATCTACAGCAGAAGTGGTCGCATTATGTAAAAGAATGTCACATTTAACGGTATGTTAAGAAGACTATTTACAAAACTTATTGTACTGAAAATTAAACGACGCCAATTAACACAACATTAAAACATGCTACAGCTTTCTGTACTGCACGAACACCTTCCACCCAGATTATGCACAGGTCCGTTTCGATCTCGTTTTTACAATGTACCTGGGGTGGGCGACTTATTCATGACTGTCTGGTCGCCTCTCATGAAGATTATTACAAGATTATACTTTATTTCACTGTCATTACTATAATGAAGGCATTATCTTCCAATTAACATTTCCATTTATACAAACTTTTGCAGTCAGTAAGACGTCAGCAATTATTTTGTTACGAGACATGGCTCTCGGGAGATCGGGAAATCTGCTTTCTTTAATAACCAAATTTAAACCAATATGTCCAAATTTAAAAAAATAACATATAATGTTTAGGTTACGTTAAAATATTTTATTTGATAAAATATCATCTAGTCCCAATCTCAATCCGCTCGATTATAATTTATGTTCTGTTTCACTGAGCATGACATGCTCTAAACGCCACGATAATGTTGAAAGAAAAAGCAAATTCGGATGATAATTTCGGTGACCATTTCGGATAAACGTTATAGTTATAAAATGCTTACCTATTCTTTTCTCAAGTAACAAAAATTCTTCAAATAAAATGTTAATGCAAAAAAAAAAATATGAATGTTTTCTTTGTAAAAATATTTATGGCTAGACTACATAGTCTTAGACAATATAAATAAAATACCTACTTTTAGACAAAAACAAACTATAAATATGTAAAATTTTGGATTCAAAGTATGCAATTGAGTCTAAGTATCCTCAATTAAGGGATTATTTGTATTGCATTATCTACTGGTGGGAAATGGAACTTCTGGGAATAAATGGTGCGGCGCGCTTAAAAAAATGAGGTCCATGAAAAACCACAAATCAGCATTGAATTCACGGGCCGGATTATTAGTAACGTAATATAACTCACAAAATTCCCTCGTAATTGCAAGTATGTTCTTGATTGAGACGAAAGAGACGTACAAAGTGTAATAATTCCAGGTTTTTTTGTACGTATCAACGGCTTACTGCAATTGCAATAATGCGCTCATTGAGGAGAGGGTGTACAAGAATAACAACTCTTTGGATTCTTATTATTATATTGCTGACAATTTGGATGACAATTTGGATGACAATTTGGAGTTCGCTGAGAGTGTGTTACGTAAGCGAAAAGTATATTTTATAGTCCATATTTTCATTTTAAATACACGTAGGATTTAAGTTAAAAGATGTCCTTTTTAACAGGAGAAGCTACAGGAAATATAGGCCTTTTTTTGGCATAAATTACCCCTAAATATTAGGTAGGCGGATAAGTTCGCGGCCTTTTTATAGTGAAAATAACAAAAGACTTCTTCTGTATTTCATAAATGCATATTGAACGGAATATTGTCCATTTAATTCGACTGTCTTTCGCCATTTTTCTGGCAGTGCCATATTTTTTTTGGGGTTTCTGAGCGAAAAACTGATTTAAACGGTTTATACAGGCTTCTCTTGAATGTAATTTTACTCCATTTAGAGAATTATATAAAAAACGGAATTAATGATAATCCGAAGGTGCTAGCTCTGTCTGGACTGTATGGAGGACGAATTAAAACTTTCCAGCCAAGGTCTATAAATTCTTGTTTAGTCATCGAAGATGTATGCGGTCGAGCATTGTCGAGATAGAAAACTACACCTTTTCTATCCGTTAATTCGGCGCACATGACCTGCCCATTGCCACTTCTACGAGCCGATTCTACGAGCTATGTAGGCAACTTGGCGAATGTCTTCGTTTCGGATCCTATCCCGCAAAGAAACTCTGAGTATAGCTCTCTCAATAACTCACTGAGTGACTTTGAGTTTAAGGATCAGGCCTGCCTAAAATAAATTCGACTTATGTTTCAGAGGGAAAACCCAACACGTATATCTTGTCAAAAGCGATGACGGAGGATTTAATTAGTAATGAAATTCAGGAACTGCCGGTCGTTATTGTGCGACCATCAGTCAGTACGTAATTTTATTTATTTACCCTTTTTTGTAAATTAGTACAAAAGGCGGACTTATTGCCTTTCAGTATTATCTTCCAGTCAACTTTTGGGCTATGCAGGACATGAAGTAGTACAGGAGTAAATAAATATAACAAATATGGAATATATGTAGATAGGTACTTTACCAACAAGCTGAAATGGGTTAATGTTCTTATAAAACCATCAATATCACACGGTTAACATCCCTCATATACAAGACAATATTTAAAGCCATACAACCCTTATGCACAAGACAATGTGTATGAAGAGGCCAGTGTCCAGCAGTGGACAAATAAAAGGGCTGGTTACGGTATGGATGAATTCACACGTTAGCACTGATTGGCCCGTCTTAAGCACGAGGGATGTATGGCTATAAAACGCCACGTTGGCCAAACGGGTTAACGGGTTCACTCTTTTAGAGGTGGTGTAGTTCCTCATGGCTCGTGGTAGCGGCTTTGTTATCCCTTAGTCGCCTTTCGACACCCACGGGAGGAGATAGGGTGATGCTATTCCAAAGCCGACCGACATCCCGCAGCGAGTTTATCCATAAAAATAAAATTACATATAAAATACTAATATTAGTATGGGTTTCTAACTTATACTGTTTCAGTAATTTCATCGGTGCGAGATCCAATTCCGGGTTGGGTGGAAGGCTGGACAGGCGTCAACGGCGTCATAGTAGCGATGGGAAAAGGTCTGCTCCGATGCTGGTATGGAAAGGCGAACTATGTGGCTGACCTTATTCCTGTCGATATCGTTTGTAATCTATCTATAGCTGCTGCTTGGGATATGCATAATAAACGGTATAATAACATATTACTTATACAGGATGTAACCAAACCATTCTCTTAACCTGAAACCATGAAATTCTACTCCCGATTGTTAATTGAGATACATAATTACTCAACCAAAAATTTGGTGAAATGATTTTTTTTTGCAAGAAAGATGTCTACAAAAATAAAATATAGGAAGGGAGAGTGCATATTGCAATCACAAGCCATATCCCAATGGCAGTCGACTGACCACGTTATCCCTCTCTCATAGAAACCTATCGTCAAAATTAAATATACTGTATTTTTAATTTATACTTTCCCCCGATGTATGCACCGTGTTTCGGTAATTAATGAGATATTGCAGAGCCCATTCCCATTCCATCCAAATCCGTTCCAAAGGAAGACAGTGTATCCGGCGTGTGGTTTGTCATTCTGAACTGATGTTGACATGTATTGTGGATGTCCATGAGCTACAGTATCCACTTACCACCAGGTGGACATGCCTGCTTACCTGCCGCCTTTTTTATAAAAAGAAAAATAAATAGATTTTTCATGTCAATGAACTGAGAATCATGAACGGAATCAGTGGTTTCCGGCTTCGGGTAGGATTTGGTTGAATCCTATTTACATATTTATAAACAATGACGGTTGTTACTGCTACCGTATCACGTAAAACAAATCAAAATTTATTTTCTCCAGTGCCAAAACACTTAAATTTATTGAAATTTTGTAGAAGAAATGTATTTTTTTTGAGGCAAGAGAATGTTACTAGCTTTATACGAGTAGTTACACCCACATACCTCCTGGTGTTGCAGGTGTCCATCCATAGGCGGCGATAACACTTATCATCACAGGGGACCATTTGCTCGTCCGCCTACGTCCCTATACAAAAAAGTCATGTCACAATTTATAGTTATTTGAACAATATTTCAATGAAATATCGGGGTCGTTTTTATCTCAAATACCCAATTTCATATAACGTTTTACCAAAGTCGTTTAATATATTTCCCGTTAATTAAAATATCAACAGAATAATTATTGTTTTCTATTCAATTCCACTCGTAAATTAAAATTGTACTTACATCCGTGTTCATTTTGCAGTTTATAATATAGCGCCTGTTATTTTAATTGAGCAATTATTAATAAAACTTTTTACTATTCTTTTCGCCTTATTATATTTACAGAGATGAAGGTAAAAAGGAAGTAAAAGTATATAATTGCTGTTCCGGTTTACAGAACCCAATAAATGTGGGCAAATTCTTGACAACTTGCCTTTACTACACGAAAAAACATGTTCTCAGTAAGTATTTTTCCAATAATCGGGCTTCAGTGCCAATTTCCATGCACAAAATTTTGTAGATAGCACTTTTAACGTTAAATGTTTTTGCACCTTTGTTTTGGCAGGCTCTCCAAAGACGATAAGTTCACTTTGTATACTATCATTACATTTTGTCATCATGTGTAATTTTGTGTTTAAAATAGATATAAATATTGAAATAATAATAATACTATTATTATTTCAATATAACACACTATACTATACGCAATACTGCTTAAAGTAGCACAGAGAGCTATGGAGAAAGTAACGCTGAAAGATCGTGTGTCTAACATTCGGTTCAGGAGGCGAACAGCAGTGACTGACATTACTATGAAGATTACACTTTAGTGGTAATTAGCAGAACACGTATGTCAATGAAAGGACGGGCATTGGAGCCATACATTGTTTAAATCGCCACTGTGGATTAGTCGGAGAAATGTAGCAGACCATTAGTCCGTCGTCAATGCGACGGTTTAGCACATTGTAGGCAATATGGCAGTGTAGGAACGAAGTGGATGTAGGAAGCGACCAACAGTGTGAGATAGAGACCAGAGCAGAGACCTTTACCTATGCTGCATTGGACTACAGCCGACTAGTTAGCCGGCTGTAGTCACAGTTGTGACGACCAAATTAAATGAAAATATGGGCATTTAATATTTTAATACCTATTACTTTATAACTTTATACTTTATAACATCCTAAAAAATAAATATACGGACCACTCAACAAATTGAACAACTACAGGACAACTAATACAAATAATTGAAGGTCATAAATCGTAAAATAACTTGATAGGTTAACGAAAAATAAACGGTAATCATTAGCAGTCTATAACATTCAGTTACTCTCAGAGGCCTTCTTATAATTGGGTGTAGTTATGCAAATCCGATCCAACCCACAAAACTTGTCAAATTATGTCATTGTTTTAGTATAGGCAGAATCTATAGGTCTAACTTTATATACGCAAAAAGGATCCAGGTGATCTGATATTTTTCTGATAAAAATATTGGATACCTACTAACTAAGGATACCAACTTGTACATTTCATATTTCAATTATTGTAATTTTTATCCTTCATTTACTAAACCCCGTTATTTCTCTAAAATAAGATTGTGTGGGATGGATCTAGTTCGCATAACTACGTCCAATTAAAAAATATGTTTTAGGCCATAATTCTTCTGGAGGGATGTTGTTTCTCTTTACGTCTTCTACAGCTTATATACATACGTATAATAGGGAATGTTCAGAAGAGCTGTTCAATCTAAGACCAGCTTCGGATTTTTACCATCACAAGTCTTGTCAAAGAAAAGCGCTGCGAATGCATTTCCTTGACAAGGAGCTGTTTATACAGCGAATTATAATACAGCCCGTAATTATAATATATCGAAATACAGCCCGTTTATACACTTTATACAGCGAAGGTTGTGGAATGAACTGCCAACTAAGCTTATTCCACAGAGCTACGACACGGGGTTTTTCAAGAGAGCTGTGAATAGGATCCTGCAAGATGGGCTTCGCACTCGCAAACCCCTGGTGTTGTTGTAGGTTTCCATGGGTGGTGGTGACTACTTGTGTCCCGCTCTTTTCTCTGATCTATATTAAAAAAAAACACCCAGTCCAGTTAACCTTCAACCACAAATTTAACTTTTTTCAATTGGACTAGATAAACTAGATATATTTTATTTGTCGTCAAACTTGATATTTGAAAAATGTAAAATAAGTACCTAAGTAGAAACACGTTTATTTTAGCACGAATTATTTAATAATGGGCTAGAGGACATTCTCGTAGAAGTCACGTGTGAATTGAGACTATGTACACCGATGGTCATCTCTTATTGTTTAATTTTATTTCTATTTCAGATGATGTGTTATATACTCCGTCGCTAATCGTTACCAGATATCGCTTTCTGCATCAGTTTCTCGTGTTCTTCCTGCAATTTCTTCCGTCCTGTATTATCGACGGTCTGTCTTGGATATTTAGACGTAAACCAAGGCAAGTATTTTTTACTACTAACTTTTGACGACTGCTTAGTTCGTGTCCTTCTACATATACTACATGTGTGTACTACATATAGTCGGACATAATTATGTACATTTATTGAAGACAAATTGAACACGACACAGTCGTGTTTATAGCACCTTGTGGCGTTTACATGTTAATTTCTTCATCTTCTTATTTTGGTACACATCTCCCAACGGAGGTTGGCGATCAGCATTGGATATTCTCACGCCAGAGACCATTCTTTCTGAGCCAAAATATCCCTCTTCTGTCAAGTTTACGGCGACCGAGTAACCTTTTACCTTGCATTACTAGTTGCCGAAGATGGTTTCCAACGACACGGTCAAAATCTAAACAAAAACCATTCTTAGACTTTGACTTCACTTACAATTAATATAACGTTCACTGTGACGTATTTTTCCTTATTTGCCTGACAAAAAACTTAATGTCATTAAGAGTTGTGAATGTATTATTTTTCATGTTTAAAATGAACCATTGTAAATTTTAAGAAAAAAAATAACTGACGAAATACATTTGCAATTTGTACTGCTAAATACACGGATGTGGTTTGGAAAAAAACCCAACGATGTTCAATAATGAGAATATGTTCTTTTACAGAATGTTGAAAATCCAGAAAAAAATAACTAGACTCTCCTCCGTTCTGGAATATTTCACACTTCATCAATTCATATTTGTGGACTATAACGTAAGGAATTTATACGAACGGATGGCGGGAAATGATCGTGTTTTATTCGATTTCAACGTGAAAAACTTCCATTGGGATAATTATCTCGAAAACTACGTTATGGGTTTGAAGAATTATTTAGATTCTTAATAATCCTAAGTTTTATTTACACAGTTGAATAACATAAATGTTGTTAACATAAAGGCGTGAACTCGTTAACTTGTAATTGCGTCTATTTGATTTTGTGAATCATGGTATTTGTTCATAAAATTTATTAAACATTAACATTAAAGCACATTAAAGCACATTAAAGCACATTAAAGCACATTAAAGCACATTAAAGCACATTTAAGTACATTAAAGCACATTAAAGCACATTAAAGCACACTAAAGCACATTAAAGCACATTAAAGCACATTAAAGCACATTAAAGCACATTAAAGTACATAAAATCACATTAAAGCACATTAAAGTACTTTAAAGCACATTAAAGTACATATGTACATAACAGCTACGATAGAACATTGTCATACCGCTAATGTAATTATTACGATTGATGACATGACAATTACCTAATTAATGATATACTTAACAACTTAGATAAAAAAATGTTTTTCTCGTGCTATAATTATTTATGATTCCATCCATCTTCATAAAAACAAAATATATGTATAAAACGGCTTTAGATACAAACTTGAGAAGATTGTCAAGAAATCTTCAAGGCCATCGGCAAACATATTATTGTAAAAACAAACACTGCTGTGTAATAAGCAGTTAGAAATACTTTAACATTTTATTTGTATGCCTGGTGAGTTTATCAGACCCCCAATCATATTAAAATTGCTGAATCTTTATGTACACTTAAATTTGAAAATGATATCTCTCAGTAGCTGGAGATAAATGTCACTAGGATCAATTCAGGAGCTTCCGGTTGTCCAATTCCCTTTATAGTCGAGTTTTCACTGGTGTAAAGTCGCGTGGGGAGTGACAAACCCGACCAGGCATAAGCTGCACTCTCGTTATTAGTAAGTTTAAGTTTTGTATTTTCTTTATTTATTGCTACAATCATTAAAATACTGGTAACAATTAATGTGAACCCACTTAAATGTGAATTAATGTGATTTTCCCGGAAGTTTCTTAATAAATGTCATATTTTAATTTATTTTGTGTTTTATTCAATTTAATGTATTTATTTTTTATTGCAATAATGTCCGGACTCAGGGATTACATAGGAAGAGAGCTGTTGGACAATAGTGACGGTGAAGTGTAAAATTTTGTTCGTGAGATAGTGGTGAGGTATTCTATCACATATGTCCCCATCTTCATCTCAAAATGAACAAGATGATTTTGCAAATAGTCAACATATTCTGGCTTGGGTGATCAAATTCGTAATTATTACCTAGGTAAAGATAATATAAAATCATGATAATCAGTTTGCGAGCCAGCCGAGTTATGTAAAATACCTACATAGCTTGTTATTGAAATATAATGTTCTATATGCGACTAATTTATAAAAAAAACCCTAATTATAATAAGGAGCCATATTTTGTTTTTTATTTTTTGTTCATTCTTTTGTAGTCGCGTCTTTTTTATCACACAAAAAAGGTAGTGTAATTTTTGCCAAAAAAAAGTTAATTTTACATAATTTTCCCGGAAGTTTCTTAATAAATGTCATATTTTAATTTATTTTGTGTTTTATTCAATTTAATGTATTTATTTTATTTTAACATCATACGGTAGAAAAAATATTGAAATTTAACTCATGATTTTGATTTTAAACTATTGATAAATAGCATTGATTTTAAAAAAAATGGGGGGGGGGGGGCATATCTATTTGAGTATATTACATCCCACCAGGTATGACTTGTTTCAATTTTTGACGTTTTATTTTTGGTTTACGTAAATACAACCACATCTCTTATTACCGTTCTCAGCTTAAATGGCTACCCCGACAGCGGCGAGATGTAAGAATGCTCTGCACCCTTTTCTCAATTCTATATGATCCAAGTTGCCCAGAGTATGTGAAATGTAAATTTTAGTTTCTGGGTGACACCCATGACCATCATCTTTATTCCGCTACCAACTCCTTACTCCAAGTCTCTTCTTGCCGTACTGGCTTATGACCAAATCTTTCACTGCGCAGGCAGCTAGACTCTGGAACACCGTCCCCACTAACAACTGGAGAGTTCGTAACAAAATCTCTTTTAAAATGATGCTTTTAATGCTTTTTACCTTTCCATTTCTCACCGCTAGTGGCACAGTCAGCTAGTTTTGCTTTATTTTCAATTTACTATTGTCAGCAACATGTTTTTTTTTTCAATTATTTCTCTTAATATAACTTATGTAGATATTTTATTTATATAATGATTATGTATTATGCATACCTTGTATGTATTATATTTATTCTTATATATATATGTATGTGTGTAAGTTTGTATGTATGTACATGTAATAATGTATTATATTTATTTTACCACATCATCTAAATCGTGTCTTTCATGCACCTCTTAATTGAACTTCTCTGATTAACCCAAAGTTTGGTTGGTTGAGAATGCCTTAATGCATTAAGCTCGCCTTTTGTACAGTATTGCGCAATGAAGTGTAAAATAAATATTGTAAATAAAATATTTGGTGTTCTAAAATAAAAGTCGGCTTTATACTACAACATTATTTTTGCGATTAGTGAATAATTTAATCAATAGGTGCCAATGGATTTGTATTGCAAATATCATTACAAATTTGTATAGATTTCTATAGATGTATGGAAATACATTCTCACATTTTACCGAGGATGTTGAATATTATATGTAAACATTTCGCGGTACTTACTCAAATAAGATGTAATTATTTACATGGTTTAAGTTTACCTGCAGTGTACGGTTGGCAAGTTTGAAGCAACGTGTTTTTAATATCTAATGTATTATAATAACAGTGTTCAAAACAAATACCCGTTGATCATGCATCACATTTGCATCACATTTGTCCCAGACAAATTTAAAATTCCTTTCTTTTACGTAATTAAATTTTTTCTTTCATCTCTTTCTCTAGACCATTTTTTCCTGTGGTTTTTAATTCTAAATATTGCACAACAACTTATTCCTGAGAAAAAAAGTGATATAATTTAGGAACGTTTTCATAAATTAAATATCAAATTCATTCAATCTTTTAATTAATTTATTTATATACTTTATTGTAGAAACAAAATGATAAAATAGTTTCAACAGAAAATACACACACAGGAGATTATTACCAGCAAACTTAGGAGAATTTAATTTATTGATTAAGTCAAAAAATATCCAAAATTATTGAATTTAGTCAAAATACAAATGAAGGTTTTAAAATAATATATCTACTTTTGACGGTGAGGGTCAACGGAGGATGTAGGGGAGAAAATAAAGAAGACGTCACTAATTTCACACAACTCCGCAGGGTTGCAGGGGGAGCAGCAATTAGCAATGAACTCATATCCGAACAGAGGTTTCGCCTCCCATACTTATAGGAGTCAGTTGCTCCTTCCGTTCCCTGGGGACTTTATTACGATTCGCTTTTCCATATTATTATTTAGATTACATGTTGTCAAATATGTACATATCTGTTCGTTATAGTCTTGCACACTTATTCTAACTATTTTCGTTACTTAAGGAGAGGAAATTATACCCTATGCCCTATACCATTGGCGAGTCCTGGACGCGAGTGTCGTGGTTGCGTCACTCCTTGTCTATTTCTATCTAGTTTGCTACTTTATGATGTTTTTCCCCCTTTCTCTTAATTCTAGAATAAAACACACAGCAAACGTAGTTTTCATTTGTTTCTAAGCTATGCTTAAGACCTAACTTACAACCTAGACATACACAAATGTAAAATAAATGGAAAACAAACGGTAAAATACATAAAAATTCACAAGAATTAAACAGATACAATAAGGGAACTAATTGATGAAATTAAATACAACAAGCAACAATTATACACACAAAACATATGACATTATAATACTCTGAAACGGTAAACAGGCATGTCAATAACGTCACATAATCTCGGAGTAAAGAGGTTCGAACTTTGTCTTTTATGTCTCTACTGCGCATGCTCAAAAACGCTCTCGACACTACTCGTATTTACTTGTTGCGTAACCACATTTAGACAACTCCTATTTCTCCGAGATTTTGAACGTTAGTACACACACACAGAAACTAAGACATTTTTCATGTATGGCTGTATTTATTACAGTTTATAGTCTGTTTTACTTTGATATCACTGGACACATTGAACTGCCTATGCACTCGTTGTTTCTTCGTGCACACCATCAACAAATAAAATGGGGAATTTACCGGCAGACAGTTAAATAAATAGTTTAATATGGTAAAACTTTTAAAACGTGTTTTTAAACAAGTTTAAAATATTCGTCATTTAAACAAGAGTAGAAGAAATCAATTGGAAACAAGTAATACTTGTCTGAAAAAAACAAAATATTAATTTAAATTTAATCTTTAACTTAATCATTCAAGCTACTATTGCTCTAATAAGGCCACTCATCGATTTACGAATGTATATTCTCATATCGATATCGTTTGTTCACACCAGGACAAATTCTCAAAATGAAAGATTCTCATAAAGAGGGATTTTGAGAACGGTTTTGGGCCCTACCAGCCAATTCCCACTTTTAGGGAAGAATGGTGGGAATACTTTGAGGAGGTATTAAGATAGTCTTGGAATAGTTTTCTATGGTCTTATAACGGTTTTGGGATGATCAATTTTATCGCTGACTTTCAAAAAACTAACAATTTAAATAAAATTGTTGGTTTAGCCGTTTATATTAGTGAATGTATGGTATGTAGTGAATGTATCATCTTCTTAATCTTTTTCCCAAATCTATTTCTAAATCTCGAAATCCTAATCTCCTAATCTCGGTAGACGTCGCATACGGGGGCATGCCAATGTTCGTCATTTTGAACTGATGTTGGCATGTATTGCGGATGTCCATGGCAGAGTTGTGTCCATGGTTGTATCAACTTACAACCAGGTAATCTGTCTGCCACATTTTTTTCTATAATGATAGAATTATACGCTTGCGGACTGATAAAATCCGAATCACGTGCAAATTTAATCAGTCATTTTTAAACCTATGTGCCCAATGATGATTAACGTTCTGAAACCTCCCCCCCCCCCCCTTAAGTCCCCGCCCCCCTTAAAGAAGAGAAACCTCTTACAAGAGGCCCATACCATACCATCAGCCGGTCTCTCCACTGCTGGATATACGTCATTACCAGAGCTCTTCATTACAACAAAATCTTCGGCTTTTCACATCCAACCACTACCGTCGAACTTCTTCAAGTTGTTGGTCCTTCGGGCCACAGGGCATCCAACACTGCGCTTCTTGGTTCGTGACCTCCATTCGAGGACTTCTCTACTCTATTGGTTATCGATTTTAAAGCAAATATGAGCTGTCCTTTGCCACTTCAATAATCTGATGCTGTGAGCTATGTCAGCGACTTTAATTCTGTGACGAACCTCTTCGTTTCAGATCGTATGCCACAATGATTAAGTACGGTAATTTTACTAACTGGCGGTAAACCACATCTCTCTTAGAGCACTATTTAAATATATATATTTCATTTGTACAATTCAGATCAAAGAGATCAAAATAAATAACAAGACGGAAATCCGATTACAGTAATTCTTATAGGTATCTATGTTAAATATATGTACATAAATAATAAATATTACTTCAATCACACAAATATATGTAAGCTAAAAGTAAATATTCAATGTCAACACGATTAGTCATTTCAATGTCGTTTTCCTCTCAACTTCAAATTTTTACTACTATTCATATCTTGTGACTTCGTTTGCGTAGAATTATGTTTTCTATGAAATATACGAACCATTTCTGCTGAAACTTCTTTCAGCTGATTTGGAGGGGAATGGTGCATGACGTAGTATCACAGCCACTGGGAGTAGCCGACTGCAGAGGTACCCCTCGTATATAGAAGACTAGTGTAATATGTACCTGCACGTACGCACGTAATATGTACGTCTTTCGGGAATGAGTGAGATAAGTCAGACTTCATTTCCCATCTCATCCCAACCCTATCTTATTCTGAATGTAATAGGGATGTAATAGGATGAAGAAAACCCCTCGTCCCACTATACTCCCTACGATAAGTCCACATTCGGTATAACTACAGAAGAGAATCGAAAGGATACATTCTGGCAGCTATTTGCTCTAACTCGGTGGCTCGAATGTAAGTGAATTTCCTACGCTGTAAACAAGTACATTTATAACATTTTTGCTTAGATATAGTTGTGTTTGCGAACATGGAAAAGTTGAAAATTCGCGTTAGTTTCGAATATGAGTTCCGTCGTGGCAGCAACGCAACACAGACGGCACCCGTTATCAACGATGTGTACCAAATATCGCAAACGAACGCACGGCGCGTTTTTGGTTTGATCGTTTCCGTTCTGGAAATTTCGACCTTAAGAACAAACCCCGTGAACGAACGGAGACTAAAATTGATAATGACGAATTGAAAGCAATAGCGGAAGCGGATTCATCTCAAACCACTCCTGAGTTAGCAGCAGCCTTCGGCTTAAGTGACAAAACGAAATTGATTCATTGATGTCAAATCCGGAAAGTGAAGAAGCTCGGAAAGTGGTACCGTATGAGCTTAATGAAAGCCAGCTGCAAACACGTGTCGAAGCTTGCCTTACTTTGCTGAATCGGCACTAATATGGATTATTCTTTTTATTATTAGAGCATCTCACGAATATAAATAACTCAAATAACGGGTAATTGTGGGTTGGATACCTTCTGATTAAACTCGGTCAACAGTTTTACGTATTTTCTTTGTTTTTGTAAAAATCTGTTTTTTTGGACTTTGAATTTAGCGATGAATGAATAGCAAAAAATATTTCTTTTTGTAAAAAGATTTGCAAGTTGTACGTATTTTCTTTGTTTTTGTAAAAATGTGTTTTTTTGGACTGAATTTAGCGATGAATAGCAAAAAACATTTTTTTTGCAAAAAGATTTGCAAGTTTTCATTGAAGTTAGAATCATGAGCGGAATTCATGCTTTCAGGTTTCCGGAAAGATTTGGTTACATCCTGTATAGAATTTAACAGTATATCATAACGGTAAATGATAGTGAATTTCTAACTAGTAAATAGGTACTCATTAGAAATACTAATTAGAAATCATCCTCATAATTTTTAATGTACATAATATATCGTCCACCTGCGTCTTAACCCGGCGACATTGACGTTGGGTCATAATGGTCCGGGACATTGAATTTTGATCCCTTTTTCTACTAGTTGTGCGACGCTAACAGTCCTTTTAGTACTTGGAGTTAATAGCCACGTCTCGTTGTTGATCGTCACTCAGTGAGAAAACTCATGCGTAGGAAATTATAAGTGTGCATTTGTGAAAAAGGGTAATTATGACCCAACCTCACCACCGTTGTAACTATTTCGCGCCGTCCGTGCATTTGATGTTTTGTGTATACTTTGTTGTATTTTATGTTGCAAAACATAATGAATCAAGAAGAACGAGAACGACAACGAATACTATCCATTCTTGAAGCATCGGGTTCAAAATATAGTATACATTTGTCACAAAATGAGTTAAGTGTTGGCAATCAGCAGTGATACTGAGCAAGAGCCGTCATCTTCAGAGGAACCACTAGCAGAAATATCCAACGTTCAAAAAAGGTGTCACGTTTGCCCTACTAAAGGGATCGCAAAACTACCCACTCAAGTCAAGCCTGTTCCAAAGATTTTATTTGTCCCGAACCTAATAACTTATTGCGGCAATTGTGTTGAAATCATTATTAGTTTGATTTAGTGTAGACGGGGAGGGGGAGAGGGACTTTTCAAAGATATACTTGTCATATATGTGTCGTTTAGAATCAAAATCGCTCAATCCAAAAAAAAATCATTTTTTTAACCAATAACCATTTCAACCTAATTTTTCTAGTCCTTTTAATACTAACTTTAACTATTGTATGTGCAAGGAGCTAAATATAAATAATTGGCTATACTAAATATTATCAAAGGGAGATGACCATTTTTGATTCTAATCGACTCATATGTGATACTTAGTTTAGTAAAAAGAATCATTTTTGAACAAAAGTAGTCCCAAAACCTTTTTTTTTTATTTATAATTTACCTTTACTATATAGTGTATAAAGGTTCTTTCCTGAGTTCTGTTTCTTTTATTTTATTATATACTAGCTGTACCCGGCCACGCGTTGCTGTGGCTGCCAAAAAGCTGTTTTTACCTGTTTTTGGGTAAAAAGCATGTGTTTACCCTGTGATAGGTATATAAAAACACGCGCGTATTCGAATGCAACGTTGTGTCAAAATTCAAAGCAATCGGTGAAAAATCGGTGTGAACTTTCGGAGATTTAAGATTTTGAACAAACGGAAGTTTACATTTTTATTTATATAGATTACATTTTAATTCTATTAGCACTAAATATATATTTGGTTCCTCAAAATTTTCTTGAAATTATTCCCACGGGACCAAGCTAATCAAACGTACTCTAAAGAATACACGTACAAAGTCGCGGGCACTGCTAGTTCATAGTAAAGAAATAACGCTTAAAAATAACAAAAAACAGCGTAGAAGATATAAAATATACTTACGTGAGTACAGTAAAAACTGGTATTTTTTTTATAAAAAAATGCTTAACATCACACAACACAATCACGAACGTCACACTTTGCGTCAAACGCATATAGACACTAATTAACAATGTAGCTATGATAATGTGATTTTAAAAGGTACCTATTTGAAATTTGTGCATAATTTAATAAAACGGTAAGAGGGTTATGCTGTACAGAGTCGATTTTTAAAAAAATGAGGCCTCTATAATGGGGCAGAACCTAAAACAATGTTTTTGTCATGAAAATGTTAAGTTTTTAGCTATATTAAAAGTTTTTATTAAATTTTAATAATTCAGCATCAGTCTTAAATCGATATAATTTAAAAATGTATTTATTAAGCTTTCTCCAAACTAGTGCACGTGTGTGGCGGGACGCAGATGGCGAATTCGTTCGCATGATTTTGGTAACGAACCTTTGCAAATTGACATGAACTCGCGCTAAGCTGTAAACATAACATAACTCTGAATAGTGATCTATAAACATGGCCGTCATTTTACCTTGATACATAGATATAATATTTTACTAGAAATACTATTTATTTTACTTTTTATTACGTGTAAGAAGCAAAAATATTACACCAAAGGGAATTGACTTAATTTTACTAACGAGTACTAATTGTACAGTAACTAACTGGCAAGTTAGTATTGTCAAGTTGATATGTTTTTGTAATTAGGATTATTTAAATCGTACAGTATAGAATTAACTAACTATTTTTCTCCATTGGCGTCATATATTGAAATTATTTAAATTCCATGTTTTCAAAGTATATTTTCACAGGATTCATTACAACCGCGTTTTAGATAATACTGTGTTTAATTTTTTTATTGTATCTCTTCTTGTTTTCTGTCAGCTATTTTTCATACTTCTTACACTTTCTAATAAGAAATTTGTATCTTTCATTAAAATGATGTTCCACATTACCGAATTCTTCCGCTGAGTCTTCGGGCTCTAAGGATTCTGAAATAGTTGTTTCTTCTCTTAGAGTCCGGAACAAAATTATCAGGAGAATTAGAATCAGTGCTGATTGTACGAGTCGGGCTATTTTTTTGAGAAAATCTTTAAGGTATCAGAATCAAAGTATAAAAAGTGAGATTGTTTGAAAGTCGTCTAATTATTTTTGCAGTCGTTATTACTGCATGATATTTCGGCACCATAATCAAAAGTGGAATCTCGACTTATTAGCATATAGCATAAAAAGTAGTTTAGTGCCACATACACCTTTCATTTTGACAAATCTGTAACATACTAAGTATCTAATTGCTTTGGTTATTTATATGTTTATTCGGTGGATTAAGTATACCTAACAACATAACACATAAAAAATTACACATAATACACTAAATTACACATAATACACTAAATTGCACATAATACACTCAATTAATACAGATAACTAGAAAATGTCCAACTGTTGCAGAAAATTTATTGTCACAATCTTCGACACGCTCAAATGAGCTGCAAGGTCCAGGACGCAACTGTGACTAAAACACTCCCGCGCAAGTACTCGTGTGTATCTCTTAAAATAAAACTAAGTATAAAAGACGCAAGTGATAATTTGTGTCTTATTTTCCTAATAATAGTCACTGTGATAGTAGGTTAATCGTACTACAAGGGAAGGGCTCTTCTGCCACTTGCGTCTGACCTCATCTGTCACAAGTGATAAATTTGGTCCAAGCAATTTCCTCAAATAATTTGTAAGACATTGGCAAGATACCATTTTTCATTTAAGATACAAATAGAAGTGTATTTTTAACTGTTGATGGTAATTGTACTTTTTGAGGTGAAATGACTAGAATTTTTAGAAATATATATGATTTACGTGTATTACAGTTTGTCTCTGGATTGAAACTTCTAAAATCAAAAATAAAATTACTGGCTTTTTTGCGTAGGTTCTGAATATATAGTTTCCCTTTTTTTTAATAGACAATTGCGTGGACGAGCAAGCGGTCCCACGTGAAGGTAAATGTTACCGCCGCCCATGGACACCTGCAACACTAGGGAGTATGCGGGTGCGCCGCCGACCTTGCAAAATCCTATTCACAGCTTTCTTGAAGAACCCCATATCGTAGCTTAATAGAAATACCTCTTGAGGCAGTTCGTTCCACAGCCTACGGGTTCGCGGTATAAAGACCGAACAGTACGCGACATTTCGGTATCGAGGAAATGCGGATGGACATAAACTACTCTGACAAATTGGATGAAACCTGCATTCCTTGCCTACAAGGGAAATTACCTAAAAGGCCATTTAGGAATTTTACAAGTAGGTCGTATAGCAAATAAGAATTAATTCATTCGGATTTATGCGGACCGATGAGGACGGAGTAGTGCCCGGTACATACTTATTATACTTTTACGGATGATTACGCTTGGATACTTACTTAAAAACAAAAATGAAGTATTGTCCAAATTCGTGACTATAGTTTAGCTCTGAACTACTTAAGGGTTCTGTTAACCTATCAGAACTTTTAAGTTTCTGTAGCGGGAGGTGCGGTTGTAGAAACCCGAGGTGGGAATTATATTGAATAATTCTTCAGAGCATTCCTCATTGCACAGGCGGTAGAACACACAGAGAGACGCAACATAACAAAAAAAATTAAATAACTACATTTTGAATGATGATAACAGTAGTGGCAAGTTATTACGGTGTTTATTTATGATTTCACGAATATCTCAACGCAATTTCAACGAAAACCTTCAACAAATTACTTTGTTAATAGGATTTTTTAACCTTTAAGGTCGATTTCTGCGTCATTTCTCTAAAAGCCAGAGAACGGCATTTAAACAATATTGAGATTGAAATAGCCATGAAAATATGGCAAGGTTGTGAGATATAAGGATAATTCAACTATTATTTCTAGTGTTCAATATCTAGTGCCCATGAAAAAGATTTGAGACAGTAATAATTACATAATAATTCAAACACAACTTAATCTACATATTTTTATATCTATACATATAATAAAATCGTAACAAAGCCGTGTTTGTACATTAAATATCTTTGAAAAGGTGATTTCAATATAATATAAGAATGATATAAAGTCCAAAACAACAATGTTTGAAACTTTTGTCTGTCTTTCCGTCGGCCTGTGCGTCTGTGTATATGTCCGTCTGTCTGTCTGACTGTGTGTCTATGCGCCTGCCTGTTTCTCTGAAGACTGAACGCGCTCAACACAAAACCACTGGACGGATTTTAATGAAACTTGGCACAGTTATAACTTATGTGCCCAGCTTAATATTTAGAGTACCTACTTTTTATTCAGACCATTCATGCAGTTCTCACGGGAATTAAGCTAACAACATATAGTCTAACATCTATACGCCGAGGTCGCGAGCACTTCTAGTTTTTACTAAGTGGGGAGGGTGCACGCTGCAATCCAACCAAACGGTGTTCCAATTACAGTTACTAATTACCATCTCATATAGCAAAATTTGCTTGATAAATATCAGGACAATCAAATGTTGGTCGGAAGGTATTTAGACAAAATGTTAAATTATGCTAAATTGAATAAGGAAGCGTCTAACCACTTAAACTCATTCCTTGAGACATGTGAACATTCATATAAAGCTATAAAAGCATTAAATATTGATAACTTAAATAATTACGAGTGTGTATTTTGTCTTGCGCTTAGGGCACTTGACCCACAAACATAAATTATTTGAACTTCGTATCGATCACAAATCAATACCTTCATTTTCCGATCTTATGTTGTTTATACATAATCATACTAAAGTATTAGATCATTCATTATCTTTAACAAATACTTCGAACTTACAAACTAAAAAAATAATAATATTAAATAATTAAGCCCAAACAACAAAGAACGTCCGTTACGCGATCGATATCGTGTTTACATTGTGGAGAAAATCATATGTTGCTATACGTTTCGGAAACTAAGCAATGCACTACGGATCAGCCATACTGTTTGTTGCCTTAAATATGTGCCACAATTGTCTAAAACGTAATCATAAAACAGATCGGTGTAAAAGTGAATTTACATATTTTATTTGCAAGCGTTCACATAATTCGTTGTGGCACGTCGACTCGAGTGATAGATGACAAACCGGTTCCATCGCCGTGACAAGACGCACAATATTGTGCGTAACTACAACTCAAGGTCACTTTTACTGTGCAATTACATTGTGTTAACAAACGCGATTGTTCGTGTTCAGGATGCGTTCGGAAATTTTGATTTTTCGGAAATCGGAACGGAACTTTTAGCCGGTGACAGTTTCCCGCACATTTACGATTGTGTTAAAATCATTTTTAATTCTGACACGTGATTAATTTGGTTACGTCATAACTGGAAGGTTGGCCGTGCAATCGTCCACTGATGCCAATGTTGTAGCGTCTACAACATCTCTAGTGTCGTACACTAGACATGTATTTATTTCTAACTTTGTTTCTGCCTGTATTTATTTTCGAAGTAGTATTTTTTTCGACCATGATGCCAATGTGAAGGTTAGGTTGTTAATTATCAAATCAAAAGTCGCACTGTGTCAATTCTATGTAAAGCTCCAGCCGGCCTTGTTGCTATCTAAACTCGTTATGTTTGTCGTTCAAAATATTAACTACTTTAAATTCTTCATTGTCGCGTCTTGTCGAGGCTACAGACACCACCTTATAAGTTATAAACTTTTGTGGCTAATCGTGTCAGTCAAATAATTGACATTGTTCCACCGAACTAGGTTTCATGTAACTAGTAAAACTAACATAGCCGGCTGTGTGGCTATCTTGATAGGAAAGACTGGCCGATACGTTCATATTTCCTTGAAGAATGTCAGGACGTTCCTGATTTGAAATCAAATGTTGACACTTTTGCTTTTAATTCTGCAAAGAAAAGTTTAATTAATAACCTCGAGGAAACTTTTATCAATTTTCATCTTTTCGTAAATTACAACATGTAGGACTTAGGTAGCTGTTAGGTGTCATTAATTTATCAATAATATTAATAATAAAACTTAAAATTTCTGATACGTTAACAGAACCCTTAAGTACTTTACCCCACGTTACCCCTCTCTCACAGAATACTACCTTGAAATGTACTGCATTTCCCATTTTATCGTATTTCCCCAATGTACGTACGTGTTTCGGCAGTGAGTGAGATGTGCCAGAGCCCATTCCAATCCCATCCTATCCCTCCCCATTTTCTCAACCCTTTCTCCAAATCCATTCCTATATCTCCAAAGGTAGGCAGCGCATCCGGGGGCATGCCAACGTTTCTCATTTTGGACTAATGTTAGCATGTATCGCGGATGTCTATGGGCGACTGTATCCACTTACCATCAGGTGGACTGTATGCTCGTCTGCCGCCTTCGTACATAAAAAAAAAAAAAAAAAACTTCAGAGCTAAACTATGGTCACGAATTTGGACAATACTTCATTTTTGTTTTTGAGTAAGTATCCAAGCGTAATCATCCGTAAAAGTAACTATGTACCGGGCACTACCCGCTACTCATCGGTCCGCATAAATCCGAATGAATTAATTCTTATTTGCTATACGACCTACTTGTAAAATTCTTAAATGGCCTTTTAGGTAATTTCCCTTGTAGGCAAGGAATGCAGGTTTCATCCAATTTGTCAGAGTAGTTTATGCCCAAATTAAGTGGCCTAGGCGTCTGTGCCACAGTGACACAGACTCTTTGCAAAAAATATCTTGCATCACATTCTTAGACAAGTGAAGCCTATAGATGCCTTCTGCTATGACAGAACCTGAGACTGCATTTATTCTTTAGGATAATGGAGGTACTTTTTGAGAAAATAAAACAACAAACTCTGTCTGTACCAAATTACTAACTGATAAAAGGCTTGTAGCTATTTTCGGTACACACAAAACGTTTGTAATTTCGTTAATATTAGGAGAAATATTTACCATTACCTTCACTCACTTTACCTTTACCTGGTAACTCAATGCAATGTAATCAGCCCTTTCAGTATCCATAGCTGGGCATGGGCTGTGCATAAGAGACGTATGGCCTTAAAACGCCTGCTGGCCAAGCGGGTTGGGGAGTCCACTCTTTTACAGGTGGTGTAGTTCCTCAGCGCTTTTGTTATCCTTTAGTCGCCATTAATGACTGCCACGGGAAGGGAAGAGATGGAGTGGTCTTATTCTATAGCTGGCCCACACCACACGGCACTCAAGGCACGACTTGAGCAACTTGCTGATAAAATATTTCTGTGACGTCATGCTCACAAAAAATTTGCTTTAACTCTTAAATCTTCAAAAGAATGTCTCCTGTAATCTCAGTACGAACAATATAAATTAGAACAGTGACTATCGCAAAATAAAGCTAAATTATCTAGAAAAACGTACTATGTTTCCTCTAAACATTAAATGTTCTAAAAATGTTAGAACTTGGAACTGTGTTTTTTGAGTTATCAATCGCCCACCTAACTCAAGTCAACCTAAGAATCTTTGTTTAGGTACTATACTTTTTTTTTTTTTTTTTTTTTTATGTACCAAGGCGGCAGACGAGCATACAGTCCACCTGATGGTAAGTGGATACAGTCGCCCATAGACATCCGCGATACATGCCAACATTAGTCCAAAATGACAAATGTTGGCACGTCCCCGGATGCGCTGCCTACCTTTGGAGATATAGGAATGGATTTGGAGAAAGGGTTAGGAAAATGGGGAGGGATAGGATGGGATGGGAATGGGCTCTGGCACATCTCACTCACTACCGAAACACGTACGTACATTGGGGAAATACGATAAAGTGGGAAATGCAGTATATTTCAAGGTAGTCTTCTGTGAGAGAGGGGTAACGTGGCCAGTCGAGCGCGCCCAGCGGCTGTTGGATTGCAGCGTGTACTCCCCCTCATAGAATATCTACCTAAATATCATACCTACCTCATACCTACTTAAATATCAACTAAAGTTAATTCAGCACTTGCAGAATCACTTACAGAGACAAAATATTGATATGTTCAATTTTATTATTTTTCCTGACGCAAACACGTAGATATAGTTCAAGGTCCATAGACTTACGCATTAGACGTACAATGTCAACTGTCACCGCGATACCTCACACTAGTGTGTGTGAGATTTGTGATAATGTTGTCTATGGATGGGGTACGTAACTTTGTTATCGATGAATGACATTGCTATTATATTATGTAGGTACGACAAGAATAAAATATATTTTATTTATTATACATTTAAATTTGATTACTATTTGTATATTAAATATTCGAGAGCAATAATAATATTTTTTGTGTATGTTCTGTTCACTACTCGAATATAATGAGATGACGTTTCACCCTTTCAAAAATATTTTGTTTGTATATATATATGTAGTTTGAAAGAATTTTTTTATGACCCATATATTTTTTTAAACTATAATATTAAAAAAGCTACATGGTTAAATTATATTATTAATGTTTAAACAATAAAAAATTGTTTTTATTATTGTTCATCCATAGTACAGGGTATACTAATTTGGGCCCTAGACACCTTTCTGTAATTATTTTTATTTAATAACTAGTTTTATTTAATAACAACTCAGCCGAGTTTCATCGAAATCGGGTGAATGGTTTAGGAACGCATAGAAGACGAACCAACAAACATTATTTTTTTTATATTTTCTTTTTATATTATTATGAAAAAAATATTTAGCAATAATTAAAATTAGGCAAATGTAGTTAAAAATAACACCAATCACAGATCTTCATTAAAATTTGTTTAATAAAATAAGTAGGTATAGTATAATTGAAGTATCGAGTAATTATGGTTTAGAATACTTTTTAATTTTTATGTGTACTTTAAAATCTGTCACAAATAATTTGTTACTTTTCAAAAACAACTCTAAAAGACGCTGACTAACAACACTAGAAGAAATCACAAAAACTACACATGCGTATATTATTTCATTACTTTTCGATAATATCATTAAAACATACTATCTATAGGTACTTTAAGGAAACACAAAATCACAGATTTATTTTACGATTTTTTATTTTAAAGTTACTTACAATTTGTTTAATCACAGATTAATATGCACTATGCATTACATTCATTCAATTTTTAACACAACATTAGATAGCAAGTTTCATTTCACCTAGAGGTTGAATATCGAGAAATTCTTTCTCAGTAAGTATTTACATCACAAAAGCTAGATATATAAATACTGTTCCAATTTCATGTAATTTGCTTCGGCGGTTTCGGCTTGGCGATGATGAGTCACAATCAGTCACGACATTTGTCCTCATATGTCAGATTTGTACCTAATACTGAATTAGTTAGAAATCTAAAATAAATAATAACAATTCTCATTTTATGGTAAAAATCCACGATTATGAATAATAATTACCGAATATGTAAGTTAAGTTACGCATGCGCATTGCTCAGTTTAGTATCAATAGAGCATAACATTTAAGAAATTGCTTTCGTGTTAATCTTTACATATCTTTACATAGTATAAAACAAAGTCGCTTCTTGCCGTCTGTCCCTTTGTATGTACGCTTAGATCTTTTAAACTACGCAACGGATTTTAATGCGGTTTTCATCTATAGATAGTGATTCAAGAGGAAGGTTTATACGTATACGTATAAATATTGTTTTAATATTGTTTTAACGAAACCGAAGCGAAGCGAGGTCGGTTCGCTAGTTATTAATAAAAGGGAACGAACGCTTCAGCAAAATGTACTCGTAAAAGATAAAAAAGACACACTCAGTTCAAAAATCTCTTAATCTATGAAAGGTTTAAGGCGGATATTAATAATGTAAATGTAATCTGATTAAATATCAAAAACAGAATGTGTACGATTGAATACATTCAGAGTGCATTTACTATAATTATACACCGAGACTTTTTTATCGATGAAAATTGTTAAGGGGTTTATGCACTTTAGTAAATAAAGTCTAATTTTCAACAAAAAAAAAATATATTTATTTAGAACGCAATCTTTCAAAGAATTATAGACATTCTTTAGTGGCAAATTATTTGTTCGTCAAAATGTAACTAAATTAGCGAAAAAAATGGATGAAAAAAGTTTTAGTGCGCTATTTTATATTTACCTGTGAAAACTGTATTTAGTTTGATTTCATACATTCGTACATTTTATTCATACATACATTTCATTCGTAATCATACACAGAACACGATACCATTATAGTTAAGAATGTTATTTTGCTTGGAAACTAATAAATGAGCACAAAATACTCGAAATAATCGGATCACTCCGTTTGACAGGGTGATAAGGTGGTATCGTCACTGATAAACCGTGACTCTTTTGACAATTTCTGCTGACTCTTTCTCGCATACGGTGAACGTGCTTTGGTATATATTCTCTCTCGCGTGCTCTTTATATGTAGCGGTAACATAAATATTAGATCTGTAATATCGGGTAATCTTGTACTACTACCACAGATCAAACTACGAATCAAAGTCCCCAGTGTGTAGTCCTTTATGTTCCTATCGCAGCGTCAAGTGATTTTCTGTGTGAACTTTGTTTCTCAATACGTCCACTAAACTAAACTTCTCTTCTACTTGACTAAACAAAAAATGCACGTTATTTGACCTAAACGCTATAATTACGTGAATAAAATCATATTCTCGTAATATATTTTGATATTTTGGCCGTGATACTTTGATGTAATAAATGCACTTTATAACAAGGCCGTTAGCTACCACAAGCGTAGAGGAACTACTCCACCTCCAAGAAAGTGGACTCGCCATCCCGTTTGGGCAGCGTGGCGTTTTAAGGCCATACGTCCCTCATGCATAAAAAAATGTGCATGAGGAAACCCATGTGCAGCAATGGACACTGAAAGGGCTGTTGCGTGTCAATAGTGTATGTCAATATTAGTCGACTTGGTCTGCCTAGTGCGCGAATACCTTAGAATAGTTCATCCGAGATAAACAAATAATAACAAATGCGGGTGGATTTCCTATTTGTTAGTAAAAATCTGTCATTTTTTATATGTCATTGAATGATCTTTTAGCGTCACTATAATTATAAAAATGTATTTAACTACTGTCAAAGGGGCAGACATAATAACGACTACTTATAAAGATGTCCACCCATAGAAAACACTAATAAACAATGGATACTTTAAACGTAGTGTCAAATGTCTATTGTTTCAGTGTATTTGTACGGGACATTTTGGGAGGAGCACATATGAAATACCTGACAAGCTTACTCCTCCTGACCCACGAGACTACCAATCCGCACTACAGGTAGTGTTGTGGGGAATTCTTTCCCCATCTACATTTCACGGGGAATCGGCCGGGTCGTAAAAACGAGCTTTGTTTTCCCTTGAAGTAACTTCACAAGACAATAGGTACTGCTAATTATTAATTAACAATAAGTACAATTTCATAGCAGGAAAAAGTAAACTTTGAGAAAAATACGTACTAAATTATATTTTTAATATCTAATGCTTTACTTTGGTATGATCGTAGTGCAACATTACTCTTTCGAGTATTTCCGTTTAGCGAACTTCTGGCTATTACTGAATCCCTAAGAACTGGCCATTAATTCAAACCTAAATTCAAATTTGCTCCAAACGCCAAATTCGATTCATCTGCTTTATATTTTTTGATCCGTATGGAGATGCCTACTGCATTACTGCTTATGTTTGGAAATATCTCATTGTTTTTACATTTTATTGCATTTACTTATAAATGCATAGTTGAAGTGGGGTTGGCTGTTAATCTTCGAAGAACTCCCTACAATGTGTTGATTTCTTTCAATTTCATTCATGTTTGGATAAGCTGAATCTAATCCATTGATATATAAATAACTAAAAATATAGATTGAATAGTAGGTAATAGAAAGCCGTCAATGAAAATAAACGTAACTTATAGTTTTAATTGTTTTTGTGGTAAATTTATAAAACGTTACCAAGGTTAAGAATCTGAAAAACGCGAGAATAATTTCTATCCTTAAAATATGTATTCAAATACATACATGCAAGTTTTTTTTTTACATTACAATATAAATATTGTTGTTATTTCCTTCTTCGTGAGTAAATATAAATTGTCCTTGTATTTGCTGTCTATTCGGACGATCAACTTGTATAGAAAAGGAAAGACTTATAGTAAATGTTGTCGCTTTAGAAACTCACAATAGGAATTGATACCTTGAAATAACTTGTAACGTGAAAGTTTTCCCCTTCAGATCTCTGTGAGACGATTGGTATTCACTATAAGAGCTACCACACACTGAAATTCTAACGCAATATAAAACCAGGTGGTTAATATGTAACGTAATGTTTTTTTATGAAGGGCCATGTAAGATAAACTGGATGATAAAAACGCATATAATATTTATACTTACAACGCCGGAAGACATCAAGTGGCGCATTCAGGAGCGACTCCAAGGTCCGACCAAGGAAGCGCCGATGTAGGTGGTCTAGCAATTTTAAACTCTATGAGCGCGGGGTAGCTACAGTTCATCAGTTTATTGTTTATCAGTTTACGAGTTTATTGTTAGCAATAAACTTTTAAAATGCAATATTGTCCAGATTATCATTCAATGCCTATTGCATTTAGATACATAAAGTATGAAATTGCTTTATAGTTCTCCTTATATTCAAATTAACATATCTGTGCCAAATATTAAAATGATAACTGAAAAAAAGAATTTTATTACATAAATTACAAAATTACACTAATCTTGCACATAAAGGCACAATCACTGCTTGAAATCCATGTTTTCCGTGAATCCATGAATCCACGAATCCATGCTTGAATCCATTTCTGCAGTAGGTTGATAAAATCCCGGGTGTTGCCAGGTTGATCTCAATGGCCTACGGCTAGATCGAAATGATCCAAGTCGCAGTTCGTTTCTTCGTATACTTCGTAATTATGGCTGAGAACGGATTCCTGCCAATGAAGTTATCCGGTATCCCAAAGCAGTGACACTAGAAAGCCATCAATTATTTAACTGACTCTTATAGATAGGAGTGGGTATGTATTAACATCATTTACATCTTCTACTCCATTCTTACTTTTAAGGATAGTATAAAATCATTTTCCTCTCATACATCCTTTTTAACATCAAATCAAATGTAGCGCAAATAACGTAGTACAAACTATACTTATTGTAAACTTATTGTAAAAATCAAAACGTGGAGACATGCGCAAGGCTTATTCCCAGAATTCAGGGAGAAATACTTTTGTAGGGACGAGGCGCTGTTGTCGTCATCGCGCTCCCGCTCATCCGCCACTCTTAAAGCATTAAGCTCGCTTTTTGTACAGCTCGTGTATCTCATTAAGCTCGCCTTTTGTACAGCTCGTGTATCTCATTAAGTTCGCCTTTTGTACAGCTCGTGTGTCTCATTAAGCTCGCTTTTTGTACAGCTTGTGTATCTCATTAATCTCGCTTTTTGTACAGCTCGTGTATCTCATTAAGCTCGCCTTTTGTACAGCTCGTGTATCTCATTAAGCTCGCTATTTGTATGACAATATGCAATGAACACTTCCAAACAACCCCATACAACTCTTTTCGAGTCCCTGATCTCCCGGTTCAGGCGTCACAACTCTACCAGTAAGCGACACTCGTGTGCCTGACGCATGAAAGATTTGAATTTTAAACTCAGGTGAAATTATATATGAATCGCTGTAATCCCACAGCCGTAGGGCGGAATCGATCAGCCAAGTTACCCTTCTCTCACAGAAGACTACAGTAAGACAAACTGCATTTCCCACTGTATCATATCCCCAAATGTACCTACGTATGTGTTTCAGTAGTGAGGGAAATTTGCCAGATCCTATGTCAAATTGGGGAAATGGGGAGGAATAGAATAGGATGGCCTATTCTATCCCTCCCCATTTTCCCAATTCTTTCTCAAAATTCTGGGCAGATTTCCATGGGCGACAGTATCAACTTACCATCAGGTAATTCGTGTACATAGGCAGAATGACAAACATAGGCACGCCCATGGATGCGCTACCTACATTGAGAGATTTATAGTAATGGATTTTGAGAAAGGGTTAGGAAAAATGGGGAGGCGTGGGATAGGTTGGGATGAGTATGGGTTCTGGGGTATCTCTCATTATCAATACGCGTACATTGGGGGAATAAGATTAAGTGAAAAATGGAATACCCGTTACGGTAGTCTTCTGTGACAGAGGAGTAATGTGGCCAATCGAATGCTCCCAGCGACTCTGGACTCTGGGACTCTGGGACGTGCACTCTCCCTCTTCTGTAATATAATAAATATGGAATATTTTATTATATCAATTAACTCAGAATCTTTAACAGAATAATAAATACATATTATGATAATGAACATGACTGAACTAAAAAAAGCCAAAATAAATAATCTGGATGTAGGGAATCTGGAAATCTGGCCAAAATCTGGAATATAAAGTCAAAATGGCCTACAAAACGCTCGGTGTGCTGAACAGAACGAAGCGGTAGGTACTTCACCTCAGGGCAACTCCTAACGCTTTTTATAGGTCAGGGTAGGCCCATATGGAGTACTACTCATATCTTTCGGCGCACCGAAATATCAATTGGACCCATTTGACTTCATCCAACGACGTGCTATTCGAATTTTCGAAGATCCCACTCTCACAGGGCGGTTTAGATTACCTCGGCGTTCAGAGAGACTTACACTTACCAACATTTACCATCACTTGGGACCGAATGCTAGTCCGCCTACTTCCCTATAAAAAACTGAAACAGAACTCTTATTTATAAATTATTATAATCAGTTTTTCAAAACCTTTGACGTCATTCTTAATTACTTAAGAATAAATAAATCATTTTATCGGCTGCAATTAACCGATAAAATGATAAATAATTTTATCGGCTACAGTTAGAATGATTACAATAAGAATGACGTCAAAGGTCTTTATTTTCTAATCATCGTTATAGGTCTACCGGAATCTCATGGCAAATGGGGAAATAAAAATTTGTTGTGTGCAATACTGGGGAAATTGGATTAAACGACCTTGATACTGTTTAATTTTTATTTATGTCTTTAGTATTAATGAACATGAAGTATATTAGGTATGTGTATGAATAATGTTGTTATACATCGGGTTCTTAACATAGGAAAATATGTCATGAAAAATAAATCAATCGTATATTACTTTATGTACTAATTTATTATATATCATTTAAATCATACTACTAACTTAACACCTCATTCAGAACTAGAAAACGATTCCAAGAACTCCACTTGCATTTCTTGTTCTTCATCAGATGATGAAGATAAAGAGATATTTATTATAAATCGCTCTTCCAGCATTTCAATTATTCTATCTTGCTCGATGAAATCGTTTTCAATTTTCTTTACATGTTCACAACATTTTCGCCATTCCTCTGCACCAATTTGTGAGAAAGCTTATTCTGTTAATAATTTAATGTCACTTGCAGGCCTATTTACATTTTTATCAGCAACTTTTTGCTTCATTATACCCCAAATCATTTCAATGGGATTCAATGTGCAATGATAAGGTGGGAGCCTTAAAACTTCGTGACCGTGCGATTTTAATACTTCATCTATCTATCTCATATAAGGGCGCAGACATGTGTTGTTTCACTACTTCAAGTAGTTGACATTTACGCCAAAGATCATCATAATGTACATCATTTGCACGAAGCCATTCTTTTATATCAGATACGATTGGCTTGTGTGGGCGGTTTGTTCATCCGTACGGAATGATAACTAGCATTATCCATAACAATTAGTGAAGGTCTTGTCAGATTAGTCTTGTCTAGCTTCTCTGTCACCCATTTAATAAAATTGTCCTTATTCATATCGTGGTGATAGTCAGCAGATACACTTGTTGACCTGTACACCAGACAACAATTTGGTACAAAGCCATTTTCTCCACCAGCGTTTACAATGATCCACCTCGCTCCAAGTGAAATACTTTTAGATGAACCTGCAATATCTTTGCTTTGCCAGCACTTGTTCACAGAACATGAACCGTGAATGTGTCTCATCTAAATAAATCACATCCAATTTATCATGCTCTTCAGCTTCGCGGTTTTCGTTTATACGCTTCAAAAACTTGTATCTTTGTAGTTTTATGTCATCTCTCTCCATCAAAATGGTCCTTTTTGATTGGCATTTAACATATTCAAAACCTCCTTAAGTATAAGTCTGTAAAAAATAATAAAATTTATCATGTTACTCAAACGATAGCTTAGTCATTCATCATCATTATCATCAGTCTATATACGTCCCACTGCAGGGCACAGACCTCCTCTTACGAGTGAGAGTGAGAGGGATTATTACTTAATATTTTTCTTACCTCAATGATTCTCTACCTCCGTTGAAATCAATATCTTGTCGAAGAATTTGTAACAGTTTCATTACTGTTGGAATTTCCTTCCGAACTGTATAGAATTCATTTACTTTATTCCTAATCAACTCTAAATCGAAACTGTCCAAGTTGATTTTCTTCTTCCCCCCTCTCCTCTTTTTACCAGGCGTGGAAAATACACCATCATTCGATGTGCCCTCACCTACGATTCGCCGTATAGTAGTACTGGAAACCCCTATAAAGAAGCTACAATTAAGTAAGAAAAATATAAAATAAACTAAAAGTATCAAAACAACTCAGTCCAACTTACCGGTCAACTCTACGACGCGCTTTAAAATCAAAGATTGAGTTTGATTTACGCCTTCTTCTTCCCTTATTTTACGATACACATTGAAAACAATATTTCTCGCTTGAGATCGAAGTGGCTTTTTCGACATTTTCACAAAAACAACTAATTGTCAAGAAGATATCACAAAATCTCAGCAGCGGTTGACAAATCTCGTACTTTGATTTGACAGGTGACAATTGACATTGCCATATGAAAATCACATTTTTTTTTTATGCCATGAGATTCTGGTAGACCTATATTTACAAATAAGAGTGTCGATAGCCTAGGGATATTTATTCCCGATTCACGAGTTAGAACTAAGGCATGGTTACCGGTATTCGGTATTACCGAAACACCGTAATAATGGAACTAAGGCTATTTTAGAATACCGATATTTGAGAAGAAAAAAACCGTTTTTCGGTATCACTTAAAATAACAAAACATCTATTTTAAACTGGTTTTAAAATTATTTACTTTTTTCGGGTGGGGTGCATCATCCATGGTCACGAGCTGACTAAAGAGGCGAGTAGTCCACGTCGAGAGTTGCGAGCAGTTTCTTCGAACACCACAGCTACAGTCTATCTTATTACCTGGCGTTTGATAGGGGATCACATTCTTTGGTGTGCATAGGTTTTCCGCTAGGTACCTTGGAAGACAGTGTGTATACAATCTTGATGGAGTATTTTCCAAATACTGTTCTAACTTTGTCCGTCTCTTTGTATGGCATAAATGCCATTGTTTACTGACCTCAGAATGTTTTCCCTACAATAGCGCCGTGGATTCCTTCCACTCACTTTTTGTCACTCACCTTGGGGTGTAAAAGGCTACCATCTTCAGAGCCTAAGCCAACCTCATCTGCTCGTGGTGCACCCTGCTATTAACTAACGAGGCAATGGCGTTTCCTTTTGCTGTGGGAGGTTTATCCGTCGGCATAGCTACCGCCCGTCCGTCGGAGTCCGCCGCCATAATAGTACCGCATTAGCCGCGAGGGCATCATCGTGTAGGTGGTGTGCGAAAGCAGCCGTCTTGAAGACGAGATGGTTGCATGTGAAGAGGAGGACCAGCGGTTGCGGGGATTTACAGGCGCATAAGCTTGACATGGTAGTGCGGGGATCATTGAGACCCGGTGAAACTGTTGTACGCTGGTCCGCTGTCCTTTGTTGGGGCCCGAATCCGGGGATCTCTCTGCCATCTCCATCCCAGTAGGTTGCCCCACCGCACGCGAAAAGTCCCTTTGTTTAGCAGTTGTGCCGGAAGATACCGGAGTGGAACCTGTCTGATCCTTCCCCCAAGTGGTGGGAATTCCGTACCCTGCGCCACTAAGTCACACAACCTTTGTAACCTGTTTTTTCTCGGCTCCAGGCTATCTCTTCTAATCCACATGTAAGCATCTCTCTCTCCCTCCTTTCTTTTTCCCCTATTCACACTCAAATTTTAATGGCCAGAAAAAAGAATAAATCTAGTAAGCATTCAGCGGCCCACCCAACTCGCACTGGGCCCGCGTGGTCGATTATAGGCTGAAACCCTCTTGTGATTACAGTGGGAAACTTCTAGCCTGCAGTGAGATATTATTCACATCCACATTCACACGAATATTATAACTCCGTAAGTGTGTTTTTCTGTTTGTCTGTTTATTTGTTACGCCTTCACCACTAAAATAATGAAGCAAATTCAATGAAATTTGGCAGAGAAGTGGCCGCCCCCTGAATTTGATATAGAATGTTTTTTTTATCTCGAAGATACTAGAATACTTTTAAAACATAATCCACGGGTAAGCTGCTGGCAAAAACTAGTTAACAAATGTAAGTAACAAAAGTAAGAAAAGTAACGATTAATAATTAGTAACGGACATCACTTACTGCGTTTTCAATTTACAACAGCTAGTGACTGATTATAAATATTTTGTGCAAATAATTTGTGTATTTGGAATTTATTGTAAAAAAATTGGTATGTATTTTCGAATAACAATAACATAACAAGCAAAAATAAAAATGACAATCAGTTGTTTTTGTTTATTTATCATTGTTGACATAGATTTTTCGACCTTTGCTAAAAATGCGTACTCATCTGTAATGTTAATTCGACTTGTGGTTTACCACTGTGTCAAATCCAGTTAACGCGGAGTTTGTATATTAGTCATATGTAAATCAGCGCAATGTTAGTTCAGCGACGTCTTTTATACACGTCGAACGTACACTCTACAATAGCAAAAATGTACTTCCGAATCGAGAATTTCCAAGTCCTTTTGAATAAATTTCAAACCATAAAGTTCGAAAAAGTGTTCAAAAATCCGGCGATTTTGAAAAGAAGTGACTTGTTACTGAAAATAAGAATAGGCTTTTACATTCTTGCCTTTACGCATTTGATGTTTATATCCAATATGCTGATTTCAGTAGATTTCACTAAAGAAGAAGACCCAAAATTACGGAATTATCAATTTGTGAGATGGAGATTGATCACAGCATGGTTCAATGTAAGTATACTTTTAATTATGGATATTCTTAAATAAGAACGCTGCGAAAACTAGTCATAGATCAAATTGAAGTAAATTTTTAACATGAAAATTGTAACAAAAATTCTATTTTATTTTTTTTAATTCTATAATTCAGCTTGGGTCGTCTGGTGCCAGCCAGCTTTAGAATAGCACCATCCCATTTCTTCCCGTGGGTGTCGAAGGGATATTAAAGCCGCTACCACAAACCCCGAGGAACCACACCTCCTCTAAAAGAGTGGACCCACTTAGCCAGCGTAGCGTATTAAAACCATACATCCTTCATGTACCGGGCAATGTGCATGAAGAGGTCTCAAATGTTCCTAAATACCTCTATTACCACATTTTTATATTGTAGATCTACACATTTTAATTAAAAGTCAGGAAGGCAGACGACTATCAGTAAGGGCTTACGGTCATTTATGCTACTCGCAACTGTCTGAAATATGCAATACTAAAAGGCTGCGATGCAAACTTACTGGAATTGTATATTCTCATCTGGCAGTTTTACTTAGAGAACTGGTGCTCACTACCAGCCCCCCCCCCCCCCCCCGCAAAGTTGTAGAAGAGTTTTTGGAGAAAAGGATGGTATCTATTGTATTTGACGGTATCCATTGTTCTATTCGGTACAATTAGATATTTTAATGTTTGTTGTTGTAAATTATTGTTGTATCTTTTTGTTATTTTGCCCTGTTACCATGTCTTAATCATAACGTTATCTAAAGCATTGTTATAAGGAAAATTGTATATCTGATAAGTTGATAATTGAGTCGTGTATTACCAAAAGTGTATTATCAAACCCAGTAAAATACCAAGTTGATTTAAATACATACATATATCATTTTGTGATTGTGTAAGTGACTAGCAAGTCATCGAAACTTGCTAAAACCTGTCAGAACTCATTCTAAGCATACGTTTGTATGTCTCTTCATCGTCAAAAGTGACGGAAATGATATTTTCAAACTTTACCAAATCCGAACAGCCAATTGGGAACAGGAATTATCTATGAAGAAGTCGGCCATTGTTGTTCAAGTTTTTGGGAAGCGCGTGACATGTGTCCAATTTTAATTATTTTTAATAAGAAATAATGAATGCAATAAAAAATATAATAGTTGAAACCACTTCAGGAACTTCAAGAAAACGGATTGTGAAAAAGTCTATCTGGAAAGTAAACCAAGAAAAAGGTTCTAGGTAATGTTTGTTGTTTGCAACTAGCATCCAGCCATTTTATTAAGAAGCCTGTGGTTGTCAATCTTTCGATATGAAAGTATACCGGCCAACGGTCAATTTCGTTTTTTATCTAAAAGAGCTAAAAGGATACGATTGGTAGCGGATGGTTGTAGCCGCAAAAATAAAAACTCTTCCCTTATTAAAATGCTATACAAATGGTTTTAGGATTATGCCCCAGTAAGAATACAGAGTTGAGTTTACATTACCGGTAGTGGGACACTCATTTTTACCGTCTGTCCGATTCTTTGCACGTGTTGAAAAAGAAATAAAAGAACGTGAAGTTATATGAAATCCCAATGAGTACTATGAAATTTTAAAAACACACTTCCACTTTGGTGAAAATGAGGAAGTAAAAAATGGAAGGAAAACTGCAGTTGTAAAAACTATCACCAACGTGCATTTTCCATTTATAAAAAGTAAAAGGTTCTCTTTGAAGAAAACCGAAAATGGAAATGATGTTTATGTAAGAGCAGAGGAATCTTATTGCAATAATCTAGGCCGGTACAAAAGTATTACCAAAAATGAAATAAATATTTTGCAAATTCAACCGGAAATGCTTTCATTTCTGGTTGAATTTGCGTCAAGGTTATATGACATAATGAAGAAAAGTAAACTTTTAACAATGTGAGAAAACTATTGAAAACGCACTATGGCGACAATTGGGATCAAATACTTGAACTTGTGTACTTCAAAAATGTTTTAGAAAGGCCGGATGATTTATGTCATCACAACCAAGGGTACGTGGAATTATGTGAATTTGTTGCGGAATTACCGGCCGTCATGTTGTGATTTGTATGAGTATGTATCTTTTTATGCCATTGTCAATAAAACATAAATTTAAACTATTTTCCGACTGTTTTTACTTTTCAATTAATATTCAAAAGATTGAGAAGTTCTGACGTGGGTCTGACGTCACAGTTTTAAAGCAATTTCAAATGTGGCTAAATCCACCCCCGTAAATTACAAACCTTGCTAAATCCTTGTCTGTTGTTATTAGAATCATCCAAATCTACCCTTTTACATTAAAAGTTGCCACCTCTAAATGTTAATATAATACGATTTTCTTAAAATAATCGTAGTAAAGTCTATATAAATAGCAATCAAAATACTTTTTGATGTTTTCGTTTAAACGTAATGCCCCGACAAAATTACAAGTAAATGTTTCACTATGTGATTAATTAAAAGTGATTATATCTCAAAAACAATGAAAATGAAAATGGCAACTTTTGATATTGCACGACACTTATTCTTAAAGTTTTCGGATGTAGAATATAACATGGTCAAGATTTGAACATCAACTTTATCCGCTTATTATATAGTAATATTATATTTAATTACCCTGTGTTAGATTTAACTACCAATGCAATATTTATAAAAGAAAATAAATAAGGACAATCTGTGCCCGCGACTTCGTAAGCGTGGAATTTTAGTTTTTAAACTCTAAATTGGGATATCTTTTCTTTCCGTCAGCTGATTTCGATGAAACAAAGCCTATTTGAAGCGCCAAGCTAAGCTTAATTAACCCGTGGAAACCCCGTAAAAATCCTTTGAGTAGTTTTGGAGATTAGCGTGTTCAAACCAACAAACAGACAGACAAAAATTTTCAAAATCGTCTTTTTGTATTCTGATACTCTTCCTTCATCGCCCCCAATCAGTTTTTGGTATATATATTCAATGTACAGACACGCTGGTTCTATAGTTTTATTATATGTATAGATAGATAGTCTTTTATCTGTATCTATCCTTCTTATTTAAATACTAAATACAAGTTTAATACCACTAAATACAGGTTACAATATGCAACAAGTAGAATACAATTAAACAAGCTACGATTACTAATATGTACTATGTATACAGTAGCTACTCTCGCAATAGCTTGATTTTAGGGCGTATTTTTTAAATAGAATGTTTGACATTCTTTCGAAGTAATATACAAATATATAAAAAATATAAAAATACGCTGTGAACTATGAACAACCTAATATGCGTGTGTGTTTTAAGCTCTTTTTTTAAAGCTTTACGTGTAAATGTGTTGAAACATTGATTACTTTATTAGGCTAAGATAAAAACAAATATCTTATGCATGTTTAAGTAATCTACAATTACAACACAACTAAATGTACATACAATATGCTCACAATTTAGACTGATTTATCATCACGTACATTTTGAAACATTTTTCAAAATTCGTTCCCGTTGTGAGGTAGGTACTATCTTTCAAATTTATATTTGGATATAATTGTATTATCTATGTAACTATTTTTTTTTTAATTAGTACAATATTATCCCAAGGTGTTCTTCTTCACTGTACAGATTTGGCTGATTAATATATTAAGGTTTTATTAGAGAAGTATTTCTCTAATAAAACCCATTTTATTAAATATATTTCATTTTATTTTATTTTTATTTGAATTTTATTTTATTACATATTTATATTTAATAAAAGGGGTTTATTAGAGAAGTACTTCTCCATATATTTCGAAATATTATTAGCGAAATATAAAACCCATATATTTCGCCTGCATAATTGAACATTTACGATGGTGTTTAGTTTAGCGACTATAAAGCTCTCTTCAGACTAATGCATCTGCGTGGCGGGACGCGAGATGTGAATTCGTTCGCATGATTTTAGTGACGAACCCTTGCAAACTGACGCGATTCCCCGCAATAATAAACATTTTGAATAGTGGTTTATTTACGTTTCGTTTTCCCTCGAAACGTAGATATACTATTTGATTAGACATACTATTTTGTTTTTTATGAGGTGCAAAAAACCAACGCAACACATCACAAAATGAGTTTATTAGCATTTCGAATGTGTTTTTTAACCCTAGATTACTAACCTTATTTCAACAACACTTACTAAGTAGGGGGGTTTTTGAAGTGTTAGTATAATAAAGTAAATGTTTTTTTATTTTATTGTTTATTTATAAAATAGTTCATATAGATACTAATTAACACACTCACGGCAGAAATAGCTTAAAAAAATTAAATCAATTCTTAATTGATATGAAGCAATCAGATTTGTCGTCACTGCGATGAATTAGACGAAATCATTAAATAATGTCCAAATAAATGGTTATACTACTATATACATACTTATTTATATGCCATATACATATAGTTATATCTAACAAAAATATTTATTAATATTTTATACAATAAAATATGTTATACTTATATAATACATAGATATATTTAATTTATAGTTTACATAAGAATATGTATAAATTTTTGGATATATATAATTATACATACATATCTATATTTACTAAAATAAATCCTTCACCTCTTAGTTTAACTTCATATATTACTCGTAAATATATAATATATTTTATTATGAAACTGTATAAGCAAAAAACAGACAATTTTATTTAAATAGTTGACCCTAGCACAGACCTTTGGTTCATTTGGGTAATTTTTTTTTTTTATATACTAGTGGGCGGACGAGCAAGCGGTCCCACGTGATGGTAAGTGTTACCGCCGCCCATGGATACCTGCAACACTGTGCGATAAACACAATAGTGTACAATACTGCGACTCCCATATACATACAATATTGCGATAGATAAAAATAGCTGTGAATAGGATTTTGCAAGGTCGGCGGCGCGCCCGCATGCCCCCTGGTGTTTCAGGTGTCCATGGGCGGCGGTAACACTTACCATCACGTGGGACCGCTTGCTCGTCCGCCCACTAGTATATAAAAAAAAAAAAATCCATCGCAGGAGCAGGGGATCGGTTGAGGTTAGCCGAGAAATTCAATACTGTGACATCGCACCCGGAAATTTTGTGGCGAGTACACGCAGTCGATTCGTTAAGTTTCGTAATCTATTGTTAAAAAAGTATTTTTTGCATGGCTTGTGGCATGGCTCCAGAAATGTACAAAAAAACCTGATATTAATAACATTTCAAATTTAAATGACACATTAACGACTATTTTAATGACTTGGACCCATTGTATTTTGTTTCCGAATTTTTCTGTCCGCTAAGATTAGTAAGTAGTACTTAAATCAGTAAAAAATATGTGCACCTAATGTATGATCTAATGTTTACATATTGATGATGTCTAGTTGCATTTTTTTATATTTTATACCTATTTATCGTGTGCCGAACGACAATACATAGAGAGATTTTTCCCAAACTGTTTCTGTGAACGTAATTATTATACCTATGTAGAAATAAATATATCAATTTGAATTAAAATTTGAAATAAAACGTTAACATAAAGTACGTATTTATCTAAAATAAGAATGGCGCAGTATGTAAAAATAATACGTATGAAATATTGGCATATTTCATACGTTTAATCTCTGTTTGTGTGTTGTTTATTAGGGTATACCTAATAAAATAAGCTGAAAGTCGCTTAAACTATACAAAAGTCAGGAATGTAATTTTTAAAATGTTAGACAACATATGAATAAAAATCGATACGCAAAAAAGAAATAATAAAACGGTGACTATCTCTGTTTATCTTCATCTACACCCGACCAGGTTTAAAAATGGAGATGATTCTCTAATTATGATTCTTCGTTTATGTCTCCATCGTCCGTCCGGCACTAGCCGTTTAATCGTCTAACGTAGGACATGGGCCTCGTCATTATGTCCTGTGCGTGAGAGATCTATAAAACGGCACGCTGGCCTAGCGGGTTGGCGAGTCCATTCTTTAAGAAGTATTGTAATCGCTCAGGGTCTGTTGTAGCGGCTTTGTTAGCCCTTAGTCGCCAATTATTAACGATTGTTGCCAACACGAGGTGTTGCTTATTCTAAAGCCGGGCACTAATTTTATTTACCACCTGTTCAATTTATTTCCAGCTAATATCTTTGGCGTACTTGCCAGTATGCGCGTACTGCGACTGGCGCGAGTTGCGAAGTGAAGGCGAAATGAGGCATGTGGAACTCCTGAACATAATAAGACATGTGTTATTCACAAGTATCTTGCTGCCAACCACTCTCGTAAGTTGTACAACTTTGTATTTGATTCACAGCCTAGCCACATTACAGTTCAGCAATATCACAACTCACCAAATTTTCATCGCAATCGGATGAATGATATGGGGACGCATACGGAACAAAGAAAGAAATATTCATTTATATATTTATATATATGCTGATCGTAGGTGTGCCTATTCATAAATAAATAAATATTAAAAATAAAAAATAACTAAATGTGAATCGTGAATTTATGTGTATCAATATCAATTGGTATTTATTTATATAATATATAAGTTATTACAGCTGACGGCTTTTCCATAGAGAAGAGCTTATCTATATGTTTCGCTACTGATATAGCAATATCAGTAGTCCAAATGCTGGATAGCAATCCGGTCTCTTCAGATTTATCCAAGAGGACTTATTTCGCGCTAAGGTACGAAGTTTCCTGAGACGGAGTTTCAACGACTGGGTTGCAATTGAACTGTATTAACTTGGTGAAGTTGAGTTCATATAAGTTTGTCTAGATAAAAACGTCTAATTTGAAAGACATTTTTATAGAATAACATTTCTTAAAGTATCAATATTGTCTATGCGGAAATCAATTTTTTATCCTCGTCTTATAAGTAAATACAGAGCGCAAAGTTTTTAAAACGTTGTAGGATAACAGAAACCCTTTAAATGGGGTTATTTATTGGCACGATGTACAAATAACATATTCCACTAATACAATACTATACTAAAAACGCTGTAGAGTTAACATAGGTACAACATTAAGTTTTACTTAAAATTAAAAATTTAACATTACCTACTTTATACCTATTTATAAAATATAAATGATTGGACATAACAGGTAATAAAAATATGTGGAATAAGTATCTACCTACATCTAAGTAAGATTCAAATGTGAGATACAATGTAAAAATAATTACAAGTTATCAGTAATTTTATTTTTAAATTTATATTCATTTAATTTATTCATTCATTTAACGTTACAATTAGCTACAAGTTCATTATAAGATCACATAAATCTATTGACAGGTGCGTTTTTATATAGATTGGTTCTGGGATAGAAGGTATTAAAAATGTAGAAGGTACGCAGATCTTGAAATGGATCGTGTGGTTATATTAATATTTATTTTATTTAATAGTTTATTGTACACACATAACATGAAATAAATAAAACAGAAGAAAAAGAACTGATGTACAAAAGGAAAGCTTATCTCCTGTTGAGATTTCTTCCAGCAGACCTCGGAAAGTGAAATTTAGGTCAAGACAGAAAGGCAGGCGTAGTAATACATATTTATATATTAATTTGTTTTAATAAATCTGGTATTGGATGAATGCATTGAATCAATTTGTGTTCAAGTTCTTAGGTTAGTGGTTTTGCGTCTATTTTCTAAAAAAAAATCATAGAAATGTAGTCTCTCCGGATTTTGTAAATACAAAGTGTTGTGCGGGAAGCTCGTAAAGTCTTGACATGTATTTAGTTTTATAAAATCGACCGTATTCCACATGTTTTTGACTACATTATCAATGTGTTTAGAGAACATTAACCTAATATCAAATATGACCCCTACCCAGATAGCGAACCTCCAAAGTGTTCTGTATAATGTCGTTGCCAATTAAATATCTGGATTGAATAATATTCTTATTTGTGGTACAATTCATGTGTAATGTACATTTTAATTTTTTAATGTAAAATGTTTTGCTGACTGTAAAAATAATCAATGCTTGCGTGCGAGGATCCAAATCATAGTATTATCACCATAAACGAGAAATAATTTATTCAAAGTCTGAAAGGCCTGCAAGCCTCACATTTTTTTTAATAAATAATAATTTTAATATAATAAATCATACTCACTTAATTTTTTTTTGGTTCTACATCAAAGGCATTTCGCGTGTTTTGGTTCGCCTATGATTTTAAGTAGCCAAACCAGCAGTTTTGGTAATGGAATGTCAATTTTAATATAACATCTATTCCGTTTAGGATAAAAAGATAAAAACTTGAAAAAAACATATTAGCATTTTAATTTTTAAGCTATTAACGTTACATTAAGTCACATTTATGATATCGTTTTTACATCCCTTCATTCGCTTTTCTACAAGTCTCTTACTTAACTTCAAAATCTAACGTTTACATTTTGACTTTAAGTTGATTTAGATCATTAGATCATCATCAAACATTTTCGATCAAGTGACAATAGAGACAATGGGGGATGACACCACGGATTTCATGGTTTCACACATCAGCGGCGGTGCTGAAGGAAATTTTGCACCGACCTTAATGGGAACCACGTAAAGAACATACTTTATATTTTCTTCCCGGGAAAATAAATTGTTAAACGAAATTTCACGGACATCACTACGGGGCATCACTAATAAATATGAATAATACCTATCTATATATTTAGTTATTTATTCACTATAAATAAATCGTACTCAAAATCAGTTTCTGTAGCTAGGCTGGCTATGTAGGTCTCGTAAAATACGATCGCGGGCCGCAGTTTGACGACTACGGATTTAGGTAGCCGGGGATTCACCGCTGCTAAGAACATCGTGTTTTGATTAAACTGTTAACTGTGAATTTGGCAAAATGGAAAACAACTTTACGAATCAACATATTTGCTAAATATTGTTATTCAGTTTTTAAGGTATACATGACATGATATAAAGACTAGTTACGATAAATATCTTACAACAGGAGGCCCACTTTGCGAATACCGAATGTTCAGAAAATTCGGAAAAAACGATGCTGTTTTCAAATTTAAGTTTACAATGAAGTCAGTAGTGTTTATTTGTTTCCTAAAGTTAGGTTTCTTGTAGGTAGTAGACTGTCCTCCTGGTGGTAAGCAGGTGGAATTTTTTTAGAAATCCGTACTTAAGTAGAAACTCAGTGGTACGGGCCGAGGATTTGAACTCACGATCACACGAATATTAGTCGTACTTAGTAATTTAAAATTATTTACTTTAGTTATTTCAAAATAGGTTGTTTGTTGATCACGATTTGCTTATCATTAAGTAGGTATTTTTTACTGTTTGTTTTTACAAGCCTATCCTAACCCTTTCCAATCTACAAAGGCAGGCAGTACATCCGGGGGCGTGCCAACGTTTGTCATTCTGGACTGATTTTGGAATGTATCGCGGATGTCTATGGACGGCAGTATCCACTTACCATCAGGTACCTTGTATGCCCGACTGCCGCCTTTTTTCTATAAAAAAAATATATGGTCACTGCCGTTTATCAAATTTTAAAACCAATGCATGCTACTGATTAATAACTGACAAATATTTTTTTCTTCACCAGTTCGCAGATATTATCTTTTGGCGACTATGGACCAAAGACCGAGAATTAATAGCTCCAGTTTCGGTAGACCGTCTCATCCCCTATTGGACCCAGCACTGCATGCATACCGTATCACTCTTCGTTGTCATACTGGACTTGATTCTGGTACCTCGAATGCGCCCCAAGAGTCTTTGGCCAGGGATCGCCTTAATGTTCGCGTTCTTTTTTTCTTACGCTTGCATGTGAGTAAAGATTATTATTTATTTATTTTCGAAATAGATAGTGGACAACATTAATTTTGTAGGAGGTTTTCTTACACCCACAGTTAGGGATATGGTGAAAGTAATTTTGGTGATTTTCATAACTAAAGGTTTATCAAAGATTCACCAAAGAACTAGTTACCGACATAGCTCGTAGAATCGACATGCTAAAATGGCAATGGGCACGTCATATTTCCCGCAGCTCCGATAACCGATAAGTAGATGAGTCTTCGAATGGAGCGTAGCGTATTACTTGAAGAAGTTCGCCTTTGGTGGTTGAATGAGAGGAGATGTTGATCGTGTATGTTGGTGATCCTTGAGACTGGGCTATATCCGGTATTGAAGAGACATAGTCTGACGGTAAACGATTATCATAGACTTCTCCTTATACTCAAAGGTTGCCTAGAAGAAATCGCTTTGGCGATAACGCCTTCGATTCTACCTACTTCTAATTACTTTTATTTTTGTGTTTTTCTTCTGTTTGTTTGGCAAATAAAGTATATCTATTTATCTATCTGCGACTTCAATCCAAACATTTTTATATTATTAATTATAATCCATTCTAATATTATAAAGAGAGACTGTTTCATTTATTTTGTTTATATGTAAGAGCTAAACTCAAAAACTAAAGGATCCGTTTTGATAATTGAATATTTTTTGTAAAACTAAAGTAATGCAGATGGACATAGGTTATGTTTGTTTTCCCTACGAAATGATTGTACCACCTGAGTAAAGACGGGCACAATGAAGTACAATAAAAAAAAATAGCAATGGAAACATGATCATGTTGGTACATTAAATATTATAGTTTATATTCATAAAGTATTAATATTTATAGATGTATAACACAATAAGCCTTAATGAGATTCAAGGAATAGGTATACCATTAACGCCAACTTAACATTAATTTGTCCTTTGACCTTTGTTACAGTACTTTTTTTTCCTACAGGTTAGGAATAAGTTTCATGGAAGGCGAGTTCATCTATCCTGTCTTGAAAAACCTCAGCTCAATGAAACTGATCGTAATTTTCCCATTGTACGCGCTCTGTGAATTTTTATTCTACTACACTGCCCAGTGGTTTGTCATTGACATCATTTGGACGCGGAAAAGTAAGAAAGCAAATTGAATAACGAAGTTATAATTGTGTAAAATTGCTATTATTTTACCGATGATATAGTGAATAACGTTGTCAAACCTCTTGTATTTCGCAGGACAAACACATATTTTTGGACATATTAAAAACAACTTTCAGGGATAATAACTGTAGCTTTCGAAGGAATTCGAAGGAAAATGAAATACGAACACGCAAAAACAAAAGAGAAAAGAGTGTAAGATTTGACGAAATGGCTAAGAAATGGTTAAAATTAACAAAATCTCCATTAAAATACGAGTATAAACAGGAATAAAAAAAATATTAAAAATGTCATATAACCGAATTACAGTTTGAGGGTGCGTTTATAAAAAAAAATTTTCTTCTGTAAAATTGCAGAAATTCTTTTTTTTTTATTTTTTGGCCATTTATCTTTTGTAGTCTACATCAAATTTGACATTTGTTACCGGTTTTAGAACTTTTAGACTGGGATTGTCACTGATCTTCCCTTTAGTCTCTAAAGATTAAAATATAAATATCTTGAGAGAGATAAGACCTTAATTTAATGATATTATTAAATTATTACGTATATGGGAAATGGTGAGAATCATATAATATTTAATGATAGGGATTAGGTAGTATTAATGACCAGGTACAATCTATTACATTACATATAATAAAATTGTAACAGGCCGATGTCTGTAATTATTATCATTATAGATATTGGAAAAAAACTATTATTATTATCTTTATTAGAGCAACAGAAGCCAAAACAACAGTTTTTAGAAATTTTGTCTGTCTGTCTGTCTGTCTGTATGTTTGTACACGCATCACGCAAAAACTACTGCATGGAATTGAATGCAGTTTTCACCGATGTATTGCTAGAGGTCTAACTTAAAATATAGGCTCCATTTTACCGCAGGAAAATATCTTATACCGATTGTTTTAAATTTAATAAACCGAAGCGAAGTGAGGGCGGGTCGCTAGTGTATAATAAATATGAAATCATCTAGAATACACTAAATCTTATTTTAGATGTAACTATTTAGAATGGAGATGTGTAATTTGAAATCTAAATACAAGTGGTATTAGGCCATACAAGTGCAAGGTGGATATAATACAAAAATATTTCTTTAGTTGGTAATAAAATTATCTGTGTCTATATAGACATTATACATTGTTATACATTGACATGGAATTTGTCTTTCAAATAGTTGACTAATTGTTATTTGTTCAATGTATAATGATACTACCGACATCGTCATTTCTAATGACAGCTGGTCTAAAATATACTTTTGCAATTAAATAGATTTTTTGAAAAAAAACTTGAAAACATAATTGAACGACTGATATTCAAACTGATTTTTTATGTTGTTTATTAGAGGTCACAACACTGGCCTGACATAGGCACCGGTTACGGTAATTACTACAAATGTGACCATTTCATATTGAATAAAATAATGCCATTCTATTTTTTACACGTTTTTATTGACTAAGAAACTCGTTTACATTTGCTATGAAATTTGCTTTGCTATGCTACTATGACATAGAACATATAATATTCAATTCAGATAAATATCGTCACTTTTTCTAATGATATTGTTAAGTCATAGACGTACTCTAATAGTTAGGTCTTATTTATTGTTAGTTAGATACACATATATATATACACTTTGATACATTAGATTACAAGCGGATATTAGTTACGACAGGTTTTGTTTTATATAAGTAAGTTTGGGAAAATGGTGTAAAACATTTTGTGATACTTATTTTGTATTATAATACATGAAGTATCATCATAATACGTTAACCTATCAAGCTATATGACTTTTTGTATCACTTGTATTATTAATCTTCAATTGTTCTATGTTGTATTAGTGGCCCTGCTGGCGTTAAAACGCGTTTGACTGGAAAAAAATTACACTAGGAGTGTATGGGACTTAAGGCATATATTAAGCCGCCATCAAAAGTTTAGTGATTTCATTACTTCAATATAAATATTATGAAACTCGGACTTCCAAAGAATTACAATCATATTTTTAGTTCGTAAAAATGTAGAACGTCCATAAATAATCCACACAGTAAACTGAAAAATGGATAATGCGTTTTAAAAAAAGCCTTTTTGGTAAGGAAATAAGAGGGGTCAATATCAATACACTACAATTTTCAATCAATGGTAATTAAAATGTTAATATCTGGTTAGTATTATATTGAAGATGTATAAATTCAAGACAAACGCCTAAGTGAGCCCTTATTTATTAAGTTATCAGAATGTAATAAAACTCTACTGGCTGTTGAATACCGTCCTACTTGTGATATTAGTACCTACTTAAAAGAAATTTATTACTTATAAATGATGTAAGTAATGACGACGAGTATTAATTAATCCCATATTCCCTTTCCCTATGTCGCATATTCAGAGCCATGTGCAAAGACAAACACAAACTACTCAGAACCAAATATAGATATTTTGTCCTTAAACAGCTGTCTGTTCAACAAGGAATCGAACCCGGAACATTTAGCGGGCGTTGACACTACCAACTGGACTAATCAGTCTTCCAAATAAAGAAACAAAATATTTAAAAAAAACAGTTTTTTGTTCTTTTATTTTATAGAATTGGGCGGCAGAAGAGCATACAGTCCACCTGACGATAAGTAGATACTGTCGTCCATAGACATCGCGATCAGTCCAGAATGGCAAACGTTGCGACGCCCCCGGATGCTCTGTCCGCCTTTGCAGATTAAGGAATGGATTGGGAGCAAGGAAAAGATATGATGGGATTGGAATGGGCGCCGGCATAACAGATAGTTACCTATGATATTGAGTTATGCTGACTTGAATGCATGCTAATTTTGAGAACGATTCTTTAATTTGTTGTCAAGTTGGAATAAAGGAAACAAACCAACTTCCGTACATTTATAACCATAGATTAGAATTGATGTAACAAATGATTGCCAAAATCGGAAATCAAAATTCGCTTTTGACGAATTAGTGACGTCATCGATTTTTTAATCGATTAATCGAATCAATTCGGTGATTTATTGTCTACAGTTATTGAGTTAGACATCAAAAAATTGAAAATCATCCAAGTAGATTGACAAAGCACATTGAGAAAGAAATATTGTGTACGACAATATAAAAGGGTCATTGACCCAAAGGCGACAACAGATAAGTAAAAAAAACCCGAACATCCGCGTTGGTGTAGCTTGCCTTGAAATTTGCAAACAAATTTTATTTCTGTTATTTCGTCTTATCTCAAAAATCAACAAAATATACGAGTATATACGTTTATAGATATTGGTTGTTGAAGAAACTGTGAAATAATCCAGTTCTGAGTATATGATTGTTATGTATTAATTAACCGGTTTTATTACTTGTTTGGTTATACCTGTAAATTAATGTTTGTTTTTGCTAACTGATATGTTAATTAAAATACGTGGAAATACAGCCAAAACTATAAATTGCGATGACTGATGATGTATCGCGAATATCTTCTAATGAGTAAGGCTCTGTTCAGATGAAGAGCGTACAGATGAGAGCAACTCGCCAAAATAACAGTATATTTACATTTATTTTACGTACTAGTCAAAAACGCACCCTTTGACTAATATGTTATTATATTTAGGTAAATTTTTAGGAGATTGAAAATCTATGTGAGCAAAACTTGTGTGAGTGTGTGATAAGTTTTGATACATAATTATTTATTGCCCGTAAAACACTCGATTTATAACCATCATATCAACAAATAAAATAGGTATGTCTCTTAAATAAGTTCTTGTAATAGTAATATTTTTTGTAAGTATTTTATTCATTACCAGAAAAATCCAATCATTAAAAGTAATTAGGTACTAACTTGAAATACATAGGAAAATATATTGTGTACTAATAGAATCACGAATTCATCGTCTAAAAATACTACAGTATATAATGTAAAACTATAATCTATATACATATAATAAAAATGTAACTGATCGCTGTCTGTACATGGAAGATATATGAGAAAAATATTATTGGGGGCCTTTATTAACGCAATAGAACCCAAAACAATGATTGTTAGAATTTTTGTCTGTTTGTCTGTGCGTTTGTGCGCGCTAATCTTAGAAACGGCTTAACCGATTTGGGTGCGGTTTTCACTAATGTATTGTGGTAAGCTTCACTTAAAATTTAGTTTTTGTTTTATTGCAATCAGTTCATAAATAAAAAGTTATATCAATTTAAAGAATCACGTCGAAACATTTGTTCGATAAAAAATAAGCTATAAGAAATAATGTGTGTGATCGTTTTTGAAAATACCAAATACCCCTAAGAAGGTAAAGACGGTGTTTTAAACTAAAGTCCACGCGGACGAAGTCGCGGGCAACAGCTAGTATATAATATATTGTACAATATTATAATTTATAACAGACTTTAACGTCCTTACCCTTTACAGGCAGTTCAGATGACGCGGTTGGTACGGCGCGGTCGCTCCCGCGCGGTAAAATGTCAAGTATTTGAACGGCACCAGCTTTGGAACGTTGACTAAGGGATAACAAAGCCGCTAAGTACAAGCCCTGAGAAATTACACCTCAGATACACACCACACTTATATCAGAACGGAGAAATTAACACATACCCACGTGAATATGTAACCCACAGTGGTGACGAGTATTGCTTATATCTGAATAGGCCCTAGAGTTTCAAAATATTCCTTCATAAATAATTGAAAGTAACAATTTGCAACCAGCCTTATCAGTATCCACTGCTGGACATCGGCCTCCTCATGTACATTAGGACATGTATGGTATGGCAAGCGGGCTGACCGGGGTGGCCAAGTTCTTCAGCGTTTGTGAAAGCGGCTTTGTTATCTCGCCTTTTACAACACTCATGCGAACAGATAGGGTAACACAATATTTATTAATAGAAATAAGGTGATAGACGAGCAGACCTGGTGATAAGTAGATATTGTCACTTATGCACATTCGCCTTACATGCCAACATCAGTCAAAAAGACAAATGTAGGCACGGCCCCAAATGCGTTGTCTACTTTTGAAAATTCGGTAGTGGATTAGAAATGTATAAGTCAAAATTACTAAAATTTGGGGACCAGTTCATGGGAATATTAATAGGATTCAGTAACAAATTGATGTTTATATTGTATTGGGAGGCTTCCTATCCTTGGTTTGTTATTTTTTCTTTATTTGAGTATTTTGTTGTCGTTAGAATTTGGAATTTTTAGTTTCTTTAATCGATATTGACATAATTGACATAATTCATTAGTCTACGTTAGAATTTAATATTTTAATTTTTTTGAATAAATTCCACACTTATACCGGGAATTCCTTCTGTCGTGGGTCCGTTGAACATTTGGATGTGATAAGTGGTCACTGCTATGTAATTTTTTATAAAAAATTATTACATAGCAGTGACCTTTCTTCCTTTCCTTCTACCTCCAAATGTTGTTCTTATGCGTCACTACGACAAGTTCACGTCATTTAAAATGTATCTATGCTAATTAACTAGCTACTTATGTTAAGATTTTTTTATTATGCTAATGTTAAAAAAAAATATTCGTATTATTTTCTACTCATTATTAATGTATGTCAATGTTTAAGGAACTTTTTTTATAGAAATAAGTTGGCAAACGAGCATAGAGTTCACCTGGTTGTAAGTGGATACTATCATCCATGGACATTTTCGATACGTGCCAATACCAGTCCAGAATGACTTTACCACCCCTCCTACCTAGCTGCCCTAAATAAATTAACTGAACCTCCATATGAACGATAATATGGCGATTCAGTTAATTTGTCCCACTCTTCGCGAATACGGATATGATTACGAATAGTATAAAAATAGTATGTAAGTAATTTTAGTAATTGTAAGTAAATCATGAAATGCATTTCTATTCCTTATCCTTCTCAACCCCTTTTCTAAGCCTTTTTCTAATTCCCCAAATGTTGGTGTCGCATTTGTGGACATTCGTTATTTTTGACAGGAGTTGGCAGGGACATCACAAATATTCATGGGCTCCAATATCGCATGATGGCATGCATGTCTGCTGCCGACTTCATTCTATAAAAAGTTTTCCAGCAAAGCTAAAGCCTGATTGGTTTACTAAGAGTGGAAATATTTTTGTAATATTGCGGATCGACCTCATTAGAAAATTAAAGTGCATTTTGATGGAAAAATGAAAAAAATAATGGTAAAATTTTCATTAATTTAAAAATTAAGCTAGAAAATTGGAGTTTTGGATAAAATAGAATGGCCACTGCTTATTGTCTTTGTTTATTTTTAATTTCTGAAGAAAATTTTACTTATGTTTTCGTTCAAAATTTTACTATGCCGTTTCTTCTTAAGAGGGCAGTACAGATAGTCTAGATATAATACATTTTTACATTGCATGTTTACCACCGTTCCATAAAAGTGTTTGTGAGTAAGCTCATATAGAAGAACCACATAATGCCATTGTATATTTTCCGTTGTACTCGTAAAACATTGCTCGTTCCATTTGCTATTCGCGTGTCTCGAAACAGAGAAACAAACGCGACAGTCAGATGTGTGATACTACTCTTCGCCTGTACCAGTTTTCTTTTGTGTCTCCAAGTAGTGCTGTTACAGGGAGGCATGACGCATTGTATGTATTTGTCACTGTTAAACAGTGCCGTGTCTTCTGTTTTTATCCAACCATTATCTAGGCATAGCATACATAATAACACTTACTTTAGTACTACAGCGAAAACTCTTCAACACCTATATACTCTTCTCTGCTTAGAAAAAAGGCACAAGTACATTTTGATGACATTCGAGAAAAATGCAAAAAAAAAGGGTAAAATTTTCATTAATTCAAGCTAGAAACTTGTAGTTTGGATAAATCATAAAGAATAATTAATTTATTTATTTAAACTTTATTGCACAGGCATTTATAGGCAAGTATGCGGACGAGCAAGCGGTCCCACGTGATACCACGTTATATTTTTAAAATGCTTAGGTACCTATTTATTCTTCAAATAACAGAAATGCTAATGTTAAAATAAAAATATTAATGTTTTCATTGAAACAATTTTTATGGCTTTTATATACAATACGTATAAATATTTAAACAAATATATATCTACATAGTTATATGATAATAATAAATACTTATATTATGAAATCTTACTAACGCCTTTTCTTCGTAGGAGGGCAATATACTTGTATCCGTGTATTTGAATACTATACATATAATATGTAGTTGTAACCGAGAACCTTTGCCGAAACCATTAATTCTGGTCATGATTCTGATTTCTGAGTTAATCGTCATATCGTTATGTACTTTTTTATAAAATATTATTTTGATACTTTTTGTAAACATTTTTTTTACACAAAATTTGTCTTAAAGAGTTTCATGTCAATGAACTCAGAAACCTGAAAGGTATTCGTGGTATCAGGTTGGTTCGCTTACATCCTGTAATATAGAAAACATAGTTACAACTTGATAGTTGATAAAATTGTTAAAAATAGATTTACCGAACCCTCCCCGGACCCCGTGTCAATTAGATATGTCATGTGATGTTTCAACACGAAGTATAATATAATAAGTATAATGCCTTCTTTCCTGAGCAACACCGCTTTCGCTCTAAAGGATTAAAATAAAATGTCAAAATATAGCATTTTACACATAGAAATATTCAATGGTGAATGTAGATAGCGAAAGTACAGTGGTGTCTAGTGAGTGAGTTATTTCAATAAGTGACACTGAAGATGTCGAATTTATCAAAGTGGCGATCATCACAGAACCTTAGACAATAATGGTCTGGATAACTTAGTAAATTAAGATTTCACAAAAACATTTCCGTCCTAAGTTATCTAACGCTTGTCCGTCCGATTTGTGAATTGTTTGTTGCAATATTTTTTTTTTTTACTTTAATCTTCAACAAACGCCTTTTAAACTTATTTTGAAATTTACCTACCGTACACATATTGTGTGGCAGCCAGCTTTAGGAGAGCCCTATATTGAGCAATGCAGTCGGTATTGTGTAATACCGACTCCGCCATGTCGTGGTTTGGGAATTTTATTACGGGAGCGTATGATGTCCACAGTCCAGACAAGAAGGGCAGCTTATTTTCTTAAGTTTCCTACATTGGCATAATGTTGCTATATTATAAATTAATTACTTAATTAATTAATTACTAATGACAGTCACCATCTCTACATCTTATGTTGATGGTATGGTCACCATACATGTACCATATATGTATTAAACTGTTCATTTACAAAATAAGTATATCCAACTAATTACTTACTACTTTTGCATACGCTTCATCGTAATACAAACCTATTGATTTTTTTTTATTTTTATCTAGCGATCCACCCTCGCTTCGCTTCGGTTTATAATTTTTTTTATTTTTTTAAAAATTTGAAATTAAAATATAGCCTATATTAGACACGGATAATGTAGCTTCCTATTTGTGAAAGAATTTTTGAAATCGGTTCAGTAGTTAGAGAGATTACCCCCAACATAAAAATACACAATTTCACCTCTTTATTGTATTAGTATAGATAAAATAAAAACAAAATGCGTTTCCTATCCAACAATTCTGCAATATATCAACGAATTGCTAGCAAATTTGACAAATGTGTAATTCGGATTAACACAGAATAGTTTTTGATACTAATTCCACACAGTAGAAACAGCTATTATATAACCAATCCAGGGCAGCTTATCTCAATAGTTACAAAAAAATTGAAACTCAAAGATCATATTATCATCATCATCATTAGGTACAGCTTGATTCCACCCAGTGCTGAATATAACCATCCTTTAGTTTGTGCCACCCCCCTCGTTCCTGCATGCGCTATTCCGAACCATATCCCTCCCGCAACTCTCTTAACTTCATCGACCCACCTTCTCAACAAGCTTTTCTCAAAGTTTGTAATAACATAGCGATCTACAAGTATTCATATACTCGTAGTAGGTATTGTGCACTAGCCTGCAAGCGGACTCAATTCATTCAGTGTGCAAATGCAAGAATCCTAAGTTTAGCCATGTAGCGGATGACCACAAATCGACTATCCAAAGTCAGACGCAGTCGATACAGGAAATTCGTACTGAAATCGAACTATCGCATCTACCAACGAGAAATCCGGATGATTGTTTCCATTTCTATGAATACTGTAGTGTGTGGCGAGACAACGATTTCGGTGTCAAAGACCCACAATAACGATACATCACTAACAGACATAGCAAGGGGATGCTTTGAACACTAGATAAGACAAGCTGTATTTGACAGAAATTATCTTGGATTTTATATATTTTAATCACTCGGAAAGGTGAGTCCAGAAGCGCACTCAATTGACAACGTATTTTAGGCCTTGTGATGTCTAGTAATAACACTGAGTCAATTAATTGCCAAGTTTTTCATATAGGCCAATATGTCGGATAGTACGTGGGCCACACTGAAAGTTTTTAGAATATCAAAAATGAAATCAGATATAAAGATGGAAGTTTTTTTTTTGAGGTATTCTCCGCGACTCTTCATCAGCCGTTTGGAAGGCCGCTACTGCCACTTCTGCATTCATAAAACGTATTCATCTGAGTTAATAAAAAATCACATAGCGCAAGGTCGGGACTGTGTGGCGGAAACCCACAAAACATTATAAGTATTATGTTCTGTGGGATGACCCATTAACTCTACATTTACACCTTTTGAATGCAGTGTAAATTGTACTGTACAATTTACAGTACAATTGTATTGTATTGTTGTAAACCTGTGATGTATAATGTGTATACAGGTATATTATAAAACTGTATAGTACCAGTTTGGTGTTTAATTGAATAATTGCTTATGTACTTACCTATTTATTTATTATTAGATTCTCCATCGCCTCCGACATAAAAATTGACAAATTATAATATATAAGGTATAAATGAACTGGCTCTGGGGGAAGTATTTACCTTAAATATTGAATATATTAAATAATACCAAATTATTACCGCGCCATCTCTGCATAGCCCAAATGTTCACTGGCAGATAATGGTTCTAAGCATTAACTCCGCCCTTTATCACTTTGTACTGGTACAATAAAGAATAAATAAAAGGAAACACTATTTCATTTAATAAATTAGAAAACCTACATTTATAGATCATTATAAAACATTATAATTTTCTAGGTCAAACTTGTTAGCAAAGTTTGTAGCTTCCAGTTGTGGTTAAGAACACAACATACTCAAGTTACTTCGCTGATTTCGATCCGGACCAGCCCTTATCCAGCATTAATAAATAAAGTAAATACCAAAAATAAGTAGGTATATAAAAGTAAAAGGCCTTTTATTCCACTAGAAATTTCAAGTAACTATAATACATATGTTTCATAAAATTAATAGTCATTCATTATTTATTCGGAAGATCGATTACCCCAGTTGGCAATTGGTTCAATTCCTGGTCGGACATTCATTTATTTAAAGACAACCGTTTCTCCGGGTCTCTGTTGTATGATCGTCTTTATGTCTCTGGACTCGCCGCACAAATAATCTTAGTGTGAACCAATAAGTGAGGCGTTATTTTTAGATCTAGTTAAATAATTTAATTAATAAATTTAATTGTCCTGATAACAATTAACAAATGTAATATTTTTAATATTGTTAGCAAATAGCTGATAATCCGCACAAGCTTCGTTACCTGTGTGAGTGAGATAAAATAATCCCGTGATTTAATGGACGTCGAGGTTGGCTAAATCGGCAAAGCTTCGCCGATAAATTGGGTATTATGAATGGTATGTGGAACCGTTCAGTTGTACAAACGTTCTGTGTAATGTCCCCGTGGTTTCATTTACTGTCCCTGGCTCGTCTGCGTGGTGGTAAAAAATGGCTGTTTTGGGCAATGGTTTATTGATATGAAGTGACTTTAGGCATCCTAGGTTTTGGAACTAGTGGTGGTATTGGAATCCATCTAATAAATATTACTTTCCTCTTTTTAATACAAATAAAAAACGTAAGCAACTAAACATTAACAGACTTTTTTTTAGAAAGATGATAGTCGACCAGTCGGTTCAGTTCATAGGCCACCATGATAAACTACCGTCAACGTTATCATGCCATGACGAATATTTGTCCAGAATTACAAACGTTGACACTCCCTCGAATGCGCCGACAAAAGACTTTGTCCGTTCACTCCAATATTATACCAATTATGCATTGTTTTAAAAACTGTTCCGTTAATTTACTAACATAGTTTTTTGTCGCCGTAATAATAAAGGTTTTAATGTTTTTAATACAAGTTATTTTATGTCTACTTATTAAAACCATTTTCATATAATCTAAATAAAATAATCTTAATATAATTCATATAATATAATGGAAGCAACGGACTCACTTTGACGACAAGTCGTTTTATTTATTTAGAGATAAATATTTATTACTCCCTTCCTGCCATATGATAAAAAAAATATTGCCATGAGGTACCTAACGGCACCAGCTTTAATGTTCTAAGAGACTCGAGTCTTAGGTTCTCCAATATTAGATCTCAAATCCTTTTTAAAGTCTGAACTCTTGAAATCAATGCTCAAGTCTTATTTATCATTTCAGGACTCAAATCATTCAGAGTTTTGAATCTTTTCAAAAGCGACTCGAGACTATTTAAATAAAGCAGAAATATTTAATAAAGTAATTAAAAGACATCTATCAATTTATTTCACGTATTTATTATTTACTCTTTTTACATTATATTGTTTGAATACAGAGACTAAATCGTACTAAATGCCTTATGAAGGCATTCTTTACCAGTCGACCGTCGGTTAAACGTGAAAAATTAAAGCGGGTACAGAAAAAATAAACACTAAAAAAATGACCTAAAACATAGAGACTAGAAGACTCATAGGCGCGAATTATGAAAAATAAATCGAGTGTTTGAAATGAAGACTGAAAGACTAGAGTTTTTTACACAGATGAAACAACCAACCATCTGTGGTTTTTTACAACACTAATCAGCTCTGTTCACACTTTGCCTCCAATACCAAATTTGTACAATGAGTTAACTTTTTATTAGATATGTAAATCATTATTAATAATGATTTGGTCATGTGATGACGGCAGGCTGTAGAATACCACCACCCTATCTCCTCTCGTGGGTGTCGTAAAAGGGCACTAAGGTATAACAAAGTCACTACCACAAACTCTGAGGAACCTTATCACCTATAAAAGAGTGTGACTCGTCAACCGCTTGGCCAGCGTGGCGTTTTGAAAGCCATACATGATACATCCCTCATACACAAGACGATACTCATGAGGAGGCGCATGTCCAGCAGTGGACGATAAAAGAGCTGGAGACGAGATAGTACCCATACTAAATATATTAAGTTTAATTTAGTATTAAATTAAAATTTTGTATATTACTTTTGTATTTAAATACTGTATTATAATTAACTGTTAATCTGGTCTACTGAAAAGGTTAGTAAAAAGAAATAAAGCTCGTAAAAGTATATGTTCCAACATTAGTTTTTATTTTAATTTGTTTATATATGGCAATGGTGCAGTTAGCACATTCTGGCAGTGTCCAGTTTTCTTTGTGAAATAATCAATTTCAAAGTGTAAAACGTATCTTGTCAATGTCCAGTCCCGTCTAAGTAAGTCAGGAGACGTTCACCTAAAGCGATAATGGGTTTGCTGGGGACAGAAGAGGACTCCTTAGGAGCACACAAAACGCAGTCCCACCCTTTTATTTGATTATCACGAACACCACTCACGAAAATCACTTTGAAGTTTAATGAACTGTCTTGAAACTATCACCATTAAACCACATTTTTTACAATAATGAAACAAAAACTCAACTTCACTTTTCGAGTTCCTGTCAAAAAACCTTCCTACTTTATTTACTTGATTTAATTTGTTTATTAGTAACACTAGCGATCATTAGTTGACTTGTATGTTATCAGAACTGTCAATTTGAGCTATAATTTATGACGTCATGATGTTAGACACTGATAAAGTATGGGAAGGAAGGTTGCATGACGCTTAATCATCGTTAGTCGGTACGAATGGGTTATAGTGTCAAGTCATTGTCAGCTCAAGTGGAGACTACTACTAATTATAAATAAAACTGCAATTTATAAAAAATAATCCATGTGACATTGCCGTGCCTGTACGAGTTGGATCTCGCTGATTTCCGGACATCGGGCATACGGTGTCGCTAGTGGCGGCGATACGTACGAGACCGGGCGACTAGTAGCGCCCTTCCAAAAAGAAAAGGCATTAGTAACATTTTCAAGGAGAGCATAATAACTAATAATAAGTGACACACTATATTTTAAAATTAAAAATAAACAAAGTTTTATCAGCACATAAAAAATTACGCTCTAAAACTTAATATCAACAAAGTGACTTTTACATGTATTCTATTCATGGGCATGGACATTGGGGGGGGGGGGGGGGGGTTGGTTGTCAGGAGAGGTCATCTTGTAACTAGTGTGACTATAGACAATCGTGGCAGTAGCATTAAATACTTTTATTAACAGATAATGATAATTGTTGTTAAAATATGTTTACTTTTATTGTCTGGATGAGAAGAGCGGAAGATAGTGTGTAATGGCTAGGCTTAGGAGAGGTCTCTATATCCATTGTGTCATGAAAACCCCATAGAGACGGGAGGTAATTAATGTTCACTTATAGTTGCAGATCATAGTGTGCGTGGTGTTGTGAATGTTTCCATTTATTCCCCACAACAACACTTTAAAATAATTACTTGCTTTATGTCGTTTGGTATGCACAAAAAGTATTGATATTCAAGTAAAAACATAAATGTAAAAAATACGGCAAGTTCCTCTGTACTAACAAACATATGAAACGTGACTAATTTTCTTGGTCAAGAGAGCTTCTTTTATCTTTCTTATTTGGGGGCTTTTCTCCTACAAGGATAATAATATGTCAGCTACATTATCCCCTGATCTTACAGTTAAGATATATGATCAAGAGAGCTGTGGACAGGATTGTGCAAAATCCGCAGCGCACCCGCAAGCCCCCTGGTGTTGTAGATGTCCATGGGCGGTGGTAACCACTTACCATCATGTGGCCCGCCCGCTTGTCTGCCATCTATACCTACTATATAAAAAAAATGCTTTTCACAGGTTTGTCATTACTTGCTAAAATCCCGTGGCTGTGTGAACGAGGGGGGAGTTTCAGTAGATTTGCCTGCTCTATTTTCGAATTCAAGTTCACTATACATATCAAGTTATTATAAAGTTTCTATTTTGTTTTTAGTTGTTCGGGTTCCGCGTTAACAGATGTAGCTGCGAAATATTTCAACGCTAAGTTTTGGATCTCAAACAAAATTATTTATATAATTTATTTTGAAATTTAATTTTATTTAGTTATATCAGACACAGTCGATATTTTGTTAGTATATAAGTCTTAACAAACTATTATATATTAGTAGGTAAATATATATGGCGACAAATATATATTATTATAAGAAACGGTGATACATAAAACAATACAATACACAATATATACATACACGTACATACACAACATAATACATACATGTATAATACATAAACACATTTTTTGTTTTTCTTTCTTGTTCATTTCTGATGCTTAAGAATTTTTAATTACCAGCCGTGTACTTTACCGTATGTATTTTCTTTATCTATACTAATATTATAAATGCGCAAAAGTAACTCTGTCTGTTACCTTTTCACGGCTAAACCACTGAACCGATTTTGATGAAATTTGGTACGGAGATAGATCGAAACTCAGGGACGGACTTAGGGTATTTACCGCGACAACCGAATTCCACGCCGGCGAAGCCGCGGGCAGAAGCTAGTATGAAATATATTTCATTATTCAGTCTATGATATGAAATATATTTTCATTATTCAATCTAAAGCCATAATATAACTACGAACGAATACAAATTACCCACATTCAGAAACAAATATTTGTATTTCTGTTTTTAATCAGTATTTTTAATTAATAATGTTTTTTAAGACAGCGATTGAACTTGGGACCTTTAGCACAAAAGACAGGACAAGAATATAATAACTATAAGAATAAAAGTAAAATAAGGGAAGAGTGAGTTGTTAAGGCTTTAAAAAGATAAAATACCTATCGTGTTATTTATAAGTAGGTATCTATTTGTTAAATTAAATGTTTGTGTAAAATATTTACTATTCATCTTTTAAGCTTTATCTATAGATTCCATCGCACCTCCCAACGTGTCTCCCTGGACAACCCAAAGATTGGCTGGTAGAGATTGCCTCCAGATTACAAAAGGGATGCATAATCACCTTTAGTATGATTAAGTGCAATGAAGTTTTTTAAATAAATTAAAAAACAAATATTTTACATTTATTTCTCTATATTTTTCCATTTCATTCCTTTTGAGTTAATTTCACAGCCATCTATGGGAGTCTCGAGGCAACATTGCCTTTAATTCAAGACTAAACGCATGTGCATTGCGACGGTGCAAGTGCGGGTTGGTAGTGTGTGCAACGATCGCATCACTTCACCGCCAGATGCTGCTATATCTCAATTTTTTAACGGATTTTTACCAATTAATAGTATTATTTATTTTGTATGTGGTTAATTACAATGAAAAAATATTTCACAGCCGGGTAATATTTTTTATGTTGAATTTCGTGACTCCTAAAATTATGTAAATTAAGTTTACTATACCTTATTATGTCTTAGAACATTACAGGTTTAGGACAGAAGTTTCATTTTAGTTCGATAATTTGGCGCCATCTATTTACATTTGAAATTTTAATATTAGAAAAGGATCATATGGATCATTTTAGTATATTAATTATATCCATATTTGGATTGTGTTATTAAGTTATCAATGCACTCAGCCTTGGATTTTCCAAGGCTTTTTTGGTTTGGCTTTAACTCTACTCCAACTCAAAACATATATTGCAACATATTGAGATACAGATGCAATACAGATGTGACCGCTTGCTCGTCCGCCTTCTAATCTATAAAAAAAAAAAAAAAATTGGGAGGGTGACAAAAAAAACGAGATTTAATTAAATTTATCATTAAATTATATTAGCTTTTCTTTTTATTTCTATTTTGAAGTTTCCAAGTAGTGTATTGTATATTTTTATGGACATTGCAAGTGGCCCCAAACTATTTAAAAAGTTGCCTTAGTTTGAAATAGTTATAAACTACAATATCACGTTTACAGGCCGAAGAAATTATTTTTTTCTTTTTAGCAGTGAGCATTTCCATATATTTTCTACTATTTAGTATAAATATAATGGTGTATCCAGGTTCTAAATATAGGTAAAATCCTCTAAAAATCTAATAGTATCCTTTGCAGATTTTCTATTAAAATTTTAACTGATGAACTCATTTTAAAATATCGTAGATTCACATGTTAAATATCATGTTAAATATTATAGTTATGCAGTTAAATTATGGTACATTCACTTGGTGGCCAGTTTCACTTATTACACAAATCTTCAATCTACGATATTGCAAAACCATTTTAGGAATTTTACCGATGTTTCCTTGTGAAGTGAACGTCAATGGCGTGTCGCTCTTCGGTTTATCATTCACACTTTAATATCGTTGTTCAAGCGTTCACGAAAGCGTAGATTCCATGAAAATTATTATAAAAATTTAATTTCTTAATCACAGCTCTCATTTATATTTTTTACACTTTCTCTGGTTATATTAGTAGGTTCTTTTCTAAAAAGACATTTAGCTTATGATTATCTAACTAAAATATTTAAATAGTAATACTTGTTTTTTCTTCGTATATGGCAATGGTGAAATTAACATATTCAGTCAGTGTCAAGTTTTCTTCGCAATAAACAATTTCAAAGTCTAAAACGAATCCTGTCAATGTCCAGTCCCCTGGAAGTAAGTCAGGTGTCGCTCAGTAAAGTTATACAAGTTTTACTGCGCGCTGGAAACACACGAAAAACGCAGTCCCACGCTTTTATTTGATTATCATAAACACCACGCACGAAAAACTCTTTAAAGTTTAATAAACTATCACTATTAAACCACAAAATGCCTAATACACACGACTTTTACATTAATCAAACGAATACCTATCCCGCCAAAAAGTCCGAGATACTTGTGCAATAAAATAATGCGGAGAATATGCCTAGATACCCTAACTAATGTCGACACAAAATACACACTAACGAATTCCAAAATACAAAAACAGAAGCACAAACTCGTTTCGACTATACTTATTTATAGCGATTTATACCTATGCCAAGGAAACATAATTATGACATACTCGTGTATTTTTATAAAAATACCTATCTAGAACGTGTTATTATTTAACGAAAACAATGAGCGCCTGTCTACATGTAGAGTCAGTGCCTTTTTTATATTGACACCCATTTGACCTGAATTTCAATATAAGAGACACCCATCGTCCTGTCAGATTTCCATTTACTTTACTGACAGGCTACGATGTCAAATCCGCCTCAACTCTACATTAAGAGCACTCTCGTCTCTAATTAGAGATTAATTGAATCAGGGTGCGACGGAAAGCCCTTTGTTGCTGAGTACATAAAAGACCCTCCTATCAAACCAAACCACAATATAGACTATTGTTTCTAAATTATTCTAGTATGTAGCAATTTATGATATTAGTAACGACAACTTTATTTCGAAATACTCGGATTTTGAATTGGAACTTCGAACGCTCTCAACGGAGTCCCCGAGTTTCAGATGAAGTATGAGTCAGTTGGCCGCCACGCGCTGTCGGTGTCGCACGTAACACCATGTTTCGCGCAGTGACAGACAGCTGGAAGCGGTACTGGTGGGGAACAGGTACGGAACAAGCAATCACGACATCCTCAATAACCCGCCAAATTATTTATAACCACGTGAGAAACTCCATTCGCGCGCGCTGAAGCTATTTCAATTTTTGCTTTTTACGAAATTTTAAAGCAGTCTTTTCCATTGTTAACTTATTTTATAAATTCAGACCTGTGTGTATCCATTAGTAAAATAAGGGAAACAAATATAACGGTGCGAAGTGCGGCTTGCCTCAAAGTCGAAACTATTTACGTCTGCGTTCGCTGAGCATCGGGTGCGTTCGTGTGTTTCCGGAGCACGTGGTAATGTGCCGTTTGACAGGTGTGGTATCTTGCAAATCTGATATGCACGGCATTGTTAGCCTCATGATAATGTACCTCGTTGCTCGGTCCGCTCTAATTGAGAATAAGACGTTACATTTATGGTACGACAAGGACCATAAACGCATAAACCGTGCACTGAAGTTAATGTGACATGCTAGGTCAGAAATGTCCGCAATTATATTCATATGACATATAGTAACTAATGAAAACGATTTAACAACAAGATATATTTAAATGATAATATGTTTAAACTTTCGATGTGGAATGACAGTGTGTAAAATAATTATGTTTTCCTTATTGGTGAATAATAGTTTTCATTACAAATTTAATGCGTACTTACCTATGTAATTAGTAGCGACCTTATCGTGCAATGTGTTTTCCGCAGTAGTAATATTTTACGGTTGGGATTTCTAAAGGAAAACATAAAATTCATCTATTTATAATAAGGATGAATATGAAATTAAACGCTACTTTTACAGTATCATCTTTGCTAATTACATTAAGAAAATTGTATCTTTTCATTCGTAGTAATGACGCGAAATCTTTATCTACTTTATTTATTAATAAGACTGTCCGCTAAAGAGGTTTAATATTATTGTAGTTGAGAGGGAAAGGGTAATAAGTCTATTTATTAATTTACATTTTTACAATTCTAATAATAATATTAACATTTAATTCAAACAACAACGGTTCATACGTACACATCTACAATAATAGTATTTATACAATAAATAATAATATAGATACATTAAACCATTATAAATATACTTAAATGCATACTTATAGCTATTTAATTGTACCCAATATGACATCCATCCAATGCACCTATAGTATAGGTGCTGCACGGTGACCGCGGCAGGGAGACCACTTTTTTGCTTAAAATCGCATGAAACATGCGAGTCTCCAGAATCTTTGCATCCGCTTAATATTTTGAACTACGTAAATATGAGATTCCGAGTTTCGTAATAAGCTCGTGGCATCCTATCCGACTTCGCGGGAACACGCAGGAATTCACTTCTCTACTCTGTACTTTTAACCCTTTGACTCCACATTATTTGAGAGAGCTTTTTGAATTCACTGCTTCACAATCCATGTAATTTACTCCTGAAAATTTACTGCTTAAATTTCCTACTCATTCTTCACTGTCCAGGCTGTTGTTAGGCCTTGGAATTCCTTACCAGTTGTCATTAGACGTGCTCAGTCGCTGTCTAGTTTTAAAAGGCAGGTTAAAAATCAATATCCTAGCCTTTCTTAGTTTTCTATTTTCTTTCTTTACTAAATAACTTCCTCTCACTGCCATTTTGTTTCTAATCTGTTCTATGCCATCCTACACTACAATTCTCTATTATTTTTCTGTCCTTGTCAATTTTGATTATTACTTACAAATTAATATTTAATGCAGATGTTGATATGTTTTTATGTTTTTATTTATTTATACATAATTAAGTTACTTATTATTATAAGCATGTATTATATTATATATACCCATTACTGATATAGTCCGTATATATTATCGGTATAACATAATTTTAACTAAATTTCAATCGTTTTGCATCTTACTGTTTGCATAACAGTAAGATATATTAAATATCTACGTAGTAAATAGGTGTAGTTAATATTTTGTACATATATATCTACCTACTAAATTAAAACTACGAGTAGTATTCATGCATCGGTTTAAGCCGGGCGCATACTCTTGTACAAGTGCAGTCGTTTTATACCCATATGTGTCGTAAACGTTATATAACAGCACCCTGGAAACGTTGACCGCAAAAACTGTATGTACTTAGCCTTCTAACGTAGACTACTTTACGCGTGAGTTCACAATTACGTGAACCGTTAATAGGGCACTTTGTAGTATACGATATTATGAAGTTAGTGAAATTTAGATAGCTGTATGAATAGTGATCTAAGTAAACAATAAAAAAAAGCTTAAACGAGCATTAAAAATAGACAGATAGATATAAACTCTATATTGTACACCAATACATGTTGCAAAAAGACAATTATAGTAAGTATCGCAATTATAGGCCTTATCGCCAAAGCGATCTCCTCCAGGCAACCTTTGGGTGGTAAGGAGAAAACAGATAACAAAATCAAATAAAGGTAGATGGCGCAATTTTACATAATATCAAATCAACATAATATAAGTTTAAATACATTGATATAAACTACATACATATATAAATACTAAATGATCACGATCACGCAAATCACGATCAATAAAACAAACTATTTTTACAAAAACTAAAATTTTATATTATTAGGAATTCGAATTCACTCATCACAACGGGATTCCTATTTCTTTATTGTCACCACAAAACCTAAACCTAACCCACTTTTAAACTGGCTGCCTTCAATTTGTTGAATTCATTATTTTCTGCTGTTCATAAAAATAATTATTTCTCATAGAAAATACTTTCTTAATTGCGACTTCAAATTCAGTTCAAATTTAAGCCAATATAAAGGGTAAAAATGACAAACTGACGTATTTTTCTGATGTTTTGTTTTCGCGTTAATAATGAACATAACATATTTTATATATGACAGGACCGTGACAGCGATGACACACGTACAGAAGAGTATTAATATTGGTAGGGTAGAAATGATATAAGGGCACTTACCTCGTAGTTGTGTTTGTTTGTTGTCACTACGTATGTACAATTATGCTTAATTCACGCCACTGGATTTGAATTCTAATTATCTAAAATCAACTACGCCTGTTATGATTATAATTCCTCCTTATTTACACATATTGCTATTAGATTATATCAGGCGACGCATCGGGATAATGATTCCCCCGAGAACTTATAATAGTACTTACGGGATAAAAAGTATCTTAAGATTTTAAACAGGACATATTCTATCATTGTAGTTGTCTTGTATCTTATATCAGCCTATAACGTCCCACTGCAGGGCACAGGCCTACCCTAATGAATCACCGGCGGGTTCCGGGCCGTAAACCACCACGCGGGCCACTGGGCCCGCGTGGTGGTTTACGGCCCGGAACCTATTGATGATTGATGGATTTTTTTCTATTTCTGGAGCATTCTGGAGCATGGATATTGTGTATGCATGTACCTACCCTAAATGTTAACCTAGGTTATAAGCTATAATTACGCCATGTTTCATTAAATTCAGTGTAGTGGCTTTTGCGTGATGTGCATTCAAACAGACATACAAAAATTCTAAAAATTGTTGTATTGAGTTCTGCATCGTTCGTACAGTAACGTTATTTTAAAAAGGTTCTTCAAAACGCTTTTTAAACCGTGCAGACACGTCTCTGTCACGATTTTATTATATTTATAGATAGTACGACCATTCCGGAAATTTTTATAAACAGCAATTATATTACATTATATTATTATATACATTTATTTATTCATATTCCAACAAACAATACCACTGTATGTTTTGCAAATGTGATGCTGTATTTTAAAGGTGAAAAACACAAAGACAAAATATACATAAATTAAACAGTAATTAATCTCCTTTGTTTTTAATAATTATGAACAAAAGTTCTAGGTACGATAAAATTGTATATCGCCTTTTTGATCCAAGAATCGTACGATCGATCGTGACAATTTACAATAATACCATTATTATCAGCTCCACCTCACGTAGCTAATGATCACGTAGAGACTGAAAAATACGCCATACGTCATACTACTATCGTAATGACTCATCTTTTTTTGTATTATTTAAATATCATATACCTACCTTGTTTATTACTTTACCTTGTTCTTTTTCTAAACAAGGCAGTTAACCTTAATAATAAGCAGTTAACTATATTCTGAATATATAAAGAGCTATTAAAGTTTTATTTACAACTTAAAATCGTGAATTGTAATTTCTCGCTTATTTTGTGCTTTTGCCCGAGGCTTCGCCCGCGTGCTCAGTATCCCGCAAGAACCTTAGTTTTGTAACCATTCGTGTCCATTTCGTGGTTTTGAGGAAGGTCCACGCAAAATTCCAGCTCGATTCGTCCATCTGTTGATGCATGAAAGCTTCAAAACAGACATCGTTTTATTTTTATATATTAGTATTGATTTTTATTTTTTAATCTTTAACATTATCATTAAATATTAAAATAATATTTAATATATACAACGTGTCACTGAAATAACGCAAAAGCTCTAAATAGGTTGTTCAAGCTGTAAATAGATGTAATGGGTTGTAAATAATAGATGTAATATGGTTGTAATAATAATACACAAGATGATAACAAATTTGTATGTAAAGCGAACACGGGTAAGATAACAGATCACACGAGGTTAATACAATGTGTTACATATAATCAATATCATCGAGACCTATAAGTCCCCAGAGAACGAATCGGACAGAATTCATTAATTAGAGAAGAACATTGATCTGTTATGTTATAAGTTGTGAACTACAAGAATAGTCTGCCATATAAGTTGCATAAAAGTATATTATACGAGTATAGTGAATCAATACAATCGTCATTGGAAAGGTAATGATACTAAGGCGCCAATATTACTCATTTTACAGAAAGGAAAGATAAGGTTCTTTTAAATTACATTTCCAGCTATCCAAACACAAGTATTATGATTGAGTCACGTGATATAATGAAGAATTAAATGAGGTAACTAAGTAAATGAGGGAAGAATGCCGTTCGTGTCGGCCGGTTATAGTGCAGGGTCGTGTTGGCCGGCTATAGTGCCGTGTCATGTCGGCTGGCTATGGTGCCGTGTGGTGTTGGCTGGCTATAGAATAGCACCACTCCATCGTAAGAAACGACTAAAGGATAGCAATGCCGCTCGCTACCACAAGCGCTGAGAAACTACACCACCTCTGAAAGAGTGGACTCGCCAACCCGCTTGACCGACGTGGCTTTTTAAAGTCATACATCCCTCATGCACAAGACAATGTGCATGACGAGACCCACGTCCGGCAGTGGCAAAGGGCTGATTTCAACTAACTATAAGTAAAAGTTTTATTAGATAACATGTAACGACAATGATTATACCACCAACTTGATATATCCATAAAAAACTTGTCACTTTGTAGAGTAGCACTAAAGTAGTAAGTACACTCCCCTTAAACTGGAATGTACTTTAAAACGAATTATTGCATCACCATAGTTTATCAGAGTCACGAAGAGGTAAGCACTTTTTCCTCCATTACGTCATACTACGTTGGCGTTGACTAGTTTAGAGTAAAAATGGTATAAAGTATGTAATTAGTTTTAGTTCTTTATGTCTGTTATCTCATTCCTCACAAACCTGTTCGCCCACATGTACCTACGTAAAAAAGATCGACTGCAACGCCATAAACACGGCTTCTGCTAAAAACAGTGAAGCAACGAATAAAAGAGACTTTCGATTTAACTGGATCATTCCTCTGTAACATGCGCCATCTGTATTGTCAAAGGGTCAACAATATGACTGTATGCTAACTCCTCTTTGTCAAAGGCATCTGTCAATCAAAAACATACAACATTATTACGGATGTATACGGACTTCAAATAGACCAACCTAGCAACATGCGACAAAGATAAATAAATCACAACTATTAATAATAAATTAAAAAAGAAAGCGCAAAATGAAAAAGATGTAAACAAAAGTCAAACGTGTCAAAAATTAAAGAATGATATAACTCCAGAGGTAAACAGAAATGTCGATTAAGATGTGTGGTAACGTGTTTGTTTTTCCTTCGTGGGCTGTAATTCCAGAGGTAGCGTTTAAGAATATGGTAATAAAAAGTACTTTAAAAGGACAAGGATAGAACTTACTGGGAAACTCTTTGTTGGAGACTGCCCAAAGTATTAATTATCTGTCCTTGCTTCTTAGGGCGCCCTAGTTTCCATTTAAGAACACTGATGTTGGGTTTGGAGTGTGTCGGTCAACTGATTAGATTAAATTAGCATGTATAATTAGTTAATATAAGGTATAGGGGGCATGTATAATGTGTATAATGTATAATGGGCATGTATAATTGCCCTTTCAATGTATAATAACAAATAAGGTAAACATACATGTTGACTTATAGTTTTAATAACACCTTCCAAAGATCACATCACCATTTTGAATGATTTTGAGTAACTGAACTGATTCATTTATTGATTTTAACTCAGGAATAAAAAGGCTGGACAGGAGGTGAGGAAAATTCAGTGTTTTATCGATACTTTAACATGACTTATGGTCGATAAATATATTAATTTCCAACAAACACTTCGCTCATGATATACGAATACATGTCTATCCATTGTAATTGATTAATATTAATCTACATTTAACTATTGATTACCACATCATATCTTAAACCTATGTTTCTCTACTGCTGGATCTTTGACCCTTTTCATCCAGTTACCTCCGGCGAGCTTCTTCAAATCGTCGGTCTGCACAGCCGGAGGGCGTATCACATTATGCATCCCGGTACGTGGCCTTCCTTCGGGGAGTCGTCTACATCATCGGTTATAGCTCCTGTAGCAAATATTACTTCAGCATACTGATTCTATGAACTAGTGACTTTAGTTCTCTTAGAAAATCTCTTCATTTCGGATCCTATCTCGCAAAGAATCTAACAGCTATTTAATTCATTGAGCGATTTTTTCCTTGTCGATCAGTCCTACCGTCAAGGCCATTTCCCATTACATCCCATAGTATGAGAAGTGATAGCATTTATATTTATGTATATGAGAGGTCTCGTATCCTACTTTATTCCCTACTCCCCATCTCATTCCATCTCATCCTCTCCTGTCAGCAAAGAACATAATGGGATAAAGAGAATTGGATATACCTTATCCTATTTTTAATCTTTACTATAACGAAATAACGAAAACAACAACTATGTATATACTCAATTTTGTAATTATTATTGTTATGTACTGAACTGTTGAACTGATTATTTTAATTATCTTCTTTTAAATCCTTGTCTTTATATTAAAAAGGTTCTCTGTAGAAATATCACTATTAGCTATATTTCGTATATATTGTTTTATATATTTATGTTATGTGTGGTGTACAGAATATACTTATATTCTATCAATATTACATAAGCAACGACTGCCTGTTCGTTAGTAATGTTGGTAGCCTTGCTTGCTGTACCCCATATTATTTCCCAAATATACATAGCAAATAGTTTAGTTTTTTTTAGCTTGTCCTTGCTCTATTTTAATCGTTCCATTCATGTTGTGGGCGTGTTGTTTATATTCAAGTTATTAACTTTTTTATATTTACATACGTATGTATGTAAATATAAAGTAGTTTGCTAATTTAATATAGTTTGCTAGTATTGTATTTTATTGTTATTATTATATGTTTAATATTATAATTTTTAATTAATTAGGTCGTTATTCATGTTTAGAATATCTAGTGGATCACAGTTTCATGTTATCGGTTTATTTATTACGTAATTAATATATTCCCTTTCTCTGCTTTAACCGGGGGTAGATTGGTAGGAAATATCATAAGTGTATAAATAGTCATTAATTCGCCTATGTAACGTTTCCTGGAATGTAATTTGTACCGTTTCCTTTGTAGTTTATCATATTTTATGTCTGACAGCAATAACTGACAAATCAAAGAGAGCCTTAATGGAAAAAGCATGAAACCGAACTGGTCCGGACGCTGCTGCAATAATTACTATTTGCACACAAACACATGTTTAAAATATTGTTCTGTAAAAATATAGTTGTGTGCATAGACTGGCAAACTTGCAGATCAAAAAAAATGCTGATTTTAGACATTCAAGAATTATTTTATATAACGCACATGATAAGAAAATATTGATAGATTTCTATATTTATAACAAGAGAAACGGATATTATTATACGTAATACAAAAACTGTTGTTATTTCAAAATAAAATTGTCATTAGTATTGCCAACATTTTGTATGAGCATATGTATTTCACAAGCTAGTTATGCTTGGAACACTAAATTGAATCCTATGCTTGAAATTCTCGTGGACGTATTAGTATCTTCGGATTGTTGTGACATAGCATAGCACCTATAACATTTCTAGGCGATTCTGTTTAACATTATTTACGTCGCATTCATTACAATGACAGTAGTTCACGATTCGTTATTATACGATTTTTGTACGGTTTTACAAAACTAAATAACAGTATGGTAACTTACTAGTTAATGTTTATGAGTAACATAACTTATAAGTTTACATAACTTAATCGATTATGAGATACTTCTCATAATCGATGTAAGTATATTGGTCTGTAATGCATGATTTAAATATATTTCTTATTCTTTTTACACAAAATTTGTACGCCCGCGAGGGAAAAACAGCTGTGCATAATTTGAATGTCATCTGTGGTTACCTGTTTTAAGCAAATAAATTTAATTTGAATTAATAAACGGACATTCAACTCAAATATCTATTTACATTAATGTCCAATACCACGAAATGACCAGCCACCAAATGTTAGATCAAATGGGGGTAGTTGATAAAACTGCTCGCATCTGCCATTCTGGACTACCCGCCTCTTAAGACAACTCGCGACCACGGCTGATGTCATCCTTGCCGAAATATCGAGTAGAAATAAAAGGTAAACAAAACCCTTTAATTTTACGTGTTCAGACCCGATTTTATTATTATAATATATAAAGCTCGATTACCACTCACTGACTGACATGCTCTTCTCCCACTTCCCCTACCGGCAGTGGGAAACTTTGAATGGAAAAGTACACCCTCGGGGTCGGAGACCACCGGAAAAATACGACTTCTGCAACTTGTCCAAACCTCACGAAAATTTCCAACGGCCCGACCAAACGGTAACAGCTGCGCGGGGGGTGCTCGACCAAATGTCATAGGGAACCGCCGGCAGATGCCAGGGTGCGTCGCGAAAATTTGAATTTCGAACGTCCTAAATCGCCTCCATACAAAGTGTAAATCGCTCGTATTTCTAAAACGGTAAGAGGTAAGTGGGAAGTGCTCGACCAAATGTCATTCGGGTTGGGGTGGGTTTTCTCGTGGGCAAAAAATTTTTTCAAAATGGCGGAAACAAGATGGCGGCCGTTTTTCATGTTTGTCCCAGGGGGGTGGAAATCGGCACCCGGGGGGTCGGGGGGCCCCTCATTGAGAATTTCGGGTCGGTTTTTCGATCCCCCCATTTCCAAGATGGCGGCCGTCAATTGAAATTTTAAACTTCTATCGGCCATAACTCCCGCGAGGCCGGAGGCCGAGCGGCGCGGGCGAGGCCGCAGGCCGAGCTCGCCCAGGAGCTGCACCGGGAGCTGGCCCGTCTTCATCCAATGGACTTTCAGCTCGACGGTCGACGGCCTGCCCAAACGGTGAGAGGTAGTCATAAGGTGCTCGACCGAATGTCATAGGGAACTGCCGGTAGACGCCAGAGGGCGCCGCAAAAATTCCAAATTCGAAAAAAAAAATGGCCGCCATACAAATTTCAATCGCTCGTAGTTTTAAAAGGGAAAGAGGTAGGGGGGAGGTGCTCGACCAAATGTCATTCGGGCCGGGGTGGGTCTTCTCGTGGGCAAAATTTTTTTTCAAAATGGCGGATTCAAGATGGCGGCCGTTTTTCAAGTTTGTCCGAGGGGGGTGGAAATCGGTATCCGGGGGGTGGTGGGGGCCCTGATTGAGAATTTCGGGTCGGATTTTTGATCTCGCCATTTCCAAGATGGCGGCCGTCAATTGAAATTTAAAATTTAAATCGGCCATAACTCCCGCGAGGCCGGAGGCCGAGGCCAGCGAGCGAGGCCGCAGGCCGAGCTCACCCAGGAGCTGCACCGGGAGTGGGCCCGTCCGCATCCGGTGGACCTTCAGCTCGACGGTCGACGGCCTGCCCGAACGGTGAGAGATAGTCATATGGTGCTCGACCGAATGTCATAGAGAACCGCCGACACTTTGCCGAGAGCGCGATAAAAATTCAAAATGGCGGATTCAAGATGGCCGCCATACAAATTTATTTTGACCGTATCTCCCAAACGGGTGGAGATATTGGATCGGAGCTCAAACTAATATAAGGGGGCAAGTCGATGTCCTTCCACTGGACTTATTTTTTTTTCCAAAATGGCGAATCCAAGATGGCGGCCATTTTTCAAATTCTTCCGATCGGGATGAAAATTAATACCTGGGGGGTTCAGGCAACCCCGATTCAGGATTTCGGAACTTTTTTTTTATCCCGCCATTTTTCAAGATGGCTGCCATACAAAGTGGAAATATCGATTTTGGCGTCCGAGGGCATTCGCGAGGCGGTAGGCCGAATCAGACGGAGGGTGCGGGGCGGAATTTCCCCTCGTTAGAAACTTCGGTCATTGGGAAATATGGGTAGAAAACAAAATCCAAGATGGCGGATACAAAATGGCGGAAATTTAAAAAAAAAACATGGAAATTTAAAAATTCCTCTGTGGCCACTTTTTGAGGTGGATAATCGGGGAGGAAATTTGCATCCGGGGTTTTCGATTAAGGATTTAGGATAGGGGCCGAGATTTTCCAAGATGGCCGCCATACAAAATTCTTTCGTCCACAGCTCCGGAACGGTTAGAGATATCGGATTGGTGCTCAAACTAATATTGTTTATCATGATGTCTTTCTACTGAGGGGAAAATTTATTTTTAAAATGGCAAATCCAAGATGGCGGCCATTTTCTGAATTCATCCGATTCGGATAAAAATTGATATCTGGGGGGCTTAGGGGATCCTGACTAAGGATTTGGAATTATTATTTGTATTTCACCCTTTTTGAAGATGGCGGCTATACGGCGAGGCCGCAGGCCGAGCTCCGCGTAGGGCGAAGCCCGGAGCGTCAGAACTCTACCACTTTGTAACTTAGGCGAGGCCGAAGGCCGAGCTGCGTCTAACGAGGCCGCAGGCCGAGCTCCGCGTAGGGCGAAGCCCGGAGCGACCGGATTACGGTACCACCAGCCGTGCACGTTGTGTAACTTAGGCGAGGCCGCAGGCCGAGCTGCGTCTAACGAGGCCGCAGGCCGAGCTCCGCGTAGGGCGAAGCCCGGAGCGATCAGACTACGGTACCACCAGCCGTGCAAGTTGTGTAACTTACGCGAGGCCGCAGGCCGAGCTGCGTCTAACGAGGCCGCAGGCCGAGCTCCGCGTAGGGCGAAGCCCGGAGCGACCGAACTACATTTTACAGCAATTTTTCAAGTTGTCCTATCCGGATGAAAATTGATATCTGGGGGACTCAGGGAACCCTGATTAAGGATTTATGGTAATTTCCAAGATGGCCGCTTTACAAAATTCTTCGGATGACATCTTCGAAACGGTTAGACATATCGGATTGGTGCTCAAACTAATATGGTTTATCATGACGATGTCTTCATATTGAGATATATTTTTTTTTAAATGGTGAATCCACGATGGCGGGGATTTTTCAAATTCATCCGATCCGAATGAAAATTGATATCTGGGGGGCTCAGGGGACCCTAATTAAGGATTAATATTTATTTCCAAGATGGCTGCCCGCCAAAATTCTTCGGATGACATCTCCGAAACGGTTAGACATATCGGATTGGTGCTCAAACTAATATTGTTCATCTTGACAATGTCTTTATACTGAAGTAGGATAAATTTAAAGATGGCGAATTCAAGATGGCAGCCATTTTTCAATTTCACCCAAACCGAATGAAAATTGAAATCTGGCGAGTTCTGGGGAGCCCGATTGAGGATTTGGAATTTTTATTTAGATTCCGCCATTTTTGAAGATGGCCGCCACGCAGGACCCGCACGACGAAACTACAGCGACCCCTCCCAGTGAGTAATCTACGCGAGGCCGAAGGCCGAGCTCCACGGCGCGAGGCCGCAGGCCGAGCTCCGCGCAGGGCGAAGCCCGGAGCGTCCCCCCCCTCAGGGGGAGGCCGGCGCCCGCGGGGCGCCGCCGAAACCTAGTTTACAATATAAAATTGCGAAAGTTTAAAAAAATAATTCATGTTTTCTAAATAAAGAAATAAAATTAGTTTACCTTTGCAACATTCTTGCAATAATTGACTTGTAACTGAGTAAATTCTAAATAAAAGAAGTAGGTAGGTACTAGTAATTTCTTAACTATTCAATATTTTTTTCTTTTCTACGAACAAAATTATCATCTTTCTCTATTTATGTAGATATGTGCAGGCATCGGATATATACGAGTATTAATGAGCACCTACGTAGAAGAGAGTACAAAATAAATTGAAGTTCGTTCTCGTTGATTTGATTGGAACACTACAAAGCTTGATTGAACCAATTTATTGCATTCCTATAGATGCTGTGACATATTATTATTCAAGGGAATCAATTGAGTAAGTACTCCTTTGTAAATAATTTCCATTGAGTACTTACTTAAATAGTCTTCTTGTCTTCTAGATTTAGAAAAAAATAACGTATTTGATCTCAGACCAAAGCGTGAAAAGCGTTTTATAGCTGCGTTTGTTTTTGTAGTAAGAGGAAAATAATATTAACGAAAGGGTTATTAAAATCGCACTATTTCAGTTTCGCAAAATATTAATATCAGTCTTTACGAGTATGTAAAATAGCCACATCGGTGGCTTATATTGGTGGCTTTCACGCACGCACACGCGCAAACATACATCCATATACGAGTATACTGTTATACATTTATCTTACTAAATTACTATAGCTGTTAAGACTTGTCTGTGAGGGGCAACTGGCTACTACGATACCTGGAGTTAGTGTGTATAACCGGGGTCGACTTCGACGATGGCAACGGTCATTCCTATCGGAGACATAGGATAGGCTGTCAACTATTAGGGGGTTGGTGAGGGACTCTATCGTGGTAGCGTCGGGCGGAGTCTTTTACGTATTTGACGATGGAGGGAAGTTCCAGGTCCCTGTGGAGGTCGACATTGCGAGAGTACCATGGGGCAGAGACGGCCTTACGCGCGAATCTATTTTGAAGGGTTCGGAGTATTTTAATGTTGGAGGGGGCTGCATGGGCAAAGACAACGCTAGCGAAGGTCAGTATGGAACGTACACAGGTTTCGTAAAATGTCACCTTATTTCTAAGCGACATTTTACTTCTCCCGCCTATGACAGGGTTGAGACGATCGAGTATAAAGGCGGCTCGGTATCGGACAGTTTTCACGTGTTCTCGGAAAGTCAGCCGATGGTCTAAAGTTAGTTTCACCGAAAATTAATATCGGGAGTTGGGAAGCAAAATATCCCAGTTACTAACATTTGTATTAAGATAAATGTTTGTTCAACATCTGGGTAATTTGTGTTTTTCTGTCTGCGCTTTTGAATCCCCTGTATAGAGAATCTTAATATGAGATATTGAATATAGCGTGAAAAATAAAAAAACGTTTACTTATATTTTGATAAAATTGGGTAAAATGTGTGTACTTTGTACCACGAGCACAAACGTATGATAACTCCAAGCGTTAACTGTCACGATGAACATCTCTTATCTTACAGTTTATCACTTCTCTACATTACTTCGTAAAAACGCATCACAAACATTAATAAATAATTATTTAACTCTCAGATAAATTGTTACCTATCGCTAAATATTACAGCACTACTAATTAAGAGTGCCGGTCGGCACTGTTCGTACTTTCGACCGTGATTGAATGCTGAAAATGTATAAAACATAGATAGGTTACAACGTCACGTAAATAACTTCGAAAATGTTTTTGGATTTGTTTCTTTTTGATCATAATCTCGGCGAATATGGACATTAAAGTTATAGTACGATTACGGGTGCAAAAAAGTGTGACACCGCAATTATAGCTATTGTGTTACATTACAGTTACAGTCAGATGAATAAAATACACTAAGCCTCTGACATTATACGAAACTGTGAAATTTGCAACTCTATTGGTCTGACCGTGTGGTGTCAGCCGGTGGTGTCTCTTCCCGTGGGTGTCGTGAAAGGCTACTAAGGGATAACAAAGCCACAACTACAAGCCCTAAGAAACTACACCACCTTTAAAACAGTGGACTCGCCAACCCGCTTGTCCGGCGTGGAGTTTTAGCGCTAGTTCAGACAAGGCGGAATTACCGCTTATTTACATTCACACTTGGCCGCGCGGTTTAAAGATCCGCGCGGTAGCCACGATACGATGTGCATGAGAAGACCCATGTCCAGCAGTGGACGATAAAAGGGCTGATAAAGGTGACATTATGTTACAGTCACACGAATAAAACGCACCGGGTCTCTCTGAAATTATGCAAAACTAAAATTGCTAACTCCATTGGATTGTCGTTGATGTGCGTGATGTGGACGGAATCTATGCCAAGACCAAATGAGTTGAGTTATTTGCCGCAGTCTATACCTAATGAAAAGCATAGCTACTTAACTGGAAACACTTATAGTAAACAGGTTCATACTAATTGCCTTATTGTTGCAAGTTTTGCGTTGAAGAATGACACATTACCATTGTTAAACATGGCAACTGAAGTGAACCGTACCACATTGATATACAAGTCAATAATTAATTATCTCAAACGCTGTATGGAGATAATGAGATATTTAGAAACAATCGCTTACCTGAATGAGTTGTTGTACGGGTCTTGTCCCTGAACTCGCGATCCTCAGTTACATAACTTCCTGTTACTAATCATTCAGAAATCACTTCAGACTGTGTAATTAATTCATATAGTCGGATTTATTATTCGCTTTATTGACTACAGAATAAAAATTATTATCCCTCGTGAGAAATGAATAAATAATAATGAATAGATAATAGCCCGACCCTAAAAGCCCAATATCGAAACAAATTTCATTATCCAAATTGCCTCTATATACGTGCCTACGAGCAAATTGACATTGAAATTGATACCATTATTCTTTAATTACACCAGGTACAGTTGGCAACAAAAATGTTAAAGAAAATATAGAATTTCTCTACACTCATATCATGAATTCCGTAACTGTTTACGGATTCTCTAGATAATGTATCGCACAGGAATTCATTAATGTGCAAAGTGCAAGTGTTTCTATCATGCAAGTAAGTTATCAAAAACGTTAATGTGAAAACTTGCTCATTCTATTAATTCCGCTCAGTATCGTTTGTCCGAAAATATTTTTCTGCTTTTTTGATAATAAATTGTTTTGTGAACTACAATAAAATAATGCGTTGTTACTCCACTTAATAAATATTGAAATTGCCTGATTATAACTGACATAGAATTAAATAAATGTCAAGGCCTATTCAGATATACCTAAGCGATATTCATTGCCGCCTGCGGTATCGATAATGTCTAAACGATATCCCTCACCGGGTACTTTGTGCGAGTACCGCCAGTCGCGCGAATACGCCAGGGGGAGCGAATGTCGCCTAAAGTAGGATTTTTTTTTATTCGAGCCAGGGATATGACTCGAATAAAAAATCCGACTTTAGGCACGGTTTTACCGCTCGGGTAAGCGATACTATTAACACAGCTTAAGCCGCTATACGCGAATATCGATACCGCAGGAGGCAGCGAATATCACTTTTTTTTTCTCTTTATTTTATTTAGGGGCTTTTACACTGTTGTGTATATTTGTCTTACTTATCTACATCTATCTATACTATAATTACGTCTGTCTGTCTATCTTACTTATTTACCTTATTATTTATCTTAATTTATCTATGACTCCGATAGCGACCCTCAAATTCACACAGAATGTTTGCAGTTTTCGATATTGGCTCGGACAGAATTCTATGGAACATCCCTACATCACACCTGCTCAGATTTAGAGTCCCCATCTGAGCCTTCCTCTCGGGTTCGTTCCGGGAATACTCCAACAACAAGTGTTGGATATCTTCAACTGTACCATCGCTTATATCTGTACGGGTCTTTATAAAGGAACTAAATATACTTATCTCAACCAATTTTATCTATTTTCAACGGGTTATGTAACGAATTTTAATTACGGAAATGCCAACTGATAATTCAGTGATAGTTATACAGTTAAAACTGTTTTTTTATAACAAAATAATTATGTTACTAGAAAAGCTGTTGACGTCCCCGTTAACACATAGCTTTACCATATACAGGGGGTGTATAAATAACATTTTAATGGATTTTATGTACAGTGTCTATTTCCACTGCTATACATTAATCGTGATCTTCACACTAAGCAGAACTTCTCACGAGAGACTCATTAGCACTGTTTACAGACTCTGCAATGTTACCGAACCTTTCCCAAAGCCTGAAGCCTGAAGCTCTGCTCATTATTCTGTCGTAATTGACATATAATGTTAATATGCTTTTTTGTAAAAATATCATTTTTTAGCTTCGAATTTATCAATTTTGAAGGAAAATAAATATTGTTTACTGTTATCTAAGAGCCCCATTTCATAAAAGGTTAATATTTATAAGTTTGGGGCCACACCCCTGCGCGTATCGCGCTAAACGCTGTAAAAAAATTCAGTAACAGGCTTGGATACATCCTCAACACCGAGAGATCGCTGGAGTTGAAGGCATCAATTAAAAACATTCTGGTGTAGATTCCATCCACGGCGCCAATAAAATCGTTGTAAGTGGAGAACAATAATCGACAGGATTCATCGGTAGAGTTATAATCCTCAACACCAACCATCGACGACGAAGTAGTAAGTTTTAAACATAATAAATGCAGATGTAGATTCAGTGACAATGAGTGACGAGTTCATTGATCGTTGCACGATATTTTTTATCAGCATCATCATCTTTCGGTTCTATTAATAAACAGCCCGTAGCCGGGAGTGTCGTAAGATGAATTTTTCATTGTACCAATCCGGGTCAGTGCTGTTGCCCCTTGTCTCGTTGGGTCAGACAAGTCATGTTTGCTGTCACGGGGGAGGCTACTGTTGTGCGTGATCACGGTATAAGGTCACAAGTCAACTAGCAATGTGCACGCCATTTACGTCTCTAAGTTAAAGTTAACTTGACCCATATTGCTATGAAGTAGGTGGTCACGTCTTGGTAGCATTCATTTTTGTATTAAGAACTGTAGGAAATGATAGAAGTTTGAAGGTAACGTCGACGTACTGGCTTACCATTAATATCAACTTCAGTTTGTGGGAATTTATAGAAAAATATTTCGGCGGCTGGTTTCAATTATGAAAGTAGGAATAAAGGTATGATTTTAAAACATTTTTTTTAACATTTGAATATTATTATTTATTGTATTATCTCTGTATATTATTGTTTTTATAAAAAGACAATTTAGATTACAACTTTCATTCGACATCGACTGTACCTACTAAAAATAAATATACCTGATCAAATTTTAAAAATATATACCGATGGGTTTTATTCACATAAAAATACAATTGGCAAACATATAAAAGTTAAAAGTCATGCGCAGGAAAAGAAAAAAATGTTGTGTTGCTTTATTACAGTTGAATTATGGTATCACGGGTATTATTTTCTATCCTTAGCGAAGGTAATCGTTATGTTATTGCGACAATTACGATGATTTTCGATGTATAAAACCTGCTTGACAAATAAATAAACAACATAACGATAATACTCATAGTATCAACTGGAACATCCGTATTCAATCTTTTTACAATGGTTGCGAAACCGACGAACATTTTGTTTTTATTCATTGTGTTATTTATACACTGGAATATTGCACTAGAAGATAATGTACCTGAAGATAACGGGGACGGTAATTTCTTATTTAATTATATAACATGTGTAATTTAATGTAAAACTTGCTTTTTGAGCAAATTTCGAGTATAGTCCTGTTATATTATATCTAATTATATCCCGTGAAGAGCGATGATAGCATTCGTGAAGTCGTGAGTTCAAACCCTTGGTTAATATTTATTAAAATTTATTAACTAGCTCAGCGTTTGATGGGGCTCAAAACATTTGAGTCTATCAATCTGTCGTCTGACTGTGTTTGAATGCGCATTACCCAAATACCACTGGACGAGTTTTACTGAAATTTGATATCGTTATAACTTACGTTCAGATTAACATTTAGGGTACTTTTTATACAGATCAATTATGAAATTCCCACGGGAATCAAGTTCTAACGTGTGTAGACGTTAGAACTAGTTTTAGCTAGTTTTAAAATAATTAATTAGTCCATTATTAATTAGGATTATTATTTGTAGAAACCGTGATGATGATGACCCCTGTCAGAAAACAGCAATAATATCGTCCCGATAAATCGCTAAAGAGCACAAACAAACTGACAGACACATAAGTAAGATTATTTATATTATTAGATATAATTACAAAACCTTATTTAATCTGAATACTTTCAATTTTTACTACGCCAATACGTAATATCACACAATTATTTATATTATTTCCGCGTTATTCACGGTTACGGCATGTCAAAGAGCAGATAAAAAATTGTTTACTAAGTAAAAAAGATAATAAAAAGAGCTATTAGTAATTTAAGGAATGGCATCTTGAACCTGTTTACTATCTATATATACATATATATATATTCATATAATATATCTAAAGGTACATGAAATATTAAAAAAAAAAAACTCATTGCTGTATAAAGTACATGTATCACATTTTCTTACACAACAAAGCAATTTTTTTTGGAATTTTTGTTTGTCTCCTCTGTCTGTCTATCTGAACGCGTATCACGCAAAGATCGCTGGACAGAATTTAATGAAACTTAAATAGCTTATGACTTGGGTCAACATCTAGGTTAAATTTTATTCCGATCTGTTACAGAGTTCCCACGGGAATCTCTCCAAAGTTCCCGCGAACGAAGTTACTTACAATGTTAAAATTGTTTGTTATGCCACGTCCATTACAATAACGGCGTCTGAATAACATGAACAATAACACGAAATATTTAAAAAAAAAAGTGGTTGCAATATAAAGTACAATGATATGTGATCTATACTTATAATATAATAAAGAGAGATTGCGAATTTTGTGAGTTTGTGTGTATGTGGATGGTAATCTCCGGAACCACTGCACCTATTTGAAAAATTATTTCACCATTTGAAATGTACATTTTTGCAGATGGACATAGGCTATATATTATGTGCAAAAAAATTGCCGGGCATGCAACGCATGCCGGGCACAGCTAGTATATTATATTATAACATACTAGTATATTATACCAAAATCAAAAAAGACCAAAAATTTTTTTGGATATTTTGACTATCTAATGGACGGATTTTAATAAAACTTGACATAGTTATAGCTCACGTACGGGCTTAATATTTAGGGTATTTTTTCCAGATCCATTCTAGAGTTTCCACGGGAATCACTCTAAAGATCAGGAGAGCGAAGTCGCTAGCACTAATTAATATTAGGATAAACTAAAAAAAATGATAGATACTTACCTATAGTTTTATCGATTAATTTGTATCATTCCAGGTGTTTTACCAGGCAGAACAAATCGAATAGAAGACATATTCCTCCGGCTTTATAACGGGTAAGTGGTGATTTATAAGTATATCGAATTAAGATTAATTAGAAAACTGTTATTAGATTACAACTTCTTAAGTCTCAGTATCAGAAAGTATCTTTACTGTTTCTAGTATCATGAATTCAAGATCCATATTCGTATCAGAAATGGTATCAAAGTCGTACTTAAAATCAGTTGAACGGACAGACGGTTAGGACCAAATTAATTATTATCTTCTTTTTCCGAAGTCTAATAAGATTACGAGGTCAACTAATCACGCGGAAGGAGCTGTTATTGTAAATATGATATTGTATATACACATACAAAAACTTATCGGCTTGTAAGAATTAACTCAAAACGAAAGATAACGAATCACAGAGAGTGAATTAAATAATATTTTCATTTGCGTTTTTTAAATGTTATTCTTTTTCAATATCTGCGTGATCGATCTTAGGTAGAGATTTTTTAAGTTATAGTGCAATAAGTTTAATAATTTTAAGTTATTTTATAGTGCAAAAAATAACAAACGTGCAAGCGAAAAAGAGTCGAAACCAACCTCAAATGGCACACGTATTTGACTCCGTAATAGTCTGATATTAATATTTCGAAGATATGGCGTTTTGGTAGACGTTGACATGTACATTATGATAAATCACACACACTCAATTAAGATTTTTATGTTCTAAGTTACCTTGCCACATTTGACATTTTGCGTTTTGTTTATTGATGAACAAGACTTAAATATATCTGTGACAGTTTTAATCACAGCGTATCTCTAATTTTGAATGATTGTTTATCATTAAACTATAATCATCTACTACAGAATAATAATGAAGATAATACAATACAATAATTCATAACAGATGCCATTATTCCCGTTCCTATACTTTAATCAATCTTATCAAAATTGCTATTCTTCATTAATTGATTTGATTTTGATAGTTTTTTTTTTTGTTTTGTCTGAAACTGGGCACTTGGGTTTTACACGGTAATTACGATTATTCCTGTTGTCCACTCCAAGTTTGCCCCTACAACAGAAATTCGAAAATATAATTGTTCCTCGGACTTTTCGGTGAAAACTCAAGATAGAGAAATAGGTAACAGTTGAGTTTCCGTTTGATTACTAGTATAAAATTGTTTATTGTAGATTTTGTGATTTAATCTAGGGCGGTCTACAGGAATGCGAAAATAAGATGTGTTTTTTAGCTCCACCAACAGTTGAATTGATATTTTTGAAATAAAAACCAGCAGATTTGACGCAATCATATTTCTAATTAAAAAGGTATAATTCAATATTAATCACAGTTCGATTCCAACCTTTTAATTATCACAATACAAAACATAATTACAATAGATATAAAAAATGTTTTTTATAAGAACTAAACATTAATTTTATAATCACAACTTGATAAAAATCTTTATCTACATGTCTACATCTGTGATAAATGTCTGTAAAATTTATCACAGATTTTTATGTAGATACCTACATAATTTTCAAAGAACAATGGCATGTTATTTTTTTGGAGAGTATAAAAGAAACAAACCGCTAATTTTCCCAAATTCATTTGAAATGGTTAATATTGTAATCAATTATAATATAATACATACACAAAATACTTATTTATGTATTATAATGGAAGTAAGCTTCAATAAACGAGTCCATGATTCGGTAAAAATAAATTATTATTAGGAAATTATTTAACTGGATCATCTAATCAATCTTTATCACACTAAACAGATCCAGAATTCATAATATTTAGTAATATGAAAAATTAATAAGGATTTATAAATTTTATATAAATAATATGTATATTATATTATAGGTATCGCTTATTGAAGTTTACTACGCTAAATAATTATAATTAAGTCCATAAGATCTAAACATAAAAATAATATAGTAAATAAAAAATAAAATTTAAAACCCATATTTCCGCCATATTAAAGTTCCTTTGGATACCTTTAGATAGAGTTGCTGTCGTCGTACTTATGACGATGAATGTCGTGTATTGGGCATATCTATATACCAGTCTATAATTCGGTCCAGTCGGCCAATTGTAATTATTGAGCACTTCAAAATTAAGATTTATTTTATTTTACATATACTTTTATAAATACCTCATACACTATACACTTATTGTGCACGAGAAGGCCCATCTCCGGCAGTGGATACTGAAAGGACCGGTTGCAATATTTGGTTGATTCTTTCAATTCAAGTAATTGATCATTGGTGATCATCCACCGTTTATTATTAGTAATCTTGAAGTCTTGAATAATTAGAATTCAAAAGTATTCGCTTAATGAAGGCATTTACAAAGTCAACAGAGTTCACCTTCCCTTTATAGGTCAAGTCAGTACTTATACTTTTGTGACCGTAGTTCTCGTCTTAACTGCAGGTAAATGTAGCTGCGTATTTCTTTTTTATAGTAAAAGGGCGGCAGATGAGCATACAGTACACCCAATGGTAAGAGGATACTGTCCTCCATAGATATCCGGCAACATGTCAACATCAGTCCAAAATGACAAACGTAGGCACGGCCCCGGATAAGCTGTCTACCTTTGCAGATTAAGGAATGCATTGAGAGAAAGGATTAGGAAATTGGAGGGGGATAGGATAGGATGGGATGGGAATGAGCTCTGGCGTATCTCACTCACTACCGAAACACGCACGTACATTGGGAAAATACGATAAAGTGGGAAATGTATTACATTTCAAGGTAGTATTCTGCGAGAGAGGGGTAACGTGGCCAGTCGAGTGCGCCCAGCGGCTGTGGGAATGCAGCGTGCACTCTCCCCCTACAAAACTCGATAATAGAAAATTGCCTGGCTTCTCGACTTAAATTCTCCGACTGAACAAAGAATTTTCAAATATTTTATTTGACTATTTTACTTATTATTAGAATAAGTAAAATACTTATTATTTTATTTTTTAGAATTTTATTTTACTCGTAATATACATAAGTCAAATAATGATATAATGCTCCACAGCAGGGCGTAGGTGGTCCATTGCAATCATGGGGGTGTTTCAGATCATAATCCACCAATTAAACTGGTGGACATTACCCCTGCTCCAGATTTTCTCAGACATGCAAGGAAAACGTCATGAGGATACCCATCCTTATGACGTTTTCCTTAAACCCAATGTATAATTGAAATGAATATAAGTACCTACTAGAGTAGAAACCAGGTGAAAACAATGGCTGAGTCTTGAACTTACGAATCACAATCATCATCGCTCATTAATGGTATGATTACCTAATTTCCAAAATAAATTATAGGTATTATTAACTGGAATGGAGACCGCGTATGGGGAAGCGTAGCGTCCTGTCAGGTCGACTGACGACTTGAAGAGAGTCACCGATAGTGGCTGGATGAGAAGAGCGGAAGACCGTGTGTGGTGGCGGTCCTTGAGAGAGACCTATATTCAGTAGCGGAGAGACACAGGATGATGGTATGGTATGGTATTATTAACTGAATGTGGACTATTAACTGTACTATGTACTATTAACTGAAGCGCAGTGTGGGACGCCCTCCGGCCAGGTAGACCAACGACTTAAAGAATTTCGCCGGTGGTGGTTGGATGAGAAGAGCCGACGATCGTATGTGGTGGCGAGCCTTGGGAAAGGCCTATATCCAGCAGTGGAGAGATATAGCCTGATGATATGGTATGCCTATTGGCGACTTTCGTATTTCCGACCATGACCGAACGCTGGGAGACGGTATAGAGTGGTTAGAATATTATGTAAAAAAAAAAACTCTGAAAGGGTTTGGGTGTTTTTTTTATTCAATCATGCTGAAATAATATCGGAATACTAAGATGACCGACGGGCATAGTTTAATTAGATAGATTGAAACTTTTTATTGTACAATTGATACGTTATGATAAAATTAAGAAATAATGTTTTGAGTATAGAACACAACCAGGCGGACTTATTGATTTATAGCAATTTCTTCCAGACAACCTTGAGAAAGACAGTGGTAATGCTGTATAATTTTTTGTAACAGGAGTACGACAGAAGATTACCTGGAGATCCCCCTCAGCCAAGCCAGCCGCCTATTTGAGGTTAAAGGCTTCGATGGAAACAAACCAACCGTCCTCTACATACATGGGTTTATTGAGACAGCGCAGCAAGAAAGTGTCCAGGTATACTATAACATCTGATAGTATCAGACTCAAAGCAATCGGGACCAGATTTATGTATTTCGCATCTGGTCCCGACTGCTTTGTATCTGATACTAAATTGTTAAAATAGTAGAGTAATAAAACAAAACAAGCAAAGCAGTTAGTGTATACAGTAAATATGCAAACTTACTTGTTTCATTAATTTTAGTTTTATAAATATAACTAGGTATATAGGGGGGGACGCTCCGGGCTTCGCTCTGCGCGGAGCTCGGCCTGCGGTCTCGCGCCGTGGAGCTCGGCCTTCGGCCTCGCGTAGATTACTCACTGGGAGGGGTCGCTGTAGTTTCGTTGTGCCGCTTCTGCGTAGCGGCCATCTTCAAAAATGGCGGAATCTAAATAAAAAATCCAAATCCTCAATTGGGCTCCCCAGAACTCGCCAGATTTCAATTTTCATTCGGCTCGGGTGAATTTGAAAAGTGGCCGCCATCTTTTTATTCGCCATCTTTAAATTTGTCCTACCTTAGTATAAAGACATCGTCAAGATGAACAATATTAGTTTGAGCACCAATCCGATATGTCTAACCGTTTCGGAGATGTCATCCGAAGAATTTGTTAGGGCGGCCATATTGGAAATAACCATAAATCCCTAATCAGGGTCCCCTGAGCCCCCCAGGTATCAATTTTCATCTGGATCGGACAACTTGAAAAATTGCTGTAAAATGTAGTCCGGTCGCTCCGGGCTTCGCCCTACGCGGAGCTCGGCCTGCGGCCTCGCATAAGTTACACAACGTGCGCGGCTGGTGGTACCGTAGTCCGGTTGCTCCGGGCTTCGCCCTACGCGGAGCTCGGCCTAAGGCCTCGTTATACGCAGCTCGGCCTTCGGCCTCGCGTAAGTTACACAACGTGCGCGGCTGGTGGTACCGTAGTCCGGTCGCTCCGGGCTTCGCCCTACGCGGAGGTCGGCCTACGGCCTCGTTATACGCAGCTCGGCCTTCGGCCTCGCGTAAGTTACAAAGTGGTAGAGTTCGGACGCTCCGGGCTTCGCCCTACGCGGAGCTCGGCCTGCGGCCTCGCTGTATAACCGCCATCTTCAATAAGGGTGTACAAATAATAATTCCAAATCCTTAGTCAGGAACCCCTAAGCCCCCCAGATATCAATTTTCATCCGGATCGGATGAATTCAAAATATGGCCGCCATCTTGGATTCGCCATTTTGGAAAAAAAAATCATCCAGTGGAAGGACATCGACTTGCCCCCTCATATTAGTTTGAGCCCCGATCCGATATCTCCACCCGTTTAGGATATACGGTCAAAATAAATTTGTATGGCGGTCATCTTGAATCCGCCATTTTGAATTTTTATGGCGCTCTCATCAAAGTGCCGGCGGTTCTCTATGACATTTGGTCGAGCACCATATGTCTATCTCTCACCGTTTGGGTAGGCCGTCGATCGTCGAGCTAAAGGTCCACCGGATGCAGACGGGCCCACTCCCGGTGCAGCTACTGGGTGAGCTCGGCCTGTGGTGAGTTATGGCCGATTTAAAATTTCAATTGACGGCCGCCATCTTGGAAATGGCGGGACCGAAAAACCGACCCGAAATTCTCAATCAGGGCCCCCACTACCCCCCGGATACCGATTCCCACCCCCCTCGGACAAACTTGAAAAACGGCCGCCATCTTGAATCCGCCATTTTGAAAAAAAAAATTGCCCACGAGAAGACCCACCCCGGCCCGAATGACATTTGGTCGAGCACCTCCCCCCTACCTCTTTCCGTTTTAAAACTACGAGCGACTGAAATTTGTATGGCGGTCATTTTTTTTTCGAATTTGGAATTTTGGCGGCGCCCTCTGGCGTCTACCGGCAGTTCCCTATGACATTCGGTCGAGCACCTTACGACTAACTCTCACCGTTTGGGCAGGCCGCCGACCGTCGAGCTGAAGGTCCACTGGATGCAGACGGGCCCGATCTCGGTGCAGCTCCTGGGCGAGCTCGGCCTGCGGCCTCGCGGGAATTATGGCCCATCGATTTTTTTTTTTTTTTTATTATTAACAATTTTACAAAGATTAAGTATATAGCTAACATAATTGTATCTAATAAACCATACAGATTTGTCTAAGATACAAAATTTAAAATTTCAATTGGCGGCCGCCATCTTGGAAATGGCGGGATCGAAAAACCGACCCGAAATTCTCTATCAGGGCCGCCACTACCCCCCGGATACCGATTTCCACCCCCCTCGGACAAACTTGAAAAACGGCCGCCATCTTGAATCCGTCATTTTGAAAAAAAAATTTCACCACGAGAAAGCTGACGCCGCCCCGAATGACATTTGGTCGAGCACCCCCCGCGCACCTCCTTAGGTTACCAACTTGCAGAAGTCGGATTTTTCCGGAGGTCACTTCCTCATTCAAAGTTTTCCCCTGCCGATACGGGAACCGGGAGAACAAGATGTCAGTGAGTCAGTCAGTGGTAATTTAACTTTATATATCGATGGAATTATAAAAATATAATTATAAGTTTTATGATTATATACTTATTTTTAGCTTCTTAGATAGTGCAAAGAATTATTTGCAACATTTACTACATTTTTATAAGCATTTGACCTTAATGTCAAAACGTAATTACCACGTCACACCATCAGCCTCTTTTCTATGTCCTCTGCTGGATTTAGGCCTCACGCAATGCTCTCCGCCACACACGACCCTATAATTTTCTCATCCATTTATCGTAACTGAAACCAGCCCTTTCAGTGTCCACTGCTGGATATGGGCCTCCTTATACACATTGTCTTGTGCACGAGGGATGTACCTACAGCCTTAAAACGCCATGTTAACCAAGCGGGTTGGCGAATTATCAGTGGCGAATTATAAGCGGGTTAAAATTTTATATTTAGATTTATTTCGCACTCGTCAGATAATTTGTTCGCGTTAACCTGGCTAAGTGTTGCGGTTGAAGCGAGCTTTTGACGTTTTGAAGTCTCTCTATATGACCTTATCTATAAATTTTAGTATCGTCTGAAACAAATAGTCCTTTTCCAGTGCAAATTTTGTGTCAATTAACGTATCTAAATTATTTTTGTAAGAAGTTGTTCTAAATACTAGTAGTATATAATATATATTTTCGGAATCACCTTTTCAGGACCTTTAATTTGATACCCATTTCAATAAATTTTATATTTTATTTTTTTAAAGCAACCCTAATATGGCGTCTAATATCATTCATTTTAAATTTTCAATAGGTACATATAATACGCCAGTAGCGTTCGCGACGTCAAGACGAATCTAATAAAATCTTGTTCATTAAAATAGGTCACTTCGTTTAAGATTTGCGAGGGAATAAAGAAAGAACATACGTAACGGTGAAAAACATATTCCTCTTCGCGTGCCGTAGTCTGGTAAAAAGAACCTTTATATTTTTTTATAGAATAGATGACAGACAAGCGAGCGGGCCACATGATGGTAAGTGGTCACCGCCACTTTATATAATTATATAATTGATATTTTATATTCTGGTTTATTAAACCTATTATTTTTACATAATGTTCAAAAATTATTCAAAGACTGTTGTGGCACGTTTGTAGGTGGCACCTTCATTATAACCTTGTTTACGGTGGAAAATTTATCTGTTACCGCTTATTGATACTTTCTAATAATATCCTGTTCTGTCTAATAATGACCTGTTCAGTCTACATAGTTGACAAACAGTTATTAAATTTTATTTCCGATTCAAATGAATCCGTACCTACCTACTATTTCTTTAACCCGCCAAATAGGCAATAGCTTACATAGAATATGTGGTTTGTTGTTTGATGGTAAGGTTCATTGTAAAGTATGCAACTTCGGAGATGATAATGCAGTAGTTGAGGAGAACACCGATGACATGCGCCAGTCGGAAAAATAGATGTCGGTTATTGGCGAGAACTCGAGGAGTGAAGTTTTTCGATAGATTATTATAAAAAAATCTATATATATCTATCTGTATATATAGTGGGTATTGTGGTTTAATAGTGATAGTTTATTAAACTTCAAAGTACGCAGTTTGTGATAATCAAATAAAAACATAAGATTGCATTTTTCGTTTGCTTCTAAAGTGTTCAACTCTTCTGCCCTCGGTACATTTACTATTAATTTACTGAGTGACTCCTAATTTGTTTCGACGGGAATGGACATTGACGAGATGTGTTTTGAATTTTGATTTTGAAATTGTTAATTACGAAGAAAACTAATTGCTATATGCCAAATGCTAACGTGATTAACGAAACTTTATTTATTTATTCTTTATTGCACAAAGTGACAAAAGCGGACTTAATGCTTGCTGTATGTACAACGAACAAAGGGTTTGTATGTACAGCTGATGTTGAATTTTATTTTATTATTAGTTTTGGAGTTTTTGAAAAGTTCACACCGTTCGGTCGCGTCGTAATTTTGGAACTAATGAACAGATTTGGATCATATATAAACTTAACCAAGATATCGATCCAAAATATTTACTGTCAAATTTCGTTTCAATCCTTAAAAAAATCTCCCTGCAGTTTGACTACAAAATTCGTTATGTCTCATATAATGACTTTGTAACTGATTCTGAGGACCACTAATCGCCTTTTTTTTTCTCGTCATTAGTCGCCATTAGTGTAGTCGCCATTTTTTCTGAAATTCGAAAAGTATTGTCTCTGCATTAAGTAGACTTTTTTTAAATCTCATAATAATTCCACTTTTCCACCATAAATATATTTTTTTTAAATTCATTACACCTATGTTGTTATGAACTTGAGAATATTTGAGGATGGGAGCTATCGCTTCCTCTATCTTCATGCTTTGTTGCGGTCATGGTGCTACTATGATTTTAAACTTTTATTAACGTGATTGAACATAATAATAGTTATGTAAACGGGTTGCTCACGATTTATTATTTATTCATTATAGCCGATATTTCGGTCCAGTTACTATATTAGTGACCCTATTGAAATGTAGTATAATCCAACAGTGCAACAGTCAGTGTAGTGCAGTCCTTTTCTAAGTTTTTAAACTCAGTATTTTTTCAAGATATTTTGATTTTAATGATTGTTTTCTTACTTCTAATTATTTTATTAATTAAACCATAACCAGTCCTTTTAGTATCCACCGCCGGACATTGTCTTGTGCATGGCCTTAAAACTCTACGTCGCTGGCAAAACGTTTTGGAGAGTCCACTCTTTGATGGATGGTGTAGTTCCTCAGCGCTTGTGGTAGCGGCTTCGTCATCCCTTAGTCGCCTTTTACGACAATCACGACGACAGATGGGGTGGTACTACTCTATAGCCGGCCGACACGACATTTTATTGTAAATCTTGTCGTGCCGCAATTTTTGGTACATATTATACATCAGAAAAATACATATTATAATTTTAATTTCAAATCCTCATGTGCATATCAATAAAATATTAATGTTAATTTGCAGGTTATGGTTAACGCATATTTAGAATCGAGACCTGACACCAACGTAGTTCTACTGGACTGGTCCAACATGTCACATGGCTCGTATCTGGTCAACGCTGCAAGAAACACTAGAAAGGCAGGTATATTTTATAATTAATAAATACACGTTTCTGTAAATAAATATACCTACGTTTCGGTAAATTGGTAAATCGGTCGCGGTCTCTGAGAGAAAGCTTGATGCACAAATTCAAAGTCGTTCAGTGAGCGATGGAAACAGATAATCTATACTTGGAGTGTCTTATCAAGACAAAATCCGTAACGAAGAAATTCGTCGAAAATTTAAGATTGTTGACACGACTAAGAATTTGCAAACTGATGTGGCCGTGGGCAGGACATATCTGTCGCATGACCAATAACCGATGGAGTTCGCGAATGAAGATCTGATGGTATGGTGTACTATACTTTATGTGTAAAGTAGACAGCCCATCAAAGTAGATAGCACATACGGGGCAGGGCGTGCCAACGTTTGTCATTCTGAACTGTGCTGTGCAAAAGGTCCCGGGTTCGATTCCGGGTCGGACATACATTTGTTTAAAGACAAATGTATGTAAGGGTCTGGGTGTGTGTTTGTCTTTGTATGTGTCTCTGGACCCACGACGAAATAGGGTATCCTAGTGTGGGCCATTGAGTATGGCATTATATAAATTTTAAAAAATGTCTTTAAATTTGTTGCCATCGATTTGCTGCCCACTCAGTATTTGTTGCCCATTCAGTATTTTTTGCTGCTCACTCAGTATTTGTTGCTCTCATTTAATTAATAGTGGTTAAAAAATTACACCTGAAATTTGTTTAAGCTTTTTAACCCCGTTTTTGGAATCTGTATACTTACCTATTATAACAAGTAAGCATGAATATTTTGTTTACCAGTACTCGATTTGATGCTCAATATAAACACAATATGTATAAGTTTGCTATAGTAATTTTCTATTCATCAATCATTGACACACATGGAAGCCTTGCCTGCTGTACTCGGAAAAATAAACAACATCTTCGTGACATACATAATATAGCTGTTGGAATTATTAGAAAACTTTTTGCGTATGCATATAGATCAGTAGAAAAGAAACTCTGTAAATTTCCGTTCTTGGAAATTATTTACTACCTACACGTATCAAAAAGTAATTAAAACAAGTAAACTATTATAGTCCAACTTAGAAACTCGTAGATTATTTATAATTATTATTATTATTATAAGGTGATTATTTTAGTATTCTTTAGTCTAAGTATATTCTTAATATTCATACATCCGATACATGTTTTTATTACAACCTTTGAATTATCCTTATTGTTGACAACAAGTCGCATAAGTTTACAAGACGACATTTTTTTTTGTGTTGTAAATGGTTATTATAATCTATCCTTGTTGTCCGTGTTCTCGAATTAAATTCTAAACTCTTGAGCATTGCGAATTAATTCTTATGAGGTTTATAATTCTAAATGAATTATAAACCTCATAAAACGTTTGAAGAATCACATTTATTTTATACTAACTGTTGCCCACGACTTAATAGATAGACGTTGTAGAAACAGTTATAATAAGATAGATTTAAAAGAAGATATTGTGACAAAGAACGAAAAAGCATTGGTTTGTTTCGCTGCGTTATTTAGCGAGCACTCTCGATTAACGACGGTTTGATCCTAACTCCGCTGAGGGGCTGTCAATCCATAGTCACTCAGTAGATTATCACCAATCGAAATGACCACATCTTGAAAGAAACAGACAGTTATTTTAGCACACTCGGCCGTTCGATCGACCTTTTAATCTGTTGCGCGCCTTGTACAAAACAGAAGTAGACACCTCATAATAAAGAAAATTGAATTTTAAAAGTAACATGATCTCGTTTCCTTTTTAATAACTTATAGAAAGAATATTGTAATAGCGTGATAAATTTTATTACAGACGTCCTGCAAACCCGTAAACCCTTATAATACTGCAAAGCTTGAACGAAATTCGTCCAGTTGTTTTGCATGATGCATGAACAAATAAATAGGAAAAAATTCTAAAAACAAGTTTGATTTTGTATATTTTTTTTATTGAAAAATAGGCGACAGACGAGCATACAGTCCACCTCATGGTAAGTGGATACTGTCGTCCATAGACATCCGCGATACATGCCAACATCAGTACAGAATGACAAATGTTGGCAAGCCCCCGAATGCGCTGCGTACCTTTGCAGATTCAGAAATGGATTGGGAGAAAGGGATGGGAAAATGAGGAAGGATAGCATGGGATTGGAATGGGCTCTGGCATATATCACTCACTACCGAAACTCACTACTACCGACCGAACTACCGAACAACTCACTACCGAAGTACATTGGGGAAATACGATAAAGTAGGAAATGCAGTACATTTCTAGGTAGCCTTCTGTGAGAGAGGGGTACCGTGGTCAGTTGAGTGCACCCATCGGTTTTGGGAATGCAGCGTGCACTCTCCCCCTACGATTAGTATTAGATAGTAGATTAGGTAATTAGTATTAGATTCAGTATTTTCATCTGTATTTTTTTTTAATTTCAAACAATCTCAGGGAGTGTGACCGCATCATTAATTTTACCAACCTGCTTATTTTACCTGCTTACCCAATTCATATTTGATCGATTTCTCAATTTTTCTCAAATGTACATAATAAACCCTTCCTACGCTTAGAATTTTACAGTGCTAGATTAAACGGAAGAGACTACACAAAAGACAAAGTTATTAATGCACCAATTTCAAACATTTTCTATGAAAACTACCTACTCAGTATTATAACTGAGTAGGTCGACAATGTATTCAGTGGGCATGTGTTGACTTATGTGTAACCTCAATTTATTGGGCTCTTCGAGCTCTTTTTAACATTCAAAGGTGTAAACCTTTGCATATTCCATTACCTACATATACCTAGGTATGTTGTTTTTGAGTTTCAATTACTAAAATGCACCTAGCAGAGCCATCTGTTAAGGAAATGTCATTCAATAGTATCAAATAAAAAATATTTTTTTTTTTAATAAATAAATACAAAACTGATTTCAAATAATATAGGTGTATAGGGACTTTTTCGGCATCATTCCTTCATACAAAGATTAATCATATCAATCAATCATTGAAATACAATGTTATTGATATTATTTACCTTTTTTTTTTCTCAATTGCTTACTTTCATATTGTCACAGCCAGATGCCACATATTCCAGATTTCCTTCCAAGTAATAAGTTATACAACAGCGAAAATTCTAATTTTCATACGTATGATAGTTTTTGCACTTAGAGACAATATTTTTTTATAACTTTTTAAATCCACTCTTGATTTAACTATATTGGCACTGTTGTTAGACTATCGTATTAACCACGCTAAAGTCGATGGACTTTAACCTACTGGATACAGTAGGTTTTGAGTAATTCTATTAAAAGTCATTTTATTTTCTACTATAACTCAACTTCCTTGTGTCATATAAAGATGAAACATATACCAGTATCCCTTCTGGACAACTAGCTATACATTAGTGAAAACTAGATCAAATTTCGTTCAGTAGTTTTTACATGATACACAAACAAACAGACATACAGACAAATATTCTAAAAAAATCTGTTTTGGATTCTGTAGCTTCTAAAGGGATTCATTTTTAAAAAAATAATTCTATATACAGACAACCCTTTTACTGTTTTATTATATGTATAGATAATTCTAGACAACTAGAGCCCTCTTTGACGAATCGTATTTAGTAATTCATGACCGTAAGCAATAAACGTAGGTTTAAATTAAAACGTTAGCAATATAAATTTTAGCAAGTGAGCATAGCCCATGAATTAATGTGGCATGAACTTCATAAATTAATCATTAAAGAGCCATGACATACTTGTCATAACCTTAATTCGCATTTTCAGGTGGGTGCAGCAGCCGCAGAACAGATTCATCAGTTACTGGAGGCGGGCCTCCATTTGGACAAACTTCACTTAATAGGGCATTCGTTAGGCAGTCACGTTGCTGGATACACGGCTAGAGAATTGAAGAACAAATACAATACGACGGTCAAAAGGTACTAGAGAATTTCACCTCCGAAATTAAAAAGGTCAGGTTATCGATATCAGTTTTTAAACTCTCCTCGCAATTACAAAGAAGTTTTTAGATTTTAATCCACCACGCAGGCCCTGTGCGCTTTGTGGATCTGGGCTACGTGCAGTAACACCATATCCCAATTTATATTGCATTTACGGCATTCGGTTTCCTCTAAGTAACCTATCGTGTGCTATCAGAAGCTCTGTGCTACCAACATTTACAATCCTTTCAGAAAAACAAAGGAGACATCAAATAAAGCGGGAAAGCGCCATCTCTTTCGATTGTATGGTTACTTTTGATACAAGGCATAATAATGACAATCAGCTGTTTCGGCCGCCCCATGTTAAAACGAAGTAATGCAAGATGTATAGATGTCGCTAGCAACGCATTATGTAGAACACAGTAGAACCTCAATAAATTGTAGAAAAGGAAACATTTTTCAATGTAAATAGAAAAGTGACATAGAATTTGTAATTAATAGTGGAAAGTCATATGAAATAAATGTATTCATGAATCTTTAATACAATATAATTAATGTATTAAATAACGAATTTAATTACAATCCCTAACTAAACGATCAAAAATATTGCGCAATTCGTAAAATTTAACACAATGTACCTAATTGATCGTCTAGAAGACCTCTAAGAGATAGTAATATGTCCATATTGGAGTGATAATCATACGATTTGTTTTCCAGGTTAACAGCACTAGACCCTGCCTTCCCAGCGTTTTACCCTGACGGGGTTATGATGGAACATGTGACTGCGAAGGACGCAGAGTTCGTGGACGTCATTCACACAGACGCAGGAGGATACGGTGCGCCCGTGCGTACTGGAACTGCAGATTTCTGGCCTAACGGGGGCAAGAGCATTCAGCCTGGCTGTCCTCGGTTCGCGCCCATACCACTTTCAGACGACAGTAAGTATAACAATTTTAAACAATGTTGTATTCACCTATAAACTGGTCTTCAATTGAACAATTTCTGTTCTCTTTTGTATTAGTGATCTTATTCAAATTGATCTTATTTGAGCACCTATTAAAATCGCTTGCTGGCTGGAAATAATAAACTACATATATGCGAGCGAAATAAAAGAAAAATATTTTTCATTATTTTTTCCTTGCTTAGAGAAGATTTTTTTAATATCCAGATCTCTGCAGCCACTGGCGGTCGTGGCGGTTCTATGCGGAGTCCGTACGGAATTCCGAAGCGTTCCCGTCTTCGCCCGCAGAGTCTTACCACAAATTCAGAGAAAACCCCACCCCCGAGGTTGGCATGGTTTATATGGGTGCAGACTGTGATACCAGGCAAGTATGAACGAGAATCATTTCAGTTACTTTGGTCACGTTAGTCACTACAACTAGTCGCTAGTAATTTCAGTCATCGACCATCATTTTATTCCCTGATGATGATATATCAGCTTATAACGTCCCACTGCACAGGCTGCCCCTAGTAAATCCATATGGAGTAACGTATCGGACCACAATTCACCGCGAAGTCCCAGTGCGGTTTGGTGGAAACACATGCTCCAGATTTCTTTTTTAATTCCCGAACATGCGTGCTTCTTCATAATGTTTTCCTTCACCGCCGAGCTATCATTTCATAGTGATATATTTTTTTAAATATTGATTATTTTATCGCAATTCTACTTACATACTTAGTTGTTTATTTCACAAGTGACTCTTGATACAAAGGAGTAGTTTGAACATTCTAATGTCTAATGAGGATTCGACTCAGTTCAACAGCCGCTGGGCGCACTCGACTGGCTTCATTACCCCTCTCTCACAGAAGACTAACTTCCCTGTACTTCATTTCCCACTTTATCCTATTCCTCAATCTACGTACATGTTTCAGTAATGTGTGAGATATGCCCCAGCTCATTCTCATCCCATCCTATCCTATCTCTTCCCACTTTCCCAAAAACCTTTCTTCAAATCCATTGATGCATCTCTAAACAGAGTCAGCCCATCCGGGGGCGTGCCAATCTTTGCCATTCTAAACTGATCAACATCGTGTACCGCGGGTGTCCATGGGTGACATTACTCACTTACCATAAGGTGGACAATATGCTTATCTGTCGCCTTCTTTCTATAAAAAAAAAGTTCTGCATTCGAATTCAGCTCGAAGCAAACCCCATAATATAAAAAGAAATGAGACTACATATTTATTTCCCAAAAAAGCTAATAATGTCTTCATTTATCTTTCAGTGCCCAAGGTTCTTACTACTTGACGACTAACTCACAATCACCTTTCGGAAAAGGAATGGACGGATTATATCCCAAAAGCAGAAAAAACGCACCAAACAAAAATTCTTAAAATTTAATTTAGATATAGATTTTAATGTTAATGACAGCACAATTGTAGAGTTTAGGGTTTCAAAATGTCCATTTAACTATCAATATGTCTTTAGAAGACATCTAGAAGCAAGAAGAAAACAAGATACTTTGTAACTTTATTAGTGAGGTAATTCAATTATAAATAGTAATACTGGTTGTGTACCAATTTATATGAAACCTTCATAAGTAAAAATGACAAAGTTAAATGTACCTATGTAGTTATGATAGTAAAGAAATCTAGACACATTGAGCCTAAGTTAAGCTTTACTTAGGTATATGTAAAGATTATACAAATAAATATGTAAATGATCATTCACCGAATTCACCATGGTGGTGGCTATATAGACTTTGTGCCAGTCTGTGGTGACTCGGTGGTTGGGGCTATAGACGTTTGACAGTTCAATCCAGTGACTAAATACAAGAAAGGTTACTTGTGTCTCAATAATCTTCCTGGAGATAATTAAATAGGAAATCAATAGCTTTAATGTTGTTTCTCTTTCCAGAGCAACGCAATTTAGTTTTGATTTCGTGATTCCTATACCTTATCTCTGGTGATTGTTAGAGCACATTATAAATATATTAAAATGATATCCACAATTTAGTATTTGTATGCAACTACTGTGCGTTAGAGCCGGAGCCCAAAAGTACGTTAATGAATGATTGAAATGAAACAAAAAATTATGATTGAAATAATAATATTATGAATTATGATTTATAATAATTAAAAGAACTTTAAGACAACACTTTGTAGAACAAAGAATCATAAAGTGTATTGTACTTAATATTAACGTATACGTACAAATCGATTTAGTTGTTGTTACTAGTGTTAAAATAATACTTAGTACTGGTAGATGTTCTGATGTAATACAAAGACTTACCATTAATTATAATATGTTATAGAAACTTTAATTATTTAGATGGTATCTGAGAATTGGAACCTTATTGTCGATTCTAGATTTTCAAATATCGACATCTTGAAGGAAATCAGATGTAAGAATATGTTTCTACGAATTGGTGCATAAGTGCGATTCTTTTATCAAATTAAAAAAAAAATATACCTACATCAAATAATAATAAATTAATCAATAATATATGCTCCGTTGTTATTAGCGATTTCCTACCCATCGCTCAACGAGTTTTTCGACGCCTCTGCGGTAGAACTCTCCAGACATTGATTCGAAGAATACCTTAAGGTTAAAATTACCGTTCTTGAAGCGCTTGCTTATACGACCATTGAATCGTTCTTTCAGGCAATATATCATCGTCTCATCCTGTACACAAGACAAATGTCACGAGCATATTTGGCGGCCTTAGCACCTTGATTAAACGCGAACAGAAGAACGTGTCGTTTGACAAAAAATGTTCATTTTTTGTCGATTTGACACTGCATTTCAAGAAATTTAACGTCTGAAAGACATTAAATCATATGAAAAACTAACACTATCACTCTCTTGTAGAGCAAAGAATTACTTTTATATTGACATACATATAACATAGTGCCAAAGAAAACTTTACGGGCAAAAAAATATATAAATTTGAAAAAAAATCGCAATGACATGCGCCACAGGTATTGAAACAGAATCTTGAACAGTCAGAAAATCTTAACCAAAGTTGTCAATAAGCCGATAACGTCAATACCGACAATTCACGACCGCTCAGCCCAGCCGGTAGTGGCCCCGTTTGCTGTGTAAAGCGTCCCAGTTTCGATTCCAGGTCGGACATTTATTTGTTTAAAGACAAATGTTTGTTCGTCTTTGTATATGTCTGTGGACCCACAACACAAGGAATCGTAGTGTGGAGCATTGAGTGTACCATTTTTTTTTAATAAAGTCCCCTACCTCAGATTATGTTCCAAACATTATAACATGGCTTATAATTTATCTTGCCAATAACTTTAGCAGAAATCTCAATATAACAAATATAATATAGGTATACCTATTTATAATATAAGTATGTTTTCCGAAAACAAAATGAAAGGCCTCAGTCTAAATAATAAAAATTTAAGCTTATGTTAAAAACTTTCATTTGGTATTCATGTGGGTTTTATTGGATATACCGGACAAATGGTGCGGTGCATCTTCAAACTTTTTCAATTTTTTGTTGGCAAATGACTGCCAACTGCGGTAGGTCGTAATAAAAGTTTGGGAGTTTTAATGATAATACGTTGTAGGTTTATGGTAAAAAAAACAAAAGGAATAGAATTCCTTATAGTCTAGTAAAGTTTTCTTACAAACGCTGGGAGATACCCTAACTAGTTAGCTAACCTATTACACGAAATCAACAGAGTTGGATTTAACATGAGAGGAGTGGGGCCCCTGGTTAAAGGTTTCAGGGCATCGAAAAGAACTCTCTGATATAACTAATAATAAAGTCGTCCCACCCTGCCAATAAAATTATTGCTCTTTTTAAAAAATGACAAATATGGAGTAATGCTGTAAAATCATTAACACAACCGCCTAATTAAATGTCCTGTTATATATGATAGCACCTCATAATTATTCCATAAAATCTTTTAATAGGATTAATTTACAAATGATAAATAAATATCGGTAAACTTTTGAACTACTACCCTTAAAATATTCCATGGTATTTATTTAAGTATTTAGTTGCACTATAAACATAAAAATAATTACTCACTGGTTGCGGAAATGCACAAAAACTAGCTTTTGGTAATACGTAAAATTACATTAGATACTAATTATAAGTTTATTATAAATTTGTTTTCATCGATTTACTTGTGCTGAATACATTTTTTTTTTTGAAAAATACAATAGCCATGTAAACCAAGTCGTACACGAAAAATCTTGCTCAGGTTTCTTGAATTTCCAGCAATTACTTTCGTCAATTGTTAAAGATGGAATGTAATGTTACGACAATTGATATACGATATATTGGCCAATCGAGCTTTCGAACAAATTATAACTTCTTTGCATCTCATTATCAATTTATTCAATAAAGGGCCAACTGCAAATAGAATGTTGTAGAACAAATCTGTTCATTCATTAAGGTTAAATAAATTTGAGCGTTAAAATCAACATAATAACCTAACTCGTTTACGATCATAAAAAGTTTACGATCTTAGAATCTGTTTTTGTCCTTTGACATACAATTCATTTTGCTTCCAACACGACTTTCTTTATTTCTTTCTGAGAGAACGTAAACTGACGACATGCTTATATTTATAGTAACACTGTAGCGGCCTCACTATTAATTTTTGTCAGGCTATAGATATTAAGCTATTCGTGATAAATAGTTAATAGAAACATCACGGAATGTAATCACAACTTTTTTAGTGTTCAATAGGTACTTAAAATGTAGCTTTACACATGTAGCTTACGTTATTGTTAGACATGTTATTAATTAGGTGCCCAAGGAAGTTTTACAACCAAGGATGAAATTGTAAAGAAATAAACAATCCTTTAACAGTTTAAAAATTGTTTTCTTTTACGCTTCCTAAGAATTTCGGAGAATACGCTTCAGGGAAGAAGAAAGAAAAAAGTTATTTTATTTTTCATTTCTATATTTCTATTTATTACACATTAATTAATATGTTTAGTAATACCAGTTTATACCCATGTACATCGGTTCAACATAAGCCAACATCTCTCAGAATTGATATGTTGATATGTTGATATATATCCGATACGAACATATCAGAATTGATATGTTCGTACCTAACTACCCTTTATATGTGTAGTTACAAATGGAGATCAAAAAATTGGATGAGAAATGAGAAGTAAAGTAGTATGAAAGAATCAAAACGGCCTAACGACTCTCAATCACTGCTGAAACACGTTGCTATGTTGCAGTTTTTTACGAACTGTCAATCAAGGCCGGATTTAAGTAGAGAGGGTCAAGATAAGCTCTGAACTTTTTTTAATCTTTTTAACTTCCAACTATAAATTTATATCTAATCTAAAGGTTGGCCGCCAATGATTGTTATATTTATTATAGTGTAAAGCGCGCACCACGAGCAGAAAGAATTTCGATCATTGACATGAGGACAGCCAAAACTGAACGAAAAGAGATTTGTATGAATCGTCGATATTATTGAAATTCTTCCTGCTCGTGGCGCGCGCGTTAGTTGATAAATTAATGTTATGTATTTGACAAATGTACGTAAATAATTATTTTTTCTAATTTACTATCGCCATAAAAAGGGGCAAAAGGGGTCTTCGCCTTGTAAAAAATGTCTAGTTCCAGCCAGCTCTGTTCTCCAGAAACCTTTTTTGCCCCCCTTTTTATGGCGATAGAAAAAAGTTTCCAAATCCAATATTACTACTTAATATATGACAGTTGTACTGTAGTCATCAATGTTGGTATTATTCCCTGTTGGTATTAATGTCCCGTTGCCTTGTTCTTTATAAGGGAATAACTTATCGACCACATACCCTATAAATGTACCGAACTGCAGATAAAATGCATACATCAGTACTCCGACAAACATAGATCTGTAAAAAAATACATTATGTTACTCAAATAAATCCTTGGAGATCACTTGCCAACGAGTGTGGAAAGGGATTAACGTCCTTAGGCGTAATTCATCGACTACCATTGGAGAGAGACAAGTTAATAACATAAATGGTATGTGATAAGGCCGTAGTGGCAATAAATAAAAATATATTATACTAATTTATTGCTTATTCCACTTAAAACAAGAAATACATGGCTCATAGTTAACTTTGACACTTGCAAAACTAAACGATCAAACGATAACCGTTCCTTTTTGCACAGTCGTTTTGTTCCTGGCTAAGCGTCTTCAGCGCTCGCTTTAAACCATACATGTCCGATGACTCTTGAAAGGTCATAAGGGCCACAAGAATTTAGCCATTTCGAAAGAAAAAGTAAATCGAAACACATACATAAATATGAACAAGTTGTGGTGAGATTTAAAAATCCATAAATTTAATATAAAATTAGACGTTTTAAAGTGAAAAGCGAGAGTTTACATATATTGTCAGGTTAATTGATAATATGAAACTTTTCAGTCAATTCAAATAAGTTACAAATCGATATCTTACCTCTTGAAACGAAGAATAAAATATTAGAAAAGAGATACTGTGTACGTGAATATTTTTCTAACTGTGCACAGTGTTGGTGGTTCGTACCAACATAGAGGTCGTAAGTGATGTGTCACTCGATATATTCAACAAACTCTCCATACGTCCTTGTTGAGGTTGCAAGTGTGATGGTAGCCTGTTTACTCGTACTGTAGATTTGGTTCAAGAATTTGATCGTCCAAAACACAGAGAAAGAAAATGCTCCAATTAAGAGCACACTGAAACAAGTCTACAGCTATGATATTTCAGTATATTATAAGCAGATAAAAAATTATTAGTAACCGTTTTTCACGATTTTAGAGTATAAGAAATATCTCTCTGCGTTTTCTACCTCCTGTATGTTCCTGTATGTTAAATGGTGAATGTTCTGAAGTTCAGTTTGAAGACAACTTTGGATTTTTACCATCGCATCTGCCGTCACCGTCGTACGGTTCATCCTTAGTTCCTTCACAAAAAGTCGCTGCGTACAATGCGGTCGTGAAGACACTTTACGAATTCGAAAGTTATGGAATGAACTGCCTACTAATGTGTTTCCGCTATTTTGCAATATGGGACTCTTTAACACAGTTGTGAACAGGAATCTGCAATATTGGCAGCGCACCCACATGCTTCCTGGTGTTGCAGGTGTCCATGGACGGCGGTGACGATATCCTCGTGGTCTGTCCACTAGTCTGCCATCTCTTCTATCAAAAATATAATGGAATGAAGGTGCCAGACAGGCAGACAGTCCACCTGGTAGAAAGTAAATAGATACTTCCGCCATAGAACATCCACTGAACATGTCAGTATCCGCTATTCTTGACATCTTGACATATTCTTGATTCTTGACGAGAATGACGTACACTGGACACGTCCGTGGATGTGCTGCTTGTCTTGAAAATTTAGGAGTAGATTTGGGATAATGGTGAATAGGTGAGGAGTTATCCTCATTCTATTGCACTGTCCCTTCTGAAGGGAAATGAAATTAGAATTTTTGTCTCTCTGTCCGTCTGTCTGAAAACCGCTGGAAACATTGGCAAACATTCCAAAAATTGTTGTTTCGGACTCTGTGTCACACGTAATGACTTTTTTTTAATAAATATTTCATATACAGACGCGGCTCTGTTACAATTTTATTATACATATAGATAACCAATTCAAACAAATACATTGTCTGGATTACCTTTTACGGTGGTAACTAATATTTTATCGTCTTCACTGTCTTCAATTGTAATTTTTTAATTATAAATCTTCAATTCTTATTTGAAAACACTGCTGAGTTATGTATTTATAATATTTTAGCAATTTTTTATTTGTTCTATTAAATTTGTCGTTTTACTGTTCAGATCAAATAAGAAATAAAGATAAATAAATAACAAATGCTTAATGTGTCTAAAACTACGTGTAATAATTGTAATAATATCAAGTGAAATTGTATAGGGTTATGTACAATTCAAACGTGTATGGATTACAATTAAAAACTTACAGCCCAACAGCCATGGTGATAATGATTTTGTTTCACTTTTAAAAAAATAAAATTCTCATATTACTTGACACCTCTCTGCCTCCGGTTGCGTCTCAATAATGACTACAAGATGGTTATTTCCTTCACAATTAAATACGACCAAACATTATTTGAGATTGTGTATACTTCAACATCCATTATGTTAGGAGTTGTTTGTGTTTATCAATCATGAGAAATATCATGAATCATGAGAAATGTTTGTGTTTATCAATTTCTGACATCATATTTCTTTCTTCATATATTTTAGTCTTAGCAGTTAGTAAAAATATATTTTTTTTATGTACGAAGGCGGCAGACGAGCATACGATCCACCCGATGGTAAGTGGATGCTGTCGCCCATAGACATCCGTGATACATGCCAACATTAGTCCAAAATGACAAACGTTGGCACGCCCCCGGATGCGCTGCCTACCTTTGGAGATATAGGAATGGATTTGGAGAAAGGGTTGGAAAAATAGGGAGGGATAGGATGGGAATGGGCTCTGGCACATCTCACTCACTACCGAAACACGTACGTACATTAGGGAAATAAGATAAAGTGGGGAATGCAGTACATTTCAAGGTAGTCTATACTTACAAAAAATTATAATAAAGCTATGTTTGTACGTGAAATATTTTTATATTTTTTTATATAGAAAAATGCAGCATACGAGCATACAATCCACTTGATGATAAGTGGATACAGTCGTCCATAGACATCCATAGACAAATATCATTTGCAATGTTACACTACACTATGAATCATACAGAGCCCAAAACAACAATCTTTGGATTTTCACGAAAGAACCCAGTGAAATTTAATGGAACTCAGTGCAGTGATACATTAATACATGTTTATACATGTTTATACATGTTTATACATGTTTATACATGTTTATACATGTTTATACATGTTTATACATGTTTATACATGTTTATACATGTATAAACATGTATTGGGTACTTCTTATCCTGGACCGGTACAAGTTCCCGATGATAATATTATACGAGTACAGTTCATGAGAGAGACTTACTTTCATTACGTTACCACAATGTTCAACGGATTGGAGTGGAATTGGACTATGGAATGGGATGGAGTTGAGTGAGGTGTGCCTATAGAATGGGATGAGATAGAAGTGTATTAGTTTATTCACATACATTCTAAAGTCTACGCAAACGAAATCGCAGGCATAGCTAGTTTAGAATAATATTCTCAACAGAGTATAAATATATTTTTAGATATTGCTTTTTTTCTAAATCTATTAAGTTATAACTATATCTATCTATCTATATAAATAAAAATGTAAACGTTCGTTTGTTCAAAATCTAAAATCTCCGAAAGTTCTTCACCGATTGCTTTGAATTTTGACACAATGTTGCATTCGAATACGCGTGTGTTTTTATATACCTATCACAGGGTACAAATATACTTTTTACCCAAAAATAGGTAAGAATAGGGTAAGCACCATATGTTGGGCAGCCACAGTAGGTACTGCTAGTAAGTTCTAGACTTATAAAAGTTTTAACAGATCACTGTCACCGGGTTTGCTAGAAGAAATCTCCCAAGGAGATAAGCTCCTCTGTTGTATATCATGCTGTTACTCCATTTTTATGTAGATACTATATATGTGTGTGTGTGTGTGTAAAATAAAATATATTCATAAATTGAATTGAATAAAACAAAAGAAAACATACCAACTCTAAGATATATTTTATTCATTTATAACAACATCAAACGGCTAAAGAATTACATAGATATAGTAACTAAATTATATTTTAAACAATATGTATTATACCTATATTATACCAATATACAAAGTACCTATCTATGGGCTTAAAAAAGAACAAAATTAAAGTGTGCGACATTCTACAATTAAAATTTGGTACAAAAAATGTTGACACAATTCTATTACCCGTTTTCAAAGAGGTGTTTTATTTTCTTCACCACATCATAAAGCCAAGTTTCTAAAAGTCCATACATTGATACTAGGTATATTAGACACAATTTTAATAACTTATTATTTTTTTGTGTATATTCACCACAGGTAATTACATCCCTACAAATCTTGTACAATTAGCAGAAAAATGGTTTTATAACAATACTATCCTTTCGGACAATATTTTTCGATCTTAGTGACATAAAAAAACCTGTGACCAATTAAACACATAACTAAATAGTATTATAGTGTTGCAGTGTCAGCCGTACGACATCAATTTCAGAAGCTTCGCATCGCCTAAAAATATAAATTCCATTAGACTCGATGTAGGTGAACAAGCTATGGCATTTACTACTGAATCAAAACACATAAAATGAGTTTTAACCTAGGCCCGTCAAATTCCCAATGGAGACTTCGTTATTCTGCCGATCCAGATCTAGCAAGTATCGTCCTCCTAAAAACACCGATACCATTATTGCACCAGCTAACAGAGCTCTGAAATTTATGAAGAGAATACATAATTCATATAATAATCTATACTAATATAGTAAAGAGGTAAAATTGTGTGTTTGTATGTTGGGCTATATTTCACAAAAATTCTTTCACAAATAGGAAGCTACATTATCCTATTTGTGTCTAATATAGGCTATATTTTATTTAAAAATATAATGAAAAAAAAAAACATAAACCGAAGCGAAGCGAGGGCGGGTCGCTAGTTAATAGATATACTCAGGCTAATCAGCGACATTTTTGCGACAGTTTTGAAAATATTGTGTCTCATTAAAAATGTACACAATATTTACACACAAGGACCTTGCAGACAAGTGCCCTTATAAGGCAACTGTGTATCCCACCCCATCTCTTCCCGTGGATATTGGACGAGTAAGGGATAACAAAGCCGCTACCACAAGCCCCGAGGAACTACACCACCTGTAAAAGAGGGCACTTCGCTTGGCCAATGTAGGGTTTTAAAGTCAATCCCTCATGAACAAGACAGTGTGCACGAGGAGGAACATGTCCAGCAGTGAACGAAAAAAGAGCTGTTTACGGTTACTATTTAATTATGTATTTAATGTATATAATTATATTTATTATTTAAATTACCCTAGAAAAAAAATCTTGAGCAATTCACACGGTTTTTCTCAGTTTAAGCAACAATAGAGAAATGTGCGTACCTACAAACAGTTTTGTATATTTTGGAAATTTACTCCCTTAAAAATATACTTACAATCCAGCTACAACCATTTTTTAACTTATAAAACATAAATCGTTCCTTATCTGACAAACTTTGTGTTTCATTTATTAATCTTTTGTTACAAGTGTGCCTTGCTTTATATAGTTCTACATTGTTATTGTTTATTTTGTTGAGTGACGGAAATCTTATTTGCTTTGAAATACGGTATTATTTATGAACGAAAATTTCCCAATGAGTCAGTCGGATCCGCTGGAACTGGCAACACAGGACGACAATTATCAAAATAACAATTATAAATATTTGTTATACTGTTACTAATTTCAACATTACCCATTAACATTCTCCAAATTTAAATATACCCAGCCAACTGAACATAAATTTATTGAAATTACTTTAAAGATGTTATATTTTAACAATTAAGCTAACAATTATTATTTTCTACAATCTAATAATCTACATCAGCTTCCATTCCACTGCAGAGGGGCCATTCAAGTATTACGTAAGCAGAACTTTAGTCATTTTTAACCCCCCACCCCACCCCCCCCTTGTCAGCGAAAATAAACAAAGCTCTTACCCCCCCCCCCCCATGCTTACGTAAACATTGGTATAATTTTTACAAAATCTGTTCAAGTTTCTTATTTAATCAGAATGTACTAAATTTTGCCAAAAAATAGGAAAAGTAAATAAATAAATATTGCCGACGTAATCGTCATTCGCCCCCCCCCCCCCATGTCATCAAAAATAAGCAAAGCAAAGACCACCCCCCTTTGGTGCTTACGTAATACTTGAACGGTTCCAGAGTACTGCAGAGCTCAGCTATTTATTCCCTTAACCGCCAGGAGAAGTGAATCGTTAGGAGGTTTCGGGCCATATTCCACCATCCTTTGAATGAAATGCTTCGAATGCCGGCCCAGTGCGGCTTGGTGGATACACATACTTTAGATTTGCCTTTAAATTTTGAGCATGCGGGTTTCCTCGCGTTGTTTGTATCCTTCTGCCGAACCCGTGATATTTTTAAAAATCCATGCTCAAGAAGAAACATAGTTACGGGATTACACTGAGGATTTTAACAAACCTCACGAATGAGAGTCGAGAATAGATTTAGAGTTCTAGACTATCACCGCTCTAACAAGATTTTCAATTAGTTCTTAAAAATTCTGTACAACTTCTTTAGCAAACTTTAACAAAATATAGTTTTTATGGTACTATATTTTAGGGTGTGTCGGTTCTATTCCCGAAGTCTGAAGCCATGGATTCTGCTCATGATTCTGTTGATTCATGTTAGTTTTTTTTTTTCTAAAAATATCTAGTGTTTAGGCAAATTTGTATAAAAAAAATAGGGAGAAATCTCAAAAAAATGATTATTTATAAATAAGACATAATTTTTGTACATCAAATAACACGGGATCAAGTGTTTTCCATGTTAGGGCTTAGGGAATAGTGGCGAATAACATATAAATAATTTACATGAATTGTGCAGACTATCTTCGTGTTTTAATGTCAGAATTTGAAAAGTGACGAAGGTGGCGTCGTGGTCGTCATATTATGGATCGCATTAGTATTTTGTTGACTAATAAAATATTTTGTGGTCCAATAAGCGCCAAACGCCAGCAAACCAGTGAGCAGGAGACTGTAATCAACAAGTACAATGTAGAATCATCATATAAACATACATATTTTCACACAATTTTTAATTCACCTTTTGTTTATTCGTTTTTAAGACAAGATGAGATTTTTATCAGCATATAACGTCCACTGCAGAGCATAGGTGCTCCCATAATAAATCTCCGGGTGGTTTCGGGCCTTAATCCACCACGCGGGCCCAGTGCGGATTGGTGGATCACATACTACAGATATTTTTTATTTCTGGTGCATGCGGATTTCCTCACAATGTTTTTACTCACCGCCGAGGTAGTAACAATTGGAAAAAAAAAACCTTCTTCAGTAGAAACTCAGTGGTACGTGAGTATGAACGTGAGTAGAGAGTACAGATACTCCTAGGCTAAATAACTAAATATTTTTTGCCAGATACGAGAATTTTGGCAAGAAATTCTCTCAATGTGAATACAGGTGAATATCTGAACCATATCCTCCTTCCCTTCATTACATTCTTCAAATAATAGTTTCATTTATCTCCTTTATCTCTTTTCTCTTATCGTAAGCATACGCCGCAAAGCATTTGAGACTGCGTTATCTGTAGTTCTAACACGCTCCACAATGAAGTAATATCCTTTTAGTAATAATCTGAATTTCATTATTTTATTTATAGCCGTAACTACTTAACATTCATGTAGAAATTATTAATAAAAACTATTATTAATAAAAATGCCGATCTTATAAATGTTTGAATAACATAAATTTTGAAGCGACTAAACAAACTCGAAGGACAACGATTGCAAGAGATGACTCTCAAACCGTCTTACTTCATTGTACATCAAATGGTTTATTGCCGTGGTGCCTGTAGTATCACTTTTAAAATAAATACAATTTTTTATTATAGTTTCATATAATAGTAAGAAAGGGACAGGCAATCAGAACAAACTTATGAGGGCTTCTTATTTTCTTTAGAACTATTAGATACTACAGACTTATACATATAATCGTAAACTTTAACTACTCAAAAATAAATAAAACTGTTTATTTACAATCTGTACGCGTTAATTATAATTTATTGATACTCCAAAATGTACTTACAATCCTAGTGCCATGTTTAAAACCTTTTTTGACCTTTTCTTCAAATATCGTTAGTCGCGGAGAAATGCGACTTGACTAGAAAATGAGAATATGTTTACTCGCATTCGACATAACCGCCCGTTTCTCAAACACTACGAAAGGAACAATGAATCTAGTTAATTTTATAGATAGTGGGATCATTAAGGCCTAGTGCACATTTTAATGAGTGATAAATTTACTGTTACAATAATATATTCATAGATATCTGTAAAGCCTATTTATAAGCATACTAATGTCCTTTAAGGTAAAAGACTATTTTAAGCAGAGATCTATATGTATCTCTCAGTATAGAGACACATACTGATGGTGTAGTATGGTATCTTAAAACAACACAAATCTTTTTTACGGCCCATATTAGTGTAAGGTAAGGGAAACGTTTATATTTGACGCGAAAAAACATATAAACCGTTCTTACATATTTTAGTGTTGATTTTTTGACTCGAATAAAAAAATAAGTTTTTTAGAATTTCTAAAAAAACAATCAAATTTTTATAACGAAAATTTCTTTATAAATTCTTTCTCTCTTTATTCTATTCTTTTTATTTTATTCTATTTATTCCATTCTTTTCATGATTTTCATTATAAAAAATTTGATTGTTTTTTTTAGAAATTCTAAAAAACTTATTTTTTTATTCGATGGACGCCTGCAACACCAGGGGGTATGCGGGTGCGCCGCCGACCTTGCAGAATCCTATTCACAGCTTTCTTGAAGAACCCCATGTCGTAGCTTAATGGGAAGACCTCTTGAAGCAGTTCGTTCCACAGCCTACGAGTTCGCGATATAAAATATTTTATAAAATGTTGATGTTTTTCGTTTGCACATTTATTCGATGGGGCCATCGATATATCATTAAAATAATAAACCCTAATCGATATTAATTTCCGTAAAGTAATATTTTTATGCTTATTATTTCGTAATGATTTCTTGTGAAAAAAATGTTTTTAAAGTATGTTTTAAACAAGTTTATGGCCATATTTTTCTCAGATTTGATCATAATCATGTGAAATTTAACGTGAAATCGAATCTGGACATAAGACGAGTTTCTTCTTTGTTAAATTGATGGTGCGATTTGGCATTGAAAATGTTTTCCTCGTGATTCGCAAATACATTTACACACGATAGAACATAATTCGAATTAATAACTTACAACTAATTCATAATACCGTAGGCCGTGCATACACTGGTTTATTTTATGCACCTTTAATGTTGATTAAACAGTAGTGATACAATGTGAACTAGATTTGAACTACATCATCTATTGTAGTGTAAGAGAGATAACATTTGCAAAATTCTCACCGAAGGATACTTCACAAAATGTAGTTAGCTACCATTGAACGGTGTTTTTATCATGCAGACCAAGCAAATAATCCTAAAATGTTATAATTAGCCCTTTGTATTTTGACCAAAAACGTGTAAAGCAAAGCTTTTCGGCGCCTTCTTTGAGGTCGCTTAGGATCATACCTTATTTTATAGTCCAGAATTGTTCAAACCAGCTCAATTTTATATGAAGTACAAAATATACTTGCGTGCAAAAAATCGAGCAAGTCTGTTGATTTTCATTGTAACGAAATTAAAGAAATAAATATTTTATTTTATAGAAATACTTTTATTTTAAGAATAACATCTCGTTTAATAATTTAAAGTTTAACAATTTAAACAATACTAGTACAATATAAGCTATATTATATATAGTTAATGTGTATTTTAATTAAACACTCAATTTTGATTTTAATGGGAAAGTGGAATTCCTTATCAATAACGCCCTTTGTAAGCACTAAGTAAGAAGGCGTGGCGTGGTTCTAACACAAAGACAAAATCGGTTTTCGCATCCACAGAAATCCCTTTTTTAAATAAAAGTCCTATTTTTTCGTTAAACTTTGCTTCATGATTTTCTCATCGTAGCTTATGCTAATTACATTCCCACATATATATATATATAATTAAAGTAACACTAAATCATTTAGCATCCTAGCTTCATCTGAAGATGCTTGGCTAACTTTGAACAATGCCAATATCCTAGACTGATGATATTAAGCTTCATTAATATTAACATGTTTTATGCCCGTTCCTACCTATTTAATCACATTCTCCAAACAAATGGTAAACGCAAACAATGGTGTCACAATTTCGCAAATATGATACGCGATATATGCCAACATAAGTCCAGAATGACAAATGTTGACACGCTCCCGGATGCGCTGCCTACATTCGCAAATTAAGGAATGAATTGAGAAAATTGGGAGGGATAGGATGGGATAGAAATGGTCTCTGGCACATTGGGGAAATACGATAAATTAGGAAATTAGATAGAAAAAGGGAGTGAGGGAGATGCCGTCCAGACCCTATCCTGACCCCCCTTGCTACTCACAGAGAGGGGTGACGTAAAATAATGTTACGATTAATTAAAGGGCTATTATTTCCTGTCTTTAATTAAAGAAAGTAGCTGAAATTAGTGTGGAAGACTAACAGATGTGTACATGTTTGACAACTTGTAAAGTATTTAAAAATATGGGAAAGCGAATCGTAAAAAAGTCCACAGGGAATGGGGAATCACTCACTCGTATAAATAAACTATCTGACTCGTATAAATGAGTGTGGACCCTCCCGACACAGTCTGACTTGAATTATCGCCCAGTTAGTATGTAAAGTATGTAAATTAATTAGTAGGCGAAAACCTCTGCCCGAATGTGAGTGCGTTGCTGATTGCCGCTTCCCCTGCTTCCCGGAGTTATGTGAAATTAGCAGGTTTTTTTATTTTTACCCTTCAACCCCCATAGACCCTTACCGTCAACAGCATATGACAGAAATGAAACGTATGCCCATAGTCAAAATTTGAGTTCTACTCAATTTGGTTTGCTCGAACTAAGGCACCTAAGGAGGCTCGCGTTGCATGATCCTGCACCAAATACGTTTAGTCTTTGATCTTTAATTAAAATGTTATTTCTAGGTATTATAATAAGTCTGTAATTTTTTATAAAACTATTAACTTTATGTATAGGCAGTATTGTACTTCCTCGTTTTGAATTTGATTGTCGCCTGTCCGTATGCGGCAGCAAACACTATCGGCAAAGCAACATAATCATACACTCGCCTATCATGTTAAGGGGTTTTCGAATAAATTTGCCGAGAGAGAATTTTCATCATTTTTTTTATGAAATGAGATATTTTATGAGCCTATATTTTATCATCGAATTTTTAGATTGTGTAATGTAATGAGGCCAAAGTGCTCATTATATTCGGATAATGTGCACTTTAATGAGCTGTATATATTGTCTATGGAATTCTGTGATTTTATATGAAATGTATGACATTACTATAAAACAAACGAAAACCAATCAACCAACCAAACCAAACAACCATCTGACGGAATTTCCTACTGACTCATGGAAAGAAAATTGTCCTTGAAAATACTTAATTAACGAAAATTTTCTGAAAATGTCAGGAGCATGGTTTAATGAACATAACAGGTAGGGTAGATGTTTATTTCCAGTCCCAACTCCTGTAATTTCGTAATGTTTTTTTACAGTGTATGGTCTTGCATTGGCATGAAGTAACAGCGGCAAACAACGCTATCGACAAGTCTTCATTGTTTTGTTGTTTGTTTTTCCATTATTGTCTCTAATACCTGAATGATAATTAAATAATTGCATTCTGATTGTTCTCTCTCTAATAACTATGCGATCTTTTTATTTTCCCATATTAAACCGGAAGACATTTAAAAACAATAGTAGGTACACGAGCGAATAGGGATATAAAATGAACGTATTACTAAACATTTTTATTATCTTGTACTCTCTCATGTTACAGAATATTCGTCTTTGGAGATAGCTTCAGACAAGAATAAACAGGAGTTATTATTTATTCTTATACTTCAGTGAATGCATCCCACCAAGTGCTGGAATGATAAACCTCTGCCCATACTTTATGACGTTCCGTTCGATACCTAAGGCCTTTCTCATCACTTCCTGAGACTTTATCAGAAGGTGTCAGAAAGTCAGTTATACTTTATCAGAAAGTCACTATCAGCTCGATTTAATTTGCAGATTTTTTATCTGTCAGATTGTTAACAGTTACTTTATCAGACGGTGGTGAGATAGGCCGTTAGACTTCTGTTTTAAGGGACAGTAGTTAGCGATTTGAGTGACAATCTGACAATTCCCATTCCATTCCCAACTCATCCTATCCGATCCCTTCCCATTTCCCCAACGCTTTCTCCAAATCCATTCTTACATAAGCAAAGGGAGGCAGCACCATCCGGGGACATGCCGAAGTTTGTCGCTCTGGACTAAAGTTGGCATGTACCGCGGGTGTCCACGGACGATAGTATTCACTTCCCACCAAGTTGATTTTATGCTCGTCAGCCACATTCTTTCTATAAAAAAAATCTCGCATGACTTTGTAGTTAATATCTTTTTACACCTATTTTGTTACAAATGAAGTACTTCCAGATTATCAATGAGTCACATTAAACACATGGATGTAGTAGTTACTTGTAGTTAATAGTTACTCTGTGGTCTAGCTGAAAATCAGTGCCACAAATCTTACTTGTATGTATGTGTACATACATAGGTACTAAGTTGAGATTTTCATTCCGTTTTTATGTACTATTTTACTTTATTACATTCATCAGATTCGAATTATATGCTCAGTAGTGTACAACCATCGTTGTTTGTCATCAAATAGATATTTACATGTTGTAAATACGGATATTTTTTTATTTGTGATAAATTTATAATTAAACTGTGTAAATATATTTCTGTCGCTATATATGATTGCAATTAATGTTAGGCAATTAAAGATTAATTGAAATATAAACACAATTAATGACTTGCCAACAAGTTTGGATAGCAATGCCTATCTAGTTGCTGTTTAGTACTGTAAACACTGTTGCTAAGAGACTCCAGGCTAGCACATTTATATTTATATATATCTCATGCTGAAGAATTGTGAATAGTTTATTTTTCTTTTTTTAAATAACGCTGCACTCCATGACCATACCAGGCTGATATTTTTCTTTATTCACAGTGTGATTTCGTCGGGTTATTGCAAGAATACATTACATTGTTTGTTAATTACCCATGTAATTGTTTTGAGTACATAAAATAATTAGTCCCATGTTATATGACTTATAACACCAGTGAAACATTAGGCAGTGAAAAGCCTTCAGAGAATTCATCAATTCCCGTCCCGAGGAGTTCTACAGCAGATGCATAAATTAACTTCTATTAAAATGGCAAAAGTGTAGTGATAATGCACAATACTTCGATTAATTAAATATTCATAATTCTCATACAAAAAATATATTTGAATTTTTTCATATACGAATAAAACGGCAATTTCATAGGTGTGGACCTAATAGTCATTTGAAACAATGGCACATGAATTATTCTTTATGTATACATAAAGCAGTCTTCCTCTTCTGCTAATCATATTAGATACAGAAATACTAAAATTACCATTAAAACAACACTGTACACGTCCATGTGAATGTAGCCATGTTCAATCACCTGAAGGTTTGGTTTTGTGAACTAAATTGAACAACAAACACAAAAGGTTTTGGATATTATATTGGCCCCTGTAAGTGTAAAAAATATATATTTCAGTTTATTTTCTGATTGAATCGAATGACAAGGACCAATGTATCTATCTCGTGTCCTCCATTATTGCCATCTATTTCTGGCCACAAGAAACAGTAACCGTAATTAATTAGAAGCGTTGTACGTTTAGTTTACGTAAGTAGTAAAGAAGAGAAACATTAGTACTTGGCATATGAGGTACCTTTAGCAAATCTATAAGTAATAGAATTAAAATCTTCATCTTTGTTAATGTGAAATGTGAATCTTGTCTATTTTTATTACCTTCCCTTTCTCTTGTTCTTAAGGTAAGCCGACGATTTATATCTCCCTTCATATTTATTATCACTCGTCCCCCAATGCAACGCCCTAAGCCGAGGTTCGTTCCTTCCGCCAGTTTACCGGCGGGGGAGCCCTTAGGCTTGTTGCAACACACATTTTGTTCCTGGCTGAGCGCCTTCTGCGCTTAATTAAATACAACCGGTGACTCTTGAAAGGTCACCAGGGCCACAATTTCTCCTATAAATAACTAATTTATGTATTATATATTGTTTATAGGTTTATGATATGTATATATTATTTATTATATACTTACCTATTATATAATTATGTATACTGTGCACCATCTATCTGTGATCGAATTTTTTATTTCCTCTCTACCCAAAGGTTGTCAGGCAGAGACCACTTTTAGGGATAAGACCACCTTTTATACATTTTGTGTCTACAATGTTTGTTATTGTTTTGGTGTGGTATACCTAGTCAAGTTTCGGGAGCAAAGAAAATGCTTTTTTAAAAACTAAAAATATATTAATCTAATTTAAATGAGATTGAAGACATGTGGCAGAGCTTGATGCCAGTATTCAACTAATCTATTTAATTAAATCTAAATACAAAGTAACCTCTTATCGCTACATCCTAAATGCTAACTAAGCGCTAAGTTCCTAGAACTATGGGTTCGGCCGACCACCCGGTTCTGCTGACCCAGCTATCAACAGTAAGGGCTTGGGTGACGTAACTATCTACCTACTGGTAATGAGACAATAAGTTGTATTGTGATTATTGTAAAAACCGGTAGACTCGATTCTACTCTCAATACCGAAGAATCTTTCAGTTGAGTTATTTCTATATAATATAATATATATAAATATAATAACAACAGCAATTGTTATTTAATAGTTTTTTCACAAATATTTCCATTGTTAATTGAAAATTATCCACGTTATCGTGGCTGGTCGCGCTACAGGGTATCTCCACGGGGTGTACAGGTGCCCGGATAACCTGTATTGCGACGGGTCATGATAACAAGTATATTTTTGGTATAATGAACCATAACAGCAATAGACATAATTTATTGCTATCAAAACAAAACGGTTAATCTTGTCACTTCAATTTCTACAGAACTTCCCAACTAGCAAAATATAACAAAATTTGGTCCTATAAAACTATACAAACAGACAGGCTTGGGCGCAGTTTTATTGCAATTTAGCGATATAGTCACGTGACAATTGTAATTGTGATATAACTGGGTCGTCTCAGCGAACATAAGGTACCTACTTTAATATTATAATTTTTATATCACTTATTTGTAATATAAAATGGCTAATCTTTAATATCACTTTATGTGATGTAAGTAGTGTTTTTTATAAATGTCACTTGACTAGTTTTGGGTTTGTTTAACATGGTTATACATAGTATAGGTAATTACTGTGCGCGGTAAAGCGTGCCAGTACAATGAATGCAACTTGCTACTCCAACTGCCACTCCTTATGCAACTACAAACATAAAACTTATAGCTATGTATCTAATACTAGCGACCCGCCCTCGCTTCGCTTCGGTTAATAAGATTTTTTCTAGTAATAAATATAGCCTATGTTACTCAGAGATAATGTAGCATTCTAATGGTGAAAGAATCTTTGAAATCGGTCCAGTAGTTTTTGAGTTTATTCGTTACAAACATACAAAAATACAAATCTTTCCTCTTTATAATATTAAGTATGATATGTATGTACCTAAAACTGATACTTAGGTCGTACAATGCAAACAATATCACTTTTAGGTAGATAGATAGACAGATATATATATATATAGATAGGTAGATTCTACACCAAAAACAAACAGAGAAATACAAAGTACAAGTAATTAGAAGTACAACCGGCGGCCTTTTCGCTAAAGTGATTTCTTCCAGGTGGTGAGAAGTCAGTAGACGAAATAGAGGTAGGTGGTTCAATATATAATGTCATAGATTCATACATTCATAGATACATACATACATAAATATATGTATATACCTACAGGCTATATAAGTTATGAAATAAGTTGTTATTATAAATACATATTTTAAGATTATTCGAAAATATATGCATATAATAAAACAGTAAATGGGTTATGTTATAGTTATGTTGATTTTTTTTTTAAATTTGAGGGTTCGTTTTAGAACCCAAACCAGAAGTTTTTAAAATTTTTGTCTGTCTGTATGTTTCTTGTACGTCTGTTTATTTGAGTATCACATAAAATCTACTGAACGGATTTTGATCGGATTTTCACTAATATATAGCTTATTGTCCATAAGGAAAACTGGTATACGTGTCATCTTCATATGACACAAGGAAGTTCAGTTATAGAGGAAAATAAAAAAATGGCTTTCAATAGAAAACTACTGGATGCGTGAAAACCACTGGAAAAATTTAATTAAAACTTTGCAGTAGGTATTTTAAGAGTTTCATGGTTTTGCCGAACCTCTGCAATAAAAATCATCACGCTATTAAAATATATTTATTTATAATGTATTAAGAATAAAACGAAATTCTGTTACTTTTATTTATTTATTTACATATACATAAAATCTACAGCTTTATCTGAAGTATAAAATTGATTTAAGTAATAACAACAAGGGCAGATTCACAATAATAACATTATATAGAAAATATAGAAACGTAAAAATAAGTAAGTACATATGTTTGGTTTTGTGTATTTGTTGCGTGAGGGACTGTGTGTCCTGTAACCTCTGCAAGTCATGCAGCCTCAAAAAGTAGAAGGCCTTGGCATCAGATGAGTGTACACTTATCCACTGTACAGAACTAACTATACAGGATTGTGATGTATATGACCTTTCCATTCATTCGGATATGCTCTTAATGATCCGTGATCTAAATGATCGCATGCTTCCTAAAACACACCAATATCTTTAAATTAACTGCTGTATACGTGAGCTACTCGAATGATTATACTGTTTTGTGAATATTTAGTACGATGAGACAACACATGAAATAGCCAAGTGTATCGGGTGCGACGACTAGGCACATTTAAACCCAAGTCGCCCAAACGCAAGACAATCAAGACGCATATGTAATGTCGTACCGCAGCATCATATCCTGAACTGCACTGAACTGCTGCTGAGAGTTTTATAATTAACTAATTATTGTAATCAATTAATTTTGTAATTTACGTGTTATGTAATTAAGATGTTTAACCAATATATTTTGAATGCGTTCAATCATCGGATTGAACGCTATATATCAATATGCAGGTGTCGTACCGTTGATTCTAAATGGGGCTAGCGTATTCGAGAATACTGCGTACGTATAGTAGGCATATGACTTTGATACAAGAAGCGTCCCTAAGAAATTTACTCGAGCGTATAACGAAGCCTAAGGTTTTGTAGGCTTTATTTACTATTGTGGCAATGTGCTCATTCATGGTGAGTTTACAATCAAGATAAATACCAAGATCGCCCACAGCCTCCATTTCACCAACACTGTCGAAGGTGTCCCACCTTGAATGGAGTATTTAATTTATTTATTTTGACGTACTTCTGTTTTCCTTCTGTGAAGAGGTTCATCATACGGACTAGCATGTTATAAATAACTGTCTATGTTCCCTTAAGGCGTGGTCTTATCGATTGGTGGTAATATATTGAGTGACTACGGTTTGATGGCTTCTCAGCAGAGTTCCGATCAAATCCACATTAATCGAGAGTCCTCACTAAATATCGCACCGAAACCAATTCCGTTTCGCAAATAAATAAATAATTTGAAACAAGCCATTACCTTTTCGTGTTTTGTTCTAAATCTCTCTTATTATGAGGCTGTTGGTTTATCTCTAGAGTTCCAGTACCTACTTCTAATTGATTTTCGGAACTAATGACAACTTTTTTTTGTCCAGTCTATTTTTTCTGGTATGTAGTACATTTTTCAAATTGCTCACATTCAGGGGGCTAGTATGATTACTTTGAAAGTTAATATTTGTATTAACTTTCAATGGGCGCCCCGACCTTGCTTGATATGTATCTGATTCGATGGATTCGCTAAAGTCACTGCCAGTAGTTATTATATAATCAATAGTAGTAGAAGACACACTCCCGTCAGGTTTTCGAGATGTGTTAAAATAATCACCATCGGGTTTTAACATGGCATATTTCGTGCCCCAGTACACACCGAAAGCCAAGATTGCGGTTATCAATAAACTGAAACAAATTGAGACACGTGAGTGAGTGCATACGAGATACTTCTTTGTGGTTTAATAATCACTTTTATATCATTTATATATTTTTATTTAAATCGCATTATAACATAAATTGCATTAAGATAGCATATAGAATATGTTAGTAACAAGTCGTAAGTAATATGTTAATAACCTAATCTGTAGTCAATTAATCATTAGTTTAATCATTATCTGAATGAAATGCTTCACAATAGAAGGATTATATTTCTCAGTTATTGTTTTAAGGGTACTGTAAGAATGCAATGTTATTACATTGTTATTTTATTCATCTTCTAATAGGATGAATGATTGTTTCCTGAAGATATATTGATTACACTCTGATAATGGAAATGGATAAGGGAACCGTAACCAGCCCTTTTATTGTCCACTGGACATGGGCAAGGAATGAATGGCCTTAAAACTCCAAGCTTAAATCTCCAAGCCTTAAGCTCCTAAGCCTTAAATCGGGTTGGCGAGTCTACTCTCTTAGAGGTGGTGTAGTTAGTTCCTCAGCGGTTTGTGTAGCGGTAGCGGATAAGGGAAATCAATGCTAAAAAAACATTTTTATGTACTCGTAAGTGTACTTACAATGCAAAAGCCATTTTACTGCAAATATGCAAAAAAAGTAGATTATATTCACTTAATTCAATCGATTTTTTGTTCCACAATGTTTGCAAGGAGCGGTTATAGAGCATTTTCAATCGCACCTTACTCTTTATGTAGTCTTACTAGCAAATTAGGCCTGTTATCCACCTACAAAAGGATTTGGTAAAAAATAATTACATTGTATTCAAAGGATTTGCATTGTTTAATTTGTTAATGTAAGTATAAGTACTGAAAAGTATAAGTACTAAGTATAAGTACACAAACTACATAACTACTAACTTGTAAATATAGTTTGACGATTATGCCATATGGTATTCAGTCCGCCATTTGTAAAAGTACTTGTGTAATGAAGTTTTTAAATAAAAGAGGAGGTCCCCGATTTTGGTTCTGTCATACTATTTCCTCGCAGAATTATCTCTGTCAATTTAAATTGGGTAAATTGGATTAGGTTTAAGATAGTAGGTATAAGTATAAATATTAAAAAGACAAATGAATCGAGCTCAAGCTAAACTTATAAATTTAAGATCAGATAAAAATCGGATATTAATTAAATCTGATATTCAGATAGAAATCTCAGTCAATGTGATTCAAATCTAACGCTCTTTCTAAATCCTACAGGGGGACTATATTATATGCATATAATAAAATCGTATGAAAAGCTCGTCTGCATGTGAATAATTATTTGAAAAAGAAAAGCGATTTGTAATACATATAAAGCCCAAACAATATTTTTTGGAATTTTTGTCTCTCTGTCTGTCTACGCACATCACGCAAAAACCACATGACGGAGTTTACTGGAAATTGGCATAGTTATAGCTCGTGTTAACATTTAGGGTACATTTTATCTAAATCCATCATAGGGTTGCCACGGGAATTACTCTAAAATTCATGTGAACAAAGTCACGGGCACGGCTAGTTACAAATAAATGAGAATTAATTTAATTTGAAATAAAATTAATGATTAATGAGACTAGTTGAACGAGCAGACAGACGTTGCATTTGTAACATATCATGTAAAGGTATAAATGTTAAAAATACGTTGAAAAATTTCATGAAGTTTTTTTTCAGAAAAAAAAATGCACGATGTTCTCTAAAAATCTAACAAAGAATTGTGAAGGCTGTCTTCGGGATGAGAGTTCAGAAATGAATACCTACAAAAGTTTTAATCTTGTAATGTATTTAATTTAGAACAACAAACGTAAAGCTAACAATATTATTATACTCGTACAATGCGTGGAGATATAGTCTACAACAGTTTTACTCGTATTTAGTCTCGATTCATATTCGTAAGGCAATGAATTCAAACTCCTATCCATACCACTGAGTTTCTACTTAAAGACGGTTTTAGCAATTATCAGTAACTCGAAACCCGCATGATTAAGAATACAAATGAGGGGCATCAATCCTCATTGGGCCCGTTGTTCGAAATCTCCTTAAGATGTCCAGCAAGAAGAGGACTGTAGTTTATACACGGATATGAAATTAATGTAGTGACAACATTCTGTTCATTTCTGTTTTGTAATTACAGTGTATAGCCAGCTTTATTCATAACTAAAGCACACAATGACAACAGTTGTGTAAACAGGAAAGAAAACACAAATTATGAAACAATTTTTCCATGAGAATTTTACGAGTCCACATCAAATTTCACGAGTACCAATGTACCTCACTATGGTCTAACTAGCGCTGACATGACAGTTCACTATTTAATTCATTTTATGTAAATACCTACCGTTTCTTTCTTAAGTCATAATAGAACACAATAAAATAGAAAAAAAAATATTCTGAAAACACTATCGAGTTGTAAAATGATTTTTATTACAAGTTAAAGATTTATATCAGCTGTCAAAACTCTTCTTATAATAACCGGACCATACTCTTATTTTTCCTTTATTATTTAGTTCTATTTCTCTCTTTTAATATCTCCTTTATTTATATCTTTCTTTAATCTTATCATCGCTGGTATTATTATTTTTCCTCTTATTTCAATTATATCTTAATACTTATACTTAAAAATTGACACTAGCTATATTTTAATACCAATTTCAACTTAAATTTAACAACTTCAAGTATCGTTTAATTTTAATTTAAATATTTAAATTACAACTGAATTATAATAATACATGACTATAAGTAATGTAATTTCAGTAGTTAATACAAATGTACGAATGAATACGCACGCGGCCTGCATGGTGATAAGTGGTCACCACTCCCCATGGACACCAGTAACACCAGGGGGGATGCGGTTGTGCTGTTGACAGAACACCATGTCGTACCACTTACGCTACGTCGTTTCCTTTGGGAAAGATCCTTTAGGGTTAGGCCGTTGGTTTCACAAAGAAATAATCAAATGAAGTAAAAATCAAGAAATTTCTTATTAAACGAAACCTGTTAAAGTACCTGCTGGAAAAAAACAATCCATAGGTACTTATAATTTTATTTCATCCTATCAAATACATTAAACATGTGCTATATTTTAACAAGTGCTTATTTATTTTAAGGTCGGTTGCGCGCCCGCATACCCCCTGGTGTTGCAGGTGTCCATGGGCGGCGGTAACACTTACCATCACGTGGGACCGCTTGCTCGTCCGCCCATTAGTCTATAAAAAAAATATCCTATACTCATTATCATTTTATTAGAATTGGATCTTTGTTAGCCGGTGGATAGGTGCCGAATCTCAAAAGCCTCATAAGTTTAGTTTACTAAATTTTTGAGGCTTTTCGGACAATATGCTCCGAAAGGGTTTATGAACATATGACTCCTATAACCACGCGCTTGGTTCCGCCCCAGGAGGTCTACTCCGAAATCACACAAAACGTATTTTCAGTTGATATTCAGGGCAATTCCCTCCGCAAAAACGTGCATTGCTATATATCGGCCGGAACGATCTTCATTTGACATTAGTTGGGTCGAAACTCTAGTCAGATTGCATGAGACAATCATCGGGATATTGATTCTGACAACAGACACTTCGAGGTTAAACGTCAAATTCTACGATAACAAAGAGATGTCCAATGTCACGTCAACAATGTCCGAGTAGGATTAGAGCACTTCGTTCGTTCGAATTTCGGTTGGGTTCGAAAATTCGAATGTGTAAAATCAGAGTAGACATCCAGGCACAACCGTATAAGTTCCTAAATGAAATGAAATATATTGGTTATTATCTGGGAATCACAGTAGATGTGAATGTCGCCAGAGTCGTGTTAGCTGTCGGCAAGTCCATCAGATATCTTGCAGTCCACCACGCACCGTATATCAACATGCCGGCTACAACGAAGCTGAAAAATTAAACACTAGAAATATTAAATCAGTCTGTAGTTGACTATTGCTGAAAATATCAAATATTTTATGTCGAAAGGCTTGATCGACAACTAGAGATGAAAATGAAATTATAATAAAAAATTAGAGGTATACTCGACTCACATTCGTGTGATCGTGAGTTCAAATCCATGGCCCGTACCACTGAGTTCCTACTTAGGTACGGATTTTTAAAAAATCGTCACTATCTCGACGGTGAGAGGAAAACATAGTGAGGAAACCCGCACGCTACAGAAATAAAAGAATAATCTAGATTATGTGTATCCACCAATCCGCACTGGGCCCGCGTGGGTGGGGCTAGGTTTAATTTATGTGGTAACAATCAAGGAAATGGAAGTCCGCGATAGCTTGGTAATTACATGCTTAGTAATTTAAAATTATCTTCAGTTATTAAAACAATAGGTCGTTTGTAAATAACTTATAGAAAAATAAGGAAACGGTATCTTAAACATTCCTCAAGATGATCTTTAAAATAACTCTAAAGTATAAGATTAGATGAGTACTCACATCTCAAACGCCATCCTAAACAAATAAAAATGAAAGTTTCATGAATAGGATGCTATTGTTTAAAAGCAACACTGATACATGCCACAAGTTTCTCTTCTTCAATATTCGGTATCAGTCGCAAGACTCGCAAGTCGCGTCCGAGGCGATACTAACAAATAGCCCAATAAAAACGCTGAATATAAATCATTCACCGTTTACTGTTGCAATACAAATATTTAATGTTGACATTGTTGAACATACTGCATGTATGTATTAATTGTAAACAAACAGTATTAATTTGTAAATATTTCATTATTGCAAATCCATTTCTTCGACTTGTACAGCATAAGTACCTACTTAGAGATACGTGGATATTCTGTGACTACCAAACTACTAGGTACTCAAGTTCTATTCGTTATTTGAAAAGTAAATTATTTTCTTTCTCGTAATTTTTTTGTAAATTATATTCATTTAATATTTTTGTTACAATTACGTTAAATATCAAATTAATGTAAGCTACATCAAACGTAAACACGATCAAGTGTAGGTAACGTTACAGTGATCATGTTATTATAATAATATTATAAACTAATATCAATTTAGTGTATTAATAACTAAAAAAGTTCTTTAGTAAATAATAAAGTTCCATCGTCAGACATAAATTATGAGCAAACAAACAGAAACGTGCATTTTATATGAATATTTTAAGAATTATTTTGATTAAGATATAAGGATATCTAATGCATTATACATAACATCTTGATACAACATTGATATAACATTATACAACATTCTCATACAAACGTATATACAAATAAAGGTATTTGTATATACGTCTGTATGAGAATGTTGGCATAATGTTGTTCAAATGCATATAAAAAAATGACGATGTGAATGTTCTAACAATGTCCTGTATATATTTAGTAGATAAATAAATAAAAATAACAATGCACTGTCGAAGACTCATACTTCGGTTTAATATTTTATCGTTCAACTGTCATGTCGGTCAAATGTTAAGACTGATAAGTCTTGCCTTCGTACAGCTGTGTCGGACTTCCGTTGTACAATCGTATAACGAAGTTATTTGCATCATACGGTGCCTGATTATGTGCAAACAGTGATCGATATCACGAATTTGTGTCAAAAGGGGCCATTTTTTAACACATCGAGATATGTATTTAGGTTCATTACTGGTAAAAATATGAAATGTGTTTGACACTAAGCTCCTCAGTTGTAATATGAAATGAAAAAAAAAGAGAAAGAAGTTATTGTTTTACATTACATTATTCTATCTGAACACTATATTTCAATAAGTCAGGGCTAAGTTTGAAATATACATATATATAGATAATCTTAAATTATTATAAGTAAAAAACCAAACAACGTCAGTAACCCAGCACAGAAAGATGTAACTCCAACCCCAAAATACATTGCATTGAATGTATTTAATTGCGGTACTGGTATGGATGATAGAGTGTCTCTTTGATCAGGTTGCATATTGCGATTTCTTTGATATACTTTCCATTCCTCTCCTATCTGTAACAATGTATTTAAATTTAGGTTTCTGTAATAACTGAGATATACTCTGAGGCCATTTACCGCCCCATCCCATCCTACCCCTTCCTATCCCGTCTAATAGAAAGAACAAAGGAATAAAAACCTTCTTAGTCCATTTCACTCTAAGTCAATTATACTGTCCGTTCCATCGTGTCCCTCCCAAGAGGGTTCACAAGGAAGGTGAAGAAAACTCCTCGTCTTATTATACTTCCTAATCCCCATTTTCCGAAATATATTCCTAAATCTAAAAAATCTGTATATCTATATGTAGGCATCGCATCTGCGAGCGTACCAACGTTTGTCATCCTGGCCTGGTATTGCCATATTGCGCAGATGTTACAAACCGACAGTATCCACTTACCACCATGGAATTGTCTGTCTATCACATTCTATCTGTAAAAAATCATATAAGTTTATACAGCCTAGGAGTATTTTAAATATTCTCGACTCAAATTCGTAAGTTTCGTTCAACTGAGTTTTTTATTTTAAAAACTCATTAATTAATTGTTTTTATTTAAGTACAAAATGTTCAATTGTCACTAGCTCGGCGGTCAAAGAACACACCGTGAGTAAACTCGCGTGCCCAAGAACTTAAATAGAAATCTGTTGTGTGCATTGTACGTACAATAAAATATTTTGTCTCGGGAAATTCTCATTAAATAATACTTTTGGACTTTTGGTGATTTATATTTGAGGGGGAGAGTGCACCTTTCAATCCAACAGTCGCTGGGCGCATTCGACTGGTCACGCTACCCTCTCTCACAGAAGACTACCTTGAAATCCCACTTTATCTTATTCTTATCTTATTGTACGTCACCCCTCTCTGTGAGTAACAAGGGGGGGTCAGGAGGAAGGCAGGACGGCCTCTCCCTCACTCCCTTTTTCTATCTAATTTCCTACTTTATCGTATTTCCTCAATGTACGTACCTACTTGTTTCGGTAGTGAGTGAGATATGCCAGAGCCCATTCCTATCCTATCCCTCCCCATTTTCCCAATCCTTTCTCCAAATCCATTCCTATATCTCCAAAGATAGGCAGCGCATCCGGGGACGTGCCAACGTTTATCATTTTGGACTCATATTGGCATGTATCGCGGATGTCTATGGGCGATAGTATCTACTTACCGGACTGTATGCTCGCCTGCCGCGTACGCCCATAAAAAAAAATGTCCAAGAATTTTCTATAGGTAACTACGCGGGTATAGTCACAACTACCAACTAGTAAATGATGCAACGACCACGAAGCTTTTTATATCTCCATGAGAACAACTAACCAATAGAACACCAGTTGCAAATAGCAGAACAACTCCGGGTAACATAAAATATCCATGCACGAATTTATCCACATGTTGGTCGACTGCTTGAGATATTATAAGTCCTAAAGGTAAAATTGCTTGACTCCATAAAGTGCCTCCGATTAATGTCTGCTCATCTGCATTCTTTGATCCCGCTTCGGCATTAGCCCATAACCCACCAGCCACAATAACTAAAGCTAAACTACATAATTTAAGGACAATACCAACGTATTGCATAACCATGTGTACCTATATGTCATATACATGACACAAGGCTGAACTTAGTCCAAGAGACAATTCATTGACAATCACATTTGTCTATGACAGGCCTCTAATGATGGACTCTGAAAAAGCAAATTAAGGCTTTGTCCTGCTAGCACCGGGGCGCGAAGCGTTGCGTCGAGCTTCGCGGCGCGGTGCGGCGTGTCGAAGACGCGTTGTCCTACATGGGACATTCGCATGGATCGGTACTATTCGAATTTTAATATGACAACCCATAAAATTTGTCGCTTATTATTACTCAGTCAAAACATTTACTTAAGTATATACCTATATTTAGAAAGGCAAGGAGCAAAATAAGGCGTAATACGACGTGCGTCAAGGCGAGGTGACATTAAAATGTATAAATTTGATTTATTTAATTTTCAGAATATGTATACTATATATCTTTAAAATACGAGTGTAAAACACAACTTAAAAGGAAATATAGTAAGGGCCAAATTATTTTCGATGAGTAGGTCCACGGGCAATAAAAAAATCCCTTGGTACTACCCAAATCAAAATCACAGGATTGTGCCATTATAAAAGTCAATATACATATACAAAGAAGTAAATATAAGGCTGAAATTAAAATAACACATGAAATGACCCCTAAGTACGTAAAATAAACATTTCATAGATTCCACAGGACAAATACTCTTTTAGCCTAATTAAAAATCAAGTATTCAATTAAGACTTTAATTACAATTCAATTATTCTAAGATTAAAGATCATATACGTAAACCAATGCAGACATATTGATTTTAGAAAGATTCAAATTCTCAAGCTGACCCTACCACCTTTACAAATGTTGATAACAAAAACGATTAACGTCTGCGATTTATTTAACAGTGCGATTTTTCTCTCCCGTGAAACACCACTTCACAAATTATAAACGTACCCTAAATATCTTGAATTCAGATGGACTTGACATGAGGTTAGAAAGTGTCCTACCCTTGGTAATTTGTGTTAAAGTTGTGTCTCTCAATGTTGTTAAAGTATCATCAAAACTAGTATTTTAAAATTCCTTTCACGCCGTTAATGAGATATTGATTTATTATACAAACTTTATTTTAACTATTTTGTATTCAACTTCCCTCAAAACTACTGTACTTTCTAATAAATGTTTCTCTTAATGGTAGGTCTTATGACGTACGAGATGAATATCTCTGCCTGAAATGAATAAATTTTATTCTGCGACTTTTTAAAATTCAACACTATTTTTACAAAAATCATTCACGAATTCACTCGCACTGCGTGGTTACAGTATATATATATTACGCACCGATTTACATATATGTATATATATATTTATTTATATATTTTATTGTACACACAAATAATGAAAATAGTTACAAAGGAAAATACATATAAAAGGCGTGTATCTCCCCTTAGGAAATTTCTACCAGCGATAGAGAGCGGAGAGCGATAGGTGAACAATGAAATGAGCAGACATAGTGCCTACCTAAATAAACTACTATAAACACTACTTTTATTATTCAATTACCTATTTATTTTAACTTAATTGCACCGACAAATGCCGGATTTATGCCTTATGACATTCTCTACCAGTCAACATTTGGGCAAACTGAGAATTAAGAGAGGTGCACTATAAAGTAAGTACCCGTACTCTTAATTATACTTATACTTATAAGTACTCTTAATTAAAAAATAAAATATAAATGTCACACATATAAATATAAACTTATACATAACGATGCAGGTACAATAATACATATGAATATGTATATATCTACACATATGATAATAATATATACTTACAGTTACATATATATCCATATATAAATAGAACAGAAAAGAGGAAAATGCCTTTGACTTGGGTAATGAGAGAAATTAAAGAGAGTAGAGAGATTTGGGAGAAATTTGATTATTACGTACTAATAATACATACAATATATAGGTATGTTAGAGTAGCGGTTCAATTAATTGCTGTCTAAGAATGAAGTGTGCGATGGCGAGGTTGCCGCTCGTAGAAGTGCGTGCAGCGTGCACTGAATAAGTAAAGAGTAACCAGTCAGACTTGATTTAAAAACATTAAATTTTTTTTTTGGGAAAATATTAAATTCAGGTAAAAGCTGTAGAACAAATAAATTCAACGTTAAGAAGATATAAGTATTGTTTATTTAATCCTGCATTTGCTCAACAGTGGACTCGGTTAGTGGAATCTGAAAATGATGATGATGATGATGTAGACGTAATTTTCATGCTCAACAAGCCTCACTAAATGATTATTATTAACTTCAAATCAGGCGAGATAATACTAAACACTTAACCATTATAAGTATAAACAGACACACATTCGCATCGACATCGAAAATGTTTGTAAAGTTATATATTTTATTACCTTTCCTCATTGGCATATTTACGAGTACCGTTGTATCAAATGGCCTATCAAATTACGTAAGTATTTCATTGATTTCATAGACATATACATACATATTTTATCTTTTAAATCAATGATTGATTCAAATTGAATCCATATTATGAAACTGACAGTTTTTTTCTGTGCTCGATGCTTTGAAATCGATTAATATTGGTTTAACTTCGAATTCTAATTTTCAATATTACATTTTTATTCCCTTTTCAACCAAATCCAAAAGAAAAAAAGTCAAATATTAAAGACGACATATTATTTGAAACTGTTTTTTTTTTAATTTAACGAAACACAATGCGCAGTTATGTCTAATATAATGACTATTTTGATATATAACAGGGCTATTTTGATCTTACAATAAAAAAAAATGACATATGCAAAGGACCAAAACCAAAGGATTGTTCAATTCTAAGAATGAATATATACAGGGAAGTCAATTTACAGATGGATATGACAATAACACATGAAGTAGTCCCTACAAAGGTAAAATATTGATTTTATGGCTGCTCCAGAAATAATATGGATAATTAGCTGTAAAATAAGTAATTGGTATTAATAACAACAAACGTTCTCCGAATTTGTAAGGGACTGATAGCCATTTAAACTAAGTAGCCTCAACACGTTGTATTTCATCATTGTAAACAGCCGAAAACTCGGCAAGCAGATAAACTGTACATCTAATTAACTGAATTTATTATTTCTCTTTTGTATTTTCTAGCGTAAAATAAAGTGTATTTATTATTTATCTATTCGTGTATTACAGGCTAAAGTGATAATTTTATCTGAAGGCAAACAGTTAACACGGCTGCAGATGGACAAACCATGTAACCATTTGTTCGTGAGACCAATGTTGGAAAGTGTTTTAAATGCTACTCGAGACTGCGTCATTTTAAAAGTAAGAGTTTTTAGAATTACTGAATGTACAATTGTATTAATTAATAAAAAGAAATCTTAGTTAAAAATTCTATATAATCCCAGATTTACATGGTCACACTGAAAATTTCCGGAACTGGCCACTTACATAAACAATATTTAAAAAGTAATTACAATATTTGAAAATGGAACTGTTTGGCTGTAGAATAAAGTTTGTTTCATCTAACAGTCAGTCATTGTGGCGTCATTTTAAAAATTGCGTGTCTGCATTACGATGGATTTAACTCGTGAAAATTTTCGCTGTATGATTTTCTACGATTTTAAGTTTAATTTGACAGCTCGGCAGAGCCTCGTTCGGCTTCAAACTGCTTTTAGCGACGAAACACCAAGCAAGACGACAATTTATAGCTGGTTTGCAGAATTCAAGAGCGGTCGTGTCAATCTCAGTGATGAATTTTGTGAAGGTTGCCAGTCCACCGCTGTCAACAACAAAAACATCGATGCTGTGCGCCGTGTGACAGACAGGCATGTGACCTACCATGTGATAGACAGGCATGTGACCTACCATATGATAGACAGGCATGTGACCTACCATATGATAGCCAGGCATGTGACCTACCATGTGATAGACAGGCACGTGACCTACCATGTGATAGACAGGCACGTGACCTACCATGTGATAGACAGGCACGTGACCTACCATGTGATAGACAGGCATGTGACCTACCATGTGATAGACAGGCATGTGACCTACCATATGATAGACAGGCATGTGACCTACCATGTGATAGACAGGCATGTGACCTACCATGTGATAGACAGGCATGTGACCTACCATGTGATAGACAGGCATGTGACCTACCATGTGATAGACAGGCATGTGACCTACCATGTGATAGCCAGGCATGTGACCTACCATGTGATAGACAGGCATGTGACCTACCATGTGATAGACAGGCATGTGACCTACCATGTGATAGACAGGCACGTGACCTACCATGTGATAGACAGGCATGTGACCTACCATGTGATAGACAGGCATGTGACCTACCATATGATAGACAGGCATGTGACCTACCATGTGATAGACAGGCATGTGACCTACCATGTGATAGACAGGCATGTGACCTACCATGTGATAGACAGGCATGTGACCTACCATGTGATAGACAGGCATGTGACCTACCATGATTTTCGGGCATTCTTAAGCATAGGCATGAGTCAGATACAATCAATTTCACACAAACATTCGGTTGTGCGAAAGCTGTACTCGCGGTGGATCCCACACAATTTGACTGAGGCTTAAAAAACGGAAGGCGTCACTTGGTACAATGCTATGCTTACCAGATTTAACGAGGGGGCCGGGCGTCAAATTTGGTGTGGAACATGTGAAGAAACACCCCCGACCCCGAAACAAAGCAGCAATCGACCATTTGGGTTTTTCAAGATGAGCCGAACACCACCAAAGTGGTTGGTTTATTGGTTTATTCGCATCTAAAAGTGAATTGACGCTCACGGAGAATATTCTGAGAAACAATAAATTAGTTTTTGGCCATTAATTGTATTTTTTTCTTATTCATTCCCGAAACCTTCAGTGTGGCGCTCGCATTATTAAGATTTTTTAATGTCTGCTTTTGTTTTTGTATAGCTTATCTCATAAATAGAAACATTAAGATTACGATTGTAAATCGATCGATTTCAATGTGGCCCTCGTATATGTATACAGTGTAACCAAATATATTTCGTAAGACCAAAACCATAAATTCCATTCCTATTTTTGATTTAATTCACATAAAGAGTTTATGTAGGTACTTTTTAATTCACTTTGAATTCAAAACAAAATTATTTAACGTTTTTTTTTTTCAAAAAAAAATACGTAATATTCTTGTCTATTAACTCATAATAATAGAATGTATCGGTTACATCCCGTATAATATGAATATTCTTGATACGTGCCAGCATCAATCAAGAATGACGAACATTGATACGTCCCCGGATACATTTGTTTCGGGATTTAGGATAGATTTCGAAATTTTCCCCAACCATTAACATTCAGTTCAAAAACATTTGCTCTGTGTACAATCTAATAATTGTGTGTCCCTTTTACTTATTATAAAAATTGAAAATGGTGCAGCATTAATTAATTATCTATTAATTATTATTGTTTATCGGTAATAATTAATTTACTGTCATTATTATTATATTTAGATAGTCATACATTTTTGAACGCTGCTTTAAAGCAGCAGTATTGGCATTAATGTCAATGTTGTATAGAATTTTTCAACTGAAACGAAGCCTAACCGAAACTGAGCTGTTGTAATTAGTAGAATACTAAAATGACATAAAGTACAGTTTTGCGGTGCGGTGCAGCCTGGTTTAGTCAGCTTTTTTATAGAATGAAGGTGGCTAACGGGCATACAACCCACCTGGTGGTAATTGGGTACAGTCGCCCGTGGATACCCGCGGTACATACCAACATCAATCCAGAATGACAAACGTTGGCACGCTCCCGGATACGCTGCCTACGTTTATTGATGTAGGAATAGAATTGGAGAAAGGATGAGTAGACTGGCATATCTCATTCACTACCGAAACTCATACGTACATTGGGAAATATGATAAAGTGGGAAATGCGGTACATTACAAAGTAGTCCTTCTGTGAGAGAGGGGTGACGTGGAGTCGAGTGCGCCCAGCGGCTGTTGGATTGCAATCCAAGAGCACGTGCAATAGATTATATTAGTAGAATCGACCCCCTTGGTATGTACATTTTGCGAATATCTGTAATATAACATGCTGTGAAGTCATTGCTCAAATGCGCCTAAACCAAGTATATTACACGTTTATCATACGTCCAGCTTCAATTTCACAGTTATTTTTTATACCTTTTCTACTATCTTTTAGACTGTTTTTGAAAAATAAATATGATTATGTTACAGGGACGTTACAGGAGGGAAATTGACATCCAAAAAACACTACGCAATTATTTCGGCGGAATGTTTGTATTCGGCAATATAACCTTTAAGTCTTCTTTCTATAACGACAAGTGCAATTTATCATGTATGGTTACACAAATGATGTTTTCTCCGAAGAATGAAACAAAAAGAAAAACCTAATGAATATTAAAAAGAAACATTCGTAGCTTTATTTTTTTCTTGTTAAAATGGATTATGTAGTGATAGAAATAATATAATAATAATATATTACCATCACGATCATTCACAACCATTTCTCTTAAATATAATTTGATCTAAAGCGATATAATAATTATTACATTTGTTTATCTTTAAAGGTTATACTATTGTCAACAACTATAATGGCGCCACTGAGCCACATAGTGCTAGCACTATTATTTTCGTACGCGGGTAGACGTACGCGCCATAGTTTTCGTACGCAGTTCTCTACCCGCCTATATAAAACTATACCCACCGTATAAAAACACCTTTTTCCTATCAAGAAAGGGCAGTTTATCTTTGGACATTCCAATGTAAATAGTGTAATAGTAGTGATTTCACTGATGTAAGAGTCAAGTTTCTCTGATTCGATTGAAATTGGTACCTGTCGGAGGTTGGGGGCATTCTAGTCATTGACTAGAATTGACTAGGGCATTGACTAGAATGCCCGCAACCGTATTTAGTAGATTTAACAACTCTATGTTATACCTTCTCGCCAACTTTCGGTAAATTAGCCTTACCTATTCCGATCATTAGTAATTAGAAATATTTAACCGTCGTCAGGGGTTTTTAATTCTGTCTTCTTTATGATATCACTTTATAATAATAATGCATTATTATATTATTATTATTATGACAACGATTTACGGGAAGGCTGGGGGGGGGGTAACAAATACAGATGCTCATGCTAACAAATATCATGCTCGAGCGAAATAACATTTAACTGGACAGCTCCTTTTGTAGTCCTAAGATAATTAGAATAATATGTCCTGTATTTTCATATCCATACATATAGGGCATGTTTGTTACTAACGGAATAGCGAACAATCGTTCTTTCTCATTGATACAAACTGAATAATATGTGAGAAAAGTAAAAGCATTTATGGCCACAATAAAGAAACACTTAATCTTAAATTGCAATTCTGTAAATTGCAATTTAAATTAAATTTGAACTGTTCCAGTCAAACGACCAAATGTTATGGACAAATCGACATAGGGCATTTTTTCTTGCAATATTAAATAACGTTTCTATACTGCGCAAGTCTGTGCATAGTGATATCTTTGATTGTCATATTTTTAACTGGTATTTCCAAAAAAAAGCCGCTACGTCGATTTGTCCATTCTGAATCCATTTCGACCGTCAGTGTGACTGGACACTTTTACCGAGGCAATAAAAATGTTGAGTCAGTATAATGCTGAATGGGCCCAGGCATCGTGTTTGTACCAATTTAACGCTATTTTATAATTTAATAAAAAGTATCTAATGAAGAAAGAAAGAATTTTGATAATTGCTTTTGATTATGAAATTAAAATGACTGTGTATGATTTAATCTGTTTGTAAACACTGTTCTTTGATCAACAATTACTGTCTTTGATCAAAACACTGTTCTTTGATCAAATTATATTTAATGTAATGTTATATTAAAATAATATCATAATAAGTTCACTTAAAATATTGATGTATAATTCAGATAGGACAATTTTAGTTCGTAACTTCAAGCAATGACTTCGTTGTTTATACTCGTAGGTGCTCGTAGTATATCCTGGGGATATCGGTGATTTATCCTGGAAATTTGTAGATTTATTCGAGGCTTTTTTTTCTACTTCTTTAAAGCAGTAAACACTAAATAGACATGAAAGACCCATAGCGAATTGTAGCCGACTACCATTGAGGCAGAAGTTGGCGCTGTTCATCTGGCCCGACCTGCGGGTAATCTGTATTGGTTTGGTTGGATGCACCACACGCTACCTAGTTGTCCCGACATAGACGGCACTGGCGGGTACCTACTTCACAATACCTATTCTGAATTAATAAATACTCATAACACGCGCTACAAACAATTCACAGCATTCAATCGCACCTTTTTATAAACACATTTTTAACCTTAGATTAAATATCAAGATTATAAGCGTTTACTTTGTATCCGTAAGTATAAAATGTTAAAAGAGTAAATAAGTATCAAGAAATACTATTTAACCTTTGTTTAACCCAACGTTGTACGTTGTCATGTTGTTTTATCATTTATGTGTTGTTTAAAAGATAACAACACTATTTAATTGTTACTTGTCATCGTGCACATAATATCCCGTAGAAGTCCATTATCAAAGACTTAGTTAATAGCTGTTACTGAGCTAGCTACTATCCTCGAGGATGTCAATAGAAGTCGGCAGCAGGTCTAATCTAAATGAATGACAATAAGAACTAAAAACTAGTAAAGGGGTTTGGGTAGGTATATTTACGTATTGCCGACCATATGATATATTGGCAATATGCATTCATGTAGCCAGCTTAAGCTGAAATGCAATGGAATTTCTGTTATAGGATCTATAATCTAGATTGGAGCTACATAGATAGAGAATAGAAGTGTGAAGAGCGAAAGATCGTATGTGTCGGCACAGCTCGAGAGAAGCCTGTATCCTGCAGTGGAGTCTCGATTGCAGCTAGTGATATGTTATTGTATGTACACATTCAATACGCATTTTTGATTTTCTTTAGCATACGGATAGCGTAGATACATTACCTATCCACTATAACCAAAATACGGAACCTAACGCCATTGTTAGAATAATAACCTAATCTCTCGGTTATGTTAAAAGAGGTAATTAAATAAGGTAAACATACACTTTGAGACCCGTTTAAATATTATATATAAATGTGTTGAAAGAGAAGTCCCGATACATATTGGTCAATTTCTATTCAAAATCAATTCAAGTTTCTGATTATAGTAACATCAAAAGGAGATTTAAATGAAAAGTATAAAGTTATACCTACCTAAAAAGTTTGTGTAATAATATACTGATATGCCAGAATAGAAAGAGTGCTGAATTTGATAGAAAAGACGAATAGCCTCAATGTATATGACAGATGTGGATAAACTTTTGAGGAAAATACCAAAACAAAACAGGAAGACTTCACCATTCCTATGAGTATATTGATATCATACAACGTCGCACTGCAAAGCATAGGCCTCCCTTATTAAATTCCGTGGAACTGCGGACCACAACCCGCCGAGCGGGTCCAGTAGCCAGTTCGCGTCTATCTTCGTTACTCTATACGAGTGGTATTGAAGAGACGGAACAAAGGTACCTTGACTTTAATCGAGATTTCAATTTAGGATATTATATCATAATGACCTAGCTCCCATATATAATTATGTGGATTCAAAATTTATTAATGATTATTAAAATCACTCTATCGAAGTACACACTCTACTATACTCTATTGCGTCTATACGAATACTCGTAGATTTAAATAATTATATACAATACTCGTGAATATGAAAAAGCCATGATGTAATGAGACGAGACATCAGTATCTTCGTTTGTTCACGAACGTATACTAATTGTATGACAAATCTTAAAAACCCTATAAAAAACCTTAAAAACCAGACTAACAGAACGACGAAGACCAAAGATATCAGGTTTATTAAACTAATTAAAAATCCTTGAAAATGCTGAGAATGTTGACGATCTGACACTGGACATAGGATTATTCTTCTCGGCCTCGTCGAAAACTGCAATCCGCAACCAAACCAAATTCTGTCTAATTGAAACTGAAAAAGATGAAAGAGCTCCAAATTCAGAAAGAAAAATACAATACACAAAAGAGCTGACATTAAAATAAAAGCTAAAGATGGAAATGGAATTTAAATTTAAAAAATGTTGGTAATGTGTAATACCCACATCCGCACTGGGCCAAGGTGGAGGATTACGATTCAAAAACCCCCTCTTGAGGATGCCAAAGAAGGGGTGGCCATTGGGACGTTATATATTTTTTTTTATAGACTAGTGGGCGGACGAGCAAGCGGTCCCACGTGATGGTAAGTGTTACCGCCGCCCATGGACACCTGCAACACCAGGGGGTATGCGGGTGCGCCGCCGACCTTGCAAAATGATTGATTGATTGATGAAATTCTAAAGAAAATGAATAAGCTGTCCTAAATGAGTTTTATTTTGTGGACGAGCCCTTTGTGTATGATTCTGACTAGACACTATCGTCGGACTAAAATGTACGAACATTCTTTATCTTAAACATAATCGTAATAAAAATCATAAAGTCATTTTTATTTTGTCTCGTGTACGTTAAGACTTTGCAACGTCATTACTAATATGTCATTACTAATTGTATATATTTTATAACATGTTGTAATAACTGTAAGTACCTAACACTATATGCCTACGTAATGAACTCTTAATTCATGACACATTGTCAATATTTTAACAATTATCGGATACTTATATCGTAGTCACAGAATTTAATATAAACATCTTTATCTTGAATTAATAAGATGACTGAGGCCTTTTCACAACATTTACGTAATTGTTGAAATTGGTAAAATAAAGGGCTGAACAGTAATTATTTAAATATTTTACAAAAAAAAATAACTCTACAAAGGGCCCTTACGTAATCGAAACTTAGTACACAACTACCGCAGTTTGTAATTTTTTATTATTACTATGTTACTACGAATGAAATAATGCCGTTTTCACATTCACATAACATTTTCGTATTTCCAACAAACACGAAAAGATAATGAGTAAAAAAGAAACATACCTACAAACACACTTTCAGAGTTCATAACGTTCTGTTGTAATATAGAGTTATATTTATACATCTCTCGGCATTTGATCACGGTCGGAAATATGAAAAGGGCCGACCAGCATGAGGAGTACTGCACCTAACTATGCTATAAGCACTACAAATTATTGTGATATGTGGAACAAATTTTGTAAAATAAATGATTTATAAAATATTTAAAAATAACGATACAGACAACAATACTTGATCTCGAATACACAGTCGTTGTCAACAACCCAACCATATAAGAAGTATTTAATTTTAAAAAAGTATTACACAACATATATATGTATATTTCCGAAAAAGTAACCATAAAATCAGTTATTTTTAAAGTATTAAATTTTCTATATCCACACAAAAATAACCCATTACACAATGTACAAAATGTAAAAACAGACTGGACATTAATTTACAAGACCTTGAACGTAATTGTATATGATCTTGTATGGATACCATCATCGCTCTGTATTGTCTCTTCTACTCGTATTGTACTTACTATTGTATTGTACTTACTCATAGAACTTGTTTCATATATACCCATATTTACAAATATTAAAATAATTATTGTTTGATCAACATATTCTCCCATGCGACAAAATGTTCTGAAAATAGGCCCCAAGCAACAAATATTTATAACAAACACGTTCCTGGTATTTTTAGTAAACATCGGTTGAAACTGTTTTCGTCATATACTCATAGTTAACTATCGATGAAGGAAAGATAACATATATTATATTTTTGACTTTATTAATACAGAATACTATTATGTATGTGGGTATATTTGTATAGAAACCTCGCGGCCCTAGGGGAATATAGTGTGTAGAGAATATTTATATATATGTGTAATGCGTTACATTATTTTTTTTTTAGCTTTCTATTTTCTAATTCAATACTGCACCTGTGTGTGATCCTTTTTTATATAATCTGGTGGTTGTCTGGTCGAGAATGCCTTATGACATTGAGTGCGCCCTTTGTGTATATCACTCTGTTTAAATAAATATTTTTTTATATAATAGATGGCAGATGAGCTTACGAGCGAGCGGTAAGTGGTCACCTTGCAGAATCCTGTTCTCGGCTCTCTTAAAGTAAATAAAATATCAATAGCTCTAGAAGAAAGTAAAATAAGTAAATATTTGAAGCGAATCTATTTTTATTTTTTTAAACAAATAACATAAAATATGCCCTTGAAGAAAAATCATTCATGGCACCACTTCATCACAATTCCTCGAGTATATTTTAACTCTGCTAAATGAATTGTTATTTCTCTTGCACGGTTTGTTCAGATGAGGCGTTTTATGCGCGCGTACACCCGCTACGTCGCGTCCAGATTACGCGCATTACGCGCGAACATGTGGAGCAGTAATTAAGTCAGTTGTACAACATGGAGTTGGATTTATCTTTTCTTCAGAATAATCAGTATTTGAAAATATTTAAACTGTTTTTTCCAAGCTTTGTGCTTTATTTTTCTATTGGAATAATTAGATTCCATATCGCCCTTCTTTTTTCAATTTTGTCGTTATGTAACTCCGAATCAAAACTATTCCGTATGTACACTGTACACACGTACACGTACACTCGCGCCAACGTTTGCGCGTACAATGGACCCAACAAAGCCTCTAATATTTCGACTCGCACCTAATGCCCGCGTACGACAAGCGAGTCGAAAGTATGGCGAGCTGCATGCGTTCATAGTCGTATTTTATTACTCGCGCATTGCATGTGGACAGAATGTATTGATGTCTGTATCTCATCAACGCGCGTGTCCATACGCGCCAGTAGTACGCTCGTATTACGTCTCATCTGGACAAAGGCTTATAATTAATTACGATATTCTGCTGGTGTATTTACCACAAACAAAAAATAAACTCAATTTATAAGTAGGTATAAAATGTGTACTCATGTGAATAGTAATATTCACGAGCTACGAGTATTAAAAATAAACGGATTTTTTTATCTTTCATAAGCCGTATTAAACCGGTTATCTGCAATTTCTAGTCTAAAGTCAACATTCTGCAATTCATATGAATCTCTCTAATATTGAAATGGAAATGGTAAGCCTTTTACCATCAGTTTAACTAGTTTGTCTGTCACTTCTAAATATTAGATAGGTTTAGCCATAAAAAGATAAAGGGAAATATTTATTTGTCACATTACAAAGAACTGTTATCATGTAGAAAAGTGTCTCTCTTATCATGATTTTATGTTTTCAAATGTACGTTCCAGGTGTATTAATCTAGAGAAAGTAAAAATTGGACGGGATTAAAATAGTATTTAGTATTGATGTTTTATCCCACAGTTCAGACTCGTTCATTTTAATTAATTAATTCGTTTTAATTAATTTACTGTGAAGTGGCAGCCCTACATACGTGCGACAATACTGGAGCAGCTTGTGTCATATGACATCTGGCGTCTATGTTCCTTTAAAAACACATTGTGATAGATCGTGAGTCAGTCCACACGCGCGTAAGCCGGCAAACATACGAAAATGGTTAAAGTCGACATCAAATACACAAAGGTAAGCAATTATAGACTGTATATTTATTTATATTATAATATAAGTAATTATACTTTACTAATTTATATTACAATATAAGTATTGGAGTACAGCTGTAAGTGTCATGAGTAACTTTAAGAATTCAAACAGTGTTTGCCTGAACTAAATAAGTTGATTTACGAGTGGAAAGATTGTAATCATCACCTGTTAATGTTTCATTTCCTTTTATGACGATAGTAAACTATGCTCGTATTATATTATCGAAAAAATAATTTTCACCGTTCCGAAACTTGTGACGTCCCAGCAGAATACAAAAAATTGTATTTTCATGTTTTTAATTAATTCATAAAGGATCACTAATACGTATTTTTTTAAAAAATATTATTCAATAACATTTTTTGCTTTAGGCCAAGTTATTTCACATATTTCTCTATTCATTTACGTCATAACGTTAATTTTATGCGAAAGTCACTCGTGTATAGTAACATCGTGTTGACATGTATAAAGTACACAGGGTGTAATTAACATATTACATAAATTAAGAGTGAGCTTTTTGATAGTTCACATAACAAACAGATTTTTGAATTCGATCAACTAAACACTAATAATAATATGAATATGAGAGGTACTGTTAATGTTTATTTGATCGACGCATTAAATCGGCCACACACACGTATTGGCCTTCAACTATTTTTTTTAACAGGAAAAGTACATGTATGGAATATTTTACGTTCCTCTTGATAATCATTCTGCGATTAGTTATTCGTTAACAGTTAAAAAACATAAAAATCAGATTGGGCATAAAATTAAAAACAAAAAATTCCTCATAGTTTGATTTATTTTTTTTGATAAATGTATAACTTTTAAATCGAGTAAGTATAAACAAACGTAAACATGTGCTCGTACCTAAACAATTCTATAGACATAATGTATTTTGTATGGTATGATACGAGTATTTTCATATAGGTTCGTTAAAAATACGAATATTGAAAAACAACTGTGTATGTGTTAAAAATAAAGTTTTAAAGTAGAACGGGCTATAATTTGCGGCAAGATGCGGGTTATTCTAAGGAGTCAATCAATAGAACCATCAATTCTAGATCCTAAATATAAGTAAAATTATAAACGTGCTTAAATTATTGTAAAATCTGTACAATTTAAGATCTAATTTAAGATTAAACTGCACATTCTGGATTCTAAAGTCCAGCAACTAATATAAACTTCCCTGCTGTTGCAAATGGAACAGAGTCCCTTTCGCACTTGCTAATTGGTAAGCCTCATGATAATTGGTTCTGCTTATGATTCGAAGTTAATTAACATTTTTTCTTTTGTACCTTTTGTACTGACATGACAATGTTATGTATTTTTCTTTTGTGAAGATAATCAACTTTTTGTGCTTTGTACTTAGTAAAAATGTGTGAAAAAACTAAATACTCCTTTTTAATAATGCGTGTAATTTCATGTGAATTAACTTAAAATCACAAACTGAATTCAGGTTTCAATCGCAGCAAATACATTCGATATAATCTATAAATCTAATAATAATAATAATCCACGAGCCCCACGTGGACACAAAAGCTTCCGTGCACTGGCTGCGCTTCGGAAATCTATTCGGAGAAACGGAAGGGTTTGCCCGTGCAATACAAGATCCGGTGATGAAGACACGGAACTACCGGAAGTATATACTGAAGAATGTAAGGAGTATTCATCCCGGAGAGTCACTCAGTCATGTCATCTCGGGTTGCTTGGCTCTTTCCAATACTGAGTATTTGCACAGATATAACCAAGAGGCCTGAATTTCCCATCAAGAGCTCGCCCTGAAATACGATCTTTTATAACAGAAATTCCCTTACTTGTACTTGTAGTACACACCGGAGCTGGTGCTCGAAAACGAAAGCGCAACGCTATTCTGGGACCGGCTCGTCATCATGGACAGAAGTATTCTAGCGAATAAGCCTGACATCGTGTTGACGTACCGGGCACAGTCTAGGGTCTTCTTAATGTACATCACCGTCCTGCATGACGAGGGCCTCGTGAAAGCCGAAACCGAGAAAAGAAGAAAGTATCTCGACCTGGCGCACGAGATCGTCGACATATCGTCGACGTCGTCGACGTCGTCTGAAATCATTCCAGTCACCTTGTCCGTAAACGGATTAATCCTCGCGAGCCTCGAAACCTACCTGAGGCGGTTAGGTTTCAGCGAAGATGCATAAGGTGGTGCTACTCGATACCGCGCGTATCTTCCGGCGGTTTCTCTCCCTGAGGTCCTCCATCCCGGCCGACTATGCATTCGCCGGGGGTTATACAGTCTTTCCTTCGTTTCGGTTCATCGAAGGAGAAACGAAGTGGTTCAGAACCATATTTTAAATAATTATCCTAATCATAATCTAGTAATCCTGTATATACTAGTATCCTGTATATCTAGTCTAATAAGTGATTCAGTTACACTACACTTAAGAATAAGCATTGTTATCGCTCAAGTTCATGTATAATATTAATGTTCCATACTACTTCCAAATTATCACCACATTACTTATTCGCTTATCTGTCTACTACTGGATACAGATAGGCTACATTATCCGATATTTATCAACTAGTAGCTACATCGCCACTCCCGTTTAATTATACTTGTATCACAACAATGCAGTTTCCATTCTGCAAATAACCAATTGTAATTTCAGACTTCCTCGATTCACGCTCGAACGACATATTGTGATTCGCTACACGCGACAACAACGATATCTAACTATTGACAATATTTAATTATTCACTTCTTTCAATCTCCGTAAAATTGTTTTCTTGTACAAATTCTTTCAAATAGCAGTTATCATCCAAAGTCCAAGCCTTAATTGGAAATTGTAACTGCCACCTATTTTTTCAATTAAATCAATCATATGATTTGATTTGACAAAAAACAAATGTCTTGCATCACTAGTATAATAGGTATATCTTTAGAAACTTGGTTACAGATAAATTAAACAAACCAGCAATCGCTTCCTCCTATTAATATTTTATCATATTCTTCTTTCAATGTTGACTAATCCTATAGATATTACCATATTTATTGAAATTAGTGTAAATTAAAAGATATGCTTTATATTTTTCCAGTTGTTCATCAACAATGAGTTTGTGGACTCTGTCAGCAAGAAGACCTTCCCTACCATCAACCCCCAAGATGAAAGAGTGATCACACGAGTCGCTGAAGGGGACAAGGTATTGAAACATATAATTAAAAATAATTAAATAAGACCATACTCTAATCTATTTTTTCACTTTCAATTCTTTCAACTATGTTTTTTTATCAATATCTCATTGTATTTATATAGTTATAAGATACTTATGTTTCTTGTTCGTTAATAAGATAACTAAATGCTGTTTATATAAATATTTATTACAATGAGTGATCTCTTGATTTTTTTATTAATTCCCTATTTATGAACGATCATATTTCAGGCCGACGTAGACTTGGCTGTGGCAGCTGCAAGGAAGGCGTTCCACCGTTACTCCGAATGGAGAACCATTGACGCCTCTCAAAGAGGAAAACTACTCCTCAAATTAGCTGATCTCTTCGAGAGGGACATCAAGTACTTGGCTGATCTGGAAACCTTGGATTGCGGAAAGCCAGTTAAGAATGCTCAAGGAGAAGTACAGTTTAGCGCGAACATTCTCAGATACTACGCCGGCAAAGCTGACAAAATCCTTGGGAACACCATCCCTGCCGGTTAGTTTATTGACGGAAAACATACATATTATGTCAGTTTAGATTAAAGACAAACTTTAATTTAAAATTTAAAATTAAGCTTATTGTACGAATTTGGTCCCTGTGGCAATGTATCCAGCATACTAATGGCATTACCTCGCTGGAGTGTTCAGTTAAATTCTGAATTTGATTTAAATTGAGAAAGTTTATCACCATTGTAAACAGTAGTATAAATAATGATTTTAATAACAGGAGATTAAATGGTATTCTAATGTTTTTTTTTCAGATGGTGAAGTCCTGACATTCACGTTAAAAGAGCCCGTTGGAGTATGCGCTCAAATTTTACCATGGAATTTCCCTATTCCCATGTTGACCTTCAAAATTGCTCCTGCTTTAGCTGCCGGTCAGTATAACTAATTGACGTACATATTTCCACTAAATATTTATTAATAGTTGTGAAAAATTCATTTAACACCTTCCTATTATCTACTAATCTCTATCAAGAATTAATTTCTTAATTTGTAAAAAATGATCGCAACTAATTATATATTATTTTCAGGCTGCACACTAATTGTGAAACCAGCGGAACAGACTCCCCTAACCGCTTTGGCTATAGCTGCTCTCATTAAGGAAGCCGGCTTCCCGCCCGGAGTTGTTAATATAATCCCTGGCTATGGACCAACTGCTGGAGCAGCTCTGACAAACCACCTAGATGTCGACAAAGTCGCTTTCACTGGTTCTACTGAGGTAAACTTATAACAATTCCACTCATTGTAATAATCTACATCTTTTTGTATCAAAATTTACCACGGTTATGAAAAACTTTCTCTTCTAAAGATGCTCTTTTCCATTCTGTTGACTGTGCCTATTTGCAAACTTTTAGAAATTGCATTTTAGAAATAGAAATTTTAGAATTTCTAGAGATTTATTTGTAACTCTGGAAAATAACCTTTAATGGAATTAACTTTAAGACTCAAAAGCTACCTTTGTAAATCATTTTCATTAAAATTCTACCCACAGTAATCATTTCCATTAAGTTCTACCCCATTAATATTCTTTCTTACTTTACACTACACTAGTAGGTGATTGTATTTGAGGAAATTCGACAAAAATTGTTACAACCGAAACCTAAAAAGTCCCAAGTTAAATTTAAAAATAAATTTTATTTTAGGTATTTTATTACAATATTGTTAGGTAAACCTCGCACAAATTCCATCAGAGATAGAAGTAGTAACATTGACCTCGGCTATCTTGGCATATGATATTTTTTTATTATACCTCTATTCTAGATGAAAAACATGTTATTACAAACGGACACACAAGCTGAGGTGACTTGCGTGTACGCGATTGCGCAATATACTTAAATGTTACGAAATATTGATATTAATACCGAAGATAAGTCAAACTGATACCTACAGTAACAATTTAAATATGTATACATTAAAATACATTAAGTATATTAATCAATTAAACATATTAATAATAGGTAAGAATGAAACTTGCAGAGTAAAAAAATTAGTTCGTCTCTGCCTGGTTAAACAAAATGCATAAGGAATAACCGATATAATATTGGAAGTGTTTATTTTTACCTTTATTTAATACTGTCTCTTGCTTGTTTTTCCGGAAACAAATCCCCATCTCGCACAAATAGAAATGCATCCTTCTCTTATCTATGTCTCTGTGATTTTTATGTTTTTTACATTATATCTAATGACAGAAGTATGTAAATGTAATAGTAATTCTGAATAAGAAATACGAGTATAACATTTGAATCAATTTAGGTTGGTCGCATCATCATGAAGACAGCAGCGGCATCAAACTTGAAGCGCATCACTCTGGAACTCGGAGGCAAGAGTCCTCTCGTGGTCTTCAACGACGCTGATGGTACGTTACTCACGCACTATATTTACAATTCTCTCGTTAGATTAATATGTATTAGATTTAATATGTACTTGCACAGTAGCGTAATTAGTTTTATACATTGTGCGGCATTTCAACAATCAAAATTTGTATCATTATCACCTTTTAAACACATCCTAATACTTGAAAAATAAGTGCCTACTTATAAAGATGCTAATAAGAATGTTGAATAACACTTAAATTATTTTAAGTGGCATTATTGTGAAATCGTTTATCAGAACATTAATAGTAGTATACCTTACCTTTTGGCTGCTGCATATATTTTATAGAAATTTTCAAATATTATTCAACAGTGGACGTAGCGGCCGATATCGCCCATAGAGCTGCGTTCTCCAACGGCGGCCAGTGCTGCGTCGCCGGTACCAGGACTTATGTCCAGTCCGGTATTTACGCCAAATTCATTGCGAAGGCCGCTGAAATCGCTAAGAAGAGGACCGTTGGGAACCCTTACGAAGATGTTCAGCAAGGCCCACAGGTACCACATTTCTGTTTTTGCTACAAATATCATAATTGATATAATTGTTTATGCACTTTGGAAATTAGATACCAAAGAAACCAAAGAAATGGTTAAAATAAAGATTGAAAAGAATAAAATTAAACGTGAGTTCATTTGAAGTAACTTTATGAGTAGTTGATACAACTTTCGTTGCCACTCAAAGAGTCAATTCAAAAATTAAATGGTGCAAATAAAGCTATGTAAGGTATCAAAATTTTATTACTAATTTGTGAAAGTTTACAATATATTTATTTACTATTTAGATCGACTCTGATATGTTCAACAAAGTGATGGGCTACATTGATGCCGGCAAGAAGGGCGGAGCACGCTGCCTGGCCGGCGGCAAACGCCTCGGTAACGTTGGCTACTTCATTGAACCCACTGTCTTCGCTGACGTTAAAGACGACATGAAGATCTCCAGGGAAGAGGTAAAATATAAATTCACACATCACACTATTCAAAGGTGTTCAACAGTTACAATATACTGAAATTCAAACTTTAAAATATAATTTGCTGCCTTTATCGAGAAAATATATTATTGTTGATACAAAACCTGTGATGTTCTTAACTGACAGACAATACTATTATATAGCTTCTACAGTTATATAAGGACTCTCATTAAATTTGATAAATTTAGGTTACACCACGTATTTTAATCAAGGAAGCTGCTTGGCATTGCTAGTGAATGGAAAAATGTTTGTTAATCAAAAAATTAAGAAAGCGAAATGAGTTTTCATCGATATCCCAATTTTTCTATTAGATCTTCGGCCCGGTCCAATCCATCCACAAGTTCGACACGTTTGAAGAGATAGTGGATAGAGCCAACGACACCAACTACGGACTCGGTGCTGGAGTCATCACCAATGACATCACTACGGCTCTTTCCTTTATCAAATATGTTCGTGCTGGCTCAGTGTGGTAAGCATGTACTACAATTTCACTAATACAACAATTTAAACACACACACATACATATACCTGAGTCTTACACGATAACTCAGGTATAAGCCCATCGCCTATATTATCTATTTTGCATTGCGAATGGTTATTAGGTATTGCTGTAATTGTCGACATGTTGGTGCGCTCAGGGTATCCCCATCAGATTTCTTTCACAGTGTGCCAGGACCCTTTTACTCAGAACAATATATACTAACTAGTAAGAGACATTATTGCCTAAAAGTACATGAGATCGTGTCATCGAATCATGGCAGTGCTAAAAAAGTTTGTTAAATGATACGAATCTTATTATGTTATAGAAGTAAATAAATACTATTTGGGAGGATTATGTACATTTTATACACAGCTAATTGAAGGTCACTATACTTCGAGGTTATTATACCTATAATATATGGTGTCGAGTTATCACAAAGATTAAATTGATAATGAAATTTAGAAAAGATGAAAGGTCTGCCGTGGTCAATGATAAAATAATTTCCGGTAGTAAAATGGTTATATCTATATTTATTTATAAGATGTACAGAAATTGTGATAAAATTTAAATGTTTCTTATGATGTGTGTTACAGGATCAACACGTACGAGTTTATCACTCCTCAAACTCCGTTTGGAGGCTTCAAGGAATCCGGCATTGGACGTGAATTGTGAGTAATTTTAAAACAGTATATCTGCCAAGTAATGTAGCTTAATTAATACTTTCATTAAACTGTTGATCGTGGAATGAGATATACACATCATGAGAATATATCTACACAGGAAAAGACATATTTTTTATAACACAGATTTTCTTTCCGCGTGGAATCTTATACTTATTTTAAATAATTAATTATTTATGCAATTATTAATTATTTAATTGTGGCTAATTAATTATTCACCAAAAAATTATTCAACATGTCTAAAATACAAATCTCGTTTCTATTACAGGGGTGAAGACGGTATTCTGCTATACTTAGAAAACAAAACGGTTACCATCAGCTTGCCAAAGAAACCCCAGCTGTAAACTTTTGAATCCAAATTAAACCTCGCAAATATAAGACTTACCTACATAACGATATGCTTTTATAATATATAGTTTTTGATAATAAAAATTTATGTATCCGTTATATCCAGGTTTTATTATTTGTCAACCTATGATGCAAGTAGTTTGAGTGATAAGATTTTCAATATACCTGCCAATCCATATTCAGGAGACAAGTATGTAATTATATGTGTACGTGTAGGTACTCTACATAATTATATGGTCTATATAATTAACATATACAGGTATCCCAGGGAGCAACATCCAAACGAAACCCATGGATAGGGTTAGTAGTAGTAGTTGTAGTAGTAGTAATTAGTAGTTGTAAAAAGGCAAATAGTGTTATTTGAGTGGTAGAAAACATTTACTCATTTTGAAATAAAGATCTTCTTTAAAGACCTTCATGGTTATTCAATCTTTTGTATAGAATTGATGGGCAATATGTCTAAAATTGTTTAATAGAAAAGAAATACCTACTATACTTCTACCCCAACGAAAATGGCACGAAAAAAGCTGATCAAAGGTAGCAATAATCTTCAGTTTAACGAAAAATAATATAATACGAAAGCAATTGACTTTTGGGATCGTACTGTTTGCAATTCTACGGATCTCTAGTTAGGTTTCTTGGGACGTCGTCGCGCCCTGCGACAATCTCTATATACTTATTATCTACAAACATTTCTCAGAATACACGATTTTTAATTATATTTTTCATTTATATAGATTACTGACTATAGAATCACGACATAAAATCAAATAAGGTTCCTTCTGTTGAACAAAAATCAGTATTATCAAAAAACAGGGTCGGAAAATATAACACTTTTAAAAACAATATATTTATTTACATTTAAATAAACCTTACAATTAGTGAACAATAATAAATAATTTTAACTACTTATATAAACAATTAATCAAAAGGGCAGTCCTCTTCGTGGTCCAACCTTACGCAGTACATACCTCGAATGCTGAAAATTGTAAAGTATGTAAATTAAAATTTGACAATTCCTATAATATAAGTTAATACTACAATATACTGTCACTTACAAATAATACTTATATTTATATTAACAAAGGGGTAGGTACTCCCTCTATAATAATGAATATTAGCATTAAGCTGTATATTCACTTGTAAACATTTGTTTATAAACACTGTTTAGCAACAATGTATCTGTATGTTTCTGATACAATTGAAACATGTTTCTCTACTCCTGCGCTGCGAGCGATCACACGCCGATACAAGCAGTTTCGACTCAGCTGTTGCTAGTTCACAGAAGACTACCTTGAAATGTACTGCATTTTCCACTTTATCGTATTTCCCCAATGTACGTACGTGTTTCGGTAGTGAGTGAGATGTGCCAGAGCCCATTCCCATCCTATCCTATCCCTGCCCATTTTCCCAACCCTTTCTCCAAATCCATTCCTATATCTCCAAAGGTAGGCAGCGCATCCGGGGGCGTGCCAACATTTATCATTTTGGACCAATGTTGGCATGTATCGCGGATGTCTATGGGCGACAGTATCCACTTACCATCAGGTGGACTGTATGCTCGTCTGCCGCCTTCGTAAATAAAAAAAAAAAATAAAATTGAGAACGCGTGTTGTTTAGTGTCTGAAACATGGAAGTAGTGTGGCGCAACGAACAAATATCGAAACTTATTGAGCAATATCAACAAAAAAGTATATTATGGAACGGGTCAAATAAACAACATAAGGACAAATTAAAGTAAAATGATGCGTGGGAAGATATTGCTAAACAATTAGAAATCGATCAAAATTTGCTCTTGAAAAAAGTAATTGACTTCGTCAAAGAAAACAAGAATTGGTACCGATGAAGTAGATGGTTATGGTACGATACTTTGAATACTATTTCATAAATATATACTCCGAACAGAGCAACGCTACTCCTCGGGTGACATTCTCGCAACAACTGCCTAGTGAATACTCACAATTGTTTCGATACTGTGTGCTGTAAAACTTCTAGGTACCTACTTGTTTCGGAACTCATGAAGCATGTAACGCAACAAATGTTTACAAGTGAATACACAGCTTTATTCTTATTTTATATAGAACGAAAAATGTCGACAGAAAGAGAAACCTTTTTCCAACTATCAATTTGGTAATAAAAAGAGTCTGTTCACCAAGTTCTTTTATACAGAAGGAAGGTGACAGAAGAGCAGTAGGTTCATTTGGTAAGTGGATACTGTCACTCATGACATCCGCGATACATGCCAACATTAGTCCAGAATGACAAACGTTGACACTCCAGCCCATCATTTCAAATTTAGAAATTTTAATGGAAAATTCAAAATAGTAAATATAACGGGATGAGGAGTTTTCCTTAACCCATTACACATTTTAGTCCTTAGAATAAGGAATTTCTTTTATTCCATTATACTCTCCATTCAATGCGATGAGATAGGATGAGATGAATGTGATGGGATGGGATGGGAAATGGGCTCTGGCATATCGCACTCATTGTTGTACGTATCGCACGTAACATGGCATCGCACAAGTACGTACATTTAGGGGAATATGATTGGGATGGGAACGTAGTATATTTTACGGTAGTCTTCTATGAGAGAATGGTATGTCAGCCAGTTGGATGATGCGCCCAGCAGCTGTACGATTGCACCGTGTATAACTATTTCTTTACAGGTTTCGAACTAAATAGTTTTTTTCAGTTTGATATCACATCGTGACTCAACATCAATACAATAGTATTTTAATCATATCATGTATGTTCTGCGAGGACTGACGAAAAACGTTTATATACAGGGTTAATGAAACCCTCTAAAGGCCTATTCAGATATAAGCGATATTCGCTGCCGCCTGCTGTAACGATATTCACGTGAATATTTGAATAATTCCTTCGTCCAGACATTCGCTATTCGCTTAGGGTAGCGACTTGGCGATACTCATACAAAATACCCGGCGAGATATCGCCTAGATATTCCGTTTATATCTGAATAGGCTTTAAACACTGAATTTCCTCTCTGAAATGAATAAATTTTATGCTGCGACTTTTTAAAATTCAACACTATTTTTACAAAAACCATTCACTGATTCACTCGCACTGCGTGGGTACAGTCGCACCTATTTACATATATGTATATATGTATTTATTTATATATTTTATTGTACACACAAATAATGTTACAAAGGAAAATACATATAAAAGGCGTGTATGTCCACTTAGGAAATTTCTACCAGCAAACCGGGAGAGCGATAGGTGAACAATGTAATGAGCAGACATAGTGCCTACCTAAATAAACTACTATAAACACTACTTTTATTATTCAATTACCTATTTATTTTAACCGTAAAGTTACCGTAAAGTAAGTACCCGTACTCTTAATTATAAGTACTCTTACTTATAAGTACTCTTAATTAGAAAATAAAATATAAACGTCACACATATAAATATAAACTTATACATAACGATGCAGGTACAATAATACATATGAATATGTATAATATATATCTACATATATGATAAAAATATATACTTACAGTTACATATATATCCATATTGCGGAAAACGCGTTTGACTTGGGTAATGAGAGAAATTAAAGAGAGTACAGAGATTTGGGAGAAATGTGATTATTACGTACTAATAATACATTACATACTACAATATATAGGTATGTTAGAGTAGCGGTTCAATTAATATATATCTAAGAATGAAGTGTGCGATGGCGAGGTTGCCGCTCGTAAAAGCGCGTGCAGCGTGCACTGAATAAGTAAATAGTAACAAGTCAGACTTGATTTAAAAACATTAGATTTTTTTTTGGGAAAATATTAAATTCAGGAATAGCTGTAGAACAAATAAATTCTACGTTAAGAAGATATAAGTATTGTTTATTTAATCCTGCATGTGCTCAACAGTGGACTCGGTCAGTGGAATCTGAAAATGATGATGATGATGATGTAGAAGTAATTTTCATGGTCAACAAGCCTCACTAAATGATTATTATTAACTTCAAATCAGGCGAGATAATACTAAACACTTAACCATTATAAGTATAAACAGACACACATTCGCATCGAAATCGAAAATGTTTATAAAGTTATATATTTTATTACCTTTTCTCATTGGCATATTTACGAGTACCGTTGTATCAAATGGCCTATCAAATTACGTAAGTATTTCATTGATTTCATAGACATATACATACATATTTTATCTTTTAAGTCAATGATTGATTCAAATTGAATCCATATTATGAAACTGACATTTTTTTCTGTTCTCGATGCTTTGAAATCGGTTATTTATTGGTTTAACTTCTAATTCTAATTTTCAATATTACATTTTTATTCCCTTTTCAACCAAATCCAAAAGAAAGAAGTTAAATCTTAAAGACGACATATTATTTGAAACTGTTTTTTTAATTTAACCAAACACAATGCGCAGTTATGTCTAATAAAATTACTACATTTACAGGGCTATTTTGATCTTACAATCAAAAAAATTGACATATGCAAAGGACCAAAACCAAAGAATTGTTCAATTCTAAAAATGAATATATACAGGGGAGTCAATTTACACATGGATATGACAATAACACATGAAGTAGTCCCTAAAAAGGTAAAATATTGATTTTATGGCTGCTTCAGAAATAATATGTATAATTAGCTGTAAAATAAGTAATTGGCATTAATAAGAATTTGTATTCTCCGAATTTGTAAGGAACTGATAGCCATTTAAACTAAGTAGCCTCAACACGTTGTACTTATTTCATCATTGTAAACAGCCGAGAAGTCGACAAGCAGATACGGCCGCCAATTGTACGTCTAATTAATTAAATTTATTGTTTCTCTTTTGTATTTTTAGCGTTAAATAAAGTGTATTTATCTATCTATTTATCTATTCATGTATTACAGGCTAAAGTGATAATTTTGTCCGAAGGCAAACAGTTAACACGGCTGCAGATGGACAAACCATGTAACCATTTGTTCATGCGACCATTGTTGGAAAGTATTCTAAATGCTACTCGAGACTGCGTCATTTTAAAAGTAAGAGTTTAGAATTACTGAATGAACAATTGTATTAATTAATAAAAAGTTATTCATAGTTACAAATTCTCTATATTCCCAGTGATATGTAGAGTGCAACCAAATATATTTCCTAAGACCAAAGCCATAAATTCCATTCCTATCCAAGGGGTAACGTGGCCAGTCGAGTGAGCCCAGCGGCTGTTGGATTGCAGTGTGCAATCTCCCACTCCGATTAGTAGATTATATTAGTAGAATCCGCCCCCTTAGTAGATACATTTTGCGAATATCTGTAAGATATCCTGTGAAGTTATTGCTCAAATGCGCCTAAACGAAGTATATACATATATTACACACTTATTATACGTTAAAATTGAACTTATTAGCTTCAATTTTACAGTTATTTTTTATACCATTTCTACTATATTTTAGACTGTTTTTGAAAAATAAATATGAATATGTTACAGGGACGTTACAGGAGGGAAGTTGACATCGAAAAAATAATACGCAATTATTTCGGCGGAATGTTTGTGTTCGGAAATATAACCTTTAAGTCTTCTTTCTATGGCGACAAGTGCAACTTATCGTGTATGGTTGCACAAATGATGTTATCTCCCAAGAATGAAACAAAAGGAAAAACCTAATGAATATTAAAAAGAAACATTCGCCGCTTTAATTTTTTTTGTTAAATTGGATTATGTAGTGATATAAATAATATAATAATAATATATTACCATCACGAGTACAATCATTTCTCTTAAATAAATTTTGATCTAAAGCGATATAATAATTGCATTTGTTTAACTTTAAAGGTTATACTATTGTCAACAACGCTTAATTTGAGGACAAAGCTTAGTATAATGGCGCCACTGAGCCACATAGTGCTAGCACTAGTATTGTAGCACTAGTATCGTACGCGGGTAGACGTACACGCCTTAGTTTTCGTACGCAGTTCTCTACCCGCCTATATAAAACTATACCCACCCTATAAAAACACCGTTTTCCTGTCAAGGAAGGGCATTATAAGCCGACTTGCCACGAACTTGTTCGAGCGCGCTGACAAGTCGCGCCTCCAACACATCAAGGGATTGGCGCCACTACTCGCGCGCCCTCCAGATGGCAAGGCATTTCCGCGCGACCTGATCGCACCCAAACAAGGTGCGGCTTCACATGGAGCTTCACCAACGCCCGTACATGACACCTAAATCGCCGCCCGCAAAAGGTCGCTCACTGGGCTTTCCACAAGTGGAATCTCCCCGGTGGGCTTGATCGCGCGGGCGGCGTGAGGAAAGCAGACCAAACCAAGGCTACTCGCAAGAGTGGCCACCCCAGAGACCTGCCCGTAGTAGCGGGCAGCGAATCAACCTCTGGCAGTGGTCCAGGTACAGAACTCCACCTCCCCTCGAGGGGGATGTGAGAATGCTTCAAAGAGAAGGAAAGGCAGTTTATCTTTGGACATTCCAATGTAAATAGTGTAATAGTAGTGAAATGACTAAGAATGCCCCCAACCTTCCGACAGATACCAATTTTCAATCGAATTAGAGAAACTAATTGACTTTCGGTGTCCATCTTACATTCGCCTTAGATTCCTGCTATTGGTATTGCTAGAAAATCCAACAATGTGAGTAATTTCATGTGTAGGTATTAAGTAGTACAGCTATTTCCGGGATCACGGGACTCGATAAAAATAAATATATTTATTTATTTTTATCGAGTCCCGTAGTTTCGTAGTTTTATCAACTCTATGTCTCTTTATCAACTTATACCTTCTCGCCTACTTTGGCTATTCCGATCATTGGTAATTAGAAAATTTTAACCGTCGTCAGGGGTTTTTAATTTTGTCTTCTTTATGATATCACTTTATAATAATAATGCATTATTATATTATTCTTAGTACGACAACCATTTACGGAGGTTAGCAAATACAGATAGAAGTTTACATAAATAATAGTATTTAATCTCTAATAACAACAGAATGTTTTGTCATGCTCGAGAGAAATCACATTTAACTAGACAGTCCTCCTTTTGTAGCCCTAAGATAATTAGAATGATATGCCTTGTATTTTCATTTCATATCCTTACATATAGTACATACATGTTTTTAACTAACGTAATAGCGAACAATCGTTCTTTTTCATTGATACAAACTTAATAATATGTGAGAAAATTAAAAGCATTTATGGCCACAATAAGAAAACACTTAAACTTAAATTGCAATTTAAATTAAATTTGGACTATTCTAGTCGAGCAACCAAATAGTGTGGACAAATCGACATAGAGGCATTTTTTCCTGCGTTATTAAATAACGTTTCTATACTGCGCAAGTCTGCGCATAGTGATATATTTAATTGTCATATTTTTAACTAGTTTTTCCAAAAAAAAAAAACCGTCAGTTCGACTGGAGGACACTTTTACCGAGGCAATCAAAATGTTACCTCAGTATAATACTGAATGGGCCCAGGCATCGTGTTTGTACCAATTTAACGTTATTTTATCATTTAATAAAAAGTATTTATGAAGAAAGAAAGAATTTTGATAATTGATTTTGATTATGAAATTAAAATGACTGTGTATTGATTTAATCTGTTTGTAAACACTGTTCTTTGATCAAATTATATATAATGTAATGTTATATTAAAATAATATCATAATAAGTTCACTTAAAATAAAATATTGATGTATAATGCAGATATGACAATTTTAGTTCGTAACTTCAAGCAATGACTTCGTTGTTTATACCCGTAGGTGCTCGTAGTATTATATCCTGGGGATATCGGTGATTTATCCTGGAAATTTGTAGATTTATTCGGCGCTTTTTTCTACTTCTTTATGGCATTCTAAACACTAAACACTAAACACTACTTCTAAACACTAAACAGATATGAAAGACCCATAGCAAATTGTAGTCGACTACCATTGAGGCAGAAGTTGGCGTTGTTCATCTGGTCCGACCTGCGGGTAACCTGTATTGGTTTGGTTAGATGCACCATACGCTACCTAGTTGTCCCGACATAGACAAAACTGGCGGGTACTTCACAATACCTATTCTGAATTAATAAATACTCATAACACGCGCTACAAACAATTCACAGCGTTCAATCGCACCTTTTTATAAACACATTTTTAACCTTAGATTAAATATCAAGATTATAAGCGTTTACTTTGTATCCGTAAGTATAAAATGTTAAAAGAGTAAATAAGTATCAAGAAATACTATTTAACCTTTGTTTAACCCAACGTTGTACGTTGTCATGTTGTTTTATCATTTATGTGTTGTTTAAAAGATAACAACACTATTCAATTGTTACTTGTCATCGTGTACATAATATCCCGTAGAAGTCCATTATCAAAGACTTAGTGTTAATAGCTGTTACTGAGCTAGCTACTATCCTCGGGGATGTCAATAGAAGTCGTAATCTAAATGAATGACAATAAGAACTAAAACTAGTAAATGGGTAGTAATTGGCAATATGCATTCATGTAGCCAGCTTAAGCTGAAATGCAATGGAATTTCTGTTATAGGATCTATAATCTAGATTGGAGCTACATAGATAGAGAATAGAAGTGTGAAGAGCGAAAGATCGTATGTGTCGGCACAGCTCGAGAGAAGCCTGTATCCTGCAGTGGAGTCTCGATTGCAGCTAGTGATATGTTATTGTATGTACACATTCAATACGCATTTTTTATTTTCTTTAGCATACGAATAGCGTAGATACATTACCTATCCACTATAACCAAAATACGGAACCTAACGCCATTGTTAGAATAATAACCTAATCTCTCGGTTATGTTAAAAGAGGTAATTAAATAAGTTAAACATACACTTTGAGACCCGTTTAAATATATAAATGTGTTGAAAGAGAATTCCCAATACATATTGGTCAATTTCTATTCAAAATCAATTCAACAGTTTCTGATATTAGTAACATCAAAAGGAAAGTTAAGATGAGAAGAATAAAGTTATACCTACCTAAAAAGTATACCAGAAGAAGACTTCTGAATGTGTTAGAAAAGACGATAAGCTTCAATGTATATGACAGATGTGGACAAACTTTTGAGTAAAAAATACCAAACAAAACAGGAAGATTTCACCATTCCTATGAGTATATTGATATCATACCATAACGTCTCACTGCAAAGCATAGGCCTTCCTTATAAAATTCCGTGGGATTTCGGACCACAACCCACCGAGCGGGCCCAGTTCGCGTCTATCTTCGTTACTCTATACGAGTGGTTTTGAAGAGACGGAACAAAGGTACCTTGACTTTAATCGAGGTTTTAATTTAGAATATTATCATAATAACCTAGCTTCCATATATAATTACGTGGATTCAAAATGTATTAATGATTATTAAAATCACTCTATCGAAGTACACACTCTACTATACTCTATTGCGTCTATACGAATACTCGTAGATTTAAATAATTATATACAATACTCGTGAATATGAAAAGCCATGATGTAATGAGACGAGACATCAGTATCTTCGTTTGTTCACGAACGTATACTAATTGTATGACAAATCTTAAAAACCCTATAAAAAAACCTTAAAACCAGACTAACAGAACGACGAAGACCAAAGATATCAGGTTTATTAAACTAATTAAAAATCCTTGAAAATGCTGAGAATGTTGACGATCTGACACTGGACATAGGATTATTCTTCTCGGCCTCGTCGAAAACTGCAATCCGCAACCAAACCAAATTCTGTCTAATTGAAACTGAAAAAGATGAAAGAGCTCCAAATTCAGAAAGAAAAATACAATACACAAAAGAGCTGACATTAAAATAAAAGCTAAAGATGGAAATGGAATTTAAATTTAAAAAATGTTGGTAATGTGTAATACCCACATCCGCACTGGGCCAAGGTGGAGGATTACGATTCAAAAACCCCCTCTTGAGGATGCCAGAGAAGGGATGGCCATTGGGACGTTATATGTTTTTTTTTTTATAGAGTAAGTGGTTATAGAGATGGTAAGTGTTACCGCCGCCCATGGACACCTGCAACACCAGGGGGTATGCGGGTGCGCCGCCGACCTTGCAAAATGATTGATTGATTGATGAAATTCTAAACAAAATGAATAAGCTGTCCTAAATGAGTTTTATTTTGTGGACGAGCCCTTTGTGTATGATTCTGACTAGACACTATCGTCGGACTAAAATGTACGAACATTCTTTATCTTAAACATAATCGTAATAAAAATCATAAAGTCATTTTTATTTTGTCTCGTGTACGTTAAGACTTTGCAACGTCATTACTAATATGTCATTACTAATTGTATATATTTTATAACATGTTGTAATAACTGTAAGTACCTAACACTATATGCCTACGTAATGAACTCTTAATTCATGACACATTGTCAATATTTTAACAATTATCGGATACTTATATCGTAGTCACAGAATTTAATATAAACATCTTTATCTTGAATTAATAAGATGACTGAGGCCTTTTCACAACATTTACGTAATTGTTGAAATTGGTAAAATAAAGGGCTGAACAGTAATTATTTAAATATTTTACAAAAAAAAATAACTCTACAAAGGGCCCTTACGTAATCGAAACTTAGTACACAACTACCGCAGTTTGTAATTTTTTATTATTACTATGTTACTACGAATGAAATAATGCCGTTTTCACATTCACATAACATTTTCGTATTTCCAACAAACACGAAAAGATAATGAGTAAAAAAGAAACATACCTACAAACACACTTTCAGAGTTCATAACGTTCTGTTGTAATATAGAGTTATATTTATACATCTCTCGGCATTTGATCACAGTCGGAAATATGAAAAGGGCCGACCAGCATGAGGAGTACTGCACCTAACTATGCTATAAGCACTACAAATTATTGTGATATGTGGAACAAATTTTGTAAAATACATGATTTATAAAATATTTAAAACTAACGATACAGACAACAATACTTGATCTCGAATACACAGTCGTTGTCAACAACCCAACCATATAAGAAGTATTTAATTTTAAAAAAGTATTACACAACATATATATGTATATTTCCGAAAAAGTAACCATAAAATCAGTTATTTTTAAAGTATTAAATTTTCTATATCAACACAAAAATAACCCATTACACATTGTACAAAATGTAAAAACAGACTGGACATTAATTTACAAGACCTTGAAAGTAATTGTATATGATCTTGTATGGATACCATCATCGCTCTGTATTGTCTCTTCTACTCGTATTGTACTTACTATTGTATTGTACTTACTCATAGAACTTGTTTCATATATACCCATATTTACAAATATTAAAATAATTATTGTTTGATCAACAAATTCTCCCATGCGACAAAATGTTCTGAAAATAGGCCCGAAGCAACAAATATTTATAACAAACACGTTCCTGGTATTTTTAGTAAACATCGGTTGAAACTGTTTTCATCATATACTCATAGTTAACTATCGATGAAGGAAAGATAACATATATTTTTGACTTTATTAATACAGAATACTATTATGTATGTGGGTATATTTATATAGAAATCTCGCGGCCCTAGGGGAATATAGTGTGTAGAGAATATTTATATATATGTGTAATGCGTTACATTATTTTTTTTTAGCTTTCTATTTTCTAATTCAATACTGCACCTGTGTGTGATCCTTTTTTATATAATCTGGTGGTTGTCTGGTCGAGAATGCCTTATGACATTGAGTGCGCCCTTTGTGTATATCACTCTGTTTAAATAAATATTTTTTTATATAATAGATGGCAGATGAGCTTACGAGCGAGCGGTAAGTGGTCACCTTGCAGAATCCTGTTCTCGGCTCTCTTAACGTAAATAAAATATCAATAGCTCTAGAAGTAAGTAAAATAAGTAAATATTTGAAGCGAATCTATTTTTATTTTTTTAAACAAATAACATAAAATATGCCCTTGAAGAAAAATCATTCATGGCACCACTTCATCACAATTCCTCGAGTATATTTTAACTCTGCTAAATGAATTGTTATTTCTCTTGCACGGTTTGTTCAGATGAGGCGTTTTATGCACGCGTACACCCGCTACGTCGCGTCCAGATTACGCGCATTACGCGCGAACATGTGGAGCAGAAATTAAGTCAGTTGTACAACATGGAGTTGGATTTATCTTTTCTTCAGAATAATCAGTATCTGAAAATATTTAAACTGTTTTTTCCAAGCTTTGTGCTTTATTTTTCTATTGGAATAATTAGATTCCATATCGCCCTTCTTTTTTCAATTTTGTGGTTATGTAACTCCGACTCAAAACTATTCCGTATGTATACTGTACACACGTACACTTATGTACACTAGCGCCAACGTTTGCGCGTACAATGGACTCAACAAAGCCTCTAATATTTCGACTCGCACCTAATGCCCGCGTACGACAAGCGAGTCGAAAGTATGGCGAGCTGCATGCGTTCATAGTCGTATTTTATTACTCGCGCATTGCATGTGGACAGAATGTATTGATGTCTGTATCTCATCAACGCGAGTGTCCATACGCGCCAGTAGTACGCTCGTATTACGCCTCTTCTGGACAAAGGCTTATAATTAATTAAGATACTAATTTATATTCTGCTGGTGTATTTGCCACAAACAAAAAATAGCTTTGTTTGTGGCTTTGTGGTTTAACTAGCTTGTCTGTCACTTTTAAATATTAGAAATTTTTAACCATAAAAAGACAAAGGGAAATATTCATTTGTCACATTACAAAGAACTGTTATAGAAAAGTGACTCTCGTATTTTCAGATTTTATGTTTTCAGATGTACGTTCCAGGTGTATTAATCTTGAGAAAGTAAAAATTGGACGGGATTAAAATAGTATTTAGTGTTGATGTTTTGGCCCACAGTTCAGACCCGTTCGTTTTAATTAATTTACTGTGAAGTGGCAGCCCTACATACGGCGACAATACTGGAGCAGCTTGTGTCATATGACATCTGGCGTCTATGTTCCTTTAAAAACACATTGTGATAGATCGTGAGTCAGTCCACACGCGCGTAAGCCGGCAAACATACGAAAATGGTTAAAGTCGACATCAAATACACAAAGGTAAGCAATTATAGACTGTATATTTATTTATATTATAATATAAGTAATTATACTTTACTAATTTATATTACAATATAAGTATTCGAGTACAGCTGTAAGTGTCATGAGTAACTTTAAGAATTCAAACAGTGTTTGCCTGAACTAAATAAGTTGATTTACGAGTGGAAAGATTGTAATCATCACCTGTTACTGTTTCATTTCCTTTTATGACGATAGTAAACTATGCTCGTATTATATTATCGAAAAAATAATTTTCACCGTTCCAAAACTTGTGACGTCCCAGCAGAATACAAAAAATTGTATTTTCATGTTTTTAATTAATTCATAAAGGATCACTAATACGTATTTTTTAAAAAAATATTATTCAATAACATTTTTTACTTTAGGCCAAGTTATTTCACATATTTGTCTATTCATTTACGTCATAACGTTAATTTTATGCGAAAGTCACTCGTGTATAGTAACATCGTGTTGACATGTATAAAGTACACAGGGTGTAATTAACATATTACATAAATTAAGAGTGAGCTTTTTGATAGTTCACATAACAAACAGATTTTTGAATTCGATCAACTAAACACTAATAATAATATGAATATGAGAGGTACTGTTAATGTTTATTTGATCGACGCATTAAATCGGCCACACACACGTATTGGCCTTCAACTATTTTTTTTAACAGGAAAAGTACATGTATGGAATATTTTACGTTCCTCTTGATAATCATTCTGCGATTAGTTATTCGTTAACAGTTAAAAAACATAAAAATCAGATTGGGCATAAAATTAAAAACAAAAAATTCCTCAGTTTGATTTATTTTTTTTGATAAATGTATAACTTTTAAATCGAGTAAGTATAAACAAACGTAAACATGTGCTCGTACCTAAACAATTCTATAGACATTATGTATTTTGTATGGTATGATACGAGTATTTTCATATAGGTTCGTTAAAAATACGAAAATTATAAACCTTAAATACCATAGAGTAAGATATAAGATTCCTGTACGAGTATTTGTCGCCATATGGTGTAGGTATTATTTAAAATATTGAAAAACAACTGTGTATGTGTTAAAAATAAAGTTTTAAAGTAGAACGGGCTATAATTTGCGGCAAGATGCGGGTTATTCTAAGGAGTCAATCAATAGAACCATCAATTCTAGATCCTAAATATAAGTAAAATTATAAACGTGCTTAAATTATTGTAAAATCTGTACAATTTAAGATCTAATTTAAGATTAAACTGCACATTCTGGATTCTAAAGTCCAGCAACTAATATAAACTTCCCTGCTGTTGCAAATGGAACAGAGTCCCTTTCGCACTTGCTAATTGGTAAGCCTCATGATAATTGGTTCTGCTTATGATTCGAAGTTAATTAACATTTTTTCTTTTGTACCTTTTGTACTGACATGACAATGTTATGTATTTTTCTTTTGTGAAGATAATCAACTTTTTGTGCTTTGTACTTAGTAAAAATGTGTGAAAAAACTAAATACTCCTTTTTAATAATGCGTGTAATTTCATGTGAATTAACTTAAAATCACAAACTGAATTCAGGTTTCAATCGCAGCGAATACATTCGATATAATCTATAAATCTAATAATAATAATAATCCACGAGCCCCACGTGGACACAAAAGCTTCCGTGCACTGGCTGCGCTTCGGAAATCTATTCGGAGAAACGGAAGGGTTTGCCCGTGCAATACAAGATCCGGTGATGAAGACACGGAACTACCGGAAGTATATACTGAAGAATGTAAGGAGTATTCATCCCGGAGAGTCACTCAGTCATGTCATCTCGGGTTGCTTGGCTCTTTCCAATACTGAGTATTTGCACAGATATAACCAAGAGGCCAGAATTTCCCATCAAGAGCTCGCCCTGAAATACGATCTTTTATAACAGAAATTCCCTTACTTGTACTTGTAGTACACACCGGAGCTGGTGCTCGAAAACGAAAGCGCAACGCTATTCTGGGACCGGCCCGTCATCATGGACAGAAGTATTCTAGCGAATAAGCCTGACATCGTGTTGACGTACCGGGCACAGTCTAGGGTCTTCTTAATGTACATCACCGTCCTGCATGACGAGGGCCTCGTGAAAGCCGAAACCGAGAAAAGAAGAAAGTATCTCGACCTGGCGCACGAGATCGTCGACATATCGTCGACGTCGTCGACGTCGTCTGAAATCATTCCAGTCACCTTGTCCGTAAACGGATTAATCCTCGCGAGCCTCGAAACCTACCTGAGGCGGTTAGGTTTCAGCGAAGATGCATAAGGTGGTGCTACTCGATACCGCGCGTATCTTCCGGCGGTTTCTCTCCCTGAGGTCCTCCATCCCGGCCGACTATGCATTCGCCGGGGGTTATACAGTCTTTCCTTCGTTTCGGTTCATCGAAGGAGAAACGAAGTGGTTCAGAACCATATTTTAAATAATTATCCTAATCATAATCTAGTAATCCTGTATATACTAGTATCCTGTATATCTAGTCTAATAAGTGATTCAGTTACACTACACTTAAGAATAAGCATTGTTATCGCTCAAGTTCATGTATAATATTAATGTTCCATACTACTTCCAAATTATCACCACATTACTTATTCGCTTATCTGTCTACTACTGGATACAGATAGGCTACATTATCCGATATTTATCAACTAGTAGCTACATCGCCACTCCCGTTTAATTATACTTGTATCACAACAATGCAGTTTCCATTCTGCAAATAACCAATTGTAATTTCAGACTTCCTCGATTCACGCTCGAACGACATATTGTGATTCGCTACACGCGACAACAACGATATCTAACTATTGACAATATTTAATTATTCACTTCTTTCAATCTCCGTAAAATTGTTTTCTTGTACAAATTCTTTCAAATAGCAGTTATCATCCAAAGTCCAAGCCTTAATTGGAAATTGTAACTGCCACCTATTTTTTCAATTAAATCAATCATATGATTTGATTTGACAAAAAACAAATGTCTTGCATCACTAGTATAATAGGTATATCTTTAGAAACTTGGTTACAGATAAATTAAACAAACCAGCAATCGCTTCCTCCTATTAATATTTTATCATATTCTTCTTTCAATGTTGACTAATCCTATAGATATTACCATATTTATTGAAATTAGTGTAAATTAAAAGATATGCTTTATATTTTTCCAGTTGTTCATCAACAATGAGTTTGTGGACTCTGTCAGCAAGAAGACCTTCCCTACCATCAACCCCCAAGATGAAAGAGTGATCACACGAGTTGCTGAAGGGGACAAGGTATTGAAACATATAATTAAAAATAAATAAATAAGACCATACTCTAATCTATTTTTTCACTTTCAATTCTTTCAACTATGTTTTTTATCAATATCTCATTGTATTTATATAGTTATAAGATACTTATGTTTCTTGTTCGTTAATAAGATAACTAAATGCTGTTTATATAAATATTTATTACAATGAGTGATCTCTTGATTTTTTTATTAATTCCCTATTTATGAACGATCATATTTCAGGCCGACGTAGACTTGGCTGTGGCAGCTGCAAGGAAGGCGTTCCACCGTTACTCCGAATGGAGAACCATTGACGCCTCTCAAAGAGGAAAACTACTCCTCAAATTAGCTGATCTCTTCGAGAGGGACATCAAGTACTTGGCTGATCTGGAAACCTTGGATTGCGGAAAGCCAGTTAAGAATGCTCAAGGAGAAGTACAGTTTAGCGCGAACATTCTCAGATACTACGCCGGCAAAGCTGACAAAATCCTTGGGAACACCATCCCTGCCGGTTAGTTTATTGACGGAAAACATACATATTATGTCAGTTTAGATTAAAGACAAACTTTAATTTAAAATTTAAAATTAAGCTTATTGTACGAATTTGGTCCCTGTGGCAATGTATCCAGCATACTAATGGCATTACCTCGCTGGAGTGTTCAGTTAAATTCTGAATTTGATTTAAATTGAGAAAGTTTATCACCATTGTAAACAGTAGTATAAATAATGATTTTAATAACAGGAGATTACATGGTATTCTAATGTTTTTTTTTTCAGATGGTGAAGTCCTGACATTCACGTTAAAAGAGCCCGTTGGAGTATGCGCTCAAATTTTACCATGGAATTTCCCTATTCCCATGTTGACCTTCAAAATTGCTCCTGCTTTAGCTGCCGGTCAGTATAACTAATTGACGTACATATTTCCACTAAATATTTATTAATAGTTGTGAAAAATTAATTTAACACCTTCCTATTATCTACTAATCTCTATCAAGAATTAATTTCTTAATTTGTAAAAAATGATCGCAACTAATTATATATTATTTTCAGGCTGCACACTAATTGTGAAACCAGCGGAACAGACTCCCCTAACCGCTTTGGCTATAGCTGCTCTCATTAAGGAAGCCGGCTTCCCGCCCGGAGTTGTTAATATAATCCCTGGCTATGGACCAACTGCTGGAGCAGCTCTGACAAACCACCTAGATGTCGACAAAGTCGCTTTCACTGGTTCTACTGAGGTAAACTTATAACAATTCCACTCATTGTAATAATCTACATCTTTTTGTATCAAAATTTACCACGGTTATGAAAAACTTTCTCTTCTAAAGATGCTCTTTTCCATTCTGTTGACTGTGCCTATTTGCAAACTTTTAGAAATTGCATTTTAGAAATAGAAATTTTAGAATTTCTAGAGATTTATTTGTAACTCTGGAAAATAACCTTTAATGGAATTAACTTTAAGACTCAAAAGCTACCTTTGTAAATCATTTTCATTAAAATTCTACCCACAGTAATCATTTCCATTAAGTTCTACCCCATTAATATTCTTTCTTACTTTACACTACACTAGTAGGTGATTGTATTTGAGGAAATTCGACAAAAATTGTTACAACCGAAACCTAAAAAGTCCCAAGTTAAATTTAAAAATAAATTTTATTTTAGGTATTTTATTACAATATTGTTAGGTAAACCTCGCACAAATTCCATCAGAGATAGAAGTAGTAACATTGACCTCGGCTATCTTGGCATATGATATTTTTTTATTATACCTCTATTCTAGATGAAAAACATGTTATTACAAACGGACACACAAGCTGAGGTGACTTGCGTGTACGCGATTGCGCAATATACTTAAATGTTACGAAATATTGATATTAATACCGAAGATAAGTCAAACTGATACCTACAGTAACAATTTAAATATGTATACATTAAGTATATTAATCAATTAAACATATTAATAATAGGTAAGAATGAAACTTGCAGAGTAAAAAAATCAGTTCGTCTCTGCCTGGTTAAACAAAATGCATAAGGAATAACCGATATAATATTGGAAGTGTTTATTTTTACCTTTATTTAATACTGTCTCTTGCTTGTTTTTCCGGAAACAAATCCCCATCTCGCACAAATAGAAATGCATCCTTCTCTTATCTATGTCTCTGTGATTTTTATGTTTTTTACATTATATCTAATGACAGAAGTATGTAAATGTAATAGTAATTCTGAATAAGAAATACGAGTATAACATTTGAATCAATTTAGGTTGGTCGCATCATCATGAAGACAGCAGCGGCATCAAACTTGAAGCGCATCACTCTGGAACTCGGAGGCAAGAGTCCTCTCGTGGTCTTCAACGACGCTGATGGTACGTTACTCACGCACTATATTTACAATTCTCTCGTTAGATTAATATGTATTAGATTTAATATGTACTTGCACAGTAGCGTAATTAGTTTTATACATTGTGCGGCATTTCAACAATCAAAATTTGTATCATTATCACCTTTTAAACACATCCTAATACTTGAAAAATAAGTGCCTACTTATAAAGATGCTAATAAGAATGTTGAATAACACTTAAATTATTTTAAGTGGCATTATTGTGAAATCGTTTATCAGAACATTAATAGTAGTATACCTTACCTTTTGGCTGCTGCATATATTTTATAGAAATTTTCAAATATTATTCAACAGTGGACGTAGCGGCCGATATTGCCCATAGAGCTGCGTTCTCCAACGGCGGCCAGTGCTGCGTCGCCGGTACCAGGACTTATGTCCAGTCCGGTATTTACGCCAAATTCATTGCGAAGGCCGCTGAAATCGCTAAGAAGAGGACCGTTGGGAACCCTTACGAAGATGTTCAGCAAGGCCCACAGGTACCACATTTCTGTTTTTGCTACAAATATCATAATTGATATAATTGTTTATGCACTTTGGAAATTAGATACCAAAGAAACCAAAGAAATGGTTAAAATAAAGATTGAAAAGAATAAAATTAAACGTGAGTTCATTTGAAGTAACTTTATGAGTAGTTGATACAACTTTCGTTGCCACTCAAAGAGTCAATTCAAAAATTAAATGGTGCAAATAAAGCTATGTAAGGTATCAAAATTTTATTACTAATTTGTGAAAGTTTACAATATATTTATTTACTATTTAGATCGACTCTGATATGTTCAACAAAGTGATGGGCTACATTGATGCCGGCAAGAAGGGCGGAGCACGCTGCCTGGCCGGCGGCAAACGCCTCGGTAACGTTGGCTACTTCATTGAACCCACTGTCTTCGCTGACGTTAAAGACGACATGAAGATCTCCAGGGAAGAGGTAAAATATAAATTCACACATCACACTATTCAAAGGTGTTCAACAGTTACAATATACTGAAATTCAAACTTTAAAATATAATTTGCTGCCTTTATCGAGAAAATATATTATTGTTGATACAAAACCTGTGATGTTCTTAACTGACAGACAATACTATTATATAGCTTCTACAGTTATATAAGGACTCTCATTAAATTTGATAAATTTAGGTTACACCACGTATTTTAATCAAGGAAGCTGCTTGGCATTGCTAGTGAATGGAAAAATGTTTGTTAATCAAAAAATTAAGAAAGCGAAATGAGTTTTCATCGATATCCCAATTTTTCTATTAGATCTTCGGCCCGGTCCAATCCATCCACAAGTTCGACACGTTTGAAGAGATAGTGGATAGAGCCAACGACACCAACTACGGACTCGGTGCTGGAGTCATCACCAATGACATCACTACGGCTCTTTCCTTTATCAAATATGTTCGTGCTGGCTCAGTGTGGTAAGCATGTACTACAATTTCACTAATACAACAATTTAAACACACACACATACATATACCTGAGTCTTACACGATAACTCAGGTATAAGCCCATCGCCTATATTATCTATTTTGCATTGCGAATGGTTATTAGGTATTGCTGTAATTGTCGACATGTTGGTGCGCTCAGGGTATACCCATCAGATTTCTTTCACAGTGTGCCAGGACCCTTTTACTCAGAACAATATATACTAACTAGTAAGAGACATTATTGCCTAAAAGTACATGAGATCGTGTCATCGAATCATGGCAGTGCTAAAAAAGTTTGTTAAATGATACGAATCTTATTATGTTATAGAAGTAAATAAATACTATTTGGGAGGATTATGTACAGTTTATACACAGCTAATTGAAAGTCACTATACTTCGAGGTTATTATACCTATAATATATGGTGTCGAGTTATCACAAAGATTAAATTAATAATGAAATTTAGAAAAGATGAAAGGTCTGCCGTGGTCAATGATAAAATAATTTCCGGTAGTAAAATGGTTATATCTATATTTATTTATAAGATGTACAGAAATTGTGATAAAATTTAAATGTTTCTTATGATGTGTGTTACAGGATCAACACGTACGAGTTTATCACTCCTCAAACTCCGTTTGGAGGCTTCAAGGAATCCGGCATTGGACGTGAATTGTGAGTAATTTTAAAACAGTATATCTGCCAAGTAATGTAGCTTAATTAATACTTTCATTAAACTGTTGATCGTGGAATGAGATATACACATCATGAGAATATATCTACACAAGAAAAGACATATTTTTTATAACACAGATTTTCTTTCCGCGTGGAATCTTATACTTATTTTAAATAATTAATTATTTATGCAATTATTAATTATTTAATTGTGGCTAATTAATTATTCACCAAAAAATTATTCAACATGTCTAAAATACAAATCTCGTTTCTATTACAGGGGTGAAGACGGTATTCTGCTATACTTAGAAAACAAAACGGTTACCATCAGCTTGCCAAAGAAACCCCAGCTGTAAACTTTTGAATCCAAATTAAACCTCGCAAATATAAGACTTACCTACATAACGATATGCTTTTATAATATATAGTTTTTGATAATAAAAATTTATGTATCCGTTATATCCAGGTTTTATTATTTGTCAACCTATGATGCAAGTAGTTTGAGTGATAAGATTTTCAATATACCTGCCAATCCATATTCAGGAGACAAGTATGTAATTATATGTGTACGTGTAGGTACTCTACATAATTATATGGTCTATATAATTAACATATACAGGTATCCCAGGGAGCAACATCCAAACGAAACCCATGGATAGGGTTAGTAGTAGTAGTTGTAGTAGTAGTAATTAGTAGTTGTAAAAAGGCAAATAGTGTTATTTGAGTGGTAGAAAACATTTACTCATTTTGAAATAAAGATCTTCTTTAAAGACCTTCATGGTTATTCAATCTTTTGTATAGAATTGATGGGCAATATGTCTAAAATTGTTTAATAGAAAAGAAATACCTACTATACTTCTACCCCAACGAAAATGGCACGAAAAAAGCTGATCAAAGGTAGCAATAATCTTCAGTTTAACGAAAAATAATATAATACGAAAGCAATTGACTTTTGGGATCGTACTGTTTGCAATTCTACGGATCTCTAGTTAGGTTTCTTGGGACGTCGTCGCGCCCTGCGACAATCTCTATATACTTATTATCTACAAACATTTCTCAGAATACACGATTTTTAATTATATTTTTCATTTATATAGATTACTGACTATAGAATCACGACATAAAATCAAATAAGGTTCCTACTGTTGAACAAAAATCAGTATTATCAAAAAACAGGGACGGAAAATATAACACTTTTAAAAACAATATATTTATTTACATTTAAATAAATCATACAATTAGTGAACAATAATAAATAATTTTAACTACTTATATAAACAATTAATCAAAAGGGCAGTCCTCTTCGTGGTCCAACCTTACGCAGTACATACCTCGAATGCTGAAAATTGTAAAGTATGTAAATTAAAATTTGACAATTCCTATAATATAAGTTAATACTACAATATACTGTCACTTACAAATAATACTTATATTTATATTAACAAAGGGGTAGGTACTCCCTCTATAATAATGCATATTAGCATTAAGCTGTATATTCACTTGTAAACATTTGTTTATAAACACTGTTTAGCAACAATGTATCTGTATGTTTCTGATACAATTGAAACATGTTTCTTTACTCCTGCGCTGCGAGCGATCACACGCCGATACAAGCATTTCGCGTCAGCTGTTGCTAGTTCACAGAAGACTACCTTGAAATGCACGCATTTTCCACTTTATCGTATTTCCCCAATGTACGTACGTGTTTCCTATCTATATCCTATCCCTGCCCATTTTCCCAACCCTTTCTCCAAATCCATTCCTATATCTCCAAAGGTAGGCAGCGCATCCGGGGGCGTGCCAACATTTATCATTTTGGACCAATGTTGGCATGTATCGCGGATGTCTATGGGCGACAGTATCCACTTACCATCAGGTGGACTGTATGCTCGTCTGCCGCCTTCGTAAATAAAAAAAAAATAATAAAATTGAGAACGCGTGTTGTTTAGTGTCTGAAACATGGAAGTAGTGTGGCGCAACGAACAAATATCGAAACTTATTGAGCAATATCAACAAAAAAGTATATTATGGAACGGGTCAAATAAACAACATAAGGACAAATTAAAGTAAAATGATGCGTGGGAAGATATTGCTAAACAATTAGAAATCGATCAAAATTTGCTCTTGAAAAAAGTAATTGACTTCGTCAAAGAAAACAAGAATTGGTACCGATGAAGTAGATGGTTATGGTACGATACTTTGAATACTATTTCATAAATATATACTCCGAACAGAGCAACGCTACTCCTCGGGTGACATTCTCGCAACAACTGCCTAGTGAATACTCACAATTGTTTCGATACTGTGTGCTGTAAAACTTCTAGGTACCTACTTGTTTCGGAACTCATGAAGCATGTAACGCAACAAATGTTTACAAGTGAATACACAGCTTTATTCTTATTTTATATAGAACGAAAAATGTCGACAGAAAGAGAAACCTTTTTCCAACTATCAATTTGGTAATAAAAAGAGTCTGTTCACCAAGTTCTTTTATACAGAAGGAAGGTGACAGAAGAGCAGTAGGTTCATTTGGTAAGTGGATACTGTCACTCATGACATCCGCGATACATGCCAACATTAGTCCAGAATGACAAACTTTGACACTCTCCAGCCCATCATTTCAAATTTAGAAATTTTAATGGAAAATTCAAAATAGTAAATATAACGGGATGAGGAGTTTTCCTTACCCCATTACACATTTTAGTCCTTAGAATAAGGATTTTAGAATAAGGAATTTCTTTTATTCCATTATACTCTCCATTCAATGCGATGAGATAGGATGAGATGAATGTGATGGGATGGGATGGGAAATGGGCTCTGGCATATCGCACTCATTGTTGTACGTATCGCACGTAACATGGCATCGCACAAGTACGTACATTTACATAGGGGAATATGATTGGGATGGGAACGTAGTATATTTTACGGTAGTCTTCTATGAGAGAATGGTATGTCAGCCAGTTGGATGATGCGCCCAGCAGCTGTACGATTGCACCGTGAATTCCCCTCTCGAAATTAACTCTCCATTTAAATAGATACATACTTTCATTTCCACTCTAGAAAATGTCAAAAGATACTTAAAATAGGGTCAGCTACTAACTGGTCGGGAGTTTCCTCCCCAAGTCGCACTGCTCTCCTGTCGAATTTCACCCCCCACCGGCCCCTGTCTTTAGGGCACGTGGTGTCACACGGCACGCCCACAATGCGCAGGCGCCGGCGGACGCTCGCGGCGAAGTAGCACGAGCTCATGAAGTGACTGCATCGGGATATACCTGTTGGGGATGAAGGAATACTTCTTACGGGCGTTCTCCTTCTTACTTCCATGACTGTTTTTATTATCCAAGATCTAATAAACTCCCTAGAATAGAACGCAAACTTTCTGCCTACTAAAGATTCCTTTTCATAGTCCTCATAATTCTTTTTCAGTTTAAGCTGTACGATTATTGGTAACAATATTCTAGATGCAAGTATGGTGTAACTACTTGTCGTATAACAAGTAGCTATTTCATACTTGAATCTCGATATCAGTATATAACGTAGGGCACAGGCTTTCCCTAGTAAATCACTAGAGGATACGGTCCATAATCCACGCGTTGTATATATGCTTTCAGTATTCAGAACCCCGATACTTCAAAGATGCGGGAGGATTTGCGACGGCAATATCATAATTTAAATCTTGTAAAACCAACGCTGGTTTCAGTTTTGTGCCGCCCGAGTCATTACTAACGTATATACGAAACATGAATATGAAACCCTACCGCCACTCAGAATACGGACTTACAGACTTTTAAAATCAGAACGGTGAACTATTATTTTGATTTAGGGGCCGTTCAAGTATTACGTAAGCACCAAAGGAGTGTGGGGGGGTCTTTGCTTTGCTTATTTTTGATGACATGGGGGACAATGATGATGTCTTTTTGATGATGGCGATTACGTCAGCAATATTTATTTATTTAGTTTTCGTATTTTTTTTACAAAATTTAGTAGATTCTAATTAAATAAATAACAATGAAGAAACTTGAACAGATTTTGTAAAAATTATACCAATGCTTACGTAAGCATGGGGGGGGGGCAAGAGCTTTGCTTATTTTCGCTGACAAGAATGGGGGTTAAAAATGACTAAAATTCTGCTTACGTAATACTTGAACGGCCCCTTATCGGAAGAAATGAAGAAAAGTAAAAAAAATATTGAACACACCAATCCAAACAACTAGGAAATATATCTACTTAAAAAATTAAATTGCAATAACGTTACACGTAAATTGTATCGAGCAGTACGAATATTTTTTTATGTTTTTGGAAATTGAATGAATCCTCTTAAGTACTAATAGTTTTCCAGGAGCAATGCGGTTCCTCTGCTTTTTGCCAACACCTTTATCTTTACGTCTGCTCACAGAAGTAAGTTGATTCCGTCATTCAGACGAAAATGAAATAAAAATTTGGATTTTTGCCGAAAGTGGAATCTGGCGGATGTGTCCTAAATCGAATCGGGGAGAGCCTCGCGCAAATTCCTTCCGCGGATCAATTTGAAATACGTACGTTCTTTTTTAAATTCTGAATAGGGGGTAGCTTTAAAATTATGTGTCTTACAATAAGTACCTACTCCGAAATTTATACCCGAGTTCAGACCGTTCATAGATTTAAGTAGTGGAAGGATTTAAGGTAATTATTTCTTGCAATAACACTCGAAAGCATCTCAGAATACGTATCCATGCGAATTGCGGGCCTAGTGCAGATTGGAGGATACTTGAATCTCGATGGGAGGTATCTCCGTAAGATACGAAAGAATTACATTTAGCATTAACTCTGACATAACTCATGACAATTATGGCCCTCAGTTTGCAAAGGTTTGAGTATAATAAGTGATTATAAATGTATATTAGGCGGCCCCTAGACCCGCAATAAAATCGTACACTAATGTCATTCCACAATATTATTGCGCCTTGCTACCAAATGAGTTTCAATACGCTTCCTAAATGACCAAAAACATTGCGCAGTCCGTAAATTTTCACAATCTTAGATTATATCAACAGCAGATTATTTATTTAAAAGATATTATCCACCTAAATGTTATGACGTCTGATAGATTATGAAATCGGAGAAAACTCGCGATTAGAGTAGCTAGGTGCATTTCTGACCTTCCCATAGAATACTTGTAATATAACAAAAAAAAAAAAAAATAACAAAGTAATATATAATTATCCAAATACTGTTGACTTGCAGAGAACGCCACTAGGCATTAGTTCGCCCTTTGTACAATGTTTTACTGTACATTAAAGTTTAATTAAATAAGTACAAAAAATGTATATTATTATATAATTAATATAATTTCAATATAATTGTAGGTCATATTTTCAGGTAGGTAGTTTAACTGAATTAATAGTCTCCCGTGTTCTTCGAAACTTATAGTTAGCCACGTATGAAAAGTTCCGGGTGAATCCACTATCTTCGCATTGAACTGCTGTCAATTCTAATATGATAATGTTGATCATAAATATAAGATAGGCAGTTTTCTGGTGTCCGTATTATAATAACACTCCACATGCAGACATCAATATCACGTAAACCGCCTGCGATCTGCCCCTCGCTGAAAATAATGATAAATTTTACTCACGCATAAAATGGCCCTTGCATCCTGGTTGCAGGCGGCCGCCGTTGATGCAGAAGTCAGCGTGACCTACCAGGCCCGATTCGCCGAGGAAACCCGCATTAGTGTGGATGACTTGAACCACATGCGCATCGTCTCGACCGAGGCGGAACTGGCGTGAACCGTACGCAGTGACCAGGGGACGAGCTGGATCTAAACCTAGAAGGATGCAGTGAAATAACGCTAAAGGTAAAAATAAGTTGTACAGTATCGAGAGTAGAATCGATTGTAAGAGTTTTTACAATATGTTTTTTATCATAACTTATTGTTCATTTCGATTATATATTTTATTCTACGCACAGTTGCAATGCACGCACGTCGCCCGCCGACCGACTGTGCGTGCCCTTAAAATTAGTGCGATTAAAAGGAAAATTATATACGGTTCCGTTCCAGTAAGTTCTCTTGATTCAAAAGTTTAAGCACTTTTAAATTTATTACCAATATGTCCATTTTTATAACGAATTCTCTAAGAATTCCATAGCATACATCCTCAGAAACCACTCATATGATAAGAAAACATCAATGCTTTTATATACATCAAGATTTTATTAATTCAACGTATAGCACGTGACATTGGTGTGTTTCGTTGTAGTTTAGGAAGTATTGAGTATCTGGGACTAAGAGCTGTGTCGCTCAACAACAACGGAAATAACCGCTTGCCCGCCAAAGTTTAATTCAATTAAAAATTATAATAGAAAAATTACGTCGAAGATTGTTTATATAATAGTTTACATACTGGAAAATTCTATATGCAATCTATATAATATTAGATATACCAATGTTTGTCGACAGTGAATTTTGTACATGAGAAATATACATAAATTATTTAAAAAAATATACATATATTTGACCAAAGATTAAAGGTTACAAAGGCCATAAGCTTGTGAGGTAATTAACGCATATTAACTTTCACATAAAAATATAAACTTACACCCTTTCTTCACGTGATATATACATACACACTTACTATTATCATTATTAGTTATAAAATACTGTTACAATGATAATGCGTTTTACAAGTCAGGATCATACGTCGCGTCATTTTGTTTTCCCAGATTTAAAACAAAGATTATTTTATCATTTATGTTGTACGTAAGATAAGAAGTATAAAAAAGTGTAAGATGACAAGTACATTTATTCCAATATACCTTTTATTCTTTTGACGACTTCATAAAGAAAATATTAATTCGGCCTACACTCGTATATATAAACTAGCTTTTTGCCCTCGGCTTCGCCCGTGTAGATTTTGTTTTAAAGTAATGGACTCCCCTAGAAAAAATACGCGATAAAAAGTGTTCATATCCTTATCTGGATTGCAGGGTACCTCTGTACTAAAAGTTCATTGAAATCGGTGCAGTAATTTGGTAATGAAGACATAACAAATAAACAAACAAACACTATCGGATTTATAATATTAGTGAGCAAATTCTAAGACCGCAACTTAAAAAGTTTTTGAGTTATAGATTTTGCTTTGAAAACCCTTTATGCCACCTTCCAAGTCAAACATCAAAAAACGCCGATATACGTGTTTATTTATTTTAAATGAGAAGTTATTATGCTTTATTTCTTATTTCTAACATTCTCGTAAATATTTCTTGAGATACAAGCATTGTATTATATAAAAAAACGTAATCCCCTTTTCCACCTCTCTTCCCAGTAAGATTTCTAAAAATCCTTCCTTAGTAGATACGTACCTATAATACCGTACCGTAATACCTATAATATAGTACCATAAGAATAAATAGTTATTACTTATTCATATGTTCGTACCATCTCCGTTCCGTTTGTGGGCTAATCCGAACCTGACATAAATTGACAGGTTTTGTGCGTTGTATTCTCTGAATTAAGATAACTTTATTTCCGTTAAAAATTACATTCAGTTACATGAGAAAATTATATTATCAGAATATTTTTTGGGCCAGTCGTAATATTTGTAGAACAGAATATATTAGACTGGTTTGCATAACTATGTAATTGACAGCGCCGAATGCTTCTACAACATACAAACAGACATGTTTAGTCTCTTCCGTTCTTTGATAGCAATATTCGGTGACAATGCTGATTAGATTGCGCGTTATATTTTATATATAGATTGCGCCCGACGTTTTGCTCGTTTGATTAAAAACACATTGTATTAGACCGTGGGGGAGTACGCAGGTGTGCTAGCCGACAAACGAAAATGGTTAAAGTGGAAGTCAAATACACAAAAGTAAGCATTTAGAGCTGATTATTATTTTTATTGTGAATATGTAACATTCTATTACTATAAATATTTTGCTTGATTTGATAACAGGTGTGAAGTATGACAATGCATAAGTATACTACACCTCAATTATTTTAAAGAAATATCTCGTAAACAAACACTATAAGGACACTGACATTGATGACGTGATGGAAATAAATAAATTATGCATTTAAAAATTACTTAATGTGTTGCAAATTTATTTTACTCGCATTTATTCTTGAGCAGAGCAGAGCACATCTTGCTTTCACTAGTAGTGTTTTAATTCTTATAATAAATTTCAAATTAGGAAAATCATCATTTTGTTTACGTTATCTTAACGGTATTTGACTAAAAATTTGCAACAGTATTTTCCTTACAATTAAATTAGAAGGTAGTTTCCCGCAGATATCAGAAATCATTAGATGTTTTTAGACACATCCGATGATTTGATAATATGACAGTATCAGACAATCTTTATAACTGTCAACCATTTGTTTACAAGATTTTTTTCTATAAATAAATGCTGTATAAGGTACCAGACATACATGATTACCTATACGAGTATAGTAAACTAATAAACGAGTTGAATATCTACTGATGAAACTTGAAAAGTTAAAATTTGACTTACTTGTGATTTACTGGTTTTAAATACTGGTCATAAATACTAGTAATAATAATAAATTAAACCACTCATTAAATTAATATTTTCCTGGATTTTCGAATGATTAGAAATGAAGCTTTTTTTTTTATTTACTTTTTTTTTTTTTTTTTATGTACGATTTTTACTCTACCCTATAATGTTACTACTCGTAAAAGAAGAAACAAAACAGAACTTTTTTTTTCTTTATACCCGTTCACTTGTCCGTTTTTATACTCGTATATATTGAGCTAACAAGTCCAGTGTCCACATTCCGCCAGCGTTTCATCAGCTGCTTTGAGACATACGCACAAGTCGAGTACATCAATACACACAAATATTCCTCCCCTTATTTCCCCAATGTACGTACGTGTTTCAATAGTAAGTGAGATGTGCCAGATCTCATTGCCATCCTATCCCTCCCCACTTTCCCAACCCTTTCTCCGAATCCATTCTTACACCTCCAAAGGTACGCAACACATCCGGGGGCTTGCCAACGTATGTCATTTTGGACTAATGTTGGCATGTATCACGGATATGTATGGCCTACAGTATCCACTTACCATCAGGTGGACTGTAAGCTCGTCTGTAGCTGTCGTCCATAAAAAAAATAACATACTGACACACTTGCGGAGTGCAATAGACACGTCCTCGCGGATCAAATGATAAATATCCGATGAAAATATTTTTTAGCCTTTATTTTTTATAATAAACCTTTAATTTTTAACGTGGATATACAGCTTGTTGGAACCACAGACCTAATATTTCTTTAAGACAAAAGGCCAGACGAATTAAATATTTCTAGACTAACTTAAAATTTTGGAAACATTATTGGAAGGAATAGAATCGGAGAATATTTTTTTTTATTTATTGCCAAAATATAAGTTACATGATATGATTTATTTATGTACTGAACCCACTGAGGCTTGCGTGTAGATAGTCCGTTTGTCTAGTGACAATGACATGGTACAGTGATGTTAAAAATAATAAATGAAATTATTAAGCTAAACAAAACACTACATTAAAAAAATAAAATCTTGGCAAATGGCAATTAATGTCAAAAATATGATGTGTTTTATCAAATTGTTATGGAATGAATTTGGAAAAATAGTACCTATACTTACATACATGTACCTATACTTACATGTACAGTATAATGTAATAAGGAATTTATTTGATTCCATTGTATTTCCCATTCGATGACATTGGAGGATAGGGATGGGAAATTTTATTTTATAGTAATACTTTATAGTGGTCTTCAGTGAGTACGGGCTAACTAGCCCAATCAGGCGCGCCCAGCGGCTATGGGAATGCAACGTGCCTCCCCCTCCCAAAGAAATGGTGGACATGCTTAAAAAATATTACACGCAGTCTTATTCAATGCAATAAACTACTATCAATGCAATGCAATTCAGTGCAATTTACTCTATTGAGTTTTGGTGTCTTTAAAAAGGTATTTTTTTGAAACTCTTAAAATTTGACGCTGACTACCCCATCGCTGCCCAAACTGGTGAGTTCCTACTATGGATTTTTAAATTATCACTAGCTCAGAAATATATCGTGAAACCCGCGTGCCCGACAATTATAAAGTATCTGTAGCAAGTGTAAGCTTGCCAAGTCTCTGGGAATTCCGGGATTATCTGTGACTTTTTTGACAAATTTAAGTTGTTAGAAGATAAAAAATATGGTATGACTAATTTACATTACAATCACACAAAATTATTGGTCAACGTGGCAGATCGGCCGCTGTTTGCTAGCTTGATCATCCAACTCAAACATCCGCCCACCCCCGCTCACTCATCACATCATTCAATTAATACACTGGATCGCAAAAATTCCGGGTCGCTAATAAATGGCGTGATAGTTTCTTAAATATATAAGACTAATTTGCGAAACTATAGTATATTGTAGATGACTGATTAATATATATAAAAAAATGTGTAACACGTTCTGTACACTATATAACTTTAATTAAATACTAAAAAATAAGAAAATTTCGCTTCTAACTTATGACAACAAAAATACACTTCGCAGTAAATCTTAAAAAATAAAAGTTTTTTTGTCAATTTAATATTTTGTATTTCCTCCACGAGCCCGTATCACTTCAATATGACGATGTGGCATGCTGTAAACCAAATTTTTAATACGATTTTGGTCTATGTTTGCCCATTCTTCCACTAGCGCATTCTTTAACTCGTGTAAGGTAACGGGAGCAAGAGAGCGTTGTCTCACGCATCTCCCGAGCTCGTCCCATGCATGTTCTATGGGATTTAAGTCTGGGCTGCGAGCTGGCCACTCCATGCAGGTAATACCGACGTCTTGAATATACATATTGACCAAATGAGCAATGAGCAGTAAATAAACAAAATCTGGACTCATCGGAAAACATAACCTTGGACCAATCTTCATCTGTCCATCGGATGTGTTCGCGAGCAAACCGTAACCTGGCAACTCGATGTTCTCTGAGCAGTTTGGGGCCGCTTGCTGGTCTCTAAGGCTTTAAATCAGCTTCACGAAGACGTCGCAGAATCTTATTAGAGCTCACATTGTTGTGGTGAATTTCTTGAAAACTGTTTCGGACCTGAACAGCCGTGAGATGTCGATTTCTTAACATAGTGTTCATGATGAATCGGTCTTCTCGTGTAGTTGTGCACCTTGGCCTGCCATTTCCTGGTCTCCTGATGTTCATGCCGGTCTCTTGAAATCGCTGGAGTACTCTTTGGACCGTTGATAAAGATACTCCTACTGTTCTAGCAGTGCTACGCTGACTTCTTCCTTCTTGTACCATGGTAATAATCCGTGTACATTCTTCAGGTGATAACGACATGATATTGCATTGAATACTCTGATCAATCCAAGGAACCATTTATAACGACAGCTCCGTTTGAAACAAAAGCAGAAAAAATATTCTTTTCCTAATTTTAAATTTTGAAATTTTTCAAAATGCAGAATATTTTTTTTTAAATCTGTAACTTGTACAAATGAAACCTCTTTAGAGATTTAGAACAAGCATTAGTAACCTCCTTACTATATATTATTTATTCGAGCGATCTAGGTATATAATTTATGGAGATATCACGGTTTTTATTAGCGACCCGGAATTTTTGCGATCCAGTGTATATTCCTCAGCTTTAAAGACAAAGGAACTGAAAGATTGTGTTACTTAATCTTGTTAATACATTGGTCTTTGGAGTTTGTAGTAGTTTATCTATCTATCTATCTATATATATATAAATGAATGTTTGTTTGTTTGTCCCGTATGCGTTCCTATATACCATTCATCCGATTGCAATGAAACTTTGGTGAGTTGTTGAGCGCATGCCCGCGAAGGTTTCTGTATTAGTACTTGAATTAGTACCACGCGAACGAAGTCGCGGGGAACAGCTAGATTTGATTAAAAAGTTAAAAAATAATGTTCCTTCAATAAGGTTTTCTCGCAAATTTTAAATGGGGCACGTAGTAGAAATGTCCTGGAAAAAGCGATTTTATATCTGACAATCCTAGGTATGTGTAATATCTACCAATCCGAAATCCAAGGAGGCTTTTGTCGTACAGTGGAAAGTTACGAGTGTGACCTGATTTCTACGTTTTAATTTGTGTGTTATATAATTCTTAATAAACACGAGTATCTTTTTATCGACAACTTTGAATGTATTATATAGATATCAATGAGAACAGCACGCATGTCCTATGCAGGTAGATATATCACACGGCGATAATATTTATAAGATAATAATAAATCATCAATACGATTTTTTATATCTTTTAAAAGTCCATTATGATATCTTCAATAGCTGATAAGCCCGAAACGATCGACCACTTGGAGGACAACATTTGCCGCGTTATTGCCGATATACTGCCACAAACGTTGGAAAAAGTTATTGAAAATTGGACCTCCAGATTGGATTACGTCCGAGCCAGCCGTGGCGGTCATATGCCAGAAATCATATTTAAATTATAATGCCAAAAGATTATCTTTTGAATAAAATCAATTTCATGTCAATTTTAAAAATTCAACCTTGTTTTATTCCATTTCAAAGTTCTATACCTTTAAAAAAAACACTCTTTATAATGCAAAAAAAGCGGAGGCAATATTTTATCGTATATATATACTTTAGTGGACAAGCTACAAGATATAGTTTATATTTCCAGTTGTTCATCAACAATGAGTGGGTGGACTCTGTCAGCAAGAAGACCTTCGCCACCGTCAATGCCCAGGATGAAAGCGTCATCACACAAGTCGCTGAAGGGGACAAGGTACGAAATTGAAAGATATATATAAAAATAATCGAACCGATATTTTTATATATATTTTTTTATCTAACGAATACTAGCATTTTATATATTATTATTTTTTACGAGTATGTTTCTTTACTAGTCAATCGCCTACATTTAATACACTATATTTGCAATGCTTAAAATTTAGTACAAAGGTATTCAAACCATATTAACCATAATGTACATAATATGTAGTCCTATATGTTTGAGGTCTGGAGACGCCGACAAAATGTATAGACGATTAGAGTTGTTGAAAATTAGAATGAAACACAACAGAATGTGTTATTAATTATAGTCATCTAGATGCTTTAAAAATCCCGATATATGTAGAATTTTAATTAAACGTTACTATGATACGGACAGTTTTGAGATTTTTTGTTACAAAAACTTACACAAAGTGTACGTACAGTCAATAACACGGCTAATGTACCCAAAACTATTCATTTCTAGTCTTTATTGCTAGCGTTTTAAGATAATGATGGTTACCCGTCTACATCGTTATCCAGCAACAGCAAAGGTTTACCCGTTGCTGACTGTACATTCAAGTTATAGTTACATCATGTAAATTTATTGCATTAATTACACACAAGTTTCCTGTACAGTGTACACTATAAGTTTCGATATGAATCGTTCGATCAATCACTTTCACTTTCCAATATAAATCGCATTATTTGAAAATTTGAGTGAGAACTTACAAAAAACATACAAACAAAAAAATCTGACATTATTTATAACATTATTATAACAATTAGCTGTAACAATCTGAAGATTCGAACGCCACCCATTTGAAAAATAATTCAAAGCTAACAAGGAATGAGAACATGAGTAAAATTGACGATCAACTATTTAGCTAACCTTCTGGAAGTCGAACTTTCTGGTCTCTCACCAAGGCTGCTAAAGATAACTTCGGCCAGTCGTTCTTCCATCACTGCGGAAGCCTAATGACTCGCCAGCCCACAGGGCGATGAAAAAGGCTGACCTTCTAGGCCACCTACAGTTACAGTTTATAACATTATTTTAGGACATGTTTTGATAATTCGAGTATCAACTAATACAATATACTACTAATACTAATACTAATACACGTAGCAACAGTGGTCAACGCTGGGTATGGCCGTCTCGCCTCGCCCTAGAAGCCTGTCCCGACGCGATTCATGACCACCTATGGTTTTCTATGAGTTTATTATTATTAATAAGAAATATAGTTTGATAAACACTATCAAATGTATAAGTGAACGATCATATTCCAGGCTGACGTAGACTTGGCAGTGGCAGCTGCAAAGAAGGCGTTCCACCGTTACTCCGAATGGAGGACCACTGACGCTTCCCAAAGAGGGAGACTCCTCCTCAAATTAGCGGACCTCATCGAAAGGGACTATGAGTACTTGGGTCAATTAGAAACCCTAGATTGTGGAAAGCCGGTGAAGGAGGGTAAAAGAGACGCGTTGTGGTGTGCAAGTGTTCTAAGATACTACGCCGGCAAAGCTGATAAAATTCTTGGGAACACAATTCCTGCAGGTTACTTTTAAAATTCATTGCTGCATTCGATTCAAATTATAAGTTTACAAATTTTACGTAAAGTGTAAATAATAAAATTAATCGTTCTAAGTAAATTATGACGACTTTTCAGACGGTGAAGTCCTATCGCTAACACTGAAGGAACCCGTTGGAGTTTGCGGACTAATTCTACCATGGAACTACCCTATTCTTATGTGCGTCTTCAAAATCGCTCCTGCTATAGCCGCTGGTCAGTACTGTCCCATCTACCTCGACAAAATATTACCTACAAAAATTCTAATCTCTAGCTTACTTAAATGACTAAATAATTTAGCGCCTTTAATATTTAGAAAATCTATATTAAACAATATTAGAAGTTTTGCAGATATACTCGTAGTTTCTTAGATTAACAAGAATCGTACTAATTGTGTAATATCATCAGGCTGCACAATAGTCCTGAAACCAGCCGAACAGACTCCCCTCACCGCTTTGGCAGTAGCTGCTCTCACCAAGGAAGCCGGCTTTCTACCAGGAGTTGTTAATGTGATCACTGGATACGGACCGACTGCTGGCGCTGCTCTAACTAACCACCCAGATGTAGACAAAGTCGCGTTCACTGGTTCCACCGAGGTAATTTAATAAATGTGCCCTGTTTGTTTGAAGATATCCCAAAGGTTATTTTCCTATCTATTATTTTTTGGGAGGATGATGCTCTACAAAACGTATTCTTTATTTCTTGGTCGAAGTAAGCAATAAATAGGTATGGTTAGTTTAGCCGGATGTATGTTTTTATAATTATAATCGGATATGTGCACTGTTTACATGCAATTATAAGGAATGATATTCGTAGTTATAATAGGTACTCGTAACATAAACGTAACATAAAAAAATAACGCAAAACTTATGTTTAACAGTGAGCAACACGCATATCTCAGTACACTAGTAAATGACTATTAGTAGTTTATTTCAGTATTATATAACATTCGAATGTAGCCGTTATTATTAGCGTGTTAAGATACCGATGAGTATACGAGTAGATTGACAGTACCGAAATCGTTTCATTTAAAAATCTATTTACTCTAATACGCGATTATATAAAGTAGAAAATTAATTTTAAAATTTATCAATCGAAGGCCAATAAAATCATAATAAACACTTCATACATACTTTATTTGGACGACAATGTCATTATATAATCTTCAAACAATCGTTATACAAATCCAAATTGAGATAGTGACAGTGACCTTGGCGATCTTGGCATAATTTGATAATAGTCGTTATTACATCATTCTATTAGGCGAGAAACGTTTTATTTTATTACAAACGGACGCACAAGTTGTGATGACTTGCTAAATTGTTGTAAAATATGTTTGCATTTGCAAAACATGAGTCAAGGTCACACAGCAACACTTGTAATGTTACATAGCAAATGAATGGATGTATTACACTCGTATATTTAAACACTCGTATATTTAAAAGATATAGTATGTTCTAGATATTATTTAATAGGACAGTGACTGTTTCAATTGTCATAGTGGAAAGATTGAAGATATTATCTTCATATATAAGAATCTCCGAATTATCATTACCGCGCATTTTTGGGTTTCCGGATAATGTGTAATCCCTCGGCGAGCGTAGTCAGGTACCTACTTGAATATATGCTATGGACTTATATGTACTCGTATGTATCAATAAGAACGCATGCCAAATTAGTGTCTATATCCACTGCTGACATTCGAATACATTACTCTGATTTATAAAAACAAAAGACTTTCAATAAACAAAAAGGTATTGATTTTATATTTAATAAAAAATCTTTTCAGGTTGGCCGCATCATTATGAAAGCAGCAGCTCAATCAAATCTGAAGCGCGTCACTTTGGAACTCGGAGGCAAGAGTCCTCTCGTGGTGTTCAACGACGCTGATGGTATGTTATCTTAAAACAAGCACCTTTATTACCACAGCGCGACACAGCGAAGGAATGTAAAATCATGTCAACATATTGATCTCTTTTATATGATAAATTATACTCAATCAGCCCAGGGTAGGGATAAGAAAAAGTATCGGTACTTTTCGGAATAGAGAACTGTTTGTTTGATACCGATACTTTTGTACTTGATACTTTTTATGCTTTTACGCATATGATACTTTAAGGCAGGTATAGTATCGAAATTAATAAATAATCGATTCTTTTGATATTAGTTACAAGAACAGTCTCTGTTATAATTAATCATCGGTAGTACCGAAAATTTTGATCCACTACCTACCGACCTTGAAAAACCCTAATAAAAAAAAGAAAATTATAAAGAATCGTCATAAATTATAAGTAATAATAATATATCTTAAATAAAGAATGTATATTTTAATACATTTATTTTTTTTATATATAATATGTATTAAGTTTAACTGCTGATCATACATCTTCTCTATGTTCGCTAAAGCATTTCGTTCTATTGCTATCCTCACCTATTTTATATCAAAAGTAGTATTTTATATCAAAAAACATTCCAATATTTTTCGACAGTGGAGAAAGCAGCCTCCATTGCCCACAGTGCTGCGTTCAACAACGCTGGCCAGTTCTGCGCCGCCGCTACGAGGACCTACGTCCAATCTGGTATATACGACAAATTCGTCGCGAAAGCCGCTGAACTCGCCAAAAATAGGGTTGTTGGCAACCCTTACGAGGATGTTCAGCAAGGCCCACAGGTAAAATTCTATTTTTTTTTAAGAGGATTTTTGGATTTCTAAATACAATAATTTTTAAATGGAAGCAAAGAATAAAAAAGAAATAAATCCGTCGATAACGTTTTAATCGAGACATTATCTTTGACATTATGTATATGCTGGATATTATGTAGGTTTATTAATGTTAGATAACTTATTATTAAGAAGTAAAATCCGCACGCGGTTATCCGTAAAGATATTATTAACCCATTTACATTTAACAATTTGTAAATATGTTATAAAGGTTTCATATTGAACAGCTATTATATTTTAGATCGATTCAGAAATGTTCAACAAAGTTTTGGGCTTCATCGATGCTGGCAAGAAGTCTGGAGCACGTTGCGTGGCCGGTGGCAATCGTCACGGCAACGTCGGTTACTTCATCGAGCCTACCGTCTTCGCTGACGTTAAAGACGACATGAAAATCGCCAGGGAGGAGGTAAAAACAAATAACTTGACAATAAACTCATAAATAAACTTGACGTATTCAAAGTTCCACTAGAGTCTCGACCGATACCTAATACACTAATTAAAAAATGGTCCAAAAACCAACTTCACAATAAGTAAAATTTCGAGACACATTAAGGAGGAAGTTATTATAAGTAGGTACACGTTTCAACTAATGGATAAAATGGTTTCTAGTGATTATAATAATTACTAATACATATATAACGACTCTCATAAGATCTAGTGAATTTCGGTTGGTTTATTATTGAGCAACAAAAACTGATGATGGGTTAAAGAAATCAGGAAGGAAGTAATGTCATATAGTATTAAAAACATTATGAAACCAAATTTATGATTTGAAATTTTAATGAATCTCATTTATGAATGAGCAAGATAATCTGATGATGGATTAACAAAAGCTGCTTGGCAACGCTCGGGAAGGAAATAATGTCACATTATTATACTGATAATAAATTGAGAGATCTAATTTAGGATTTGAAATATTATTGTATCTTCCATTAGATATTCTGCTTCTTAATGTAAGTTCTATTACACCTTCTAATAGATCTTTGGCCCGGTGCAATGCATCTTCAAGTTCGACACGTTCGAAGAAGTAGTTGAAAAAGCCAACGACACCAACTACGGGCTCGGTGCTGGAGTTATCACTAATGACATAACTAGGGCACTGTCATTTGCTAAATATGTGCGCGCCGGTACAGTGTGGTAAGTGTGTATTAGAGTACCTTCATTTTATGTTCGTTTTATGTAATAAATTATCACATCAATCTATAATTAATGTAGTTTATTTCTCTATAATGTACTGGATTTAATAAGAATTTTATTGGGTATTGGCAGACATGATTATGATAAAAGCACATGGGAGCATAGAAACGAATTTTTCTCAATTGTAAAATTCTCAAAGTTTACAACCATAAATGTTAAAATTATGCAAATCTTGAAATCGTAGGAAATCATGTTTATTGTCATTGCATAAAAACTTTAGTGTGTATTAAAATAAAAAGTATTGATGAGTATGAAAAAATAATGTGGGTACAGGAAATTAACAATCATTGTTGTTTATATATGGCCCGAGAGCAGATAACGATATAATGCAGTCAGCTCTAAGTTGAAAGAGGCGAAAGGTTTGAACTGGTCAAAGATAAAAAATCTGTCAATGATAAAATAACTCATATGGTCCCGTAATATACAATAGTTATCCCAAAGATGGACCGACAGACGATAGAACTTTGCTAATAAGGTTTAGGTTTTAACAGAACCCTACAAATATGAAAATAATGATAAATTTACATTCTTTCCTCGTGGTCAGATCGGAATACATATCTTTAATACATATGTACTAAGTAGATTGTGTGACAATTTTGACATGACTTACAATTGGATGTTCGTTGTGTTCTTTGTTACAGGGTCAACACATACGAGGTTATCACTCCCCAAACTCCATTTGGAGGCTTCAAAGAATCGGGCATTGGACGCGAAATGTGAGTACTTTTAGTAGTTTATTACTAAACCTAAATATATTTATTATATTTTTATAGTAAGATAACTAACTATATTTTTATAGTAAATATAATTAACTATATTTTTATAGTAAGATTAAGAAGGCGTAAGAAGGCGGCAAACGAGCATACAGAGTCTACCTGGTGGTAAATGGATACCGACGCCCATAGACATCCGCGGTACAGACAGACATCAATCGAATGACATTAATTAATTACCCCATGTCCTATTCTACACATGATTTATTTTACTAAATTCAATTATTTAGATCAACCTAAACTAAATGGAATAAATGTTTGTTTTTACAGGGGTGAAGAAGGTATCCTGGCATATGTAGAACAAAAGACCGTTACCATCAATTTACCGAAGAAACCCCAGCTGTAAACCGTATCTTAAAGTTCTGAACCCAAATATAACTTCCGAGAGGCTTAAGTAATGTTATGCTTAAGCAATGTATACTTTTTATTAATAACAATGTAAGTATACTTAGGTCTTGGTTTTATTACTTGGGTATGTAATAATTTAAGATATCGTTGTAATTTAATTTAATAAACGAATAAAATATTATATGTATATTTTTCATTTTTATTATTTTAATTAATGTTTATTTTGTTACGAATAAAAGGAATATATTTCAGTAATTGATTGATTGATTAGTCTTTGATTGATACTACGGCTATTCAAATGTAATTCCTGTTACAGATTTAGTGAAAAAACCTTACACATGGGAATTATTTTAGTCTTTGAAGAAGTTATTTGAACCTTACACCTTATTTGTGCCCCCGGTGATCACCGAACGTGTCAATAAATTATTGTATTAATGACTGATGTTATTAGACTATTTAGTATAACTGTTAATACTATCATCGTGGGCACAAATATTTCCGATGGCTAAGGTTTTCTCATTACATCTGTGTGTAGAACACGACTTTCGTACTTGGTAATTACGAGCAGTGTCCATAATTATTTAGACATTAGATTTACTTTTGACATTCGGACAGAAGTGTCGGAACCATGGAGCTTGATTTCGAATTGGAAATAGTCTTTTATTGTTGTTATTGGAAATTTGTTGAAAATAGGAAATAGTAAAATAGACTTTGATATTGAAATGTGGCCTTCCGACGATAGGCTCATTCAGTCAGATCCAATAGTCGAAAAAAATGAGACTTTTATAATTTGCAAGAAAAATAATTCTAAATAAGTGTGTACATTATGCAACACGCTGTGCTCAAAATCATTCGATTTTAGTCCTTTTGCTAGAGCATTAAATTAGGTATCCATGGGTATACGTTGACCTGTTGCTGACTGTAGATAACAGACAAACAAGTACGTGCTGTAATATTGTTTACGATTAATGTGCCCCTTATCTTTCTGAGAATATGCTATCAAAGTTTCTCATTATAATCGTTTAAATTCAAAATATCTGCGTCGTCACTTTGTCTAGACGGGAACATAGCCTCATACCAAAGTATCGAGGGTAAGGCTGCATCTGCAATCCCACAGCTGCTTGGCGTACATGATTTGCTTTCTTACTCAAGATTTCCTTAAAACGTACCATGTGAGTAAGGTTGATCACAGCCCATCTCATCCCATCGAATGGGAATTATAATTGGATAATAGATGCCTTATCCCTGCTTATCTTATCCCTGCTCCCCATCCCATCCAATGCCATCGAGAAGAGGATATAATGGATAACCGAAATTTCTTGTCCAGGGATTGTACAACGAAATCTCATCTTCCTGTTATACTTTCTGCTCATAATACTTCCCAATCCTTTTTCCTAATCCACTGCTAAGTCTTTTAAAGATCATTTTTTCCCCAAGACGATGGTCCACTTTATACTGCTCTAAAATTCATACTGCGTTGCTCTTTCATGTAGCGTTCCATATTCACTAATTGTAACTGTCATATGTGACATCTATAAACAAACCAGAGTTGCCAACAGCCAAACAAAAAATTTGCACGAAATTTAAATCAGGCGTTCAATCTGGGACAGCCTATATCTTAGCGGTAGGTATCTATACTCGACTCATATTCGTATGATCGTGATTTTAAATGCTCGACCTGAGTGGCTACACCGGTATTATACTTTAGTATAATTTTTATAAATTGTCACTAGCTCGGCGGTGATGGAAAACATCATAAGGAAACACTTCTACAATTGTTGAACCTGCGGCAGATATGACTCATCATAAATAATTAATAACCAGTATTTCATAAAAAATCATAAAAAGTAATAGGTAAATACCTTATTTTTAGGGTCCTGTCCCTACGACAAAAAGTAATAATAGTTGTATATTTATAATAGACGGCATGCTTGCAATGAGTTAGATTTTTTTTTGTTTTTGTCAGTAACCTACGCGCGCCCGCGCACTACAACTCACCAAAGTTTCATTGAAATCGAATGAATGGTTTATGAACGCATAGAAGACGAACAAACAAACATTATTTTTATATATTAAGAAGATATTATTATAATAACATAATTAAGGACCCACGACACAGAAAACTATTGGGAAAAAAGAAAATCATAAGTAATATAATTGATATAAAATGAATGACTAAATAATCGTATTAAGTTTATGTACTTAAATAAACATCTTCAACACTTCGGGGTGTTAAATATCACACACACACCAAAAGAATTCATTATTCCCTTATACATAGGTATATGTAATTTAATCAGGTAGCTATGAAAGTACTATAGATTTTGGTTTCCAGAGGCCTTTGTAATTGATAGTGTTAGCAATTCTAAGTAACTGTTTAATAATTCTTTTAAAAATGCAAATGTGGATAATTTATTTATTTAAACCCTAACGCACAGAAATTATACAGAGAACGGGTAATTTTAATATTTTTCTGGCATATATACAGAAACATATACAGATACATTACGAAAACATTGGCCATCGGCTCATCCGGAAACACCTGAACGCGTCATCCACGTCTATGCAATTAAGTATGCAATTAGATGTACGGTAATCCTATACGGGATTAACCGATGGCCAATGTTTTTTTTAGTGTAGCTGTAGCCACGTAGTATTTAACATTTTACGGTAGTCTTCTGTGATAGACAGAATATAAATATAGTCTCGTCAGACATGCGCAGTGGCTTTGGGATTGCACCTTGCAATTCACCGACTAATTACGAGTATATTGTATTATAATATATATATATATATATATAATTAGTCCTAATTATACTATGTGAAGATAAACAGAATATATACATATATACACTAATATCACCGAAAAACGATTAGTAGTTTTTAACAGTATTTTAGAAGTTGTAAAATGTTCTCAAACGGATGAAAACAATGAGTATTTGAATTACCTTATTCTGTGATTAAATCTTAAACGTTTAATCTTAATCTTAACAAATATCTTAAACGGACTGTTTTTTTTGTCAAATTCCTGTGCAGGCGTATTATATGCAACAGACATATCCAATATCCACCCCATATATCACATTATCAGCAATCTTTTCGTCTAACAACGTTGATGTTAACTTGTTGCTTCAACGCAAATCATCAATAGTCAGCAATCGTCAATATTTTCTTAAACGACCACTCACTACTGATAAGTAATTAAAATGTGTATCGGGTTATTAAACTTGTCATCCTCTGCCATTAAAATTTGAACCTTGCTGACATCTAATTTAAATACTGGCTAGGTCGGCCTCGGCCAGTCTCGCACCGGCCACCGAGGAGCACGTACGTCACGTTTTGGTCTCCGAACAAAAACAAAACATCAAGATGGTGAAAGTGGACGTCAAATATACGAAGGTAAATACATTTTTATAACTACAATTTATGAATATTATCAATTTCGAAAAACAATATACAACGAACAAATAGGAATCGTTGATAAGGAAAAGAAATGAATTAATTTTTGGTCTAATATTACCAACAACCGCGCGCCGCGCCGGCGCCGATCATTCGGTGTGGTTTACACAGTTTAACTAAATGTAAACTTTGACAAGTCGTAAATCTACTTCCGAGCCTAATCTTTACATAAAACTCTATACTAATCCCAATAATAATAATACACGTGTGTCAGTCATTTACGTTTACGCATTGTCTTGTAATAATAATAATAATTTTATGTTAGACCAGAGTCCATGACTAGTTAGTAACAATTATTTAACTTATTAATTATTATAAGTAATATTGTTGGTATTTGATATTAGGCAATATATATACTTTATTAAAAGACAGCCTATGCTGCATCTATCACTACCCTTTTTATTTTTTTATTTTTTTTTGTCGTGGGGAATTCCATCACGAGATACCCTTCCGCTGGAGACAGGCGGGGGGTTATGCTGGACTCTTACTGGCCAAAACCCCACGGTGCTCCTCCTGCTCACTTCGCGCCAAGGTCACGGGAACGCTATTTACATTCGTCCGCAACACCTATCACCCATCACCAACCCTCACCCAACCTAGCAAGTCAAACCTAGCAGCAAGTGTTTTCAGGATGCTGTTGATGCTGTTCCGCAGGCGCTGCAGTACGGAAGAGTTTTCTTGCGCATAATCGCTTGAAAGCCGTCCATATGCGCCTTCGCAAACATACCTGACACGCCACAGCGCTGCGGAAGCCCCAACAACGTCCTGAAATCATTCTTGTATTGGAGGCGCCGTAGGCTCGCCGCGTATATTCCACCCACATGTCACTCGAGTAAAAATATTGGCGTAAGCCTTAAAGAGCGTTATCTTTATTTTTTCCATACATCGAGCGAACTTACTTCTCACCGCCAACGCCCTGCGCGCTTCCTCTCTATATCCTCTTCATCCTTGAGGTCGCCTATCACAATATGTCACAAAATACTTGAATCTGTCAACGAACTTTAAAGCTATCCCGTTAAGTATTACGGGAGGCACATGGGTGGGCTGATATTTGCCTGCTTTAAAAATTTAAATATAGTATTTGACTCTTTTTAGAGTTGTATTTTAGCCCATGTGCTTCCGCATACGTCTAACATAGACAATAGAGTCCTCAACGCGTTGACCGAGGAGCTCAGCAGCTCCATGTCGTCTGCATAACTTATATTGTTTACACAAGTTACATCAATACGACAGCCGCCTTATGTTTACGCATTTGTTTTGTGTAAATAGATTCCTACACACCTACGAATTTACAATTATCAGACATTTTATAAACGAGTAATTTTATTAACAAGGCATTATATAAAAATAACTATGCTGTTGTTTCTATGCATATTGTTGTATACTTATACTTTACGATGAATATGCCATGAACGATAAAACGATACATAGTGTAAATAAAAATAAAGGGTATATATCTAATTTATCCATGTAAATCTTACTTATTCATTAAGGGCACACAAATAGCATATTTCCCGATTAAGACAAAAAATGCTTCTACTCGTATATGACACAGTTTTTTTCACCACTCGACCTTGGCCCCGCTTCGAATTAGCTATTGTAATAGCACCAGTTGTAAGCACACATGCAGGTTGAAACACTTGCAGCTGTCCCAGTGTACGTATTTTCATTTGTAAACATAACTATCGCGTTTGCGTCAAACTTTTTTTCTCTAACATCGAAAAACCGAAAAAAAAGTCGTAAAGAGAAAACTAAAACTAAGTTTGGAATAAAAGTAAAATGATATGAAATAAACATTGTGTGTTGACGACACTACATTGTGTGTTGACGACACTACATTGTGTGTTGACGACACTACATTGTGTGTTGACGACACTACATTGTGTGTTGACGACACTACATTGTGTGTTGACGACACTACATTGCGTGTTGACGACACTACATTGCGTGTTGACGACACTACATTGCGTGTTGACGACACTACATTGCGTGTTGACGACACTACATTGCGTGTTGACGACACTACATTGCGTGTTGACGACACTACATTGCGTGTTGACGACACTACATTGCGTGTTGACGACACTACATTGCGTGTTGACGACACTACATTGCGTGTTGACGACACTACATTGCGTGTTGACGACACTACATTGCGTGTTGACGACACTACATTGCGTGTTGACGACACTACATTGCGTGTTGACGACACTACATTGCGTGTTGACGACACTACATAGCAACAATCAATAATATTATTCAAAAATAACAAATGCACGGATCTTAAGAACACTATACACTATACAAATATGCTTCGAATCTTGTGAAAATGTACGCAATTACAGCATTTCTTTTTTTTTCCTAGTTGTTCATCAACAATGAGTTTGTTGACGCAGTCAGTAAGAAGACTTTCCCCACAATCAACCCTCAGGATGAGACCGTTATCACACAAGTCGCTGAAGGTGACAAGGTAAGAGCATAATCATACCATCAGATCATAATCATGACAGCTTGTTTAGAGCTTAGGTCTTTGTTAGCGTGGAGAGTAGCAAGCGGGAGCGGCGTAGCGCGGCGCGACGAACTGTGACATTACTGTATAGATTTACATTGAAATGTGGCCACATTGCCACACTTGCCACATTCATATAAACCCATTGACTAATGTCACCGCTCGCCGCACCGCTGCAGCTCGTCGCTCTCCATATTAACAACTTAGAGTATTTTCTTAGCGCAACGTAAAATGAGATATGATCACTCCTATGTTACTTTCATATCTAATCTAAATACTTTCGCACAAACAAGTAAGTATTTCTGATAAAAGAAGCGAGTAATAAACGAAACAATGAGTAGGTGGTTACCTATATGTGCATACAACCAACAAGATAAGCAATGCGTTTAGGATTTTGTCAATGTTTCGAACAGTGATCCATTCCTTTAGAATTACATTTTTCGATAAAATTCTAACTTTCTCAATCAATTTAGGCTGACGTCGACCTAGCAGTGGCTGCTGCTAAGAAAGCTTTCCACCGTTACTCAGCATGGCGGACAATGGATGCTTCTCAACGTGGTGTCCTCATGCTCAAGCTGGCAGACCTGATTGAAGGTCAAGCCAGATACTTAGCTGAATTAGAGACCTTGGATTGTGGCAAGCCTGTGAAACAGGCAGAAAACGAAGTTTATTATGCTGCCGCTGTTCTAAGATACTACGCCGGCAAAGCCGACAAAATCTTAGGAAACACCATTCCTGCAGGTATGATACAAAAAGGCGAAATATCAAAACTGTATTTTCAAAAATTTATCCCTATCTATATGTGCAAATCACGCTTGAAACTGATATTCTATTGGTAGCTATGTATCTACATGTGTATTTATTTACGAATAAATAGCCAAAATGCGATAAACTAATCAAGAAAACGATATAGTGACGGTCACAATAAGGATGCAGAAAAATATTCCAATAAAGATTCATTAAGTTCTACTTGGTTATCAAATATTCATTTACATTACGCAACAATCATCGTTATATTATTGTACATGATCAGTATTTTGAAGCGTGATGAGATATGAAGGAACAATAGGTCACACTAAATAAATTTACAACGATTTGCAGATGGCGAAGTGTTGACTTTCACATTGAAGGAACCAGTTGGCGTTTGTGGGCAAATTATACCATGGAACTACCCGATTCCTATGATGCTTTGGAAAATTTCCCCAGCGTTAGCTGCAGGTATAATAAATAATAATACAATAATAAAATTTCAAAAAAAAACATGAACTTGACCTTAATTAACCCTTTTTATCGATTCAAATATCGACTGTTGTAATGTTCATAAACTTCGATAACGTAGTCTCAATATTTTATTGTCTCGACATTTCCTTAAACCAATGACTGAATCCTTTTATTTCTGTTCCTTACGAACAGAATTTATTTTGTATTTTTTTTTTAATTATTCAATTTTAGAACTCAGCACCAATAAACTATTTAAATTTAAAATTGTCCTATTAACAACCTGACAACTTTTCACATCTTCAGTTTAAACTTCTCCTATTAAAGTGACTGGTTTTATATTACAGGGTGCACAGTAATCGTGAAGCCAGCTGAGCAGACTCCTTTAACTGCTCTCGCTGTAGCTGCTCTGGTCAAGGAAGCTGGCTTCCCTCCTGGTGTTATCAATGTTGTCAATGGGTTCGGTCCAACAGCTGGCTCGGCACTTACTCATCACCCTGATGTTGATAAAGTCGCCTTTACTGGATCTACTGAGGTAAATATTGTTACTACATACTCGCATACTGTACTTTGAGGAACCCTCCAAATCCAGCTTAACAATATGTGACGAGAAGTGGGAAGAAGGTCAGAGCAACCGTGACATCATGTAGATACATCAATTTAAAAATAGAATGAAAATAATTAGGTATCATCATTTTCATTGTCATGTGGCGAATTACTTTGTCATGCCTAATATTTGCTAGAGGATTATCAGAAATGTTCAAAAATGTAAGGAGAGAATTTTCTCACCGACTCGCGATCCCGCGTTACCCTCCCAAAGCAACGCCCTAAGGCGCTCTACCGGCGGGGGAGACCTTAGGCTCGTTGCTGCACACACTTTGCATCTGGCTGAGCGCCTTCTGCGCTTGCCCTAAACCATACATGTCCGGTGACTCTTGAAAGGCCATTAAGGCCACAAGAATTTAACCATTCCGAAAAAAAAAGTAACGAGAGATGTATTCTATCTCCAGGTGTCCAAAACGCCTGGATTTTGCGTGATGTATTGTATGAACGGAACCCGTTGTATTATCAACAAGAGGTACCTATAGGCATCGTAATGAAATTACAATGGATGCACTTGGGTGCATTAGCGTGTTGTGGACTGTACAGCATATCAGGATTTTTTCCTAATTGCACATTTACCGCATAGGAATACCACATCACTTTAATGTTTTAATTCGTCGGTTATTTTCGTAAGCTATTTTTATATCAACACCTAATGTATCCAAAACCATTCGATTCTAGTTCTTTTCAGAGTGATGAGTGATGAAATATGAGTCTGATAAGAACAGTGATCATCTACGAGAAGATATCATGGGAGACATCATGCACTGTGAAATGACAGCCATTCCTAAACCGTGGCTTACAATTTTAATTACCTTGCGATTCAATTGGCGTAAAATCAATTTTCAAGAAAATGAGTTATTTATACAGTTTTGTTCAGTTTTTTACGCTCTATCGATATGTATATTTAAAATGACGATATTCGTAGAAAGTGACTTTTACTGTTTAAGTACTTTTTGTGAGCCTAAGCAAGATTTTCACAGAAATTATGACGTTAAAGACATTTTTTTCTGCAACAAGTTCGCCTTGGTTGTTTAAATTTCAAATGCTCTCAAAAGTCACCTTTCTTATAGTCATAAAAACCAAATGGCTTTTAGTACAAAATAATAGATGATTTAAAAAAAAAACATTTACTAGTAACTTTTATTTCTACAATCTTGTTACATTCATCTCTCGTATAATATAAGTAAATTTAGATAAAATTATATGAAATTCACAAATTATAATCTATAAACTAAGTAAGTAAATTATACCAAATAATATGACTCGAAACTAATGAAGCTATTTATTTTAATATTTCGTGTTAAAATCTTTTAATTTGTACATAGAGTACGGTTTTAACGTCATTAAGCTGAGTAAATGCAGAATGCTACTGTTCTATACACCACGGATTTGTAAAGAATTCTAGAAAAAAAAATACTCAAGTCATACAATTTTTTCTTAAAAACTATTTAGTGGCACGTATAGTAGTATACCTACGCCAAAAAATATCAATTTTTGGAGCGTAAAAGACAATTTTTTTTATAATGGAATTTGGTATTTATTTAGATCGTTAAATCTCACAGAAAGACGAGCCCAAATGTTATATTAAAATTAGTTTTTTTTCCGTTTTCTGATTCTCCTCAAAAGTAGCTTTTTAGCTTTACGTCAATAGAATCGCGAATGTTACTAAAAATCTAGTATACCTTTTTCCCTTTTGCGTCGATTATACTTTAATAAAATAGACTGTAGTTCATCTATATGTGCGATTGTCTCATATTGATGTCGTAGATAGACCACAATAGATTATTATTTTATAGGTTGGCCGCATAATAATGGGAGCTGCCGCAGCTGAAAATTTGAAACGCGTGACTTTGGAATTGGGTGGCAAAAGCCCGCTCGTTGTTTTCAACGACGCTGATGGTATGTTTACACTTCAGTTTATGGTGTTTATTGCCTTATTTTTAATTTTCACTTTTATCTTATCTCAGTTCAGTTTCTACATTTTAAACAGTTACCTAATAGTTATTATCAGTTTGTTATTTTCTTATTGCATAATATTATGAAACTGTTTCGTTATTAGAACAAAATTAAATTATGATATATTTAATTACACACGTTATGTCACTTTTTATGAGAAATATATAGTCAATGCATTAGTTAGGTGTCATAAAATATTTTATCACTAATAATATTCTAATTGGCACAACCCTAACAGGCCTCATATATACCTCAAACATATCACAGACAAATTAATTTATAAAGGGATTAAATTGCTGAATGATACGATTTCTGAAATCATTCTTTCAGTGGAGAAAGCTGCTCAAATAGCTCATGCAGCTGCCTTCATCAACGCTGGCCAGTGTTGTTGCGCCGGTACAAGGACTTACGTCCAATCTGGCATCTATGACCAGTTCGTTCAAAAGGCTGCTGAAATCGCAAAGAAGAGATCCGTCGGAAATCCCTTCGAAGATGTTCAACAAGGGCCACAGGTAAATGTTCGACACTGTTTTGTATATTCATGGTACGATAACTGTTTGGAAAGTTATTAACAAGAGCTGTAATTTATTGAACTCTGCCAACTATTGTAGTAAGGAAGTGCTCTTGAAAAGGCTGAGAAGAATAAAATTATATGAGAACAGTAATAAATCTTAAAATTAACGACAAAAAGCTTTACCATACTCCAATACATTAATTTATGTTTGTACAGCGTTTGGCCTCTTAACACAACTGATTTAACCTGTTTATGCTCTGTTTTCGTGGTAATATTCAATTGTTTACCAAACATGAACTTTGCTTAAAGTTAGGTTAGTTAGTAGTAACTTAGTAGTTATAAGTATACACTAACCTAAGGGGGCTAGTATATATATACTTATGTATAACAAAAACAAAATCCACGATTTTATTAATTCCTCCCGTTATTAATATCATTGACACTTGCAATTCGTGAAAGCACACGTGAACTCGCTTATCACAACTATCGATATTTTCAATCTAGTGACATCTAGACATAAAAATCAAAGTACACTTTTAGTTTCATCAGATTGTTCAGAATGATTAATAGTTAATTATTGATAACGAATGACTCGGTATATTATAATTACTGTGTATTTTTTATTTCAGATTGATAAAGATATGTTCAAAAAGGTGCTTGGTTACATCACTGCTGGTAAGCAAGATGGAGCAAGATGCGTTGCCGGAGGAGACAAGGCTGCTGGCAAGGGATATTATATCCAGCCGACCGTCTTCGCTGATGTTACAGATGACATGAGAATTGCTAGAGAGGAGGTAGGAAAAAAGAGAACCGAGTATTTGTATTGCAATAAATGTCTCACAAAAATACGCTAAATAAAATCTTGCTCACGATAATGATTATGAAATGATAATCATTAGAGAAGAAATGATTTGGAAAGACTTACGAGATATTTTACGTGTTGAAATATCTCGACGACATGAAAACTACTTAAAAGCATCAATATCTCTTGAAACCATTATATATTGTACTTTCAATAACTGAAGAAATTCAATTTAGAATAATGAATTTCCTATATAATTTCAGTAATTCTAATCATAAATTTTAATCAAAAACTGCTATCAATGACAGCAAATCCGGCGACACATCAAGAGAAGTAAAAGTTTCAAAATCCTATAAATTAATTGATCATGTCTTCCAGATCTTCGGCCCTGTGCAAAGCATCTTTAAGTTCGATACTTTCGAGGAGGCAGTGGATCGCGCCAACGACACCAACTACGGTCTTGCAGCTGGCGCTATTTCGAATGACATCACCACCGCCTTGAGCTTCGCTAAAAGTGTACGCGCTGGATCCGTTTGGTGAGTAACATTTACTTTTTATTATAATAGAGAGTAAGACAACGAACACCTCATTAAATAATTGTAGGTATCTAACAATTTACATATCATTCTGGCATTAAATATGTCAAATTAACTTCACGCTATTAGAAAGTGCCTTATACTCCTATTCTGATTCTTCCTTAAAATTCTAACCTTAAACGAAATTCATTTTAATTAAGTCTTCATTATTGGCTAACTATTTCTATAATAAAAAAAACTCTTTTCCAGGATAAATACATTCGACCATGTAGCCAGTCAAACACCCTTCGGTGGCTTCAAAGACTCTGGCCTCGGCAGAGAATTGTGAGTATAAACACTTTATTTTAGTAGATATAGATAGGTATATAATTTGATAACTTACTAGAGTGTGTATTTATAATTTATCATATTACAGGGGAGAAGAAGGCGTCAACCAATATATAGAAACCAAGACTGTCACTCTGTCACTGCCAAAGAAACCTCAATTGTAATCTGTAAATGTATTCCAGGATCATTAGCACTCCTGATCTTTCTACTTGTATATCGTATATTTTTTTAATAAATTCAAATTCCTCGTATTTTGTATGTTATTTACAGTACTCTATTATTTATAGTAAAAATAGTAATTTTCAGAAAATCTCTATATTTATAAAATGCATTTCTATCTATTCGCTTCTAACTTGGGTCCTGCTGGACGGAATTTGAGGCTGTTTTAACTACGTGTAGATATTTTCTTCCGGAATGTTTTACTATACAAGATGTCAGTGTATGCACTACACTATTAGAGCCGCGGGCAAAAGGTTAGTTTAAAGTTAAAATAAATTCTTCCAATCTAATATGACATTATCTGAACAAGTGGACTTATTATCTGAACAACAATCTGAACAACAAATTATCGATGTGGAGTTATCGGCTTCTGTTAAAATTGTCTAATTTAAGGTTTCGTTGTTTCATGTTGCTGAAAAAATGAAAACCTGCTCTAACATGTAATTATTAAAGTTTAGGTTTTAAGATATCTGGAAAACTAGAAGCGACAATATGGTACCTTTCTCGGTTAATATCACTAATTAATTTTACTTGCTACTACTTATTTCTACTTACCAACGATTTTATACTGTTTCTCAGTGAGATGATTGGAAATCATCCCACAAATGTGAGCACCAAGCGAATGTCCCACGCAAGTGATCATTTTGGCCATAGCGCCAGCTTGTGTTATGTACGAATATAGCTGAGCCGTACATTGAGCTGCTAATCTGAAAGAAACGTAAACAATATATTGTATAATAAAACGGTCACACAATGCTACAGAATATCTATCTAATTGTATATCGTCTTTTCTAGTATCTATTACTCTAGTTCTAAGTTTTCTATAATACTTTCATTCGTGAAGTCATGAGTTCAAATCCCCGGCCCGTACCACAAAAGAGTCCCTTTTAAAAAGATGACACTATTTTATATCGTAAAAATTGTATAAAAATATCGTAAAAAACCGCATACTCGAGAATTAAAACATCTGAAGCATGTGTTTGTGTATCCATCAATCCGCACTGGGCCCACGTAGCGGGTTGTAACATAATTTAGTGATTTTTTTCTCCTAGTCTCCCATTAGGGAAAGCCTTTACCTGCAGTGAGACATTAGAGGTTGGTCTTCTAATCGAAGATAGATCCTGTCTATTGAATCCATAATAATATCAAAGTACAATTTATACACATTTTCCTCGACAAGCAGGTGTCGTGCTTTATACCGTAAACCGTGGTTATTGAACGAACCAGAGGTTGCTCCCGAGTTCTTTCCGCTGCGCTTTAACATGGGTTTCTTCAATAAGACTATTAAATTATACTAATTAAAATAAAATAATGATTAATGTTAGTCGCACATCTTCGTATTCTGCAAACATCTGTATTATATAGTTAAGTACTGAATGGTTACTCGCATCAGAAACTGACATGTGGAATCTCTTATTAAGAACATGTACGAGTTGACTTTAATACCTTGAAAACATAAAATATAAGTGACATTAAAGATTGCAAATAGGCTGATCAAAATTTGCTTATTAGATAATGTCTACGTGTACGTGGTATTTTTATACCAATATTGAATATGTTGACTTACTTCATATTAGAGAGTGATGAGAGGTAGCACGGAAACCTAGTGAGCTGCGACCAGTCGACCATAAACACGTTGTAGTCTTTACGAGAAAGGTACGCTGCAAAACAAGCACATAGATTACAAACATTTTGCATAATATCTCGCACGGCTTAATTCAAACATTCCGCTGATGCGATCGTGTGTATTCTTATTTACACAATAATCATTTAATAATACTATGTGTGAAAGGACCGAGCTATGAGTTGAATCAAAATCAGAAAATCAGAAAACCATCAGAAAAATGATAAGTGAATATATCAGCAACCGATTAGATTTTAGCAACTAATTTAAAATTAGATTTTCATTTACACTTATTCTATCCCAATGTACTAATGTCACCGTTACTGTAAAACTGCATTACTGGGTGAATTTTTTTTAAATTTCCTTGATAAATATTATAACAACACCACCATAGCGACTATGGCTTTGCTGACGTTAGTTTGTAATTCATAGGACCACATGATTATAATCGGTACGCCCACTCCCGATATCCCTTTTCGGTGCAAACATCCCTTGGGCTAGAAAGACCAAATATCTTTTAGTCACCCTAGACCATCGGCTGACCTTCCGAGAATACATACAAACTATCCGAAACCAAGCCGCCTTTGTACTCGGTCGGCTCAACCCTCTCATAGACGGGAGAAGTAAAATGTCGCTTAGAAATAAGCTGACATTGTAAAAACCTGCGTACGTCCCATAATGACCTTCGCTAGCGTTGTCTTTTGCACATGCAACTAGTGCAGATTGTCAACAAGACTGCTGACCGGTTTATGTTTTTATCTTAACCTTTTCAAACATAATTAGAGTTTTTTAACTGTCTCGTCAGGGGTTTTGTCAACGTTTTTAATTTTTGCTCAACTTCAGAGAGAGTTCCGTGTTCGAGTTACAAAAATAGCAACCAGGTTATTTTTTTGTGTTTTTGTTATGTGGTTATGGTCACCAGGATATTTTCTACATGTCATGTTTTTGTTCTATCGTTGCGATGTTATGAATGTAGTCATATTCATTAATTACTACATACTCACAATTATTAAAATTAGTTACCCCTGAATACGAGAAATTAAGTGTGAAAGAGAATATATGTATGTGCGAAAACATTTGTTCACTGATTAAACAACGAAGGCTTTTTACTTACCATCCCTTATAAACGACATAGGGTGCTTGCTATGTGTTCCGTTGAAACCATGTATAATGAGAACGTTCTTCCTCATTGGGTTCCATCCGTATTTATCGAGGAGGTTCTTATGACGTACATCTATCCATTGCTCGAAAGGACGCTCCCTGCTCAAAATAATACTAAGTATACATAACTTACATGGATCTATATCTGTATATATATAGGTGTCTCAGATTGGAGGTTAATTGGCTGGCCAGATCTTGCGATTTAACCCCCTATGACTTCTTTTTGTGGGGATATCTTAAATCGAAGATCTATGCCAACAAGCCGAATTCAACTCCTGAACTGAAAAATGAAATCCTGCGCGTCATCGGTCAAATTGATCAGACGATCTCCAAAGACGTGATTGAAAATTTCGTTAAAAGAACTGGATCCTGCAGTCTTAGCATGGATGATCATTTTACCGACATCATTTTCCACGTTTAACCGTATAATGTCTACTTTAATATTTAAGAATATGTGTTTCAATTAAATGCAAAAACTGATGTATTTTTTTCTAAATTAAATCCGGCGCTCAATCTGGGACAACCTTTATATCTAAACTTGTACCTTCTTATAATTCTTTCAAAATTCTTATTAGCTATTAAGAATACTCGTATATTAAAAAATGGACTTGATTAACTTTAAACTTCATGCGAAACTATAAATATTTTCATGAGATTCACAAAATAATTATCTCCTATAAACAGACTTCTGAGTAGATACATTATAGACGCTTTTAGTAGGTATACATACTCGTATCATTAGATTATTAATAACTGCTCACCTTAGCGTGCGATGAAAACAAACATACACATTGTTTCTCTTAATCTTTTTAACTGAATAACATCAAATTCATATCTAAGAATTTTATTGAGATTGTCTACATTGGATAATGAATAAATTACATTAGCAGCAGAAATACTGAAAGTGGCAGCAAATTGATATCCCAATTAAAATTCGTATCCCAATTACGCTACTTACGGTGTAAACAATAAGAAATTGATCTCACTGTCTGGACACTTCCACTCTCGCTTCATGACGCACCTCCAGTAACGGAAGTCTATCATCGACATCAAATTGCCTTCCGCTGCGGGCACTAAAAACAAAAACACAGATTTATCTTTTTTTGCCACCAGTAACGATGTATCTACAAAACTTTATGGCAATGCAGTAAGGCCTAATACTGAATTTATAAATGAAAGTGAAACAGTTAAAATATTCAAATATATCCTTTCTGCGAGACTGTAACCCAGTTAGCAATAATCGTCTGAATAAATCATTCGCATTTAAAATCAAGTCAAAGCATATTCGCTGGGATAAATATAGATACGTTATTTAAATGATAGAAAATAGAATTCTTTACATCGGTCACTTTTTTATAGTGAAGGTAGCAGGCGGACATGCGGTTCACGTGATGATAAATGGCTACCGCCGCCAATGTACACCTGGAACACCAGGAGGTATGCGGGTGCGCCGCCGGCCTTGTCACATCCTATTTACAGCTGTTTACACTTTTAAGCATTTTAAGGACTATTCGATTACGACACCGCAAAAATGAAGAATAACAAGCAAAATTTAGAAGTAAACCGTAACCTAGATGGTCACTTAATATTACGTGTAACGTGATATTATTTATACGTAAATACTAGTAATTTATAATGAATAACATGGAAGAAAAATCTGAATGATCAAGCTACTGTAGACGATTATACGAGTATTCATCAGAGAAACGTAAAACGGGTTCTGTTAACTGTACTGTTCTTACGCTGTACTGTTTTAAACAGCAAAATTGGTATTTACAAATTCATAAGTAACAACAAACCTACTACACAAAATTTTCGTAACGAGTACCAATTGTAGTAACATCGTAAATGAGTTGATACTAATAACGCTAAAATGAGACTTATTATAATTTATCAGAACATAAGCGATTTCATATTAATGTTTTAATTAACTTTATACCGCGAACCCGTAGGCTGTGGAACGAACTGCCTCAAGAGGTCTTTCCATTAAGCTACGATATGAGGTTCTTCATGAGAGCTGTGAATAGGATTTTGTAAGGTCGGCGGCGCACCCGCATACCCCCTGGTGTTGTAAGTGTCCATGGGCGGCGGTAACACTTACCATCATGTGGGACCGCTTGCTCGTCCGCCCATTAGTATATAAAAAAAAATTGATGTTAATTGTAGGGGGAGAGTGGGGATTAATCCTCTCTCACAGAAGATTACCTTGAAATGCACTGCATTTCACGCTTGATCGTATTTCCCCACAGTCGTACGTGTTTCGGTAATGAGTGAGATATACCGGAGCCCATTCCCATGCCATCCTATCCTATCCTATGCCATCATTTTCCCAACCCTTTCTCTCAATTAATTTCTTAATCTGCAAAGGTAGGCAGCGCATTTGGGCTCGTGCCAACGTTTGTCACTCCGGACTGATGTTAGCATGCATCGCAGATGTCTATGGACCACAGTATCCACTTATCATCAGGTCCACCTGATGCAGATGGTAAGTGGATACTATGGTCCATACAGTCTACTGTACGCTTGTCTGACGCCTTTTTTCTATAAAAAAAATGTCTACAGAAAGTTATAGCTTTAAATTCGATGGACGATATGAATGAAAGTAGTTTATATAGTAAATAAATAAACGTGAAAATAGCAATTATTGATGTATACATACATCACCTTCACCGATACGAACATATAAAATATGCGTGAAAAGGAAAGTTGCTTCTGCTTTCCATTTTACCTAAATGTTTACAAATAGTAAACTCATATCAACATATAATAACTATGAAGTCGCTGGTGACCACGAGGTCAGGGTCAATATTATCATAATTCATACATAATTAATTTTACAGTTTGTAATATCTTTAAAGTAATTAAACAGGACCGGCCCGCTATATATAATTGAATAAAATACCTATTTTTAGAGACCGATGTTAAATGATTTTAAAATGTTCGAATTCATAGTTTTTATTTTTGTTCAATTAAATTCTTATTTATTGCCTTCGCATGCACAGAATTTTAACCATCTTACCGTATATAGGTATATATATATATTTGGTATTTTCTATTTAAATAATGAATAAACAAAAAAGTAAGAGTTAATAAGGGAGCTCCCCTTTCCTTTATGGATAGGACCAGTGATTCCCGGGATTTGCACAAACAAATACATAATGTCCTTTATAAGTGTATGGAAATTGAAATTGTGGAAATTGTAAGTTATAAATTTAACATTAAAATATTATTTTTATTCTTGTTGTTATACATCGTGTGATTGAAATAACGAAAAAGCAGACAATAAATTATTCTGTAGAATCGATTTTACAGTTTTTAATTTTTTTTTTTTTTTTTTATAATTTATTATTCATTTCTAGTACTTACCTACAAATATTTTATATCTATCTTAGTAACTCGTTTCATCCATACGGCACGCTAGAGTAATTATTGAGTGCTAGGTACGAACAGAACAATAAAATCTTACATGTTTATGACTTTTGATTAATTCACCTAAACAATTTTATTTTTCTTTAGAACGGTTTTATATATTTTAAACTGGTAACGTACATATATCTCATACATGTCAAATAATTTCACCAATAATTGCAATAATTCAAACTCAATAATTTCAATAATTTATAAAGGTGTTCTATAGATGGCACTGATATAATTAAGTAAACTTGTTACCGGACTCAGTGAAGGGGCCAAACAGACACAACCACTTTCACCACCTGATATCGCCATGATCCACCTTCGAGTAAGATGCATTAAGTATAAAGAATTCAGTGCAAGTTCAAGTGACCGTTCTATATCTCTATATACATAAAGGACGACGTCTTTCTGTTTGTCCACGAGTATTGAATTTATTTCGCGCTCGTTTTGGATTGTACTGGTCCGATTTTCTTCTAGTTCAACAACCAACTGGTAAAAGAAATGTAAAAGTTTAATCAAAAACTACTTGACCGATTTTAAAGTATGTTTTATTTTTAGGAAGTAGATATAAATAGGTTATATTTGAATTTTCTCGGAAATCGCAGTATTTGTAAATCAGTAATCGCTTTTCCTAGAAGAAAAAGAACGGCTGGAGCTTATTAAGTATGACACCTCAGCGGAGCGAGGGCGGGCCTTAGTGATTTATAAAAAGGAACATATAGGTACTAGTAGTTTGTGTATATTTGCGCTTATACAAGTAATGCAATTTCAACTGCTAGCTGGATTCCAAAAAGGTTAACTTATTACGGATTATTTAATCATGTACTTGTAGTAAGAATTAAGCTATTAAGCTATAAGAAAGACTAACAGAGACGATTTCAATGAAATTATTCAACAAACAAGTAGCCGAAAGAACGGCGAAGATCGAATAATTACTTCATCCGGGCGCCGGAATAATGTGTCCATTGACCAATGTCAGATTAAGTCAGGTATCCGTAACGTTCCCGTGTGGAGCTTCTGGTCTCCCATCGGGAGCGTTCCCCGGTGGTGGATAGGTGAACGCCGCTCAGGTGTGAACGGTACCGGGGTAACCCGGCGCGAATCAAAACCAAGAGGTGGCGTTTCTCTGCGTGCCCATCTGAATAGCAGAGGGCACAGTGGAGAAACACGGACGGGCTCGGCGAACACTAACTTTGCCGTTGGGCAGGCAAGAGGAGAACTTCTTCTCCTTTGCCACTGCCGTACATCCTAATCCCGTCTGGAGACGGGATCGAGGATCTTGACTTAACGGCCCGGACGTGAGGAAGACAAAATCTCTATAAAAAATCCTCGGACTGGTCATTGGCAGCCGGCCCTGGGATGCCGCCCGGGCTGCCAGTGGTATTAGGGTTACCCGGACACAAGGGGCACTGTCTGGGCAAAAATTTCTCAATTGGCCGGCAAATATTTTACCGGGGCCTATACTAGCGGGCCGCCACCGCTGAGGTCGCGGACGTATGCAAATAGCGCTCCCATAACCCCAGCATATGGTGGCGAGGTAGAACACCGTCGGGTTTTAGCCGGTAGGACGCCGACATAACCCCTCTCTCTGCCTCGGACCATGAGTATACATGAGGATTTCCCCACGTAAAAAAAAGGTATCCGTAACGTTCGATAAACAAAGACGTCATCATATGTAAGTAGGTTGGCAGTGAGAATATTGTGTATAATTTATGCGATGATCTAGATGCAGCCGGTTTAATGAACTATCTTGTTTATGACGTACTTTTATTTCTTATTTATCAAGTTGATAATTTTAAAATAAGATAAGTTGATATGAGAGAAATAGATGTTAATTTCGCTTACGTTACCAGGAGAAATGATGATGCCCTGCTGATATTACGACTGAGAGTCAAAAATTCTTTTCGTTCTACAATTCTTACACTTACAAAATTCTTACACTTTTCGTTGTACAATTTATTTAGACGAAAATAGGGGTTCAATATGTACATCATTTTTCAACATAGTCTCCTCCCTTGCCAATACACTTGGTCCAGCGGTCCACAAGCTTGCGTATTCCTTCCAAGAAGGTTTTCGGTTGGTCTCGAAGCCATTTTTGCATCGCTTCCTGCACGTCTATGTCTGTGGAAAATCGACGACACCTCGCAAAGCATCCTTGAGCTTGGAGGGAGCAAGATCTGGGCTGTAGGGAGGGAGTTCCAGCTATTAAAAACCCAACTTATTGATGCTTTGAATGAATGTCAACACGTTTGAGCTTGTGTTCTGCAGTGTCTTAGCATCCATAGCGCAGAGACTATGGAAGCCGAGCTCGTCGTGGATTATTTGATGGGCAGAACCATGATTGATATACAAAGAAGACGCTACCTCATCGATGATAACTCGCCTATCCGCCGGAAGCATATTTCAAGCTTCCTGAATCTTGTCGTCCGTGGTGGAGGTTGATGGGCGTCCTACTTCCTCTTCGTGCGTTACACTCGTCCGGCCACTTTTAAACTTCTTGATCCGTGAATAAACACTTTTACGTGATAAGGCACTGTACCCCGCATTGTGATAAAAGTCCACGATGAATTGCAGCCCCTTTCACACCATCCGACCAAAGAAATCGGATCACTGCTCGTTTAAAGGGATGTTTACACTGTAACTGCCAGAAGGCAACTTACCCGAGTGGTGTCAGACGACGCACATACGAGTATGAGTACAGTCATACCAACGCTAAGCTTGCATGCGTAGAAGACAATATGACAACCTTAAAGGTGTGTTATGATGAAGGTGCAGATTATTTTTGAGTCTCCAATACTCAATATTGTCGCACAATTTTACATTGTGGTACAATGTAAAACTTTTTGTAATTAATACGTTTTTATTATAAGATCTATTTTTTTATTAATGAATAAAGAGATCATTATCTCTAGTCTAGACATGAATCTACTTAATTACTTTCCTCTAACGAGGTTTCGCCAATAAAAACAGATTAATTTAGTTAAAAATGTTACTCCAGCTAGCAAAATAATGTGATGAAAAAACTTAACATTTTAGTCAAGAGAAAAATAAATGAAAAAAATAAATGATCAAAAAATGCATTATTTTAATTCTGGTAAGAGTACACAAATATCAGATTAAAATTCGACGACTCATAATTATACAGTAACCCTATACTTCCTAGACCTATCCACCCTAAGACGGATGAACTAACGTGTATAAAAAAACTAAAAGGTTCTATAGAAACCCACGGAATCCTAAAACGATAGAAGAAATGTTATATACTTTTTGATCTATTTTTAGTTACGCAAAGAACACTTTTACTTTCTTTGATATTGAATAACTCTCTCTAATACTGAATCTTGCTATGCGTAGGAGGTTTAACGAAATTGGTTTTATATTTTTAAAGTAACTAAGATATAAATAAATTTTCGTGGAGAAAGAACTTTCAGAATCGTTTCGATGTACAATTTAATTAATACGGATATTGAAACAATAGACAACATATTAAATTTAAGATTGAAAATAATCTCATTTTGTATTTAAAATAGCTATTAATACCTAACAACACTTTTTGCTTGTCTTAAGACGAGTCGCGTCGCAATCGTGACAAATTATCTTCGCCGACGTCAATAACAGCACTTTTAAATAAAAGATTTTTCTGCAGGGGTCATAAAATATATAATAAATTACCAAGTGCATTACGTAATATTAACAACATTATGAAATTGTTGACAGGACTTATTACCAATATAAACGAATTTCTAATTGACAAGAGCTTTTAAGTGCTGCATTCTTGTACGATGCTATCGTACAATCATGCGATGCTTGTAAGATTGTATACTCTGATACGCGTGCACACAACAATACGGCCAGTTATAACAATATCGCTGGAATACATAATAAGTACTTTTGCAAATTAATCTATATAAATAAAATATAATTAATCTATTAAATCTCCGAAAGTTCTTCACCGATTGCTTTGACACAACGTTGCAATCGAATACGCGCGTGTTTTTATATACCTATCACAGGGTAAAAACATGCTTTTTACCCAAAAACATGTAAAAACAGCGTAAGCGCCTTCTGTTGGGCAGCCACGCGTTGTTGTGTTCAATTGGTTGTTGTGGCATAGTTAGTTTACAATTAAATTATAAGAATTTATAATTTACTAGCTGTGCCCGGCCACGCGTTGCTGTGGCTGCCCAACAGATGGCGCTAAGGGTGGACAACTCTTATCACTAAGGGGTATGAAAAATAGATGTTGGCCGATTCTCAGACCTACTCAATATGCTCACAAAATTTCATGAGAATCGGTCAAGCCGTTTCGGAGGAGTACGGGAACGAACATTGTGACACGAGAATTTTATATATATAGAGATATAGAGATAAAACAATATTGAATAGGAATGTTTTTTGTATGGCTATAAAACATTTCTCGGCAGTTCACTCCGGTCTCTTCCGGGACAACTGCTACCCCAAGGGACTTTTCGCGTGCGGCGGCGCAGCTTCTCGGAGTGGAGATTATAGAGAGATCCCCGGGCTCTGGCCCCCAACAACCCTCGGGCGGCCAGCGAACAACCGTTTCACCGAGTCTCCATGATCCCCGCCCGCACCGCAACCGCTGGTCCTCCTTCCACTCGCAACAATCTCTCTCTTCTTCCGCGCACCGCCCGAACACGATGCGGATCTCGCGGCTAATATGGCACCATTATGGCCGCGGACTTCGACGGATCACGGAAGGGTGGTAGCTATGCCGACGGAGTAACCTCCTACCGCGAACAGGGAAACGCGATTGCCTCGTTAGTTAACAGCAGGGCACCACTAGCGGGTAAGGTTGGCTTAGGCTCCGAAGATGGTAGGTGAGCCTCTTACACCACTACATGTTATATTTTTGCATGTTGAATTATTTACACAATTGCTATTAACACCTACTATAAAATATAGAAAAACAGCTACTAATAAGTAGCTGTTTTTATAAATACAAAATAGCATAAGCACTATCTCAAACTGAAAGCAACACGCGGTGTCCGTCATTTTAACATCTATATTTTAAACACAGCAACACGCGCAGCTAATAGTCTTGTAATAAATTAATTATTTTTCTCTACATTCGAGCTCGCTCATAATCTCTATCGAAGCGGAAAAATTTAAAAAGACATTCGTCGTGCGTGCGAGACAATATTTTCACCGCGTTCAACTTTCTAAGAAACAATAATTGATGTAGCAAATTAATTGATGTGTGTTAAATAAACTTACCAATTTCCGTACAAGTAATGAATGCTGCTAATATTATGAAACTACACTTTGTTAAACACATTTTTATTTGAAAATACTTAAATATAATTAAAATTCTAATTTAACATCTAATATCACAACACAATACATTAACTTTCATTTATTTCTTCACAGTTATTTAAAATACTAAATTCACAATTTGAAATTTCTAAGAACGTTCGAAACGTAAATCGTAACTCCGGAAGACATGTCTATGGCGATATATTCTTTTTTTACGCGCGTAAGTGGACTGGCCGCAAAAGAAGCGGTTTACGCGGCCAATGTTCTTGGAGAAATGTTGATATTCAACCGTGACCATGCTCTACCTTCTGTCAACGGGGCAGGATGGAAATTATTCAACTGATTAGTATGCGATGCGTTACAATTTAGAAAGGTAATCGTGTCGCCATGGCAATTACCTTTTATTTCGTTCCGCAGGTAAGTAATGTCATATGAAACAAGTGTAACGGTTATACAAGCCACCTGTAATGAAGTTGGTTACATCTAACTTGCCATTTTTTATTCTAAATATCGCAATCATGTAAAAATATACAATAAACATGTTATAATTTTTCGTAAAATCATGATATCATCTCTCTTGAAATATTCTTGAAGATTGTTTGTTTCTTTGAAGATACGGCTATTGTAATCATTTTATTTTTTTAAATACTATTACAAACACACAAACAAGGATAACGTTCTCATGTGTATATATCAGCGAACGTATCATGAATTGAGATTACAAAATTAAGTGTGCGGAAACTGCTCACCGAACCAGATTTAAACCAAGATTTTTTTTACCTATTACTTTCTACAAAAAACTCGAACCGATACCTCGAGACTTACATTTTCCATATTTATAATAATTTATGACAATTTCTGAACATGCTCAGGACAAAAATTTCCTTTCCCATTATACACCAAAGCGTTGTTCTAGGTACCATCAATACCTAAGAGACATTTTACAAATAAGTTTTCTTGAACTAATTTAACTTTATCTAAGGCAGTTTACGATAGAATGTTGGCTCACATACTTCCCGCGACCACTGGCACCATCAAACGGTACCTTTAAGGGTATTACTACTGGTACTGATTTCTCCCACTAGCAGTATGACACAAAATAGGACTTGTATTTACTTTCGCGCCCGGATTTACTTTCAAATAAAAAATCAGATACGTATTCTAGGTAAACAAAAAGGATTTTTTTCTCTATCGAAAGAAAAACCGGTAATGTACGAAGGTAATAAAGAGAAATAAATTAACTTGTGATTCCCGTGGGGATTCTATAATGGATCTGGATAAAAAGTAACCTAAATGGTAATCGGAACATGAGCTATAACTGTGCCAAGTTTAATTAAAATCCGTCCAGCGGTTCTTATATGCTGTGCGTTCAGATAGACAGACAAAAAATTCAAAAATTGTTGCTTTAGGCTGTGTTTCACAGGAACTTTACACTGCAATTACTTTTTATAAAAATAGTAAATGTACAGACACTGCTTTATTACGATTTTATTAAATATGTGTATACTTTATTGTGTATGTGGCCGCGACTTCGCGTGGAATTTTAGTTTTTAAACTCTAAATTGGGATATCTTTTCTTCCCGTCAGCCGATTTCGATGAAACAAAGCATATACGAAGCGCCAAGCTAATATTAATTAACCTGTGGAAATTCCATGAAAATCCGTTCCGTAGTTTTGGAGATTTGCGTGTTCGAACAGACAGACAGACAAAAACTTTCAAAATCGTCTTTTTGTATTCTGATACTCTTTTTCATCGCCCCCAATCAGTTTTTGGTAAATATATTCAATGTACAGACACGCTGGTTCTACAGTTTTGATATATGGATAGATATGTATAGATTCATGTATTATTTAGTTAACGAAATAAGTATATATATATGTTGGTAATACAAAGCGCCGAACTCTTTCACACATACAAACATACATACTTAGTGTATTTCGTAAATATTCGGTGACAATACTGATTAGATTGTGCGATATATTATAAGCCTGATGTTTTCGTTCGCTTGATTAAAAACACATTGTGTCAGACCGTGAAGGAGTTCGCAGGTGTGCTAGCTGACAAACGAATATGGCTAAAGTCAACGTCAACTACACAAAAGTAAGCATTTCATATTTCTTTTTCATCTATTCTATACATATAATAAAAGCCGTGTCTGTGCGTGCAATATTCTATGAAAAAAGTCATTGCAGTTGGTACATATTTATTTATTCAAGGAAAACATACAAGATGTATACCTAATATCAACAATTATATTTATAAAAAACTATAATAAATAAATAGAAAAGGAAACCAAAGAAGTCTCCACGAATTAAACATATTTTACAATTTAATTTAGCAAAATTATAAATACAGATTGAGAAGCAACATCACAGCAGTTCCCAGACATAGTTATTTTGTTTGATTTCATATTTATAGGATATGAAATTTGAAAGATGACGAGGTTTAAACTTGATAACGTTTAGATATTAAAATATTATTTTTGAACAAACCATAAATCAGAGATTTGCATTCATAAGGAAAATGCAAATAAATAAATTACAAATTTAAAAATTATTAGGTAGGTAGGTACTTATAATGTGTAAAAAGATAATTTTAGACCAATATTTTTCTTTTCACATTGTTTCCTTGAACAGAGCATACTAATTTCAATAATATTATTATAACAGTACAGTCGCAGTGTTTACAGTTACTTTTTTTTATATATGGCAATGATGTAATTAACAATCAGTGTGAAGATTTCCTCGTAATTAACAATTTCCAAGTCTAAAATGTATTTTGTCAATGTCCACTTCCATCGAAGTAAGTCAGGAGCCGCTCAGTAAAGCGATAGTAGGTTTACTGAAGACAGAAGAGGACTCCCTGGAAGCACACGAATAACGCAGTCCTGTGCGCAAATTATCGATGCGATTTGATTATCGCAAACATTACGCACAAAAAACACTCTGAAGTTTTAATAAACTATCACTATTAAACCATAAAACGCACAATAGACAATTTTTACAATTACTGAAACAAAAACTCAACTTCTCTTCTGGAGTTCCCGCCGAAAAGTCCAAATTAAAAATTAGGAATAATCGACGTAACTGAAAGTATATTTTGTTTATTTCAGCTCGGTATTTCACATGAAAAATATTAGATCTGTGGTATTTTACGAAACATATAGACAATGCTTTCCTTAGAATTCAATAAGATAGATAACGTTACATACGATATTAACGTATTTTAGTTGCCTGCAATCATCAGAAATCATCAGATGTGCCAGAGCATCAGACACATACGATGATGTTTCCGATGCTCTGACAGTATCAGACAATTCTTACTACACCTATCTATGATCTGTTTAGAAGAATTGTTTATTTCAAGTATTAGTTTATAAAATGTTGTTCTTGTTAACACTAATTCTAATAAGAAAAAACGAATTTGATGCTTTACTCTGTCGGTTCTAAAACTAGTACGAAAATAAAACATATGTTAATTCAGGCAGAAGTTCAGCCTAAAAGTTTTTAGCCGCACTCTTCCTGAAAAACTAACTCAGGGGATCGGTGCACGCTAAAATCCAACAGCCGCATCCCAATGTACCTACTTACGTGTTACGGTAGTGAGTGAAATATGCCAGAGCCCATTCCCATCCTATCCTCTCCCTCCCCATTTTCCTAATCCTTTCTCTCAATCCATTCCTTAATCCCTAATCCATTAATTTACTGCGGGTGGCGACAGGATCCATTTACCACCCGGGTGGACTGTATGCTTGTCTGATGCCTTCTCCCTCAAAAAAATTAAAAACAAAGTTTGGAAGAAACAAACCGGTGAAAGAAAAATGTTGTGAGCGTGCCCGAAATAAAAATAAATGGGGTATATGGTAATATCTACCCATCTACATTGGGCTCGCGTATTTATGGACCGAAACCCCAAGTAGCAAGAGGTGGCATGTGCTCTGCAGGGTTAGGATGTTAGGAGTAAGTACTGATTACGTCATTTGTTATTTTGATTTGTTTTATTAATCGCCTTGTTATCTATCTTAGTATCGCAAACTTTTGATACTATTGTCACGACTCACACACACCGCACTGCTAGGGATAGATATAATCCGCTATATTATCTTAATAAGATAATAATATCTTTCAATTACAAAGTTTAAAAAATATAAGATATGCAGTGTCATCATTCCTACGATTTTTAAAATTGCACGTTGTACTAGGAGTATTATAGTAACACTATTCAGGACTTATTGTCAGTCGTTTTACACGTGTAGCCAGCCTATGGGTCAACTATACACAGAAGGTTCTCAATGCTCTGCGTGTCCAATACAATAACGCGTTCAGGGTGCTGTTGGTGCTGCCGCGCTTCTGCAGCGCATCCCAGATGTTTACTGAGGCACACGTTGATGGATACCAGTCCATCCTAAGTGGCAGAATAGCCTTGATGATGCTTCGCGTGCGAGACAGCGCCAACGCTATCCTGGCGACATTGACACTGCCCTATACTGATACACTGGATAGGGCCACATATCAGTACCGTTGTGTAGTTCAGATTCCGTTGTGGAATCTTTATACGAATTTCTTGTTAATGTTTCCTTATTCATTGTGTATTTTTATATATATGGGCATATGTCTGTAATAAATTCTTTATTATTATTATAATTTAAGAAATCTTCAATGATTGATGCCCCGTTGGGATCATCCGACTACCAGCTGAGAGCTAAAACCGTTCCGTTCACGAGGAAAGCGCAGTCTGGCACTACAGGTCAGCAGATTGGGATGGCTTGCGTGAATTTTACGCTTCCTATCCTCGGGGGCAGGTTTGTTTCCCATCGGGTGATCCAGATCTCTGTGTCGACTCCGTTGCCAATGTGATGTTACAGGGCATGGAATGGTATATTCCTTGCTCTGTGATATCCGTCGGATGACGAAGTTAACCATGGTTTAATTTTTCGCGTAAGTGATCCGCTTTAATAAATGGGTTGAGTACAGGGCCTGGGCCAACGCGTAGCAATCTGAAGATTCGAACGCCACCCATTTGAAAAATAATTCAAAGCTAACAAGGAATGAGAACATGAGTAAAATTGGCGATCAACTATTTAGCTATCCTTCTGGAAGTCGAACTTTCGGGTCGCTCACCAAGGCTGCTAAAGATAACTTCGGCCAGTCATTCTTCCATCGCTGCAGAAGCCTAATGACTCGCTAGCCCACAGGGCGAAGAAAAAGGCTGACCTTCTAGGCCACCTCTTTGCAACACCGCCGTCGACCACGGGGTGTGAAACCTCCATATCAGAAACCTATTTCACACAGCGTGAAGTCCGATGAGTTCTTGCATCTGCTGTTATCCAAAAGTCGACTAGACCAGATAGTATTCCTACAGTAGTGTTCAAATTCCTGAACTCGCACTCCTGAATTATCTCCAGTGTTTACCCGACTCTTTAAATTCTCATATTCCACGAACCGCTTCCCGTCAGCATGGAAGGAAGCTCACATCTATCCTTTACCTAAAAAAGGTGACCGTACCGATCCGGCCAACTACAGGCCAATAGCAATCACTTTCCTCCTCTGCGATGTGTTGGAACGTGTGATTGAAACTCAGCTCCTTGGGTACCTTCAGATTATTATCTGATTAGCGACCGTCAATATGGATTTCGCCATAATCATTGTGCAGATGATCTTCTAGCATACTTTATGCTGCGTTGGGCTAACGCCGTAGAGAATAGAGGCGAGGCTCTGGCTGTAAATCTAGATATAGCCAAGACTTTTGACCGGGTATAGCACAAAGTGCTACTTTCTGAACTACTATCTCTCGTGTTACGTCAAGAGTTACGCAAATGGATTGTCAGTATCTTGACTGCACGAAACATCAGAGTCGTCATCGATGGTAGCTGCTTCGATACTATACCTGGCGTGGCGTCTATGCTGGCGTCCCGCAAGGCTCCGTACCCATTCCCCAAACCCTGTTCATTCTTCATATCAACGATTTACTGCAAATTGATAGCATACGTTGTTATGCAGATAACAGCATGAACATCCCTCAAGTTGAAGTGGAAGAGCGTCGTGTCAGGCGTCAGGTGTGTCTGAAATCAAAGACGCCCTTAAACCGACCGACTCTCAATTTGGGGTTCTCTGAACGTAATCGACTTCAACCCCTGTAAGACACAAGTCTATGTTTTCACCGCTAACAAAACCTCTTTTGTCGTAGCACCTCGCTTTCAGAGCACACCCCTCAAGATCTCGGAGAGTATCAGAATTCTTGGTGTCGCTACCAGTGGGGATGAGCCGGTAGGACAAATGAAATAACCCGACATTTCCAGCAAAGTCGTATTTAGGAGTCATTTGGAAAACAATCAACAGTACGTGTTTAATAAGTTCTAATACTTATGCATAAATAAATTACATAAAAATAGGTACAATTACATTACACAAGAGTTACATAATGGATAAAAAGAAAGGTAATACAAAAACGCCCATAAACACAAGCTTACAAGGATTATGGCCTAATCGGTTCATCGTTATTATTATTATGTTTTGTTATACGTTGCTGTATGTAAACGTATTTGTCTTTTTATTTCGCTGTAAAATAGAGTATTCTGTGTTATCTATGCTATCATGATATAACAATGTAAAATGATCCTTGGAAAAAATTTAATACTTAATAATAATTTATTTAATTTAATACTTTAATCATTAGGTACAATATTTTCAACAAGGTTACTTGACAATACTTACGTAAATATCTCATAAAGAAAGAAATATTACGTAAATATTACGTAAATATCTCAAGTTAAAGAAAAAAAAATCTCATAGTTTCGGTTATCACTTATATGATCCTTATCTTCCTTATTTGAGGACCTTATAGAAGGGCCAATAAGAGTCTATGCAGAATAGTATAAACTATACACCAAAAGAAATTACTTCATTTTTTATTACAGCAGTTTCAATTTCATCTATCTGAAATTTTGTTGACACAAGTCTCACATTCCTCTTTACTATTGTACTATTAAAAGGTTTTGTGTGTACCTGTGTATAAAAAAAAATAGAAGCGGCTATATTGTATTTAATTTATTGTAAATTACAAGATATCATTTATATTTTTTCAGTTGTTCATCAACAATGAGTTTGTGGACTCTGTCAGTAAGAAGACCTTCCCCACCATCAACCCACAGGATGAAAGCATCATTGCACAAATCGCCGAAGGCGACAAGGTATGGAATAGGAAAATATTCTTTATACTTTATATTATAATGTATTTTTTATAACTTTATTTACAACAATATATTAGAAATTAATAGAGTTTGACAATCAATATTGTTTTATCTTATAGTAGTAAACTTGCATTTTAAGTGGCCAGTAGACCAGTAGGGCTACATGTACATCTATTAAAATCAATTATAGATCTAAGTATATATACCAAAAGTCCACTTGAATCCTTCAATGGATCCTAGTAGACGGAGGGGATCAAAGTGTACTAAAAGTTCACTTAAATTTATTAATAAATCGTTAAACTGAAACACTAGATCGGAGTGTACAAAAAGTCCACTTGAGCCCTTAAATGGATCCTAGTGGACATAGAGGGGAAGATATAAATAAAAAAAATTATAAACGTTTAACGGTTGTACTTATACTTGTATCAGCCTTTTAACGTCCCACTGCAAGGCACAGGCCTCTTCTAGTAAAACACTGAGGGGTTTCGAGCCGTAATTCACCAGGCGGGTCCGGTGCGCGGTCCAGATATTTATTTTCTGGAGTATACGAGTTCCTCACATGCTTTCGACTCACCACCGAGCCAGTGACATTTTTTTTAAAATCTGTATTAAGAAGAAATTCGGTGGTACGGGGCCGAGAATTTGAACTCACGATCACACGAAGCCTCTAATTACCAAAAACCTTAAAAAGAGTAAACTAATCCTGTAGATAATCTGCAATAATGTTTAGAATGCAACTTGCCACCATCGTCACTTACAAGTCACGATCAAGTGAAATCACTATAGTCGGATTATTTATTCTTGTCAGGGATATGACATATAGAACAGTCAAACAGAGTGAAATTTTTACGGAGATGACACTTTATTGACATTTCTATATGCCATATCCCTGACTCGAATAAAAATCCGATTTTACTGTAATTGTACATAGACTCGTTTTCTGTGTATTACGAGTACTGATATTTATTGTTTCGGGCCGAGTCGTTCGCTAAGTTCCAATTCCAATCATTTGCAATATGCTATTTATAAACATTATAAAACAGCGTTTGAAATAAAAGTATTTTCATTTCGAATTATGAAAAGCGCTAAGTATACTTATATCCTACCTGTTTCGCCCCGCGTTCGGAGAGAAGACCTGTCTCGACGCGATCCATGACCATCTGTTTTATATTTAGAAAAAAAACTATTCATTTTTCCATGTTTTTCTATTAATTGAATATTAATATAGGTCGATAGATACTGTCAAATGTTCCTTATTTCAGGCTGATGTAGACTTAGCAGTGGCAGCTGCAAAGAAAGCGTTTCACCGGTATTCCGAATGGAGGACCCTTGACGCTTCCCAGAGAGGGAAACTCCTTCTCAAATTAGCTGACCTCATCGAGAGGGACTACGAGTACTTGGGTGAACTGGAAACCTTAGATTGTGGGAAGCCGTTGAAGGAGGGTAAATTTAACGCGTTGATATGTGCGGGCAGTCTAAGATACTACGCCGGCAAAGCTGACAAAATCCTTGGGAACACAATACCTGCAGGTTATTTTTAAAATTCATTGCTACATTCGATTCAAATTATAAGAGTTTATATATTTTACATAAAGTGTAAATAATGATTAATCGTTCTAAGTAAATTATGACGACTTTTCAGACGGTGAAGTCCTATCGTTAACGCTGAAGGAACCCGTTGGAGTTTGCGCACAAATTCTGCCATGGAATTTTCCCATTGTTATGTTTGTCTTCAAAATCGCTCCTGCTGTAGCTGCCGGTCAGTACTACCAAATCATCTACCTCGACAAATTATTACTTATGAGAATTCTAATCTCTACCTTAATTAAATGACTTAATAATTAAGCACATTTAATATGTAGAAGAATGTAATAACTATAAAAAAACTCTATTAAAAGATTTGCAGGTACAGTTTCTTAGATTACTTAAATTCGTCCTAATTGTGTAATGTCTTCAGGCTGCACAGTAATCCTGAAACCAGCCGAACAGACTCCCCTCACCGCTTTAGCAGTAGCTGCTCTCACCAAGGAAGCCGGCTTCCCGCCAGGAGTTATCAATGTGATAACCGGTTACGGACCGACTGCTGGCGCTGCTCTAACTAACCACCCAGATGTTGACAAAGTCGCTTTCACTGGTTCCACCGAGGTAATTTATCAAACGTGCCTATTTTTTAATGTGTAGAATTTCGTTGTTCCAAAGATAAAAAAAAAACTATTTCAATTGGTTAATTTTTAGGAAACGACGTTCTTCAAGTAGGAATTCTTGTAGATAAAAATCACATGTTACAATTATTTTAAGTTCGCATTTTAGTTAAATAACTTTAATTAATTTAGTTGTATGAATGTATGGATTTTTTAAAACGCATTAATGTCTCGGTACAGTAGTAGTTTAGTAATCTAATTCAATATTATTTCAGTACTCCATATCATTCGATTATATCCCATATTACTACTGTATTACAATACTAATGAGTAGAGCTAGATTGTATCTAAATCATTTCAAGTTCCAGTCTCTAGTAGACGAATGTAAATATTTATAAAGTAAAGTAGAAAATTAATTAGAAATTGTTCAACCAAAATTCAAAACTATAATATATATATATATATAGTTTGTTTGGAAGACAGTATTGTCATGTAAAGCCTCAAATAATCGTTATACAAATCCAAATTGAGATAGTAACACTGACCTTGGTGATCTTGGCAGATAATAGTAGTCGGTAATTACATCACTTTATTATTTCTTTTTTAACACAAATTGTGGTGATGACTTGCTGTTGTAAAATATATTTGGATTTGCAAAACATTTCTACGCCATTACTAAATTAGTTTAATATTTTAACATTGAATCTGTTATTGGCCGTGAAATGTTAGTTAATTATAACTGAATACTGTTTTGGATAAGGCTGTTGATTCAAATATTAAATAAAACATGAGTCAAGCTGATACAGTAACAACTATAATTTGACGTACCGCTATTTCGGAGACACGGATTTTGGGGTCTGAGCGAAGTGGTGGATATAAGAACGCGCATGTACACTTCCGAACAAAATTGTTTATTTACAATTAATATTTATTATTACAATTATTATTAATGTTAATTGCAATATTCATTTTATTATATTACTACCTTTTGGCTGCGGCTCCGTTTATGAGGAATTTTGGTATTTGGCTGAATATTTCAAAGAAATTGAATTAGTTTTTATTTATTATTTTTTATTATGAATATTAATTTAACAATTTTAAAAATAAATTAAATACATGTTATCTGTAGGATAAAGAATATTACTTACTTTAATTTAATAGCGATGAAACGATGCGAGCATACAAAATAAACAATCGGGTAATGAAGTACGCAGAATAATAATAAAATACACACAGAAACATAAATACCCGATGTACGTTATTCACTCCTTCATCAGTTTCTTTTTGCATATACCTACTTATAGACGTCATAAATTAATTTCCTCGCTGGCCGTCGTAAAGTCACATTTCGTCGCAACATTATTGATTTTAATTACAAACAGTTCTTAAAATATTTAATATAATATATTAATTTAATATTATTAAAATATAAATAATAAATTTGCACTCGACTATACTGAAAAGGGCGTGACTACGACTGATGAGCTAATCGGTGAGCGTTGCAGTGTGCCGCGCTCGTCCCGCCTCACTTCATACCTTTACCTAGGAATTTACTACTGCGCAGGTGACCTTGAGACCCCAAAGATCGGTGTCTAATATTATACTCTAATTTATAAAAATGGGTCAACAAAAATTACTTTATATTCAGATAACAAAAAGATACTGCTTACATTTATTAAAAATCTATTCAGGTAGGACGCATAATTATGAAAGCAGCAGCTGAATCAAATCTGAAGCGCGTCACTCTGGAACTCGGAGGAAAGAGTCCTCTCGTGGTGTTCGACGACGCTGATGGTATGTTATGTCAAAACATGAGGCCCGTAAACACGTGGTCGACACGGCTAGGGAAAGTAAAGTCTACTAACACATTGACTAATCTACACTATCCTGCCACTATCCACACTGATCTAATATTCTAACACTAATATTGTAAATTCGAAAGTGAGTTTTTCTGTTTGTTATGTCTTCACGAATAAACTACTGAACCTAATTTCAATTAAATTTGGCAGAGAGCATAAAATCCGGAGAGGGCATAGGGTATATTGTATACTGGAAAATTGCTTAGTTTTTGCGAAGGGAGCCAATTACTTTTAAGACAAAATCCACACAGGCGAAGCCGCGGGTAACAGCCAGTTAATGATGATCACTCCCGGGGTGTCCACAATAAGAGCTGCGCCTTTATCAGAGCTTATGTACTATGGAGTGGCCTACACTCCATAATACACCTAATTGAGATGGCACTAGACATAAGTACTAGGGGCGTTTGAAAAGTTCGCAGACCAACATACATAGAATCACGGGAATTTTATGAAACTACCTTCATTTTAAAGATAAAGTCGATCATTCAAAAGTCGCTCAGCGAACTATGGATAGAGACAGCTCTCTTTGCGGAAATAGCTCGGATTTTCTTTCCGGGATAAGATCCAAAACGAGAAGATACGCCAAAGAACTAAAGTTGTCTACATGGCTCATAAAATCGGCATGCTGAAGTGGCAACGGGTTGGTCACATTTGCCGCGGGACCAACAACCGATTAGACGAGTCTTCGAATGGAGGCCATGTACCGGGATGTGCAGTGTGGGATGCCCTCTGGCCACGTGGACCGACGACTTAAAGAAGTTCGCCGGTAATGGCTGGATGAGAAGAGCCCATAATTTGGTGTGGTAAAGAGTCCTTGAAATAGGCTTATATCCAGCAGTGAAGAGATCTAAGCTATTGGTATGGTTTTACTGCATTAGTTACGTCGATTCGGCAATACAGTGACCACTTCTTAAAATGTCTTCTTCTGGATAGGATCACTTCTGTATATGACCACTTCTTGTAAAAACTACTTCTGGGGAAAACCATTTCTGGATTTGACCACTTTCCTAATATGTCCACTGTTTGTACAGTGTGCAAACACAAATTATAGATGGACAGGCGGACAGGCGGACACGCGGTCTACGTGGTAATAAGTGACTTATAGCCGTCTATAAGTACCTGAACACCAGTGTGATGCGGTTGCACTACTGACCTTGTAAAGCCCAATTCACAGTCTTTTTGAAGCACCTCCAGTGTTTTAAAATGATTAATTTAGATGAAGAATACATCGTTGAACCCGCTATTTTTTATATATCTAATTCGTATCATGTTGCGGATATGTATTATGTATATTCGCCAAAGACTTTTGCTCTATTCCAATGTCCGGGTTATTTTATATAAAAAAATTTACTATCCAATATTATTCATCAGTGGAGAAAGCAGCCCAAATTGCCCACGAGGCTGTATTCAGCAACGCTGGCCAGGTCTGCATCGCCGCTTCAAGGACTTACGTTCAGTCTGGTATATATGACAAATTCGTTGCGAAGGCTGCTGAACTCGCCAAAAAGAGGGTTGTTGGCAGCCCTTACGAGGATGTTCAGCAAGGCCCGCAGGTACCATTTTCTTTTCTTAGAGTTTATAATTAAAAATGGAAGAAAAAATTAAATGAAAGAATAAAATAAAAACAATAAGAATTAAATAAATAATAATAGAATACAAATATTCCGCACGCACTACGCCCGCCTTTCTATCTTGACTGGGTACCTACTCTTGAACTATATTTTCACTTTCCCAAGTCTGCTGGAAGAAATCTCCGCAGGATATAAGCTTGCCTTTTGTACATTTTTCTCTTTTTCTTCTTTTTTATTTATTTAATGATATGCCTGTACAATAAATTATTAGATAAATAGTAATAATTATATAAATTATATGATATCGTTTCAATAGAGATTTTTTTCAGCATAGGTACTGAACATAAGTAGATTTATTAATGTTAATATAAAATGATAACTTATTATGAAGACATCCCAGCGGCACGGGATTAATATATATGTATCAGACATGTACACCCATTTATTTGTGAAGGTGTCACAAAAGGTTAACACTGAACAAGCTGTTATGTTTTAGATTGATTCGGAAATGTTCAACAAAGTGTTGGGCTACATCGATGTTGGCAAGAAGTCTGGAGCACGCTGTGTGGCCGGAGGCAACCGTGTCGGTAACGTCGGCTACTACATCGAACCCACCGTTTTCGCCGACGTTGAAAACGACATGAAGATCGCCAGGGACGAGGTAAAAACAAATGTGCTCATATTTAAACATGATACCTTCAATGTGTTGACTGACACCTATCTATCAACTACAAAAATGCGACCCGAGAACGAACTTCACAATACGTACAATTTCATGTCACATTAAGGAGAAAGATATTACAGGCACATGTTTTAATTGATAGATAAAATGGCTTCTAGCGACTACAATATTTAAGTAAGAACTCTCATCGGATTTAGTGAATTTCAGTTAATTTATGATTGAGACTAATTAAGACTGATCAAAAATTAAGAAATCAAATTTAGGATTCGAAATATTAATGTATCTTCCACATCTTCTAATATACTAATAGATTAATCCTCTAATATTAAATATATTAAAAATCTTTTAATAGATCTTCGGCCCCGTGCAATCCATCTTCAAGTTTGATACGTTTGAAGAAGCAGTGGATAAAGCCAACGACACCAACTACGGGCTCGGTGCTGGAGTTATCACTAATGACATCACTAAGGCACTTTCCTTTGCCAAATACGTGCGCTCTGGTACTGTGTGGTAAGTTTTTATTACAGTGCTTATCATTATATATCACAAAAAAATATTTTATGTCACATACTTCCACATTAATTACTAATCAAAGCAATTCAAATAAATAATGAAATACCCAATGAAACCAGTATACGAGTATTATAGCTATTTTGCCACCAGCATATTACAGACTAGCGACCCGCTCTCACTTAGCTTCGGTTTATAAAGGTTCTTTTTTTCAATTTTTCAAAATAAGATATAGCCTAGGACACGTAGCTTCCCATTTGTGAAATAATTTTTAAAATCGGTTCAGTAGTTCCAGAGATTACCCCCAACATACAAACACACAATTTTACCTCTTTATTATATTAGTATAGGTATATCTACGTACTGGTGTAATAAATATTTTATTGGGTATTAAAAGACATTCTTGCTATAAATGCACATGGCATCATGGAAACCATAATCCCCATTGCAGTACCTACAACCCAGGAGTTTACTAAAATAAATGTTAAAATAATATAAATCTTAGAAATGTGGAATAAATCGGAAAGTTATGTGCATTTATTATTATTGTACAAAAACAGAGTGTGTACAAATGCAAAAGCAATTGATGAGTTCAAAAAATATATTTGGTTACATTTATATATTATACATTATTGTTTATATCGGCTGAGAGTCGATAACGATGTAATGCGGACAATTCTAAGGGCGAAAGACCAAAACTGGTCAAACTATAAATAAATCCTTTGACACTGACAAAACAACTCGTATGATACCATACCACAATTATCCCAAAGACGGGCTGACGGCACCAAAGCTTCGTTAACAAGGTTTTCGTTACCATACAATATGTTTAATAATATATTACACATATTTTTAATTCGTGGACATATTTACATGGCACACGTTTTAACATGAGTTAGATGTTCGTTATGGTCATTGTTACAGGATCAATACATACCAGGCCATCGCTCCCCAAACTCCATTTGGAGGTTTCAAAGAATCCGGAATTGGACGGGAAATGTAAGTACTTTTAGTAGTTTGTAACTCACCCATGGACCACTAGACGGACGATAATCGGAATAACAACATGAGGAGGGATTAAAAACAGCTCGCAAATAGGACAATAGCAATACTGAAGGCTATAAATAAAAGATTTTCACTTATAGTGAAAACTACAAATCTATGGAATTTATGTACATAGCAAATACTATATAATTTTCGTTACTTTGTAATTATATTGTCTTTGGTAATAGTAATAGTAAAAAGGGTTTATAATTAACGTTAATTAAAATTAACATTATTTTCTTAACCATTCATGCTGTTATTTCTTTACTTGGTGGTAACAGAGGAAGTTAAAAAATAGTAAAGTCAAAAAAGAAAAATCAATAACGATAAATCAATATTAGTAAACTTGACTTAAACAAATCTGTACCGCTGACCACTTATCAGTGGTATGTGCTAAATAAATCGCACAACCAGTATTTCTACTTGTTCAAATAAAACTTCACTGAACTTACTGTACCGACTATATGGAAAACTGCCTTTATAACATCAATTCATAACAAGGGATCTAAACACGATGTTTTCAATTATAGGTCAATATCAAAACTATGACTCTTGATTAAAAATATTTCAATGTTTCAGTAGCTAAAGTTAGCAAAGCACTCGGATAAAACTTGACAAAGACAGTTAAAACTTTGAAAATTCTATACTGTGCGTATGTTAAAAGCCATGTAGATTACTCTTCGCAGATATAGAATCCAAATTATGAAATCTATAAAGAACTATTAGAGCGTATTCAAAAAAGTTCATGAATAACTTTAAATAAGAAGATAAGATAAGATATGAATAAGAAGGAATATAGGAGACTGTGTATTTATCAGTAATGTATGGATTTACTCTGCAAATTCGATCTAAAAGCGCCCAGGCTTGCTATATAATTACAAAAAATATATAATTAGATAACAAACAAACCAATTTTCGCATTTACTATATTATTAATAAGATTTTGATACCCAATTAGATTTTGATACCCAATGATACCCAATCTAATTGGGTAAAATCTAATATACTATTATAATATTACTATTTATACTATATTATGGGTAATTAAATATGAAAAATATATATTATAATAGTATAAGAACATTATTAGTATAATCAGTATTAATTACAAATAAGAGTGCTAAGTCTGCAGAGACTGCTAATGCTACAGGTTTAATTTTTAAGTCGATTTCTACAATAATGATTAGGTAATTGTAATAACTTTATTTATTTAGAACCAAACTATACGGATTATATCTTTTTGTTTTTACAGGGGTGAAGAAGGTATCCTGGCATACGTGGAACTAAAGACCGTTACCATCAACTTGCCGAAGAAACCCCAGCTGTAAACCTTATCTTAAACTCCAGAACCCAAATATAACTTCTCAAAGACTTAAGTAAAGTTTAAAAAATGTAGTATTCTGTAAAAACTACAAAAAAATGTAGTTTAATTAATAAATGAACTGGCAACGATTTTATTAATTTTATTAGATAAACGAACATTCTATTCATTCCATTCCATCCGATCCCATCCCGTCTCATTCTATCCCATCCCATCCTATCCCGTCATCCAATTCCATCGAATAATGTAGTGATATTAACACCTCATTTCATATTCCTCGTGACAATTCTATAATGATTTCAGTGGGAACATATAACGGTTTTGGATAACAAGTGTCCTGTAAATTGAGCCAGGACTTTTTATTGTACTATCATTGTACTAAATTTTATAAAAATCCATCCATAATTCTGATATTTTACAATGTAGCCTGATGATGATTCCCGTGGGAAACTAAATAAAAGTTATTCTAAATGTTAATCCGGCACAGAATCTATAACTTTGACAAGTTTCGTTAGATGTAGGTACTTATTAAAAATAGACATGTCAGGCACGGTTTTATCATACAGGTATGTTAACTTCGCGTTTTGCCAAGTTTTGCATTTTTATTCCTAATACATATTTTTTATTTTTAGATTTCCATAATGTCGACAATTATTCTCGCGGCCAAATATATTTTCTTTTTAACAATACTGATTTTGTTTTTTATGTCAAACCTGTATTAAATTATAGGCATATTTCCTTAAGGGTTCGCCAATGTCCAATTCTCTAGAAAAACCTAACGAAGCATGTACGTACAAGTTAATTTTATATTTGGGATAACTGCGTAGGCAAGACGCATAAACTACTGGCCCGATTATTAAAATTCTTTCAGTTTTAAGGGGCTACCCGACAAATTTCGCTGTTTTTAAATCCTATAAAGTATATTTGAACATTGTACAAAAATTCTCTAAAAAATATATGATGTAGTGTGGTATTTAATCTTCGCTTTTAACGTCGAAAATTAAAATAATATATCTAATTTAAGAGAAAATAAATCATCTGTGAGCCTCTATTCTCGTGTTAAATCCCTATAGCCTCCCTTATTATGGAACGTATACAAATGAAACTTATACTCAATATTAGACAACAATTTTCACTATAATCCTGTCGTTTGGATTTTTGAATTTATTTGTAGTTTTTGAAAAAAAAAATGTATTTTGTTTCTACGCATGTTTCTGGCTCGCGGTACTCTGCGGGGGCGACGGGCGGCAGTCGGCCAGTGGCCTTTGGACGCGGAACCTGTGTCGCTTTACGCTGTGCGCGCGCAAAAATCCTGCCTTTTTATTTGTTATTTAGCGTATATAAGACTTATTTTAGTTACCTAGTGCTAGTGCGGACAATATAAGTGACAAGAGCACACATTTTAGTTATTATTAATTTTAGTTTTACATTAGCAAAAGGACACATTGTTTAGGTTAGGTTTTATTTTCTTGAAATAAAATTGTGACAGGACACTATTGATATTTAGTATAGTAAAAATTCTGTTTTTGAGTATAAAAATCAACAATGCCTAAAATATCAAAAGTAAAACGATATAGACAGCAAAAGATGCAGAAAGTGATCGATGTCTTTCTTGTAAGTACACTTTCTATATTATTAAATTATTAATAATTAACTAATTTATAACTATGGTAATTTACTCGTGTGCTTAGTAACTTCTAATGAATCATAATTCAATTTTTTCTCGGTTCTTTAGATTGATTTTATGAATGATCGGAGTTTTCTTCTCATTTATTTTATACTTGGAAAGATATCTAGTTCACAATTTCGACTACCTACCTACTCTGATAGCGATCTAGTGGTTTAGTACCTAAAATAGGTATAGTGTGCATCACAAACGAGAAGTCTGATGTCGATACCCATTGTCAAATAACATGCCTTTTTTACCTTATTTTTTTTTTGTAATATTTTATTGTTTTTTTTTTCAGAATAAGGAAAAGGTCTGTTTTACATAAAATTGACGAAAACTGCGAAAACCAAGATCATAACTCGGAATCGTTTCAGCCTCGAGTTGATACTGTCACGAAGTAAGTAAAATAGACCAGGAGCCCACGTATATTTTCGGAACGTTATTTTTAATTGTACTTACTTACTGGTAACTTTTATTTAGCAAAGAAAGATGTGAAATAGACCGAAAGCTCACGCATATGAAAAGTGTTAACATGTGGGACCGTAATATGCTTGATGTAATCTACAAAATAATATGTTCTTTTTTTCAGCGCTACCCACAAAGCAATGCAAAGGCAACTCAATGAAGTAGTCATCAACATGGCACATGAAGAAGAACCAGTAGAATCAACCAGTGATGGACCAAATCGGAACCATGAATCTGAAAACCAAAAAGTGGTAATCTGTACTATGGACGTGAGAACGTAAAGACACCACTGACTCAGCTGAGCACTCAGATTAATAAAGAAATTGGCCTATTTATTGACAAAGTATTGCCATTTCTTGGTGCCACCCCCGGCGGGCTGTGTGGCGAGAACATGGTAGTTGAAGTTAAATACCCCATAACAGCACACGTGAAAGGCATAGAGGAAGCTATATATATATAAAAAAAAATACATTTTGGAAAAAGAACAGACATGGTGATCAAGAAATTAACAAGAGCCACAATTGGTACTACCAAATGCAAGGTCAGCTACGTATTACACAGGGTACAAAATATGAATTTGCTGTTTGGGCCAATGAAAACGAACCTTTAAAGTTTGAAATTATTGAATAGGATGACAACTTTTGGAAATACAAAATGGAAGAGAAATTAACAAAATTTTATATGGATTGCTTATTACCAGAATTAGTCGATCCTCGCCAACCCCGGAATATTCAGGAAGCAATAAAGAAAAAAGAAAGTAAAAACAATCCAAAAATAATCAATCGCTCCACTGAACAGTAATAAAGATGGAAAAAGAATACTTAGACGAAGAAGAAATACTTGCCTAATTAAAGATTAAAATTAGTTCTCTATTTAAGCCCACAGTAAAGATACCCGTATTTTTAATACCTACCCATAGTACTGTAATGCTCGGCCACCGTATTGAGTCCAAAGTAAAAACACCGGAACAGATGCTCCTCTTATACCAAGCACAAGTTCGATCGAATATGGAGTACTGTATGGCACTTGTGGGATGGTTCTGCCAAGTACTAGCTAGATGCTTGTACTGGTTGTGCGCTCGTTGGGACCAAACTACAGTTTGTTGAATTGAATCGTTTAATTTTAAAAGAACACCACATTTTGTTGTCAAGTTTTATCGCCCCGTTGTTCTTAGCCTTATTCCTCTATTTCTACTCACTGTCTAATAAAAAATATTAATGCGTTGTGGTTTTAAAATCGCACGATACCTTTTTTGTTTTTTGTAACTTATTTGTATTGTTATAGAAAGTAAATGTAACTCAGGCAATAAGGGAACTATTCAAAATAAAATAAAAGAAAAATAACTATTAATAAACCATTAAACCAACCGTTTTCTCAAATCCCTTTTTCATTTAAATTGTATAATCTCGTGACGTAGTTGTAAATCTGTCGCCCGTGTTTAGTATGCCTTAAAGTGGGTTAATAGCAGTGTTGCCAGATTTTTTATTCGATCAACGCGGGATTTTTAATATGTCAATGTAAAAAAGCGGGATTCGTTTGATAAAAGCGGGACATAATAAAAAAGCAAAGTAATTAGTAGGTACAATATTTATTAGATCAATGAGATCAAACTATTTTTTGTATGAGTAATATTCGCGTCGGGCAGTTCACTAGGTCGATAAAATAGATCGAATTCAAAAGAGTGTGACTTTCAGCGTCCCGCGCGGCATTGTATTTTACGTTTCAAAAAGCGGGACGTCTGCCAACACTGGTTAATAGATTCGATGACACTTGTCACTAAAGCCAGCCATTCAGAGTCCTGCATGCAGGACGCCGCGCCGGCCGCCATGCTGGAGAAGTTGGTCCATATATGATCCTGCATAGCATCCGATCACAAACTGTGTTAAGCTGTTCCAACGTGCAGTAGTGCTTTGCGTGAAAAATTCCACCATCAACGCGCATAAGATAAAGAACAAAAAGAAAGAAATTGACTATCCTTTATTTACTTTGGTTGATGTCACAAAAACAACGGAAGTCTAGTTGGGTTAAAAAGCTATTACTAAAACGTGTAAATTATTTTGACGCCACCATGTTAAACGTGATGATTACAAAAACTATCTAAGAATGAATGATTCAACATTTACCCTCTTCTTAAACAAAGTACCTCCATTAATATCCAAACAGAATACGCTAATGCGTGACAGTATACCAGCAGAGCATCGTTTAATTGCTACTTTACGTTTTTTATTAACCGACAGATTATGAAGATTTAAAATGTTTGCAAAATGTCCCCACAACGTCTTGGACGTGTTATACCAGAAACATGCGAAGCTATTTATGATTTTCTTAATGAAGAATACTTAAAAGTATAAATAAGAACACTATTATTAAAGAAGAAACAGTCGTACTTATTTATTTTTGTAAATTATAAATTCTTTCATACATTTGAGAATCAACATTATGGTCACACAAATAACATTATATAATAATATTTTTATTTATTTCTTAAAAACCAAAATATTTTCTAAAAAAAATTGAGAGATCAATATCATCATTCTCATTTTATTGAGACAGTGATTGTGATGGCTCAGTCAAGTTTGACATTAGACTTGTCAAAGTTGAAAGAACTTGTCAAAAATGACAAAGCTACCAATATGGCCGTGTGTCTTTTTTAAATTCTCGGCGGCAAAGGAATACGCCATTCAATCCTCATAACGACAAAAATGTCAATGAGAAATTTAAAAATGTCATATATTAAAACTAAACGAGCTAAAAATTAATTTGGTGGTTAGTTGATCCTTGGAAACTGGACTATCAAAAAATATATAAAAAGCACATGTCTAAAAAATTTGGCGTTGCCCATTGCTTATACTATAATACACCGTGATATGACTTTTGAAGTACATAGAGCGAAGTTTTTATTTTGAATTTAGTATAAGGGGTTTGAATTTTGTATTATATATTCCTTGGGAAAGTTGTCAAGTTTCACGGTCTAAATACCCATACTTTTCGCTTACGCTTTAAAAGTGCATGGTGTATAATCTCTACTATCTACCTATTCCTCTTTTACTTATTGATATTTGGAATTGATTATTAGTTCATCAATAAAAAAAAATAGAAACCCCATTCTAATATATTATGACCATCGAATAAAGTATATGGGCTCTTGAACTATACTATTTTTACTTTCTTGAAGTACGACGGGTATCCGTAAGATGTCGTTATAGATGGCGCATATATTATACGTAATAATGTAGAGGTGAGGAAGGTAGGTGGGGGGTGTCAGAAAGACGGAATGCTCAAGGCCATTGGCATATGGTAGCCCCTTAAGGTAAGTTAATGCAAATGGACACAGGCTATGTTTAGATTCTATGCGAAATTTATAAGCCACTTGAGCGAAGCGAGGAGGACGTGTCGCAAGTAAACAATCATTTTGATCCTATTGATTACAGTGCCATCTAACAAGAGACAGCTGAAACAGTTTGTCTAGTTGAAAGGAATGACAGGTCACCAGGTCACCACCATTTAGTAAAGTAAGACCATCAGTTGAACAGATGATACACATGTGGTGTATCTAGTATAAATAACAACAGAAACTCGTAAATTTAATGTAAGTAATCATAATCAAACATTTTAATTCTGATTACCATACATAACTAAAGCTCATCTAACTAAACTGAGTTTTTCAAACATTTAATTTAACGTTTAACCCTGAATAATTTATAAGTAGGTTATGTTACAAATAATGGAAATAACGGAGGAAATAAGATAACAAGTATTTTTTGGCTTACTATAACAAACAATACCAACTAAAAATACCATTGAGCTTTTTATTAAGTAGGTATTTCATACTTAAGTAGGAAAAGTACTTAAGTATAAAACGTACCTTCGAGTACTTACAACGCGGTTGAATTACAAAAAACCAGTTATTAGTAGTTAGTAGGTACCTAATAGAGAAAAGAAGGGGCCGACAATACACACAAAATAAGGACCCACACACGCCGTGCTTCTAATAAATGCTTCTAATATATTTTTATGCACCTTCTAATCATATATAACAAATCACATTGTAATATAGCACGATACTAAAGTTTACCCCCCTTCAACTCTTAAAAAAACAGCTAGAACTGAAATAAATATTAGTCAATATCAAAATTGGCTAGTACGCCGTATACGTATTGCCATCTAAACGAACGGTGGTGCTCTCATTTTTGTCAACTCTTTTTTGTCTTACTTAGTATTTCACTAGACAATTTTATCTTGTTGACTTTTGACTTCACGTGGCCTTGTCAGATGTAAATATGAACTAAACACGATTCTATCGCTAGCCAGTCTCCGTACAACTGTATAATACGTTATACTTACACTACATTTGATATACTTACCTACGCTAATTAATTTGTTACGGTTTAGTCATAATACGTGAACGGGAAAATTTCGTAAACGGAATACATATTTCGCATCAGTTTTTATAAATTGTTTTACTTTTACTTTAAAAACTATTTATAACGACAGTAATCCAAGAAAACGTTTATTTAATAGGGTACTACTACATAAATCGTTAGGTATTTGATAAAGTACCTAAGTGTCTAGTTTCATTAAGGAATGTCAGTTTTTTATTTGAACTATTTTTTAAAATGAACGTTATTCTTACCTGTGTGACGTTATCTGACCAAACGGACCTTATTTATTGAATTTATTGAATTTGGTTAAAATTTTCTAACCGTAAAAAAATATTGTTTTAAGATTCTGTTTAAATAGAAACACGCTTCTAATATCTGGTTTTTAAGACAAAGAAATAAATAATTCTGTTCTTTTTTATATCTTAGATAACAATAAAAATCATTTATTTGCCAAATACGTTATTGGGAAAAGTTATAAATGGAAGTTATAATGTCACATATTATGTGTGTAGTCGTACAATTGAGTATAATACAAACTCATTTGCAGCTTGCTATGAGTATACAAATGCGGTTATGTAGCGTCAACTGCAGAAATAATGTAGAACAAACCTATTCATTCAGTTAGAACAACAAATCTGAACTATAGATGTTATTGAGATCCGCAACCGTAACCGAAACTATCGGATATTCGAAATAAAACATTATTCAAAACCGAATCCGAAATAAAATTTGCGGATGTAATTTATTACCAACAAATAATTTTGTTTTGATGATAGCAGTAATAGCAGATGATAGCTCTATGTACATTTATATTCATAATTAATAGAGATTAGTAGGTACCACCGTGCTATAATAGGTACTAACACACAATCGTTATCTTTAACTAACTAAATAGGTGCTTAGATTAAAGAATCTAATGCAATTACTACTACAATTTACCATGAGTAACCAACCATGCTTGCATATACCTGTGTATACATTTACATATTTTGTTTGCTTCAATTACATAACACTAATGTATAATTTGGTCAATATGTTTCCAGGAAGGCGAAGTGGTTACATAGATTTAGATATGGCGCAGGATTCGAGTCAAACAGGTGAGAAAATGCTCTTTTTACATCTGATACATTTAATAAATAAATATATTTGTGATTAATTTATTCTAATTTAAATTCTCTATTGACGACTCACGCACATGAGTCGAAGTAAAATTGAGACCCTATATTCATTATGGGTACATCATTTCTTTTAAGCCTCCGCCTGTACCAGTAATATGTTTTTGTTATTCCTACTACTACTACCTCGTCGAGAGGATATTGCCAACCGGAATAGCGCAAAAAGTGGTACTATACCTACATCAGCAGGTTGAGATTGATTGCATGAATTCTACGTACATAGGGGCAGCTTCTTTGGAATGCTAAATTCCTAGCTTTGTTAGACTCGTCAACTTTGGTCTAAGTAACCGTTCCTGCAGATAAATCCGTTGTAAGAAGCAGGCTACGTACAGAACTTGAGCCAAAGCACAGGAGTCTAGTGATCTTAATACCACCAACTTGAGGAAAAAATAGAATACCGTCTAGGTCCAATAAGAAGATCTCGGTCATGGCGAGGTGTGAGCATATGTGACCATAAGAGTTGAGTTGACAATCGTCTGGTCGTGAAGCCGGACTTTCTGGTCACATGCCATAGCTGCTGCTGACTTCGGTCAGTTAACCCTCCTATCCTTGCGAAAGCCCGATAATTCCCGATAAATCAAAGGCTAACGCTGGTGTCATGCAAGGTTAAGTGATGTGCGCAAAAGTTTGTTCCATCTGTATATGAACAAAACTTATTGTAAATCCGTTGCTATGCAGATGACAGCATATGGACCCTGTCAACATCTCTCTTGCCAAAGTGGGACAGAATCACGTCAGGCTTATATCCGAAATCGAAGTTTCAATTTGGAGTTTTAGAACCTGGTGTGTGTGAGTCTGTACTGTACTATAAGTCTTGCATTCATCCCTTAAACCCTTCGCTATCGTAGTACCTCGCTTTCAGAGCACTCCTCTGAAAATCGCGAAGTGACGGGATTCTAAAGGTATCGTCATTGCCAGCAAGGTGGAATTTGATTCTTCATTCACCCCGAACCAATGACCAATGCTTTTCAAATTAGATCTTATATGGAGTACCTACGGCTTACATCTCCGGGTGCTGATGCGCTGAAGTAGCAACTAGAAACACTTAAATGTCGATTGACGCAATATTAAAATTTTCGACAATGCCACTCTAACAGACGGTTTAGAAACTCGGCGTCCGGGGAGACGTTGTGTTGCTCTGTATGTTCTACCGGCTGTACTAAGAAGAGTGCTCTGAAGAAGTGTCGAACTTAATATCGGGCTTCTACAACGCATCATCCTTTATCAAAGTACAGTGCATACGCACTTCCTCAACAAGATGGTGTTACACACTATGCGGTTCACAAACCGTTTCATATCGCCAACCGATCAACTGAGAAACGAACGCTGCGCTTCAACTTAGGGGTGTTCAAGAAAGCAGTTCAAGGACTTCATAAGATTCGCGACAATCGCGACGCACCCGTGTCGTCCCTAATGTTACAGGTGTTCATAGACGGCGCCAGCGTTAGCCATTTATTTACCCACGTATCCGTCTACCCCCCTTTCTATATAAAAAGGATACTTAGAATATGATACACGAGTTCAACGAAAATATTAAATAATTGGTATAATATCTTCCCTTAATGTCTTCCCATAATGTCTTCTGTTGTCGTCTAAATTAATAACTTCTATGTTATAGGTTGCCGCGTGTACACATTCGTAGGTAAAATAGTTTACAGTTATTAAGATTATTTATAATATTATTACGGTGCTTCAATTTAACCATAATAATACAATTAAATTGATACATAGATAGTTAGTAGATCTCACAAAGGCTACCGTAAAATTTACTAGATTTCCAACCCACAATTTACGTACCTGTTTCGGTAGCGAGTGAGATATCGAAAAAAAATCGGGATGGAATTAAAGTGACTTATTATTCCATTACACTCCTGACTCTCCATCTCAACTCATTGCCCCAAAAATAATTGGGAAGTGTAATGGAATGAGGAAAATCTCTCGCCCCATTATACATCCTACTCCCCTTTTCCTTTCTCCAAATCCATTCCTAAATCTCCAAAGGCAGTGCATCCGGGGGCATGCTAACTTTTGCCATTCTGAACTACTCTTGGCATGTATCGCGGATGTCCATTAACAGTATCCACTTACCACCAGGTGGACTGCGTGTTCGGCTATCACCTTAGTTCTATAAAAAAGTAGATAATTGTGTCTATTAACAAAATACTACTTAATGTAAGTAGTTTACTAACAAATAAAGCTTGGTATTTCTTATCAAAATAATAATAAAAGTACCAAATGTATTGTACAAAATTGAATTTCATTATAAGTAGGTGCATGTAGTAATTAAAGTGATTCTTCGTTAGGTATGCTTCATAACCATTTCATAATAACTCATAACATAAGTTTATGTTGAAAATTCAAAATTACTTACAATAAACAGAATATAAACATACTTCATGTATATTCGTAAAACATTTAGAATACTAGAAAATATTATATTTTGTGTTAATTGTATTTGTTAAATATTTGCATACTTACCATTTTTGAGCAAAATAACTCAAAATATAGAAACGCTGTTCTATGGAATAAAAAACCTACTATGAATTGCAGTGATTTAAAAATTTAATAAATGGAACTTTATCTAGATTTTATCTAGATGAAACTCCGTCAACGCTTATGATGCTGTGACTCCGTTCATTACACTTGATTGTGCCATCAATCATCAGTCATCACCGACATTTCACGAATATTTAATCACATGACTTTTTCTAATCACATGATATTGTTGCTGAACACATGCTGTTCAACAGTGTTCCTATGGTAAATGAAGGATAATGAGTTAGTAGTAGTGAGTTGCTGACCAAATTGAAGAATCCATAGGTCATGTCAATTATATGTCGCATTTACAAAAGGATAAGAATATTATAATAATATAATTTTTTATATTATACCTACTGTAATTATAATTTTGTACAATACATAAGGGTATAAAAAGCGGATGCAATTGTTGTATTAACTTCACATCTATTCCCTAATTTATTTAATTTTCACATACCTCAACTAGCCAAATAGCCTTATTATAACAGCTATAACCAAAGGTTTACATAGCTAATCAAAGGTTAGATTTATTTAAAACACCTAATCAGTTATTATTGCTAATATAGTATAGTTATGTTATGACTGATATACAATTTGGTGTCTTATTTAATAGTCTAAGAGAATTTTCTATAAAAAAAAAATCCCTTGTGTATGAAAACATTTTTGGCAAAATTATGCTAGGTGGGGTATAAATAACAGATAGGTTTTTTTACACGATTTAATTTCGTTTACAGATGAAAACGACAAAAATAAGGAACGTAACAACAGGTAGGTAAGTGTTAGTTATTATTCCAGGGCCGTCTTTACCAGGGGGTGCAAGGGGTGCGGTGCACCCCTGGCGCCCCGCGCCCGGGGGCGCCTGTCGAGCGCTGAATTCAGTGCCGGCTTTACCTATGGTGCAGGGGGTGCGGTGCACACGGGCGCAGAGTCTTAGGGGGCGCCGAGCGCCGCTCGCGACACCTCCAAAGAGTTCAAAACGCCTACTAGAGGGCGCCCTGCACCCGGGCGCTACATGAGCTAGAGCCGGCGCTGTATTATTCTATCCTAAAGTCGCGTCCCTAAACTTTGACAGTCTAATTGTCACTTCTTGACAATCTAAATCACGCTGCGTCTCTTTTTGCATTATAAAGAATGATAGAAAAAGATGTACCGTATTAAAAGATGCAGCATTAGCTAGTTATAATAAAAACAACAGCCTAGCATACGTTCTCAACACATTACAAACCCCTTTTGCGGAGCGTAACAACCTATTCCAAAGGGGGTAAATGATGCCGACTTCTCGGACAAATTTATATTTTTCTGTTAAATCGACAAATGTAAACGTTAAAATTACCAGAGAATACGAGCGCAAAGGAGTTTGTAATCGTTTGCACATTCGGTTCCTTACTCGCATGGAAAACGGACAAAGGTAGTTAATTATTTATTTAGTTAATTATTTCTCTACAGTTGGTGGAGGAAATTCTGTTTACGATGTCACCAAAAAGACACAACACCTTCGTGGCAACCATCGTGGTGGGATAAAACAGTCCCATTCCCTATATTCCCCACATACAGACAATCTGTTCAACAACTATGCATCGTTCTATTTTGTAAGTACTTATTGTTGTTTCCATTTTAACTATTTCATCGTAACATCAATTAGCATTAACCGTTTCGCTAATAGTCGCCATTTTGTCTTGATCTATCGACATTCAATGACCTATTAATATTTGTAACTTATAGGTATTACTATTGAGTAGCGCTTGGAAATCTATAACAGTAAAAATCTCAATTAATTGTCATGCACAAAATTCGGAACCCGGAACACTGTGCATTACAGGCAGTTACTAATTGAGATCTGATCGTTTCTACTTGGAACTGTGAAGTACCTTACCTACTTACATATGTGTTATCCGTTAGATACCTACTAGGTAATATGTAATGGGTAAATCCTGTAAACTAAACCTATTTCATTTTCAGTTCTCCTCAGTTGGGGCATTTTATACGTAGAGATCGGCGAACCTATAGGATTACAAGGAGAACTGCTTAGTATGTCTCTTCTAGTCATAGCTGCTTACTTAGTAGGCTGGTTATGGTTGAAAATAACTACACTTCCAGCCCTTATAGGCATGTTGCTGACTGGAATACTATTTCAGAATCTCGGGTTAGTGCACATGACGGATGAGTATAGAAAACTTAACCAGGATTTAAGGTTAGTACTGTCTTTCCCGGGATCTACAATTCAATTTCTCTAGCAATTTTCAGTCATTAAGGATTCTATCACAATAGTATTGAGAATATAACGGGTTTTTATCTAATAAATGATGCATATGTCACGTCTATTGCGTCACGAGCTGAGTCAACTCGAAATATTGAGTAAAATTAAATTGGTAAACATATGTAGTATATACGTATGTGTGAAAACGCTAAAATCTAAAAAGTTATATAACTGGATTTGTTAGAAAAGATGACAAAAGGCGAATCGTGACAAAAGGTGACTATTTATCGGGCGAAATTAAATTCGATACCCTATTAAAGCGCAGGAAAAGCCGCTAAGTAAGAAATTATATATGACTTTCTTTCAGAAAAGTAGCTCTGGTCATAATACTGACTCGAGCTGGTCTTGGTCTTGACGCAGGAGTGCTAAAGAAACACTACGCAGCAGTCTTGCAGCTTGGGCTGCTGCCTTGGCTAGTCGAATGTGTATCAATAACTGTTATGACACATTACCTGTTGAATTTACCCTGGATATGGGGTAAGTACGCCTAATGCAACTAAATATAAAAATGTTTAATATTAGTCCGTCACCTCACCAGCCCTTTTATCGTCCGCTGCTGGTCACAGGCCTCCTCGTTGTCTTGTGCTGATATCTTATGTAACTTACTTATGTGCTTCTTATGTATTTTTGGGGAGGAGGATGCACACTGCCATTCCACAGCCACTGGGCGCACTCGACTGGTCACATTACCCCGCACTCACAGAACACTAGTTTTTTTCATTATTAAATTATTCTTAGTGTGCTTATCGTTATATTATTATGTATTTGTTGATAACAAATTCTAAATGTAATTTTTCTTACATTAAACCTGGAGGCTCTGGGCTCTTAGAGACTTTAGTTTAGTTAATTTAGTCAAGATATTTAGGGGCTCATTAAAAATCTGGTACATCAAAATTGAGAGAAATAAAGACAATTTCAATTTCACTACTGTCAAATGGTCTGCATTACCCACTTTATCCTATTTGCCTAATGTACTTACATGTGTCGATAGTGAGTGAGATATGCTACAGCCTATTTCCATCCCATCCTATCCCTCCCCATTTTCCCAACCTTTTCCCCAAATCCATTTCCAAATCTCCCAAGTTAGGCAGCCCATTCGGGGCATGCCAACGTATGACATCTGGGCTGGTGTTGGCATGTACTGCAGATGTCGCAGGGCGACAGTATTCACTTACCACCAGGTTATCTCTATGCACGTCTGCCGCCTTCTTTCTATAAAAATAAATTTTTGTGTTTCAGGTTTTCTGTTAGGTTCAATGATAGCGTCAGTATCCCCAGCAGTTGTGGTTCCCTGCTTGTTCAGGCTCCGGGACGTTGGCTATGGAGTGTCCAAAGGTATACCCACACTATTGTTGGCAGCCACAGCCATAGACGATTCTATCAGCGTCGCCATCTTTGCGATTATTTTAAATGCAATGTTCTCACCTGGATCTCTGACTTACAATGTCATCAAGGTAACTATGTAATATTTATACTTGCCCCCCTCCCCTGGCATAGAGAAAAATAACTAACAGACTTTCTACATTACACTACCTCTATTAAAATTACAAGAAAATTGTTTGTTCTGCCCCACACCGGATAAAATTCTGATTACGCCCTTGAGTCTTATCATCATTATAATAATAATATGAATACGACTTTCATTTACGTAATATATATCTTAGAATCTACCTACATATACATACATATGTACCATACAGCATTATATCTACTAGGAAAATATTTGATTTGCCCTTCCATTTTTGCATTACATATTACGAGTACAGATGGTAAGCTGTACACCACCCTGTTTTCAGCGTACTGGAAGTGGCCTAAGCAATGATAAATCAGCTTATCCATAAAAATTAAATTTTAGGGTCCACTGTCAATCGTCGCCGGTGTCGTACTAGGATCCCTTTGGGGTGCTTTCACATCAGTCATCCCTGAAAAAGGTGACATCTATGTAGTGCCTTTGAGATTTCTCGCTTTGTTCTTGGGAGGTCTTTTCGCTTTATTCATTTCAAACCTGATTGGATGGAGCGGTGCAGGTAACTTACATCAACCTTACATAGTTTTACTTCTAATTTTTATTATTATAATATTATTTGTTATGCAAACTGCACCAACTCATTAGACTATTGGTCAGTAAGTCTACTGATCATTGTTTTACTTCTAATTTTTATTATTATTATTTGTTATGCAAACTGCACCAACTCATTAGACTATTGGTCAGTAAGTCTACTGATCATTGTTTTACTTCTAATTTTTATTATTATTATTTGTTATGCAAACTGCACCAACTCATTGGACTATTGGTCAGTAAGTCTACTGATCAATAGTCTAAAGCCTAAACCATCTTTTAAAATACGTGACAAGGTTCTGGGTGCTATATTTATCTCTCTGGATAAAATCGTTTGCTTCCGGGCGGGTTTTCTTTAGATTCTCTCCTTCACAGCTTTAATCGTCTGTTTAGTACGAATAGTGCGTTGATGCCAGACCCTTTTCTGCCACAAACAGAGGACGTTTCAATGTACCTACTGTAGAGGGCAGTAATCCAGTGATGCACGACTCCGCTTTTAAATTCGTATATTCTAGCATCTAATACAAATTAGGCACAAATGGTCTGGTATGAGAATCACATTTTTATTTTTATTATCTTATTTCTAACAATGCTATCTGTCCACAATGACCTCTCCTTTTTTAAAAGTCGCACATCGGAATCCCGCCTCAAGTGTTGTCATAACAAAATATAATCTAACCACAGATTATATTTATTTTCCACAGATATTATACAAAACATTTCAATGGAAACTTTAAAAAAAATAGATATCTTACACTACCGTGAAATATGCCAACTTTGCCCGCTTTTTTGAAAAAAAGTACTTTTTTTGAAGTTTTTTCTATGGACGCTTAAGTGCATTTTTTTATCTGCTGCAACACTAAGATCATGTGCATGCATTGGTTCAGCAAAATTTATAATAAGTCAACATTTAATGGAACATTTGATTGATTCTATTGGCGGGCAAAGTTATCTGAACTTTTAGCCAACATTGTCCACGTCGATTTTTGACGCAAATATATATAGCGTTTATACAGATGACATAGGAACCAGTAAAAGTATTTGGGTAATAATGGCGTTCACTTTAGAAATCTAACCGATACCATCGAAACTTTCGTATCAAAATGAATCGGCAATGTTACCCTGACATTTTTTCTCTTTTCCATACAAGCCGCATGTAGCGGTTTCAAAGTGCAAGGGTTGTCACATTTCAGCAAAATGATTAACATAATAATTTTTGAACATTTTTGTAGAAAGTGCTAGATCTTTGTAGAAAATAATAATGTGAAATAAAACACGGTATTTAAAGTATAACGTTTATTTTTTTTTGAAAAATATGAATTTCTATCTTATACCACTATCAAAATTGAGATCAATCAACGTTCGTAATGAGGTAAATTAAAGAAAAACTTATACATAATGCACAGACAGTAATGAAAAACTTTTTAAATCAATTTTGTTTTCATTTAATCAGTGAAGGACTAGAAATATGAAAACTAATAATTTATTAAAGAGTGACTGGTACGGTAATTTCAGTAGGTATTTTCGCTTAGACATTTTTTGAAATCATATTTTAATTTTTAAGGTTCAAATTATATCAAATTAAGGTCTGACCTGACTGAACATGACAGAAAAAAAGAAAAGAAAAATGAAATAAATAATATAGGTACCTAGCTAGGTAATATGTCACCTATAATTTTAGTCGTGTCTATTAGGTATTAGTTAGTAATTCACAACCGCTAATGACTAAACAACATTTAGGGCTTTATAGAAAAATCAAGTCACAGCGTTAAGCCGAGTAAAGTTAATCATCAGATATCAATGTTTTCGAGGTAGATTTAATCCACATCGCAGTAACAAATATATTTTTATAGAATCGTATGAAGACTTCCATACCTACTCTACTTTATAGAAATCAACAGTGTTATTGTTACAAAGTAGACGTTTTTCTTTACTACAATTGCTTAACACTATTCTAAACATTTAATTTTTTTTTTTTAAATACAAATAAAATCCTTTCTTATTTTTCATTGAATTATTCTTTGAAGAATACGGTCTCATTACTGTTTTTTTTAGTCCAAATAAAACCAAAAATAGCTTCGCGTTAAGTATTAGGTAGTTATTTATTGTATGTTGAAATTACTGAAATCGACATTAAATACGATTTGACCTCGTCGAGTAATCTTTGGCTTGCCCAATACTGTAATAACATCTCCTAAGTTATGCATGATGCAAATGTCATCAACTGTTGGGTATGTGAATGTGGTTCCTTTTACACATTTAGAGTCCTTAACTTTCCGTACAAATTTAACTGTAGGATTTTTATCATCGATTGACAAAACATTACCCACAAAATGTTTTAAGCTCTTTTTTGTAGCGAACTGAGCTATAATCCAGTCATCTTCTTTTATTTCTTCACGATTTTCAGTGAAATATTCAATTTCACTTAGTCCAAATGAGATATCTATTGGTTCAAAATTTTCTTTATCTTCTTGTTCTCGTAAGCATTCACCTATGTAATAGTCATTCACTGTTTCGTAATCTGAATCTGTGTCAGCTGTGACTATTTCAATATCCGCAGAAGTCGAGCTCGACTCACTTTCAGATCGTTTCTTCCTTCTCTTCACTGAAGTATGCCCTCTAGCTGACATTTTCTCCTTTGAATCATTTCTATCTTTTCTATTAATTTTCTTCCCTTTTCTGGAATATTCCTTCTTTACTTTTTTCAAAACTTCAGTTTCCTTCCCTTGCAGGCATTTTGGTAAATCACTTTTATATATAACGGCGAACGGCATATTTTCCTCAATTTTTCTAGAAACATCATTCAAAATACGAACATCTGAATTTTGTATTCCTGCTTTAATGATCACATTGGACAGTATATTTATTTTGGCAGGACCATTTTTCACGAATCTTTGATTATCTTTTCGTGTCATGGACGTAGATGTACTTGCGACAGCTTTCAAGAGTGAAAAATCATCAGCAGACGTCGATGATGTTGTTGCATTATGCAATGATTGGCCTAAATAGAAGTTAATAATATTGATGCAACATTTGCTGAGACTCTCAGAAGTAAAATTATCTCTAAAGATATTAAAAGTCTCTTCCAAATAGTAGTCTTGATCCTCAGTTGTATCATTATTTGAAGTCAGATCAGTTTTAGCAAAAAGACCAGTTTGTGCATCTAAAAATAGAGCGTTGTCATTTGTTTTCTGCCCTTTTGCCACTCTAGACAAATTCTTTTTTACTTTCTTTTTCGTGTTACCCTCAAGTGCATCTTTGCAAGAATCAATATTAAAATCTGAAACCGTCACCGATTTGCCCGGATCGCAATTAACTTTTTTATTTCTTATCACTTGCATCGGTTTTGGCGCTCTAGTTTCTTTTAAATAATTTATCAGTGTTTGATCAATTCCATACGATAGTATTTCTTCTTGCATTTCTGGGATCTTTTTCAAAACTTCTTGCGGATTCATTGGAAATACTCCCGTTGCTCTAAAACCACTTTTGATGTTTTTTGCCTCCTTCAGCCGAATTGCTTCAATTAATTCACCAAGCAATTTTGGAAAATGCTTTTTGTTCAGTGCTGTTTGGTTTGGGTTTCTGAGCTTGTACTGGTACAAAATTTTACGCCAGGCTTTTTTCAAAGGTGCAAAAAATGACACGTCGAGAGGCTGAGTGAGATGTGTCGATCTCGGAGGGATAAAAACAAAGTTGATGTTATTTTGCTCGCATAACTCTACTACTTTGACGCTCAAATGACTAGATAAGTTATCACAAATGACAACTTTAGTCCCTGGAGTCTTTTGAGCCCAGGGAAGAATTATTGATTCAAAGTAATCCTTAAACATGGCGCTATCGAACCACCCTGATTTAGTGCAATTGTATCTGGTTTCTGGTGGTCCTCCACTAATCCATTCTGAATACAAGTTTGTTGCTTTGTAGACAACATATAAGGGCAAACACTTACCGTTCGCGGTTGCTGTAAACATGAGAGATATGTTTCCTTTGGTAGAATTGGCAACTCTTTCCGGATACTTTACTCCCCTTCGAAAAATGCTCTTGGAAGAACCTGGATCGTCCGACAGGTTGGTCTCATCCAGGTTGATAATATTTTCGGCGGGTATGTCTTTCAATGTTGTGCTTAAATTGTCAAAATAATTAGCTATTTCTTGAGGTCCTTTTTCAGCTCTCGCCTTCGATATATTTTGAGTAGTTCTTACAGTCAATTCATCAGAATGCCTAGCCAAAAAGCCTTGGACCCATGCATCACCGGGAATTCGATTCTTAAATTTATGATCTTGAGATTTTTTTTTTAAATATTCATGAACCACAAGCTTCAGATCCACTTTAGTAAGTGGGGAGCCAAAATCGCTTGCAGCTTGCAAGACTCCTATCACTTTTTTCTCTTCTACATCTGTTAAAATGGTAGGATGCCCAACGGACTTTATATGTTTGTTTTTTATTTTATTTACTATCGTGCGCCTCGGGATACCAAACTGTCGTTCAGCATCTCGTGAAGAAATTTGGTGTGATTTAACTGCTTCGCACGCAATTTCCAACATTTCATTGGAGTAATTTTTGTACATTCTGGACCCTAATTGACGTCTTGATTTTCTCTGTCGAATTCGGGATTTATGTTTGTTTTTCTGAAATACAAAATGACAATAAATTGAATGAAACAATTTTTAATCCAAAACACAACATAAAACACACCCTTAACACACCCCCAACACATCCATAACACACTTCCAACACATTCTAAACACACCCCTAAGCCACCCCTAAACCGCAAATATAAATTAAAATATCTTTTTGATAATATAGTAATGTGTCAACCCTAAGCCTTTTTTGATTGCGGGCAATGTTGACATTCATAGGTCGGAACATTGCTAGGTAACTTTGCCCATCATCATAACTTTTGTTTTACGAAACTCTCAGCAATGAAACTATCATTAATATACTCTAGAATTAGTTTTTTACAACACCAATAAAATAAACTAACCTGTGTATTCGCCATGAAGCACAATTCACTTTCAATTTGACATAAAAATTTGCCCGCAAAAACACGCACCGCACTCGAGAAGCTTCAACCAGTAACTGAGTGAACTTGGCCACAAACGCTATGCTCAGTGATGTCACATATATAGTCTATTTTCCGTCAAATTAATCAATGTTGCCATAATATTGGGATATTTTTGTACACTAACGGATTTGCTTGTAAATTGTTCTTCGGGCAAAGATACCCTTGGATGCAAAGTTGGCATATTTCACGGTACCAATAGCCCGGTACACAAACATTTGACTAATACCAAACGGATGTAGTTCTAAAAATTGAATTTGGTTCCATACCTACTTTGCGTAATGATATTACAGCAATACATGTTTCGGTAGTGAGTGAAATATGCCAGAGCCCATTCCGATCCCATCCTATCCTATCCCTCCCTATTTTCCCAATCCATTCCTGAATCTGCAAAGGTAGGCAACGCATCCGGGGGCGTGCCAACGTTCACTTACCGTCAGGTGGACTGTATACTCGTCTGCCACCTTTTTCTATAAAAGAAAACCTCAGTTTTCGTTATCACCCAGTTCAATATTTAATATTAGTAAAATATTTAATAATGATTAGCGCCAAATGAAAAATAAACATTTTTATTTTCACGTCAGAATGACACATGCCAAATTCAAATGTAATTTATTTATTTTTCTTGATTGTAACGGTATTTATGGCCAGACTAAGTATTTGCGGCTCTTCCAAACTGAAAAAATAATTTTGTATTACAACATTATTTTTAAAGATATGTAGGTGCCTATTGAATGAGTTGTATTGAATGCCTATTGAGCGCGAGCTGCAAAGCAATTTGTAATCGCTTTAACGCTTAGCCTGGTTGAATAGTTTTACCTACTGTCAATTTCACAGGACCCCTCGCAATAGTATCATCTGGCTTCATATCTGCCTTTTACTGGGAGAAACAAGGCTGGCCCATTAACAAACATCCAGTTAGCAACATCTTCAGGATATTATGGATTTTCTTTGAACCCATATTATTCGCTTTTACTGGTGCTCAAGTTACTGTAAGTTGAAAATTTAAAATGTACGCGTAAATAGGTATAAGTACTTAGCTGAAATTGTCATACTTATTTATCGTTCGATAAGTACCGCAGCCGATATTTATTGTGTGGAGGTAGGCATATAAAGTGTAGAGGAAAGTTGGTTGTCTTATAGTTAAAGGAGATTACCGAATATAAGTATGAACGGTTGTCGTTGTACCAAGGGGTGTCTTAATATTGGAACGTCTTGAGTCTTGGAGTGCTTGGAGCATTATTATTTTATGTTAGTCGTATTAGGCCGTTATTAGGCTACCTAATACTTTTCAAATAACTCTTAGCTAACAGATTGACGGCATTTCGCAATTCGTAAATTAATAGAAGAGTTATCTACTTGTATATTAATTTCATATACAATTATATAAACAGTCTTCTTAGACGACGTATACTCAACCGCCGCCGGTCAGTTGAGTATGCGGTCGGTATTGAGTATGTACTCAACTAAGATACCCACTTAGTCGCAGAAGTATTAATCAATGATACTGTGAAATACTTATAAATGGACTAACAGTGACCGACATCTATAAAACTACAAAATGACTTACTTATCTCAATATATGGATGTGAATACGGCCTTGAAGTAAATGCTAATATAAAAACATTTGCTACTAATTCAGCCATTTATGCCAATTGCTTAATGCTGACCGATTTTGACTATATGGCGTAAATCGCCCTCATTTGAGAGTTCCAGATTCCAGTACATAGTGACATTCTATTGTTTAACTTTGTAATCGTCATTGTATTTTATTGTAATTTATGATTTTCAGATTAATGCCTTAGATCCTGAAGTGATAAAAATGGGTGCCGTGTGTCTTATATCGTGCTTACTATTACGTGTGATCGCCACATTCCTAGTGAGTTCGGCTGTGGTCTCAATAGCAAAGAAAAACTTTTCATCGGTTTGACTTGGATGGCCAAAGCCACCGTGCAGGTGTGTTTTAAACTCTACTTATAAAAATCTCCAGTTTATATCTATATTCATAGGCTTATATAATTCTTGAAATTCTAGTCAAATTTGGCTGACTATATTTTTATATTGAGATTGTTTAGGAAAATTTTAGTTTTATACATTAAGCTTAATGAACTCAATTATACAAATGCGAACTTATTACCTTGTTACATTCTCTGCAGTCAATCCACACACAATTTTAACGTTTTTTATCGATATCAGTCTAGTGATTGTTACTTTCTACCAGGAGACAAAGAGAAAGGTTTCGCTTAGTAGATAATAGCTGCTAGAGAAACAAAATTGTCATTTTTTAAGATTTTTTCAATACATATTGTTTTAGAGAAGAATAAATTATGAATAAATTTTTCCCGCGGCTCGCCTGCGTGGATTATATTTTAAAAGGAGGTGCCTAATTGTCTCCCCTCGGAAAAACTAACCAATTTTTCGGAACGAAAAGTAACCAATGTCCTTTAGATTGCAAGCTATATCTCTGCCAAATTTCATTGATATCGGTTAAGTAGTTTAGTCGTAAAGACACGTGACAAAAACATAATTTCAGATATTAATGTGAACTTGGAAATTTGAATAATGATACTCACGATATTGTTTTAGGCAGCCCTAGGTCCAGCGGCGTTAGACTTAGTTAACAGCGGGCAGACAGCTGGAGGTACTAAACAAGAAGAGGGCAGTCACGCGAAAACACTTCTAGCTATAAGTGTACTTAGTGTCGTAATATCTGCACCAATAGGAGCGCTCATGATTGCACTCACTGGTCCAAAGTTACTGAGTCGTGATGATTGTAAGTATTTTATTTCTAGTTTAACCTTCGAGTTAAACTTCTAGTTACTAAGGTTGGTCGTCGGAAATAAAAAGACATTTTTTTATTATTTTTTCTCTATGTTTAGATGGGATCCTGGACCAACCAGTGTTATTAAACCTGATAATTTAACTTATTAACCTGGGGATCATTAAACCTAGTCAACCTGAATGGAGCATTTGAGTAACTTTTTCTTTATGAGTGCTTAAAGTAGGTATCTCAATTTTAGCGAACATTTAAAAAAAACATAAATTCTACTCATGATTGTGAGTTAATTGATACATAATTCTATGTATATTTTATGAAATAAATGTACCCATGCTAAAATTGACGACTTAAAAAAAATATGCAAAGAAATATTGCGTAAAGTTTGAAGTTTCAAATTATCTGTAGTTTTAGACTTTGGTTACAGTCTGTATTATTTTTGTGTTAATTATTGTACTTATATGGTGAATAAGGCTCCATTCACTTGGATCGACGATCAGACTCCACAGGTGGACCCATGGATAATTTTTCCTCCTCTTGGATCCCTGAAATTAGAAATTCATATAACATGTTCTTATGCCACTTCGATGCACCAATTTCTGAATCCAACTGTAATTATGTATTTCTAGGCCACTTTAATCCACACATTTGTCGAGGCGGCGAAAGTAATGATACAATAGGTAACAACGCATTTTATGTAAAACAATAAAAATATTATTCATTACTAACAACTTCGATTCAGCTGTGGATTGCATAGGAAAAATAATTATCTATAAATCCGCCTGTGGATCCAAGATGAAGAAAAATTATCCATGGGTCCACCTGTAGAGTCTGATCGTGGATCCAAGTGAACGGAGCCGTGAATAACCCATTTACACAGCATTCATATATTTAACCACAATAATAAAGTTTAAAATATAATAGGTATTTACTTATCTTTGATATACGAAATTTTGTATGACTTTATTACTATGTTACAGCTGACACAAAACAATTGGAAGAATTAGAGGGTGCGGAAGGAGAAAACACCTCAAGTCAACTTTAAAACTGCTCCTTTACACTCTCGAGCGAGATGTATGAACGAAAGTGTACGAAATGAATTACAAAATAATAATAATATCAATATCAACCGAGACAAGGCAAAACAACTACAGTACGAAGACCACGCCACACTATCGCTCGATTTCAAATAATTTCGGCGAAAGTGTAGAGGAGACTCCACAGACATAGTAACACAAAAATAAACCAAATACTCTCGACCTTAATAACTTTAAAAACACGTCCCTTGTATTATACCTAATTGTAGTTGTGGATATTTATAAAATATATATAAATAACTACTTAATATGTACTTTAATAAATAAAGTTTAGATACATAGCAATAAGTTTCTCAATGTTACAAAATAAAATTCTTCAAACTTTCTGTGAATGAGTACCATGGGAAAAACCAGTTGCTTCACATAATTGTTAAATAGTTTTATAGGACGATTTCAATATTTCGTTCGTTCAGTTAAAAAATAAAGATATATATTAAAAATATTTTCACCGGCTTGTTTATTTACGGGTTTTTTTTGTCATGAATTCTTCGGCATCTTTGTAAAAATCACTCTTATAAGTAGTAGTCGGTAGTGGATAATATTGTAGCTTTTTAAGGCATGAGTGAAAGATTTTGACATCCATCACAACATCATTATATTGACAGAATACATTGAACAATACAATGTATTTGATTACATTGAATTGAATTTGACATACTTATTTGAAAATTAAATAAAAAGGTAAATAATAACACATATATAAATAATTATCTCTTGAATAAAATATTTTGGGGGTATTAGTAGCCCTATATATTTATGAATTCGATGTTTTCCGAAGATACCCGAATATTCCCGATGGGCAATGTTATCGTGCAAGATTTGTACCTACCGTATTAAATATTATTGCCTTGACTGACTCATGAGTCATGAGAAAACAAAAATATCAATTTTGTCTATGATCCTCTCTCTTCTGCCGTCCTCCACCTTGTAGGATGTTTTGTATCCGAATTAACCTTTTTGGATTGATTCGATTCGAGGGTCTAAGGTATCGATTCACAGTAAATCTTAATCACAGATTAGATTAAAGTTTTATATAATATTTTCAAAAAATATCTATTTTACTTTCCATAATTTTTTAACTCCGTGTAATAAAAAATTACACTCAGAGTCTCTTCACTACTGGTTAAATTTCTTGAGCTTGATGAGCTTATATTTCGACTGTGAGAATCGATCGAGGTTCAGATTCGAGGTTTCAGATCGATTTCGATCTAGTATACAGCTTGTGCTGAGACGAATGCCTCTTCTACATGGGATGTGACTAGGGACTAGGGAATAGTCGGGATTCGTCTGGATTCTCCCGACATTTCATATGATGTCCAGATTCCCGAAAAAATGCGAAATCTCCCGACAAACAGCTTATCGTAGTTTTATGCAAAAAATTGTAAGTAAAATGCGTCATTCACTATGCTGTCCTGCTCGGGCGAAAGCGGCAGGCGTGCACACCCGGCGGGTGTGCACGCCCGCGGGGTCCCTCCCCAGCCGCTTCGTTGTGCCTTGCGAGTGTAAGTGTAGTCATTGTAGTTCGTCACGTTCAGTTCAATTCGTCGCCGGTCGACCTGCTGAATAATCTATATACCAAAAAGAGGAATCGTATGGCCTTTGATTTAATAGAAGTTGAGTTATTAATTAGAATAAAGTGTTTAAATTTTAAGACTTTTTTTTTTCTTAATACTTCTAAAGGAACCAATTTGGTGGAGTCAGCGACAAGTAACACGAAATACACCTGGCAATATAAAAATTATAGTATTTCCATTTCTTTATTTTCTCGATGACAGTTCTAATTTGATAGTTGTAGTGTTGTGTGACCAAATAAGTAATGATATCGATCGCATATATTTATTATATTTTGAACAAAGACAAATACAACAAAAACATTCAAATATATTTTTTCAAGGTGGGAACACTCAATGGCCCACCGCCATTTTGTGTTTGTTTTAATCTGTCACTCGCAACAAGACGGTCGTGCTAGTCACTACATTTCTGTTCGCTGAGTTTTTTCACATTATCCATACGTTACGTTGTGTATTTTGTGTTCCTCCGTGTTGATTGCTGCCCAGCTGTCAAATATCAAAATGCCGAAAGGATCTGTTCTGAAAAGGCAGGCGAGAGAACTGGTGATCAAGGTTCGTAATTACTTTGAAGCAGAGTATCAAAATGGTGGCCCGCTATTACCACTGTCGCAAGTGCGAGAGCGTGTTGCGGCCGCATTAGGAATTAGTGGACCTACTGTTTCAAAAATTACTGCCGAAGCTTACAGTACAAGCGGCATGCAGGAAAATAAGCTTCGTACGCCGAAGAAAAAACGCCAACCACGTCGTGTGACATCGGTTGACAACTTTGACGCTGACGCTATTCGCCGTCATATATATGACTATTACTTGCGCAAAGAAATTCCAACACTTAAAAAACTTGTTGTTTCTTTACGTGAATGTGGTTTGTTCCATGGCCAAAAATCGTCATTAAGCTTGGTTTTGAAAGAAATTGGATTTTGTTATAAAAAATCGGACAAACGTAAAATATTGATGGAGCGTCACGACGTTGCTATGGCTCGCTGCGAATTTTTGAGCGAAGTCAAAAAGATATCAGATTGGTCAAATGTTATTTTCACTGACGAGACTTGGTTAAATGCAAACCACACAGTATCTAAGAACTGGACTGACGACACCGTCGCTTCCACTAGTTCAGTGCCAATGGGAAAAGGTGAACGCCTCATCATATGCCATGCAGGGTCTACGAAAGGATTCATGTCAGATGCTTTACTGGCCTTTAAATCCAAGAAAACAGTGGACTACCACGAAGAAATGAACGCGGAGATTTACGAAGGATGGTTTAAAGAAATGGTGCAATCTCTGGAAGAACCGTCGATAATTATTATGGACAACGCTACATATCACTCCAGACAAATTGATAAAATGCCGACGCAGGCCAATAAAAAACAAGAGATAATTGACTGGCTCCAACGTCATGGCGAAAATGTGGATAATACTTTATTAAAAGTACAATTAGTGAATATTTTAAAATCGAATAAAAGCCACCCTAAAAGATATGTTATCGACGAAATAGCTGCCGAATGTGGTCATTGGGTTCTTCGACTTCCGCCGTATCATTGCCAGTACAATGCTATAGAACTAATATGGGCACAAATAAAAGGACACGCCGCTCGAAACAATACCCATCCCCCTTTTACGGCAAACAAGATGTTAGATTTATTAAAAAATGCATGTGCGGAAGTAACTGCCGAAAACTGGGAAAAAATTGTGAGAAGAACCGAAAACATTATAGCGTCGGTTTGGGGAATTCATGTGGCATTCGATAATATAGAAGTACAGGAACTTATAATAAATGTTGGGGAGAGCTCATCGAGTGACAGTGACGATTCATCAGATTTTGATTAAAATAAATAAATAAAGATTACCTGTCATTATAATTATTTCGTTTCATTGTCGAGTACCTACCTATACCTACTTATTTTACAACAGCTTCGAAAATTTTAAAGAAGTTGGCATTATCAATCAAGAATTAACACGTGTAACATCTTGTAATGAAATATAATATTAGTTAATAAATTTGTACAAAAGTATCCGGCAGTAGTTTAGTTTCTTACATTTTGTAAAAAAATATCGGATCTGTTATCGTGTTACGTTTATCGATAACTACATCCCTAAAATTGCTTTCTGGCTGACGTGACCTTGTTAATGAAATATGACGTCTTGGTGCCTAATTTTTGTTCGGAATTTTAGGCGTTGACGCTAGAACAAAGTTATATCGACCACTGTGTGTCAGCTGTCATCGAGAAAATAAAGCAATGGAACTTGTATAAGTCCAGTAACTCAAAATTGTTAATTATTTGATCTCAAAATTGTTAATTATTACATTATGTAATATATGTAATTTACATTAAGAAAATGTTTAGTTTAAAGTGTTCATTTTATAATAAAAAGTATAATTTTGATTCATAATATTTCTCCAGACAACGACGCCAAAATCCCGACATTTTGAAATTGTCCAGATATTTCGGTTTTCCAATCTGACAACCCTAGATGGGACCGCGCCTCAGAACAGAAAAAACTAGGACCATACAGTTTAAATTGCTTTGGTTAAAGTGTTTTTACTATTTTGATTACTGTCGTCTGTATATTTAAGACGTGTTAGAATTAAAAATTATTACGCGATCACCTAAGTTCACGAAATAAAATAATATATAATACATAAATAAATATCTACATACATATCTAGCGGCGGCTTATATGGCCGGCCCACTACCACTTCAACTTGTTGATTCTTTGAACTATGTTGGCAACATAAGTTTTTCGTTGGATTTCTTCGTAGCGAATTTTGTCCAGCAAATATAATGCAATATAGTGCAAAAAGGGTACTTAAATAAATAAATAAAAATTTTATTATTATATTATGTCTCCATAATAATCGATTGTTCGATTAATCGATCTTAGATCCATCCCTACTCTTTTGCTTGACTTCTTGTGTTGTGTCCTGTCTTGTGTCAGTGCATTTTTATGACCGCTATCCAAAATCTTATTTTGTCATCTTAATTTTGAACTAAAGTTGAAAAGAAACATTCGCACTGTTGTTACTGGATATATTTAATTATTTTTTGCTTTAATAAGTCAATTAAAAACACTTTTTTGTGGGTGCAATTGTACTTTTAGTCATGTGTGCAGTGTTTACAACTACGCTTTTTCGTAATCATTCGGCGTGTTTTAAAAAAATATGGCCTTTTCTACTGGTGGTAGTAGTCTAAATTCATCGTATGCAGCTGATTACACTGACGTTACACATATAGAGGATGATCTTTCCATAGTTCCACTAGAGAAAGATAGTTTTGGTAAGTTCAATATTTTTCAGCTTTACTAATGCTCGGTGGAAATACCTATCTACCCATTTATAAGTGGGAATCAATCATAGAGTGAAAAAGCAAATAGACTGGTAATAAAGGAATGATGAATGTTACAACAAGCTAGATCATTTCAAAGTGTATTGTGGTATCAGCCACGGTGACATGGAAATTAGTTTGGGATAAAAGTTGAGGCAACAATGACCGCTATTGCCATGCTAAATGGCACAGAGTTATAAACTCAATATCTGGGAAACTAGAAGCAACAATAAGGTCAGGAGAGGGGATATGGTGAAACTTGTAACACCAGCTAACATGAGATATAGACATAGCAGCTGTAATACTGCTCACCTATTACACAATATAATTATGTCACATAATAGTTTACAAATCATAATAAGCTTTTATTATTTGGTTTGATGCAAAAAACATCATTTACATTAAGTACATATTATCACAGATTTTATTATAATCCTAAGTAGAATATAATGTATATATAACATGTTCAAATTCAGTTATCAAAATTCTACACAATTCAGTTCATGGGTTAAATTTAATTTAAATAGGTTAAATTAGCCAATGGTGCTTTGGTTACAATTCCACAGATGCTGGGCACTCTCGACTGAGCACGTTACCCCTCATTCACAGAAGACTACCTTGACATCTACTGCATTTCACACTATCTTATTTCCCCAATGTATGTATATGTTTCCCCATCTCATCATATCCTATTCCTCCAAAAAAACCTTCACTTGCATGACTCAGCCGAGACTAATAAAATCTATAAAGTAATAAAATTGTAAATTCAACGTTGAGCAGTTGGACCAATTGTTTGTTTATTCCTGTACCACAATGTGACTGCTTGAAAACTAAAGACTTCAATCAATGGGTACTGCCAGTTTGAGATATGATGCCAAAACAAGGACTCTTACATTAGGTCTAATCTATAAACTCGAAAGTTGCTCAATGAGCTTTTAGTTTTCTTAAAAGAATAAATTCACTAAAGAATAAAGTCGCTGACATAGCTTATAGAATGTACATGTTCACATTCAAATTATTTTCATTTGGACTGTGTTTATAATTGTGTTTACATTAAATTACATTTAAATGGTACATGTCCTATACATTTATTATACAATTTACAAATATAAGTTTAAAAGACAAAGCTCAGTACTACATTTGAAGTAAATAAGATGGAACAGGGTAATTGTAAATATGCACATATATTGAAATGGCAATAGGTACTTTTTTTTTCTTATTTTGAAGGAACTTTTATTGCCTTGACACACTCAGTTCCTCAGTTCCATCATACCCTAAAGTTACATTCTACAACATTAATGTAGGTACCAATATATCAGCCCTAGTGAGGGCTCACAAATCTGTACAAAGTAAATGTAGCTCGTGAATTAGGTTCCCCTAGTATTGTATGGAACATGCAAACATCATTCCTGTTCAGATCGAAAGCCCTCACTAAGGCCTCCCGCTCCTGTTGATTCCGGACACACTCCACCAACAAGTGTTGGACATCTTCAACAATTCCACATACATCGCAAGGCAATAGGTACTCCAATATATGTTGAAGTGGCAATAGGCAGTTCATGTCACAATTGAAAACCAATGAGATAACAAGTCCTTAAATAGAGACCATATACAGCCAAAGCTCCTTATTCATTGGGGTTACGTTCTGTATAAACGCCGCGAATAAAACCGTCATAGGGAATGGGAAAATGTATGGGAATAACGTCCATATAAGATACGTCCCAAATTTACGAAATTAGTAATGATAAAAAATGCTTTTAATTAGTTTTTTAACAAAATTAGCATAGGTAATTATCAGTGTTAGGCAGTGGGATAAAGAATTTAGTATTTTTTTCTTCTTTCGCAGCTTTTAAAAGGTCTTGTAATTTAGATTGGTATAATATCAATTTTCCTTTTGAAAAGAAGGCTTCTGTCCATAGCCTTTAGCTATGGATTATCAGAAGAGATTAAGAGATCATTAGCCTTTCCTAGTGCTTCCCTCATAATGAAGTAACGAGTGTATTCGCCGACACTGGAAGGCGGCATCGACACGCAATAAAAAAATTAAGAATAAAAGACAGGTAATAAATATATAAAGTAATAAATAAGGCAAAGGGCAATTGCATTTTAATAACGTAAGTAGATTAGAAGCAACTTATTTGTGTTTACCTAAAAAAATAAAATATGTATCCATAGGAATTAATGAGTTTGAGATAGTTTTGATCTTATCCATGAGTGCAGAATTTGGTCACAACTATCGGGAAATCGTGAATAACGAGCTTTGATTGTACTGGGAAGTGCAGTATGGACTTCCACCAGGTACGGATGATTTGAAGAAATTCTTAATTTAATGTAATTGAAGAAAAATTCTTTAATGACCTCCAATAGTTATATATTTTCACTTCAGTTGTAATCATGCAAAAAGGATATTTCACACATAGGTACTCAGCTTACATTTAATTTCAGCAATATGCGAGTTATGTGGACGCATTGGTCGTCGCGGACAGTTTTACACGCGTAACAATAAATTCTGTTCACTGCGATGTCACGCAAGCCTAGCCAGACGACGTCACTGTAGCTGGCGGTTCAAACTCATGGAGGGCGCTGAACATATGGCGGGAATGATCCCACTGGAACCACTTCCCCAGTTGCAGCAATGGCAGGCAACATTAAATGACCTACAGGTGACTATCATAAGGATAATAATTTTAGAATCTGAAAATATACGCAATCAAGAAATAAGTGGTGCAAATATTTGCACATATGTGCCCACTACACAGATACCACATCCTAATGTCATTTAAAAGATTGTATTTGTGCGAACACTCGGTTGGCCAATGCTTTAACTGTAAACTTTTTCAGGCGGGACCTATTAAACAATCGGCAGCACTGATCGCCAACAGTTATGAGTGGAAGGATGAACTATTTGGCTGTGATTTTTTGGCTGCGCCAGTCAGCCTATTTAAACACGCGCCACTGCATGAAATGTGGGATAACACTTTTGAAGGCATGAAGGTGGAAGTCAAAAACTCCGATTGTGAAAATATCTCGGATAAACCAAGTGATTATTTTTGGGTTGCTACAGTTCTAAAAGTAAGTGGTATTAGCAAGTTTTACTACCTTTTACTTAATTGCATAAAGTAATTTATATAACTAAGTTTTCTGTAGGAGTTAATTTCATCATTAAGTATTTTAATTGTACAGAATTTCACCTTAATCTATCACCTTCAATTTCAAAACTCGAGAAATTAGCTTTTTGTCTCATACTGTGTCTCTTTTTGTATTGTGAAGATGGGATTGTCAAAGAGTGAATTACTCTCATCTCACATGTTTTTTAAAACACATTTCAAATTGTTAAAAGACGAAGCTCATAGGAATGTTCCTTTCTAGGTAAAGGGTTACATGGGTCTCCTACGATATGAAGGGTTTGGTAGTGACGATTCTAAAGATTTCTGGGTGAACTTGTGTTGTTCCGAAGTCCATCCTGTGGGATGGTGCGCGACACGTGGCAAGCCACTTATACCACCGCGTAGTATTGAGGACAAATATACGGATTGGAAAAAGTAAGTTCACCTAAATTCACTTTTTATTTAGTAACTGATTACCTAGTTTTCCCAAGGCAATCTTTCGCCAAGTGTGGTACAGCCTGTCAAAGTGAATTACAAGTGGAACAAAGATCTTTAATAAATGCCATGATGAAAGGGACTTACAGCCATTTTAAGCTTGAAGAAAAGTTCTGATCACATTATCCATTCAATCATCTACATATTATATTAAAAAATCCAAAGTTTAACCACCTTAGACTAAAATTTGAAATAAATAATATATACGAGTAGTTGTGGTCACAATAAACTACTGTATGTTCAAAGTTGAATAAAAAAAATGTATTTGTGTTCACAAATAACTTCTCTATATATACACAAAGATTCTTTCATTTTCATTATATTTGTTCATCAGGCTCGGCAGCATTGCGAGAACACTCCACAAAATAACATTGCATTACTGATTTTATAAGATTCGTCCAGCTTTGTTTAAATAATAATGTTCAATTTCAGATTTCTTGTTAAGCAGCTAACAGGGGCTCGCACTTTGCCAGCTAATTTCTACAGCAAATTGAATGATAGTCTCAAGTCCAGATTCTCCATCGGTACAATTATGGAAGTTGTTGATAAGAATAGGATCTCACAAGTTAAGGTTAGTTTGTAAATATTTTTTCCTGAAATTGTTTTTGACCTGGCTCTTTTGTAGACCTGACCACCCGTATTAGCCAGCCATTTCTTATCAGAAGTATTACTAGTTTTTTGCTTCTTACACACACTGCTGCTTACATTGAATTTAGGTAGTTTGCTTCTTAGACGATCAACAAGTTACGCTTTCTAGTTTCTAGTCAAAAGGGATTTTATCGAAAATTCTAGTTAATTATTTCCAATGTTGTGTAGTAATTGCTGGGGAAACCTAGTGATTTGTTAGGGGAGGCATGTGCCCTGCCGTGGGACGTTCTAAGCTGGTTTTGTGTCTGTTGGTAGACATTTGACATTAGATTTCGTCAGAATATCAGTAATTTGGGACATTGAAAATCTTCTATTTCACCCGTGCTACCTACAATAGTGCCAAGTAATTTTTATCAATTATTATTAGTCTTAGTCATTCGAGCATATAATGTCGCCTTGTCGCAGCCAGTCGCGCCTCTATACACACACGGTACCATAACCAGCCCTTTTATGCTGTACATTATTAGCCTTTGTCACATTGTCCTGTGATGTACCTTAAAACGGCACGCTGGCTACGCGGGTTTGCGAATCCAGACTTTTAGAGGTGGTACAAGCAACTACTCCTTGGGGATTGTGGTAACGGCTTTGTTATCCCTTAGTCGCCTTTTATTACACTGAAAGGAAGAGATGTGGTGGTGCTATTCTAAATTCGGCTGACACCACGCGGCTATCTGACTGCTCTATGGTTTTATCGATCGATCGCGATAAGTCGCATGATCTCACGCCTTAGCGACCAAATGACACCGTGTGCCCAACACCTTAAATTGTAATATTCAAACTAATAAATCCTCAGGTCGCTAGCGTCTGCGAAATAATCGGCAAACGATTGCACGTGAAATACTACGACAGTTCGCCCGAAGACAACGGGTTCTGGTGTCACGAGGACTCCCCTTTAATACACCCAGTGGGCTGGGCTTTCCGAGTTGGCCACCCATTAGAGGCACCTCAAACTTACTGTCAAAGGATTGCAGCCGGACGGCTAATGCCTAATGATTCAACCCCAGAAATGTTCTACAAATATCCCAGCAATGAACCTCCATTATTCACTAAAGGAATGAAGTTAGAAGCAATTGATCCCTTGAACTTATCTGCGGTTTGTGCAGCAACTGTGATGCAAATATTGAATGAGGGATATATGATGATAAGGATAGACTGCTATCCGGCTGATGCTACGGGGGCGGATTGGTTTTGCTACCATCAGAGGTCACCTTGCATATTTCCTGTTGGATTCGCAGTGGCGAATAATATTCCTGTTGTACCTCCTTCTGGGTAAGTTTTTTTATTTATTAAAAGCAAAGAAGCAGTCAGTATTATTTAGAAGCAAAAAAGCAGTCCATGTGATGGTGAGTGGTTATTGCCAGTCAAAAATTACGAATCTTGCCACATCCACAGACACACATGTGGGCACACATTTGAATATTTATAAATTAAAATTAGAATAAGTATATATAGTACGCGGTACATGTCAACATCAGTCCAGAATGATAAACGTTGGCACACCCCCGGATGTGCTGCCTACCTTTGGAGATGTAAGAATGAATTTGGAGAAACAATTGAGAAAATGGGAAAGAACTACAATACTACCTGATTACACAGGTCTAGATTGAATAGGATAGGATGGAACTTTGATATATTTCTGTCTTGTCTACAGGTTTACAGAACAATTTAACTGGGAGGAGTATCTATGTACAAGTGGATCTCGGGCCGCTCCCCGCAATTTATTCGCGTCTAGAGGCCATGGGGCGGCATTGGCCCATGGTTTCGTAGCGGGCATGAGACTAGAATGCGCGGACCTCATGGACCCCAGGCTCGTTTGCGTGGCCACTATATCTAGAGTTGTTGCTGATTTACTTAAGGTACGTGAAGTAAACGCTTATTGCACATTGTTTACAAAACTACATCAAAATACACTACATCATCCGATACACAAAGTATCGGACAATTGAGTGTTCACACCCATACAATCTTCTTTGCTTATTATCAACTTTTTCGATAAGCGATTAGATAGCGTCAACCGCAAATATAACGTTGTGGAACAAACCTATTGCCTGCTATTGGTCCAAATAACCACAAGGTTGTTATAACCATTGGTAAGTGAAGGTGGAATCCACTCGTGATTACAAGGCCTGCAATAGGACGCTATAGACTGATAATGATATATTGAATTTATTTCAGATAACTTGTGAGATTGCATCATTTTTTTTTTATAAACAAGGTTGCAGATAGTCTACCTGGTGGTAAGTAGATGCATTCGCGATATATATCGACATTTGTTCACACAAATGTTGGCACGCTTCTAGATGTGCTTGCTACCTTTGAAAATTTAGGAAAGAATTGGGAAAATGGGGAGGGATAGGAATGGGCTCTGACATATCTCACTCACTATCGAAACACGTACATATTTGAGAAATCAGCACGCTGCAATAACAATGGGCAAGTCATATTTGCTGCAGAATCGATGGGGTAGACGAGTCCTCGAATGGAGGCCACGTACTGGGAAGCGCAGTGGGATGCCCTCGTGGACCAACGACTTATTCGTCGGTGGTTGAAGCTGTATGAGAAGAGCCGAAAACCGTGTGTGATGGCGAGCCTTGAGAGAGGCCTATATCCAGCAGTGGAGAGACACGGCTGATGCTATTATGGTGTGGTTATGAAATTGCCATGTGGTGGCGGCCGGCTTTAGAATAGCACCACCTCATCTCTTCCCGTGGGTGTCGTAAAGGGCGAAAAATGGATAACGCTATAAGTCCTGATAAACTACAACACCTTTAAAAGACTCGCCAACCCGCTTGGCCAGAGCGTGCAGCATGGCGTTTTAAGGCCATACATTCCCCATGCACGACACAATATGCAAGATGAGGCCCGTGTCTAGCAGTGGACGATAAATGGGCTGGCTGGTTATAGTATGAAACATTATTAGTATGCATTGGCTTTGAAAACTTGATAAATGGTTGTGCCGTATGTATGTATCTGTGAAGATAGTTTATAATCAACTGGAAAATGGGAGGAGCACCACCAACACTAGCGATCGCCCGTGATTACGCCCACGCTAGCGTACGTTTAGCGTAGATGGGTATTAATGCAAATGCAACCAGCCCTTTCAGTATCCACAGCTGGACATGGGCTTTCTTACGCACATTGTCTTGTGCATGAGGGATGTATGGCATTAAAACACCACGCTGTCCAAGCGGATTGGCGAGTCCACTCTTTTACAGGTGGTGTAGTTCCTCAGAGCTTGTGGTAGCCGCTTAGTTATCCCTTACTCTCCTTTTACGACACCCACGGGAAGAGATGTATTAGTGCTATTCTATAGGTGTTGGTGGTAAGTGGACACTGCCGCCCACGGACATCCGCGGTACATACCAACATCAGTCCAAAATCACAAACGTTGGCACACCCCGGATGCGCTGCCTACCTGTGAAGATATAGGAATGGATTTGGAGAAAGGGTTGGGAAAATTGGGAGGGATACGACAGAAGGAATGGGAATGGGCTCTGGCATATTTTACTCACTACCGAAACACGTACGTACATTAGGGAATAGGTTAAAGTAAGAAATGCAGTACATTTCAAGGTAGTATTCTGTGAGAGAAGGCCCAGCGGCCTATATGACTATATGACATGCCTATATGACTATATGACATGCACACCCCCGGTGTAGGTACACTTCGACGGGTGGGGTGCGGAATACGACCAGTGGCTGTGGGCGCACAGCACGGACATGTATCCGGTGGGTTGGAGCCGCGCGGTGGGGCACCGGCTCGAGGGCCCGCTGCAGCCGCCGCGGCAGCATCCGCGCAAGCCCGCGCACAGAGCGCACAAGCGCAGGCGAAGGAACGGTCCGTTACACACGAACACTTACATATTCTAAACTAAGAATTACACTCGTATTTACTTACCTCATTATGTCACACTCATATAAACATAACTCGTAAAGTCCGTATTATGTAGTGTATAGATAAAACTAGCATTATCTAAGTCTAAATGACATATGAATTATTTCAAACAAATTCTGGGCACGAATATTTCGTCTTGTTTAAAAAAATAACTACAAAGTCTGTTACTGAACCGTTTCTGGGTAGAACAGACTTTTCCACCAAAATTACGTTCGATGTTTACGCCGAGAACTGGCGAACGATTTATTTAACTGTCCAATCAATTATTTTACCGCCCAAATAATATTAGATGCTTACCTATGAAATGACCGATTTTATTTCTGGCCACTGAGTTTCGATATCTTCTGTTATAATTCGAATTTCAAAATAAAACAAAATGCTTCTAATAACTGCGATGTTCTTATTTCGAAATCAGTATTTCATTTAGTATGTGATAAAACAATGTTTATTCATTTGCATCAAATCGGCAAAATAAAGTAGCTCAAAAAGTGGGTACCTTATGAACTGAACGAACTTCAGCGACAACAACGCGCCGAAGTGTGCACTGTGTTATTGAACCCGTCACAAAAACGAAGGAATTTTGAATCGCATCGTGACTTATGATGAGAAATGGATCCTGTTCGATAACCGCAAACGATCGTATCGGTGGCTGGATCCAGGAGTTGCAGCCCAACAATGTCCAAAACGCAAGATAACTAAGAAAAAACTACTGGTATCAGTGTGTTGGTCCTGTGCCGGTATTATCCACTACAGTTTGTTGCGAGCCGGTCAAACGATTGATGCAGATATGTACTGTAAGGAGCTGAAGACAATGATGGAAAAGCTGACAACAAAGCAACCAAGTTTGGTCAATTATTCAACTCCACTTCTTCTTCATGACAATGCCCGCCCTCACACTTTAAGAGGAGACTTTCTCACCTATCATACTCACTGGACCTTGCCACGACAGATTTGCATTTCTTTCGAAATTTGGACAACTTTTTATATGGAACAAAATTTGATTCTGAAGTCGCTATGCTATTGAATTAGGGCTTTTGAAGAATTCATTGATACCCGTCCACGAACGAGACTTTTACAGGAGTGGCATCAATCAACTGCCCGTGAGGTGGCGAAAGTGTGTACATAATATAGGTCAATATTTCGACTAACATAATAAACATTTTTATAACAAAAGAAAATCTGTTTCTCATACAAATCGGTCATTTCATAGGTAAACACCGAAAAATTATTATCTACCCAGTGTAACTGCCCAAACGTTTAAAAAACCGTTTGAATAAATTATTTACCGAAACAAAACAACATTGTACCTTTTAATTTCACAGTGAAACTAACTCCCCAACCGCCGAACACAACGGAAGAAAGTTCCCAAAACTCGGATATGGGAGACACAAAGAGCCTCTCTCCCCCCACCAGTGTGTCGGAAGTGTCCGAGAGAGACGCGGAGAGTCGACACGATCTGGAGATGCCGAAAATGGATGTCGTCGACACAGAGACAAAGAAGAGTCCCTCGGACGAGGTCCTCAATGAAGTTAACCAGGATTATACGGTAAGGATTATTTACAGCAGGGTTCGAAATTATGCAGATAATTATTCATGTGGATAATTATCATGATAAGTTCCCAAATTTGGACATGGGGGGGGGGGGACACTAACGTGTCGGAAGTGTTCTTCGACGCCGAGAGCCGACACGACATGTAGATGCGGAAGATGGACGTCGTTGACACAGAGATAAAGATTTATTTGAAGTACTTTTATATGTGAGAGAATGGGGAGCAAAAACACAAATATCAATTAAAATTAATTATGTAACAGTATTGATTAGATGATAGATTAACTGATTAGATGATTAGTATTGATTAGATGTAACAGTATGATAGATTAACTAACAAAGTAACAGTATTGATTAGATTACATATTTGACTCACGATAAAGACAGTGCTAAAGACAGACACTACTGTGGTGCCGTGTTCACGGTTGAACAACTTCTGATCTGGTCGACATCCAGCGAGCGCCTTTTATAGTGGGAGTCAATCAGATGGCGTAGTGGATAGGTAGGTGACCAAAACACGTGCTTTACAAACAACTACCTGCAAATATTGTTTGTATTGCAAATATTGCAATTAAAATGAAAAATATGACTTACAATACTTATATCTCCCACATATTAATTAGATTCGTTATTAGCTTACAGGGTTCTACTGCATGACACGGAATTTATTAGCGTTTAGCGTCCATTTTAGGTCCATTTCCGTTCGCTTAGGTCCATTTAGGGTTTGATCGAAATCACAGTTGGTCCATATCCACAATAAATCCAATATGTCAATTATTGTAAGTACAGTTCAGATGAAAATAAAAAAAAACATTAAATAAACATTTTATATGTTCTTAACCCTTAACCAAATATTGGGTAATAAACTTCCCACTTAGTTTTCAATTTTTCTTATCGTTTAATGTCATTATTCTTCCCATAATATGTCAAAATTTAAAAGGTATAATGTTATTGTCTATGTTACAAATGTTTGGTTGAAATGGAGCATAGTATTGGTTTGGCATTGGTGCCAAATTGGCGAACAGTCGTAACGTAACGCTTCAAAGCATACTAATATTGGCGCGTAAATTGAGTGTTATCTGCAAGAATAGCGTCAAAAAATCCGGTAAGATTAATTATTTCGCTTATACTCATATTTATTGTTTATTATATTTGTTTTGCATATGTTTTTTTTCGACTAAATAACAATTTCTACTAGAAAATTGCCAGTAAAAATTGTGGGATAGATACTACTTATTCATAAGTATTTCATACCTACAAGTGTATGACTTATCAGATGAAGATATGAATGATGATGAAGCCGTAGGAATTGTATCTGAAGACCAGCAAGAACCAGACATAAACAAAACTCTGGATAGAATTCTGCAAGTTTACCTATCAGCTGCAGATATAGAACAAGTTTTTTGAATGATGTTCAAGAACAAACGGATTCGGGGGTATCAGTTTAATTATCTGATATTCTGCTATGTCCATCAGCTAATGTTGTGGAATCTTGAATTGAAGAATCTGGGCAGGCAGTACCTAGTCCCCTGATATTCTGATATTCTGCATTATCTGATATTCTGCCATATTCTAATAAAACAGATATTATTGCATTTAATTTATTTATCATTTTTCTTTTGCCACACAAGGGCAATATTATTCCCACTTTATTACTACCCAAACAGACATAGGAAGTATAATTTCCACTGACATGTATCTTTAAATATACTATGATGTTTTTAAACAATATAATATTCTTAATTTAAAATTGTATTACAATCACATGTTTATGTCATTGGTGTCCGGAGGGTTAAACAAAAATTTATATATTCTTAAAATAAAAACTTTATCATCGCCTTTTATATACTACCACATTCTATCATATTGGACGTACTGCGAATATAGACCAGTTGCGTCTGAACGAACTGCGATTTGGATCAAACGCTCAATTGACCTACTGCTAATAAATCACACAGGCCTACCTTTTTTTTTATATATGTACTAGTGGGCGGACGAGCAAGCGGTCCCACGTGATGGTAAGTGTTACCGCCGCCCATGGACACCTGCAACGCCAGGGGGTATGCGGGCGCGCCGCCGACCTTGCAAAATCCTATTCTTGAAGAACCCCCATATCGTAGCTGAATGGAAAGACCTCTTGAGGCAGTTCGTTCCACAGCCTACGGGATTGCGGTATAAAGTAATTTTTGGACCGAACAGTGCGCGACACCTCCGTATCGAGGAAATGCGGATGGACCACACTTCTGTGACGTGAGGTGCGGTTGTAGAAACCCGAGGTGGGAATTATATTGAACAATTCTTCAGAGAATTCCCCATTGTACAGGCGGTAGAACACACAGAGAGACGCAACGTCTCTCCGACTGCTGAGGGATACAAAACGTCAAAAAAAATCGAAATGCGGAAGTCGTAATAAGTAAATTTCTTCAAAATCTGTCAACAGTATTTTCTATTATTATTCTATAAATCTATTATTAACGTCAACGGCCTTTTCTATTCTTATTCTTTATAACATAGAAATATTATTCTTTACAGAGCATTCCTACGGAATCATCTCAGGACTCGAGTCAGAACCAATCGCTGTCCTCGGAAGTATCAGTGAAAGCCGATGACAAAGTGATACCTAGACTAGTCAACAACATAGTGCCTCTAGAAGTACTTAACTCCATCGATCCAGAAAACTGGACCACTGCGGATGTAGCCAAGTTCCTTACTGTCAACGACTGTCAACCTTATTGTGTCAACTTCGGTCACATTACGGGCTCTGCGATGCTCCAACTGTCTAAAGACGAAATTATCGAACTACTAGAAATGAAGGTAGGCCCTTCTCTAAAAATATTCGATTTGATCCAACAGTTAAAGTGCAAAATCAAAACACCTCAATGTAGACTGCTAAGTAGTTTCAAGTAGTCTCTACTTAATATAAGCTTCCTCGCCTCACGTAGAAAAAGGAGTAATTTTATATGATATTGTGATTTTCGAAAATGTAATGGCAGCTGGCGTTTTTACGTTATATTTTAATATAGTGGTGTTTTTATACTTACTAATGGCTTGTATTCAAACGAACAGCAAAGAAATAATGAAAGAACAGCAACAAAAGAACATATTATTAAATTTAAATACACATAGATGCTTAAAAATTTAAATATAATATCTTTAAATTTGCTGCCCATTCAGTATTTTTTCTGCTCATTTAATTAAAATCGTCGATGAACTGCCAATACGTCCCATCTAATTTGAACACTTTATTTCACAGGAGAGAAAAAGCAATTCATAACGTTAAAAGTGTTACTTGCTCTAGTTTAATAGTTATTTTCGTTTTAATTTATCTGCTTTTGTATGTATAAATGATATCAATTAATTGATAATTCTTATGCATGCCAAATTGAACTTTAAATATGAAGACAAAAGGTGAAATATCGTAAACATGTTGCTTAGGAGGTGTTGGTACTTTATCGGCGTTATGGTGACTTTAAGGTTCATACTAGGGTTCGATAAATAAATCGAATACGATTCAAATAAATCGAGTAAAATAAATATCAGCGTTATGATAGTATTATGAAAATGTTTTCCAGAATGAGATAACCCATATTATGATTTTCCATTATAGCTACCTTTATGCGCATTATTCCAATATAACTAGCCATACCCAAATATCGTAATTTGTACAGGACTTTACTGTGTGGATATCTTAAAAAGTGGCCTTTGAAAATCAGTCATATTTGGGAACGTGCGGTGATGTAGCTCATATCTAGTTTGTACGAATTTAAATTAAAGCATTATACATTATTATATTATAGATCATGCTGTTCCCGCCTATTTTGGTACAGCGTGGGTGCCTTTTCATTGACCGCGACGATAAATCACTACCATAATACCGAAAACCCTTGCCAATTTTGATCGATGACGAGTAGGTATCGTCCAAAAAAACCTCACAGTCCATTGCCTCACAAATAAATAGCAATTTAGTAAAACTGACAAAGTGTGCTTATTTGATAGATATTGCCCATAGACAAAGAATGTCATTGTACCATGCCTCGGCTATATACTAGAACGTACTCCTAGTACAGTATGAGATAATTTTTTTACACATTTAATCTTAGTTCATATTATATTCTTACGCGATACGCGGAATCAAAATTAAGAAAGAAAACAAAAGTTGCAACCTTGTAACTGCCTGCTCACCCACTCTCGATATTACTGGGGTCCCCGGAACTGCCTGAACAGGGAGGCGTTTAATGGCGCCTTTGCAAGGTCTTGAACAATGATTGAAGGTGATTGAACAATAATCACTACACACGCGAATCCCAAGGTCTCAAAAAATTTGCAGCCTACTTGCACTACTACTCTCTGGGCGATCTACGCCCGCGCAGCACGTGAACTCACCCCTCACCTCTCATCCCCCTAACAATATCGAACACTTTTGAAGCTATAAAATTCACATACACTACAAAAAATTGACATAATATTTGCATATTTAAAACGATTTTTTTTTTAAATATTTATGCCTCTATATTGAAACTGCCACTTTGAATTTTATAATTTCGACTTCAGAATCGCGTTCAGCATCCAGAAAACGCCCCATATACAAATTTTCATGCCTATATGTTTAATCTACACTAATATTATAAAGAGGAAACATTTGTATTTTTGTATGTTTGTAACGAATAAACTCAAAAACTACTGGACAGATTTCAAAGATTCTTTCACCATTAGAATGCTACATTATCCCTGAGTAACATATTATATTTATTACTAGAAAAAATTAGGGATCCCTCAAAATAAAATGGCTATATTTTATTTTGAAATTTTGAAAAAAAATTCTTATTAACCGAAGTGAAGCGAGGGCGGGTCGCTAGTATATAATATTTTGAGAAATTTCTTTTTATTTAATTTTACGTAAATTAAGTTTATTACCAATATGAACATTAGCGGAGTAATTCGAAGGGTAATCGAGCCTTAGAGGTCTGCGAGTTTCAAACTCAGCCTCTATTTCCAATTTTTCATCAGTTCGAGATCCGATCAAAAATGTATCTAAATCTGCTAAAGCATCTAAAGCGACCTCGATATTCATATTAGTGGACTGTAGAATTTTACTAATAAAGTTGACTAAATAAAACACATCATGCCATACATGAATTGAGCTAATAAATGAAAACGTTATTAGCTAATAAATGAAAATTTTGTCTGCTACACATTTCGCGTTATATTTTGTTTTTTTGGTCGAAAGATGTAGTGTTTGTTATTTCGTATAAAGCATCATAAATTTCTGGTAAATTGTTATGCAACGGTCTAATGGCATCTATTCTACTTGATCATCTTATCTCAGACAATGGTTTTAAAGTTAATATAGTTATGTTTCTTTTAATAAATCCCATGTTTTGGGAAAAATATTTGTATAATTCTTGGACTATACTGAAAAAACCAGTAGTAGTATGTTAATTCAGATTATCTGCGTCGTTCACTATTAAAATTAAACTATGAGCAGCACACGGTACATAAAAAGCGCGCGGATTTAGCTCCAACAATCTCTTTTGCAAATCATTGTTTTTACTGCGCATGTTTGAACCATTAGCGTAGCCCTGCCCCCTTAAATTGTTTATATCCAAATTATGTTTTGGTAGTTATTCTGTGATAAAAGAAGTCAAACCAGCGACAGTAGCATCGGTAATGGTACAAAAAGCTAAAAAGTGCTCTCTTATTTCCAACTGTCTTAAGATCGTGTTGAAATTAACGAATCTAATAATTATAGTAATTTGCTCTACATGTGAAAAACATCGGGAGTGCAGTCGAGTATCACTGAAAAATATTTATTAGCTCGGCATAAATTTAAAATGTAGCTTTGGATTTGAGTTGCAAATATAGAAACTATTTGATTTTGCATTTTGTCAACAAGATATGTCTGCATATTCGTGAGTTTTGAATCACTCATCTTATATGTTCAGGAATAGTTGGATCTAATTTTCCTACTATTTCGATACATTTTAAAAAACTGTCATTGTTAGGATCGTATAATTTTCTGCTCTTTCTACTAAAAGCCATATTTTGTGAACATAAAAATTGAACCACATATATAATCCTTTTAAATACACCGTACCAGCTCTGCTTTTCAACTCAAGAATATTTTGTTGAACGCTGTCGAAAGTGGTTTATTATTTAAAGACTGCTCTATCCATTTTTTGTAGTTATTGAAATGAACAGAACTTTTCTCATGTCTATTTAAATATAAAGCTAAATGTTGCCAGTCACTAATTCCCTCACAAAATTTGTTATTGTGTTTTGATTCGAAAAGCTTACAACATAAGCAAAACACCAACGTTTTTGGAAACAATAGCGTAGCCATTCTGGTACTTTTCACTGTTTTCCAAATACCTATCATAATAGTAAACTGAAAACCTTCGATTTGAAGTGTCACGCGGATAATCATGTTTTCTGACTTGCTTATTTTCTATTAAATATTACAATAGTGCAGAACTTAAAACTGCTGGCCAAAGTCCAGGATCATCTTCGGAAATACTTTGTATCAACGGAGACGATGGTCTTGGCGGTGGCGATTGTATACAGGCCGCAGATATGATTTCAACGGCGTCGTCTTCTAACTTCTCATCCTCTTCAGTAGTAATGAAATCTGCAATTTTAAGTAAAATATATTTTACTTACACAGTAACCTGTGGTAGATTCTCGGATGCGTATTAGGTATATATGTAATAAATTATTGTTTCGCTTACTTGTATTATAGGTAGGTACATACATACCAAGTAGTATATACAATATAATATTTTTGAAATTATTGATTGTGAATTTTATAACATTAAATTATTTTCTAAATAAATCAATATGGGAATGAAATTGTAAATAATCAATTAACCCCCGACACAAAAATACACAATAAATTTTCTCCGTTTTCCGTAGTCAAAACAGGTGTCATGTAAATAATAAAATACAATTAAAGTAGTTTGAAGTTTAGATAATAAATAATAGGGTGCGGATACACGCAGGACGCGCAGCGCGCCCTCACTCTTTCACTATTTATTATTGAATAATACGTTTTTGTTTTCGTTGGCTATCAAAGCAGTGCGTAAATACCAGGCGACAACGCACGGGGATTGTCCATCTCTCTTGCTGCCTCTCATTGCAAGGAATGGGGAATTCCCGCCTCAATATCGTGCTCGCACCGGCTTTCCTTATTCCTTGTCGCACTTACAAAAAAATAGCGACAACCGCGGCTCGTTTGATATATAACGTATAATCACTGTGGTATAATAGTATAAACAAAAATCGGACAGATTAGAAATATTGGATTCATTCAAATGTAGATTAAAAGCCACGTATGTACGTAAATATTTTGTATTTTTCTCAACTTCACCTATTATATACATTTCGATAATGATTGGTATTATGCCATTTGGAAATATTTCATTTTATTAAAAGGTGCCGACAGTTTTACCTAACCTCAGTCGGGGCCCCCGAGTATCTGGCGCCTGTGTGCGGTGTACACATCGCACACAGGGGCGGCTCGGCCCTGTATGGCTGTCCATTATAAATACATTGCGCACGTAGTTGCACATCTTCGGCTTGGCCGATGATCGGCCGTTGATTAAGACGCGCCGGAATTTCCGCCTGGTGTGTCGTAGGTAATACAAAAGGCATAACAGTAGTTGTGCCGATCATCGGCTTGTCGTTACAGTTAACTTACCAAAATTATGTACTTATATAAAAATAAAAGATCTTCATCAATATTTGCAATATAGTAACAAAATATGCAAAATTCTCATTAATTTATCTAAGCAAGATTGGATAACCGGCCTACTTAAGTTCAAAATCGCGGTGTCTCAACTAGCTTCTACGATCGCGAGAGGATCCGTGCACCGACCAAATCCGGGCACACCTCATGCTATCTTTATTTATGTTCCAATACACATATGTTAAAACGAGACAGCATATGACAAGACCAGAATTATGTTCAAAAAGGGATGACAATAATAACACACGAGACCTACTCTTGGACTTCTACAACTGGTGTCGTCCTACGGGATGATATTTATTTATTTCTTTTTACTTCATTTAAAACTCAAAACTTATTGTAAAATAACATACATGGGACAGACAATTTAAAACATACAAATACGAAAACTTAACAAATACAGTTAAACATTATATTTTACATACATCTTATGTAACTAACTTATCTACGTCGAGGCGTTCGGCTACAAAAAAGTATGTTTTTTTTTGCTCTCCTGTAATTTTTTTTAGCTCTGCGAGACTCGCAGATACTTGGCGAGGCCGTGGCGTTTTACTCGTTAACTACCACTCGTATCGCCGCATTGAAATCGCCATGTGTAGTTTGCCTCGGCGGTAGCTCATATATCCTTAAAATGTTACTATTAAAATTAAAAATTAAAATAAAATACTATTAAATCTCATAGTTACTATTAAAATGAGTGGCACGGCGAGATTATCGCTGCGAGACTTGCTCGTGTATTTGGCGTCTTATAAATAAATACAAATAATCCAAATAAATAATAATAATTGATTGATTGTACACGGCACTCAAACAAGCAAGCCGTGACTCGTTTTTTGGGGTATTGTTACTATAGTTTTTTAATTGACTGAGGTGTTAACCGAATGCTGACCGCTAAATATAATAAGCAGACTATAAAAGTCCAGAAATTGCATTCCAATGGCATATGTACTCTGGAAATTTATGCCGCGTACGGTAATCTCGAATATTATATGCATTGGGAAGTTGAAAACACGGTAATAGTTATAGATACCGTATTTAGAATGAAGACGAAACTCATTCAAATATGTTATTTTAGGACAGATGTAAGACGTCAGTAAAAATTTATTATAAAACAAGGTTTTCTCGTACCCCGGTCGAAGTGACGCCTAAGTCTTATGTAATAAATCGACACTTCATATTTTATAAAATTGTCAGTACGGTGCAGATCGAGATAAAATAAATTATTGTGTTGCCAGTAGAAAGCCCATCTGTCGTTAGTCTAGCAAATGAAAGTGGAGACTTGAGACTGGAAATGCGTGACAAATTTAAAAAAAAAAATAGAAAAATAATTTTGATACTTGAATTCAATGCTAGGCCAATTTTATTATTGTATTCAACTATCAAATTTATTTTTCCAGTCTTAACTTTCATTTGTCAGACTAGTTATATATATATATATATATATATATTTAAATGTTCTAATCTAAAATGTATTATAATCAGTTTTATTCGTTGCTAAATCACGTGTATTTTTTAGTCGTAAAATAAGTGACATAAGTGATGACCAAGAAAGAAATATAGTTCTTTTCCTACCAATTTATAGAAGTTTTTTATAAATTACCTTATAATTACCCAGTCAGTTTAGACAAAAACCGTTGGTTCTACAAAAAATGTACAGCATCTTTTTTGTAAAAAAAATTCTGATCTATAATTTATTGACCTCTGAGCATAGAAAGCTAGATTTTCGCAAAAAAAAAACTGTATTCCGTGACCTTTGACCTTGAATATATCAAAACGCACACGCGATATCAATGTCGACTTTTGATATGTTACCTAGAACACTATTACAAAGGTGTATGCCAAAATTCAGCTAACTGGGATTTTTTGAGAAGATGAAACCTAAATTGACTGGGCAGTATGTAGCCCAATCTACAAATAGACTTTGTGTCGAAAACTTATTCTTTATTTGATTTTATAGTGACATTTATCTTTTTATAAGAGTATATTCCTGAGTGATATGAATTTGTGTGTATTATGCGAAATGGTTTATCGCCGTGTGTGTAATTATCAATCGGTTATTTTATTTGGCTTCAATCTTTTCATGTACAATAATAAATATAATATTGATATATTTATATATATACATATATCAGGAGGGTTTTCCAATAAGGGCGGGCCGATGTTGAAATGGAATAAAACAAGCTGTGTGTGAGGTATTAACGAAATTATTTTTTTATTTGAAAGGCCTATGTATGCCATTATGTTTGGAATATGACATCTTTCAAATGTCCGCCGCGGCTTCTCACGGTAGCACGGATCCAAGAGGTCCAATTTTCAATGACTCTGCCGCATAGATCCGGCTGAATTTGACCGATGGCCTGGGTTATGTTGACTTTCGAGGGCATCTGTCGATTGCGGCTTATTGGCATAGACCTGCGAATTCAGAAAACCCTACAAGAAAAAGTCTAGCGGGGTCAAATCGCACGATCTTGGTGGCCAATTCACGTCACCTCTGCGAGAGATAACTATACCCTGAAATCCTTCATGCAGAATGTCCATTGTGGCGTGGCGTTCGCTGTGTGACACGTAGCGCCGTCCTACTGGAACCACATGTCGTCCACGTCCATATCGTTCAATTCGGGCCAAAAGAAATTGGTTATCATTGATCTGTACCGTTGACGGTGATGGCCTCACCAACGTCGTTTTCGAAAAAGTACGGACCAATGACGCCGCCGGCCCAAAATCCGCACCAAACAGTAACTTTTTGTGGATGCATTGCCACCTGGTGAACCTCGTGTGGGTTGGCGTCGTCCCATATACGGCAATTTTGTTTGTTTACATAGCCATTCATCCAAAAATGCGCCTCGTCGCTAAAGATGATTTTTCGCCCAAAATTAGGGTCCTCTTCCAACGGTCATTAACTTTGAGCTCCTGGGTCAGTTGGATCTTGTACGGGGCAGGCCCAAGTCCCGACGCAAAATTCGCCAAGTTGAAGTCTGCGAAAGGCTGAGTTCTTGTGCACGTCGAGGAATTGACTGCCTCGGGTTCTCCTGCACACTTTCACGGACAGCGGCGATGATCTCGGCCGATCTGGCGTTCCTTTGACGTACGGGTTTTGGCTGATTGTTTACCGAACCGGTCGTCTCGAATTTGGCCACCAAATGCTGGAGAGTCGACTTTGCAGGGCCACCGCGTCTACCGTAAAATGGGCGCAACGCGACTAACGAACACTCATTTTGATAATAAAATTTTATCATTTGGACGTGCTGCTCAATCGTGTAACTTTCCATGGTGATTTGGCATCAGTGACTGAATAATAAACAACAGATTTGACAGACGCCGCCAAAACAAAATGGCCGCCACAGCCTGTCAACATCGACCCGTTCCTATTGGAAAACCCTTTATATTAAAAATCATGGTAAGTACTTTGAAATTTTAAAATAAAAATATACTTAATGAAGTATTGTTATGTTATTAAAACTGATACTCATTTGTAATATACAAACTTGAATCATATTTTCATGTAATTAAATAAATAAAGATCTTATAAAACTTATAGTTATAAGTTTTAAAATTATAACTTTAAAATTATAAAATAAAAACTTGAAATAATAAGTGAGATAAGTTTACCAAAACTTTTATATACTTATTTTAGCTTTATTGAGTTACTTTGATTTTGTTGTTATAATGCAACATAACAACAATCATAAAATCATTATGGGTGTATCCATACGTGATATGATAAAAATTAGGTAGTAAAAAATTGCCTTTATAGTGACTTAATCGGTTGCTTATCAGCGTGTGTGTGTGAGTTTGAATGTTCTCTGAAATAAAGGGTAAATAATAACTTTGTATTTTTATTTATTAATACTTTATTAGAATATAATATTCTTAAATATAATGGACGGATATGTTACATTGTCTGTGACAGTGCTGTGATTAGGATTACCAATGAATGTCTTTATTGCTATTCAAATCGCGCAGTATTTGTGTCGTTATCAATCTGTAACAATAAAAAATAAGTGACCAACGTACCATTAAGTTTAAGCTGATGAAGTTTGTTCCGTGAGTCCCGTTATTTTTTGTACAGGATTCTTTGTTGCAAGTGATATCACCGATGAGAATGATTTCTTCGAGTGTGCTGGCTGCCTTCATGTTTCCTGTTTCATCTATATTTGGATTTGGAAAAACGGTTGAGGAAAGAAAGGGAAGTTTTTCTCACTTCGTTACACGTTCCATTTCTCTTTGGGAGGATGGAGTGGGATGGAGAGTGGAGTATCATACGAGAAGGGATGTGACAGGGAGAAGGGAATATAATGGTATGAGAGACTCCTCTTATACCATTGTATTAACTAATGGTATAGTATGGGAAATGGCATATCTCACTAAGATAATCATACATGTTACAATGTGTTATGTTGGATCAAAGTCGCTCGGCGAGCGATGAGAAAAGCTATGCTCGAAGTATCTGCGCTGGACAAAAGCCGTAATGAAAAAATTCGACGTAGAACTAAATTTGCCGACATAGCTCAAAGGATCAACAAACTGAAGTGGCAGAGGCCAGGCCACACAATACAAAATAAATCTAATTATTTATCAGTAAAGTTTTGATTAAAAGATAAATCCCTGTATTGCGGAAAATGGATGTCATTTCGAACAACTTATTTGTTATGTGGATATATAAAATTCATTAGTTTTGTAACAAAAATATATTTCTTTTATAAAACTAATCTATTCGTATTTATTTTGACAAAATAATGTTCGATTTTATGGTCTTGTTTTAATTTAAGTTACGTTTAGAGTTTTGATCCATATCATTGACCTTATCGATTGGTGCTATAGAAATAAAGAGTATTTTTTTCGCATTTGTGTCGTTTCGACGCCCGGCTCAGAAAAGCGACTTTTCAAAAATCCTTGAATGCAATTTTCTTATGTTTAAAAATAAAATGTGTAAAATTTGCTATCTTTAATATTTAGGGTACTTTCCCTCAAGGGGCCATTTGTTTGAGTACGGGGACAAGGTATGGTCAAAGTTCGTAGTGCGGTCTCAACGCGGAAGGACTAGTCAATCTTAGGATTGACCAATGTCTTTTGTCAAACCCCGGAAACTATATTTTAGTTTCGATCTTTGAAGTTTTTGGTAATCCTAGGGGTGACTAAACTGAGCAGTAAAACACCGAAACCAAAATAACCTATTTACGTCTTTGACTAGTCAATCCCAGGTGTGACAGTAATGCAGTAGCCAAAGCTCGCTTTGCGTGGCCTTGTCAAACGTATTCGGACCTGTCTGTAGGTATTAACTGACATCAAATTTACTGTGTAATTCTAAATGTCACAAAGCGTCTACTTGCCTTAATCGTTACTTACGTCTGCTTAATTATTAGCGTCTACAAATAATAAATGTTACTGTTATTTTCATTAAATAAATGCAAATAATGGTAAATAATTATTTAAGCGGTTTTTTAAACATTCAAGCAGTTACACTGGGCAGTTAAAAAATATTATTTGGGCGATGAAATGATTTGGCAGTTTGACAAATAGTTCGCCAGTTTTCGGCGTTCGATAAAAATCAACGTCATTTTGGTTGAAGTCTTTCCTATCCAGAAAAGATTCGGCTTGATTAGGTCAGAAGTCCGAGGTAATCGCAGCGCAGCGATCGCCTCAATCTTCGTGGTTTTTTTTTAAACAACGCGAAAATCATTCCTACCCAGAAACAATTTATTGAGCTACTCTTTTCAAGATATGTTACTTCACGTTTCCATTTTCATATAACCGAAACTTGTTTATTTGTTAATATAAACATATAATTTGTTTATTTATGTAAAGGCGGCAAACGTGCCAACAGCCCAACCGGCTTTAAATCATAGCCATAATTAATCATTGAAATTATTGTTTTATTAACTAATCAATGAATACATGTACACCTCAGATTGACTACTCAAATGAATTCATTTGTACTAGTTTTTACCCTTGACTGGCCAATTTAGTCTCTCAGGATTAACTAAGACTATATTAGTCAAAGATCGAAATACAAAAATGTTTGACTAAGAGACCTTGTGAATCCTTAATTGACCAGTCAAACCTAGGAGCGACCATGCGTCGGTCTTTGACTATAACATACACGTTACTGTTTGTCCACACACCTGTTTTAGACTAAAAATGGCCGATATTGGTGTTAACTTTTTTTATAGTAAGAAGGCTGCAGACGAGCTGACATTCCACCTAGCGGTGAGTGGATATGACATCCGCGGTACATGCCAACATCAGTTCAGAATGACAAACGTTAGCACGCTTCCAACTGGAGGCGCAGCCTACCTTTCTAGATGTAGGAATGGAGTTAGCTAAAATAGAAGACGTAAATCCTTACCTCATCGTGTGTGTGGGAACAGAAGATGTGTAGAGAACGCAACATAAAATATTTCCAGACCTCTGAGCGTGACATTTATGGTATTCGGAACTCCAATACGTTTCGCACATGTTGGCCGACAAATCGTCTACATTATCTAAAATAATAAGTATTGTTAATAATAAGTGCCTTTTTAAACATAAATATGTAATTATAATTTTAAGTAACATTTTTACTGCGAATGCAATGTGATTATAGTATGTTAGAACCTCTTGTTAAAAATTTCATATATCTCGAACTATCAACTTATTCCTACTGTGCACGAATATACTGTTTCTCTTTCCAATATACTCCCTTATTTTCCATCCCATCCTTCCAAGGTAGAATAATAAGTGCACTGGGATGAGGAAATCTCCCCATTCTCCATATTCCTCGCCCATTCCATTCCTTATGCTAAATAAATCCCCGAAAGTAGGCGGCGCATGCGCATACGGGCGCATGCCAACGTTTGTCATTATTGACTGAAATTGGCATGTATCGCGGATGTCTATGGGCAACAGTACCCACTCACCACCAGGTGGACTGTTTGTTGCATCCTTTTGTAAAAAAACTTCGTTTACAAACAAGCAGTTATTAATTGTAAACTACCGGAATTACCAAATAAAATCTAAAGAACAGATTTCTCATTTGTAAATTATTTAGATTTCCAAATAAAATAAAAAGGAGCAAACGAAATCTAAAGTGGTTTAAAAGAATCAATTATTCTTATGTTTCATTTAAAACCACATGTTGCCAATTTTTGTACCGTCTCTAATGCTACTTTTTTGTAGTAAGTGCTATGCAGTGTTTAAAATATCCGATATTTTACCGATAATTCCGGATGGAAAAAAACGGTTCTTAAAGCTTTCAGCGCAAAGACCTAATGGGTGTTTTTATAATTTTGGCGGTAACGGCACGTACGTTTTTAATTTTCCGTCCACGGTAACGGCATGTCGTAGACAACCACGATGTAATGTGCCGGTATCCCTGTACTCGTAAAACCGAAGCGACAATTTTATGGTCCGGTTATTATAGGAAGAGCCCTGACAGCTGACATAAATCTAACATGTAAATAGTAAAAATCATTTTACAACTCGATAGTCCTTTAAGATTATTTTTTTTCTATTTTATTGTTATGTTATGAATTTATGACTAAAGAAAAGAAAGAACGGTATTTACATAAAATTAATTAAATACAGAACTGTCAGCGTTCTTCCTATGATTACCATAAGAGTGTAGCGTAGCGTAGTGTAGAGTGCGTAGCTACAAGGATATTTTTTTTAATAATAATAATCTTTCAATAATAATAGTATTTAAAAATGTATAATGAATTATATATAATAATAATTGAATAACTTGTCTGTATGTTCCTTTAGTTTATCAAATAATACAATATAATACATCAATTCAAAGTGTTTTAGTAGAGGATGCTGTCAATATCTTCTCGTTATTGGTCTTTTTTACGTCTCAAATACAATGAATAGGAGACGTAGTCGTTGTTGGTTAGACACCGTTACGTTTGCACGGGACCGCAAAACTACACAAATGGCGTTAACGGCCACTATATGCCGTGGACGTACACTATGTTATCGTCCCGCGACGTACGTGCAAAATTATAAAAACAACGCATGTGTTTATATTTTATAGACAAAGTACCTTTATCCCCATCTTTATTAGTTAACTCAATCGCCAGGTTCCTGACAGCGGTTACATAGAAAGTCCTCAATATATCAGTGCGGTGTGTACCAGATGTACCGCGACTCTTCTGATTAGACGCATGTAAGTGACGGGAGAAAACGCACCGTCGTTTGTTTATGTTTACTACAAGTATTCTGGAAAGGGTGAAAATGTATAGAGTCAAAATCGCTTTCTGTCCTTCTTTCGATTAGATTGGGGTTCTTCAAGAAAGCTATGAATAGGATTCTGCGAGGTTGGCAGTGCAGTTGCTTGTCCTTTGGTGTTACTAAGTGTTAAAATCCAGGGTATTAAACAAAAGTATTAATAAAGTCTCACCCCAAAATACAAGGTTCAAAAGTGATGCTCATTGGAAAATTCCTGGGACACACCAGCTTGGCTTCTTTTATAATTTGCGCGTATCCTTCCCAACATTGCAGTACTATTTCATCTATTTGAGACAAGGCCGGAGTTGCGCCGCAGACTACCAAAATGTACACGTCGGCTAGAAGCTTACATGTTACTGCTCTGAATGCTATCTGAAAACAATTTAATTATATTGCTTTTTATTCCGATGTAAAAAGTCGATGGTGGGCGCTAGTCAGATTTCCCTATTTTTTTTCTATATGGTTTAGTAAATAATGACGCTCATAGACTCCGCGATGCATGCCAAGAAAGACAATCGTTGGCATGCCCCCAAATGAAATGCCTACCTTTGGAGATAAACACGTAAATACTGTCCGCGCGCGAGGTTCGAGGACGCCTGAGGAATTTTGACATCAGAGGCTAGTGATGTTCTATAGTCGATAAATTTATCGATAGTAGGTTGCAACAGTATTTTTGATAGGATAAATAAAAAACAATTATTAAGTGGTGTAAGGTACATTTACTAAAAAATATTAACTATTATCGATATAGACGAATCTGACACGTCAATGTCGCTGTCTTCTACAACTTCAATAATAAATTGATCAGTGGCATCTTCCATTCGCCCATCTTTTCGCCAATACTCCTCCAGTACTGAGACATGATCATCGTCACCACACCGAGCTTCTTCTCTGACTTGATTTAAAGCCAACTCGGTAATATCTTTAAGAATGCTGAATGACAGATCAGATGAGACATTATGCTCCCTGACAATCCTTTTAACTTTAGCGCATGCTAACTTGATGAGGTTCAAGTCACACATGTATGGCGGCAAACGAATTACATCGTGGCCGTGACATTTTATGAGCTCATCAATTTTAAATATTTTTTCGGGAGCCTTGTGCTTTTCAATTAAACTTTTCTCATACTCGAGTCACCCTGAATTTTATTTTAAGAGAACCTTATAATTTATATATTATAAGCCTTATTTTATTATCATTGGGGCACTTTATTCTCCTGTATACTATGATATGAAATTAATAACGCGTTTAGTCATTTCACGTTTTTGTCGATGTATAACAAACGATTTCTTTCTTTCCACTCTACCACTTATACCTTCCCCGCTATCGATATTGTTGTATTTAAACAATGAAAGTAATAAAACAACAATAATAACAACAATAACAATATAAAACAAAAATATAACAGGTAATAATGCGCAAAGGTCGATAACGGAACATAAGCTTGTCTCAGCGTGGCAAAGCAGCACTATGACTGAGGAGCGCGCGGTAGTGAGGCGAGGATTGAAGAGCGGCGCGGGTCCCCTCCGCTCCTCACACCGCGTGTCCTCGGAGCTTGCGCGCGGACAGTACATAAAAGGAATAGTATAAAGTGAGAAATGTTTTTAATTTAATCTACATTTTAATGTAGTTCTCTGTGAAGTTGGGGTAAATTGGCCAGTTGAGTGCACCCAGGTGTAATCACTACGGATTTTTTTCGTATGTTTTCTTATTGTCCCTACGACATGTTAATCGGAGAATATGTGTAGCTAAACATGGTATTGTATAATATATCCTTTTTTGTATTTCTTATACTTTGTTCTGTTGGACTGCATGGAACTATGTATCAAGTGTACATACACCACCGGTACATGCAGTCTTTATACTATACATTTTAGCCTTCACTAGGGAGTTTGGGGCCATTATTCATCACGCGGGCCCAGTGAGAATTGGTTATTTACATGTGTGAATAAATGTAAATAACCAATTTACATGTGCTCCACATTGTTTTAATTCTGGAACATGCGAGGGATCGTCACGTTTTCATTCACCGCCGCGCTAGTGTTATTTTTTTTAAATCTGCGATTGCATTGATACTCGGTGGTACAGGCCGGGGATTTGATTTCACGACCTCACGAATGAATCTAAAATAGATATCCCTACGCTATCACCACTTTTGTTTCTGTATACCTTATATTAGATGTAACAATACTCTGTTCAAGTTAAGAAATATGTCATGCATGCAACTATGTGTCATTGACCATTTTGAAAGGGTGCATTCCTCGATAAACCAATTAACGCTGTGTTAGGCTACATTGGACGGATAACATCACTTTTTCTTAATGTAAACAGAGCATAGTAGCTAAGGTGAAGCAGGAATGCAATAACTTTCATTCATTCATTCAAGTTCTAAAACTGTACTTACATTAGGACTCATTTGGGGTAGGTAAACAGGCGTGTCTCTTAGCGGAGCGCCGTCCTGAGCGGCGGCAAGTAAGAGCAATAATCGGGCTTCCCTCGGGTCCAGTTCAGTGAAGTCTGAACTAGTTGCTACTAAGTGGCCATAGATGCTAAGACATGCCCAACGGCCTGTTACACTCACCGCATAGTTGTCTAGAGCTTGCTGCGAGATATTTGTGACAAAGTTTATTGAATTTACATTAATATGTATATATTTCTTATTTTTAGTTGTCAGCAGCTGTCGTGACGTATGATTTGTAGGAATCTGGTTTAAGATTCCTATAAATCATACGTCACGACAGCTGCCGGTGCAGCAAGTAAGTCGTGAAGGTATTTCAATAGTGTACTTTATCTCCATTCAATTTGTACTGGTTTCAATTTGTACGATATCGGGGCGGCCGTCGACGGAATCGTGCGACGCCGCACGCCTCCATTGACTAACTATACTCGCAACATACAAATTTAAATCATGTATTATACATTAGTTAATTATTACAATACCTACACGACCTACGTGATGCAAGGGCATAATCAGTATTTTATCTAGGGCGGGGCAAAAAAAACAATTGCTTATAATCTTAAATGGAAAGTGTGTAAAGCAGAAAGGCTGTTACTTATTCTTCCCTACGCCAGGAGTCGGGGGGGGGGGGGGGGGACAAACGCCCCACCATGGCTACGCCGTAGTACCGCGTAGCTGTATTGACGTGCGGAAATAGGCTGAGGTAATCTTATTGCATATACGCATAATATCTGTATGGTTTAGTCTCGGAAATTTTGTAACAAAAAATGAAGATTTATCAAAACCGCATCAAAATCAGTCCAGTAGAACGCAAGTTATAATTAAATATGAATTTGCATTGATTTATATAGAGCAATTACAAATGTGACAATGAAATTAATAAGAGTACTTAATCTTAAATTATTTGTAGCATGAGTTCATTCTTTATGTGTTTGTGAGGGATACATAGACAAAATTGGTATTATGTAATGACACCAGGTTCATAATAACCTTTTTGAAACATGACTATTAAAAATGACCTTCTTTTTTATTTGAAGAAAAGACTTTCTTCAATTAAATAACTTGTCGAGCTTGTGAATGAATAATTTTCTCTTTTTTAAAATCAATCAAATAAATTTAAAATCAAGTGGCCATAATTATTTTGTAATTTGTGTTATAACTTTATAACTGCTCTATATAAATATTCGTAATTGAATGTGATCCACTCCTATACTGTCTCAAAGGTAACTAATTATGATTCCTGTAATTGCGCAAAGGGGACTAAGAAACGAAGCTAGAGGATGATATATCATGGCTTTTTCATGTTCTCAAGTACTGTACATAGGACCCATTGATGTACCAAGTGCTAGTAAGTAAACAAGATTACCTGTAATAGCTGTGCCTGTGCACACAAAGCACTCTGAATGAGATCCAATACTAATGTTGGATGTGCACTAGACACAACATTAGGATCTAATGACTCTAATAAGTAGTCCAAAATGGGGTAGCACTGCCTTAAGTCTCTCTTTATCTGGTCTATGTTTTTAAGGTTCTCCAATTCCTTCTTACCAATGCAGAAGATCATGACATCATGGACATAGGACAGTAGTAGTTCTAGGTCACATTCTAGACCACCGGTTGCTATACCAATCAATGTTACACTGGAAAGTTAATTAATTAGGTAATAGTTATGGTATAATTGTAAATTAAACGAATAACTGTTGTGGAGTGTTCCAATAATTTAAAGCCAAATAATTAGAAATTTCAATGTCTCAATCAAATCTCTATGTACCATCTTCTTTTCAATTATTATAAATGATGACTGAGCGGGAGATAGCATTATAATGTGTGTGTTATGAGTGCATGTTAGAATGGAGAAAAGTTGCTATCCCATAACGCATTTACATTAAACAGATGGCATGGGAAAATCTCACATATCTCACTCACTACTGAAACATATGTTCATTAACTCTCACAGAAGACTACTATAAAACCTTAATGGTACATTTTATAGTGTTCTGTGAGAGAGGAGTAACTCAGCCAGTTGAGTGCACACAATGACTGTGGGATTGCTCCTGAAAATATATAAAGGATGTCTTCTTTGGTTATGCTCAATAGCTAATGCATAGTCTACTCTCTTTTAAATCATTAGCTATGTCACATACACCAAAATTGACTCACTCATATTAATGATAGGATCAATGATTAATACATGTAAAGAGATGTAAGTGAATGAGACAAACTAAATAAACAAAAGAAAAAAATCTGTCATTATTTTTTTTACCTTTTACAGTATTCTTTCCAAAGTATAGTTCCATTGTCTACTTGAGTGTTGACCATTGATATATTGTGGCATTTGCTAAACATGTTGACACCATGCAGAGAAGCAATAGTTGAAAATTGAACCTGAAAATAGTTCTAAGTAGATTCTTTGTATTATTCCCGAATTTGTAAGTGACTAAGGGGCGACAAGCTGATGGAAAGATATGGCATGAATAAAAAAGACCTGCCACCACACCGTTTTTCACTCTTGTTATTTAAATATTGTTATTGATCCACCTGACTGCAAAGTGTTTTATCTGGGTTTGTGGAGGAACCTATACCTAGCATTGGAGAGTTATGTACTGAATATTTTATGTGTTTAAATATGCGAAAAAGTACGTTTAAATTAAGTACAAGTATATTATAAATAATATATTAATTAATTTAAAATTGTTTTATGATCAGATATTGCACAGGACAATTGTGATTATGACGGAAAAGGGGTAATTGACAACGGAGAGAACAGGATGAAAATTAAGAAAGGAATTGCTAATGGAAAATTGTATTATAGGATAAACTCGAGCAATTAGCATTTTTTTTTATGTACACCGAATTTATGATAATTACTTACATTTTCATTATTGCCGCGTTTTTTCGAAAATATGGGCACTCCGCTTTCCGTAGCCACTGCAATTACTACTAAAGACATTATTGTCAGAAGTTATAATGTCTTAAGAATTTTTGACATAGTATTTATCCAATCCAATTTCTTAATATTCTTAATCTTAATATCATTGAAAGAAAATTGAGCGCACTAAAACAGAAAAATACTAAAATTTATATATAAGATTAAGTTACATATTAGTATAAAAAGATAGTATGACAGATAGTATTTAAATTAAATATGTAAAATATTTTCAAACAGTTTTGATTAGAGTTTTTGACATAGGAGACATTGGTTTATTTTTCATATATGGCAATGGTGCAATTAGTACATTCTGCCAGTGTCAAGTTTTTATTTTTTATTTTATTAGTAAACAATTTCAAAGTTTTAAACAAATGTCCAGTGTCAATGTTAACCTATTATCACTTTATTTAGCGATTCCTGACTTATTCGATGAGACTGGACATTGACAGGATACGTTTTAGACTTTCAAATTGTTTATTAGGCTACATTTCCACATAGAGAAATTTTTGGGAGTGCTCTCGATAGCTACCTACTCTCTACTGTATGTCCATTTGAGTATATTTGCTATCCGAGAACTACAATAAAACTGTCAGCGAGCTTTTTCTCAGTCAGTTCTCTCAGAGTCGTGTCCACTGTTGACTGTCAAGAGTACTAATCTTTTGTTTCCCTTGCTGTTAATATGGGTATCAAAAATTGTAGGGCTTTGAAATATGGCCAACTACTTACATATACATCATCCGTGCCATCTTCGCTTTTTATTTTAATTTCTTCAATTCTAGTGACACCTAAAAAGTTGCTTAAATAAGATTTCGTATGTTAGGTTAGGTTTTAATAATAACGATAAGATATAATATGTATAAAGAGAAAGTATAAATAATAATAATAATAGGAATATATAATATAATAATAATAATAAGAAAGTATAAATTAAAATAATGTTTACGTTATTGTATGTTAATTATGTAATAATTAAAATATTTTCTTACCTGGTTTCGTAAATTATGCAATTTTCGTTGTATTGCATCAGTAATACAGTATTTGTTTGATGTCTATTTAAATATATTGCCCTTTATTTCCCGATTTCGGTACTCTTTACTTTTATGATTCCATAAAATGAGTTTTCCTCATATATTTCTATCAATTGAATAGTTTCATCTTTTGACCAATTTTTTTTCACACGATTTGCAGACATATTTACTCAAACAACAACAGCTCTCAAACAAAAACGAAACTGGTTGGAACTTGGTGAGTGACTGTCGGGACAAACCAGTGCCGGCTTTACCTAGGGTGCAAGGTGTTAGGGGGCGCCGAGCGCCGCTCGCGACGCCTCCAGAGAGCCTACTAGAGAGCGCCAGGCACCCGGGCGCTACATGGACAAGAGCCGGCTCTGGGATAAACAATTGTAGTGTGTCCACATGCGGGCACGTCTCAACTTGGAATAATTTCTGACAGTAATAGGCGCTCTCTAACAGTTACTTTCATAAGTGTGTCCACACAGATAAAAATGCTCTCGATAGCTTCTCGAAAGCATTTTCTCTCAAGTGGACACGTAGCTCTATGAAGAAAATGCTCGTTGCACCAGTGCCATAATATATGAAGAAAAAAAATTAAGTATTCAAAATAAAAAATCGAAAATCGCTTTTTGTACACAAAATCGGTAAACGTAAAAAAAAAAAAATTTAATCATATTTCTATATGTAACTACACAACCCGCCCTCGCTTCGATTCGGCTTATGTTTTTTTTTAAATTTTGTTTTTTTCAAAATTTCAAAATAAAATATAGCCTGTAATAGACTGATAATGTAGCTTCGTAGTTGTAAAATAATTTTTGAAATCGGTTCAGTAGTTCCAGAGATTACCCCCAACATACCTACAAACAAACAATTTTACCTCTTTACAATAGTATTATAGACCAGCGATCCACCCTCTCTTCGCTTCGGTTTATGTTTTTTTTTCCAAAATATTTTTTCAAAATTTCGATATAAAATATAGCCTATATTAGATACGGTTAATGTAGCTTCCTATTTGTGAAATAATTTTTGAAATTGGTTCAGTAGTTCCAGAGATTACCCCCAACATACCTACAAACACAGAACTAATAAATTTACCTCAAATAAATTTGTATTAGATAAAGTAATAATTTTATTAAACCAGTGATTGACTCTACTGAGTACTACGTACGAACTACTACATACGTACATACTACATACTATGTTTAAGAGTAGGTACTGAGTACGAAACTACTTTCTACTGAATGTAGTTTCGTTTTTGTAAAATTATTGTGTGAGAATATGCGCTCAACATATCAGTTATATCTTATCACTATCTCTTCTAGTTATTGAGTAAAAATTTATTAATTTCTCACTTCTGTGCGACGTGACTCACGGAATTCCCTAATACCGTCGCGTAATATAAATATAAGGGTATTCCCTGAAAGAAATTGGAAACATAAAAACACTGATATCATATAATCGAGGTATTCCCCGAATCCCCTAACTCACAAAAAGTGTGCCAAAGCTTGGGAACATTAAAATCGATAAGAAATCGAAAAATTTCCTTGTACTGTCAGAAATCGTGAAAAAATCGTTAATTTCGGTAGAACACCCTACTTTTTTATAATTTTAAGTGTTTATTTTTCTATTGGTAATAACATATCTACATATTGTTTGAAATTAGGAATCAAAATTTAAAAGCGGTAGATTGTGGTGTAAAAATTATATTTTTTCTGCATTACGAGGAAGAAGCTTGTTTCTCGTCTCTTCATACGAACTTCTGCTTCTGAAAAATTCTCTCCGAGTAAACACTGCTTCCAGATGGGGACAAATACTTTGCAGCAAGCTTTACTAAGCCTTGAGAAAATGTTGCTTTATTTTTTGCCCACCAAAAAAAATATTTTTATTCCTATGTAATTATTTTAGATTAAGATAAATATCTAGGTCTGCTACAATTTCGTTGTTATCACCTGATTCACATTTCCGAATTTCCGAAATATGGCCGAATAGTTTGGCCGAATATTCGGCAGAGGACCCCACCGAATATTCAGTATTCGGCGGAAGGCCGAATGTACTATTCGTTGCAACACTAGTATATAGATATTTTGGATTTCAATTTATAGTTTCACCTTATGAAAACTGGTCCTGAATTATAGATATGGAATATAAATAATTAAATCATAAACGGAAATCAAAACAAGAAAACCATCATCTATATAGTCTGTACCACTCTATGACAATATTTGTTGGCTATCGGAAACTTGAAAATGCAGTGGTTGAAAGCTTTCTCCATTCAAGGTTATATCTATTTAAATAAAAATTAAATGCTGTTCGTTGGTAAGCGCATCACTTGAGAACGGCTGGACCGAATTGGCTATTATTTTTAAAATGTTCCTAATAGTCCGAACAAGGTTGCTACAGAAAGAAAAATTGGAAAAGTTGCCCGAAAACTTGGAAAATGCGGGAAAAACTAAAAGTGCTTTTTCTATGCGATTTTTGTATGAACTTATTGAAATTTGGACAGGACGTCTGCGTCTGTCGGGTCAGCTAGTAGGAAAATAAAATATGCACATTTTCATTGTTCTAATAGCATAACAATGCTTATAAATTAGTTACTATTCTAAACGTGATTTTTTCATGGCATTAGAACAGCTAAAATAATCGATTTTGGAATTATTCGATACATCGATTATTGACACTGCAATCAATGGCTTTTTATAGCCTAGCATCCCTATTTAGAAACGTACAATAAACAAGAGACAGAAGTGAAATACGATAGTTTTTTTGAAGCAAATTACATATTGCGAGACTCGAGACAATTTACAACCCTCTGCGTTACTGTATTTTAAAGTCCATTTCTACATATAAACGCGCCTACGGCTGTTTTTATTTAATAACCCAGGACAGCTGTCTTTTTTGCATTGTATTGCATTGGTTTTATTCTGGTGTCGACAACAGTAGAGTGCACATAAACCATGTAAGTGACCTGGATAAAATTTAACTAATTTATTACATCAGCGACGTATAAATGGCAAACTTATACCCTACACCATTCTATAACAGTCAATCACCAGATCAAACGGAAAATAAAAATAAACGCAGATGCACATTTCATTAACAAATAAAACTCATATCGGTCGTCCATTTCATTTCACACCTACTGTCATTAACATAATATACATATAGAACATGTCATTTAAATCTATACCTATTGTGCTCATAATACACCTTGATTGCATCATTGCACGTAAATTGCACGTAAATGATAGTAGGATTACTGAGGACAGAAGAGGACTCCTTAGAAACATGAAAAATGCACTTCTATGCTTTTATATTTGAGTTTAGTAAACTGTTGGAAGCATACGAAAAATTAAGTTCTATGCGTTTATATGAGTTTAATAAACTATCACTATTAAATCACAAAATGTACAACATACAATTTTTAGTAATCGAACAAAAACTCAACTTCACTTTACAAGTTCCCATCAAAAAGTCCACATAAGATTGCATTTTGTTCATTTCGTATTGTCTATTTTAATCGATGACACATTTAATATTACCCATATAAGTACTGAAATAGAAGAATGAACAAGAAATTAGGATAGATAAGAGGACAAAATTTTATACTACCTTCGCAAATTGCTTTCCCCCTATGCTTTTTTTAACTACTATGACTATCATAATCATTGACGATGTAAACACATTATGTTATTTTTATATTCGAAACATACATAGGAAACTGAAAACACACTAAATGTCTTATGTTATTATATTATGTACTTATTTGCTTTCTTTTATTAAAATAGTAATCTGATGTAGGTTGCACATTAAATGTATTTCGTAAAACTTGTTTTTCTATTACATTAAATTTCACTTTCCAAGGTCTACTCCAAGAAATCTCAGCATATTCTTTATCGCACATCTTTTCTTTTCTTCCTTTTTATATATTTCATCTTATATGTGTACAATAAATAAATTTAGAAAGACAAGACCTTCAAGTTGAACTCATCATTACTTATACAAAAAAATCTTAAATATTAGTCCATTTGCTCCATTGTTTATATCTTTGTCTTTAATAATAACAATATGATTGTTTTTTAACAATATGATTGTTTTTTAACAATATGATTGTTTTTTCCTAGTATAAAAGCAAAAGTTGTTTTGTTTGTATATTTATTTGTTACCTAATAAAAGTGCGAAAATCAAATCATTGTGTAGTTCTTTTAACAGATTAATGCATAGTTGATGTATTTAAAAAAAATGTGTATAATCTAACACAAATGACAGCCTTTTTAAGTGAGATTCAAATTCATCCATTTGTCTTACACCAAACATAACCTTGCACCCTTATTTCCATTATACTCTTTACTCTCTATTCCAGTTCCCCAAGGAGGAATGGGGAGTGAAATGGGATGAGTAAAAAACTTTTATCCATCAATCTTTTTGGAAATTTATATCTAAATCTACAAGTTTAGATCGCGCATTTGTCAGTCTGGATTGGTGTTTATTTATAGGAACAAGGCGGCAGTTCAGCGTACAGTCCACTTGGTGGAAAGTGGATACTGTCACCCTGCAACATCTGCAATACGTACCAACTTCAGTCTAGTTGCCATGCCTCCGGATGCACTGCCGACCTTTGGAGATTAAGGAATGGATTTGGAGTAGAGTTGTTAATATTCATATACATATATACAATACTTTTATACCGGTTACGAATACAGACATGATATTTTTTTGCATAGGTATGGTTTCAGTTAAGGAGATGTTTTTAATTAACTTTTTTAATAAACACCACTAACTGAAAGCTAGGAAAATAAAACCAAATTGGTAATAATTGCAACTTTACTTTCAAGGAATTATATTAATAATCACAGTCACTGCTATCCTCAAAATAATTGTATTGTAAATACCAGTAAAGTTAAATTCATTTTAAATACTTTATAGACTTTATACTAATAACAAAAGTTAAATTCACTTGATTGTTTAACTAGCATTAACATGTTTACTAACATTCACCAACAATATAGTCACTATAAAACACTCACAATTTTCACACGAAACTGTAACAATAATTAGTAAAGTCATTACAACAACAATAACTGTTAAGTAGAAGTAGATTGTTACATAAAGAATGACCTAAAAGTCTATCAAAACAAATGTCAGCAGCAAGTACTGTGGCTACTCGAGTGCGCCCAGCGGCTGTTGGATTGAAGCCTGCACCCCCCCACCTAAATAATAAAAATGTAAATAATTCATGTAAAAAATCATGGGCGACAGTATCCACTTACCATCTGCTCATTACGCATTTCAGGTGGATTATCTGCTCATCTGCTACCTTTTTTTCTACAAAAAAGTATTACTTATTATTGAAATGCGCTAGTGGAGGCGAACAAATATGGTTCCATTTTTTTTTTTAATTCCTATCCAAATATGCATCTGTGTGAATACTATGTTTGTCTCAACTCACACTGTGCAACTTTTAAAACCAATAAAATAGAAATAATATTAAAAAAAAAACGTTTTTTTAAAACAAGCTTTTATGCAAGCCATGTACTGAAACGAATAAAATAAGTTTATATTGAATTATTTGTTAATATTGAAGCTTGTCGCGCGAATTGTAACCGGTACAGTCGAGTTCATAAATATATTAACATTGTCAAGTGTTCAAAATATGTGAGCGTTGAAAAACAAAATTCTGAACATATTTGGCTTTCATATAAATGTGCACAACCTATCACTTCATAAATATCTAAACACACCTAGGTATATCAATAACATCTCAACAGATATAGTCTCATAAATATGTGTTCACCTCTTTGTTCATAAATATCTATACGGGCTTTGTTTCAGTAATATCTTAACATAATGACAATCAAACAAAATATGTAAATAAAGAGTTTAGATTGTAAATACTGGCTGGGTAAACTTTAGTGACGTTGAGATGTTGGTTTGATGTAGATATTGATTGATCTGTCAAAACGCCATTTAAACATCTATGCATCAATTCCCGCAATTTGAATTTTAATCAAATACGTACAAAAATTTACCGAATTGACGAAAAAAACGTAAGTATAAAATAATATCTGAAGAAGCGTGAAGATGGTTTATCTGTATCGAATATCGCGGAAGAGTTAGGCATCTCGGTAAGTCAAGTAACAAGTATTTTATATTTTACCAAATTATTAATAATATTAATATTGATAACTAACTGAGTTCATTTTACAGAGAAATACAGTATATCTATGGTGGAAGAGATGGCATGAAGAGGGATCTGTTGGAAAACACGTGTCCTTTGGCCGCCCCAGAAAAACCAACCGCCAACAAGATAGACAATAGAAAGTGTCCGCAATTGTAGTTTTATTAACACAACTCGATTAGCTCAAGATCTTAGCGTGTCTAACTTAACTATACACCGAAGATTGCACGAAGCTATAATAATATTCATAATCGTATTCCAGCAAGAAAACCCATAATAACACCCAGACATAAAGAGCTACGGTTGAACTTCGCAAACAGATATTTAAATTTCAACTTTGAGAACGTGGCTTTTATGGAGGAGAAGGTGTTCATTTCTTCGGCTGACGGTCGTGTATCGTTGTGGCGACCAAACAATACACGATATAATGAAGAAAACGTACGGCCAAATAGACGTAGTGGACGAATTTCGTGTGGGTTTTGGGGATGCATTAATTTAGGTGGACCCATTGAATTGGCTGAAATTACAGGTCGTATGACGAGTATCGACTATTTAGAAATTTTAAGAGATTTATTTTTACCTACAGCCAAAATTGTGTATCCCGAAAACTACCGCATATCATTCATTCATGATGGTAGTTCCGTGCATAACTCAAGGAGAGTTCAGTCTTGGATTGATGAACAAGAAGATATAGAACTAATTCGTTTACCTCCAAAAAGCCCAGACTTAAATCCCATCGAAAATATATGGGGATTAATGACTCAACACTGGGATTCCACTATAGCACGCACATACGCCTCATGTATATGATATATGGAATAGTTTAAAAATACTGATGTGTGCTACAATACAATTAGATCTATGCCAACTCGTTTACAAAAAGTCATAAAAGCGAACGCAGGTTATACCAAATATTAATCATGAATGATTTGGCATAATAATAATAAGGCTTTGTTTTATTTTATATTTATTAGTGATGATGATGAATTACGAGATTAAGCAATAGTTAAATTTAAGAAAAATGGTTTGTCTTTTAGTTTAGAATGAGTTTAAATTACTCTATAATGTTTATAAACGCAAAAAGTAATAAAAAAATTCAACATGACCAGATATTTTAATCCAACTACATGTCTAAACTACTAAACCGATCTACTTCCTAATTTCAACATGACCAGATATTTTAATCCACCTACATTGTCTAAACTACTAAACCGATCTACTTCCTAAGAAATGTCGTTCTTCAATAATCTGAACTATTTGAATTATTCTCGAGCGATGCCGGGTTACACAGCTAGTGTATAATATAAATCTATTCAATATTACATTTTGTGAAAATTTCGAAGTGAAATTCCGAAGACAAAAGACAGTCCGTGACGTGTCATGATAAAAACGTAATTCTTTTTTCTCGCGTTTCTAATTTAATTCCTATTACTTTAACATTAAGTTAATTTTAATAAACGTTAATATATATAAGAACTGTTCCTTGTTTAGATATTTTTGGCCTTTGCCGTGTATATATTTTTGTACAATAGGTGTATGTATGAAGTCTAGATTGTTTATATATTATTGTAGAATGTTGTTCACATATTTATGGTTGCTCGGCTCGATCACATTTCGATATGATTGGCTCGATCATATTTTCGAAGCGTGAGTGTGCTCATATATAAATGAACTCGACTGTTTTATGAATATTTCGCGACAAGTTTTTTGAGAACATAATTCAATATAAACTTATTTTATTCGTTTTAGTACATTGCTTGCATAAAAGATTGTTTTTAAAAAACATTTTTTTTATATTATTTTATTTACACCTTTTTAGTTAGAAATATTTATCACTGTCTATCCATTTCAAGTAACACATCATTACGGTAGAAAGTTATGTTTTGTTTTGCAAAGATTCATGTGCATGCTATTAACCGTTGCGGAGTGCCCTCATGAGGAGACAATCCTGGCTGCAGCATCAGTTCATGGTGTAAATCATGTTTAGCTATCAAAATCAAACCTACATGCAAAGTTACGTATCTCTCCTACTAATCGTTGAGGAGTGCCCTCATGAGGAGACATTCCTGGCTGCAGCATCAGTTCATGGTGAAGATCATGTTTAGCTATCAAAATTAAACGTATATGCAAAGTTTCGTGTCCGTGCTACTAACCTTTGAGGAGTGCCCTCGTGAGGAGATAATCCTGGCTGCAGCATCAGATTATTTCTATCATTTTAGTGTATTGTCATCAGAACTGAACAATCATGCAAAATTTTGAAAGTCGGTAAATTTAGAGGAAGTGGTTCAAATTTGGCTTTCAATATTTGTCCCAAACATACCAACTAACAGGTGAAGTTAAATAAAAGCTTGTAAAAATGCAGAGTACCAACAAAAATGTGTGATGTGCAGAAGATTTTATCATTATCAGTACCTACTACCATTCAACAGTTTTACAAGTATTAACATTTTCTTTGATTTGTTACAGAACTATATAGAAAATGGCCAAAGGTTAGTTATTGTATTGTAATTTATAGTACTGTAATCATATAAATGAGTTGTTCTTTCATATGAATTAAGAATATAAACTAAGTGACGCACAGGAGGACCTTTGTTCTTAAGTATTATAGCTTATTGATATCTATGCCCATCACTTTCTCCAGGGGGGTATTTACCTACTTTTTTAACTATGAATGCAAATTAGCAAAAAGGCTGTTTTGCCTTTGGTATAGGTCAAATCAGAATCATAGATACAATTTTAATTGAACTTCTCATAAGTTGTACTATGAGATAACTAATCATATCCAACCTTGATTACAAATTTCCACTAATAATTTTATATTTACACTTTTAGGTAAGAAGAAAGATAAAAAACAGGCAGCAGAGCAACCTGCAGATACTGCATCGGAACAACAACCGTCTACTTCCCACGTTACCCCTCCTGTTACTGAACAGGAAGGTTTAACTGGTGGCTCTAAAGAAAAAAGCAAGGACCCACGTGAAAAAGGCGATGGCACTCCGTCAGCTCCCGCATTTGCACCTGCTAAGGAACCACCACCTCCAAAAGAAGAAGTTAAAGAAAAAGATGAGGAAGAAGAGGATGGGTTAGGTTTAGGCTTAGGTGGCGCAAAGAAAAAAAGGAGACCAAAGAAAAAAAAGGAAGCGACACCTGAGGCTTCAGTAGCGGCGGCGGCACCACTCGCACAGGCTCCATTTCCCCAAACACCATTACCACCTGTTTCTGTCCATGCTATGCCACAGCCAACTCCAGCTCAGTTACCACACACACCAGCTCATATATTTCCTACCGCAGCACAAAGTGCTTCAGGCCCACACAAACCGCCAGCATCTTGGGACCGTGGTCCCACTTCAACCCCTCAGCGATATGACCCAGCAGCATTTCCACCTGGATTGGTCCCAGCGGCATCGCGACCGATTCGACCTCAGGCCTTCCCTACAGCAGTTGAAAGTGTTCCATACCCACAACAACCACCGACATATTGGGGCCGTGGCCCCGAGTCGCGTCCTCCACGATCTGAGGTCGCTTCAACATCTGACCTTGGGTCAAGGAGAAAAGACACGAAACCTCCTCAAGGACAAATCCGTCCTCAACAACCATTCCCTGCTATGTCACCTATTGCGGCAAGTCTCCCTCCTACTGTACAACCTTCACAACCCCAGTTTTCAAAAGTCACCCCAGGAACGAAAACTGCCGATGTGTCAAAAATCTGCAGATATCAAATACCAACTAAGATACCGTCCACTACAAAAACTGTATCCTATTTAACCGTCGAGCTATTTTGTAATTATTTCAAGATGGATATTCAACCATTCAAATTGGTAAGTAATACAATTTTGTTTGTAATATAAGATAATTTTTATGTTGATAAGTATTTCACAATTCACATTAACATTGAGATATTTAACATTTTAGAACTTTTCATATCATAATGGTATTAAAATTACTATATTGTTTTTTTTTTTTTAATAAGACTAGTAATAATAAAATATAAATGTATTATTACAAATTAAGGCTAAATGTTTTATTTATAATACTCGCATTTTTTACAGCATCGATATGATGTTTCATTTAAACCCGATCGCCCTAAGAAATTAATACCAAAGGCGTTTGAAGCTGTAAAAAATAAATTTTACCGCAATTATTACATGGCTTATGACCAAGTGAAAAATTGTTTCACTAAAGTGGCACTACCAAAATGTGGTGAAGGTCAACGTTTTGTGGAAAACGTAAGTATTTATCATCCATTCGTTATACTTAATTTTTCGCCACTTTTTTATTTTTATAATACTTTTTTAGTATTTTTAGGGTACCTTTTTTAAGATATCTTTTATGTGTTATATACCTTGTATCAGTTTTTCCAACACGTCGAGAGATAACTAGAATCGAAAATAAGCTCATATTAAAAATATTTTTTCAAGTTAGACAATTGGGTAGATATTACTTTTAGAATATTTAGCCTTTTGGCGCATCATGACTACTTCGATGTAGGTACTGTCGATTTTCAAACTGGACATATTGCTAAGTGGTCTTTTTGAGAAGTGGTTATTTTGTGCTGAAAGTGTAGGGCTTAGTTATGCCTTGTATAGTTGTAAATGACACTATCGAAGAAATTATGTTTTCCTCCTTGATAATATTTCCTAATTAATTTCCTTTGACATTTGTTTCTTTTTAATTAGTTTTTAAAAAGATATAATTTGACATAATGTATAGTTTCAAGCTTGTATCTCTTATAATTGTAATTGTATTCTGATAATTTACATGACCTAATTTAGAGGTCTGGTGGGTGTCGTAAAGGACTACTAAGGGACCACAAACCTTGAAGAACTACACCAACTCTAATATAAGTTTATGAAACCAATATTAACAGATTCTGAGCATGGTTTTTTTAAGGGGCGGGGGGGGGGGGGGTCTACTAGTTCTAATGTACTAGTTGGGTTTATACCCAAACCCCAATTGTGAGGGTAACTTCTATTAAGGGTAATATGGGGTAATTATTCCCGTAATTATTCCAATGAAAATAAAATAAAAAACCCACTTGGCCAGCGTGGCGTTCTGAGGCCATACATCCTTCATGTACAAGACAATGTGCATGAAGAGGCTCATGTCCAGCGGTGGGCACTGATAGGGGTGGTTGCATTGCCTTACATTGTTGCAATTGATTTCTACTACAAGACACTGATGCAGATATCAGTGTTTAAGTTAGAATAAACCTAATTTGTTATTGTTTTGTAGATTGAAATAGTCGACGACCAAGGCAAGACTTTGAAATTTGAAATAACAATTATACACACTGGAATTGTCAACTTAGGTACTCTGAACGAGTAAGTATACATACTGAGCACCTACGTAAGATATATCTATCCAATCGCCATATTGTTCACGCGCGAGCTCGGCGTCATCTTGAAGAATAAGGGCCTAAACAGTCTGACGGATTATCCGAGAGCGGACGCCATCTGTCGCGAATTGTCGGTCAGTTCCTCGCGGACTACGATCGAGCGTAGACAAATTTGTGTAGTTATGAACAATAATTTTAACGCTAAGCCACATCAAGAACGATAGTACCGTTATTCCTCTCATCGACTCGTGATCCCGCGGTACCCTCCCTAAGCCGAGGTCCGTTCCTTCCGCCAGTCTACCGGTGGGGGAGCCCTTAGGCTCGTTGCTGCACACACTCTGCTCCTGGTTGAGCGCCTTCTATCGCCTGTCTAACTATACATGTCCGATGACTCTTGAAAGCCATTAGGGTCACAAGAATTTAGCCATTCCGAAAAAAAAGAAGAAAAAAATACCGCTCTGGACGATGGTCCATCGTACTGAACAACTACATAAAAACTAATGTGCCACCGCTCCCAGCCGTCCGCGACGCTTTATTTATTGCACATAATGCAAGACCTATAAAGGGTTCTGATCCAATGAACTTGGTCTCTGATCCCTTTCTTGCCTGTTCATCTTCTATCTATATCTATACATATAATAAAACTAGAACCGGCGTGACTGCACATTGAATATATTTAGCAAAAACTGATTGGGGGCGATGAAGGAAGAGTATCAGAATACATAAAGACGATTTTGAAAATTTTTGTTGTTAGTGTCTGTTTGTCTGTTAGAACACGCTAATCTCCAAAACTACGGAACGGATTTTCATGGGGTTTCCACAGGTTAATTAAGCTTAGCTTGGCTCTTCGAATCGGCTTTGTTTCATCGAAATCGGCTGACGGGAAGAAAAAATGCTGTATACAAAGCTTTATAAATCAAACTAAAATTTGAAGTGGAAATCGTGGGCATAGCTAGTTTGCCTATAAAATCCTCATGTCCCAGAACCCACCAAAGAAGGTTACCCTATTGCGTTTATTATTAAGGTCTTTACCACAAGTGAACTCCACCCTGGAATCGATTTTATAGGACATGAACGCCTGTAGAGCAGCTGGACTGACTGGACTGGAGAATATAAATAGTCTTATTGTTGGGAAGTCTACTCATTATCTCCCTAACGCAAGTGATTATTGCATGTCTCTGTTTGAATGACCGTCGCATATTGTCCCATACTTTTGACTGATTTTAGTGTGGCCCTTATACTATATACCTGCTTTTGTAACGGACTTCATTTACAATCCATCTGTGAAATATATTTGACTATCACTTGTTCGTCGTTCTAGTCCTTTCTTCCATTCTTCTCTGTGTGGAATCTGCTTTTTAAAGTTGCTTTTGAAGATGTATGAAGGAAATCGTTTATCACTTCCCATCTGCATCATCCTATCGAGTTCCTTATTGAACTCCATTGATTAGTCATCGGCATGTTTGGTTTCCATAGACCACACAGTTCTAGTCTATCTAAGACTCCATACGAGTAGCTGCCGTAGGCGTTTTGAACGCTCCTGCGATTGCCATGCAAGCTGTTCGTTGTACCTTTGATAACGTTTGTTTGCATGTTTCCATTTTCGTCCTGGGCCACCAGAGAATACTTCCGTACGTTAACATCTATCGCACCATCACAGTATATCATCGTAGGTTTCATCTTGGATGAAAGCCCCCACATTTTGCCATAAACTCCTCTACATATACAAAAGACTCATTGCCCTGTCCATGTACATGTGATCTCCACTTTAATTGACTGTCGAGTATAACGTTTGGATACTTAATTTCATTGGAGAGCTCAATCTTTTTTCTTCCATAGAGTGTTAGTATCTCTAACCCTCTAAGAATGTGTCCGTCACTTTCGGGACCACTTTCGAACACCAGAATATGACCACTTTCGCTTTGTTCGCGTTAATGTTTAGATTATTACTATTGCACCATCGTTCTACCCTACTTAACGCCATTTGCATGATCTTCGATACTGTCTCTGGAAATTTTCCATTAACTAGTATCAATAGATCATTGTATATCCAACTGTATAGATTGGACCCCTTTTCAGTTTATTTAAGATTTTCCATTGCCAGGCATCACGAGAGAGGCGGAAAATACTGCTCCCTGTGGACATCCTCTTGTAGTTACCACTTTAATTATATCGCCTAGCAGCGTCAACTGAATCAGTCTACTTTTACGCGTTTTATCCACCCATTTACATATGGTTGGATCAATGCCATGCTCTCTATATCGAAAAAGCCACTTAAACATATTTCTTGGTGTTCCAGTGCTGCCTTTACCTTTCTGACTACGTGGTGCAAGGCGGTCTACGTGGACTCACCAGATTGTTAGGCACTGGAGTTTATGGAGTGGTTGCTTTAAGAGAGCTCCCTCCGTTATATGTCTGTCAATCATCTTCTCTAACGTTTTCAAGAAAAATGATTTCAGACTTAGAGGTCTATAAGCTTTCGCTCCTTCGTAATCCAATTTGCCGGGCTTTTGTAAATAGTTTACTTTTATATTTATCAAAATTTTTAGTGTATCCAAACGATACATGCTTTGTAGTCTGGAAATCTGAGGAGTTAGGTTTGTTGCACCCGACTGGAGAAGTATAGGATACATACCATTTAGTCCAGGGGCCTTGAATGGTTGAAAATAATTTAATTTGATGTTCATCCACCACCTTCTTTGCCACTTTCCAATCAAACTTTGAAGTACGGTTTTGTTGTTCTTCATTGCTGACTGGTTGCACAAAGAAAGACATACTTTATATACACGAAAAGTTTCGTTCAATTTGGAGAATCCAGGTAACTTCCCTTGTAAGATACTATTTACTTTTTTTCCATAAAACTCCTAATGGCACAGCATCGTGTTATTATTTAATTCTATGGTTATGATTAAGACATACTGTTTTTTCAGCTATATGAGAGGTGGGGGTACGTCGTTAAATCCTCCAACAGAAGCTATACAAGCCATTGATGTGATTTTACGGCAAGGGACTTTGCAGTCCTATATAAAGGTAATTTGTCCACTCAATCAAACAACACAACCCATACCGTTTAAACGACGATGTTTTCCTGCACCACCGAACTGGATAGTGATTAGTGGATCTGTACTTGAGTAAAAACTAAGCAATAAATGGATCTCAATAATGTGTGAATTAGTATCAGCCAACCAAACATTTGCACAAATACAAACTCGTTTTCAGCTTATTATCAACTCATTCAGAAAGCTCATTCAGTAGGGCCAACCGCAAATATAACGTTGTGGTACAAATCTATTCATTCATAAGAGCAACAAATATGTACTTTAAAATTAACTTTATTAACTTGTTACAAACACAAAAAGCTTGTAATCGAGCCATGCTTTGCTCTTTACTTTGCTTAAAACGTTGTTTCCTTTACAATTATAAGATTATAGAGAGGTATACCTAGATAGACGTCTTCATTATACAATACATTCCTACAATATACTTTCCTAAATAGGTCACCGCGATGACCTCTGCCCATTGTATCCAAACTTATCTTATAGAAGACTCCCTAAGAACGCTCCAGAAAACCTACAAAATAAAATTTCGTTCAGCGCGAGCCAAATTGAATACTATGCGCATCGTAGAAAGGCGATATTACACTGAACCGCTGATGGTCAACCGCACAATGACCCTTCGTGCGTGAATCGCATGGGTTATCACCCATAATTATAATGTAACTAATTACAGTCGTTTTAAAATATAATTAAATAAAAAGTATTATACCTGCTTACACAACATGATGGTAGTTTTTAAAAGATTTTATTTGCACGTGCGTTTTGTATGGCCACTGACATGTTTTGTATGGACATTCCACTTGAGCAAAAGGTTCTTTTGTTAGCAAAATTTAAAAATTAAGAAATAATTATCAATGGAAAATATGACAATTGACAGTAGTAAAACTTACATAGAGTTAGATAGGATACTTACATAGGACCTTGGACATAGGACAAGACCTTACATCTTGTTGCTTGGCAAAAAAAATAAATGCTTCAAAATTGTTTTTAGTTTTTTTTTATTATTTTAATTACACATTCACTATTTATCTAAATATCATTCCGAGCCTGATGAGCTGGGGTCTTCTAAATTAACATTTATGACTTATGGCAAATCTATAAAAATGAATTTTCACGTCAACAGTGTCTAAGCAATTGCGGTCAACAGTGTCTAAACAATTACCTGTTAATTGGTTTTTAGTTTTCAATATTTCTCGTTTAATCGGTTCAATTGCACTTTAACCTTGTTTTGGGCATTTTTCCTTTTCAGTTGCTACAAATTACTCAATTGGGTTAAGTACACAACAGTACGGTGGTATCTATAAGTTAAAATAACACAACTTACACTAAAATTGAAGTCCTAAAAATTAATTGGGAACTAAAATCCAACTTGCTCGTATGGTGTAACAAATATTAGTGACATAGGAGTAACTTGCAGGCAGGTATAAATAACCAACCCTGATCCTTTGATCAGGGTTGGTTGTTCTGGGAATTGCAGACGCACCTGGTCGATGTTAAAGTGATTTTATTATCGGCAATCCAACAAATAATAGGCAAGTTATTCACCTAACTCGAGTGGAATTCCAATTCGTAGTCAAGAGCCAACTTGTTGATATTCAGTTTTTTTGTCTCCCATAAAATTGTATCTAAGTTACATTCGGGGTATTGGGTTCTGAACGATGATATTGTTATACCCTTATTGTTCTAGGCCGGCCGTCAATTTTTCAAACGGCCAGCGAGACCAATCGATCTGGGAGACGGTCTTGAGATGTGGACAGGACTCTTCCAGTCCGCTATATTTACATCCCGTCCGTTTATCAACATTGATGGTACGTATTCTTTCACAGCACACTAAATAAATATTTCGTTACAGTTTGTAACGAACGCCCACTTAGTTCAGAAAATTCATGGTGGATTTCAAAGCGCCCATTTATTAGCTCAATCATTGCAATGACCATAATTTTTGAATTTCGAAAAAGAGTCACTACTTCACAACTAATGGCTTCGAGCCGAATCCAAAACTGCTCTCATTTCGTACAGTACTAGATATAAACCACCACCATCACCTGACTAGATATAAATTTAAAAACAAAATCAAGAACTGGCTGTTAAACCTAGATTATAATAACACCGAAACCATACTTATACCAATGCGCTAAATTGTTCTTGACAGTCTGTACTGTATGTGGCATCTGTAACTCGTTATTCACACACACAACATCAACTCACACTAAATTACTTATTCTGATATGCCGAGTTTTTTCTAAAATCGGATATCTAAGACCACACTCCCACACAATCACATACACATATACTTACATAAAACACACACGACGTACATATTATACACAATAATTACCACCTGAATGAACTGTTTTTCTTAAATAACTGTAACCTAGTACTAAGAATAAATAATAAGGGAGGGTGTCGGCAGCTGTAAAACAGATTATCCTAGTACAGGTGTCATACATGTCCTTATGAACGCCTACTTGTTGTAACTTGATGTTTTTTTTTTGTAAATTACATTATAAGTGACAATTACCGTATAGAAAATATTTAAATGTTTGAAATATTAGAACTCGATTCAGGAATATATATGAATCACTGTCTTCAACTTCTGGGGCCATTATACATTTTCGCTTTCACTATCCGATTGATCATGTGATTAAGGTTAAGGTAAGGTAATACTCGTTAAGACCCGTTTAATAGATTGGCAGTACATATATTACTAAAATTAAAATTAGATAAACATTTTTTTAAAATATTATAGACGAGTGGGTGGACGAGCAAGCGGTCCCACGTGATGGTAAGTGTTACCGCCGCCCATGGACACCTGCAACACCAGGGGGTATGCGGGCGCGCCGCCGACCTTGCAAAATCCTATTCACAGCTCTCTTGAAGAGCCCCATATCGTAGCTTAATGGAAATACCTCTTGAGGCAGTTATTAAACATTTATTTTCTTTGTTTGTATTCTTTATCGATAATGTCACAATACTAAGTAGTAAATATAAGATTTTATTACTTCTGAAACCAAACACTGGATAGTTCTGTAATTAATTTCTAATACATACGTTTCATTCTTATTACGTAGTACTTAAGTTTCAAATTTTACCTTTTTATGAACCCCTCATCTGTTTCACCCCTTAGAAGCTGTCAACCAGGTTTCTTTGGACGTACGATGTGTCATCTAGTCTATTCCCATATCGATGTTTTTCACCAATATAAAGAACGCAAAAAACTGAATCTTTTGGTATAATTAACATATAACAATTTTAAAATGAACGATATGCGCTCTATTTATTTACTATACACATTAATTGCACATTGTCGTACAAAGGGCTAGGTTATTGTCACGTTTGGATTGTTCAGAGAGGTTCAATGGGAGGTTTGACAAAAACTATAATAAGATGGTATCGTAATATATATATAAAATACAAAAATATACTGTATTATTATAAATATATAAAAACAAACATACCTACATATATACATAAGATTAAGTATGCAATATACTAAGTAAACATAAACCTTAAATACATCACATACATATTTCAAATAAAATATCCACATAAGTTGTATGTACATTAGTAATATTATTTGTGTTACAGTTGCCCACAAAGGGTTCCCGAAAAGCAAGAAACTGACGGCCCTGCTAGTGGAAGATTTCCGTCTCACTTTAGACAGGCCGATAGATTCACAGCGCGGCCGTGGTTCGGAAAATTTCCTCGACTTCATTAGAGGCCTCAGGGTGAGTTCAGTGATTTAAATATTGCTCTTTATTGTACTTATAACGAATTATTACAACAAGACGTTACAATATTACCGTAAGTACAAAGGCGAACTTATTTCCAGAAGGAATCTCTACCAGTCAATCTTAGAATGACTAAGAGTAGTCATTAAAAGCAGGCTTCCACATATAATGAAAAATAGAAGATATATTTCTAACACAAATATATCCAGATATATGAATAGTTATATATGTACATATGCTTAGTCTGGCTGTAAATACCGTTACAATAAAGAAAAATAATTAAATTTTGAAATCTATCATTCTCACGTGAAACATAAATGTTTTTTTCTTTATGGCGCCAATCCTTATTAAATATGGTACTAATATTAAAATGGAGTGGCGTGATAACGAAATCCGTATTGCTGTAATTGTATTATACAAAGTGCTTCAAGTGCAATTTTTAAAACTGCATCCGCTTGAAATTAGCCGAATGTTTGTGTACCGTGCTATTGGTAGGTATATTGAAAAGTCTTCTGTTTGTGACAGAAAAGGGTGTGGTTGTCCATGCAGAATTCGAACTAAACAGACGATTAAAACTGACGGAGAGAATCCACAGAAGCCCCGCCCGAACCAAAAGATTTTATCCAGAGAGATGAATATAGCACCCAGAATCATGTCACGTATTTTAAAAGATGACTTACTTAATTTCTTAACTAATAATTTAAAGAAAAATAGAGTTGACAAATAAAAACGACTTCTTCGGTGGTACCACCGATAAGTCAAGGGATGAGAAAATGTTAATCGTCGAAGAACATTTTAACAAGCAGAATGATCGAGTTTATGCTCATTAACTCTAGAGAAGCTGCTCTATTGGTCAATAGGGTGCAACGTGGCCATTATCCGGCTTCAGTGATCTTAGCTATCAGGAAGTGACTGAACCATATTTTTATGAAATAGGTATTAAAACGTCGGCTCAAGTGTAATTATTGAGATAGTCGTAAAGCTTCTTAACAACACCCTGTTCCATAACTAAGAATGGTCCTTTCAGCGAGACTAGCACCAAGTCATAAGGCTCGCTCAACACAGGCGTGGCTTGCAAGGAATATTCCCGACTTCATTTGAGTAGAAGGCTGGCCGTCATCTAGTCCCGATCTTAATCCATTAGATTTTTATTTAAGGTTTGTTTTAGAGAGCATGGTATGCTCTAAACTTCTAGATTGCAGTAAGATTGTGCCTGTAATGAAAAACCTCTTAGATTTTGTATTTACCCTAAGGTTGTTCGGTAGAGAATGCCTTAAGGCATTAAGTCCGCCTTAAGTACTTTTTGTCTGTGTATTAATGTTTAAATAAATAAGTGAATTATTTTAATATTTTTAGATTGTCGCGCCTATTTTTGGGGATAACCCAGCACAATCGCAAAAACGTGACTTTATAGTCAATGAAATGCGTGATATTCCTTCTAAAATGAGGTTTGATTACACCGACCCAAAGACAGGTCAGAAGACGAACATGTCAGTCGCTGATTACTTCCAGAATATAAAAAGAGTCCGGTTTGTATATATTTATTACAACGTTACAACGTGTCACCGATATAACGCAAAACCTGAAACATGTCAACCGATTTAAAATATATAAAACCGTTCTAGCTATTATTTTATGAAATTATTTTAAGGAATAAATCAAAGTCACAGACATGTAAGGTTGTGTTGTCCTGCCTAAAACCTTCCTAGCACTCATTTCTCAGAAGTAGGCGCCGTGCGCGACGTGGCTCGGCCCACCTGCGTAGTATAAAAAATAATAGCATTAACTATAAATCATGCAACTGATAGAATCGATTCTACTCTCGATACTGAACAACCTGTTTTCAGCTTTTGCGGTATTTCCGTCACACGCTTAGGGAATTCAGTGACACATTAGGGAAGAAAACAAAAGTTACAAACAGTTTTATACAATTGTAAAGTTTGGTTGTTCTATTTAAAACGTTCGTAGCGCTCATCTCAATACAGGATGGGGACCGGGTGCCGCGCATGGTGATTGCAATGAGTGTATTTGTTTTGCGTAACTGCGCGTAGAATAAATGATACTAGTTATGAACCTATGGCCAAAACTGGTAGAATCGATTCATCTCTTGACACTACAATCTATTTTAATACGATAGGTCAAACTAAAAGTAATTAGAACTAGCTACTGTACAATACGATAGGAAAAAAAAAACAAATTTGAATTTTGGAAATGGAACTGCTTGTCAAACGCCATTAAATTTACAAAGCTGTCAATTGGTTTTTTATGTCTGGCGGCAATTTAAAAAATAAGAGCTTGCGGATAAATGAATTTAACAGGAGAACATTTTCTATGACTTTTTATGACTTTCGTTGCCGTGTAATCCAGAAACATAATTATGAAAGACTTAAGTTAGCATTTAGTGATGAAGCCCCATCCAGTGGTACTGTTTATAACTCGTTCAGTGAATTTAAACGTGCTCGTACCCACCTCGGTGACAATCTTAGAGAAGGGCGTCCTGCGATGTCGGTGACGGAGGACAACATCAAAACTGCGGCTCATGATTGAAGCAGACAAACTAACGGTAACGACATATCAGCAGATATGGGTATCATTACGTACTGATATGAGTCTAGTTCAAACTATTTTACACGATCACCTACGGGTAAGACGGATTCCTCACAATTTGAGCGCAGCTCAAAAACACTGTCGCGTGGAGTGGTGTCCCCAAATGCTTGAAAAATTCGACAATGGTCAATCAAAATGCTGCTGTTGATATAGTAACAGGTGATAAAAGCTGGATCTACTGCTATGAGCCCGAAACTAAGACGCAACCTGCACAATGGGTCTTCCCATTCGAAGAGTTGTCAACGAAAGTGAAGAAAGGATGGAGTGCTATAAAGAAGATGATTGCCTCCTTCTTTGGCAGATCGGGCGACTTTGCTACTGTAACTTTATATATAGAAAGATGTGTACAGCTGCTTGCCTTCTGTTTTGGAAAAAGTTAAAGAACGTGCCCACGAAGCAGAATAATCCTCCATCACGACAATGCAGACCCCCCCAGACAAACGAAGCGCCTACTGTTAGTACCTACTGTAAACCAGTTAATGGGTCATCCGCCATACAGTCCCGACCTTACACCCCGTGATTTTCATTTATTCCCTAAAATTAAGGATAAACCCCGAGGAATACGTTAATGCTGAAGAGGCTGTAACAGCCTTCTAAACGGCTGTTGAAGAGGTTTCTAAAGAAGGGTGAGCTGAATGTTTCACACAATGGTTTCATCGCATGAAAAGGTGTATCGATTGTTGCGGAGAATACTTCGAAAAGCAATAAACCAACTTCCATCTTTATATCTGATTTTATTTTTGAGATTCTAAAAACTTTCATTGTCACCCATGTAAATTTAATCATTCCGTTATTTTAGTGACACGTTGTTTATAATACTATAATATAGCAATAAGATCGCCTGGTCGTTTCAAATATCTACTCTGCATCCCCACCCATCCAATGGGGAGTGTAATGAGATATGGAAATTTTCTTTGAATACTTTCTATTTCCCCATTCTTGCCAACTTTCTTTTTTTTAATCCTGACTTCTAAACCTCCAAAGGTTGCAGCGCATTTGTAGACGAGTCAACGTTCGTCATTTTTGGCAGTATTATAATACTGTTGCCTTATGAACAACAGGCATGATGACGGTTATAGTATAGTAAGGGCTGGCGAAGCGCAGCGCAGAGCGGTTTTCGATTTCGATCAAGTTGATTGTTGGTTGATTGAAACCGCGCTGCGCGTCCCCTGGTCTGCGCCAGCCCTAATATAATTTCTGCCAATATGTGTACAGATTTATGTTTCAATTACCGTAAAATTTATCTGTAAATTTTAGAAATGTTATATAAAAAATATTGTTCTATGGTTTTTGTGCAAATAAATTTATTTATTGTATTATTACTTATAACCAGGTGAATTGCCTGCTCGTGTGGCACCTTTTCTCTATAAAAATATATTTATTATTTTATTTGCAGATTACAATATCCGAACCTGAATTGCTTGTGGGTGGGACCACGCGACAAAAATATTTGCTATCCGATCGAATTGCTAGACGTAGCTTATGGCCAAGTAGGTTATTATTTTATTACTATCTGATTCTGACCCAAAATATATATTTCTAAATGTTTTTATGAATTATAATTTATGAAATTTGATTAAGAAGCCACATTTTTAGATTAATAATAGGTATTAATAGCAGCGTTCGCTGATATAAATCAGCGGGTATATATCGATTGATATTTATATTCATATATAACAATTGATATTTATCAAACTAGAATTTTGTCACATCACTTGCTTTTAAATTCTTAATATGTCAAAAATAAAAATTATGTTCACTGCCACTGCCAACGATCCAACACTAAAGATTATAATTTAGTTGAACATTGATTATGTGGACTGATTATTTATTAATCTCAAAGACTAATTGTTTGTTACTCTAATTTTACTCTTATTTTTTGTTTTGTTTTACAATAAAACTATTAATCAAACTCAAAATTTCATTTAACAATTTTGACACATTAAAACCATTTACAGAATCAAATTCGCGTCTTTTTAATATACATCATATATATTCGATATACATCGGATATAATATATCAAATATATATAAATGATATTTTGATATTTAATATAAATATCGGATTTTTACGAACCTTATGACATCACTATTTACAACAGGTGACAAAAAACTGTTTATGCCATGTTCTCATGTTTATATTGTATTACTCAAGTTTCAAGTAATATTATAATGTAATTTTCATTGTGTATATGAATAATGTGGTGTAGATCGACTTTAGAATAGCACCACTCTATCTCTAAAAGAGTACTAAGGGATAACAGAACCGCTACTACAAGCGCTGAGCAACTACACCACCTCTAAAAGAGTGGACTCGCTACACCTCTTGACCAGCGTGGTGTTTAGAGGCCATATATCCTTCATACACAGGACATTGAGGAGGCCCATGTCCAGCAATAGACGTATAAAAGGGCTCATTACCGTATATGAATAAACGAACTTAGTTAATAATGTCTTCCCTACAGGCCCGCAATAAACAACTGAATGAAAGGCAGCTTTCCACGATGGTCAGAACCGCCGCCGCGCCGCCGGATGAACGGAAATGCAAAATTCAGGAGATCACTAGAGACGTAAGACAATATAACTATTGCAATATTTTTCCTATCTCTATAATAACCTTTATTTGTTATCTATTTTCTCCTTGCTATCGAAAGGTTGCCCGGATGAGATTGCTTTTTGGCGATAAGGCTGCCTATTGTACTTTACGTGATACTTGACATTTTGTAACACGTGTTGGTGTACAATAAAGAGTTTATCTCTCTAACTTTCCCCTATTTCATATTAGCACTATTTCATTTTTATAAGATACATTATCCCACATAATTTTCGTAGGGGTTTGTATGTTCGTAGGGGTTATGAGACTTGTATGTACAAGTCTCATAAATCCTCTTAACCCTTTCGCCCACATACAGACAAACATCCTCACACACGCATATACGTACCCTTGAGCGTCTAAAAACCTTGTTCCTATTGCACTTGTGCCAAATATAGAAATATAATCGGTCAATGGGTTTTTCTCATCTCTTTACATCATCCAATTCTCGTTGGGGAGATGGGGTTGGATGAGGAGTTATTTTTATATAGGATGGGATAGTAATATGTTCTGACTTATCTCACTCACTATTGAAACACGTAGTGCATAGATTGCGGCAATAGGATAGGATGGGAAATGTAGTTCATTTTACAGTAGTTTAAATAATGTCGGTCGGCCATCTTCGTATTTCCGACCGTAACCGAGCGCTGAGAGATCTTTATGGCATAGAGTGATTACAACGGAATGTAATGAACTCTTAAAGTGTGTATGGATGTTTGTTTCTTTTTTTATTCAATCTTGATAAAATGATGAAGGAATACGAAGATGGCCGACCAGCAACATTTATTTAGTAATATTGTTACTGTCGCTCCCGTGGTCTATGCTTAAGCCATCATCACCATATTTAGTTAATTAATTAAAATTTCAGATGAATTATGCACAAAATCCATTCTTCAAAGAATTTGGCCTAACCATCGATACCCAATTTTACAAAGTATCCGGAAAAATACTACAACCTCCTGTATTAGACTGCGGTGAAGGACGTCCCATAACACCAAGGTATTTACTAAATTATAAAGTGTCTATGGTAATATTAAGTTGAAATAAGTCTTAATAGTTTTTTTTTTTTATTTGCTGATTATGTTCTTGTGCCACGGTTCACTTGCCACATTGTGTGCGAACTACAGTATTTATAATAACAGTAATTTTGTCGTATCTTTTATAATTAAACTACATTGCTCCTTGTATGAGTATATCGTATTATGCCATTTATACATCGTTTATATTATCTAAGGGTTTAGCTTAATTCTGTTCGAAACGATAAAAGTATTATATTCCTAAGATCAGAGATGAGTGATTTAAATCATGATAAAAATCAGATTTTTTAAAATTTAGTCCTATGATTTAAATCGAAAGTGAAAATTCACTTGATTACAATAAAAAATATGTGGACTAGATTACATACAAATTTGAATTAAAAATAAAATAATACGTTATTTTACGTTAACCAACATATTATGTACAATGTCTTTGGGACACAACAATGTCAATTATGTATCTAACTTAAATTTAGTAATCAACAGTTTTTATTATAGGGAGTCTCTTAGCATTATCTTAGAACTAGGTTTCGGCGGCGCCCCGCGGGCGCCGGCCTCCCCCTGAGAGGGGGGACGCTCCGGGCTTCGCCCTGCGCGGAGCTCGGCCTGCGGCCTCGCGCCGTGGAGCTCGGCCTTCGGCCTCGCGTAGATTACTCACTGGGAGGGGTCGCTGTAGTTTCGTCGTGCGGCTCCTGCGTGGCGGCCATCTTCAAAAATGGCGGAATCTAAATAAAAATTCCAAATCCTCAATCGGACTCCCCAGAACTCGCCAGATTTCAATTTTCATTCGGTTTGGGTGAAATTGAAAAATGGCCGCCATCTTGGATTCGCCATTTTGAAAATAAATTTTCCCCTCAGTATAAAGACATCGTCAAGATAAACAATATTAGTTTGAGCACCAATCCGATATGTCTAACCGTTTCGGAGATGTCATCCGAAGAATTTTGTAAAGCGGCCATCTTAAAAATAACCATAAATCCTTAATCAGGGTCCCCTCAGCCCCCCAGATATCAATTTTCATTCGGCTCGGATGAATTTGAAAAATCACCGCCATCTTGGATTCACCATCTTAAAAAAAATATATCCCAATATGAAGACATCATCATGATAAACCATATTAGTTTGAGCACCAATCCGATATGTCTAACCGTTTCGAAGATGTCATCCGAAGAATTTTTTAAAGCGGCCATCTTGGAAATAACTATAAATCCTTAATCAGGGTCCCTTGAGCCCCCCAGATATCAATTTTCATCCGGATCGGACAACTTGAAAAATTGCTGAAAAATGTAGTCCGGTCGCTCCGGGCTTCGCCCTACGCGGAGCTCGGCCTGCGGCCTCGTTATACGCAGCTCGGCCTTCGGCCTCGCCTAAGTTACACAACGTGCGCGGCTGGTGGTACCGTAGTGCGGTCGCTCCGGGCTTCGCCCTACGCGGATCTCGGCCTACGGCCTCGTGAAACGCAGCTCGGCCTTCGGCCTCGCGTAAGTTACACGGTGGTAAAGTTCGGACGCTCCGGGCTTCGCCCTACGCGGAGCTCGGCCTGCGGCCTCGCTGTATAGCCGCCATCTTCAAAAAGGGTGAAATACAAATAATAATTCCAAATCCTTAGTCAGGATCCCCTAAGCCCCCCAGATATCAATTTTTATCCGAATCGGATGAATTCGGAAAATGGCCGCCATCTTGGATTCGCCATTTTGAAAATAAATTTTCCCCTCAGTAGAAAGACATCATGATAAACAATATTAGTTTGAGCACCAATCCGATATCTCTAACCGTTCCGGAGCTGTGGACGAAAGAATTTTGTATGGCGGCCATCTTGGAAAATCTCGGCCCCTATCCTAAATCCTTAATCGAAAACCCCGGATGCAAATTTCCTCCCCGATTATCCACCTCAAAAAGTGGTCACAGAGGAATTTTTAAATTTCCAAGTTTTTTTTTTTAAAATTTCCGCCATTTTGTATCCGCCATCTTGGATTTTTTTTCCTACCCAGATTTCCCAATGACCGAAGTTTCTAACGAGGGGAAATTCCGCCCCGCACCCCCCCGTCTAATTCGGACTACCGCCTCGCGAATGCCCTCGGACCCCAAAATAGAAATTTCCACTTTGTATGGCAGCCATCTTGAAAAATGGCGGAATAAAAAAAAAGTTTCGAAATCCCGAATCGGGGTTGCCTGAACCCCCCAGGTATTAATTTTCATCCCGATCGGAAGAATTTGAAAAATGGCCGCCATCTTGGATTCGCCATTTTGGAAAAAAAAATAAGTCCAGTTTAAGGACATCGACTTGCCCCCTCATCCTAGTTTGAGCTCCGATCCAATATCTCCACCCGTTTGGGAGATACGGTCAAAAGAAATTTGTATGGCGGCCATCTTGAATCCGCCATTTTGAATTTTTATCGCGCTCTCGTCAAAGTGCCGGCGGTTCTCTATGACATTCGGTCGAGCACCATATGTCTATCTCTCACCGTTTGGGCAGGCCGTCGATCGTCGAGCTGAAGGTCCACCGGATGCGGACGGGCCCACTCCCGGTGCAGCTCCTGGGTGAGCTCGGCCTGCGGCCTCGCTCGCTGGCCTCGGCCTCCGGCCTAGCGGGAGTTATGGCCGATTTAAATTTTAAATTTCAATTGACGGCCGCCATCTTGGAAATAGCGAGATCGAAAATCCGACCCGAAATTCTCAATCAGGGCCCCCACCACCCCCCGGACACTAATTTCCACCCCCCTAGGACAAACTTGAAAAACGGCCGCCATCTTGAATCCGCCATTTTGAAAAAATTTTTTGCCCACGAGAAGACCCACCCCGGCCCGTATGACATTTGGTCGAGCACCTCCCCCCTACCTCTTTCCGTTTTAAAACTACGAGCGATTGAAATTTGTATGGCGGCCATTTTGTTTTTCGAATTTGGAATTTTCGCGGCGCCCTCTGGCGTCTACCAGCAGTTCCCTATGACATTCGGTCGAGCACCTTATGACTACCTTTCACCGTTTGGGCGGGCCGCCAACCGTCGAGCTGAAAGTCCATTGGATGAGGACGGGCCCGCCCCCAGTGCAGCTCCTGGGCGAGCTCGGCCTGCGGCCTCGCCCGCTCCGCTCGGCCTCCGGCCTCGCGGGAGTTATGACCATTCGAATTTTAAAATTTCAATTGACGGCCGCCATCTTGGAAATGGCGGGATCGAAAAACCGACCCGAAATTCTCAATCAGAGGCCCCCCGACCCCCCGCGTGCCAATTTCCATCCTCCTGGGACAAACTTGAAAATCGGCCGCCATCTTGAATCCGCCATTTTGAAAAAAATTTTTCACCACGAGAAAGCCGACGCCGCCCGGAATGATATTTGGTCGAGCACCTCCCCCCTACCTCTTACCGTTCCCGAGTTATCAGCGATTTACACTTTGTATGGAGGCGATTTAGGACGTTCGAAATTCAAATTTTCGCGACGCTCCCTGGCATCTGCCGGCAGTTCCCTACGACATTTGGTCGAGCACCCCCCGCGCAGCTGTTACCGTTGGGCCTGGCCGTTGTCATTTTTCGTCTCAGGTCACCAACTTGCAGAAGTCGGATTTTTCCTGAGGTCACGGGACCCATCCGCGTATTTCCCCATTCAAAGTTTTCCCCCGCCACTACGGGAAGTGGGAGAACAAGATGTCAGTGAGTCAGTCAGTGGTAATCGAGCTTTATATATTATAATAACCAGGCGGGAACCCGGAGATCAATGATGTCAGTCAGTGAGTCAGTCAGTCAGTCAGTGGTAATCGAGCTTTATATATTATAATAATAATAACTAGGTTTCGGCGGCGCCCCGCGGGCGCCGGCCTCCCCCTGAGGGGGGGGACGCTCCGGGCTTCGCCCTGCGCGGAGCTCGGCCTGCGGCCTCGCGCCGTGGAGCTCGGCCTTCGGCCTCGCGTAGATTACTCACTGGGAGGGGTCGCTGTAGTTTCGTCGTGCGGCTCCTGCGTGGCGGCCATCTTCAAAAATGGCGGAATCTAAATAAAAATTCCAAATCCTCAATCGGGCTTCCCAGAACTCGCCAGATTTCAATTTTCATTCGGTTTGGGTGAAATTGAAAAATGGCTGCCATCTTGAATTCGCCATCTTTAAATTTATCCTACTTCAGTATAAAGACATTGTCAAGATGAACAATATTAGTTTGAGTACCAATCCAATATGTCTAACCGTTTCGGAGATGTCATCCGAAGAATTTTGTGTTGCGGCCATCTTGGAAATAACTATTAATCCTTAATCGGCCCACCCCGAACCCCCCAGATATCAATTTTCATTCGGCTCGGATGAATTTGAAAAGTGGTCGCCATTTTGGATTCACCATCTTTAAAAAAAATTATCTCAATATGAAGACATCGTCATGATAAACAATATTAGTTTGAGCACCAATCCGATATGTCTAACCGTTTCGGAGATGTCATCCGAAGAATTTTGTGGGGCGGCCATCTTGGAAATAACCATTAATCCTTAATCAGGGTCCCCTCAGCCCCCCAGATATCAATTTTCATTCGGCTCGGATGAATTTGAAAAATCACCGCCATCTTGGATTCACCATCTTAAAAAAAAAATATCCCAATATGAAGACATCATCATGATAAACCATATTAGTTTGAGCACCAATCCGATATGTCTAACCGTTTCGAAGATGTCATCCGAAGAATTTTGTAAAGCGGCCATCTTGGAAATAACCATAAATCCTTAATCAGGGTTCCCTGAGTCCCCCAGATATAAATTTTCATCCTGATCGGACAACTTGAAAAATTGCTGAAAAATGTAGTCCGGTCGCTCCGGGCTTCGCCCTACGCGGAGCTCGGCCTGCGGCCTCGTTAGACGCAGCTCGGCCTGCGGCCTCGCATACGTTACCCAGTGTGTGCTGCTGGTGATGCCGTAGTACAGTCGCTCCGGGCTTCGCCCTAAGCGGAGCTCGGCCTGCGGCCTCGTTAGACGCAGCTCGGCCTGCGGCCTCGCCTAAGTTACACAACATGCACGGCTGGTGGTACCGTAGTCCGGTCGCTCCGGGCTTCGCCCTACGCGGAGCTCGGCCTGCGGCCTCGTTATACGCAGCTCGGCCTTCGGCCTCGCGTAAGTTACAAAGTGGTAGAGTTCGGACGCTCCGGGCTTCGCCCTACGCGGAGCTCGGCCTGCGGCCTCGCCGTATAGCCGCCATCTTCAAAAAGGGTGAAATACAAATAATAATTCCAAATCCTTAGTCAGGATCCCCTAAGCCCCTCAGATATCAATTTTTATCCGAATCGGATGAATTCTGAAAATGGCCGCCATCTTGGATTCGCCATTTTGAAAATAAATTTTCCCCCCAGTATAAAGACATCGTCAAGATAAACAATATTAGTTTGAGCACCAATCCAATATGTCTAACCGTTTCGGAGATGTCATCCGAAGAATTTTGTGGGGCGGCCATCTTGGAAATAACCATTAATCCTTAATTAGGGTCCCCTCAGCCCTATAGATATCAATTTTCATTCAAATCGGATGAACTTGAAAAATCCCCGCCATCTTGGATTCACCATCTTAAAAAAAAATTATGCCAATATGAAGACATCGTCACGATAAACCATATTAGTTTGAACACCAATCCGATATGTTCAACCGTTCGGGAGTTGTCATCCGAAGAATTTTGTGGGGCGGCCATCTTGGAAATAATCATAAATCCTTAATCAGAGTCCCCTGAGCCCCTCAGATATCAATTTTCATCCGGATCGGACAACTTGAAAAATTGCTGTAAAATGTAGTCCGGTCGCTCCGGGCTTCGCCCTACGCGGAGCTCGGCCTGCGGCCTCGTTAGAGACAGCTCGGCCTGCGGCCTCGCGTAAGTTACACAACGTGCACAGCTGGTGGTACCGTAGTCCGGTCGCTCCGGGCTTCGCCCTACGCGGAGCTCGGCCTGCGGCCTCGTTAGACGCAGCTCGGCCTGCGGCCTCGCCTAAGTTACAAAGTGGTAGAGTTCTGACGCTCCGGGCTTCGCCCTACGCGGAGCTCGGCCTGCGGCCTCGCCGTATAGCCGCCATCTTCAAAAAGGGTGAAATACAAATAATAATTCCAAATCCTTAGTCAGGATCCCCTAAGCCCCCCAGATATCAATTTTTATCCGAATCTAATGAATTCGGAAAATGGCCGCCATCTTGGATTCGCCATTTTGAAAATAAATTTTCCCCTCAATAGAAAGACATCGTCATGATAAACAATATTAGTTTGAGCAGCAATCCCATATCTCTAACCGTTCCGGATCTGTCGTCGAAAGAATTTTGTATGGCGGCCATCTTGGGAAATCTCGGCACCTACCCTAAATCCCTAATGGGAACTCTCCGGAAGGCAATTTCCTCCCCAATTTTCCACCTTGAAACACGTTCGTCCAGGAATATTTAAATTTCCAATTTTTTTTTTAAATTTCCGCCATTTTGTTTCCGCCATCTTGGATGTTTTTTTCTACCCAGTTTTCCCAATGACCAGAGTTTCTAACGAGGGGAAATTCCGCCCCGCACCCCCTGTCTAATTCAAACTACCGCCTCGCGAATGCCCTCGGACGCCAAAATCGAAATTTCCACTTTGTATGGCAGCCATCTTGAAAAATGGCGGAATAAAAAAAAAGTTCTCAAATCCTGACTCAGGGTCCCCTGAACCCCCCAGGTATTAATTTTCATCCCGATCGGAACAATTTAAAAAATGGCCGCCATCTTGGATTCGCCATTTTGGTAAAAAAAATTCATCCAGTGGAAGGACATCGACTTGCCCCCTCATATTAGTTTGAGCCCCGATCCGATATCTCCACCCGTTTGGGAGATACGGTCAAAATAAATTTGTATGGCGGCCATCTTGAATCCGCCATTTTGATTTTTTATGGCGCTCTCGTCAAAGTGCCGGCGGTTCTCTATGACATTCGGTCGAGCATCATATGACTATCTCTCACCATTTGGGCAGGCCGTCGACCGTCGAGCTGAAGGTCCACCGGATGCGGACGGACCCACTCCCGGTGCAGCTCCTGGGTGAGCTCGGCCTGCGGCCTCGCTCGCTGGCCTCGGCCTCCGGCCTCGCGGAAGTTATGGCCGATTTAAATTTTAAATTTCAATTGACGGCCGCCATCTTGGAAATGGCGAGATCGAAAATCCGACCCGAAGTTCTCAATCAGGGCCTCCACCACCCCCCGGATACCGATTTCCACCCCCCTCGGACAAACTTGAAAAACGGCCGCCATCTTGAATCCGCCATTTTGAAAAAAATTTTTGCCCACGAGATGACATACCCCGGCCCGAATGACATTTGGTCGAGCACCTCCCCCCTACCTCTTTCCGTTTTAAAACTACGAGCGATTGAAATTTGTATGGCGGCCATTTTTTTTTTCGAATTTGGAATTTTCGCGGCGCCCTCTGGCGTCTACCGGCAGTTCCCTATGACATTCGGTCGAGCACCTTACGACTACCTCTCACCGTTTGGGCAGGCCGTCGACCGTCGAGCTGAAAGTCCATTGGATGCGGTCGGGCCCACTCCCGGTGCAGCTCCTGGGCGAGCTCGGCCTGCGGCCTCGCCCGCGCCGCTCGGCCTCCGGCCTCGCGGGAATTATGGCCGATCTAAGTTTAAAATTTCAATTGGCGGCCGCCATCTTGGAAATGGCGGGATCGAAAAACCGACCCGAAATTCTCAATCAGGGGCCCCCCGACCCCCCGGATGCCGATTTCCACCCCCCTGGGACAAACTTGAAAAACGGCCGCCATCTTGTTTCCGCCATTTTGAAAAAATTTTTTGCCCACGAGAAGACCCACCCCAACCCGAATGACATTTGGTCGAGCACTTCCCACTTACCTCTTACCGTTTTAGAAATACGAGCGATTTACACTTTGTATGGAGGCGATTTAGGACGTTCGAAATTCAAATTTTCGCGACGCCCGCTGGCATCTGCCGGCGGTTCCCTACGACATTTGGTCGAGCACCCCCCGCGCAGGTGTTACCGTTGGGCCTGGCCGTTGAGAATTTTCGTGAGGTTTGGACAAGTTGCAGAAGTCGGATTTTTCTGGTGCTCACCGACCCCGAGGGTGTACTTCCCCATTCAAAGTTCCTCACCCACCAGGCGGGAACCGGGAGAACAATTATGTCAGTGAGTGAGTGGTAATCGAGCTTTATATATTATAATAACTAGGTTTCGGCGGCGCCCCGCGGGCGCCGGCCTCCCCCTGAGCGGGGGGACGCTCCGGGCTTCGCCCTGCGCGGAGCTCGGCCTGCGGCCTCGCGCCGTGGAGCTCGGCCTTCGGCCTCGCGTAGATTACTCACTGGGAGGGGTCGCTGTAGTTTCGTCGTGCGGCTCCTGCGTGGCGGCCATCTTCAAAAATGGCGGAATCTAAATAAAAATTCCAAATCCTCAATCGGGCTTCCCAGAACTCGCCAGATATCAATTTTCATTCGGTTTGGGTGAAATTGAAAAATGGCAGCCATCTTGAATTCGCCATCTTTAAGTTTATCCTACCTCAGTATAAAGACATCGTCAAGATGAACAATATTAGTTTGAACACCAATCCGATATGTCTAACCGTTTCGGAGTTGTCATCCGAAAAATTTTGTGGGGCCGCCATCTTGGAAATAACCATAAATCCTTAATCAGGGTCCCTTCAGCCCCCCAGATATCAATTTTCATTCGGCTCGGATGAATTTGAAAAATCACCGCCATCTTGGATTCACCATCTTAAAAAAAAAATATCCCAATATGAAGACATCATCATGATAAACCATATTAGTTTGAGCACCAACCCGATATGTCTAACCGTTTCGAAGATGTCATCCGAAGAATTTTTTAAAGCGGCCATCTTGGAAATAACTATAAATCCTTAATCAGGGTCCCCTGAGCCCCCCAGATATCAATTTTCATCCGGATCGGACAACTTGAAAAATTGCTGAAAAATGTAGTCCGGTCGCTCCGGGCTTCGCCCTACGCGGGGCTCGGCCTACGGCCTCGTTAGACGCAGCTCGGCCTGCGGCCTCGCGTAAGTTACACAACGTGCACGGCTGGTGGTACCGTAGTCCGGTCGCTCCGGGCTTCGCCCTACGCGGAGCTCGGCCTGCGGCCTCGTTAGACCCAGCTCGGCCTTCGGCCTCGCCTAAGTTACACAACGTGCGCGGCTGATGGTACCGTAGTGCGGTCGCTCCGGGCTTCGCCCTACGCGGATCTCGGCCTACGGCCTCGTGAAACGCAGCTCGGCCTTCGGCCTCGCGTAAGTTACACGGTGGTAAAGTTCGGACGCTCCGGGCTTCGCCCTACGCGGAGCTCGGCCTGCGGCCTCGCTGTATAGCCGCCATCTTCAAAAAGGGTGAAATACAAATAATAATTCCAAATCCTTAGTCAGGAACCCCTAAGCCACCCAGATATCAATTTTTATCCGGATCGAATGAATTCGAAAAATGGCCGCCATCTTGGATTCGCCATTTTGAAAATAAATTTTCCCCTCAGTAGAAAGACATCGTCATGATAAACAATATTAGTTTGAGCACCAATCCGATATCTCTAACCGTTCCGGATCTGTCGTCGAAAGAATTTTGTATGGCGGCCATCTTGGGAAATATCGGCACCTACCCTAAATCCCTAATGGAAACTCTCCGGAAGCCAATTTCCTCCCCAATTTTCCACCTTGAAACACGTTCGTCCAGGAATAATTAAATTTCCAAGTTTTTTTTTAAATTTCCGCCATTTTGTGTCCGCCATCTTGGATTTTTTTTTCTACCCAGTTTGCCCAACGACCAGAGTTTCTAACGAGGGGGAATTCCGCCCCGCTCCCCCCGTCTAATTCGGCCTACCGCCTCGCGAATGCCCTCGGACGCCAAAATCGAAATTTCCACTTTGTATGGCAGCCATCTTGAAAAATGGCGGAATAGAAAAAAAGTTCCTAAATCCTGAATAGGGGTTGCCTGAACCCCCCAGGTATTAATTTTCATCCCGATCGGAAGAATTTAAAAAATGGCCGCCATCTTGGATTCGCCATTTTGGAAAAACAAAATCATCCAGTGGAAGGACATCGACTTGCCCCCTCATATTAGTTTGAGCCCCGATCCGATATCTCCACCCGTTTGGGAGATACGGTCAAAATAAATTTGTATGGCGGCCATCTTGAATCCGCCATTTTGAATTTTTATCGCGGTCTCGTCAAAGTGCCGGCGGTTCTCTATGACATTCGGTCGAGCACCATATGACTACCTCTCACCGTTTGGGCAGGCCGTCGACCGTCGAGCTGAAGGTCTACTGGATGGTGACGGGCCCGCTCTCGGTGCAGCTCCTGGGCGAGCTCGGCCTGCGGCCTCGCTCGCTGGTCTCGGCCGTCGGCCTCGCGGGAATTATGGCCGATCAAAATTTGAAATTTCAAATGACGGCCGCCATCTTGGAAATGGCGGGATCGAAAAACCGACCCGATATTCTCAATCAGGGCCCCCACTACCCCCAGGACACCGATTTCCACCCCCCTAGGACAAACTTAAAAAACGGCCGCCATCTTGAATCCGCCATTTTGAAAAAATTTTTTGCCCACGAGAAGACCCACCCCGGCCCGAATGACATTTGGTCGAGCACCTCCCCCCTACCTCTTTCCGTTTTCAAACTACGAGTGATTGAAATTTGTATGGCGGCCATTTTTTTTTTCGAATTTGGAATTTCCGCGGCGCCCTCTGGCGTCTACCGGCAGTTCCCTATGACATTCGGTCGAGCACCTTATGACTACCTCTCACCGTTTGGGCAGGCCGTCGACCGTAGAGCTGAAACTCCATTGGATGAAGACGGGCCCGCTCCCGGTGCAGCTCCTGGGTGAGCTCGGCCTGCGGCCTCGCCCGCGCCACTCGGCCTCCGGCCTCGCGGGATTTATGGCCGATCGAAGTTTAAAATTTCAATTGACGGCCGCCATCTTGGAAATGGGGGGATCGAAAAACCGACCCGAAATTCTCAATCAGGGGCCCCCCGACCCCCCGCGTGCCAATTTCCACCCCCCTGGGACAAACTTGAAAAACGGCCGCCATCTTGAATCCGCCATTTTGAAAAAATTTTTTCACCACGAGAAAGCTGACGCCGCCCCGAATGACATTTGGTCGAGCACCTCCCCCCTACCTCTTACCGTTCCCGAGTTATCGGCGATTTACACTTTGTATGGAGGCGATTTAGGACGTTCGAAATTCAAATTTTCGCGACGCTCCCTGGCATCTGCCGGCAGTTCCCTACGACATTTGGTCGAGCACCCCCCGCGCAGCTGTTACCGTTGGGCCTGGCCGTTGTCATTTTTCGTCTCAGGTAACCAACTTGCAGAAGTCGGATTTTTCTGGTGGTCACGGGACCCATCCGCGTATTTCCCCATTCAAAGTTTCCCTCTGCCGGTATGGGAACCCGGAGATCAATGATGTCAGTGAGTCAGTCAGTCAGTGAGTGGTAATCGAGCTTTATATAGTATAATATAATAATAATAATAATAATAATATAAATCGAGCTTTATATATTATAATTATAATCAGTGGTAATCGAGCTTTATATATTATAATAATAATAATAATAACTAGGTTTCGGCGGCGCCCCGCGGGCGCCGGCCTCCCCCTGAGCGGGGGGACGCTCCGGGCTTCGCCCTGCGCGGAGCTCGGCCTGCGGCCTCGCGCCGTGGAGCTCGGCCTTCGGCCTCGCGTAGATTACTCACTGGGAGGGGTCGCTGTAGTTTCGTCGTGCGTGTCCTGCGTGGCGGCCATCTTCAAAAATGGCGGAATCTAAATAAGAATTCCAAATCCTCAATCAGACTCCCCAGAATCCTCCAGATTTCAATTTTCATTCGGCTCGGGTGAATTTAAAAAGTGGCCGCCATCTTTTTATTCGTAATCTTTAAATTTGTTCTACCTCAGTATAAAGACATTGTCAAGATGAACAATATTAGTTTGAGCACCAATCCGATATGTCTAACAGTTTCGGAGTTGTCATCCGAAGAATTTTGTGGGGCGGCCATCTTGGAAATAATCATAAATCCTTAATCAGGGTCCCCTCAGCCCCCCAGATATCAATTTTCATTCGGCTCGGATGAATTTGAAAAATCCCCGCCATCGTGGATACGCCATCTTGAACTATAGATGAGTGAGTGAGTGGTAATCGAGCTTTATATAGTATAATCGAGCTTTATATATTATAATAATAATAATATAATAATAATTATAATCGAGCTTTATATATTATAATAATAATAACTAGGTTTCGGCGGCGCCCCGCGGGCGCCGGCCTCCCCCTGAGCGGGGGGACGCTCCGGGCTTCGCCCTGCGCGGAGCTCGGCCTGCGGCCTCGCGCCGTGGAGCTCGGCCTTCGGCCTCGCGTAGATTACTCACTGGGAGGGGTCGCTGTAGTTTCGTCGATTGGAAATAACTATTAATCCTTAATCGGCCCACCCCGAACCCCCCAGATATCAATTTTCATTCGGCTCGGATGAATTTGAAAAGTGGTCGCCATCTTGGATTCGCCATCTTTAAAAAAAATTATCTCAATATGAAGACATCGTCATGATAAACAATATTAGTTTGAGCACCAATCCGATATGTCTAACCGTTTCGGAGTTGTCATCCGAAGAATTTTGTGGGGCGGCCATCTTGGAAATAATCATAAATCCTTACTCAGAGTCCCCTGAGCCCCTCAGATATCAATTTTCATCCGGATCGGACAACTTGAAAAATTGCTGTAAAATGTAGTCCGGTCTCTCCGGGCTTCGCCCTACGCGGAGCTCGGCCTGCGGCCTCGTTAGACGCAGCTCGGCCTGCGGCCTCGCGTAAGTTACACAACGTGCACGGCTGGTGGTACCGTAGTCCGGTCGCTCCGGGCTTCGCCCTACGCGGAGCTCGGCCTGCGGCCTCGTTAGACGCAACTCGGCCTTCGGCCTCGCCTAAGTTACACAACGTGCGCGGCTGGTGGTACCGTAGTGCGGTCGCTCCGGGCTTCGCCCTACGCGGATCTCGGCCTACGGCCTCGTGAAACGCAGCTCGGCCTTCGGCCTCGCGTAAATTACACGGTAGTAAAGTTCGGACGCTCCGGGCTTCGCCCTACGCGGAGCTCGGCCTGCGGCCTCGCCGTATAGCCGCCATCTTCAAAAAGGGTGAAATACAAATAATAATTCCAAATCCTTAGTCAGGATCCCCTAAGCCCCTCAGATATCAATTTTTATCCGAATCGGATCAATTCAGAAAATGGCCGCCATCTTGGATTCGCCATTTTGAAAATAAATTTTCCCCTCAGTAGAAAGACATCGTCATGATAAACAATATTAGTTTGAGCACCAATCCGATATCTCTAACCGTTCCGGATCTGTCGTCGAAAGAATTTTGTATGGCGGCCATCTTGGGAAATCTCGGCACCTACCCTAAATCCCTAATGGAAACTCGCCGGAAGCCAATTTCCTCCCCAATTTTCCACCTTGAAACACGTTCGTCCAGGAATATTTAAATTTCCGTTTATTTTTTAAATTTCCGCCATTTTGTATCCGCCATCTTGGATTTTTTTTTCTACCCAGTTTGTCCAACGACCAGAGTTTCTAACGAGGGGGAATTCCGCCCCGCTCCCCCCGTCTAATTCGGCCTACCGCCTCGCGAATGCCCTCGGACGCCAAAATCGAAATTTCCACTTTGTATGGCAGCCATCTTGAAAAATGGCGGAATAAAAAAAAAGTTTGTAAATCCCGAATCAGCATCCCCTGAACCCCCCAGGTATTAATTTTCATCCCGATCGGAAGAATTTGAAAAATGGCCGCCATCTTGGATTCAACATTTTGGAAAATTTTTTTCATCCAGTGGAAGGACATCAACTTGCCCCCTCATATTAGTTTGAGCCCCGATCCGATATCTCTACCCGTTTGGGAGATACGGTCAAAATAAATTTGTATGGCGGCCATCTTGAATCCGCCATTTTGAATTTTTATTGCAGTCTCGTCAAAGTGCCGGCGGTTCTCTATGACATTCGGTCGAGCACCATATGACTATCTCTCACCGTTTGGGCAGGCCGTCGACCGTCGAGCTGAAGGTCCACCGGATGCAAACGGGCCCACTCCCGGTGCAGGTCCTGGGTGAGTTTGGCCTGCGGCCTCGCTCGCTGGACTCGGCCTCTGGCCTCGCGGGAGTTATGGCCGATCGAAATTTAAAATTTCAATTGACGGCCGCCATCTTGGAAATGGCGGGATCGAAAAACCGACCCGAAATTCTCAATCAGGGCCCCCACTACCCTCAGGACACCGATTTCCACCCCCCTAGGACAAACTTAAAAAACGGCCGCCATCTTGAATCCGCCATTTTGAAAAAATTTTTTGCCCACGAGAAGACCCACCCCGGCCCGAATGACATTTGGTCGAGCACCTCCCCCCTACCTCTTTCCGTTTTAAAACTACGAGCGATTGAAATTTGTATGGCGGCCATTTTTTTTTTCGAATTTGGAATTTTCGCGGCGCCCTCTGGCGTCTACCGGCAGTTCCCTATGACATTCGGTCGAGCACCTTACGACTACCTCTCACCGTTTGGGCAGGCCGTCGACCGTCGAGCTGAAAGTCCATTGGATGCGGTCGGGCCCACTCCCGGTGCAGCTCCTGGGCGAGCTCGGCCTGCGGCCTCGCCCGCGCCGCTCGGCCTCCGGCCTCGCGGGAATTGTGGCCGATCGAAGTTTAAAATTTAAATTGGCGGCCGCCATCTTGGAAATGGCGGGATCGAAAAACCGACCCGAAATTCTCAATCAGGGGCCCCCCGACCCCCCGGATGCCAATTTCCACCCCCCTGGGACAAACTTGAAAATCGGCCGCCATCTTGAATCCGCCATTTTGAAAAAAAAATTCCACTACGAGAAAGCCGACGCCGCCCCGAATGACATTTGGTCGAGCACCTCCCCCCTACCTCTTACCGTTCCCGAGTTATCAGCGATTTACACTTTGTATGGAGGCGATTTAGGACGTTCGAAATTCAAATTTTCGCAACCCCCGCTGGCATCTGCCGGCGGTTCCCTATGACATTTGGTCGAGCACCCCCCGCGCAGGTGTTACCGTTTGGTCGGGCCGTTGTCATTTTTCGTCTCAGGTCACCAACTTGCAGAAGTCGGATTTTTCTGTTGGTCACGGAACCCATCCGCGTACTTTCTCATTCAAAGTTTCCCTCTGCCGGTATGGGAACCTGGAGATCAATTATGTCAGTCAGTGAGTCAGTGGTAATCGAGCTTTATATATTATAACGAGCTTTATATAGTATAATTATATATTATAATAATAATAATAATAATAATAACTAGGTTTCGGCGGCGCCCCCCGGGCGCCGGCCTCCCCCTGAGCGGGGGGACGCTCCGGGCTTCGCCCTGCGCGGAGCTCGGCCTGCGGCCTCGCGCCGTGGAGCTCGGCCTTCGGCCTCGCGTAGATTACTCACTGGGAGGGGTCGCTGTAGTTTCGTCGTGCGGCTCCTGCGTGGCGGCCATCTTCAAAAAGGGCGGAATCTAAATAAAAATTCCAAATCCTCAATCGGGCTCCCCAGAACTCGCCAGATTTCAATTTTCATTCGGTTTGGGTGAAATTGAAAAATGGCTGCCATCTTGGATTCGCCATCTTTAAATTTTTTCTGCTTCAGTATAAAGACATTTTCAAGATGAACAATATTAGTTTGAGCACCAATCCGATATGTCTAACCGTTTCGAAGATGTCATCCGAAGAATTTTTTAAAGCGGCCATCTTGGAAATAACCATATATTCTTAATCAGAGTCCCCTCAGCCCCCCAGATATCAATTTTCATTCGGCTCGGATGAATTTGAAAAATCACCGCCATCTTGGATTCACCATCTTAAAAAAAAATTATCCCAATATGAAGACATCATCATGATAAACCATATTAGTTTGAGCACCAATCCGATATGTCTAATCGTTTCGAAGATGTCATCCGAAGAATTTTTTAAAGCGGCCATCTTGGAAATAACCATATATCCTTAATCAGGGTCCCCTCAGCCCCCCAGATATCAATTTTCATCCCGATCGGAAGAATTTGAAAAATCACCGCCATCTTGGATTCACCATTTTAAAAAAAAAATAGCCCAATATGAAGACATCATCATGATAAACCATATTAGTTTGAGCACCAATCCGATATGTCTAACCGTTTCGGAGTTGTCATCCGAAGAATTTTGTGGGGCGGCCATCTTGGAAATAACCATAAATCTTTAATCAGGGTCCCCTGAGCCCCCCAGATATCAATTTTCATTCGGCTCGGATGAATTTGAAAAATACCCGCCATCTTGGATTCACCATCTTAAAAAAAAAATATCCCAATATGAAGACATCATCATGATAAACCATATTGGTTTGAGCACCAATCCGATATGTCTAACCGTTTCGCAGATGTCATCCAAAGAATTTTTTAAAGCGGCCATCTTGGAAATAACCATATATCCTTAATCAGGGTCCCCTCAGCCCCCCAGATATCAATTTTCATTCGGCTCGGATGAATTTGAAAAATCATCGCCATCTTGGATTCAAAATCTTAAAAAAAAATTATCCCCATATGAAGACATCGTCATGATAAACCAATTAGTTTGAGCACCAATCCGATATGTTCAACCGTTCCGAAGCTGTCAACGAAAGAATTTGTTAGGGCGGCCATCTTGGAAATAATCATAAATCCTTAATCAGGGTCCCCTGAGCCCCCTAGGTATCAATTTTCATTCGGATCGGACTACTTGAAAAATTGCTGTAAAATGTAGTCCGGTCGCTCCGGGCTTCGCCTTACGCGGAGCTCGGCCTGCGGCCTCGTTAGACGCAGCTCGGCCTGCGGCCTCGCCTAAGTTACACAACGTGCACGGCTGGTGGTACCGTAGTCCGGTCGCTCCGGGCTTCGCCCTACGCGGAGCTCGGCCTGTGGCCTCGTTAGACGCAGCTCGGCCTGCGGCCTCGCCTAAGTTACACAACGTGCACGGCTGGTGGTACCGTAGTCCGGTCGCTCCGGGCTTCGCCTTACGCGGAGCTCGGCCTGCGGCCTCGTTAGACGCAGCTCGGCCTTCGGCCTCGCCTAAGTTACAAAGTGGTAGAGTTCTGACGCTCCGGGCTTCGCCCTACGCGGAGCTCGGCCTGCGGCCTCGCCGTATAGCCGCCATCTTCAAAAAGGGTGAAATACAAATAATAATTCCAAATCCTTAGTCAGGATCCCCTAAGCCCCCCAGATATCAATTTTTATCCGAATCGGATGAATTCAGAAAATGGCCGCCATCTTGGATTCGCCATTTTGAAAATAAATTTTCCCCTCAGTAGAAAGACATCGTCATGATAACCAATATTAGTTTGAGCACCAATCCGATATCTCTAACCGTTCCGGAGCTGTCGACGAAAGAATTTTGTATGGCGGCCATCTTGGGAAATCTCGGCACCTACCCTAAATCCCTAATGGGAACTCTCCGGAAGCCAATTTCCTCCCCAATTTTCCACCTTGAAACACGTTTGTCCAGTAATATTTAAATTTCCAAGTTTTTTTTTTAAATTTCCGCCATTTTGTGTCCGCCATCTTGGATTTTTTTTTCTACCCGGTTTTCCCAAAGGCCGGAGTTTCTAACGAGGGGGAAATCCGCCCCGCACCCCCCGTCTGATTCGGCCTACCGCCTCTCAAATGCCCTCGGACCCCAAAATCAAATTTTCCACTTTGTATGGCAGCCATCTTGAAAAATGGCGGAATAAAAAAAAAGTTTCCAAATCCCGAATCAGCATCCCCTGAACCCCCCAGGTATTAATTTTCATCCCGATCGGAAGAATTTAAAAAATGGCCGCCATCTTGGATTCCCCATTTTGGAAATTTTTTTTCATCCAGTGGAAGGACATCAACTTGCCCCCTCATATTAGTTTGAGCCCCGATCCGATATCTCTACCCGTTTGGGAGATACGGTCAAAATAAATTTGTATGGCGGCCATCTTGAATCCGCCATTTTGAATTTTTATTGCAGTCTCGTCAAAGTGCCGGCGGTTCTCTATGACATTCGGTCGAGCACCATATGACTATCTCTCACCGTTTGGGCAGGCCGTCGACCGTCGAGCTGAAGGTCCACCGGATGCAAACGGGCCCACTCCCGGTGCAGGTCCTGGGTGAGTTTGGCCTGCGGCCTCGCTCGCTGGACTCGGCCTCTGGCCTCGCGGGAGTTATGGCCGATCGAAATTTAAAATTTCAATTGACGGCCGCCATCTTGGAAATGGCGGGATCGAAAAACCGACCCGAAATTCTCAATCAGGGCCCCCACTACCCCCAGGACACCGATTTCCACCCCCCTAGGACAAACTTAAAAAACGGCCGCCATCTTGAATCCGCCATTTTGAAAAAATTTTTTGCCCACGAGAAGACATACCCCGGCCCGAATGACATTTGGTCGAGCACCTCCCCCCTACCTCTTTCCGTTTTAAAACTACGAGCGATTGAAATTTGTATGGCGGCCATTTTTTTTTTCGAATTTGGAATTTTCGCGGCGCCCTCTGGCGTCTACCGGCAGTTCCCTATGACATTCGGTCGAGCACCTTACGACTACCTCTCACCGTTTGGGCAGGCCGTCGACCGTCGAGCTGAAAGTCCATTGGATGCGGTCGGGCCCACTCCCGATGCAGCTCCTGGGCGAGCTCGGCCTGCGGCCTCGCCCGCGCCGCTCGGCCTCCGGCCTCGCGGGAGTTATGGCCGATCGAAGTTTAAAATTTCAATTGACGGCCGCCATCTTGGAAATGGCGGGATCGAAAGACAGACCCGAAATTCTCAATCAGGGGCCCCCCGACCCCCCGCGTGCCAATTTCCACCCCCCTGGGACAAATTTGAAAAACGGCCGCCATCTTGTTTCCGCCATTTTGAAAAAATTTTTTCACCACGAGAAGACCCACCCCAACCCGAATGACATTTGGTCGAGCACTTCCCACTTACCTCTTACCGTTTTAGAAATACGAGCGATTTACACTTTGTATGGAGGCGATTCTGGACGTTCGAAATTCAAATTTTCGCGACGCCCGCTGGCATCTGCCGGCGGTTCCCTACGACATTTGGTCGAGCACCCCCCGCGCAACTCCTACCGATTAGCCTGGCCGTTGATAATTTTCGTGAGGTTTGGACAAGTTGCAGAAGTCGGATTTTTCTGGTGGTCACGGGACCCATCCGCGTATTTCCCCATTCAAAGTTTTCCCCCGCCGATACGGGAACCCGGAGATCAATTATGTCAGTCAGTGAGTCAGTGGTAATCGAGCTTTATATATTATAATAATAATAATTTATATATTATAATAATAATCGAGCTTTATATATTATAATAATTATAATAACTAGGTTTCGGCGGCGCCCCGCGGGCGCCGGCCTCCCCCTGAGCGGGGGGACGCTCCGGGCTTCGCCCTGCGCGGAGCTCGGCCTGCGGCCTCGCGCCGTGGAGCTCGGCCTGCGGCCTCGCGTAGATTACTCACTGGGAGGGGTCGCTGTAGTGTCGTCGTGCGGCTCCTGCGTGGCGGCCATCTTCAAAAATGGCGGAATCTAAATAAAAATTCCAAATCCTCAATCGGGCTCCCCAGAACTCGCCAGATTTCAATTTTCATTCGGTTTGGGTGAAATTGAAAAATGGCTGCCATCTTGAATTCGCCATCTTTAAAGTTATCCTACCTCAGTATAAAGACATCGTCAAGATAAACAATATTAGTTTGAGCACCAATCCAATATGTCTAACCGTTTCGGAGATGTCATCCGAAGAATTTTGTGGGGCGGCCATCTTGGAAATAACCATTAATCCTTAATTAGGGTCCCCTCAGCCCTATAGATATCAATTTTCATTCAAATCGGATGAACTTGAAAAATCCCCGCCATCTTGGATTCACCATCTTAAAAAAAAAATATCCCAATATGAAGACATCGTCACGATAAACCATATTAGTTTGAACATCAATTCGATATGTTCAACCGTTCCGGAGTTGTCATCCGAAGAATTTTGTGGGGCGGCCATCTTGGAAATAATCATAAATCCTTAATCAGAGTCCACTGAGCTCCTCAGATATCAATTTTCATCCGGATCGGACAACTTGAAAAATTGCTGTAAAATGTAGTCCGGTCGCTCCGGGCTTCGCCCTACGCGGAGCTCGGCCTGCGGCCTCGTTAGACGCACCTCGGCCTGCGGCCTCGCGTAGGTTACACAACGTGCACGGCTGGTGGTACCGTAGTCCGGTCGCTCCGGGCTTCGCCCTACGCGGAGCTCGGCCTGCGGCCTCGTTAGACGCAGCTCGGCCTTCGGCCTCGCTTAAGTTACACAACTTGCGCGGCTGGTGGTACCGTAGTGCGGTCGCTCCGAGCTTCGCCCTACGCGGATCTCGGCCTACGGCCTCGTGAAACGCAGCTCGGCCTTCGGCCTCGCGTAAGTTACACGGTGGTAAAGTTCTGACGCTCCGGGCTTCGCCCTACGCGGAGCTCGGCCTGCGGCCTCGCCGTATAGCCGCCATTTTCAAAAAGGGTGAAATACAAATAATAATTCCAAATCCTTAGTCAGGAACTCCTAAGCCACCCAGATATCAATTTTTATCCGAATCGGATGAATTCGAAAAATGGCCGCCATCTTGGATTCGCCATTTTGAAAATAAATTTTCCCCCCAGTAGAAAGACGTCATCTGATAAACAATATTAGTTTGAGCACCAATCCGATATCTCTAACCGTTCCGGAGCTGTCGACGTAAGAATTTTGTATGGCGGCCATCTTGGAAAATCTCGTCACCTATCCTAAATCCTTAATCGGAAACCCTGGATGCAAATTTCCTCCCCAATTTTCCACCTTGAAACACGTTCGTCCAGGAATATTTAAATTTCCAAGTTTTTTTTTAAATATCCGCCATTTTGTGTCCGCCATCTTGGATATTTTTTTCTACCCAGATTTCCCAATGACCGAAGTTTCTAACGAAGGGAAATTCCGCCCCGCACCCCCCGTCTAATTCGGACTACCGCCTCGCGAATGCCCTCGGACCCCAAAATAGAAATTTCCACTTTGTATGGCAGCCATCTTGAAAAATGGCGGAATAAAAAAAAAATTCCCAAATCCTGAATCGGGGTTGCCTGAACCCCCCAGGTATTAATTTTCATCCCGATTGGATGAATTTAAAAAATGGCCGCCATCTTGGATTCGCCATTTTAAAAAAAAAAAATCATCCATGAAAGGACATCGACTTGCCCCCTCATATTAGTTTGAGCCCCGATCCGATATCTCCACCCGTTTGGGAGATACGGTCAAAATAAATTTGTATGGCGGCCATCTTGAATCCGCCATTTTGAATTTTTATTGCGGTCTCGTCAAAGTGCCGGCGGTTCTCTATGACATTCGGTCGAGCACCATACGACTACCTCTCACCGTTCGGGCAGGCCGTCGACCGTCGAGCTGAAGGTCTACTGGATGGTGACGGGCCCGCTCTCGGTGCAGCTCCTGGGCGAGCTCGGCCTGCGGCCTCGCTCGCTGGTCTCGGCCTCCGGCCTCGCGGGAGTATTGGCCGATTTAAATTTGAAATTTCAATTGACGGCCGCCATCTTGGAAATGGCGGGATCGAAAAACCGACCCGAAATTCTCAGTCAGGGCCCCCCCGACCCCCCGGATGCCAAATTCCACCCCCTTGGGACAAACTTGAAAAACGGCCGCCATCTTGAATCCGCCATTTTGAAAAAATTTTTTGCCCACGAGAAGACCCACCCTGGCCCGAATGACATTTGGTCGAGCACTTCCCACTTACCTCTTACCGTTTTAGAAATACGAGCGATTTACACTTTGTATGGAGGCGATTCTGGACGTTCGAAATTCAAATTTTCGCGACGCTCGCTGCCATCTGCCGGCAGTTCCCTATGACATTTGGTCCAGCACCCCCCGCGCACCTCCTACCGTTTGGTCGGGCTGTTGTCATTTTTCGTCTCAGGTCACCAACTTGCAGAAGTCGGATTTTTCCTGAGGTCACGGGATCCATCCGCGTATTTCCCCATTCAAAGTTTCCCTCTGCCGGTATGGGAACCTGGAGATCAATCATGTCAGTCAGTCAGTCAGTCAGTGAGTCAGTGGTAATCGAGCTTTATATATTATAATAATAATAATTATAATAATAATAATAATAATAATATAAAATAACTTGAATCCGCCATTTTGAAAAAATTTTTTGCCCACGAGAAGACCCACCCCGGCCCGAATGACATTTGGTCGAGCACCTCCCCCCTACCTCTTACCGTTTGAAAACTACGAACGATTTCATTTTGTATGGAGGCGATGCTGGACGTTCGAAATTCAAATTTTCGCGACGCCCCCTGGCATCTGCCGGCGGTTCCCTACGACATTTGGTCGAGCACCCCCCGCGCAGCTGTTACCGTTTGGTCGGGCCGTTGTCATTTTTCGTCTCAGGTCACCAACTTGCAGAAGTCAGATTTTTCTGGTGGTCACGGGACCCATCCGCGTATTTCCCCATTCAAAGTTTCCCTCTGCCGGTATGGGAACCTGGAGATCAATGATGTCAGTCAGTCAGTCAGTCAGTCAGTGAGTGGTAATCGAGCTTTATATATTACTTTATATATTATAATATAATAATAATATAATAATAATTATAATAATAAAATCGAGCTTTATATATTATAATAATAATAACTAGGTTTCGGCGGCGCCCCGCGGGCGCCGGCCTCCCCCTGAGCGCGGGGACGCTCCGGGCTTCGCCCTGCGCGGAGCTCGGCCTGCGGCCTCGCGCCGTGGAGCTCGGCCTTCGGCCTCGCGTAGATTACTCACTGGGAGGGGTCGCTGTAGTTTCGTCGTGCGGCTCCTGCGTGGCGGCCATCTTCAAAAATGGCGGAATCTAAATAAAAATTCCAAATCCTCAATAGGGCTCCCCAGAACTCGCCAGATTTCAATTTTCATTCGGTTTGGGTGAATATAATCAGTCTCAATATGAAGACATCGTCATGATAAACCATATTACTTTGAGCACCAATCCGATATGTCTAACCGTTTCGAAGATGTCATCCGAAGAATTTTTTAAAGCGGCCATCTTGGAAATAACCATATATTCTTAATCAGAGTCCCCTCAGCCCCCCAGATATCAATTTTCATTCGGCTCGGATGAATTTGAAAAATCACCGCCATCTTGAATTCACCATCTTAAAAAAAAATTATCCCAATATGAAGACATCATCATGATAAACCATATTAGTTTGAGCACCAATCCGATATGTCTAACCGTTTCGAAGATGTCATCCGAAGAATTTTGTAAAGCGGCCATCTTGGAAATAACCATAAATCCTTAATCAGGGTTCCCTGAGTCCCCCAGATATCAATTTTCATCCGGATCGGACAACTTGAAAAATTGCTGTAAAATGTAGTCCGGTCGCTCCGGGCTTCGCCCTACGCGGAGCTCGGCCTGCGGCCTCGCGTAAGTTACACAACGTGCACGGCTGGTGGTACCGTACTCCGGTCGCTCCGGGCTTCGCCCTACGCGGAGCTCGGCCTGCGGCCTCGTTAGACGCAGCTCGGCCTTCGGCCTCGCCTAAGTTACACAACGTGCGCGGATGGTGGTACCGTAGTGCGGTCGCTCCGGGCTTCGCCCTACGCGGATCTCGGCCTACGGCCTCGTGAAACGCAGCTCGGCCTTCGGCCTCGCGTAAGTTACACGGTGGTAAAGTTCGGACGCTCCGGGCTTCGCCCTACGCGGAGCTCGGCCTGCGGCCTCGCTGTATAGCCGCCATCTTCAAAAAGGGTGAAATACAAATAATAATTCCAAATCCTTAGTCAGGAACCCCTAAGCCACCCAAATATCAATTTTTATCCGGATCGAATGAATTCGAAAAATGGCCGCCATCTTGGATTCGCCATTTTGGAAATAAATTTTCCCCTCAGTAGAAAGACATCGTCATGATAAACAATATTAGTTTGAGCACCAATCCGATATCTCTAACCGTTCCGGATCTGTCGTCGAAAGAATTTTGTATGGCGGCCATCTTGGGAAATCTCGGCACCTACCCTAAATCCCTAATGGGAACTCTCCGGAAGCCAATTTCCTCCCCAATTTTCCACCTTGAAACACGTTCGTCCAGGAATATTTAAAGTACCAAAAGTTTTTTTCAAATTTCCGCCATTTTGTGTCCGCCATCTTGGATTTTTTTTTTACCCAGTTTTCCCAATGACCAAAGTTTCTAACGAGGGGAAAATCCGCCCCACAACCCCCGTCTAATTCGGCCTACGGCCCCGCGAATGCCCACGGACGCCAAAATCAAAATTTCCACTTTGTATGGCAGCCATCTTGAAAAATGGCGGAATAAAAAAAAAGTTCCGAAATCCTGAATCGGGGTTGCCTGAACCCCCCAGGTATTAATTTTCATCCCGATCGGAAGAATTTGAAAAATGGCCGCCATCTTGGATTCGCCATTTTGGAAAAAAAAATAAGTCCAGTGGAAGGACATCGACTTGCCCCCTCATCCTAGTTTGAGCTCCGATCCAATATCTCCACCCGTTTGGGAGATACGGTCAAAATAAATTTGTATAGCGGCCATCTTGAATCCGCCATTTTGAATTTTTATTGCGCTCTCGTCAAAGTGCCGGCGGTTCTCTATGACATTCGGTCGAGCACCATATGTCTATCTCTCACTGTTTGGGCAGGCCGTCGATCGTCGAGCTGAAGGTCCACCGGATGCGGACGGGCCCACTCCCGGTGCAGCTCCTGAGTGAGCTCGGCCTGCGGCCTCGCTCGCTGGCCTCGGCCTCCGGCCTCGCGGGAGTTATGGCCGATTTAAATTTTAAATTTCAATTGACGGCCGCCATCTTGGAAATGGCGAGATCGAAAATCCGACCCGAAATTCTCAATCAGGGCCCCCACCACCCCCCGGATACCGATTTCCACCCCCCTCGGACAAACTTGAAAAACGGCCGCCATCTTGAATCCGCCATTTTGAAAAAATTTTTTGCCCACGAGAAGACCCACCCCGGCGCGAATGACATTTGGTCGAGCACCTCCCCCCTACCTCTTTCCCTTTTAAAACTACGAGCGATTGAAATTTGTATGGCGGCCATTTTTTTTTTCGAATTTGGAATTTTTGCGGCGCCCTCTGGCGTCTACCGGCAGTTCCCTATGACATTCGGTCGAGCACCTTACGACTACCTCTCACCGTTTGGGCAGGCCGGCGACCGTCGAGCTGAAGATCCACTGGATGCGGACGGGCCCGCTCTCGGTGCAGCTCCTGGGCGAGCTCGGCCTGCGGCCTCGCGGGAGTTACAGCCGATCGAAGTTTAAAATTTCAATTGACGGCCGCCATCTTGGAAATGGCGGGATCGAAAAACCGACCCGAAATTCTCAATCAGGGCCCCCCCGACCCCCCGGGTGCCGATTTCCACCCCCCTGGGACAAACTTGAAAAACGGCCGCCATCTTGAATCCGCCATTTTGAAAAAATTTTTTCACCACGAGAAGTCCCACCCCAACCCGAATGACATTTGGTCGAGCACTTCCCACTTACCTCTTACCGTTTTAGAAATACGAGCGATTTACACTTTGTATGGAGGCGATTTAGGACGTTCGAAATTCAAATTTTCGCGACGCTCCCTGGCATCTGCCGGCAGTTCCCTACGACATTTGGTCGAGCACCCCCCGCGCACCTCCTACCGTTGGGCCTGGCCGTTTGAAATTTTCGTGAGGTTTGGACAAGTGGCAGAAGTCGGATTTTTCTGGTGGTCACGGGACCCATCCGCGTATTTCCCCATTCAAAGTTTCCCTTTGCCGGTATGGGAACCTGGAGATCAATCATGTCAGTCAGTCAGTGAGTGAGTGGTAATCGAGCTTTATATATTATAATAATAATAATAATAATAATAATAATAATCGAGCTTTATATATTATAATAACTAGGTTTCGGCGGCGCCCCGCGGGCGCCGGCCTCCCCCTGAGCGGGGGGACGCTCCGGGCTTCGCCCTGCGCGGAGCTCGGCCTGCGGCCTCGCGCCGTGGAGCTCGGCCTTCGGCCTCGCGTAGATTACTCACTGGGAGGGGTCGCTGTAGTTTCGTCGTGCGGCTCCTGCGCGGCGGCCATCTTCAAAAATGGCGGAATCTAAATAAGAATTCCAAATCCTTAATCGGGCCCCCCTGAACTCTCCAGATATCAATTTTCATTCGGCTTGGGTGAATATGAAAAGTGGCCGCCATCTTGGATTCGCCGTCTTTAAATTTTTCCTAACTCAGTATAAAGACATTGTCAAGATGAACAATATTAGTTTGAGCACCAATCCGATATGTCTAACCGTTTCGGAGTTGTCATCCGAAGAATTTTGTGGGGCGGCCATCTTGGAAATAACTATAAATCCTTAATCAGGGTCCCCTGAGCCCCCCAGATATCAATTTTCATTCGGCTCGGATGAATTTGAAAAATACCCGCCATCTTGGATTCACCATCTTAAAAAAAAATTGTCCCAATATGAAGACATCATCATGATAAACCATATTAGTTTGAGCACCAATCCGATATGTCTAACCGTTTCGAAGATGTCATCCGAAGAATTTTTTAAAGCGGCCATCTTGGAAATAACCATATATCCTTAATCAGGGTCCCCTCAGCCCCCCAGATATCAATTTTCATTCGGCTCGGATGAATTTGAAAAGTAGTCGCCATCTTGGATTCGCCATCTTTAAAAAAAATTATCTCAATATGAAGATATCGTCATGATAAACAATATTAGTTTGAGCACCAATCCGATATGTCTAACCGTTTCGGAGATGTCACCCGAATAATTTTGTGGGGCGGCCATCTTGGAAATAACCATATATCCTTAATCAGTCCTCTGAGCCCACCAGATATCAATTTTCATCCGGATCGGACAACTTGAAAAATTGCTGAAAAATGTAGTCCGGTCGCTCCGGGCTTCGCCCTACGCGCAGCTCGGCCTGCGGCCTCGCGTAAGTTACACAACGTGCACGGCTGGTGGTACCGAAGTCCGGTCGCTCCGGGCTTCGCCCTACGCGGAGCTCGGCCTACGGCCTCGTTAGACGCAGCTCGGCCTTCGGCCTCGCCTAAGTTACACAACGTGCGCGGCTGGTGGTACCGTAGTGCGGTCGCTCCGGGCTTCGCCCTACGCGGAGCTCGGCCTGCGGCCTCGTTAGACGCAGCTCGGCCTTCGGCCTCGCCTAAGTTACACAACGTGCGCGGCTGATGGTACCGTAGTGCGGTCGCTCCGGGCTTCGCCCTACGCGGATCTCGGCCTACGGCCTCGTGAAACGCAGCTCGGCCTTCGGCCTCGCGTAAGTTACACGGTGGTAAAGTTTCCTACGCTCCGGGCTTCGCCCTACGCGGAGCTCGGCCTGCGGCCTCGCTGTATAGCCGCCATCTTCAAAAAGGGTGAAATACAAATAATAATTCCAAATCCTTAGTCAGGAACCCCTAAGCCCCCCAGATATCAATTTTTATCCGGATCGGATGAATTCGGAAAATGGCCGCCATCTTGGATTCGCCATTTTGAAAATTAATTTTCCCCTCAGTAGAAAGACATCGTCATGATAAACAATATTAGTTTGAGCACCAATCCGATATCCCTAACCGTTCCGGATCTGTAGTCGAAAGAATTTTGTATGGCGGCCATCTTGGAAAATCTCGGCACCTATCCTAAATCCTTAATCGAAAACCCCGGATGCAAATTTCCTCCCCGATTATCCACCTCAAAAAGTGGCCACAGAGGAATTTTTATATTTCCAAGTTTTTTTTTTTAATTTCCGCCATTTTGTATCCGCCATCTTGAATTTTTTTTTTTAACCAGATTTCCCAATGACCGGAGTTTCTAACGAGGGGAAATTCCGCCCCGCACCCCCCGTCTAATTCGGACTACCGCCTCGCGAATGCCCTCGGACCCCAAAATAGAAATTTCCACTTTGTATGGCAGCCATCTTGAAAAATGGCGGAATAAAAAAAAAGTTCCCAAATCCCGAATCAGCGTCCCCTGAACCCCCCAGGTATTAATTTTCATCCCGATTGAAAGAATTAAAAAAATGGCCGCCATCTTGGATTCGCCATTTTGGTAAAAAAAATTCATCCAGTGGAAGGACATCGACTTGCCCCCTCATATTAGTTTGAGCCCCGATCCGATATCTCCACCCGTTTGGGAGATACGGTCAAAATAAATTTGTATGGCGGCCATCTTGAATCCGCCATTTTGATTTTTTATGGCGCTCTCGTCAAAGTGCCGGCGGTTCTCTATGACATTCGGTCGAGCATCATATAACTATCTCTCACCGTTTGGGCAGGCCGTCGACCGTCGAGCTGAAGGTCCACCGGATGCGGACGGACCCACTCCCGGTGCAGCTCCTGGGTGAGCTCGGCCTGCGGCCTCGCTCGCTGGCCTCGGCCTCCGGCCTCGCGGAAGTTATGGCCGATTTAAATTTTAAATTTCAATTGACGACCGCCATCTTGGAAATGGCGAGATCGAAAATCCGACCCGAAATTCTCAATCAAAGCCTCCACCACCCCCCGGATACCGATTTCCACCCCCCTCGGACAAACTTGAAAAACGGCCGCCATCTTGAATCCGCCATTTTGAAAAAAATTTTTGCCCACGAGAAGACCCACCCCGGCCCGAATGACATTTGGTCGAACACCTCCCCCCTACCTCTTTCCGTTTTAAAACTACGAGCGATTGAAATTTGTATGGCGGCCATTTTTTTTTTCGAATTTGGAATTTTAGCGGCGCCCTCTGGCGTCTACCGGCAGTTCCCTATGACATTCGGTCGAGCACCTTACGACTACCTCTCACCGTTTGGGCAGGCCGGCGACCGTCGAGCTGAAAGTCCATTGGATGCAGACGGGCCCACTCCCGGTGCTAATGCTGGGCGAGCTCGGCCTGCGGCCTCGCCCGCGCCGCTCGGCCTCCGGCCTCGCGGGAATTATGGCCGATCGAAGTTTAAAATTTCAATTGACGGCCGCCATCTTGGAAATAGCGGGATCGAAAAACCGACCCGAAATTCTCAATCAGGGGCCCCCCGACCCCCCGGATACCGATTTTCAGCCCCCTGGGACAAACTTGAAAAACGGCCGCCATCTTGTTTCCGCCATTTTGAAAAAATTTTTTGCCCACGAGAAGTCCCACCCCAACCCGAATGACATTTGGTCGAGCACTTCCCACTTACCTCTTACCGTTTTAGAAATACGAGCGATTTACACTTTGTATGGAGGCGATTTAGGACGTTCGAAATTCAAATTTTCGCGACGCCCGCTGGCATCTGCCGGCGGTTCCCTACGACATTTGGTCGAGCACCCCCCGCGCACCTCCTACCGTTGGGCCTGGCCGTTTGAAATTTTCGTGAGGTTTGGACAAGTTGCAGAAGTCGGATTTTTCCTGAGGTCACGGGACCCATCCGCGTATTTCCACATTCAAAGTTCCTCACCCACCAGGCGGGAACCCGGAGATCAATCATGTCAGTCAGTCAGTGAGTGAGTGAGTGGTAATCGAGCTTTATATATTATAATAATTTATATAGTATAATAATAATAATAATAATAAGTAATCGAGCTTTATATATTATATTATAATTTATATATTATAATATATATTATATATATATATATATATATATATATATATATATATATATAATATAATATATATGTAAATCGAGCTTTATATATTATAATAATTCGGCGGCGCCCCGCGGGCGCCGGCCTCCCCCTGAGGGGGGGGACGCTCCGGGCTTCGCCCTGCGCGGAGCTCGGCCTGCGGCCTCGCGCCGTGGAGCTCGGCCTTCGGCCTCGCGTAGATTACTCACTGGGAGGGGTCGCTGTAGTTTCGTTGTGCTGTTCCTGCGTGGCGGCCATCTTCAAAAATGGTGGAATCTAAATAAAAATTCCAAATCCTCAATCGGGCTCCCCAGAACTCGCCAGATTTAAATTTTCATTCGGTTTGGGTGAAATTGAAAAATGGCTGCCATCTTGAATTCGCCATTTTTAAATTTATCCTACCTCAGTATAAAGACATTGTCAAGATGAACAATATTAGTTTGAGCACCAATCCGATATGTCTAACCGTTTCGGAGTTGTCATCCGAAGAATTTTGTAGGGCCGCCATCTTGGAAATAACCATTAATCCTTAATCAAGGTCCCCTCAGCCCCCCAAATATCAATTTTCATTCGGCTTGGATGAATTTGAAAAATCCCCGCCATCTTGGATTCACCATCTTAAAAAAAAATTATCTCAATATGAAGACATCGTCATGATAAACCATATTAGTTTGAGCACCAATCCGATATGTCTAACCGTTTTGGAGATGTCATCCGAAGAATTTCGTGGGGCGGCCATCTTGAAAATAACCATAAATATTTAATCAGAATCCCCTGAACCCCCAAGATATCAATTTTCATCCACATTGGGTGAATTCGAAAAATGTCCGCCATCTTGGATTCGCCATTTAAAAAAAAATTTACCTCAATATAAAGACATCGTCAAAGCAAACAATATTAGTTTGAGCTCCAATCCGATATGTCTAACCGTTTCGGAGATGTCATCCGAAGAATTTGTTACGGCGGCCATCTTGAAAATAACCACAAATCCTTAATCAGGGTCCCTTGAGCCCCCCAGATTTCAATTTTCATTCGGTTTGGGTGAAATTGAAAAGTGGCTGCCATCTTGAATTCGCCATCTTTAAATTTATCCTACCTCAGTATAAAGACATTGTCAAGATGAACAATATTAGTTTGAGCACCAATCCGATATGTCTAAGAGTTTCGGAGTTGTCATCCGAAGAATTTTGTAGGGCCGCCATCTTGGAAATAACCATTAATCCTTAATCAAGGTCCCCTCAGCCCCCCAAATATCAATTTTCATTCGGCTTGGATGAATTTGAAAAATCCCCGCCATCTTGGATTCACCATCTTAAAAAAAAAATATCTCAATATGAAGACATCGTCATGATAAACCATATTAGTTTGAGCACCAATCCGATATGTCTAACCGTTTCGGAGATGTCATCCGAAGAATTTTGTGGGGCGGCCATCTTGGAAATAATCATAAATCCTTAATCAGAGTCCCCTGAGCCCCTCAGATATCAATTTTCATCCGGATCGGACAACTTGAAAAATTGCTGTAAAATGTAGTCCGGTCGCTCCGGGCTTCGCCCTACGCGGAGCTCGGCCTGCGGCCTCGTTAGACGCAGCTCGGCCTGCTGCCTCGCGGAAGTTACACAACGTGCACGGCTGGTGGTACCGTAGTCCGGTCGCTCCGGGCTTCGCCCTACGCGGAGCTCGGCCTGCGGCCTCGTTAGACGCAACTCGGCCTTCGGCCTCGCCTAAGTTACACAACGTGCGCGGCTGGTGGTACCGTAGTGCGGTCGCTCCGGGCATCGCCCTACGCGGATCTCGGCCTACGGCCTCGTGAAACGCAGCTCGGCCTTCGGCCTCGCGTAAATTACACGGTGGTAAAGTTCGGACGCTCCGGGCTTCGCCCTACGCGGAGCTCGGCCTGCGGCCTCGCCGTATAGCCGCCACCTTCAAAAAGGGTGAAATACAAATAATAATTCCAAATCCTTAGTCAGGATCCCCTAAGCCCCCTAGATATCAATTTTTATCCGAATCGGATGAATTCGGAAAATGGCCGCCATCTTGGATTCGCCATTTTAAAAATAAATTTTCCCCTCAGTAGAAAGACATCGTCATGATAAATGATATTAGTTTAAGCACCAATCCGATATCTCTAACCGTTCCGGAGCTGTCGACGTAAGAATTTTGTATGGCGGCCATCTTGGAAAATCTCGGCCCCTATCCTAAATCCTTAATCGAAAACCCCGGATGCAAATTTCCTCCCCGATTATCCACCTCAAAAAGTGGCCACAGAGGAATTTTTAAATTTCCATGTTTTTTTTTTAAATTTCCGCCATTTTGTATCCGCCATCTTGGATTTTGTTTTCTACCCAGATTTCCCAATGACCGAAGTTTCTAACGAGGGGAAATTCCGCCCCGCACCCCCCGTCTGATTCGGCCTACCGCCTCGCGAATGCCCTCGGACGCCAAAATCGAAATTTCCACTTTGTATGGCAGCCATCTTGAAAAATGGCGAAATAAAAAAAAAGTTCCTAAATCCCGAATCAGGGTCCCCTGAACCCCCCAGATATTAATTTTCATCCCGATCGGAAGAATTTGAAAAATGGCCGCCATCTTGGATTCGCCATTTTGTAAAAAAAAAATCTTCCAGTGAAAGGACATCGACTTGCCCCCTCATCCTAGTTTGAGCACCGATCCGATATCTCTACCCGTTTGGGAGATACGGTCGAAATAAATTTGTATGGCGGCCATCTTGAATCCGCCATTTTGAATTTTTATTGCGGTCTCGTCAAAGTGCCGGCGGTTCTCTATGACATTCGGTCGAGCACCATATGACTATCTCTCACCGTTTGGGCAGGCCGTCGACAGTCGAGCTGAAGGTCCACCGGATGCGAACGGGCCCACTCCCGGTGCAGCTCCTGGGTGAGCTCGGCCTGCGGCCTTGTTCACTGGCCTCGGCCTCCGGCCTCGCGGGAGTATTGGCCGATTTAAATTTAAAATTTTAATTGACGGCCGCCATCTTGGAAATGGCGGGATCGAAAAACCGACCCGAAATTCTTAATCAGGTGCCTCCCGACCCCCCGCGTGCCAATTTCCACCCCCCTCGGACAAACTTGAAAAACGGCCGCCATCTTGAATCCGCCATTTTGAAAAAATTTTTTGCCCACGAGTTGACATACCCCGGCCCGAATGACATTTGGTCGAGCACCTCCCCCCTACCTCTTTCCGTTTTAAAACTACGAGCGATTGAAATTTGTATGGCGGCCATTTTTTTTTTCGAATTTGGAATTTTCGCGGCGCCCTCTGGCGTCTACCGGCAGTTCCCTATGACATTCGGTCGAGCACCTTACGACTACCTCTCACCGTTCGGGCAGGCCGTCGACCGTCGAGCTGAAAGTCCATTGGATGCGGTCGGGCCCACTCCCGGTGCAGCTCCTGGGCGAGCTCGGCCTGCGGCCTCGCCCGCGCCGCTCGGCCTCCGGCCTCGCGGGTATTATGGCCGATCTAAGTTTAAAATTTCAATTGGCGGCCGCCATCTTGGAAATGGCGGGATCGAAAAACCGACCCAAAATTCTCAATCAGGGGCCCCCCGACCCCCCGGATGCCGATTTCCACCCCCCTGGGACAAACTTGAAAAACGGCCGCCATCTTGTTTCCGCCATTTTGAAAAAAATTTTTGCCCACGAGAAGACCCACCCCAACCCGAATGACATTTGGTCGAGCACTTCCCACTTACCTCTTACCGTTTTAGAAATACGAGCGATTTACACTTTGTATGGAGGCGATTCTGGACGTTCGAAATTCAAATTTTCGCGACGCTCGCTGGCATCTGCCGGCAGTTCCCTATGACATTTGGTCGAGCACCCCCCGCGCACCTCCTACCGTTGGGCCTGGCCGTTGATAATTTTCGTGAGGTTTGGACAAGTTGCAGAAGTCAGATTTTTCTGGTACTCACGGACCCCGAGGGTGTACTTTCTCATTCAAAGTTTCCCTCTGCCGGTATGGGAACCTGGAGATCAATTATGTCAGTCAGTCAGTCAGTGAGTGGTAATCGAGCTTTATATATTATAAAATCGAGCTTTATATATTATAATAATAATTTATATTATATATTATAATAATAATAATAATCGAGCTTTATATATTATAATTATAATTATAATAATAATAATAATTATAAAATCGAGCTTTATATATTATAATTATTATAATAATTATAATAATAATTATAATAATAATAATAATAACTAGGTTTCGGCGGCGCCCCGCGGGCGCCGGCCTCCCCCTGAGGGGGGGGACGCTCCGGGCTTCGCCCTGCGCGGAGCTCGGCCTGCGGCCTCGCGCCGTGGAGCTCGGCCTTCGGCCTCGCGTAGATTACTCACTGGGAGGGGTCGCTGTAGTTTCGTCGTGCGGCTCCTGCGTGGCGGCCATCTTCAAAAATGGCGGAATCTAAATAAGAATTCCAAATCCTTAATCAGGATCCCCTGGAGCCCCCAGATATCAATTTTCATTCGGTTTGGATGAATTTGAAAAATGACCGCCATCTTGGATTCGCCATCTTTAAATTTTTCGTACCTTAGTGCAAAGACATTTTCAAGATGAACAATATTAGTTTGAGCACCAATCCGATATGTTCAACCGTTCCGGAGTTGTCATCCGAAGAATTTTGTGGGGCGGCCATCTTGGAAATAATCATAAATCCTTAATCAGAGTCCCCTGAGCCCCTCAGATATCAATTTTCATCCGGATCGGACAACTTGAAAAATTGCTGTAAAATGTAGTCCGGTCGCTCCGGGCTTCGCCCTACGCGGAGCTCGGCCTGCGGCCTCGTTAGACGCAGCTCGGCCTGCGGCCTCGCGTAAGTTACACAACGTGCACGGCTGGTGGTACGCTTAGCCCTACGCGGATCTCGGCCTACGGCCTCGTGAAACACAGCTCGGCCTTCGGCCTCGCGTAAATTACACGGTGGTAAAGTTCGGACGCTCCGGGCTTCGCCCTACGCGGAGCTCGGCCTGCGGCCTCGCCGTATAGCCGCCATCTTCAAAAAGGGTGAAATACAAATAATAATTCCAAATCCTTAGTCAGGATCCCCTAAGCCCCCCAGATATCAATTTTTATCCGAATCGGATGAATTCGGAAAATGGCCGCCATCTTGGATTCGCCATTTTGAAAATAAATTTTCCCCCCAGTAGAAAGAGATCGTCATGATAAACAATATTAGTTTGAGCACCAATCCGATATCTCTAACCGTTCCGGATCTGTCGTCGAAAGAATTTTGTATGGCGGCCATCTTGGGAAATCTCGGCACCTACCCTAAATCCCTAATGGGAACTCTCCGGAAGCCAATTTCCTCCCCAATTTTCCACCTTGAAACACGTTCGCCCAGGAATATTTAAATGTCCAAGTTTTTTTTTAAATTTCCGCCATTTTGTGTCCGCCATCTTGGATTTTTTTTTCTACCCAATTTGCCCAATGACCAGAGTTTCTAACGAGGGGGAATTCCGCTCCGCACCCCCCGTCTAATTCGGCCTACGGCCTCGCAAATGCCCTCAGACGCCAAAATCGAAATTTCCACTTTGTATGGCAGCCATCTTGAAAAATGGCGGAATAAAAAAAAAGTTCCCAAATCCCGAATCAGCGTCCCCTGAACCCCCCAGGTATTAATTTTCATCCCGATCGGAAGAATTTTAAAAATGGCCGCCATCTTGGATTCGCCATTTTGGAAAAAAAATTTCGTCCAGTGGAAGGACATCGACTTGCCCCCTCATATTAGTTTGAGCACCCATCCGATATCTCTACCCGTTTGGGAGATACAGTCAAAATAAATTTGTATGGCGGCCATCTTGAATCCGCCATTTTGAATTTTTATCGCGGACTGGTCAAAGTGCTGGCGGTTCTCTATGACATTCGGTCGAGCACCATATGACTATCTCTCACCGTTTGGGCAGGCCGTCGACAGTCGAGCTGAAGGTCCACCGGATGCGGACGGGCCCACTCCCGGTGCAGCTCCTGGGTGAGCTCGGCCTGCGGCCTCACCCGCGCGGCTCGGCTTCTAACCTCGCGAGAGTTATGGCCGAACAAAATTTTAAATTTCAATTGACGGCCGCCATTTTGGAAATGGCGGGATCGGAAAACCGACCCAAAATTCTCAATCAGGTCCCCCCCAACCCCTCGGATACCGATTTCCACCCCTCTCGGACAATCTTGAAAAACGGCCGCCATCTTGAATCCGCCATTTTGAAAAAAAATTTTGCCCATGAGAAGACCCACCTCGGCCCGAATGACATTTGGTCGAGCACCTCCCCCCTACCTCTTTCCGTTTTAAAACTACGAGCGATTGAAATTTGTATGGCGGCCATTTTTTTTTTCGAATTTGGAATTTTCGCGGCGCCCTCTGGCGTCTTCCAGCAGTTCCCTATGACATTCGGTCGAGCACCTTATGACTACCTCTCACCGTTTGGGCAGGCCGTCGACCGTCGAGCTGAAACTCCATTGGATGAAGACGGGCCCGCTCCCGGTGCAGCTCCTGGGCGAGCTCGGCCTGCGGCCTCGCCCGCGCCACTCGGCCTCCGGCTTCGCGGGATTTATGGCCGATCGAAGTTTAAAATTTAAATTGGCGGCCGCCATATTGGAAATGGCGGGATCGAAAAACCGACCCGAAATTCTCAATCAGGGGCCCCCCGACCCCCCGGATGCCGATTTCCATCCCCCTGGGACAAACTTGAAAATCGGCCGCCATCTTGTTTCCGCCATTTTGAAAAAATTTTTGCACCTCGAGAAAGCTGACGCCGCCCCGAATGACATTTGGTCGAGCACCTCCCACCTACCTCTTACCGATCCCGAGTTATCAGCGATCTACACTTTGTATGGAGGCGATTTAGGACGTTCGAAATTCAAATTTTCGCGACGCCCGCTGGCATCTGCCGGCGGTTCCCTACGACATTTGGTCGAGCACCCCCCGCGCAGGTGTTACCGTTGGGCCTGGCCGTTGACAATTTTCGTGAGGTTTGGACAAGTTGCAGAAGTCGGATTTTTCTGGTGGTCACGGGACCCATCCGCGTATTTCCCCATTCAAAGTTTCCCTCTGCCGGTATGGGAACCTGGAGATCAATCATGTCAGTGAGTCAGTCAGTGAGTCAGTCAGTGGTAATCGAGCTTTATATATTATAATTTATTATATATTATAATAATAAAATCGAGCTTTATATATTATAATAATAATAATAATCGAGCTTTATATATTATAATTATAATAATAATAATAATTATAATCGAGCTTTATATAGTATAATAATAATCGAGCTTTATATATTATAATAATAATAATAATAATCGAGCTTTATATATTATAATAATAATAATAATAATAATAATAATCAGTGGTAATCGAGCTTTATATATTATAATCAGTGGTAATCGAGCTTTATATATTATAATAATTATAATAATAATAACTAGGTTTCGGCGGCGCCCCGCGGGCGCCGGCCTCCCCCTGAGGGGGGGGACGCTCCGGGCTTCGCCCTGCGCGGAGCTCGGCCTGCGGCCTCGCGCCGTGGAGCTCGGCCTTCGGCCTCGCGTAGATTACTCACTGGGAGGGGTCGCTGTAGTTTCGTCGTGCGGCTCCTGCGTGGCGGCCATCTTCAAAAATGGCGGAATCTAAATAAAAATTCCAAATCCTCAATCGGGCTCCCCAGAACTCGCCAGATTTCAATTTTCATTCGGTTTGGGTGAAATTGAAAAATGGCTGCCATCTTGAATTCGCCATCTTTAAATTTATCCTACCTCACTATAAAGACATTGTCAAGATGAACAATATTAGTTTGAGCACCAATCCGATATGTCTAACCGTTTCGGAGTTGTCATCCGAAGAATTTTTTGGGCCGCCATCTTGGAAATAACCATAAATCCTTAATCAGGGTCCCCTCAGCCCCCCAGATATCAATTTTCATTCGGCTCGGATGAATTTGAAAAATCACCGCCATCTTGGATTCACCATCTTAAAAAAAAATATCCCAATATGAAGACATCATCATGATAAACCATATTAGTTTGAGCACCAATCCGATATGTCTAACCGTTTCGAAGATGTCATCCGAAGAATTTTTTAAAGCGGCCATCTTGGAAATAACCATATATCCTTAATCAGGGTCCCCTGAGCCCCCCAGATATCAATTTTCATCCGGATCGGACAACATAAAAATTTGCTGTAAAATATAATCCGTTCGCTCCGGGCTTCGCCCTACGCGGAGCTCGGCCTGCGGCCTCGTGAAACGCAGCTCGGCCTTCGGCCTCGCATAAGTTACACAACGTGCGCGGCTGGTGGTACCGTAGTCCGGTCGCTCCGGGCTTCGCCCTACGCGGAGCTCGGCCTGCGGCCTCGTTAGACGCAGCTCGGCCTGCGGCCTCGCCTAAGTTACACAACGTGCGCGGCTGGTGGAACCGTAGTCCGGTCGCTCCGGGCTTCGCCCTACGCGGAGCTCGGCCTGCGGCCTCGTTAGACGCAGCTCGGCCTGCGGCCTCGCCTAAGTTACACAACGTGCACGGCTGGTGGTACAGTAGTTCGGACGCTCCGGGCTTCGCCCTACGCAGAGCTCGGCCTGCGGCCTCGCCGTATAGCCGCCATCTTCAAAAAAATTGTGAAATACAAATAATAATCTCAAATCCTTAGTCAGGATCCCCTAAACCCCGCAGATATCAATTTTCATCCGAATCGGATGAATTCGGAAAATGGCCGCCATCTTGGATTCGCCATTTTGAAAATAAATTTTCCCCTCAGTAGAAAGACATCGTCATGATAAACAATATTAGTTTGAGCACCAATCCGATATCTCTAACCGTTCCGGATCTGTCGTCGAAAGAATTTTGTATGGCGGCCATCTTGGGAAATCTCGGCACCTACCCTAAATCCCTAATGGGAACTCTCCGGAAGCCAATTTCCTCCCCAATTTTCCACCTTGAAACACGTTTGTCCAGTAATATTTAAATTTCCAAGTTTTTTTTTTAAATTTCCGCCATTTTGTGTCCGCCATCTTGGATATATTTTTCTACCCGGTTTTCCCGAAAGCCGGAGTTTCTAACGAGGGGGAAATCCGCCCCGCACCCCCCGTCTAATTCGGCCTACGGCCCCGCGAATGCCCTCGGACGCCAAAATCGAAATTTCCACTTTGTATGGCAGCCATCTTGAAAAATGGCGGAATAAAAAAAAAATTCCTAAATCCTGAATCAGGGTCCCCTGAACCCCTCAGGTATTAATTTTCATCCCGATCGGATGAATTCTAAAAATGGCCGCCATCTTGTATTCGCCATTTTGGAAAAAAATTTTCGTCCAGTGGAAGGACATCGACTTGCCCCCTCATATTAGTTTGAGCCCCGATCCGATATCTCCACCCGTTTGGGAGATACGGTCAAAATAAATTTGTATGGCGGCCATCTTGAATCCGCCATTTTGATTTTTTATGGCGCTCTCGTCAAAGTGCCGGCGGTTCTCTATGACATTCGGTCGAGCATCATATGACTATCTCTCACCGTTTGGGCAGGCCGTCGACCGTCGAGCTGAAGGTCCACCGGATGCGGACGGACCCACTCCCGGTGCAGCTCCTGGGTGAGCTCGGCCTGCGGCCTCGCTCGCTGGCCTCGGCCTCCGGCCTCGCGGAAGTTATGGCCGATTTAAATTTTAAATTTCAATTGACGGCCGCCATCTTGGAAATGGCGAGATCGAAAATCCGACCCGAAATTCTCAATCAGGGCCTCTACCACCCCCCGGATACCGATTTCCACCCCCCTCGGACAAACTTGAAAAACGGCCGCCATCTTGAATCCGCCATTTTGAAAAAATTTTTTGCCCACGAGAAGACCCACCCCGGCCCGAATGACATTTGGTCGAGCACCTCCCCCCTACCTCTTTCCGTTTTAAAACTACGAGCGATTGAAATTTGTATGGCGGCCATTTTTTTTTTCGAATTTGGAATTTTCGCGGCGCCCTCTGGCGTCTACTGGCAGTTCCCTATGACATTCGGTCGAGCACCTTACGACTACCTCTCACCGTTTGGGCGGGCCGCCGACCGTCGAGCTGAAAGTCCATTGGATGAGGACGGGCCCGCCCCCAGTGCAGCTCCTGGGCGAGCTCGGCCTGCGGCCTCGCCCGCGCCGCTCGGCCTCCGGCCTCGCGGGAGTTATGGCCGATCGAAGTTTAAAATTTCAATTTACGGCCGCCATCTTGGAAATGGCGGGATCGAAAAACCGACCCGAAATTCTCAATCAGGGGCCCCCCGACCCCCCGGATGCCGATTTCCACCCCCCTGGGACAAACTTGAAAAACGGCCGCCATCTTGAATCCGCCATTTTGAAAAAATTTTTTGCCCACGAGAAGACCCACCCCAACCCGAATGACATTTGGTCGAGCACCCCCCACTTACCTCTTACCGTTCCCGAGTTATCAGCGATTTACACTTTGTATGGAGGCGATTTAGGACGTTCGAAATTCAAATTTTCGCGACGCCCCCTGGCATCTGCCGGCGGTTCCCTATGACATTTGGTCGAACACCCCCCGCGCACCTCCTACCGTTGGGCCTGGCCGTTTGAAATTTTCGTGAGGTTTGGACAAGTTGCAGAAGTCAGATTTTTCTGGTGGTCACGGGACCCATCCGCGTATTTCCCCATTCAAAGTTTCCCTCTGCCGGTATGGGAACCTGGAGATCAATTATGTCAGTCAGTCAGTGAGTGGTAATCGAGCTTTATATATTATAAATAATAATGGTAATCGAGCTTTATATATTATAATAATTACGAAACTAAAAATATTCAACATCAATAAGGATATAATATGTCACTAATTGTTACAGTATTTAAAAATAAACAACAATTTTCCAGCAGTCTTTATGTTAATCAATCAGCAGACTAAACCTTGTACATAAAAGTTTTGTTTTCGAATAATATAACTTATTAACATTTAAATAAATGTTAATAACATTTAAATTTAATTTAACCCTATTAAATAATCAACATTCAACTTCGTATCTATCGAGTAATTAAATCTTTTATTATAGTAATCTTTTTTAATTTGAATCTCTTATTATAGAACTCTAGCAGTGTTACTAGCCGCCCAGCTTAATTTACCCATTTTTAAAGCAGAAATGTTACCTATAATAAAAAACAAAAAAATCATATTTTTTTATTAAAAAAAGAACTGAAATAATCTGAGTTAAATAAAAAATCATAATTTTTATCAACCCCACGTCAAATGATTTTAAATTGAAGTGTGACATAATTCTTTTTTTTTTTTCATTTTTGTGCAATGTAATATGTAGAAGTAATCACAACAATCCTTTTAATTTTTTACAAATCTGAATTGATAAAGTACTTACGCACTTTTAAAATAAAAGAATATAGTCTTGTTTTGTTTGAACTTATTTATTACTAGCGACCCGCTTCGCTTCGCTTCGGTTAATAAGTTTTTTTCTAGTAATACATGTAACATTCTAATGGTGAAAGAATCTTTGAAATCTGTCCAGTAGTTTTTGAGTTTATTCGTTACAAACATACAAAAATACAAATTTTTCCTCTTTATAATATTAGTATGATAATGAAACACTTTAATTATTAATTAGTTGTGTTAGGCTCTACACGGCTCCAAGAATATATGGAATATATGGACTTTAGGCTATGCGCCTAAAGCCTAGTGATATTTTTGCTATACTGATATTTTCTTTGTTTCAGACAAGGCGCTTGGAACTCGCGACGTCTATTGAAAGCAATGCCTCTTCCAAATTGGGGTTTCGTCGGCTTAGAAATGGATCCTAGGAGTTGCAACTACGACAACATAGTGGCTTTGGTAAATCTTTGTTTATATTTAGAACTAGCTGTGCCAGCGACTTCGCGTGAATTTTAGAGTGATTCCCGTGGGAATTCTGTAACAGACCGAGACAAATTGTACCCTAAATGTTAGCCCAACCTATAAGCTATAACTATCCTAAGTTTCATTAAATTCTGTCAAGTGGTTTTTGCGCGATGCGCGTTCAGACAGACAGACAAAAATTTCAAAAATTGTTGATTTGGGCTCTGTAACATTCGTACTTTATATTGCATATACAATACACGTCTCTGTTACGATTTTATTATATGTATAGATAAAATAATGAACAGTATCGGCCAATCGAGCGTTCGCATAAATACAAACTTCTTCGCAGCTCATTATCAACTTATCCAATAAACGGTTAGATAGCGCCAATCGCAAATACATATAACGTTTTAGAACAAATCTATTCATTCAGTTAGAGCAGTGGTTCTTAATCTTTTAGAGATAAGGGACCATTTGACTCATTTATTTTCTCATAATGGACCATTGGCCGTATGGTTTGGTGAGAAAAATAAAACTTACTATCAGTAAATAAAAAAGTCCGGAATAAATTTTACTAAGTAAGTACTCAGTTACAAGGTGAATTCAATGTTTTGTTATTTACACAAATACCGGTATGGAATACAATAAGCCCAAACTTAAAAGTTCGATAATGTAATTTTTGTGAAGGATATTGTTCACAAAGATTACATTAATGAGTTTTGGAGCTTGCATTTGTCTATTCTAGGTGTCAGTGTCGGTGTCGAATTTTAAACGTGTCATTTATTAAACCATTTTCTAAATAAGTATATTTTTTCGTTAAAAGCCTTAATATCTTCGCATACCATTCTTAAACTCCTGACGCACCACCGGTTAAGAACCACTGAGTTAGAGCATGAAAATGAACTCTAAAATCACTCTAATTATCTGTTTATAAACACAAAAAAGGTTTGTAATCGTGCGAATGTTCTGTTAGCCAATACTTCAATTATTCTGCTTATGGCGCAGAAGCGGTTACTCCATTAGTAAAAAAATACTCGTTAAAGTATGTACAATTTGTGTGGGCGCTAAAGCAAATTAAAAATCCAAAAATGGCCTCTTTAAACTTTGCAAAAAGAAGACCAGTGCAAATTTAACAACTGTTATTTAAAAAAGCAAAACGTATCGCGACATCGCGAGAAAGTATGATTTGTTTTTTAAAACGAGCCTTTTTTGGAGGAGGAAACAGGGGAATACGAAACCTCGATTTTCTCGGATTTATTATAGGTATTAACAGCTCAAAGTGCAACTGTCCCTTTCTCTCAAAGAAGTTGCATCGCTCGCTGCCGAGACAGTAACAATTTACAAAAATACCTATTGTTGAAATCTACTTCAGCCATCCTCCCCTCTTAATTTCAGCTGAAAGACGTCGGCGGCCAACTTGGTATTCAAGTAGGGGATTCAAAGTTGTCTCAGTTCAACGTGCGCCCGCACATGTTAGCGGGCGTGTTTAGGGAAGCCCTTAGTAAGGGAATCACCTTCATTTTCCTTGTCATCTCTGGCCGACTCCGGGATGGATATCATAGGGTATGTTTTTTTATAGGTGGTATTTTTCATCTGAATATTAATTTGAATTGCATTTTACTTTTTATACAACGTGTCACCCATATAACGTTAAACCTGAAACATTTCAACTAATTTAAAATATACAAAATCGTTCTGTAGAAAAATAAAATTATTTTAAAGAATTGATCAAAAGTAGTAAACATGTAGGGCCTTACTTATAAAAATCTCGCTAAGCAATACTTAGCCACCGCTTAGTTAAACCGCTCTTAAGCTATAAATCCATGTTTAACTTTTGTTTACTTATAAACGTTGATTAGCTGTTACTTAGTTAAGAAACGAACAAAGAACGATACATAGATGGTTGGCACAGATTATACCTAAAATAATCGATTAGATAGAGAAATTGAATGAACGAAATTGTTAAAAGTTCTATTTTTTCCATATTATATCATCTATGACAGTATCCGAGTGCCGTGAATTTGACAGATAACGCTCATTTAGTACATCTGTCTACGTTTAGTACCTATATTTTATAGCGGGAATTTCATTGTAAATATCTTCATTTTATCTTTCATTTTTAATAGTAGTATTTATAGTGTATTAATTAGTTTTATTCAGTGATGGACACCCCCGAGCAAGCCAATAAAAGAATACGATCCACCAATTGGAGTGATATGGAAAAGGTATTTGTATACTTATTATATTTGTAAACGAATGTTGTAGTGCCTGTAATAACATTAATATATGCCTGAATGCTTGCATGCTAACAACAAATGTATTCTTTTTAGAAAGTGCTAAGAACGCTTGTGCTCGAAAGAGCACATATTATTGAAAAAAAAGACACCACCACGAATACGAATGCCGCTAAAAAGATAGCTTGGGAAGAGGTTTTGTCATGGTTGGTTTTGATGTTTTTCGCATTTCGGTTTTGTATTGTTTCAATATTGAAGTTACTTATTTTCAATTGTATCTCACATCCATTGACATATTTAATTTCAGTTTTAATGCTGTAAATGCTACTAAGCGGGATATGACACAGCTGCTCAACCAATGGAAGAACATGAAAAATAAAGCAAAGAAGTCGGAGTTTTCTTTCAGGAGGGCACAAAACATGACTGGTGGAGGACCTCCCCCACCTAGTCCACCTCCTGAAGACCAGGAACTCATCGACGGAATTCCCCACGAGTTCTCAATTGACTCAAACTGCCATGATAGTGACAGCATTTATATTAAACAGGTAGTTATATAGATTTAAAATTTTGCTAAATCCTTGGTTATATTTAACAAGTGCAGTGGCATATATTTTTATACCATTAAATATCTTGCAGTGTCTGAATTGAAGTACACATATTGCATAAGTGTGCTACCTAGTTAACAAATATTTTCACTATCTCAGCAGGAATCAACTCAAAATGTGTGCATCCCATCTCCAGTATCACCGTTACAAAAGGAACTGGAGGTAAGATTAATTTATAATAATAAATATTAATTTAAAACTTATTCTCTTTTATACTTAAGCTATTATAACTAGCATAACCTTGATGTGTGTAAATTATTATTTACTAGCAGCACTCCACTAGTAAATAATAATTCACCACATTAGCACTCCGTGATTAATATTTGTTTTTATTTCTTTACTACCTAGTTATTGTCAACGAAAGTAGCACCTGTATTTACCTGTTTTATTATATTTTTAGCCACAAAAAATTGATGATCCCAGCCCAGCTGTATTTAGTCCGGCAGCCCAGGCCAGTAGTCAGGCCTCACTTCCCATACACGACAGGCCAGGTCCTTCAGGATCGGCTCCAGCAAAAAAACGAAAAACAAATAAGTATGTTTGTATACAACATTTTTTATCTGACTGTTCTATATTACAAATATTTTATATATACATACAAGCTGTTGCACATGAATTTATCTGCATTAAAAGGAATAAAGATAGATTTTTGTATACTTAATAAAGAGACCTTTGTGAGCATATAATTAGCAATTATATTAATATGCTAAAAGCAGACATACATTTTATACAAATGTTTAGATAAATTTTGTTTTTACAGATTAAAGTCGGACTGCTGTAAGACCAACCATGAGCATGAAATTTATATGCTGGCAAGGAAAGCGAGGGAGGAAGCCATGCTTCGCGATAAAGAAGCACACGAATGTAAGATGATGTATGAAAGAGAGCTGCATGAAAGAAGAATGACATTAACGGCTTTGGAAGAGGAGTATTGGAAAATTAAAATAAGAAAATTAAAAGAAAATGAATGAGTTTTATTGTGATTATAGTATTGTAATTAAATTGTCATCTTTACAAATAAATAAAATTAGTGTCTGTTTGTAATATTAAAATAACCACTTTTTACTAAATTCATATGTATGCATATACGGTACATATACCAAAATAACATTTTTTATAATTTTTGTGTCTGCCTGTCTGTCTGTTTGTTCCGGCGAATCTCTGAAATGGCTGGACCGATTTTGACCAGTATCCATTTCTTCATCTGTGCTTTGAAGACTTGCTGTATCTGAGGAAAAAAACGCAAATTAATTATTTAAAAAAGAGTAAGCGTTTCATACTTCATCAGTTTGAAATCATGGCCTGAACTGATGGCGGATTGATGTTTTACGTTTGTCTGTGGGGCCATAGCATAGAGAATTTATCAGAAAATAAATGTAAAAGATAAAAAGTTGAAATGTAAAAGTAAAAAGATGTTAAAAATTAAAATGTAACAAAAATACACACCTTGTTCTTCATTAAATATAATTGCCAAATTATGAAGTACAGCACAGGCGATGATGGTGGTTTTAATGTTCTCATATGAACCCCTCATTACCTCCAGCAATATCCGAAACCGTTGCTTCCAAACTCCAAAACATTTTTCAATAATGTTACGGGTCTGGATATGGCGTTGATTAAATTGTCGCTCTGCTTCAGTTCTAGGTCTCAGTATCGGAGTGATAAGATGAGGGGTATATGGATAACCACTATCCCCTATGAGCCTCCCAATGAACTCCTGCTCTTCAAACCTCCTCTTAATAGAGCTTTCCCTATAAATTCGGGCATCGTGTGTACTTCCCCTCCAATGACATACAATGTCACAGATCTTCATATCTGCATCACAGACAACCTGTGAATAATTAAGTTTGAAGCTTATGCATGCATGTATTTAAGAAAAAAAAATCTAACAAAGTATCGAAAATAAACTAAAATGTACTGTGTCTGTTTCAGTACATGAAAGTAATGTAAGTAGAAAATAAAATATTAAGTGAGGACACTTACTTGGGTGTTAATAGAGTAATGGCCCTTTCTATTTACATGATATTGGCCCACATCTCCACCAACCCTCCTTATTTTAATATGAGTGCAGTCTATTGCACCAGTTATTTTCTGAAGCCCGCAAATGGCTTCAAATTAATTAATCTCTTCCGATATATTTGACGGCATTTTGATATAAAGCGAGCTTTTCGAAGCCAAAGCTATTGCCACTTTGCGGGACAAGCGCGACAGAGTCTGCTGACTCATGCCGTGAATGTCAGCGTTGTCTTCTTGAATCTGAAAACAAAGTTAGGTACGTATAATAAACATTAGTAAAGTATTGTACAAAATCTTCATTATAACCTACTCCTTTATAGTAAATATATGAAAACTTGACAAATAGTAATTAGGCGATTTACCTCATGACGGCCCCAATATCTGATAACTGCCATTACTTGCAATTCTACAGGAATGCTGCCACCTCGAGTATCGCCCTGGATATCTGGTCTCACTATTTCGATGATACGACTCATGTTCTCTTTATTAAATCGGTATCTAAGTTTAAATTCCTCATCCGATAAACTTTGTAGCGGATTAAAGCGAACTCTGTAATTCTTCGTCTTTCTTCTCCTCCTAGCTCTGAAACTGCTTAAATCAGCTACGTCGTTTTGGAAATCACGAAGATCTTCCAATCCATCCATGTTTTAAGCACAAATATATATTTTTTTACTAACAAACAAACGCAAGTATGTAGGTATGTAGATCAAACGTCACAATAGAACAGCTGATTTATGTGAAATCCGCCATCTTGCCGCTTAGCGAGAGTTAAACTATGTCTCGGCAGTGTTTAATTTTGACGGCTATTTAAACACTACTTAACGACTTCTTAACGCTAAATAGTGTTTATAAGTGAGGTTTTTGCTAATCCGTAGTTAAGCAATTGATTAAATTTTAAGAAACGTTTATAAGTAAGGCCCGTAAGGTTTTGTTGTCCTGTCTAAAACATTCATAGCTCTCAAACCGGGCGCCTCGGCAGCGCGCTTAACGCGGCTCGCACCATGCGCGTGGATGAAAAGATATACTAGAATTGTACTATAAATCATAAACAACCTTAAAACGATTAATCATAATCGATCCTACTCTCTGAATAACTATTGGCTACACTGAACAACCTATTTTCAGCTTTTGCGTTATTTTAGTGACACGTTGTATACGACATGTTTGCATCTTTGTTTGTTTCACGTAATCTACAATTTAATAAATTATTTTTTGATAAAGCTTCATTATTATATTTCATTCAATTCCCTATGATACAGATTACATTGTATGCATTTTTTATAGAAACGGTCGTACCATGCATTCACCTGGTGGTCGGTCTGTGGGCTGATGGACATCTGCTGTACATGCCAACAAAAATCCAGAATGACAAACGTTGGCAGCCCTCCGGATATAATGCCTTACTTTGGAGATTTTGATAAAGGATTGTGAAAGTGGGGATTAGGAATTGTAACTGAATGAGTTGATATCCCATCCCATACATCCCCCAAGCAATCCTTCTTGGGGGCGAGGAGGTTGAATAGAGAATCAAGAGTACAATGTATAATGGAATAAGGGTTATAGTTACCCTGTCGACACACTACCGATTTGACATATGTCAGATTAATGTAACTAGTGATGTGACTAGACAATTGTAGCAGTAGCATTAAATATTTTTATTAATAGATAATGATAACACTTTCGTTGATGTGATAGAATAGGGAATACGGAAATTAAAAAAATGCCCTTGTCGTTAAAATAAACGTCAGCATTAATCTCGTCATGGTAGTCAGAAGTGCTCTTTGACTCTAAAGCCAACAACGCCTTCTCCACGAAGACGGATCTAGCAGAACCACCCTGACAGATGATCAGTCGAGCTCCTTTGCCCATTTTCACTTTAGTAGTTTTCGTGCGGTCCGTCCACGAGCGTGAATCCGTGTGGTGCGCATGTAACCTCGTCTCGTCGATAAACACCACGTTTTCCCAATTTGTAATTTTCTTCGCTTCCATAACAATTCCTCTCTTGTCAGTTCAGCTTTCTTATATTCAAAGCTAATCTTTTTAATATTTGCGACAATGCCGTTTTTCCTTCCTCTTTTAACGACATTAAAAGTATTCTGTTATTCGGAAATTCATTTCTTGAATAATAATAATTGTAAATATGTTTTCTGATAGCGTCTGCATTAAAATTGTCAACATCTGTCACAGGCTCTGTTTTTCTCTTTTTGTTTGGTGTCCGTAACACCCGTAAGCAATCCGTAACGATAGCTTTGATGATAAAGCGTCTGTTGTACTTATCGTGTTACTTGTTTAAATTGTCTTTTTGCTATATGTGATTGGTGCACTAAAAAGAGTTTATCTATGTATTTCTCTATTTTCTATTCAGCCCATATCTCTTCATTGCTGGATATATGCCTCTCCTATGGCATACCACCACATATAGTCTTCTCATCTATACACAACCAGCGAACTTGTTCAAAATAATAATTTCCTTTATTATTTACAAACAATAGATTGTTCATACAATAAATTTTAATAATGTTATTTTTCTCAAAGTAAACTTATGTTTATAGATAAAGCAGGCAGCCGAATGTGAAGTAGGAATCGTAACGCAGTGCATGAAAGACCAAACGGCCGAGAGGAGGATGAATCAAATGACAATGCGCAATATCCTCTTAAAGGTATGTTACATTTTTATTTCACTAGCTTTGGCCACGGCTTCGGGCTTTGGTACCGTCGTCCTCACCGACTGTCCCTACTGCTGGGGACAGCGTACACTAAATTTTAAGCATTGTCCCCAATGACATGAATGTAGACACCGTTAATAAGTTTTGTATTATTTTTGTTCTCTGTTCTATTGTCCCCGTTGTAGTTCTTACGAAATCAATCCTAATAAGTCGAGAATAAAAGAATGATCATAAGAGTATAAAAAGTCAGATATTATTTACTATTGTAAAATTAGAACTAATCCAAATTTAATTACTTTTTATTCTGACGTTTCTTGGACTATTGCACGATGCCCAGTTCGATTTAGTCCTGGTCTATCGAACGAGAGTGCAATCCCGTTACTCAAGCACACTGTCCAGTACTATACGGCACGGAAGACACCAGTAGGTGCATGTTATTTGGACCTGTCAAAGGCACTCCATTTGGTGTCTTATGACGTCCTTAGGCAAAACGTTGAATATAAAACCACTGTCCCGGGTGAGGTCACAAGGCTTCTGATGTTTTGATACAATCAAAAAATAAATACTCTTAGGCGGCAACTGACTGATCACCTAATTCAGATATCTTTACATGAATTTACAATTTAGAGTTTTTTAAAACTATAGTGGGGACTAAGAAAATTCAAACACAACTAATTTCCAAATCATATAATTGTGGACCATAGGCTATAATTATAACTTGCAATCTTACAACTAAGTAACAATTTATATTTATTATTTCCTTTGTCCCTATTGATGTCCCCGCCAGTGGGGACAACGTTATCAAACTACACAAATCAATGTATTTTCTTTCTTTCTTTCAAAGGTAAACTCAAAGTTGATGGGTATCAACCAAGCGCTAGCTACACAAAGCATTCCGCGTTGTATAAAAACCGGCAGCGTGATGATAGTGGGCGCTGACGTCACGCACCCTTCGCCGGACCAGGTTAGTATAAGTTTGTGACGTCAAATGAAGCGACGGACCTTATTGTTGGGACTAAGATTAACTAAAATTAGAAGTTGTTTATTTTATATTAATTTTATTTTACATAAAACAAAAGCATAAACATAGTATAAACACATGCCTTATAATGTTTCAACAAACGGATAAGTAATTGATCATTTATACTACACTTTTATTAAATTACCTTAAAAAATGGTTTCTAAGCTTCTGAAGACAGACTACTAATTATAATATTTAAAGATAATAGTGTCTTTTAATGTGTTTGTGTGTGTGTGAATTCAGTGAGTATGGATGATTAATTTAATCACAGATTTTATCATGCAAAAACCCTCTATTTAAAATATTCCTAATTATAATTAATTATAATAGTTTAAATAGAAAACTGTGCTAATACATGATTTATAAGACAAAGCAATAAAAAATATGTTTTCCATGATTAATTTATTTAAACTTTTTTAAAAAAAAAGTGTGTCACGCCACATGCCATATTCAATGGGCCACACTAGGATTCCCTGTGTCGTGGGTCCAGAGACACATTCAAAGACAAACACCACACATACTACACCCAGATCCGAACAAACACCTGTCTTTAAACAGATGATTGTCTGTCTGGGAATCAAACCCGCGATATTTTGCACAGTAGGCCGGAGGCATTACCTACTGGGCTAATTGCACATTATACGTACAACAGGCGGTTTTAATGTCATAAGACAATTTCTACCAGTCAACCAGATTATACAGCAATTTTGATTAAGAAAATAGAATGTACAAAAAAAAGTAAAAAGAGCATAATGGGATAAGGTGTTTCATTCATTCCAATATGGCATACCTCATTCACTGCCGAAACAAATATAATGGTATATTTTACAATGTTCTACGCGTGTATTACACATGTTTTGTGCCACGTTAAAAATACTGTTCGTCATTTTAGCCCTTATCGAGGAAAAAGAACGATATCCTCCAGACTACATTATTAATGAATTAAAAGTGTAAAGACAAATGTGAAAGAACATATGTGCACCCATAGTTTCTATCGCCCTCTTTCAACATTCTCAGAGAAACATTACCACAGACCTTAATAATAGACTAATTGATCTTCACATGTGTGTCTCGTATAAAAAGTTGTATCACAAAATTGTGTTGTAGTCTGAATTTACTATATGCTATTATATTATGTATAAATTATTATTATTGAAAAGCATTATGTATTTATTTATATTTTTTATTAATTATTATTTATACACTATGTATACATAAACATACATTATGTATTTAAACAATAACTGCACCCGTGTTCTGTTTTCTGTTTGATCTGGTGGTTGGTAGTGTAGTAGATTTGAGATATGTTTGTAGTCTGTGGTAAAAAGATAGATTATCTATGGTCAGTAATAAACCAAGCTTGTAATGGTGAACAGAGTTTTATTTATTATATAAAGAAAATAAAACAATACATGGCGCAGTCATGGCTACGGGATACAATTTACCAGCAAAACTGTCCTTAGTGGGCAACATAAGTGAAAACTTCAAAAAATTTAAACAATCCTTTGAGATTTATCTAAAAGCGGCGAATCTATCCAGCGCATCCGAAGCAAGGAAGATCGCCATCTTTCTCAATCTTGTAGGGGAAGAAGCCCTAAATGTGTATAATACACTTGAAGTGGGAGACGCAAACACATTAAAAGATGTCACAAACTTGTTCGATACTTACTGCAACCCAAAGAAAAATGTCCTGCACTGTCGATATTTATTTTACACACGAAGTCAAAAGGAGGGAGAAAAGTTCGACTCCTATTTGACAGATTTAAAACAGCTATGTAATGATTGTAATTTTAACAAGAACAAAGACGAAATCCTACGTGATAGATTAGTATTCGGATCGACTGATACTGAGTGTCAAAAAAAATTAATAAAATTAGGAGACCCACCCCTTGATGAAGTTATCTCAACCCTCAGAGTGGCTGAGATCACCTATTCACATGTTAAAGAAATACAAGGGAAACAAGTGGATGCCATAGCAATTCAAAAAAATAAACAAAGGAATAATGATACGAAAAATAACAGGAGCTGCTCAAACTGCGGATTTATTCACCAATATGGTCAGTGTCCAGCTTTTAATAAAACATGTATGAAATGCAATAGAAAAAATCACTATGCAAAGATGTGTCGCAGCAGTGGTAATTATTCAAATGAGGTGACTGAAAGAGGATTATGATATATACATTGAAACTGTCACTTCTAATATGACAGTTGACTCAGTGGCCTGGTATCAAAATGTAATATTACCTGGAAACAATACAGTCAGCTTCAAATTGGACCCTGGAGCAGATGTCAGCATCCTTCCTGAGCATTTATTTGATAAAATAACAGCGGTCTACCCTATTACACTGTCAGAAACATCGGCTACATTGGCAAGTTGGAATGGATTCAAGACTCAAATTAAAGGATTGGCAAAAATAAACATAAGTGTAAATGACAAGACATACTCAGAAACTTTCTGCATAGCAGGAAATGAAAAATCAATGCCTATTTTGTGTCGTGATGCATGTGTGCGTTTAAATTTAGTTAAAAGAGTGTCATCTGTGGTTACTGAGAGTCACGGCAAAAAGGACTTAACTAGTAATAATGCAGATTTATTTACTGGTATTGGTAAGTTTATTAAACCATATAATATTAAATTGAAAAAGGATACAATTCCAACATCAAAACCCCCATATAGGGTTCCTTTAAAATTAAGACCGAAATTGCAAGAAGAATTATTTAGACTGGAGAGTCTAAGCATCATTAGTAAAGTAATAGAACCTTCTGAATGGGTCAACAGACTAGTTATAATTGAAAAGCCTGATAAGACTATTAGAATATGCCTTGACCCAAAAGATCTAAACAATGCAATAGTCAAAGATTATTGCTATATTCCTACTGTGGAAGATTTATCAGCCAAGATAAAAAATGCCAAGTTCTTTTCTGTGCTTGATCTCAAAGATTCATTTTGGCACATTGTTTTAAGTGAAAACAGCTCAAGTTACTGTACTTTTTCAGCCATGTTTGGTACCTACAAATTTAATCGCCTACCTTTTGGTATATCCATTGCTTCTGAGGTATTCCAAAAATATTTATCTGATATATTTGGTTCTATTTATGGTGTTGTCAACTACATTGATGATGTACTTTGTTATGCAGAAACTGAGGAACAAATGAATAATATCATAGCTCAGGTATTTGAAAAAGCTAGGGAGCATAATATAAAATTTAATGTTAAAAAGTTCCAATATATGACAACACAAGTGAAATATTTAGGACAGATTTTTGAAAATGGTACAGTGTGTCCAGATCCAGACTCAATTAAAGCGATAACTGACTATGATATTCCTAAAGACAAAACCGACTTACAAAGACTCCTGGGACTAACAAATTATTTGCGTTCCTACATCCCAAACCTTGCTTCTGTCACAAGCCCACTGAGAGACTTACTAAAGAAAAATACAATTTATGATTGGCAAGAAGTACATAGAAAAGCATTTGAAAAAATAAAAACCATTCTATCCACTTACCCTGTTCTAAACACATTTGACCCCAGTAAAAGCATAACAATTCAGACAGATTCGAGCAAAACTGGAATAGGATGTGTATTGTTACAAGACAAAAAACCCATATATTATGCATCAAAATCGTTAACACCAACTGAGGTGAATTATGGACAAATAGAAAAAGAATTTTTGGCCATACTATACTCTTGCAAAAAGTTTCATTCTTTCATCTATGGCAAAAATGTGACAATACTTACTGATCACCTTCCTCTAATATCCATAATGAAAAAGGACTTATGTAATATCCCATCGACTCGGCTACAGAGAATAAAATTGAAACTAAGTAAATATGATATTACCTTACAACACGTTCCAGGCACTCAAATGCACATTGCAGATGCTTTGAGTCGTGCATGCTCCACAGCTAGTCAAGAGTGTGACAATGACCTTAATGAAGTAGTGCACAGTGTTAATGTGTCAAATGACATATTGTCTCGGATTAGACAAGAAACATGCAAAGACCCAATAGCAATAAAATTGATTACTTGTTTTAGAAATGGTTGGCCATCAACAACTGATAAGGTACCCACAGAATTAAAATACTATTATAATCTAAGAGAGACAATTTGTTTTGAAGATAACCTTATTTTCATTAACAATAGACTTTACATTCCCAAGTCATTACAAGATTTTATACTGGGCAAAATCCATGAATGCCATTTTGGCATGACTAAGACTAAAGCACGGGCAAAAACATTATTTTTTTGGCAAAATATGGGCTCTGATATAAATAGGCTCATTTCAGAATGTATTGTCTGTGCAAAATATTCCAACAATAATGTAAAAGAACCTATGATTATTAGGGAACAACCTGAATTGCCATTCCAGTATGTTTCCATAGATATACTTCAGTATGGCAATTGTGATTACCTCACTTTAGTTGATCACTATTCTAAATGGATAGAACTACACAAATTGACCAGTAAAACAGCTGAAGCCACAGTTACAATTTTAAAAACTATTTTTGCAACTCATGGTGTTCCTGAGATATTATTATATATTCTGACAACATGCAATTTAACTCATTAGCTTTTCTAGAATTCAGTAAAAAATGGAATTTTAAAACTATATTTTCAAGTCCTCATTATCACCAAAGTAATGGTGCTGCTGAAAGGGCAGTTGCAATTTGCAAAAACTTTTTGAAAAAGTCCAATGAAACAAATACTGACCTGCAAATATTTTTATTGGAATATAGAAACAGCCCTGTAGTAGGTATGGATATATCACCATCACAATTATTGTTAAATAGATTATGTCGCACTAAACTTCCTGTAAATAGAGTTTTGTTAGAACCAAAAATATATTCCTGAGTAAAAAAAAAAAAAAAAAATGTTAATTGAGAATGCAAAACAAAAAAAAACAAAAAAAAAACATCTCAAATCTTATTTCTTATAAAAGGGAAGATGTAGTAGATTTGAGATATGTTTGTAGTCTGTGGTAAAAAGATAGATTATCTATGGTCAGTAATAAACCAAGCTTGTAATGGTGAACAGAGTTTTATTTATTATATAAAGAAAATAAAACAATACAGGTAGAGAATGCCATAAGGCATTAAATCCGCCTTTTGTACATTTCAAATATTTATGCAAATTTAAAAAACTAAATAAAACTATCGATTGCAACATGACCAAAATGATATGATCGAATGTCACGTGAATTTTGCTACGATTATGTCGTGTAAAATTTACGTTATGCATGAGGTTTAGACGTATTTATATTACTTTAAAATTTATTTTGAAAATGTAATTTATTTCAGAAAACACTACCAAGTATCGCGGCGGTGACTGCTTCGATTGACCCGAGATGTTTCATGTATAATTTGGAGATGAGTGTTCAAGCACCTAAGGTAATTATGAGTTTTTACAAAGCAAAAGAATGTTACGTGGTGGTTACTTTCGATTCTTTTTTGACACGATTAATAGAGATTTATTATCTAAACAAAATGTTTATATTACAGGTAGAAATTATAGACAAATTTGAGGAGATAATGGTCGAGCACCTGAAGGTATTTAGACAGGAACAAAAACGTCTACCGGACAAGATATACTTCTATCGTGACGGTGTTTCTGAAGGACAGTTCGCTCAGGTATGGTATTATTTACTAGCTATATAAAGGTACCTTAAATGTTATCCGATACATAAGTGATCTTGTTTCATTAAAATGTATCTAGTGGTTTTTGCGTCACGCGCGTTCAAACAGACAGACAAATATGCCCAAGAGTGTTGTTTTGGGCTTTGTATCATTCGTATTTTACACTACAAGGGGTTTTTTTTTCAAAAATATGTACAGACACGACTTTATATTACATATATGTATAAAACTGCCTACTTGTATCAAATTTTGTCGATAATGATGTGTTGCACATTTAGTAGTTACATTTACATTTAGTTTGACATACACAAAAGTGGAAAAGCCCCTAAATAAAATAAACAGAAAAAAATATCGCGACTCGTTCAAATGCAAGCTATTTTATTACTATGTAATTTCAGGTATTGAACAGTGAACTAACCGCGATCTACAATGCCCATCAACGTCTGACTGGTACTAACTTCAAACCCGAGGTATTGTTCCTGCTCGTACAGAAGCGACATCATACTAGGTGTGTTTTTATATATTTCCCGCCCCTTATAGTCCTATAAACATCCCACTAGGCGCATGTCTTCTTCGAGAACGGACAATATATTATTATGGATTGGTAGACAGTTCTACCTTCAAATATTTCCGCTATTGTTACGTTATTAATGGACATAATCTACACCTATTGTATCACACCAAGCCATTATCGAAGCCTAAAACCACGAATCTGTGGAATTTTACAAGTATATACTAGAGCTAGTTTATATACAAGTATATACTAGTTTATATACTAGAGCTGACATATTTTACGTAACAATATAACCGTATAGTGAAAGGATATAATTTTTAAAATATATTTTTTAACAGGAGAATATTGTTTTTTTTTATTTGTCTCTTTGTTTAACAAAAAAATATATATTGAATTCTTTTTGTACCTTTTCTTTTGCGGTTTTTACATTTATTCACAGCACGATTTGTAATTTTATGTCACGATCCACTATTATGAAGCCAATAAGATCGACTAAATGTCCAATGGAGTCAAAATCGTTTGTAACTCCATTTGATGCCCGTTAAATTGAAGTATCAATAGCCGTGTCCGATGTTACGTATATGTCTATGCGTGTAATACACAATTTCTCGTGCCCATTTACCTCAATCGGCTCGCGTAGTCAGTTACTTGAAGACGATCTGTAGTCGCTGCGGGTCAGGCGACCTGGTGACACCGGAATCCTTTTTATTCACAAATATTAAAAAAAAACATGTTGTTACAGACTTTTCGTGCAAGACCGGAAAACCAATAAAGCATTTAACGTGGAGCCAGGTACTCTTGTTGATGTCGACATTGTACATCCGAACGAAGTCGACTTCTATCTGGTACGTAATCATTATTCATATCTGATTTTGTTACATAGAATGCAGGTGGCGAGCGTGTTATTGGCCGCCTGATGGTAAAGAATGTTTTAAATGCAAAGCTTAAATAATAAAAAAACCGTAGCCAAAAAAGGACCGGTAGCCATGTATGTAGATTTAGATATGTAGAAAGAAATTTATTACTTCAGATATACACTACTATAGGTACATTATATTAATATACTTAGATAAATTAATTAATATATTTAGATCTACACACGTTAATTAATACTTGTGCTATGGAACATCTACTTAACATAAGTGTGTAATGTCCCCAATCTAATGAACCACAACTCTGCATGTGCTACAGTAAAAACAGCCGCGTTGACTTTCACTTGTAACTCCTTTAAATGTCAGTTTATTGACAAATCTACAGTTCACATACACTATTAAATGTGTAGATTGTTATAAATCCTAATTTTTAATGCTGTTTTGATATGCGATTTGCTATGTAACTGTTATAAATATTTAAATAACTTATATTTCACGACGATAATATTTCCCCTGTTATAATTTTCATGTCATTCACTAATACAATTAATGTGTGTATACTCGTATATGTCGTAGCCACTTACTGTAATTTAGCACTGGATATTTCTAGAATCTACTTCTAGAGCGTGGAAGAGTAGACCCTTCATTAACAGCGGTCAGATAGTGTAACAGCCTGCTAGGAATTAATTCTTTCAGTGTCTAAAATTTCCAGCTTTTTGATGAATAGCTGATAACAGTACACTATCAGACGAGTATATTTAACCAATTCTTGTATAAGCTAAAATTGATTACGCGAATAGCATACCTACAATTATGAACTTAATCTTAACTCTTATGTCGCGGTATTATCCGTTAAGGCATTAAGCTCGCCTTTTGTACGATAATGTACCATCACCCTGTGTCTCTCCACTGCCGCATATAGGCCTCTCCCAAGCCTCGCCACCACACACCATCTTCAGCTCTTCTCATATTCGAGGGGGATGGTACACGCTGCAATCCAACGGGCGCTAGGCGCACTCAACTGGCCTCGTTACCCCTCTCGCACAGAAGACTATTTTGACATGTACCGCATTTCCCACTTTGTACTATTTCCCAATGTATGTACATGTTTCGGTACTGAGTTAATATACTTACCATACCATATACATAACATACCCATATACTTCCATACCATATACTTAACATACCCATATACTTCTATACCATATACTTAACAAACCCATATACTTCCATACCATATACTTCTATACCATATACTTAACATACCCATATACTTCCATACCATTTATTTTCATACGATACACTTACCATACCATATACTTATACCAGCGTCCATTCCCACCCCTTCGTATCCTATCGCTCCTCATTTTCCCAACCCTTTCTCCAAATCCATTCCTACGTATTCAACCGTAGGCAGCGCGGATTTCAATGGGCGACAGTATCCGCTTACTACCAGGTGGATTGTATGCTCGTCTGCCCCTTCTTCATATAAAAAAATCCAACTATCACCGGCGAACATCTTTAATGGCCTACAACCTCTCATGGCACAGCAGTGTGCAATAAAGTATGTTAAATAAATAAAATTAATAATTTTAACATTAATCAGGTGTCCCACCAAGCGATCAAGGGCACGGCGCGCCCGACGCGCTACCACATGGTCCGCAACGACGGCTCGATCCCTTACGAGGAGATCGAGCAACTCACCTACTACCTGTGCCACTTGTTCTCTCGCTGCCCTCGCTCCGTCTCCTACCCCACACCCACTTACTACGCGCACTTGGCTTGTCTGCGCGCCAGGTCACTCACATAGTAAGTATACTTTTCCACCTACCTATTATTACAGGGGGATTTGAACTACAGTCGAGTACTGTACTTAGGTGTACCTCGGGTGTCTCAGCGAATCATTAAGAGAGAGGAAATAGAGCAGTTTACCTAACTTTGTTGCTTGTCGTGTCGATACCCCCGCGCTTTCTCCTATCCGAAGCACACATACTACGCCCACTTGGTTTGTCTGCGCGCCAGATCACTTACGCAATAAGTAGCTTTACTATTACAGGAGGATTTCAAGTATAGTCGAGTACCATATCATGTTAGGTGTTCCATGAAACCATCAAGAGCATGGCTGTATTCCTATATTGCTCTATTCCTCTTACAAGGAAATAGAGCATGTCACGTACTACCTGTCCTATCTGATCTGTCACTGTTCGCGCACCGTCTATATATGCGCTTTTGAGTTGTTTACGCGCCAGGTCACTCACACAGTAAATATGCTATTATAGAGGGATTTCTAGTACCGTACTACTAGGTGTCAGGTGAGGTGTACTTCAGGTGTCTCACCAAATCATCAAGTCACCTGCTTTGCTACCTGTTCTTTCACTCTTCCTCTTCGAGGCACAGATACTACGCGTTTTTGGCTTGTCTGCGCGTCAGGTCGCCGACACAGTAAGTATGTGTACTCTTATGTTGCAGGGGGATTTCAAGTACGAGTACAGACGAGGGTTTTTGAGAAGTGAAATTAGAGTTTTTGTTTGATTATTTTAAAAATTAACAGCTTTTCTAGATTATCTGGGCCCCTTCGTGCTATATGGACCAGAGTATTGAAACATCCGAAGTAGAAGGTCAGAAACCAAGAGCGCAAAACCCTATGCGTTGGTCTGACCAAGTAGTCAGTACTCTCAATGGTAAACAAGGCGCTTCACGCCAAGGATTCGCAACACATGGAGGACGATCATTGACAGGCTTCGTCAGCTGAATAACGATACTCAACATTGAGGAAACGGCTATTAAGAGAAATTATAAAAATAGATTACGTGTTTCGTGTACTTCCAAGGAATCCACCTCTTCTGTTCTTAGTAAATACTATCACTTGAACGAGGGAGTCTCGACAGCGACGAGACTTGACGACATTGACCATATGCATTTGGGTTTTTATTTTTAAGGGGCTACCATATGCCAATGGCCTTGAGCATTCCGTCTTTCTGACACCCCCCACCTACCTTCCTCACCTCTACATTATTACGTATAATATATGCGCCATCTATAACGACATCTTACGGATACCCGTCGTACTTCAAGAAAGTAAAAATAGTATATAAATTTTATAGTTCAAGAGCCCACATACTTTATTCGATGGTCATAATATATTAGAATGGGGTTTCTATTTTTTTTATTGATGAACTAATAATTAATTCCAAATATCAATAAGTAAAAGAGGAATAGGTAGGTAGTAGAGATTATACACCATGCACTTTTAAAGCGTAAGCGAAAAGTATGGGTATTTAGACCGTGAAACTTGACAACTTTCCCAAGGAATATATAATACAAAATTCAAACCCCTTATACTAAATTCAAAATAAAAACTTCGCTCTATGTACTTCAAAAGACATATCACGATGTATTACGGTATAAGCAATGGGCAAGGCCAAATTTTTTAGACATGTGCTTTTTATATATTTTTTGATAGTCCAGTTTTCAAGGATCAACGAACCACCAAATTAATTTTTAGCTCGTTTAGTTTTAATATATGACATTTTTGTCGTTATGAGGATTGAATGGCGTATTCCTTTGCCGCCGATAATTTAAAAAAGACACACGGCCATATTGGTAGCTTTGTCATTTTTGACAAGTTCTTTCAACTTTGACAAGTCTAATGTCAAACTTGACTGAGCCATCACAATCACTGTCTCAATAAAATGAGAATGATGATATTGATCTCTCAATTTTTTTTTAGAAAATTTCTTCGTTTTTAAGAAATAAATAAAAAGATTATAATGTTATTTGTGTGACCATAATGTTGATTCTCAAATGTATGAAAGAATTTATAATTTACAAAAATAAATAAGTACGACTGTTTCTTTAATAATAGTGTTCTTATTTATACTTTTAAGTATTCTTCATGAAGAAAATCATAAATAGCTTCGCATGTTTCTGGTATAACACGTCCAAGAAGTTGTGGGGACATTTTGCAACTGAATTTTAAATCTTCATAATCTGTCGGTTAATAAAAAACGTAAAGTAGCAATTAAACGATGCTCTGCTGGTATACTGTCACGCATTAGCGTATTCTGTTTGGATATTAATGGAGGTACTTTGTTTAAGAAGATGGTAAATGTTGAATCATTCATTCTTAGATAGTTTTTGTAATCATCTTCGTCAATGTCGTTTAACATGGTGGCGTCACAATAATTTACACGTTTTAGTAATAGCTTTTTAACCCAACTAGACTTCCGTTGTTTTTGTGACATCAACCAAAGTAAATAAAGGATAGTCAATTTCTTTCTTTTTGTTCTTTTTCTTATGCGCGTTGATGGTGGCATTTTTCACGTAAAGCACTACTGCACGTTGGAACAGCTTAACACAGTGTGTGATCGGATGCTATGCAGGACCATATATGGACTAACTTCTCCAGCATGGAGGCCGGCGCGGCGTCCTGCATGCAGGACTCTGAATGGCTGGCTTTAGTGACAAGTGTCATCGAATGTCATCTAATCTATTAACCAGTGTTGGTAGACATCCCGCTTTTTGAAACGTAAAATACAATGCCGCGCGGGACGCTGAAAGTCACGCTCTTTTGAATTCGATCTATTTTATCGACCTAGTGAACTGCCCGACGGGAATATTACTCATACAAAAATAGTTTGATCTCATTGATCTAATAAATATTGTACTAATTACTTTGCTTTTTTATTATGTCCCGCTTTTATCAAACGAATCTCGCTTTTTTACTGTTTCTTTTTTGTTACTTAACTTTCTTACCTTTTCTTTTTCAACTTTCTGTTCTTTTTCTAAAACGTATTTTTTTTATATATTTGTAGCTTCCTCTATGCCTATCACGTGTGCTGTTGTGGGGTATTTAACTTCAACTACCATGTTCTCGCCACACAGCCCGTCGGGGGTGGCACCAAGAAATGACAATGCTTTGTCAATAAATAGGCAAATTTTTTCTTAATTTCTTTATTAATCTGAGTACTCAGCTGAGTCAGTGGTGTCTTTTCGTTCTCACGTCCATAGTACAGATTACCACTTTTTGGTTTTCAGATTCATGGTTCCGAATTGGTCCATCACTGGTTGATTCTACTGGTTCTTCTTCATGTGCCATGTTGATGACTACTTCATTGGGTTGCCTTTGCATTATATTGTGGGTAGCGCTGAAAAAAAGAACATATTATTTTGTAGATTACATCAAGCATAATACGGTCCCACATACTTGTTAACACTTTATATGCGTGGGCTTTCGGTCTATTTTATAACTTTATTTGCTAATTAAAAGTTACCAGTAAATAAGTAGAATTTAAATTACGTTCCGAAAATATACGTGGGCTCCTAGTCTATTTTACTTACTTGTGACAGTATCCACTCGAGGCTGAAAAGATGCCGAGTTTTGATCTTGGTTTTCGTAGTTCTCGTAAATTTTATGTAAAACTGACCTTTTACTTAGTCTTCTGAAAAAAAAATAAGATAATACAAAAATAAATAAATAAGGTAAAAAGGCATGTTATTTGACAATGGGTATCGACATCAGACTTCTCGTTTGTGATGCACACTATACCTATTTTAGGTACTAAACCACTAGATTGCTATCAGAGTAGGTAGGTAGTCGAAATTGTGAACTAGATATCTTTCCAAGTATAAAATAAATGAGAAGAAAACCCCGATCATTCATAAAATCAATTCATTCATTCATCTAAAGAACCGAGAAAAAATTGAATTATGATTCATTAGAAGTTACTAAGCACACGAGTAAATTACCATAGTTATAAATTAGTTAATTATTAATACTTTAATAATATAGAAAGTGTACTTACAAGAAAGACGTCGATCACTTCCTGCATCTTTTGCTGTCTATATAGTTTTACTTTTGATATTTTAGGCATTGTTGATTTTTATACTCAAAAACAGAATTTTTACTATACTAAATATCAATAGTGTCCTGTCACAATTTTATTTCAAGAAAATAAAACCTAACCTAAACAATGTGTCCTTTTGCTAATGTAAAATTAAAATTAATAATAACTAAAATGTGTGCTCTTGTCACTTATATTGTCCGCACTAGCACTAGGTAATTAAAATAAGTGTTAAATACGCTAAATAATAAATAAAAAGGCAGGATTTTTGCGCGCGCACAGCGTAAAGCGACACGGGTTCCTCGTCCAATGGCCACTGGCCGACTGCCGCCCGTCGCCCCCGCAGAGTACCGCGAGCCAGAAACATGCGTAGAAACATAATACAATTTTTTTTCAAAAACTACAAATATATTCAAAAATCCAAACGACAGAATTATAGTGAAAATTGTTGTCTAATATTGAGTATAAGTTTCATCTGTATAAGTTCCATAATAAGGGAGGCTATCGGGATTTAACACGAGAATAGAGGCTCACAGATGATTTATTTTCTCTTAAATTAGATATATTATTTTAATTTCCGACGTCAAAAGCGAAGATTAAATACCACACTACATCATATATTTTTTAGAGAATTTTTGTACCATGTTCAAATATACTTTATAGGATTTAAAAACAGCGAAATTTGTCGGGTAGCCCCTTAAATTGTTAATTACGTAGAACAATTCAAGCACGGCCTATTCATGAATACTACTATACATGATTACTACCAGAATAACCAAAATGATTCGCTGTGTAAAGCTAAAACGGTCACTTTAGTAACCAAAAAGTATTGAACGAATACTTTCTTTATAGCATAGCAATGGCAATAGCATTGTGCATTAGCGCATTATGCCATTGTCAAGTTTTCTTCGTAATTAACAATTGGTCAATGTTCAGCTCTGTGGAAGTAAGTTAAGAGTAGCTCAGGAAAGTGATAGTAGGTTTACTGAGAACTGAAGAGTTGGACTCCTTGGAAGTACACAAAAAATGCGAAAACACGAAACTGCTTTTATTTCATAAAGCAAACATTACTCATATAATAACACTATGAAGTCTAAGAAACTATCACTATTAAACCGCCGAACCCATAATGGACAATTTTTATAATAAACAAAAACTCGACTTCACTTCTCGAGATCCTGCCAAAAAGCCCTCTGTATTCTTATGCGATTATGAACCTTGGACGATCACTCTTACAGTGTATTTAGATGTCGTCGATCGACGTCTACCAGGCGCTTCAAACACAATGACATCGGTTAATCGACGGGTCCATAGGATGATTCATTGTCGATCGATGGACGATTGATCATCGATCGACCAACATTCGATTAATGATTAATCCATTCCGCATTGTCCATCGACATCGATTGAAAATAGTCGAGCTTTAAGCATCGATCGACGTCGATTGAAGACATCATATTATCATGAGGACATTGAGGCACCAATCTAAATGGATTTGAATGTTCCATTTTGCCACTTGTTTTTGTACGGAAAATGTCACAATGTGTAATTTTTGTTGCAGTGGTATGACATTCAATAATAACGACTTGGAAGTGCAGCCGAAACCCATCAGAGTGAAGCCAAATCTGTTAGCCCTTTCCCGAATGTTTTTCGTATAAACTAAATGTTCTGAAGTCACAGTGCATTGATAAAAGGACACAAGATACACCACTGTGCATAAATATGCACTCATAGTTCAGAAATGTTGTCATAGAAATTATTTAACATTGACTTTTAAAAATGGTCCTTATTATAATTGTTTTCCGGTTGAAAGTAATGCAAATGTTATACAAACGAATTGATCACCCGTTTATATTAGAAACTGTATGTATATTAATGTACTTTTATCAATACACTAATGTACGCTGTTTTAGTTTTTAAGCGCTACTATCGTGTTTTCATCAAGTATTAGGGGTACCTTAAAAATTTCGTTTTTCTTTGATATTAAAATAAAACACAAATTAATACCAGAAGTTTGAACTTTATTCAAACTTTAGTATAACTTTATTGAGCTGCAGATGGAGCAATAAAATGTATGAGCGGTGCGGTGAATATTTCTCGCTCTCTCTCCCACTTACGGGTCTTATGGAGAGGCGTAGTGTAGCGCATTACTGCTGTCGATGCGTGTTATACGTAAATGAATCTAAAACAAAACTACATAATTCAAATTCTATATCGGATTGATCGTCAGTGGGTATATGCATATTAATATATACATTTCGCTACACGTACCAAAATCACACTACCTAACACCGAACACTGGTTCGTCACTTGTATCGTCATCAACATGAATTATGAGTTGTGTACTTGAATGTGATTTCCTCAAATCTTCATCTTATAAGTCTGCTGCGTGCTTAACACATTTATGCCAGCTTTTTCTCTCATCTCTTATTAGCCTTACTCAAATAGCAGGTACCTAATCCCATCAATTAAGCATTTCAATAACGTACCCACAAAATAAATAGCATATGCGTTACCTTACCAAGCGTGGTGTTTATCGATAACGGGGTTGTGCCCGTAACGCAAATGCTTAACACTGGCCTTACTATTTATGTCCTGCCTTGCAGCGAGTGTTTGTTTCTAGTATAATAATTGAAAGAAGACTTGACTTTTTGAACTTTTAGACCGCCCGTCGTATTTTTAGACGTGTTTCATTGTTAATCATTTCATAATGGTAGTGATATTATAATGATAAATATTTAAACAATCATTAAATGCTTAAAATAGTTACAGGGTGTGTCCAAACCTTTCCCGGAGTCTTAAACTATGAATTCCGTTTATGATTCTAATCCTTTTTTAGTTTTTACCATTTTTTTCATACAAATACACCAAATACAATTTAAAAATATATATGTTTTTAGAAAACTACATTACAGATTAATTAAACTCTGAATCATGAGCGGAATCCATGGTTTCCCAAAAAAATCCTAATATTCATTGCCCCATATTTTTCCATGGAACTTGTTTATCGAAATTTAACATATTAAATTATCTGCCACCAATTACTACAAGAACTTTATGTATAAAAGCACACTCTCTTACTGGAGATTCAGCGGAATGGTTAAATCGTTCCCTTAGTAGCAAAACCTATTATAAATTATCTGATGACATTATGATTTTGAGAAAATTCGTTTTAAAAGTGGCGCCTAGAACAACTGCTTAAAGTATTGTTTTTCGACACTATCAATCAGTTTGAATAGAAATTTTAATGAATTTTTGTATGCCATGCTACAAGTTGAAGAAAAACTTGATAATAAACGAAAATGAAAAAGTGATTTTTGAGCATTATAGGATTTAATCTATTTTTTCTCCATGTCTCCGAAACGGTTCATTGAAGCAGAAAACCGATTTTACAAAAAGAAAGAGCTCGAAAAGCTGAATCTTTTGGTATTATTTATGAGAAAATTGTCAGATTTAAATTGATTTTGCCTCTAAGGGGACAAAATTATGCTATTAAATAGCATTACTCATTCATAAACGCTATACTCAAGAGATTTATGCAGAAAATTGGCAGTATTCAATCTTGCCGAAAAGATTATTTAACCTATTAAACTATATGTATATCACCATTGGCCTTCAATTGTTTTCTTTTGTATTAGTGGTCCTGTTGGGCGACGCCTCATTAAATTGATGGTTAATTTGACGCTTACTCAAATTTAACGATTGTTTAAAATGTCTGTCATAGTTTACATGATTACATAAATCACTTATCGAAAAATATTAATTTGAAAATTACAGTAATTCGTCCACGTACTTGCGTGGACGGATACTACTTAGTAGGGAGAAATATTTTATGTAAGCAATATTTACCCTGTTAAAAGATGTCATATTATATTATTATATACATTTTGTAGGGGGAGAGTGCACCCTGCATTCCACAGCCGCTGGGCGCACTCGACTGGCCACGTTACCCTTCTCTCACAGAAGACTACCTTGAAATGTACTGCATTTCCTACTTTATCGTATTTCCTCAATGTACGTACGTGTTTCAGTAGTGAGTGAGATATGCCAGAGTCCATTTCCATCTCGTCCTATCCTATGTCTCCCCATTTTCCCAACCCGTTCTCTCAATCCATTCCTTAATCTGCAAAAGTGGGCAACGCATCTGGGGGCGTGCAAACGTTTGTCATTATCGACTGATGTTGGCATATATCGCGGATGTCCATGGGCTACAGTTTCCACTTACCATCATGTGGACTGTATGTTAGTCTTCCGCCTTTTTTCTATAAAAAATTATATATTTTAGTACTAAAAAGAAATTGCATATTAATTTATAGAGATAAATTTTCTTAACAATACTCGTAAATAGCATTCTTATTGACAGTAAATCGATGTAAAATTGTTTATAATAATTAATTCATTATAAAATATATTTTTAATTGTGTAACCATTATTATCAATATCTATAAACCACGTTTTCTAAAATTTTCAATAAATATCTGTAGCTGTCTCGAGTTTTTTATTTTGCACTATTTTACCCATAAAAAGGTCGCCCACATGAGTAGAATAACTTGACATAGGTTTGATAGAAAAATTGATCAGTTTACTATTCATAGTTGCTTGTGTTTGCTGAAACTAGTATTTTTTGAAATACGATTATTTTTTTCAACTTTCAGTTTTCCTCATAGTGAAACCGACCTGATGACATCCCATTCAGTGGGATGTCATGTGCCTGCAGAGGGTACAGGCCTCCGTTAATTAATCACTAGGGAGTTTCGGGCCATAATCCACCAGTCAGCCCAGTGCGAATCCTTTGCTTCGCAACTATGTAGTTTTAATTTCTAAAAATAGTTGCGACTTCATAAATGTGAATCGAGACTAAATACACTTGGCGCTCTAACACCGTACCGTTCCTATGCTGAGATGAACTAAAATAAACTCTTTGAATTTTTAATTCATTTATTCACCTCGCCTACACGCAACTGCGTCTATGATGAGCTACTGACTACATCCCGATTTTAAGTAATTCTTCCCTTGGCTTCTTTCTCTTCTGGAACTGCCAGAAACGAAAATACACTTAGAAATAGTCTCCAATAATAATAAGTTATTGGTTACGTCAATCAGGGTAATTGGAAACAGGTTATTGGGTAGTTGGCTGGTTATAAAAAACATTTTTTTTCATTTATCAGAAAGTTAAGTATATGCTACGAACTCTATAATACTTCTTTGCTTTGATGGCAGTATCAGTCGTCGACTCGAGCCAACACCACAAGCGCGGCGACAATTTTGCCAATGTCACTTAAATAAATTTCAAGGAAATATGGCGTCGCTCAGTAAAGCGATAGTAGGTTTACTGTGGACAGTTGGACTCCTTGGAAGCACACGTTTCCAAGTCACAATCTTATGCTTTTATCTTTTATTTGATTATCACAAAATTTCGCACAACACAAATATGACACTAAACGTTAATAACCACAGAGTCCACAATACATATTTTTTATAGTAATCACACAAAAACTCGAGCTCCCGTCAAATAATCCCTATAATACTTAAAAAGCTATTTGCTATATCTGTCAATCACGACTCTACTATAAGATTGCTGTCTGTGACCACTGGGGTGATGAACAATGACGTTATTAACACAGTATTATAGTTGTGCTCAACGCTCGAACTCTGATTAAGCGCTAATGAACTTTTAAATTCCCACCGATAAATATTCGTGATCGTTATAGCCAGCTTTAACGTTCGATGATCTTAAATAGTTGGAGATTTAAAGCTCGGGTTATGATTCAATACCGCTGACTTTACACTTTTCTAACGCATTTAATAGCACCCATTTTATAATTTGTGCCATATATCTGAATCGTTTACCTTTTATTTGAGGAGCAAATATGTTTCTTGGTCTTCCTGTAAAACTTGTCTTAGTGCACTTAACTTTTTCTCATTCAATTAAGTACATAGGTACTAGGTTTTTACATAACTGAAATATCATATTGAAATCGCTTGAATTTTAGGCAAAAATAGGAAATAATGAAATACTTCTGTGTCCAATTACTGTTCCCTATATTATTATATTATTATTGTACAATTATATTATTAGTGATTGGTTCTCCAATTACCCTTCACCCTATTCCCAAATACCCACCCCTAATTAAGAAGTCATGTTTTCCGTAGTTGGTAATGTTGATAAGTCAAACAGTATACGTTTTACATATTCTGTAACTAATACCATTAGTTTCATTGGATAAACGGGGTCAGATATTCATTATCTATTATAGATAAATGCAATTAATGCGGAGAGAAAAGTATTTGGTCTTCTCACGAATTATCCAGGCATGATTTGTGTCTATTCTCGGAAAAATAATGTTTAAGTCATGAGAGATAACCAACACCCAGTTTTCCATCACGTTATGCTTCGCCTTGACATCATCTTGACATAATTAATTACCTAATATTATCTGCGAGTAATCGCACGAAAAAACCATTGCGTGCATCGTGCAAATAATTAGTATGCAATCTTTTGCATGTTTTAACTGTTTCGAATCTAAATGCTGAAGGACTTCTGTTAAATTGTGTGCAGATTTACTATTTACTGTGCTGTTGGAATTTAGAACGTATTCTGTGGAATTGAGGTTTTTTGGACGGTAAACTTATGTTTGTCGGACATGATAAGAACGGGCGTGTCGGCGGTCACGTAAGCTTGACCGCCGGCACGCCCGTAGCGATAGCACAGAAAGCCTAGTTGTGGCAAACTTGCAATAGTGAATGAATCTGCCTTGCCATTAAGAAAATAATCCTACTCACATTCTCAATAATTCCTGCCTTCGACACGTTTCGACAAAGTGGTAATTAAATCTTAAGGTTTTTGAGACAAGAACGTAACATGTAGCCCTTGCTGCAACGTCAGAATGGTGATTTGAAAAGGAAATCAAGATAAAATAAATATCTTACTTATGTACGTTCCATTAATGTTTTACGGAAGTAAGATATAAATATAGCCTTTCGTGGTCAAACGACAAGTGAGCGATAATAACTCGATTAGCATTCGCGAGGTCGTAAGTTCATCCTTTACCGTTTACTTTAAGTACGTATTGTGTAAATGTCATTAGCCTCGCATGCCCTTGAAATAAAAAAAGAACATCTGGGGTGTATGTGTTGCACCAGAGGAAGGGTGTACCTTGCAGGAGAGGTTAAGGGCTGATATCAAATATAATAATAATTACTATAGGTTGACCCAGATTCAGCGCCGGATTTAAATTTCACGCCATTTTTTTGTTTGGCGGTTTGGTAACTCTGGTTTGTTTATAGATGTCACATATGACAGTTACAATTAGTCATTATGGAACGTTACATGAAAAAACAACCGTAGTATGAAAGAGCAATATAAAGTGGACCATCATTTTGGCGAAAAAATCATCTTGTGACGAGGCTCATTTCCACCTTGACGGATACGTCAATAAGCAAAGTTGTCGTATCTGGGGCTTGGAGAATCCTCATGAGATTCATGAAAAACGGATGCATTCTCAAAGAGCTACATTTTGGCGCGGCTTTTGATTCTGCGGGATCATAGGGCCATTTTTTATAGGTATCGGTATTTAGGTAGACATAGAGAGGTATCGGAACATGCTACGGGAGCTTTTTGGTACCAACTGGAAGATATGGACCTCGATCAACTGTGGATCCAACAGGACGGTGCCACGTCACACAGCCGGAAAAACAATGACCATTTTTTTTTCTAAATTAAATCCGGCGCTCAATCTGGGACAGCCTTTATATACCTAGTTATTGGTCGCGTATAAAACGCCAAGTTAGCATGTTGTTGCTATAGTGGAGACAAGAAAGAACAAGTGTTAATGACCCTGAATTGTTTGATACTTGCATAACTGCTGTGCCGTGTACATTTTCAATTTTTTAATTAGTTATTGCTAGCGTGCCGACACATTGCAAAAATAACTAATTTTAAAATGTCCACATCAACACTAACGCTATTATTATCAACATTATCTTAAGAGTTCAATGAAGTGCGAAATAACCAGTGATTATCCCAGTGGGCATTTATTGTCCATTCTTTTAATATCCAGGTTTGGATCCCTGGTATAACACCTATTCGTTTAAAATACCTGTTTGTTTTGGTCTGGGTGTTTGGTTTCCTTTTTGGGTGTTTCTGTGGACCCACAACATAGGAAATCGTAATGTGGCCCATTGAGTATGATGTTATTATTATTAATATGTATCAATCTAGTGATGAAGAAAATAATGTGTAAAGAATAGAGATAAGTAATATATGTACATAACCTACTTTGAATTATCACAAGTATACAAAATGTTTGACACATAATATTTGAAAGTATTCGCCAATCTGTATTGAGCACGCATGATGGATTATGGTCCGAAACCTCCTCGTGATTACTTGTGGAGGTCCGTGGCCTGCAGTGGGACGTTATAGACTTATCGTAATACCTAATTACAAAATATCTGTATGTCAATAAAATTAGATTTTCCAAAACTAAATCTCGACACAATTAAATATGAATTTCAGCAAACCGTTTTAAGAGCTTAATTTTATGTCAATTATGTTAAGTATTCAGCATGCTAGGTACCTTGTTACAGGGCTCCAAATATATGTAGTTATATTAATAAAAGGTCCATTAAATAATTATTCAATCTGGTATAAATTCTAGGTTGCTTTGTACTGCAAAAAGAAACATTGTTTTTTCTGTCAATAAATTTCCCTTTAATTATGGATAATGAACGACATCTTTATAAGTATTGTACATACTTGTATCAGCCTATAACATCCAACTGGAGACCATAGGCCTCCCTTAGTAAATTACTGGGTGGGTTTCGAGCTATAAATTCACCACGCGGGCTCAGTCCGGATTCTTGTGTGGACACACACACACACAATTTTTTTTTTACGAGCATGCCGATTCCTCACAATGTTTACACTCACCGCCGAGCTAGTGACAATTTTTAGAAATCCATACGTAATTAGAAACTCTGGTACGAGTCGAGGATTTGAACTCGCGATTACACGAATGTGAGTACAATGTGAATGTGAGTCACGAATGTTTACGTATTGCTTAAAGTTAAAATTATTTATGAAATGAAATGGAATATGAAAACAAAAGGGTAGTGAATGTGAAACATTAAAAAAGTTAAAAAACGGATTCAGGATTAAAAACGGATTAAAAAATAAATAGTTGATGATGAGAGTTACAGATAACTTACAAATCCATAATAATAGCCTATAAATTTCCACTGCACGGCAGGCCTCTCTTAGTGATTACGGGGTTTCGGGCCATAACCCATCACCCCGGTCTAGTGAGCATTGGTAGTGGTATGGCTTAGATTTTGTTGTAATTTCTCATATACGTGGCTTGCTCTCAATGTTTCCCTTCATTATTGATTTAGTGATATTAAGGAGTTACAATGGAGTTAAGTTAAAAAAAACTCAGTTTTCGGCTTCGTTTTCGGCCTAGTTCAGCTTACGACCTCACACATAAAAGTCAAGATTAGATATCCCTAAGTTATTAGGTTATTACCGTTCAATTCAGGTATACGAGTAAAATCTACTTATTGCATCATATGACTGGAAGTGCACTCGGTTACCGGCTGCATGACATTGCTCAAGTCACTTATATTTATCGAAATTAAATACATTCATTCATTAGTCGGCTCATTGGCCTCGTCGCAGGTCGATGTGTGATTAAGCTAGTTCTGATAAAACCTCGGAAGTAAAGGCAAGGCCTCGTCATTCTTCCTTCCGCTGCGATTATCTTATACCAAATATACTTTACAAATTGCCTGTTAAATATTAATACTCCACATCGATTATCGGTATATCGATACTGAATGCTAGTATAATGTAGGCGCTTATTAGAATGTTTATTTTTTCTCAAGGCGTTACAGGCTTTGCAACAGCAAATACTAAGATGATACTCTCTTTTTCTACATATAAAGTGCAAAATGTTTTATCAATTTGTTTAGGTTAATTTCACAAACTACGGATTCGAAAAAATCCGGAAGTTTTTATCGTATTTCTTACTAGAATGAGCACCGTAATCAAGGCTTGGAACCGGTTTAAAAATATCGGTTAATAAAGGTCATTAACGCTTTAGAATAAGGTTAGATATATATTAGAATAAGGTTGAAAATAAATGGTTAATAAAGAGCAGGTAGAAAACTGCCAATAGGCAACGTGTTAAAGGAACACTATTATAACCTAGATAAAGCGTGGTTCGATGACAGCCTAGGAACATCTATTCTCGACTCTCATTCGAGAAGTCGTGAGTTCTATCAGAGTTAATTAAATACAGATTATTAGTTCAGCGATGAACGAAAACGTCGTTCGAAAATAATAAAAAATATCTAGTACATTTGTATCCACTAAACTCGCCCCGGGCTCCTATGGTGGATTATGGCCCGAAACGTCCTAGTGATTTACTAGGGGCATGCTTGTAACCCACAGTGGGAATTTGCTACTATTGAAGTCGAACTTTAAAATTAGAATTGAATTCTAAACTGATGTAATCGGTATATAAACGTTACTTTGAAAATTATTCGTATGGCCAAACCGTCAAAATAAAATGTCATTTTATACAAATGAAACAAACATGGTTTTGTGGTGTCGGATGGTTTAATTATAATGTGGAACTACACCACGCCTAAAGGAGTGCACTCGCCAACCTATTTAGTCAGCGTGCCGTTTTAAGGCCATACATTCCTGATGCACAAAACAATGTGCGTTACTAAGATAACTAACTATAATTATAGTCCTGGTATAATTATTATAACTGCTACCCACGGTTTTACGGTTTACTATGTCCAATTTGTTAATCTGTCCCACGACCTGCACATAAATATCAAAGGTAATCTATTAGTAGATGATGAGGGATGTATGGCATGAATACGTCACGCTGGCCAAGCGGGTTTGCGAGTCCACTCTTCGAGGTTGTGTAGTTCCTCAAGGCTTGTAATAGCCGCTTAGTTATCCCATAGTCTCCTTTTACAACATCTACGGGGAGAGATGGGCTGGTTTTATTCTATAGCCGGGTTACAGCACACGGCACCGTGCATGAGGAGGCTCAAGTTTAACAGTGGATACTAAAAGGACTGATTGCGTTGCATTGCAATAGATTAATTTATTTGTTGCAATGTTTATTATTAAGTAACAAACAAACCAACTTGCGTATTAATAATAACAGTTAGATCCTACTGTTGTTTAGGCCACCCGCAGCATAGTACATCCGTACTATGCTGCGGGTGGCCTAAACAACAGTAGCTTACTCACCGTTCGTATGGGAGATCTCTCTGTCTACTAGCTATATGTCACTACCATAAGTTTTCAATTTCGATGTCGCGTCTTCGAGATTTAATTAACTAGTAGTATGACTTCTAAGTTAGCGGTGATTGCTTAGGATTATCTATTCCAGACTTAATAGCCACTTATAATAATTAATTTTAATTACTTAATACTTTTTATGCACTATATTGTACAGAGGTGGACTTAATGCCTTAAGACAATTCTCTACCAGTCGACTGATGGTCAAATGTAAAAAAAATTAAGCGAATGCAGAAGAACTCAAATAGTAAAGCTTAATTCATATATATAAATAACAATAATAATATAATAAATAATACATTGATAAATTTACTTATATATAAATATACGTACCTACTAAAAATATATTAAATATGTAGACCATACATATGAATAAGATAATATAATATATAATACATACAAATAATATAATTATAGAGAAAAAAGGAGAAAAATACCCTTAGCTCTGTGAACTTAATCGTGATTAGTTTATACTAGACCACGGGTTTCTACTTAAGTACAGATTTTAAATTATTAATATCTTGGCGGTGATAGACAACATTGTGGGGAAACCCGTATGTCCCAGAATAAAAAAATCTAGAGCATGTATATATAGTAATTTGTACTGGCCCCGCGTAGTGCATTATGGCCCGAAACTTCTTTTTATTAGGGGAGGCTTGTGCCCTGCAGTGGGGCATTATGGGACGACATCGAATCATTGCCGTCAAACACGACATCGATAGTGGTTAATCTATTAAATCATTTCGGACACGACAACTCATTTTTTTCAAAAAATAAGGTACAAATTTGGCTTGAATTCCGCTTAGGTAATTGATTATAATTATATAAAACCGTTAACTGGACAGATCCATGACATTCACCTACATAGACCTATTGAATTTCATTATTACAAGCGTTATGCAACGGTGTAACAAGCTTCGTGTATTGTTAATATCGACCAATATTGTATTTATTTTGGTCAATTCAATACAAACTGTAGACAGACAAGGCTACGGTCAAACGCTTTGGTCTCACTGCCCACGATAAAATCTTAAATTGACTTCAAATTGTTACGAAATACTCAGATTTTCGCTGCCTGTATAGATTTCGATGTTCTAATTTAAAACCGGCAAGAATGAAATTGACTAGACGATTGATTCCCACAAATAATCTATTGTTTAAAAATATCTAGGTCTTGGTGTGCGTTAACAAATTTATAACTGTTAAGTTTAATTTTTGAATATTTCATGTAAATAATGAATAAAAGATAGAATCACTAAGTATTATACGTAATTGTTAACTTACAAAGGATGTTGAAACAAATCTTCCACAACCATCTATCTAGGGCAGGGTTTCTTAACCTGGGGTCCTTGGACCCCAGAGGGGTCTGTGGCAGGAGTGCTGCGGGTCCATGTCAGATATGAAGACAATAAATACTGCGCGTGATCCATCTAAAAATGTAGGTAGGTAGCTATGACTGGCTCGCTCGAGCGCTCGCTTGTCACCGCTACGCAGTGGAGGAGCTACGTCTCATTAACAACCGTCACGCGCTAATCTTTACTTTCTCTGTGGTAACAAATAAAAGTTCATTTTTCAAAATGCCTTGTTTTCTTTCCCTACAATTAAGTTTGGAAGGGGTACGTCAGATTTTTTAAATTTTGAAAGTGGTCCGTGACTACAAAAAGGTTAAGAAACCCTGATCTAGGGCAAACATTATTCGAACATCAGGCCTTTAATTTACCACTTCAGGGCATAGGCCTCCCCTAGTAAATTACTGGGGGAGGGGGAGTTTCAGGCCGTAATCCACCACGTGTGCCCAGTGCGGATGGGTACTCCATACTCCTGGACACATACTCCAGATATTTTTATTCTGGAGAATACGGATTTCCTCACGACGTTTTCTTCTAACCGCCGAGCTAGTGACAATTAGGAAAACATTTCAATATTTTTTTTTATAGAAAGAAGATGGCCCATGGACATCCGCGTTACATGCCAACATCAGTCCAGAATGACAAACGTTGGCACGCCCCCGGGTGCCATTAGTTTAGACATATTTGCCGTTATTATCACATATTTAAAACCTACTTACTGAAGACTACGCCGATAAAGGTTTCTTTATAAAAAAGAGACCGCAGATGGGCGGATCGCATCAGCTGTAAACACTAGGGAGGATGTGGGTTCTTCATGGATCTTATAAAATGCTATTCATAGCTCTCTTAAAGAGCCGCCTGAAGCATCAGTTGGAATTTTTGCTAAAACTTTCGGGCTCGCGGTATAAAGTGCCTTGAAGACCGCATTGTACGCGACGACTGCCACGGAAGTGTGGACGAATCGCGCGTCAGTGACGAAAGGCGCGGCACTAAAACATTCCCCATTATACAGGTGGTAGAAAACGCAGTATATGACGCAATATCTATGATGCATATGCTGAATTGGAAACCGTAACCGACGTCGCGATGCACATGTAATCTTTAACAATATATCTTTATATTTGTGTTTTATTTATTTTCATTCTTTTTTCTTGGTGTAATTTATTTGTTTCTTACCTTTTATAGTGTATTGCGATGTCGAAATCAAGTTATGTCTATGTTTATCTCTACGGAAGCTGATTTAATTCATAGGCCACGATCACACAGAACGGAGTGAAATAAGTAGTCAAATACCCCAGGGCCGGCAATTATCTCGCTCAACGCATAAGTATAGAAATCCAACGGGATAATGTCGCCAGCATGCTGAGTATCCCGCCACAATGTCCCAATCTTTATACCATATATAAATATTAATTTAATATTAAATTTATTTAATAAAATTACAATATGCCTAGTTGGTATTTACAACATTGCCCTCCTAAGAGAAAAGGCATTAGGATCATTTTTAACGAAAGCATATCTAATGCAATACAACCAGCCGTTTCAGTATTCATTGCAGGACATACGGCTCTTCATGCACATTGTCTGGTATATGAGGAATGTATGGGCTTAAAACGCCACGCTGGCCAAACGGGTTGGTGAGTACACTTTTTTAGAGATGGTGTAATTCCTCAGCGCTTGTGGTAGCGGCTCTGTCTCTGTCATCCCTTCGTCGCCTCTTACGACACCCACGGGAAGAGATGCTGTGCTATTCTATAGCCGGCCGATACCACACAGCACAACGAATAATGTTTGCCCGCTTAACGAAAACCTAAGTAATCGGAAATTAAACATAAATAGAGTCGGCAAAGGTTATCCTTATTGTTTTATTCAAAACTTCAAGTTGATTGGAAATTATACCAATTTTTTTTGCATTTTACTCGAATATCATCAAAATGTACTTGTACCTTTACTTTCTAAGCAGAACAGAACAGCCCAGAGGCGCGTTCACACCCTACAGCATTCTGTAGGTATCACTTTGTTACAGATACTATCAAATTACGCGCACAACTATTTGTTGTTTGCTAATAGATACGTTTGTTCTTATATGGTTTGCTCTTTTATCTTAGTTAATCGCTTGTTTATGTGTTTGTTGAACTTGGGGCTGAGTCATAAGATTAAACTTTTCTAATTCAGGTGCGGTAATAGCCTAGGGGTATCTGAACTCATATTCTTTAGATCGTGAATTGAAACTGCGATAAGTACAGTCCTCGCAACGAGACATGAGCTTTGAATCTGTATCAGTGGGTGCCGAATTGTCTAATCCGATTGACAAAATAGTCCTCGCAACGAGACATAAGCTTTGCATCTGTGTGAGTGGGTGCCGAATTGTGCAATCCGATTGTCGAAATGGTTCGTACTGTACACTATCGGTGTACACTCCACACAAACGCAAAGCTCATGTCTCGTTGAGTGAGCTGTGACACAGATTTCCTTCATAAGTACGGATTTCTCGATTAGTTAGTGATAGACAGAGACATATATTTTATTGTACACCAAAACACACAGAAGAGAAATATAAAAAGACACGTAATTAGAAGTACAATCGCTCGATTGTACTTCGAAGCAGTGATAGCGCGGCCGAAGGAAAACATTGCAAAAGCGGAAATGTTAAAAAATATTAGTACGCAGTATGACCTGTGTGTGGTAGATTGGAGTAGACAGTGATTACTAGTGTTATATTATACTACCATTAACTCATGTTGAACGTACAGTAGCTACCGTCAGTCTGTCTGTCCCTGTTTCATAAAAAAAGCCGCAACTAAATATAATGAACGTAAGGCTATTTATTACCTACAGCAAAGTATAATGAACCTATAATAAAATTTATACCGACGAATAATAAAATTTTAATAGCCGTAACGGTGTAATCATTTAGTTTGGGAAATTAAAATTGCCGTTTTTTGCTATTTCTAGCGTTATCTGGATATAGTAATTGATTTATTTTAAATGTATTTTAAACTGCGTGTCTATTATTCATCGATTAGTATTGAGATTTGAGTCTATAAGTTATAAATCCCAGCGAATACAAGGGAAGTTCTACGCTCGACAATTATTATTATACATTTTTTTTAAATAATAATAATAACGTTTATTGAACAACTTAACATTGAGATATAGGTTACACCAATAGTTACAACGAGTGTCGGTCAGGAAGCCACAATCACACATAGGGTACTTTATGGTCCCTATGTGTCCCTATGTCCGAAAATTGTAGGTAGATTGTAATCAGGATGTTTTATGTTCATATCATTATAATGATAATGATTTGGTATCAATGCGGGACTATAGAAGCACACTTCGTAGACAATTAATTGCAGCGTATAGTGCGACCAATGAGATCATTTACACTTTACATTTACATCTATTTAACTTTTAGTCCATATAACCCTGGAAAAGATCGTATCCCGAGGTTTTCTCAATAAGGTGGGTATAAGGTGGGATTTCTATAATGGAGAAAGTTGTGGAGAATTGTTCAATCTGCTGTTTAACTTCGGGTTTTTGCCATCGCATCTCTCGTCGTCTACAAGTTACATTCGCATTCCCTTGATAAGGAGCTCCTGCGTACTGTGCGGTCTTTAACAGACTTCATAATGCGAGCCCGAAAGTTGTGGAATGTTCTAGCCACCTGAGGTTTTTCTACTGAGCCATGACATGGAGCACTTTAAAAGAACTTGGAGGGTCCGAGTTTAGAAATAATCCTGAAAAGTCGACGGCACACTCGCAACCCCCTATTTTACAGGTGTCTACGGACGGAGGTGATGACTTGCCATCGTGTGTGCTGCCCGCCCGTGTGCCATCACTACTATAATAAAACTACAATTGCAGAGAATTCGCATCGTCCCCGAAGTGGCGTGGCGTTAGGTATTACTAAGTAGGCTGCCTGCTTGTAAATACATTCTTGGATCTACGTCGAGTTTTTAAACGTCCCACTATAGGGTACAGGTCTCAGCTAGTAAATCATTATTGAGTTGGGTTTCACTATCTATCACGCGGGCTCTCTGCAGGTACACACATACACATACCCTGTGTATAACCTTACACATATATATGTATATGTGTATACACATATCTGGATACACATATCCCACATTTAAATTTGGAACGTGCCAGTTTCCTCGCCATGTTTTCCTTCGGTACATCAGTTGAAACTCAGTGGTACGGGCCCAGTTCACGAAAGACATTCGAGAATAGATGCTCCTAGGCTATCATCACACATCTTTTTCTAGGATAAAAATAATTACTCATGTTACCGTTGCTTCACAATATTAAAATAAAGCTAATGAGCAATAAACAATTAGTTAGTGTTGCTAACTGCAACATGTAATTACAAAGATAATTAAGAATATAAACACATCACATTGTTACGTTGCAACACCGTCATTGTTTCGATCAGTTCATTGACTGGAAAATTTGCATGAATATTGTAGTTATTATGTAGGCAGGACAATTAGTTTTTTTTTCTGTAACATTTGTCAGGACAGTCAAGGTAGAGGTTAACCAGCTTAGAAATTAGCACCAAAAAACTCCTTTTATTTAGCTGTATAGTTACTCTAGATTTCGCGTTAATTAGAATTCCAATGCGATCGCTTCTCGGGAAAAGGATAATCTTGATGGAAGTTTATGGTTGGCCGATGCACCCAATGAACTTGGCCTCAATAATGTAACAGTCGGATTTTATTATTAGGTAAGTAAGGTAAGCGAATATTTTTTGCGTGCCGATGTCACGGTTGATTAGGACGGAGCAGCAAGGTGAAGGCTCCAAGTTTGTCGATACGATCAGGATTGCGTATTCGTTATGTAATGTTTGTAAAGATTTTTCAAGCTGTGATTCCTAAGTGGCTTATGCAATAGGCTGTTAGGAGATGGCTCTGGGGTAAGTGGACGTACGTATTTCGAGAGTAAGAGCTCGGAGTCCGGAATTACTATTCCTATCCCGAAATTACTTTGTAAAATTTTTTTTTATTATAATAAGGGAATCAAAATACGTTCAAGAAACAAACAAAAGAAAGAGAGAAACGAAAATAATCTGTATGCCTTTTTAGGACACCTCATGTGTAACATTCTTGCGACAGATTAGGCGAACTGTCCCATGTGATGCCTTTCTGCTATGCTACGGCATGAGGTCCTGTGAGATTCCATCTGAATATGAAGATATCCATAAACGATCGAACCAATTACAATCATATGAACCGAATGTTCTGTCGACCTCGATTCCTATAAAAACGTATTTAAAATCTCGAATTTGGCCTCTCCAAAACCAAAATAAATAAAATCTTAAATCTAACGAAATCCTCATTACAATTTTATTAAACTACCATTTTATTGAACTAAGGGTCTTCATTAATTTCTCATTAATTTATTTCTGTGTTTAAAGTTAATATTACCCGTATTTTTTCTTAAGTTTTTTTTTGTTCCCCTAATGGTAAGTGGATACTGCCGTCCATAGACATCCGCAATAAATGCCAACATCAGTCCAGGATAACAAACGCCGGATGCGCTGCCTACCTTTACAGATTAAGGAATGGATTGGGAGAAAAGGTTGGGGGAAAATGGGGAGGGATGGGATAGGAATGGACTCCGGCATATGTCCGGCATATCCGGCACTACCGAAACACGTACGTACATTGGGTAAATACGATAAAGTAGTAAATGCAGTACATTTCCTACTTAGAGTGGGGTAACGTGGCCAGTAGAGTGAGCCCGGCGGCTGTGGGAACGCAGCGTGCACTCTCGCCCTACAAAACTTTTGTCCTTTATGGACGAAAACAGTTCGAGAAGCTACCGGGAAATCCATTACAGTCACAGAACTTCAGTTATTCAAATTACAGTACACAATTCCCACGAAATGTTTTCTTTACTTCCTGTTGTACGAAGGGATAATTGTAATTGCTAAAGTTTACTTGAAAACAATTGTAAATTCGATATTTACCTGTTGAAAAAATCACACATTCGTGTATTGTTCTGACCGCAAACTGGTATGCCCGAGGTCACGTAACACATGTACGGGAGATTATGGGATGAACTGCCAGCTGAGGTTTTTCCACTAAGTTACCATATGGGACTCGGATTCTGCAGGGTCAGCAGCGTCCCGCGTCTCCCCAGGATGTGACCACTTACCAGAGTGAGCCGACCGTTCGTCTGTCATCTCTTCTATAAAAAATATATGAGTAGAGTTACTAAATAGGTCATTAATTTCGTAGTAGATATTGTTTTTGACGTTAGACTATTTTTATAATTTTAGCAACAGGGAGTCAAAGGAGATTCAAAAGGAACACAGAAGTTACAGAGAAGCTGGGGTTTACTCTGAGAAAATTGGTCCTACATGCCCCAAGTTAGAAGACCTCAGGGAATAAAAGTTCCCTCTGACCCCTTTATAAAATTTGTCAAAGTTCCTAGGAACTATGTTTTACTGCACCATATTAATAAGGGTCTTCAAAAAGTCTGGTCAATAATGACCAGACTTTTTGAAGACCCTTAGCTCTTGCTCATTGCTCACTCTTTGCTCATTAGCAATTACTTTATGTGGCATGTATACCTACATACCTACTTTAGAATATATACCTACTTGAGAAGTTAATCGCTTTAGAATTTAAGTTTTTAAGAATTTACTTAATATTTTTAATTATAATATATTATGTGTTACTAATTTTATTATTATCTGTCATTTAATGAAATAATTGAGCAATTGAAGGAGAATATCAAAACTACAGTCAATTTAAACAGATGAAATTGGACCATAAAAAATTCAAGGGTCTAACGTGCACCTATAGGTATCAATTTAGGGGCTTTAACTTACAAAGTGGCAGAATTAGGGAACACCCAATGGCCTTCAACCTTCGTGTAAAAAGCAACATTTATTTATTTATATAATAATGTATTGTAGTATTGTATACACATAATATGAAATCAAAAAAGGAAGATAAATAAAAGATTCAAGCTTATCTCCTGTGTATATTTCTTCCAGCAGACCTGGTAAAAAGAAATATAGGTCAAGGCGTAGTGCGTACGGAAAACATGTATTATAAAATAATAGTACAATAATACTAACAAAATACTTAAATATATATTTATATACATACGAATATATATTAATTATTATATGCAATATTCGTGTACATATTTTACTCGATATTTTGGGCAGGTTCAAACCAACCATAGCCACCAGTTGTCTAGAAAGGCGGGGCATTTCTCATCTAAGCTTCCAGAATTTTTATAGATGTATGTAAAACGCGTCAATCTAAAGAGTTGTATCTCTATATACTCATACAAGTTGTGAAAAACATTCTAAATTTGGCAATGACATATATGATGACGATTTACAAAGGTTAAATTATAACTATATTTCTGTGATGTACTCGTAAATATAGCATATTAACTAAAACTTATCATAATTAGTTTTTAAATAAGTTAAATAAAAGGCTGTAGATTACATAAATAAATAATTTTAAGCCAATGCACATATTAACATTGGCGCGTCCTTATTAACATCTTGATAAATATGCATTTATCGTTAAGTATATTTTTATCATTTATCATTTTGTGTCCTTGTTTGACTTTGCATACTTTATTTAGACGACATCTAAATTTTGTTTATGTTTTGTGGGTTTTTTTCTCATAGATGTTAGAAAAATATTTATATAAAGAAGTACATATTCTAACGTCTGTGATTTTTTATAGATGACTAGCGACCCGCCCTCGCTTCGCTTCGGTTTATAAGAGTTTTTCTCAACTTTTCTTTTCTAAATTTCAAAATAATATATATTCTATATTAGACACAGGTAATGTAGCTTCCTACTTGTGAAAGAATTTTTGAAATCGGTTCAGTAGTTCCAGAGATTACCCCCAACATACAAACAAACACACAATTTTACCTCTTTATTATATTGGTATAAACAAGCAGTGAGTCCAAGGTGTTAAGCGACATGACATGGTAGTGAAAGTAAGAACCTGTTGGAAATGTGTAAGATTCACTAAAGATCATTTCCAAACCCATCACATCCTTCCTCCCAAAGAAGGATGTAATAGATAATGTGATAGGAACATTTTTTATTCCGTTATATTCCCTAGTCCTCATTCTTTCAATTTTTTTACACCACCTAAATTTTCAAAGGCAGGTTGGTAGGTTTGGCGAACGTTCGACATTTTCTGGTTGATATTTGGACGTCCATGGGATACTTGACTTGCCATTTATTACAAGCTGGAGTGTTTGCTTGTCTGTCACCTTCGTACTATATGACAAAGATGTATAGAAAAGAGATTGAAGTACCTACTTATATCTGTGATTTTCGATACAGAAATATTTGCTTAGATAGGTGTATAGAAAAATGTTCTCGTATACACGAAAACGATCATAGGTGGTGACGAAGACCCGGTTAATAAAGCGAAGGTGATGATGAATATCTGAAAGGTTTATTCGTTCATTGAACCGAGGAGCGACCATAAAATTAGGTCAGTGTCAAATTTCAAGTTCAATGTTTCTTGGTAGATCTATTGTTATTTGAACAAAACATTCAAGACGGAACTATTGTATAATACTTTTTGCTAAGTTACGTAATTAAATATTTATTGACACTAACTTTTGAGGAGCAAAAAGTATTAGTCTTTGTTGAGCAAAAATTCTGTCGAAGATCGAACTGGCATTAAAAAGTTAACACCCAGGTTTAACGAACTACTTAGATCTCTGTGAATCTCAAACAAACAGTTTCCTTATTATGATGTCAAACAAAATAATTTCCCCATTATCATAGAAATACGTATGTTTAAATAGAGTATGAAAATATTAAATCCTTTTTAATTCATTCATTTATCCTCCACTAATATGTAGTTTACATATCAAGGCCAAAAAATATTTATTTTTCGCCGAAAAATCACTTAAAACAAATATCTTAGATGCTCTACGAATAGATAAGTGCAGCTCTTGATATTTCTCATACACTTCAAAGGTAACAAAAGAAACAATGCTACATAGCGGTTTGGCAGTTTGTTAATAATATATGTGTTTGTTATATAGTTTGTTTGTTAATATATTTATTCCCAAACTAATTCCATTCACCTTCATAGGTGAATGGAATTAGTTTGGGAATAAATAAAAATTATTATTTAATTTTGTCGTGACGTATCGGGCTTTACAATAGCACCACCCCATTTCTTCCCAAGGCGACTAAGGGATACCAAAGTCCTACCACAAGCTCTGAAAAACCACACCATCTCTAAAAGAATGGACAAGTCTACCCGCTTAGCCAGCAGGCGTTTTAAGGTCGTAAGTCCATCATGCACGAGACAATGTGTCAGGTACTGTGTAATTATTAAATTATATGAAATTTTCTTTAATTATCAACTCCAGCTGTGCGGCGCTAGTGTCGTTTGCTATGGTCTACGTCAATTTTAATCCAGGGCTGCTATGGTCCACGTCATTTTTAACCCAGGGCTGCTATGGTCTACGTCAATTTTAATCCCGGGCTGTTATGGTCTATGACAATTTTAATCCAGGGCTGCTATGGTCTACGACAATTTCAATCCAGGGTTGCTATGGTCTACGTCAATTTTAATCCAGGGCTGCTATGGTCTATGACAATTTTAATCCAGGGCTGCTATGGTCTATGACAATTTTAATCCAGGGCTGCTATGGTCTATGACAATTTTAATCCAGGACTGCTATGGTCTATGACAATTTTAATCCAGGGCTGCTATGGTCTACGACAATTTCAATCCAGAGCTGCTATGGTCTACGTCAATTTTAAAACAGGGCTGCTATGTATGGTCTACGTCAATTTTAATCCAAGGCTGCTATGGCCTACGTGTACGTGTTTATTTATAATGTATCTAGTGTACCTATTTGCTTAAAACTGGACAAATGGTTACACTTTCAGTTATAAAGAGATGTTTAAAAATGGAATTTACGTAAGCAGCATTGTAAAACAACGTAACACAATTTTGGTTATTTGGTAGATTATGTGTGTAGGTTTGTATGTATGATAATATTGTATAGGTACATATATAAAAAAATGCAATTTGTGTATTTAATATATATTTTATCATACCACCTCATTTGAGTCTTTCTCGCACCCAAATCTCTTTAATCTCTGATCCACCCAAAATTTTGTTGGTTGAGAATGCCTTAAGGCATTAAGCTCGCCTTTTATATAATAAATAAATAAGTAGATTATTTGTAGTAGATTTAAAATCACAGACAAACATGATTGAATAAGATTAACACACTGAGTAAGTAATCATAATATTAATATGTTTGGTTGAATAAACAATATAATCGACCTAATCATTGGACAGTCCTAATGAGACGCAACTCATAGCTAATTTTTTCAACTTACCTTTGTAAAATCGGTTTATTTCATTTCTCATTGGTTTTACCTTGTGACTTTTAATGTGGTTTTTAATTTTTTCCCTATTCCACTTTTGTAAACAATATTTATTATTGTTGAATTTAAACATTTTAATTCTACACGATGTTACCACGGGTATAGTATGCAATATGAAAGGTGATTTGTTTAGTTGTTCGACATCTAATAACTTTGCGATGAATCAATGAATGACAGTTAACTTTTGACATATTTGTAGATCGTAGCACGAATTAACACATAGGGTAGCTATTAACCCACATGATGGAGGCGAAGCCGCGGGTAACAGTACTCTTATAAGTCAACTTATATTGTCTTCATTCTATTGATAGATAGCTGGTAGTAAAAAAGATTGACCCATTGGTTGATTTTACAAACGAATTCTAGTCCTATTTGAAACACTGCGGTTATTTTTGTGAAAATTTCATCAAAACTGGTGCCAAATTCAAACTAGTGAAAAATAGTAGTGAAATTTACTCCTCAAACACGTGGTAGAAATTGGTTAGGATCCTATTGATAGGTCCTTAATTACAGACGGATTAGGACCTCTCAAGGTCCAAAGCAATTTTGCGTTAATCGGCGTCTGTACAACGTGGGAGTGCTCTGAAGAAATGTTTTGACTTAATGATAATCTCGGTTTCTACAATCTCATCTCCTATCGCCGAAGTGCGGATTAACATCTATTCAACAAGGAGGTGTCTTGCATTATGCGGTCCAAAAACAGTTTTATATCGTAAATCCATAAGTTGGGAAACGGACTGTCTCCTCTGAACTTTCTGATGTTGCGGGGGTGTTTATGGATAGCGGTAACCAGTTACCCCTAAGTGGGCTGCGTGACCGTTCTATACAATAAAAAAAATACAACATTTGTACCCCGTCAATCAAATGGTCGTTGGACTTATCTAAAAATATAGTGGAGAGCGTAAAAATGTTTTTTTTTATTTAGAAGTAGGTAACCTTCTGTCACTTAAAGTTAAGGTTTACAATTATTAATATAGGTAACACTATTTTTATTGTATATGTACATATATTTTTCTGTCAACATGAGAAATTCTGGAACTATAAGAAATTAATTGTTTTTATTTACGAGTGGTACTAAAAACTGGAATCGCCGTTAAAAAGGTACTTTTAATGAAATAGATAGGTATATAACTTAGGTAATGAGTACCTTCTAGCGTAAATAAATCAGTAGAAAAATTAAACATTTCGCAAGAACATATTTACAAAGGACAAACACCAAGGTAGGTACTTTACAACCAATGTAGATTGTAAGAACGTTAAAAATATAAGAAAGAAGGATATTTAAGTGTCCCATTCACTGACATTGTCGATCGAGCCCGAGGGCAATCACCTTCTGTGGCCAGACCAGCGGACATACGGAAGTGGTATACATACCCACATGTGATATTGAAATTTTAATATTGAAATTTAAATTTTTTATAGGCTTAAAAAGGCAGCTAGTTTTTTTAATAATTTATTATTGGTATAGCTCGGAGGTGAAGAGTAGAATGTCGTAAGAAATCTGTTTTTTATAGAAAGAACGTGGCAGACTGGCAAACTGATAAGGTGTTGGTACTACCAACATTGGATATTGCGGATATCCATAGTATTCTTTTACTATAAAAGAATACTATGGATATCCGCAATACCTACATGTCAACATCAATCAATGATCACAAACCTCGCCACGCTCCGCTTACCTTTGAAGATTTAGGAGTAGATTAGGAATGAGTATTTGGAAAACAGTATCCGTATCCTCAATAATATTATAAACAGTGTGAACGAAATATAGAAAGAGACAGGGTAAAGGTTGATTCCTAGAGCTGTCGCTGGTTGTCACCGTGATCCACGTATAGGCGACCAAGGCTCGAAAGGAGTTGTATGAGGTCTCTTATCATTGTCCACACGGTGTTGAGTTCTCCGAGCAGCCACCTGTGGCCGTAAATGGATCGCTTCTATACACACGGGAGCATGTTGAAAATGTTGACGGTTTAAATATGACATATGACAGTACCACTGAACACTATGCTTTTATAGATCGATTGCGGTAGGTGGTGTAGTCGCAAATGTTAGCGAGCGATCACGCGACTAGCGGCATCTCTGCTCCTGATGACCAGTCATATCGATACCTTAAGGCTCATTTACACAAGGAGTGTTTCTCAAAAGGTTCCGCCGAGAATATTCTATATGATTCTCATATGCGATTAAACTTCTTACGATTCTCGCCTGCTACTATTCACATTATGATAATAGTTGTTTATACTAGAGCTTTCTCTCCTGTACGCGGTCGAGAAACTCTCCTTGTATAAATGAACCTTTAGACTTAGATCGAGTTGCTTGAAACAATCTCAATGCAGAACTACATAAGCTCCTGTAAAATTCAAATCTAGCTAATTTTAAAACCGTTTAACATTTGTATATCCGGCCCATAGATTAAGAAAATAGCATATATATACCAGAAAATACAATATGCAGTTCCATATATTCATTTATTGGTCGTCACGTGAAAAGTCCGACTGTTTCTACAACACATAAACGTCTTTGTTCCTTCTATAATTTGTTATTTAGTGTTGTCGAGATGATACAGCAAAATATACGTAGATCAGACCAATGGATATACGGAAGTGTTTTCGTAATCTCGTTCCAATACAGAATATACCAGGCACGTGATTTTTGTTCTTGAAAACTTTATTTTGCTATATTTTAGATAATTCGTAGTCACGTAGACATTAGGCGGAAAAGGATTTACAATTTAAATAAAACTAAATAATTTTTAAAAGCTTGACGCAAATTCGATTGTAAGATAAATCAATGCAATGGACAATGTACCTAAACCAATTGTTTCAAAAAAACTAGGTATTTTTTAGAAGGAAGGTGTTTAACTAGCATATCGTCCGCGCAATAGTACGGCGGTTACTGTTCATGAATGTCTGTGAATATGTGTTAACGTGTCAAGAATGACAAACGCTGGCACGTCTACAAATGTGCTGTCTACCTTTGAGGGTTAAGAATCAGGATTTGGAAAATGGGGTTACGTTACGAAGGACGACAAATGGGGGGGGGGGTATATCATCCAATCATATTCCACCCTATCGCGATTCCCTGAGAAATCGAGACGTCATAGAACTGAATGCATGTGACAACATCTCATTCCACTTTGCCATATGACAAACAGAATGAGTTAGAATATGACTGGAAAGGAGGAAAAGAAAAACGAGGTCCAGCAACTTTCAGTCACTTGTGAAACACGTTGATACATTTCATGTCAGTCTTCTTTGAGATAACAATAATTAGATCGAACAAGGTTTGTGATGACTTGCACGATTTTCGTATATTCCAGGAAAATGAAAGAAAATGAAATTGTACAAACTCGCCTCGTCTAAATGAAACGTTTGTAATGAGGCTTAGCGGTACTTTAAAAAAAAAGAGTTTCATATTATATAAAAATGATTAGGTTAAAAAATTACTATCCCATTATATTATTATAAACGCGAAAGTTTGTGAGGATGGATGTATGGATGTCTGTTACTCTTTTATGCAAAAACTACTTAATGGATTTTAATGAAGCTTTACAATAAACAGAAACATAACATAACTTTACATTTTATTCTGCTCATACATCAGAATAACACATAGGCTATAATTTATAAAGATATTGTGTAAATTGGTCAAAATATAACGATAAGTGTCAAGTAAGTCGGAAAAACTCTGTCTTCTGCGAGCTATTTTGGCGTGCGCTGCAAAAATCCTAAGAGACACGAATATAATGTATGGTGGAAACGTTTCTAAAATTTTGAAAAAAAAAATTGTAAAAAAAAAAAATTATAAATCGAAGCGAAGCGAGGGCGGGTCGCTAGTATGTAATAAAATGAGAATTGTAATTGTATTTGTATCCTGTTCTACAGAACATAAACGTATCATACGTCATTAAGACAGCACTATGAGTACCAAGGCTATGGTACTTATAGTACTTATAGGACATTGGAGAACATTGAATATTGGTGCTCTCTAGATGTGTTCTACAGGATCTCTAGATTGAGGCATTTGAAATGTAGGCGTACAGAAGGATATTATGAATATCGTGGGTGGATTGAGTGTGAAACCAGACATCAAACGAGTCAAAATAAGAAAATTGACATATTTCGGTCACGTCATGAGCAGTAACAAATACCCTCTCCTGCAACTTGTAATGCAAGGTAATGCAACACGGTCGCTGTAGACTTGAAAGAACACGGACATCTTGGCTCAAATATCTTATGGTTCCATAAGATGGAGTAGTCCTTGCTCCGGGCAGCAGGCTGTTGTGTGAGGATAGCCATGCTGATCGCCAACCTCCGTTAGGAGAAGACACTAGAAGAAGAGGAGGGATATAAAAGGTGGTGAGCCATTTATGAGTACTACGCCTTTTAGCTATTCATTCCATTTAAATGATAAAATACTCGTAAATACGTATGCAATAACGAAAATAGATACTTAAAAATATACATAGAAATAAAATAAAAGTCGTGGTTTTTGACATTTTCCAGTTAGATAATATATTTATTTACGACGTTATAATGTCATTATATTGTTTTTGTTTTATTACAAAAACGAGACCTTTTATTATTAAATTTAAACATATTTAAACAGAATATTAAAAGTATTAAACACGTTTTAAAGATTACTGCTTTAGTTATCATACTGCATTTTATATAAGTTTAGATAAAACTATGTCTGCTCATCTGCCATCTTCTTTCTATAAGAAAAACTTGGCTGGTCAGCATATTGATCACCCAAGTGGATTTGTACCAAAACATAAATTACACGCGAGCATAGCAACTAGTATATATATAAAAAAGTTTAATCTCCAAATATCTCTCTGAGGTCTCCAATGGAATTTTTTATAATTTTTGTTATTTTTATTCGACTCCGCATAATATAATAATATATTACTTTGTTATGCTGGAAACTAAATGAATTAATTTAGAATTCTGAATTACTTTGAAGCTACATTGATATTCATAGATACTTGGTGTGACAAAAGGCGTAATATGCGACTAAGAGATAAGAAAGCGGTTACTACAAGCCCTGAAGAACTACACCACTTCTAAAGGAGTGTACTCGCCAACCCGCTTGCCTAGAGAGGCATTTTTAGGTTATTTATCCTTCATGCATATGACAATGGACATGAGGAGGCCCATTGTCGTGTGCAGTGGATGCTAAAAGAGCTGGTTACATTAAAAAGCTCTGTGCTTTGATATCAAGGTTATCTACCGCCGGGGTAGACGAGTAATCGAATGATGACCTATGAATGATGAGATGTACCGTAGGATACTCTCCGACCAGATCAATCGATGATTACATGTAGTGGTTAAATGAGACGAGTTAATTGATCGAATACTCGAATTGTGAATTTTAAGGAAGCAGATGGAGAAAGTTTGATGATATGGTGTGATACCTAATTATACAACTAAATGTTTAAAAAACATTAATTTATAAGTTAACCTTCCTTAGGGAACATCAGTAATTATTTATTTTGTGGACAGCATAAGGATATAGGGATAATAAATCTTCTCAAAGCTTAAAAAGTTAAGTCTATTTGAGACTCAAACCTTAATTCAAGACGACTTGTATTGTTACTTGAGGAGTGTAATTATCTAGATCAATGTCTCGAATATCCCAAGATTATACTGATTTTTGAATGTACGTATTTAGTAAGTTATATGAAGCTTGTCATCATCATTGTTTTCACACTACCGACCCACCCTCGCTTCGCTTCGGTTTATAAGTTTTTTTTATTCAAAATTTCTTTTCTACATTTCAAAATAAAATATAGCCTATATTAGACACGGATAATGTAGCTTCCTATTTGTGTAGGAATTTTTGAAATCGATTCAGTAAGTTCCAGAGATTACCTCCAACATACCTACAAACACACAATTTTACCTCTTTATTATATTAGTATAGATTAATGAATTACGAGTACCTATTCGAGCGCTACCTGGGGACTGGGGTGCTGATTGTATTCATAATTGTAAGATATAACTTTTCAGGGATTGTATGTAATTTTTAATAGTTAAAAATTTATCTTTGTGATATTTTTACAAAATTGTTATTAATAGGTATGCCCATTGTTTGGTAGAATTTACGAAAATTATCTAACATCAAGTGTAAGTAGTTTAACAAATTAAAGCCCACTAAAAATAAATACTGCTTAATTATTTCGCATTAGTTTCGAATTTGATATGTCTATGGTTTACTGGTATATTGTTACAGGAGCATGTCCGCATCTCCGGGAGCTCATTGTGTTAGGGTTACCGGCGCCTACAGGGTTAAAGCGGCAAGGAGCACGTGGGGCGGCACTTCCCGCAGCACCGCGGAGGTCGTGCGCTCGTCGTGGCCTATATAACGTGACCACCTCGCTGAAGCGCTTACAAACCGACTCAAGCGTACGCCGCACACACCTACCCACCCGCTACCCGCCACATACCCGAATAGCCTCCAGTACGTAAACAAATTAAAATAAACCACCCATTTTGAAACATTCATTAGGTAAAATCACACCGTGTCGCTAGCTACTGCCAAGGTCGTGCGTACGCGGTGCATTTTGCAACGGTTGCCACATCCCGCGATCTTTTATGCATAATTTATTAGATACGTGATCTATTAAATTAGAAATTATCGGTTTGTATGTCTGTGCTACTGTCGCGGCATTGGTAATACCACCACCGTGTTGTGTTGCAGCGGGAGAGGCCGGCATCGCCATAACATATCCAGCTGTGTACCGCCAGTCAAACGGTTGACCACGGTGCGCGCGCAACCCGCTCGCCAGTGATTCCGTGACAGTGCTACCACGAACGTAAACCGACATGACCAGCTACCTCAAAATCGTAAGTTGTTGTCATTTTTACTGATAACTTTGATAATACAAATATAGTAAATATACTATACTAATATATATTACACTTACTTATTATTAAGAATATTATACTTTAAGCATAATATGAAAAACTGTTATAAATTACCTATAAAGAGCAACAAGTTTTAATTATAATCTTAAATCATCGTAAACACTACATAATTATTTATAAAATGTTCTAAAATTTTGTTGAGAAAGATAATAATTACATAACAAAACAATGCAATATTTTAACGAATAAAAAATTGAAATGAGTTGATTAGACAGTAATCAATGCAAATATTTCCGGGTCATTTTCTCTTAACATTTAAATGCATAAAATTATAGAACATTACCAAATGTGAAACCGTAATAGGGTTATAAATGTTACGAGTCAAATTAGTCAATACTATTCTAGTACGATTACGTTATTACATGTTCTATGAAGCTCAGCTAAAATGTAGGCACCATTAGTTTTTATGACATACAACCTATGGAACATTATAAAATTTTTACAAAACAAATAAATTACAGTTAGTACCGTTATTAAAAATTTACAATATAAAAACAATCAGCCATTAGCTTATAAATACCCATAATGCACGATCATGAAGACCATTCACTTGTTTATTCACATTGAAAATAACTAATTTTAAGGCTTTTACCTTCTAAAGATAAGACTGAAGAAGTTCTTGGATATTAATGCTGAGTAAAGAAGAAACCGAACAGCACAAAAGTAAAATAAATCATGTTTAAAACGTGTAGGTTTGTTTAAATGTTTACATCGTAGCTAATTTGGAAATGCCTAATTTGTAAAACAATACTATCACTACAATACTCCTTTAGATAATTTCTCAGTGTCAGCACTGATGGCACTTTCAGATTAAAATGAAATACATTTGGAGAGCTTGTAAAATGATGCAACGTTTATGTGTGAGCAACCGTTACAACACTTACTTACCATCTCTGAGATTAATAATATTGTTCTAAACAAAGACAATGTGTTATTGATTATCATATTGTCAGAATAGCATGGCACAACAAATGATATAAAATTAGTGCCCACATTACAAATATGTTTTAAGGTGATACAGACAAAGAGTTTAGTGTAAGGGAACCATAATGCAATCGTCATAATAAACGAGATGAATTCGTGACTGAACTTGCACATATACAGTAAATTACTCAATTTCAGAGTAAGAATGTGTTTTGTCATGATCACGGAGACATTGAAAATTCCATAAAAGTAGTTGTCACCTATGAAGTTGCAAATGTTTGGCAAATAAGATTTTCATGGTTTCGTAAAAGCAATACGAATTTTAATTACCAAATACAGTCAAATAAAGATTACATCAGTTCAATTGCTTTATTTAGATTCAATCTATTGTTGGATTGATTAATTTAAACAACTACATAATTAATCAGCTGTTAAGTTTGCATACGGATTTCCTTGCCGAATTTGTATTCCTGGTTTCGATTAGATAGTTAATGATTCGTCTGTCGCATTTAATTACAGTAAAAAATACGGTCCATTTAATTTGGTAAATTAACTTTTTACACAATTAAAGACGATTCATATCAGAGTCGCCTTTAGTAAAGGAATCGAGTTTAGACAAAATATTTTTTCTCTTACCCTGTTTGCGGATGGGAAATAGTAAAGTATGTATTTTTATGGAACTGAATTAGTATAGAAAAATTCATACGCGATCCATATTTAGTATCTGTGCTTCAGTTACATATATTGTGTGAATTGGATAGTCGATAACAAGTCTGTGTTTGTCTTTTCTATGAAATGTATGTATAAGTTACAAAACATTCGTCGAGATGAAAATTGTAATATTTTCAAACTGTATTTAATTCATTGGGCAATAAAATTGAAATTTACTTATTTCTGAATAAATTAACACTGCAGTTTAATTAACACTGAATTTTAATATAAACGCACTTATCGTTAGCATCTACAGCCAAAAGTGAATATTTACGGTTATAAATTAATTAGTAAGTGATAAAAGTAATTTATTTAATATTTGCTTTAAATTAAAGTGATTGGAGTAAAATTGCAGCTAAAGACATAAATGGAGTCACGAAGTGCTATAGCACTGCACTGACAATGAGTATAAAACTTCGTCTTAGACAACTAGTTTCAAACTCCTAACAATAACTTTGATTACGTTAGAATTAAAGCTAGAAAGTCTATAGTAGCTCAGGCTGAACCCTAGCGATCATTTGAGAGCGATAAGCATTTAGTAGAAGGAATAATTTATTTTAATCTTATAGTTCATCTTCTTACTAAAAACAGAGCGCAATTGGTAAGTAACATTTGGTAAGATGATGTTACTACCTGCTGGTTTCCTAAATGCAGGTTATGTGTTTTATGCAACTTATGTCAGCTTATGTTTTATCTGAAATATATTTAGGACTAAAGCTATGAAATAAGTCATACTCTCAGATAAGAGTATCGGATAATCGTTATGTTTTTTTAAACAACTAAAATCTTTTAGTTCTCTGGAAGTAAGAAATTGATGTTCATACTATGTCAGAAAAACTGTTAAAAATGTCTCAAATTAAATCAAGTGAGTTATTTTTATTACAGAAAAAGGTGCTGCAATAGCAATAACTCTGTCTTTCTTCTTTCGTGGTGAGATAATTGCGTTACAAATAAAGCTAGAAAGTTTACGGCTAAGTCTGGACACCGGCGATCTATTGAGACCGATAGGCGTGGGTAATACTGGCAGTTACAGGATAATAGCTTCAGATTGCATCGAACTCCATTTTCAATATATCTCATTGATTTACACCTTCGCTACTTTTATTAAAGCCGTATAAATGTTACGTCATGACCACAGCGTTCGCTGCACACGCTTCCTAGTTAAGCAACGTTAGAACATCGGTATTTGGACAATTAATTAAATTTATTCTCGATGAAGTCTTGTATGTAACAAGAGGTAAAAAGTGGGTCGTGCGCTGTGCATTAATCAAACAATGAATTTGATAAATTACGGTCAAGGTATGGGCGTGTGTTATAAAACAATCGCAAAGATAGTTCTCATGTTAATTGCTAGGGATCAGACTTATTCGCGTTTGAGATTCTTCGAATTTTGTACATGGATAAATAATTAGTTCATCGGGTAAATCACTTTTATAAGAAGTGTGTACTTGGGGTTAACTTACACATCGCGACTGAGGATCAAGTCGACATTGATCACATATGTATATCTAAAAATTAGTAATAATTTTATCTACTGTCTACAGCCTCTACATTGCTTATATTTTTAAATGGTAAGAAATATTATCTGATAAAATGTGTGGAGTTGTTTCTAAGGGAACTGTTTGGAATGACGTTGGGCGGATGGTCACTGAGCAACAACCATCACGTAATACGCTATCAAAATTTCAATCGTCAAACCAGCCTTTATGACTGACTCCCTATCGTATTACGCGCTTTCTATGAACTTGACCAGCTATACCTACCTACCTGCTTTATGTACATAAGTAATTTTTCTCGTGACCGAAATGTGTAAAAAGCGACCTTCGCGTACTCACGCATCACTAGGTGAACGACCATTTTGTGGGAATCTGCTGACATATGAGGCAGTTTTTGTGTTCAGATAATGACTGCTTTTTGTCAAAAAAAGTACACTTTTAGCTCCGGTTAACTAATGAGCTGATGTTCACACCATGAAGCCTCATAAAAACTGTTAAAAATGATAATTGTCCAGTCCAATTAATTACTAATTATAATTACGAGTTGTCCAAGTAGATCTGTAGTCAAGGTTATGTCTCATTTGTAATTCTTATTAGACTAAAGGTGGATAGAATATTTGCAGCTTGTCTGGTGTTACATACGAGGGGAGGTCCAGAAGTTTCCGGCCAAACAAACGGACAAAGAAATGGACACTAGTTCATGAAACGATTTTTATTTTTCAATATAGTCTCCGACTATTTGAACGCACTATTCAGATCGTTTAATTAGCATTTCTATCCCAGAATAAAAATAGTAAGAAGTTTTGTCTTCAAAATGAGCGAAAACCGCAGCGGTCACTTCATCATCAGTGGAAAATCTTCTACCTCTTAAGTCCAATGAGAATCCAATAACTTCTCTTAATCCTTGAATTTTGAGAACAAATAGTAATAACTGGGAGCCAAATCAGGACTACAGGGTGGGTGACGAATTTCCGTGAAGCCACACTTTGAAATAGCAGCTTTCGCAACTGCCGCGGCGTGGACGAGTGCATTGCCATGGAGAAGCCGCACAACTTCGCTTAGTTTTCCACGACGCTGCTTGATTACTCTATATATAAGCTTAGCATAATAGCTTCCAGTCACTGGAGTATTGCGTTATTTTATGTCTATAACCAACATTCCTTGAATCTCCCAGAATATCGAAGCCATAATCTTTTTGATGGACAGAGTCACCTTTGCCTTTCTAGGCGGTGCTTCGCCAGAACGATGTCACTCTATTGAGTCCCTTTTGGAAAGAGGATCATAGTAAAAAACCATAGTTACATCCTTAGTAACAATTGACTCCGACAAATCGTTTATGTTTCTCTGAAAGGTCTCCAAAAATTCCTTAGAGCACGCTACTCGTTCACTTTGCTGCACACTTGAAAGAAGTTTTGGCACCATCTCGTACTAACTTTACTCATATGAAGATGTTCATGAAGAATCCTAATAACTGTAGTTTTTGAAAGCCCTGTCCTTGCTACTATTTCTTTGGTCTTTAGCTGTCGGTCGCTCAGAACTTCTTCCACTAAATTGATGTTGTTTGGAGTGAGTGCGTCAATTGATCGACCGGAGTGAGATTCTTCGTCGTTGAACTCTCGTCCTAAACGAAATTGCTTACACCAATCTTTGACGGTGAAAAATGATGGAGAAGAATCCCCACAAAAATCCAACCTTTGTTCGATATCGGTCGGGCTAACATCTTCCTTTGTAAGGAACCTTATCACGGAACGATATTCCAGTTTAATCATCTTAAAGATGTTGCGACTTCCTGTTGTTCTAAGTGTCAAGGAACTAACGAAGGACTCTAAAAATTATACACGGATTTGCAGGATAAATGACAATTACAATGACATATAATGTGTTTTTTTCGACATCTACAAATATGTCAGGACAGAAACTTTTGGAGTCACTGGCACGACACTATAGAGGGTAAAGGGGTTAACTCATCATCAAAAGGGCAGACTGCCACAGTACTGCCTACTACATAAAACATTTTTCAAATTATTATCTCTGTAATACACAGGCAATTAAACCTTGATAACACTAATGGAGATCTTTGAGATAATACAGTCAAAACAAAGGACGAATGACGATTATAGTACGCGACAATTTGCGATTGCCTTGGCGAGTCTAAGTGGCACATTCCATGAGCTACTAAAATAATAGGTCTTTAATGATAGGGTCCCCGCAGCGATATAAAGAGCGATGTTGAAAGTATTGCATAATGCCGAAAGCGCAGACAAACGCTCCACATAATACACGTAGAAAGCGTAATTCGCCAAAACATCTTTATATTTATAAAATGCAACGTATCGTTTATTACAGACGGTTGAGATTTTCATGCAGTTATACTTAATTGCCTACTCAGTTTATTGAGGAATAAACTGATCTATTAAAGTTTTGATCTATGAGGTTTTGATCTATTAAAGACTTTAGTGAGAAAGTCGAAGAAAGAAACAACGACGGCGACATACAATGGTATGGAAATTATGGAACAAAAATTAAATCAAAAATAGTTTCTGCGAATGGTTTAGTTCATATTTTTATTGACCACATTTTTATTTTTATAAATACCCATGTGCATGTTTGTATGGAAGTGCAGATTGCACTTCTATAGAAACCTAGCTTCAGGCAAGGATTTATAAACTAATTTTGGTAACATGGCGTTGCATTCAAACAAATCGTTTCTGCTACGCTCGTTTAGTGTGAAATAAATCGTTATTCATATTTCTTCACTGATAGTTGTGTCTATTTAAATGTTTCACATTCACACGTTGGTGTTACAGTTATGTTTAATTATTTACATTCTAATATACATTTTCTATATTGTTTAATTTGATTTTGCTATTGTTGTTTACCAATTTCACTGACGTGTAACGTTTGTTATCTACGACATAGATTTGTTATGAAAACTGAGTAAATGTTCACATATACCGCATCGTTCACATAAATACATTGTATACATTGTTTCTGTAATAATCGGTATAAATCGATGAAAACTAACTGTACGTTTCCGAGACATATCAAGATTGAGTGTCTAGTCTAGACAGCTTGAGTAAACATATTGCAAGTATCATACAGCCATATATGGTTTTTAATACCTAATTGAGCGTTTACCTCAATGATGTTTGTTAACCATTAATCTAGCAAAAGGCGAAGAATTTTCATTTTATAAAGGTGCTCTTGCATCGGCGATAACTTCTTAAATAATAACAATACACTTGGATTTCCTTTAGCGGAGATCCAGAAACACCCAAAAAAATGATAATAGGTATTCAGATCCAAATAAAAACACCAACTGATCTAAACGGTTATCAAGATCCGCAATTACCATTAATTCGCATCACAGGAAAGAGCAATGATACCAATTTTATACAAATTCCACGGATGATCAATCATTAGCAACTTTCAGTAATTTTGACTTGGAAGTTTCTGAAACTATGACGAATATTAATAAAATTGATTATATTTGGCATATTGCTCAATTTGGTCTACTATGTCTGGCCATATAATTATTTCTGGTTCTATTGTTGTTGCTTATAGCAGTTTATACATAGTTGTTTCATGTTATTTAAATTTAGTTTGTGTGAAAGCATCTTAAATATTAGTAGTCTATCCTTCAATTACAGGCACGTGCTTCTCTTTGCAATCTGGAAGATGTTTCCAACGTTAATCCATCACGTGAAACGTATTGGCGGATTACACATGTCTCCGAAATTTTTTTCCGGTTCTCGAGCACGCTAGTTTCCTCAATAATACTCACTAGGTTTTCGTTCATCGCTGACCAAGTAATAATTAAGAAATCCGTACCTAAAAACTCAGTGATACGGATCGGGGTTTCACGACCTCACGCATGTACGTCGAGTTGCTCAGCGACTAGGTTATTACTGTTGCGTCCAAACAATGGCTAGCAATGTCATGTCCGTTAAAACATCATTATCATCAGATAATTGTGAATGCCTCTAAAATCCCATTGTGGGATGTCCACTTCCTTTTCATGATATTGGGTTCTTGGCCTCAGTCACTCGAATACAAGTCAAGGCGAATTTTGAACGCACTTGTTATATCATTTTAACGTCGATTAAGACCTTGTTTTTGTATTTACATATGTAATTGTTAACCTTGCCTGATACTACGTTTTCTATGTAATTTTCGAATTTACTTTTTTCATATTTTAATAGGCTTTTTTGATTTATTCAAACAATGACACAACTGTTACTAACTTCTATGAAATATTTACATACTAGTTAGATTTATCTCAGTTGCCATGTCAATATTAGCTAGCTATAGTTGTTCAATCAATCAGTGCTTTGATTACAAATCTGCTTTTCTTTCACTATTTAATAAAAACTTGAAAAACAACTGCTTTTTCTCAGTTTCTCTATGTTATCAAACTATTTTGCTGGTATACAACATTGTGTATGATTATGTAGAATGCGACTCACTGACTTACTTTCTGAAGCATGCCACCGAATAGCCCTAATTACGGTTCACTTGTTACGGATAGTTTAAAATACGTCAAAAACGTATAGTAAGTAGCATCTCCATTAGTGCGACAAATCACAAATGCGACAGTAGACACTTATCAACCGTAATAATTATGTTACGTAAAATGTATAAAAAGAAACAAATTTTTATAGCGGTTGAGTCGGATGCGGAAGTGGGACCGGTCAGCGCAGTGCGCACGCGCGCCTGCACTAAGCGGGTGTGTGACTATATGGTAGGTATGTTAGCCTGCGCCGCGCTTCCCGCTGCGTATGACGTGTGCGTCTCGACTGTCCATTCAAGGCGCACATGTTACACGTAGTAATCTTATTAACACCTAGTTCGTACTCCGTTTACAACCATTTGTATATCTGATTCTAGTTTTTTAAAACATTTATAAATATCTCATCTATACATATACATAGTATAAAACAAAGTCGCCTCCCGCCGTCTGTCCCTCTGTATGTACGCTTAGATCTTTTAAACTACGCAACAGATTTTAATGCGGTTTTCATCAATAGATAGAGTGATTCAAGAGGAAGGTTTATACGTATAGTTTAATATTCTTTTGTGTTAATTTGTTAAAATTGGCGGGCATGCAACGCATGCCGGGCACAGCTAGTACTTTTATAAACGTTTACAGCAGTATAACAAATTGGATTGTATCTAAACTAGCAGTAAGAATACATTTAATGTGCAAATCATGTTCAACAAAACGAATTACTTTTGAAAATTAAGAGAAATAATTTTAAATTAATAAGAATGTCATCACAAAGTCGACGGAGCTTCGCTTCTTTTCTTTTATTATCACCAGCAAACGTAACTATAGCCCACCTTTAAATTCACTGCCATCGTCTTTTTTAAATCGAAGATTAGCCGGCAGAAGATCATACAGTCCACCTGATGGTAAGTGGATACTGTCTGTCGTCCATGGACATCCGCGATACATGCCAACATTGGTCCGGAATGACAAACATTGGCACGCCCCCGGATGCGCTGCCCACCTTTGCAGGTTAAGGAATGGGTTGGGAAAATTGGGTGGGATAGGATGAGATAGGAATGGGCTCTGGCATATCTCACTCACTACCGAAACACGTACGTACATTGGAGAAATACGATAAAGTAGGAAATGCAGTACATTTCAAGGTATGTAGTCTTCTGTGAGAGAGGGTCTAACGTGACCAGTCGAGTGCGTCCAGCGGCTATGGGAATGCAGCGTGCACTCTCCCCCTATAATTTGTTGCCCGTTCAGTATTTGTTGCTGTTCATTTAATTATTTCTCTAACGATTTTTATAAAATTCGTTATAAAATATAAATCGGCCTGAATCCAAGCAGAATGCCGAATAGATATTTCGGGCCGATTTCAGGGAAAATGATAGCACAGAAATTGTTATATCTAATATAATTGTTACGTTAATCTAATGTGCTGTAATTAATTATTTTGACTTATATTTGTGCTAGGCGTGTTATACAATAATTTTAGTAAATCTATGTATTTACTTAAAAGTAAATTATACGTGTGGATTGTAAAGAAACATAACAATTTTTGGACTCTCATAAAATATAATAATAACGCGATATAATAATTTTACATCATTAGACTGCTTTAGGAGATGCATAATTTAAAGGCTTTTGTAGAAAACAAATTTGTTTGTAGAAATATTCTGCATTTTTAGCATCGCATGCAATTTGTTGTCCCGTGCATGCGTTACGTAAACAAATGCAATCAAGAATTCAAATCAGTTGCCAAAACGTTAGTGCATAATTTTTGTTGTGCCGTGGGCGTACAATTTCTGCATTTTGTACAACGTACAATTTTCAAATGTTTTCGACTGAGTTAAACGGTTCGGTACAGTTTTTAAAAATTAACCACGGTGTTCTATCCAGCATTTACTAGTCATAACCTACGTTTGGTACCAATTATAAAACTGTTGGTCTTGTTGGCACAGTATGCAGATTATCGGCTTGTTTCATAATTTAAATTGTTTTTAAAGTCAGCACAGGATTTTCTGTTCAGATAAGAGAAACGCTACTAATGTTACCTTCCGTTTAAAGAGTAATATTTAAAGAGAGACAATATGTGAGCGAAAATATGCTCGTCTGCTCAAGAGAACGTTCATAAGAAGATGTAGCGCCTGCATCAGGACAGGTCGCAGACAATTTGACGATCTTCTTTCATTTTCATAATAAATGAAATGTATAGATATTTTATATGTTTCTCAGTCTTTTTTTAGTTCCTCACATGCCTTGATGAATAAATTATGACTTAAAATTAATTTAGTGCACAATATTAATGAAAATTAAGTATTGAATTTCATTGAAAATTCTAATTTGGTAAAAATACATCCTATGATATTTTAATAGCAATATAATCATTTCTAAAAAAGGAAACCGCTTCTATTATACTATTTTAGAATCTACATTAATAAGGCATTTTTTTAAAATAGTTGGCCTTTCTAGGTTTGCTCCATTTTTTTGGTAACTGAAGGACAAAATCAAATTATTAAAGGAAGGTTGCTTTGGCCACTATTTACTGGGCAATCTGTATATGACCCACATTTTTTTTAATCCTCGTTCAATAATGTCCTTCAAAGCCGAGATAGTAATAGTTGTAACAATCCGTAGCTAAGTAGAAAATCAGTGGTATTTAATTAGCCAGGGTTAGAACTTACGACCTCACGAATGACGGTCGAAAATAGCTAGTATTGTTATTTTTATTATTGTTCTGAAGTCTCATACCATCAGTAAGAATTTTGTTGGAACACAGCATAACATCGTTAGAGATAAAATTTAGTTTTAGGAGCTTACTAATTTATTGGGGTTCCGTTTGCTACATGGACAATTTTTTTTAAAAACACTTAAATAATATTTAATAACTGTATACAAAATTATTAAATAGTCATTATTAATAAATTATTAAAAATTAAAATATGAATACTATAATTTGTAATAAAATACGTCATTATTCCTGTAATCATTCGTCAAGGTGTTCAAGAGATAGTTGTCAGTTAGCGCAACTACTTCCTTGATACAAATACGCAAGCAAATCCGGGCAAATTAAACCGCTACATAGTTGCAGACAGTAGGTGGCGATTTGGTATGGTCAGGGAATGCGGAACTTATGACGAAATGGCTTATCCAAAGTAAGTAAAGTCTTATTCGCAAACTTAGTACGACATGCTTTTAGTCAGTTTAAAGATATTTTACGGAAGATATTTAATGAGTATATTACAGAAATTGTTCAAACGAGTGTGCAATAAATTTGTAATACAACAAGCTAAATGTTTGCATGGTACTTGTCGAATGGTAAAATTTTAAATTCAATAAATGAAAATAAGCCAATAAACAACACTTTCAACGCTGACCATAACATTAAAGTTGTTTCTGACCCACCATAACATTAAATGTAGAAGACGTTCATATCAAGTTACATAAGTTCATCATACTCGTACCAAATAACGTAACAATGTTAATAATATAATAACAGACAGTTATTTTTGTGATTGTCGATTTATTTTTGTAAAAGGATTTAATTATGGACAATGGCGTGCTGCGATCGATTGTCCAGAATTCAATCATTGTGTCATTGAAAGAGTTACGGTAGTTTTTACATAATAACAATAAGATTGGCGGTCACTATCTGACCTTCTAACGCTTTCCATACTTACGAGTACTAAAGATTTTATAATCAGTTTGCTATTCGCTCTCGCTGTCTAGACAAAATTAGAAATTTTTGTATATTTGTGACTCCAAAAAAAATATTGCCAAAAATAGAAATAGATAATAAACTAAAGTTCTCTGATAAAATTCTTTAGACTTAATTTACTAGCGGTGTGCGCGACGTCGTGCGCGTAGAAGTTAAGACTATGTGTGGTTAGCTTAATTCCTGTGGGAACTTTATAATTGATCTGTATAAAAAGTACCCTAAATGTTATATGTTACAATTATGGCAAGTTTTATTAAAATCCGTCCAATGGTTTTTGCGTGATGCGCGAAAATCCTGATCAGAGAGACAGACAGGCGGACAGACAGACAGACGAAAACTCCAAAAACTGTTATTTTGAGCTCTATATCATTCATAGTGTAGGTAAATAGCAATGAGTTTTGTTCAAAAAATTATTTTACGGCTTTGTTACGATTTATTTATACAGCTGATATCGAAGGTAATCTATTTACAATATAAATAGATTACTTACCTCGATACATAGGTAATTGTAAAATTGTTCTGCAGCAAAATAACTGTCCATGTAGATCTAAATATGTAGGTGTGGCATAATGCAGAACGATATTCACGTGGTTACTCGTACTTGGCATAACCTTCTATAAGTAGGTGACAAGTTGCCTTAGAATCGCTATGCAAACTTACTTAACTGCCGTGTACTTGAAGATGTAATGAGAGACGCATTCTTTCATAAAAACGTGTTTGTTTACTTTGATGCGAATATTATTCAAAAGATTTTTGCAATGCATCATTTTATACTGTCTTTATGACAAATTTGCTATAAAATTTAATAGAAACGCAATAACGTACTTGACCTGCATGTATGTAGTAAAATATATTATTTATTACTGAAACTTAACGATGATATATGCCTTATTTATTGTAATAATTACTGAAACATTATAAAGGATATCCGTTATGCGTGATAAAATCTTAGAATTCTGCAAAGTTTTAACGATTTATTCAACCTCTAACATAAAACTAGTTGCAATATCTTTGAAGCGATGACCTAGAAATTAAGTTCATTACACACGCAAACAAATGGCTCTGGTATATGAAGATAAGAAGGAGATAATGAAGATAAAAGTAACACCACTAATATTGTGACGTATGTAAAAATAAACTAAAATACGTAGAATGGTAAAATATAAAAATAGCAAATAATAGGTGTGCAAAGTGTAGCTACATTGGAAAGACAATTCAAATTTAGGAGTATAGAAGTGCATATAAAAAAATCACTGTGCAAAGCGGAGATAGCCCAGGGGTATCTATTCTCGATTTTCATTTGTGTTGTCGTTCAAATCTTAATACGAAATTTTTTATCTTATTTTTTTTCTTTCTTAATCGTCTACTAAATTACTAAGAATTTTTAAATTATCTCTAGGTGAGGGAGAACAACATTAAAAAATATAAAAATCCACCAACTCGGACTGATCCCACATGGAAGATTATACCTAACTCTATTAGGGAAGGCCTTTGCCGTGCACTGGGACTTTATAGATTGATATAATTGATGTCAAAAATTGGACATAATAATATAATGTTGCAATGCATAATATTCTATTTCAATATCACTAATTCATTTACTTATCTACATTTATTAGATATGAAAACAGAAATAAATGAAGCCGAAAAAGCATAAACAAATATCACATAAAAAGAAGGCCATTGTTTAAACCACGAAATTACTAAGCATTTTAAAATCAAAATATGTTTACTTATACCTACTCTCTAAGTTTATTAATAGAAGCAAAATTATCTAAATTATACATAATTTCTATTAAATGCCTACCTCTGTTAAATAGTCTGTCTATTATCGACGTAGTGATTTCAAAGATAATAAGTCATGTTGAAATCTCTTTAGCGATCGTCTTCATCCCTCTTATGTATATGTATATGAATTTACTTTAAATTTGTGCCAGTGTAGAGAAATATGTGTAGATTATAACGCCACAGATCGACGTAATTGGTAGACATTCGGATTAAAAGTGTTTTCTTATTTGAAATAGCTATTACACTGCTTATCAATACATATGTAGATAAATTACTCTCAAGCTGTGTTATCCACAATACGACACTACCGTATCTTCTCTCGAATACGATGTGATTGCATTGACGTGTAATACTAATATATTAAGAGATCCTAACATTACCTCTCCATACACCCGTTTGTTTTGTATTCTATTTAGAATCATTATGCCACATTTTACTAAGTTTCAACGAAATCGGTTCAGCCGGTTCGATGTGAGTGAGTAACAAACATTCAAACTTTCGCATAGTAGTGAGATATATTACAACTTAGATCTAATTTTATAAATTTTCTTAACACAATGTTATTATTGCATGTCTACTTCTCCAAATGAGTCTACTTCTTAATAGCTAGACCTTAAGAAGTTCTTTAGGTCTTATTTTCAATACTAAAAAAATATTAAATTTTTGTACTATTAGTATTATTATTATTAAAAAAACATTAGGTAACTTGTCTGTGGGAGCCAATAACAATCCGGAATTTACAACATTTTCTCATGGTATCGCAACCCTTCTCTTGCTAATCACTAGAATATGCAACAAGCCTGACGGCCTGTGAGTGTTTCTAGCGCCAGTAATAAATCAAAATATAATACTATAACATCAGACGATTTCTAAAGCAAAATTTATTCTCTATAGTCAACCTCCTTTTCTTGCCACAACTAGCCCTATTTCTCTCGGGTCCTCTTACATCTTGGGCAATATTATTACAGAATCTACTTGTGTTGTGTCTGTATTTGTGGTTTCTCTAACGATTTGAATTGCTATCGTAAATGAAATGTTTATAGGTTTATACGGCTCGATATAAATATGGCATTTCAAGTGGTAGTCTAACAACCATCGTATTTCATATCTCTCTGTTGGCTTGTCGCCACTTATATCTTGATATCTGAATCAATTTTCATGCAATATGCTTCTAAATATATAAAATACAATTATGCTTTAATTTTATTAGCAAATATACATGTGTGTGACGAATTTGTTGATGTTCTATCTCAAACAAAAGAATAGTTAATTTTGGGTACATCATATAAAACTCACTTTTATTGGAAGTAGTCATTAAGTGAGTAAACGTTAACTAAATTAGACACTTCTCTGATACAAATCTTCTCTGCAATAAACCAAAGCAACGAACAAACAATTATTTCACTCCAATTAATTGATTTGGTGTTGTTCCTTCTCTGAAACGTTTGGTGTTATTGTTTCTGTTCATATCACTTTTTCATTCACATTTATCGATTCAAATATATCTTTTATCTGTTGTTTTGTATGGAACGTTAACCACAGGCCAGTGGTCACAAGATCTTAGCACAATAGCCGTTGTCAGTTGCGTCAGAATGTCGCAACAGCGTTCGCACTTGATTTGGTTGCACCGAGACACGCATGCGCGTGATTTGTGAATTGTTAAGGTATGCATGCGCCTACAGAACGGCTAATTAGACAATTCGGAGTATTGAGGACCTATTAGACTAATTTTGTAATATCATTCCGAAGGAAATAATTTGTCACAAATAATTTTCATATCTGATTACGTTCATTATATTTTTTTAAATTAAGTGCAAGAAAGAAAGTGAAAATTTTATTAGTACTTTTACCTAATTATAATTTAGGTCATTCAGCTAATGATCGATGTTTTTAGTTACCTTTATAATTAGCGTCATGTTTTGGCACTGAAAAATGTTACTAGAAATTAATTTGATGCTTTTCCTATTTGTGTATTGAGTAAAATTAATTTAAGCTATTTGTTGTACAATAATAGATTGTAAATTAAATGCAAAGCATTACTCTTCAATTTGGATGCAATCTATGCACGTATATATTGCAATCGTCCTTGTTAGGATGTACCGTGTGATTGCGCTAAGACCTTATGAGATTAAAGAACGTGTTAGAGAATAATGATTAGAAGACACTTTTTGCCATTACATACTTTATTGTATTTTTCTTTCAGCATGTTTACTAGTCGTTTGTGGTGGTCACAGCCCAGGGGTATACATACTCGACTCACATTCGTGTGATCGTCGGTTCAAATCCTCGGTCCGAACAACTGAGTTTCTACTTAAAGTACGGATTTTTCACAAATTGTCACTAGCTAGGTGAGGAAAAACATCGTGAGCAAACCCGATTGCTCCAGTAGAAAAAATCTGAAGTATGTGATCCACCAATTGGCACTGGGCTCGCGTGGTGGATTACGGCCCGAAAGACCCCCCCCCGCCCCCAGTGATTTACTAGGGAAGACCTGTGCCCTGCAGTGGGACGTTATAGACTGATACAAGTACACGTTCAGTTCACTAGTAGTCTGTGGTGAAATTTTAGAATGTTATTTTTAATTTAAATTAAATCGTAACTATTTTTGTGTTTGTAATACAAAATCGTAGGCTTGTAATAAATAATCGTAAAAATTGACGATCATTAGATAAAGTCCAAGGAAATAAAAATAAATAATAACAAAATGAAACTAACAAATACTGTAAAATAAAGACTTGACTAGAGTGAATTTTTATTTTACTGAACAGTAGAAAAAATAAAAATATTTTTTTTTTGACATATAAAAGATAATCACGAAAGATGTAAGTTATAACCCTTTTGAAGCACTGAATAAGTCGCAAGGTATTACAGACAATTTTAAAGAATATTACAAGTTGATCCCACACAATATATACTGTCTACTTTTCTCACATTTCTAACTCCACTAGCTTGAGTTACATATTTCAACAAAACTATTTGTTTATACGAAAACTTTGCGTAAATGCATATATTGAATATGAAGTATAATATTGCATTACGGGGGCGGTATAACCCAGACCGGTCTCCATACAAGTTTTGTGTATACTATACATATAGTTTTACTGCAGTACGGTTTCATCAATACTGCTTGCTTGCTAAACTTCCTAGACTGCATTTAAACTTGATGCTGCAGTTTGTTACTTTAACTCGCTAACTTTGAATATTTAAAAGGCATGTTATTACGCCCTTAAGTTTAGTATTGTTTATGTCAAAATTGTTTTGATTTTACGGTTCTTTTTACGGTTTTTGTGGCATCATGGCAAAAATCTGCATGTATACAAGCTGTTATAATAATACGTGCAGTGTTTACTATTTGATGTTTCGAGGCTGATATATATTGCACTGTCATTTAGTAGAAAAACTACTAAATGACCATGACTTTTATAGATTTTAAAGTGTCATCGAATATTTAGGACGCCTTGACATTTTTTGTAATCACAAAAGCATTTTTATTAATCTTTTAAATGAACGAAGCAAATATCGAAATTGTTTCATTTAAAAATGTGTTTTGTTGAAATCGTTTATTAGTTCATACTTCATGCATTGAAATAATTTTCCCGTTTAGTCATTCTCATTTATAACTAAACAGTCTTTTCATATAGGCATAATGTTTTGTAGGTAGGCTTTAACGTTCTCTAATAATAAATATTATGTACGCGCTGATGACTGAAATTATACATCAATTTTAATGAAACCACGTATTATCTGAGAAGGTCGTTCGTTATAAGTTATAACCGATGGACCTGTCTATGATGAGTTGCTTTAAGTGGGTGTCAATGATCATTTGAATTATTTAATAGAGGAAATAAATAACTATGTACAGATCGATTAAATAATAGACTTATCTCTTATAAAACAATTGTGATAAAATTTATAACAAAGCGCGTTTTATCGATTTATGACATCTTAATATGCCCAAAAAATTCAAAATGAAGATAATTTGTTTTTATCCACATTAGTAAAGCAAATCTGTGCTTGTCAATCAACAAATTATATTAATCTATAAAACAAACAAATCGGAAACCTTTCATTATCTTGTCACATAAAACTAGGAAGTGAGATTTGTCGTAATTGTGAGCAAAGTGAGTTACGAATAAAATTATGTAAATTGTAGTACCTACGTTTATTTCGTTGCTATGTGACAAACGCGCATAAATACGGTCTTGACAGACGTTCGACTGAATTTGAAAGGTGATTTCTGTATGTAGGGTTTTAAAACAGGTGCTAGATACAGTTTGTTAACCTTTAAAGTATCGAAGTTGTTAAAGCTTAGAACAAAGACAATAATATACCTAGTACACATGCAATGAATCTAAGTAGCTATTTGTTAAAACCTAAAATGTTTCAAAATGTTTAGATTAAACACTGACAACATATAACATACTGGTATGAAAAGTAACAATAGAATTAGAAACAGATCAGAGATATATAAAGATCTATAATAGTAGGAACACTTCCTAGACAAAAAAATAAGCTAAGTTAAATACAAATAGCTTCAACAATTACGAACCAGTTTAACCTATATTGTGATCCTTAGTGATCACAAAAGCCGTTTGTAAATTATTTTTATTGCTTCATGTTTTACTAAATAAGGCTTAACACGACATACCACAAGTTGCATGTCAACACATACGATACGATGCAGGACATGTTTGAGTTCACACACGGTTCGCCTTCGGCTATAGACCTCAGTTGAGGTCACACCTCAAGTTCAGACACTTGTTTTGGTTCTAAACCAGTTCGATATATGCAGCTAGATATGTTATGTAACTGCCTTTACAGTTTCCCTTCCTAGTTCGTTTCTTTGCGAAGTAAGTATCGTTTTTTATTGAAGTTATTTACATTTCGCTGAAGTTTAAATGTCATGGTTTATTGTTTATAGTTGAATAGTAACTAGGATGATTACATTTTATGAGATATATCTTGGTTTTATCCGTTAATTTCTAATGATAAGCTTGCACCTGCGTAGTTGCTTAGAAAACCTTTTCAATCCCAAGAATATTTTGTATTTAATTTTGTACTGTAACATTTTTGTGGAAATTTTCGGACTTTTTGTTTTCTTTATAATGGTTTGTGTTTTGTTGTATAATAAAGTGTATTTATGTTATCTTAATACGCATTGAGAGATTCTTGTCCCAATAGAACCACTAATACAATATAAGACAACAACAGACAAATAGTCAAGGGTCATACATCCTGGTTAACTTTTGACTTATTTATTCGATACATTTGGTTTAATTTCTTGAGTATGTTTACGAGTAGACTTTCCGTAATACAGAAGTGTAACCTTTTCTATATTACATCAGCTGAAAAAAAAAGGAAAAATTATAGTGCAAATGTCGGACGGAACCATCGAGGCGCTATTTTTAAATGTATTTGAAAGTAGATCAATATGTAGGTATGTGGAGTAAGGTCGCGGAAGACCAATTGCTGGTATTAATATAAATGCAATTGATAGGTCTACGATTAAATAAATGATCTACAACATTTCTTAACTGCATCACAAATGTAACGTGATTAAAAGCCTTATTGTCTGATTGATAAATATTTAAATGCTGAATGGTAATTTGCGTAACGAGTCTGTCGAAAAAGTCAATACATTTTTAATCAGAGGTTTCTTATAATCCCAATAAAACCTTTGAGGTAATCAATAAATACATGAATTGACAAATAAGAACGGTATTATGAAATTTGAGACGTGAGAATTAAATTTGTTAAGAATTAAAACTTTAACTGTAGCCTCTAAGTGTGAATGTTTAAACTTTAAATGTAGTCTTTGGACTAACAAGTAAATAGGAGTTTAATTACGATAAATGTAAAAGTTAAGAGAAAATGACAATGAAACGTTAATAATGCCTTTTGTAAATTTGTACTACATTATTTAAATATTTTACTACTAATGAAATTGGAATACTTTATGTAGGTTTAACAAGATCATTATTTTCCTGCAGGTCCTAGTGATGTGCTCGTGCGTGGCGCTTACTACAGCGCAGTTCGACCAGTTCGGACTTGACTTTTCGGACGGATACCTCGCTACCAGTTTCGGAAGCCCCAGCTTAAACTCCTTATCAGGAGCTGCTGCGAGGGATCCCAGAGGCAACACAGGTAAGAAGAATTAACAACATCCTCAAAATATCAAATAAATCAACAAATAATCAACAAATCCGTCCTAGTCAATCAGCAATCACGTAACAACTTAGTTTTTCATGTGTTTATTCGATTAGTCTAATTAAAAATTATACTTACTATTACGAAAAAAATACTTGAAAAGTTTATACTAGTTGTATCTCAAACAACCATCAAATAACAGCCATCGTTACTAACTTCTAAACACAGCAATGACCCTTATGTGACGTTGAGCAATTATAAATGTCATGGCCCATTATCTTATCACGCTGTGGTATCGGAAAATATAGTAACATCAACATTAAGGGCATGGTAAATCGCCGAAGGTTTGCCAGTTTAAAGAATTAGGAAAAAAATTACAATAAAAATTCTAGGAGATGGCAGATAACAACTATAGAAAATAAGGTGATGGAAATATGTCATCTGAAATGTGCTGCATTTCCTACTTTATCGTATTTCCCCAATGTATGTACGCATTTCGGTAGTGAGTGAGATATGCTAGAGCCCATTCCCATCCCATCCTATTCTATATTTCTCTATTTTCCCAACCCCTTCTCCCAAGCCATTCCTTAATCTGCAAAGGTAGGCAGAGCATCCGGAGGCGTGCCAACGATTCTCATTCTATGGACTGATGTTGGCATGTATCGCGGATGTCTATGAACGACAGTATCCAATTACCATCAGGCGGACTGTATGCTAGTCTGCCGCCTTTTTCTTAAAAAAATCTTACAGAATAAATGTACCTCTATGATGAGGAACTACCTATATAATAAGGAAGAAGCTAGGAAGTTAATGTAGGAAGTCAACAGTTAAACCTGACTCAGTAATGCGAATAAATATAAAAAGCCAAGGGCTTAGATGATATAATGATTATAGACACATAGACACGAATGTCAACTGCTTCCTTTGTTTTCCAACCAAATGAAATGATTATACCTTCTGTACGGTAATTGCATATTAAGACATGAACACCTCAGCCCGAAGGCTGTGAGGAGAACAATCGTGATGCTTATCACAAACATGGCTAGCGTTACGAAAATACATAATTTGATGTTGGCTACAGTTAGCAACTCGCGCAATCAGTCATACTCGAGGCTGTTGACCGTTATCTACGCGACGACTGAATATTCAATCACTAGTTCCTCAGTTGCATTTCACAATGTTAGTCAAATTGGGCTGACCGATCTGACCATGGCTAGGTATTTAGCTGCGTTGATATCTATCTTGACGCATTAAAATGTGTACTTTATTACGAAAAGTACTTGCGATTGCGTATTTGTCTAGTCAGCTGTCAAACGCACACTGATTGTCATTCTTAACCGGCATAATGATATTTGGCGATTGCGTAAGCATAATTCCTTGATACAATTGGAACAATTTCCTTTGGGTGCGGTTCGTTAATGGCCCTACGACAAAGTGGGAGGACGTAAACGCTCGTATTAAAATTAATCGACTGTACTAATATTAAGTCCATATACGTTACGACAGAAAAATGACGTCTGTACTTTGTTACTACTAGCCAAAGGGCCTGCATTTAATTCCACTGAACAGTTGGGCTTATATACTGTAGTTCTTTGATACTGGAACAGTTACATGTCGTATGGCTATACATCAGGACAAATAACTAAGTTAACTTGATATAAGTAGATAGGTCTCCTAATTATTCGATGGATTGCTTATCTATTTAAAAATCTTGAATAAAAGGAACCCAATGAAGAAGGTAAAAACTATTTTAATTTTACGATCACTTATAATCACGTTCTGTTTGTTTTACGATATACAACATTGAACTTAAAACTTTGATTTATAACTGATTAACTAATATTAGAAATCTGAAGGACAATTAATATTTAATTAAGAAGTAAATATAGACGCCACGGAAGTAAGTAAAGGTACATTAATATAGACTAACTCGAATTCACGTCCAAATGATATTTCTTATCTATTTTTGTACGACAAGATTTTATGGGCTTGCCAATTAATAATGTTGAATTCGACAAGTTCGTAAACGATCCTTAAATCTAGAGAAGAGTTGCTTGCGTAATCGAAATGTAAATCAATCTCGTGGTTTATTTGAACGTAGGAAACATTGATCTAGTTTAATTATGTTTAATTTCCATAGTCGGCCCTATATTACTCTTCGTTAGAACAGTGTTAGCAGCGACTTTGTTTAACCACTTTGTTAAATCTGTTTTATGATCACAAAGCTCCGATTTAATGGATTCCAGTCCAATAAATCCTTGATAATATACGCATAAATATTAAAATCGATTTCTGAGATGCTTTTAAAATAACATCAGATTAAGTAAACAAGATATTTTGTATACCTTTTAAATACTTAAGGCAACTATTTTATACGTAGATGATTCATGGATAATTTTCTGGTCCTTAATACTAACTTATAACAGGCACGATTCGGATTACTATAATAGACTATCGTTAATCGCCATAATTATAAAAAAATATAGCAAACCGGTAATTCATTCAAACACACAACTGACGAATTGCCCTAAAACTACATAGCAATTGCATTACACTCGGTTATTTAATTTTGTAACTCTAGTAATTCTAATTGTCCAAACATGGTAAGCGCTAACATTTTACTGTTTAGAACGTACGTGTTATTGTTTAGAAGGGTCCGAGCTCCGTTTAATGACAAAATCATGCTTACCCGAGCAAAAACGTTGCACAAGTGTAGCCAACAGCGGCTTCCCTCAAAGTAAATTCAATCTGAATTAATTACGGAACCGCCACGTATGCAAATATTAAAATTGTAATTCAATATGCCACTTTCCTCGATGTAAATATTTTATTGCGTTCCTCGCAAACGAATTCAAAGTTGACATTTTATAATTATTGTAAGATCAATAAATCACCTTATTTAACGTCATTCCTGCTTATATTAAATTTGTTTGATGATGGTGATGTTAACCTTTTTAACGTTTCCTGCAGGGAGCTAATCACCCCAAATAAATCACTAGGGGATTTCTAAAACATATGGGGTTCCTCGCAGTGTCCCTCGCCGCAGATAATTTTTAAAAATCTAAAAAAAAAATAGTTCATTGTAAATTTGTGTATTATACATAACAGCATATCTAAGTCACAATAATATATAATCTAGTAGGTAATTTCTTATTTTTTCGGTATATAATGTAACAAATGTTAAGTGCAAATTTGTGTTTAACAAGTTCACACGACCAGTGAGATATACGATGCTACTAATGTATTTACGATAAAATTAATTCACTGCGGTCTGTGGGACGATCAGTAAAACCTTGACAAAGTTAATGAGCCTTATTAATACTCGTAACTAACAGATCTATTAAGTACACGAAATGTCGATGACTTTTGACTCAGTGAACTTGTTCATGAGTTCATTCAGTAGTTTAGTTTGTATTTGATTCAAGGAACGAAAATAAGAGTAAAATGTCTCGACGATTCAAGGAATTTAATGTTGGTATTCATTTCAATAACGAAGAAAAGTAAAGTAATCTTTATCCATTAGATCTTAGCCGCAAATTGTGACGTCTCTGAGCTCATTCGAGCTCATGCCATCGACCCACATGACTGCTGGACGGACTCTTCTTTTTCCAGCTCTGGATAAAAACATAGGGTATCACCACATCCATCTGCTATCGCCACATCTGGCGACATGTCTTGCCTACCGCCATTTAAGTTTCACTATCCTCTTTATAATGTCACGTTAACTTATAAAGATAATGTATTGCTTGGACCGAAACAAGCTTCATTCAATCGTACGAAATATTTCTCAACTATTAAAGATAAATATCTTATAATTAGCGCGTGCGCGTTTATTTAATTGTAATTTAAGTGGAAGTTGTATTACCAACATCCTTAGAACTGTGCGGTCCATGATGTAGTCGCACGCTTCGCTCTGTTTCACTCAATGTCAAGCCGGACCTTAAATAGAGCAGAATGAGTTTAACAAGTCTAAACACGAACATAATACTATAATGATCACTTGAAAAATTCTGTCTATCATTAACATAATACTGATAATACTTATTTACGATTCTTCTAGTGTTAGGTATTTTAGTGTATTTAAAAATAGTCTGTGAACTAAAGTGGCGATTTGGTAAATTGCAGTTAAAATTGTAGCTGTTAAATGTTGGAATTGAAAATTGTTCAATCATGTTCTTCGTAATTTATTTTCATTGTTTTAATTTCATTTCCTTCTTGTTCAATAGTCTATTGATGAACACATTTCAAATTTACTGTTTATAAAGACAAAAAAATACAATTGAAAACACTTATTGGTCCATACACCGTTCGTTTGTTCAATTCCACATTTTCTAACTTGTAAGGAACAGTTCTCGCATAGAGAAAAAAATTGCCGAGATTGATAACTGATTAAAGCAAAGATGTAAATTTGGAAACGGAAGCTTGATTACAATTTGTTACGTGGTAATCTATTAGTCTCCACGGTAGCTTTGCTTGCATGCAATACCACAATTAAGGCATTTGTCAGCTACATTTTGCAACCGGATATCATAATAGTGGCTAAGTGCCATAAATTTAAGATGTCGTAAATTACTCTCATCAAACGACAGGTAAACTCCACAACAATTTTCTAAAGCCAATTTAAAACCAATTAAAATATTTAAAATAATGAAATTGATTTAAGTGTAATATTTATATTATTAGTAAGTGTTTTATCAGTGTAAACTAATTTAATTAAATTTTACATGTTAGTTTTAATTTGTTGCTAAGCAGTTTTTCTGCTGGCTGTTCTTGTAGCTTTACTGTCGACAGGAATTGACGTGGCAGTTGTTATGTCATCGATATGCACAAGGTTACAAGCCAGACATTGAAAAAAGTTAGCTGTTACTTCATACATTTAATAACAATTGTCTCAACACCGTTAATTTCATGTCTATTACAATATCAATTATTGTGAACATTCAGTTTCACAATTTTAATTATTCGATAGTTGAGTGTGAAATAGGTAGCCAACTAAATTGCGTATCTTGAGTATCCTTGAGTAAAACGTAATTGTTAACTATTAAATTCCCGTTTAAATTCAACATCTCATTTATTAGGATCGAATAAACTGAATCTATTACCCTAATAGTAAATAGGTAGCAGAAACGAAAGTGACAGCCACTGCTTAAGTAGATACTCTCAAATATTCCTGAACTTAGTCAAGTATCTATTAAATCTGTCTTAAAAAGTAGTTCAAATCTTCGTATTCACGGTTATTCCTAGAGGCTACTCGTATATAGCAATATACTAGTATTGAAAAGTCATGTTCAAAGAAACAAGTCGTCAGCGAAGAAGGACCGCCACTAGAAGCTGTAGATGAGTATGCCTATTTGGACAGTCAATCCAGTTAGATAAGTCCAACTTCAGCCGAGAGGCTCACAGACGCATTCCACTCCGTTGAGCAGCATTTGGGAAAATGCGTCACATCTTCTCGTCACCTATACCACAATGGTTGAAGACGAAAGTCTTCAATCAGTGCATCCTACCCATTATGACATATGCTGCCGAAACGTGGTAGGCCTGATTCACAAATTCAAAGTCGCTCAGCGAGCGATGTAAGGAGCTATGTTCGGAGTTTCTTTGTTGGACAAAATCAGTAACGAAGAAATTGGACAAAGAACTAAAATTGTCGACATAGCTCAAAGGATCAGCAAGCTGAAGCGACAGTGGGCAGGCCATATGTGCCTTAGGACCGATAAGCGATTGGAGAGACGATGTCCTCGAATGGAGACAACGTACCGGGAAACGGAGCATAGTTCGCCTTGGTATCAGGTGGACTGACTACTCGAAGAAAGTCGACGGTAGTGGTTGGATAAGAAGAGCGAAAGACCATGTGTGATGGCGGTCCTTAGAAGAGGCCTATATCCAGCGGTGGATAGACACAGGCTGATGGTATGGTATTAAATCTTAAACTGTTTTAACAAAGTTTGTTAATATGGCTGATTAAAATAAATTTTGTTTTTTAGATATTTATTTTTATAATATTATAATATAATTTTTATAATAGATATTATAATAAACTAAATTGTTTCAGAAAGTTTTAGAAAGAATATAATAAAACATAGAAAGCAAAGATCTATATCGAAAGTGTCTTGCGTGTGGAAAGAGGATCTTACATTATTTAATTGGATCTATTAGATGGAAATAATTTATTACGGCCGATGCGCCTGCATTCGGTCAATACTCTTTAACGATCTTAAAAAAACTTGTTGTTTAAGGAAATGGTTTTATAGCGAACAGTAAAATTAAATTACGATCTTGTCAAAATTCCGTTCCAGTTTAATTTCTTATCGTTTACATAATAAGAAAATATCGCATAATTTCATCTCAAAGGTTGAATGAACAAACGATCAAACTCATAAACTTATTGGCAATGTCTCTTTGTACAAGCCATGTTAAAATATAGCTGAGTTTGTGAAATACAAATGAAATTGAATAGAATTCATTTTCTTAGATATGAAGATTGGTAATAGAAGTAACGTTGTTAGAATCAACTGTTTTTCAAATCAAATGTTTTCAATGTTCAAATACCGTATAATAAAAAGTTCAAGTGCATTAGTTTTTGTTTACAGGTCAATAAAATATCAATTAGGTAATTATTTAATTCTTTTGTATTGGTCATTCACCTGAGAAGTTTGAGTCATAATTTATTTTACCTTAGATTGATCGATTAAGAAGTAGTTTAATGACTAAGAATCTAAAAATTTAGACTGATTCATTAGTCTAGCTTTTTTTTTTTTTTTTTATGTACGAAGGCGGCAGGCGAGCATACAGTCCACCTGATGGTAAGTGGATACTGTCGCCCATAGACATCCGCGATACATGCCAACAGTAGTCCAAAATGATAAATGTTGGCACGCCCCCGGATGCGCTGCCTACCTTTGGAGATATAGGAATGGATTTGGAGAAAGGGTTGGGAAAATGGGCAGGGATAGGATGGGATGGGAATGGGCTCTGGCACATCTCACTCACTACCGAAACACGTACGTACATTGGGGAAATACGAAAGTGGGAAATGCAGTACATTTCAAGGTAGTCTTCTGTGAGAGAGGGGTAACGTGGCCAGTCGAGCGCGCCCAGCGGCTGTTGGATTGCAGCGTGCACTCTCCCCCTTGCACTCTTATGTGCGAAGGCTGACAATCTTATTTCTTAGTCAAATCTTGTATCTCTTATGACATTGTAAATTTATTTATAGAGGCAATACGTTTCCACAGTTCTAACAATTCGTGACATTAAGTTTTTTTAAGGTTAGCACGTGATAAATCTCGGGCTTCTTTTTCATAAGTTAGTAAGCTAACCAATAAATACAAAAGAATCCATTTTCCGTCCTACTTAAGGATGAGGATTTTCATAGAAGATTCATGATACATGATTAGGTATATACTCATTAGTATTTGACCGGGTGGGTGTCGGTCGGCGTTAGATTAACACATCTCTTTCCGTGGGTGTTGTAAAAGGCGAATAAGAGACAACAAAGCTGCTACCAAAGCTTAGAAGAACTACACCACCTTTAAAATAATGGAATCGCCAACTTGCTCGGCCAGCGTGGAGTTTTGAGGCCCATCCCTCGTGTACGGGACAATGTTCATGACGAGGTCCATGTCCCGTGGACGGAAAAAGGGCTGGTGACAGTTGCGGTTTATTAGTATTACTTTGCGAAGACGTATGTGACGTTATTTGGGCAAATTGACGGAATTATTGACTTTGGTTAAGATTTTCTGACGAAAATAGTTGTTTCAAGATTCTGTTTAAATAGAAACATAATATTCTAACATCTGATTAATCATCTTAAGTCTCAATATCTGGAAACTAGAACCAACGATAAGGTCCCTATTCTTAGATAATTTCATCTATAGTATTAGCTCTTGGCGTACATTCCCCCAGTGCTTCTAATGAACGTAACGTTGACGGATGTTCCAGGCCCCGTGGTGTTCCCCCCCTCGCCCCCCGGCGACCCCTCCCAGACCAGCGGCGTGGTTGTTGGCGCGTCCGGCTACGGATTCGTCCCCCCCGGCTCCCAAGGTAAAGCCTACGGCCGATGAATAACCCTAGTCAACGTAGTTAGTACTAATGCAACCTAATTTACCCAGTCGACTTGACACGCTATTCTACTTTCGAATTTAGAGTATTCTGAATTCAAAATTTTATTTTTTTAAACATCTGAATTTAGATTATTCCATTTTACGCTTATTTCAAATTTGAGTTTAGAATACCGTGTCGATATTCGTATTTAAATTATTTGTTAAATAGTGTAGTAGCTAATGCATGGGTAATTTTTGCATGAGTTCCGTTTGGCCTTTTTTGTAGACGGAAATCAAAATTTCTTTAAATTGGACTATTTTTGTATTGTAAAAAAGGTTATGGAAAGGTTTTGTATGTAGGATTGTATTTTTGCGGATGAAGCTGTAAATAGTGCCTATGTAATTATTTATGATTTAAAGAATAAACTATGAGAATGGCTACCTGTTTTATTGTAATCCTTTAGCTTTAAGTTGCACACAGATTTACGCATGCTTGCACATTGTACTGAAATATGCAGATAAGTTGCACATATGTAATGGTTTCGCACATAATAACTGAATTGCTATTTTTATAAATATTTTTTTGGAAGCACACACCTAGATTAAGATCATTATACATTTATTACGTTTATATTTTTACTTGAAACTGATTTTCAACGAACCTTTTTATTTTTTAATGTAGTGTGGAATAAAGCAAATTATAAACTATAAGATTTCCTCATCACATTAAATATAAATCTTCTTCTGCTTTAAGCTTTTTATTGATGGTATTTGACCACCAATAAAGATAAGTAAATAGATAGATAAATGAGTAAACTAAAGAAAGAAACAAATTCAGATTTTTGAATGGAATAATTGTTTGGTTAGTCAATTTAAATTGGAAAATCAATTTACATAAGTAGATTAAAGTATTATTTTTTTATTTATTTAATTTTACAGTGCAACGACATGAATACTATGATAATCTGTCATTTCCGCATAAAACCATGATATATGCAAGAACATGCATGTCTCGAGGACATATTTGAGTGTATACATTATGATAATTGGTATCACTTCCTTATCTAAACATATGATCCTAATACATTATTAAAGTGAATAATTTCATACATAAAACCATGCCTCGGGTCAAAATCATAGTTCTCAACACAGAAGTCATGATCTGCAGTTCCGGCAGCAGCCAAAATGACCTTCGATATATCGGGTCGCGTACACTCATTTCCTTAGGCCTAGGTATATAAACCAATTTCGTGTTCTAACTTTATTTAAAGTGAAAGATATCGTCCAGTCGTGTCACTAGTCCATGCCTGTGGTCAAAATCATTGTTCAACACATAAGTCATGATCTCTCGTTCCGGCAGCCGCGTGAATGACCTTCGATATACCGGATCGTGCACGCTCATTTCCCTCTTACAAATTATTTAAAATATTTTTCAACGTCAGCCATTATTAAATCGATCTCGTACACAGTGATATTGATAGTAAGATTGGCAGGCTTCATTTTGCTTTCGATTTTGATTTGTTTCGTCATTATCAGGTCAATGTAAGGCTAGTTTACATCAAGAATTTTTAACTAAGTCATTTAATTACTTTTTGAACGGCAATCTAGTTCTTTGATATTGAATTTAGTAATTTAAAATTGATTTCTGTCTAATTTAGATTTACTTTGCATCAATAACCGTTGTTTTGCTTCGAATATTTTTCTGTGTTTGTATAAGACCAGGTACCTTATACAAATTTTTTTAAAAATTGGTGTGCACTAGTTGGTGCACTGTTTATTGTTAGGTTATGATTCTTTTGATTTTGTAATATTTATTCATCAGCATTATTTTTAAATTAGCATGATACCTATCTTGCTATATGAAAATTCCACGTGTAAACTGACCTTTATAGAGCTTAAAAACTTAAGTGTCTCTACTCATTTTGGTTGCACAATCAAGTCGTGTAATTCATTGTCAATCGAAGGGTCACCAGGTCGAGTCCTGACTACCGATGTTGATCAAATATTTGTTTTGATTAGAGCAAGTAATTTTATCTCACTTGAAATAATTTGATTTATAGATTTTTTTAATTCAAGCTCAGTTTTTTTCATTTATATGACCACACTATTGTGATACTACTAACTGTGATCCTGATCAATGAGCACAGATGAAATTTACATAAATTGGATTCAGTTGTCGAATAAGGTACGCAGCTCATCTGAGGACCTGTCAACGTTTGTCATTCTGGACTGATGATGTTGGCATGTGGCTCGTTACCAGGTATCGGCACATGCCTGGACACTTCACATCGACTCGCAATCCCGCGGTACCTTCCCAAAGCAATGCCCAAAGCGCGGGAGCCCTTAGGCTCGTTTCTGCACACACTTTTTGCTCCTTGCTGAGCGCCTTCTGAGCTCGCCCCAAAACATACATGTCCAGTAACTCTTGAAAAGTCATTAGGTTCACAAGAATTATGCCATACCGAAAAAAAAAACGGATGTCAGAGCGACAGTGTCCACTTGCTTGCCCGTATTTCACCTTCTTTTCCTGGTTCCATAATTATCGAATAATGTGAAATTTAATGGTTTACGTTAAACCGATGTTATCAAGACTCAATCAAGTATTAAGATTAGGAAAATACAATAGGTTGGTTTGGAGGAAATGGAGGAAATATGAGGAATGGTTTGGAGGGAGTAGAAAGCGGTGGGGTGGTAATTGTACATAAGGATACACTAGATTTGACTGAATTCCATTAGTTTGACTAGATATTATTTGTATGCGTCATGTCTATTATCGTATTTACTTGTTACGTAGCTATAAGTGTGATGTATTATGACTGGAAGCCACATTTCCATATTGTTTGTTAAAATATACCATATTCTAAAATTTTATTAAATTAGGACAGTATACAATGTATGATATTTTGGGATACACGAGCTGGCTCACTGTAATAATTGAATTATTCAAAGCGGACCTTTTAAATTATGTTTGTTAAAACTCGATGACTTTATACTTTGGGGTTCACTGTTAACCCTACCATCGTCCAAACACAATAGACATATGAACGGTACGCTAACATGAAGGCTATTTAGAAATTAGATACTTATGGTAAACTACCTACCATCGTCAATTGTTTATTGGCTTAAAAATGTGGGTATACAATGTAGGCCTTATCCTAAGAGGTCTTATGAAGGTTTTATTCTATTAGTATCATTATGTACATTAATCATTATTAATTAATATAGATGCTACTGTTATTGAAATACTAGCTTGATCAATATATATTTTTGGACAATATATAGTAATAATCAATATATAGTATTGAAATTTTAGGAAACGTATATCTAAATTGTATTTATTTTTTAACGTAATCATCTTCGAATCTAATACACCTGAATAACGTTTTGAAAGTTGCTCAATTCCCTTGGAAAAAAAGGCTTGATCCTGGGTATCGAAAAACGACTTTACAGCGCACATGACCTCATCATCTCCGTGAAAATTTATACGACACAAGTGTTTTTTCAAATTGGTAAAAGGGTGAAAATCACTAGGAGCTAGGTGTGGAGAATATGGCGGATGCTGCATAAACTGAAACCCAGCCGTTCGGATGGCAGCGCCTGCAACATCAGACCGATGCGCTCCGGCATGCATTTTCCACGTCGTTTATTTTTTTATTTTCTCGCGTAGTTTTTTTGATCAATTTTGCTTAATACTCTCCAGTTATTGTCTGTCCTTTAGTTAAATAATCGATCATAATGATACCTTCCGCATCCCAGAAGACCGAGGCTATTATCTTGCCAGCGGAAGCAGAGACCTTGAATCTCTTGGCTGGCGGGGAGGACGATCTTTTCAACTTTTTACTATGGTTCTTCGTCTCCGGGTCAAAATGGTGAACTCATGTTTCATCAACGGTCACGAAACATAGTCAAAAAGATTCTGGGTCTCGGTCAATAATTACCAAATTTTGCTTTGAAATGTCTACTCTTGCTTTCTATTGTGCGTCTGTTAACATTCGAGGAACCCAACGCGCGGCCACCTTTTTCAATTTTAAGGTATGAGTTGAAATGAACTGAATTGTCCCGAACGAAAGCGTCATAATCTCAGCTAAATGACGAATAGTCACACGTCGATCTGTCTTAACAATTTCTTAAATTTTTTTAGCGTTGTCTGCAGTAGCAGCGGTTGTTTAGCGGTCCAGAGCGAGTCTCGTCATTACAGACGGTTCTGTCGCGTTTAAATTCCGCGCACCAGTATGCTACTGTAGAATAAGACAGAGCATCGTCTCCCGAAGTAGACTGCAACTCTTCAAAAACAAAAAAAAAATCGTAGAAAAATTTTCAGGCAGAAATATTTAATAACCGCACGAACTTCGATTTTCTGCATTTTGCGCACTAATAAAATTCCCGCCAAATGAAAACAACGAAAAAAAATTTTGGTAACTTTTTTTAAAATTCTTTTGGCACTGGCTACTACTGAATTTGAGATTCGAATGAAATAGAATGCATTCCTATAATGCGATGCGATGCGTATATGCGTATATGCGATTCCAGAAACTTATTGATCAACTTAGTACTAATGAACAAATTATTTCATAAAAAATTAAACAATTTGTGTGGTTGTTACGAGTTATTGCATAAAAAACAACACCGTCTTGAAATTTCGCGTCGCGTCTTACAGCAGCTTCATCTCTCTGGTGTAACATTTGCAAATACGAAACTCCAGAGTGCTTAGTTTTACGTCTCTGTGTGTGTGAATAGTGTCTTGCGCATTTTTATGAGGCTAGCTTACTGGTTTATCGTGGTTCAAACATTCAATTTGCGCTCTCTTAATCTCGCAGTCCCTTCAGGTCAAACGCATTTTAATTATGAAATTGACATATCACAATTCCAACGGCTGTGTGTAGTGGGCAGCGACGCGCACATTTTATGATTTAATGAAAGAATTTTGTATTACCACATCAATTGGAGCTCCACACGCCTTTTCTAGCCGGACCTTTTATCTAATACATATTTATATGTTTGCTCTTTATAACGAGAGGGTGTTTTGTTGTATTAATTAAAAGGTATTGTTTGTGTTAATATGCAAATGGACGAAAGAAGTTTCTTAGTAGTTGTAATCAGTAATAATAATTGTAAATCATTAAAATATTTTTAAATATTGTGTGATTGTCTTTCAAACGAAATGTAGCACTAGAAAATAGGGGCAATTTAAAAAAAATCTTGGTATATTAATCAGAAAAACAAACTTGGTACTTTATACGTATTTTCTATTCTAAAACTAGTATAAAAGTCAAACAAAAATGAATCCAGAAAAAAAAGAATTATCTAGATCTTATAGGATGGTCATTATAAACTTTTTATTGCGTCTTTGTAATTGGTTTCTTGTTTTTGTTTCCTATTTGTTTTCTAGATGCTAGATATTTGTTTTCTAAAACTAAATTTCTATTAAATTATTCCGTAGTTTATACCTTAATTTCCACGTTTACTATGCGATCCTTGTATTTTTGCAAACCTATACATACAATCATTACACGCGAAAGAAACAAAAAGTATCAAGATGATTATACTATAAGTTTCACTATAAGTTTAACTTACTATTAATTATCAGTAACTCGCATGTTACAAAATTTGAAAAAACGTGGAGCATGTGTATCCACCAATACGCACTAGACCAGCGTAGTGGGTTATGTTAGGTTAACCCCATTAAGGCCTGCGCCCTGTAGTAGGACATAAAAGCTGAAAAAAAAAGAAATGTCGCCAGCTATGGAATTATAATTCTACCATTGTACCACGTTTTATTTGCCAGACTGATTAGACTAGGTGTAAGAGGTCGAACTAGTATAATGAGATGAAGAAGCCGTAGCAAATAACCGTATCTTGAGGTGCCCGTATTGGTTAATTTAAAGGAGTTTGTTTTTATCGATTTCGCTTCGCTTTCGTTTTTTCAGCTAACCGTCTACGACAGGTCGTTGATTCTGTGTGATCGACTTCCTCAAATTAATTGTGTACACCGCATGAAGCACTGAATGCACTAGACTTGACATAAACATATTATACTACATTAACTCTTGCTTGCACTTCGAGTACTCGACCAACTGTCGACATTGTCCACGATAGTCTCTGTTTTTTTATTACATTTTCTATTACGACTAGACTCTGTTTTTTTATTCTGTTTTCTATTACGACTAGCATTACTGAAGCAGTTGGTAAACCTAATTAACTGTAAATGTGATCAGCATCACAGACAATTCAGTGTTGGCGAGTAGCACTAGAGCATTGAACAGTTCAGCGTTTTCAGGATAACAGTTTTTTATTTTTGCGTTCGTAAACTAGTTATTTTTCTGTCTTTGACATCCATTATAATTTTATTAACTGAATGAACAGGTTCTACAACGTTATATGTACAGCTGGCACCACTTAGGTGGCTATTGAAAAAATTGATAAGGAGCTGTAAAGGAGTTTGTATTTCCAATCGCGCATACCAATTTCAATTCCATTCAGCGTATATGTAAATATATATGTATATATATATATATGTACCCATCAGTACATATGATACACACACAATCGTAGGTATTATAATAACACTATATTACGTTTCGTTATAACAAGAGGAAAAGTGGGCCCTAAATACTTTCTCATTATTTTCATGCTTTGTTTTTTTCACCAAATCTATTAAGAATATTTTCCGCCAACAGCTGTCCAGTTAGGTTTTAAAACAGCCACTTAGTAACTTTCTTATAACATTGTATTTATTATCAAGGCTGAAAGTCACGACAAAAAATATCTCCTTTTATTGAGCATAAAGCTTAATAGAAGTCAGCACTGAATTGTTATTAAAATTGTTTCCAAAGTTACCAAACGTATTTTGTAATGGCTAGTTTCATTATAATACATTAAGACCACCTAGTAACTATTGTAACTACCTAGTAGTACCTAGTAACTATCTGTCTATGCCTATGTTGGCAAAGGGACGATAAACAAAAGTCTTTATTCACAGGTGTAGATACATAGGTATAAGATCAGAGCTGCAATATTGTTCTGGTTGGATTTAGTAAGTGCAAAAGGAATAGCTCGCCAATGAAGAATATAGAGATATAAACATAAATACAAATCTTATGGGTATGTACAGTACAATACAAGTGTCACCTTACTTACGAGTATGTATAGACCACCACTATATGCAAATTTAAAAAAAGACAATATCATATATATTCCATATTAAGGCAAGTGTTATATTATAGTATTTAAATATATGTGTTTACTTTATCATATAAATACAATAATCCATATGTACCTACATAATACAAGGATATACAAGCTAAATGAACACTTTTTAGATTGTATACTTACATAAATATAAACTTTTAGATGAATTATCTTAATTTAGGTAAGTACAGACACTGGAATCTAATCTCGAGGTGCAACATAGAAGTGATAAGAAAGTATTGTACTTTTTGCGGACGTAACTTTTGCATTACATTGCTTCTTATGCCTTCATTTGTAGGTCACTGACAAAACCAGCGAGTTAAAAAGAAAAGGTAAAATGAAGTAGGTAATGGTAATTCAGCAAAAACTTTAGCAATAACTCGAACTTTTTAAGACACTTCATACAATGGATTATAAACTTCATAGTCTCCATGAATAAAATACATGATAAGCCAGTAGAGCTAAATTATTAATTAATTGAAGTTAATAAAGTGAGTAATTAAAGTATTAATTAATTAAGGTTATCTCTATTGTTGTACTGAGAACTCTAAAAACAAGTTATACATATTGTAAAAGTTGGTATTTAGATTTGACCAACGACACGCCCTCGCTTTACTCACGTGCTATACTGATTTTCTAGGGAACCTAAGTCGGCTAAAGATAGTATTGAGCATTTAAGTTCCAATTAGACATTTCTAAAACATAATGGCGATTTTCGCTTGCAAATGTAACTGGTCAATTTATATTTGGAACTTTATCACTGTCTGTTCAAACGCGAGAAAACGCTAAATTTCTTAACACAACATCATGGCCTTGAAATTCTGAATTTTCAAAATTGTTTCAGAAGTTTTTGAGTTTACCTTTTACATCTAAATAATACAAAAAAAAATCAGTCTTTCTGCGTGATATTATTGCAGATTATGATTATTTTCAATTCAATTCAATACGTTTATTTGTTGACAAAGGTAAATTGGTGAAAATGTAAATTGTTGACATTGAGGGGGAGAGTGCACACTGCAATCCAACAGCCGCTGGGCGCGCTCGACTGGCCACGTTACCCCTCTCTCACAGAAGACTACCTTGAAATGTACTGCATTTCCCCTTTTTATCGTATTTCCCTAATGTACGTACGTGTTTCGGTAGTAAGTGAGATGTGCCAGAGCCCATTCCCATCCCATCCTATCCCTCCCCATTTTCTCAACCCTTTCTCCAAATCCATTCCTATATCTCCAAAGGTAGGCAGCGCATCCGGGGGCATGCCAACGTTTCTCATTTTGGACTAATGTTGGCATGTATCGCGGATGTCTATGGGCGACAGTATCCACTTACCATCAAGTGGACTGTATGCTCGTCCGTCCACTAGTCTATAAAAAAATAAAAAAAAAAAGCATTTCACTATGAATATCGTGGGCATACAAATATACGCAAAGAATATTTATATACACATATATATATATATATATATATATATATCCAAACAAAGGAACACAAAAGTTAACAGGACATTAGTAAATTACTGAAGTCAGACTGTGTCTATTGCATCTACTTCAAATCGGATCTATCAAAAAACAAACACATTTTGTTTTCACAAAATTAAATAAAAACATATGCTAGAACATATGGTGTAACGTAACAAAATAGAACATGTAACGTAACAAAATAGTACATGTAACGTAAGAAAATAGTACATGTAACGTAACAAAATAGTACATGTAACGTAACAAAATAGAACATGTAACGTAACAAAATAGTACATGTAACGTAACAAAATAGTACATGTGACGTAACAAAATAGAACATGTAACGTAACAAAATAGAACATGTGACGTAACAAAATAGAACATGTAACGTAACAAAATAGAACATGTAACGTAACAAAGTATGGCGTTATTGCAGTAGATATCTCCCATTATGTTCTGCTTCAATAGGCGTGCAAATTCATGTTAACATTTTGATATGGGTTCTTATAACATTTTAATATTAGTTACATCCTAATGTCACACTTCTATTTAGATAATCACTTATATTGTAAAAACAATTACAATGTGTCGCCTTAAAAACGTTTCACGGTAGGTCTGTTAAATCAATCGGTAGCTTATCTTATTACACTCTTATTATGCACATAGAAAGAATTAGCTTTACAATTTTTTATATAATATTAAAAATACAAACACAGATTATGTACAATAATTACTTCTAATAGAATATGTAATACTTACAATAACTATATAGAATTAAACATAATCCTCTGAAGCATAGAACGGTTAACAGCTACCACAGAAAATTGCTATCATTAGTGGTCACTGAAACTGTTAATCCGAAAGCAATTTGCCTTGAATTTAATAATTAACTGATTAAAAAAAGTCGAACAAGAATGCTGTTCCATTGCCAGGGTTATTTTAAAGGTTGAAATTAAAAATATGCCTAAAACATGCCCACTGTTCGGTATAACCCCGGCCCCTTCTCTTATATATTATAGAGATCGTCTTTTCACTGAGCTCCCCTTATGGACTGTTATTCTACTGTCGAAATTATACTACTGTACAGCAGGCTACTGGGCTATTCATCGTTCTAGTTTTTCTAGAGGCTACCACCACACCGTTAGTATGTTTGACCACTTTAGTTCCGTTGTATACTCGTATTTATTTATTTAGAGGCGTTTAGAGGCTCTTTTTAAGACATTACCTAAATATCGATAAGATCGATGTATGTATACTTAGTCCTAACTGTAAAATCATAAGATAAAGAGAGAAATGACGAGAGTGAGTGTGATAATCAAATAAAAGCATAAAACTGCATTTTTCATGAACTTCCAAGAGGTCCGCAATTATATAATTCGGCTCCCAGTAAACCTACAATCACTTTACTGAGCAACTCTTTAAATTGATGTCGTAGTACAAATGCAATCAGTCGTCGTAGAATAATGCGTCGTAGAATTGCATTTAAAATGCAGAATAAAAAGATGTGTTTTAAATTGTTTTTTTTTTTTTAATTTAATTACGAAGAAAACTTAACACTGGCAGAATAAAGAAAAAATAAAAAGAATAAAAAAGAAATGACAGTATTTTTTTTCAAACATAATCTCTGTTAGTTTTTTTAACATAACTATAATTAGCGATACTAATTAACGAATTAGTTCTTAATTAATTGAAATTCTTGTTTAAGTACGAATTTTCATCTTGATACTGCTTTTATTACATATTTATGAGTTGTTTGTTACTCAGTTTTTAGATTTTACAATTATTGTTCGGCAAAGGAAAACGCAGTAAGGTTATCCGTGTACCCAAGAACTAAAGGTCATGTGTAATATCTAGCAATTGTTAAGGTTTTAGGAATAAGGAATAAATAAAATTTCCCTTACACATTGAATTAAGCTGGACTTATACTTATTATGTTATTATTATGCAGCTGGACTTATTATGTTTCACGTCCATTTCGTTGTGACTGTATTCGATACGTCAACTGGTCACTGTCCATATTTAAAAATTGTAGAGGGGGCGGACTTCAACCTCTGTTCTCTCTGCCATTCAACCTTTGGTGAAACAGAAATGCATGAGGGTGGTGCATAGCAACGTCCTTGCTTAACTGAATATATAATAATACATATATATAAGTATATAAAGTTAGTACACATATACTTTAATCACTGTGTTTGACAAATATAGTGTATACTTTATGGTTAACACCGCTTCTCGCTTTATTATTGTATGATAGTATTTTTTAACAAATTTTCAGGAGAGTCCAAAAACATTCTAACAGCGAAGTTGAAATATGGGAAGTTATAATAAAAAATCGTAATTGCAAACAAAATAGATAGATATTATCATATTTATCTCAGATATCACAGAATCACATAGTTCGAGATATTCATTCTCATACCAAATACTTATTTATAATGCCTATGCATTAGACTATCTTTATAAATAAATTTTTTGACAATAAATATTTTTTCTAAATTTGTTCTAAACTGGATTTTAATATAGGCTGGTCGATTGTGTCATTTTCCCCAGAAGAAATTGCAGTGATACTTTTTTATTCTGTTATACTCTATTTAGTTGTTTTGCATTGGCAAAACGCCTAAAACACTATAACAAAATTCAAAATAATTTCGTTTCAAGATCGTTAGAAATCTATAGTTCAGGTAATAAATACAATAAGGGGATGGAAGAAAGGATACGTCTAGAAAACTTGACGGAAAGTTTCCAACTCGAGACATTTTCATAAGCTTTTTTGCTGTGACAGCCAAGACATGGCGTTTTCTTTTTATGAAGACATTGTTTGTTCTAACCTGTCACAGTTTCTGCAACGACCAGGAATTTATTGGCTAAGTTGTTCTTAAAAGTAATTTCGTTTTATATTCTGTAAGAGAACGATTGTGTGATTTTTTATTGAGAATAAAGTGATTTTACAACGAGTTACAAAAGTTTATATAATACAAACGTTTACAAAAGCTTTACAAAAATGATTTGCTCACAGTCATTTCAACGTCATCTTTTGAAAAGTATTAATGAAATTACAAAACAAACTTGCCAGATATCAAATAAAACACAATTTTCTTAACCTTAGTCCAAGAAAACCTTTATTTAAAGCATAAGTAAGGATTAAAGTAGACGGGTATTTGGTTATCACTAACAATTTAACATAATCTTTTCGAATACTCGTTTAAAGTCCTACATATAATCCCAAACATAATTAATGTTATAGAAAACACCATTATTATTATTAGCGTATACTGTCTGACTGGTGAGCAAAAATCTCTCCTCATCTCCTTCACTCTTACTGAATTTCTACAGTAAATCCTAGCGGAGATGGATTCCTAAAGTAAGAGTCCACTTTATTCGTTTCGAGCCATCGGTAAACACTACATAAATTAAAATAATATCCGAATATTCCAGAGAAGAGAACACAAGTAAAATAGTTATTGTTATACAGTTAAAACTACTCACTTGTTAGTGTTGCTAATGAACCGGGATCTGACTTTAAACTTTACACGTCTGATTACGTGCATGAAATTCTGTACTCTTTGACGGAGCCAAAGCATGGTGTCAAGCGGTTGCTTACGCTTTAGCGTTTTACATGCCCCGTAAAACTTAGGGCCTATCTCAGTACCTTCTGATAAGGTATCGGAAAGTCAGTATCAGTCAGATTTAATTGGCAGATAATTTATTTATCTATGAGATTGTTAACAGGAGGTGGTGCGAAGGGCCCTTAATATCAAAAGTAAGACCACACTTTAAATATGCAAATGTTGTGTAGAACATTTTTATTATTGTACTTACAATATTTCAGTTTTCTTTTTATTATTTATAGACAAAACTGTTAGTACAAAATGTGTAGAATAAGAAAAATAAAACAAATACACAATTAAGTATGGGAACAAAAATAATGTCACAATTGGGGGAAACCCACTTAGTGTAGAGGTGACCCTACACTAGCTAGACCTGTATCGTAGGAGTTAGTGCTTTTCACAATTAATGAAAAGGCGTTATACAGAGAATTGTGCATTGAAAGTGTTCGCAGTGTTAATTAGTTTATCATTATGCGATAGATAAACGAAGTTCACACAGTTTATCGGGACGACCCTATAGTTAAGCAATTCAAATTCGAAATTAATAAAAAATAAAACTTTTATTTTTAACTAGACCAAATTATGGCTCTGTTTGAAAAAAAAGAGTTAACTTTCTAAAAAGCAGTTTACTTTCTGAAGACTTATCTGTTCACAACAGTCCTCATGCCAAGAACTGTTCTTTCGTCTCTTATCACTAAGTCTGCGGGCTTGTACGGAAGTGACGCGTCTCGCCGCGGCGGCGCCGGGCCGGATCCGGCTGAAGGGTTGCGCCGTCACAAATCAAGTTATGAGAAACGCCACAAAAGGAAACTTTGTGCATTTCCGACCCGGCGAGCGTGAAATCCTACACAGATCTACGGCAGATATCGTCAACAGACTTTGCTCCTTAAAATTAATTTAACTAGTTCCACTATCCTTTGTGGGATGTGCAAAACTCTACACTGACAGTATAAGTGTACGATTATTCATTTCACTAGAATTGAAAATGTTTATCAGATATTGTTGGTTATCTATGTTGAAATTGTGTTATGTAGTAATTGATAGTTGTGTATGGAATTTTTCTAATACTAACCTAGAATATACATACATCATTGATTTTAAAGTTGATATATATTGTTGCTCATCGCTGAGCGAGTAGACGTTTGCTATTGTTTAGACTAATTATTTCCAAAATAATAATATTAATATATGTATGTATGCATAAGTAACATGCTTATTATTATCGTAAAGAAGGTATGTAAGTGAAGAATACAAGTTATGCTGTATTTATATTTTAAAAAAAATCCTTAATGATGTAATTTTCATTACTTTGTGTATGTCTTCTGTATTTATTATACATTTATTTCTATTTTTATTTCCTCTCTACCCAATGATTATCTAGCAGAGATCGTTTTTATCGATAAAACCACCTTTTAAGTGTTTCATGCGTTTACAATTTTTATTTTGTCTTATATGTTATTTCTGTGTTTAATAAAACATTTTATCTAATCTATCTACCTGTTACTAATATTAGTAATTATTTTCAATTATCCTTAAATTACTTCTATGAATTTAGACAATTCCTGATTATAAATTCGATATTGGAAATATCTAAGCAAGTAACAAAAACTTTCGACTATTCATTTTCATCACATTAATGTCAATTGATGTCTTCAAATCGCGTGTAACTGAACACTTTTTTACTCAAACAGTGTGAATGACTGATATGTTTATTATTATTTTATTTATATTTTATGTTTTATGTATGTATGTATAAATGTATATATGCATGTATGTGTATGTAAATTTATATTTATGTACTTAGTGTAATAGTATCAAAACGCTATTATATTTAGCGGCACTAGCCTGCTCTCAAGCACCAAAGGTTAGCTGGAAGAAAATGCTATATAGTATTAAGTTCGCCTTTGTACACACATTTTGGTGCAATAAAGAATTTTTCTATCTATCTATCTATATTAGATTATCAGTGCGGATAATGTAGATTAAACTAAATTAAACTGATGATGAATTTAATAAAAATTGTACTTGTAATTTAATAAAAACAAGAAATAATGAATATAACGTCTTTATTTTCAGGTCCCGCAGTTCCACGGTTTTTCTACAGAGGCTTCTATTCAAGAAGATAGAAGATAATAGGCAAATATAACTTAGCAACATGTAAGATATGTGTACAAATTATTTAATGGATACGCGAGTACCTTATTATAAAATAACTTTTCACATGAAATAAATTTGTTACCATACGCATGTGCAATATAAAGAAATATAAGTTTAGAATTTCGAGGTCTATCTAAACGTAATGCTTAAAATATACAAAGAGAGTATGGGAATTTCAGCAGATGGAAATTTTCCCTGATGGTAAGTGGCTACGTTTACTTATGGAACGTTTACTTATGGTTTATTTCCCAATTATGTCATGGAACTAATTGGAGTGATTGTTAAATAGTTTAAACAGTTTTTTTAAAAAAGAGTTAGTGGTGTGGTGGAGTAGCCATTTACCGAGGGTAGTTGCTGTACTTGATATGATTTACCATAAAATAAATTTAATAAAAAATGTAACAAGTATAGCTAATTCAAACTCTTCAACTATCTAGTTAAAATCTTAAAAAGTTGATGAATAATAATATGCGTAGCGACATTTATTTGTTCTATATTGTAAATCAGGTCTAAATTCGTAAATTTAAAGGCTTTGGTTTACGTTTTATTTCCACTACGTTACGGGAAAAAATGTAAAAAATTCAATCGGTAAAATGGATATAAACTGTCGACGACGTGGAATCCAGTGACTAACTAATTTAAACCTTGCGATTTATTGTCGAATACGTCCGCGGATATTGTTAGTGTAGTATGTCGCAACTTTTCTGAATGTGAAGATCAAATGTGGGTAGTTGATAAAACTGCTCGCAGCTGCCATCCTGTACTACCAATATCTTCGATCAGCTCTTGACCACGGCTGGTGTAACCTGTGAAACGTTGAGTAGAAATAAGAAGTAAACAAAAGCCTTTAGTTTCACTCGTTTAGACCAGCTGTTTTACAATATACAATGTGTACAAAACGCGAAGTCTAAAAAGTTATATTCATTTGTTTTACGTACACAGACAGGACACTGTAATATTACTCATTATAATACTTTTTAAGGGATGAAGGGAGATTTTATTGAATTTGCTAAAAATGAGTAATCTATATTACCTAGTAAAATGGGTATAGTACAAATATTATACTAAATTAATTATTCTTAAAATGTGCCAATGTTCATATTTAATAGTTGTTATGCAACTTTCTAACAAACGGTGTGAGGAGAAAGTAATATAATTTATAAGATAATATATGCTTATTTTTAAAAAAATGAGACGTTTTTAATTATTCAAAGAGAGTTGTAAAACAATTTTAACGAATGAAATCTAAAATTAATTTTTAGAAGTAAGTAATATTATACAATATTTATATATTGTAAGTTTGTAAATATTACGTCTACATAGACCAACTTTTCCGAAATTTGTAAAATAATTTTACAAACATAAAACTGTGATAAACTGTACATTCAAATATAAAAATAAATATTAAATATAAAGCATTGTGGGAATAGTATATGTATGTATGTAAATATTTTTATTTAAATGTCTATGTATGTGTAAATAAATAAATTATAAATAGTTCAATGTAACTGGTTATTGTTTTAATTTGAATCCGTGGGAAAACGATTGATTTTCTGTGTTTTTGGCAGTGAAATTAAAAAGCTAATTTACAACGTTGATAAAATGACATTGGACATGTTTTCATATAATAATTTTATTTAACTATTAATTTTTTCAGGTTGTGTTACGGATAATAATGTCATATGGTATGAGATAGATAAATGGTTTTATTACACGGTAATGTATAAATATATTTCCAATTGTTTACGGTATTTTTTCAGTAAAGAAAGTAATGTAATGGTAGCGTAACTTAGAACGCCCTCCGACTAGGTGGGCCGACGACATGAAGAAGTTTGCCTTCATAAGAAGAGCAGAAGACCATGTAAGGTGGCGAGCGTTGGAATATGCCTATATCCAGCAGTGGAGAAACATGGGCTATAAACATGAAATTTGCACGGTGGATGGGTTTAATGATATTCGTATCCACTAAAGAAAAATTTTTACAAATCTCACTGGGAAGAAGGGGAATAAGCGTGAGAGCGTTTTATTTATGCAATATCTGTATTTCAAGAACTATTTAAGTTAGGGACATGAAATTTATCATATAGACTTCTCATTTAAAATAATTAAACACGTGTATAGGCGTTTTTTGATATTTGACTTACAGAGTAGCATAAAGGGGATTATTTTTCCCCAACTTTTAAAACAAAAGTCACTCAGGAGAAACAGTAGGCAAAAGGCTAGTATTTTCATAAAAGAAAAAACATATTTTTATTTTACATATATGCCTCCCTCAAAAGATTATTGGAAAAATATAGTAAAGGTAAATAAGATTTTCCTTCCCAGATTTAGTAAGCAGCCACTTTCATCGACTTATATGCGTCATTTCACCGACTAAACGAAATTCACAATGTGAAAGGGTGAACATGAAGTATAAATCTTGTTGTACGGTTTCTAGTATTATATTCTACATCTTTATATTTTTAACAACTTTTGAGTGACAGGACATTTAATGATTTTTTACCAGTTATTAGTTTCTAAGCTTTTTCCGTTTAGGCTGTAATAGGTACTATTTTAAAGTTAAATTTCCATTAAGACAAGTTTTTTTATATAAAAAGAAGGCGGCACATGAACGTACAGTCCACCCGATGGTAAATAGATACTGTAGCCCATGGACACCCGCGGTGCATGCCAACATCTGTTCTGAATGACAAACATTGGCACGGCCCCGGATGCGCTGCCTACCTTTAGAGACGTAAGTTTGGATTTGGGGGAAGGGTTGGGAAAATAGGAAGGGATAGGATGGACGGCTATTGTAGACAAATAAAACATTCCAAAAAAGACAAGAAATATAATATTATATAAGAATGAAGCAATTTATTTATGACTTTTATTTAAAAAAAATATATATTAACACTAATATTGACACTTACTTTTTATACTTTACACAATATTCGTATTATATGTGTAATATCTACACATATGTGTAAATATTAAAATATGGGGTGAAAAAGCATTTAAACTTTTCAGCACAAAACTTAAGCGTTCAGACACAAGATGTGTAACTGAAACAGCTCACGAAGCAACATCAATCTATGCAAAATATAAACACGCTACTATCTAAAAAATATACATGTTAGTATAACAAAAAAGATAGATCCTTCTTCATCGTTTAACACTCCTTTATCCTCACTATCCGAACACGGGGGGTTATTTATTTTTAAATTAGATTCTTTTTCGTGAGCAGCCTATCTGCCGCGTCTGCTTTGTATTCGGAATACAGCTATTATGGACGAATCTGTCACCGGCAGCCTCCGTACACCCATAAAACACCTTCAAAGAGATATCACGCAAAATGCACAATGTGCTTTGGGACAACATTCTTTTGATATTGAAATTGTGGTATCCATTTGTTGCACTCTATCACTGAGGATTGTTTTCATCTTAGAGTTTTTGTATCTATAAGTAATATTTATATGACTTTGTTTATTTATATATAATATTTGCGGAGCCTAGGAACAACAGGCGTCGGTTTCACGTTCAAAAGAAAAAGTATTTCTTAATTCTTTATATCCGAACCAAAATCCAATATATTTTTGTATACTTCCACTGAAAAGATATACCTATATATTTTGTTAACTATTTTCTCCTGTTAACTCATATTTTTGTTAGCTTTTTTTTTTTATAGATTAGAGGGCGGACGAGCAAGTGGTCCCAAGTGATGGTAAGTGTTACCGCCGCCCATGGACACCTGCAACACCTATCTATATTTGTTAACCTATATAGTTAACTATCTATATGTTATATGTTAACTCATCATGCAAATGTTGCCCGGAAGAGATCAGTTTAGCGATAAGTCCGCCTGTATTCGTATTATGTAAGTTGTCACATGTTATTGTGTTGGTGCACAATAAAAAGTTTATCAATATATAATGTTTATCTATAAGAATCGCTAATGGAAGATCAACAAAGAAACGACCATTAAAGTACATAATGATTTTAATGATGTACGACGGTAGAATAAGGGCTATCAGGGCTATTAGGGGCTGTAGGAATCAGCCCCTAATGTCTGCTAGATGTCCAAAAAATATTCTTCGTTTTTAAAGTTTTTAACAACTCGATACACATAATTATTAATTTCAAAAGAGACACGATCGGTCGAATCAAGTGACACTTGTTACTTGATTTAAGTATTGAATGATAGTGACTTTTAAAAATAACAAATCAACTACCCTCAAAAAAAGGTTTTATTAATATGCGTAAAAGGGTTTATTGATATACGTTTCTGAGAACTTTTTGGTTCAGCCTCGTAAATAAAAATTAAAATAAAAATACATTTTTTGAGCCTGCAAATATCACCTTTTCTTCCTAAGCTCCTCAATTGCTAAAGTTTTGCTAAAATTCTTACAAATGTTCTGATGGACGATGATAATCATCTATTTCAATAAAATGGATCATTATTATTCCACAAATATTTGACTGGATTAATCATATTTTTTCTATAACATTGTTAATATATACACGAAAGACGAAATACAAACATAATATGCAAACACTTTTCCTGATTTTCGTTACGAAAATTTTTTCCAGATATGAATGTAGTCATCTTGCTTTTATGGCTTTGGCTAAAGCAGAACGCTTTCAATATAGCGAGCCATTTCCAGTTCGAGTTCCCTCGTTTTCGCCATCGTATGCACGCCATAATTTTGCGACAATATCTTCATACTTATATTGAATTTACACGGCTATTTTACTTCTCCTTTGTAGAAAGAGGCTTAAATTTTATTCTAGAAAAATCATATTGTACAAAATACAATAGTTATTTTGTAGACGCTTATTTGTGCTGAATTTTTTTTTGTGAATGTGTTTTTAAGGTTTGTAAATTGTGCGAAGTAAATTAAAGAACTGGTATGATGAGCTGCAGATCTGAGAAAAAACATTGAACACTGGAAATGATTGAATTTTAACAATATTTTTAAATTATTTAAATAATATTGTAAATTTTTTTGACATAATATATATAAAATTTTGCTTGTCGTTAAATAAAGAGTAGTTAGTAAGATTTTGGATAAAAAGTTTTACACAGAAAGTCGAAAAAATGATCTCACCCTGGTAAAAGTGTTTAAATTCATAACTAAGTAACCATTGGCAGTCAGTTTGAATGGTCTTTGCATTCGCATCATTAACATAACTATCGTTCGTCTCGTTTGAGTATCAGCATACGGCCAATTTGACGAGTATATGGCTTCCGATAACTTTACGCTCTAAAAGTAGGAAATATTTTATTAGACAGCTTCACGAGTAATTGAAAATAAAGTTTTGAAGCCATCTAGTTGACCTTTTCAACTTTTACTGAAAATACTTATTTAAAGATATGTGATATGTAGCACAAAACATGGCTTTTACAATACGAGTAACATAAAAGTAGTAACAGAAAGAAACATGAGTATTCGAATATCTACAGGCGCTTTAATAAACATTGTAAGGCCCAATTCCCATCAAACTTACGACACGGCAGTGCAACGACGCAGTGCGTGAAGTAGGTCGTGTATTTTAATGGTGAACTTTATTTTTAACGGACATGGTTTAAATTTGTATGACGCTGCGAGGATAGCCACCGGCCGTCACCCGAGACGTACGGTGGTGCCGCTTGCATGTCTCCGTGGACGAATATTAATTTTAATTATTTATGATTAATAAATTTAATTAAATATTAATTGAAATGATGCATGCATGTTTCAACATGCATGCATGTTTAAATGACGCCGCTGCCGTGACATGTGATTGATGAGAACTAGGCTTAAATATACTGTATGTAATCAAGAAAGAAATATAAGCACTCGAATATTTACAGGCGTTTTAATCTTTAATAGCTTTTTTCTGGAGGGAGAGAATGCACGCGATTCCTACAGCCGCTGGGCGCACTCGACTGGCCACTATACCCCTTTCTCACAGAATACGACTACCTTAAAATATATATAAAAAATTCGGTATGTATGGAAGGCATATTTTGATAAAAAATACTTACATGATCACCAAGAACTTGTCCGATTATGCATTGATCAAATATAGCCACCAATAATGAACAGAAAAAGAAAAAATAACGCAATGATTTGTTAATCTCATCCACAACCTGTAAATTAATAATTGTAAATAATAATTACTAGTACTTATAAATAGAGTATAAAATTAATATTAAGTATGGAATGTGTAAATGACCAATGATTTTAATAATAAATAAATCTTAGATACAATACCGTAAATGTAAAAGCAGTAAGACAAATGAATATCGATCCAAAAGTATAATTCACGAGCATCACATCGCCTAACACGTTATTTAGTTCTGAGGATAACCTACAAAAACAACAATAAATTACCTACAGAAGCGAAATGATAATCTACTTAAAAAATTATCCTAATATAATTAAATAATACTTGTCCAAAAAATCGTGTCTTTTAATAATGACTTTTAGCTTCTTTTTAATGTTGTCGTGAGTTTCCTTAACATTATGTCGTTTTATAATATTGTCCACATCTTCAGCTGTAATGAGATCTTCCAGACAATTGCCCAATAATTTTAGTTCCATACAAATGTAAAGTATGTACGATATAGTGACCATATCGACACAAACGTAAATCCATATAACAAGGGCAGTCATGAAACTTTCCCAGATATAGACAGCGTAAAACCATTTCACTTTATCAAAAGGATACCATCCATCGAAGGGATAAAAATACTGCTTTCCTTTATCCAGAATTGTGGTTTCGTAAATCATCATCACGAAAGGAACGGAGTCGATCATTATGATCAAGGGCAAGGAGTAATAGACCAACAATCTATTAATTATCTTGGAGATTTTGGTATATTTGATTACGGTTTTCTGATTTTTTTCGAAGCATTCCGGAACGATTTTCCATAAGTCTTTGTGAAAGTGATTGAAGATTTTTTCATACATTTCCTTATGATTGTGCACTTTATTATACTTGATTGTAGTCATCACACAGACGCCGATATTAGGAGCAATATTAATGATCTCAATAAGATCAGTAAATCCGGTGTATAAAAGAGTAAAGAATAGTTGAAAAGAAGTGAATAGTAACAAGAAACATATAAAATAATAACCGATCAACTTAACTTTTGAAATACCATAGAATGGGTAAAGAAAAAATTTCGAACAGACTGAACATACAAATTCTAATTCTGTTAAAAATGTTTGTTGTGCTTCGTTGGACGTCATGTGTGTTTGTGGGTAGTAACCTGAATGATTGTTCAAGTTAGTGAATACTATTAATAAATAATAGATGATTTGTAGGTACTTGTTTGAAGTTTGAATATAATAAATGTAGCGGAAATTTCTTTTATATAGCAAGTTCTGTAATTTAAGCATAAAGATCAAACACTTAACGATGCGCTGTCAGAAAAGTAACATAGAAACCTAGTGATCTATCGGTGAAGGACATCAATTTTGTATAATTTCTGTCATTATCCCCACTAAGCCCGTCGTGCAAAACGGTAGGGTAATGACATGACTCAAAAACACTTATTCCTTTTCACGCTTCCCAGAACAAGGAATTGTGTCCCAAATAATTTGATGAGCTGTTCACGGCCAACTAAGCCGAAATTTCGTTTCATTCTTATTTCCCTCTGTTTTGTCGAAATAAGCAGATCGCGCTCTATTTATAGATGCCTTTTATTGAATTTCAGTTGTATAATAGATGTCGTGTTTGGTACAAGAATCGGTTAAGTGGCCATGAATATAAAACTAGACGTAAACCCTTATTATATTTTATACGAGTGTATCGGTCTCTTCACTTATCATGCGTTCCACATTAATTTTGATTTTGTGTGTTGATATTAGTGGTTTGGTGGTTAGTAACAATGTTGGAGGTGGTTGGTACTAAATTTTTCGTTAGTTACTCGGACTTTCTCGATAAGGAACGATCCGCGTATTATATAATACATTTTATACTGCAAACCCGTGGGGTATAGAATGACTTACACATACCTTTTGCTGCGTTGAGACATTGGCTCCTTCAAAAGGGAATCTGCAATCCTCACGATATTGCAGGTATTCATGGGTGAGGGTAACCATTTACCATCAGATGATCTGTCTGCCTGTCTACCATCTATAAAAATATGTATCTATAAAAGATCTTATAAAAATAACTAGTTATTAAAATTGGTATAATAAACTTATCTGAAATAAAATGTGTGCAATATCTTGCAAAATAGATTTTTTAAAGAGAAATGTATTTGGTATGGCACCAAAAATGCATAATTAAATTCCAAAGAATATTATAGAATCAACAACTGAATTGTTTAAGAAAAACTTTTTTTTATATGATTTGTTATAAATATTTTAATTTAATTTAATTTTTTATAATTTTTAGTACTACAGAATAAATAAATTTTAAACTGATAATTTTGCGTGAAATAATAACTGATTAATCAGTGATAAATTATATGATCGATATTGATTTTATTTGACTAAGATAATGAGTTCCTGACTAATTTCCTTTGACATGTTTCTGTTTCTTTAATTTTATTTTTTATGTCAATAAATTCCGCGAAGTTGTCTGTCAATCTCAATAATGATATCTTTACTTAGAACCATGAGTAGGTACACTAATTTATATTTCCATAAACTTCACCCCTGCGACATTGATATTAGAATTCATTTTTGCTTCGAAATTGATGCAACCTTAATTTAATATTGACGGAAATGGGTCAAGAAGCACTCAAACGTAGCGATTGCTTATAATTTGCTCGTATTGTTCGAAGCTAAATCACAGGAGGGCACACTTCACAATGCCGTTTGGAGCCCTTTGATGCATGACTAATATGGGGATTAATCCGATGAGAGTATGTCATCCACTCCATGCTAATGCGGGCACGAGTATGGCTTTCAGGACTTTACAATTCCCTTTGCATATTTGCGATGAGCGGAAAATTTTGAAGCTTGTTTTGAAGATTATGTTTCCATTTGGTTATTTGATTCTGGCTTGAAATTAAATTGAATTTGATTGTTTGTTAAGTATTTGAGTTGCTGAGGTCATTACTGTGGTTTTATGAAGATCTAAAGAGGTGGTAACATACGTAGCTCCCATTATGACTATAACTTTTCAGCAAACTACAGAAATACTACGAATAAAATAACTAAATTTAAGAAGATATCAAACCAAAAGGAATAATTAAAATCAATATAGCAAGACTGAACGGTAGAATGCTTAGAAGAGAAGTAAGTTTTACAACACTGAAGATAGGAATATAAACTAAAAGAAAGTACAATACCAATCAATGATAACAAAATTATAAGAAATCAATGGAAAGCAACGGAAGAAACTAGGGACGTATCTGCGAGCGCCCAACTGAATTCAGATACTACTCTTGTAATGTTTTTTAAAAAAAATATATAATGTATAAAACACAAAAATCTAATAATTAATATAATATATCATATTTTTTAAATATGTTAATATACCATAAAACACTAGTATACACGTTATTTCTTATTGTTCAAAGCAACAAATATAATACAAATAAACTCTGTAATGAAAAATCTATTCAGGTAAATCATAAAAGCGATGCTCATTTATTTACCCAGATGTTATACCTCTCCTAAGTACAAGGTCTATACGGAAAATATTACGACATTACGATTGAATCGAGCGAACCAAATATTCATTCAAATTGCGAATCTAGAATCGCATTCGTCTTTAAATTGTGATCATTTATGGAATGCGTTTGAAATCTATATAAATGCGAACTTATATGTTCCCGTTTGTCGTATAACGGAACGACCATTTGCCTCTGACCTACCCCTCTTCCCTCTATCTTTGACAATATGGAAGAAAAATGGCACCAGCAAAGTAGTCCGCGGGTACTACGAATAACCCATAAGGGGTCCATGTAGATTGGAATTGTAGAACGCGGGTCTTATTTGAGGCCTTTATGTGTATTCTTATTCACACGCAATAGGATACGTTTTTATATTAAGAGATATTTATAAAGAGTGGTTAATAGATCAAAGTAAAATCTTTTTTTTTTTCGGAATGGCTACATTCTTGTGAATGTATGGTTCAGGGCGATCGCAGAAGGCGCTCAGCCAGGAGCAAAGAGTGTGTGCAGCAACGAGCCTAAGGACTTCCTCGCCGGTAGACCGGCGGAAGGAGCGGACCTCGGCTTAGGGCGTTGCTTTGGTTGGTTGCTTTGAGAAGCGCCCAGGCACGTACCGATACCTTGTAAAAGTGTTGGCTGATGGCCGGTGTGTGTTCACGGTGTAGCGAGGGTGACGTCCTCGTTTCCACCGGCGCGGCGGGGACAGTATAACCCAATTGGCAGCAGTAATTGTGACGTCGGGGTCGTCCAACAGGTGGTGAGGACGACGACGACGACGACAATGGAGCTCATCATTGCCGTCGTCGTCGTCATTCCTATCGGGGACATAGGTTAGGCTCTCAACTACTAGAAAGTTGGGATGGTGAGGAACTCTGTCGTAGTAGCGTCGGGCGTAGTCATTCACGTATTTGACGATGGGGGGAAGTTCCAAGTCCTTGTGGAGGTCGACATTGCGAGAGTACCATGGGGCAGCCACGGCCTTACGCACGAATCTATTTTCGAGGGTTTAGAGTATTATAATGTTGGAGAGGGCTGTGTGTGCAAAGACAACAATAGCGAAAGTCATTATGGTACGTACGCAGGTTTTGTACAATATCAACTTATTTCTAAGCGACAAAGTAAAATCTATGCTAAAATATTGAAAATGAAAATCAGTTTTATTATTGTTATTATCATAATTTGTGTTCATACTAAACATTTGTTACCATTGCTTGTTTCTATATATTTAGTCACAGAAGCATGCAAAGTTGTTTAACATGATAATAATTGTCGGTAATTGTCTCGATGTCTTCTTTTCTTTTCGTTCGTGTGATTATGAATTTAAACATCGGCCCGTATCATCGAGTTTTTGTTTAAATACGAATTTTAAATTATCACTATCCCGACGGTAAAAGAAAGCATTCGTAACGTAATGTGTCCGAAAATTAAAAAAGCACCGCGGGCATGTATATCGACCAATTCGCACTAGGCCCGCGCCGAGGATTATAGCCCAAAACAGCTTTTAAGATAAACTATTCTCTGGGTCCTATTTCCCCAATGTACGTACATGTTTCGGTAGTGAGTGAGATAATCCAGAGTGGATTCCCATCCTATCCTATCTCTCACCATTCCCCTAACCCATTCTCCAAATAGTGCATACGGGGGCGTGCCAACGTGTGTCATTCTGGACGGATGTTGGCATGTTGGCGGATGTCCATAGCTGATAGTTTCCACTTACCATCTGGTAGACTATAGGGGTACTTTAATGTCAAAAGAGTTCCAAATGTGCACATATTTTTAGTAATAGTTAAGCAATAAATGATTATAACGATGTATAAAAATAATGTAATAACACTCGATGTAATAACAGTACTCTATATAGATAAAATTTGTTCCTCGAAAATGAAGACATCACAAAGAATAATAGGGCATTGAGGTTACGAGGTAGATATGTTCCACATCTCAAACCTTCACAATAGGGAGTTGGAACGTTTTATTTGAGCCTGAGGAGGCCTCACACGTCAAATTTCACATTCTGAATAGCGTTCACCCTTACCGTGGAATCTTTATAAATAGTTTGTGTGAAGACGCTGCTTAATTTGACGGAAGTCCGTACTTCGACTCAATGCATACCAGAAACTCAACGGATTGTATGAATGGCGTCATTTAATTGTGCCGCTTCTGATTGTTGGATGTTTTTGTGTGATTTAGAGGTGAATTAATCACTTCATAGAATTAATTTAATTTACTTTAATTGTAAATTTGGCTAATATTAGGTAGTCGGATAAGTTCGCGGCCTTTTCATTGTGAAAGTAATAAAGTCTTTTGTGTATTACATCAATATTTTTTGAACGGAATATTGTCCATTTGACTATCTTTTGTTATTGTCTTTCCCATCGCTATAAAATTTTTGGAGTTTTTGTGCGAAAAACTGATTTAAATGGTTTATACGTGCTTCTCTTGAATGTTATTTTACTCCATTTAGAGAAGTTTTTAAAAAGAGCGGAATAAATGATAATCCGAAGGTGAACTGTTTGAACATGTCTGAACTGTATAGAGGGTGCATTAAAATTTCCCAGTCAAGGTCCATCAATTTTTGTTTAGTCAACAAAGATTTATGCGTTCGAGCATTGTCGTGATGGAAAACTACACCTTTTCTATTCATCAATTTCTGGACGATTTTCTTCAAGTGCTTGTTTCAATTTTGCTGACTATAGACATCGGAATTAATCGTATGCCCATGTGGCAAAAGCTCGTAATACACAATGCCTTTCCAGTCCTACCACCATACACATAACATGAATTTGTTCTGAGTGAGGTCTAGCTTTGGGACTATTTGTGAAGGCTCACCTCGCTTAGACCAAGATTGTTTTCGAACATTGTTATCGTAGGTGATCCATTTCTAATCGCCTGTTACCTTGTTTAATTTAATTTTGTTGTAGCAACATCTCGCATATGGAAATTCTGTTCACCAAGTTTCTATCATTTACATCACGCGGCACCTAAACAAGCATTTTTACAAAATTCAGTTTATACAGGTGATCCAAAACTGTTGAGTGGTAAACGCTAAGCTCTTTCGCAATTTGATTACTGCTTATGTGTCGATCGGCTTCAATGTTTTCAATGATAACATCAACCTTAGTAGTAGGTACGACCACAGCGAGGAACATCATTCACATCAAAATTACCAAACCTGAATCGACTGAACCATTTTTATGCAGTAGTTTTAGATAAAGCATTTTCTCCGTAAACACCACAAATCTCTTTTTGAGCACTAGAAGCATTCATACCCTTGTCGAAAAAAAATTATAAACAAAGTGTAATTTTCTCCGTATTAACTTCCATTTTAAAATTGGTAAAAATTATGAAAAAAATAAAACTTTTAACTTGTAATTTAAATTTGCCGCCATTACGAAAAAGTCAGCCACTAAACGATATATCACTTTCCCGCCAGTGATCAATGTTGCCAGAAATATGGCACGCTAGTCATACGTTCAAAAAGGTCGCGAATTTTTCAGACTACCTATTATTTTTAAAGTTGAGGTTAATTATGTATCTAATTACAATTTTACCTATCAAATTTAAATTAAAGTTTAAATCATCGTCATAAAAAATGTTTTTAATTTAATAATTGCTTAAATTTTATTTCACTTTTTAATTTATTTGGAGTTCTAATTTGTAAGAAAGGACAAAAAGCTTCAGCAATCGTTAAATTTACATATTTAGATAGTTAAATCGGTAAAATGGTAGTTATGGTAAATATATTTCTTTGGTACAAATTATTAAGATTAAAACATTGTAGACTTTTCTTGTTATCTAATTTTATTCATAGGAAAGTTGGCGTGGGCATACGGCCCACGTGATGGTAAGTGGCTATCGCCGCCTATGGGCACCTGCAACACCTGATACGCGGGTACGTCGCCGACCTTGCAAAATCCTATTCAAAGCCTTCCTTAAGGAACCCGTATCGTAGCTTAATGGAAAGACCCTTTGAGGCAGTTCGTTCCACTACGGGTTTGTGGTATAAGATAGTTTTTGGACCGAACAGTACATGACACTTCAGTATTGGGACAATGAGTATGCACGGCACTTTTGTTACGGGAGGCGTGGTTGTAGAAACCAGAGGTGGGAATTTTGTCGAACAATGCTTCAGAGCATTCCCCGTTGTACAGGCGGTACTTTTAATGAATTTAAGACAATCTATCTATTATCTATAAAACTTCAAATCTGAATATCTAAAAGGAAAATTTAAATTTGTCTTTCAGAATATTTTAAATTCAATAAAAGTCAGTCCACTATAACTATTGATTTACGTGAATATATTACTACGCACAAAGTTTTAGGAATATTTTATATATTTTAATTGAAATGAAATAAAGCTTTTAATATTAATGTAAATATAATTATAGATAATATTAATTATATAATACCCACTTATCCCCACCGATAGTGGTTATAGTCTTATTTTCCATAAAGTCGTACTAATCAATTAAACAAGAAATAAATTCCTACGATTTATGATAATAATAAGAATTCTCACAAAAGGCTTATTATTTATTATTATTTTTGTTACCTATTTGCAATATTTAATTTTAATATTTTGGCATATCAACAAATAATTGACTTGGTATGATAATTATGCAAGAAATGAGTATGGTATACACATTTATTTTAATTACACACTTATTCGCTTATTCACAATCTGATGGATGCCAATTGAATGTTAAAACAAAATTTTATCAAAATTACTATAAAAACAATATAACTACAACATTTACACATTAATTCTATTGTGCTTGTGAAAACTATACAATTGTATACCAATAAACGTCTCTTTTTAAATGCCTACTACTAAATAAAAACCCTTAAAAAAATTACTACACAAATATCATTTATAAAAGAAAAAATTTATTACGAAAACTGAAGTTAAAAACCCTCACGCTATCTTGTATTGTAACAAGCGCTTGTTTGCTCCAACGAACGATAAGTATGCACATTGTACTAATTAAAACAGAAACTAAGTACGTATTCAAGGAAAACTGGAGCCCTTTAAGGGTATTATACAGAAATACAAGATACTTTTGCAGTAAATAAAGCTGACTTTTGTTTCTCTTTTGTTTTTTATTCGTCGAAAGAGAAATCTATTTGTAAAGTGGAAACGTTTAAATATTTATTTTCGTGTTTTTTATTTGTGAAGTCCTATTTAAATTTACCGAACAATTGAATAGATAAGTGTACTTGGTACTAGTAAGTAAATAATACATCTGGTGCGTCGTTGAATATATCTTTTGAAGCTATAATTGCGGATGAATTAAATCTATTGTCCTCCCCTTGTAATACTTTTAAAAATGACTCTCGACAGACTCGCAACTCTGAAAGATAATATTCGACAAGAAATGAAGAACGAAGTATTAAGAAAAATGATGGAAAATGCCATAAAAAGTGCTCAAATTTGCATCAACGCTGGAGGCCACCATTTGCACAATATCATCTTCAGTACTTAAATAGAACAAAATGAAAGGTCTAATAAAATAAAATAGAAAAAGGAAATCATTGCTCTTTAAATAAGAAAAAGTTATAGCGCCACCTTGTACGATATTTATGTTATTATTAACATTCTAGTATTGATACTTCATTATTAAATAAATAATAATACACACATGAGTATAATAAATAATATACATATACATTTTATGAGGGGGAGAGTGCACGCTGCAATCCAACAGCCGCTGGGCGCACTCGACTGGCCACGTTACGCCTCTCTCACAGAAGACTACCTTGAAATGTACTGCATTTCCCTCTTTATCTTATTTCCCTAATGTACGTACGTGTTTCGGTAGTGAGTGAGATGTGCCAGAGCTCATTCCCATCCTATCCCTCTCCATTTTCCCAACCCTTTCTCCAAATCCATTCCTATATCTGCAAAGGTAGCCAGCGCATCCGGGGGCGTGCTGGCGTTTGTCATTTTGGGACTAATGTTGGCATGTATCCCGGACGTCTATCCACTTATACCGTATCTACTTACCATCAGGTGGACTGTACGAGTATGCTCGTCTGCCGCCTTCGTCCATAAAAAAAAAATATTTCGAAGTATCTACCTAATTAATTAGTTTTTAACTAATTTAATTATAAATAACATGTGTGGATATTTAAAAAAATAAAGTAACATTTAATTAATATTAATTCTCAGTCACGTCATGTTACAGCGTAATGTAGTAAACATTCCGAGATGAGCGAGATTTATGTATTATGATGCAATATACATTTGTATATAACCACTCTTTATGAATATCATGGTGTTGTACTTGTCTGAAGTAAGTAGTTTGATTTCATTTGCCGTTTTAGATAATAAACAGATAAACTTTCTATTAAAACAGATATAATTTACACATTTATGTTCTTTAAATTTTTTTGATAGTTTATTTTAACTTATATTATTTTATTATTCACATCATATTTTATTTAATAGTATGTTCGTATCAATTCCGTTGATTTATTTAACATGTCTTTTACTAGTTATTACCGTAAAATATTATAGTTCGGCCCTACATAGTTTATTGTCTGTTCAAAATATTGAATAAAATCAAGCATAAAATTTTACTAGCATTTTTCTAAGTAAAAGCTATAGTTTGCGTGAATACTTTTTATGGCATTTCGACAATGTTTTCGATCTGTTTATAGCACATGCTATAAAGGCCTAACAAATCCTTGACATTTTGTGAATAAAAAATTATACTTACTAGACATTCGTAGCAAATGCTTCCTAAAACCCTTCGTGTACTTGTATGTTACTGGTCATAAGACATGACAACGAAATGGCGGTCTACATACGTGTTCGTGAAAGAAACCGTTACCGTGACCGTAGAAAATGTGATCAAAATCGATTTAAAGAATTGTATTGTTTCAGTGAATCAAATGTAGACAAACATTTTTTTGGAAGATACTTGTAAAATACTTGGAGGAAAATTGTGTATCAGAATCTTTTAGGTACCCATTTCTATAAATATTATTAAAAAACAAAGAAATTTAATGCACAAAAAATGGCTGAATACACGGAACTGCGAATATTTACTACTCGTCACTCTTCCCCATCTGCAACTGCCTGTTTTCATAAAGGACTTACTACGTTGCTTAAGCATTTGCTAACCAGTAACAGTAAAAGATTATTCGCTTAAAAGAGTATTTGCTGAGAGTCAAATCTTTTACTGTACAGCATTTGCTAATACTTATTCCAAATGCTAGTAGCCATTTCTTTCGTTTTATTCACATTACCCACTAGGAATATGCTGTTTATTCTGTTTTTCCACCCTATAATCATTTGTAGGATGTAGGTACATATTTTTGGTGAGTTAGTTTACTACTGATATTAGGAATTAATCTTTTGCTTTCTCTCTTGAAATTAATAAACTATTATGAACATAACATAACATAATATTATTAAACTATTTAAAAAAAAAGAACAAATAAAAATAAATAAAATTTATTTTTCATTATTGCTGAATTTTTACAATTCATAGTTTTTCCAGTTCAGTCTTGGTTTGCATTGCCAGACCATCAGATAACCATAAACAGTTTTATACACACTATTAACCCGCCATATAGGACAAGTAAAACCAGAAACAGTTTCATTACTTATTTTAATAGCCAATAAACTATACCAAATTTATTGCAACTATTACGCGTGGGGAATCAAGCGGGACCGTTCGGTACGTATGGATACCCGTGAATAACGTCCCAGACCTTTAAACTTTAATAAGGTCTCCTGTATCCTCGTATGAGTAACGCGAGCAATTTTGCAGTTTTCCCTTACACATATGAACTGAACGATGTGCGAATTCTAGCAATTTCTATAGCAGCCGTGATTAAAACTAAACGTCATCTTTTCTATAGTTTAACTATGATTTTCTTAATTTATAGTTCATGGTTCATTCCACGATTCTTTAATTTTTTTTTACTAATAACTGTCATAAATCCCATGATTATTATACTTTTGATTAGACCAACTTTATCCTGGCACTATTATCAAGAAAATCCTCTAGACTATTTTAACAAGTATTGAAGTACCTACTCGTATTTTACATATTTTTATAGAAGTCATGCTTTTTTGACTAATTTTTAATTCAAATTCAAGTCTTCAATTTCAATTCAAGTCCTGAGTCGAAATTATTACCTAAGTGCTACGAAAGGGTTAAGTCTTAGAATAAATCCTCCTATTGTAGTATTCAGATAATTTAATTAATGTATTTATGAGTTAAAAATTCTCACAGACATCTGATAAACTTACAGGGGCAGTTTTATGGTGCCACTTTTGAAAAAATCATAACAGTATAATTATTATTAAAAGGGTCAAAGTTTACATAAATTATAAGTATAACTGATGAAAAGAACAATATCTATATTAACCTAGTTTTGTCTGGTACCGTATCTACGGAACTGATATTGACGAGGGCTATACGCTTTCCAGCTTTTTTTTATAGAGACAAGGCGGCGGATGAACATACAGTCGACCTGATGGTAAGTGGATACTGTCGTCCATCGACATCTGCGATACATGCCAACATGAGTCTAGAATGACAAATGTTGACACGCCCCGAACGCGCTGCCTACCTTTGCAGACTTACTGTTTTACTGTGTTACTTTAAGTTTAGGTATTGTTAGCTTTGCGTTTTAGCCGACATCTAAAATATATCTAATAATTTCGCTGTCATCGGGGGTTGAACAGCCATCCTTTGAAAAATAGTCTCAAGAGACCAGATATGCAACAACTGTTTTTTTAAATAATTTATTAGGTCATGTTCAATAAACAAACATGTGTTAAAAATTTAAAGGTTTAACATATATGGAACATATTTATTCGTCCTCAACTTCTCAAATATGAACTCGTCAAATTTATTATACAAGACAAGTTTCAGTGCAGGAAGAGGTCCAGAAGGCGAAGGAAATCCTAGAATTTACGATAGCGGTACACCAAGAGCACTAGGTCACTATTCCGTGCTACAGTTTATAAAGTACAAATAGCCTGATGATTGCCAACGTTCATTAGCGGATGCCACTGCAAGAAGAAGATATATGGGACTTGCTCCTTTAACGAGAAAAAAGTAAATCGGATTCTATTGGAACTGACAGATATAAAGGAAGTTATTTCTACTATAACGATACAAATGACAGTGACTCCATACATTATTGTCTGCTATAACTATAAACAAGCTAACAAAACCATTATATCGCATCAATGTTGCTATATCGTTGTCTTGAGTTATTACTCTGGCTGAGCGACAGATTGCCAACATTACTGTAATGAATAGCCGTAGACTTGGTGCCGGGAAGGTGGATGAACCTGCAATAACAATGTGTAATATGTAAGTGGGTACCTACCGTGGACACGGCTAGTGACGATGCAATGCAGCACTCTTTTTTTTGTTTCTTACTCGCACTCACTTACTCGTTTACTCGCACGGCGTACGTACACTTGCACTGATTTTCATAGATGCAGGTAATAGTAGCGGTTCGATTAACAGCTGTTTATTGATGCAGTGTGCGGCGTTGGCGTTCGTAGCAGCGTGTAATGAGCAGAGTAACAAAATCAGAGAATTCATTAAAAAAAAACATTTATTTTGGGAAAATATATCAAGTCCAGAAAAAGTGGTAGAACAGAAGTTACTAGTTTCTATAATAGACATTCAATGTTAAGAGTTCGCATGTATTTTTATGGACGACTGTATATAGCTGTTCCAGCTTCACCCACATTGACTGTGATAAAAACTATCCTGTGCTAAATGTTCCACGGATTACATGGTATGTTTTTATAAAAGAGAGGCACTTGGCAACTTATGAGGTTTTATAACATTTTTATTGCATTTTTAGAATTTAAATACTTATAGAACATTATAATTTTGTAGTCAGTTATTTCTATTTTCGAAACACAAGCGAACCAAAATTGCAAAATAACTCAAAATTCCACGAACAATATCAACTGACCATAACACCAACTCAATAAAGCAACTATTCCTAGTATGCTGTCAAAAAAGCAATATAATAATTAATTGCTGGACCGCAACTATCCCCTGCGAGACGCGGTCAGCGGCGAAATTTATCGTAGAATTATTATTGAAAAGCCCCTCGGAGCCGAGACAAATTGTTCAGTTGCTAGCGGCGACGGTTTACTATGCTGGATAGTGGGCGGACACGGTAGTTTACTGTTCAGTGTACGTTAAAAACATTGCAGTTTCAAGAGGGATTTTGAATAAATATATTTATTGCAGAGATTATCATGCCATACTATCAGCTTATGTCTCTGCATGCACTGCTGGATATAGGCCTCTCTCAAGACTCGCCACCTCACACAATCCTCGGCTCTTCACATCCAACCACCACCGCTGAATTTCTTTATCGCCGGTTCACCTGGCCGGAGGGCGTCCCACACCGCAGTGCTCCCCGGTACGCGGCCGCCATTCAAGAACTACTCCATTGCAGAGATTTTCCAATTTCTAAAAAAAATTTTTATTTATCAGCTTAGTATGATCAACATGTTTTAGAACAACGTACGTAAAATAACACATATAAATGTACATAATATAACGGATATTATATATATTTTACGTACATTGTGCTAAAAAGTACGTATAATAATAAAATTACCCTTCCCGGCTGACCCTACACGTCAGCTATGTTTCTTGATAACACATTTTCTAGCACATGTTATCAATCGGATGCCTCATATTTATTTAGTTACAAGCGACAGTATCAGACTAGAAAAGCAAATATTTACTTTTTTAATCATTGCTTCATCAGAAAACGAAATCGAACTTAGAAAATAGGTACTCTGCTTTTCCTTTTCCTAGATTTCTGATATCAAAGTATAGCAATTAATATTTAGACAGTTTGGGAACAGTTCAAAGGAGTAGACGAGAAAAAAGAAATAGAAAGATGAAAATATTGATTATTCCTTGAATACAATTAGATCTCTATGCAAAGAAGGAGTGCGTAAGTAATCTCAACCTACCACTTTTATGGTTCACTGCTAGACATGGACCTCCTAATGCACATTGTATTGTGCATGAGGGATGTATGGCCTTAAACTGCCACGAAGGTCAAGCGGATTGATAGGTTGTGTAGGACTTGTGATAGCACCCTTTGTTATGCCTTTGCCTTTTATTACACCCACGAGAATAAATGGGGTGATGCAGCGGTGCTACTCTAACGCCGGCCGACACTTAGAAGTGTCTTTTGTGCGTGATGCTTATGATAATCTAATAAAAGCACAGAACTGGGTTTTTGGTGTGATCCCAAGAAGTCCTCTTCTGTCCTCAGTAAACCTCCTATCGCTTTACGGGACTGGACTTTGACAGGATACGTTTTTGACTTTGGAATTGTTAATTACAAACAAAACTAGACTGGCAGAATGTGCTAATTGTACCATTGCAATATACGAAAAAAAAATAAGTAACCTATTTATACATATAATGTATAAATGCAATCAAGTACTGAATATAATTACATAAAATCAAACCGTCTACCTGTAACAACGTTACACCCCAATCAATACGCCGACAGAACAATAAACGTGTGGTCATCCTTCCAACTCGGGACTAAATTCAATAATTTCGGACAGTTGGGGTGGCCATGTCAGTCCACCGAGTGGAAACTTTTGAAACGCCGACAACGTCCGTTCACTTTCGCATTGAGGGGCATCCTTTTGTCCACGAAATTGCCTTATTTCGTCCTAATAAGGGTTTTATGTAACTATAAATTCGAAATTGTAATTGGATCTTTACTTTGTAGTTGTTTGATGTCTTCTGCATGTTGACATGTATTCGCTTTGTTTGGTTAAACAGACCTCTTTGAATTCAATAATGTTATCGTTATTTCTCAGTTTAATCTATTTCCAATTTATTTTTTACTTTCGTTTGATCACAAACTACTAACTTACATATACCTTTTATATAGATACGGGTGTATAGGGTTGGCTTACCAACAATATGTAAATTCGAAGCCATTGGAATATTTATTGAGCGCATCGAATTTGTAATTAGATATGCCGTCCTGTCAGGAATGTCCTCAGGGAAATCGTATCGGTCCGAATTGACGTCGTGACTCTGCATGAATTAGCTAAGATAAGGGAGCGAGGAAGTTACATTATAGTTAATCATAATGATTTTACCTAGCTTCAAGCGAATTGTAACTGTTTATACAGCTATTTCAACTGATGTTAGTAAAACGAGTAGTAAATATTTTTATAAATAATAATTTAATGCATCAGAAGACTAGTGAGAAATCTAGATCTTATAAATGCTTACTGACACCTAAGGTGGCAGCGCCACAACATGTCTCACCATGCCCCACCATGCCCCACCATGTCCCACCATGTCCCACCATGCCTACGCCCATGCTACAAGATAACCAATGCCACTGGATTCTGAAGTAATAAATAAATAAATAACGCCACACTCAATGGCCCACACTAGGATTCCCTGTGTCGTGGGTCCAGAGACACATACAAAGACAAACACAAACACACACCTAATGTATTAATTAATTGTTTTACATTTTTGCGCAATGTGTATTCTGCGGTACAATACACACACAAATACTTGTATTTACAATCAGTGCCCAGCAGTGGACAGGCTGATGGTATGGGATGGTACGTTTCAGATGCTGATAATTGTATAAAATAATTATTTCGTTACAAGCCTTTGTACGTGGAATATAAAAAGAGCATAATTTCACAATTTATTAGCGTAACTATTGAGAATGTGTATTTTAATTGGGTATCGTTGTAAGGGAGCAGGGCTTAATTAGAGCGCCTCATATTGACTGACCAGAGGCGACTGTAACTAACCATTGTTCGGACACACAGTTACAGGGAATGGTAAAAGAATTTTTTGTGCCAGTATTTTTTAACGTCTTCGTGCAAGGCACAGGCCTAGGGGGGTTCCGGATCATGATCCACCATCCACCACGCAGGTCCAATATGGTTTGGTAGATTCACACCCAGATTCCTGTTTTCATTAATTCTTGAATATGAATATGTCGTCTTTAAGTCGTCACGTCACATATGACTTAAATATAAAATGGTCATAAAAATGAAAATGTCAAACATGCTGGCTAGTGATTTTTTTTAAAAAAAATCTCAGTAGTACGGGCTGGGGATTTTACTCATGATCTCACGAATGCGAGTTGAGAATAGATCAGTGATAACTGATACCTCTAGGAATAAGTTATCAAATAAATAAGTTATCTAGGAATAAAGTTTAGACCTGTATCAGCTTACGAGTATCTATTCTCGTTGCGAGTTTAAACACCGGCCAATAACCATTTAATTTTCCTCATAAGTATTGATTTTTATATTATCACTAAGCGGTGGAGAAAAACATCGTGAGGAAACCCACATGGTCTAGAATTAAAGAATTTGGAGTATTCTGAGAATTAATACATAATAATCTAAAATAATAAGTGATAGGTTTTATTGTAGGGGAAGAGTGTACGCTGCATTTCCACAGCCGCTGGAATACGCGCGGTTGTCGCTTGTCGACGGCCGGAAAGTGGAATAAGTGCGGTTACCGCAATTACTATTACTATTACGCAATTATCTATTACTATGGTCTGCTTAGAGGACGTTCAGTTGCTAAGCAGCATCCGCGTGTTTCGCACTAAACTGTTTGTGGATGAACCGGAGAAAAGGCCCACGGTATGGGGGATATTCAGTGTACAGAATATTCCAATGTTTGGCAGAAGTTAGTGGAGTTACTTCGAGATGGCGAGGATTAATTGGAAAACATACTTTATAGAGCAACCATAAACATGTTGCTTCTTCGACTTCCATATTTACACTGAGGCATAATAGAACTCCTTTCCTCTCATTGCACGGTCGCCGCCTCTATCTGCACAACAACCAATTTCCGTGCAGTAGCATCGGCACGGACTCCACCGTGTCTGAACAAGCGCTAAAGTCCCATTTTAGAATTGAGTAAGAAAAAGATGTTTCAATTTAACATCAAAAGTGAAAATTAAAAGCATACTTTAACATTCAAAATGTTCGAAAATCTGATGGTTCGTATGTGTCCATAAAACAAATTGCAAAATGGGCATCGTGCAAGGTGGGGTAAGCGGAGCCGGCATTGTTACGCCTGGGATTTGGCTCTGATATAATCTGAGATGAGAGGGCATTCGCGCGTCAGCCACCGTCAAATCCATTGTTAATGAATGGGGGCGAGAATAATGCTGATGACGAAGAATTAAATTTTAGCTAGCCTGATTGCGAATTTAAAAAGTGTAAGATAATAAATTGGCATTTACTAGATGGATATTTACAAAAAGAAAGTTTTTTTATTTACCCTAGAGTTGTATCTCACTGTGAGGAAAGTTATTCCATTCTTTTATGCCTAAAAAAATAATTTGTTAAAAAACATTAGGCGCTGACAGGTGAAAAAAGTTGACGACTTAAGACGCTTACATGATGGTACATAGCTACCGCCTCTCATGGACACCTGCAACATCAAGACGTATGCGGGTGCGCGCCGACCTTGCAAATTCTTATTCACGGCTTTCTTGGAAAACCCTATATCGTAGCGTAATGGAAAAACCTCTTGAACCAGTTCGTTCCATAGCCTACGGTTTCACGGTATACATATATTTCTTAATACCTACCTAGTAGCAGAAAGATACAGACATAGAAAGGTACTACTACTAAAAAAATAAAAATAAACCTGTGCATATAGAAAAAATAATTTGCAAACGTGAAATTCGTCGGCAACTTGAAATTCAAAATCAGTATGTACATTGGAAAAACTGATGCACGTAGTACACGAGAGTGCGTAAGCATGAAACATTTGAGTTACGTATGAGATACTCTACGTATGTTTCAAACAAATATAACTTTCAATACAAAACTGTAACAAAGGGAACACTAACAACAGAAGGAAACTACATAGGTTTCCGTTCCGTTTGTTTCAGTAAAAAAGGACAAGCATTCCAACGTCAGACAAATTGTGGGCGAGTGAAAAATGAAATATTCCAGACAATACAGTTTAATAACAGTGGTGAAACTTTAATAAAAATATCCGATACAGCAGCACCGGTCACAAAACAGTATGCCTCGAAAGATGGAAGGGAAATTCTTCGGCAAAAGTTACCGCACAAATTCTGTGCGTACTTCTGTATAACATACTAACTAAATTCGATCTATTTAGTAAAGTGGTTAGATGAAAAAAAATGCTTATATAAATACTTTCATTTGTCAATATAGTCTTTGGTAATGTGTTCTATGATAATCTTTTTGATACTTAAAATCATAGTCGGCAAATAAACAAATCTTATGCACTCTGAAGTTACGTGCATTAAAATGGCATTGTTAGCGGTGAGTAGATAAGTTAATTAGACAAGTTAGCTTTTCAGTCGGTTATTTTATAGAAAAATAAACTGATGACACGCACCATTTGGAAGGAATATTACGTTATTTCTCTTACGTTTTAATTCAAATCCAATTCAAATCATGTATGTACCAGAACACAGATAATGTTAAAATTAAATAAATTAATTGACTTGCAAAAAAAATTCATGAAACTTAAACAAAACTATTTCGTGGAACTTATGTATTATACAATGTCAGATATTAATTATAATTTCCAATATGTCATATATCAAGATAATTACAGATTAAAATGTCATGATAAATTCACATTATGATTATATAGTATATCAATGATTGTATAAAATTGTAATCAATCTTTCAATTTTCTTTTTAATTTAGAAAAGGAGATGTTTAAACAAAATTTGTAAAACTTAACGAGGTATATTCCGGTATATAAACTCCCGGACATCTGAATCGAGCCACCCTGCATTTTCAGTTCTGATGGCCTGAAGCTTAAAAAAAATGTTTGATCTATCAAAAAGTTTTTATGCAGTTTGGAAGCGGACACTTGTTACACTTAAACTGATTTTTATTCAGAACTCTAAATTCAAATTTGGAACTGAAATATGCCAGCTTCAAAGCTGCGTAAAAACTTGTTCTTTAACCTAACATTGTTTTTATGTTTCAGGCCTTTATACATAACAATGCAGGAAGGCTCGATTCAGGTCCGCGAGTGAATTTGCGATGAATTTTTTATTTTAAATTTCCTATAAAATAGAAATTACTGTCATAATTTTGAAACTAAGATTCAAATTTAGATTACTATCCAATTACTATCCAAGATTTAGACAAAATTATTTTTGTACCAAATTTATAGTTTATCAACAAATATAGTGTGATTCCACACTGCACTAAAATATATAGTGTTCTCAAGGCTTGTGGTCCTCGGCTAATCTTTATTCCGACACGGTCAATCCGCCGCGAGTATATTCTATTTATCACAGCTTGCCTCGTTTGTTAGGATATTCGTAAATATTTCAAGCGTTATTGCCGCCATCAACATAATGTTATGGGGCGAAATTTTACAAAACGGAAACAAAAGATATAAAGCAACGACGTGGCGGTGAATATTTCTGTATGTGTATTTGTAGACCGAAACGATATTATTTACAGTCGGGGCGCGCTGTAACATATTTTTATGTATGTTAATATTAAAATATTATTGTTATTTATTTCTTAAACGAATTAAGAAGTGCTTGATAAATATAATGTTACTGACATTGACCAGTCAAGCGCGGCTTGGCCTGATAGGGCCAGTAATACGAGTAATTTGTAATAGTAATTGGTTTGTTCGTTAACGAGTATCAAAAAATGAGCGGCAAATCATTATGAACAAACAAAACAACCGGCGTTTTAATGATTGAAGTAAATTATTTTAAATTATTGACAATGTCATCACCAAGCCGACGCAGTCTCCTCTTATTTCGTCATTGTCGCCAAAGAAATTAAACCTAAACCCACCTTTAAATTTGCTGCCTTCAATTTGCTGCTAATTCAGTATTTTTTGCTGTTCAATTAATTATTTCTCATTATCTTTAAACAAATATTCCTGATATAACACAAATGTGAAGTGTAAAATCGAAGTCGTTTTCATCCTTTTAATGTCACGATTTCAAAGTACGAACTGAATCTTTTTTAAAGTGCTCCAGTAACGTAGTAAAAAGATAGCGACGAACTGTGAAAAATGCATGTGAATTCAAAACAAATTGCCGAAGGTGCAAATGGAGCGTGGTGCATTATTGCAGTGTGCAGGCCGTCGGGACAAATGACTCGAAATTGTCCCGATAGGACACCTGAGCAACAGACATCGGCTGCTACAGACAGTGTATTATTCCTTTATAAATGGATGATTCGATCAAACTCGTCTGCGTCTATTGTTTTAGAACATTTTAGGGAATGAATCAAGCAAGTTTAAAATGTACAAAAGATGTCTGACGCTTGATAGCTAACGGATTAAAATGTTGTAGTTCGCATGAGGTTATTTATTTATTTAAAGAAAAACAGCGGGAACAGAGTTTACACAGACACATATAATAACAGTTATATAATAAATATACAGATAAAACTATTTCCTAAAATGTTTTCCACTAAGACACAAGAAAAATTATGGTTTATGTGACAGACTAAAGTTATATAAAAGCAAAAGTTGTGAAATGGGAAAAATGCTACCAATGGCTACCAATGCTACGAGATGGATACCAATAAAAATGATCTGTGAAACTCGAAGATACATGAAGTATGCTATGAAAACTGCTTTTCTACGGTTAAATATGTCGGCTGAATGAATGCATCATATCAGATCATATTAAATGGTCATATCACCTGACCAAACCCAAAACCCATAATACGTATCATGTTTGTAGATGTCAATATTGACAATATTCTTAAGAAAATGAAGATTTTTTATGTTTAAAATTTTTGTGCTAAGTTTACAAAAGGAATGCATAACAGTATTTTTTTTGACGTTAGTAACTGTTAGCCTTTATATTGAATTTCTAAAGCTTGTTATTTTTTTTAATTATTCGCCATTACGAATACATTTTATAAATCTATTCTGAGTATTATTTTAGATTTTTCAGTTATTTTATTGCACGTTAAATTCTACGCAGCTGTCCACTGATAGGTTATAAATATTATAATTTCATTTCTGCAAAAATAAATTGTTGCGTCATTTGAGTTAACTGGACTTATAAACATAAATATACTGACCAGGAACCCCACAAGCTGAGCTATTTAAAAATGTACCGTAAACTCTCATAACATTTAATGTAATGAGAACAATCATAAAGTTTGAGCGCGGTAGCCGCGCTAAAGTAGGTCCTAATACCAGAGACGGGATGGAATTCGCCCGGGTGTATTTGGCCGTCTCTAAATTGGACGTTATTGAGTGAGTTATTTAATATGCGGTTGAGTCCACGTGCATTCTGCTTATTATTATTATTAGGGCTTATGTAAGCCCACAGTAATCCAATGAACTCACATTACCGGGCGTTTCGGGCGTAACTTTATTTGCTCGGCTTTGCCGGGAGCCTCTTCATATCCTTAATAGCACGCCCTATGCCTTAAACATTCAGGGAAAAATAACATAATTATTAAAAATTGCTTTCAATATACCGGAAAATATTTTCTTTGTTAAGTGCCTAATGTAATTTACGTTCTCAGTATTCATTTTGTTAAAACGGTTTATTCAGTCGCGAAGGCAAAATTGTTTTGATTATAATAATGTTCTGGTATCCTTTTTCTGTATAATCTGGTGCTTGACTGATAGAGAATGTCTTATGGCATTAAGTCTGCTTCTTGTAAATATCAGTGTGCAGTAAAGTTTAAAGACTAAAAATAAATATTTGCACTTAATTAAGAAACCACAAGATTTTCTCTGAAATTATTTCTTTATATTCAGGATAAACGATTGTTTACTTGCAGTAATTGTATTGTTTTCGATGGTGTACTGTTTTTATTTTGTCTTAAAAATGCGTTCTTAAAAAATAAAACTAATTTAAAGCATCTAATGGACAGGGAAACAACATTTTTCTCAGGGTCCAGACCTGGCTAAAGAATGAAATAAAATTGAACTGCAGCCGTTGAGCGTGGTTTAGGGTTGCCAAATTCAAAAGTATGCTTTTCATTATTATTTTCCACGCAGTATACTCACATATACTTTTTTAAATGAGTACTATTCACATCTTAATACCATTCTTAATGATACAATCTACATTACAACTTACTCATAATATCTGTAAAACTTACTGGAAAAACTTCCACAGGAAAACAATATTTTGTTATCTATCTGCTCGGTGTCGATTACCAAATAAAATTTTACTTATGAAACAAAAGTTTACTACAAAATAAAAAATACTTACCTAGTCAATGCATTTTTAAAGGTCCCAGCATATTTTCGATATATGGGCGAATTTTGGAACTACTCCAGTAGCTTGACAACCCTAGAGTGAAGGGGGCAGCAACACTCCCTTGTCCGCCCGCCGCTGCCCGCCACTAAGCGTCATGTTTATGACTTCTATAGGGAAATAGCACTGACAATGTACCACTAAATGGAAAAACTTTTATTCCCACACATGTACGATATTAGGTGCATTTTCATATTTTTCACTCGCGGCCCCGATGAGTTTTTTATGTTTATGCCCTCGTAAAGTCTCTCGTCGTCATTGTAGTTTACGCGACAATGTTAGCCGACGTGTTTACGTACCGAATATGAAATTTTCAATGTAACGAGCGCTCGTGTAGTATTTATTGTGGGGGCATGATGCAGTGTCGATATCGAGTTTAATGTTGTTGGTAACATTTGGCGGAGTATTAACCATTTTATGGATGCTTACTAAATCATCGCATGGATGCGACATTTTAGAAAATTTTCATATTTCGTAGGATTTCTTTTCTAGCATTGTTTTCTTAGAAACGTCTAAATATTGTATTATTATCATTTATCTAGCATTCATTAATAAGTAAAACATTCATTAATAATCATCATACGGTTAATTTTTTTTATAGTGAGAAAGTGGCTCACGAGCACACAGTCCACCTGGTGGTAAGTGGGTAGTCGTGGTAAGTGGTCGCCCATGGACATCTACGGTACATGCCAATATCTAATTTATTAAAATGGGGCTCTATCATGTCTCGCTCAGGACTGAAACACGTATCTACATTGGGGGAAGAGGATAAAGTGGGAAATGTAGTGCATTTTAGGGTAGATAGATAGAGAAGGGTCAGTCGAGTGCGCCCAGCGGCCGTGGGATTGCAGCATGCACCTCCCCCTCCCATTAAATTAAACAGTGTTAACATTGAACACATAGTTAAAAAGCGTCATTAAGCCTGTAAAGATTTGTCTCTATTCTATCGGTTTCATATTTTCTGTCGTTATACATTCAATAAAAATGAGTCTCTATCTGCCTATACATAAGCTGATAAACACGTAAATAAACACAGTTTGTTAATAAATTCCATAACAAAAATAACAAAAATAGTACCAGGCATAGATACTTAGTTAATTTAATTAACTACAAGTACTTGTACGTACTTTAGATTCTCACTAGATATAACTATTGCATACAACATATACCTACAGATTTTATAGACAGAGTTTCCCCGTGAGATTACTATATCTATTGACACTGCGACCCACCGCATCTGTGATGGCACTTGAACACAAACACGGTTTTAATCAATACATCAAACAGAACTTGGCCACTAGCAATAATAATTAAAAGCGAGTCATTATATGGAATATTTGCCGAGGACCGAAGGGGTCGCATCGCTCGCGGCGTTCCGTCTATTGCATAAGTAAGGCATAGTTGATGTTATCATAATAGAGATAGGTAATCAGTATGCGAACTTAGAACCATTTATGAAATAATCATAAATGCCCAACAGGTACACCTTATTTAAGAAGCAAAATCATTTTGATTTCTAATGAGAATTGCACTTTTGCTCCTTTCACAATTGTTTTATGACAAACATCGGACACGCGGCGACTCGCGAGTCGAACAATGGATCGAAAAGAGTTATCTGGGATCTGGAAGCCGCTTTTAGGGCGTCGCGTCGCACGCACAGTCGAGCGTCTAGAGACTCGACCGTCACTTTTTAAATGGCTCCTGTCTCACAGCGACATAAAACTTCTTTCCAGCTATTGATTGCAAGTCGCCGAGGGTCCGATGTCTTAAGTTATATAGTCTTAAGTTCGAGCGTTTATTAGGTAATTACACTTGGACACTGTAATCACCTAATAAGTATTCACCTATTCACAAGTCACAGTTTAATCCTTAGTGTAGGCTAATCAGCCATAAGTCTAAATATTTTTGTCTGTATTCTTCATTTCTTTTTCTAATGAAAATTACATGACAAGCGCCTATTGGAAAAGAAAGACTGTTTATTGTAGGTTTAAAGATACTTTAAACCTATTAGTATTAGGTATTAGTATAAATGTAGTATTATTTTTCCGAAATTGGAAGATCGTGATTTATGAAATAGGTAACTTTTAAGGTCATTTTTTAAAATAAGCATACCTATAATCATATTATTTGTTCATAACATAATTTCGTGTACTATCATTTGCTAATACAGTTTCTCAACACTATTAACATGTAAATAGCTCTGATGTCTGCTTACAGTGCATTACGCACGTTTTTTCCAAAGATTTCGTACTGTATATTTGCTTTATTATGAAGGCATAGTTTGCTATAATCCTGCGCCCCCCGTGTAATCCTGGTCCGCAAGATGATGATTGCGTCCCATTTTAGTTTACAAAAGGTAATCCTTAAAGGAGGAACTATCGGGAATTTTGATACGGCCCTAGTTAGTGTTTACGATGTAAATTTGGCTGTAATATCATAAACCTCTTTGATTGAATGTGTTCAAACTTTAGAAGGGATAAGAACTTTGTTATAAGGTATGTTATGAACTAGGCTTATAGCCATTTACTTTAGATATTACATGTGCAATTTGACAGTAAAGTTATGTTTTTGGACAAAAAAGTATTTTATTGGTGTTGACATAGACCAGTTTTCGGATTTACTACGTACGAGTAAATATCCAATTTTACCTAATTAGTTTCTCCGTTTAACCGCGCCGTCAAACAGTTTACTACAACCTGAGAGAACAGTTGCTCAATCAAAGTTGAGACAGTCGTAAATGAACTATTTGATCTAAAAAGGGTTTTCTATACCAGAAAAATGTAAAATAAAACTACGCGAAACTAGCTGAGTGAATTTCTTAGTATTTTTTAGAAAATAGTTGTCAATTGAGTAGACAATCCACCTGGTGGTAAGGAGAATGTTGTATACTCCCGGACGCATAGTATACATATAGGGATTAGAAGTGAGTTAGGAAATAGTTGAGAAAAATAAGAAGTAGGGTGGGTGTAAAATAAGATGGGGAGTTTTCTACATAACATTCTTCCTGCGGCGAATGGAATTGAATGGGAAGTAAAGAGTATAATAGAAATAGGACTTACACAGTAAAATACACAAATGGACTTTTTGTTGATTACCTTCAATACCATTAAAAGAATTAATACCGACGACTGGTCTCTCAACGTTAAAATTTAGATGTGCTTAAATATCAAGTTTTTTTATTATAGAAAAAGGCGTCAGACAAGCTTACAGTCCTCCTTATGGTAAATGGATACTGTTGTCCATCGACACCCGCGATACATGAAAACATCACTCTAGAATGACAAACGTTGGCACGCCCCCGGATGCACCCCCACCTTTGCAGATTAAGGAATGGATTAGGAGAAAGGGTTGGGAAAATGGGGAGGGATGGGATATCTCTGGTATATCTTACTCATACGGTATATCTCACTTACTACCGAAATACGTACGTACATTGGGGAAATACGATAAAGTAGTAAATGCAGTGCATTTCAAAGTAGTCTTTTGTGAGAGAGGGGTATCGTGGCCAGTCGAGTGCGCCCAGCGGGTGTGGGAATGCAGCGTGCACCCCCCCTACAATTGTCTATATTGGATTCAAATCAAATCCGTTTCTTTGTGAACGTGTCAGTTTTGCCGTAAGACGTACAAATTATATAAGCAGATCTACATAAGGCCGATTCAACCTAAAATACAGACAAAATATTTGCAACATACGTTGTCTTACAATTCCACTCCGATTGTTCAGTTTTCCGTTCTTTAAAACCCTCGTCAAAAAGCGTTATATTATCAAAACACGTATTGTTTCCGAGTATCTGTTTTTGTAGGCCTCCGAGTGGTCTCGACGTTACATTGTGCAGCTCTTGAAGTCTTTGCTTACAAAAGGGCATTTCAGAACGCTCATGTTCGGAAAGGGTAACTCACAAAAGCCTTTTTATAATACTTTCGGCAGGCATATGCCGCTGTATGAGCTCTCCCGCTGTTCTTAATAAACACGGGGTATAACAAGGCGAATGTTCAGTAATTATTTTCATAGGTATCTTTTTGTTTATTCGTAGAGGGCTCGTCTGTACGATACGCTTTTTTCCCAATATGGAGTGATGCATTGGAGAAGGAAACACTTAGAATTGTAAAAGCCTCTGCGGTGGGTATATCTTCACATGAAACATTGTAGTCCATGTTTTTTACATTACGTCGTATGTTGCAATAGGAACGTATGTACTTTTTACCATGAGAAGTATTTCTGTACCTAATTAAGAACTCCATATGGCCCTAACTCACGACACTAGAACTTTGTCTAGATTTTAACCCGGCCTCTAACCAGACTAAAATAGGTATAACAAAATACGTAGCATATGCACCCAATTCACGTAGGATCTTTCGCAACAATCGCATAGAACTGGATCACGGACGTAGATCCGTCCACGTCAACCTGCACGTGACATTCCTTTGTCGAACTAAACGATTCATACAACAATCGTATCACCAATATATCTGCGAACCTCCGATGTCCGTCTGTCCAACTGCAAAATAAACTTTGGAATTAAATATTCCTGGATCGGTAAATCGTTTTAAATTTGATAGACCGTTTCTTTTAAATGTGAAGACGATTTCTTTTAAAATATAAAAATGTGATTTACAATTTTTGGAAAATACAACCCATACTGAAAAAAGATTTCATATTAAAGTGTTTAGTTGTCTTTTCGTTAGGGAAATTATTTGCTTATCGGATTTAATGCTCTATTATTTACTTGTGTTATTTCCAACCTAATTGCGTTATTATTGGATATGTATGTTCTTAGATATGTATTGGATATGATGTGGATATCTCTGTGTGTTCTACCGCCTGTACAATGGGGAATGCCCTGAAGAATTGTTCAACATAATTCCCACCTTGGGTTTCTACAACCGCATCTTCTGTCACAGACGTGCCGTGCATCCGCATTTCCTCGATACGGAGATGTCGTCTACTGTTCGCTACAAAACTCATTTTGTACTCCGAAGCCGTAGGCTATGTAAGGAACTGCCTCAAGGGGTCTTTCCGTTACGCTACGATATTCGATTCTTCAAGAAAGCTGTGAATAGGATTTTGCAAGGTCGGCGGCGTACCCGCATACTTCCTGGTGTAGCAGGTGTCCATGGGCCGAGCGGCGGTAACACTTCCCATCACGTGAGACCGCTTGCTTGTCTGCCTATTTCCCTAAAAAAAGAAACTTAGTATCGGCCAACCGAGGGTTAGCACGATTACAAACTTTTTGCGTTCATAAACATATTCGTTGTTCTAACGGAATAAATAGGTTTTTGTACAAAGTTATAAATGTGGTTAGCTCTGCCTGGTCATTTACTAAAAATGTTGACAAAGAGTTGCAAACGAGCGACATTATCTACTTACCACCACATGAATTGTCTGTTCATCTGCCATAAAAAAATGCCTCCAATGCCCTCTATGGGAGAATGGGGAGGGATGTATAATGGGATAAGGAGACTCTTTTGGAGAGTCACTTCGAAGTCCAAAAGCTGTCCAAAAGCTGACAAACACATATATTCTTTTAGATATTAAGAGTGTGTCTATCTTTTGCGAACTAACATCGATAAACAGGAAGTGAGTCGTTCCAAGAAGATATTCGTGAGCTCGGCGGGTGGCTTAATATCCCTCAGGAATAAACTGCAATTTCAAGAATATTCGAGGACGCAAACAAAAATATTATAAAGAGGCAATAAGAATAAACAAGCCTGCTCAAACTCCAGACACTACTTATAATACTTTACTGTAAATAGCACCATAACAATTTAATACTTATGCTTGAGGAGTTGGTTGCGATAGCTTAGAGATAAATGTGCAGGGCAATACGGCCTTTATAGTGCTTGTTATTAGTTTAGTTTATAACAATTTTTTGTTTACAATGTATAAATTAAGAGAGTTATGTTGAGTACCTCTACAGTTGTTATTCGGAAGTCATTTATCGGCCAACCGGTCAACTCTAAATCAGCCAACTCGGCTGTCCAACTTCAACACTCAGTAAGGAACAAATTTAGAAAATTGTTTTTGAAAATTTGTTTTATAAAGTTAGCCTCCAGATTATAATAACAATTGTATCTTTATTATTTTTGAAGATATAAAAATCTCGAACTGCATCACGTGATGCTCATAAATGTTACAACCGCACCTCCAGTCACAGAAGTGCGGTCCATCCATATTTCCTCGATACGGAGGTGTCGCGCACTGTTAGGTCCAAAAATTATTTTATACCGCGAACCCGTAGGCTGTGGAACGAACTGCCTCAAGAGGTCCATTAAGCTACGATATGGGGTACTTCAAGAAAGCTGTGAATAGGATTTTGCAAGGTCGGCGGCGCGCCCGCATACCCCCCCTGGTGTTGCAGGTGTCCATGGGCGGCGGTAACACTTACCATCACGTGATACCGCTCGCCGAATGGCCGAAAAACCTGTAAGATGTGTCATATATGAGATAACTATAATATTTTAAGAATGATACATGTAATATTTTGTATTACGTGTAATAACGATCACGTTTTTATGTTAGCTTCATATGTAACTTGGCTGTTTGAATGTTTTACGGCATTCGTTTAAAAGTTAAACAATACTCATACAAGGTTTTGGATATGGGATACCAGAACTGTAACTTTTAAAAAAAATTACATATCATATGTCATCAACATTTATTTTCAGTAGATTTACTCCATGTTTACTCGTATGACACTTTGACAAAGATTACATCACTTTGGGGTAGATGCACAATAATATTGATTAATCACAATAAGTTTGATAAATTAATTACTCGTATGCGTTAACTGGTTGATCCAGTCTCGTGATATTCCTTGTTGTGAACGTTTTATTTCCAAAATCGATTATGTTTAGTAAATTCTGTAGCTGTGTCGAAGTAATATGTAGTCTAAAGAAGTATATAGGGAAAAAGTGTGGTAATGAGTGATCAACGTTGTAAAAATAATCCCAGTCCATGTAATAAATCCAGTCCAACTAATAAATCCAGTCCAACTAATAAATCCAGTCCAACTAATAAATCCAGTTCATCTAATAAACCCAGTCCAACTAAAAGAAGTCAGAGCGCCGTTCATGGACATTCCCGCTTCTGCGGGATGGCGTTCACGGGAAATAGAAAGGTGAGTTATAGACGTTTTAAATAACTCTTGCCTATTAAATGATCATTTAGATATCATTGGATCATATTTGATACTACTACTATTTTTTTCAGTTTTATTATTTTATTTAGAAATCAATTCAAATAATTTATTCTGCACGAAAAAATGAATATCATTATAAATACGAGTATGATGTCCATTATAAATATTATCTCTCATTATGTACTGCTTCAAGTGGCATACAAAATTTTATTTTATATTTATTGCTATGTATTGTTTAAGGTTTCAATTTCTAATGAACCTTGAATTCGACGACATTTCTAATGTACCTGAACAAAATAGTCGAGCAATTTTAATAAGACTTGTTAGGTACGAAATAAACGTTATAATTAAAAAACTTCCGCGATTGACAAGCAATAGGAAATGCGGATTTTGTAGCTTTATACAAAGGTACAAATACTCACAGTGATACAAACAACAAAACAGATCTCGCGTCATTGCCACCTCATCAAAATATCGTGTTACCGAGTAACAATTTCATTCCCGTCCGCCAATTATCCTCGCGTTCATTTTCAGACTCATTCCCGGGTGTGATCACGTGGTGATTTTGACAGTTGCTAGTCCAAACCACTCGGTGGGCTGACGTCATAGTGGAAAGTAAGGGAGCGTTTTCAATGGGCGGATTTCTATGTGCTCGTTTTAAAAAATGTGCAAAACATTGAATCATTAAATCAACATATTAAACATGTTTAATTGTTGTCAAAAAATAGGATTTTCTTATTTAAATTTTATGCTGTTATGATATTGTGGATGAAGCCTTACTGTCGGATATAAATAACTGCTTGATTTCTATAGGTCACGTGGGTTCTGTTTCCAGTGAACATTATACTCCTGCAAGACTCATTTTTATTGAGAAATAATTAAATGAGCAGTAAAACATACTGAATGGGCAGCAAATCGATGGTAGCAAAGGACATCATTACTTCTCCATACAATTCCGGCATCATTTTTTTTTTCGATACGGCCAACAATTATATTTGGAGGATTGACTTTTTTAATTATTAACTTTTTTATTTTAGGTAAAGTACATAAGAATTATACTTAATTTTTTATTTTAGGTAAAATAACGGTTATATTGACATTTTTATTTTAAGTAAAATAAGAATTACATTGATTAAAAACCAATTAGTTTTAGTTTTATTTTCTAAATGTTTTAAGTAGTTACATAATAGTTTTATATTTTTTATTGTAGACGCTTGAATAATATAAAAGATAAAGATAAAGCAGGTATCAAATAAAATAGATTCATGGATGATGATAATATTCGTTGACTTTTTGCAATAAAATATAGAGATATCCGCTACGAACTTGTAACTCGTAATTAGCTCCCATTAAATTTCATAGAAGGATACGGAACCCTATTAATGCGTTTCCGACACACTCTTGGCCAGTTATTTAATTATTCCAAAATCATACTCCAATCTACAGTCCTTTACTTGTTTATAAGAATCGACATAATATGTTATCTAAACAACGAAGTCATATACGTATGCCTAAAGACATGAATATAACTCTTATGTTACCTAAAATAAAAAAATCATTTGTATACGATTAGAATAGGTTTCACGTAGTCTTTCGATCGTCCAAATATCATTTCTGGCTGCATCCAAACATAAAATGATGCCAGATATAATGATATCCTTTATAGATTTAGGTTATGTGGTAACAATAAAGAAATAAGAATCTGTCGGCTTCGTGATGATATTCTTAACAAATTAAAATTATTTATTTTAGCTATTCAGAAATAGTTTTTTTTGTGTTGACCACGATTTGTTACTCCCTTGGTATGTTTTACTGCTCATTTGAATACAAATCTTTTTTATTCTCAGACACAAGTTTCCTAGCGATGTTTTAATCAACGCCAAGCTAGTTGAATTGAAACTGTTTATGATTAACTTTTAATTTAGGAAATACATCCCAATTATGTTATTGTTAAATTATCTTGTTAGTTGAACAAAATTGCAACCTATATCCATAGTAAATGGGATTCGGATGTGTTCGTTCAAGACAGTGAAACCACCTCTTAATTCCTTCGCGATATGAAGCTCGGCGCATGCAAATGTCACTCGTTAGCATGCATTGCGTGAACCCGGCCGTCTAATTACGGGGACCGACTTGACACGTACTTCAAGATATCATTCTATTAGAGAACTGTGAATTTCGGGCCTCAATGACGGCTTACAAGGATTCGTACTTATGTATGTAAATGTTAGAATTGGCCCTAAAATTATGCGAGCGCTAAATGTTAATGTTTCTAAGTCATTACAAACGTACCACCATTTTGAGTATAAAAATATTATTTCTTATATAAAATAACTAGGTACTATATGTTTATAATTATATTATTATAAGAGTGCGAACCATATATCGAGTTGTGGCGGGCCTCTGAAAGGCCTATATCCAGAGATATAGTAGGGTATTGTATACAAATCGTAAAGCTAACAAATATACAAAGTATAAAAAAGTATAAGTGTATAAATAGACAAAATTAGAAATTTTGATAAATCTCCCGAGGATTTATAAAAATGGTTTGAAAAGGTTAAAATAAAAACACACCAGTCTTGTTGACAATCTGTAATAGTTTAATATGACATGTCATCGTCATCGTGGTGTGTAACGTAAATTAATTTGAATTAAACCGAAAATAAGACTGGTACTTATGTCAGTAATAATTTTATTCATTTTACTTACAGGCATATATTGATAGTTATATAACTATCAATATATGCCATTGATTCATTGACAAACTCCCTAAAACATGAATATTTTTTATCTTGGAAATAAATCTCACTGCTGCAGCCTGGGACAATGAAGAACAGTAAAAAATTAAACTAAAAATAAGTAGGTAATTATAGTTACTAAAGTTCTCAACAATCCCGTCTAGATTACGCCAAGAAAAACACAGTATTTGTTTATTATTAGTAGATATAGGATTTATTGAAGTGGCAGTAGGGGACGGAAGGCAGTTAAATTAGTTCTTCAAGCATCTGGAATCGACGGAGCAAGTTCTGCAATACCCTTCCTCCTCCATAACCCCTTTCACTGTATCCTAGGGTTGCCAATTTAATAACCATGATTAACTGAGACATAAAAATTAAAACATTTTTTTCATACAATGTTAGATTAAATTTACTTAGGTATGCTAATAAATAGTGTCGTTGAAATAAGTATGTTTAATCATTAATCACACTCATATTAGAAATATGATAGTTTGGATATTTGTTACTCAATCACGTCATAAGGGCTTAACCAATACTTTGCAAAAAGGCAGATTGTAAGTAGAAAATAAGTATCTACTGATTTGACAGCTTTGTTTCTCTCCTCTCTCTTCTGTGATTATATAGGATGTGTTTATTATATAATAATATAATTTAAATTACCAAAGATGGTTTATCTTTGGTAATGAAAACAAGTAATATCTATGTTATTGGGTCTTGTTTGTTTGTAACAAGTATTAAATCATGGAAATATTAATGACTAACGGTGGCCGCGACTTCCCGCGTGCCCGTCAGAATTTTATAATTATAATTGATAACTGTTTATAATTGATCTGTATAAAAAGTGTCCTAAATGCGACACGTAAGCTATAACCATGTCAACTTTCAATAAAGTGTGAGCAGTGGTTTTTGCGTGATGCGCGTACTGACAGACAGACAAAAATTCCCATAAATATTTTTTTGGGCGCTGTATCATTCGTACAATAATACAACGACTTTATTTTTAATATTAAATGTACAGACACGACTTTGTTACGATTCTGATCACGCTGATTGCCAAAGAACAACTTGCTGGATAAATAGGGAATTATCTGAAATTTTTAACCTGGTTTCTTAAACCTCTAGGAAAGAAAACGTAATTTTCAAAATAACCGCAGTGGCTACGCTGTGGTAACCCTAATATATCCCACCCTTCACATTCACTAGTGAAACGGGCATACATTAAAAGTTTAACGGCGGCCGGCGGAGTATCAACATATTACACTTTCGGCAAAAAGACGAATCGGTTTCGTATTTCATATTTTGTTGGGGGTTGTTAGGAAACAATTGGGTTTAAAATGCAAATAAAATGTTGATTTAATGTACACGTTTCAATGATCCAATGATTGTAGCTGTAATTATCGTCGCTATATTGTCAGATCACAAATTAATAAATAATAAAAAAATACTTTAGTTTTCTGTCGGATGTCGGATCTGTGTTGTATGTAAGAATGCAATACGGTAGACAGATATGAACTTGCAAATATCTGCGGTGGGTAACAGTCGCTATCTCTAGCTCATTATGTATGTAATGCAATGCAATCAGCCCTTTCAGTATCCACTGCACATGCACATTGTCTTGTGCATGAGGGATTGCACTACACTGGTCAAGCGAGCTGGCGAGTCCACTCTTTTAGAAGTGGTGTATTTCCTCAGCTCTTGTGGCAGCCGCTTAGTTATCCCTTAGTCGTCCTTTATGACACCCACGGGAAGAGATGGGTTGGGTGCTATTCTACAGCCAGCCGACACCTAATTAGATTTTTTAATATGGATTTATTTTCTGCAAATTTCAAAATTTCAAGTATAGTTCACTATTCTATTTCGAGTATAGTTCATTACCGTATTGCCTACATTTTGAACTATCTACGTTGTATGCGTGTGTATCTTCAACGGTATATTGACATTTTAGCAAAATTAGTTTCAACGTCGACGTGAGAGCACTTCAACGTAACATATGCGCACCAACTATTCCAAAGTAATTGACTTTAGACTCCTCTCTGTTGTTACATAGGAGGCAATAGCTAATCTACATTCTCAAATACGGTGTAATAGCAACGAGCAATAGAATTGACCATTTATCCCTGATACCTGCTGTTAACCGTAGAGTTTTGGAAATTGTTGCGAAGTAAGTACATTTAAGGGATATGATGAGAGGCCAAAGTATGCTAGTTTGTTTGCAGAACTAGGTACTTGTATGTTGTAATTAAGTTACGCTGCAGAAATGAAGGGCCTATCTGAAACAGTTAATTGGTTTATACGTCAATTGCGAACAAAATAGTCAGTGTAAATACGAATAATTGAACTGTAATAGAAAAGTGAACGGATACGAAATCATATTTATTTAAATTTTGATAGGAGATACTACCTATCAAATTTTAGCACTAAGGATTTTTTTTATTAATCATTATGATCTGCGTTTCTTATCGTTCGTCATCTGGCTTTAACACAATACCGACAAACCTTATTTGGACAAAACTTTACATATTTAAGTAATGTTTTGCATGTAAATCTTTACTGATTATTTTTTAAATACTATAATTTTAAAAATTTCTATCCGGATTTGTGTTCTATAAGAAAAGGACGCGATCAGTTTATTAAATTTTAATCAAATCAGGATCGCAAATAGGCTCTCTAAGTATATCTCAATAACTATGACATAGTTATTGAGATAGCATTATCAGTTAGATGCTCCAAGTGATTATAAGTGGTTACAAGAATTTTAATATCCAAGAAAATAAGAGTCTGTACCTCTAGGAAAATCATATCTACCTATAATTAATTAAACTTCTTAATAAATAATTGGGTTCTCACAACAAAGTGGCCGTTCCACATAGTACCCTTTGCCAATTATTATAATTAACTATGAGAGGAAGTGACCTCTTGGGCTCTGGGGGGTAACTTCGTATTGCCACCCATTTGAAGAGATTGATAGCAACAAGACAACGGACTTAAGATATTAGATTGTTTAGGAAGTTTTGGCATACAGGCGTTGTTTGATAGTTTATGGAAGCTGGTTAAAATTAGTGCTTCGGATTAATAATATTTATGTACGTACATTGAATAGTTAAATATGTTGCTCGAATATAAAAATAGGGATAAAGTATATTTACCATTAAAAATATATAAAGAATTATACATATTTTTATAAAATGGTTTAAGTACCAAATTCCCTATTCCTGGTGTCCCCCATGTTGGGCGCCAGTGTCACGATTGGGGAAAAAAAGGTGGATACAATATCTACCTAGTATCTAGTAAAAATAACAATAAAACGGGATATAAATTTTAAATAAATATTTTTAAACTAAATTTCTGATTTATTTCTATATTGGGTGCAAAGGAAAATCACCATCTCTTTTCCCCCAAATGTGACAATGGAGGCACAGTCGATATCAGTCTGTACCGCACAGTAGGTCTTTGCTTTCACGAGGAGGTTTTCGTGTAATAATATCATACCAGTGGATCCGTTGTGCAATGGACATTAAAAGTTTCCTTGTAGATATTTGGTTTCAGAAATAAAAATAGTTAATTTTACTAAAAAAAGTAGAATATTTGTATTATTATGTTATAACTTACTATTTTTACGTGTAAAAAGAGACTCTTAAATGTTTTTTATATGTAAAAATACTTTCAGTTTTAGGAAAGTAAATAAATATAAATGAGTATACTGCCCTCCTTAGAAAAAAGGCACAAGTGCATTTTGATGACTTTCAAGGAAAATGCAAAAAAATTGTATTATACAATTTCAATTATGTAAAGAAACTTATTTTTAATTTCCGAATATAATGTTACTTATTGATGCGCTTTCGTTGAAATGCCTTTTCACCTTACGAAGGCAGTGTACGCCATGTTCGTTATGCCACCTGAGCGAAGTACGGGCTGCTAGTTTTTTTTTATAGAAAATAGGTGGCAGACGAGCATACTGTCCACCTGATGGTAAATGGATAGGTACTGTCGTCCATTTACATCCGCAATACATGCCATCAGTCCAAAATGAGAAACGTGGGCGCTGCCTACTTTTGCATATTAAGGAATGGATTGGGAGAAACGGTTGGGAAAATGGGGAGTGACAGGATGGAGCAATAGGAGCGATACCTCACTCACTACCATAACAAGTACGTACATTGGGAAAATACGATAAAGTAGTAAATGTGTGCGCCCAGCGACTGTGGAAATGCAAGAATATTATATAATAGTTCATTATAAAACGACATAAAATGAACAGTTAAAAATATGCTTTTAAAAAAGGCAAAATATTCTTAACATTTATTCTAAATTCGCAAATAAGCAGGTCTAGGAACAGGGTTTATAAAAGTGCTTTCAATGTTACCGTACACGAAGTAAGATAATTTTAAAATAACTAATACAGAACAGCAATCGAAAAATAAAAGAACAAAACTAGAATATAAAATAAATATTGAAGTACAAACAAAATTTAAACATAAAGTTAACAGTAGGTACGAGCAAACCGCTCAAAGTTCTGCGTAGCTGTCACAACTGAAAGTCATTATTGCTCTAGACGAGTAAATATTTATAAAATGAACTTGCTTCATTATAGTTTTTATTTTCCATTTTATGTTCCCGATGTGATTGAGTCTAAACAAGAAGAATGAATGCACTGAGTGAACTTGTAGACCACCAATAAAACGTTTCCCGGTCGATGTTTGGTTTCTAAACTCACAATATAGCTAGGTACACAGAAGCGAAATTTAAAAGGTTTACGAGATCAATTATTAAAAAAAATTGTTATCGAAAACTGTCCCAATATTATGTCATTACCAATCGATATGCGAACTAATTAATGCATGATACAGTATATTCGTATATAATTTATGTATGTATTAGTCTGTATATGTATTCTAACAGTCATATACAGGTTTTTTTTAAAAGGCGGCTGACGATCATATAGTCCACCTGATGGTAAGTGTCAAACGTTGGCACACCTGCAGATGCACTGCCCATCTTTGCAAAATAAGATTAAGAAATGCATTGGGAGAAAAGGTTGGGAAAATGGGGGGGATGGGATGAGATGGGAATGGGCTTTGGCATATCTCACTCACGACCGTAGCACGTACGTACATTGGGGAAATACGATAAAATAGGAAATGTAGTACATGTATTTAGATATGTTACATTTATATTTTAATATTTAATTACTTTATTACATACTTTAGAATGATTCCCGTGGGAACGCTGTAACGGATGAGGATAAAATGTACCCTAAATGTTAATTCAAGCTAAAGCCATAACTGTGCCAATTTTGTAAATTTAATAAAAAATTACAAAAAAGAGTAAATAAATAAATAAAATACACGTGAAGATAATGTTTGTATTGATTTATTTGATTGTACTTACTTATTAAAATTGCGCAAATGATCGTGAGATTGAATAGCTATTTGCATAATATTATTATTGAGTTTGTGTTTAGTTCCGACATGTTTTTGCTGAGCACTTATCTACGTACAAACGTACAAACGTAAAACGTACAACGTACGTTCTACGTGCTTCAAGTACGTATCAAACAATATACGAAGACTGCATACTGTTTCTTAATTATGTTGTGTTGTAGTGGAAAACTTGAGATTGGCAAAGCAAAAATCGCTCTTGGTAAATGTTTGGTCTAGACGAGTTATTAAGAATTTATTTTCATACAATTTGTGAATGCATTGGAGATTATTATTGGTTGCGTCTTCGTTTTTTACTATGACGATGTTTATGAAGGTACTCTGCAATCTATTTATTTATGCCTATATTCGTGTAATAAATATACTACAATGTTCTTCCATTCATAGTATACACAATAATTTGTCCTATAAGCATAAAACGCGGCCCAACTGTTAGCCTTAAATTACTCCATAACTTAAAATTCACACAGCGAGCTATGAAGAGCGATTTGCTTGAAGTTACTTTGCTGGATACAAACCAAAACGATTAAAGACACTGGCATAGCTTAAAGGATTAGCAAGCTGAAGGGACAATGGGCAGGTCATATCTGCGACAGGACTAACAGCTAATGCTGTAGATGGCTCTTCGAAAAAAGACGGCTTAGCGGCGAGTGCGCAGTGGGACGTCTTACGGCCAGGTGGACAGACGACTTAAAGAAGTTTGTTGGTAATGGTTAGGTGATAAGAGCATAAGATCGAATGTAGTGGCGGATATTGGAAGATGCCTGTATATCGAGATATAGGCTGAGGGTATGGTAAGACAAAGAGCGCGTACATTTTATCGGTTATTTTTACAAATTTAGTTGTTTAAAATTATCTTATTAATATTATATTAACCACAGATCGTACTATGAAGAGAGGAGCCTGCAATATTTTTTTTTTATTCAAAAAATGCGGCAGACGAGCATACAATCCATACTGTCGCCCATTGACATCCGCGATACATGCGAACATCAGTACATGGATTGGGTCAAAGGGTTGGGAAAATGAGAAGGGATAGGACAGGATGGGATGGAAATGAGCTCTGGCATATCTTACTCACTATCGAAACACGTACGTACATTATAGAAATACGGTAAAGTGTAAAATGCAGTACATTTCAAGGTAATTTTCTCTAAGAGTGGGGCAACGCGGCCAGTCGAGTGCGCCACACTAAATGAACACACACTAAATGAACTATTCAAACAATACAAAAAAATGTCTATCATAGTTTAAATATTTTCGTTGAATAGACTAAGCATTTAATTAATCTATTTTAATATACAAAGGAGACGTTTAGATAACTATGAATTTTAATTAAGTATTTGAAACCTTACTTTCTAGTAATGTTAATTAATAAACTTAATAACTTATGATGTACTTTAATTAGTTAATTCGAAAATAAGTAGAATGTCTTAATATCATTCGGTCCGGTCCTTGGCTCAAAGCAATTATAATAATGAAAATGCATTAAACGAGGGTCAAAGGGGTGAAGTCAACTTTGCAAGTGCTTTGTCTTCTCTTGAAGACATAATCACTATTTATGGGAGCGTAGTTTGAATTTATTAACACTTTAGCGTCTCGGCTCGATGCTAAGGCCTAACAGCATAATTTGTGGGGGGAGATTGCACGCTGAATTCCCACAGCCGCTGGGCGAACTCGACTGGCCACGTTATCCCCCTCTCACAGAAGACTACCTTGAAATGTACTGCATTTCCTGCTTTATCGTATTTCCACAATATACGTACGTGTTTCGGTAGTGAGTGAGATGTGCCAGAGCCCATTCCCATCCCATCCTATCCCTCCCCATTTTCCTAACCCTTTCTCCAAATCCATTCCTATATCTCCAAAGGTAGGCAGCGCATCCGGGGGCGTGCCAACATTTGTCATTTGGACTAATGTTGGCATGTATCGCGGATGTCTATGGGCGACTGTATCCACTTACCATCAGGTGGACTGTATGCTCGTCTGCCGCCTTCGTACATAAAAAAAAACAATATGCCAGAGCTCATTTCTATCCCATCCTGTCCTATTCCTCCCCATTTTCCCACTATGTGATCGGCTTATGTGATCGGCCAATTGTCACTTCAGCGTGTTTGAAATATTGATTATTTACATTTTTTGGTGAAGGTACCTACGTACGCTCTTCTTATATTAATCCACTACATGCATGTAAAATTAATGTATACATGAAAAATGGACCGCAAGATCACCTAGTGTCTCTTTTGGACTGTCAAATCTATCTTGGAAAAATAGGCTCACTAATATAAAAGAAAGCAATTGAAATCTTATTTATAGCTTGATAGATTAGTAGCATTAACTAACAATTCACGTGGTGCATATAACAATACACCGGGTTTCATATTTTCTAAGCGGGCATAGTGAAAATTCATCGAGGAGAAAATTAAGAGAAAATTATAATTAAATTGCAATTATAGGATAAAAAATACCACCAACGTAAACATGCTTACTATTAGGTACATACATCTTGTAACAACATAGTAACAAAAGGTACATTCAGATACACGAAGAAAACCCTGTCTTATTCGTAAAACTTCTTACATTTAGAAGTATTTGTTCTCTTGAATTTTCCGCTTTGTTTTCCTCTCGAATCAGAGGAAATTCGATTTAGCGGGTTCGTACGTCAACTCCGTAACAAATAAACAAGGCGAGTTTTGTGAAAAACTGATCTAACTATATAACGGTATGCGTACTATTTCTGTAGCATATTCCTTGGCCAACTGTTATCTATATCGAGTGGGGGCTTAATAAGAGGTGAATAAGGGAAGTCTCTCATTCCATTATACCCTGTATTTCCCATCCCATCGACTAGAGAGAATAATAGAATAATGGAACAACTGTACTATTATGCTCTTAATTCCCAAATAATTAAGAGTAATATTATAGGACTAGAACAAATCCCGTTTACTCCAACCTGCCCAATGCTTTTAGCTAAATCATTTCTTAATCTCTAAAGGACGGGGCGTGCCAATCTTTGTCATTCTCGACTGACGTTCGAATGTATATACCGAGGATGTCCATGGATGACATTATCCACTTACTATCAGGTGGACTGGTTACTCGTCTGACATGTTCTTCCTATAGCAAGTTCTATATATATATGAGTACAAATATATATGTAAATAAATAAATATGTTACGACATGAATCCACCGCGACATGTATACGCCCACAAAAAAATGCACACACAATACCATTATACCACATTTTCATTTATTTACTTTTTTCTTCCGTCTTAGACATAAGTGCACACACATCTATACATGCACACGTACATTCATGCACACATACATACATACACCCAATTGAGTCTTACGCGATAGTTCATTGCATAAGTATGCCCATCGCCTACAATAAATTACCTACCTATTTTGCATTGTATACATATTAAAATCCGTTTTGGCAATAAGCTTTATTTACATAAAATAGCAAAATATACTCCATTCAGATCAACCTAGTAATTTGTACAGTTAATAATAAAAGTGTTTTTCGAACTCGTAGATAGACCAAGCGAATTGTTAAGCAAAGTAACATATGCAACGGATGTAACAGTTATCTCCGTCCTAACGAAGAACGAGCGTCCCACGAATAGCTGATCATGTCATCGCGAATCATCATACATCGTTTCTTTCTTTAATTTGACCGCTGTGCTTGTTATAAAATTTAAAATTCTCATACAAAACTGGTAGCAAACAACACTAGTCGTAACGTTGTTGCATACGTTAGTAACATATGCAGCGCAGGTAACGTCCCCGTCCTAACGAACACTGTGCGTCACCCGCATACTTGATCATTTCAACGCGAATCTTTACAGTTTATTTTGGACCGCTGCGTTCGAATATATTAGTAAAGTAGTTTGGTGGTGTTTTAAAACTTATGACCTTGTTCACATTTCTTCTGATAGCCAAAATGTACTTATAGATTTATCAAAATGTAAGGTTTTGGAATGTAATCATCAAAATATAGTGGCTTGTATTTAAAAGAGAAGCAAACAATATTAAATGAACAACAAATCATGAACGACAAAACAAGCTATTTTTGATTGTTTTTTTATGGATATCCTCGATACACGTCAACATCAGTCCAAAATGACAAACATTGGCACGCCCTCGGATTCGCTGCCTACCTTTGAAAATATAGAAATGGATTTTGAGAAAGGGTTGGGAAATAGGGAGGGATAGGATGGGATGGAATTGGGCTCTGGCATATCTCACTCACTATCGAAACACGTACGTACATTGGGGAAATACGGTAAAGTGGGAAATACAGTACATTTCAAGGTAATCTTCTGTGAGACAGGCCTAATGTAGCCAGTCTAGTGCGCCCAGCGGCTGTGGGCATTCAGCGTGCAATCTCCCCCTTTATAATTTTAAATTACTAACCATTGACTTGGTGCGTTTTATTGTTTATTGTTACCAGAGGACCTAAACCTACTCCAACTGCAAATTTGCAGCTATCGATTTGCTGCTAATTCAGTATTTTTTGCTCGTTCAAATATTTCTCCAATAAAATTAGTAGAAATTTAGTGTAATTTACGATAAAACTACTTGCTAAATAAATATTTTCTTATAATATTGTACTGTAAAACAGTTATTATTATGTTATAATAATAATAATTTATTTATTTATTTAGACAACACAGATCCATACAAATGTTAGTAAGTAACTTAAAAACTATATTAGTCCTTATAACTAGGGTTCACTATTATTGTTAGGTATTATATTGTTAAATTAATTGCATATTATTGCATTTGTTGTCATATGTAATTATCTACTGGCATAGCTTGTAAAACTTATATGCTAACAGAATATGGACTATGTCTGAAATAATATAAATACACGTAGCTTTTGAAAATTCTGTCTGCCAAAGAAAAAAGCTTCTCAAAACGAAGAGATAATTATCCAAATTAGTAGAGATACTTATTCGAAATAAAAAAAACGCAATAATAATGTAGATTCAAAGCGAAAATTAAACTTTAGTATACCAAGATTAAAATTGCATGTTTATTAAGTTTATCTTTAAATAGGGAACATGCATGTTTTTTATTTGCTAAATAATTCGATTAAGTCCGTGTAAAAATAATATGATTATAAAAACATCAAAGAATCTATTTGAAAACTATCTATCATCTAATGAAATTCAAACAGTCGCAATCTTCGCACGTTTTAAGTGTGACGTAACATGATAAGTATCGTCAATCGCGATATTCGCTGCTTTATACTTGTTTATTTTTTTATGTTATTAAACACAAGTGTCTCTATTCCGTTTTAATTTCACATAGCCAATTGCACTATCTCCGTAAGATTCTCTCTCGGTGTGCCATTTGGCAAGGCTGCGCATTTGGGGGCGTACCAACGTTTGTCACTTTGGACTGACGTTGGCATGTATCGCGGATGTCTATGGACGATAGTATCCACTTACCGTCAGGTGCGCTATATGCTCGTCTGCCGCCTTTTCTTTACATAGTATAAAACAAAGTCTCTTCCCGCCGTCTGTCCCTCTGTATGTACGCTTTTAAACTACGCAACGGATTTTAATGCGGTTTTCATCAATAGATAGAGTGATTCAAGAGGAAGGTTTATACGTATAGTTTAATATTGTTAAACCGAAGCGAAGCGAGGGCGGTTTGCTAGTTCTATATAAAAAAGAAAAGAAACGTACATTACATAAATACAAATAAACATATACATAATTACATATATACAATATACATATACATATACATATCATCCACACTTACTACAATATAGTTTAATAATATTTCTTTTAATTGTTATATATCTGGGCATTATTCTCTAATTTGAATTATCTAAATTAAATTACTTAATTGTAAGATCATAACAACTTTCGTTAGTTTAACTTTAATTTAGTTTATAATTCACTCATAATTCACATCTATAATTCATTCATAATTCACATCTATAATTCGTTCATAATCACGTTATATAATTATATAATCACATTCAGTTTGTTATGATATTTTAAAATTGCATCGATTAAAAACGCCGTTAATAATACATATATTAGTACTATTAGTAGCATACAAACGTTGTATTTGATTTCCTTCGAACACATTGACGAATCCTAAATGAATTCCCATTCGTGCCGCTAAAGCAACACGAAACAGGAAATCGTATTACTTTCGCTGCGGTTTCTGTTCAAAATTCATTAAAACATGTCCTCAAACAAACGTAATAATTTATTTAAGCGACAAAAATCCCCAAAAGTAATATCCATTGAAGCGTATTTTAACGTTGGAGCGGAGATGTAAAGAGCGTATTAGGGCTTAAATAATTCAGCATATCTTTCGCGGCATTATGTCATTTACGCTGTTACCTTTTAGATGAGTATTTGCACAAAAGAAGAGCGAATCAAAAATGATAATTACATGCAAATCCGGGGCTCGTTTGAGTACCTCTCTACGATGAAGTAGACGGCTTTGTGATAGGCATTGGCTTCTAAACGAATAATAAGTCTTTAAGCGTTTTTGAAGCTGCTACGAGTATGCGCCTATACACACGTTGCGGGAGATAGAATCATGAATTACCCTTTGATTTTAGTTTACATTCGCCTGTATAAATAAGAAATTAATGGTTTATTTCATTGCAAATATTTCACTCAATCTATTACCTCACATGATAATTTATAAACTGTATTAAACATTTAATAATTCTTCTTAATTGTTGGCTAAAAAATCGTTTTTTATGTGTTTCTAATCAAATGTGATTTGACTAATCATCTTGTGTACTTTTTGTGAACTTCAAATTAAGTGTCGATTAGTGTCTAGTGAGGTCTTTAATAACATGAGCTAGAATCGAATGGCTTCAGATACATAATATGTTGCTGAGTGTACGTTGAATTACAGAATTGATAGATTGTACTATCGCAGTTGGAAAGATTAGAAGACATTGAAATTGAACTTTTGTTCAATAAGATAAGTGTATAATATATGCAATATTGTAACATAATATTTGTAATGTATAATCTGTAAAGTAAACATCAGAATTTGTCCGAATTATAACATGTACGAGTACTAGCTACAGCTTGACATGTCACACAAGTCATTGTTGCCACGAGTTGTGTTTGACATGAAAATTGTTTGTTCGGGGTAGGGCGAACTGAAATCTAAATTGATTTTACGTCGAAACGTGAGACTGCAACTGATGGCTTCTTAAAAAGCGAAAAACCAACTCGAAAGGTTGTTAAATGAACTTATTTTGTAATGGGTATTATATCCTCCTCTGCAAATACGGGTAAATTTTTATCAATAGGCAAGAATTCTCCTTTTTTTAAATCGACGGTTCTATTTGATATACCTCTTGTTTAAAAGTTTATTAATTATTATTATTATTTAGTTTAACATGGACGTGTTTCTATGTAGATTCTCGATTTAGTATAAATTATGATCACTATAAGAAATACATGCCGCAGCGACTATGGCTGTTTAAATTTAAAAGTCCCTTTGTTTGTTCTTAACTACGTCTTAATGAACCAATGGGTTATGCATTTTTTTGTTTTATTCACATACAAGACAATTAAACATAAAATATGTTGGTATTTTATGATTTAATTTGGTTTCACTAATAATTCATATTAATTGCTAAATTTATGGGCAGAGAAGAACGTAGGCTATCCTATTATTCAGATACGTCACAAAGTTTCTCTGGGATTTTTTTTTGTTTTATTCCGAAACGTTAACTTTCTTTGATAATTTTTTTTCAATTATTTTCTATTATAGCAAGAATTACGTTTCTTATGTTAAAAACAAATATTCTAATGCGTTAGATATATATATAAAAATGAAACTACAAAACAGAACTGACAGTGTTTTCTTCAATTTTGTAATTCATCGCGACTACATTTCTAACTAATTTATTTTTGTGTAGGTATAATTTCACATCGCAGACTTTACATAGTAATTTTCGTATTTGACGTTTGATATTAAAATTATTTTTGAAGATTGCTGATGAAAGTTAAATTGTACTTTAAAGTTTTCTTTTTTGACGAGTGCCGAGTGAAGACTGTGTTCGTCTCGTATTTATACCCGAATAGGTTATTCAATATTTTATTACTTTTTAGTTAAATTAAAAAAATCAGAATAAATTCATTTAGTACATGAGCATAGATAGCTCTTTTACGAGATAATACTGTTCACATGCTACGTTACCAATTTTTACTATTTCCCAATTTTTATAATATTATAAATATTTTATGTTACCGGCAAAATACGTTTCCAGGAGCTTACTCCTTAAGAGTGCTTACTAATTATCCTTAAGAGCTTACTCCTTCCTTAATATATAAATATTAATTTCATTGGTATAAAAATTTATAATAATAATTAATTGGTATAAAAGCATTGTGCTATTTTGGTTACATTCTCTTTAAGTAAGATAAAACAGAAATAATGTAAATGTTACATAAATCTAAAAATCTTGTAGATGTGCTGTTTCGCTAAGTAGGTAGGTACTTAGCGAAACAGCACAATATGTGTCTAAATTGTTGACTGCATTACTCTTCTACAGGATCTTTGAATCTTTCCACTACAACACGTCACAAATAAATGCCTCACAATAAGTGCCGGCGCGGAGTCGACGCAGAAAAACTTATTTTACGATTTCCGTTACGAACGACATATCTATCGAACTGTTAGCTCGTGTAAAATCTATTATTTATTGCACTTGTTACTAGTTTTAAGAATTATGAGGTGTACATTATCACTTCTGGGGAGGTTAACGGCCGACATTTATCGGCAGTATTTCGTAAGAGTTTTTAGAAGTGCTAAATAATATCTTATTTGTTGGTTTATTTAGTTTAGTTTGGTATATTGGTTTATTTAGGGAGATTGTTCATCAAGTGACAGTATTCTGACGCCCATAGACTTCCGCGATACATGCCTACATCAGTCAAGTAGGTATAATAAACGTCGGCATGCCCTTCGATGCGCCGCCTGTTGGGAGATTTAGCAGTAGATTAGGAAAAAGGTTTTGTAAAGAATAGTTAATAGGGAGTGTAACCGAATAGAGAGTTTTCCTCATCCAGTTACAGTCCCCATTCTTCCTTGGGAGATGGGATGGGATGGGGTGGGCAGTGGTGGAATGTCCATCTCATAAAATTATTACTTGTTATGATTAACCATTCAGACAATTGATCATTAACCTTTTATTGTTTTCTTTTGTTTATTTTTTCACCGACGGCTCCAAAACGACGCACGTATTAATAATATCATCGCTTGTTATAAAAAGACGGACAGATTAACAGTTGTATTGAAAATGTCATAATATCAAAGTAAAACTGAAAAACTCTCTTTAAATTAGTTAACAATTACAAATAAGCAAATCGCCAAGATTTTCGAATTTCACAAAAAAATGTAAATAATTCCTACGCCAGATTTTCCACACGTCGTCGTCGCGTTTCCCCGTTGACAATGTACGTGTTACTTTTAACAAAGGGCCAATCCGTGTGAAATGACATAGGCTGACAGCTTCCAAACGACCGTCGAACATTATCACAAAATACCCTTAACTCGATTCGTTCATATAATATTCATGACGTGGTGCAATCTTTCAAAAATTGACACCTTTTTGCTGGGGTTACGGCACTCGGAGGGTACCGAGATCAGGCGAACAAGTTTTTTGTATTTTCCTCGGTGAATAAATTACAATGGACAATAGAGATCATGCTTCACCAATGTGCTAATTTATAATCAGAAGTATTGACAGAGTGCGGGAACATTTTTATTATTTAAAGAGAGAGGGAGGGCGCTCTAGCTCTTTTCACCGAAATTGACAATTTGTTTGACGGTTAAACCACAAAAATGTATTAAAATTGCTGCCTTTCAACATTCTCTTATCTTTTCTTTATTTCTATATTGTTATTGCTCTTATAGATCCATCGGCTATACTAATCTGTCACTCGCGTAACCACATGTCCTGTCCAGTTCCATTTGATGTACGTGACAGGTAAGTTACGTTTCGTAAGTCTGACTTTTCAAAGTTAAAGAAAGAATATGCTCGTGCATATTCGTATAATAGCTTTCTCCATCACTAGTAGAGTGACTGTGAGTTTAATTGTCGACTGTTACTAAAAAGCCGTAACCGTAACCAGCCCTTTTGACGTCCACTGCTGGGACACAGGACTCCTCATGCACACGTTCTGTGCATGACGGAGGTATGACTTTAAAACGTCACACTTGTCAAGCGGATTGACGAGTTAACTCTTTTAGAGGTGGTGTAGTTTCTCTGGGCTTGTGGTAGCGGATTTGTTATCCCTTAGTGGCCTTTTACGACAATCCACAGGAGGAGATGGGGTGGTGCCATTCTAAAGCCGGCCGACGTCACACGCGGCCACACTAAAAATCCACGGGCAAAAATTTTCTGTATCGTCAGTAGTTGAACATCTTAACCAAGCATAACAACATAGCAAAGACTTACATTTTCATTAATGTAGAGACCAAACCGAATGATTTCAATTAAATAAAACGGCACACACATTATCGTCAAGAGCAGCCACACCGGGAATATATTAAAGATATTGGTCAACAAACGCAGGTTGGGAATTTTTCGAGGGCTGACCTATGTACACATTACTTAGTAATAAAGCTTTAAAACAAATACCCCACTCCCAAGGGTGTTTCTAGAGGATATCAAATAAATGGGAGAGAGGTGAGGTCCATCCCACGTCACTCCCAAACGAGTAACTCGAGTTGATTGTTTGTACTGTGGACATGGATTTTTCCACTTGATTGTCTGATTTGATTTACTAAGGTTTCCTTCGGTTGCTGGACAAATAGATGCTTAAAATAATCGTGTATTTACTTCGGGTTCATTATACCTTAGACAGGAAATGCTAGAGATATATTTCCGTGAATTTCAACCTAATATTTTTGGTAGAAATAGTTAAATTTGTTGTTTATTATAGATCATTCATAATACATTATGATGCATCAGCTTATGAACGCAATTATAAGCAAATCAGTGTGAACCAAATTAGTCACCTCTCGGCTTTTCTGGCATGTTATTGTAGATTTATTCGGAGAATCTGTATGAAATTTACAATATTAGCGGCAGTGTATCTAAGATGTAGATACATCGGGTTACAATAAAACAATAAAGGGATTTATTTTATGGGGAAGAGCGATGTTGTACTTTTATCAAAATAGTACAGCTGATAAAGCCAAAAGCCGTCAAAATACAACTATAATAGGTGAAAAAAGAGGTGTAAACTTATTTTTTTTGTGGAAATAATAGCTTTTGCATCATAGATGAAGGAATTCAATTCAAGTGGGGGAAGGGGTAAATCACCATCTCAAAACTACCCGCTTTTATTTTCTTATTTTATGTGTGATATATATATGTCCAAATTTAGCCGCATCCTCTTCGTACCCCGCAATCCCTCGCATTTAGTGCCTTTCAGTACTTTGCGACGCCATCAGCTAGCTTCTTCTTTTCGAAGAAACGACATCCCCACCTTCATACTTTGTAGGCTATATCAGAAATAAATAAAGTTACTAAAATCTATTAGGAAATAAAATCAAATAAATCCTATAATCCGATTGTTTAGGCCAGGAAAAATTGACGCCAATGAAAGACTCATTGTTGTGCTGTCGACTCGACAATAATGGCATTTTTCTATTAAGGATTATATGAACTTTCTGACTACCCTCGCTTCCTGGCAATCGTGGCGACAAGCGTTTCGAATCTTCGTCATTGTCCACTTGTCATTAAGTTTTTGTCTTCTCTCCCCTTCTTGCACTTCGACTTATGTCAGATCACATACCGGTGCACGGTTCAATGAACTTATTGTTTCGCATTTTGATCCCATGTAATATATTTATGAACATTGACTATTGTATTAATATCGATAGTTATAGATAGATAGATAAAACTCTTTATCGCACACGAAAACAAAACAAGACGGTAACAGAGATTGAAACATATGAATTGCACAAAAGGCGGTCTTATCACTATTGGCGATCACTGCCAGATAACCTCTGGGTAGAGAGGAAATAAAAATTTTAATCACAGGTTGATAGATGGTGTACAGTTACATACATTACAGGCAATACGTACACATCAATAGACATATACACAACATATACATACATACACACATATATGTTTATAATACATATATAAGTACATACACACTACACATTATATATATGTCATTAAGTAACTGAATGAATGATTACAGAGCTAAATAGTGTTTAGTAAGTTGACTTCTGAAATAGGATAAAGATTGAGAACGTTTTATGTCGAGGGGAACAGAGTTCCACAAACGAAATAATTAATCATAGTAAAATCATAGTAACGCTTGCATAGTAAAATAATTAATCTTTATTAATGTGTATTATAATTTTAATTTTATAGAAGAGATTGTGCGGTCCACATGATGGTAAGTGGTCAACGTCGCCCATGGACATCTGCAACATCTGGAGGCATGCGTGTGCGTTTATATGAACCGCCACAAAATTTGGTGAATGTGTGTGGGTCGTGGAACGAATTGTTTTATTCGTCATGGGTAGTTTTATTCTGATCAATGCTAAAGAAGATATAGGCAAAAGCTGTAGATCTATATCTCTTGTATCTTATTATAAATTTTTTCTTGTGGTTTAGTTTGCCATGAGTGGTTTGATGCCGCGCCAGCCATTGTAAGTTAGCGAGTTCAAACTTTTTTGGCGTTGTTTAGATTCCACGTTTCTGGCAGCTGCTTTGGTAAGCTAAAGTGTTGGTTTATCGCTTCCCGATATTCGGGAAACTCAACGTGGGACCTTTTCGGCCAGATTGGCCGACGATTTGAAGAATTTTGCGGGTAGTGGCTGGATGAGAACAGCGAAAGACTGTGTGTTGTGGTGAGCTTTAAAAGAGACCTATTTCTAGCAGTGAAGAGACATGGGCTGATGGTATGGTATCTTTGCTCGTGTACGCTTAGTTTATAGTTCATTAAACGTATTGCCCGTGTGTCGCACGCACAGATTTAACGGCGAGGTAAGTACGAGGACAAATGGACACGGATTGACGTCACATTTATTAAACTGACGTGTACTGTCGGCAGATTTATATCCGACAGGACAAGGAAATGCTATTATAATGGCACTACATATAGATTTGACTAGGATAATTTGTCATTGTGACAACAGCTAATGTAATATAGTTTCACTGCAGACCTTAGGGCTACCTTTGCGATTGTGCGGGTGTTATATTATCCATCCTCTAGAAAAAATATTATCCACCAGATCCAGATTCTGATTACCGAGTAGAATGTACATTTCAAAGTATCTAAACATTTTTAAAAGGAATTTTTCTAATGATTACCTTTCTTAAATAAAGAAAAAAAGTAAAATACTTTGATATGATAATTTTATAATAAAACTCAAATGATAATTCATTGTATATTTAATAAATTTAATGCAATTACCCGTATTCGTATAACAGAGTCTTTAAATTGGCTAACCTAACGCTCCCTAAATCTTTTTCTAAATCTTGATTCCGAAATGTCCAAAACCTCCAAATGTAAGCATACGCTACTAAAAATATGTTAACAATTGTTATTTTGGACTGATTTTGACATGTATCATAGATGTCCATGTAAACATTATGTAAACGTTGCAACTGATCATCGCATCTCCCAATGTATCTCTCTGATCAACACAAATGTTAGCTGGCAGAGAATACCTTATGGCATTAAGCTAGTCTTTTGTACCATAATGTGCAATAAAGTTTTTTAAATACAAAAATAAAATAAACGTTTAAAATCAGGCGGACTGTCTGCACGTTTGCCACCTTTTTGCTACAAAAAATAAGTATAAACAAATCTGGGTTTATTTTTGTCAACGGATGTAAAAAAATCTATAAAAAATATTGATCATGGCGGGCAACACTTTTATACGGACGAAGTATTCACAAGGCGATCGGAATTATCTCGCATTCGAGAAAACTGCTGACGCGATACGCGCCGAGATGCAATGGATATAGATCAGTGGAAATACAGGATGAGACCCATTTTTCACATTCACTCCAACGTTTAATTCATACATACATATCTACTGCCTAGAGGGTGCTATAAATAGCGGTGATAGACATTCGTGTGATCGTGAGTTCAAATCCTCGTCTCGTATCACTCACGAGTTTCTTCCTCATAAAGTTTTATTTTAAATGTCACTAGTTCGGCGAGCGAAAACATAGTGAAGAAACCGTATGCTCTAGGAATAAAAAGAAATCTGGAGTATGTGTATCCACCGACTGGCTCTGGGCTCGGGTCGTGGACTATGACTCAAAATACCTCAGTGATTTTACTAGGGAGGCCTGTGCCCTGCAGTGGGACGTTATAGGCTGATTATAAATAAAAAATCTGCTGCTTTAATGATGATGGACTTACTTTTATTTTATTTTATTTATAGAAGAGATGGCAGACGAACAGACCGACTGATTTTAAGTGATCACCGCTGTCAATGAGGGAATTAATCTTAATCAAAGGATATTAATCGTGTGATGTACCAAAATTATGTAATACAGTGTTCTATAAAAAAACTAAGGTATTGGACAATTAAGCGTTTAAACAAATACACCGATCCTTTGCAGCTCACTATCAACATAACCAATGGGTAAGTAGGTGTCACCAATTGCAAATGCAATATTGTAAAACAAACTTGTACCTACTTTTTTCATAAAAGAACTTATTTTCTTCTGTGCTGACGTAAAATACTTTTGGATTTACATGGACTTAAATCGTTAAGGGCATAAAATGTAGTTTATGTTCTTATTCTTGGCTTAATATTCCCTCACGTAAACTTTCGTTACGATACATGGATTCGTAGAAGCGTGATTGATTAACAATTTGCTGGTTAAACTCATTGGTCATAATTCCTTGTCTTTTCCAGTTAAATTTTACATTCTTGAGAGCGTACGTGGTCGCGTACGTTGTAATAATGAGCAGCGCCGGGCGGGCCGCGCTAACTCGATTACCTGGTACGAGAGCAGCATCATAATCGCACAGACACTATTTCATACACATTATTAGATGATAGCCCACTGTATGTGTTATTAAATTATTTTGTCAACCACGGGTTCGTCACAAAAATACACGATTAATTAAAAATAAACAATCTCTTATTCTTTACCTGAGTAGGTTGGAGCACGTGGTGTTTAGGGATAAGGCTGGCATTCCTCAGTTTTCCGGATTTGTCCAAGTTTGGACGGCTTCCGGGGAGTGTTTGGGTGGGGTTTTCGATAACGTTCAAGTTTCTTTTATTTACTAAAGCAGTTGTTAATATTATAACTACCTATTTGAAATCTGTTTACTTTATTAAACGCAAGAAATTTTACAACATTGAAACTATTTTTTTTACAACGTGAATAATGCTAAATAAAAATAATAAATAAAATGAATAATAAATAAAAATTAAATGCTGTTCGTTGGTAAACGCATCACTTGAGAACGGCTGGACTGATTTGGCTATTTTTTTTTAAATGTTCGTAATAGTCCGAATAAGGTTTTTAAGGAAAGAAAAACTGGAAAAGTTGCCCGGAAAATTGGAAAATTTGGGAAAACTGAAAGTGCTTTTTTCTATGGGATTTTTGTATGAACTTATTGAAAATATTGTATTGTTGAAATTTGGACAGGACAACGTATGTCGGGTCAGCTAGTGTTCAATATATTTGAAAGAAAATGTCCGGGTTTTAAGCCCAAAATGTTGCGATCTTAGTGCGATCGGCAATACCTGAATAGACTTTAATCTATTAAATCTGCAATATGAGAGTTGTTAGTTTTATAATGTTTAATAAGTAGTTTGATTTTTTTTAGTAAAACGTAAAACGATTTGGTTATCAAAAGTTTTTTGTCTGTCATTTAGTCTAAATGACAGACAAAAAAAGACTCATTTAGTCTAAATGAGTCTTCACGGGCCCAAATTCTTGGGAGCTGAAACGATTTACAACCTCCATGGGAACTACTATTTTTTGCAAACCTACAACAAAATAATGCAAGTTCTTTTAAAAGACGCCTTAAATTCCGCTCAAATAGTTAATAGTTAATTATAGTTAAGCTCAATAGTTAATTGCTCGGTTTTCTTTCAGACTAGTGAAATATGTAGAGTGGCTTTGAATAGATGCGATATTAAAACATTTCGTCGATTAGTGCGACAGTTAAACTACAGAGATGGCGCCCTTAATGGCGTCTGTATTTCACCCTTATTATCTATTTACAACCCGCATTTTATTATTGGGGTTAAGATGGTACAGGGTATAAAAGCTGTAGTAGGAGGGTGGGCGGGGCAAGGGCCGAGATCGGACGGTCGTTAAGGGATGTTTTTACGACCATCAAACGATACTTTGTGCGATGGCATCCGGTTGTTGTAAAGTAAGTACGTAATTTCGACTGCTTCCAATGCTCACTTTTAATACAATTTGACTGAAAGGATGTTGTATTATGCATAGTATACGAACGGCATCTAAAATTTGCAACACGTAGCATATTCGATATTTTGCGACATTCGTCATGCATCATACTAAATTTTTCAAAAATCATTTTAGAATCAACAAGAAAATCTATTCTTATTTAATTCAATATATTTTTTGGAAAATTTCATAATGGGTTGGGTTTACACTAATTAAAGACTAAAAAGGGAGGCCTTGGTGTAGAAATTCATAGGCTGGTATCGAATTGATAGCGATAGTTGTGTAGAGACACGGAATAATAGAGCTCACAGATTTAATCCCTTCCTCGTGTTGAACATTTTACATGTATTGTCATATTTTTGAACATGTTATTATATTTACTTGTGTAAGTAAAACTATCCGTTTAGTTGAAAGAGACTGTAAAAAGAAAATAGCATTGAAAGTAACTTTCCATACATTTGTGTTTACTTAGCTTAGTTTATAACATTTAAGATTTTCGCGATTTTCACACTTATTTATCTATTTAAACGGAAATAGTTTACCGATGGAACTAAATAAATACATGCTTACGTAAAATTGAAAAATTAAACGTACCATACGGAACGTGAATGCGCAAAAAGCAACTGTCGCTCTGTAGCCGGCAGCTGTTCTCAAATCTCTTTTGTACGTGCTCAAGTCGTTCAGTATTTAGACTTAATGAACAACCCTTTAGCTCTTAACTCTGAGCTGTAGAAACGTTTAAGCAAACACTTTATCTTATTAAGTTACTGGCATAAAAATGGTGAACGCACGATTTTTGTTAATTAGCTAAAGATGTTAACTAAGTCGGAAGCATGTATGTATGTTACATAAGCACAAGTACTTACCCCCTTCAATTTTGTGAAATAACGACTTAAAAAAGCGACCGGTAGTGGCTCGATAAGAAGAGCGTAACATCATGTGTGACCTATGAACGAGGCCTATTAATTTATAGGAAGAAAGAGGCAAATGAGTAAAATGGTATATTTTTGTTTATAGAATAAATGGCAGACGAGCAGGCGGATCACATGATGGTAAGTGGTCACCGCTGCCCATGGACACCAGGGGGCTTGCGGGTGCGCTGCCGACCTTGTAGAATCCAGTTCACAGCTCTCTTGAAGAGCCCCATATCGTAGTGTAATGGAAAAACCTCGGCTGGCAGTTCATTCCACAACTTTAGGGTTCTCGGTATAAAGTGTCTTTTCGACCGCACTGTCCGCAGCGACCCTATGTCAAGGAAGTGCGGATGAACCGCACGACGATGACGAGCGGTGCAATGGTAAAAACCCTAAGTTGGAATCAAATTGAAGAGTTCTTCAGAAGTAGAAAACGCAGAAAGACGCAACATCTCTTCGGATGCTGAGCCATTCTCGATCACCTGTTTAATGTTGTCTTTACCCGTGGCATAGGAAATAAGAAATTTCATTAACAAATCTAATACAATCCCACCTCGCTTCTTCAATTTTACTGAGAAACGAGGAAAAGGCTAGTGAGTGCACGGAATTAGATCCATCCCACTTCTAATGGACAGGGGAAACTGGACGAGAATGTATGGAATTTAATATGGTGAAAAGAGAAATAATGGGACGGGAGGGTATAGGAAGTGGAAAGGATCTGATCAGTTTCTGGAAATTGACTCATGCCCAAAACACGTTTTAGGGCAGTTTTCTGTAAGGCTGGGGCGAGCCCAGTTGACTATAAGATACAATTTGGCCCATCGTTTATATCGAGTAGTGGAGAGGCATAATGGTGCACTGTGGTATGATTTGATACATGGGAGCAAGTGGATGTCGTCTTTATAGAAATAAAAATATTTTACAAATTTGCTTGCATTTGCGTAATGATCATTAGGTACTTTTAGATACCAAAAACCGCCTCAAGTTACAATCTCTTCCAACTGAGATTAAACGAAAAACTTAACCCTCCGAGCGTCGCGATAACTTCAGCTAATAACGTTATATACGATCTTAATAACGTCGCGTAGAAAACATATTAAAGTCGCATCATGATTATTCAGAAGGCGTTTTTAATTAAACAACGAACTAAGTTCCAACGGCACATAAAATTTTATAACCCTTTAATAAGACGTAAAACTGCTGTTAAGCGTCAGTTTTAATAGCGAATATTAATGATTATATACTACAAAATAGAATAGACAACTTTGGTAGACAGACATATAAAAAAATGTAAAATTCCTCCGTTAACTTTTACATTAGAGATTCAGTTATTAAAATGTCTGCAAAACATAAACCAATCCTTTTTTATAGATAGAAAGTGGCAGACCGGCAGATAGTCCGTCCGGTATTAAGTGGATCCTGTCGCAAATAGACATACGCGATACGTGCCAACATCAGTTCAAAATGAGAAATATTGGCACGCATTCCGATGCTCGCCTTTGGAGATTAAGGAATCGATTTGGAGAAATATTGGTAAGTTAGAGAGAAATAGGATGGGATGGGATAGGACTGAGTTCTGGCATGTGTTACTCAGTATGGCAACACGAACGTAGGACAAAGGGGGAATAGGATAAAGTAGGAAATGCATATCAAGGTAGGCTTCTGTGAGTGTCGGGGTAACGGGACCAGTTGAATGCGCCCAGCAGCTGTGGAATTGCAACGTGCACTCTCAGCCTCCCAACACAATACTACAATAAATAGCTAAGAAATTAACAAAGCAGGAACCCATACACAGTAAGTGGATGTATTTCGCACTTTTGATTCACAAAGTCCACTTATTACATAACAATTTTTGTCAGTACCTAATCCTTTTACTACGACGTTGTAGGAGTTGAAACTATAACAATGGCTAGTATTTATTAACGCCTATAAAACCGAGATGCTTTTTGTTGCCCCTTCCAAAAAACGTCGCGCAAACTTCGGCAGTAAAACCAACGAAGCGGGCACAGATAAAACAGAGTCCGGCGTGACAATGTAATCCCCGAAGCTGAGAAATGAAAGGAGAAAATGAAATGTATTGCAGATAATAAAAATATTATGTACTTGTATGAATATATTGTTAGTGCATATCTCATATTTTTGACGAAGAAATCAACATCACATTAGATCGACTTAGCAAGCATTTTTTAGTAACAATCGTTGCTTACATAACATGCATTTCCAGTAATTAAGGAAATACTTCTAGAAGACATTCCTATGCTACTCAGAATTTTCAAGGAAAAATTCCTATTACCATTTCTTGGATATAACCCGTGGATGAGTTAATAATGAAAGGGGATATTAATTAATGAGAACCTTTATTCCTTCTGTAATTTCAAATTAAAAAAATCATGGACATTAAAGTAATTAAAGATGATATATGAGTTAGACAAAAATAACACCCTACAAAGAAATACGCCGTTGTTAGTGATTAAACCTATTTCTATAGGGTACAAGTAGTTATATATAGCATCGTTTTTCAACCTTTCTAGTGTTGCGTCCCCCTTAAACGGTCAAAAATAACGTAATTGACCCCGCGACCCTCTTACTAATAATTTAATTAGTAATTAAATATGTTTTTACTTTATCATTTGATTATGAAGCAAATAAAAGTTTTTTTCCTACTTATGAGATTAATTTTTCTTGACCGAGTGCGGCTCCTTATATGTCATGCCAACCCCCCTGGGGGTCGCGACCCCCAGGTTGAGAAAGGATGCCTTATATTACCAATTTTATAATACATATTTATAGTTATTATCACATTTTTATCACAAGTTAGCATCTAGAACATTTAAAATTTATTATTCTATATAAAAGCAGCCACCACAAGCCCTGAGGAGCTACACAACCTTTAAAAGAGTGAACTCGCAAACTCGCTTGGGCAGCGTAGCTTTTTAAGGCTATCCATATATCCCTCATGCATAAGACAAAGTTCGCGAGGAAGCCCTTGCTTAGCTGCGTCCGAAAAAAAGCGCTGATTATGGTTATTGTGTATACTTTTGAGTATTATTTAACACGCCTTATGTATGTATTTACTTTTGTAACTATTTACCATTATTTATATTTACCATTTGTGTACAATAAAGTATATAAATAAATAAATTTATTATATAATATGTTGATAAAAAACATCTAAAGCGGTTGCACGCACAGCATAAAAACACAGATTAAAAGAAAACGATTGAAAAGCAGAGACGTTTTCCAAGTATCGCTAAAAAGTTAGTAATGATATACAATTGTTGTTGTCTTACACCCCAGGTTTTCGGCCATTAGCGTCTGCAGGACTAAGTGAAACTTGAATTATGCCATTGTCTAGACATTCCATTGTAAGAAAAACAAATTAATTTCCCTCGCCATTGTAGTGCCAGTCGAAAAGTACTCTACGCCAAATTTATGTTCTATTGAGTTATAGTGCAATATCAAAAATGAGAAAAACTAAAATTAACTAATGTTTTATTGTTTGCTTTCACGAAACACTTTTCAACTTTTTGATATATGATTACATATTTCCTTTTTTTGAAATATACTCCCTGCTTTTTATATTTCCTAATTTTATTTCGCTAACTTTTAGTAAAATGGATATTATGCATAAATAAAACCTTAATTTGAGATAAATTATAATACGTATTTCACTGAATTTTGTTGCAAGTAGTCCCACAGGGCGGAATATTTCAATTCCAACTATTTCTGTACCGTTAACAATTACGCAATTAAAGCAGAACAGTTACGCAAAAAATATAAATTATGATCTGCAAAAATACAAAAAAATGGCGTGCGTTGGTTTTAAATTTCGACAGAGTTAAATAGCAAAAAGTCGCCAAATAACTATTTTGGTCGGTCTCACTGGATGACACCTTGTAGAGGTTCATGAATTTGATACCAGTTTGCAATTGTATTAATTACTAGCAGTCCCGCGATTTCGTACGCATATACATTAAAGTTAGTATGTGGTTAATCTGGACAAAAAGTACCGTAAATGATAACCAGGCACATGACTATGTTCATATGAACTATGTTCATTAAAATCTGTGCGCGCTCAGACTGAAATAAAATTTCAAAAATTGTTATTTTGGTCTGTATATCGTTGGTACAATACTCCAGAATATGAAAAACCCATCCTGTAGACGAGACATCAGTCTCTTCGTTTATTCACGAACGTATACTAAATGAATGTAAAATCTTGAAAGCCCTAATTTAAATTATTGAATAAATACTTTATGAAAATGGCAAATGTCCTTATTATGTCTCTTATTTATCGTTGATTGTGTATAAGTTAAGTTTTTAAAAGTTCATAGCACATTATTTGAATTGATATTCTAAATTCAAATCAAACATGACTTTGTGTTGATTTATATAGAACGATTACTAGTGTGATTTTAATGAACTAAGTGTGTGAATGAAACCTAATAAGAGTATTTAATAGTAAATCATTTGCAGTATGGATCTCCTCTCCTTTCTTTATGTGTTCGTGAGAGATATAGTCTATATATCCCTCACTATATATCCGTTTGGATTTGGTGCATATTGCGTAATTGGCGTCATGTTCTCAATAACCTTTTTGAAACATGACTTTATTAAAAAGAATGTATTTTTTTTAATTTGAAGAAAATATTTTCTTTAATGAAATAACTTGCTGAGTTTGTGAATGAATAATTTTCCATCTTTGAAAATCAGGTAGTGCCATAATTATTCTGTCATTTATTTTATAACTGCTGTATATAAATATTCGTAATTCAACGCGTACTACTCGTATACTGTCTCAGAGGCAACTAATTACGATTCGTGTAATTGCGAAAAAGGGACTAAGAAACAAAAGTAGGCGATGATGTATGATGGCTCTTTCATGTTCCCGAGTACTGACTGTACTTTATATTGCAACGGATTAAAAAAAAGTAGTATACGGCTTTGTTACAATTTTATTATGTTTAGATTTTGATAGTACTCTTTTTATTTAACTTAGCTTACATTTGAACCTAATGTAATTTGGATCACTTAAGAAATATACTCTCCAGTTTTTCCAGACATTCTGGATATCTACCTATATTAAACCTGTAATTTATTGATCTTCTATGTATTAATGCTCTTCATTATCCATTATTATTTGATTGCCATAACATTTTTGTTGACAAAAATATCGCTGATGTATAAAATACTTCGTAACAACATTCAAATTTAATATCGCCGAGTGGGACTCTGATTGACAATATTTACGACCGGGTTCGGTCGTCGCTCGTATTTAGCGTTGTGGACCGCCCAGGACATTATACTCTTTTGGGGTGTGCTTCACTAAGGAAATAAAATAGCCTTTACACTTATTTAACGACCTCCGATTTAGATAAAATTATGAAAGTAACGAATTTTTTTTTATTATGTGAATATCAACTGTTTATAAATATGGAACAGTCTTTTTTATATATAGTAATATATAACAGATGACCAATTGGCACAATTAGTTTTATATTGATATTATTACAAAATGGTTCTACTACATACGCTGTTCGATATTATATATGTAAACTTTAGCGTCAAAAAGTGTTCCTTAATATATAATACTAAATTATTTTGTATAATAACAGCAAAAAATGCCATTTAGGCCGCTTTAAGGTTGTTTCTTCTACTAATTACTCGTCTTGTTAAATATTAAAATGTGAAAGTGAGATACAATGTTGTGCACTGCTATTACTATATAATATACTGATTTGTACACATCTAGTCCCAAATTGTTACTTTGTGAAATAATGACATCATTTTTAATTCATGCCTCTGTATGCCATTTTAATTTCACCGTCATATAGGTAGAATGTGTGGACGATGGCGACGACGTTCCCGCACTATCTATTACACAGGCCTCTAGTTTATTTATCGAATGGAAAACCCTTTTATGGCATCGGAATCCACTCGCGCCTAATGGCTATGTTTTGGTCGTCGTGCGGACGCGCGATTTTAATTATTTTCTCCAATTTACGAGTGGCCATTAAAGGCTTCCCTTGGGTCCCATTAAGGATCCGCTTATTTGCGAGGTCCGAGTCTTGTTGATAACTTTACAGCGTTGCATTTTATTCGGGAGAATTAGTGTTAATCTGGGTGTGCGGGATAATGGTTTCCGTGATGCATGCGATATGTTGGAGGAATATTTAATCCGTTTTAATTCACAGTTGGTGTCAAGTTGGTACTAACTTTGTATTAAATTACTTTGTTTATTTTGCATATGTATCCCGGGAACACATCTTCCATCGGACTCTTTTCCACAGTTATTTTTGTGGTCAAGAATGTGTTGTGTTTATGCGCGCAGTACTTGAAACGCCTGTGTTTCCTGGAATTGTCGGAAATTCTTGATGTTTGTATCTTTTCGGTTAACCAAGCTCGTTATTTATTGTGTTTCCACACTTACCGTAGTAAATTGTTTTTTAAATAAACCGACTTGTTTTCACATGTTTCGCAATTTTCATTGTATTTTTTTTTGTTTCAGTGTCCCACATTTATTATTCTTGTTCTTCTAGATAGTTTTACTTTCGTATCAATTCACTGCAATATTCAACAAAGTTTTAAAACAAAAAAATCAATAGGAAATCTTTAATTAACAAAATAAACATCCCTCGGGTCGAAGTGGAAGAGAGTCGCGCCAGGCTTGTGTCTGAAATCGAAGACTCTTTAGATCTAGTCTCGATTTGGGGTTCTCTGAACCTAGTGGATTTCAACCCCAGTAAGACGCAAGTCTGTGCATTCACCGCTAAAAAAAACCCCTTTGTCGTAGCACCTCGCTTTCAGAGCATGCCTCTTAAGATCTCGGAGAGTATCGGGATCCTTGGTGTCGACATCTCCAGCAAAGTCGAATTTAAGGGTCATCTGGAAAATAAGGCCAAAATGGCCTCCAAAAAGCTCGGTGTGCAGAACAGAGCGAAGCGGTACTTCACCCCCGGGCAACTCCTTATGCTTTACAAAGCTCAAGTGAGGCCCCATATGGAGTATTGCTCTCATCTCTGGGCCGGCTCACCGAAATACCAACTGGACCCATTTGACTCCATCCAACGACGTGCTGTTCGTATTGTCGACGATCCCACTCTCACGGGCCTCAGCATTCGGAGAGACGTTGCGTCTCTCTGTGTGTTCTACCGCCTGTACAATGGGGAATGCTCTGAGGAACTGTTTAATATAATTCCCACCTCGGGTTTCTACAACCGCACCTCCCGTCACAGAAGTGCGGTCCATCCGCATTTCCTCGATACGGATGTGTCGCGCACTGTTCGCTCCAAAAATTATTTTATACCGCGAACCCGTAGGCTGTGGAACGAACTGCCTCAAGAGGTCTTTCCATTAAGCTACGATATGGGGTTCTTCAAGAGAGCTGTGAATAGGATTTTGCAAGGTCGGCGGCGCGCCCGCATGCCCCCTGGTGTTGCAGGTGTCCATGGGCGGCGGTAACACTTACCATCACGTGGGACCGCTTGCTCGTCCGCCCTCTAGTCTATAAAAAAAAAAAAAAAAATTGAGTTTTATCGATGGTAGGTAGAATTATTTGAAGAAAAATCATTTTTTTTAATATCACGTAAACTATCAACTTTTGGCCAAGGTATGTAATAGGTACTAGAAAATAATCGTTACATTCCTTACTAACACCTCCTAATATAAAAGGAACTGTTCTATTTACCAGTAACCCTACCCTGTAAATGAATTTGCACATGAAACTTCCATTCTTAAACTTCTTCTCATTTACTTCGTGAAAACATTTATTTTTACATGTGTTGTAGCAAAAAATAGCTAACTGATTAAATAAAACAAGTTGAATGAATGTGTTACGTATTTGAAAATCCGTAAACGTTGTGCTGCAGTTACAGTCCTTTTTTGTTAAAAATTGTTAAAAGCGTAACAAGTTTGACTTTTTTAATAGTAACAAGACTAATACGATAAATAATAGTAATAACTAAAAATAACAATAAGAATAATAAGACATAAGTAACTAGCGTTTCTAATATTTGCTTAATATGTATTTCTTACATGTATTTGTTAAATAAGTACAAAGCACAATAAAGAAACTTAAACAAGAACAAAAAAAAACTTATTTTAACTCATTAATTCAAACATTTAACTCAGAATCACGAACAGAATTCATAGTTTCAGTCTTTGGTCATATATCCTACAATATAAATAAAATCCTACACCTCATATAAATAAAATGAATAAACATTTTTATCTTTGATATATTTTTTATTACAATAATAACGTTTTAATCTCAAATACCCCGCTATCAATCGACAAACGACCCTCTCTAATATGCCTTTCATATCTCAAAAAGAATCAAAATAAGAGATAATCCTGGGAACACGGGTTGGCAGCAGGTAAATAGCTATTACGCGCTCCGCTGGCCCCACCAACAGATAAGATTTGACAAGGCGCCCGTCACGAGTGTGATTGATGGCACGTCGAAAACTGATCGTATGACGGCTTCATTTCACGGCCTTTACTAAATAAAGTCGTGCGTAATGGTAAACTGATGTATAGGATAAATTGCCTTTATGTTAAACTTTAGCTATATGGAGGGAAAAACAAATTATACAAAATTCTCAAAAATTACACATAACAATAACAAATAAACAATAAAAAATACAAATAAATACAACTGATAAATAAACAATAACAATTACAAATAATTGTCATAGATAATAATATGTCATGGTACATAAGGATTAATATAAAGAAAGTCGCAGGCGATATATGAGAATTGTGGTAATGAGCCTTATGGAAATTAAATACTGGAGACAGGCTGATGGTGTGGCACTACTATAATAGGCCGCAGATGGGGTGACAGCTATATCTCAGTCAGGATTGCGCCGTTGTATACTTTTTCATTATGAAACTCCCAATAAATCACCCTAAATAAATTTGCAATTTGTACCAAATGTAAAAATGTAAGCATAAAACGCAAACGAAACAATATAAATGAACTTAATTGGTAAATAGATGTAACGTCCTTCCTAGTTTAATTCATGACAAAGAAACAAGAAATGAAACGAAATTAATAGGCAGCTAAATTCAAAACGATTCCTTCAATGTCGTCGGGTTACAAAACAGTGGCGCTGATATCTCGAATACTCAGCTGAAAATCGCGAAAGCCCTAGAGAAAATTTTCACGCGAAATAATTTAGTTCACGTCGGAAATTTAAAATCCGTTTCCTCTCCTCCTCCTCTAGTAATTTTGCCTAATCCTGAAAAAGCGGTGACTGGAATTCGCTATTGAAATCGGAACATTATTCAAATGATACTTTCAGCGAACGGCAATTACGACAAGTTGCTCTAAAAACTTTATTCACAATTGCTAAATAATTATAATTATCACTGAGGGTCCCTTTAGTGATTTCACAAAAAGGCCGAATGCAGAACTTCGGTACGCCCTCTTGGTTATTAAAATTTGTGAACAAAACTGGCTAAACAATAGCACACATTCAAAAGTGCACTCTAAATCCGATGTGGTGAGTTCAAAATCATTGATGGTGGTTTATAAGGATAGCGATCAAAGGGAAGTTTGATTTTGCGGCGATAATTGTGGCGAATCCTTAATTATTTTGAGGGTAAACTTTTGCAGAAGTTAATTTGAAGCTGGATGTTCGATTCCTTTTAATGGACACTCTTTTTAGGTGACTCTCAATTTATTTGGTCGACTGGAATATTCATTAGATAAAGTCAGTGACGCGTAATGATTGGTGGGATGTTTTAATGACTTGTAATAAAAAAAACATTGACAATTTGTCGTGTTCATTCTGGACAAAGTTTTGAAAGTAAATAAAGTAGAATTTCAAACGAGATCTTGCGGGTTTCTTTGTACGCTGTCATAATTTCAAAATATTCTTTCTAGAAAATTATTTTAACAAAAATTCCTTAAACTTGTCCTACATTTCAAAAAAGAAATGAAACCTAAAGCCTTATACAAAGCCTTTGCATATTCTATCTACAGCACTGTATAGCCTACTTCAGGCAGTATTTGTTTAAAATACAAGACGAGCTCGTATCGCGACCCCTTCCCCACAACCGTATAGCTGTAATAGAATTTATATCACACCGACGCAAAGCCCTTTTAGCGTTCCCCCTGCAAATCCTGTTGAGTACACCTAGGTGCACTATAGTGCCTATGCATACCTATGTGTAGACTAGGCTCTAGGGGAAAAGGGAAGTAATTACCGGGGGAAAGACATCAAGTGTGTCACAGGGAGAGTGTGTTGAGGACAAAAATGTGAGGGGTAAACGCAGTGGAGGTAAGTGTGTCGGCACGCATCAGTTCACTGTGTCACTGATGATCTTTGGGGTGCCTATAGCTAATTGTGTAGGACTAATTTGCGACATTAGTTGCGACATTATGTGGACTGACCATTAAATAAGGTAATGATAAAATAATAAATCAATAAACGGTAAGATATATTTTTACTTTATATTCTACGTGAAATTGCTACGTGTTTATATTTATATCTTATATTTCTATGTGATGTTAGAATTGATTACCGTAACCAACCATTTTATCGTCCACTGTTGGACATGGTGTGGGCCGGCTTAAGAATAACACCACACATCTCTTTCCGTGGGTGTCATAAAATATGTCTAAGGGCTAGCAAAGCTGCTACCGCAAGCCCTGAAGAACTGCACCACTAAGTATTACTGTGAATTTATAGAATTCTGACGTCAATTTCGAAATCAGTAATGTTAAACTGAAAATTATAACGTAAACTTTTCAAACCAATTAAAATTTATGTTCACACTTTTTGAAAATCAGCTCCTTGTAATCTCTGCGAATTGGCGCAAATTACAGACACGTATCATATTATTATTCTATTCTCAAGTCAAAAATATTAAAGTGCTAAATTAAAAGTCTAACGCAATGGCTGTAAAATATTTTAACCTCGAAATCCCCGAGGTATTTATCGTTTGATTAAAAACTCACTGCTTAATATTCCCCGGTTAGGTATATTTTTCGTCTGAGTTACTACACAACTAATTACCAAATCAAAATACGAAAATGGAAAAGAAACTTATGCGTGCTAGCATGATTTCACCAATCACAAGGGATTTGGGATAGTTTTTTGATTTAGTAATTTGTTTTTAACTGTATATCAGAGTTAGATACCGAAGGGAACATTTGTACACTTTTAATTTAGTGGTGATTAGAACAGTAATACCCTAGGGGTACCTAGGTTGTTTGGTTCAATGAAGAGCTCTAATATTTACATAGAGGAGAATGATGCTATATCCCACAGCAGACTGGGTGGTAATGTGTTCAAATCTGATTATGATTACAAAGTAAATGTATTTATTCAAATGCGTATATGTGTGGTTAATAGTCAAAGTTGTACACTTTACATATAACTGTCAACGTCTGATGCTGGAGCCTGAGGGAACTCCTTGAAATTTAATAGTAGAACTATCGTGTTTGGAGTAATTTTTTGGCGATGGTTACTTCGATGTACAGTTCTAGTACAAAGGGGAGGACGATGCTGTATGTGCAGACTGACTGGGCGTGTCTGACTTTTCTCTCACACTCACAGAAGACCGCTATGTACAAACGCATTCGGATGTGAGTGAAAGTTGCCAAAACTCGAGTCCCTTCCTTTCCCATCTCATGCCATCCCGTCCGGTTTTCCTCATCCAGTGGATTGAGGAAAGTGAAATGGACGGGGTGATATGAGATATTCCATTCCCCTTCCGTCCTAATTCTCTGTCCTAATCCTTATTCTTAATTCCGAAAAGTAGACAGCGCAACTGCGTACGTATCATTTTTGATTGATGTTGACATATTACGCAGATAATAGTGAAATATAAATATCACGCGCGTGACGCATGGAAAATAGTCATCATAAAAAGATATGGTGTTGCCTTCACCTCATAGATGGAATGGGCTGGGATAGGACTGAACAAGATAACTGGTTCTTATCTAAAAAGCTGAAAATAAAAAGACAAAATTAAAAATATTGATAAAATACAATTGAGAAAATATTGAGAAAATATTATTTTATAAGTTTATGAGGGAGGAGAGTGCACGCTGCAATCCAACAGCAGCTGGGCGCACTCGACTGGCCACGTTACCCCTTTCTCACAGAAGACTACCTTGAAATGTACTGCATTTCCCACTTTATCTTATTTCCCCAATGTACGTACGTGTTTCGGTAGTGAGTGAGATTTGCCAGAGCCCATTCCCAGGATGGGATAGGATACAAGGGATATCCCATCCCATCCCGCCCAGTTTCGCCAACCCTTTCTCCAAATCCATTCCTATATCTCCAAAGCTAGGCAGCGCATCCGGGGGCGTGCCAATGTTTGTCATTTTGGACTAATGTTGGCATGTATCACGGATGGCTATGGGCTACAGTATCCACTTACCATCAGGTGAACTGTATGCTCGTCTGCCGCCTTCGTCCATAAAAAAACCACAACTGTTAAAAAACTATACCTTTGAAAAGGTTAAAGGTAATTTTCAAATATAATTAGGGTTTTTTAACCGTCGAGGGTTTTATCATGATTGTACACAAATGAGTGTCCGCTTCTATACTACGTACCTAAGACAAGTGCGAAATTTAAATTTTAATCTGCACACATGTAGTGTACCTATGTATGTATCTAGTGTTGAAAGTATTCATCAGTTTGATTGTATCGCAGCTTGGGGTCGGCGGGCGAGTGACGCAACTCTGTTGCTACGCGGGGGAGTCCACTGACGCATTGCCATGTACAATGAATACTATTTAAAATATTGGAAACGTGGATATGACAAGCTGTTTAATTTATATAATATGTATTTAGCATTTTTATCGAACTAGGTGTCAGAAAGAGAGACCAATATCCTAATGATAAGTAGTGTCTTGTTTTTCTATTGAAATTAATTAATTTATATTAGATAGAAATGTTTCCGTTTCCTTCCACATCGTCATAAGTAGTACAGTCTTACCACTACTCGGCTCTTGACGCCATGATGTCATTCATCCCCACCTGTTCACCGGATCATCGATGTATCAGCAGCTCGTGCACATTGCAGTCTCAAATATCTGTAAAGATTAGGATTTTTTTTAAACACCAGGCAGCCCTTAATCCTGCGAATAAGGCTCCGGACAAAATATTTGGCTCTTATTATTAGATGGTTGAGGGGGAGAGTGCATGCTGCAATTCAACAGCCGCTGGGCGCGCTCGACTGGTCACGTTACCCCTCTCTCACAGAAGACTACCTTGAAATGTACTACATTTTCCACTTTATCTTATTTCCTCAATGTACGTGTTCGGTAGTGAGATGTGCTAGAGCCCATTCCTATCCTATCCCTTTCCATTTTCCCAACCCTTTCTCCAAATCCATTACTATATCTCCAAAGGTAGGCAGCGCATCCGGGGGCGTGCCAAAAGGCTGCTATAATATCCTTTCGCTGTTATTTGAAGCCTCTTAAACATATTTTGAGACCCTTTTTGTTATCACCTGGTGAACAGGACGTCAAGCCACTGAAGACCTCCATTTGTAATCAATCACAAGGGCATTTTATACTGTTTGGAAATCTTCAGACGCCTGCATCTATAGCTGCAAATTTAGCATACCGCAATTTAGCAGCGAATCCACATCTCCCTTGGTGTTGCAAGGTAACTATGTATTTCCAATTGTAGAACTGATTATCGCAATTTAAAAACTAATTAGGTAACTCGATGGTAATTCAAGTACTGCAGACAGTTGCTTTACTAACGGTCTTGATAAAAAAAACTCTAAGCAAAATCTACACGTGCTAAGATCGAAAAATAAATCATTACTGTGTATATAACTAATGATATAGGGCCATGATACATTATGATGATATCGATCGATTTTGGAATTATTGTCCATATTTGTCCATATGCAGTACACTCGACGTATTTTAATAAAAAAATAGTATAATTTTTAGTTTATGTTGCTGATTAAAAAAATAATGAAACAAACATATATCTTCTCCAAAAGAAAATGTATTAAATTTATGTGTTTACGACAAAATATTTAAACGTGCTATGTTTACATTTTATATTCTAAATCGGGTCTGAACGCGTATAATAAAGGTATTTGTTTAGCTTTTATTCCTACTCGACGTTTTGGCACGGCTTACACCAGCCGTGGTCACAAGTTAACTGAAGAGGCTGGTAGTACAGTTTAATCAACTACCCACATTTGGTCTTCACATTCGGAAAGAGAGCGGGACACTACACTAATAATTAATGTCCGCGGACATATTCGATGGTAAATCGCAAGGTTTAAATTTGTTAATCCCTACATTCCACATCGACGACAGTTTATATCCATCTTCGTGATTGAATTTTTTATATTTCTTAATTTCAATCGCTTCAAGTACAATCCTGGGATAATAGTGACGTTCAGTGGAGAGGATTTTGGGAGTGCGGAGTTTTATCCAGTGATTAATTCCAGCGTTGGGAATGTGTTCGGCTATTGCTGATTTACTATGTTTAACACCACATATTGTGTCAATTTAGTGAACTCCAATTTAGCTTTGTTATGTATTCTCCATAGACTGTATTGTGTACAGTAAATAAATAAATGAACATATCGGATACATTTTATCAAGATACATTACAAAATTCTCGAGGGAATCATCATAAAGTAAACTCAACCGAACTCGCGTATACATTAAAGAAATATATAATCAGTTTTAGAACGAAATTGATTAAATAAAATAATAATCTTCAAATAGACACAAGTTATATGAATATTTCTAACTTTTCACAAATTGACGTGGGCCTTAAGAATTTAATTAAACAAGTGTGAAGTTTATTTGCGGAGTTTATTTTGGTTCTATCTACACAAACTATTTTATTTTATTTTTAATTTGTTATTTAACAGGGTATAATAATTTTAGTGTTTTCGTGTCCTCAGAAATTGTTATAAGATTCCATAAATATTGTGAGCCGTTTTACATGATCTAAGGAACCGCGAAGTGGGATATATCATATCAAGCATGTCTTCTAATGTGGACTTTATGCCTGAAACAATATTAAATGGAAGAATAGCATTGAATATTATTTTAGCATAGCATGAATAGCAGCAGGTCTTAGCTGCATTACTCGTGTTATTACGCTGAATCAGATCTTTTTTTGTGAATAAGTGAATTTACTGTACAGTTGTGTAAAGAATCGCGAAGTCATGAGCAGGTGCTAAACATTTTTGAACAATGAACCGTCTTTATATTACAATAATAATTGTACCACAATATTCCTAACCAGGTACTCATTACTTTTACTTGATACGTGGGAAGATAGAAAGTTAATTAAAAAAACTAAAGTTGTTAAATGAATTTTTAAATTATTATTCGAAGTAAATTTTCGCGCATTCGACGATTTATAACTTCAGAACGTAGTACTGTAGGCACCCTATAGGTATGATTATCTGCAGATTAGTCCCTGCTAGGGGATCTGAGTACCACGGTTCCGTTGCTAGGTTACGGGGGACCTATTCCCAAGGTCAAAAGTTATAACCATATGTATACACTAATCAAATCGCAGAGGGGTGAGATGTACTCGCAAGTGAAGTACTAAGTAATCGATTCATTTCAACAACGACGCGTGTTTGTTGTGTTTTAGCTTTTTTCTTTACTTAAAGTAGATGGCAGACGAGCAGATAGCCCGCTTGATCGGAAGCGGATTCTATTGTCCATACCATATCATCAGCCTATGTCTCTTCACTGCTCAGAATATCGAAGAATATAATCTTTTTGGTAAACTGAGTCACCTTTACCTTTCTAAGCGGTGCTTCACGGAAACGATGAAACTCCATCGACTCCCTTTTAGAAAGGGGATCATAGTAAAGAACCATAGTTTCATCCCTAGTAACAATTGACTCCAAAAAATCGTTTCCGTTTCTCTGAAGGGCCTCCAAAAGTTCCTAAGAGCACGCTTCTCGTTCACTTCGCTGCACTTTTATATATGTATATTTTGTCATTTATTTTAAGTTAACATTGTCATAATTTTCTAATTATTTAGTAAACCGATTTAGCTCATCTTCGAACTTAGCGGAGGTATAGACTCAAACTATTATATTTTTATTCCAAATTTCATTCATTACGAAATGCTCCCCGCTGTCTGTCTACATACCTATACGCGTAGTTTGTATCTATCTATTTATTATAGGTTTATTTCTTTGAAACAGTCATGAAAGAGAGAGCCGTAAGTAGAAGAAGTAGTAAATAAATAATTAACCCGCGAAAAAGCATAAATCTATACTAATATTATAAAGAGGTAAAGTTTGTATGTTTGGATGTAGGAGGTAATCTCCGAAACTACTAATCCGATTTTAAAAATTCTTTCACCATTTGAAAGGTATATTATTCCAGATGGACATAGGCTATATATTACGTGCAAAAAAACTTGACGGGCATGCAACGCATGCCGGGCACAGCTAGTACCTAATAAAGTGGCGGTTTCCTATCCGACCATAATATGCTTGATAGATATAGATATAGTACCTATATTCTATCTATATGCTTTAGATTTATATGTGAGTACGTTATTAATGACGATTTCGCGCTTGGCCGAATCCGATCGGGAATAGCAACCGTTTGTATTCGGAGCGACCGCGGTGTGGCTCTGATTTCATTACGTGATTTATTTTTTTTACATCTCTCTCTCTCAATCCAATAAATCCCAAGGCGGTGCGAGTTAATTATTAATTTAAAGGACACAGAGCGATGAAAAACAGTGAACTGTTGGGTCATGGAATCGCGGTAGCTAGATAATAATAGTTTATTTACATTACGTTTTCTTACTGGAAGTTGGATTGTTTTTATTCATTTATACTTTACTGTACACGCACGTAATACATAAAAATGGATTAACGGAAAAACTCGTTAACATGAAGGCTCCCATCATAGAATTTGTGTACTTAATTTCATCATCATTATCATTATACTTGGGAGAGTGGATCCAGTGGACAGACATAGGCTGACAAGGAAAGTAAGAAAGAAATACATTATCGGAAGTACAACAATATCCACAAGTCGGCTCTGCAAATTTTAATGCCAATTAAAATTAGGTTTGTAATTAGGTTTATTTTAATTTTTACACAAAATGACATTTTTGTTGTAATATTTTGTTCAATTACGAGTTATGTAGTTATATTTAAAATTTAGCAGTAGATATTATTAAAATCTCTTATAACCTTAAGTTATAAGATACAACAATTATATTTTCAATCAGGTGGGAGGAAAGATTCGCAGTGTTTCGCGAAGCAAAGTTGGCGCGATAATGTGAAATAATATATAAATTCACGGTTACAATTCAAGATTAAACATCAAACGAAACGGAATCACTCAGAAACGGGCAACAATTAAAAATCATTGTAAATTTTTCATCCGGCGCGGAATGAGTAATTTGGCTTTTTTCCTAAATTACGTTTCAGTGACAGTGCACACTGGCAATTGTGCGAGTTATTTACGACTTCAATAAACTGAACCTTAAAATTGTTAATGAAAAGGTATTAAAACAGTCCGGCCCCTCGTAAATAACACGGTGACAGAGTGGAGGAAAGAAAAATGCGCTCGGATTTGAACAAATTACAGCCGCAGCCGTCACCCGATGCGTCCCAAACATGCTCCTATTTCTCTAATAAAATATTCAGTTCCATGTAAACACGACACAAGTTACACGAGACAAAATAGATAATTTTGCATGCAATAGACTTTGTTCACAGACTAGACGCTTACCTAACCAATTGAGCTACAGGGGCTATGGGAGCCGTCAGTAAAATTTTCTTACACACAGTTTCAGTGAAATCAACGAGATATACGAGTAAGCTTTGTGTTTCTACCATTTCGCTATCATTCGACCATTTCGACAATCAGATTGGACAATTCAGCACCCACTCCTACAGATGCAAAACTCATGTCTCGTTGATTTCGCTGCAACGTCGTATCAATCGATGTGTGCATGTGTTATTGTACATAATGAGCAAAACCAGTTGCCTGTAACCTTATCTATTTTGCTGTGTGTATCAAATCATGGTAGCACTTCAATAATATTGTCGAGTCAGTCAGAGTTCAAGTACATTGCTCTTTATTACACTATTGTATGTCTTATGTATCTTCACTAAACAGTCAGTGTATTTTAATTACATTTTTAATTAGTATTCCACACACATAAAAATTGTTGACACAACTGTCTGCGAGCGCTGCTTTTCGTGGTAGACGCAGCTGCGTTAGGGAAAACCCTAAAGGGCTTCTGTGTTCTGTGAATACTAAGTAATATGTTATTGATTTGCTAGTCCAGCTTTATTATCTCGTATTTATTTTATGGTATTCTTAATTATGAGACTGACTGGCTGACTCATCAACACCGCTGAAGGTAGACATGAAATTTTGACAGCAGCTTCCTTTAATACGTAATGACTTATCAAGAAGGCATTTCTCGAAATTTAACCGCTATAGGGGTGAAACGGTATGTCAAATATGTATGAAAAAATATTGATTGTCTTGTTAATTTGAAACTTTGTATGAATAAATATTCTTTCGAATGTATGACATTTTAAAAATAAAACCATAACTTTAAAACCTAATCTCAGCAGAAACCCAACCGAGCCTATAAAAATGTCCCAAGTTCATCTATATCCAATTTATGTCCCGGCCGCGTCTTTAAACTGGAAGGACGTTAATCGAAATCTTATTTCATGCGGTAAATGTCCCGTGAATAGTGCAAAGCTTCCCTGTACATCACAAAAGGCCCGAGTCTGGCCTGGGCATAGCCCCGGCCTGGCCCGCACGAACGACCTCGACGCTATTTATTTTTCAATAATATACTAAGAATGGAATTCTCATTGAAACAAGAAGGATCCTTCCGCTGATAATCTTCTTACGGTACGATTCTCCAGTCTTTCTATTAGTAATAGAATGATTTTAAATTGTGTACTTAGTATTTAGTAATTGTAACGTAATTTATACATAATATGACGTAATTTATAAATTATTTTTTTATTTATTATTCACATTTCTAACGTTACAAAAGTAGATTACAAGTGCCTCTGAAAAGCACGGACCGATTTGTCTAGGGCCTATCTATGCACACTGTTTTTCAAATTTATTTTAAATTCTTATAACTACATGTACACTCACATCTATGTACATAAGTATTTACTATAAACTGTATTAATAATTTCATTATTTTCGTATTAATGTTTCTTGATGTGTGTTCGTCAGTGTTTCTTGAAAATATTGTTTTAAAATAGACATTATGTTATGTTTCTTTTATTTTTGACTTCTCGTAGTATAGTACCTATTCATCATATCAGGTATCGTATATTGTAACATACTTTTTCCATAGAAGTTATTGACTTTTTTTGTTTTTAACATTGGTTACATTTCTTGTAATTATTTTATGATTAACCTAATGTAATGTCGGTAATGGATTATATTTAACTACAATAATCATTTGGGCATATACAGTATATCAGGGGGTGAATTACCCATAAATCTAATTCTCTTAAATGGCCGCCATCATATTTTTTAGTCGGTCGGATAACATATCTGCCAATACAAATGTAATATCTATGGGGGTCATGGAAGCGTGCAAATACTCCCATTCGATAGGTCATCAGATCAGATCATCCATTAATTAAACAATTTATTAAAAAATATTGACATAATCGACTTATAAAATTGGTAAACATTGGTATTTTCCTGAATACTTCGTAACATGATTTTATATCACGTTTCGATAAATAATATTATTATGTAATCTTATTCATTTATTAAAAAAAAATATTCAAATTTGTTGATTAACACATTAAATTGTTACAATCTATAAATTAAAACCAAGTATATAATACTATTTACATATATCTACCTATAAAATACATAAATAAAAAATAATCAAGTCATATTAGCTTAAGAGACAAATTAGCCAATTTCCTTTCAAAACAATAGAAAGGCAAACATCCCTAATGTCTGGCATCCTTCCTTTTTATTTACCCAGCGCTAGCTCCAGTCTTCGACAACTTAATATATTCCTTGTCCATTCGGTGGTCCGGTCTCCGGCGTTCCGATGCATTCCCCTCACGTTTACATTTCTTTTTTAAAAGGGAACATTGAATGTGCCCTGACTGAAATTACAGTGTTTTTTGGCGGTACTCTGTTATTTTGATTCACCTATTCTTCTGACGTGTGTCCCAAAAATTACTAACACAAATTGAGAATTTACTTGTACAGTATTTTGTACCGAGAATCTATTACACAATACAACTTCTCATTTTTCTCATTCTAAATATTGTGAGGATTCAAACAGCTTAAAATTCATAAACGACACAATGCGTTCAATTTTGCTCTGATGTCGAATGCCTAGAAATGTGACAAGTATAACAAATTTATCTGTAATAGTAATTAAATAATCGTAATATAATTAATAGTCATTAAATAACACCACACTCCATTGACTTGGCCATTGCTCACACTAGGATTCCCTGTGTCGTGGGTCCAGAGACGCACACAAAGAAAAACAGATCCAAACAAACATTTGTCGTTAAACAAATGAATGTCCTACTGGGAATGGAACCCGGGACCGGGGTTTACAAAGCGCTACAGTTATTGAAAGTAGTTTCAAATTCGATTTTAAAGTCACTCCGTCTAGCATACACAAACAAATCGTAAAGCAAAGGTCATAAACACGGTACACCTTCGTTGATACAAAAGGAAATTGCTTATTTTACATCGGTGCGACGGGCTATTCTGTTGGTTCATATTATAGATTAGAAAATAAATATTTTTACGAGAAAGAACGATAAAGATTAAGTGACAAGAAGTTTTAAAGACAATATTGTTCAAATTGAATTGATTACTAACCCTGTGTACATATATCGAATAGATTTATTTTCAAATATTTTACAATAAAAATAGAAATCTTATACAGTATACCACCAAATGTTGAACATAAAACGTAGTCTATTTTTTCTATCGAAGAGGTGTCAAACGCATGAGTGCCGCGTCGGATGGTAAGTGGTTACCACCGATCACCTGCAACACGAGGGGGTGCGTTGCAACAACGCAATCTATACATTTTTTGGAAAGTTTTTGTACGCGCCGCTTTATTGTTTTGGCCACGTTTTGGAACGCGGCCTTTTCGCCCATGACAGATGACGACTGTCGCTTTCTTCGCACCGCGCCGGCGTTCATTCCGCACCATATAAATAAAATGCAAATCGTTTATAAAGAAAAGTAATAGCGTCTGCGCCTACAGTTTTCATTGCTGAGTTAACGGAATGATTTTCGCTGTGGACGGATAGATTTCTTGGGTTTCACATTAATTCGTTAATTAATTCTAAATGATTAATTCGTTTCACACCATTAGTTATTATTGGAATTATTTATATACAACACAATAATTAAGTATATTATGTTAAAACCAAACGCAAAATAAAATTAATGAACCATAGTTGAATACCGTATACAAAAATGCTTTTTCGTGAGCGATTTGCTTTGACGAATATTATAGTTCGTATGCTGTGTAATTTATGAGCGTGAAATTCTAGTGACGTTCTACCCTCAGTTTTCTTGACTTATACATACATACTTATAGTTTCACCTGACATATAGGAGTTTAATTTTCACAACAGTTTCTTCACAAGAGCTAAAAAGTAAATTTTTGGGGAATTAATATTCTATACAATACTTAGAACCGCAAGAACAGGGGATTAGTATCGATAGCTCCAGAATTAGCGCGTATAAGAAAATTGATATTCTACTAAAATGATGTATAAATAAAGGTATTGTAGATTCGCCAGTACGAGTGTACAGGTGTGCTGGATGTGTAATAAAACCTCTCGTATTAGGATTAAACATAGTAAAGACATAGCGGTAGGATATCTTTATACGAGTCGCGGTTGTATGCTTGTGTACGCTACACGTAAATAAAGCATTAGCAAATTGGACGTCCTATATACGATTTGAGACCTTTTTATGGGTTCATAAGCGAGTTATTATGCTTTAATTTAATATTGAGTTCGTTCGGTTCATAACGTTGTATTTGCAGTTGCAGTCATCTTAGTAATTTAATTGATTAAGTCAATAATAAGGTATAGTCGGATTTTTTATTTGAGTCAGGGATATGACATGTAGAACTGTAAAACCGAGTCATATTTGTAGGGAGATGACACTTTATTGAGAGTTATTAAGAGTTTACGAAGGAGTTTGTGTTTGTACGAACATTCGATAGGCTATTACATGCAGTAGACATCGCGGTGCGCAAAGCTTAGCCGTGAATTGAGATACCGTTTAAGATAATTTATTTCTCAAAAGATTTCATAAATCACTTATCAGGAAGAATATATACATCTAAATTACAATAATTTGTTCATATAATAAGCACACTTTATAAACAAACATTAGACTTTAACAATTAACAAGCAAACATATAAAATCACATTTTATAACTAATAAATACTATAAAAAATAAGAAAAGGAGGTTTTGCAATTTTTTTAAAAATCGTTAACTCGTGCGTAGTCTTTGCGCCAAACAATATACACAAAGGCAGTGACTGCACTACCTAAGGAGAGTGTTCACATTTTAAAGTTGTGTTATCGTGGTTGAACATAATAATTGTTATCTAAACGGGTTACTCACGATTTATTATAGCGGATATTTCGGTCGAATTACATGCATGAAATGTGGTCGCGGCGAGACTGCGGAGGCGGGTGAAGGTGTGCTATTGACAAACAAATCTGTCTACCCTCCGTAGTGTTCATTTTTGATTCACCTACCCGCACTAAACTTGTTTTTGTTGATTAAGTCCCTTGCACACTATACTAACAATATCACCACACACACGCGAGTTTGAAAACGCACTAACTTGTCTGGGTTTGCAAAGTTCAATCACTGGACGTGCCAACGTAAATCCATCCCCGTGATTGAAATTTCGGCATGTTGAAATTTCTACAGCCTCTCGGACTAAACACGGTATATAATGGCGTTCAGTTGAAATTACTTTTGGTTTGTGTAATTCAATCCAGTGATTGGTGCCTGCCTCTAATAGGCGCTCCGCCATTGCCGACTTATGTGTTCCTTTACACGGCTTGCTATGGTTCCCTTGGTTTGTCCAATGTATGAGCATCCACAACTACAGTTCATTTTATAGACTCCAGGGCTCTGATAGGGCAAGTTATCATTAGGCAAGCAGCTTGCTACTTAATCAATAAAAATAAGTTCAGTGTGGGCAGGTGAATCAAAAACGAACACGACGGAGGGTAGACAGATTTGTCTGTCAATAGCAACAACACCTCCACCCGCCTCCGCAGTCTCGCCGCGACCACGGTTCATATAACTGGTCCGACACATCGGCTATAATAAATAATAAATCATGAGTATCCCGTTTACATAACAATTATTAGTATTCACACTGATGATTATTTTTATAAATAACTTATAAGATTATTTTTTATTTCTAAAGTGATCATTAGAAATGTGGAATTTCAATCACTTTTTAAAGCTTGGCAATGATTAAATTTCTTTTCAGTAATTAAGTAGATTAGATAAATATCTTCACGACGACATCGGTTTCGGAGTTAAACTATTGTTATGTTTGTACTATGCTATTAAGACTTATACGAAAGGAAAAACAGGAGCGTTTCGTCTCCGTGGGAAGCGAACAGGTGGAGTCTGGTTACTTTCCTCTAGCAACTTTGTTGTTATGAAACTTTGTAGCTAAACAACTTTGTTATCTTTCTTCAGTAATTAATTCAGTATAGTGCTGCGTGAAATTTATTTAATAAGTGGATAACTTGTAAATACACGTTCTTAAATGTCTATAGTGTCATTTTACTGTTAAAACCTGTTTTAAATACCTACTGGATAGGCGGCAAGATCGGATATAACGGAAAATCGGATTCGGAAATACTGTAAATTGTATAGCCACTTGGCTATATAATTGGCTACAACAGAAGATCTCCAGTACTGGATATTGGCCCGTTCCAAAGCTTGTCACCACACGATCTTCCGCTTTCACCCACTACCAGCAAAATTCTTCGAATTGTCAGTTCACCTGACCGGATGGTATCCACAATGCTCTTTCCCTTTCCGGTCTATCACATCAGTTGACGGTCCTAAGACAGATATGACCTGCCCACAGATATGTTCTATACTGAAATGTGTGCATTGTTATAAAACGTAAATAAATAAATCTGGCGATCGGACCACAACTTTATGACCAATTTACAATGTTTTACTGTTTGTTAATTAAATATCGATAACAACAAAAAAAAAACACTAATTAAATGCGTTTTATTGTACTGTTTAACCATTGTTTGTTTTTTAATTGGACATGAATAAAATACCTTGTCCATTTTACCCGCTATTGTTCGACGCTGTGCAACTTATAAATCATTTATTCTTTCCTACGGCGACGAGCAGATTAAGAAAACAATGGATGACAATCTATCAACAGGAGTCCATTTAGGTAGACAAAAGCCAAAGCGGGAGACGATCCTGGTGAAGTGGAGCGTTTTATATTATATTTATCTTTAATTATTACACGACGCGAACGAAAAAAGGAATAGACACAGTGTAGATAAATTAATAACAGCATTAAATCTATAAAGTAACTGTTAAAATACATTTGTTAACGCACACAATTACGCATTTCATGCAGATAGCGTTTAGAGAGATTTTTGTGTTTGAAGGAAGACTAAAGGATCCTATCATTACATGGCTACACGCATTACATTACAGCGCCACATCTCTTGCGAGTGTGATCGGTCGCGTTCTGAAAAGAATATGGTCCCCTTAGTAGTAGTTTAATTATGGAACCAAGGACAATTAGTGTGTTTTGCTCGGGCTGTGAACTTAAAATGACGAATGACTTTGACGTTGCGATCCCTCAAGTTCCCTTGAGTGGTGTGAGCTTAATGATTTTAATTTAGATATTAATTAGTAGTTAAATTTTAATGATTTGTCGTAATGTACGTGACAGTACCTACTAAAATACTATGCGTCACTTAATACACGTTTGTTGGGACTCCAGGCCATTCTGACTAGTTGAAGACTTGTGGTCAACTAGTTGAAGGTTTTTCACTTATGGTTAACGTGAAAAATTTAAAATTCTCGTTCGGACGCTTAATTGATCATTGCGGTTATCAAAAGATCCTAAAAAATAGTCTACTCGTTTTGCACTATATTGTATAGAGGCGGATGGCGGCATTCTCTACCAGTCGACCGTTGATTAAATAAGATTATTAACCGTTGGTTAACAAGATTATTAACCGATGGTTGACAATATAATTAAAGTCTGTTATCTATCGTTTCACCAGTGAAAATGTGTCTTCAGCACTTTACAAAAGCTTTTATTTCTTAAATATCGCTGAGATTTCCTACTGTTTTTCATCTATATTTGTAATAAAGCCGAGCTATCCGCAGAATAATGACGTGATCCGTCTCCGAGGAAAAAGAAATACGGAAAACAAATAACGATTTCTTTTGTTAGCTTATTATTCTCTAGAGCATTCATTACTCGTGCCTCTGTGTACATTTTGAATGCATATTTTACGGTTTACCAAATATAACCAATGTTATGGTTGTGTGTTTGAATAACATGTCACTAACATTAAGGGCCTATACACCCGGCAACGAGGAAGCGCTGCTAGCGTGGTGCGTGCGCTTTTGTATCCCTACAGATGCGCAGTGGCATCGATTTATCACGATGCAGCAGCGCCTACATGGATATCCGGAACACGTACAAAGTAACAATAACAGTATCTAGCAACAGTAGTATTACATCGTACTCCAATAACAGTAGTACGTAAGATGGAGTCGGTCGAGCCAACATTTCCAATCGTTTCTGCATTTTTATTTATGTCATCCAGCCATATGAACTTAGGTATTTCTCGGGCTCTCGCTCCCTCCGGGTAGCTATATGAAAGTCGTTCTGGCCCTCAGATTAGATTATAAAAAAATCGAACAGAAACTTCTCTGGTTTACGATATAATCCAGTATAATTCTGGCTTATGTAGAATGATTACCATAATTAGTGTAACTATATTACTAAACATTGATATATTTATGATCAAACATACGAGTACATATGAGTAACTATGAGTACCTACACCACACTATATTACTATTTACATAATGAAATCGCATATCGTGGTGTTTACTCTCTGTGTTACTATACATTACATAGATTTCATTGTTACGCGCACACATATAAAGGAGATCTATGTATATGGCATAAGATCAACAACTGCCATAATCCGGCAATAACATCCCGATGAAAACTCAAAGGGTTATAAAATTTTACGATCCCGAGTTTCTAGTGTGAAATTTAATTAGGAACGTGTCAGAGCAGTCGTGATGCGGTATTTCAATAATGTCCTGTCACTGTAGAACAGTAACCTAACTTTGTACAAATTGCGATAAATACGGCTCACACACACAGCTGTAGAAATTTACAGCTGTATTATATATGTTTAACTTAGAAGTCGCTTTTCATCGCAACCAGTTTCACTAAACGGCACGATTTGAAATTTATACGGGACGTTATATTTTGTGATATTACGCCTACTTTTTAATCGTAATTATAAATTATTTATTTGTCCTAACATGGTAAGAATAAAATGGAAAGTTTTGTTAGTTCCAAATCTTTATCATGAAAATTAGATGCAAAATTTAAATATAACATGCATTTAACCAACGCGAACGGTCGACTAGTAGAGAATGCCTTAAAGCATTAAGTCCGCCTCTGTACAATATAGTGTAAAAAGAGTAAATTTAACAAAGACAACAAAATTGTAATGTCAACCAGAATAAAAGAATAATCAAAATTAAACAAAATTTTAATGTCGATCAGACATACCTATATATGTATATGTACGTCATATAGTGTGGTTACAAATCTACTTTTATTTACTAAGTAAAATCCAACTTGCTCTCTTACTCTCTTTATCTTTATTATCTATATTATAAGTACGATGATATGTATTTATTTTATTGCGCATATACGAATAAGTATCAAGTATTGTTTGTTAGTTCCAGTTTTGAGTAGCTATTAACAACCTAATGTAACACAATAAACTATGGATACTGGTGAAAGCGAACCTGTTACAAGCGAAAGATAGAGAGCAAAGTAATAATTATTATCAATCGTAAATTGCACAATATCACGTCTACGTATAATTCGCTCTGCAACAGAAGAATTTAATAAGAATTACACAATTTATATGTGTATTTAATAACATTTTATAATACATACTCGTGACAACCATCACATTTCAATTAGACGTTCGTGAACAAGAATTACTGAATAGCGTGCGTTAGCGTACTGGTAATATTTATATTGCGTTAATAATGTCCTGTCGCGTCCCCAGCAGCGATTTATAGCTCTTAAGGCGATGCTTAATAGAGGACAATGTCGTTAAACCATGAATGCGAATTAAAGTTTTAATTTGAATGACGGCTGCAGTAGACCGTTATGTGGTTGTAAAAGGCTTTTGGCTTCTTGCTTGTTCTTTACAGGATACAACAAAACATGTACAATGACTTTTTTAGAAACAGCGAAAGGGGGAAGAGGATTTTTTTAACATTATGATTCTGCATCTACCCACTGTCGTACACAGATGTACGATAAGCGAATGAATGTTGCACACCCAGAATTGGTAAAACTATCGAGTCTAATAAGTTTGAGAATCTCTGTTATCTTTTCTACACTTTTTATTGCAATAAATTAATAAAGAAATAAAACAACCAATTCTATTTCCCTTCACCCATCGATTTGAGAATACATACTAGATACGTTATACAAGCTCTCTAGGGCAGGCACGTTTGAGTCTAATAGTGTTCTATGTTCAGTAGCTCCCGAATTGTTTCATTCATATATCATTTTGAAAATAGAACATTCTTATTACGTAGCACTTTTTTTTTCAAAAAGAAGTTGCCAACCAGGTTTCTTGGATAAAAAGTATGATGTGTCATCAAGACTATTCCCATATTGATGTCTTCACCTAACAATGATGAAAAAAACAATTCAGCCACGACATGGATTTGAAAAGTAATTTAACTTCCATCTTAAGCATCATCCACAGCATATTGTAATGTGGTTATAGTGTTGATATGGTCTTTGTACTATTACTTTTATTTGAACAATACAGCAAATACAACATTAGTTAAATTTTATTTTATTTCAATATTCCTTATTATAATTAGGGAATTAGCGGGCAGTTCAGTAACATTTATTTTTCCCACTAATAGTGAAAAAATCCACTAGTGGTACGTTATGGACTGATATCGATTACTAATATTTCTTTTACCCATCTATTAAATCAGCGCTTGTGCGTACCGGCTATGTGTTACTTCAATAGTCCCTCTAATGGTCGAAGTGGAATTTTTAAAGAGTCGACCGTGCGAGTCGAGGTTCCCTACTTCACATCACATCTTTTATCGTTGCTACAACACAATAACCTGCTGTATTTTCATTTCAGGTAAGAGATTGGAGCTGACTCCCGCTGAAGCGCTACAATAGCTGTATCGTTTATCGCACGAGTGACGTTCACGCTTCCGTCATACGCACTACGCATGCAGGCTAGGCAGTGTGTACACTATGTAATAAGTTACAAAAAAATTTTGCATTGTAAATAATTTACAATGTTAAGCAAAATAGAAAAAAGGAATTGTTGTCATTTCAAAATAGCTTATCGATTTCGGGATTTTAAATTTCGCTTTCTTTCTCTTTTATCTATACTAATATAATAAAGAGGTAAAATTGTGTGTTTGTTTGTACGTTGGGGGTAATCTCTGGAACTACTGAACCGATTTCAAAAATTCTTTCACAAATAGGAAGCTACATTATCCGTGTCTAATATAGACAATAATTATTTTGAAATTTTGAAAAAAAAAAAACATATATACCGAAGCTAAGCGAGGGCGGGTCGCTAGTAATTTATAAGCGGAATAGATATAGATTAAATATTCAGTAATGTCAGGAAATTGAAGTAAGTTATTAAAGGAACTATTTGATTTGAGCAATAGTATGACGGAAATGTCAGATGTCTTAAAGAAAGAAAGTTCCTCATTTTGTTGTAGATATCTATAAAAATGGCATTATTACTTTTTATTAACTAATTACTAAAATTGATTTACGGTAGCCTACCAAAAGAACCTAATTAAGTGTGCTGCTTATCCATTTCTTATGTTTTGGTTTTTGTTACTAATTTTACATTTACGTTATTTCTAAAACTTAAAACGCTATAACTTCGAGTAATTAGTGTCTACAAGTTAGTTAGTTACACTTTATGTACTGTGTAATCTCACCTTTACCCCGTGAGCTGTCACGCACTATATTACTACATAAGTAGTTCCAACTCCCCGAGTTTCCGAGATGATTGAGCCTGATACAGTATGTACAGATTTTTCTCGATACAAAACGTCAAATATGAATACAGCTGAAATAAGATTTCCATTCCATCGAATCAGATTATATACTTGAAAGGCGTCTTATAACTTATAAGGTATTTTCTTGTATCTAGTTTCTTTATTAGATTTTTGCATAGGTATATGTAAAAGAAAGGTCATAGAAGAAATATATCTACTCGTAAATTCTAAGAATGAATATAATATTATAAAACTAAAATCGTAATAAATCGTGTTTGTTCTTAATTACGTTTAAAAACTTGTTTATGAAAACTTGACACTGGCAGAATGTGCTAATTGCATCATTGCCATATAAAAAAAATGTCTCTAAAAGCCTAGCGCTTGTAAGACCTTAAGACAAAAAAGAAGGAGAAAAAAAATGTACTGCTTTATTACATAATAACAATAACTATTTCTAACTATATAACTATAAAAAAAGACAAAAACCACAAGGAACTTGTTCCTAAAATCTAGCTCTTGATCCTTAGAGGGTATTATACTGTAGCTCGTTATTTAATACCGTCGAGTCTGGTGCCGCCAGACGTTTTCCTTGGTAAGGCTTTAATGAAACCACATCATAACATATCGTGTTATGTTATTATGACGTCGGAATTTAAGCTAGCATTAGAGCTACGTCTCGGAACCCGAGCTCTCCAGAAACGAACTTTAATAATTATACGTATATTTATGAAACTGAAAGGTAATAAGTCCAGTTTTGTGGATAGTTAGGAATTCCGAAAGTACTAATTTATATATTATATGGTAAAAGTAATAATAATATACTTTACTTCACCAGAATATGGTACGTTAAAGAATTTAAACTAAATAATAATCCAACAATAATATATTCTACCACTCAAGTCGGTGGGAGAACTATAATTAATTTAATAACATGCTCTTTATTTATTTACAAATATTTCATAAAATAATCAAGATGTCAGTAGCTAATAGGTATAATGTCAAAATAAGTATAGTGTCAAAATAAGTATAGTGTCAAAATAAGTATAATGTCAAAATAAGTAGTGTCAAAATAAGTATAGTGTCAAAATAAGTATAATGTCAAAACTGATGATATTAAGTTATAATGGTAATAACTAATATATTCAATTTATAATTTGTCAATTAAAAACTCATCAACTTTATTGTATAATTTATGTAACAACAATTGGAACAATTTACTCTTAAAGTATTTAAACGGCAATTCTTTGATATTATTGGGTATATATTATAATTATAAATTGCCGTACAGTGTACCTTCAAATTTTTGAATTGGAACATATAAATCATTATTTATCGTAAATCGCTCCGAACCGAAGATTGCGCTCCAAGCGATCCATATTAAAACATCGTGAGAATTAGTAAGAAAATTGGGGCAAATGTAATATCTACCATGTATACACGGATCAAAATCCCATCTTAATTATAGGAGCTTATTGCACCCTTCTAAGGGCCGATATCCAGCGGTATAAACTTACACCTGTCCGCCTTCCGACACCGAATTAAAAATACACATTATTAACTGGGACTAGTCGATAATTCGTTAACTAAGGCGTTAACTTTACTTGTTGTACAATAAATTATAAACACATGTAAAAGTATTTAGTTACCACTTTCTGATTGCAACCAGCCCGTTCAATATATACGAGTACCTACCAATGGACATGCCCATGCCAAACTTAGAAAATAAATTCATAAAAAATACAAAACAATAGTGTAAATAATGCCACATTGGCTTAGTTTTTATCTACTATTAAATATACATATTTTTAGTTATTTACTCCCATTGTTAAAATTTACCTAGTTAATAAAGGTTTCGTAATTATACACACATATTTAAATAATACGTTTCTTGCGCAGAACTATGAACTGCAATAAATTGATAGCACCACATGCATGTTCCCTTGATTTCTGTATAGGTATTAATTATTATCAATATGCAGAAAATAATATTTTTTTGATTTTTTTATCAATAACTTTAGTTGAATTTACCATCTAGGATCATATATAGAACTTGAGCCGTCGGATCGATGACAAGTTATCTTGCTCCAAAAAAATCCACAATTTCAGTTTTAGTTTTCTCTTTTAATGTTTGATAGATCTTAAATTATGCCAGTTTTTGCAAACATCATTCAATTTTTAAAAAGATAAAAGATTACCATATGACTCCCTCTCCGCATTCACAGTGTCTTGTGCAGGAAGGATGTGTGGCCTGAAAAAGCCACGCTGGATAAGCGGGTTCGCGAGTACACTCTTTTAGAGGTGATGTAATTCCTCAGGGCTGTGGTAGCCGCTTTGTTAATCCATAGTCGCCTTTTACGGCACCCGCGGGAAGAGATGGGGTGGTGCCATTCTTTAGCCGGCCCATATACCACGCGCCAGCGGCACTTCCTGATTACCTTACCTTCTGTTAAATTCCGTCTTTTTTTACCATATTGAAAAATGTGATGCTTGAAAAGACCTACTAATAATATTTTTTAAGCAACGAGAATTTTCCATTAGGAATTAATATAATTTAATGATAATCCAATAAGGATATTCCCACTAAGGAACGAGGAATAAAATTCTAAGAATCGTTATCAATAACTTCCTTAAAACGAGCTAAAATTTGCGCGTCTTGAAATTCTTATTAACATTTTACTTGATGGTTTTTAATTTTCCTTAAATAATTCTTTGCGGATAAACTCAGATGAACTTTAAGATGATAATATAATAAAAGCAATTTCGATATTTCCAGAACAATTGTCTAGGATTCGGTAAAATTAATATGTAAGGAGTGATACCCACTAAATGTGGGTAGTATTAAAACGGGGTACTAATGGCGGAGGAGTCCTGCGAACCGCAGACTTTATGTCCTTAGACTGGTCTAGAATTAATAATCAACCGAATGTTGATTGCATTCTTGTTCTTGCAGTTTCTAATACTGACAATACATTTATAATTCGGTGGTGTATAAATATTTTGAATTTGTAACTTCCATAAATTAAATTACATTTACAATATTCAATTTACAAATAACATAATAAGTACCGTATCAAATATTCGTAACACCTTAACATCATCAAGACATCAATACAAAGACGCTAAACAAACGCGTTAATTTCAAGTCCAATTTACATTAATATGAGATTTTCTTAATAATACTTAATGTTGTTCATTCAGAATCGCGTTAGTACAATGGAGATTTGTTTACGCACCGTCAAGCAATTTAACTCAATGGTGACTCCGTGTAAGTTATGCCGCGTGTCTTGTTAAAATTAAGGATTTAAATTTAAATTTGGGAGCGTCCCGGAGCGAATAGGTGAAACGAAATAAATATGAATATGAATGGAGAATCAGACAAGTGCCGCTGGAACGGGTTTCGAATTATTAACTTTTGGAGTGCACTCGCTGTACCGTCGGGAGCGCAAGCCCGAGTTTCCGTCGAGTACGTCTAACAAGCTTGTCATTTCTAAACGTCGAAATTCTTGGGGGATAAATGTATGATTATGCAAAATTTCCTCGCGTTATATTTTGTATTGAGCTGTAAACATGAATTACACTTTCATTTAGTGAAGGACGTATCCCATTGTGTTATTATGAACTTATAACTAGCAGTTGTTCAGAACGCAGCTTAAACCATACAAGTAGCTCATCAACGCCGACGTGATCCCCCACTACTAGCCCTTCATTAGTGAGATTATCTACTTTCTTGAAAGGTGCCGAAATTCTGAACAATATTATGAGCTCTGCAGCTTACATCCCTTCATGAATATCTCTATAAACATAATAAATCGTGATGGTTCTACAGCAACCGGCTCTCGTTTTCGTTTTACTTCTAAGCATAATTTGCCAATTCTTTCTTTTGTTTCCATGTACGAAGTAGCAAACTACTTCGTACGTGGAAACAAACGAAAGGAGTGCGAAGGAGTGCGAAAATAGCAGAATACAAATATTCTGCTATTTTTTACGACATATCCTATATAGAGTTACTTCTCTTATACATTTCCTTACCGACATATACTTACGATATTACTTTTACTCTTCTGGGAACGAAAATTGTAATAGACTCCTCCGTATTGTGCGTCCAGATGCATTTAAAAACACGAGCTCAAACTACTCAATATTTATATTTCAATACATGTTTGTTCGACCACTAAAGAAACCAGGAAGTTTTTACAGTACCGATATTACTTCAATAATACTTACTGGTACATGAAATTTTATGAACTTTACTCAATAAGATGTAGTTGATTTTTATCTAAATCTATTATTTATTTATTCTTCAGGGAAGCCAAGCATCGAGAGGGCAACGTTCGTAGTCTTGAATTATACCGGTATATGTTGTGGATGTCCATGGGCGACAGTATTAATTTACTAAGAGGTGGACTCTAACATTTTGTTTCTCTAAAAATAAATTCAAATATTTTACCTTACCCATCGTTTTTAGAATTTAAATTACTCGAATTTTGATATCGCGGACATTATCTCATTCAAATGTAGTCTTTACCGAGCAAATGTTCAGATAAAACTTGTTTTATTCTTGGTTCTGCAGGCAGTACTAGCCAGACATCTCGACATCTAGCAGATAGGCCAGCGGAGACGATTCACTCGCACTGTATAATTTGCGCTTCCGACCAGGGGCCCGCGTTGACCGGAGCGCGCTCTGAATCTCAAGTGCTGTACGCTAGAAATGCTGAAAGCGCTTTGTCATGTTTTAATAAAATACCGTGTCTGTTTAAAGTTTTTGTCGCACAGTGCGTTTACTGTTGTGTAATTTGACGGGCTTTTAAAATAAAATGTAGTGTTTCTGTAAACGTAGTGATTCTGAAGCAGATAGCATAAATTACATAATGTTTTTGAATATTTACATTTAAATAAGGAAATTAAACATTACGTCTAACAAGCAATGATGAGACCAGATTAGATATAAATAAACACCTTATTGTACACCAATACATGTAGCAAAATGGTAAATTAAGTATGTGGGACTGCTCGATATGAGTATTTCCTATATAGGGTTGCCAGGTGTCCGGCTTTAACCGGACAAGTTATATTTACGTGTCCGGCCTGTTCGGCTTTTGTTAGGTTTTTTGTCAAATATATTTCATAGGATATATATAGGATATATTTTTTGTCTAATAAAAACTTTTATTTTATTATTGTGTTTTGTTTGTTCTTCGATTTTATCTAGTCTCCAAAAGACGTTGTACTTAACAAATACTTAATTAAAATACGTAACTGAGTTTTTTTTACTATAAAAGTTATGTCCAGCAAAATGTACGGCCTAATGTAGCGCTGAGTCCGGCTTTTGTATTTTAGTGCCTGGCAAGCCTATTCCTATATCAAGTCTACATATTTGCGTATAACCTATTCCTATAACCTGGATCCTCGATTTTTCCTAAGTCCACTTCATTTGACTGGACGGTATCCCACACTACGTTTTCCAGTACACACTCTCCACTAGAGGACTTATCTGGGTAATGGGTTTGTCGGTCTTGAGACAAATGTGTCCTGCCCATTGTCACTTCTACTTACTAATTCTTGAGCTATATAGACTTAGTCTTTTTAAGATTATTTTGTTTCGAATCCTATCCATCAATCTCGCTGTATGAGGTTCACTATTAGAGTTACCTTTTTTTAAAATATAGACAGAATGTTTTTAATATAGAAAACGAACAAACAGTCCTTTTGATGGTACCTATGTGGATACTGTCGCACATTGACGTCCGTCATACATGCCAACATCGGTCCAAAATAACAAAGGTTGGATGAGCTGCCTACCTTTGGAGATTGAGAAACGGATTTGGAAGATTTGAACGCCTTTTTCAAACCCATATCCAAATTAGCGTGGCCTGAGAAAATTTGCTCATTCCACTACACCTCCCATTTTCCTTAGGAGGGTTATGATAAGATGGGGGAAGTCAAGAGTATAACGGAATTGTGCATTGGTGGCTAATACATAATTGTTTGTAAGCAGATATTTAACTGCTTTAACGTTAATTTTATTATTATATAGGGAATCTAAGATTTAGCTCTAATTATAATTTGGAGTAGGTACATAATTAAGAATATAAATATACTCCTAGAAGTCTAGAGCTCTTATAGAATAATTATATTTTTTAATTTTAATCCGCTGCAGCTGACTGAAATTGTTAAGTGCAGAACCAAAAAAAAATTGGTTTCAATGGATGAAGTCACAAGTTAAATATTGAAACGTTTAAAATCGAACGATTTTTTCTTTTTAATTGCACGCGGTAACAAAGGACGATCAAATGACTGAATTTACTTTGCATTTTAAAGAGTTCGCTGTCCATAGCGCTGGGATGAGCGAGGTCATTATTTTTGTTTAATTTTAAAAGCTACCTGATGTTTCATGTTGTCATTACAGACTGTAATTGTTTTCAGCTGAATATGGATAGAGCTTTTAATAATCGGATTTCGTCTGCTATTTTAAATTTATAGCAGAATTTTGAATTCCAATTTGTTGCCTTTGTGTTCATTTAAACTCGACAGGCCCACAATCCACTTTTCTATCCATATCATATAACTTGATGCACAGAAAACCAATTATTTTAATCAGTTTAGGTTACTGGACATTAATTTTGATAACACATTAGTCTAAAAATTAAAGATTATATTTAAAAAAAGGGAAACAAAAAATCATCAAAGCGGCTATACTATTTTTTTCTTAAGTTCTGTTCAACTTAAGACATTTTATACTTAAAACTTAACTTTAAGTTCAACTTAATAAATAACATTATCAGTATCCGTCACATAATTTCATCTATTAAATAATTACGAATGGCGGCAGCGTTCCCCGATTGGACGTCACTTTTTTCTTAATATGAATACCTACTAAGTATACTGCCGAACAGATATCAAAATGCATGTAGCTAACTGTATCCAATAAATTACTCTGATGTTTTTTTCTAATTGAGGTTAATATTATTCTAATTAGAATATTATTGTTTTACTACAAAACTTGAGTTCTCCTCACATGCATACATACGTTCCTAAACTACCAGGTGTCTATAAACGAGAAGGCATTAGTTAGCAACAGCTGTTTAGCTTTCAGTACGTGGACCGAAGTTAATTAGAAGCCCTCGCGGTGCGGTTCGGTTGTACTCAACGATGATGAAGTAAACGGTAGAGAATATCAGTATCATTTTAAAAAAATATCTTCTTTGGATCGGAATACACGTTGACATAAGTGACAGTCATGGACTTTATACGATATGTTGACAAGTTGCGGGCTCTGAAAGCCTGGTGATTTGTCAACGCGGTATAGCATCGCAAATTGCGAATGCACGTTCCTTTAGCACAACTGAAAACGTACAACAAGCAAACGACGATAAACTTTCTATAGGGTAGGTTGTCTGTTTGAGAATCAGGTGTGAGGTAAGGAGTATTATGGTGATCAAACAATACTGTTGGTATATTTCTCTAAATAAAATACAAAATACCGTACCGTACTGTACTATACCACTACCGCACTGTACTGTTTCTTATCAGGCTCGCCCTGATACTCGATCTTCTGCTTTTCTCATCCAGCCGAATGACCGGAGGGCGTCCCACGCTAAATTTCTTGCTACGTGGTGTCCATCCGAAGCGACTAAATATAAATATGAAGTTTTGCGTCTTTGTTTTATATGCATAGGATACCGTCTAAAGTCTAAACAGTGTATAGATATATCCCTAGATAGATTCTATATAAATAGAAATAAAATGAAAACAGTTCGGTTAATCTATCTTCCGTGATATAGATAAATTACTGACTACATAGCTCTATATCTCGGCTATTTTTATCTTACTGCGACATATACATGTATTACTGGAATTTATATAAAGATAACATACTGTTTTTTATTTATATGACGGTTCGGCTGCGGTTTTAATAATTTCCAACGGTCCAGCTACCTAAGTCGGGAATTGATATAAACGATTTCGCTAGACTGCACTCTAATTTGGGCAAAGTTTGACTGAGTGGACGTCCTTCTAACAACTGTCTGTCTAATAAACGTAGCCGCAAGGTTTAAGAATCTTATTGCTTAATTTAATTTGGCTTGTGTTTAAACGAGCAACAGAACAGTACTGAATGAGCAGCAAAATATGATCAACGAAAAAAACAATTTTTGAATAACTGAAACCAAAACAAAACAATATTCAATGAATTTCATTACAAAGTGTAAGGAGTCCTTCTGTTACTTTATTGTCACCAGAGAACCTAAACCTAACTTTGCTTTAAATTTAAATTTGCTGCCTTCGATTTACTGCTTATTCAATATTCTCTGCTAGTCATTTAATTTTAACAAAGTATAAGAGTTTATATTTATTCCACTTAATTATTTACCCACTTATTTACTTATATTTAGAGGTAAGTATAAACGTTATTAGTCACGAAAAAGAATCAACATATAATAGTTAGTTGCTAAGATGCGTTATTTGAAGTCCCTCTGTGGGTAAAAGTCTCCTTCATCCTTTTCCTGTCTTTCGCTAAATTTTCCTAGTTTGTGCCTGCTATCTCGTTTACGAATATCAATGCTAGGTAGCTTCCATTTGCTTTCACCTGGGAGCCTTACTTTGTGCCACATCGCCTGCCCATTTTCACGTTATTTTGAAGCATATTTTAGTGCAACTATAACTTTAGTATTCCTTCTTATTTCACTGTTCTTAACCTTGTCTTTTAGTTTTTTATATTTATGTTACCCCGCTCCACAGCTCCCTGGCAATTTGTCTTTTGTTTGCAGTGGGATCATGTAATTACTTGTTGTCATGTATTGCGGATGTATATGGACGACAGTATCCACTTACCTTCAGGTGGACTGCATGATCGTCAACCGCTTTTTTTCTATAAAAAAATATTCCTCAAAATAATTAGCAGAGTAGGTAAATTACAATATTTATTACACTGCATTATCTACTGTTATACATATATTATGCTTTTAATGTTATCATGCTGAAACAGGCATAAACAGCACATGTCACGTGATCTTTGAAATTTCTCTTTTAATTATCTATTTTTTAATTACCAACAGCTGTTACAGTATACTTTTATTTTACACAATCATAATTGGAGTTCTGATCAGATAAATTGAACACCATATATTCCTTGTCTTATCTATCTTACGATTCCGTAACATCGAAACTATTTGGATGTGACAGACTCCTTCAATCTCAGTTCGAAATCTCGTCGCGTCTGCACTGCATGGTGTCAAACTTAGTAAGCATCCCAGTTATTAACTTGCACGTCACTATCTAATTACTCGAACCAGTTCTCACCTGCGACTGACGGCTACACTTCTGGAACAGAGGCACCATTTCGAAAAGACCCTCACCACCCCTCTCTATATCTTAAAATCTTTAAAACAAAAGGGAAAGCGTTGGATTACTCGGAGTTCTAATTAGACTGGTTGTATTCCGCCTTCGAGTTGGATGAAGTCGCGAAATACTTTGAGATGACAGCTCTATTATAGTAATGTGTCAAACGAGAAGTTTGGGGTGTAATTAATGGCGCGAATGTTATATTTTCTAAATACATCAGCCATGATAAATTTTTCTGCAATTGAAAGAAGTAATAAACACAAATAAAGTAAAATGCTTTCAAAACTGTATATCACCAAAGGGGAAACTGCGTATCTGAGGCTATGCCAATGTTTATAGTTATTGGCTGATGTTGACATGTATCGCAGACCCCCGCGAACGACAGTGATTATCGATAACCATCGCATGGACCCTCTGCTCTTTGGCTACGTTTCTATATATAAATAATCCTGTTGTTTATAATAAACCGCACAAAATGTACAAAGTTTAGTATAAGCTTTATTTATTTATTTAAACTTCATTCCACAAATATTTGACATGTAGATACAAAAGGCGAACTTAATGTCTTGCACATTCTCTACCAGTCAACCACCAGATCAAACAGAAAACAGAACATGTGTACACGTTTTTTCCTGTCTTGCTTAATATATGTTGTTATTTAACACAAATATTGTACAATACAAGTTACAAGATATAAAGATAAAAGGGAAATTTGCACACAAAGGAACAGTTAAATGAACTCTAATATACATGTGTATGTACGTACACTTAAAGAATTAATATCTTCCTGACGTCGATGAGGAAAACCTGTAATACTTAGATAGATGTAATACTGTAGTGTAGATAATAAGAATTAAATAAACTTAGCGATTTAATATAAATCATGTAGACCACGCCTACGAAGTCGCTCGCAAAAGCTTGTTATTATTTATTATGTTTTACAAAATTAATTAAGTTCTTTACAAATTTTTAATAGCATGTATTATAATATATGTAGATTAATAATAAATTATGTACTTAGATTATTGCAATCAACCCTTTCAGTATCCACTACGGGACGGGACATAAGGGATATATGGCCTTAAAACACCACGCTGGCGAATCCACTCTTTCAGAGGTGGTGTAGTTCCTCAGCGCTTATGGTAGCCACTATATTAACCCTTAGTTGCCTGTTACGGCACCCGCGGGAACAGATGGGATTAGATTATTAATAAATTATAAATTAAAAAATTAATGAAATATTAAACATAATTTTAATAGCATTATAACATAGATGCAGAAGATGCAGCTATCTTTCTTAGTCTTTTAAGATATATGTATGTACCTATATCATTATCATGTAATTCAAAGAATATATCGACTTAATTTTCTGTTTTTAATAAAAATTACAACAAAGGAACATTAACTTTTATAAGCATATATTGGTATTTAATAAACGTCTGCATCTTATTTTTTTAATTTATAACGAAAAAGGTGTCGCCGGTTATTCTCATCTAATTCTATCCAATAAATAAAGTATTAAGCGCATTATTTAAGACGAAGCCAATCAAGTGATGCGCTTCACCGAATCTCAGCACAATCTAATCTAATTTAACGCTTTCTACAGAATCTGTGCGTTTTATTAATTGTTAATTTGTATTAGGAAAATTAAAAGAGATTCTCTTGATTAATCTTTGTTTAAGACGTGTTGAAACAAAGCCCCCGGGTACTTAAAGTGTTAGGGGAAACGCTTTAAAGATTTTAATTTTTTTAAACATTAGATTTAAGTCTCTATTTGTATTCGTTATTTTCTCTTTGCATGCGAAAAATACGATCATGTCGTTAATTGGGTTAATAGTTTACGGTTGGTAATTTTATGGAGCTGATATTCCGTCCAAGGGCCATATCGAACTTGTTCTACCTAGGAATGAATGTATTATTTATCATTTTACTCTTATTTGCATTGTGAGATAGAGTTAGCGTTTTAAATAGGTAAAACATTTCTTTGTTAAAGGAATTACGAAACTTGGAATTACATCTTTAAATATACCTAAAGATGATTAATTCGTAATTAATGATTAGTTGTACCAATTCACAGTCCAAACATTGGCCTTCTTGTACTTGTGTCAGCCTGTTAATGTCCCACTGCAGAGCACCGGCCTCCCCTAGCAGTGGTTGTGCGTAAACTTAAGAACGCTCACTTGGGTTCTCGAAGCCGCGGCGCACACTACCTCAATGTACATGTACGAGCACAACCACTATTAAGCGTAACCCGCCTTCGTTAGAGGGAAGAACTATACATTATTGTAATCCTAATCCCAACTAATATTATACATGTGAAAGTTCTTTTGTGTAATTATTTTTTTAACAACTGAAAATAATTAATGAATCGCTACAAAATTTTCGAAACGTGTAGTACGTGTTACCTATTTAACATATAGGATTATTTTTATAACAGTTAACACAAGCGAAGCCGCGGGCAACAACCTAATATTATAGGTATATACCTCAGTATTTTATGATTATATAATACGATCTCTCAAATAAAGCAGTATCAAACCGTTCTCCACTGTGCCCATACACCCGCGTTTTAAACTTCACTCGATGCACTACGAAACATTCAAACTTTGCAGACAAATTCAATCTGAGCATCGAGATCCGAACTGTGTGTTTGTTTGTGAAGGTATATGTAACAACATGTACGCTTGTCACATTTCAAAGCCGATTCTCTGAAACTATGCAGCCTTTGTTACTTTGGACTCTGGGGACATTCAAACTTGGCGAGATTGTAGCTGGTGTACTGTTTTAATTGACTTCAAATGTGATTTAAATCTATTATGTTTGTTTTATCGTTTCTCAAGGGATGTCCCTTGAGAAACAATTTCTCATTTTAAACTATTTACTAATTATATCTATAGCTTAATTTTATTGTGCTCGCATTTCTTATATACCTTTCTTATATGTATGTGCCGGTAGGGGGAGAGTGCATGCTGCATTCCCACAGCCGCTGCGTGAACTCGACTAGCCATGTTACCCCTCTCTTATAGAAGACTACCTTGAAATGTACTGCATTTCCTACTTTATAGTATTTCCCCAATGTACGTACGTGTTTCGGTAGTGAGTGAGATTTGACAGAGCCCATTCCCATTCCATCCTGCTTCTCCTCATTTTCCCAATCCATTCCTTAATCTGCAAAGATAGGCAGCGCATCTGGGGTGTGCCAACGTTTGTCATTCCGGATTGATGTTGGCATGTATCGTTGATGTCTATGGACGACAGTATCCACTTACCATCAGGTGGACTGTATGCTCGTCTGCCGCCTTTTTTCACTAAAAAAAAAATACCTGTCATAACATTATGTACTGGGCCTGTATGCTAAATTATGGTCCGAAACTCAGTCATGATTGTAACGTGAGGGCCTGTGTCCTGCAATGAAATGTTATATACTGTTGTTGAATAGTTTGTCTCCAAGCAATGCGCCTTCAATTAGATATCAACAAAATTATTACCCTAGGACACATTTTAAACGTCTATATAAAGATGGTGATAAAAACACTTTAAAATGAGGGTCTACTCATAAATTACACTTCTTGAATTTCGTTACAGATTTTGCATGGATTATTGAACAAGCTTATTCACACTCAAATAATTTTCATTAAAAATCTTTCCAAGGATTAAATCTATACATTATTATCTCCTTTATCGAGGTATATGGTTTTGACAAAGAAAGCAGTGAACCGGCTCGTCCCCTATAATCCTCGTTATACACTTGACTACCTTCGGCGCTACTCTGAGGATTTTATTGTTATTAATTAACAGTTGGCAAGCGCTGATAATGTGATTATCGCGTAGTCTTTAAAGGAATCATGAAGAAGAAGAGTATTTCTTATTAATTTTCACAATTTTATTATATTTTGTTGTTACAAAGCAATTTATAATCTTACTTAACAAGGAAAGTGGCGCGTAATTGTAATAATTGTTCTTAAAAGTTTTGTGTAAGAAAATTAACACACGTTTAGTTAATTGCATTGTAGAATATTTTATACCCGTTACCAAGGTTCAAGTTAATAGGACCATCAAATATTTTTTCATAGAAACTTTGACAGCCCGTTTCCCCTATACGGGCTAAATTTCGAGAAATCCCTTCTTAGTAAGTGTCATCGTAAAAGAAAGCTGATGTCCAAATTTCATGAATCTAGATTCAGCCGTTTCGGCTCGGCGCTGATGAATCACTCATCACTACATTTCTCTTTATTCGAGTGGCCTGAATAGTACTCAAAAGTGATTAGGATACTAGAGGATACAGGAGCTGACACCCAAGAAGAGCTGTATTGATTCACTTTCGCCTTCATTCGGGGTCAGATGCGCGCGGCTGCACTAGGCCACTGGAACAGTATTGCACCATAGTCCATTTCCAGCTGCCTACAGAAAACCACGTCGTATCCAACAATTTGTGATATACATACTTCTAAGTGATATATATAACTTTAATTTTAGGACACAAGCTATATGCCATTAATTGTGACAATGTCTAACAAGTGTCTCCTTAGAAGAAAAGCTAAAATGAACAAAAGTGGATGTGGTAATGCTTTGTCAAGATGGCGGAACGCGGTGGAAAAATCTGGAGTCTCTTCATGCTGATGTTTAAGGACGGTATCTTTTCTATTCATTCACTACCTACCTAATAATGGTTTCAAAACTATCTGAAATACTTATTATTTTAGTAAAAGCATCTTAAAAGATTTAAGAGATTCAATCCTTTTTCCTGTGATCGCCCATCTTCCAGACTATTCTGCGTGTAAATACGTTTTCCAGGACAAAATCCAATAGAACGTGGCAAAAAGATTAGAATATAAGAACTGACACGTCCGCCTCTCCAAGATTTTCAAAGGGATTTAAATCTTTTGTACCTATGGCACGTTATTACGGCGAATTGCTCCAAATCCTTGTGTGGGATTGGTTGATACCCTACCAGCTTACGTTGTAATAATGTTTGTATTTCATTTAGGGTTTCGGCTTTAGATAAAGGTCTTATCACGTTCAGTGATTTTAGAGAAATATATGAAGGTATATTTTTAACGTTACTTTGAACTTGTGTAACTTTTGACTTGCTTGGTGTTACCGCAATGTTTTGGTTCATTTGTTTTATATTTGGGGTTTCTATTTATCTCATTTTCTACATTCATAATTAAAACAAGGAATACATATAATTGAAATCACCGGAAAATAGTTCAAAACTGTTTTGCTGACGCAGATAGACGTCCTTCATACATACCACGATTTGATTGTATTTTATATTTCATAAAATATTTGTGATTACTTGTCACTTACCATTTAAACACCAAAAGCCAATAAAAGCCGTCATATTCCGTGACAATTTTATCATTTCGATGTAGTTTTTTCTTGTTTGCAGTCTGGCTGGTAGAAATTCGCGTTGAATTACGAGTAAACTTGATATAAATAGATGTGAAGTGTAAATGCACGAGTTCTCATCGTAAATCACGGGAGATTATCTTTGAATGTGTCTTCTCGCTGCATGTTTTGGTCCGTGCATGAATAATTTATGTTATGGTAGCACTTTGGTTGCATATAAGTGTATTTATACTAAAATCTTGACTAAGTAAAGGGAGGAATTGTATCTAAAAAAAATAAAAAAGTTAATATAAAATTATTGTCTGCAGTTAGAGCAAGATAAATATCTGCCCGTATATTCGTTGTTATAAATGATGCTATGAATTATAATACTAGATGAGCTCTCTGTCTAAGCACAAAAGTAATGACAAAAAAACTATTTAATCCCTTAATATTCTAGAAAAATAAGTTTTGCAAAACATTTAAATGATTTATGTAAACCTTTTAGATCTATTTTCTGTTTCTTTGGTCATTAAAAAATAATTAGGTATCAAAATCTGAGATTACAAAGGAGTTCGTAAAATATGAGAGATGGGTTTTGTTTGTTTTTTGGAATATTTAATGGTAAAATCATAAAGTTTATGGAAAGTTTACACACATATTATTAATATTTATTATACACATATACTCAAAGGTTTCAATAATTGACCACGAAATACCTGAACCAGGGGGAATGGTGATAAAGTACTGTATTACAAAGTACGACCAAAACAGTTATCAAACAATATTTCAGTAGAAAAATCTTTGACATGTCAGTTGATTATTTTTTGACGAAGAAAATTACATAAATTAGAAATTAAGGTACTTAATTCCAATATAAAAATACAAACCAGTAAGCTTTTTTAATTCTCGTTTTAAAAAAGCTTTGACTTTATTTTTTTTTCTTTATTTTCTATAAAGAAGATGACTATTCCATCTCCATATTTTTTTTCGAAATGCATGTGTATTTTTAAGTGTTCAAGAAAGCGGCTAATCTTAAATTAGCTTCTTAAATTAGATCTTGAAGTGAGTGATTTATTTAATTTAAAATAAACTTTGTTAAAAGTCATACCTGTATTTCTCTACTGCTGCACACGGGCTTGCCCCAAGACTCGCCACGATCTTCGGTTCTTCTCATTCAGTCACTGCCGGCAAAGTCGTCGATCCATCTGGCCGGAGGGCTTCCCATACTGTGCTTCACGGTCAATCCCAGTCGAGGAGGTCATATACGTAAAAACACGTTAAGCCTCGTAAAAAAACAACATTATTAATAATTCCCATTTGGCTATTTTTTCGATAACAGACATAATGAACTGGTAAAAATGTTGCACTTATCTGTATGAGCACGTGTCGGGTTTTGCCGTTTGGTCCAATAGCCATTTTAAGATGTAAGGCAAAATTTATGGACACCGGCAGACTGCTAAAAATTGTATCGCCTCCGGTTTATTTATAGCCTTATCGCTGGACATATTTCATTTTCGCCTTTTGCTTTTGTTTAGATGATATTAGGTATGCGTGTTTGATTTGTCGATTATTAATATTTATTATACACATATAAAATAAATAATTATATTTTTTTAATAAACAGTTTGCGATATTATATGTACAGGGTGTGTCGTAAATAGTGGTCCAACGTTAAGGGGTCGATACACCATATATTCAGCTATCACATACCCGAATTTGAAATATTTTTTTTTCACGGGTCTCTGTTTTATTAATTATTATTATTATTTTGAAAAATCGATACCTTGAGTTACTAATTTGGCTGTTATTTCAACAAATAACATTATTTTTTTATTTTGTTTCTTGTTTATTATTGATAATAATATGTGCTATCACATACAATACTTTTTTTAAATGAAAACTTAAAGATATTAAAGAAAAAATGTCTTTATTTCAAAATTCAACTCTAATCTCTAGCAAATCATGTGAATTCGGGGGCGAATGGTGTAAAAAAAATGTACTACACAATCTGTGCCCATTATTTTAAAAACTTGTCCAGTAAATGCAGATTGTAAAATGATATTAATAATAACCGATTCCATAATGAAAAAGAAGTTATTGCCATTTCAATTGAGAAGGAGCCGAATTTAAAAAATACACTTTTTCATTTTAATTAACTTACCGGTATTGCAAAATGTTTTGGACCCATTTAGAAGTAAATTTTAACTTAGCTATTAACAGCTGAGTGGTATTTGAGTCATGCACAAACATATCACAGGTAAACAAACGTGTCTCATGTAAAAAAAAGGGTACTTGGCCAGATAACACAAGACTCGTTGAAACGTCTCAGTATAGCGCGCATGAGTAGTAAAAAAAAACCACAAGGTTTTTTTTTATTGCTATTCTCTTAAGTATGAACGAGACAGACTATGTCAAGAAGATATTCGTAATAATCTAATCAGTTAAAATGCTTCAGTGTGGTCCCGTACGTCGCATGCGCTTCTAGTCTCTGTGTTTATCTCCGCCATTGAATTGCTTCTTTTACTTCCTGGACTCGGATTTGCTTCTGTTCGGACTTGTTGGTTTTTGTGATCCCTACGACGTCGGCTACGTTATTTGGACTTTGATTTGCTCAACGATGTCTCAGTACACACCGCGTGAATATGCTGACATGCATTTTAATCATGGCGAATGCATAGGCATCGGCAGCCTGACTTTATTGGGACAGACATCCAGATCGAAGTCATCCAGATCTTCTTTTGTTTAATTAACGGCGGGATAAACACAGAGACTAGAAGCGCATGCGACGTACGGGACCACACTGAAGCATTTTAACTGATTAGATTATTACGAATATCTTCTTGACATAGTCTGTCTCGTTCATACTTAAGAGAATAGCAATAAAAAAAAACCTTGTGATTTTTTTCACTACTCATGCGCGCTATACTGAGGTGTTTCAATGAGTCTTGTGTTATCTGGCCAAGTACCCTTTTTTTTACATGAGACACGTTTGTTTACCTGTGATATGTTTGTGCATGACTCAAATACCACTCAGCTGTTAATAGCTAAGTTAAAATTTACTTCTAAATGGGTCCAAAACATTTTGCAATACCGGTAAGTTAATTAAAATGAAAAAGTGTATTTTTTAAATTCGGCTCCTTATCAATTGAAATGGCAATAACTTCTTTTTCATTATGGAATCGGTTATTATTAATATCATTTTACAATCTGCATTTACTGGACAAGTTTTTAAAATAATGGGCACAGATTGTGTAGTACATTTTTTTTACACCATTCGCCCCCGAATTCACATGATTTGCTAGAGATTAGAGTTGAATTTTGAAATAAAGACATTTTTTCTTTAATATCTTTAAGTTTCCATTTAAAAAAAGTATTGTATGTGATAGCACATCTTATTATCAATAATAAACAAGAAACAAAATAAAAAAATAATGTTATTTGTTGAAATAACAGCCAAATTAGTAACTCAAGGTATCGATTTTTCAAAATAATAATAATAATGAATAAAACAGACCCGTGGAAAAAAAAAATTTCAAATTCTGGTATGTGATAGCTGAATATATGGTGTATCGACCCCTTAACGTTGGACCACTATTTACGACACACCCTGTATATTGCTACTACTAATATTAAAAAGAAAGACTGAGTTTGTTCTTTTGTATGAACTAAACTCGAAAACTACTGGGCTAGTTTATAATTAGTACTACTATGTTTGGGTTCCCTAGAACACAGTTATGCCATGTGAGCGAAACTAAGATAAATTAGTATATTAAATATATAAATTTCTCAATTAATGACTAGCCAAGTAACCAGCTTTAAAACTGAAAAAATTAGAAACACGTATCTAATAGAAATAATAAGAAATGATAAGTTACAAATAAACTTACTAGAAATATCCCTGAATTTGATGGCAATTCGTTCATCTCTCGAAACTCTAAATAAGACACTTATTGATAGATTTTCTATATGTGATGTCTGATTATTTGATTATCTGAGCAAACGGAGCTCGCTGTTGACATTAAGTCATTGAATGTACTTAAGATTTTCTAATTAATTAAAATATTGCTGTTAAATAAATTCTGTTTAAATAGAAATCTGACTTTTAACATAAAGCAATAAAAATAAGTTATTTTTTAATGATATCACATAAGCCTCAATATTTGAGAAATTAAATCCGCCAATGATTAACACATATTATCAATTTTAGGACTATTTACCATTCGGATTTGTAACAAATCGTAATAGAAAATGATAACAGAATAACGAAACTAATTAGAAGTCCGTAGTCAGTATATCTCATTTTAGCACAACACTTTTGAGAGTATTTTCACGTTTTCTAGGGATTTTCACTGCGGCCTCCACAGTCTGCGGCGAGTTACGTTTGAAATTTTTCGAGTGGAAGCGACAGGGTTTACCGACAAATATAGATACTGATGTACGAGAAGAGCTATGGGAATACGTTACGATTATGACCTGATATTTTATGTTTTACATCGCATTGCACCTTTTTAATAGACGTATGTCTACTATTTAAAATATTTATTTCTTTACTTTTACATAGGAAACAAAACATTTTTACAGCATTCAGTAAATAGAGATATTACAACTGTAAACTATAAACTTTTCACAGATCGATAGCCGCTATTAATTGGTTACTTTACATTGTATCTAGTTCTTTACTTACTTTTCTTTCTATCTAGACTTATCTTGATAACTTGACCAACTGATAGCTGTTTTTATCCTAGTTACTTAATATATATATCAAAAACTTTCGTTAGTATTGAAGATAGATAACTCTTAGAGCATGACTTTCAGGATCATATAGTAGTGTTAGAGGTTAAAAGAATCACAGATGAGAAAGTATAATAATAAACATGGAGGAACGAAATGAATACATTTTTAAATATTCCAGTTTACACACATATTAATTTATTAAACAGGTCTTAACACGCATATTTATTTTACTTTATTTGATCATGACCATGTTTAGTGTAACTTAGCCGGAAACATCGAGTAAAATAAAAAAGGTTATACGCATTTGATTGAAGCATTATGCTTTAAATAGATAGACAGATAAAACTTTTCATTGCACACTGAAATAAAACCAAAACAATAACAGACATTGTAGTCACAAAAATGCACAAAAGGCAGTCGTTTAGCTTAAAGTGATCTTTGCCAGTCAACCTATAATGATGATGACTAAATTATTATTTAATTTGTGATTTAATGTTAATTATATTATAATCCGCTGTTATCACATCCAGTTTCTTTATACGCTGTTAAACCCAGTACTTGGGGGTTGAACACAATAAATAAACTGCGGAGACACGCCGCTGCTGTCTGCAGGACTGGCAATTGAAATTTTATCCCGGATTTACTCCCATTCGGCGCCAATAAAATAGTGTAAAATAACCCTCAACAGTCATAAAAAGTTAGAATGGTAACGTTACATATATATGATTATAGCCGTGATATACCCTATTAAATCATACTCGTGCGATTGGTCCCATATGGAAGTGAAGTCGCTTCGAATCCATTTTTGATTAACTTCGCTACTGAATATTTTTATCTCACATCGACTCGATTAATAAATTGTGTAGATTTGAGTTATAATTATTATAAAGATATAAGCCAGCCAGTACTGGTCATTTTGTTCTAGAAACCATTTCACAATTTTTCGATGTTTCCATGCAACAAATATATTGAGTACTTTTGAGTCAATTATACTAAATAGTTGTAACAATAACAAGATGATTGTCAGTAAGGTTGTTACGAGTTTAAATATTATTAACAGAGGCCTACTACGACTTTATTAATTGAGCTGCTGCATTTGTCTATTATTATATTTTATTAATTATCTTTGTAATTATTTACTTACTGTCGTTCTTTCTGTCATCATTTTATTTTCCTATGTGTGCTTTATGCATCTTGTCGAATAAATGTTTCTTTCTTTGAAATGTTTTTTTCTATATAAAGCATGTGTCTTTGATAAACCATATAAAATGTTACAGAGAACGCCGATAGCCCGGGTGCATGTAGTGATTATGAACCCCGCCCTGTCCCATTACGTTTCTGCTTAAGTTTGGATTATTCAAATTATTATCAATAACTCGGCGATTAAAGAACTTGTGCTTATAGAGGGAACCCTAGGATAATAATAAGGTCGATTATTAACATTTCTACTGTAAATTGGAAGTTGAATGTAAAAACATAATAAAAATGGACATAGTTCAAGGGTTAAAAATGGACGTTTGTGTATCCATATCATACCTACTAAACTATGGCAGATTAACTTTTTTTAATCATGTTTGCGTATTATATATCTAAAACATCTTCACATGCGTTGTTCTGTTTTTTATTAAAAAAAAATGTTTTTAATTAAATATATTAACATTTAATTATATCATTTCTTTTTGTTGTTTCCAGTCTTAAAATTACTATAAAATCCGTAAGTTTTATTCGATATCTGCGGGTTAGCTGTTACAAAATATCCATTTTATACGACGACATCGTAATTTTATAGCCTCGACACACCGATCTATTACATCTAAGGCCTTCACAGGACCATAAAGCACATACGGTGGTTTAATTTAAAAATATCGGTTAGCAGCCCTCGCAATATCCATTATGAATGACTCAATACCATCAATGAAGGGCGCCCACTCGGCTTGAATACAAACGGCGGTGTTGCCTCCCATTGAAACGCCATGTACTTCATTGGAAGCCTTTAGAGGTTGCGAGTGATGTTATCACTCCATAATGTAACGGGGCTTAGAAAAATAAACGCGTTCCTGCTTCGTATCTAGAGGTTGATAGATGGTGTAATATAATTAGTGTATCTACTGAAACATTCATTTTTTTAAATTTCAAGCATTTTTCTTGTGATTTTTAATTTGTATAATGATTTTTGATCTATTGTATATTTCAACATAAATGACTGGTTAGTCATTTTTATTATTACTTTTTCGTTATGGAATTATTACTTAAATTACCGGCGAACATCTTAAAATGGTCGGTTCACTTGGCCAGAGGTCGTTCCTCACCACCCACATTTAAATACATACTGGTTTTTAATTTAGAAACATTATTGATATGTTATAAATTTAAATTTGGCTTTACTCTTCATTAATGAGTGACCAAAATTAAGAAATTAATATTAGTAGGACGTATTATACGAGTGTATAAATATATACATATAAATGAGCCTAAATTTACGTCATATATGTACATTATTGGAATTTGTTGGAAAACTATGCCACTATTTTTGCAATATTTGTACGACATTTGGTAAGGCAGAGAATACTATTATACTATTTGTAACTGCATACTATTTGTAACATCATTATACCCATGTTTATAAATAATTACTACAATCTAATCTAAATAAGCACATATATATGTATATAGTTACCGTAGACTTTAACTAATGAGCCGTGTTTACATACAGTAACTATCGAAATTAAGAACGAAGAACTGAAAAAGTATTTTATCATTAAGAAGTTTTGACTAAATTAGGAAATCTTCAAAAAACAAATGGTTAAACTTTCCCACTTTTTTTTATAATAGTATTGTTTACGTTCAAAATACCGTTATTTTTTCCTAAAATGATGTGTCTATACATTATTCATGCATCTGTCATAGGTGCTCGCAGTCGGGCGAGATAATCTGCGATGATTTATGCTGAGAAGTGAACGATGCGAGGCGAGCTTTGTGCTATGTCATCGAGACGCGCAAGATGTGAATATGTTATCAGTATATTAGACTACTTATGCTGCTTTATTACATGTGAGACGTTATACAGCGATTTTATTTTAAAATCACCAATATTTTTTTATGACTATTGCACTTCTTTCATTTGATACCATAAATTGATCAGAACAGAGCGAGGTGTTGTTATTCTTCAATGTCCGAACAGACGCACATAGAGCTTCCGCAATAGGAATAAACATATTTTTTATTTGAACGACGAAATATAATTTTGATTACCTAAACATTCTAAATTCGAATCTTGACCGTGTGCTGTCGACCGGCTTTACAATACCACCACACCATGTCTTCCCGTTGGATGTCGTAAAAGGGGACTATGGGATAACAAAGCCACTAACTCCCACAAGCCCCGAGGAACTACACCACCTCTAAAGAAGAAGAAAGAAGTCGATTGAATGTTTTTTTAAAAAAAAACTGCACCCGTTCTGGTTTTATTTTGGATTGTAATTGATAGCAGAGTTACCTAGGCTATTAATACAAAAAAAAATCAGAGTTATATCTGCAAATTTGTAATAATAACGTACGAAAAATTCGTACCTACGTTATATAAAAAAATATATTAAAAAAGCTGTAGAGCTATACGAGCCCCATCCAGCAACATATTGCATAAATATATATTGGCCTTGAGTTTTTTAATTATTTGAAAGTTTACACCGTTGTGAACTATTGCGTTTACCGGCTCGACGAACATAATCGATAAATATACTCTACCTATAATAACTATTTATTACTTTCTTTCTTTCTTAGACTTCTGCTCTTTCTTAAAAAATGTCCTTTTATACTCATATAGAATATATTAAGTAGGTATATGGTCTTTTTTTTTTGGAAAAGCGGAGATCGTGGTTTCCGAAATAGGCCGATTTCTCCGTACCTACCTAAGTATTTTTCCAAAGTACGTTTTCACAATAACAAGGTACGTGAAACACTACATTAGTTAAATTGTTTGTATTTGATTTATGGAACTCCAATTGAGTACCCACTGGATTGAACTCGCGTTTAGTTGTACTCGTATACTTCAATTTCGTAATGAAAGCATACTATAGAATGCTATACAAATTGAAATTGGAATTGCTATGATTTGTTGCCAATTTTTTGCGATATATTTTAAATTAATGTTTATTTATATACGATGATAATATATGGTATTTTATACGACGTTAAAAATTCTATTTCAGAAAACCAATTTAAACCGAAACTCTTTACGTATTACGTTTATCTATTTATTTAATCTAAAAATAAACATATTCTATCGGTTAAAGATGTTGTTACAGGCGGGAAGTTGGGAAAAAGTCAAATTTCCACATTGGAATCCCTTTCGGCGCAGTCCATTATAGTTGCATTGTACTCATGATGTATGTTTTCCTTACATTTCGCGGGTGATTTCGTCTGAAATTTGACGGGCGAGCTCTGGCGTCGAAAAGTGAAGACACCATATAAAAGATTAGTAGGTAAACTCACCAATTTTTCCAGCATAATTAACTGCTATAACTTTCTGGAGGGAATTCCAGAACTTCGGGAAATCTATTAAGTGAAGTAGGGTTTTTATTTGATTAATTGTAAAACTTTTGTGGTTTAATAGTTATAGTTTATTCAACTTCCAAATATTGTTTGTGCGTAATTTTTGTGATAATCAAATGAAAGCATAAGACTGCGTTTTTCGTGTGCTTCCAAGGAGTCCTCGTCTGTTCTCAGTGAATCTACTATCAATTTATTGAGTGACTCCTGACCACACACTGCTTCAGCTTTTCTCATCCACCCACTACACAGAAAGTCGTATTTCTTCAAGTCGTCAATTAAGTGCGTCCCACTATACGTTTCTGGGTACATGGTCTCCATTCGAGGACTCGTCTCCCCATCAGTTATCGGTCCAGAGGCATATCATATGGCCTGCCCACTGCCACTTCAGCTTGCTGATTCTTTGAGCTTTAATTGTTCGTCGAATTTCTTCATTACATACTATCCATACTGAATGACCTCTGTCTCTCTCTGTCGTTTATATTATTCTGTAACCATCTCTTCCAAAAAAATCATAAACACAGTTTTCCCACGTCTAAATATTGCAACTAACTATTTCAACTGAGTAATTATTTTGTGGGGAACATTTTTTAAGGGCATTTTATTATATGAGACCAATTAACACGACAAGATTAGAAAAGAATAGCAAAGATTAACAAACAATGTGCGAGGCAGTCTTGGTGTATGCGATATCACCGATGAGCCACAAGAAAGTAGGCTGTGCTGGTTTTATACATGTGAAGAGAAGACTTCCCGATTATATAGGAAACAGAGTGCTGCATCTCTCCATATGCGGTCGAACAGATGTCGTTGCTAGGACAAGGTGTACAGATGTCGTTGCTAAAGTTTCAGTCCACTATGTCGCTAATAGGGCGAAATGGAGGACAGCGAAGAGAAAGGCAGACCATCATGTGAGATTAAAGTAGAAAGGTGAGAGACAGAGAACAGCATCATTGTGGTTTGTGAAAGACTGGGAATAAATGGGGAAGGGAGTATAACAGGATAAAGAGTTTTCTTCCTCGTCCCATTGATTGTCATGTCAGCCATTTTCATATGTTATTGTTCCATTACATGAATTAAGATTTATTTGATGAAAGATGTGAGTTTATACGTAAGCGTCAATCCTTTACAATCATTTGGTGCATAATAGACGTCCGTTTGTAAATTTTTCACGGGATCGTCTTTGTATGGGACGTACTTTTTGAACTTTTAAATGAACATTCTATTCTGTTTTTTATCCATTCGTATACCTTAGTGAGGGGGAGTGAACTGTTTAGAAACTCAGGTGACACAGTGATTGATGTAGCTTTCATAGTCTGAGAACCTGTTGAAAAATGTATTCAAATACAAAAAAGGGTTAAAAGAGTTGCTCTATAGAGGGTTAAGCGAATACTAAAAACTTCTTATATTCTTAAAATCATATTAATCATGATAAAAGTAAACCGATGTCTTCGGTTTTGGTTATATTTCTGTTACTTGCCTATTACTTTCACATTGCCAACGTTTGTCATTTTGGACGTATGGCATGTATCACGGATGTCTATGGGCTATAGTATCCACTTACCATCAGGTGGACTGTATGCTCGTCTGCCGCCCTCGTCCATAAAAAAACACTTACTTCCACTATTCACTTACCATCAGGTAGTGTCTAGTGGTCTGCCATGTTCTTTTTTTTTAAATAAACATAGCTCAATTTAGAGAAATTAGTACAAAGTTATTTTCATAAGGAAAACTATTACATACTTTCATTATTAGATACCATAAAAATAAATGTGTTTATCCATTTTCAGCTATGTCAGACATATTATAGAGTAAGTAGATCTAGAAAAGCATAACAATATTTTCCAACAAATTTCTATGTAGATATGTATAATGTACGCACATGCGTAGCAGTGCTACGAACGCGCTATACACGTAGCTTCATTATTTTTACAACACTACATGCGGCCAGTCTTATATCTAGCTTGATTAGAATGACAGCTGTCAAAGAGCCTCGAATTGTGCTCTATAAAAATAATTAGGCAAGCTATAAAAATAACGTATTAGCCATAGATAAATCTATATTTATATATACATATCTATATTTATCTATACATAGACGTATAATCTATAAATATTGGCCATAGATACACGTACGCATACAGTTACCGTACTTTGCCAGTTACCGTAGATACACTTACACGTAGATACACTCGGTCAATGAATAAACAGATTACCTCGATTTGATCATTACTGTCATTACGATTTGATCACTATTCGAGGTACTTTGCCAGCTGTCATTCTAATCAAGCTAGATTTAAAAGACTGTAACCACCCCCACGGTCAGTCGCAGTAGCGAGCAAAAGGCTGTGGAGCAAATGACGGTCAGCCGCATGTGGCGGGCAGGATCCACGCGGTGTCAACGGGCCCCGCACCACGAAGATGACACAATATCAGGTACGAGAATAATAGGCCAGCATTAAACCAAATGCACTAAACTTTTCACATTTCTTAAAACGTTCCAGTTTTGTAAGCAATTTTGCATCTATCGCAAGTTAGTGTCGCTATAGCGACCAATAAGAAACTACCCAATCTCGACGTAAAAACACGGATATTAACATCCATCACATTATTATATGACTAACTGTTATTTTACGAGCATCTAATGGGGCGATAAGGGTATTTTATTGTTCCCTAATGGCTTATACCTGTCTTACAACGTAACTGAAACGATGCGTTATGACCACGCATTTCGGCGTCAATTTCGCATAATGGACCTATCTTTATTGTCGATTCGGGAAAGCAGGATAGAGTACATAAAAATCTATATAAATCACAGTTGGGAGAGAGGAATGATGTAGCGGTACACTAGAGAACAGCAATTTTATAAACTCGGGTTGGAAACTTGAGGACAAGTCTCGTCTAGCCCTACCTTGTTACTAGCAACTCGAACTAGTCGCATTTTAACGTGGAGTGGAATCGAATGTAGGTATACAATTATATGTATCAAATTTATATCTATACAAAACTTCACCCAGAATTTGGAATGTATCTACAATTATAATGTTCCATGATAACTTTCGGAAGTTATAAACGACGAATTATATCTATACGTATATTAATAAGTAGATTTTAAGAATAATCTTCTTTTATTGTTGTTTAACTATTTTGCCCTTATTTACATATTTTAGGGTTCTAGAACTTTTTACTCAGGTTTACTTTTTACTTTTTACTTTGGTTATGCGCTGTTATGTTATGTGTGTTAACTAGTTTGTAATAAAACTAAGCTTTATGTTGGCCGAGAGTAAATAAATAAAAATGAAATAAATTATATTATCCTTATTATTATTAATAGTTGCGCTTCAAATTTTTTGCTGTTAATACTGTTCCTGTAATTTCTCTTGTTCCTGTAATTTTTACAAACAAAATCTAATCTTCTAAATCTTATTAAATTATTATAAACCAAATTTATTTGGTACAAAATGAAGAAATACTAATCATAAAAACAATAAACCATAAATTTTAAACTTGATGAAACAAATGGAACCTTCTAGAAATATTACGCAGTATGCTTCTAAACATCGACGCAATAAAATGACCTACATGTGACCTCGGGACCCTTCCTGTAGGACGTACCTGAAGAGAAGGGAGAAGTTTCCCTATGATGTGCTATATCTGTGCCTATAAGGACGAATGATTTATTAAATGATTGACTAATTTGAAAGATTTACTGTATATTTACTCGTATTATAAATACTCAAATAATCAACAACATTTAATGTTGTTGATAATAATTTGAGTATTAGAACTATTTGGTACGTATACGATAAATTTCGATATCCGCCTTTAACGTTTACTTTCCAGTATATTTTGCCATAAGTAAGTTTTCTGCCATTATATTCTTTCACTACAAGGCTCTCCTTGTAATCATGAATGAGTTTCACATGATCACATTGAGACAGTGTAGATTTTTGAATATCTATACACAATACTCTATACTACATAGGGTGACTAGGTAAATTTTGAGATAGGTACTCAAATTTCAGAAAGAGGACTCATTTGAGCTGTAAGGTTTTTAAAATATCATTTATTTGAAATTCGAATTCCGAAAGCCATTAGTCAAGACGAAAAAAATAAAAATGTATTCACTTTTTTATTGCATTTCGCGCGCTTTTCTTTGCAACAATGGAATACGAACGAGAACATTTTCTTGCAATGATGTTATACGATTTTAAAGTTGGTTCAAATGAAAGTGAGTATAAAGATAGATTAGCTTTTAGGGATCTTGAACCGTCCAGTGCAACAATTTTTAGATGATTTTCTCAATTTAAACAAGAAAAGTTCTCCTTGAACGATGATGAGAGAAGCGGCCCTAATGCGACTTCTGTAACGAATGAAAACCTAGAGGCGGTAAAGAAAATGTTGCACGAAGACCCGAAAACTACCTACAAACTGATAGACAGATAGAGTCTCCTTAAGATTTCATCGCCGGTCATTCATGAAATTTTACATCAACACCTTCAAGTCCAAAAGCTTTGTTCGCGTTGGGTTCCTTATTCACTGACTGCTGAATAAAAACAAGCTCATGTGAGAGGGCGCAGGGAAATGATTGTAAAAATCGAAAATGGAGAGGGACGGAATATATTTAATATTCTTACTGGAGATGAGAGTTGGATCTATCAGTATGACCCACTAACTAAGCGGCAAACAACGGTTTGGGTGTGTCCAGAAGAAGAGCCTCCCAGGAAGGTCAAACGTGGGCGCAGTGTGGGCAAAAAAATGGCGGCAACATTCTTCTCTGCGGGTGGCCATTTAGAGACAATTTCTTTAGACGCTCAAAAAACTGTTATGCCCAATGGTACAGCGAAGTATGTTTCCCAACTGTATGCGTTAAATTACAATCGAAAAGACTTTTCTTCCATCGTGACAATGCATCATATCTCACAATGCAAAACTTACCCAAAAGGTTTCGAAGACCACAGAGATCCAGGAATTGAGCCACCATCCTTATAGCCCTGATTTAGCCCCATGCAACTTCTTTCTCTTTCTAAAAGTGTAGCTTGAACTCCGTCGCATTCTTTTCGACAGCCCTGAAGATACTCGGAATGCTTTTATGGCCGCTGTTGAGGACCTTAAGAACTTGAGGCTTAAGAAGAGTATCGGCAGTGCTTTAAGTCTAGACGAATGAATCGCTGTATAGAGACTAATGGAGAGTATTTTGAAAAGTTGTAATAAAAAATTGTGTTGTAACCCAAATACTTTTTTTGTATCTCAAAATGTATTTATTCACCCACGTAATATAATACACGTACATCACTATACCAAACTATTAACTAATCTTTGAATGTACTAATACACCATCATACATCACAAGCGATTTGTCAATAGTTCTTACTTCTCTGACGCAATCTAAGTTAGAAATCCAAATAAAATCCTTTACTCTTTTCTTGCTACTTGATACTTTCAAAATATTTGATTTAGAAATTTAGTTCTCAGAAAGTAAACTAGAAAGTAAATCTAATTAGTGACGATTTATAATTTGTCAACTTTGTTAATAATAAAGTTTTATTAATAATTTCACGACCGTCGTGCGAATATTAAAGTGCCTAAAATAATAATAGCAGAATATTAAAGAGTTGTTAACACTCTATTAAAATTCATAAACTTTGTACTTTTACGCGCTCTTAAATATTTCACAATTTTCCAATAAATATTTTCGAATTTAGATTTCAAACTTATATGAAATAATTTAAATAGCTTTCGCGAAAAAGTTTGGTGGCTTATTATAAGTATTTGCCGTCGAGTGAATTCAGAACAATTTGCTTAAGTTTGAAATATTTAAATTGTAATCCGTATAAGATTTAAATCTTTTCCATTTTCACTTGTATTGAAAATGTTTTATTTCTCTCAGTTATAAAGTTCGCCGGCCATTAATTGGACTTTTCAAAACACAAACGTGCATTTCATTTAAATTAGCCGCAGACAAAATTAAGAAGTATGTTGAAACAAAGAACTTTGTCTCTGGTGCGCGATTTCTTTAAAGGAACTGTCGTCGGGGGATCGTTAAATGTAAAGCCACATTAACCTTAGTTTAAAACAACTCGTTTTACATTCAAAATAATGAGCGAAATAAACTCTCGTTAGTTTTGAAATAGAAGTCTTGTCAAGAAAATTATAGACTTGTCAAGTCTTGTCTATAAATTTTATTTATAGACTTGAATTAAAATGATTAGGTATGTTAATAATTTTTAATATAAGAGTTAATTGAATAATTGTGGATTATTTTCACTTAATTGACATAAATTGTGACAACATTCCTTTCAGCATTTTTCACACCGTTCTCTTTCTTTGTTTATTCTTCAATAACCTATCTGGCCACCAATTGCTGGCCCCGGAAAACAATTCGCTTCAGAGATTGAGAGCTTGGTAAATATTTAATTTGAGACAACTATTGCCCGCCGTCCGGCCAGAAGGACTGAAGACTGAAGAAGTCGGCCGGCGCGGCGGTGGCAGGGTGAGAAGAGCCGAATACCATGTGTGGCGGCGAGCCTTGGGAGCCTTGGCCTATATCCAGTTGTGGAGAGACATCAGCTGATGGTATGGTATATCTGCTCTCGTATGTAGGAGTTAAGCACCATATGCGTGTCCCTCGGATAGTGCTCCAGTGTGCAACAACAGCAGGAAACTTACCCCTATTACAGGTCTACAGGCTAGTAACTTCAAAAAGATAACCAAAAAAGGTCTCGCCAACTCGCAATGGTCAGCGCGGCGTTTCAAGGCCTCTAAGCTACCTCGTGAGGGGCGGGGGGGGGGGGGGGGGCTGTACCATGCAGTGGGATTTTATAACCACAGACAGTTTATATTTGTTTTTGTATATATAAAACTATATACAAAATAATTAATTTAAAAGATATTTATAAACAAAGCCGTTAACACAAATAAGCGCTAAGTAACTACACCACCCCTAAAAGAGTGAAGCTCTAATGGAATTGTATTCATAATACTCGCATATATATATTTAAGTAATATCCGTCCATAGAAATTTTACGTTATAGGTATCATGAGTTTCTTCTCAGTTATCTCTCTCGTGGTGATGTTGTGTCGTATTGGCTTTTGTAAATTATATTGTTGAGTTGTTCTAGCAACAACATGTGTATTTCACCTTATCGTGAACAGGTAAAATACTAGATTAAGATTCCCTACATAATTTGGATAACATTATACTCTATAATTTTTCAAGGAACGATCATTTTTAATAAACGTTTCTGCAGATTCAAAATCCTATTATGATAGCTGTTAAAAGTGAACACGTAGCTGGTGATACTGTAAGCAATTATGGACTCCGTTAATGTTTGGTGCATGTATATTAGAGATTTAAAAGGTATTTTATTTTTAATTAAATAATTTTTTGAAAGAATACCTCTGATTTCATCGCACACACTGTGAATGTGTTTACTCCAGTTAAGCCTGTCATCCACTATTAAGTATGCATGATGAGCTACCTGTTCGATGGTATCACAGTTTTATTACGTTAATAAAATAAATAAATAAAATGTTAATATATTAAAAGTTTTAATTTGATTATGTAGGTATTCATGTTTTGTGTGCAAAAATTTTGATAGGTTCTATCTGTTGAATGTGACTAGAGTGCAACCAAACTTCAAACGATTCTCGCCTGTAATAAATAAATGATGATAAAAAACTCGATGATAACATGATGATTACAATTGTTTGTACTAGGCAAACATATTCTTGACCGCATTTCTCTCCTGGACGCGTTTGAGAAACTCTCCGTGTGTGAAACAGCCTTTAGTTTCCAAAATATCCTCAAAATGGTAGCAGGTATTGTGAAGAATTTTTTGACACTTCATCTGCAGTCTTATTCGCGTAATCCGAGGTTAGTTCGTGCCAAAATGTCAACGAAATTGTTCCTGATATTTCGACGTAACATTTTTGATACTTCATCAGCAGTGAAAGGGTTCTGCGAGGTTTTAATCCATAAAATAAGCCGGGTTCCGCCCCACGGTCACGGGCGGAGCGTCGCTCTGCATAAAAGTACGGCAGAACAATCACTGTAAATACTACAGTGTACAAACAGGTACACCGGCATAAAACCCCTCCCGATACTAGAGTATATGTACAATTCGCAGATATTTCGACCTAGTGGCAACACAAAGATTTAAACAATTCAATATGCATTCAATATCCGCCTATAAGGTCCTACTGTAGAACACAAGTCTTCTCTTTTAGTGACGAGGGGGTTTAGAGGTCTTCAAACGCTGGTAACTAGAACAGTGTTGTGGGTTATCCATTCCATTCTCTTTTTAGGTTATTTAGGCCCCATTACTGCGCTGGCAAGTCGGGTGGACGACTTAGGCTCTCTTATATTCGGCATTGTGTATTAACCGTTTTAGCACTACCAGGGAGACATGTGTGGGGTGATGAGAAGTAACTTTTGACTTTCGTTTGCTTTGTTCATCTTGTCAGTAAGTACTTGTAGCTTTTTAAATATCTAAATATCTTAGATGCGATCGACGCCTTTACAAACGGATGCTTTCAAATAAAAAATATTAAAATACTCTTTCAAGACGGTACAACTAGTAAGTACATCACCATCGGCTCTTCTAATCAATTTATTAGCTATTCTATGATAGCTTATATGCACATGCACTATCCATGTACACTTACCTAAATGCAATTTTTAAATCTTACAACATTTATGTATCTTTATCTATACTTTTATCTTACATATAAGCGTATGCAGAAATGTGAGATGCTATTAAAATAATCTATTTAATTATTCACAAGTGAAAAATTAGTTCTTATGCTAGACGCAGCATGTCTTTATTTTGCATATACTGTTATGCAGACGCTATTGATTTTGTCTGTGTTAGGGGGACAGCATGATAATCATATTATATCGTATTTTAAATGTATCGCGCGAGGGACTTGTATCGTATACATGCACAAGTATAAATCTACAGTTTTAATTTAACCTTGAAACTGGAACCCTTCGCAAATTAATTTCGGCGGCCATTTATGTTTTATACCCCTTCGTGATTATTCTGTTATCGGTTTTTGTTAACATCTCGAATTTAGCAACATGTTTTTCGCAAATGTTTTTATTACAAGCAAATGTTTGCTCAGTAATAATATGTTAAATGGATTGTCTTTAAAGAATATCAACTTCTGACAGTCTCAGATGCAGTACCCAGTATGGGTAGGAACTAGCAGTACCCACCTTTTCCAAAGAGTATTTTTTATTCAGATAACGTCACTTAAAGTGGCAAAACCTAACTTACTTAATTACGTGTCTGACATTGGTGCTTCCATTTGCAGTGGCCTAACCTTTCGCGAGAAAAATATCATATCATACAAAGAGAAAAAAATCATACAAAGAAATAAGCAACTTTTAAGATAATCCACCAAATATATACCAGGCTACTCGGAAAGTTTTGCGACAAAGAGTTTTTATCTATGGAATACCGACTGGTTTTGATGTCAGTTAAAACTATGACTATCTATGACATAAAAACAAAACATTCCATGATTAATTTTTCCTCCATATTTTTTACGAGCTGACTCAAAATATCGTGTCTCATTAAAAAGTGGATATTCGATGGGAACATTTTCGCGCTTAATGTACTTAAAAGCTGAAGATTCTTAAAGTGCCTTTCTAAGGCAACTCTGTACCGTTGCTACAATGAATTTAAGCGTGGTCGACTAAGTTCGAAAGAAGCAGTCGCCTTTTAACGACAGTTACGGTAGAAATCGTGGTAACAAGCGAATTACATACGAGGAGATTCAGGAGAGATTGCAGATTGGATCGGGGAGTGTGTATGAAATATTACATAGGCATCTACGAGTCAGGAGAATAGTATCGCGCTGGGTGCCGCACAACCTCACCGGCTCAAAAACAACTTCATGTGGAATGGTGCCATGATATGATAACAAAATTTGAGTCTCGTTTCAGCGTCACGACATTGTCACAGATGACGAATCTTGGATCTAGCAGTATTGGCCGTTTCAAAGTGAGCTAACGTCTACCAAAGAGAATAGAGCAAGAAGATTTTAATTGCAAGTTTTTCACTTCAACTGGCTACCCGATATCTATACTTTTAAGAAACCAAAGCAGCTTTAACGCAGAATGCTACGCAGCCACGTGCTTGCCGAACATTTTTACTGCACTGAGTAACAACCATCTAAACACAGGTCGCCACGGACTGCTGCTGCCCCACCACAACGCGCCCGCTTACTAAGGACTTTTTGGACATTAACACCGGTTAAAGTTTTAGGCCACCCTCCGTGCAATCTCGACTCGGCACCTTGTGACTATTTTTATTTCCTAAAATTAAATCCCAAGTAAAAGGGAAGGCAAGTAAATGGCAGTTTTTGTCGCCGGAAGACGTACTGACGACGTTCGAAGTGGCTGTAAAGAGGTAGCTGAGGAAGAGTAGAAAAAATTTTTGTATAGAAACTTTGTATAGATGCAAGTGTAGGGTTGGAAAACATTTTTTTCCTTTTTCGCAAAATTTGCTGAATTCTCTACGCACACCGTGTATTTCAATTACCTCTACCTATTCTGCTATAAGCTGTCTTCACCACACATGCCTACTTGTCAAATTATTGAATTAGCGGTACAGGCAGCGGCGAAAATTAAACGCAAAGCGCCTACAAATCAACGCCGTTTCCGCGCAAATTCATTAAATATTAACAAACTTTCTTAAACATGTGTTTCTGACTCGCATGCAATGATTTTCTTACATTATGGGACGACGTTTCCGCCTTATAGCAAATACACAGTATATAGATTAAGTAGTCGATCTCAATGCAAACGATTATGTCGTGCTTTACGCTCGTAGATTCTAAATTGAGATAGAGATAATTTCTAATGTAGTGTCACGGAAAAAAATGTTGCGTTTATTTAAGAAAAATACGTTTAAGCTAGTAAAAGACTAGTTAACACTGTGTATATTCCGCTTTTAAAAAGCTTTTTCCTGACCTAACTGCAGAAAAACTTACAGGTATTTGTTATTTTATTGCACACGATGACGTGACTATGGTGCAAGTATCAACCTTATCCGCATTTCTATTCCAAGAGAAACTCTTAGTAGATCTACTTTAATATTTATGTACCGTGCCAAATCCTCCACCTAATTACTAATCGTGATTACATACGAGTACGCTCCTTACAATGTTTGCTCAGACTATAATTAAAGCAAGTTAATCTAGAAATGTTCTTGCTTCATACAAAATGCATCCGGCGTTCCGGACATTGAAAAGACATTCCCTTCTAAGGAGCTCTTGGCTTTATGAACAACGCTGATGCTTGGGAAGCGACTTAATAAACCTTGTGTAGAAAAGCCTTTGATGTACGTAAATAGAAGTCTAGTGACAATGCGATAGTTCCAGACTTCACAGGTTGCATCCTCGAGTGACTTCTTTATCTCTTTTATTTGTTTAAGTAGTAATAATATCTTATTTCAACCGTGGTCAAACATTTAGTGTTAATATTCATGCTGAGATTTAATGTTTGAATACTGTTGACTTCTTGGTTATGTCAACATAATATTTCCTTTTGACTTTGGTAATTACTTACCATACCATACCATCAGTCTATGTCTCTCCACTCTTAGGATATAGACCTCACTCAAGGTTGCCATCGCACACTATCTTCTACTCTTCTCGTTCAGCCACTACCGATAAACTTTTTCATTGGTCCACGTGGCCCGAACCTGTCCCACGCTGCGCTTCCTGCTACGCGGTCTCCACTCGAGAGCTCGTCTAATTACTTACTAATCGGTAATTGCTTACTGTTAGTAATAATAAGTTAGATTAATATTGTACATTGTTGAAAATTGACCATAAACGATGATCATTTTAAAGATATGAATAATTTTATCTTGATTTAGTGATTCAGTATAATTGTTGGCCATTGCGCGAGCTTTCGATGCGTCTTATTGAGGCACGAAGACTAGCAAAAATAGATACCTATTGACTGTGGTTTTTGACCGTATAAAATGAACAGCGTTGCACGGGAAAGATGCCAATATTCGTCATATTTCGTTGTGAAACATGACATGAAGTAACTGTTGCGTTTGTACCTACCTATAATATGTATACAAGTAAGTGTTCCCTTCTGTATCTAAAACCTTTATTACAATTACACGCGAATAAATAACGTAAACCGCTTAGAAACGTGTGTGTTAAATCAAATGTAGACACTCCAATTTTATACATGTGCCGCGTTCGTGGGTGTCTTAAAACGTAATTAAGGTGCGTTCAGACCCGCGGGCCGCGTAAACTGAGCTGAGACGCAATTAAATTAGCGTAAATCATGTCAACGACAAGGATTTACGGCACCAACTAGCGTAGAACGTGAAATCGAATCAGTGTTGCGCGCGGTTTAGCGAAAGATTAGCGGAGCGGAACGTTACTAGAACGTTGCTTAGAGATGTAATCTCGGTTGTAGGTGGGTACCATAACTGATGTAAGATAACCGATTGTATACTTTTTCCCTAATAAATTATCACCATGGTCAATATGCAATAACTCGACATAACTGTCTTATATGACACGAAGTCACTGGTGAATTTCTATCCACCGAGGAGTTATCAAATTGTAAATATACAACTTGTTATCGAAATAACGCAAAACATGTCAACCAATTTATAACATATAAAACCGTTTTAACGAAAAATAAATTTGTTTTAGGGACTAAATCAAAAGGTAAAAACAAGCAGTTTTGTTATCCTGTTCTAAACGTTGGTAGCCCTCATTTCTCAGATAGTCTTTAGTTCTCTTTGAGTATTAGTTTTGAGCAAAGACAATTGTCGACGACTCCTAAACTAACTCGAGTATTTTGGGTGAAACTTATTGTAAATATCTCAAATGGTTAATCTCATTGTGGTAATAATCTCAAACCACGGTTTTATTGAGCTGAGCCAACTTTTCGTGCACCAGCTTGGCGAACTGGTTTATCTAGAGGAGACCTGACCCCCAACATTTCTCAGACCGGACGCGCCGCGTGCTGAGACTAAATTATAGACTTGAATTGTCGTATAAATAATGAAAAAAACACTACCGTTAAAAACCGGTAGAATCGATTCTTACTCCCGCTATTGAACAATCTGTTTTCCACTTTTCCGTTATTTCTGTGACACGATGTATAATTGTAATTCTAATAAATTATAACTAACCGTTGTTTGTATTAAAATTTACCTTCTACTCGTACATATTTTTATTACATGCAAATGAATATATTAACTACCTAATTCTTAAATACTTCCGAATATTATTAAAGTAATAAATAACTATTAACCGGTAAACGTACCATCAGACGAAAGAAATAAAGCCTTTTTTCATATGTCTTACTATGAGGTCATCTTAGTACTGGGATTTACAAGGAGATTTATTTCTATTGCGCAGAAATAATATACAAAATACAGACTTTATGCTTTTTGGCATTCTCTATTGTAGTCAACCTTTTGGCAAATATTTGGCAAGAGACAAGAGCATTGCGTCATAAAAATGACTATTAGAAGAATTATCAATTGATCCATGAATTTATGAATTATGATAAAAATACACATATCTATACTTAACTATACTAGGGATAGTTATACTTAACTCATATGTGTGTGATCGTGAGTTCAAATCCATGGCGCGTACCATTGAGTTTCTACATATATACGGATTTTAAAAAATTGGCACTAGCTCGGCGGTGAGGGAAAACATCGCAAGGAAACCCGCAAGCTTCGGAATTTAAAAAAAAAATCTGGAGTATGTGACCCACCAAACCACACTGGGCTTGCGTGGTAGATTACTCCTCGAAACCAACCCGTGATTTACTAGGGGAAGCCTGTGCCCCTGCAGTGTGACGTTATAGGCTGATCCAAAAAAATATATATAACACACAAAAAAATAAAGTCAAGTCATTTACTAATGCTGCTTTTTTGCTTATAAACATGTGTTGAAGAACTATTTTAAAAATTATTTGACACTTTTTCATTTTGTTATGCAGTATTGCACAAGAAATGACCTACATATTCGATGTGCAAATCCTCACTGCAACTCGCACCCTAATTTTTAAAATGCAAGGGGTTCTTTGCCGCACACATGTATAAGAATAAATCTGTATGCGTTTATGTAACCTTGAAACTCAACCCCTTTGACATTAATTTGGGTGGTCATTTAGGTTTGTAGTTGTATGTGCTTTCATGGTATTCTCAAAGGGTTTCCAACTTGGATATTTTACAAAAGCAAGTCAATGAAGTATGCATGGAGATCTTAACACTTGATATTGATTGAAAAAAAAATATTATGAGTTCTCATTAAGTTGAGAATGATAAAATGTTTGAGATTATGATACCTGGTTAATTTCCATTCGTTAAGTTCATTCATTATATTAGTTATGTTCATTCATTTATATTCAATCATTCGTTATAATTAATTATGCACGTCACGTGGCAGGTTGCATTCGACGATTGCGGATTATCTACAAAACTGGTTTAAGAATTTATTTTACCCTTTTTTAGGTATTTTTTAATTAAATGAATGATTTTTAATGTTAGTGGGATTTTCAAAATTTTTAATTTTGCCTTTTTTATTTTAACCTTTTTAATTTTATATAATTACCTAGAGGTGTTTAACTGTCGAGTGTTTTGGGAAAGGAAAAGACAAGAGATATGATAACGTTTAGTTGCTTCCGAAACACGGTCTTCTATAGGAGTCAGAAATCTCGCCCAGTCAGCCACACGCAATCACAGACTGTAGGGCACAGCATCGTCTTCCGCTATGCATTAGAACTGTTTATCGTACTAAACATAACCAAAAAATTTAGTCCAAACACGATAGTTTTACCGTTAAAATTCAATGTGTTCCCTTATTTACCTTCGGCTTCAGTGACACTCCAGACACTAACTGCTATATATGTAAAGTATACTTTCTAACCATTAACTACAGAGAGATGCATTCGAATAAATGCATTCATTTGGAAATTATAATCACGATTGTACACATCAATATTCTGCTGGAATGAGATAACACTACCAGTCGCACTACGCACCCTGTGGGATACAGCATCATTCTCCTATATGTATTATAACAGTTCATTGAACCAAACAACTCCAAAAAATGTGTCGAAACACCACCAATGCACCTCCAAATTTCAAGGAGATCCCTGACCCAACTCCGTCTTCAACATCAGATGCTGACGGTTACGTGCACAATATCCACTTCAGAAGGACGCATTCGAATAAGTGAATTCGTTTAGAAATTATAAAGCATTACATCTTTTAACTTGGTACAACAACGCCCCCTTTATAAGTTACAACCACAACACCCTTCCTCAAAGACGCTCCAAGATACAATTAAACGTTTACAGAAAACCAGTTCAAAATCGGTCCAGCCGTTTCAGAGAAAAGTGGTAAGTAACAAAGGGATATTGAAACATACATACATTCTCTTTACCCAAATGCATATACCCATCTTCGTTCCGTCGTGGGTAAAAGAGAACATAGTGTAGCTTTCGGTTGGAATTTTGTAGATTGTACAAAATAAATAGATAAATACGATTTATTTTGTAGACATTGTGAAAGACATTTATTTTAGTAACAAAATTAATAGACATTGTTAAAGAGGGTTGTAGAAATATTAAAAACATTATTATTTATATTTTTAAAAGATTACTTTAGGCACAATCATAGCCGTAAGTCGTTTTAAAATCCCTGATCCCTGAAAACCGCGAATGAATGAACGAATGAATAAACACAGACTAAATGTTTTGTAACTGTCAACGTCGATCTCGTCTCTTTCTTTCATCCGAAACCCGAACTACCCGAACTCAAAGTATAATAACGTCGAAATCAGAAATAAGTCACTACAAACTCAAAATAAATGAGAAATTCTTTTCTGAAATTTCGGATTTACAATGTCATTTAAACTGTATTTTTAAGTACGTATTATTGATTATATGTAAGTAATATTAATTAACAATCGTATGATTAAACTCTACTGGCCACGTTACCCCTCTCTCACAGAAGATTATCTTGAAATGTACTTACTGCATTTCCCACTATATCCTATTCCCCAATGTACGTACGTGATTCGGTATAGAGTGAGATATGCCAGAGAGCATTCCCATCTTATTTTCCATTTTCATCATTTTCCCAACTCTTTCTCCAAATTCCTACATCTCAAAAGGTAGGCAGCGCATCCAAAGGCGTGCATTTGTCATTCTAGACTGATGTTGGCATGTATCGCGGATGCCTATGGACTTACCAGTATTCACTTACCATCAGGTGGACTGTATGCTCGTCTGCCGCCTTCTTACTATAAAAAAAAGAATTCTTTGAGTTCCACTGAAATATATAGACAGACAAGTTAAACGAACCTTTGAAGGGTACTGAAGTTCTAAGACAAACTAACCATGAAATAAGATTTGGGAGTCATTATTTGGGTTTAATGCTTCGGGCACACGATGTCGAAAGAAGTTTTATAAAGTCGCTTGAAAATGTTCACACGGTGGCGACCCGCGTCGCCCAGTCGAGCTGTCAGATTTCTGGCCGCCGCGACTAAAGCGACTAACTAGTTTTAGAGTACACGGTATCGTGTACTCTAAAACTAATTAATTAAATTAAAATCATTGAAATTCTACTAATAAAAGAGAAACTGTTTTTGTTGACTGTTTGAAGAGATTTGTTCCTGCGTGTCTGCCGTCCCTTTTACATCCAAAAATTGAGATAAACTCAACTTTTGGATCTATTTCCAGTGTATAATAAAATGAATTAATGGTTATAATAAGACTTTTAAATTTAAAAAAAAAACATTTCTCTCGTAAATATATATTTTGTATAAATAAATAATCCAATAAAAATAAAAGGGAACAAAAATCTGTCCTTTGATGTAAAACCGATGTTGTACGATGCAGAAATTCACGATATCATCTTGCAATACAATTCCATACAATAATAACGTCTGTCGGGGATTTAATAAGTATAATCTCTCTCGATGGATGCAAACTGAATGGGTCTCCAATATCGAAATATTGTCTTATATTTTACAATAGATACAGTATATTACAGAAAGAGAATAGAAACGTCTATTACAGAACGATGACTCTGTATTTCAGATAAATCTGAAATTTGAATTAAAACATATTCGAAACGCTTTGTATATTTTAATAAGTTTTGACTTTGTAAATTTAGGTATGCCAGATACTTTTACGTTTAATTCTACAACTTTTTTGAACGTAAATAAAACAAACGAATCACACATTTAATTGTGATACAAATCCTACCATTTATTACTTACTTCAACTTGGAGGGAGTGCGTTTCTACACAGTGAAGCAGTGGTCGGGTGGAGCTGTTCTAATTCTGCTCCTTGGGCTTCAACGCTATGACGTTGTAGTCCAAAATTCATCAATGTAATATTTCGACTTAATACCATTCATAAGTAACTTCTCCCTTATAATTATATGTACATGTAGGAAATACAGTAGTTGAAGTGTTGTAGTTAGATGCAATGGAATATAATCATTTTGACATGACTCAAGTTACGTCAAATACGAGTATTAATAATTTATATGTACAACATATGTTTTCGTAGATACAACTAATATGATTGTGTTCCGTCATTGTTGGACTACACGAAGTTAACTAATTTATTTATGTGTTGGCTCTTTGTTTGGTTGTGTATGTTATCTGTGTGATGTTTAAGATATGTTATAGGCATAGACACAGAATATACCCTACGTGCTTACAATGACTTGTTACAATTTTGATCAGAAAATGGCGGCCGGGTCACTATGGGGTCACTAATATAAAAGAGAACAATTAAAATTCGAAGGTCGTATAGATTGATTGATAGGTTAAAATATAAAAAACACAGTAATGTTAAGTTCTATTCTATAAAATATTGGGGCTGATCCTAGATATAACAATTATGTAGAAACACTTTCGGAAGTGGTGCGTAGTAAATATGTATGTTTTCTTTGTATCATCAAACAAAGTAATATAAACATCGAGTACTCAAAGTGAATATTTAATTCAGTTTTTATATATTCGTAATCTTCAAGTTCGAACCAAAACAACTTTCGAATTAGTAAAATAATGTTGAAAATATGTATTTAAACTCATTGCCATTTTTTGTTGTGAGGTATCAACATAATATTATATTACTCACAGTTCGCTGGATTTCTTATAAAAATGATAAACGATCATTAACGCACGATAACAAATTTTATTAAATTAAAAATGAAATTTCATGATTTATTAAAGTGTGTGTACAGTAAAGTATATGAATAAATAAATAAACAAATAATTTTATGACTTATTAAGATGGTGACTTAAGCATGTACCTACCTAATTTTTTTGACAATGAGTTTGTTTTTAATGTTTCTTGTCTTACGATTCCGTTTGTATGTTTTTTTATTATAACGCTCAGTTTCCATGTAACAATATCCGTATACAATTATAATTGTTTAAATGAATAAACTAAAATAAAATTATTCTACTTACTGGTATATGTGCGCAAAGACTGTAAGATTCGGCGAATGTCTTAATTTCCTGCAGCCAACGCTCCGGTCTGCGGATTAAGCGCCCGAAAATCGCTCTCCACCACTGATATAAATCTTTTAACACTCATTGCGGACTTAAGCAGATCTCTGGGAGCCTCGCTAACTCCTACAAGTGCAATTAGCCTCAGTCTCGGAAGTCCGCGTAATCTTGAGTAAGGCGGTAAACGAGGTGCGTATATTTGAATAAGTAAATGGATGTATCGCTTAGGCGCCCTTAATTTATTGTCTGTTCTACTAACGCAAGACGTATTTGTGTTTTTGATATCGTTTCTCTTTTTTATAATTTACGTATAAATGATAGGGGAAAATATAATTCTTGATTTTTAATAACGTTATTATTAAAAAAATATTTGTAGAAATCTATACTTCTATGCTGATATAATAAAGAGAGAGTGCGAATTTTGTGAGTTTGTGTGTATGTGGAGGGTGATCTCCGGAACCACTGCACCTATTTAAAAAATTCTTTCACCATTTGAAAGGTACATTATTCCAGATGGACATAGGCTATATATTATGTGCAAAAAAATTGCCGGGCATGCGACGCATGCCGGGCACAGCTAGTATTATAATAAAACATAGATAGATAAAACTCTTCATTGCATAATTGTTACATTATGACCAAAAATAAGTAATAATGCTATAAGAAGGGAATACAACCAGGCGGACATTATTTTATAGCAATTTCTTCTAGACAACCTTGAGAATGAGAGTTGTACCAGCGAAATATATTATTTCGCTGAGTTGTGCCTAATAATATAACGTTTTCATTGGATATGTGACATTATTTGAGATACTTATAATAAGTTCCCAAAACCTGTAGTTCCCAAAAAAATGCAAATCTAACTAATCAAAATACTTGAAGACTTAAAATTTTTATAACTTTTGTATATTATGATCAAATAATTGACCCTTAAATGAAAAAGAAAATTAATTAATAGTATGTACAATTTACAATTTATTTCTGCATTCCCTTATTCAAAATTCATCGCTTCATAACTTGGTAGTTGCTTATTCAGCCGAAAGAAAACTGCTAGGTAAAAGTGAGAAGCAAGTTCATTATTCAAAATTAATAATCCGCTAAATTAATTTAAATTCAAACTTTATCCAATCCACTTCGGTTTCAGTGCGGTGCCAAGCCGCAAAAGTACAGGCGGTGTCTGCGGCGAACGCTCTCTAAAATATTAACAATAATTTAAATCTATTCTTTTTAATTACTCACTTGTAATATTTTTTATAGAAAGAAGGTAACAAACGAGCAGTCCACGTGGCGGTAAGTGGATAGTGCCCATTGACATCCGTGCGCACCTATACCTTTGGAAATTTAGTTGTTTATATCTAAAATATATTTTAATTTGTTTTTTTTTTTAATATTATATAATTTTATCGCATTTTTATTAGTTTTAATAATTAAAATAGGATAAGATCTTTTAACTTGCAATAACAGATATCTTTGTTAATAATGGCTAGATTATATTCTTAATTCTTGTTCTAAAAAAATACTTATGTCTGTATATTTATAAAAAATGAATTTTGTATTAACGGAATTATTGTCTTAACAGAATAGGATGTTTGACTCTTTTTTAATAATTATATAACTTCATTAATATATATAATTATAATATACTTAAAATATTGGAAATCAATCCTCAAATTCAAAATAAATTGAAAAATGGCTGGGTTTAGATTTAGGTAGAAATCACGAGCTAGAAAAGGACGGCGCTACTGTGTTAATAACTTAAGTATAATAGATATATACATTTTTATAAATTATATACATATAGATATATACTGTTTGTTAATATACATTTAAGATTATTTATAAAGTTACCTACTCCACTATTTTTTTAGTAACATAAGTAAATAAGCTGAGCTTTTAACGAACTACATAGATACATCTACACTAAAGCTGCCCTAGCCAGAGCAAAGTCACGGGCGATCGCTAGTGCCTTAAGTGTTCCTCACATTTTAGTCGTTTTTTTTATAAATACCTTCATATGACCACCACTGTTTTACAAGTTTCAAAACTTTACTTTTTGCCTTTAAATTTATGAAAATTTCCCGCGATATTTCCTGCAACTGAGTATTCGAGAAAAGTTATATAAAGTCACGCGATTTGCTAACATCCTGTGAACGTCTCGCCCAAGGAAGGAGCAGGAAGGAATACGTTGAAGGAAAATTGCGGAGTCACCGTGACTTCTAAACCCTTCACTAAGTACCCATAAATCAACCAAGCTCCTACAATACTGCATAAATTTATTACTCCATGAGCACATTTTAAACTACAACAGAATTTAATAATGAAGACACGCATCGATCGTTTAACGACTTCCTTAATTTAATTACTCATGTACATCGTGATATATCGTAGGGTTAAACGATTTAATTTGTGATTTACAATCCGCCGCAATTCGATTTATTTTCGCTTAAGTTTTGTTTGTAACTTGTTTTCGATTGTAGGGATCTATAATTACGCGTTTGTAAACAAAGGTTCTATGCATTATATTACATCTTAATGTGTTAATCTATGTAAGGCAGACACTGTATTTCAAGATACTGATTTTTAATTAATCTAGTTTGAGAGTCAGGACTCACTTAAAATTAGATTAGTAAAAATCGAGAAAATTAAAGACAATTTAAATGTGCAATTAAAAATAATAACATAAGACGCCGTCGTATCTCATAAAAACTCCAGATTAAATATTAAGGGCCTTTCTCACCACCTCCTGATAAGTCAGTATCTGCTACATTTAATTGGCAGATAATTTATCTATCCGATTGTTAACAGTTACTTTATTAGGAGGTGGTAAGAAACGCCCTAACAAACATCTTTTTTTTTCAATTACAAACAAATTACTTAGTAACAAAATTACGAAATTCATTTATTTGTTAAATGCAGTTATAAATATTGTCTTGTCATATTCTCACATTTTGCCACAAAAAGTGGTATAAAATTAATTATTAATAAACAGTAGATAAATTTATTTATAAATTCCTCATGTATATAAATTATTATTTTTTATTATTGCTTAAATAAATATATATAAATAATAAATTAATTATATTATAGTTATTAATTATAGTATTTAAATTATAATGATATTGTACATGACAATTCTAATGCACTCATTAATTAATTAATTGGTAGTTTTATGCCATTTTCACACGAAATGTGTGAATTATTCACAATGGTATGTATAGACAGACCTAGTCGGCTTTTATCCATGCTCATCCTTGACTTAAGCGGGATAAGTAACTACTTAAATTAAGTTTACACAAAAAATCATCGCACGCTCTAATTGCCACGAGATACCGACTCCTGTCCCCTAACAAAATATTGACTTACCACTCCCTTTACATCTTCTCTGTTGTTCAAAGCAGATTAATGTTTGTGCTGTTTTATTTGCACTGTTCTTCATAAAAATGGCCCGAATTCCAAACAGTGGGACAGATAAACAAGAGCCAAGCGTTTAATAACGTTTCGGTGTGCACTGTGACGTTATCGCCGACAATCCTTTTGCATTGGTTTACGAGCTAACCGCTGTTTGCATACTCTGGCTAATTTATTTTATCTGTTTTAAATTTGTGAATTTCGTTGTACTTTCTTTGGATTAATTGGATTACATTGTTATTTTAGATGTAGGACTTTTTCATTTATTAGAATGGATTTTATTAGCGTCTTATTCTTATTTTACGTATTCAATATTAACAATATCGAACAGTACGATATAAAATTAGAAGTATTTATATTAGGAAGTAAATTTTACACTAAACTGGTGGCATTTTTTTATAATTTTAGTTTGAAGATAGTTCTTCATGACGTTAACAACATACAATTATTGTTAAGGGAAGAGCGCGTAATTTAGCGAGCATGAATTGGACTAAATGTAAGTTTAAAATCTTTACTTCTATCTTTACTTCTAACTTTACTACTAACTAACTCTAACTTTACTTGTAACTTTACATGTAACTGCTTGTAACTTTACTTCTAACTTTACTTATAACTTTACTTATAACTTTACTTGTGACTTTACTTGTAAATTTCCTTGTAACTTAACTCGTTACTTTACTTGTAACTTTAACTGTAACTTTACTTGTAACTTCAATTTTAACTTTACTTCTAATGCTTGATAAAAGTAAGCACATAGTAAGACGAACTGTTTTATAAATAAATGATCACCGGGTGCGACGTGCCTCATAGATAAAAGTATTGGCTAATGGAGCCTTCGCTCAAATACAAACTCCTTTGGAGCTTATTCAATGAGTGGTCATTATATTTAGCGCCAATAGCAAATATAACGTTGTAGAATAAACTGAATTTTTCATATAGAATAACAAATATAAAGGTTAACATCGCTGTAAACACGTTTACGAGAGGAAAAAAGTTAATAACCATGTGGACTCTCGGTTTAAGTACGTTGCGTTGTCGCAATGCAGTGAATTTATCTTGGCCCTATAGTTAGCGAAAAACGTTTTTGTAGGAAAGGAGGCGGACGAGCAAGCGGCCCACGTGATGCTAAGTGGCTACCGCTGCCCATGGACACCTACAACACCTACGAGGTATGCGGATACGCCGCCGACCTTGCAAAATCCTAAACACAGCTTTCTTGAAGAACCCCATATAGTAGCGTATGGAAAGATGTTTTGAGACAGTTCGTTCCACAGCCTACGGGTTCGCGGTATAAAACAGTGTTTGGACCGCACAGTACACGACACATCCGTATTGAGAAAATGCGGTTGTATCTGTGTAAGAATTGTATCGAATAATACTTCAGAGCACTCATTCACAACTTAATTCACGTCAAACAGACAACAAATGAAGTTACCAGGAAATCAGGGCCGATTTGAAGTGCTCCAAGGCGGATGAGGCAAACACGCCTTCCTTTTGTGACGAAGAACGTAATCTCCCGTCTCCAGATTTTAATTACTTATTGGAAACTTGTGGCCGCCGGCTGTATGGGAATCCTCGAAGCGCTATATTGCAAGATTTCGAGACTTGACGTTATAATGCCTTTACTATTTGTCTGCTTTTCGATTATTTATACATTAGAATACTTTTACAAAAGGACTATTAAATTATAATAAATAGACAGATTTTCAAGTAATAAGGTAGTTGTCCATAGAGTATTTTAGGGAACAGGGTCATCGTTGAATCTTTTTTTTCGGAATGATATAATCTTGTAGAATTAGTGGTCTTTCAAGAGTGACCAGACATGTTAGTTTTCTGGCCAGAGCAGAAAGCGCTCAGCCAAAAAAATGTATGTGGTGCAACGAGCCTAAGGCTCCCACGCCGGCTAACGGGCGAAAGGAATGGACGTCCACTTATAGGGCGTTGCTTTGGGAGGGTAACGCAGGATCGTGAGTCGGTTAGAAATCATTCCATTCAACTATAGAGTAGGTATAGCAAAAAAGCTTTTCCATGCTCAACTTTCATTATCCAAACTCTTATCTATTTAGATTCTTGGCCTTTTAAACAAGACGTTAATCTACTAATTACCTTCTGTTTTTCTCTCTCTTGCTTTTTAAGTCACCTTCAGTGTCGTGTCTATATAAAACACCTTAATGATTATGAACCTTGAAAAAAATGTCTTTGTGTAAAAAATAATTATACCTTTCTTACTTCCATATTTGCTTTCGCATAGTATGAAATTCCGTTTATGACTACAGGAACTGAGAGCTCGAGGAAAACCTAAGCTCAGATGTCTGAATAGTATAAAGCAAGATACGAAAGCCATTATCATACGCAACAGAAAGAAAAAACAACCAACTAACCAGAATGAAACTCACCAGGCCTAAGCCTAGAGCCGTATGTGAATAAAACAATTTTAATAATGCTTATCTGTATTACTATGGCTTACTGTTAGTTCGATTATAACATATCTATCGGACAGGATTGCCATTGACTTCATTCCATTGTTTTCTTTTGTTTTATCGCCCGCCGGCGGATGAGTCTTGCTTGACGGGGAAGGAGTTTATATCGAGAATCAGCGGTACCTTAGTTCTAATGTCAACACAATACAGGATGTGATTTCCTCGGTTGTGCTCTAAGTGTTTCGTATGTTTGGTCTGCATCACAGGATGGATTCGATTTACGGTTCTTGGTATTAAACACGTATGCGTTAAAATGTCTAAGATCTAAGTGGTCTAAGAAACTAAAGCTACTAATGGAGCGCTTCTAAACGGAGCGCTTTATATTTCTTATATTCCTTCGTTATATAATAAATATAAATGGATGACATTTATGTAGTAATGGGGTACTTTATATGAGTTAAATTAATACTTGTATATTTTCTTCTTGTTTTCGTTGAGATGTACTTACTGATATGTCTTCTCGGAATCATTGAAATTATTAATGTAGGACAAAGGGCCAAGTCTATTTGACCTATTTGACCTTCATTTTTACTACTTACAAGTAAAAAGACAATTCAAGAGCATTGTGGGTACTTGTATTTGTTGTATCTTATGTTTCTGAATACCTCAATAGAATTTCCATTTGAGCGGATTATTTTCATAATTTGAAAGAATTATGAAAACAATGTTGTCAGTAAAACTACTAACAAAAATAAAATACTTGAATATTTTGAAAAGGTCTCTAAACTCTTTCTTGTTTAGCGTTTTAATTATAAATACGCGTCTAATTAATATTCAAACAGTTTGAAGATGTAAAAACAAGTTGCAAATGAAGACGATAAATTCGTATCGAATTAAATAACAGAAAATTAGTTTGAAAAGGACAAGTAAAAGTTGTAATAAATAAAGTAGTAAAAGGCACAGTTCGTTTCTATCGGAATGGTCTATATGGTTCGTAGGAAAAACATGCTTTGTCACTGGTTTGTTGTCCCACGCGTATGCACACCACATTAATTATCTTTTAAATGTTTAATGAACCCATTTATTTTTGAACGAAACAATTTATTTATTTTTATAACCTATTTATTTTAAATTATTTTTTTGCAGGATGCAGTGTTTTGTTACAAATTGCGTCCTGCATTTCCATTCTCAATAACTGACAACAGTAGATAGCCGCAGGTTTGCCCTCAGTTATATAAACAGTAAAAAAAACGCGCGACGTCGCACGGCAACCTGCGGTACAGTACCTAGCCACAGCTTTATGACTTGTCACTTATTATAAATAAAGCAAAAACAAAAAAAAAAGGTTGTTTAGTATGAATAGAATGGATTCTACGGGTTTTTACAATAGGTTTTTTTTTTAACTTATTGTTCATTTCTAGTATATATTTTATTCTACATATATTCTACATTCTACAGACACTTGCATTCTACGCGGGTTGCCTGCGCCGCGTCGCCGCGCGGCGCCTAGTTATTAGCCTGAGTAATGAGTGCTATGAACGTTTTAGATAGAACAACAAAACTTTACACGTTTGTAATTTTTAATTGTATTTTTAAAATAACTTTATTTTTCGCTAGAACGGTTTTATATAGTTTAAAATAGTCGACGTGTTTCAGGTTTTGCATTAAAGTCTTAAGCAGCGACCCTAGCGGTCATATAGAAAAAACTTAATTTTTTACAGAAAAAGGAGTAGACGCGAACACGGCATTAAAATTTTCAAACGATAGAAACTCGAGGCACTGTTGAAAAAAAGAGGAATACAATAAAAATACCTTTACAATAAAAAGGGACAATTCGACTGGAGTATAAACTATTCTATGTTTGTAGGCGTCTATGTGTCTGTGTGTGTGGTGCCAATGTCTTCTTTCAATAGACATTCGGTAAATATTAGCATCGGGTGCTTTGATCTTAGTCGACGCTCATTTCGCGCAAACCTGTGCTCCTAATTAAGTTCAAACACGACGTGCTAATCGAAACGAGCTGTCTATACTTGAGTTTATATGTATATGTGTTTATTTTAAGTATTAAAACGTATAGTTTATCGTAGACTAGTGAGAAAGTGTGAGAAGTTATTGCATGTGTCGTTACTTGTTGAAAATTGTAAGAAATTTAAATAATTACTTCCAGAAATTGAAATATTGTAGAAATAAAATCAGCTTTGAGTTGCATATACAGAAAACGATCAACTGGTCTGATATTAATAAGGATGCATCTTCCGCTTTAAGAAAAATTGGAAAACAAAAATTGTTCTTTTGAATTTTGCGAAGTGTTGATCCCATACCATCGCACACTGATGTAAAAACTTAAATCTGTAACTAAATGACATACGGCAGCGTATACTAAAAACGACAATTGTTATATTTACTCTGTACTCTCAAACGATCACTGTTCAGGTACGGTAAACCTTAAATATCTGTACCTAAAAAAGCATCATTTGGACGAGCACCGAGCTTTCCGATTATTGGTATATTCGCGGTCAATCTAGCTAAAACTAAAATTGACATCATCGATTCTAACAAGAATCAATCCAAATTTCTCGGATCCCGAAGTTTCAAATGCGATGTCCACCGGTCAGGGGTGGTCAACCGTCTGATTGCCAATTAGACAGCTCTGCATTCAGGTGTCTGGAACCCGATGTTCTTTGTTAAATGCAACCCAGCGTTTCAAGTTCTTGAAATAGAAATAAATTCGCATTTTCTTTTTTCTAGAAACTTCAATTACAAATAATGTTTAGACATAATCTATTGTGGATTAAAAGACTAAAACATTGGACTGGAAAGTAAACGATCTTGGAAAGTTATTTGAAATAAACAACGTTGAAAGTAAATTGCTGTTAATGTTATTTGGTTTTAAATTGTTTACGCTGGTTGAACGCTCTTTGTAAAAACTGTTATAACTCGTTTAGGAATGCTGGCCCGTGACTTTCAGATTTTCAAGGTAAGATTTAATTTTAATAAGTATTTCAATCAGTCTTAGTCTACAAAGTCTTAGTCTACTACAGAACCACAGGCTTCCCGTAGTAATTACAAGGACTTTAGGGGTCTTAAAATACCGCGCTGGCCATTGCAAGTTGACGAATCCTCACTTTTTGGAGTCATTTACGACACACGGATTGCGGCTTGCTGACATGCTAGGATTGTCGCCGAGTAAGTAATATTTATGTTAATACTAGCATTTTGCCCGTGGCTCCGCTCATACACTGAGGTCTTGTATACTAAAATCTTCCGGACAAACTACATTAAAATACGTCTACTATTCTAGGATTGTCGCCGAGTAAGTAATATTTATGTTAATACTAGCATTTTGCCCGTGGCTCCGCTCATACACTGAGGTCTTGTATACTAAAATCTTCCGGACAAACTACATTAAAATACGTCTACTATTCCAGAAATTGTTTTATTTAATTTCAATATCTAGTCCCGAATAAAATGTGTGGAAGAAAAAAAAGTGTGTGAATAAAAATAATTAAAAAATTGGAATATAATTCTGACTGTTGACTGGAATATGATTGCTGATATACTCACATATATTAACTATGCTTCATCTAAGATAATATTATTCGTATTTCCGTAACAATAAGCTCAAGTGGTATTACATGAATATTCATCTATATGTTTCTTAGCAGGAGGCTGTACCTTACGTGGGGATTTTCAGCAATTACGTTAATCGGATTACACACTACACCGTGACGTCACTAGGCAACAACCACTAAAGTAATCTCAACGTAATTGCCCTGATTTTATGAACCGCATTTAACATGTGCGTGGTTGTCGCAAAATGTTATTTTTCTATTATTGGTGTAGTATTTTATAGCTTTGCTTCATTAAGCAATGAAATCAATCGAATTTACCAACACATTGATGCAGTAACATCATCAATGTTGAATTTACTGCATCAATGTAGGTAAATTCAATTTATTTATTTACTAGCGACCCGCCCTCGCTTCGCTTCGGTTTATAAGTTTTTTTTTCAAATTTTCATAATAAGATACAGCCTATATTAGACACGGATAATGTAGCTTCCTATTTGTGAAATCGGTTCAGGAGTTCCAGGGATTACCCCCAACATATATACCTACAAACACACAATTTTACCTCTTTATTATATTAGTATAGACTAGCTCGAAATTGTATCTCAAATTAATATTACCTAAAATTTATATCTTAATCTTTTCTGTTGACTGCAAATAATATTTGTAAAATTTTTCACAGTCCTAGTATTTTCATTTGTATTCAATTTAATCAAATAATTTGTAATCTGATAACGTGATAATAAAACTTTGTAATTCAGAAATGAAGCTAAAATATTTAAATATTGGGTCGGTTTACAATAATTCATAGAAAAATAATTATTGAAATGTTAGTGATTATTCTTGAAGTATTTTTATCGGGGAACGGTATTAACGGGAGGCTACTCTGAAATCTGCATTTTATGATACCTACATGTAGATACTTATTCCATACCTACGTATGAAGCACAGTATTCAATATTAAACTCGAATGAATTTTTCATGCAAAATCTAATTCGCATATTGTATCACATATAATACCTACTTGTGAAGATTAGCATAAGCAAGAAACGAAACGTTACACTGATCAGTTCAGACAAGGACTGTTTGCTGTGAGGTTCTATTTTAAGTTGGAAAAACATTTATGTACTTAAATACAATATTTTGGAATACGGATATTCTAGGTAGTGAGAAATCTAGGTAGTTTGTGTTCGTCTTTGTGAGACCACTGGATCTTGTGTTATCATGAAGGGTTATCATTATTCAGGGTTATCATGAAAAATCTATGTACCTACTTATCACTGCAACTCGACTGTATAAGGCCTGTTTCTCTACGTTGAAAACGAACATTTATTTATTCAGTATGAAAGGGTATACGGCGATGAACTTTGCAGAATCCGTCGCTTTTACCACAATTAATTAGATAATAATTACCTTGTGAGTATTTATATTACATATTTATAAGAAATTTATCGAACATTATGATACGTTTATTTGATACCTGTCATTTTTAGTGTTTCATAAAATACTAGTGAATCTAGCGATTACCTACCCGTGATTTCTGCGTAACATGAGAAACCTGTGTCCAGTGGAGGACGAAGAAAGAGATGGTTACGATAAGATTAAGTGTTGGTCAAATAAAAAACGAAATGTAGTAAAATATTAAATATATATTTTGAAATATATACTTTCCAGGTTGATAACCTTTACACTTTTTTCTAACAAAGGCAGCATTAAATTTCCTCTCGAGACTCGCTGAACTTTATTGCTAGCTGTCGCGTACCACTTCCGTTGTTCACTAACACATAAGTTAGTGTGTGTTAAAAGATACGAAAAAATCACGTTTTTTCTTCACATATTATCTATGTAGTAGATACCGTATGTGGGTACGTAGGCGGAGACGACATTGGCTATTGCTATTGGAGACGCTCTCTGTCCCGGATCGGTATATCAGCGCGGGTACTCATTACTCAGGTACTGGAAGAGGTTCCATCTCGCACTAACTTCGAACTAGATACACGCCGCGAAGCCCCGTGAACAGCCGTGAATGCGAGTGTGGATGGTTTTGGCTGACTTCTCGGGTGTTCACTGCTTGTTTCCCGGTCGGAGTCGGTAAACTATGTCTGTTCGCGCTATCCACATTCACGCGTCGTCCTCATTGCAGCGCGAGAAGTGGCTGGGATCGGATATAGGTACGTTGTGCATGATTTATACATTGAGTTCGAATAAGTGATTTTTTGGAGATTTCTAAGCCAGAATTGGAAGGAAAACCATATCGAATTGTAGGAAATACATACCTACATGAATATGGTAAAAGAGATTATACATTTGAGAGGTAGTGCAGCTCCTGTTACGTCCATTTCGAATAAGTCCGTAAATAGTGATAGTAAATAGAACAATAGTGAGTGTAGAGAGGTGTTCTCGGGGCACGCAGGTTCACGGCGTGAATTCTGACCGTGACTTCACGGCGTGTGTCTAGAGCCGGCTTTATGTTAACAAATTGTTAGTTAGGCGTAGGAACATACTCGTAGATGTTTTCGTCTCGAATCAGCGGGTTCTGAGCAGGTATGCTGAGGAATTCTAAGAGAAATCGTGTACGCATTGATTTTTATAAAATGTAATGTACCTTCTATTTCGTTTAAATATATAAGTAATATTCGCAGTTCCTTAATATATCTATTTTTATAGAAAGATGATGGCAGTAAAGCAGATGACCCACTTATAGTGCAAGTGAATAGTGTCTAATCCCCAAAGATTGACTGATGTTAGCACGCATTGCGGACGACCTTGGCCGATAGTATTCTCTTACCACCATGTGAACTGTCTTACCGACAGGTGGCATGACTGTCACCTTGTTTAAACAAAGGAAGTAACAAACAGAAAAAGAATAGAAAATAACAACTATAAATATTGTCACCCCTGCTTTCGATACCCCCATATCTACCGACAGCGGTCTATTCTTTATCAACTTGATCCTAAATAATCTATTTGAACTCAGTGATCGGTGAAGCGTGCATAGCAACCGTTTATATCAATTCAAAAATTGCTCCCGAACGCAACAGATAGCCGAGTATATTGACAAAATGACAAAACCAAATGCGTAAAGTCTTAACCCTCGTAGGCATTAGACACGCTTCATTGGCTTCTCAAGTGCTGATGGAACTGATTGGCCGACTCTTCTTTAACAATGCCTCCTATTTACGAAGGACGAGATTATAAGTCACGAATTTGCCACTGAAATTTGTATTCTAACTCTCTAACTTTAAGTACAGTTTTAGCTGGCCGTTCTGAGGCGTATAAACAGATATTTGGAAAGTCACTGCATCTGCTTAGTCGGATTTCATGTTTCATTGATTGGCATTGTTAAGAGTCGGCAAGGGTAAACCTACTCGTTTGAAAGTAGGCTTTGGAAAAATAGAGACAATTATTTGATAAGGATTATTTTATACGGCTGTTCCACAAGAATGAAAATAATTCTTTTTTGTGAAAGATTCAATATCAAATTCTTTGACAAATAATATCTTGCGATAAAGTTCAATGTAATTCACATTTAAGCGTGTATCTAGTATATAACAAGTGATTCAATATTGTATTTAACGTTACAAGACTCATTTATGGAAAGAGAGTGATTAATATATATTTTGTTTGAAATAAAAAAAATATTGCAGTACAATAATTAATACTGCAACTATTTAATACGTTTACATCACAGTTTCCAACAATAAATACCAATTCGGTCACGTGGAACATGTAACGATAGATGACGTGATATGACGTCATGTCCCTGCGCTGGTCTCTGCTTTCTATGACATTTTATACGGTACTACGACTCTGATGTGATTGTTGCGACATGATATACAGAATGATTTTTGTGTATTTGCTACGTTTACATACATTATAATGATCTGTATTAAATTATTAATATTTGGTTTTACATATTGGCTCTCTTTTCTCATGAAAAATGATATGGTTCTGTAGGTATATTCTGTTTTATTCATATTCCTGATTTGCTTGATTTAATATATTCTAAAGTAGCCATGTATTTATCATAATATATCCACCAATCCGCACTGGGCCCACATGGTAGGTTATGGCCCGAAACTCCCCCGTGATTTAGGTACTAGGGTAGGGACGTTATTCGTTGATACAAGTGCAAGTACAATTATGCTGCAGTAGTTTAAATTCTCATCTTATTGTCATTGTTATAAAATAGAATATTGCAAAGTTACATAGTTATATCGTATACATACACCCATCTCCCTTTATTTATTATTTTCATATTTTGAATTGTTTAAAAAAACATCAACCTGTATATACTTAGGGTGATTTGACGAGCCCCGGACGCCTGCCTCCTGCATTATTGAGCTTTGCCAGGCCAGTTATTGCGTACATTGTGACCAAGTGGAAACTCTGATATAGTGTTATGCGGCCTTAGTAATATGTGCCTCATTACATTATGTTACGGACACAAATAATAACAGCTTGTATATTGATATATTTATGTATTATAAGCTTTTATCGTATGCTAAGCTGCCGAGATGAGTTAACAGGTAACTAAATAATAATTTCCAGAATATCCACTTCCAAAAATTTATATCGATGTTTTGTTTGCACACATGCTTAATATTTCGTATATAGTATAATTTATATTATAATTGTGTTGCGAATGTTTCTGGTCTAAATAAAACAAATTAAGGATAGATTAAGGATTTTAAGGATAATATTTTGGTGTATGGTAACTATCGACTTACTCGTAGTACCTATAGGGACAGAATTTCTCAATGGCCATGTAATGCAATGCAATCTAAAACAATTGTTATATAATTTTATAAATAAATCGTGAATTTTAACTAATAATTTGAATTATTATTATAAGTGTAGGCGACTGTAGTACACATAATATATACATCATACTCCAATTGCCGGTTGGTCGATGTCCAGGATCGATAAAGCGGCGCGGGCGCACCGGCCGCTTCGGTTAGGTGAAAGTCACGAGTCGAAACCTACTTGCGACGCGGAGCGCACGCTGCTCGCGGCAATTTTTATGTAATGTGCGTAGGTATTAAATTACGCGATAATAAAGTTGTTATTCACCGAAAGTGTTTATCATCTTCCTCTCGAACCTTCACAACATAATCAACATCCTACCATAGAAGCTACTTTTATGATGTTACTCTTTGTGATGTTTCGTTTCTCTCACTATAGCAAAATTTACTACAACATTTATTGAGAGGGAGAGTGCACGCTACAATCTAACAGCCGCTGGTCGCGCTCAACTTGCCACGTTACCCCCCTCTCACAGAAGACTACTTCGAAATGTACTGCATTTCCCATTTTATCTTATTTCCCTAATGTACGTACGTGTTTCGAAAGTGAGTGAGATGTGCCAAAGCCCATTCCCATCCTATCCCTCCCCATTTCCCCAACCCTTTCTCCAAATCCATTCCTATGCAAAGGTAGGCAGAGCATCCGGGGGCGTGCCAACGTTTGTCATTTTGGACTGATATTAGCATGTATCGCGGATGTCTATGGGCGACAGTACCTATTCACTACAATGCCATCAGGTGGACTGCCGCCTCCGTACATAAAAAAAGACAAAATTTTAACTTAATGCAGCAAACAACTAAAAACTAGCAATGAAGATAGACAAGTTTACAACCATATAAATTCGACTGTTAAAATTGAAACTTATTTGTTGTTCTTTTGTTCTTCATATCGAGATTGTAAAAAATCTTAATATTCACAGAATAGTTAGAATTGAGGGTCACAGAGGGTCATATTACAGTTAATTCTAACCTGAACTATGAACTACAATTTGCCATAGATTACCCGTAATTTCCTTTACAGAATTACATTTTAATTAGAACATGCGATACGACTGTACGTAATTGTATTGCACCACACAAGAGATCAAAAGCCTCTCTATATATTAGTATTGTTTGGTAGAATTAATCTTGTTTCTCTTCCACTTCTCCCATTTCCCGTGTGAATGACAGAGACGTGCATAGTCAAACGCGGCGTGTATTTACGGAGGAGGGACGTCCACCTGCGTGCCCTCGAGTTTTGTAATTCAGTTAATTTGGGCTTTAAATCTCATATTGCAAAATGGACGCGACCAATAATTGTGTTTGGTAAACAGCAAGGCGATACACAGTCTGTCCATTAGAGACATCGCTCGCCAGGTTACATAATTATTTTACGTTGTCTTTACGAACGACAGGGCCGCTGGTTTAATTTCGTTAAACTTGGTAATATATTGGCCGATAAATATATTATACGGTGTATATTTAATTATTATTATTATCATATTTATTTAATATCGGAACACAAATAATCCATAGATAGGGTCAATAAGAAATTTAAAAGTATGTTAGGAATGAATTACATATTTTATCTGCAATTTCACCCAAAATGAAATGAAAGAACATTTAATATGCGCTTAAAAGTTTATTATAATTTAGTACAAGTAAAACTACTTAATAAAAGTAAATCAGCCCTACAGCCAGTTCAGCTTACGTTATATAATATTATCCATAAAAAATGCTAGATAGCCATCGAGAAAATTGTGATGAGCAAAATAAAAATTAATAAACGGAAGAAATTTAATTTAAATTAGCTCTGCCCGGCCATGCATTGCTGTGGCTGTCCAACAGATGGCGCTTACTCTGTTTTTACGTTGTGTCAAAATTTCAAAGCACTCGGTGAATAACTTTCGGAGATTTAAGATTTTGAACAAACGAACGTTTTCATTTTTATTTATATAGACGAGTATTTCAGTGAATTTGCACAAAATAATCGCCTGCGCAAAATTTAAGAAGTTGATTTGCGACTCTTTGGTCTATAACCACCATTATAAATACTTCCCTATTGTTTATTAAACATATAGGTATTCTTTCATTAATAACACAGGTAGGTAATAATGTTAAGCATATCACGTATCATCATCGTGAAATAGGGAAATTAGGCAACAAATGATTACATATTATATTACCCCAAACTATCCCCTAGTAAATCTCCCCTAGCAACTATTATATTATTCCTTCAAAAATCTCCAAAACAACAATAGAACAAATCAGCTCGGACCTCTATTTACGACGACGACCATTTAGGATGACTTGTATTTAAGGGTAATTTTGAATTCTCTCGGTCAGTTAGTGAACGGTCATTGGACGTAACAATGGTGTCCCCTGCAGATCTTGGGACGGTTTAAACAAGGGAACTCCTAATTATTGAGCGAACGCGTAATTATTTCCGCTGAAGCCAACTATCTGAAACATAGAGTGATGAAATCGGTATAAAAATATAACAATATATATATTGTTATTGTTATATTGCCGCGTTTAGAAAATCTATAGGAATAGTAACACTCCATCTCTACCCATGGGTGTCGTAAAAGGTGACTAAGGATAACAAAGCCACTACCACAAGCCCTGAGGAACTACACCTCCTCTAAAGGAGTGCACTCGCCAACCCGCTTGGACGGCCCTCATGCACTAAATAATGTACATATGTTGCATAATATAGTGGTATTATGTTTTTTATATTTATTAAATATTTGCATGCCTGTCAATTTTTTTGCACATAATATATAGCCTATGTCCATCTGGAAAAATGTACCTTTCAAATTGTGAAAGAATTTTTGAAATCGGATTAGTAGTTTCGGAGATTACGTCTTACATCCAAACTTATAAACTTTACCTCTTAATAATATTAGTATAGATAAAAAGTATTTTTAATATCTGCAACAAGAACTTGTTCAATATGCTATAATCTCAATGCAGTTTTGTGCTGTTATAAAAAGTCAGTAGTAGCTACTGATGAGTAGACGAAAAGTAATTCTTATATAAAGTATGAGATAATTATGTAAACAGCTAATCCCCAAGGGTATTTTCTAGTAAAGAATCGTACACGTCATAAGTGTTTCGAATAAAAAAAATAGTCTTATAGCGTTAAACTTCATAACTCCACGTTCAATAACCGCCCTCTAAACATTAATCAGCGACTAAAATGAAGGACTGCAAAGAGAGGAAAACTCGTGTTTCTCACAAATGCGTCCAATCAGGCCGAGCCGGGTTCGGGTCTTTCATTTTGTGACACAATGCCGTTCAGATAAAATGCGAAATAAGATCCCTAATGAAAACTATCCGTGAAAACTACCCTGAAATTAATCTATTATCGTAAAGTCCGATGCAGACGCTATTATTAAGTGATAAAGTGCGAATTGGTGGACCGTGTTTAAGTATTACTTGGGGAAAATTTTGTGTCCTTTGACCAATGAGATTATTATTAGTTTGCGATTGCAAGGAATTCTTTATACATTATTGACACAAGTTGTATATTTATCAAACATATTTATCAAAATCTTTAGAAATTACAATATTTCTTACATTTCTTTTTCATTTAGTCCAGACCTAAATAACTATAACTGGCAACTTTTAAAGAAATCATCTGACACTCACTAGAAATATGAGCTATTTTATTCACACATCAAATACCAAATTCTTTCTGTCTGTTTTTATGTTCATCGAGTGTACAGACAGCCCTTTGTGCAGGGATATTTGTGTCAATGATAGTTTTCTAGGAAAACAATAAAACTAAAAAACTTATTGAATATACAGCTTTCAAATAAATAAAAACATTGCGAAAGGAGAACAAATTTGTTTTATGACAACACAAACTTTTCCGAAAGCTTTGACCGTTCTTTGTGGCCGGAAATGGAAGGGACAAGGGCAGACAGCTTCCGGTACAAAGGGACAAAGTAGAAACAGCGACAAGTAAGCAAAAACAATTCTGCGTACTATCGAAAGGAAATTAGGATACGTTAATCATGATTGCAGGAATGTGTTGACAATCAAATGGCAATTAGTTGAGAAATGTTTGAAACGAATACATTGTCATGTCCTTTACCCACCTTATAATTATGGTGTCTACCTCCATTTTGAAGAACGTTTAAACTTTCACCTGCTATTGACGCATCGATATTTATATGAGAATAGACTAGATGACATATCATACGTTCTTAAGAAAGGAACCCGGTTGACAACTTCTTCTTGGTTCTTAAGAAAGGGGTTCATTAGAAAGTCTAATTTGAAACTTAAGAACTACGTAATAAGAATGTTCCATTTTCAAAACAAGTATGAATTAAAGAATTCGAGTGAACACAGATCAGACGTTTAGATTAGACTATCGTGCTTGCCCTAGAGTGCTTGTATTACATATGTAGTATGTATTCTCAAATCGATGTATTGACGTAATATAACATCCTAAATAAAAGTGTCAGACTAGTATATCTATCCGTTTTGTACTATTACTCCGTTCTGACGCAAATATTCCTTTGTACAAAATCATTACAAGGAACCCATAGGCAAAATATTTGTTTTGCTTTGGAGGAGGTCAGAAACAAAATATGGCGTAGAAAAAATATTAAAGGTGAGGTTAAAGTTTCGACCATAAGGTTTCCATCACCCTCAATAGCCTCCAACGGCCACCGAAGCTTAGATCCAAACGAATAATGTTCGTCATACGTCTCTGGCTATAAGTTAATACACTGGACGGATCAAAGGGCTACCTACATACGGAAACGCTGCGAGCTTAGAATAAACCAATTATGAGTGAAATATTACGGACAAGGCCCGGTCTTTGATCAGAGGGGCCTTTTTCTTGGGGCAAGCGAGAAAAAGAAGCCTTATAGACCGCTCAAAATATAACCGCTCTTAATAAATTACAGAAATTGGTGGCTAGGAGACTAATACCCCCGGAATTGGAAATAAGCCGCTCATAATGTAAGCATAATAGAGATTAAGAAGCAGTAGATGAACTCAACGCTATTCTTATAATAATTATTTGCACTTGAATACAACGCGATTTGTCACTGGTTTGATTCAGACGTCTCTTGGTGTAACTTGCAATTTCAAAATTATCCACGAACGGCGTCACAGAAACGGCGTTTCGAGTAACATGTTTCAGGAACTGAATCTGTTGTCCGATTTTATTCATGGCTAATGCACGGAAAGTAAAATCCACACGCAGACAAGAATATCGTTGTCCCACACATTCTTTACTCCCCATTCCACCCCATCTCTCAAAGGAGGAAAGAAAGGTTTAATGGAACAAAGAATGCTCCTCGTCTCGTTATACTTCCTATTTCCCATCCTTCACAACACTTTTTCCAAATCTACTGCTTTCTCTAAAGGGTGACGCATCAGGCGATGTCCTAACATTTGTCGATCTTAATTTTTGTTTTTGTTTTATTTCTTTGGTATGTATTGCGATTGTCCACAGCCTAAAATATTATTTTGCACGACCTTTTATTCCCATTTATTTTTCTCTGTCCCAATGTTGCCTGGAAGAGATCGCCTTAGCAATACGGTCGCCTATTGTATTCTGTCATCTAAAGATAACTATTAAAATAAGATAAAGATAACTATAAAGCACATGTAATAACTATTTGTATGCAATAAAGAGTATTTATTATTATTATTATCCACCTATGCATTATTTTATCATTGGCCACCTTCTTTCCTCAAAAAATATTCTACTGCATTATTTCATTCAACGGATTTGTTGTGTTTTGTATTCTCAGTTTTCTGTGAACTTTATGTGTGACATTATCTAAGAAAAAGGGTTCCAGTTTCCTGAATTTTCAGTTCTGAGAATTTATTTTAAACTTTAAAAAATGACATAATTTCTTTATTGTTTTTTCTTAAAAATCAATTATTAAAACATGTTTCTATTTAAACATGTTTTGACACAATGAAATTGCTCTGATTAAGATTTTCTAAGTTCTAAGACTTTTCTTCTTTTATAGAAAAAAAAGCGGCAGACGAGCATACAGTCCACCCGATGGCAAGTAGATACTGTCGTCCATAGACATCCGCGATATATCCAACATCAATCCAGAATGACAAACGTGGGCACGCCCCCGGTAGCTCTGCCTATCTTTGCAGTTTAAGGAATGGATTGGGAAAATGGGGACAGGTAAGATAGGATAGGAATGGGCTATAGCATATCTCATTCACTATCGAAATACGTACGTACATTAGGGAAATACGATAAAGTAGGAAATGCAGTACATTTCAAGGTAGTCTTCTGTAAAAGATGGGTAACGTAGTCAATCGAGTGCGTCCAGAGGCTGTGAGAACGCAGCAGCATGGACTCTCTCCATACCAAAGTCGATAACGATACCGATATAAGTCGTATTAGTCGATACCGATAATACCCTTTGCTCAGATAACAAATATGTAACATAGAAGCATTTTTATGAAGATACTATACTGCTCTTCCTTGTTTTATGTGTAGGTTAACTGCGCGTGCAGAGTAATCATTTTGGCCGGGATATCTACTTCCGTATGTTCTCTTGATGTACGGCGGTGAGGCGGTTATTAAAAGGATTCGTGTACGAAAGTAATTTCGGTCAACGTAAACAACCGGACACTAAACAAATTTACTTTGTAACAATATTTATTTGTTGGCTTCATTAATAAAATAACATAAGATACACAGTGCCCGCAACATTGTAAAATCGCAAAGTCAAACAACTAATTACGAAACAGACAATCTTATAGACACGAAAAACAAAATTATCATGTGAACATGACGGAGAAAACTCATATGTTTATTTAATTTTATATGAAAGCGAATGGAAATATAACCATAAATAAATTAACAGTTATCTATCGTCCAAAGAGCTCCATTTTCAATTAAAGTGAAAGTAGGGACGGTATGGATATTTTGAAAATGGGAGAATAATCGAATTTCGTCTGAATAATGAGAGAGCCCTCGATGAATGGCTACATGAGAGCGCAGCAGCACAAAGGGTATTTAACTCGCACTTAGTACTTTTTGTCCAGTACCCTACGCCCCCTGCAGCGGCGGACGACCCCCTCGCTCACGCGATTATATACCCGTTATCGCCCTATAACGTATGCAGTATTATCTTCATTGCCAGTATCCATTTACGGGCTTCTAATCCTTTGATTTATAACGCCCGGTAAAATATCGCCTTCGGTCGCAATTTATTTAAATTATTCCAGCAGTCAATTAACGGAATTGCTGCGAAAATAGGTCACGAATTCACTGAACATTTACAATGGAGTTTATTTAAATTTCCTGTAATTTTTCCTTTGAATACACATGTGAATATTTCTCCCAAATAAGTATGTAACGAAGAGCGTAGTCATGAAAAAACTTGCTTCATATGTTAGTGTCGGAAATTTATTTCTCTTTGTTCAACGCCCGCAATCTCATTAGTAAAGTCAAACACACCTTTTAAAAGTCAGACCCTCTAATATTCCACCAACTTGCCAATTCAACTTCTATTTGAACAGACTTTTCTAAAATTCTATTGATACAAATAATTCGGCGACTAAAAACGATATTTCACAGGTTTTGTAAACCATAGCCGGGGCACGGAGAAAAGTTAGTTAACGAACTTTTTCGTGTTTCGTTAAAAAGTAAATTCGTATTAATTCTGGTGTCGGGAGTAATACTTATTTACAATAATCCGACTTGTGGGAGAGCGCGCATGAATTGTTAGAATAAATTTCGTTTTCAGACGTAGAAGACAGGGATGGGAAAGCACAATACGATATTTGAAAATATGTCGATATTTATAAAAGTTACGTTCGTAATCATGTGCTGCGTATGTTACGTAAATTAATATTGGGTCTTTCAATAAGTGCGGGGTAGTTTTAAATATAAATAAAACAAGTGTAATCGATATTCCAATTTATTTTTATTTGGAAAGTCAGTCGATAGCATAAATTATAGAATATAATATCCGGCAATTGGCCGCCACGGCTACCTATTTTGAGAGTACGCATTCTGGAAGTCCAATTTTCGATGACTGTCGCACAAATCGGACTCGATTTCGTTAATGACGCGGGTGTTGTTAGCTTTAAGACATCAATTGTTTGCGCTTGATTTGCATACACCGGTAATTTAACGTATAATAACACTACAAGAAGAAGTATAAGGGCGTTAGATTACACAATCTGACCAGTTGATGTCACCGCCTCAACTGCCGCCTCGCGACATGGTGGAGCCTGCGAACTTCTCCTGCAGAATGTCCATTGTTGCATGAGCTGTGAGGCACGTGGCGCCATCTTGTTGAAATCACATATGGCTAATGTCGATATCATCTAACCGGGTCCGCAAATAATCAGTTATCATAACCCGATGCCTGTCGCCGTTGACAGAGAGTGCAGCTCCTTGCTCAGTTTGGAAGAAATAAGGGCCGATGATGCCGCCGGACAAAAATCCACACCAAACAGTGACTTTTTCCACGCCTTGTTGAATTATGTAATTTCCATAATTAAATGGTGAAGCTCAATAAACATTATTATCAAATCTGACAGATATATCTTTTTAAATATGGCCGCAATAAACTTTTAAAAATCGAGCGTCCCTTTTGTAAGACCCGTTATATAATGCATATATATCAATATGACTGCTTGAAAAATTCAGTAGAAAATTTTGTAAAGTATTAAATGAAACATTTTTAAAATAAACTTCAATGACACTTGACATTAAGACTCTATAAAAGTTAGACACTCACCGTCTAACTTCTATGAATCCCTAAACACAACATTTATAAAAAAATACTCATATCATAGAATTTTATATCTACTTATTATATTGAGATAAAACAGAATTTACACGAGCAACATTTTTAAATGTTATCCATAAAAACGGCTTGCGTCAAAAGTATCTGATTAAAGTTCGATAAGTTCTACTAAGTTATCGATTTGAATTCAAACATACCACATCACTATTAAGTTACGTATGCAGATCGTAAAGCCTCGCTTTAAAAATTACGTGCCCGCAGACCGCAGCCCTTTTTATAATCCCAAGAATTTTCCCCTAATGATACACCCATTTATTTTATCTTCACCTTTGGATACGCAACTTTCCTAATTAGCCTTTCGAAAATATTGCTCGCTCTACCCAATTTGGGCCGCATTTGTAGATAAAAAGTCTCTAGAAAGTTCTATGATCCTTTTTTATGTTACTTGTATGATTTACCACGATAAACCGTGGTGAGTTTACGGCTACGTTCTTTATTGCGGCCTTAATAAATTATGTAGGTAATCGTAATAATAAGTTGTTGTTTACCGTCACCGACGTACAAAGTATGTTGACCAATGTCATAGCTGACATAGCTCAAAGAATCAATAAGCTGACGTGACAGTGAGCAGGAATCGATTGAAAAGGCGAGTTCTTGAGTAAAGATCGCATGTAGGGAAATAAAGCGCGGGATCGGACGCCCTCCGGCCACGTGGGCCGTTGATTTAAAGAAAGTCATTGGTGGTAACTGGATAAGAAGATCGGAAAATCGAGTGTGTAGGCGAGTCTTCGGCTCTCCCAACATTCGCAATAGCCGACTTAAATCCAAGAGTGGAGAGATAAATTAACGGAATGGTACGGTAAAAATTTGTTCGATACTTTTGAATTGAAATTAGCCCATTAAATCTAAAGATAATTAGCTCATTAATCAAGTCTATTAAATCAATTGAATATAAATAATAACTACTAACACAAGACAATACAGATAATGTTCAGACTGAATCCATATTTTATTTCTATAGGAATTTTGAAAAATATATAATAATTGAAAAAAAAAATACACTAAAAGAATTTAAAAAGAAATGGCTTTTGAAAAATTTTCATAAAGGATAATATGAAAGTTGTTGAATTATATATTTTTTGTTGTCACGTAGGTATGTTGAAGTAACTACTTCAAACGTGTAAAAAGTTATCACAAAATATATATATTTTTATATATCGCTAATGTTCGCCGTGAGCAAAGTTAACACGTCAAATATTCGACTGACATGTGTACGTACATGCTTGGGAAAATGACGTATAGAGATTATCATTGAAAAATTAACGGTTTTCTTGACGATTGTATCTTGTAAACAGTCGTGTTTAATGCTGTTTATACTCCTTTAATGCATTAATATTAAAGTCTTATTATAGACAGATAGATCAAATACGTCCTGCCGGTGATGACAGATGGCGCGGAGAGATAAACGCTAAAGATGCGATTGGTCCAGAAGCTGGTTCGCTCGGGATAAAATTCGGTAAGTAACTGAGATTCCAGAAAAAAACAATCGGACTGAAATGGTAATGCGCTAGTCACATAGCATGTTGAAGACAAAGAGTTGGTATTCGAGCGGAGACCACGTATTAGTAAACGCAGCGTAGAACTTCCTTCGGCTATATCGACCGATGATGTAAAAATGTTCTCAGGTGTCGGCAGATGGGGAAGACGAATGATCGGATACTATTGTGACATACCTTGAGAGAGGCCCATAACGAACAATGGATAGACACAGACTGTTAAAGAAATGAACAGTGGATACCTAATCTGGCAACTTATTTGTATATTTTGTTATAATTAAAACATGTATACATACACGCGAGATAAACACCATACGTTCAAGTATGTACTCATACGAGTACATACTCGTATGAAATAATAATAATACTTATAACAGAAGCAAAACGTTCATTCGCATACATTTGCTCACCTTCACCGTCAATCGCGAACGGGGTGGCTATAACATTTGCATACTGCGACGGAAAATCTCATGATTAACATTTTTATTAAACAAGGATTAGCTGTAATCCTTTTTTATTCGACAATTAGAAACGTTATCGCGGACATGAACGCGCTCGTAAAGAGTTGAAATAGGTGCCTATCTTAGCAATTAACTAAAGTACCCTTCTATTAGATAAACGGGCCAGTAATGAGACTTCCCAAATAATTTCTTTAGGACAAATGTATTTGTCTGTGAGTACGAGCTGCCCATTCATCAAACTCATTTCCCTTCCCTCATCCCATTATCATCGCTAGTCTCCATCCATCCTAATCGTTTTTGGCAGTGTATCTGCATAATGATAATTTTAAATAGTTTTGACTGATCTATCGTGAATGTTCATAAACGATTTCTGATTTTGAGTCCGTGACAAAATATGTAAAGATATGTGCCAAAAAATGGTAACTCTCGTATGATTTTTAATAAAATATAAATGCATATTACACTATTTTTATATTGTATCACAATTAACTGTACCTACTTACCGCAAAGACGGACATTTCAAATTAAGCCCTTACACATAGGGACTCATCGATATGAGAGTAGAAAATATATGGGCCTAGGCTATATATGGTTCCAGGATATAATAATAAACAATTTTTTTTATCTATTGTTACGACTACGTTTTCTATTTTGTTTGGAAAATGACCACGACTATACATGAAGTGGTTGAACGAAAAGTGGAGGAAAGTGAATTCTGGCTATCAGCCAAGACAATACTGAAAGTTAAAAAGAGATGTTAAATTGGAGGCATGTTGGAGTTAAAAGTTACTGGCATAGGCCCAGCGAGACGAACTTCTGGAAATAATAATAATTGTACACAGGCACAGGCAATAATTGTATTGTTGGTGCTTCTAACGAGGATTTCCTGTATAGAAACTCTATCTGAACGGACAAAAGGAATTTAATGGATTGAGTATATTTTTACACGTTTCTTTCTTAGAGGCCCGCCCCCTAAAGAATGAATTATATTATTATTATTTAGATTGCAAAATGTTTTTGATCGTTTAAAGAGAATATTGAAACTCGTTTGGGTGCAAGATGCGGTTTAATAATATTGTGTAATGGCATTATTGTACAATTTTATTGTAGGTCAATGGGTCACCTTAGATAAGCGCGTCTAATTATATCAAAGGAGGATGGGAAAAAACTATGGATGTCAACTCAACCGACCAACAAATGTAAAACTACTGATAATGTTTTTCTTATGTTATGATCTAACATAACCGTTATAAGCAATTGTAAGTGCTAAGAGTTGTGGTTTTCCAATTAAGAGTATGAAAAAGATTAATAAGACAAATTAAAGATAAGAATCGAAATGCGGTTTATATCATAGTTCGTCCACGGTTTTGACTTTAACTGATGTAACACTGAAAGATCTATGAAAAAAAAATTAAGGTGTATCTCAAGTGTGCTGGCTGATGATTTTGATTCTTTTGGACACTTTTACCTATCGTCCTTTAAGGTTGAGTCGAGCCGCTGGGTGCACTCGATTGGCCACGTTAACTCTCTCTCACAGAAGAGTACCTTGAAATGTACTGCATTTCCTATTTTATTCTATTTCCTCAATATTCGTATGTGTTTCGGTAGCGAGTGGGATATACCAGAGCCCATTCCTATCCATCTCCATTTTCCCAACCCTTTCTCCAAATCCATTCCGATATCTCCAAAGGTAATGCAATGCATCTGGGGCGTGCCAACGTTTGTCATTTTAGACTAATGTTGGTATGTATCACGGATGTCTGTGGACGACAGTATCCACTTACCACCAGGTGGACTGTATGATCGTCTGTCGCCTTGGTCCATAAAAAAAGGTAAATTAAAAAAAACTGCCTATTGTAAGACAATGACGAGTCTCGAAAAAGCGATAGTGAGCAATGGTGACCAGGAGTCCTTACAATATTTTGTAAGTTTGCGACTGTTTTATAACTTTATTACAAGTTATAAAACACGTGATATAACTATATAATAATGTTACAAACTATATTTTATAAAATGAATGTAACATGTAATAGAAAGTTGACAGTTGCGTGACGTCTGAATATTCATGAGTTATTTTCAGTCTCAATATGTTAATAATGCAATCATGATCATTTATTACTTCAATTTTCCAGTCTGTTACAAGTTTCTCATGTCTCAGTCTTCAATAGACATCAACTAAAGTTGTTTAAACATCAAATAATTTGCCTATTTAATACATTAAACCAATTTATAAATCACTGCCGAGAGTTCGCACGACCACAAACTTTTGCGATCGTAAACGAGTTATTAATGTGACTTGGCCATATTTCTTGCTATATCTAACTGAAATTACAGGTTTGTTCTACAACGTTATATTTGCCGTTGACCTTACATAATATCTTATTTAATAAGTTGATAGTAAGCTGCAGAGAAATTTGTATTTGTGCGAACGCTCGATAGGCATCGGCCTATAGAGCGTTCGGACATGTTTCGACATTATGTATGTTTTGCAGAAATTCTGGTAAAGAGCTTAGCTTTTCTCTGAACAGTAATAATAAAACACAACTTCGCGATCTAATGTCTGTTACAGTAACAGTAATCACAATGAATCCTTTTGTTTCCAGAGAACTATTAAATCTCACTTACTTTATGTAAATCGTAAAAAGGTTTCCTTCAAAAGTCAGTATTACCAATTCCTCGAAATTACCAATAAAATGCGATTTTTCGTCTTGCGATGGCCATAAACCATTGGAATACGATATTGTAGTAATAATATTTGAATGGCAGCCAGACGACGTGACCAGAAACCTTAAATTTTACTTCAAGCACTTACCTACGATAAGTGTATTTCTTTATTACTTTTACTGAAGTGGCAGACAGGTTGATGGTTCACCTAGTAAATGGTTCGCGGATATCTTAAATTTTAGTTGAATCAAAATCGAAGGAAATGAAATTGCGTAAAAAACCGAAGGCATGCTTTGTGGGAACGAAGATTTAATTGTTTTTCATATGTTTTAGATATCGTTTCTATGATATTTACTTGGTCGTCAAGTTCATTACTCGTCAATTGCAGGACTCCTCTAATTCGTTGATTCGGCACTCAACAAACACGCTATAAGTAAAACCAATTAAAAAATTAAATTTATTTCTACATTTATTTATATCATGAGATTGTGTACCCATATGATACTTTTTTATATTTGTCACAGCGACTACAACGAACTTTTATAATGAATGAACATGATTACTCGTGAATAAATAAAAATAAACACGTATTAAGATTTTCCAAGAACTTTTTATTGAGATTCTTGGGACTCACAATATCCTTTTTTGTAATTTCCCCAGCACGCGAAGGTTTTCACGAAACTGTTTATTAAGTAAAAAGGACTAACTATTTATTAATTCGATTATTGCATAAGCGACAGTCTTCCCTATTAGATTTCCAAGTACTTATAGCAATATTTATTTAATAAATAATAATGTAGATACCTACATTAATCCATTATAAATATATTTACATACATACTAATAATAAATTCTAATGCTAATAATTCTGCCCAATTCCGTATTCAGTCAGTCATATTTGGCAGTTGCAGGCATCAGAATGCTGTTGGTGCTGCACCGCCTGCAACAGGCAGACCACTTATTGTGAATGATCATTGATCACATGAAAGCTGGACATACGCGCTTCATATTTATATATAATAATATATTTGCTAAGTACCCGTCTATTAATTTTATAAGTCTATGTCAGTTTATTATTGTTTAAATACAAATGTATTTATGTGCGTAACATGGTTAATATTTAAACTTATGAGCTCATGTTACATAATCGAAAACGTATGCAAATTTTAATCCCGGAAGTTACTGCTAATCCAGGTAGAAATACAATTCTTGCTAATTAAGTCAATCAATCAAGAAATTGATCATTCCAAAATGTCATTCACTCAGTAGGTATTAAAATGTAATTATCACAATTAACTATAGTCATATTCGTAGGTACGTTTGAATGTGTTTTACCACTGAATACACACAAAAATATGAACACAACTCAAATACATGATCACGTTTGCATTTACTTGCAAACTGCACACAAGTGTCAATAACCCGTAGTTTGATTTATTGGATCCGCCACAGTTGCACCTGCATTTGCCATTCGCCGTACGTCTCGCCTTCGAGGTGCTTCTTTCTATCAAAAGTAATACAACTCTCCCACGATTTATTTTATATAACCTGAGAAATAAATGGACGGGTTTTATTTATATTGTATAGTGTTTTCACAATGTCGTTTGATAATAAATTAATTAAGTTACATAAAACCGCGTGCTATGTTTGTTGCTCCGTCTTCTCATTCTGTAGGGAAGTCATTATCCCTATTTGAGGACGTAAGGAAAAGACCCATTTGCATCAGCGTGGTTTAAAAATATGCTGTTAAATGTTGTATTCTAGCCTATCAAAAATTACATAAGTAGCTAAGATAATGCAAATTCTTGGAAAATAACATTATGTTAATATGAGGTATCTAGATCTTGATAACGCGCTTCAGTAGATGTCTAAAACTATTCACAAAGGCGCATTCAATGCTATAAATAGATACCTATCCAATAATTAATAATAATAATAATAATAACCAATGACAACAATAATAATAATAATAATAATTACATAATAATCAAGTATTAGGTATTTATTGTTTTTAACATGGCGATTATCGCTGGCTTATTATAATTAATTAGGCTTGTTATATTAATATATCGCTGGCTTATAATATTATTATATTTTATTAATCGTCTTATTTTTCATTTAATAACAATACATGCAATGAACCTGGCGTCGAATGCTACTCAACGTGACAAACTATACGCTACTACCTCGTTAGCACTCAAGGTCGTGTTAACACCATAGTGTGACTTTTTTTCCCCTTTATTTCGGAATGGCTAAATTCTTGTGGCCCTAATGGCGTTTCACCGGACTTGTATAAGTTAGGGCGACTGTAGAAGGCGCTCAACCAGGTGCAAAAAATATGTAGCAACGAGCCTAAGGGCTCCCTCGGCGGTAAACCGGCGGAAGGAATGGACCTCGGTTTGGGCCGCTGTTTTGGGGAAGGTACTGGGGGCTCGCGAGTCGGTGAGAAGCGCCCAGGCACGCGCCGATACCTGGTAAAAGTGTTGGATGAAGTCCCATGACAGTGTAACTGGTTATATGTGTTTCTACACTAATTGTTGTATGTCGATCAACACGGACTTATGAATGCAGCGTTGCTAACGCTTTTGTGAAGGAGCCTTAAAAGTTTAAAAAGATTTAATCCATTTATTGAACTTCAAAATTATATAACGTATCTGTTATTTTTTATTGATGAAAAAATTTGTCTCGGGACATGTAACAACCCAGTTAATTTCACACTAGTTGCAAAGGCAGTCGAGATTTACCGTCTGGCATCTATCTATGGGGCAGGATCCCAATTAATCTCCCCGCGGTAGACTACCCGCCACTCGTATATCAAAATCTAACTTTTGGTAGCTACCAGATTGTACCCAAAAGGATCGTAATTTTTTAAAATCTCTAACAAAACTATCTTTAATTTTATAACTACTCTAACAAATGTATAACAGTTTTTCAGTATTCTGCTACATAACATATTAGTGAAAACTACGACAACATTCGATTGGTAACTCCTAATTACGTACCTACTTTATTTTATTCGACGTGTTAGTTGGGTTGGTTATCTGAACCTCGAAAATCTCATGTTTTCAGAAGTTATTATTATTAAAAAAAAAAGTTTCAAACAATCTTTAAGGTTCTTATTATTATTGAGGATATTGTATGTATAGATGAGGTGCAGTACGAGTCAAGTCTCGAATAATTGTTAATCTATATATTTTGATCGCCACATTTCGTATAGTTTTGAGCCAATACCTACAGCCTGCATGTATGACAAAATAGTTTTAGCTGTTATTGTACCTCATTCGACTTTAGTAAGTGAGCGCCTGCCTCTATTATGTGTATCTTTTATACATCAGAGGCCCATGTTCGCAGAACAGGTGCATTGGTGTTTCATCTAGCTCGTAACGATATAACTTTTTGAACATTCGCTTTTGAACACATTTTATATTCTAAATCCTGTCTGAACGCGTATAATAAAGGTATTCGTTTACCTTACTCTTCAGTCAACTCGTGACCACGGTTAGTGTAAGCCGTGGTCAAACATCGAGTAGAAATAAACAGGTAAACAAATACCTTTACTATACGCGTTCAGACTTGGTTTAGAATATAAAACGAAATCTGCATATTTTGGAATAAATTTCTCCCAAATTGAAAACGTGAACAAGAACAAAAAAATACAATTATATTCGAAGCTCTAACTGAATTCAGTCAAGTTGTTAAAATTACTACAGCATAATTAAATTATCCACGCATTCACGAACAAGAGCGTTTAGTTTAGGAAAATTCCTGGTATGTTTTTACTGACAGATCGTACAAATCCCCAGACGTATAACGGCCATTAAGTCCTTCTTAGTACAATTAATTAGTATAATACGGCAATTTCAAACACAAATCTCTATTAAGTTTGTCAAATGAATTATGTTTGTTCTTAAGGAGTTATTATGCTGCTAATTATCGTGGCAATAAAATTAAGAAAGTTCGCGTTTTAATGTTACTAAATTGGACTTTAATTCACAAATTGTACTTTTGAGTTTAATCGCACTTTGGTGTGACACGGGGCAATATTTTATTTGAGACAATAAGTTTTTACAAGCCGAATGGAGGCGAAGATTGGAAAAAATTCAAAGCACTTTTTGTCGAAATTCATAAAAAAAATGTTTTGTATTGTGAACAGCACAATGGTGGATGGAGGAAATGAGAGTCTGGGCGGAGCGGTGCTCAATTTAACTCGCAGCTCGCTCCGCCGCCCGCCCGCCGCCGCCCGCCCTAGACAGCGCCTCTATATGCAAGGACTGAACAATCACGAGGAGATATGACACTTCGTTAACATTATTTGGAGAAAAACTTAAATACAATGGGGGTTTAGACCATAGAAATTTCGAAACATATTTGGTTTTTGTCGTAATACAACGTTCAATACTCAGACATTTTATTTGCGGAAATGTCTTTATTCAAACAAACCATAAAGTTATTGGAACATTATATTTTTTTATTTTTGGAATTTGATTATTAAAAATTTGAATAGTAAGAACTTCTGTTAGTCTTATAATTCTAGCTGCCCACATATCTCACTAATATAAATGCGAAAGTTTAGATTTTTGTTACTCAATCACGATGAAACGGCTGAATCGATTTCATTGCAACTTTGCAAATATGTAGATTGCAATCCGGATTAACACGTAAGCTACATAAATCATGTACAACATCAGTCCCACTCACTTTGTATACAGTTAAATTGAATGTTATAATTTACTATGTATGTAATATTTTATTTTATAAGTTAAGGAAGAAAGAATAAGAACACTCATTTCAATACAACACAATACGCACTGTTTTAAATAAATATATAATAATATAAATAAAAACGAAATAAAAACATCACAGATTATTAAAAGCGAATAAAGGTGTGAAAGATTTCCTATTATGATACTTTCATGATATCTACAAAAAATATGCATTATTTTCTACTTTGTGTCATAGAAAATATATAAAAATATATAAAATATCATAAAAAAGCCAAGCTGCTTCGTTTTCCATAAACTGATTATTTCTAAATGTAGTCTCAATGCTAATTAAATGCACTCGCATACGAGACCTTTCTCAAAATAAAAGTATAGTAATCTAATCTATGGACATGCCATGCCACGGCTCGTCTGGCGATGCTTTGTGCCACACGCTTCGGTGAAATTTAATGTTTCGTCCGTGTACCCTTTGAGGGCCTTTCATATTACTCACATCGTATTACCATAAAACCCATAATAGCACTAAAGCTTTTAATTAATTACTGGACCAGGAACTCTTGCCAGTATGAATGACCATACTTTTTCTTTTTCGCTAATTTGCATATGTGTTCTTAAACAGCAAGGAAAAATTCAACGCAAATGTAATTAAACAATTCCTGAGCGACTGACCCTTGCAATACTTTCTATTTCAAAAATTCTGTTTGTGGACTGCTATTGTTTAGTGATGTAGCTAAATAAATATTCCATATTCGCCAAAATTCTTGCATGAAAAACTCATAAATGTTAACGCAATATAAATAAAAAAGCACCAAATAAACAAACAATCTCGAAAACTAATTTATGCCGCACATTCACCGAGCCGAAGGCGAACGCTCGTGGAAATCTCTCTTTTATGTTTTGGCAAAGATTTAATATAAAAATTACTTTTCGCATTATCATGTGAGCCTGGTAAGTGGGAGGGGGACCGCGGATGGTTTCCATTTCATCCGATTTCCATTTTATCCCCCAACTGTATTTTTGTAGGTAGGTACTTTTTCTTTTTAAATAATGTATATATTTATAATTGCCCGTGACTTCGTACGCGTTAGAATATGTGTGACATTAGAGTAGCTTGATTCCCCTGGGAATTTTCTAACTGATCTGGATATAAAGTACCCTAAATATTAACCCGATACATATGTTATAATTATGATAAGATTCATTAAAATCGATTCAGTGATATTTGCGTTCAAACATGCAGACAAAAATTCGATAAAAGGTTATTTTGGGCTTTATATTATACGTAGTTATTCAATGCATCGACTTAAAAAAAAATTACATGTACAGACGATGCTCTGTTACGATTTTATAGATTACACAACAATATAACCACTAATTCAAATTAATTATTACTTCTTATGTCTTTGTTATATCACTCACCGTTATGTTTCTACATAATAGTAAAAACAATAAGATAGATTTTGTTACATTAAGTAGTTATCTTTGTATTATATTTTAAGTACCAATTTATTTAAAAAAATATATTAGAACAGCCTTGACTCGTACTGCAAGCTGTTATTGAAAAAATACAATTTTGTTTAGATAAAATTCATATAAGATTAAATGGAAACCACCCGCAATCGGTTTGTAAAGTCGCGACTCTTGAAGGCGCGCTTCCTGCTCCCGTTGTAAGATTATCTCATGCGTGACAGATGTTCTGAACAGCTATGGCGTCCTGGAACGTTGGCTGTATCACAACGAAGGTAAGTATGGCACATCCTTGATTATATTATTTTAGAACTGATACATACATATATGTATAAAAAATGTAGTGTTAATGAGACTTATTAATTCCATTTTACTTAATGATCAATTGAAAAAGAGATAAAGGACATCATTAAAATTGGACCACAATCTGAAATCGCCGGTCTAACAAAAATAATGAACTTCTTAATATAAGCATTTATTAGACACTCAAATAACAATACAGAGAATTACCTCACAGCTTTGGATAACTAACAAGTTCTAAAAGAAGAAGCAGTAATTTTATTGGCCGGCACTTTCAGTTTTCGTCCAACAACGCATGAAAACGAATGATGTCCTTTGTTATCCCTGATGAAAGACTGTATGGGAACAGTAGATAACATAGGAAGAGAAGGTGTCGGATTTACACCTCCACTAAGTAACTTACACAAGTGTCGAAGTATTATAATAATAATAATATAATCTTTATTTCAAGTAACTAAGACTCATATGCCAAAATTAAAAATTAAATTACAATATTTAAAAGTAAAATACAATGTTTTATGTCTGGTACATTACAAGCATGCCTGATTGCAACAACTACACACAGTTCTGAAATATGTAGTTACATAATTTGTGACGTCATTCAGTGCAAATTATATTATTTTTCATCGAAGAAAATAATTAATAATAAAATATTTTAATTCTTAATAGATATTTTATTTTTGTTGAATAACCTGTACCATAATTATTTCTTTCCATTTTATTATAATACGTGTGTATACGCATTTATTTGTATCAAAAACCTTTATTTACATATGAATTGCAAAGTAATTTGTATTAACACAGCGTCTTCAAAAGACACCCCTGTCGTGACCTCGATCTCTCAAATCTTTATATCCCTTCCATATGTAGACGTTTGATTCCGTAACCGTACATAATTGAAACAGTAGGTCTTGTTTAGAAAATTCCTCCTTTTTGACTACAATGAACTATATACTTTTATGGAGGTAACACAGGTTATTACTATATCCGTGCTATCGTTCGTTATATCCGATATTGTCTGTAATGATGACCGTTATCACTAGGAATTCGACTTGCAAGTATACTCGTATATAAAGACCTCCGGATGAGATAATGGCCGAGGCAGAGTCGTGCACAGAAATTATTACAAACGAGCAGGCAGTTTAAATGACGGGAAGATGAACGAAGTTTTCCAAATTCATGAAGAAATACGTTTCTGTAGAGACATTACAGTTCCATTCAGAGCAGCAAAAATGTTCAGTCAAAAATTTGTGGCAGCAGTTCGTTCAACTCACAATGAGCTGTCAACGGATTATTACATCTGTGTGATTTAAACAATTTGGATGAACATGACCCACTGTTTCTCCCATTTATTTGGGCACTTTGATATCGCTCAGCCCCTCATATTGCTTTGATTATTGTATTACGGAACGAGGGCAGAAAAAAATCGTACACAGTGCACTTTTTGTATCGCCACGTAATCTATTTACCGTCAGCAGGCGCGTAATGAATGATATTTTGCATCGTTGGCGACATGAGTGTTTTTGCTTTAAATGGCAACCCCGGATATGACGAGCCTTTCATGTGAGTGAGCAATCAAAAATAAATTTGCATCAAGGATTTATTGTCGTGGAAGATTTTTTTGTTATTTCTGTGTCTGTGTAATTGTCAGTAAAATATGCGATTTACGTATGTATGTTTAAGGATATAACTTTATTAGTTGTTTTTGTGGTTTGTGGAATAAGTTGTATACTCGTATGTGTATGACATCCATTATCTCGTAACTTCATATAAAACTTAGCGTCACCAATAGTGCAAGTTAATTTCTTACAACTATTGGAAAAACCAGATTGTTCCCTTGTACTGAACGTAACCTAATCGTCTATTGAATAAGTTGATCATGAATTACGAAGGAAATCGTTGAAACGTAACGTTCATAGTCAGGAAGGAAAGTTGCGGCACATATAATAACATTCACAATATCAGAAGTAGCGTCAGATGAAATATCGCGAGATTTGACTTTATTAAATTTATTATTCACTGGATTCCATGTCGAGGACAATTTGTATCCAACTTGTCGATTGAAATTTCGATATTTTTTTATTTCAATTACTTCACGCATAATTCTGAAGAAATTAGTGGCGATCAGCGGAGAGGATTTTTGGACTATGAAGTTCTATCCAGCGATTGATCCCGGCGTTGAGTACATGATCCGCTATCGCCGATTTATAACTACCACAGCTGTAGTTTATCTTATAGACACCTGGCATCTGATAGGGTATTACATCCTTTGGTGTGCGTAGGTTTTCCGCTACTTTGGAGGACGGATTACAGTCTTAATGGAGTATTTTCTTAATACTATTCCAACTTTCTCCGTCATATTTTCAATGTGCTTCATAAATGCCCGTTGCCTGGTGACCTCACGGTGTATCTCCCTACGATAGCGCCGTAGTTGCCTTCCACTCACTTTATATCAATTTCGTTTAAGTACCTCCTAAACATGTAACAACTTATCCTTTAAATGTTCAGGGTCACAGAGGTCTTGTGCTCTAGTATTCAAAGAAACAGCTATTGATTGTTGTTGTCAAGGGTGGTGATGTGAGGAGGCACGTAGGTATTCTATTTTCGATAGAACGGTTTTATATATCTTAAATTAGTTGACGTGTTTCAAGATTTGCTTTATTTCAGTAACACGTTATTATTAAGTTCTGTAAATTCTTAACTTCAATAATATTTAGAAAACTGTGAATGTATGACTTTCGAATTCGAAACTCAAAAAGTAAAAAAAAGTTTCGTTAACATAATCACACATTTTTATACACGTGGTAGGGATCTCCTTTTAAATATAAGAAATACCTGTGTCGGGGGCGCCACTTTTCCATAACAAATTACATTGTTAAACATACATATATTACACAATATACATATATTACATGATTGTGACATGAATATTTAGATAAAAATACAAAATTTGTGCCGAGGTGTGATGTGTTTGTGTGTGTGTGTGTGAAGGTGTGTGTGCGTGTGTAAATTTATAACCATAAGTAGGTACTAATGCATGCATATTGGTGTAGAATAAGAATAAGACCACACTATCCAGGACCACACTTTGAATATTCCAGAATTTTAATAAATTTGCATTATACAACTTTTATTTTTTTATTTTTTATTTTTATCACAAATTCTATTATAATAAAGAAGTAAATAAGCTTAAGTAATGGTAAACATAAAGCACTCAAGTTACACATGAGATTTAAAAATAAAACTTGATATAAAACTTTGTAAGACGAAAGCACGCTCAAAGAAATGAGAATTTCGCCGTGAGCTAAGAACAAATAAATGTCAATCCTTAAAAACAAATCTGTGTTGGAAACACCGAGGCTCACGTGTTCATATGAAGGGGATGCAGCTACAAAGGGAAGCAATTTAATAGAATAAAAATGCGATATTGGAATCGAGGAGGAAGAAACAAATGATACCGGGGCATACTTAAATCATTGGTACTGACACGGAATTAGAAATTATCAACAATCGTATTTTTGATTATAAAATAAAATATTGTAAGATTCTTTGGTTATTTGCATATTTTGATTATTTGCATTTCTTTATAGAAATGCTAGCTGGTGATCGTTTGAACTTTAAAATATGTGTTAAAGTATTAAGTTTTAATACTAGGGATGTTATGGAGCTCCGTAACCGTAACCGATAAACTATCGGATATCCGAATAAAAAAATATTCGGAATCGAATCCGAAATAAACAATTCGGATGTTATAACAAATAATTTTATTCATTGCTGTTAGGGGCGAAATTTAAACGAGGCGAGTTTTGACAAGTTCTTCCTGCTTGCATTTGATTTGATAGATTTTTCATTCGTCCTTAATGAGAGTAAAGTTACAATTATTCCCCGCTTGATTTTATTTTTCTTTGCTTCCAGTTAGTAATAAATTATATAAAAAAAGTATTATAAACATATCCGTAACCGAACCCTTTCCGAAATAATTTCATATCCGTAGGTATCTGTAACCGAAACTGGTAAAAGAGTATACAATATATCCGGATCCGTAATATCATATCCCTAACAACCCTAGTATATACCCTATACATTCCCGTAAGAAGTCTTTAACGGATCTCGATAAAAACTACCCCAAATGTTAGACCGGCACTTAAGCTATAGTAGTGCCAGTGATATTTGCGTGAAGCGTGTTCAGATAGACAAAAACTCCAAACATTATTTTTTGGGCCATTTATAGTGTACACTGTAATTTTTTTTCTAAATGTAGGCTCTAAATGTTTTTTCTAGGCTTTGCTACGATTTTATTATATATAAAATAAATCTTGTGTGTCAGAAGAGAATATTGTCCGTCTGATGCGCAGTGATAATCAGCCGATAATTATCAGAGATGCTGTCTACGTTTGACGGAAACGGACAATAACAAACACATTTGACTCTAGCACCTACCTACTTAAGTACTACTTACTTTAGTACCTACTTAAGGTGCCCAAATCCCAGATATATATTTTACTTAATTAACATACCTATTGAGTACCAATTGAACCCATTATAATAATACAGTAATTAATTAAGTATTCGTTATAACTAATAGATACCTAAAAACATTTACAAATGTGTTTTTATGTAGCTGTTAATTAATAATGTGTATGTACTTATACTTCCTCATTTTCCTTATTTACTTACCATTTACTTACAAGTAAACATATCCTCTATGTATACTGTTATACTGAAAATATAACTTTTTCCTTCATATTGCTTCTAATAACGTCCTCCAGTAGTTAATGAACATTCAGTGCTGGACTCCGCTCAAATTAGTTAACTGTGATTTCCTTTTATCTTGCAGAAAAAAATTAAAATATTCAGCAATCATTTTATAGAAATTTATTACGAGTACGTTATTGCTTTACATGGAATAGCGAATTCATGATATATTGAACCGGTACAACATTAATTTGAAATAATATATGCGTGTCGAAGTAGGCGGGGACTAGTCGCCGAATGACAAACGGCAAGGCAAATATAAGCCGAATTATTCAAATACATTCGAGTTTTGAAAAATTATAACCATTGTTCGAATTTTATCTCCATTTAGAGACATTACGGCGCACTATCGAAATTGGTTTCGATTTGCGTATCCGATTGGAGATTGATAAATTCGCATAATTGCTTAATCTGACGTTTTATTGTTAACTGAATAATTTATTTAGGTGATATTTTATAAGTATGATTTTTATAAGTATATAAGTGATATTTTGTAGGTAAACCAGCGGCCGGTAAGTAATCCGCTTCAGTCTAGAAGTGAAAACATTTTTTAAGAAAAAACGTACTATTTTCAAAAAATTAGTATTTGTTCGAAATAAATATCTTATACAAAGTTGAATAAAGCAACCCGATCAAAAATTTCCAACATTAGTCCAATCAATCGTGAACACGTGTTACTCTTACGGTATCATCAATTTGTGTCTTCAAATTAAATCACATCAAATTAATTATTGTGCAGAAGAAAATTGGTACCAAAATATAGTCTTAAATACTAAATAATCTATACCATTGTTCTCCATGTATGTACATTATTTATGTAAATTGATAAAAACATATTGTTTATTTAGTAAAATACAAATATGATCATAAATAGTACATAATAACTTCCGATCTTTCGTTTTATCATCCAGCCACTAGCAGTGACATTCTTCAAGTCCAGGTGTACTCACGGATATTGCACTTAAAATATGTATAATATCTATGCCCGTTCCTAATTCCTTCCCACAATCGATTTCTTTTTGACATAATATTCACTAACTAATCCCATCCTTCACAAACCATTTTATAAATCTTTATTCCCAAATCTCCAAAGAGGAAGTGTATGTATATACGTTCGTCATTATTGAAAACTGCAGGTGTCAAATGATGGTAATCACTTACCATCAGCGCAGACTGTCTGCTCGTCTGTTACTTTCTTTACATAAAAAGTTATAGGTATATTGAACATAAGATAGGTGCTTTATTACTTTTATAACGCTGCAACTGACGTGTGATAAAAAACCTACTGTATTAAGGTTCCGTCGTGTCGCTCGCAAACTTCTCACATTTCTAGACGAAGGAAACTAAAGTCATAAAGTTTATGCAGTGACAACATATTTCACAAACGCGGGCTTTTTATTAGAGGAGCCAGATGATCGTTGGATCCCCTCTTTCCGCGGGAATTTAAACTTGATCCGAGGTATTGCGAAAGTTTTCAGCTCAACGAAAATACAGCGGAACGCTTTCAAAAGAGTAATAGTACCCGGAGATTTTTTCGTCACTCGGCGGATTGAGTTCACACACGACACGGCACTTGCCAATCAACCTTTGGGGCACTCTAAAAGGATTGATCTTCTTTGATCGCGTCAGATGTAATCGGATGCTTGTCCACGGCCCCTACGAAAGTGGAATAAAAACAAAGTTGACTCTGCATACTTAAACAACTCTTATTTTATGGTCGCCTGAAATAGCGACCTTTCATTGATTGTACATATCGCATGGTTTTTTCCTAATATAAAAATAAATAATTATCTTATTTAAAATGTTGTTATTTAGTAGGTAGTACTTAACTTATAAAGAAGAAACTTGAAAAGAAGAAATCGTGTAACATGTTTCTACTAATATTTCTAGACTTCTATTGTCCTGCTTTCTTTACTTAAATCGATATCAGCCTATAATAATAACATTCCACTGCAGGGCATAGGCCTCCCCCAGTAAATAACTAATTGAGATTGAACCACAACCCACAACACACACACAAACCAAATATGGATTGATAGATTTATTGAAGCATGCGAATTTCCTCACTATATATTCCCGTGAATCCTATGATAGTAATCCTGTATGATTTTCAAATAATTAAAATAAAATATACAGAAGACTATGTCGACAGTAATTACGATTGAAAAATCTAAAAGGATTATGGAAAATAAGCTGTCCTTGACTCAAAGTAATAGGATCGTTTTGGAGTCCTACTCGTATGGTCTTCTCGCTTTCCTCAAATCAATAGCCTTTATTTCCATAAACAAATTTGTAATTCTTGTTCGAATTATTTTGTAAGAAAATACTTTATATCTAAAGATCAAGAGTAGGTAGATAGGAGATACAAGTAGACGCAAAGACAATTGATAGCAACCGCCAGCCCCACAGCATCCAAGATAAATTCCTGACCAAGACAAATATGTTCGTGACAAATGTTTGTCTCGGTCTGGCCGCTTAGAATTCTGCTTGTTCGAGCGTCTGTAAGGATTTCGATTTGGATAGTTTGAACTGGTCTGCTTTGGTTTCCAGGGCCGAATTTATAGATTTTAGAGCGAATGAATATATCAAAAAAAAATTGGAAAGTGTAGCTTCTGAATAATAGTAATAAATAGCTATTAATAAGGAATATTTGTTTCAAAATGAAAATAAAATAGGCATTTTTAATGTTTTTTTAAAAGGTGACAGACCAGCGGATGGCTATGGACATCCGCGATACATCTCAACATCAGTCCAGAATGACAAACGTTAGCATGTCCGTGGATGTGCCGCCGCCTACCTTTTGGGAATTAGAAGTGGATTAATAAATGGGATATGAAATACAATTAGATAGGAAGTGGGGAATATGTTGGAACGAGAGATTGTCCTTATCTAATTATATTCCCCATTTCAATGGGATAGGATGGGGATGTGAAAAATCCCCATCTTATCCGTACATATGGTTTAATCACCGTACATACCTATTTACTTCATACGGAAATGACCTACCTTCCATCACATCACTTATCGCATGCTTTGCATTGCAATGTTTGTTTATTATTTTAAAAATCATGACAATGGAGGTCTGGGTTTGAGATTCTTCTTAATTGTAGAAACAAAAACATAAAGAATGTATTCTACTAAGAAGAGAAAATTTTACCTATCCACCAACTACAGGAATAAACTATAAATATTCAAACAGCTTTTTTTTCTTTACTCTTCATCACTTCGTCCATAGCTTAAAGTATCTACAAATAGTGTATGGTGCCAGTTTGGTCAACTAAGCGCTGCATCGTAAAATAGGTAAACGTAAGAAAGTAAAAATACTTGTAAATAAGATAATCATAAAAATTTGCTTATATTTATTACGAAAAAATTATCTACTCGTACGAAAAAACAAAATGTTAAAAAAAATTTGTCGAAACCGATCGTAAGAGACGTTTGTTCGAACCTTTGTTTTATAAATCTGACAATAAAAGGGTTTCTTTTTCTCTGCCCATCTCTTAAATACGGCCCTATACTATTTGCCCTTAACACAGGTTTAAAATTTTAGCGGGGACAGCCTAGGGGCATTTATTATCAGCTCATAATTTTGAGATCTGTTGTAGAACTCCCGGCCACCACTGAATTTCCATTACAGTGCAGATTTAAGGGAGATTTCAAAGAAATCTGCCAATTGCGGAGATCACTAATTTGGAAAAAAAATCACTATATCTCGACTTGCGACCAGCTGGAAACAATAATCAGTTTAGAGGTATACTCGTATAACGGATATAACAAATCTGGCACAAAAAACAGTTTGAATCTATATTTCGGGTAAGCCTGGTTGTTACGATACAATTATCGTATTGTATCATGTACCATACCATTAGAATGTGTCTCTCCACTGCTGGATATAGGCCTCTTCCAAAGACCGCCACCGCACTTAGTCTTCTGCTCTTCTCCTCCAGCCACTACCGGCGACTTTATAAAGTATAATAATCTATAAACAAATAAAGAATTATATTTTATATTATAATCATCCGTCCATCTAGCCGGAGGGCGTCCCAAGTTAAGTTTCCTGGTCGGTGGTCTCCATTCGAGGACTCGTCTACCCCATTGGTTATCGGTCCTGCGGTATATATGGCCTGGTCACTGTCACTTTAGATTGCGGATTCTTTGAGGTATGTCGATAATTTTAGTTCTTCGTGGAATTATTTTGTTACGGATTTTGTCCAACCCTTTCCATCGTTCGCTGAGCGACTTCGAATAGTGTATCATATAGTGTGACTTAAATTATGTACGTATAATTGCATGGAAACATTGTAATCATATATGAATTCGAAATGTTCAAAATGTCTTTCACAAAGTCACAAACATTGCTAGAGTTATATTTATTTACGGTCCCCCAATGTGGAGGTACCACGTTTGCATTTTACGATTTCACTGAAACAATTTGTATTCGCCTCTTGTAGTAGTTGTAAAAGTTGTAGACCGTCTGGATTTGTCCAGGTGTTCAATCAGATAAGCAGACAGAACTAACAACGCCCAATCAACTAGATACACTTTGTTTGTGGCAACATTTTGGTTATTGTACTTAAAATAACTCAAAAAAATATGATGTCTACCAGCTTTTTCCAGCGACTTTGTCCCCGTCATAAACATAATATTTTGAGGAAGGAGGTGCCGTTCACGATCCGTGGCTCCACCACTTTGACTCATCGGTTGAACCACGGGCACGAATAATTTTATATCCCCGTGAACCCACTGCAGTAGAGCATGGATAAAAGGACAGAAAATATCGATATATTGTTTTGTACTATATGAGTTACTTTAGTAAATACGAGTATTCGGTTACATGAAAAAAGAATTTATACGAGTGTTGTATTCATTACATACGACAGCGTACGAATCATGTTAAGGTTTGAACGCCGTAATTAATAGAAAAATAGACAAAAATACGAGAGGTTCTATACTGTGGTTCAGTGCTAACTTTTTCTTAACATTGAACTATAGAAAACACAGACTTTTAAAAGTACTTTAAAAATAAAAATTTGAAAATAAAATAAATATTAAGTTCCATCTTTTACATGTTGAAGTAGTGTTCAGAAAGTCGTTGTTTTTATTTTTCTGTTCAAATGTATATTGTAATTATACTTCGTGAGGTTTATTTTATTTTATATTTTTCTCACGGAATAATACTAGAAAAAAATACTCATGCTTCGCAACTATTTGTCCTTAATTACAGTTTTGTAAGCATTCGACCTTCATTATCGCACTACGATATTTGATTTAGTTAAGTAAAAACCAACTACGAAACACTAAACACTATTTAGCTTTGTAATCTTTCATTCTTTACTGACATATAGTGTATCTATGTATATGTATGATATGTAATTTATGTGTACTGTACACCATCTACCTGTGATTGAAATATTTATTTCCTCTCTACCCAAAGGTTGTCTGGCAGAGATCGCTAATAGCGATAAGACCACCTTGGGCATTTCATGTGCTGCAATATCTGTTACTATTTTGTTTTGGTGTGCAATAAAGAGTTTTATTTATCTATATATCTAAAACACTCACAGCTGAACCGGGTCTCCGACGCCTTGCAATAATATTCATCATATCTGTCATTTACTAATTTCATTTCAGCGATACTCGCGTCTTATGCATAATATTCTGTGTCTTATAATGTGCATATAAATCGAATATGTATTATTGCATGCATGCATGCATAATGTATATAATCGTATGTACATGTTTATAAATATGTACGTATATAATGCATTTAGTAGTATTATTGTGTCATATTATCTCATTACAATATTTAATGTGCATAGATATATCTATATATATTATAATTTATATGTTAATATTTACGTCTCAGTTGCAATTCCCATTCTCGTATTGTCAAAAGAGATAACAGCGCCCGGCCGTATTCTCTTCTGTGAAAAATATTTTTGTTTGTCTTATTGCAATTTTATACAATATTTATTTATAAGGTAAAAGACATATTTGTTCCAGTCTGAATGGTGTATTCATATTTGTATGTCTCTGGATAGTGGGAATCCTAGTGTGGGACATTGATGTAGCGTTATTTATTGATTTACTATCAATAAATTATGTATTAAGCAGCACTAAAGTTGTTATTTCTATAGGTTATTTCTAATTCTAGTTGGTATTGATGTTACAAAAATTCTAACTTCACCTCATGCATGCTATAAGATTAATAAATAGTTAATAATTACTTTATGAAAATTCCATGAAGTCATGAATGTCTGTTTACATTATTTATCTCGGTTCGTTGGCTTTATTTTACAATCATCTGATATTCGCTGACATTAAAAAAAAACAATTCAGCCAAAATTGACTGGCTCTAGTAACACTGGCTCTAGTAACAGTGGCTCTAGATATTCCCTAACAAAGTTAAGCTTAACTAAATTTCCGCTGAGCCGATACAAAGTGCGAGCTACATAAAAGCCACTTTATTAAAACCGCGTACCTGGTATACGATGTACACCGGACATACACATACACGGCCTAACAATAAATTAGCGCAGGAACGTGTGACTACAGAGTTTCATACACGTGCCTTTTCATTTACCTTTTCACGCATATGGGTATAAATAATGAATAGAACTGTTTCATACCATCAGCTTGTGTCTCTCCACTGATGGATATACGAAGAGACTACCTATACCACCGTCCGAGGATTAGCAATTTCATTGATTTTAGAAAAACTATAGAAATATGACTATATTCGCTGTTGCCCGCGAATATAGTCTTAGCTCGCGTGAGTTTGGAAGGCTAAATAAACACTATGTTTTTCAAAAGGATAATTAAATACCTGTTCAATTATTATTTTTATTGTGAATATCTATATCAAGTTTCAAGTTAATAGGACCATGAAATATTATTTTTCCATACAAACTTCGACACCCCATTTCATCCATTTAGGGGCTGAATTATGAGAAATATCTTCTTAGTGAGTTTTTACGTCATAGCAGGAAGCTACATACTGTCCAAATTTCATATTTCTAGCTATAGCGTTTTTTTTTCTTTATATGTATACTTATAGACTTAATTATTCTGGTAAGAACATTGAAACTTACGTCTCGACTAGTTAGAGTCTAGACAAAGCAACTCATAAGGTTTGCTGCCAATTGCACGCCCGAGAATCTTCCAGAAGTTTCTTTATTTAAATATTTCCTTGCAATTAATTAAATTCAGTTAACAAAGGAGCGCTTGGCAGCCCTCTTTATACACAATTAGTGAGACATAGCTGCAATCTTAACGGGTGCTATGTTACTATCAACAAGCATTTTCACTTTAACGTTAGAGGAATCTGGAGGAAAAGTGTCTTTTGATTCAGTTAGTGAGATATGTAGCTTGATTTGTGACTGCAATTTTTAATTTTGAAAGTTTTTGTAGACGTCGTCATCAAATTTTAAAGTAAATTACGAGTGATTGAAACTGATTGCTTAATATCAATTGTGACTATGGAACAAGTGTTGATGGAGATTTATATTTGCTATTTTTATTTGTTTCTCAAAAAGTAGTCTTAGGGGCCCTTCTCATTGGAAGTTAAAAAAAAACATGTTTATAAAAATCTAAATACTATGTAGTAATTTACTGACTTAATTTTTCGCTATAATTTCGTTTACTTTTGAATCGTGACAATAAAATAATTATTATTTATTAAGAAATTACACCGAGGATCGTGTGTGGTGGCGAGCTTTGGAAGAGGCCTATATCCAGCAGTGGAGAGACATAGGCTGGTGGTATGGTATGATATGGTTGGAAACTACATAACACCTAACTCGAGAAGTAAAGTTGAGTTTTTGTTTGATTAATTGTTGTTGTGCGTTTTGTGGTTTAACAGTGATAGTTTATTAAACTTCAAAGTGTTTTTTTGTGCGTAATGTTTGTGACAATCAAATAAAAGCATATTATGACTGTGTCTTTCGTGTGCCTCCAAGGAGTAAACCTCAGTAAACTTGTGTCCTCGGTAAACCTACTATCAATTTACTGATCGACTCCTGACTTACTTCGACGGAACTGGACAATGACAGGATACGTTTTAAACTTGGAAATTACTAATTACGAAGAAAATTGACACAGGCAGAATGTGCTGATTGCACCATTGCCATGTAAAAAAAGAAAAAGATAAAACAAATATTCTTATATTATACATAATCTTAGAAATAAAATATTCTAATGTTTAGGTCTAAGATAAACAACAGACAACCTACACCACAGTACAGAAGCAATCTCAAACTCTCTCTGAACAAGACAAATCGCAAATGAATTCTTGGAACGTTGAAGTTGTTTTGCAAATCTTTATTGTGGAGCAAACTGTTTTAGTTTTTTCAAGTGGAATAGGATTTTAAATGCAGTTTTATGAATCTGCGAGGACAAACGTAGAATGGATTTACCAACATTCTGTTAATCTGGTGAATCTTTAGTTGCAAATAATGGAAGGTATACCCTCACTTCTTACACCCTAATACGAGTATTTTAACCAAACACAACATTTTTTTGTAGCATTTAATCTCATATCTTTTTAATATAATTCTATATTTAATTTTTAATCGAGCAATGATCATTGACTTTTTATTGTTTGTCTATTTATTGTTTATTGTATGCATTGAGTAAAACTTTAATACACTTAAAGCGCACGCCACGAACATATAGAATTTCGGTCATTGACACGAGGTCAGGCAAGACTGGACATTAAAGACATTTGTATGAAATCGTCGATGCTAGACCCCTCATATTAAGGTTCAATAATGTGAGAACTTTATATAGAATATTACTTAACGGTATTATTATTTTCTGTATTTATGTTATAGGAAAGTACAAGTATGTTAAATTTTCGATGTTTTTTTTTTTTAATATTGTTAATTACATATTTAAAACACTAAATTATGTAAGCACTGACAACTTAGACTGCATAAATGTAAGGGTACGATTATGAGCTTATATTGTACTAATTTTAGGAGACCCGTTCAATAATTCTGTTTAATGTGTTCAAGATTTTAATAAAATAATTGGCATACGTCATTTTAAATGTTTAATATTGTATAGTGATTTTGGCATATAACAATTGAGTACTGTAAACATTCAGTATGAGGACCAATTAGCCCAGTTGGCAGTGCCCCGCCTGCTATGCAGTAGTCCCTGGGTTCTATTTCCGGTAGCACAATCATTTTCTTAAAGGCAGGTGTTTGTACGGGTCTGGATGTTGCACGTGTTGTGTTCGTCTTTGTGTGTGTCTCTAGACCTATGACACGGAACCCTAGTATGGTATGGGACATTGAATATGGCGTTATTTTTTTATATATAAACCTTCGTACCTTCGATATAATGTTACTGAATGCGTAGAAACAGTAAATCCATTCTACTTCTATATATGTGTTCTATATATTTCACAGCGCTAATGTTTATGTGTTCAATGGTTTCACAGTTTCGCATCACGCCCGTAGGCGAACGCCCGATATCGGCAAATTTACAGTGCAGTAAGCCGTGAATGCATACCCGGGGAACAGACGGCCAGCCATTGATCTTCCAAACAGCAGATGTGCTTTTGTTTTCAGTATTACGATTGAAGTGGAATGACAGTGATATGGATTTTGCGCGACTGGGGAATTCAAAGCTTCTTTTTTAATTGTCTCTGGCATTCAGTTTTTTCCCTCGTTTAGTTTTCCTTCTGTTCTTTCTGTTAGGTATTTTCCTAGAAGATGGAGTATAGGGTTATTTATTTATTTTTTTGTCCTTCGATTGTGTTTCAGAAAAATGTTAATTTAAAACCTTAATACATGAAATTAAAATATTTTTTAATTGTTAAATAGACACGAATAATGCTTGTAAGAAAGTACTTAGATGGTAGTTGATCGACTGTTGGCCTTTGAAATAGAGTATTATACTAGATACATTTCGCCAGATAAACACTTACTGACCTGTTATAAAATTTCACATGGATCAAGTTCTTAATAATCGCTTGGGTCCACGTGACAAACAATTTGTATGACCCTACACTAACTCTAAATCTAAATTATTACTACCAAATTTCTCCTTATGAAATATGACAACATATAATTATAAATAAAGGATTCCTTTCTCTGTAATTACGGAATGCCATGAGCGAACAATTGGACCCCTTCTTAATACCAGTTTTATTGTGGAGCCATAAATGTCTGGTCGCTTATTATTTTCCCGTCGTAAAACAAGAAAATAATATTGTAACAATAATCCAGCCCCTCTAATCTCGACGGATTCTCACAATAACACATTTTTATTGCACATTGTAATTCAGTATTTTATACCACATGCGGTTGTTTTATTGCTTACTGAAACCGGAAAGATGATGTACTCATCTCTTCTCTACGTAGAATTAAAGAGAAATTGAATCTTTTTATCACCAAAAAATAAACTCATACACTTTTTTTATGTCATTCTCTGTCACATGTTTTCTATGTGACTGCGTTAAGATTAAATTTAATCCAATTTTTTCGATTTTCATCATTGTTGATTTTATCGTGGTTTTTATTTAAGGTTTGTAAAATATTTCTTATTATCAAAATTAGATCAAATCATTTAAAAATATAGTGAAAACCACGGGTCCAAAATTATAATTACAAATTTATTTCTAAGCAGACTAAGCAACTGAATTCAAATTAGACATTATCTAATATATAAAAAAATATGTTTGTTTGTTTTGTTTGTCTTCTATGCGTTCCTAAACCATTCATCCGCTTTCGATGAAACTCTGTTGAGTTGTAGTGCGCGCGCCCGCGAAGGTTACTGACAAAAAAAAATCTAACGCATTGCAGCGCATGCCGGGCACAGCTAGTATGTTATAGTTATTTATCTCTTTCCTATAAATGAACAAGTTCTCGTAATGAAAGTGTAGTTAAATAATGTGGTAGATGATCTTTTATTCGTCCGTCCACACTTTTACAGACACATTTTGAAGCACTCCCATCAAACTTTTAAAATGCTGCACTAAAATCCTATAGTAGCAAGCCCCGTGAAAGCTATCAACCTAAGTAATTGAAACGTATTTTACATTTCAAAAAACCAACGCTTTCCAGGGACCTCGTAAAAGTTAATTTTCTGTCGCTTTTATAAATAGATGCAGGTATAAACATATCCTGTATGAGAAGATAACGTTAAAAGTAATTGAGTCGTCTGCTAACAAAATTTTAACTTTATGGTAATTGCGTAGAGTTTAATTCAGAAGAGGGCGATGATCGAGATTTGGGGTGTAATATTATCTTCTTTATAGGAGAATAAATGAGAAAAAACCGGGGTCCGGCAGACGAACTTTTTAATTCGTAATTACAGGACAGCGTCCAGCTTTAAGCACCATTAACTTTTTTGCTTAATGTCTGTGGCCAGTTCCGTATTCAATGTCTATAAAATAGAATGGGGGTCTTATTTGTACATTTTTAATTACTTTTGTTAATGATAGAGGACTGTCTTGTGTAAATCTGTATTTAATTTCTATTACTTTTTACGCAATAATCGTTAAAAAATAATAATTAAAAACAGTATTGCTTAAATTGTCAACATTCCATTGGGTAAGACTGGATATTAATCCAATAATATGAATACATGTAACCAATGAAATGACTCAATGAATGAAATGAATTATTTTCCCAAATTCTGATTTTTAAATCCCCGTAGTATATGCTGATGTTCGTCATTTTTTCATCATTCTTAGATGTCCACGGATAACAGTATCCGCTTACCATCAGGTGAACTGCGTGTTCATTGGACGCTTTCGTTTAGTATAATACAAAAAACTATGTAGAGTAATATGGGGTTTTTTCTTCAAAAGATTGTGGAAGTATTATTTATATTTACAATTGCTTTAAATTATTATACGTCAAAATCTATTAAATATGAATTAGAGATATGTAGATAAACGATTATGTGAAATATAGTTACGTGGTAACTACGTGGGATCGGGCAGTTTTGCACCTACACTGGACTAGTTTGATAACAAATCAGTTTATAGAGTAAGCAGTCCTACGATGGAACTTGTGTGTCTTTTATTTCCAAAAGATTTTGTGAACTCTTAAATAGTATTAAAGGTTATAGTGTTATAAAATATCTTCTTGCATCTTCTTGATTAGTGATCAATAAAACGGGTGGACATAATATACGAGTATGCGTAACGTATGATTACGTATTTATAGAGATATAGCTTGTTCCTTCTTGCATTGTACACTTATCATTTGCATGTCTTCAAAAGGCAAAACATTATATTGTTCACTTGTAATACCTACTTGTTTTATGCAAATAAAAATATTTGAATTTTAAAATAACTATCTTCTTTCACCGCTGCAAAATACAAGTATGATAGCTAATATTTTTTAATTTGGGAACAGCACCGTCTTCTCTCGTGTCCCTTTTAGTAAAGAGTATAATAGGATTAAGGAAACTCTTTAACTATTATCTCATCATCCCACATCCCTCAGGAATGGAAGGTGTAATGAGACGAGGAAATCTCCTCGTCTCGTTATACTTTCTATTCTCAATTTTCAAAATATTTTTTCCTAATTCATTCCTAAATTTCTAAAGATAGGGCAGGGCAACATGTCCCGGTGCGTGTCAACGTTTGTCATTCTGGACTGAGGTCGCCCATGGTCATCCACGACACATAATGGCGGAAATCCGTGAGAACAGTATTCACTTACCACCAGATGAACTGCCTACTCGTTTACTAGGTAGTATAAAATATTCCATAAAAAACACATCAGCTTCAAATCTCAGCAGCCAGCAAAATTCGCAAAGAGATTCGTAGCCCTTTACACATATCTCAATACGAAGCATTTCATCTCATAACGTCGTGTTTACCTCCTGAAAACCCTCAAACGGCGGATAACTGAAAGTGCGTCGTTAGCAGATCTGTACTTGAAGATTTTATTACGAACTCCGGGGAGTATTATTGAAAGAACTCGAGGACACTTCGCACCTCCCTTACGCTAGTTATCGCACATTTTTGATGTGCGTGCGGCTTTTTTGTTCGCTCGCCCTTTTTATTTACAAAGATGTTATTGGCGATAGTGACACTTAGTGGTTCGGTTACACAGATTCGCCAATTTTACAATATTATATGTATACTGTATTTTGTTTTTACATTGGGTAGCAACACCCCATCTCTCTCCGTGGGTGTCAGGCTAATAAAGGCGTCTAAGAGATAACAAAGTCGCTACTACAAGCACTGAGGAACTACTTCAATAGTATGGATTCGCCAACCAGCTTGGTGTTTGAGGCCATACATTCCTAATGCACTAGACAATGTGCATGAGAAGGCCTATGTCCATGAATAGGATGCCACTAGGCATTGAGTTCGCCTTTTGTACAATGTTTCTTTGTGCACTAAAGTTTATATAACTAAATAAATGGATGTTAAAACAGCGGATTACGTTTTATATTACATACTGTATTTATGCGTAATAATATATTTTTAATCTATATTATTATCATTATTATTATATAACAGACAAGCAGCCTGTACTGATGCGTCTATATCTGTTTTTGTGCTCAAATGATAATGATTTCCTTAGGTAATTTTTAACTTATATTATTATCCATTCCTTTGATTGACCATTCTATCTGTAATGAAGTGGTAGTAAAGCTTTGATAGCGCACAGATTCTTTATAGCCTTAACTCGTTTACACAAACTCTATTGTTGACATTTATAAACATTAAATTTCTACCTTTAGTGGGGGGGGGGTCATTGCTCACGATACATTTCCTGTGTTATGGATCCAGTGAGAGATAAAGACGAACACAGACCATACAAATTTCAAACAGACTTTGGTCTTTAATTTGTCATCCGTTTTCCTTGCCATTCTTTTGTTTTACGACTTTTCAAAATTCAGCACTTATTTTCACACACTACCCACTCTCACTTGCGCCGAGTGGGTACATTCGCACCGATTTGCGTAGATATAGTTATCTAATAGAAGCGGTTTAATTAGCAGTTGTTTATGAATGGAATATGCAAAATCAAAAACTTCATTTAAAAAATTTATCTTTATTTCCGAAAATATCAAGTTCAGATGAAAGTCGTAGAACAGAAGTTCTTACTTTTTAATGATAGCATTAAGTGATTCTACCTTTTAAAAGTTTTGCGTTTTGTAGACATTTTTTATTCTAAATCTGGTCTGAACGCGTATAATAAAGGTATTTGTTTAGCTTTTATATCTAATCGAACGATTCGGTACTGGTGACACCAGCCGTGGTCACGAGTTGACTGAAAAGGTGGGTAGTACACTCTGTCTGCACTGCACTCCAAAAATCCTCTCCACTGAACGTCACTATTATCCAGGATTGTACGTGAAGCGATTGAAATTAAGAAATATAAAAAAATCAATCGGGAAGAGGGATTTAAACTGTCGTCGACGTGGAATCCAGTGATTAATAAATATAAATCTTGCGATTTACGTCGAATACGTCCGCGGACATTGTTAGTGTAGTGTGTCGCAGCCTTTCCTAATGTAAAGATCAAATGAAACGATGAAACTGCTCACAGCTTCCATTCTGGCCTCTTCAGTTAACTAGTGACCACGGCTGGTGTAACCCGTGCCGAAACGTCGAGTAGGAATAAAAGGTAAACCAATATCTTTATTACCTACATAGTTCAGACCCGATTTAGAATATAAAATTAAGAGATAAATTAAGAGATAAATTTAACCTTGTTTAATATAATATATTACTTTAAAACCCTTTGAAACTGTACTAAACTTGTATTGAATAAAAAATATACAGATATTTCTAATTTAATCCGAAATATTTTAACTTGTAAGAGCCGCATACGTTCTGAATTCTGTAGCTACTTAAATTCTTCGTGCCACACAACACGTTCCCGAGAGCAGTTAACGTTGAGAGGAACAACTTGTCGACAACTCGCTTTGATTTTTCCTTTTCGTCAATCTCGAGTGCCATCCGCGGACACGCTTTCTCAATTTACCGAATAGTTTGCCCTCTAATTTATTTGAACAACTCTGAAGAATTTTCAACGTCTTTTAACAACTTCTGTCTCCTATACAATCAATTTCAAGTGTGCAATTCATTTGGAAGTGTTGTAAATATGCTGATATTCTAAATAGTGTTAGTTATATGTTTACAGTGATATATACATACGCGAGAAGGGACCTGTTATTAATACAGATATTAGTTAATTAACACTATACAGTTATATACTCGTATATGGCGTAATTTGTGCAAAGGAACTTTACCGTCTAACCATTATTAATATTGTTATATAGAAAACATTAATATTTTTATTTTTACATTATCAATTTATTAGAAGAATTTAAATTTCTTTGCTTCAAGATTGTATTTTTTAAATGAAACAAGTTCTGAGCTGAAACAAACTGATTTTTTCAAATTCCGCTGATATTATAAATGGGATTGTTTGGATATTTGCATGTTTGTCACTCAATCGCGCTGAACCGATTTTGTAGAAACGTGGCAAATAGGAAGATTGTAATTCGGATTAACACATAGGCATGTGACCACGCGAACGAAGTCGCGGGCAAAAGCTAATATAACAATAAATATATGTTATTTTGTAAAGACCGGGAAATTAGAACTGACAATCGGTTTTTCAGATAATGTCACATATATTTACAAATAAAGTTTCCTTTTTAATTTACACGTCATGATCTTAAATTATGTATTATAACGATTACTTTAATTTTTTTTTTAATGAAACCGAACTGAAAGCCGACTTCAAATTAATGTCTCATCAATACAAAGCCACATTCAAGCAAAATACAGCTACCGTTGAAACCCAAATGAAATGAACAAAGGCCCGCAAAGTAAGCAAGTCTGAAATAATTTCCATAGCTCGAATGAACCCTTCTTCGTAAATTAAAGCACTTCCTTTATGTTGAGGGCTCGCGGCAGACGTCAACGCCATTGTTTTGTACCATCACAATGACTAACTCGAAATTGTTACTCTAGCACCGTGAAAATACACTGTCATTCCTATTACGAATACGGAATTAAAATGATTTCCGTACAATATGGGTACTCGCAAGTACGCTTAATGCGTGGGTTTTGTGTATCTTCTCTTAAGTATCGTCATGTTTTGCAAAATTTGTTACAATAAAATTACGGACACATATTTGTTCTTTGCTTCTGATCTTCTGATTATCCCAATAATTGAATTACCATACCATACCATCAGCCTGTATCTCTCCACTGCCGAATATAGGCCTCTCCCAAGGACCGCCACCACACACGGTCATCAGCTCTTCTCATCCAGCCATTACCGGTGACTTTCTTTACGTTTTCGGTCCACCTCGTCGGAGAGCGTCCCACGCTACGTTTCCCGACACGTAGTCTCCATTCAAGAACTCGCCTGCCCAATCGGCGAGCGATGGTAAGAGCTATACTTGGAGTTTCTTTGTTGGAAAAAATCCGCAACGAAGAAATTCGACGAAGAACTAAAGTCGCCGACATAGCTCAATGAATCACCTAGCTGAAGTGGCAGTCGGCAGGCCGTATATGCCGCAGGATCGATTAAGGAGGGAAGGGGGTGGGGGGGGGGGGGGGGGGTAGTCCTGGAATTGAATTTCTTTTTTTTAATTATCTTTAACGATAAAATTGCCATTGTCCGTGTAGTGCCGGTCGACATTAGAATAGTACCACCTTATGTCCTCGAGAGGCTTATATCCAGCAGTAGATGTTAATACGGCTGGTTAGCGTTGCAATAAATTACTGTAATCTACAATTAAATAGATAAAATTATACTGAGACACCTATGTCAACGTCAAATAATATTGAAAAATAGTGTGACAACAAACAATAAGAGAAACTTTGTCCGTGATAGGAGCTTTGTAGAATATGGAATAAAATATTCAATAACTACCAAATACGTGGTAGCTTTTTTACAAATCTTGAAAGTCGCGACGTCACAACTTAAATTCCTAATTAAATTCGTAATACCGCACCGTGTATAAATCAGTTTGACGTATAAACGCGTCATTTAAATAATATTACAATTTGGTAACTTTTGAACGTGGAGTAAGGCGACATAATTTGCATATTACGTTCAGCTCTGACCCACGCCGCATTTCTTAATGCAATTTTCACGTATGTTTTTCTAACTTTACCAACGTTGGAGGAAAATTTATTGTGGAAAGGCAAGTCACATCTTTTAGTTTGAATAAATTCATTTTTGTGCTGCACGTTAGAGATTATGGCTAGACATAAGTTACTTTGAGTAACAAAACTATGTGTTTCCATTTTTAATATTTAATTTTTAATAGCTTACTATTGCTCTTATAATTATATTTTTATTTTATTTTAGGAACACTTTTATAGATTTACATAATCTTAAGTCATAAGGATTTGTTCTCATATGTTAACCAAAATGTTATGTATGAATTTAAAATATGGTAAAGGATTCCATCGTATTTTTAGTGCATAGTTGCATCAGAACAAATTGACAGTAGCTGCTGCATATGTTACTATAACTAATTTGGTACCTGTTCCATTAATATATCTAACTATTAAATGAGTATGCAAATTACAGTTGATACAAAGTTTAAAAATAATAATAATACAACCAAAATATTTTAACAATTTATATGTACATGTTATGATGTAGTTCATTTAAAATTGTGTAGGCACATTATTTTGTGTAATCACACAGCTTCGTTGAATTAATGGGGGTTAATTTTTTTTCGGTGCTGACCAACGGACTGGGACATTCCTGGACAACCAACAATGCGGGAAAAAGTTAATAACGCTTGAACTTGCCTCCCTTCCTCGCAGCAATTATAAATTTCCCACCCCTGTTAATTTGTTTTTGCATTAGATTCGGCTAGAGCTAAAAATAATTATAAGTATGCATTTTTCGCTAAATACTGAAAATTGCTCTTTAAAATTAAGAACTCTCCAGTAACTTCATAGCGAAATTATTAGACTTATTACTTATTATACGTGTACTATAAGAATTATAGTTATTATAAGAACTTATTGATACGTGTACAAACATACAGACAGACAGACAGACAAAATTTCTAAAAACTGTTGTTTTGGCTTCTGTTGCTCTAATAAAGACCCCCCCACCCTTATATTAGTTTTTTTTCAATACCTATAATATACAGACATCGGCCTGTTACAATTTTATTATATGTAATGACCGAAAGATAATTGCCTGTTTGCCACCATTAACAATATAATAAAAAAATGTACTTTAAAAAATATCACTTATTTCTACCTGATTGAATAATAGGAGAGCCCTTACACAAAATATACCTTAAAAATATGTTATTCTATAATAATATAAGCTATTCAACAGTACGTTTAGTGGTAGGTAATTGCCTATCTATGTGGATGGAGTTACATATCTATGTATTCGTATATGTAAATAGACTTCAGAATGTATTCAAATCTTTCACGAATTCTAAAACCATGGATTTTGCTTATTATTCTGAGTTAATCGACTTACATTATAATGATAAGTACCTCCTTTTTGCAAAAATATTAATTTTTTGTGCTTTGTATTTAGCAAAACAATTCGTAACATTTTCATGACAATAAACTCAAAATGGTGAACAGAATCAATGGTTTCAGGCTTCGGGAAAGGTTCAGTTACATCCTGTATAAATTTAAATATAAATATAGAAACAATTAAGAATTCCTCATTACTTATTTATTTACTACACGTATTAAAATCATACTTTACTTATCATTATTATTAACGGTCACTTCCGATATCGTGACCTGCAACTCATAGCAGGCGACTTCCTTCGCGGTCAGCTCATCCCCCGGATCCACGAAGGCCAAAGTGATGGCATACTCGCCACAGAATTCATGGCACAATAGATCCTCAGCGAAAGACAAGTCGACTTTCATGTTCTTTATGGGATATTCGCCCTGTAACAAATTAGTAAAGCTACACAACTTAAACGATTAAATCTTTCATATCAAACCCAAATACATTGGATCTTTACCGAAATTTTATAATCAATAACGCAAGTTATCAAGTCTTCTATTCAGAAATATATTATTTATTAGAAATCTATTAGTAGTAAACGTAAATAAACACCTGATAAGATGTTTTTTATATGTTTATATCTGTATAGAACTAACTCGGACCTATGCGCGAACAATAGTTTTTCCAGCGGGAAGAATCCACAATAGTGGAATATTGAATACCTAAGTAGTAGTGACAATAAAGGCTTCAGCGGAGTGCAGTAGGCACGTCCTTCCTGATCAAACCATAGATAATGAGTCAAAGTGCCTGCATTTGAGATTTGGAGGTAATTTGAAATTTAAGACGGAAATTACTCGTACTAGAAGGAATAGAATAGCAGAATCTTTTTTCGAAGCTTTGCATCACCGGTCAGTAGGGGTTCTTAAGAATTCAGAAGCAAGAAGTCCGGTAAAAGACGATACTTACGTACTCGAAAGAGTATTGTTACAAGGTAAACTCTATGGCTATTATCATAATAATATAAGATACAAAGAACAAGTACGCAGAACTATAGTTATATTACTATTGTTATATTAGTATAGTGTAATGGTATAACTCGATCAATTTTGGGCGTCGTTTTCTTGGAAACGTTGCGTTTATGACAATTAATATTTCACATCGGTGGATTATATGGTTCGACATATGTCAAATCCGACCTATTAGAACGGACCAATTATAGTTAGAATGTTATTCTGTAAAATCTGAATGTCGATAGTAGAGTTTTTTGCGACATGCGTGAGACAACAGGACACATCTGTATGTGTGTATTATGTTCATATTATAGAGATTTTAAATTTTACTTTTCAGTTTTACATGTCTTGAGAAATTACCTTTAATATAGGACATGATGTTATATTCATACTGTTTGTAAGTGGATACCAAGGTGTCTCCTCACTGTCTAAAGAACTGCAAATGTCGCCTCTAGCGTTATAAATGAACTCCTTACCAATCTCCATGAATTTCCATACTTTTATATCCATCTGAAAAACACAATGTTTAATAGTAGGTAATGATGTTTGTATTTTATTTATATTACATAGAAAATACTGGTATTATTAGCGTCCAAATAAATGCACCTATGTTTTGATCTCTGGTTCACAAGTTTTTTTGTTTTGTTTATTGTATCGCAGTAGACGCAAAATATTCTCCACATAATTAATGAAGAATCAAATTTTACGGATTGTTTCGTTATGTTACTATCACATCAACGCCACATTTAATGGCCAACACAAGGATTGTCGTGGATTAGTGGATAGGTTCAGAGACACACAAAGGCGAACATACATCATCCAGACCCGAACAAACATTTGTCTTTAAACAAATTAATATCCAACTGCGAAAGTTACCTTAAACCTTTTATTCATCAGGCATTACCAACTGGACTCGATCGTCATTGTTTTACTGTAATATTTTCATCACATTTTTTTTTGTTGAGAATGTAAACTGTAGAAGCGGACTATCTACATCATTCAATAATTTATGTTCTAAATTGCTTTATATGACGTAGCTTACCTCAATACCTTCCTCAATGTCCTCATTGACATTTAGCGCACCATTTAAGCCTAACGCCTCATCGCCTCCCTCATCCGACACCATCTCAAGTTTTAAAGCGGCAATCAATATGTCATTTTGGAAGCCTTCACAAGGCCACACATCATCAGAAAAACCTCCTTTGTATATAACCTGCGTCACAAGTTGTAAATTATTGTTTTATAGTTGTATGTTTCTTAGTAATTGACTACGAGATTACTAAGGTTAGGTACACAATGTACCTAACCCAATTATTATAAAAGAACCCTTTCTGTAGTGTAGAAACACTGAGAAAATATTGGTAATTACTAAGATTAGTATTGAGTTATTTGTTTAGGTGAATAAAAATAATTAAACAAACAGCAGAAAATACTGAATGTAGCAAATCAATGGCAGCTAAGAATGATAGGCAATTTTGTATGAAATCTGGCCTGACCACCAATACAATTGTAATGTATGTCAACTTATTGGCTATAATCCATCACTATATAGCCCCAAGGTTGACTGGGAGAAAATGATTTTAGCATTAAGTCCGCCTTTTGTTGAAACAATAAAGTGTAAATAAATATATAATCTACAGCTACCATAAATAAATATTTTGTTTCCCAGATTATTCGGGTATCTATGATGTTCAGTAAACAATGTTCCCGGTACCTTGTTGCGATAATAACAATTTAAGCTTATATTAAAAACGTTCATTTGATATTCATGTGGTATGTATTGAATATACCGGCCAAAAATACGCATCGTTCTTAAAAGGCCGATCAGGTTTAGATTCTCCGGTGACAATAAAGACGAGACTTTTTGATGACATTCTTAGTAATTTAAAATAATTTGTTTTGCTGTTTATTTAAATACAAGCCGATGAATAAAGCCTTTAGTTTAGATGATCTGTCTGCTGCGGTTGAATAAATAATCTAAATAAATTCGCCGTCAGCTACTGGAAAAGAAAAGAATGTCGTGCGAGGCTGCGGGTCTGACAAGGTCATACGTCACACGATAAAAAAATTACAACTTCTTTTAAAATAACCTAATTATGTAGAAAATACACAAGATTTACATCAAAAATATTACTTACATCTCCATTCTTCGCGGCAAAAACTAAATCAAACCATAGAAAATTCACTGCAAATATCATTAATCCATAAATCATATTAAAATACACAGCAGAAGTCATTACTATGAGGTAAATATTTTTTTATTTCTCACTCACAACTCTTTATACGTCGATTGATATCGATCTACAACTATGAATAGATTGCATGTGTATATTATAGATTAAATGATAATATTGTTTAGAAATGTGTGGAAAACATAATTGCATGTAGTACACGAACTATACACAAGGATTTTTCATGACACTGTATCTAATTACAACGTTTATATCAGCCTACCGTCGTATTAGACCTCCGCGCGTTTCTCTTCTCTTCTCACACCGTCCTATCACCATCCAGTTACATACCAACCTGTCCATTCATTAATTCATTCATTTAATGGAAGCCAAATTTAATGATATGGGAACTATCCTATAAAGTCCAGTCCGGTTTTCCTTATACAATCAAATTAGCAGGTTTTGAAAATGGTACTCCCCTTCTCCCATTATTCCCGATCTTCTTCCCAAATTGTGATTTTCGAATTCTCATCTGGTAAGTAGCTTATCTGCGGATGTGCTAGTATTCGTCAATATTAACTGATTAATACATGCCGCGGCTACGGGCGGTAGTAACAATTTAGATTAGGCAAACTATCCGCTTAATTATCACCTTCCTTCTATATGTACTCTTTATTCCCCACACATCTCAGTCTTCTTTCTAAATTCAGACACCTAAATCTCTAAAGGCAAGCATAAGAATATATGCAAGTGTGAACATATAGCATAAGAATATCTGTAAATAATGTTTTCATATATCGCAGACGATAGTATCCAACTATCCACTAACGTGAACCTCTGCTCACCTGTCACCTTCTTTCAATAGAAAAATCCTAATTAACCGCGTCACAAACAGCGTCACCAAACGCGAAACGGCAGTATTTAGCGGAGACCGTCTCATTTTTAGTCTGATTGAATGAATATCGCGAGTCGGACTTAATGCCACAAAGGGCTATGACAACCTGTATGTTGTACCTAATAAGTACAACTCGCATATTTCATTTATTAACATCTAGATATTTTGACATATAATCTATTTATATATCATACGATTACTTACAGTCATTTGCAGAAGTCATTGAAGTATAAATGTTACAAAATTATTCGTTTTGACAATTATCAAAATCATGAAACTTGGCAGCATATACGGGAAGTAAAAGGTATGCACTGCCAGTCATGGTAGTCAATTTAATTATTAAAATAAACAAATATATCATTTTACAGTATACCACCTTAAAGAAAATGTAAATTATTAAAATAATAATAAATGAATAAAATACCAGGAAGTTACATTAAACTTTTGTAATCGTGGTTGAACATAACAATTCTTATGTAAACAGGTCACTCATGGTTTTTATTTATACCGTGTCATTCTCACAAACAGACAAGCCTTAATGGTTTCAGTTGATTATGTATTATCTTATTTAATCGTTTGTATTGGTAATAAATAAAATACATATTTTAAATAATCAATATTTCGGTCTAGTTGAACCGTGGTCACAGCGAATATCTGCGAGTCGCGCACTGAATTCATGCAATTGGACCGAAATATCGGCTAAGTATATAAATTGAATAAAATAGTGAATAACTCATTTACATTAGAATTAATAAGTACATACAATAAGTATATACCTATTGTTCAAAATTCTGAACCTATTTATTTATAAAGCATAATAATAATATTGTATAAAGGTCTCGTAAACGTGTCGACATAAACATAAATGTTTGATTTCTGCGTGTGCAATTTCACATAACATTTAAATAATTTTACCAATATTCCCGTTTCATCCCCAGTATATTTCATATGAAATAAACAAATGGGGCGTACGCAGAGTGTATATCATTTCCGATATAGTAGTTTTATGTAAATAGCGCCTACTTTTAAACTGTCGTAATTTTTAGATTCCGATTGGAGTTCCCCCTCTGCGTATTTGTTATCTATTCTGTAACAAATGAATATTTTCGCAGTTTTGATTTACCGAGTTTTACTTTCGTGTTTTATTACTTTTTTGTTTTATGTGTTTTTTCATATGTAAATAAAGTGTGTGGTGTCGGCCGACTATAGAATAACATCCACCCCACCTCTACCCGCGGGTGTCGTAAAAGACGGTCAACGTATAACTAAGCCGCTACCACAAGCGATGGAATTACACCACCTTTAAAAGAGTGACTCGCCAACCCGCTTGGCCAAGACAATGTGCATGAGGAGGCCCATGCCCAGCAATGGATACTGAAAGGGCTGATTAAATTTAAAAATAATGAAAGATTAATTAGGAAATATTTAATCGTAAGTTTTATCTTTCACTTCTGGACATGAGCTTTCTCGTGCACATGGTCTTGTGCACAAGATACGTATGGCCTTAAAAACGTCACGATGCCCAATGGGGTTAGTGAATCCACTCTTTTAGAGGTGGTGTAGTTCCTCAGTGATTCCTCATTTCTCTTATCCTCTAGTCGCCTTTTAAGACACCCACGTGAAGAGATGGGGGTGGTGGGGGTTAAGGTAGCGAAGATAATAAGTTAGTGATAAGTAATGCATGCTTTAAGTTTCCTTCTTGTTCTTTTTACTTAAAATGTGTACTTTCACGAGGGAAAAACAGTTATGGAATAATTTGAATGTCATACCATAGTTACCGGTTTTAAACAAATAAATTTAATTTGAATTTATTGTAAAGCTTGCCGACCCAACAAGGCGTATATTTAATGTTCGGAAATATGGGATTTATACAGTATGAAATAACAATATGATTATAAAACTGTAGCAGAAAAATATCGTAGCTGACGTTTTGAAATTAATGAAATGTGCAGTTGATAATTAATACATAATTTCATCCAAAATTAGTGCACTCTAACTGACGCTGAGATCAATTTCAAAACCAAATTAAAACAAGTTAACTTTCGCTTGGTGGTGGACGGAACCAGAAACCGAGTGTGAAACAAATATTTTACATTCAAACACCATACTCAGTTGTATGTAACGGGAAAAAGTGTATCTATCATTTACGCTTCGCTTGGAAGATCTTAGCGCGATTAAGCAAGCGAGGAATATGATGGAGGAATATGTACATATTTGCTGTGAAAATAACTCTCTCGTAACGAAATCGCATGCGTTTTGTGAAAAACAATAACATTGGTCGCTAGGGAATGAAGATTTAAACATGTATTATAAAATATACAGATATCAAAAACATATACGTGAGAGACAATATACCATATGCGGTTGCATATAACTTTTTTATACTTTTACATACTTTCCACTAATTCAGAAACTTATTTCCACTTCAAAGCACATTGAACCTTGCTGAGGCAGCTAGCAGGAGATGATGAGTAACATCAGTCGCGTACATCTCATATAACTAATACATACTCGTATTTTTATCTACGCCAAACTTACGCTAGAGTGGGCGGAGTCACAAGGATCCCGGTAATCATTTCTTGTTAGAACTCCTCACTTTGTGCAGTCGATTATAAACAATTTTTATATAGATACCTGCGTACGGCCATAACTGTTTATCAAATTTCAAAATCAATGTACGTCACCTTAAATCAGGTGTCGCCGTTTGCCTTTAATATATAAAAAAACACGTCACTGAGTAATATTTTACAACTTTGTAATCTTTTACATAACTTCTCCAGCTGACAATGTATTTTGGTATGGAAGAGAGCCACTTACTGATATACTCATACGTACTCATATCTTACCTAGATTATCGTTACTTCCGTAACTTTCAACTCATGCTAAAAAATAAATTTCTGAACGAGTATTCTATTCTTATTATGTTTTTTGTTTACTCTTCATAAGATTGAAAATTTAAGTACACGGCTGAATAATTTGAAGAGCCCAGAAATAACCTACAACATGTTATATAAATTCTGTATTGGATCGTAATGAAACTTTATATAAGAAAATTCTTCTTTCTACAGATTTCGCGGGTTCCCGCTGATTTACGTTATTATTAAGTAATTAAGTCTGATTCCACTATTAAGTTTACGCAAAAGAAATTGTGGGCACAGTTTAATAATTTTAAAAACCAACACAATACTTATTTATTCCAAACAGTTTCAATTTAAATTTCAAACATACACCGAGTTCAAATTTTCGGTTACCAGGAGAACATAACTTGGAAAGGGTAGAAGATTCAATTATGCGCGTAGAATCGTCAGAGCTCCGATTAATTTGATTGTCAGTGACACCTATATGCAAATGATACGTTACGACTAATTGAATTTCTTTGTCTCCACGAGTGTCGGGACACTCGATGACTTTTGGGACCCCTTTTGAAATTTATTCACATTAGTAATAGTGCGTATTTATGCAGCTACTTAATTTGAATTTTGGAGCCCTATATATTGAGTTATCAATATGTATACTACACGGCGATATATAAGACAAGTCGTAAATGAGAAATCGATCGTCTCTTTCTCTTAAATATGGCAACGGTTTGGGTATATTAAGTTTGTAGATCAAATATTTATGTAATAGGTAAATACATACCTAACTCTACGAAATATGTACGTAAATCCCGTAAATAATTATTTATAAGAAAAATGATTATTTATAATAAAATGATCATTTATAATAAAAATAAGTGGTGTGTAAAATGTGTGAATATAGGTGGGAACACTGACCTTATTAGAAACTTTGAAGAGCTGGATCAGTCAAGCCTGCTTATCCTTATTTTGCCGGAATTTACATTGTACTTACTATTGTACGTTCATGAATAGCGGAAACACTTGGAAAATCGTCGATGTGGAAATTTTAGCCAATATCGAGGAATTTCTATTTTTTATTATTTTTTCATGTGGCGCGGACACGTGACGTCAATTTTTTTCGCGGTCGTGGGTAGGGAGGATTTTTCGTGTGATGTGGTTGCGTATAAGCGTGTGTGTATGCGAATGTATGCAGCGGTGTATGTGAGTGAAGTGCGATTCGCCAAACCAACGATTATTTATAATAAAAATAGGTAATTTAATTTCACAATGTGACATATACCTTTGCCGTGTGGTGTCGATCAGTTTTAGAATAGCATAATAAGCATCACCCCACATCACATCCCGTAGATATCACAAATGTGAACTATGGGATAACAAAACAGCTAACACAAGGCTTGAGGCACTACAGCACCTCTAAAAGAGTGGACTCGCCAACGGGCTTAGCCAGCAATACATTTTTAAGACTATACATTCCCCATATACACGACAGTGGACGATGATAAGAAGATCTTTACGGTGACTATCACAAATAATAATGTAAAAGATATATTAGCCATTTTATTCACCAATAATTGACATATTATAGTATCCATTGTAAGAATATTATGTTGTTCATTGCAAAGACACTGTCATACCGACCATTAAAAAAATAAATAGTCACATGTGAATGAACAATAACGTGGCTATATCGCTAAGTAGCTTTAAAACCGTACCAAGTACTGGCACGGCACGGTTTTAGTCTTTATAAATGTGAACATTACTTTCATAGAACTAATTTTTGCTAATGCTAGTTGGGTTGGGAGAAGACTGAGATCAAAATTGGAAAAAACATAAGTTGATAGTTATGTTGTGGTAGGAATGTTAAACATGTTTACAAAGACTGTCGATATAACAATTCTTTTCCTCTTAACACTATTTTTTACAATGAAATGTTGTTGTCGCTTATCGTTGAGGAAAAACATCACTTCATTATATGCAAATAATGTAATTATATAATTGTTACAATAATAACCTCATACAACATGTTACGTTAACTTGTATAACTGGTAATATCAGAAGCCAATGGCGAGAGTAGAGGGCCACAAAATTACTTTTATTGACATTTCCAAATATAATACATATATATATATCCATTAGGTATATCTTATTGGTGTAATTTAATTAAGATTTCTACAGGTCTTAATTAAATGAGTTATATTAATAATATGCATTTATTTTTTAATTAAAAGCATAAAAAATATTTTTCGTATTTTTTAGTAGAAATGTGGCATATAAACAAAATTTCTAACTAACATCTAACAAATAATTGTACACCACGAGATGGACACATTAGCATGTATCCAGTCCAGAAATAGTGTAAATCCAAAATTAGGTTAAGCATTCGTATCTCGATAGACAAAAATCGGTTCCACTAGTACCTGCATATACTTAAAACAAATATTTTGCATCACCTAATTAGTGGGGAAATTGTAAAAAAGAATACAAATTCACTATTTTAATTTTTTATTAATAACAAATTTACTAAAGGTACTCACAATCACTGAGTTGTTTTAAGTCCACTAATTTGTCATATATTCTCTTTATAAAGTAAAATAAAACATACGTAATTTGAGACTAAGAACTCTCAATGAAGATAAAAAAATGTGATCTTTACTTTTCTATACCTATTTAAAAAATAATGTTGTCAAGTAGATATTTTGATATCGTAAAATTTTATATTTGTACAGTAAGCTGGAACACGCAAACGCAATACCTTTCCATTCTGAGTTTTATTACTAGGTTCTTACGGTACCCTTAAATGTAAGCTATTGCAAACTGTACAATCTGTACAAATACCCATAATATGATTATGATAATAAAATATGTACGAAATACTAGCAAGTACATAGCAAGTATCTAATATAATATTTTTATTACATTAACTTACATAATTAAATTGTATTATTGTCTTATTATGTATATAAATTATGCAACTGTATGTGACTTTATTATTTTTAAGAAAAAAGTATATATTATAGATATGATAATTAAAATGACATTTTAGTGCGATTTTTAGGAACACCATCGACAATACGTACCTAAGCCAAATATATTTAGGTACAAAATGAGTAAACTTTTTCTGTACTTTCATGCAACTACCTAACTATCCTAAGAATTGCTCGATCGCATAGTCGAAATTATCCAATTATAATAGCTGGTCACAGAAGTATACACGCCGGGCCAACCGTCACGACCACACCCGTAACCGAACGACACCACTCCTACTGTCTCCCATGCGCCATCGTCACCCATTCTCATCAGAGGTCCACCAGAATCGCCTCTGCAGGTATCCTGACTGAAGACTCCACCAGCGCAAATTTGGCTGCTGGTTAATTCAGCGCCAAGTGTCCTATATTTGGTGACGCAGTCGGTCTTGCTAAATGGGGGTATCCTGAGTTTGAGTTTAACTGGGCTGTTGCGACCTGGAATGTAAAAACAAGGTTTTATTATGGAACCCATGCTATTTTCATATATTAAAAATTATCAATAGACAGTTTTTAGTGTCTGTTGATTTTGATATCGAGTTTGTTAAAATGGACAATTGTTAAATTGTAATGACAGGGCAAAATATTGGATACTGATTTGTGAATATTTTTATCTAAACATATAATTTTAATTGTTGTTACATGCATCCATAAAAAAATTGGACTGCAACTCTGTACAAATTTGCTTCTTCACCAAAAGGTAATCAACTGTATTACAAAAAGTACAACAATATATATAAGTACCAGTTCCTTAACAAAACTATTATACTTACTTATCAGCATAATAACACACTATTCGGTATGTTATTATAAATGCTTCATAATAATTTCTATCGGCATTCTAAGAAATGGACAGTGGTAACCAGAAAATCAATACCGAAACTCACCTGTTAGGGTTTTCCCCCAGCCCGCCACGAAAAAATCACTTTCTTGGAACGAGTTCTGCTGGTTTTGAGGGATGCAGATCGGTTGGACGTAAACTGTTGAAAACAAAATAAATTTATTAAAAAAATAATTGACTTTTAGAGATATATAGTTCTATATATTATATAGGATGTGTTCAAACCTTTGTCGAAGCATGAAACCATAGATTCTGCTCAAGATTTTGATTTAATTGACATATAGTGTCACACATTTGGACATATTTGGACTTTTTTGGATGTTTTAAGGCTTTGTATTTAACAAATTAGTATGAAAAATTTGATAAAATCTCGAAAAAAAAAAATGAGAAAAATTCAAACACAACTTTTATATGTACCCATAAAAAGAGATGATATGGTTTGTAAAGTTTTATATTTTATACTAAGTACGAATATAATAATATTAAGTGCCTAATCAATAGTCTCAATAAAATAATTCATACGAAGTCTCAACTAGATTACGAGTAGCTATTATTGATCAACATATGTACCTACATATTTACATAATATAAAGAAAAGAAAAGAAAAAATAAACATTAACAGCTTCTATATATCTTCTATATTCTATAATATCTATACTTTTTTCTTCTCATTTAGACACGTGGAGAGAATGTAACATGCACATCGCTACCTACCCTGACCTTAGTGATAGCAATACGCAATATGATTATAGGAAACGGGTAACATCTTGTTTACTATTTCAAGTCTTGGACAAAATTATACTTCGATAATATCGTGTGTATTTTCTACTACCAATCGCCTGCGGCTTCGTTCAAATCGAATATGGTAACTTATACAAATTTTAGAATGAGCCAGATCTGGGGCCTAATTTTCTAACTTCAATAGAAATGTAATCGTTTAAATTTTCCATTTCACTGCTTTGTCAAGAGAATGCTTTCGTTAGAAGAAAAAGTAATGTAACAACAAATGAAAATGCTAACGATCTCAAATGAAAAAAAGGACATGAAATTCAAATTGAAAGAAATCAAAATGAACCCCTCCCCCAAGGTTCAATCAACACGTAAATATTAAAATCAGCAGATCCATTATTTGTATTAAATGAATACCCTAAATATAATCCTAATAAAACGAATGCTAACCTGGTCCTTTTAGACGTATTTTATGAGAATAAACATCGTTTTACCTTCAATGGTTTTTGAATTAAAACAATAACAAAATTAAAAATATACTGCACTCTTAGTGTCGTGTTCATAGATGGACAATCTGATTTGAAAATCACAGACACTTCAACTGTATCTATGCTAATATTGATTACATAGAACTAGAAACAAGTTTCAAGCTCGTTTTTCTGTTTTCTAGAGCTTCAAGTTAAACCCGTCACACTAATAAGGATTAATAGCATACGTATAAAATACACCTAGAAAGTGGAAAACCACAGCATAACCTTATTACACTTCCTCGTGTAGATTGTCTTAAACAACTGTTGTAATAAAGTTACTTGCTTGCAATATTTGCAAATGGTGATGGGAAATAAGTAATGATTTAAAAGATATAAATAAATATGACGATATATTTTGTCGTGTTTTCACTTTAGTTTCGTTTAATTATAATCATTCATTTCTGTAATATTCCTTCATGATAATCCTTCACTGTCCTTGAAACATATATAATTAAAATTGTAAATACGGCATCGGCATTTCTATCACATGCTTACTATCGACAGCCTAATTTGTCTAACATTTTAACCTTCGCCAGTCCACGTCTCTCTACCGAATCTACTTCTCTTTTGAGACTTGTCACCACCACCCACGCGATAGTCCTATCTACTTTTCTCAAAACTACCAGCGCACCTATTAGTTGCATTAGTTTAGCATCAGTTGTTTATCTGAAACAACTGCTAATGTTAAGTAAATTACCGTTAAGTAAATCTCCTGCCACTTAATAAAATACCCATTCACACATCCGTGTGTTTCCACTAGCCGACGAACTTTGTGCGCTGATATTGTTTGTTTCTATTTATAACTAATTTTACCGATGTATCATCTAGACAACGTTCTTGATATTACGTTGTTAAATCAAGTTCTGGATGTCGAGTTAGTAAAGGTAATCCGTAAATGGTAATAGAATGAATACATTTTCGGAGACAATGTTTATTCAATAGTGGAAATATGTAAAAAATTTAAAAAACTATAACTTACATGTATATCTAGCTCTCTGTGCGAGCCTTACCAAACCGATGTCATCCTTTCTGTTCTTGTTCGTATCTGTATACCCTGGATGGGGAATGGAAGTTGCTACGCGGATCTCCTGGACGGGATCTGCGCACGTGCCTTCGAAGCAATCCACCTCGTTCTGGATGTCGTATTCTCCTAAACGGACACTTCTCCTAAAAAATATGTTATCATTCAATTCGTATATCTTAAAGTATAACATCGATAATCCATTCCTTTAAATCGATAAATCTCTGAAGGAAGGTGACACAGCTGGGCGTAACAACATTTGTCATTGTCGTTCATGTATTTCCGGTGGACGGCCATAAGCGACTTACCGCCAGGTAGACTGTCTGCACTTCTGTGGCCTTCTTTCCATAAAAAAAACCATTTACGTGTTTAACATAGCCACACGAGTATAATGGTAACACATAATGGTATAAAGAAATTTGTAGAAAAACTGGAGTAAATATTTTATAATCGATCAACACAAACTCTATTTAGTTCGGATCGATATCTCAGTTAAATTTGTACGTAGGTCAAATTAATTTAGCAGTACCAAAATTATTATAGTTGTCTGATTTTTTTGATGTAAACCAACCTATGTCATTACTGAATATCTCACCACACTATTTTCAACTTTCTATGATTCCACATGATTTTTTGCTTTGTACTTGATTCCTAATCCCAATAGTGTACAGACATATCAGTTAAAACTACTGACAACATAAATTAATATTTCAATTTGTAATACTCGTACATTACTTACAGTGTTCCAACTTCAGTTAACACAGCGCCTTTGACGCAATGACCAGCGGTTAATACATAGCGATTGTTGATCAGTACCCCTCCACATTGGTATTTTATTTGATTGGTACCTGATGACGTCATAAAATTATTAGATAACATTTCAACTGTCCCTATAATTATAATAAAAGGTAGTATTTCATGTGTATTGTTTATGAAATACCTAAACTCGCATTACATCTAAGGTTTTACAATGGTTTTACAGTCAACCTATTTCAGAAAAAAATATCCGTCAAAAAGGTATATGTGTACTAACGAAAAGTTTCTATACATATGTTGAATCTATTTTAATTTTAAGTGCCTAATGCCTAACATATATCCGTGTAGTGTCGACCGGTTTTAATATAGCACCACCCCATCTCATTCCGTGAGTGTCGTAAAAGGCAGCTGAGGGATAACAAAACGGCTACCACAAGCCCCGAGGAACTAGACCACCTCTAAAAGAGTCGACCCGCCAATCCGCCTTATCAGCAGCATGGTGTTTTATGGCCATATATCCCTCAAGCACAAGGCAATGTGTATGTGGAGGACAATATTCTGCAATAGACACTAAGTAGACACTATCCAGGCTTGTAATGGTACCTAATGCCTACCTGTATACAGCGTGCCTATCAGATTTATAAGCAATGCCCTTTTCACATCCTATAATTCTTAATCACAGAAGAACAAATTCATTTCAATACTTACTACTTAGGTATCCCAACAATGCCATCCACGGGAACTCATCCAGCTCTGTAATTTCGCCGCCAAAGATGCGGTCTCCATTCGTCTCTATTCCGCATTTATTGCGAGGTGCTGGAGACGAATCTTCGTTTACTACTGGGTCTATCACACCTGAGTTGGTGTTGACCTGCGAGTTTGTATTGGGCCTTGACCTTTGCTGTGAAATATAGTGTATTTTGTAACTTGTCTTTACGTATTTATTATTATTAAATATATAAATGAATTGTTATATATTAATAAACTGTGGACAGAACATTATCAGAATGATATATGAATAAACCATTGGAAAACAATATTGCTCTGTAAACACAAGATTGAATTGCAATCTTTCCCGAAGGCTTTCTGCAACGACACAGTGTTTTATCGATTACTCAATTACTTTCAAAAACTTTTTAAGAAAAGGAAGCCATGTTTGGTATCATTGTTGGGTCTTACATTCGATTCTCTTTATATATTTATCTCTGTTTTTAAAACGCCTGCGCCGGCATGTTAGTAGGTTTGTAAAGATGCGTACAAACTACAACAGCATTTATTTATAAGAAAACATGGAACATTCCCTAGTTCAACACATTATGGAACAGATCGTCCAGCATCGACCCAGATGCGTTTGGATCGGGCAGGCCAAATAATGGTAAGTGGTCACCACCCCCCATGGACCCAGCAATACCTTGGGACATATAGGTAAATCTGAATATTTCTTTCGTATCTTTTGCTGGAATATTACACTGGCTTCTAATAATATTGACAAATGTGATTATGACAATAATTTAGGGCATAAATGTAATATTGTTGGTGAAATAATTTAATGATATCTTCTTACCGTGGTAGCAGGCGTTTCCTGTTCTGTAGGCAAGGGCCCGCAACAAACCCTTGGGGTATAACCTTCAAAACCACACTGTGACTGTCGCAGGAAAGTTACGATGTGATTAGGAAGGGGCCGACGGTCAAATGCGCCCTTTAACTCCTGGCAATCTAATAGTGAAATGCATTCACTCATTGCTCCTAATGGTGTTGTACACGTATCTGTAATTGGAGAGTGAGATGATACAAATGTGTAAAGAACGAACTGAAGTAACACTGTGTCTACTTCGTTTTCGTTTTTTGTTCGGCCTGAAATTGGTGCCAGCTTTGTAATTAAAAATTCAAAGTAGGTATATTATGATTAAAAAATGTATAAACTCAATAATAAACAAGTGTATACGTTATTGGATAGATAGAAAGATAAATAAAACTCTTTTTGGTATAAATGTTACAATAAGAGATTAATGACAAAAATTATGGAACAATGTTGTAAAAATTTTCTACCAGACAACCTGAGGGAATATAACGGAAATTATAATTGAACACATATTTTAATTACTTTAATACGTGCACACTTACATACATAAATACCTAGTCTGGCCATAAATACCGTTACAAGAAAGAAAAATAAATAAATTACATTTGAATATGGGAATTACGTCATTCTCACGTGAAAAATAAATGTTTTTTTTTTCAGTTTGGCGCCATTCATGATTAAATATTATACTAATATTAAAATGGAGTAGGGTGATAACGAAAACCGTATTGCTGTAATTGCATTACTCAAAGTAGGCATAGAGCCAAATACAAGTTTTAAAACTCTTCATCCGCTTGGTATAAGCCGAATATTTGTGTACCTACCGGGCTATTGGTAGGAACATTGAAACGTCCTCTGTTTGTGACAAGAAAAGGTTTGGCCGTGCACTCACTATTCGTATTAAACAGACGATTGAAGCTAGGACAGAATCAAGTCATAACACTCGCTCAACACGGGCGTGGCTAGAAAGGAATATTCCCGACTTCATTTGAGTTGGCCTGACCGTCATCTAGTTCCGATCTTAATCTGCTCGATTATGTTTTATGGTTTGTTTTAGAAAGCATGGCATGTTCTAAACGCCATGATAATATTGAATCCCTAAAACATTCCATAAGGGTGGCAGTTGCCAATTTTCTTATGGAAACGGTGCATGTATCAATCGAAAACTGATTGTATAAAAGCAAATGGTGACCGTTTCGAATAAACGATATATTTTTAAAATGCTTACCTTATTATTTCTATAATAACACGAATTCTTTTAATCAAATGATAATGTAAATATAAAAATATCAATGTTTTCTTTATAACCATATTGCTAGACATAACCGTACAGATTCTTAGATTTATAGTTTATAGTGGTTGACTGGTAGTTGACTTAGCCCCAGAATCACATACATTACAGTAGTATTGGATCTTAATATAATTAGAATACATAAATCCTTAAGTAACATATGAGTTAAATTAATACGATCATCTCATTTGAAAATTGAGTCTTGTTGATTGGTATTTCCGGATAAAGAGACACCAATTATGTAAATACTTCTATTCATTAAATTAAAATTACATAATCTATTTGTATTCAATACAACATAGAGGAAGATTGAAGAGCAGGAAAAACGACATTCTAGTCATACACAATAATAAGCGCTAATAATAAAATTAGCAAGTTTAATAGTCTTTTAAACCTATATAAAGATATTATTTTTCTATACGATGTTTTAGACTCTATTACAATTGTACTGTAGAGTTATTGATAATAACAACTGTTATCAAACCAATTATCAAATAAGACAAAGTACTTCTCGTATTAAAATGCGCCCACGACCGATAGATGTTAGGTAGATAATAACCTTTCTATATAACTCTATTTTATTGCTAAGTACATACATACTTATGTTTCTTAAAAACATTTCTTTATTACCAGCATTTAAAAATGACTTAATAACCACAATTTGATAAAGCTTTATACAAACTTTTTGTTAATGACATCCACATATACATTACCTTGCGCGAATGAATATGTCCACATAAGGGCAAGTAGAATCATACTAAGATACTCCATTTTTGGCACTGATTTGTTAGCACTAAAGAAATTTTGTAAACTGCCAAGGCACTCACTCAACACACAAATATCATAACTTTTATATACTTTATCACAGTTTAATTGTAAATAAATAAAATAACGACCGAAGAGGTGTTGTCTTGATCGCCGCTTTACTACTGAGTGTTGGAGGTCAATAGTGTAACCTTTATATGTATATATACGTACATTTTTGTTGCTCTTATCCGTACCGTTCGCATAATCGACAAATAAAACAGCTTGAACAAGGAAATTCGGATTAATTATCACAAAATATTTCTAATACATATACAGAATTTCCAAAGATTTCTTAGGAATTTTATGATAAACGCTTTGTCATTGGATAAAATGAGATTGTATAAATCATTCATCTCTGGCACTGTACTTGTATGTAATACAGCTGTTATTTTTATTTGGAAACTGAAATAATTACTTATTTTTTATACTCATTCAGATGCTATACAGAAATCATCTTTAAATAGTCAACTTCTTATTGTTAAATTTTTTTGTTCAATTCTAGGTCACAATGATATGTTCTAACAATAACTATTTTTTTGTGTCTAGTACAGTCTATTATTATGCTGTCCGTATTATCTTACTTATAATATTTTGTATTAAATAATTAGGTAGGTAACATTAAGTCGATGATCTGTGCGTCACTCGTGGGTTTACCCGGTTGTACTTAAAAACTCAACATGTACATCGGGGTGTGCAGTTTTATACCACGTTCAGTTTGGTCTAACTTGTAAAATGATGTTTAAACGAACGGTGAGTCATTCTGTGATAATGACCTTCACTGCTTTGAGTCTATCATCAAAAGATATTTTAAACCTGTTTGGGAGAATACGTTTTAGAATAACAATCGGAGTGTTGTTGCGACGTTTGCTCAGACAGTAGAGAGGTTCGTAGGAAATAAATGACACCCAGTCTTCACTCTAGCAATTTATTTGTCAGTAAAAGTATTAAAATAATAAAAAAAACATAATAATATTTTTTTACAAATATATTACGACACAGCTAAATTACAGCAACTACAAGCGTTTTATAAGATATTCACAAACATACAGATACACGTGGCTTTACCGAAGTATAATAGGCACGTCTGTACAGATCGAAAATAAGACAGAAGAATGAATCATGGATCATGAATCAGTAAAGTTTGAAGTAAATTTGAATTTCAGTTTTTCATTAGCGGCCAGTGGTTAGGATTTAGCAGGACAAAGGTCGGTAAAGGACAATACTCGAAAGAATAATGTTACATTGTTAAGTAAAATGATTACGTTGTATTTAAAGCTTAAGTAAGGTTCTATGTACAAGTATGCCTTTTGCAATATTCAGTCAGTATACGTCAGAAAATGTGATTAATTTATGGTGTACTAATAATATTGGTTCCGCGTAGTCTTAACGCTCGTTCTATGAGATCTATCGAAGAGTCTATTCTGCACTACAAATAATCCCAGGACTGTTAAATGCACATACATCAGTTATCCAGTAAGGTACTGCAGTCAACATTGTGAATACCAAGGTATTGGTTGCCGCGGTGAAATTAATAATTCCCGCGGTAATTCCGGATAAAAAAAATCCGATAAAATGTATATGCGTGTACTTTTATTAACAACCGTCAAGTGAGTTTAATGTTGGACCCATATAAGGACAGATAAAAATTCCAAAAATATAAATATTCGGTGCTGTATGGTGCGTAATGTACACTAACATTTATTTTCAAAGATTTCACATAAACGTAGTTCCGTTATTTGGATTAGTTTTTAACTATTTGGACTTATAGGTACTTGAGGACCACTTGAGGACACACAAGTTCATGAAACAATTTTTATTTTTCAATATAGTCTCCGACTATTTGAACACGATTTTCGGGTCATTTAATTAGCATTTCTAACCCAGTATAAAAATAGTCAGAAGTTTTATCTTCACAATGGACGAAAACCGCAGCGGTCACTTAATCATCAGTGGAAAATATTCTACCCCTTGAATGTGGTGCTTCTAGCCGCACCACATTTGCTTAGTTTTCCACTACGTTTCTGCTTAATTGCTTCTCGTAATTACTTTATTAGGTTAGCTTAATACTCCAGTCACCGTGGTATTGCGTTCTTTTATGATTATAAGCAATATTCTTTGAAAATCCCAGAATATTAAAAACATTACCTTTTTGGTGGACTCAGTCACCTTGGCTTTTCTAGGCGGTGCTTCACCAGAACGACGTCACCCCAATGACTCCCTTTGACTTGGAAATAGTATCATAATAAAGAACTATAGTTACATCCCCAGTAACAATTGACTCCAAAAAATCGTTTCCGTTTCTTTGAAATGCCTCCAAAAGTTCCTTAGAGCACGCTACTCGTTCACTTGGCTGCACACTTGAAAGAAGTTTTAGTACCCATCTCCCACTTACTTTATTCATATGAAGATGTTCAGAAAGAATCCTAAGGACTGTAGTTTTTGAAAGTCCTATCCTTGCTGCAATTTCTTTAGTCCTTAGCTCTTGGTCGCTCAGAACTTCTTCTTACACGAATTTGATATTGTTTGGAAGGAGTGCCTCAACTGGTCGGCCGGAGCGAGATTCGTCGTCGATGGACTCTCGTCCTAAACGAAATTTCTTTCACCAATCTTTGACGGTGGAACATGAGGGAGAGGAATCCCCGTACATTATCCAACCTTTGTTTGATATCGGTCGGGCTAACACCTTCCTTTGTATGGAACTTAATCACGGAACGATATTCCAGTTTAAACATTTTGTGACTTCCTGTTGTTCTAAGAGTAGATGAATGAAAACTATCGAAGGTTGAACTCTAAAAATTATACAAGAATTAGCAGAATTTTTTTTAGACATCTAGTATTATGTCAGACTAGAAAATTTTGTACCTCACTGGTATATCTAATAAATAATTAATGAATGTATTTATTGGTATTTTAGAAATTAGTTAATTAAGTTTTAATGTGCATAAAATTACAATTTATGTTTCAAAAGGATTATGCGTATCTGATAGATACTTCTGTAGGCTTTCCTTATTGTAACTGGGGTTATCGATAAATTGATAAAACTTTTATTAAAATGATTATTATCTTTACATTGTATAAAACAAAGTCGCTTCCCGCCGTCTGTCCCTCTGTATGTACGCTTAGATCTTTTAAACTACGCAACGGATTTTAATGCGGTTTTCATCAATAAATAGAGTGATTCAAGAGGAAGGTTTACACGTATAGTTTAATATTGTTTTAACGAAATCGAAGCGAAGCGAGGGCGGTTCACTAGCATCGAATAAACTTTCTTTTGTCTCTTGTTCAATACGAGTTCAACATCTTTTATTATTACACTACTTACTACAGACAACTGAAATCGCCCTGGTCACTACGAGTACCTACATCACATTAGGTATGTGAAATGTCAATAACGAGATCTTTGAATTTTATCATAAAATCTGTGTCACAGTCCCACCTTATAATATACGATTGATAAACATTGTGAATCATCAATAATGCCCGGTAACTTCGAACTAATTGGTTTTATAATCGTAGTTTAGCCTTCTGAATGCTACTTATCCCATAATGATTTCAAAGAATTTAAAATTCAAGTTTCCTCAAAGACATAAATAAAACATAAAACATTACATAAAACAGTCTCGTTATAAATGTGTCACTTAACTATTTGCAATGGAATTTCTGACTAAACCACAAATGTCTATAAAATACTCGTATTTACGGAATGGGGGCAAAACATAAATACAGTTTCTTCGTAAGTACTTACCAAAGTATACACTTCCGTATTCTATCGTTTTTATAGAGAAAAGATAGGAGATACATTAGTTCGCCTAGCTGTAAACGGATACTGTAGCCCGTGGACATTTGTGATACATGACAACATCAATCAAAAATGCCGGAAGTTGGAGTTTCCGCTAATGCGTTCCTTACCTTTCGAGTTTTAGGAATCAATTTGAAAATTATGAACAATAGAAAATATTCCTCAAGAAGTTTTTCCTTTAGGCTTGGATATGCAGGTCTTTGTGAAGGTTGTGAATATAATTTTGCAAGGTAGGCGGCGTATCTGCATACCTCCTGCTGTCGCAGGTGTTCATTGGCGGCTGTAGCCATCCGCCTCTTTTTATATGAAAAAAAAAATTGCATTGCAACTTGCCCTTTCAGTGTCCACTGCTGGACATGGGCCTCCTCATTCACATTGTCTTGTGCGTGAGGGATTAAATGGCCTTAAAACGCCACGCTGACCAAGCGGGTTGGCGAGTTCACCCTTTTTGAGGTGGTGTAGTTCTTCATCACTTGTGATAGCTGCTTTTTTATCCTTTTATCATTTTACGACAACCACGGGAAGGGATGGTATTAGGAAGAATACAGATCTTTATCAATACAGGAATTATTACATCCCAACTGTGTTTAACAATTTAGATGGAATTCCATCCCACCCAACAGCACAATCGACTTTATGGTTTCTAATTATGGATTTGATTTCTGATTCTTCTGTTGGGAGGAGAACAATTGAATTAGGGTTTGAAACATAGTGAGTTAACTGGTTGCTTGAAGGTGAATGGTTGTATATTATGTTTTCAGCAAGCTCACGTCCAATGTTAGCGAAATAACTATTGACTTTCTCAACTGATTTGGTTGGGGTGACTTCCAACCCTTAAAATATCATTAATTGATTTATTCTTAATTTAGTTAATATTAGCAATTTTCTTAATATTTTTCCACATCTTTTTTGTGTCTTTCGACGACTTTTCCAGTTCTAACTATTCGTGGTGAGTTTTTAGAATAATGAATCTATTATTAATAAAGTTCCTATATCTGCAGTAGGTGGCTTTATTGGACTAATTATTATTATAATTTATTTGGACACCTTTTAGTATTGTTGTGCAACCGATGTCTATTATTGATGCATCGAATCAGACCCGCTATCATCCGAGGTTTGATCTTGTATTGTCGCTTAGGGATTCTTATGTCACTGGTATTACTTTCTATAGCATGTAATATGATACGAACAAGTGCATTATATGCGAGGTTCACTATTTGTAATAACAGGCATAAAATCAGCCTTTTGTAAACAAGTGACAAAAGAGTGCCGATCAGCTAATTTTGTCAACTTTTTGGAAGTTAATAAATTGGGGTTATGATCTAATATGTAATATCAGAGGAAGATGATTCGTAATATGAGTGTGCAGAACAGAAACAGATAATTCGGTAGCACTTTTTAGAAGCACATGATCTAAGCAATGCATATCTCTGGTTGGCAGTGTGTGTGCCGGGAGAAGACCAAGTTCTGATATTAAATTTAGGCAAATTTCTTTATGACGGTCAGTGGAATTACTCTTAATATCTATGTTAATGTCGCCTAAAATAGCAAGGCGTTTTATTTTATTGAAGGAGTTAATAAGGTTCTCAAGAGAATTGATAAAACAATCTATAGTGTGAAATGACAGCGGTCGATATAAACCTACAACCACCATGTCTTCACCTAGTTGAGCAACTATCCCACTAGCACCAATTAACAGAGGCTCTTTGACGAAATGACTTAGGGAGCTTTTTACATATAAAAACAATGCCATCATTTTGGTTATTAATATTTTTTGTGAAGTATGTGGAATAGATATCTATGACGGGTGGGTTCCTCTCCTCTTTGAACCAACATTATGTTACGATGATGACGTCACAAGTGTATTTTAGCCTGGATAGTAGAATTTCAACTCAGGCATATTTTTATATATGCTACGAATATTTAGGGATTTTACATTTAATTTAAGTATAAGTTGATATTACATTGAAGGTAGTCAAATATTATAAATGTGTTGTTAGAAAAATAAATACTTACAGTTTTACAACAGTATTAACTGTATCAATTTAAACTTAAATACTTAAACGATCGACTTTTAAGTCTTAATCCTCAACATATCAACAACTCCTGAAAAACAAGACAAATTTCAGCTACACATTGATCCACCACTATGGCCGGATATTATACTCTTTACTGACAAACCCTATTATCGTAGTGCTTGTCAACGTTTATGCCGCCAATAGCAATGATGTTGAATAAAAGGACATCTTCAATGAATCGCGAGGTCGACGGCTTCTCTGCTACGAACAACTTCTGAGTATGCGCTTATCGGAAACAAGGAGGAAACAAACGTATGTCATTTATCATCATTATTATCATTGGCGAGGTTGTCCACTCGTATTTTTATGTATTTTATTAAAACTTTAAGGCAATCAATCCGAGTGATCCGAATCAATAGATGGCGCGTGATAGACGGTAACTACATGTGTAGGTATTGTTTTATTATTTTACAACAGGAAGTATATTACAGTAAGATTATGCCAATTAACAATAATGCCCATAACATATCCCCACGTTTAGTTTGACTAACACTACAACATAATAATTAAAAGTCAGAATATTCAAATGTCCTGGACAACGAGGTGTTGATAATTATATTATAAGCTAATTTAAACAAACTACGTATAAATTAATTTAAAGTAAGTGCTTTTTTAATGCCCGCAGTACTGGTACATAACAGATATGAGGGGGAGAGTGCACGCTGCAATCCAACAGCCGCTGGGCGCGCTCGACTGGCCACGTTACCCCTCTCTCACAGAAGACTACCTTGAAATGTATTTCCCACTTTATCGTATTTCCCCAATATACGTACGTGTTTCGGTAGTGAGCGAGATGTGCCAGAGCCCATTCCCATCTCATCCTATCCCTCCCCATTTTCCCAACCCTTTCTCCAAATCCATTCCTATATCTCCAAAGGTAGGCAGCGCATCCGGGGGTGTGCCAACATTTGTCATTTAGCCTAATGTTGGCATGTATCCCGGATATCTATGGGCGACAGTATCCACTTACCATCAGGTGGACTGTATGCTCGTCTGCCGCCTTCGTAGATAAAAAAAAAATTAAAAGATATAGGCAAGTTTTTCTAAATTGTTGCTACAGATGTTAACATGCAATAGCGGGGCAATCTCATACCCGTGGTTTGCAAACAGCTTACTTACAGCAAAAATCCAACTCGGTACTTGCGTACGGAGTTGGATTTTTGCTGTAAGTTCCGCACAGTCAACAGATCCCGTTGCTATGTTTGCATGATAACAAATATCCGCTGTATATCGTCTTATACTTAATGGTGAGAAGTGATGATGTTTACAGCGGTCATGATAGTTGAGTGACTTATATGGGAAAACTTCCGATTGCACATGACACTTCGTAAGACAGTAACCGTGACCAGTCCTTTCAGTATCTACTGCTGGACATGGGCCACCTCATGGACATTTTCTTGTGCATGGGTGATGCCTTACGACACCTGCGACACCTGGGCAAGCTGGGCGACACCACACTGCAATGGCAAGACAGTAAATGAATGTAGGTACAGTTGACCCGCGATAAACCGACAAATAATTTGCCAAGGCGGTGTCGGATTAACCGATTTGTCAGACTTTAGAATATTGCCTCCGAGCCCTTGTAGTTCGGAACTTTTTGAAACGGAGTACCTTGTAATCCGATAAATTATAAAAATTGCCCGGCCCACAATCAGTGGTGGACACGAACTTTTGAATGTTTTCACGGTTCTTTTTTATATCATAAATTGTGGAGCGTCCTACATCGTACTCACTTGCCAACTTACTAAGAGATTCATTTCGATTTAGGCGCTCCAGAATCTCACTTTTTTCTTTAATTGTTAATGTTTTGTGCTTCCATTTTTGAGTTGACGAAGACATTGCGATATACTACGAGAACACCTGCGCCGTCACTGCAAGAAAACTGACTAAGACAGTACGCGTCTATATGACGCAGCCGCGTAACAAGTTGTAACCTGTTCGATAAAACATTGTCGAAGATTTGTCGTTCATACATATTTGTCACGTTGGATTACAAAGGCCGCCGGATTAGACAGGGGCCGGATTACCGCGGGTCGACTGTATATGTACTTGTACTAAATATTTCACGTAGGATACGTCTGCCGCCGCGACACAATAATTGCAATCTGCAGTCTGCAACTGCGATTTATATTATCATATTATTGGAACTGATATAATATTATGTAACCGTTTAAAATCGTCATCGAGCACGTGACTAACCGACCCAGTGCCCAATCAAGCAATTCGTCGGCAAGTGGGGCGCAATTTCCTCATTCGCTTAACGATTAACAGCATTAACTTTCATGTCTCGTCGGCTAATTACATTGGGTACCCCAATTCCATCGCCGTATATTTGATTATACACTCGTTATGGGACAAAATGATGCAATTTCGATAAATTAAGTCTCATTTAGAGATACAAATAAGCGTAGCTATTGAAGTACGATAAATTCACATGTATTTTTTTTAAAAATATCTTTATATTTTTTCAATTAAATAATTATTTTTCATGCCGCACGTCATTCTCGCAATAACTGTGCGTTTTCATCAGCTAATTAACATGATCCACGTCATTGTTTGTCATAATTTTGTTTCCATTTACGACTAGAGTTAGTAAAGCAATATCTAGACAACATAATATCACCTCTTATTATCATGTTAGTTGTAGCTGGCAATATCGACAAAATGTCCTAGTTTCCAGTCCATCGATTCTATTTAAAAAGTTATAAAAGATTGTCACTTTATTTTGACACGCTTTTCTGTATTTGCTCACCAAATATGTGTTTAAAGAGAATTTAAATACGCGTCTTTGGTCATTAACAGCTGGAAACATTCCACATCTACCAGCTTATCAGACCAGCCCTCAATACCAGGCTTTGGTCAGTGGACTACTAACTGAGGGTATTCTACAGCCCCGGGCCCCACCCGGGCGCCTTTTATATACAAGATAAGGCTGTTAATTTTGCAACGTAGTATCGATCACTTAAATGGTTAGTCCGTCGTTAGTCCCTAGCCTCGCAAGATCTTAACAGGCCGCCACTGACTTTGGTATCGCGTGAAAATAGTCGAAAATAGAAACAGGAGAAGACCGATGACAGCACTAGTAGAAAGGGTGTTTTCCCCATTTCCCATACGTTTTAGAAAAAAGTGTTTATACAAAAATTGTAAAACTTGGTAAGCCCTGCTTACGACATAGTTTGTATGTATGCATCGATCAAATTTTAATTGATCGATGTTTGTATATATAGATACCAAATGTTTGTTTGGAATTTTTGAAATGTTTACACCGCTATACTTTTAGAATTATTGAACTGATTTGACTTATAAGCGTGATATACTTATAGTGTAATATAACTCTTAGACTTTTACGCAAAATTGTTAGTAGTCAACAAGCGCTTCAAATTGGTCGTCTGATTATTTATCTCCCACCATTTCACTTTTATAAAAATAACTATAAAATGATTTTCATACATTATTTTAGAAAATCACCTCTTATGGAAAAAATCATCATTCTCACAAATAAAATAAAAGTCAGTGAAGCTATAAACATAGGTACACATCAACGACGACGCAATATAACAATACGTGCAGGCTCTGTGTAATCTACCTCTCTGTTAACCAATATTAATGAAACTATTTTTCCTAATTTATTGCCGACGAACACTGATTAAAGAACTTCGCTAATGGGGTTTTTGTTTCTAAGTTAACCACTGAACTAACAATTGTTATTTCCTTACAATAATATGTACTTATTTGTATATATTTTTGTCTACTCGTATGTTATTTAAGGTTAATCAGAGTAATTGTAAATATGCCTCAATTTATAATAATTATAATGTTTATTTCGGACCATGAATACGTACGTATGTACGGTGTCCGAAATTGTTAGTTTGTTAGTAACACCATAGAATAACTAATAGTAGGTACAAGTACCTAGGCTGAAAGGCTGTACCGTAAAATATTAGTGAAACCAAAAATAATAAGTGTATCAAAAAAAATATTTACAGTTTTTCAAAATACTCCCCTCCAGCCTCTAAACACTTGTTCATTCGACTGAACCAGCTTTCGAAACATTTTGAAAAAGATTCTTGCGGAAGGTCGAGAAAGAGTCTCAATAGGGTAACAATTGAACGGCCGTAGTGGTTAAAAATCAATGGTTCTAGCGGCCTGACCAGGAGCATTGTCTTGGTGAAAAAGATTGTCACGAGCGCCGCTCCTTGGGCGGTCGTCATTCACCTCCTTTAAGACTTGGGTCAGGCAAACTTCGCAATATCATTCACTAGTAACCGTTTTACGATCTTCTAGTAGAATTATCGCTACTGGACCACTACGTCGGAAAAAAACAGCAATCATTTTTTTATTTACACTTCGGCCGCGAACAACTTTGGTGGGTAAATCGTCCTCTTCGAACACCCATTATATGGATTGTTGCATTGTAAACTATTAAAAGTTACTTTGTTAGTATACTTGTTGCGAACTCCCTCTATTGAACTTTCCAGCATAAACTTGCATGAATCTACACGTCGGGATTTTTGCTCTTCTGGGAGAGAATCAGGTATCCATCGCGTGGCATTATCATCACATAGTCGAAACGATACCTTTTGGAATCTATGATAAAATGTAAGAAATTGTATATTATTATGACTATACGATAGTGTGTTAACAATAAGAGAACACCTCCTCGTCCGGTTTTACGTAATCCTTATTTTTTAATATCTTCCCCATTTTTATAAAAAAACCCACTTCTATATCACCAAAGTGTGTCAACAGAAAGAAACTTGATTGGGTGAACTAGCATTCCCTCTGACATGGGTTCAGCGATTCGCATAAAAGCGAACCCCAGACCCTAACCGGGACCGAACCCGGGACCTTGCACACAACAGACAGAGCACTAACAACTGGGCCTTTTCTAAACAAACTAACATTAATTGTTCCGTGTTATAAACAAAAACAAAACTTATTCTCAGTACCTACTGAAATCGTTGTTCGTGTTAGTGAAGCACGTACGCTATCAAACTCCCGGATGCTAGCCTTCTCGGAGGCTATTCAAAACCATGCGATAACACTTCCTATTCGACTTTTCCTAATAGATAACTATTTTTGTTATTTACGTATGTGGGTGGATAGGCTTATGTGGACATACTGGACATGTCATTTATCACGTACCGCAAGAGATTGAGGAAATTCAGTGGCATAATATACCAGTATTATGATTTAATATAGGTAAAAAAGAAAAAAACCCGATGACATGCGCCAGTGGGAAAGGGAATTTCGTTATTTTCCGTACATTTTAGAAAAAAATATTAGGTACAATCCTGCAAATTATATAAAAATTATACTTACGTTATATAAAAAAAAATCCTTTGGTCCATATTACGAATACATTGTAAAATAACTGTTGGTCAGTGTATACAAATAGTAGCACGATTTATATTTTAAGAAAATATTTTTTGTGGTTGTGTAACATAATATTTTTTCTTTCTATGTTTTTAAATTTTAATAAACAATTATTAAAGATTGACTTTTTGTCTAAACTTAATGCAATTTTGAACGGTTTCAATCATGAAGTCTATTTATTGCGAAAAATAGTTTACGAAAGTAGACGAAATATTCCTTTCTTACAACTAGTTGCGAAATGGAGAAAATATACTTCCTTTTTCGTAGCTGGTTACGAAAAACGGTTACGAATATGGACCATAGGAATTTTTATCCCTATGGTCCATATTTATAGGGCTTTATGTCATAAACATTTAGTCTAAATAATTTAGACGATGTAAAAATCGATTCATAGCAGGCTATTTATTACATTATTAAAATACTGCATGAGTATAGAAAAGGGCTACAATATAAATACATTGTCTAGCTACAGCCAGGTAGCATATTTATAAGTGTATAGGTATACTTCAGTTTATCGAAGATAAAGGAGTGATATCGACCGGCTTTAAAATAACACCACTTCATCTTTTCCCATGGCAGCTAAGGATAACAAAGCCGCTACCACAAGCCACGAGGAACTACACCACCTCTAAAAAGTGGACTCGCCAGCTCGCTTGATCAGCGTAGTGTTTTAACATCATACATTGCTTATGCACAAGACAATGTGCACGAGGAAGCCCATGTTCATCATTGGACTATAAAAGGTCTGTATACCATTACGGGATCTAATAACTTTATACTTAGAAATGAAAATGTCTCAATGGACCTCAGAACAAGCCGGGAGAATAAGCCTCTAGAGATCGGGCTCGCTGGAGAGATGCCATGATAAATGAATGATCGGCACCGAAGAGGTTGTGGCCTCCTCGACTGTCCCAAAAGCTTAGATTAATAATTCCAAAGAGAACAAAATTGTATGTACTACGTCTGTAAAAGGGTATCCTAACAAGAGCCGAGTACCTCGACTCGTGTAACCTTTTAATGGAACTGTTTACGTATTTATTTCGGTTCGTAGTATTTTTACTTTTCCGATTTGATTTGCTCGTATGTTCGCGTACTAGTTTTTCCCGTGACTTCGTTCGCATAGATTTTGCACTGTCGTTTTTTTTCATTGGTTGCACCAATGAAAAAGAGCCCAAAAAATCTCATTATTCGTTCAATTCAAGATAAAAAACTCACCCTATCTTCTACCCGATTCTATTTTCATTCAAATCTACCCTATCCTATCACATGTCGTTTAATAATCTAATGATATTATAGATAAGGTATATAATAATAATAAAGTAACTCTACTCTCGTGGAATTCATATTTATTCCCGCTCAAACTTACAACGGTTCGTGATAAAATCTACCTTTGTCAAGTACAAACTATTAGTTTACCAAATTTCGTCAAAATCCCGTGTTTTATCTGGACACAAAGTATCCTAAATGTTAACCTAAATTATCTATTATATAAATACAAAGTAATTTGATGTGAATAAAGTCCTTTACACAGCCGGGTGTTCTATTACAAAGCTAACAATTCATACGTTTAATGACGACTGTCTTAATCGTTTTCATCGTTTTGATCTCTTCACTCTCTTCGCCTGTGGAATTGATTTAAGGTATGTCCTGTATATCGTTGACGTGCACATAGGTTTAAATCTTGTTTTATGATACTCGATAAAGTTCTGGCGTGTATCTTCATTTCGCGGGGTAGAACTTGCTTAGGAGATTTCGGCGAATCCTGGCTCTGACAGCATTCACAGCCTGTGCTGTCCTGACAGAACGTTGCCGGCCTGATCTTTTGTGGTCCTTTGACAGACGAAGTCTCGGTGTATCTTTCGATAGTACGATACACAAACATACGGCCGATACGAAGCTTCTGGAGCGTTTTGAATATCACAGATGTTTCCATTCCCACTTCATGCAAAGCATCTCAGCAATTCCATTTTCTTTAACATCCTATTCTATTTGAAATTATTATATATCGGAAGAATAATATGCCAAAACGCGGGAAAAGTCTAAAAGTTTACGATGTACTAAAACGTTCCAAATTTAAATTCATAAAAAAATAATAAACAGTATTTTTTCAATTGTAACAGAATTTATGGCCAGACTGGAAAAAAAGGTCAATCATCAAAAGGTCAAAAGGTTAAAGGACCTTCAAAAAAGGTCAATCATAACTATGATTGACCTTTTTTGAATAGATTTGTACAACAAGATAATTTGTAAGAAGTATTTCCTTATGACGCATGATTCAAACTAATGTTGATCCGAGCGTCATCTTGTAACGTCACTCAAGTAGATATTTTAGGAACAATTAATGAGACAGTAATTACAAATAAGTAATAATATATTGCTATAAATTGCTATTAAAGATACTGGCGTCATATAAACATACATATTGAAAAGGTTTATTTCCTAAATAGCTATTGTGTTATTTCTATACGGTATTTCTTGAGCGGATGAGCGTCATTATTAGATACTATTGTACTTGTACTTGTATCAGCCTATAACGTCCCTCGGCGCGGAGGCCTCTCCTAGTAAATTACTGGGGGGTTCCAGGCTATAATCGACCGTGCGTGCCCAGTGCGAATTGGTGGATCACATACTCCAGATTGTTTTTTATTTATGGAGCATGCGGGTTTTCTTACGATGTTTTCCCTCACCGCCGAGAAAGTGATTTTTTTAAAAAAATCCTTACTTAAGTAGAAACTTAGTGGTACGGGCCGAGGATTTGAACCAACGATCACACGAATGTGTGCAGTGGAAACTCCTAGGCTTTCACCGCTCACCACTAGATACTATTATTAAATAGTATTTTCGGACATACTCGTATGAATATATTTTTTAAGTTATGTTCAAACATTCTTATAGCAGCATTGAGTTATACAAATATTTATTATGTATACTTGTGAGGTAAGCAGTGATTGCTTCAGAAGAGCAAACGATCGTGTGTGATGCTGATGACGGGCACTGGAAGAAGTTTATAGAGGTACTCAGACAGAGCTGCTTCGGGAATAGTCCGAACTCACCCTGTATATTTACAATATCAGCCATCACATAAACGCCACTAATGAAACTTATTAATGGATTTTAATGAAACAATAGTAGATTATATTATGAAGTAAGTATAAGGACAGTTGACGAAGTGCAATGATACTGTCCTGTACCAAAATATTGAAGACTTATTCGGAACTGTTCGTTATAAGTTTCTCGGGAATCATTATAAAATTTATATGAGCTTTGTTATGGAGAATATGAAATATGAAACGGGGTATTAGTCTCATCAAATTATATGTACACTCTATTCGATGGAATGGGGTGGACGGACTAAGAAATGGAAAATAACGGGATGTGGTTAAATGAAATGGATTGAACGGAGAGAGAAAGTATTATCGAGTTAGATGGGATAGGATGGGAGGGGATGAGATGGGATGGGCGGATTGGGCGGATTGGGATAGTGTAGGAGTACAATTAACTAATCACACTTACTCAAAAACCACGCGAAAGAAGCCGCGCGTACAGTGACTGCGCAATATTTTAGCAAAAACGCCCACAACCTTTTTCTCTCTTAAAATACTAATGTAAATATAGAAAATATTAAAAGTAGATTCAACCCATACTTCAGTATCACCGACGGCTGGTGTCAGTCGCGTTATCGATGGCTCTAAATATTATTTATGGAAGTTTCCGAATAGCCTGCGCGACGTAGTCGTTGAGTATTTGCTCACACCTTTGTCTATCTTTGATTTATGGCGCCCTACTACTTTTTGGTAGCTGGGCATATATTAAAATATGTTTTTGAAATCAACGTGAAAGTAAAAATAAAAAAGTACATTTATTTTGTACATCAATTTAATACAGAACAGGAAATGAAATCAACGAAACCGTTTAATATCGTTCAATAATAATTAAAGTCGACAAAATTTACTGTTCATAGTTTTATGTTAGGACTCAATCTATTTATTGATTTAGTATTTATAAAAAAACAAAATAGTGAGCTTAAAATGGTTCATGATGTTATATGTGAAGTTATTTGAGAATTAAATAATTCTGAAGAAATAGCATAATGGTGGTAACATTTTAGAATTAGAAAGTGCATATGAAACACTAAAAGATGCAATGATCTCCATTGGCTTTTCTAATTCTTAATTTGCTATTCCTTATTTTTAAAAGAAAGATGGACAAAAGGTATTGATAACACTTTTACATATAATTCCACACGAATCTATTATTTCGAAATTTACGCAACGTTTAATTTAACCTCTATTTGTTTTGAATACGTTTTTACTAAAAGCTTTTTCAGAGTGAGTGTGTATTGATACAAATGACGGTAGTCGTACGATCAGACACTGTGCATAAATCACAGTAACAGAGACCACATGTAGGTAAAGAACGGTATGTAAACACTCGATCCTCACATATAATTATTATACTGTTAACCCGCTACCATAAAAATATTAAAAATAAGTGTTGACTGTGATATAGCTATGATCTAAGTAAGAAATGTAGATTTATAAGACATCTGTCATAGGTATATGATTATTTTGAAGACCATATACCTATGACAGACATCTTGAAGAACGTCCCAAATATAAAATCTGCAATCTGCAGCCTGCATAATTGCAGATGAATTGCAGCGACTTTATCCATTCCACATTTTATTTTACATTTAGGTACAATTCTTAACTTACATGGGTGTAAAAATTGTACTCAAAATAGTTCTTTGAAAAATATAATGTTACATAGAATTGTACTATTTAGAACAAACGAGAAATACATTCTGCAATTCTTTGAACAGAGATGTTGCATTTTTAGCGCAAAGGCGACGTGTAAGAGCTATAATTATCCTACAGCAAACTAACTCTTGTAAGCTTCAGTTTATAAATTCAAAAATATTAACTCTCTCATCACTATACATTTATGAAACAGCGGTGTTTTTGAAAAATAATCAGCAATTGTTTAACCGTCTCGTGAATTCGCGACATAAAGAATAATTGTGCCTAATACATTCCAAGACAAAGATGTCACAAGAAAGCACATTCTGCATGGGGCCTAATTTTACATGGGGCACATTTTGCGAAGGATGTCGGGCTATAAAAAGTGTTATGAGTGATACGAGTATAAGAACTTTTAAACGTACGCTTCGTGAATTTGTCGCCAAGAAATGCTACTTAAATTAAGTTTTAAAAGTCATATTTTAATGTGTTTCTGTTATATAAAAATGACTAAAGTTCGACTTGTTTTACAATCACCAACGCTTTTAATTTTATCCTGAGAGTTTGATGGTTTTTATATTTCAATGTTAAGGATGTAGTATATAATTATGATATACTATATAATATGAGTGTATATTGGCTATTTATATTGTTTTTTTTTTATTATATAGACAATTAATAATGTTATAATTTAAAATAATTTTATAATAGGTACTGTAAAAGCCATATGATTTGTATGCTAATTTGGCTATAGAGATCGTATATATATGTTTGACAACTTTATTATACCTACAATCCACAAATAAATGAATTTGAATTGTTCACTTACTGATCGGACCTAAAAAGCATTACCCATCCGAGCAATGACACGATTATATTTTTTCTGCGTTTTTAAACGAGTTATTAACATAACTTAAAAAAATCATTTTCGTTACTTCAACTGAATAAATTAGTTTGTTTTACAACATTATATTTACGGTTATCGCTACCTAACCGCTTGTTGAATATGTTGATAACGCATTCCAAAATAGTTTATTTATATAAACTTTATTGTTTTAACAAAAGGCTGCCCACCAGCCAGCTGAGAGAAAATGCTTTACATGTTGTGGCTATATAAATAGCTTGTATTTATGCGAACGCTCGATTGTTACTTTAGTGACTTTGTCAATAATAGGATGAGGTTATATACCGTCACTTTATCTTCTTATGTAGATAGTAACTGAATGAGAGTCCCCGCTTGTTTGTCCGCGGTAATAGACGACTGCGGTACGTTCATTTTCTCAATCGAGTTTGTTTTTAGTATACATACTTATATATCTATAGAAAAGTCAACCGCATTGTTGAATTTCCTTTAAAATAAATAATGAAAGTAATTTATTAATGCTAGCCCTGTTATCTTACTTACCGTAATTGTTAATCGATTTTCCAATACAACAATGCCTTCACGATGCTAATTTATGCCAACGGGTTTTAAAAAAGACGCATCCCTGCTGCACAGAACGTGGTGCAGCATTCTAGTTGCTGAGCAAAAGTAAAATTAACTTATTTGATTTGATCTATTTCATTTCATACATATTTCCTATATGTATGTATATCACTATATGTGTCATTCTTTTCTTTTTGTATTATGAGTTGTGTTGCTTGAACTAAGGACTATTATTAAGTATCAACAAAATTAATTTAATATATTTTTATTCTTTTATCTTTAGTTTTTATTTCATCCCAGGTAACTTCGTAATAACAGCTGCTTTCGATGTTTATTCTAGTTCAGTTATTTGTTTTTTTTATTTTTAGAAAAAATTAAATAAATAGCGAACACCCTTTATTAATAAGAATTGTCATCATCGATTTGTAATTTCAAACAAAATTTCACTTATTTAAACTTTAAAATTTCACTAAATTTTCGTTGAATCGGCCCTCTTTTCAGCTGCTAAATAAAAGCAATAATGTCGGTAAATTAAAAATGGTTATGTTTTAAGTGCATTATATTATAGTGTTATAATTTATCTTTTTTATTAACCATCTCTTACATAATATTCTAAAATACCAGCATATTATTCGTATACACGAAACTTTAATATGTCTGCCTGGTCTCCTTTTGTGGTCTTTTGAATAATTTTTATAGGCTCTAAAAAGTTTCTATAGTTAATTTATTTGCTGTCGTTTAGTAAGCACCGCGGGAACGCAATCGGCAGACATCATTACCGGCCCATTTGCGGGGCCAATCTAGTTAAACATTGACGTTAAATAATGATTTCTATTTCCTTCGGTTCCGCTGCTAAAAATACACAGCCCTGAAACTGTTTTGCAAAAAAATTTTGATTAGACTGGAATTAATAGAAACGTACATAAAAATAAATTCCAGTACCTACTTTATATTACTTAAACGTGTTTTAGAATTAACGGTTTGAGTCATTGTGATACAACCATTTTATAGAAATAAATGAGAAACGCTACGATAATAAATAATTGTCTAATTATGAAAAGACGATATTTAAGAAATCAATTATCTAATCAATTCAGGAATAAGGTGATTTATTCGTCAATAACTCAGGTATTGTTAATAGTGTATGTATATTTTTCAAATCGTATTAGAATATAACGTCCTCCAAAGCTGTCAGTTGTAAAATTAACGTTTCTGAGAATGTCGCGCTTATTAATTAAATATGTGGGCAAAACATCCTCACGGAATTCCGAAAACGTAGAATTTCACGTCAAAATTGACGTCTATCGCAGTATAAATAACCAGTTAAACAACTCTACTATGATCAACATTCTCGGCAACATCAATAGACACGAATCCCTGGACGAACATCCCTAATGAGATGGCGACTTAATTTCGAAATATATATTTCACTTTTATACAGAAAACCCAATCCATTTACTTCGCTCATCATAAAACGTGGAGTATAAAATGTAAAAAAAGTATGAGAGGAGTTTATTTAATATCATGCGACTCGGAGACATCAAAAGGCGCGTCTCGAAGGATATTGGAGTTTGATGGGTGTTTGCGAGTGGTGCTTGTACGAGTTTAGTTCGAAAACTACTTAGACAGATTCTTATTTTTCATTTACTTCGACTTTGACGCAAATAAAGTTAGATGATCGAAGGCTTTAATAAAAAATATCGGATTAATCTTGCTATTGTATTTCACAGACTTGGTATTTAATGAGCTACTTCAGTCTAAAAATTGGAAGAAAGAAAATTAATGGGCCATTTTATGCAAAAATATGGATCTGTCGATGAATAGCATTCATTATAGCAGCTCCATTCGTCTGTTCGAAACAATGAAATTACTTTCTATCCAATTACTCTGGAGATCAGGTGCGAGGTCTACAATTAAAACGAGATATTACGTTTAGGGACCGTTCTCCATTTACCTCCTATATCTTCTTTACTTTATAGTGGTATAAAGAAAACGCTGTAAACTCTAACGTAAATCGCTTATACGGGCGTGTGTGCCTTCCAGACATAAAGGGGAATTAATAAGGCCATTTCGCAGAGCGATTCGGCAGACAGATAGGTACCTAGAACGGTAGCAGTATGAACAGTAAGTACGCAAACATAAATGCAATTTAGACATGTTTATTTACAACGACTGATAGGAGTATATTTATATTTTTTAAAGAAAGAAGGTTGGCAAACTATCCAAATAGTAAAAATACTATTTTGTACCTATATTTTAAAATTGCAAATCAAACGAAGTCGGATCTAATAAAAACGCCGATACCAAAATCCAAATATAATGTAAAATCTAAATCCAAAATATACTAAATTTCGTCACCTTGGTGAGATGGCGATGTAATGGAATAAGGATTTTCTTTGTCCCATTATACTACTTAGTCAGTAGATGATATGGGTTAGGTTAGGTTAGGAAATGAAACAAGACGATAAACTTTCTATAATAACTGTGTTTACTCTTTGGGTTTTGATGTATTATTTATTGCACACCGGATCGCTCCTTTTCTCTCAGACAGTGTTAATTAAAATTACCGAATCTTTTCAAACACTATATTTACCTTTTCAAGATTCTAACGCGCCATAACCATTACATATTTTTGTAGGGGAAGAGTACACGCTGCATTCCCACAGCCGCAGGGCGCACTCGACTGGCCACGTTACCTCTCTCTCATAGAAGACTACCTTGAAATGTACTGCATTTCCCACCTTATCGTATTTCCCCAATCTACTTACTTGTTTAGGTAGTGAGTGAGATATGCCAGAGCCCATTCCCATCGCATCATATCCCTCCCCATTTTCCCAACCCTTTCTCCCAATCCATTCCTTAATCTGCAAAGGTGGGCAGCGCATGCGAGGGCGTGCCAACGTTTGTCATTCTGGATAGATGTCTATGGACGACAGTATCCACTTACCATCAGGTGGACTATACAGTCCACCTGTTGGTAAGTGGTAACTTGTCTGCCGCCTTTTTTCTATAAAAAAAACAATGCTTATGACAGATTCTTGTGTCAAACGAGAAACCACATGCTCGGTCCACACTCGATCCACATGCTTAGCGATAGTGATGGGACTCCATCACACTTCCCTTATCCCATTATACTTTCCACTCAATGGGAAGAGAGAGAATGGGAAATGGGCTGTGACATACGAGTACCTCACTCAATCTCGAAACATCTCAGTAAATTCACGTCTTCTGTTATAGAGGAGTATCTAGACCAGTCGAACGCTTCGCCGGCTGTACAATCATGCGCATGCGCCTGCCCCCTCGAGGTGAGAGGTATCAGTCGTTTATGTACGTATGAAAAACCATTTCTATTGATATTACTGAGTTGACAACAGATTATCCAGTGTTATAGTTATGTATATATTGTTATACTATTAACTTTCCATTATAATCCATGTATGTACTTATGTACCTATGTATTTTTATTATTGTTACCATACATAGCCAATTTGTGTTTCTCGGTTCACCCAAAGGTTGACTGGTAGAGAATGCTCTAAGGAATTAAGTCCGCCTTTTGTATAGATTTCCTGTGCAATAAAAAATAAATAAATATCTCAGTCGATAAACGCTACCTGAGGTGCAGTCGAAAACAGTGTGTTTGGAATTTAGTTAATTTGTGTTGGTCTTCATATGTCTTTTGACACAAGAAACAGGGAATCCTAAGTATAGTGTTAATGTCATACGTTATTGGAAACAAATTATCGACATAAACGAAAAAAAGTGAAATTCCATGTTAACTTACAACGGCACAACAATCTCTTCTTTCTGGCGCTAATATATTGCTCCAGATTTCCCCGCTGCATCAGTAAACTTCTGTGCCTGCGTGCGTGACTCACATTTCGTGCGTTTGTTTTAAAGTTACGTTACCGTTTACCGTGTATATCTCCAACCTTAAGGACGAAGCAAAGCTTCTAAGATATATATTTATGTATTGAAACTTATCGATTCCTAAACCTGAACGGTTGTAAAGTTCTATTTGCACTTTCACTTTATTGACTTCAATGGTTCAACTGAACTTTAGTTTGTATTGAAATATACAAAGGGCAAGCCCTTAGATCTTTGCTCTTCTCATAATGTAGTTTGTACTATTGAAATTGATACAATAAATCTATAGCTGAGATGTAAAGTGTAATAAGTTTAGCTTTTTAAATTGTTATGTACGAGTATACATACTGTCAAATAAGTATCAGGAATTTGGAAAAAGAATGCCCGCGTAAAATGCCTGCATAAATATGGGTACATAATATATTGTTTGTTAGGTTGGCACTATTGTATGTAATTTTCATGTAAAGTTTTGACGCGATCTGGCAAATGGTTGTTTGAAAATTTTCATATTTGCTAGACGAACTCCAGTGGAATATCGAACAAAGAATTTGCCTCAAATTTTGTGTTGCCAACAATATTTCTTGTGCGAAATCATTGAAAATGTTAGAGAAGGCATACGGTGAGTCGAATTTATCAAAAACAAGAACAAAGTATCGAAATTTATCAAAAATTTTGATTGATGTTTTAAGTATGAAACGCGTCGCGGCACGGCTTATTCCGAAGGATCACAGTCATGGTAACTGTTCTTTGATTATCTTGGTGTTGTCCACTCAGAATTCCTTCCAGAGGGTCAAACAGTCAATAAACATTATTAATCTGGGCGTCATGAGGCGATTACGAGAGAATATTCGTCGGAAAGACCAGATTTGTGGAATAACAATTATTGGATACTGCACCACGACAATGCGCCGTCTCACACCTCAATCATCGTACGGAAATTTTTAGCCAAAAATTCAACGAATGTCATCAACCAAGCACCATATTCGCCAGATATGGCCCCGTGTGACTTTTTCTTATTCCCCAGACTCAAATTACCACTTCGTGGCAGACGTTTTGAGTCCGTTGACGTAATAATACAAAATTCGCTAAAAGAGCAAAAGGCCATACCGGAAAGTGCCTATAAGAAGTGTTTCGACGAATGGATTATTTGCTGGCGAAAATGTATTGTTTTCTAGGACGACAAAATAAATTTAGACGATGGAAGCAATATTTTTTGCTTTATTAAAAAAATCCCGAAACTTATTTGATAGAGTAGTATATACATTTATGAGTTCACAAAAGGTAAAAAGGAATAAATCTCATAAGCAATAGTTTTAAACGTATCCCTAAAAGTACATAACTTATGTACCTAACTTATTATTTACATCTCAACTACATAAATTATTAGTATTATTTAAGTAAAATATATGAAAAGGGCAATAATTATTAAATGTAGCTAATAAATATATTATATGATTATATCTATCTGCTATATAAGTTTTATTAAAACCCTTATTCAATTAAAATTATTAACAGAAGCAGTAATAACGGTTCATTCAAAGTGAATCGCCTGTTAACAGGACACAGCTATAACCATTCTCTTTAAGTTAGCAATCACATCTAACTCCCGAGACCCGCTCGACCGGATTTTAAAATGAAATAACAATAATATACCAAGCTTTAATGTAAACTGCCAGAGAGTTACACTGTTCTGATCCCCACGTCTCAAGTTATACCAGAATTAAATTATTATTGCTATTGTAAACTGTTACGAGCTACGATTAAAACTAACCACAAAAGCATTACACGCGGCAGAATACAATAACATAGCTTTATAGCTAATGTTACCTAAAATGGAACGTAAAGCTGACACTATAACCCTCAAGCAATTCTAATGCAGATTTTAACTACGATAAACGAAATATCTGAACACAAAATAACAACTTGGGCCGTTAACATTTTTTTTATACAATACTATTAACATATACTGATATCCTGTGTTAACATTATAATACTATTAAACTGTCTACTTAGTCCAAGTCGACTTAGTCTATATGGGAAATTCTATCCTAGATTTTTTAGACAAAAAATTGTCTAGTAAACTGAAATAAAAGTCCTGTTAAAACGCATCCAATAGTTTTTAAATGAATTTTTATACATAGTTTAAAAAGAAACAAAAACTGTTGTATCCTTTCATTGCCGAAAATATTTAAAAAATATGACCTATTTTGCAAATAAAACACTCTTAAGCTAATTATTTCAGTGCAACGCGCTTTCTCAGTGTCCGTACGAATAAAACTTTACTATTTATCTATCGATAAATGAATCGTATTAGGACCCTTGCCCAGCAGTGGGGCACAATGTCAAGCTAAAAATGAATGAAAGAAAAGAAGAATGCACGATTCTGTTTATCCAAATAATGTTGTTTAAAAAATACTTAAAACGGGCACGTAGTTTGTAATTCTAATGCAGATTTTAACTACGATAAACAAGCTATCTGAATGCAAAATAACACATAAAGGTTTTCCATTAACAAAGGTATTTGAAATACACTGCTTACTTTCAACCTGCAATCGAGTAAATTTATCCACAACAACAATCAATGTATGCGAAATGTAATAAAAATACTTTAATAGTACAGGAGCACCGTAAGCAATTCTCTTACGGATCCCAAGGTATAAAAAGTGTATTTTTCAAATGGATTTTTGAGTGCCCGAAACTCATGGGCAAATCAAAGCTTTCGAATTTATCGTTCGTTGAAGGGTGGGTTTTACTTTTACTTTTATAGTTAGTGGAGATAAAACGACGCATTTGAATCTCGTGTTATGGCCGTCTAAGTACGTCCCGCCTCGATATAAGGAATAAAACGCCTGACGATTTAGCTACAGCAACGACGTTTCTATATTATTGCTTAGTGAATCTCTACAGGATAGAAAGTTGAAATCGAATTGTCCATTCGTGTATCGTGTATAGGTTTTATGCTAATATACACAAATTCAGTCGATTATACTGTTTATTGGTAGCACGCTAAGGTGCCTGATAGTATAAGTCGTCCTATAAAAGTAGTAACAAAATGAATTAAGTAATTCTTTACCAAAATTTAAGAACAATATATACATATATATATGTATAGTAGTATACATATATATAGTAGAACCTACGGACAATAGTCAGATTTGCAGAATATGAGTAGTATAATAGTAGTGTAATGCAACGCACCGCCTTGATGATACCAATGTTAGCCTCCATAGTAAAACCGTAACCAACCATTCTAACGTCCACTACTAGACATGGCCCTCCTTGTGCACATTGTCTTGTACATGAGGAATGTATAACCCTAAAACGCCACGCTGGCCAAGCGGGTTGGCAAGTCCATTCCTTCTGAGATTGCGCTTAGTCAATTAGAGAAACTACAAACACTTACTTTTAATGCCCTGTTACTCTCTATTTACATTCATGAATCATTCCACTTTTATAGGCACATATTAAAATACTTATACTCTTTATAGTTGTATTTTCCCTTTCATAACTTGACGCATTCAGTTATGCAAGCGTATGAGTAATCCAGGGAGCGCCTGCGTAGTTACGAGTAGCAAGCTTTGTAGCTCATAGCGTTCGTAGCTGTTACGGCGTAGATGATGTCATCTCCATAGGGGTTGGAAATGACGTCATGCCCATCCACCCCAACTCGAGAGAAGTGAGTCAAAGGGTCACGCCCCCTATTTTGCACAGATGGAGTTTTGATTGGAAAAACAAAGTTATTTATACATTACCTAATTTAGTTCTTTGTAACAGGCCCTACGTATTACTCCAATTCATGTAAAAGTATTGTGCAATTTGCAAATGAGGTGTCTAAGAAATTAATAAAACTATTCCGATGCTACTAAAATTTTCATATTGTTAATAACTAGTGTTGCAACGAATAGTACATTCGGCCTTCCGCCGAATACCGAATATTCGGTGGGGTCCTCGGCCGAATAGGCGAATATTCGGCCATATTTCGCGCCAATTTGTCTAGGCGCAAAGAGGTACAGCTCACACTGTCCTTTGATTGGCTCGCGCTCCCTTCATTCCGCCGCAATCACGTTGCTTTAACTTTAAAAACTTTAAAAAAATACAGCAAGAATTGGGTTTGCCTGAACACAAACTTATCCAAGACATCAGCACTAGATGGAGTTCTACGTACAATATGCTGGACAGACTTCTAGAACAAAAACGCGCCATTTCCTACCGATTCATCAAATATTTCGAAACTGACTGCTGTTCAGTGGGAGTTTGTAGAAAAACTAAGCTACAATACTAAAACCATTTGAAAAAGTAACAAAAATTTTAATACTAATTCTGAATATTCCTGTACCTATATCTGAAGCTATTCAACATATTCTAACTCTGAAGCGTTACTGTGACAAAGTCAGTGTATCAGATCTTACCCCCAAGTTAAAGCTTATGATAGTGAATATGCAATGCAACAAGGATTAAAGCAACGTTTTTCAAAACTTGATGAGGATAAAAAATATTTGCTGGCGACTCTATTAGACCCTCGATTTTAAATGCATTTCTTTTCTGACAAAGTTCAAAAGGGAGAAAAAGTCCAATAGCATCTTTTACTAGAGGGTTTATTCCGTGAATCAAGCAGCGACGAAAGTACCAGCTCGTTTCTTAGTAATACCAAACGAAAAAGGACCAACAATGAGCCTAGTCAGAGCATTCACAGATCTTTCTTGGAATGTTTTGAAGAGGTAATTGCCGAAAAACAGCCGAAAGATGAGTCAGGTGTTGACAACGAAATTGTAGCAGACCTAGATATTTACCTTAATCTAAAATAATTACATTGGAATAAAAATACATTTTCTGGTGGGCAAAAAATAAAGCAACATTTTCTCAAGGCTTAGTAAAAAAGCTTGCTGCAAAGTATTTGTCCCCACCTGGAAGCAGTGCTTACTCGGAGAGACTTTTTCAGAAGTAGAAAGTTCGTAATTAGAGAAGAGAAACAAAACAAGCTTCTTCCTTGTAATGCAAAAAATATATAATTTTTACACCACAATCTACCGCTTTTAAATTTTGATTACTGATTTAAAAAAATATGTAGATATGTTATTACCAATAGAAAAATAAACACATAAAATTATAAAAAAGTTTCATGATAAAATATCCTGCTTCTGCTTGCAAGAAAACTTATAGGTATTCGGTATTCGGCCGAATAGTAATTTAATATTCGGTATTCGGCCGAATATCGAAAAAGGGCCGAATACCGAATAGTAATCGAATATTCGTTGCAACTCTATTAATAACTATTATTTTCATATACAAAAGTCTGATATTCATATATTAAACACAATTTTGTTGGTTATTAATAAAGACTTTCTGAAACTCATCACAATATAATTAAAAAATCCTTGCAATCCTGAATAGATTTGTTAATGCATTGGAAATGATTTGCAATCGATTCAAAGAGTATACCTACTCATTGCCATAAGAAAACTACAGGCGTTTCGTTCAAAAGAACCTACGGTATTGATATCGCTGCAATCACACAAATTAAAGTGAGTATTAGAAAAAACTGATAGCTATCCACACACACATGCATTTTGTAATAAATATCTTGAAAATAGACCGTTGCCCTCTTCTGAAGTCGGTTTTCTATTCGTTTGTATTGAAAATAATTACCAACCTATTAATAACAAAATTTTTGTATTTTTAGATGACCGAATATGTCTTCACCGTTTGCTGCTTTATCTTGGCTGTAGCTACTTGCTCATGTTTTTTTATAATTTTAGGGAAGTATCTATATAATATTTGATTACAAATACTATTCGTTGAATGACAACGAAGTAAAATGTCTTATTTGCCTTATACAAATTATAATATAATATGTATATCATATCATAATCTTAGTCTCTTATATTATCTACCTGCATAGTACGAACCTGCCGTACTCGTATGTAACCAATAAATCTCAAACCGTAAGCTCTTTCATAACTGCGCCGAGATGCGGATCGCACTGCAAATATTTGCATGTGTGATACAGCTTACCTAAAACCTTGGAAGCGGGATATTTTCTCAAAAAATTCTCTCAGAAACATAAAATGTGTACTCACGAAGAGCAGACACGTAAGATTGGCCCAAGATACCTCGATATGGGGGAACCCATTTGGGAAAATTGGCTGCGAATGTGAAGACCTAGCTAGCTAGGTAAATAACATTGCTAGGGAAGCATGACGTTTGAATCCAAGTTATGTCGCGTATAGGACAGCTAAGTGATATCGACAAAGTCTACGACTTATGTTGGACTTTAAATGATGTAATAAAATTATTGTATTCACTAATTTAAACGTATATCGTACGTAGATAGAGATAAAATGCACCCAAACCTTTTTCGCTTTCGTCATGCTACCCTATCATGATATAGGTAGGAGAAAGTTTAATAGACGAGTCGAACCATTACCGAAATTAGACTGGTCCTATTGGAAACTGAATGTTGGTTAACTATAGCTCTACGATAGCCGTTCTGCGGTGTGTTTTAATGCATTTAGTTAGGTCGTAAATTATGTCTGGATTTAACAGAAATCTTCAGTGAACACGGTAAAGTAATATGCTCTGGCAGGATTTCAATGATTGGCAAATCGATTGGCTGAACGATTGTTTTTTTATTAAAGGACTAGCGACCCGCCCTCACTTCGTTTCAGTTTATTAAATTTAAAACAATCGGAATAAGATATTTTCCTGCGGCAAAATGGAGCCTATATTTTAAGTTAGACCTCTAGCAATTCATCGGTGAAAACTGCATTCAATTCCATGCAGTGGTTTTTGCGTGATGCGTGTACAAATATACAGACAGACAGATAAAATTTCTAAAAACTGTTGTTTTGGCTTCTGTTGCTCTAATAAAGTTGCTATTAGTTTTATTAGTTTTTTTTTTCAACATCTATAATGTACAGACATCGGCCTGTTACAATTTTATTATATGTATAGATTAAAAATTAACAGAATTAATGAGTTAAAGGATTTATGTTTTGGGAGTAAAAGGTTGGTTTAATCATTGGATGTGTGTGTACCAGTGAAGTCCAAAAGTTTCTGGCCTGACATAATAATAATAATAAATATCTGATGATTAATTATAAACGTAAAGCTTTCTGTATGGTGTGGTTTTGGGTATTCTTCTAAACCTTAGGAAATTATCCAGTAATCCTTGGGTTTCATAGGATTTTTTGAGATTTATGAGTTTCGAGGATGAATGCCATAAATACGGAATATTTTAATATTGGTATCTTTGCATAGTTCCCAGGCTAACTTTCTTAATAAAATTTTGTCAAAAACATTTCTTCCCTTTCTTCCGAAATTCTAATAATCATAATCTCATTTCGTATTAGTCTTATAAAACTAAACATAGTCTAAGAATGGTCTTAAAACTAACAAAAGTAGCCGCGAAGAAGGCACTTGAATCTCTCAAAAAACGCCACGTGCATTGTGAACACGTATCAAAAAGTTGGCAACTAGAGATCTCCACGTCCACTCCGAGTGACAAACGTTCGAAACTTGAAAACTTGTTAGAAAAGTAAAAAGAACTCGCTGGCATAAGTGAGTCCCGGTCTTAAGTTTCGGCCGGTCGGCTAGTTCACATTTAATGACACTTTTTATAAGTTTACAAGACACTATTTACAAGTTTTTTTAAAAGTTCTAGTTATATTTTAAAGAAATCTAGTTATTGTGAATGTCACGACTATCGAGTTTCAGAAAAAAATCACTACATCTAGACCAGCTGAATCTGAAAACACAAATAAGATTCTATGTTTATAGATCTATACGTGTGTCGTGTATATAACCGGCAAACGTAGCCCTCTGGCCAGATGGACTGTCGACTTGAAGAAAGTCGCCGGTAGTGGCGGGATGAGTGCTGAAGACCGTGTATGGTTGCGGTGCTAGGGAGAGACCTATATCCAGCAGTGGAGAGACACAGGCTGGTGGTATGATGTATATAAGCTGAAATCAGCGCTGTGTGTCTTCACAGACACTCAGTTAAAGCGTAGACACCCACTTGACGCAATTGCGACACTCAGGTAGCAATAAAAATTATATTATTACCATTCCGATTTTGTATAAGGTCCTACAAAAATAGTGTCAAATATTTGAATTTGTCAATCAGTAGACTAAAGCTATTATATTTAACAAAACAAAATAACATATATTACTTTATTTTTATTACATTAAAAATAAATAATTGGTAGTTAATTGACTCGTATGTGCATAACACTATCCACACTCCGTACACACTTTGAATATTTTCTTTGTCCCCGGTAATTTTAAGGCAGCAATCCCCCTTTTTTTTTGGATATTTTTTATCTAGGATCTACAAACCGAACTAAGGACCTGTGATATCCAAATGTTTTATTGGGATAGAACCTCTGTCGCTGGCCTCCAGCCATTCAATTTAATTTACATCCTCGCTCGGATTGTTCCCAACTCGAGAGTTCGTCGAACCGCCGCCATCTCTGATTTATTTTCTCCCAACAACCCCTAAATGGATTTTAGTTCCTAATATAAGGACGTTAACTTTCCCGCTAAAAGTGAAATCACTAAATTGACGACCGTCGTAATTATAGATAGGTATCCTGTGCAGCCAGATTCTGCTTAGTTTTTTCATTATTATAGTATTTAAAATAAAATTAACGGTTATTAGTATTGAAAAACTACTCTTAGTATTTGTTCTAATATTTAGTTTTGCAATTACTCTGACTGCCCTTAATTAATTAATGAACAAGTAAGATTAAAGTACATCACTTAAATATAGACAATCTATGAATTTTAATATAGGTTATAGGTAATTGGAGGGTACTTTATTCAACACACGTTTAGACACATCCTACCGGTTAAATTATTTCACTCTCGATGAATATACAAAATTTCTTTATTTTCCAAAATTAACTTAATCTACACAAAGTTTCTGTTGGACCCAGCACTAGGATTATATTCAAGCTACAAATAGTCTAAATGGAATTACAGTTTTAGATATCGGGTTGGTTGTTAATGAAAATGTTTTATTTGTTTTTATTACACATCTATTTATTTGTTTAGTTATTCTTTATTGCAGAAAGTGACAAAAGGCGGACTTAATGCTTAGAAGCATTAACTCCCAGTCAAACTTTGTGCCATGCAGAGATGGTGCGTAGAGGTTTTTGAGGTAAAAAATAAAAAATAGAAGACGTGAAAATTATTTGTTAAATGAAAAGTTAATAATATTTTAAAACTAAGGCGCGAGCCACGAGCAGGGAGGCTTTTGTAATCGAAACGAGGTCAGCCAAGACTGGACATTTAAAGATTTGTATGAAATAGTTGCACACCGACCCCTTTTGCTATTACCCTCATATTAAGGTTCAATAATATGAGGGGTCCAGTAATGTGGACAGTGTGCGACGATTTCATACAAATCTCTTTTCTTGGCTGACTTCATGTCAAGACCCAAAGTCTTCCTGCTCGTGGCGCGCGCTTTAATACCATAAATGATTGTTATGTAAACGTATTACTCACGATTTATTATTTAATTATTATAGCCGATATGTCCGTCGAGTTACTTGAACCATGGTCGCGGCGAGACTGCGGAGGCGGGTGAAGGTGTTGTTGTTTTTTTTTTTTTATTCAGTGTATATGTCGCATACATATACACGCTTTGTCGCACGTGCGATTATGCCGCCCTGTTGTTGCTTTTGACAGACAAATCTGTCCACCCTGCGTCGTGTTCGTTTGATTCAGCCCCCCCCCCCCCCCCCCGCCCCGCACTGAACTTGTTTTTGTTAATTAAGTTCCTTGCCCACTATACTAACAATATCACCATGACACACGCAAGTTTGAAAACTCATCTACGTCTCTGGGTTTGCAAAGTTCAAACTTTGGGTCCCATATACGTGCCAACTTAAATCTATCGTCGCGATTGAAGTTTCGGCATTTCTTAATTTCTATTGCATCTCGAACCAATCGCGGTATGAAATGGCGTTGAGTCGAAATTACATTTGGTTTGTGTATTTCAATCCAATGATTGGTGCCAGCCTCTAATAGGTGCTCTGCTATTACCGACTTATGTGGGTTATTATTTATCACGGCGGTTATGTGTTCCTTTACATGACTTGCTATGGTTCGCTTGGTTTGTCCAATGTATGAACTTCCACAGCTACAGTTCACTTACCTTTAGTTAAAACTGTGAGTAAGGGGTACAATGATTATGTGACTTTGGATTGGGGTGTTTCTAAGACCATCCAGACCCAGAGCACTCCTACTTTTTAACTGTATAAATAAAGATTCAATTTCATGTTTGTGCATGGGACTCATAAAAAAGAGTGAGTTATTAATGAGTTTAACTTCCGATGCTAAAAGTCTTGATGGGATTTGCTTAGATCAGATAAAATATTTTGGGCAAGTTTTTGACCAACAAAGAATGTGTTGTTACATTCGTTTAGTCACTCGATCTAATGGAAAGAACACCAGAATAAAATGGTTTCTATCTCTTAGATCACAAACGTTTTTAAAACTCCAACAACTTTTGTGGATTACCTTTTGATCTTCTCTAATTATTATGTTGGCTTTTCAACTCCTTTAACAGATTATAGAAGAAGTTTCGATATCTTTTGTATGAGGTTTGCAAGTTCTGGTTGTTTAGCTCGCTTTTCGCTATCTTATGAAGCTTCGTCCACCTCGTCAGTGCCGGAGTTATGCACTGTTTTAAATTACTTTCAAAGCAATTTTTTTTTTTAATTTTTTGTTAAGGACATTTATGTGATTCGGACAAGAATTACTTCTAGTCGGAATTTAAATAACTAATTTTAAACCAAGCTCTCCTATCGCACAGAGATAGTCAGTTGATTGTTAACTGTCAAAAAGTGTGTTGATGTTAATGTCACCGGCGATTACAATACTAGATTTCTTGTTATTTAAGATTAACGAACGACGTGTGTTATATAGTTTAACGAAAGGTTCAAGAGATTCAGGTAAGTTGTCAATATTTGATATCGACGGAGATCGATATATACCGCGAATGGTAAGTTTATTTATTATCTATTTCAATGCAAGACTGTTACTATCTCTAACATTCTAAAGATTAGTCCTAACGTTGGTTTTGACGTATTCACTATTCTTGTTGTGGAAAAGTAGGAATATCCTGGAATGTTTCTTATAAGTGAGCCGTCACCAAGTTGACATTCAGTTAAGAAAATTATGTCGAATTCGGTGTTAATCCTTTTTAGGATGATTAGGAATTCATCGAAATTTCTCTGAAAACTCCAGATTAATAATTTAAATGTTTGAAAAAATCTTGCCTTCAATTGCATCTCCACATTGCTATTTGAATATGTGTGACAAGATACAGATAGGTAGTGATCAATGTCCCGAAGTAACTTTACAGTGGCTATATAGCACTATGTGTATGACGTACTTTATAACATGGTAATGATCAAATGAGTGAATAATTGTCACGCTATTTGAGAATAGACAGATAGTCTATACTAATATTTTAAAGAGGTAAAGTTTGTAAGTTTAGATGGAGGAGGTAATCTCCGAAACTACTAATCCGATTTCAAAAATTCTTTCACCATTTGAAAGGTACATTATTCCAGATGGACATAGGCTATATATTATGTGCAAAAAAATTTACGGGCATGCAACGCATGCCGGACACAGCTAGTTGAAAATAATGTGATATGTCGTACATAATAAAACCTGTAAGTACTGCTAGCGACAAGTGAGGAATGAATAACATAAGTGAATAAGAATGAATAAGTGTCTTTGTCGCGTCGTGGCCAGCGGGCCATGTACTGATGCTGTTTCCGTAGCGTATGCCGCCGCGATCTGATCTACATATACGCATATACATAAAATCCGTTTAAAACTTCTGTAGAACGCACGCAAAACCGCTTCTGCATAAACACTCTCATACATTTCCCGTGACGTTTCGTTTTTCCGCTCAACGCCCGGCGTCTTCATAAAGGAGGCCTAATAATTGAGGATTCGAATCCGCCGTCACTAGTTTTAGTTTATTATATGTTTAATAAAGTTATAGAATTAAAAAAGCAGCTTTCAATTCCAATTAACACAGCTTTGCCATCAGGATTCAAACTTGGAACTGTAAGATCCGCGAACCACTACGTTATGCCAATTGTTAGTAAGGTACTACTGTATTACAAATTAATACTCCGTCTCTAAGATTGCAGGTACATTCGTTGACGAATTCCAAAGGTCAGTTCTTTGTTATCTTTTTGCACTGTGTGGGTAATTGATTTAGTATTAACTGCTGAATTTTAAACTTTGTCTTAGAATTCAATACAAGTCACATATCGAGCACAAAGTAGGCACTGTAAGAACGGAAGTTTTTTATGATTCTGTAGGTATTAAGTTTCACAGCAAAATTTTTAATGTAGCACAGATTATGAAATAATTTGAGGAGAACTTTATCGATTACGTCTTACTATGCTACGGTTAGCAACAAACCCAAAATAGCCGTTGAATGCACAAGTATGTTTCGGCAATTATTGAAACTTGCCAGAATCCGATTCTAGTTCCATCTCACGTCCTATGCATTTCTCTTCTAACACCATATAATCCTCCCTTCTCCCCATGCATCCCAATCCTTTTCCTTTCGGTATTTAAATGTTGTTTCCTAAATTTCTATCAATTTAGGAAAAATCAACAATTAGTTATCGTACTATCTCCAGCAGACTGAAAAATTAATGAATGATTTCAGTTTCTTTAGATCTTGTTCGTAGTAGGTACACTCAAATAAATATTTCGTTTGTAAATATATTACCTACCCTTTTTGTAAGTACAACTTTTGAATATTTTTATTCTATGAAATCATCGTCACGGGGTGCGCGAAGTTTAGCGAGTTCAGCTCGTGAAATTTCAATCTATCCAACATATTTTTACTACAATTTTTACTATGCAAAGATCATGAAACTTGCTGTAGGAAGCGAAAATAAACCAATAAAAATACATTTTTTTAATGCTTTTACGCAATTCAATGACCAAATCAAGAAAGCAAACTTCCAAATTGTTTACAGTCTAGAGATTTCAAAATGGCGGATTTCATCTTCAGACGTCTGATTTAACGTGAAGGTGTTAATTGCTCAATTTAGTGTTGAAAACATAGCAAACTTAGAAACTTGTAAGAATTAATACAAGAATTACATCATAGAAGAAAATAAGTAGGTATACATTTTATCTTGTTTACGAAGTCAGTACCGTGTTTGAACAAAGGACTTCTTGATTCATTTATGTTGTAACGTTGAAAATATCCATAAAAACAAAATGCTATTTTTATAAATGCTGTTATCAAAATAATGTTATGGCTCTATGAATGACAGTGTTGTTCTCCGCAGTTACTTCGCTGGCATATTTGATTCTGATGGTGATGATGTACCTTATTTGTAATAGAGTAGAAACCATAATCCCTTGTAATGACATAAAATAATATAAGTTCATTTAATTTTTAATTCATTCGATTTTTCGAATAAACCGATTGACGAATCGGCGACTTAATTTATACTGATTGCATCGTATGCACTTATAAATAATAATAAACGCTTAAACTCAATGCCATTTTTGACATGGTGCACATGTAATGAGTTGGCAATGTAAGTAAAAAGAACAAGTATGTATTACAAATACCTACCACAATAGATTTGCAAATTTAAATTTATGGAAAAAAATTATTTGGCATATTATACAAAACATTTGTGGTATTGATAATTTCCTACGATTTGCCAGCTTTGGAAGAATATATTTGAATATATGTACATATTTTAGTGTTTTTAAAATAAAACCTTTCCAATTGTTCAATAAAACGAGTTTAATATAAACCAGTAAATTTGTTTCTCATTTATATTTTAAACAATCATTCTTTTTAAATAATCAGTTTCGCAAAATATTATCTTCTAACAGAATTAATAATAAATAAATAGAAATCATCTACTTTTAAAAATTATCGCATGCTATAGAAATAAAAAACATGTGGATAATGTGGTCCACTAGTCCGCACTGGGCCCGCGTGATGGATTACGGCCGAAACCCCCGGTGAATTACTAGGGATGGCCTGTACCCTGCAGTGGTACGTTATAGGCTGATACAAGTATAATCTCCACTTAATAAAATTATAAACCGAAACCAGCTCATTTTTTCGTCCACTGCTGTACACTGTCCTAAGCATGAGGGGGTAAGGCCTTAAAACGCCACACTGGTCAAGCGAGTTCACTCTTTCAGATGGGGTGCAGTTCTTCAGAGCTTGTGGTAACGACTTAGTATCCCTTAGTCACCTTTTACGACACCAATGGGAAGAGATGGGTTACTGTTATTCTTAAGCCAGCCAACACGACACGGCCATTATGCTGTCAATTATGTTGTTCAGAAATATCTTGCCTTTTGCCATACAAGTATTTATATCAATATAAATATCAGCCTATAACGTTCCATTACAGGGCACGAATGTTTAATATCCATACATATATGTATTTTATTACGTAATCAATGTTAGTATGTGTTTGTATACGATTTAGACGTTACGTAGTTTCTAAACTTAAACTTCTAAAACATGTTATTACGTGCGATATGACTTGATAAGCAAACAATTGTCAGTATTTTAGTTCTCATTTTGTCCTCCAAACAGCACACGCTTAATAATCCCTAGCACACGATTTCGTCGGTTTACAATCTTGATAAAGAGCGAAACGCTGCGACAGAGGATTTTCCTGCACGATCTCAACTCTGATCTTAAGATAAAATAGTCGGTAGCTTACAAGCAGCGACCATTGTAACATTTTGTCACGCTGTCGGCTGAAATGCAACATAGCGTAGGTTTAAAAGCATATATATGTCATGTAAATTGGTTAAAATGGTGGTTGTTTTTGCTGTAATAAACGTTTAAGGCAAGACATCAAATTGAATACCTCGAGCGTAAATAGTGAGTTTTCATATTTCTATTTCAGTGTTAAGAATTAAAATGAGGTATTAAATTAAAATAATGTAAAAATATTACAACCGTCAAAAAAATCACAGGTTACTTCCATCTCATAAATTACGGGATTACTAAAATATTTCTAGTAAAAATTCTAGACATTATGTGACTGAACAGTAATAAATTTATGTTATCAATATTAGAACCTGGTAATTGTCATGTTAATAACACATATAACGGCGAAATACCCTTAAAAATATCAAATGATTTACAACTCCGGACTACAAATTTTATTAACAGCATGTTTCGAAGCAAACAAAGGATCTGTAATTTAAGCTCCAGTTCGAACATTTATAACGAACGGGCCGGGCCATAAACTCCAGTGAGTGACACACATATTTCTTATTTTTCTTTGAAACCGATCTCGGAATATTACCCTAGCCAACCATAAAAGTTGGTCTATTAATTAAGAAACAGAACGCCTCCTAAACGGATGACATCATGTTCCCGCGATTTTCGACAGAGCCCCTTTGTCTCCCAACTTGACAGATACGGTGTAAATCTCTCCTCATGACAGCCGTGTTTGAATTCGAGCTGAGAAAATATTATTTTTCGGCTCTTTGTCTGCAGGAGCCGTTGCGTCACCGTTCAACTTGAACACGAAGATGTGCTGAATGACGAAATGTATTCACAGCTACATTTGTTTGTACAGGAAAATAAATATCCTCTCATAAGTGTGTACGAGTTGGTATGATGAATAATATTGTTGATGGTGTTATAGCGATTGATATTGATAAATGGGAGATCAATCAGGATGCCTTTAGAATGTCAAACTGAACTCAATAATAAAAATACACGTGGGCTCGCGAAGACACTCAAAACACCACAATACATAAAATTTAACATATAGCACGGATAAAAGATAGTGCGGTGTAATTGTGCGTCGACACAAAGGTCTGTAGCTCAGCTTAAGCTGCAACACCAAAGACGGTAGCAGCGCTGTTTTTCAGCTACGTCGTAGGGCTTAGGGTGACTCCGGACCATCTGATGGATGTAAAATACCTAACGACTAAAAAGACAGAAAGTAATAAAAAAACAAAAGTAATCGCATTGCATACATGAGGCTTATTCAATAAAACGTGGGAATGCGGATAGCACACAGTGTATTGCCACTCAAGTAGCATTAGCTTCAGGCGCTCCAAATACATTTTTTAAGTTTGGAACGGAAGGAGCCAACTGTCCCAATTTGGCGTAACGGCGGAAATATATCGGTTCCGGCATTACGTGGCTGCATGCTTGAAGCTACCTCGAAGGGAGGCCGTTCTACAACGAGGGAGTAAAATATAAGGAAATTGGCCACTGTTAGCGGACCAGGTTAGTTTTTTAAGTAGGCAACTTGGCATTTCACTGTTTATTACTCTAAATAATGAAACATCAAGCCTCCACCCGTACGGCATTTTAAGAAATCCTGTTTTATTAAGACATGGTGTCACATGTGTGCGCGGAGGTACGTCAAAACAATATCGATAATCGGCCTAATGATTATTAAGGCTAAATGAATGAAGCAGCAGCTCTTAATACTGTATTAAATATTTACTTGCGCTGTAAAACTCGTGGGACTTTAGAAAGTTAAATTCAGGTACAAGTTGTATTTCACCAAATAAATATTCTCAGAAAATCCAATATAAAGTTGCCGTCGGCGTCATTTAAGTAATCACTTAAACGACTTCAATATTAAAAATTCTCTAAGTTATTGTCTAATTATTAAATTCGATATAGTAATTATAGCATACACGTCACGTCTAAGTTGTAGTAATTTTGGCTTTGGAGTCTTAGAAGGCCACTAACATTTGGGGCTGTGAACGATTTTCTATTATTGTAGTTTGTTGATAGAGATATTAGGATTTATGTCTCAATAAACTGTATAAGATATTACAAATATTTGCCATGGCTATAATTACAAGAGTACCATGTTGGTAACAAAGAACTCCTGTCTGTGTCAGATACAGGAATAGAATCCGGCGTCCCACCGAGGTGTTTCCAATTTGTTCTCGACATCTGTAATGGTGGCAAGATTTACAATCAGTGTTAATTTAAAAAGATTCCTGGTGACACAGGCGCTATATTTAAAAATCGTATTTGAATCCCTCTGTATGTAAGTATGACTCAGCAATACATTCAGTCAAATGTAAATAAATATGACTTTATAATAATTATAGATTTTGTAATAATTAATAATTACATTACAATAATTATAAAAAATGAATAACGTTCGTAATGAAATGAAATTGAATTTTATTAATTGTATATTACGTGTATATATGTACTTAGTTATCTTGCGTTTGGCTTGGAATTGCAAATTCAAATTAATTTCAATTTAAAGCTGTGATATTCTTTTACAAAATTAGTTATTTTTTTCGTCAAACGATTGCTTAGATATCGTTGTGTATGGAAAAGTTAAAAATTCGCGTTATTGTCGAATATGAGTTCTGTCGTGGCAGCAACGCATCACACACGGCACGCAATATCAACGATGTGTACGGACCAAATCCTGCAAACTAACGCACGGTGTGTTTTTGGTTTGATCGTTTCCGTTCTGGAAATTTCGACCTCAAGAACAAGCCCCGTGGACGACCGGAGACTAAAGTCGATAACGACGAATTGAAAGCAATAGTGGAAGCGGATTCATCTCAAACCACATCTGAGTTAGCAGCAATCTTCGACGTAAGTGGCAAAACGATATTGATTCATTTGCATCAAATCGAGAAAGTGAAGAAGCTCGGAATGTGGGTACCGTATGAGCTTAATGAAAGTTAGTTGCAAACACGTGTCGAAGCTTGCCTTATTTTTCTTTGGATTCTGAATCGTATTGTCATTTGTGATGAGACGTGGATCCTGTATGAAAATCGTAAACGTTGAACCCAGGAGACACAGCCAAACCATGTCCCAAACGTCTGAGTGAAAGAAGCTCATGGTGACTGTATGGTGGTCCTGTGACAGTATTATCCGCTACAGCTCCTTGAGATCTGGCACAACAATCAATGTAGATGTGTACTGTAAAGAACTACAAACGATGATGGGCAAACTCGCTATCAAATAACCGAATCTGGTCAATCGCTCTAGTCAACTGCTTCTCCACGATAACGCTCGTCCACACACTGCACAACAGACAGCCTCAAAGTTACAGAAGCTTCGACAGGAAACCCTACGTCATCCACCGTACTCGCCAGACGTTGCCTCCTTACTGATTTTCACTTTTTCGGAATTTGGATAACTTTTTACACGGAAAAAAATTCAACTCGGATGAATGAATCGCAGTAATGAACCCCGTCTACAAGTCAATGAAACCCCGTCAGTGAGCGCCTACAAGAGACGACTGATAGCGTGCTTGAGCAGTTCCCTTGCGCGGAAGTGGTGGTCCTCGGTGATTTTAACGCTCATCACGAAGAGTGGTTGGGATCCCGAACTACCGACCGCGCAGGGAGAGCAGCCTACAACTTTGCCCTGGCTTATGGTTTCTCACAGTTGGTGTCCTCACCCACGAGGATACCCGATATCGAGAGCCATACCCCCTCCTTACTGGACCTCCTGCTGATTACGCGGCCGGACGACTACAATGTTGATGTTGATGCTCCGTTAGGATCATCCGACCATTGTATCGTTCGAACTGCTGTGCCAGCCAAGCAATCCGTGCCGACCCATTCACAGGGAACGCGCAACGTCTTGCACTACAAGTCTGCAGATTGAGATGGGTTGCGCGAATTCTATGCTTCTTATCCCTGGGGGCAGCTCTGTTTCTCGTCGGGAGATCCGGATACCTGTGCAGACTCCGTTGCCGACGTGGTGTTGCAGGGCATGGAATGTTATATTCCTTGTTCCGTGATACCCGTAGGTGGACGGAGCCAACCTTGGTTTAATCAGTCCTGCAGAGAAGCCCGTCGTAATAAACGGGCTGCATACAGGGCCTGGGCCAAAGCGCAGGTGTCCGAAGATCCGAATACTACCGACTTGAGGAAGAAATTTAACGCTGCCTTGAGGTGCAGTAAGAAGATCATTGTCAGAGCAAAGAATGAGCACATCCGCAGAATTGGCGATCGACTAGTTAGCTGTCCTTCTAGAAGCCGAGTTTTCTGGTCGCTCGCCAAGGCTGCTGAAGATAACTTCTGTCAGTCGTCACTGCCACCACTGCGAAAACTCGATGGGTCACTGTCCCACGGGGCGAAGGAGCAAGCCGATCTCCTGGGCTATCTTTTTGCCTCGAACTCGACTCTGGACGATAGAGGTGCATCACCACCGTCTATCTCGAGATGCACAAACTCCATGCCGGAAATCTGTTTCACGCAGCGTGAAGTCCGGTGAGCTCTAGCAACTCTTGATATCCGAAAGTCGAGTGGGCCAGATGGTATTCCTGCAGTGGTGCTCAAATTATGCGCTCCCGAGTTGTCTCCGGTGCTTACGCGACTCTTTAGACTTTCATACTCCACAAAAAACTTCCCGGCAGCATGGAAGGTAGCTCATGTTCACCCTTTACCTAAAAAGGGTGACCGCACAGACCCGGCCAACTACAGGCCAATAGCGATCACCTCCCTCCTCTCCAAGGTGATGGAGCGTGTCATAAACACACAGCTCCTTGGGTACCTAGAGGATCACCAACTGATTAGCGACCGTCAATATGGATTTCGCCATAATCGCTCGGCTGGTGATCTTTTAGCGTATTTAACACACCGCTGGGCTCACACCATTGAGAGTAGAGGCGAGGCTCTGGCTGTAGGCCTAGACATTGCGAAAACTTTTGACCGGGTATGGCACAAATCTCTGCTTTCCAAGTTACCATCTTTCGGGATACCCGAGGGATTATGCGAATGGGTTGCCAGTTTCCTGACTGGACGGAGCATCAGAGTCGTTATCGACGGTAGCTGCTCTGACACCATGTCTATTAACGCTGGCGTCCCGCAAGGCTCCGTGCTGTCCCCAACTCTGTTCCTTCTGCATATCAACGACCTGTTGCAAATTGGTGACATACGTTGCTATGCGGATGACAGTACTGGTGACGCCTTGTACAGGGGCCGCGCCAACATCCCTCGGGTCGAAGTGGAAGAGAGTCGCGCCAGGCTTGTGTCTGAAATCGAAGACGCTTTAGATCTAGTCTCGATTTGGGGTTCTCTGAACCTAGTGGATTTCAACGCCAGTAAGACGCTAAAAAAGCCCCCTTTGTCGTAGCACCTCGCTTTCAGAGCATACCTCTTAAGATCTCGGAGAGTATCGGGATCCTTGGTGTCGACATCTCCAGCAAAGTCGAATTTAGGGGTCATCTGGAAAATAAGGCCAAAATGGCCTCCAAAAAGCTCGGTGTGCTGAACAGAGCGAAGCGGTACTTCACCTCCGGGCAACTCCTAATGCTTTACAAAGCTCAAGTGAGGCCCCATATGGAGTATTGCTCTCATCTCTGGGCCGGTGCACCGAAATACCAACTGGACCCATTTGACTCCATCCAACGACGTGCTGTTCGTATTGTCGACGATCCCACTCTCACGGGCGGTTTAGAACCCCTCAGCATTCGGAGAGACGTTGCGTCTCTCTGCGTGTTCTACCGCCTGTACAATGGGGAATGCTCTGAAGAATTGTTCAATATAATTCCCACCTCGGGTTTCTATAACCGCACCTCCCGTCACAGAAGTGCGGTCCATCCGCATTTCCTCGATACGGAGGTGTCGCGCACTGTTCGGTCCAAAAATTACTTTATACCGCGAACCCGTAGGTTGTGGAACGAACCGCCTCAAGAGGTCTTTCCATTAAGCTACGATATGGGGTTCTTCAAGAGAGCTGTGAATAGGACTTTGCAAGGTCGGCGGCGCGCCCGCGTGCCCCCTGGTGTTGCAGGTGTCCGTGGGCGGCGGTAACACTTGCCATCGCGTGGGACCGCCTGCTCGTCCGCCCACTAGTCTAAAAGAAAAAAAAAAAAAAACTGAATTCATCGATTTCCTTACTCGGGAGCTATGTAGCAGAAATTTCAATCACCTTCCATTAAAATGGCAAAAGTACATTGATAATAATGGACAATACTTCGATTAATTAAATATATCTTTCATACAAATAAATGTATTATTTTCCATATAAAACAGCAACTTCGTAGGTAAGGACATAATACAATGGAAATCGTGTATGTAAATATAAACTTATCAGTATTCAGAAAAGGCCGAATATGTAAATTGACACATCTTTTATTGGAAGAAGGTGGTAGTGGGCAGGATAGTCCACCTGGTGACGAGTAGATACTGTCATTCATGAACATCTGCCATACACGCCAACAATCATTCCAGAATAGACAGATGTCGCTACGTCCCCCGGTGCGATGCCTACCTTTGGAGATTTAAAAGTGGATTTAGTAAAAGGGTTGGGAAGGTTGGGTTAGAAGGAAGTTTTTTATACTTGTTTTCTTTTAGCCTTTGCTAATCATTATCATCATGGGCACTGCAGTCCTTAATGGGCCTGGGTCAAGTCGATCTCTCCATTTTCGTTACTTACATTTCTGCAGTTCATCCTACAATATCTTGCTTCAATAAATATTTTTTGGGGCACGATCAATGTTATCCATCCATCTTAGCTTTGCTATATTCTACTGCTGATTTTTGGGAATATTAACGTATTCTTACCCTTACAAGGTGATAGTTAAAGTGCAAGTGGTAAATAAGCCTGGCAGCCTTGAAACTCGTTCTGCTAATGCGGGGTTATAAAATCGCAGTAAGAAACACATTATTCAGTGCGCCAGACGAATCACGAATCCGTGAAGACTGTTTAATTAGTGGCAAACATGCGATCTTCGGGTCGCGGCATACCGTTACTTCTGTATACCTATAGACAATGGAAATGGTTTGTTTGTTTGTTTAACATTATGTTAGCTCATAACATGAATTACATGAGAATATATTATGGAAGCTAAGGAAATGCCATCCCATGTACTCTTGCAGTGTGGCATCCCAATGAGCGAAGATCCTCGAAAATCCGCTGACACTATCAAAAGCATGTAAGCAAGTAAGCTTAGATTTCTACTCGACTTCTGGAAGGAGCTAGCGAGGTTCGAGCAGTTCGTACTCAATAGGGGTCTTCCATATAAAATGGTCGCTTCAATCGACTAATTATGGATAAGAGCTCGTTTAAGGAAGTAGAGTTATACTAGGTACCCTTAAATTCACGTTTCGTCGAAATCCATTCTAAAGTTCTGGAAACCTTTTGTAGGAACATTATTGGCTCACTGCTTTACTACCACACTAGGTACTTTGTGACAGCAGAGTAGGAAAAAATAGCAAATCGAAAGAATTATTTAATATTATCATCACAATTATGTAATAAAATCATCACAATTGTTTAAGAAATGAAACCATCCTTTCATAGTAAAACCTACTCATACCTAATCACATAAAAAGCAGCCGAAGGCTGGAGCGACCTCTAGTTTAGTATAAAATAAAGAGTACCACCCATCACCGATGCTCGTAAAGTGGCTGCAATGAAAAAACCGTAAAACAAGGGAGAGTGCTGAGGCGAAAATATGATTTTGGTGGCGAAATTCTTCGAAAAATAATAGCTGCATGTAAAAATTTACCGCTCACTGCAAGTTCGGAATGAAATTTTGTTAAAAATAACTTAAAGTTTTCGCTTAAACTACTCCAAAAATAACCTGTTTTTGTTAGGATTGAACTTTTTAAATATTCACACATACTATGTACATATGTATATTGAATTTTAAAACTGTGTTATATTTAAATAGCCTCTTTATTGAAATTATTATTATTATTATTTGTACACTGGCAGCAAATGGGATTAAACATATTTTTGTAATAAATAAAAAATATTGGTAAGAAATATTATTATGAACGCACCTTTTTTTTGCTTGATTTGAGACTTGACCAGTCAAGCGCCGCTAAGCCCGTTGGGACCATTAATACAAAAGAGAACAATTGAAGGTCATAGGTTATAATATAATACATGTAGTTTGATGTAGTTAATTATATGCAGAGTGGGAATTAATCTCCAAAAATTGTTCTAAGGAAACAATTTAGCATTTTAATTTTATTTCAGATTGCGGAAATGTAAAAAGAATAAAGAAAACAAACGGGAACTCAATCAAGCGAAATGAAACTTCAGAATCCATTGTTCCCGCCCTTGTTTCGGCAAACTCCGTCTTAACCTAATTCCAGAAACTTTTCCAACTCCACCAACATTTGATATTCCCGAAATTCGAGTCAAATATATTAGCTTCGATGTGACATCAAAGGAAAACTGATCCGTTTTCCGGCCTGATACCTACCTTCATTGTCAATAACGTCCTTCGACATTCCTCATTGTAATATACCCTTCCAACTTTTATGAATGGCCAGATTTCTTTAATACTCACGATTTCTTTTTCTAATTCAATCTTCTGATCTCCCGGTTCATTTATTTCAAAGTAATTCTATAAAGAGTCAATGGGATATTTTTTTCTTATTAAACTAGTCAAAAGAGGGAGTTCCCTGGGGACTCAGCATTATTGTTGCTCCACCTGTATTTTCTTTGGCTAAGTTCAACACGAGTAAATCTTATTATGTTAGTCAATAGGCAGCTGGTTACTTGAGGGACGTTGTACCAACACATTTAATATTTAAAACTCCTATAGAACTCAAATCCATATTTTACTTACTCGTTCGTGTGATTTTACTTTTGTCCTCGTGTGCCTTCAATACCACATCTTCAATTTCGTTTAGTTATGTTTTCTGTGTGAATAAATATATTTTTTAAATGATTGAATATCTAGTTTTATTAGAAAGCTTCTTCTTTATTCTAAAGGGTTTAAATTCAGAAAAGATTTTTCTTAACCTTTGAGACTTTGGTTTCTTTATAAATGTATGTCTAAAATGAGCTAATGACATACAAGTTGGTAATTGTTAATTTTTTTTTACACTTTCAAGGAACAGATGTCACGTTATTGCGCGTAAGATTATAAACATCTGTAATCAGTGTCATTCCTTTTAATAATCTTTAATAAACATTTATTAATATGCCATAACTTATAGTCATAACATCAGGAGTCTGGATTGCAGAACCGAGATCTTCGGCGGACTGTTAGAAGTTGAATATTACTCATAAAAAATATTTAATTACTTTAAACACGAGTGCTACAAACGATCCAACAACGCCTTCTTTGCACTAGCACGCAAACTGTTTTTTTAGTGTTCGAAGACGTAACGCTTCTTTAACTCTCTCTATTGATAAAGTTATTTGTTCTAAACTTATTATAAGCATTGGGAAATTGTAGAGAATATTTAACAAGAAACATTTTCATTGTTTTATATTAACAGTTCTTAATTCTTGCAGCTTTTATTTATCACATATTTTTAATTTCGTTAGGCAAATATTGTCAAGTGACAAAAAAGGACTGTCCAAGAAAATAATATAAGGTAATTTAAAAAAAGATATTTTTATTTATAGTTGCTAGTAAATCATCATCTGTAGATAGTCTATTAATTATATCGTTTTCTGTGTGGTAATATACGTTTTAATGATCAAGTGTATAGTAAAATAAACATTTTATTGGAATTGTATGTCGACTGACGAACAAATGTATAACACATATTCAATGTCAACAATAAATTAAAATTCTTAACCAAGAAGTAAAATTTAAAAACCGGTATATGTTTAATAAGGGTATTATTTTGTAGACAGTACTTTGATCTAATGATACTTTTCCTGCAAAAATGCATTTTGTTCCGTGGTTGTTGAATCCTAACCACAAAATCACCTAAGTGTTTCGGATTTATACTCCATTTTCTTTATACGGCATCTAACAACATTTTAGTTTTATGTGTCTATTTAGCATGAGCGAGTATTGAAAACTGGTACGCCCATAAATGCGAACTTCCCAAACTGATTACAACCCCTCGCATGCTTGCATAGATTTTTAAACACAGTAACTCGAGGGGCCCTTTTATTCTACCTCTTAAGTACACGTTTACGACAAACTCGTAAAATACGGATCACTGAAAATTTTTGATATGTAACGTTTCTATTCAAATGCGGGTTTATGACGCGGCCATTACAATTTTACTAACGTCGTATTTTTTACTCGTCATCGTGATTACGAGCGGTGGTTGAAAAGATTTTTTAATAAAAAAATGTTATTTCATTTTAATCACTTCCCTTTTTTATTGCTTCCCGGTGACTGTGGCGTACCTTTTCAATTTTGCACGGTAACACTATAAAATTGTTTGTTTGTGTTTTATTGTTGCGAATGAATTTCCGGGAGCATCCGTTTCTGTCTATTTGAGCGTAGGATTTTTCATTATTTGAATAAATGAAGGACAAATAAACAATGAAAGGTGCTTATCGGACGCTGTTGGAGAAATGTAAAAGGCATGGAATGTACGCGCCGCTCACCCGCATTCATAGTGTTTCTTTATCTATGCCTGTAATCCTACGGCGATGGTGTTCCACTCGAACTGGTCTTTTATCCACAGGTTCTAGGAAACCCTTAGGTATTGCGCACTAGCTGGGAACACTAACAATAAGTACGTTTTTTAGAATTTTAATTAATTTAGAATTTTTTAGTAATGGCCTGAAAATCTGTAAAAATTATGTTATCAAAGTGTGTGCGAAACCCGTCGCTATACGTTAAGAAATTTCCAAGTTATTGTTTATAAATTCCCATAATTTTTTTCATGTTACCAAATATTGCAAAATTAAATAATGTTGTCATACTGTGCAATTCTGCGCATAGTGATAGGTATCTTTATTTATCAATTATCATATATTTAAATATATTTTCCAAAAAAATATTGCTCCTATGTCGATTTGTCAACACCATATGTCTTGTCATTTGGTTGGTCCAATGGACTACAATTTTTTAGGGTAGGAATGTGATCTTAGGTTGGGATAACCACTTGATCCTCTGTCTTAAAATTAGTTGGAACCCGTTGCGTATTCATAAGGATCTATACAAAAATATTTTTTTGTTTAAAACCAATCTTTATACAGATAGATTAGTCTCTTACAATGATTTCCAAATTTAAACAAAGGAACGTTTAAATAAGCTAATATTTATACAGCATCTTGTCAAATGAATCTCTCTGAATCCTAAAATTAAACACAGTTTTTCACTCTTCTGTAGGTGAGAATTCCTTATTTATTAAGAATTTATATTCCTTACAAAATTATAAGGTATTCCTTATAAATTATTCAACATTATACATAAAACATTATAAATAGGATATAGACTCCATTTATAATGTTTTTCTTTTGACTAAGGTCTCTATATCTTAGAGGTAAACTCTAAAATTACTGAACTTATTTTGAAAATTGTTTCCCTTTTAGGAAGTTAATCTAATTCAGATGAACATATACCATATTCAATTCCCTAGTTATTATCTTTATATTTTAAGTTATTATGTTTAAGTTCCCTAGGAAATCGTTATGCCACCTAAGCTAAGCCAGCACTGATCAGTAATATTAAACGTAAATAATATACACACTTACACAGAATAAAAAAGTGTATATGACATAAATGTAGTATACTGATATACTCGTAAGTAGGGGTATATATACATCTTTCGTAACCCCAGACGACATCACAAAAACAAGCACAGCATTACAAACACAAGTTGATTTAAAAATGTTTCAACTTATGATCGTATGACGTCGCGAGACAAAACGACTTTACTGTTCCAATAAGGATAAAAAATACGCAATGAAAAACATGTGGTCCAGTACCGTGAGAACATTAAAAGCAATCCGATAATTGAGACTAAGTAGCATTCGTACAAATATTTGGTTGTTTGTGATAATTTTGTGAGTACATTTATTTTTAAATACATTGTTATTAGTAAATACAATACATACAATACTTAAACACATCCAGCCAGTGGCATTACTCATTTATTTTGGATGTAATGGACTAACATATTAATCCGGAAGTACGTAACATGACGCTACGTAGGTATGTGTATTATACACTAGCGACCCGCCCTCGCTTCGCTGCGGTTTATGAGTTTTTTTTTCAATTCCTTTTTTTCAAAATTTCAAAATAAAATATAGCCTATATTAGACACGGATAATGTTGCTTCCTATTTGTGAAAGAATTTTTGAAATCGGGTCAGTAGTTTCAGAGATTACGCCCAACATACCCACAAACAAACACACAATTTTACCTCTTTATTATATTAGTATAGATTACGAGACGGAGATCCAAACGCATCAATTCCCGTATATTTTAAATAGAACCATGCTGTTTAGAAACTCGTAACGTAGCGTCGTGTAAACTGTGTTTTTAAGCAGCGTCTTTCCATTTAAAATAACGATAATTTATTCGATATAAAATACTGGTAATGATGGCGAGGGTAACTTGGCCGTGTAGTTTCAAAATAAATATCAACACTCCATCTCTTTTCGTAGATGGCGTAAAAGGAGACTAAGGGATAACATAGACGCTACTGCAAGCCCTGAGCACATCTTAGGTACCTAACTGTGCCCTGAGGAACTATACCACCCAATTTTAAGGCAATACATCGCCCGTGCACAAGAAAATATTGTCTCGTATTATTGTCACTTACAACTCACTCACTCACTTACTTGTAGACAATATTGTCAATATTGACTCGTGCATATGCACGAGAACACTGGTCAGTGTTTAATAGTGGACGATAAAAGAGCTGGTTTCGGTTTCGATGTGTAACTGATGCGTTTGGATTGCTGTCACATAATGTATATAGCGTCTTAGAAATGTTGTCTGTTTATGCCTTTACACTAGCTTCTCTCACCGCCACTCACCCGCTCGCCATGCTCACCACCACAAATGTTCAATTTCCTTATGTGCTCACTACCGCACACCGTTTTCCGAATTATATCTTACAATCTGTTTAGCGATACGTGGGTCACCAATCGTAGACTCTGTCCTATATTTATCTAAACGGGTCTTAACGCGTACCTTTTTTTATTTTAATCGACATTTAAAACCAGTTTAATAGATAAATATGTGTGAAAAACGCGAAAGTTATATTGCAAATGTGTTGTTACTCTTTATTGTACTTATAATCAATTGTTATAATAAGACATTTCAAAATTACAATAAGTACAAATGCGGACTTATTCCTATATTTATTTGTCTGTACTTTCCTGGTACAGATATGGTCTGTCCACTGGTCTATATTTTTATCGATGATTTTGTCGTCCATTGGCACAGCTAGCACAAAAAATAACCAAAGTTTAAAAACATGTAAGTAATTAGTTCAATGAATCTGATTAGTTACTACTTGAGTATCGATTAAAGCAATGACATGATATCTTAATAAGATGATTAACTCTTGTTTAAGCTTACGCTACGTATTCTTTTATTTCTGATATGTCGGTTAAATGATTTTTTTTATAATAAGAGCGCATAATTAGAAAGCTTTAGACAAACTGACAGGCGTCACATTGAGCACACATGTTTGTTTATTACGACATGGGACACCAACATAGTCAGTCATAAGATAAGTTTATAACTGAGACTCATTTATTTCCATGAAATTTAAAGGGTCAGGTCAACATTCGACTACAATGTGTGTTTTGTTTTCTTAGTTATGCAAGAGAGCGATGAAACTCTAGAAGCAAGCTAAAATTCTGAGAAACGTGCTTTGTAGAAAAACAACGGAGGTTTTATCGATTCGAACGCAATAGCTGAGATTCAGAGCATTGCCTTAATAGTTTGTTGATGAAATAAGGCATATTTAGTTGGACGGGAAAAGCGAGTTTGGCATTCCGCTGATTAGAATTATTTTAGTGCTTTAAATGAAGGTTATAAATTATGTTGTACTTAATAGACATTATAGAGCAGATGGTTTATGGCTGACGCAGCACTTGAGAATCTGGGTTTTGAGAATGTGGTATTTTGCGAACAAAGACTCCGAACTTATTAACATCAAAAGCTACGAATATTTTGCCAATCTTTGATTTTAACAAATGCTTCATGCATATTTGCTAAACACAAAGAATATATTATGATATATTTACAAAAAAATATGTAATATTATATTATATCAATTAATAATGAGGAGAATATGAGAATATGGATTTACTTTAGGCTTTGAGACCATCCTGCCTGACCCACGACACTACCGATGGTGTCGTGGGGAATTCCTTTTCCCGTCTGGACTAATCCACTCCCAAAACTCTATAGACAGGCGATGCATCTAGAAGCGTCCAACATTTCTATCTTGTCGTGTATAGTGGATATCCATGGACGAAAATATTTACTTATCACAAGGTAGACTGTCTACTCGTTTTAATAACAAAAATCCTTTTTTTAATAAACAAATAATTACGAGGAAATAATACGCTAATGGTGATTATGCTGTTGCTTATATGGCATGGCATACTAATACTATCTTTGTTTCAAGGATAGGCAGTAAGCATACTACCCATCATTTTAAATAACAAATACTCAGATATTTAGCGCAACTTACTCATAATTGCTTTGAAAACCTAGAAAACATCTGATTTCGGCTAACCTAATTATTTGCACGTGTCATCTGCTCGCATTGTACGATTACAAAAAATCATTTGAGTAATACTGTCTCTGACCCGAGATGTTGCTAAGTTGCAACTTAAATTTAAATTTATATAAAAAGATACTCACTGAACAATCATCAGATTCAACAGTTGATCATTATCACATCATCAATTGTTCATCAGATCATCAGTTGATCAGATCAACTGATCATCATAACAATTTTGCAAAATAAGATAGTTCAACCAAAATCAATGGCGGTAACAAACATAGATCTATAACTACATAGACGCTACCCTATACTTCGCATTTTTACCAAACAACGATATCATGCCATACTGGATTATAAATAAAAATCATACCTGTATCTCAGGTTTCTGGCAAAATAGCCGATAAGAACAAGACAACGAATGTATTAAGCGAAACAAGTTATACAGGTCTCAAGGTATTTCCAAAGTATCTTTTTATTAAGGTTTCCAATTTCTTTCGTTGAACAAACAACACAATAAAAGGGGGATGGTAGGCAAGCTACCGTGATAATGCGTGGAACTGTGAACAAAGGTATAAACTTTATTAAAGGTGTGATCATTGTATGTGATCCTCGTATGAACCGCACTCAACATAAATAAGTATTACTGACCAATGCAGCGTAAACATCAAATTTTGGAAATTTCGCAGCTGTTCCCAATACATCGAGGCTCGTTCAGAGGGCAGTCATTATTCCGCGCCATAAATAATTCACTCCACTATACAAAAACGCTAACCCTTCATTGCCTCTTCCTTTTACGATTCCAAGAAAATAAATAATATATATGCGAGACAAAACAAAGGGTATAAAACCAAAATGACAGGGCCACACGCTTTTCGCAAAGACGGCGAACAAAAAAGGCAAACTATAATTTCGCATTATGTAATACTCGGACATTATGTAAGGAGTTGCTGGACGGGATTCGAATGCAGGCTTGGTTTAAAAATAACTCAAGGTTAGCTCGTCGGATCGGCGAGGGTCCCATTGTGAGATCAAGGTCCACCAGTTTTGCGGGGTAGCTATAGCGAGTGTGTAGCGATGTCGAACAATGCACGCTCGCATCGAAGAAAGCATGCATCTGAATGCAAGTATTATTCCTTGTGGCCTTGAATCAAAGCCCGTTTTATTTACTGCCCTTTCTGGTTATTGTAGTGTTAAGACATGCTATTATCACGCAATTTTCGAATGTTATTGAAATTAGAAGCGTTTATTGAAAACTTGGATTCTATCGTTTCGAAATTTTGAATTTTATAAACATAAGTTTATTCTTTAATTCTCCAAATCTAGATTTTTATTATTAACGCTGGATTCATGCAATACTGCATATTGCATGATTTTGCATATATCAATAATTTTGCGGTTCGTATTTCTGTACATTTGTTTATTATATTATAAGAAGTACATTAAACGTACAGTGTCCCGTAAATAATTACTGAAATCGATTTCACTGAGTTATATTTTCCCAGTAATTATTGGCTGTTATATAATGACGTGATCAAAAGGGAGATACTAATATAGCCATAAACATACATAATTAATATTTAATATCTTATTTGGAGATTATTCTTGCCGCGTATACCTACCCGAGAGACCTGGCTTCGGCTAGGAAGATAGTTATGTTATACTTATTGTACAAAAAACTAAACACCACATTGTGAGCTCAGCTATACCGAAGCATGCGTATGCGACGTGGTAACAAAAAGACGCATTTTTGCAGAGTCCTTGAGCCACCCCTGCAGGTGCACGCTCCACCGCACCTGCTGCATTATACGGTGACCTATAAAAGTAATAATTAAGCAATTTATTTCCCGACAATTATCCCTTAGATGTGGGTCAAATAAAAAAGCGTGTTAGGGTTCCGTTGAAGGTTTCCTGTTATACATGTGTTGTGTGTCTGTTAGTACTGCGCAGTGAGCATTAAGTTTTTTATTAATTTCTTTAGCTAGTGCATTTTTTTCCATGTTTATTTTTTTATAATCATGTACATGTTATTGTATTCTTATGTTATTTATATATGTAACAAAAAAATTCAAAACAAGTATACGAAAAGTAGTAGATATATATGACTATAAAATATGAGATAAAAATGATCTTGTTGTCGGTATGGACTTTAGTTAAGATTTTTTAACTTAAAGTTTGGTCCTTTTAACAATTTTTAATTGATTAAATAGGAACATGCTCTAAAAGCAATATTTTTTTTACATAAAGTAAGAAAAAGATTTTTCTTTTAAGATAAAGTAATAAATAAATTTCGTTATTTTTTTAAAAAGCCGATAATTTGAAACTTTGTTTTCTCTAAATCAACATAAAATAAACATAAATAAACATGAAAATAAACATGAAAAGTACGATCCTAGGAATAATTCCAATGGAGCTAATTTTTTGTGTAAATTTTCATACCCTTCTGAATAAAATGTCAAAAGTCGCCATCGATCATCACGCGGCTAAAAATTATATAGGCTGTCAAAGTTAATACATAGTTTTTTGCTGATATCTCTTAAATTGTTAGTCTTATGGTAAAAATGTTTAACACTAAATTTATAGCTCATATAATTTCCCATAAAAGTTATTAATATTTTCTTCATAGGAATGATATGGCGATCTCAAAAATTGTAACCCATATACTCGTATGTTTCAAAAATGCACATTTTTCCATATCACCTTCCAGGACAAGTACCTACTTGGCGTACTTTTTTTAATGCGGTATCACCTGTAGTCGTTTTTAACGATATATTTATTCTGTTCAAACAAGAAAGTAATCTTGTTCAGATTCCATTTCTCAGTATAATTAAACTTGTCAAAAAATAACATTTTGTTTTGTTGCCTGTTTTGATATGTTATTCAAACCATGTTATAGTATGCAACCAGACCTTTCAGCACCCACTGCGGGACATGGGCCTCCTTATAAATTGTCTTGTGCATGACGGATGCATGGCCTTAAAACGCCACGTTGGCGAGTCGACTCTTTTTGTGGTAGCGCTTTGTTATCCCATAGTCGCCATTTACGACACCCACGGGAAGATATCAGGTGATGCTATTATATATATGGTGATCATATTTATATAGTCCATATATTAGGTAGTCGGATAAGTTCGCGGCCTTTTCGAGAAATAGAAGCATTCATACCCTTGTCGAAAAGAAATTGTAAAAAAAAATTGTAAATCGAAAAGAAATCTAATTTTCTCCTCATTAACTTCCATTTTGAAATTGTTAAAAAAGATAAAACTTTTAACTTGTTAATTCAAAAACCAAACCGCCATTACAAAAAAGTCGGCTGTCAAATGGTATATCACTTTCCCGCCAGTGATCAGTGTTGCCAGACATATAGCACGCTAAAGTCATATGTTCAAAAAGGCGGCGAACTTTTCCGACTACCTACTCGTATTATATGTGCCGTGTGTTGTCCCACACGGCACATAGTATTTTACGGTATACGTATTATAATTGTTAACTTATAAAATAAAACATTCTGTATACGCGACTAAATAAGTAAATAAATTACACAAAACAAAATATAGGGAACCTTTGTCTTTTATATGCGCGCCAACTAACGACATGGTGTACTGAATGACCAACATTCTTTTTACTCGCCGCATCCGCCAGGCAAAGGAAATGGGAGTTTCATGTTAAATAAAACTGCTGCTCTTTTTATGTTCACCTTGGTTTAATTCTATCCAAACATTTTAAGTATCCGTCAACGAGAAATTACTTTAGTTCATAAATAAATCTTCCACAAAAGGTCATTGCGTAATTGAATTCTTTATTGGTTTTGTCAATTGATTGGTTTTCCATTGTGATTGTTTATTTTCCGTAGGTAATATTGGATAAAATTAGCTATATTTAACATTTTATCCTTTTTCCCCAATGTACGTAGTGTTTCGGTAGTGAGTGAGATATGCCAGAACCCATTCCTATGCCAGCCTATGCCTCCCTATTTTCCCAACCCTTTCTCCAAATCTCCTATATCTCCAAAGGTAAGCAGCATATCCGGAGGCCTGCCAACATTTGTCATTTTGGACTAATGTTGGCATGTATCGCGGATGTCTATGGGCTAAAGTGTCCACTTACCACCAAGTGGGCTGTATGCTCGTCTACCGCCTTTGTCTATGTCCAGTCCCGTCGAAGTAAATTAGGAGTCGCTCAGTAGGTAAAGCGAAAGTAGGTTTACTGAGCACAGAGGAAAAATATTTGCTTAAATCAAAAGCACTTGCAACAAAATTTATTCACATGAAATACAGCTTTTATATAGAAAAATGCTAGTAAAAACTTACCCGATGTTATTTAAACATTACCCAATATGTTAATTGTGCTGTTAAGAAAAAGAAAACATTCGATTTTTAAAATAAAGCAAGAAATTATTTTTAATTTAATTAAAATCTCTGTATCTAAGAAACAAGAATCGAAAGAGAATCGAAACAAGTCCCTTTTCTCAAATAATGTCACTATTATAACTGTGTTTTAAAAACATCCAGTAAAAGAATATTAAAACCACTTTAACCGTTAAATAAAATAAAAACACAAATAAGATTTAACGTTAACAATGCATGTAAAAATACATACTTATGCAATATCTACATAATTTTTACATAATTATTTCGCTTCATTGTTTCTCTGACCACTTTTTGTTTTGATACAAAAATCAAAATAACCAGACGAATGAATAATGTACGAATTTTACGCATCACAAATATTCAAAGGCTTATTCAGTTCAGGTCACACATCTGTGTGGACCTCACAAACAAAAGCCACATAATATAGGTAGGTATGGGACTCGTTTGAGACGCAGTTCTCTAACAACTTTAGCAATACCGTCCATAAAAAACCCAATTCCTTCATACAACAACCTTAATCTGTCGTGATATGCAACTCGAATGTTACTTCATCGATTTTTGGGAGGCAAAGTAATGTTTGCCGTGTAACTCGGTTGGTGTACGAAACACGTGTTCCTGTGAGTCCCCCAACATAAGAGCTATCACCTGGTTTTAAGTGCGTACATACATAGAAAAATTGGGTCACACGTTGCGCTAATAGTTTCTTTGAGTCCCTCTCGAATCCCTCCCCCCTTCAAACCTTGAACCGGTTCTTGAGGAATAATTCCATAAATGTTTTGTTGTGGCCCTTCCATAGTTCTCCCTATAGTTAAACACACGTGCGCCTTTTAATCGTAATACCTTATTTCATGAATTGACTCGCACGGATTTTATTGTATGAATGAGTTTTTGATGTGCAATCTAAGTATGAATGTAACTCACTGAAAACAAGTTGAGATTAAAAAGGAATCTGTAATTTCGGTAGGTAGGTATTATATGTAGGTATATGTTTATTGCATCAGCTACCTATATGAAAGGATTTATTGTGTTGTAAGAATTTTGATAACTTTTTAATGTCCTTTATACATCTTATCTGTTTAAACTATGTAGGTATATTTATTTAGTACCGTGATTGTAAGTAATTATTACCTAATATGGTAATCTATTGTTTATGTAGGCATTACATGCAGTACTAATACTAAGTAACTAGGTACCTACTTATCTAATAATGAATTATCTATTTATTGAAAGGACATTGATAAGTTTACTTTCCATAACAAATTGGAATTGCATTGCAAATGAAAGTGTTTACAAATAAAGAGATAAAACAAGATTATTTAGCCTATTAATTTTGATAAAAAGGTTAGATAAAAATACTTGGGTATTACAAAGATAAGATAGTGCTTGTTTGTTATTTAGATAAGGTTTAAAATCCTCACTTTAATCTTGATGCAAGTGACACATTTTAACAAAAATACCTATATTAATCATACAAGCACTTAGTATAGAAAGCGAAACTTTTGTAACAAATGCTGCTTCGTTTCACACCATATACACTTATAAGGGTGGAGGGCATCTAATGTTCATCCATCAGCCAGGTCAAATACGCTTCTGCGTCCGCTGTCGCTTCCGCGCGAAAGTGAAAATTCTCCAAGGCACTTTCTCCCCACCGCACCGCCGGCGTGTCGGCAGCATCGCCCCGCCCCTCGCTGCACTCCGCGCCCCCGCGCCGCAAGGTCAGCCCCGCGTGCAGGCAGGCGGGTGGCGCGGCGGCAGCGGCGCGGCGACGCGCTGCGCTCTTGAAATTTCGCTTTCGTTCACTCGCGGTTATTAGTCGGCCGCGCGCGCTCCTGTAAACATGTGTCTTGTGTGACGCGCTCCACTATTTTCGCGGCGACACGTTCGATTTCGTTTGCGGGTCGCTCTTGGTGTATCATGGCACCGCGTCGACAAGGCGCTACCGGTGAGCGCGAGGCGGAAGATGCTCGTGGGTGCTGTGTGCCCGGCGAGTGCCTCCGCCCCCGGGAGCCGGTACGCGTCGAAGACGCGATCCGCATGCTATGCAACAACGACACGTGCACCACCGGCCGGTATATGCACCGAGACTGTTTCGAGCAATGGGAGGCCGGGGTTCTCGCGTATTTGAAGTCCTGCGGCAGGGCTCGTTCATGGTCTGAGCGCCAGCGGCATCAGAATCTTTGGACAAAAAAAGGCTACGACTTGGCGTTTAAAGCTTGCGGCTGCCGCTGCGGCCGGGGCCATTTGAAGAAGGATCTTGACTGGGCTCCACCTGGGGCTACGGCTAGAGCTGATGAGGAGAAGAAGCGTCGTCGCCGAACGAGGTCTGGACGGACGCCAGCAGTAGCAGATGGTCGCACCAGAGCCTTCAGCCTCTCAAGTTCCGGGTCCTGTTCTCCGCCTTCGGCGCCCTCGGAGCCCTCTACTAGCCCGACGCACGCTGTGACGCCTGCGAAGAGGAACTCCAAACCCGAGATTATTTCCGATCGTATCAGGTGAGTAAATTATTTTTTATTTAAAATCCGTTATTTTTTTAACAGACTAGGTGTATAATATGTTACATGTCTTAAATCAAATTCGAATCTTATTAAGTGTTACGAGTACATATATATACCAGTTACATGTTTTGAACCTAGTAAATAGGTTTAACGTACCACAAGTCGGCTGTATTTCTATAAATTCATTTCCAAATAAATCGTGTTTAAACAAGACCTTTACAAAACTGGTACTTTTACGTAGGTCTAGGTTGGTTACCCGGACCCACTGATAATATATGTCAACCAATAAAATTATTTTTACACCCAGAAATAGTTATTCTTTCAGAATCACAATGAAATTGAAGTTTATTTGTTATGCTAAATGAACTCCATATTAAAGGAAAGAATGCAACATTACAAACGCTCTGGTGATAATTATCCCTACCAATAACTACGGGGTGAATCAGCCCAATCATAATATTTAAGTTATTTTTCGCGGCCCGAGTTTGTCAGTTTCGATTATCGAGACGTGAAACTAACCTAACGCTTAGTGAGTAGATATTATTTTATAAATAAGTGTAACATCCTATGGGATCCTGGTATAAGTACCTGGGTACCTATTGACTACATTTCATGTAGTAAAGAGGTTGTTTATATCATCGGATCGCATAGCAGGCCCACATAATGGCGCGGAACTGGTTGGACCGACGAGTTTTCGAAAACCGGCTGGCTAGCCCTTCATGTATGTACCTACCAAAGTAGGTAGGTACCAATAATACGCCAAGTCGCCTGCGCCCATAGCTATATCAGTAGAATGATTAAGAGAAGTTGCTGAAGAGAAGAGAAAAGAAGTTAAAAAGAAGAAGAAATTGTTAATTACCTACTAATGTAGATACCTTCACCCATTGTAATTTACAGGGGGTTTTGGGTCAATATCCAACTCGCAGGCCCAGTGAGGGGATTGGATCAGGTAAGATAAGGTAAGGTAAATTATTCAACTCATAGTTCATTAACTTTAATAAATGTTTGTTACTTCTAGCTAGAGGAATCTTTTTCAAGATGGATTATCCCCCATTTCACCAGAGATAGATAATATAAATTATGTTTATGTTATACAATATGCGAATTATTTATTTGTTTTATTTTGCGAAACAATATAAATTATGTGTCACGAAATTATATATAATAGTTCGGTTCATTACTGATTACCAGTATACTGGCCCTCTTTTGAATAAGTCACAAGTGCATTCTGATGTTCGAGAAAAAATGCAAAAAATACTTTTGGTTAAATTTTCACTAATTTAAAATTAAGCTAGAAACTTGGAGTTTTCGATAAAAGAAAGAAAATAACCGGTACCTATTTAATATGTTTGTCTATATACAAATATCGAATATAATGGTCATTCCACCAGTCAGCACTGGACCCGCGTGGTGGATTATAGCCCAAAACCCCCCCAGTGCTTTACTAGGAGAGGTGTGCCCTGCAGCGAGACGTTATAGGCTGATATCTAAGGTTCATATTCGCTCATTAAGAGCGTCATTATTCAAATATCAAAATTTTTGAGTTATTAATAAAAAATGTATCGCTTATTGATATATTTTTTAATATAAAAGTGTCATAAAGATATCTTCACTACAGGCTGCTTATAAGTTTACGGGCTATTTTTACTTGTCACTAAAAATATAGCAAGTGGTTTTTAAAACTGCTCTCCTGTGAAAATGTGTTTTTCGAGTTATGTATGACAGTTTTACAAGAAATGAGCGAATGTTTTCGTAATAAACGTTACTTATACCTCTTTTTCTTAGCAGGGCACGATAACTGTTCTTGTTTTGTATGTATTCATCTCAATTTAAACTTATTTTTGTTAAAATTTAAAATTTGAAATAATGAGCCAGTTTCAAAATGGTATCAAACGGATCAATCTACCTAGGTTTATTTGGTAGATGTTTCTCCAATTCAGACTGCAGGCTCTATTTAAACTAGGCTAATTTTAGTAAGAACTAGTTAAGAGTTTCTCCAACAGCATATAATTTCGAACAATAAACTAAATTTTAAACTACAAGAGAGTTAGTGAAAATAAAAAGGTTTTAAAACGTATTATTCGTAAAATAAATCCACCACGTGTCTAAATGAATGAGCAGCATGCATTGGTAAGTCTATATACCTACAGCATGTTATCATTATCAGTATTATCACACGATATGTCCCTGTCTAGAAAAAAGTGATAGCCGTGTTTTATCACGGCTTTGTAGATTTATTTTATAAGCTATTAATCAATTTGATTATATTTGTTTTTTCTAGCGAGGGGGCAATATAGTAGGAAACATAGAATTATGTAATTAGAAATTTTTGAAAATGTATATTTTTTGTATTACATCACAATTAAATAGGTAAAATGGCAAAAGTTTTCATTAAAGGTAAAATTTTTTCAATGATCACAATGATGGCGGTGATTGGAAACAGCGAGGAATTCCACGTGCTTGAAAATTTAAAAAATCTAGACAATGTTGCAAAAATGAACGCTAATCTGGGGCAAATGTCATTATCGAACAAGCTGGTGGTAGATTATGACCTAGGACCCAAAACTCCCTGTGAATGCTAGGGAGATCTGTATCCTACAGTGAGATATAGGTTGATGTCGAAAGAACAAATATCCATTTGAACGGAACATACTTACCTGAAGGTACCTACCGGAAGGTTCGTTACCAATTGTGTTAAAGTAATTCTCTCAACCATAATTGTCTTAAGTTTACAGTAGTGTTATTATTAGATATTGTAAACTAAGTACTTATCTAAACACATTGAACAACAACAGCTCCCTATGTAATCAAAAACTTGACCAGTTGTTAGAACAATAAATCACTTTATTGATCTTAAATCGCTATCATGAAAAAGAGGTATAATAAAAAGTTAGCTGTTCATTATACCGTACATTGTCTGAGTACGACCTTATTGTCGGATTTTGTCTCCCAGATGTTGAAACTATAGTGAAATTGTTACTTTATCTTAAAAATCATATGTTAAAGCATGTTTCTATTTAAACACAACCTTGAAACAATGACATTTTAAGTACGAAAATCAAGTCGATACAAACAATAATGTTCCTTTGTTCAAATAACGTCACATACACATAGATTATTTGTACTAGTCGAATATCTTAAGACTGTCGGTATTTAGTATTTAAATTTTCGGAATTTGCAATGTCATTTAGGTCACATAAGTATCTCATTATACTAGCAATACGTCTCGATTTCTGACATGATATTTATTATTTGATATTCTTCCTTTTCATTAACAACAAAATCAAATAGTAGCAATTTTATTTAGACATTGGCATAATGCACAAAAAAATAATATTTGACATTGGCATAATAAACAAACCCATGCTATTACAAAAAATATATATTGGAATAACGCAGAAACAATCCGTGCCCCGGCCCTAAAAAATATTAGATGGATACTCACTTCAATATCTGATTTGATATCACTGGAAAAAAAATAACAGAATGTTTTACTTAAAACCTTTTGCATCCAAAAGTTGTTAAAAGTATGAGTAAGAAAAAGATAACAAATGCAATCCAATTTTATGAAAAAAATAATACAACGTTCTTTGTTCGAAAACGCGGATGTTAATCGTTATAAATGAATGTAACAGAATCGTTATAAATAAGTGGTTATACAAATTGATTATCTTTTTATTTGGAAAATAAACTACTTTATATGTAACTAACTAAATCGAACTAAACATAGAGTACAACTGTTGTAATAAAGAGAAAAAAAATGCAGAACTGATATCAATAGTTTGTCAATACGAAGACTTATTTTTTTTCACGTCTTTGGTGCAGATGGTAGCGATTAGAAATCTGTTAGAATTGTAATACGTTAACTGTTTATAAAACTTATAACCCGCATGTGTCTAACTCTTATATATGAACACTGAAATAAACTAAAATTCAAAAACACGTAAGTTTGCCTATCTACTGCAATATCAATAACTGGTTTGTTTTTGTTTTATGAATTACTCTTACTATTTTTATAATTCAGTATCAGACTTAATTAAAGCAGTTGGCAACAGATTAATCTATTTTTTAATCGGTGCGTACCGCAGTCGGGTAAATATTAAAGTCGCCTAAGGACTATTCTTTCACGCGGAGATCTTAGTCGCGTCAAACTGTAGGTAAAATTAAGTTGTTAGCGAATCGACAGCAAGAAGTCTCTGTGGTGCATGTTATTGTATACCCTCACCATAACATGTATCACCCACCTAGTGAGTGGACTTAACGCTCAAGAATTGATTAATATAACAGTTACATGTTGAAACATGTTACATGTTTGTTATTGTAAAATATGGTGCGCATGACACATCTCCTGTGTGCACATCTAGAATTATCCAAGTTGGAATATAATTGCGCAATACTCATTTGGTACAATATAAATGATGATCTGTTTGTAGGTATTATTAATCTTGATCCAATATAGGTAATTGTGTATCAAAGTATGACGCTGGATTATTGTGAATGTCGTTATAAACATTTTCTTTTCTTGGTTCTATGAGGGTAAATAAACAGTGAGTCTTATATATTATAGAATATATATATATTCTTCTATATAATAAAGAAGTCAAGAGAGGATTACTCGTAGATAGGTACTTATTGTGTACTTATATATTTCTAATTTCAATGTATCCGTAGATAAACATTACAATGCACAAAATAATCCAAAAAAGCAATAATATTTTAATCCCACAGCGCCGGTATTCCCATATGTATTTTCGTTTCATAGTAACTGACACCGCAGTTTTGCGCACAACTGTTCAAGTGTTTTATTTCGCATACAAGGGAAAAGAGCTCACCCAAATTGGTGGAGCCCTAAAAATGCAATTTCGCCGGTTCCATACATTAACCACGGTTCGGTGCGCAGCTGGTTTCCGTTTCCCGTCGGCAAAAGTGCGTTTTCCCGAAATTGCCACAGCAGATGTCCATTGTCCAAATTGGCGCGGTTTCTTGCGCCAAAAACTCGTTACGTACGACACCGTGTGAGTAATATTATTATTATATATGCATTCAAAGTATTACCTTTGTAAAACAATAATTGAAAAATATAGAAATGAAAATTCAATGAGGTGTTTAAATCGAAAATTGTAACATCTATGTTACTCGTATATAGGGTTGCCAACTTTTTTTGAGGAAAATAACGCAACTTGTCTTTTGAAAGAGGAAAAAAAAGTATTTGTCAAAAAAAGTAAAATTTTAATTTAAGTTTTTATGACCTTAAATACATATTTATTTGTGCTTTTAGCATATTTTTAGTTATCTTTGAAAGTTTGATAGCTGGTAATACAGTCTAAATCTGGATTTAAATAAATAAATAACTCTTTTTTTTTTATTAAATGTTTGGAACCTCTTGTTTCTTTCTTCTCGCCACTTTACATTCATCACCGAGAAAATTCTTTCAGTGAAAGCCGAGGTAGCGGGAACAGAGAGCAGATAAGAAATATATTTTTTTATGTTTGATAAATTATCACCCGCATTTTTAAGTAGCTATTATATTGCCATTTTTCAGCAGTATTTTTTTCAGAAAATTCGTTGTCATTATTTGTTAATTGTCTTTGGATTTCTTTAAGTCTTATTGACTCGGAATATAAATGGTCCATTTTAATAATTAATCTTTATTGTAACTTACTTGTCCAATACAATTGGAATCAATTGTAAAAGTCACAGCGCAGAAAATACCTCATGCCCAATATTGATCCTGAGGAGGATCACTTTTAATCCATGTTTATCCCATTCAAGTTTATAATTTTGTAATTATTATTGTTTGGATTTTAATAATTTTGCTTTCTTGGGAGTTACTGGCGTATCATAATCAGAATCTGAATTACTGGTCATTTTAACCAAAAGATGTTATAATATACTTTTAAATTTTAACCTTTTTTCAAACAAACACATCACTACAACCTAAATAATGATCTACAAAAGAAACCGATATCGGATGATTGTCATTGACATTTTTGATGTCGACGATCCTGAACATTTGCCGTTTCAACCAATAACAAATTATCATTGTTAGTCGGGTGTATTCCGTTCTTCTATTTTATCTTAGACATCGATAAATTGTTTCAAAATTATGTATGAGTGTGTTTCGTTTCATACATCACAATAATGACTCAAAATAAAGTATTTTGGCATACTTTATTTATATGCGAAAGTATAAAGTATAATTATTATCTAATATAAAGTAGGATACGTTATTATAAAGTATGGTTGACAACCCTAATGTTATGTCATAAAATTATTTACCTAAAATCATAACGATCTTTAATTGATGTGTCGTAAGTTATTCAATGCTATTATTATCTAATAAGAGTCGAATTCTCTTCAAAAATCACATCAAAATGATGTTTACAATATTCATTAGGCATAAAGACCACTACAAATGATACAAATGCTCCAGTTTTTTTTAATTCTCGAGCACGTGGATTTCCTCACGATGTTTTCCTCCATATTTTAGAAGTCTGTACTTAAGTAGAAACCCAATGGTACTTAAGTAGAAATGAAAATGGAGAACACCTAGGCTTTCACCGCTCTATCAAGACAGCAGTATTTTCATTTAATTAAAAAATGTATTCATAATAAAAAAAATGTGGGAATTGCCATTTAGATAAGTAGTTAGCGCTAAACGATAACCTAAATGTTATTTTTATTTTATCAAACAATTCTGTTATTTTATTATTTTATCGCCGGAAATATTTAAAACAAAGTAATAAAGTAAATTGCATTTAAATTTCGTGACTTGTAGAGATCGTAGCTCTGTGACAGACATATAAATTATGATTATTTCTACGACTTCCCGAGCTATTAGGATACAGTCATATCTTATGGATTTCTATGGAAACTTAACATTAATATTAATACTAGTTTTATACGATGATGTAGCACCACAGTGAGCAAGTAACTGTACGATTATACTCTTATATCATACAGCTAATAGATTATGTATATTATATTATGTGGATATAAATAAATATCTGAGTCAGAATGGGTTCATACGTAATATACATTTATACCTGCCTAGTTAGATTGACATAATATACATCAAAAACTAAAAATACACTGCAGTACGAAATAATATACCCTGATAGATGTCAAAATATTATGTGATTTTAGGTTGAAAATAAAGTAAACGAAAATAGGCCGTACTGAAATAGATAAGATAGAAACAATAGAACAGGTTGAACTAAAATAAACTAAATCTGATTTGACATAAACGAAATGTAAACGATAGTGATAGCGGATCTCACCGATACTTCAACAATTTTATATAAAGCATTGCCGAGCGTTCGCACGACTACAAACTTTTGCGTTCGTAAACGAGTTATTATTTACGATGACTTATTTATTGCTTTAACGTCCATATTCTATGCTCTAACTGAAAGTATAAGTTTGTTCTACAACTTTGTATTTGCGGTTGGCGCTACTTAAACGCTTACAGAATAAGTTGATAATGAGTTTGTGTTTATTCGAACCCTCGATTGGGCGGCACTATGCAGTTGAGTAGTCGTCACTAGTTGAGTTTTTTCGTTTACAAACGTTTTCGTTTTAGCTTTTCCTGTGCGTAGAATTAAAGCAGCGCCCCTAGTGGTCTTAATGAGGAACTTAAAATCTTCATACAGAAAAAAAACAGTAGAGAACCTTTGCAAGCGATGGTAACTTACGCTAGCGGGTCACAGATCACCATACTCGTAATGTGAATAAGAACAAAATCTACCTAAGCGTGATTTCACTAACCGTCATACGTTACGCTGATATTTACGACATCTAGATCTAGATACACGTACATTTAGATGTTCTGTCGATAAAACCTAATTATTCACATTCCACCAAGCCAAACATAATATATTGACGGAAAAGTTACTAGCATAAGACTGACGTTACTAAAACAAAAGTGAGTGAGCCAGATTAAGTAGAATAAGTGTAGGTGTTGCAGTCAGTTTATAATGTTTATCTTGATTGAATCGTAGGCGACGAATGCATGGACCTCCCTTGACCTAAAATGGTTAGATGAAAAAATAACCTCAAGGATTTACACATCTTCGCTCATAGAGTAAATATTTTCGGTTGTTTGGCGTACATTTATCGATAATTTGTATATGTATTAGCTGATTAGCCATTCGTTATCAAACAAGATGGTGTTATTTCTATTCGTGTAAACTGTATGCCGTCATGGTGTTAAAATATTTTAATCTTTATTGCTTTTTCGTGAATAAACAAAATAATTGAATAAACTAAAGGAGTGAAACGTACATACAACTCATTTTAACCCTGAGATGATAAAAAATAATAATTGTTGATGGGGTGAACTCGAGGGATGAAACTCCTCTGCACCCATTTAATCGTGCTAGGTAGGTTTGCCAATAAAAAGTTAAAATAATTCATCTTAACTTTTGTTGTTTTCGGGAAAAACCATCGAATACATTTATGGGTCAAATGTCATCACATTGAGAGCAGAATGAACAGCAGAATGAATATATACAAAAGAGATTTAATTATCAATTAAATTATCAACAGGAAAGCCATTTAATCATGCGAAGTAGGTTTATCAATATAAAAAAATAATAGTTTTGTTACGTTTTCTAGAAAAATCATCGCCGAGTGAACATACACAAAAATTATTAATCTATGAAATGATGACGGACGGGATTGAAAGTCCTCTACACACATTTAATCACGCGAAATGAGTTTATTAATAAGAGTTAAAAATAATCACCATATTGTTTATAGTTTTAACGAACGATAGTCTGAACTAAACACATATTTGAAGCCGTTGAAAGAAAAAATACAATACTTACTTACATCGGTATCATTTAATACAATGAAAGAATATTATATAATACATTTACATAATAATATAGCATTCCAAGTTTCAGATTTACAAACTCGTTTCGAAATATTTTGTTTTTCAAATATTTAATATTGATCGCGTAACGCGACGGCATTCAGAATGCCATTGAAAGAAGTAATGAAGCAATTACAATGCGCTGGCGCACCTATTTGGTTACTATTGTTTAATAATATCAGGTTAAGTCTGTATTTATATTTGTTTGAAGTTATAATGAGTGTTATTTATCGTTCTTATTTATGTATTTAATTAATAACTTCCTTTGATTAAGTACGGAAATTCCTATATTTATATAACATGAAATAAAAACGTTTAGAAGTGTAAGTATATTTTATTTCCAATATACAAAATTGGTAGGTAGTAAAAATACCTTAATAATAATATCCTGCAATCAACATGTATGTGACCACGGAATAAATGAATGGTCACATACCTATGTGACGTTATCGCAGCATCTCAAGATTAGATCTTAACATTAAATACATTTTAAGATTTATCTTTGCAATTAAGATTCTGTTTAAATAAAAACCTAGCATCTGATTTTTTTAAGATTAAACTATAAATAATATATGTTTAAATGTCCATAAAATCTCTAAATCTAGGAAACCAATATACTTTTCTGATGAAATGAGGTCCCCTTTCTCAGATAATTTAATTATTGTCACGAATATTACTTTAATACTTTTAGTCGTCTCAATCGTGTATTACGCTGTGATTTTGTTTTTCAAATATGTTGTTATCCTAATCCTAAATAATATTACAAACCTAAAGTTGATTTGTTATTTTGTTAGCTGCAACAAATCGTTGAATCTCTATCTTTGGCATATTATTACATAGCATTTCGTGAGACTAATTAACACAGGGACGTAGTTTGACGACTTTGCTTGAAGGCAAAAGCTAGTTTCTAATAATTTGATTCAACTTTTAATTTGTATTTATTATAACTGTGGTTTATTAAAAACATGATATTAAAGCAACAAAAACTTTCGAAATACTTAAACATTATCTTACTTTTTATACAAAGTTGACGAAGGAAATTACTATTTGAAAATAAGGCTATTTGCATTCCACGCCCGCGTCGCCGCGCCGTTCGCTCATTGTGTACAGACACATTAGGCGATCCAGTATGAATTTATAAAAGAACTTGCACGTCCTCTAATGCTATATTTGTACTAATGACTGCAGCCAAGTTTGATATCCTCGAACAAACAATGTGGATTCGCCTATACCTCCTATACGGCGACTCTATACCTTTATGCCTGTACGACCTGGTATGCCGGCCACTGTGCAAATGAGTTGAAACCCGATTGTTGTTCGAAATATAAAATCGTAGGCCAATGCTAACGCCCGAATTTACATAGTGTTAATTCGTATTGAAATAGGTTTTTTGATGTTTTCGCAATATTTATGTCATCGAATATGCGTATTTATAAAGTCTCACGCATGAGTTTAAAATTCGACATTATTTGCAGTGATAATGGTGGTGATATTGTGTTGTACTTTAAGGACGTTCTTAAAATTCCTAATAGTCTCTCTGAAATAATCTCTAGGAGGCATTCGTGAATCATAAATAAAACAGATACGAGCTACTATAGTCATTAAAATTGATAACATATTGTTATACTTTTTTGTAGCTACAAATCTGTTTGATGAAGATCGCGTTGACGTTCAAGGACATTAAAATAGAGTTCGAGTTTGAATTATAAAAAAATGCTTATTTTTCGCAAGTTTTCGCTTAAATACATAATGTTTTAAACGGATGAATCATAATTTAATTAACATTAGAAGATAACTCTAATATTTAAAAATATTTTTATGTTAATACAACTGGCAAACTGTTCTTCAAAACAAGTTCGCTTTATTAACAACCGATTGGTGGGCGTGTCCTGTTTTTATCTACAAAAATAATGCTCTGATTTATTACATCGTGTTATGTAATTCACGCGTATACCTATAAATTGTTGTCTATTCGTCTATTTTGCGTAATTCTTTTATGGCGTTTAATTTTTGTAGGAAGCTATTTAGTTTGTTTTTGCAATGCAAAAAGGCGTCGGATCACGTTCGCTGTAACCTTGAGGTGAGCCTACCGGGCCACAAGTATTAAGGCCCATGCTTATCGACATAAATTGAATTTTCAGGGAATTTTTCACTTGATATTGTTAAAAAAATATACCTCTAAATTTTTTCCAAAGCAAAAAGACGTCGGACCATATTGCAACTGGCCTTGAAGTATATCGGATCAACATGATTGTTTTGCTGTAACGCACTCACACATTTATAGGAAGGACTGGTATCATATTCTTATTGTTTGAATACAAGTAACCATGACCCGGCTTTACTGATATTCATTTCGGTTTACATATTAATTACAAGGTTTGTTCAGAATTGACAACAAAATACAAGATTTAGAAAAGCTTATTGTAATTAGAGTTTTGTTTGCTTTGACGCTGGACTTTTGGAACAAAATGTTGAACGAGTTTTTTATAGTGATGTGAAAAGTTGAAGAATTTTATTGCGTACAGTGAATGTTCTGTCTTGAAAACTAATAAAATAAGATCGAGAACTAATCTTGGTATAACTGTATTTGCTATTTCACTTTATTTATATAAAATTTTATTCTTCGTACAAAAGAAACGAATTTTGCAAATGCATTTAAATAATAATGCCGATCGACTGTATATGTCTATATCTCCATAATAAAATTGCATTTATTCACTTTTATTTTGTACAGAAATATGCTTTCCAAATAAAGAAATACTCTCTACGTTCCAAAACAGTACCTTTCAAAACTTCTTATATTTTTCCCCTCTTTATTCTATGTTCAATTATCCAACCGCCAACCGAAAGTGTTATGTCCACTGACTGGCCCTTAACTGGCACGTCTGAGACGTGGTCATAGTGACTCAGAACGGCAGTCGCGCGTAAAGTAATCCAGTCGATATCATGCATTGCAAGAGGGGCCGGGAAAGGGTATTCTTATGTCATAGCCTTTTCTGACCCACTGCCGAGTAGAAAGAAGTATAATTTAAAAAATATATTCTTTGGTCTACAACTAGCCCTTAACAGGTCCGTCTGAGACGCGATCGCTGTGACTCAGAATGGCAGTCGCGCGTGTAACCTAGTCGATAACGTCCATTACGAGAGGGGGCCACAATCGGGTGTACGTACATTGTTATGTCATAGGATTTTTTAGTCTTATCTTCTATTTAAAATTTATTTTGTATTTTTTAGTTCCATAGCCGACTGCTATAGTTCTCGCGGCTTACCAGCACATTAAATGTCGGTATGTCACGAAAAGTAACTATCGCGTCATTGTATATAAAACATTGGCAAACTGAGTGTTCGCACGCTTACAAATATTTTTTGCGTTCTTAAACGAGTTATTTCGGTAATTTTAAAGTTCATAATTCGTTGCTCTAACTGAATGAATAAGGTTTGTTCTGCAACGTTATATTTGCGCTTGGTGTTACATAACGGCTTATTGAATAAGTTGATAATGAGTTGCATAGGAGTTTGATTCTGCGCGAACGCACGATTAGTCGATACCCGTTGTAAATGTATTTTGTGAAGGATATAATTAATTAATTAGCTAACTAATAATAAGCTAACAATTTAAAATAATTTCAAAAAGAAGTCGTGAATGATCAATGGCCAGAAGCCAATTCCGCCCGATTACTACCTATTGCTTTTAAACAGACGTGCAATCTAGCCGACAAATTCTAGGAAATTCTTGAATGCATTGCAAAGAAATACAAAGAAGGCCTCGCAAAGTTACATTGTCGTTAGTAAAACACGCTACGTTTTTGTAATCTGTCACATCTTCAATTTCACTGGTGTTAAATACGAGCTAACTGACAGACAATTAAAACATTAACTTGTCAGTTGGCACAAGAAACGGAAGTTTCGCCGAGATAATAGTTAGTTACCAATTCATGTTATCCGGTCTCACAATAGAATAATATAGCTTGCAATCTTCAAATCGTCTTGCAGTCTGAGCGACTGAATTGTAAGCGAGGTCGAAAACGTAAAAAGAAAGGTACTTCATCATTACACTATAAAAAACTAAATTGTTTGTGTTATATTATACATAATCTTTCCAAACTCGACAATAGCGTCTAGTTGTGTTAGTTATATAACAAATTAGTGTGTTTTATGATTTGTATTGATAAGAGATCAAATAGAACTTTTAAGACAGTTACTATCGTTTTGTGTACAGTCAACCCATTAAGTTTTCCGATTAAAGTGGCGATTTCCGTTCCCACCAGCAACGGGCGGCAGCACGCCTCGTTAGCGCCATTTTCGGGACGTGAACGCAACGGCGCATGCCTGCATAAATTGCATTCAAACGAAATCCCCCACTATCCCATCTGCATACATCTCAACGTTTAATAAACAGCCCGTCACGTAGCCATTGTGGAAAGACCTTGGAACCAATTTTTGGACCACAATAGGGGAGCGCCTCCGACCAAAACTTCGGTTAGCGAGACAATGCTGTTTTTACATTTGCAAAGCTTAAAAAGTGCCGTGTCTCGTCATTTTACTTGCAAATTCGCGTGATTATGCATAGTGAAGTTGGCGAAGATGTATTTACATGTGCATTGTATGCATTGTGTGGTAAGCACGCATCGATGTGCCTCGCTGTAGGAGCATAGATTTCCCTCGAATCGGTTCGCGACAAAGTGAACCAAATGATCGATATCACTCTGGATACACTGTAGCCTGCAAATATTAATGGCTTCAGAGACGGCTAGCACGTTCGCCTTGTAAATTCTCTCGTTAGTGGCAAACTCGAGCGCTAGAGTCGAGGCATGCATATGTAATAATTCGTATTAATTCATTTGTAACAATTTGAGAATGTAAATTATTATCGCAGCGATATCGCCTTCGAGCTTGGTCACCAATAAAGATGTTATTGAATGCGGTATTTTATCGTCGCCCCACGTACATGGTCAGCGCTGCAGTTAAGTTCATTACGCAGTCGGACGGCGGAGCAGCGACAATTCCAACCGGACTATGCATAATTTAACCATTAATTCTCAAAATGACTCTTGGAACTTCTGCGTTCGCCAGACGGGACCGGCCGTCGTTGTAATATGTATGTACCAGCTTTGGATGCAAGTTTGAAGGACTTTGCAATATCACTTGCAGACTTTCATTTTGTGTAATTTTGTCGAGCCCCATCGATCATATTTATTTTCTTTTCTTAAACCTTTCTCGGTTGGCAACAGTATTACTCACACTGCGCGGCGTCTCCTCAACGCAATGTTTAAAAACAAGCAAACAAATATTTTCTCAGCGTCTGCACAAGTCAGTGGGAGAAAGTTCGGGTAGGTTCAGGGACGAGTCGCGGCTATTTGCGTCTCGCGGCGGGCGATCGTCGATGCAATTAAATTTGTAAGCGAAGCCAGTGTAAGAAGAAACCAGTGTAGAAACGTCAGAAATATGCCTTAGGCATATGAACGCATCGCCTACGAAATCTCGATCTCTAGCGCCCGTGTCAATGCCTCCTGTATCTGTGCGCTCGCGCCGCCGCATTTTGTATGTGTGAAGATTCCCCACTGTTTCTTTATAAACCGTGTCGAAGCTTTATATTATTTCAGGCTATATATAATAAGACCGCGCGACGTTGCCAGCGCGTCTTTCGTTGCCCTACTCAAATAAATACCAGTCCATATTGTTCTTCGGACACAATGCCATCTGTCAAAAAAACTTTCTAATGCTGCCACTCATTTAATTTGTTTTATATTTAAATGTCATAGACTGCACTAAATTAAAGTGACAATTGACAGTCTAGAGTGAATGAACGTCATTAGTTTTAATGCCAGCACGCTGTGGCAATCGGCAAAGTTCAGTAGTTCAATGTGCCCGAACACCTATCGCATTCGTTCTCCCAAAGGTCAAAATGGTAGAAAATGAAATCAAAACGGCTGGAGAATTTATTTTAATTATCTCGTATTTGTTAATAACGAACAGTTTAAATTTCTCGTTGTTGTGGAATGCTCGGGGGGCTTGTACGCCCGGCAATATTTCATCAACGAGAGCGTACTTTACGAGCGATGTCTGACTTTTGACTTCAGGGAAATACTTTATTCTAGTAATAAAGTCCGAGCTTAAATTACGCTATGAAAGTGGCATGCAGACGGTAAAGGCGATAGTAATGTCTTTATCGGGAGCTAACCTGGTGTTCGGTTTCACTTTATTTTTGTTATACAATAGTTAATTTTTACCTCTGTATTTTCAGAATTACGCTCGAAAGAACAAACAAACCACTTTAATTTGTACGTAGCACTTCATATAGAAAATTATATTATAATAGAATTTTGCAGTATGGTCATCGCGGCTGGTCGTAACATCGTCTAGTATATCAAGAGTGTAATAGGCTGTTCGTGACGCTCACAGCAGATTTATGGTTTCGTTGACTTGTCAACTTGTATGCCATTGCTTAGTAAACAATGCTACAAAATAGATTTCTATGTATGCTATAAATCTTTATTTTTAGCCATTGAAATCATGATTTACAACCTTTCAAGTTTTGCTTCTCAAACTAAAGGCCTAAAAGATAAAATCACACTTTTATATTCTTATTTAAATATCATTCTTTTTTGACAAATTTTTGATATCTTTACAATTAAAAAATAGCTATCAATTTTCTACTTATCCATCATTTGTAATTATTACTAATGAATTATGCAATTGCTTAATATTATATTATAAATTCTACGGAAAAAGATTTTCGTTTAATTTTTATAACGAAAATAAAAGTCGACAAAACAATTTCATAAGTGCAATTCTGAGCTCGATCAATTAGAAATCGAAAAGGCGTTTCAGCATTCCAATAACATACCTGAAAATAAGCATTCCAAGTAGCCATTTGAAAAGAGTTGTGGTAAAGTAATAATAACAATGATTGCAAATAATTTTACTGCTTCGATGCGTTTTCCGAAGCAAGATCATTACAAAAAGCATTTGGCTGTGGAGAACCCCAATCACTTGAAACTGAGTGCACTCGCATAGAAGAATGACTCCGTTCGTTTAAACTATTCTCTATAAAAAGTATATAACTTTGGCAAACAGATAAATACAAACTGAATTTTCTTTCTAAATATTCCGTCTTTCCTCATTTTGAAGAACTTTGGTAGATAATTGCTCATACCGTATAGTATAATTTAATAATTCTTAGATATTTGTGAAATATGTCTATGGAATAATAAAATTTTATTGATTTTATACCTCTACTCGGAAATGTGGATGCCAATAGATCTGGGAATTTTAGTTTTTAAATATATTTTTTTAAATTTGAAGTAGGTATGATACTTATATTTTTTTATTGTTAAGTTTATGTATATTTTTAAATGACAGTGACATAATATATTATATGACATAAGTAACATTTGTCACATATCGATGAAAGGAAAAACGGCAGTGGTTCATGTTGCTATATTTAACAATTACAGTTCTTCATGTACATGCATAATAGGTACATAAATACATAACTAACCATACTCAACAAATATAATAAATGCACGTTTACAATGTAGGTACGAGTACTGATGTCACGTATTCGCGTTGAATCATAAAATTGAAAATGCTACATCGTTTAAACGACATTTCCCTTAAAACATTGTAACGTGTTATAAACAAAATGGAGTTTTAGGATACTTAATACATAGCAGAATTTTTATTGTTTTCTAAGCCTTTGTCTCGCGTCTTATCGCCTTTTACGTGCATCAATTCAGTAACGATTTTCGTAACGCCTCTTGAAATAATTGATTGTTAACAATAATTTCACGTATCGCTACTAACAACTTTATTTATGGTAGTAAAATTTCAATAGGTGTAGAACTCGAAGAAAGGTACAGGAGACGTGCCGACACTCATGTAATCCAGGACGAAAGTCCGAGTCAGTTAAAATAGCCCTATGAAACAGCCGCCGAACCATGTGAATCACAAGCGTTACAATGTTGAGTTGTTAGTTTCCATTCTTTTTTTTCTTATACAATAGATGGCAGGCAGACGAGTGGGCGGCCCACATGATGGTAAGTAGTCATCGCCGCCCATGGATATCTGCAACACCAGACTGCAACAAGGCTTGCGGGTACGCTGCCGATCTTGAAGAATCCTATTCACAGCTCTCTTGAAGAGCCCCATATCGTAGCGCGATGGAAAAACCCCCGACTACTTATTGACTATTACTAATAACAGCTTTAACAGTTAATGGCTCTATAAAGGTGTTCGCGACGACCGGCTCATAATCTGTACATAGCTTATAAGTATATAATGTATAACTATAGGTTAAGTACAAATACACATAGTTGATTCAAAACAGTAGGTTAAGGTAGGATACGTTTTGTTAAAATAGTTCGTTTCATAAAGACAGTTATGTCACTCATTGTAAAGGGATGTTGGAGTTGAACAATAGACGAGAAAGCGTGTAAAAAATCAACGGTTTACGCAACCCTGCTATAAACATTTAACAGACAAGGGACAAGAAGGCGCGTTCCGACCTAACGGTTTATACACCTTCACTATTGACACTAAAAACAAAGGAAGAGAAATCGCTTCCCAGACGAACGGCCTGCACATGCGGACCGTAACGAACACGTGGCCAAAACATCGTAACAATAGAAACGCCCAACTCCAGCATCCCTCATTGTATCAATATAAATAAGGGCGAATCCCAGCCCAAGTCAGTCAACTTGTAGTCACCACACTAGACGCATGTCTAACAAACAGTTAAGTCTGTACTAGATATAAACCTCAAGAATAGCTCATCGCGTTTTCCTTCTTCACAATCCCAGCAACAACACAGTGCGGGTAATATAAGCCCGCACATTCTGGTCCTTCGAACGCCGAATCATTGAAGAAAGAAAAACGTGAATCATCGAGGAAAAGTAAACAGAAAAATAACAAGATGCCAGTAACAAGATCGCAAAGCGGAAATTCGTATCTACAGAACTTTCACGAATCGGACGACGGTACAAGTTCCTCGGCGACAAAAACCTCAACGGGGACGACAGCAACAGAAACCGCCGTTACCGGCTCTCGAGAGACTGCGATATCCGCTAAAATGACAGCAACAGAAACCACCGTTACCGGCTCTTCAGGTATTGCGATATCCGCTACAACAACGGACAAACAGAAAAGGACGGGGGTTGATATACAGCAAATTTCCACGACACCCCCACCTCTCAGCGTTGAAACTAGAAAATCATCGAAAAACAGTAAGAAATCGAAGTCTCAGCGCGCGCTCCGTTTAGCCAAAGCTAAAACAGACTTACTACGACTTCAAGTTGAACTCGCCACAGCCCAAGTCGCCGAAATAGAAGCAGAAAGTTCAGACAGCGAACAAGACGACGACACAGTAATTACCGACATAGAAGCACAGACAAGAGTCGACACCTGGCTACATACTACGCGCAAGTTAGCCGTATCGAGGGAACCGCATCAACAGTACAGTACAGAAGAGGTCGGCGCTACAGTACAGAACAATCAAGCCCCGACTCACATAGCTCAAGATGCCGTTCGCCTCGCGTTGCCTCCACCTCTCGTGCCTACCTCCGCCCCCACAGAACAGACACCCGACGTAAGGAACCAGGGCGCGAACTACACAGCGATAGCCACTCACCGAACAGGCGTAACGACTACGCAACCGGCGGGAGCCACGGTCAACACGACACACCAGCAGAACCACATAGATCTAACAGAACTCGCTAGTGCGATCACAATGGCCGCTAGAACAGGACAACAGACTTCTCCACGCCACCACACAGAGCTACCCCCGTACAATGGGTCGCATCAAGAGTGGTTATTATTCAAGGCAGCCTACGACGAGTCGTCGGCCTCCTTTACAGATACAGAAAACATCGCACGACTTCGCAAAGGCCTCCGCGGTCGAGCCAGAGAAGCGGTAGAGAGCCTACTTATTTACAATGCGAAGCCGCGCGACATCATAAAAACACTGGAGTCACGTTTCGGCCGCCCAGACTCTATAGCATTGGCCGAACTGGAGCGTCTGAGGGCACTCCCCCGCCCATCAGACGCCCCAAAAGAAGTATGTATCTTCGCTACCCGAGTATCCAATATCGTATCGACCCTACGGGCGCTACAGAAAACATACTATTTGTATAATCCAGAAGTAACGAAAGCAACAATAGAAAAGCTCACGCCCGCTATGAAGTATCGCTGGTTCGATTACGCGATCGAACAACCGAAAGAAGAGCCCGATTTGCCAAAGCTCGCGCGATTCCTTGAGCGTGAAGCAGAAAGGTGTAGCCCATACGCTCAACCCGAGTCGGTCCCTACACAACCAGACTCGTACAATAACACACATAAAAGAGCGCACAGGACATTCACGACGACAGAACAGTATAAGAAAACGACCACATGTCCTGTCTGTAAACAAAGAGGGCACCCAACAATAGACTGTAAAATATTCCAACAAGCCGACGTAAATGCAAGATGGGATTTAGCAAAAAATCTACGCCTTTGTTTCCGATGTCTCAAATACAGAAATCAGACACATAGCTGCCGCGGACAACGATGCGAAATCGACGGATGTCAACATTGGCATAATAAACTACTACATTTCACAAAGACAGAAACAGACGACACCGAGCCGAAAACAGACGTCGTATCAACCGCGTGGACTCCAATAGGATCGAATAGGACGCAATCCTATTTGAAAATGGTTCCAGTTAGAATCTCCGGTCCCATAGGGGACGTTACTACCTACGCCCTTCTAGACGACGGTTCAACAGTCACACTAATCGACTCCAGTGTGGCACAGAGAATAGGAGCGAAGGGACCCGTCGACCCACTGCATATTCAAGCTATAGCGGAAACCGAATTGGAAGCGGCCCGCTCACGAAGAATCACACTCACCATACACGGTGCGACTCAGAGTCATAAAATACAAGCTCGCACCATCGAAAACCTACAACTCTCAGCACAAGGGGTATCGGAGAAAGACTTAGACGGCTGCCGCCATCTAGACGACATAAAAGAGAACCTAAAATACCCTAATATCAAGCCACAAGTTCTCATAGGGCAAGACAATTGGAACCTGCTCATCGCAACTGAAGTCAGAAAAGGACTGAAACACCAACCAATCGCCTCTCTCACTCCACTCGGATGGGTGATGCATGGCGCGCACACAAGAGCTTTAGGGCGCCGCATTCACTACACACATCATCTATCCCTGCAAGAACAGAGCATGGATGAACAGCTAAGGCAGTATTTCGCACTAGAGTCCCTCACGATCACGCCCAAGCGACCTCTAAACGACCCAGAGGAACGTGCACTCAACATACTCAACGAATGCACGAAAGAAACAGAGCACGGGAGTTACGAAACAGCGCTACTATGGAAGAAAGACAATGTCGTGATGCCCGCGAACTATGACAACGCTTACAAGAGACTGATGACGATAAATAAGAAAATAGACAAAGATCCAGAACTCAAAAAGAAATACAAGGAACTGCGACGAGCGATCGACGAAGCCACTAAAGAAGAGGCCAGCAAGAAAATCATCGATTGGCGGTTCATACCTCCCGGTGCTCCATTCATGGGCGGAGCCTGGGAGAGGATGGTAAGGGCGGTAAAGACAGCTCTCGGCACGACGCTTCGTGAACAGCGCCCTCCGGAAGAAGTTCTCACCACTCTCCTGGCTGAAGTAGAATACACAGTCAATAGTCGCCCACTGACTCACGTGTCAGTAAATCCCGAAGATCCCGAAGCAATTACGCCAAACCACTTTCTCCTCGGAGGCCCAGCCCGCGTCCCGACTCTGGGCTCATTCGACGACACCGATCTAATAAAACGAGCTCACTGGAGAACATCCCAACGCCTGGCTGACATATTCTGGTCAAGATGGCTCCGCGAGTACTTGCCAGAACTTCAACACCGGCGGGAGCCCCACGGACGAGGGCCTTCGCTGAAGGAAGGAGATATAGTACTAATAGCAGACAATACGATGCCTCGCAACACATGGCCGCGAGGAATAGTCACAGACACCTATCCGGGAGCCGATGGAGTAGTTCGCACAGCTGACGTAAGAACGAAAGGAGGAACATTACGTCGACCGACAAAGAAGCTCGTTATCCTACCAACAGACCCGGTCGCGCGCCAGCAACCCAAATAGATGCGTAGACAGGAAGAGTCTACGCACGGCGGGAGAATGTTCGCGACGACCGGCTCATAATCTGTACATAGCTTATAAGTATATAATGTATAACTATAGGTTAAGTACAAATACACATAGTTGATTCAAAACAGTAGGTTAAGGTAGGATACGTTTTGTTAAAATAGTTCGTTTCATAAAGACAGTTATGTCACTCATTGTAAAGGGATGTTGGAGTTGAACAATAGACGAGAAAGCGTGTAAAAAACCAACGGTTTACGCAACCCTGCTATAAACATTTAACAGACAAGGGACAAGAAGGCGCGTTCCGACCTAACGGTTTATACACCTTCACTATTGACACTAAAAACAAAGGAAGAGAAATCGCTTCCCAGACGAACGGCCTGCACATGCGGACCGTAACGAACACGTGGCCAAAACATCGTAACAATAGAAACGCCCAACTCCAGCATCCCTCATTGTATCAATATAAATAAGGGCGAATCCCAGCCCAAGTCAGTCAACTTGTAGTCACCACACTAGACGCATGTCTAACAAACAGTTAAGTCTGTACTAGATATAAACCTCAAGAATAGCTCATCGCGTTTTCCTTCTTCACAATCCCAGCAACAACACAGTGCGGGTAATATAAGCCCGCACAAAAGGTGTTAAAATTGTAACTGAAAATCATTCCGCAACTGCTGGGTTGCGTGAGGTTAACGTTTGAGTTAAAATAAGTGCCTTTAAAAATAGTTTTCCATTTCGAGTCCAAATGTCAGATCGGTTCATGGAAACGATTTCATGGAAAGTTGTATAGTTATTTAAATATATATCTAGTGGGTATAATAACAAGCAATTGTTTGTAACGTGTAACAACAGAAATTCGTAAATAAATTCAGATAATACAATGTCGAATTTTAATTTTAATATACTTTTAACGTGCAAGGACAATGTGTGAAGTCCCACAGTCAACTGGACTCTCACCGTTTCACTCATACATAAAACTCTCATCAACGTGTTTCGGGACCGAGTGGTACTAGAGATAGCTTCCTTTCTCTTAATACCCCTGTGATCCAATCTTATGCTTTCTCGTGCAATGGGATAGCTTAAGCCGGATGGGGTGGTATGATAAAAGCGTATAATCAGTCTGATGGTAAAAGGATGCCCAATATTTTTTTATAGAAAGAATGTGGCAGCAGATAGTCCATCTGGTGGTAAGTGGATACTGTCGGTCTGCGATATCCGCATGCATGCCAACATCAGTCCAGAATGACAGACGTTGGCATAAGAAATTTAGGAATGAATTTGGAAAACGGGATAGGATGGGATATGAATGGGCTTTGTTAATGCAATAGTCTAAACTCCTACCTTAATATATTTTTTTTTACATTTGTTCCTTACGAAACGATAGGGTGCGCCTTTCCGATACATCAAGTAAATCTTGCTCGCTCACGAATAATATTCATACTGCTACTAGCCAGTAAATGTCATGCAATTTACATGGAACATAGTAATCGCTACATCGTTTCGTTATTCGGATACTACTGATACTCTATTAATGTCATCGTTGTGTTGCGAAATCAATCCGCTTGCGAAAAATCGAGTTTTCCGTTCTATTTTAAAAGCATGTTGTTTTTTTTATTATTAATTCGTATATATAAAATTGATCGTAGTTTTGTTTTTCATTATGTATATTAAGTGTTATACTATTTTTTATTTAAAATCTTATACTATACCAGTAAAATAAAAGAAAAATGCAAATAAAATATGAATTCAGTTTTTTTTAAGTTCACCTACAATAGTAGACTACACTTTGACTTTATAAAATCATGTAGGTATGCAGTTCGTTTTGGACTACTCCAAATGCAAAATTATTTTTCTTTATATTTTTTAATCAACGTTTTTAATCATACCTGATTGTAAAAACGTATAAAAACTAGACTTCTGACTGATTTCGCATCAAGCCTGCGACATCACGACAATATTCATCGCTTCTGTCATGTAATGTACCTACTACAATGCACATTTACCGTAATTGGCTCGATAGGAATGAGATAAAAAAGGCCAACCCGGGTTTCAATTACATATTTAAAGTGCGAAAATGTCAGTCCGCAGACTGCGACTGTAATAAGGAAACCGAGTGTCAGTCAATAAAAACGAGATCTAATATAATTTAGTACGATTATATGTAAATTAAAAAAAAAAACAAGTACCCCAGACAAGTTTTTTTAGTGTTCTGTCACACTGGTAATCTAAAAAATACGAAACCTCTTCGGAAAAAAGCATCGGTAGCTCTCATTTATGCGTATTAATACCTACTTCAATTTATAGGACTAGCCGACCAACCAAGCGTTCGCACTCGAAAGGAATTTTGATGTTTAGAGGTGGTCATTATTGGTCACCCCCATAGAAGTCATATGTCATCCCATGGAAAATAATTGTTGCTGCTCAGCGATAGTGTTTAACGAAAACTGTTGATTCTTTTTATTTCCTCCTAGTATAATGATTTAAACACGCTGTCGAATACAATACTACTTTATGAATAATAATCATTACATTTACTCTAATTAGTCTAAATTTACGTCACACACACCCCACAATCTCTACGCAGGGATACATTTTGTTTAACATTTATATTAAATAACTAGCGACCCGCCCTCACTTCGCTTCAGTTTATTAAATTTAAAACAATCCGAATAAGATATTTTCCTGCGGTAATATGGAGCCTATATTTTAAGTTAGACCTCTAGCAATACATCGGTGAAAACTGCATTCAATTCCATGCAGTAGTTTTTGCGTGATGCGTGAACAAACATACAGACAGACAGATAGACAGACAGACAGATAGACAGACAGACAAAATTTCTAAAAGACAAACTGTTGTTTTGGCTTATAAAGATCCCCCATATTAGTTTTTTTTCAATATCTATAATGTACAGACATAGGCCTGTTACAATTTTATTATATGTATATAGATATACATTATACACAGAGATATATTCGTAGTAGTATACAGTAGTCTGCGTTCGCGCAAGTGTCGTTATCGACATAATGGTATGTAATATTTAATTTAAACATAATGGTTATGTAACAATGTACTCGTATAACGTGCTTCAATGCGTGTAGTTACAGCTATTGGAATCGGGTAAACAAATTATTACTTCATTTTGTTACTTGGCCGACAGGTTGAATAGGCAATAACTCTATTATTGGCGCTATAATTGTTTATCGCATGCAAACGATGCGTTTATTCTATTCTACTGCAGTTATTAACACGAAATACTAGAACTTTAGTTCATTGGCCTTTGGCTAAAGTGGGCTTTTTGCGTAGGATACGAATTATTGTCACAAAAGGTTTTCTGGTTTGGAAGGTAATGTCCGAAATATTGCGTATTTAGCTGAATTGATGTTAGTGCCACACGCAATTATGACCTATATTTTTAACACCTTCTTATGGTATTTTTACACCCATGACCCAAGCACCGTGATGGATTATTGAATTTCGTTCATGAAGCATTGTCTATTTTTAATCTATATATTATACATAAAAATGGATGTTGGTATAGCTGATGTTAATAAACTTTGACACCGTTTGACCAATCACCATGAAAGTTGGCACGTATATATATTTTTTTATGGAGAAGGTTTGTATGCTATCGACTTTGTTGTAACTCGCCACTAGATGGCGCTGCAGCACATCAACTTCTATACCGTTAAACAGATCGCCATGAAAATTGGTATACATGGGTATTTGAGCACGGAGTATATTTTCGACCTATCGACTTTGTTGTAACTCGCCACTAGATGGCGCTGCAGCACATCAACTTCTATACCGTTCAACCGATCGCAAAAATCAATACGACGACAAAACAGAATAACTTGTGATTTTTTATATATAGAGGTAAATAAATATACAGCTAGTATTATATAAGAAATAATTCATAATATCATAAACCCAGAAATGTAGTTAAAAAATTCTAAGATATTTTTGTTTGTCTGTCTGTCAGACCGTTTTCCATTATTTTTCCATGTAAACACATTTATTTAACCGGCATCATTGACATTACCGCGACTTTGACGTGATACTAGAATAGTCCCCCGTCCCCCCCCAGTTCATGGCTAGCCATAGAATCGTGTCATTCAGTAATGAAGAAACGCAGTCTACGATAACTAGTACTTACTAGCGACCTTCAGTCAGTCCATCTGCCTCTCTCAACTATAATACATAATAATAAATTACTAGCCCCGCCCCGAAAAAAGCGTTGAACCTATTAAAAATAATTTGATACCATACCCCAAGGAACCAAAAATATGATTTCATCGCTATAAAATCTGTTTCTTCATTCAAGGGGCCCAATTAGGTTTCTGATAATCTTCTTCTATAATTTATAATGAATCTCGTCTAATCTCGATTGTTAAAATTTATAGCCAATTGAGTTGAAATCGTCTCAGCTGTCTTGTAACAATAACGAACCGGTTTTGTTTCAACTGTTACGTGATCATGGTCGTGCGTTTTTAAAATGGCTTCTGTTGGCAAATTTTATTTCTTAAAGCTTCAAACTGATGCGTCTGCATGGCAGGACACGGGATGCGAATTCGGTCGCATGGATTTTGTGATGAAACCTTTGAAACTGGCGCGAATTTGAAACTCGCTAAGCAAAACGTGGCAAAAACTGAATCCTATAAACCCTAGATCCCTATAAACATGTCATTTTCTTTTGAAATATGGACTTAGTAATTTACTAGATATACCTACTATTTATTTTACGTTTTATTAGCCGCAAAAAGCAAATATTACAGCAACGGGAATTCACTCAATTTTACTGTCAAGTTATTGGTAATCAGGATTTTTTAGAGAATTGAATTATTATTTTTTTCTGCTATTAATTCCACTAAAAACGACTTTTGTAGTCCCGTGAAAATAGCGCAATCGTCCCATTCGTCTCGAAAACAAAAAAAAATAATCGCATCAGGCTGAATGAGTTGCTGGCTTGCAAAACTAATGCGAACGACTTCGCATCACACGTCTCGCCACGTCCTCGCACCAGTTTGAGTATTGCTTTATACAAAACAATCATTTTTATGTTGATACGGGTTTGAACCAATGCCTTCGACCACACAATCTTGGCCCGATCTCCGGATAGTACGAAAAATTAAAATTTCTTCGTTTAGAGACCCGCGGACCCATTTTGAAAGTGGAATCGACTAACAAACCAACCCAATACACTTTAGTATTCCAGTCAGGCGAACGTGTTTACTGTTGAAAGGATACGTCAGATATGAATGAAGGTGACCCACCGGTTTGTTTTGTCCTTTTACGTTTAACCCTGTTAAATCTACGCATAACGCATTTTTGAAATTCAAATTAAAGTGGACTTAATTTAATATATAAATAAAATATCTCAGATAGAGATTCGAGTAGAGTAACATGTATATCGATTTCAAGATTATCATTTTGAAAATCAAGTCGCATCTTTAATATTCCTATATCTACGCTCCTTTACAATATTGGACAAATTTTGGTCTCTATTACACATAATAAATGTTCATGGGCCACAATATTTACGCCGCTTATCATCAGAAGGACTGTCTGTTCGTTTCTCTGTTTAGTTCTATAAAAGAATGATTTACGTCTCGGTATTATCAAGTACATCATAAGAATCATAACATCAATCAAATTGTATTCTTCCTAACCAATAAAATTTAATATTTAAAAAAAATATGTATACATTTTTCTAGATCTTTTTGTATAGTTCTCAAAGTGGCTATTGTAGGTTTTGGTAATGGGAGCTGTTTAAGGTAACTGGAAATTCTTATATAAAAAGGTGAAATTGAAGTTGTTTATTATACGAGTAGGTATGTATAAAGATACAACTAATCTATATTAAGATATGCCTAAGAAAACTGCGTATTTCCTTGTAAAATATTGCCTTGAATGGTGTTATTTATTTCTATCAGTTTTGCATTTGCAGGCGCAAGTCATAAAAATATTTACGTTTAAAAACTTGCTCAAAACCGATTTGGAAGCGCCTCGTAAAATCATTAAATCTGGTTAAACTGTTTGGAATTATTATGGTAGTTTAAACTTTCCCAAATTCGTTAGTCTATTAATAGTTCTTTTTTTAAATATTATAACCAAAATCGTATCGGAAAGAAGTATTGAAAATATAGTTAATTTTGCAAAGAAAACCTGTCGAAATCAAGAATTTGCCTTCGAGACTTATATTTATTTAATTCTGCATTTCGTTCAGGTTCCGCATTTGCACCTGTAAGCAATAGAAATATTTACGCCAAAAACTCACTCAAAATCAATCGGAAACTATTCATAAGATTACTAATCTAAAAATTAAAATGGTATATCTATGAATGTAATCGATTATATAATACATTAGAATTATTTACAATGTTATACATAGTTCAAAGTAAACATTCTCAAAATAAATCGTTCGCTTGTCGATTGAACGCTTATCTCGCTTTACATACAATGATGATAGCCCGGTTTCGGACCACGCCCCCGCACAATTGAACTAATTGCCTAATTATTTTTATTACCCGTTTGTTTGGGCCATCTTTGAACCCATTTTCCAATTAATTCGTTAAATGTGCAATTGTTTTTGAAGACAAACATACGTTGTAGTCTAGGTCTATCATGTAAGAAAGAATGCGAAATTATTCAATTGGAATTTGGAGGCGAGCTACTAGACTTAAATTTTATTTTCTAACTATTTATAACTAACTAACTGTAACTAGAGTATTTTCTAAATTAATTTTTTGTTATTGTAACCTAATCTTCTATTATTGTCTTGTCTCAATTTACACATAAATAACTACTCTGAAACTACATAAATAATAAATAACTACATAAATAAATAACTACATGCAACTACTCTGAAACCTCAAGTGTTGATGATCTCTAAAGATACAGGCTCTGCCTAGTCTAGTGGTCCACTAGATATTAAAAGAAAAAAATATAATACATATTTATATAAGAACGGTGTCACATAATATGTATTATGAAAACTGTATTTTTGAAATAAAACAAATAAAATTAAAACAAATTCACTGTAAAACTCTTAGAGGCACTGTTTCCTCCCGATATTTCCATGAACTCGCACGTTATCTACAACTATTTACTACATAACGAAGTCTTTGTATTTATAAAGAATTCACGAATCAACATTCCAGTAACGTTTTAAGTTAATATTTCTTGTCCGAAAAGGAATCTATAACCACTGAATGCGACGGAATAATGCGGCAGCTGCCAGTTCAGAAAATATCGGGCGGCCCCGGCTCCTTTGTTTTCAAAAGACGTCTTTGGTATTTTAATGAATATTTATTAAGTAAAACCTTGAACTTTGTGCAACAAAACATTAAACATTATAAAATTAATTGTGTAAATTTATGTACAGTTTATTGAAAATTGTAACTTTCTTTAATTCATGAGAACACTTCAAGAACTGTTATTTTTACCTACTACCTAGTTATTTTTTAATAGTTTCATAAACAAGTAACAAAATATACAACTAACATGCAACTCTTTCTCACTTTTACGTCAATGCTTGCTGATAGATAGCCCAGTCCAGCGGCTAAACTACTCTAGAATGTTACCTGTACATTTTTATATTTGTTTTGAAGGCGATTCGCCCGCGGCGCATTACTTTTTTGGTAAAAATCGCGAGCAAAATAGCCGCCTGCGATTGTGTAATCTAATTTAGAGGGGCCCATTGTTCCGTCGAGGCCAAGGTTACACAAGGTCTTCTTTGTTTACAACGCAGACCACGACGCATAGGATACGCTAAAAATCACAGGCGATTCTTAATAACATTATATAATAAACCTCTGTATAGTTAACACTTACTATATAGCAAGGAATTATACCTAACTTCATTAAAACGCGATTACTTCTTCGAAGTCAACGTCTCTGTAACTAAATTAAAATGTAACAGTATAATTTACACGTGGATACATTTTTTACTAATGTTTGTTTTGACATTTGGTTTTATTAGCATTATTTTGACCTTGATTACGTGTTCGTATCAATTGTTCCAAACGGCCGTAAAATTCATTACGTTTTTATGATTACGATCTCGTAGTCGACGATTTACATTTTAGTGCAGTGTTACTGTTGATAAATGTAACGTTAGCGACATTATGCTGCTTTATTAACGTATTTTGTTGATTAAACAGATTAAGCGAACAATACAAATAATATCTCCCACGTATTTTACTTCACTCCTCAACGAGATTAATGAGGCGATTATTCTCGAATCTGGGTACATCGTGGGCATTGATTAGACTTGATAAATTATTTAAGGCTCGTATTGAGTTATGACCATACAATGGATATGCATTACATTGTCAACATGTTGTACGTTCGTATGTTACATCATAGTGAATTTCGAAGCACGTTCCCCCTCATACATTTACACAGGCACGTATGTACGGCGCCACAAAGGCACCTTGATGTGTCTGTTTTTATCCATTTTGTTTTGCAACCCATTATGTATGCGAACTTCCTTTGTGATTCAGCACACCTTATGCGTTAATTGTTTAAATTGAACTGTCTCAAGGTTTTATAATGTTTGAATTTAGAAATGCTTCGCTAAACCTTTTGATTGGAGATCAGGTTTGTAGAGCCGACCCGACTCGGCGTGGGTCGAACGCTCATGAATGAGAAAGTCTGGAACCGGTTCCCGACTGACTCCCACTAAGGTGTCTACTTTCAAATCACAATAGACGTTCAGCTTATCTTCGTACCAAACCCGCCCGACGACTTCTGTGCTTAATATCAAATCGTTACATTACACACAAACAAGAGATCATGAGCGGAGGTAGTCGTAAAATAATCGTAAATATCTACCGGCATTGGCGGCATTGGCGCGCTAACTTCCCAAACTTGACCTTACTTTCAGTCGAGTAATTAGACTTATCCTAATGTTCTTAGGCATTAAATATCAGACCTTTATGGACTGGTTGGCCTCGCTGCACGTTAAATATTGCGTTTGTTAAACACAAATATTAATACAAGACGTCTCTATAAACAAAGCGTCCTGTAAGAGCGTGCGAGAAACAGCAACAGCTTTTAGCGCTTGGCTTGAGCAATAGTTTGGGCGAATCGATGTAATTGAGGTATATGTACTATCGTGAACCGCGCCTTTCGAGTCCTTAGTAAACAGTGCGTAGTTTAAGCATTTATAAGGTGCGCCCGCACAACGTTTGAATATGTAGACAGTTAGGTAGGTACCTAGTATATTTTGGTCGAATGCACACACATGAAGCGTTCGTTCGGCACGCCCGCACTTCTGATATAAAATCGACTCGACAAAAACATCGTTATTTTTATTCAGCAACCAAGGCCATGACTGCTATATTGCATTCGCCTTGCGAATGTAAAACGTTTTCCGTGTTTCTAAAATGTATCGGCAAAGTTTGTCTTGTAAGCAAGGTCTTATGCTATTGTATTCTAGAATACGACTAGCATAAACAGTTTTTTGGTTGATAACGTGGAGAGCTTATCGTTAAAGCGATAATTTAAATGTAATGAAATAACCGTGCGCATTAAGCTGTAACGATCGCGTTACGTGTAACTGGAGCAGTGTTGTTGTCGGCGTTTTTTGTTGATGAAATTAAAATAACCCATTGTGCGTCCAAGGTTACCCATATTTACGAGCGAGTCGAGCGCGCTTCCTTTGCCGCTCTTTAATTTGCGTTCTTAACCCCTCCAAAACAAAATACAAGCGAGTACAAAAAGAAAGGAAATGTGAATAAAATATTCCCTCTTTATATGTAGGTATTATTATTCTTGAATTGTATGATATTCTATGTAAAATACAAATGAATGCATTGAATAATGTATGAGCTTTCAAGCAAAAAGTGACCATTAGTTGATTATTGAGTTAAGGGAAAATCATGCAATTAATATATTTGGCTGACCGTGGATCACGGGAATAATTTATAGAGCTGACTCTGAGGGTTTATATAAATTGATTATACTAACATAAATAAAATTATGCTCACTGCCACTGCCAATGATCCAACACTAAAGATTATAATTATAATTTAGTTGAATGTTAATTATGATTAATTTTATTAATCTCAGACTAATTTTTTCTCTTATTTTTTGTTTTGTTTTATAATAAATAAGTCTATTAATCAAACTCAAAGTTTCATTTAACAATATTGACACATTAAAACCACATATATAATGGAATTCGCATTTTTTATATATACATGATATATTTGATATATATATCAAATTTCGGACATTTTGTTATTTATTATAAATATCGGATTTTTACGAACCCTGCTAAAAATGTCAAAAAGCTCCAGAATTTAAACACACCGACATTAGTTCCTTTTTCTATTTAAACGCTTGTTTCAATAATTTTGTGGTTTAAAAACGACATACGGATATTTTTGTGGTATGGAACTGTAGATAAGTGACCATACATTTATAATCTAACAAAAACCGAAAATACCATTTTTTCACTCATTACAATTATACGAATATTTTAATAAATAAAAGTCGACACTTCGTTCCCTTTTGCTCGGAAGCTCACATTTTATTATTTGATTTAGTAATAAAATTTACCTTTGTGACAATTAATAAATTTTCCTATTGAAACCAGTCAATAGTGCACTATATCTTATTATTTACCAAGCATATGAGGAACATAATCTGGTGGGATACATATATTATGTACTAATGTTTTATCTACTAAAAACAAACTAAAAATATCTGTATGTATGCATGTGTGGACGTGTTTGCGATCATAAAACATCCACACCAACAATATAATCGACTAGTTTTTATCTCTGCGTGTATGTAAACACAATGCTATGTTGACACGTCGCGGCGCGATACGAAAGCCGGTATCTAATTCGGCTGGCCTTGGCAATGAAAAAAACAAGTTTTTTATATAACAACCTTGAGTTGTCCAGCTTTTTGCACGGCGGCGGCGCCACCGCTGCGTGGACGAAAAAAAACCTTTTTTTTACCTTCTAACCAGACTATTTACGCCTACGCTCACAGGTGGTACTACTCTTCATCTTTTTTCTTATCTTTAAATGTGTATCATAGAGATCTTTTAATTGAGTGTGGGCTTAAATTTGAAATTTTCAAAACTTTATGGCGTAAACAACATTATCATTATGGTATATTTACTGCTATTTATAAATCACCGTGTTTACATTGAAATGTGCATATTAAATTGAGAACTGCGTAATATGTTGATATAAAATCAATATAAAACATTAAGGGTTTTGTTGTTTTTGTATACAAAGTCTATATTTTGTTATTTTTTTCTTTCGTGAATGTAATGTTTGTTTTTAAATAAAGCTTGTTATCTGATACTGTATCGGTTTCGTGAAACCCTAGAACCTTCTTATCATTCTTCAACCATTAACGTTAATAAACTTATGTGACGAAATAAAATGAAAATGTTTGTTTGAAAGTAGTATTAGTTATTTGCTCTTTAATTTTTATTAAAAATAAATACAATCTTGTATCTCGGGGACGATTTTGTTGTGATAAAAAAATATTTAGGTGGAAAAATTTAAAAATTACTCTGGTTCTTATTCATTAAATCCATTTTATAACTTTTCCGGGAATATTGGTAAATAGACATTTTAAAAAAATGTTGTTTTTAGCTCCTACACTACTCAATTGCTTTCGATTATACTGGTACATTTTGAAAGAATTTATGTAATGGCATGATTTATAAAAGATAGAACATAACAACTATATCATCCATTTTAAAAAACAGAGGTTGATTTCTTTTTCTCTTATTCTTTCTTATCACGTGTTGTATACGCAAGAGAAGTTGCGAGCGATCGTTAATAAAGGTACATACAAAATCTGCAAACGGGCATGTTCTGCAAATCCTGGTAAATGCGATTATATACAGTTTCAACATTCACGGCGAGTCGCGTGGAGCACTGTACTACCGCAAATTGGATTTTCATTCATTACAACTGTTAAGGTACAAGGGCATTAAACCATATTGCTTTAAGTATAATTTAAAAAAAAAACTAATTCTAATAATTAATATACACCATGCGAATAACCTGTCTTTCTACTGCCGGGTATCTCTCCCAACGTCTTCCATCATACGATCTGCTCTTCTTATCCACTTGCTACCGGGCGCCATGTTTTGAGTGACATGACGTTTAACACAGATTATGAATACTGACATGAGCAGATGTGACACGGTGACAGTTAGTATTGTTTGTTTCTTTCCACAGGAAAAAATAATTTATTAACCAACGAAATCCAGAAGATAACGTAATTACAAACATAATTTAAAAAATGATTTTCGTTCGACCGATTCGAAATGTAAGTATGGTGTTGAATTCAAAGACTTGTCTTAATAACGTAACTCTAGTTAATTTATTCAACTAGGTGAACAATTATTCAATAATTTAATCAAGATACTCAGTAAAAAAGCAATTCTATTAATAAAATAAAATATTTTTGGCGGTCACTAACTAAAATTTTGGCATCTTTCTTAAAATTTAATTTAGCCACGTGAAGCTGTATACTTTTTTGATAAAATAATCACCGATCCGCAGTGTCACATCTGTCATTAAAATTTTTGTAACATCTCTGTTAACCACCATGAACGCCATTTTTCTTTAAAAGGATGTATTCATGCATGCTAATTAATGTAAATCACATAGTTGTTGGAAGAAATTGCGAAAATTTATCTTTAAAATTTTAATTGATTCAGTCCGACATATAGGCTATGGCATAAATTTGAAATATGGCATAGATCTCAAAAACAGGTGTTCTCTAATTTGAATCTCTAATCTAATTGTACACTAGATATTACATCAATTTGAAAATAGACAAGGTAATAAAGATCAAATGTTACGTATTAGAATGTGACTTTTCAAGATAATATAGATTGCTTCATTATTAATTGACAACCTACATTTCCTCGTAAAAATAAACCATTTTGGGGTTAAGTGTTGATTTTCATGAATACCTACTAGAAATAGCACTGAACATTGTCGAGTAAAATGACTATCGGCCAGCAGACATGTTAGGGAGTTTATTAGTTCAAAATCGAAAATCTGTGTTAAATTCCCTAATCGTAATATGTAATGTAATGTACCCTCTATGGAGGGTATTACAACTACTCGTAGTTCTAAAGGTCAAACTAATAGCTGTAACCTTTGGTTTACGCAGTAAAAAAGTATGTCTATGGCTGTAACGCTTAGTTGCAGAGGATTTTCTATAAAAATCGTATTTTGCTCCTCCTGAAAAGTTGTTTCTTACGTCAAATATTACAGTTCTTACAGTTTCAACCTTTGTTGAAAACTAAAAGCTCTTAGAACTGGCCACTATACAATACGATAGAAAAAAATAAATTTGAATTTTAAAAATTGAACTCTGCTTGTCAAACGCTTTTAAATTTTCAAAGCTGTCATTGGTTTTTTATTAGTGGCGGCAATTTGAAAATTAAGTGTTTGCGGAAAAATGAATTTAACAACAGAACATTTTCTCGTTCGATGTTTTTCACGACTTTAACCAGAAACTAAACCAGAGTCTAAACCCACTATTTACACTAACTATTTTATACGATCACCTACGGGTAAATAAGTTTTGTGTTAGATGGATTCCTCACAATTCCTTACGAAGCTCATTAACACTGCCGCGTGGGATGGTGTCTCCAAATGCTTGAAAAATTTGACAATGGTCAATCAAATGCTGTTTTTAATATAGTAATATGTGATGGAAGCTGGACCTACTGCTATGAGCCTGAAGCCTAAAATCCGCAATCTGCACAGTGGGTTTTTCCTTTCGAAGAGTTGCCGACGAAAGTGAAGAAAGGACGGAGTGCTGAATCGAAGATGATTGCCTCCTTTGGCAGATTCGGCCACTTTCCTACTATAACTTTAGTAAAGAAAAGAACAGTAGTAATTGCGGACTGGTGTGTGAACAGCTGCTTGGCTTCTGTATTGGAAAAAGTCAAAGAATGACGCCCACGAAGCAGAATGATTCTTCATCACGACAATGCCCCAGCTCACTCCGCCAGACAAACGAAGCAATTTTTGAGTAAATGTAAATGTACTGTAAATGTGGAGTTAATGGGTTTCATTGCATTACAAAGTCCTATCGATTGTCGCGGAGAATACTTCGAAAAGCAATAAAACAACTACCATTTTTATATCTGATTTCATTTTTGATATTCTACATACTTTCAGTGTCACCCATGTAAATGCCCAACGTCAGCCTTACTATTGAATTAATATGTAATAATTTTTAATTTTAATAATATGTATAATTTGCTATGCTCTACCAGGGCGTTGTTAGTCATCGGTTTTAATGTATTACAACTTACAAATAAACAAATACGCGAAAAATAAGTTTTGCGTTACTATATTTCAAATTATATCGTGATAGATATAAGGACATTTTTTGCGTGTACGGACATTTATCACTTCTATACAAGCAAGGCAGACGTGCGCTTGTGACTTGCTGAAATTAATACACCTTTTGCTGATAATGTCACAGATATTAAAGTGAATAGTATTTTACAAGTTATCAATGTCTTGTTTCAGAGCCGGAGCCGGTGCTAATGGCATATTCTCGAGAAGATTAGACTTTTCCACCTTCAACCACCTGCCGAAGCACAAGGTCAACTCATATCAGATAAAGGTGAGTTAAAATATCATTATTTTTCAACTCAAACCCCAAAAAAACTGAAGAGCTCGTTGCCAATGGAAAACGATCCAAAACTCCGCTGATTGGTAAACAGATGCGTCATGCAGCAGCCACGAAAACACAGCTATTATCCAACAGGAGTAATAAATAGTCCAATATATAAGTACAGTAAGCGACAAAAGTTACTCAATGTAATCATAGCATAATAGGATTTTTTATGTTGAATATCGCCTGTTATTGGAGGTAATTATTATATGAATTAATAAATTTTTACTTTCAAGTTTTGTTTGTGACGGAAGCTGTGGCTAGAGATGCGATTGATAGTATATGTCTTGCAGCTTTCTACAGACACCACTTAGGTACCATCCGAGTATGATCTTCCTGCCACTTCTAAAAGAAAGAAAAGCTGTCATAAACACTTTCGATTATGGTCATACAAGATATCAATTCTCCAAACGTTATTGGATTCAATTCTTAATATGTGCAAATAATATATTTTTACTGGAAAGGTTTGCAGAGGGTGAAAGGTTGCTTTTGTTGTCGGCGCCGTAAAAACACGAACTGACACTTTTCGCGATAAACCGCTTTCACAGGAGGCGCCTGGGGTCGGTACGTTTCTAACAAATAAACTTGGAATAAACGTATAATTTAATCACGCCACCGTGTGGTTTGGATTCAGACATATTTTTTTTTGTATTTCTAAATGTAATATTTAGCGTTATTTATAGCTATTACCAGGCTACTCAGAAAGTTTTGCGACAAAGAATTTTTATCTATGGAATGGCTGGAATGGCTTGGATCACTGGCTGGTTTTGGTGTCAATTAAAACTATGACTATCATAGACTTATTGGCGGGAACTCGAGAAATGAAATTGATTTTTTATTTGTATAATGTAAAAATTGTGTATTAGGCGTTTTGTGGTTTAATAGTGATAGTTTATTAAACTTCAGAGTTTTTCGTGTGTGGTGTTTGTGATAAAGTGATTTATCAAATAAAAGCGTGGGAATGCGTTTTCGTGTTCTTCCAAGGAGTCCTCTCCTGTCCTCAATAAACCTGCTATCGGTTTAATGAGCGACTCCTGACTTACTTTGATAGGACGGGCCATTGACAGGACACTTTTTAAACTTTGTAATCGTTTATTACCAAGGAAACTTGACACTGGCAGAATGTCCTAATTGCACCATTGCCATATAAAAATTGCACCATTGCCATATAAAAAAGTAAATAAAAAAATCTGTAACATAAAAACAACATTCCAAATTCAAATTTCTCCATTTTTTTACGAGCCGAATCAAAATATCGTCTCATTAAAAAATGGATATTGGACGGGAACATTTTCGCGCTATGATTTTGTATGATTTTAAATATATTTTTAAACCTGAAGATTCTTTTAATAAACTTCACGCGTTCACCACATTGTCACAGATGACAAATCTTGGATCTACCAGCATTGTCCAGAAACTAAGCGTCAATCTACTGTTTAGCTGTCTCAAATGGAGCCAACGCTTATCAAAGTAAAAAGAGCAAAAAGCGCAAGTTTTTTCACTTTAACTGGCTATCTGATATCTGTACCTTTACGAAACCAAAGCGGCATTGACGCAGAATGGTACGTAGCCACATGCTTGCCAATTTCGAACAGGCCGTGAAAGAGGTACCTGAGGAATAGTGGAAAAAAAAATGTTGTCAGAAGTGGTTAGAAAAATTGGTTTCAAATTTTTTCTTTTTCGCAAAACTTTCTGAGTCCCCCACGTAGGTATATGGAGAAAGTATTGGGATATTGTGTTTGAAAATTAGACAATCTTTAATGTTAGTGTGGATATGGAAAGTAAGTTAGGGAACAAAATATACCGTCCGAAAAGTCCCAAAAGGATGAGACATTATTCATCTGTTTTTTTATTAAAAGTAATATTATTAAGCGTCATTTATGCTACGTCATCAGGCTCTTCAAGAAAGCTGTACATAGGACTCTGCAAGGTCGGCAGCGCATCTGTAAACCCCTTAATGTTGGAGGTGTCCATTGTCGATGGTGACTATTTACCACCACCTTTTGTCCTTCCTATAAAAAATACAAAACTCTGCTTCTCCCGTAATATCTGTTCCTTTATTTTTTTCATTTTGATATGAATCGATTTAATAGATTAATTTCGATGAACATTTTGATTACAATTACATTCACTGCCATATAAAAGTGAAACCAAATGAATGTCAAACGCTGTATAGTCAATATTTAATTTATGGAACCAATCAGGGGGTGTCCAATGAAATGTCAATGTTGATATCAAATTATTTCAATGAGGGTTTCAAATTTAAAGACATGGTAGACATGATCTTATCGCCGATTGACCAATATGACAGCTTTCAAGGCAAATAAATGTTTGGTAATATTCTATACATAATGACTCCATTTCGTTTGATCAAATTTAAATGTTGCTTTTATAGGGATATTACTGTATTTCCATGCGGTTTGGCCCTCATGGGTTGTTCATACTTTTCGTCCAGTTCCATTTAGAGTTTCCATTTAGAACCAGAAGTCCACGCGAATGAAGTCGAGGGCATCGCTAGTTAATAATATTGTAGAAGAGTGTTAGACACAAATCTGAAAACCCGATCGATATCTATCGATCTTGCCCGATCGATCTATCGATGTGTATCAGAAAAGTCTAAGGCTGTTTGTTCTTGTTCGTGTTTTTGAATCTATGTAAAATTTTATTGCTTCAAGACTTTTCTCAGAGGTATAAATCGTTGCTTTAAAAGGTATTGCAATCTATATGCCTGAGTTTACGAACGGCAGCGGTCATGTAGGCATTTATTTGTTATGCGGCGTCGGTATCTAATCTCCACGAGCCTTGAGCCAGTTGTGTGTCAACCGTCGGTCGTTCGCCCTAGCCGCTTCTATTTTTACTCCGCGTTTTCACAATAGAGATATGAACAGTAATAAACATAAGTGTTGTTTGGAAGTTCTTTCTAAAATATTAGAGCTCTTATTTGAAGTTTTAAAAAATATTTAACAATACATCTGTTTTAATATCTAATTTATGTTTATTACTTGTTTAGCGTTCAAACAAAACTTGAGTTCTCGTATTAGCACCGCGTACGCGCTAATTGTCAAAAGGTTTCTTTTAAAGCCATGACTTGAGTTATTTTAACGATGGGAATTTAATTAAATTTGAGATAAATTTATTAATTATTGCTATATGATAATATAATGCTTGTTGCTACTTCTAAAAACATTTTGTATTTAGTTTTCAAAAAATGGTAACAGGAAGTCGTGAAACATTTTGTATTTAGTTTTCAAAAAATGGTAACAGGAAGTCGTGAAACTGATAATAACTGTTTTATGAATTAATACCAAAAACTTCATTATCGTAATCTTCTCTCGTCAATATCATTAGAATAAATCAATGGAGCTTTACTTACTTAGTTCTGTTACATGCGCCATGGCTCCCGATTTATTTTTAACACATACATATTTGAATAATTTACTGAGCCTGTGGTAATCAAAATTTAGGTAATTAAATATTTATGGACGTCTTTGAAGAATCACCAACACAATGCTGCGATTGCCCGCTACCCCGTAACACATGCGAATGTCTACCCTATCGATATGGGAATAGACAAGATGACGACACATACGTTCTTATCAAAGAAACCTAGTTGGTAACTTCTAGGATGAAGCAGAGGAGGAGGAGTCCATTAAAAAGACAATTTTGAAACTTAAGTAGGTAGGTACTACATAATAAAAATGTTCAATTTTCAAAACACATTGAATTAAAGAACTCTAGAGCTACTAAACATAGAACACTATTAGACTTACCGTGTCTGCCCTAGCGGCCCCCTGAGTTTGGTGGCACACATGTAAATCGCTGTGTGTGTGCGTGAGCGGCATGTTGCACTTCTAAGACTTTTATATATAGTTAGTTTACCGCATCTCCCTGACATTTGTTTGTTATTTATTACCGGCCAGTACTGCTGCACTTATTTTTACTGGTGACGATGGAATAATTCTTTCAGCGTTTCTTTAGCACTTGGGGGCCTGTATTAATAACAACTTGGTAGTTAGTACCTGAGTGTTATTTTGTTTGACATCTCAGAAAAATAGGTAATTCTTAGAAGAAATTTATAGAAGTGTCTTATCAAATCAACCTTAACGTTATAGAGTACAAATGGACAAGAATAAAAACAAATGTTATAAATATATACTATCCCTGATAATTATTAGCTAGTCCTATTAATAATAATAATAATAACGATCCTGATATGTGGTTAGACTAAATCTAATATCTCGTAACTTTATCATACATACACTGGCATTGTTAGATAATGTTACACAGAAGAGCATATTAATCGGATCACCAGTTCCTTAGATATGTAACAATCATACAGATAAATTCTGTAATCGATTGTACACATTTATAAATTGACGATAAATTTTAATATAGGTAATTTAAATTTATATAATACCTGTAATTAAATATATTTAATGAACTGAATTATGGGAATAACGGTGACAACCTATGGCTATTTATTCTCTACTCATATTCGTGAGGTCGTGAGTTCGTACCCCCCCGAAAATGTGTTTTGACAGATATTATACCGCACACTCCAGTAGCGCACTCTGTTGTATGCAATAAAATTTGTTGGTAGCTCTTGTAAAGTACCTATTAAATACCTAGGTAAGATTTAAAAAATATATTGTGCTACTATTACTAGTACAGAGAAATCAACGAGACATGAGCTTTGCATTTGTGTGAGTGCACAACGATAGTGTACACTGTACAGTGCGAACCATGTCCACATCGGATTGAACAATTCGACACCCGCTCACACAGATGCAAAGCTCAAGTATCATTGATTTCACTGTACTAGCTGCTGTTCGCGATTTCGCTTGCGTGGATTGCATTTAATTGTCGCAGGCTGTAGAAAAAAAAATTGTATACCGAAGAAGTTAATTAAATTTTGAAATAATTTACATGCAAATACTCGTATTACCGCATTTATTAACCCTAAACATAATTTTAATTAAACGGCCCTAGTACATACTGTGAAATATAATTAACTTGGGGATATATTTTACGGTAAACGTAATACTAAACAAGCGGGATAATTTTGTATTGTTATATTAACAAGCACCGTAAACCACCACAGATTAAATATACAACAGAATTGGCTTAATCACACCATACTTAATTACCTTGCAATAGCGATATGCAGTTCATTTCATTAGTCATTTTATCGTGTCTAATAGCGTGTATAATTTGTATTAGACGTAGCTATTCATGGCTGCCATCCCTCTTGGTTTGACCCGGAGTCTTTGGGTTTGACGAATATTTGTTCGTACTATGGGTTAACATCCTAAATCTCCGGGCGACACGGTGGTGACGTCGAGCATTAAAAAATATCATAAAAATGAGAAGTATAATTTTAAATATCAAGCTGACTAGTATACATTAGTACTAATATATGTAGACTAAAAGATTATTGTTGTGATTCACATGCAAAGGCATACTCGTAATTTAAAGTGTTGTTGTGTATACCAAACACAGTGTAAGTTTATATTGTGTTAATTATTATTAATAATTTAATATTATCTCGTTGAGAGTATTAATGTATTATAGATTATTATAACCGGCAGAATTTTTAATATTTTTATTCTTCGGGTTTAGGATATTGCGAAAGTGGCAGCCCTGATCATGGGCCGCGATATACCGACGCATCTATTGTTCTCTCTATTTATGCTTTCGTTAGGTTATATTTATGCTTCAATATCAAGATCGTGGCCTTATAAAATACAATGAACACAACATTTTTGAATTTTACGGTGGACGTAATTTGTACCGTGGCCTTGTGGTCTCTTCCCGTGCGTGCATGGGTGTCGTAAAAGCGACTAATGGATAACAAAACCGCTACCACAAGCCTTGAGGAACTTCACCATCTCTAAAAGAGTGGACTCAACCCTTCAGCGTTGCATAAGACAATGTGCAATGTACATGAGGAGGCCCAGTGGAGATAAAAGGGCTGGTTTCGGGTAATTTGTATAAACATTTAGTTGGTCAAAGTAGTAACTACACGGGCAATATTCAAGCTAATTCAATATTCCTAGATTTAGAATGATTTCCATAATTTGCTGGAACAAAATTCACCGAAAATTGGACATGTTAGGACATTGGACGACAAGAACTAGAAATTGTGACACAGTCTTATAATTCGGATTAAATTAATTTCTCGGAATCAAACGGAATGTTACTAAATCCTAGTCTACTCCACAAATGATGTCAATGATAGTACTAGCGCTTAAATTAGACTGCATAGATAGTGATATTCGGTCGCAGCGATTTAAATACGAAATCGTGTCATTCCGACTCTCGACGTGCTACCATTGTTGCCGAGAACGATCGTGCACGCGAGATAATTTAAAACATTTTCTTTACTTATCTATCGCATAATAAACGCGACTGGTATTGTCTCGGCGCCACCGGCTCGTTTTGCTCGGCGTGGCGTGACTATACCCCATTCGCGAACCACTAGGGGAAACTTCATAATTTCGTACTCCGTATATTACCCGCAATATGTTCAACAACAACCTTATACATGAACTTTTGCTTTATCTCAAGCGCGATAAACAAGTCTCTTGCGACTAAATCTTGGATTCTACGACAATAAATTCTGACTTTCTAACTTTAATATTTCGTTTATACATATGTATCAGTTCGTGTAGTGTCTAATGGAGAAAAGACATGTTGTGGGATTGATTGATAACAGCTAAGGCACGTTTTCGCGGAGCCACATCATTAAACCGACCACTTTCTTCTATTTATGGTGTCCTGCTGTCTCAGAGTAAGTATATTGATTACCGCAACCGATCGCCTCTATGTTGCCTCGTAAAGCCAAAGCCGAGCATATGAATTCATCATGTTGACAATTTACACATTACACACACATGTAAATGATCTTCGCGATTAAATACGGAACAAACAATATTAATATGGACCACATTGTAAAAGGTTTTTAACTTCAACGTCACGCTAAGAAAAATATAACATTTGAACATTACGCGAACGTCCCGACTATGCAAACCCGTCATTATTAGTAGTTTCCAAGCGGTCAATTAGCAGACGTCTGTGAGAATTTAAAAGGAAATGTCCGTGTCGTTACAGAATACAAATTGTATTCAATTGCCCTCCGCCTACGGGGGCAATCTTGCTGCGCTCTAAGCAAGGCCATCTCGATGGCACTTTCTTAACTAAATTGTGCTTCGAAACAATGTTGAAGCATGGGGAGAGTCGGAACTCAGTAGTGGTTTCCAAGAGACTAGACTGTTCTGTAGACGAAAATCACTGATCTTAGGTTCAATAGAAGAAGGCAATAATAGTATACCATGAGAAACTGCATAGAACTGCATTACTCTTCTTTCTTCAGTTATATATTCACCTATCGCTCTCCTAGATTTGCTGGTAAGACATAAGGGGGATAAACACTCCCTCTTTTGTACCTATTCTCTTGTGTAATAATTTTCTTAATAGTAATTTGTCTGTGCAATAAATAGATAGATATATACTTTATTGTACACCAAAACATTCACAGAAGCACAAAATACAAGTAATTAGAATTATAACTGGCGGACTTATTGCAAAAGCGATTTTTTCTAGGCAACCTTTGGGTGGTAAGAAGTCTACAGACAAAATAGAGGTAGATGGTGCAAGTAATGAATTATTCTTGTTCCTGTTGCGAAATGTTCAAGAAGGCTGTGTACTGTTATTTCTTATTATTGTTATATTTGTTATTTATTATACGAATTCTCTTTTTTTAAAAGGAAAATTTAAATTTCGTTTAAGCTATTTGCAGACGCTTGCCAGAATAAAAGGAAATAAAATGCATCATTTGAAGAGCACGTACGAGATGAGGCGTCTACGCGGTCGTTCATGTAACATAATACTTTGGAGTTAGCGGCCGCAACCCGACACCGCGCCCAAGGCTCCCCATGTGGATTAGTTCTCCCTGATATTTTTTTACTATTAAATTGCCCTGCGGACGAACTTAGATACTACCTATTTAAATGCACTGCCATTATCAACGTTTCAAACTCAAGTTAAAACTTTAATATAATAAGTTGATAATTTTATTCGACATTTGACTAAAACTTAGTCGGCGTTTTGCGATGTTTTAAATGTTAGATGTTTGCAATTTCAATAAAGTAGTACCGTCATCTTCTCCAGTCTTTATTTATTAGACATGGGCCTCTCATGCACATTTTCTTGTGTATAGCCTTAAAAAATCACACTGTCCAAATGGTTTTAGACGTGGTGTAGTTTCTCAGGGCTCGTGGTAGCCTTTTTATCCCTTATTCCGACATCTAATGGGGGGGGGGGGGGGGGGACATCTAAGAAATGGGGTGGTGCTATTATAAAGCCGACCGACACCATACAGGCAATATAGTAGAATAGATAAAATCTGTTATCGTTTTGATTTGATGTAAACCAAAAATTTACACACACACAGTTAAGAGTGACAGAAGCATCAAGTTAGTATCAGACTGTATTATACATCATATGGTACATTGTACATTCCTACGGACTCCAATAAACAGAGGCTAGGATATTTTTGTTATTGCGATAAATCTCTTTCACCTGTCAATTATTGTACCATCAAGTTTTATATTAGTTTCGACATTTTATAATACACTGATATGTACTTCTCGGTTTTCTTGTCACTCCGTAAATGGCAAGAATTGAGAAAGTAGCCGGCTAATTGATACAATAGGGCTGGGTGGTTGATAGGTCTCGTGGTGCAACTTTCATTCGCTGTAAAAAGTTGCTGAATGATAGCACTACGCGCAATAATTTCTTACTAGTGCACGTATCAGCCGTCTCGCAAGAAATAGACGGACGTAATTGCTCCATCACACAGATGTGTGAAAAATATTGGATCTCGTAATGATACCCTTAAATCTTGAAGATTTACCGACAAATTGGTAAATATCGGTACCGGTGGTGCAACGGATCACGTTGCGTATTTTCTTCACGTTATATCTAGCTTTCGACACTGTCCGAGTAACCACTACATAAAAGGCAAACAGACAGGCGTGCGAACTTTGTCCAGCGACTCGCAATTCAGTCGCAACTCCATTTCGTGTACCCCTGATTAACTTTTTATGAAGTTATCGCAAGTATCCACTTGCAGGACAGTACCGCCGTACAAGGGAATGCATCGAAGCCGGTTTTTGTAGACGTCGTACACGGCTGAGTTCAATCTTGATAAACGCGCCTTGTTTGCGTATCATTTGGACGTCGTTTTGTTGAACATTTCGCAGTAACTCCCGTAATTTAATGGCGATGTAGAAATTCGGTTTTATGTGCAAAGAACTATCGTAAACTTGTTCGACGCTTGTTTACACAAAATGCTATAAATATTTTTGGCCCGATGATAAAAGTTTTAAATCGACGAGTCACTCGGGTTACCAAGTAAACAGAATACGTATATATTAATATATACCTGGGTGCATAATGCGTCGCTGCCCACGCGTTGCGGCGCCCGCGCCCACGCAGCGCGGTCGTCGCGAACCCGCTGCGAGTGCGCACCGAGATTGAATATGATAGAATGATGAATCGTCGCACGCCCATTATCAATGCAACTTCCTTCTCAGTCCGTTCTTTCTCAAAACAAATAATGAGCGCATTCCTTATTGAACTGCATGTCGTAATAAGGTGCGTCGAAACTGATTGAAATCCAAAATATTATGTTAAAAACGTTTGTTATTATGAGAAATAACAAAGTTGTAATATTATTTGTAGCCTACAACTGGAGCGGTCATTGATCTCGCGCGCACTATTATTATCTCGATAACTACTGCAATAATGTTTGGAAAACATGGTTTGATTTCAAGCATATATTAAGGTCGGGTTGTTTATACACCACATGATATATATATAAATATTATATTCCATACTATATATATTATACATACATAAGAAGTGGTTACATAACAGCGCAGGCGTCGCGGTTACCAGGCGAACATAGATAGGCGGCAAATCGCAAGATCGCGCGAATGTTTAACCCTGAAGTCGAACGCGGGGTCATTGCACGCGCATAACCCACTTACAGTGTACGTCGCTGCAGCGCAATAACGCTTGCAAATCTCTAGCGCATAGAATTGTAACTACGAATAACTTCGCCATGTTGTGATTTGCTGTGCGCCATTGTGCCTGGAAAAGATTAAATTGCTTTATCAGACTCTAACTGCAGATTGTATAGACTAGACTATAGCTTCATATTTAAGGTGTATGGCGTACCTAAACTCGGGCGTGTTTATCTCCCAGGTTTCCTTATACGGTTCAATTTATGCGGTTTAATTGCGCTTAGACTACGCGATTCACATAATCAAGACTTAATTGCGAGGTGTGGTCTGGATACGTTATAGCTACAACAAATTACCGTGGCTGGATACCGCAGCAGTTGGTTTGACACTGTCGGTGTCACGCACACTGTTGTAGTACTGATAGTATATTCTAAGCGTATGATCTAAGTACTTGTTATGAAGTCGTTGATTAACTACGTGCTGTCTTGTCTGTGATTAATGTGTCAATAAGATTGTTCGAATTAGCAGTGGACGTATAAATCATAAATTCTTCTCCCATATCTGTACATTTTCTTTGTACACAACTTGTTTTAGATAGCCACATAAATATATAATAATTCCCAAATAAATATTCCAGTAATTATCACTTATTTTAGCCCAATATCCTCTATGTTTGAAATGCGAATATCTACCTTTCTACTGTGATTTCCATAAATAGATAAATTTAAAACATTCCAATCATTTTGTATGTCTTTTCCTACCATCTGTTTCATTTATTTCTTCTAAATATAATACCATAATATACTTTTTTATATTTTTCGTTATTTGGTTACATGATTTCTACTATCAGTAAAGTAACGTACAAGAACAAGGCATGACGATAAACATCCTAATCTTTTTTATAATTATAATCCGTGTTACAGTTTTGTACAGCAATTTCTGATCCATATAATAAAACATTCGAACTACGAGTAATTAGTAAATTAGTAAATAATATTAGTAAAATAAATACGATACACTCATACATACTCATGATGAGGAAAACTCATCAGATGAAAAATATTCCTATTCTTCATTTTCCTAAATCTCCAAAAGTAGGCTCCATGTCTGGGAGCGTGCCAACATTGTCATTTTGAATTGATGTTGGCAAATATCGCGGATGTCAGTAGGCGACAGTATCGGGTTACCAAGTAAACAGCAGGTGACCTACCTGCTCATCTGCCATCTCCTTTCTAAAGGATGTCTTGAAGAACTTGAAATTCCAATCGCGCGTCATTTTCGATTGTCAATTGTTCTTTTAGCCACATTTGGTACTTTGTTAATCTAAACATTTTACAGTTTGGAAGGCATGTTACGTGATCATTTTGGTGTGCATAATTGACCGTCGCGGCCCGCTATTAAAAATTGAGTAATAAATTACTCAATTTTTTGCGTAATTTCCATTTATACTAAAGTATGGAAATTCGAGCGGACCTCTTCATTGAAAGTTGAGAGAAACCTTACCCGTCATCGCCCCAAAAGAGCACCTGAAAACATCGCGGCTGTGAGTGTCAGTGTCGTAGAACAACCGAACACTTCTGGCATCGCTCCCACGAATTCCACCTCTATCGCAGCACTGTCCAACGAGTTTTAACTAAAGATTTGCACCTTCGTGCTTACAAGATCCAGCTTACTCAAGAACTGAAGCCTACATACCATAGCCAGCGTGTAGGAACTTACCAACTGGACCTTGGAACAACTGTAAATTGACCATGCATTTCAGAACAAAATCATCTTTAGTGACGAGGTTCACTCCCACCGCAACGGCTTCGTTAACGAGCAGAATTCCGGATCTTGGGATAAGAAAATCCACATGCTTTGCATTAGTTTCCGATGCATCCTCAAAAAGTGACAGTTTCGTGTGCCATTTGGGCAGGAGGGATCATCGGATCATACTATTTTTTGAAAATGAGAAACGTGCATCGGTGACTGTCAATGGTGATCGCTATCGTGGCATTTTATTTGGCAAAAATTAGTATAATAGTATAGACAAACTTAGTATAGACGGCAGTAGACAAACTTTTTTTTTGGCAAAAATTGGATGCAATAGTCATAACTGACATGAAGTTTCAGCAAAGTCTATACACGATTGAAGAGACGATTGAAGAACTCAAAGACGAAATTGATTGACATTCACGTAATTAAAGTAACCCCGCGGTCCTTACTCGAAAAAATAATCCGAAATGTCGTCTAAAGAGCACATGCCTGCCAACGAAGTTGGTGATGCTCATTTGACCGACATTTTATGTATGACATGTCAATAATTTATGTTTATGTAAATAAAAATTTCTACGAAATTCATTCAAATATGGTATTTTTCCATTTATTCAAAAGTCAAGTTCTTGTTGAGACATCCTTTATAACAACAAAAATAACTAGTGCAGATGCATCTCAACACAACGCCCCAATATTAGGCATACAAACTGCCGTGCAGTATTTTTCAGGAAGCTGTTCAAATACTATCGCGCACCATCCGTATAGGAAGGCGACTCTTTTACTTGTGATGGCGTGGTAGCCATCATGACGCATCTGGCAAACATGTCCGATGTTCTACAATAGCGCGCCATCCACAGCGGCATCCTGCATACGTTATTGTATTGTACATACTCCAAGAAGACTCCGCGAAGTATTGCTTAATCAGACATTGTTTTATTTAATATTTTACTTATAGCTAATTTTTTTCACTAAAATATCTTAACTAGACACTCATACATGAAAATAACTCTTTACATAAATTATACCTATTTTACGGCTAAAGAAAATAACAACCTTGAATATAAAATAATAAACGTAGCAAATTTCTGTACATTTGGATTATCATTGAATAATAACGTATTTATATAACTTGCACAAATAGCACTTCACTTTTATTTGTTTATTCAGTTTTTTATCAGCACAAAAAAGACAATATATGTAAAATATATACTTTATCTGAAGGCTTACGTGACCTACCCACACGTCCTACAACTTACGATATTACGTGATTAGTCATACTTTGCAACAAATATATTGTGAGTAGTATTTATGTAGCAGTGCTCTGACAATGCTCATGAATACCTAGTACTTATTTATTATCGGTAACATTGCGTACGTAATTGTCTAGACCTGATTCCAGCAAATCATATTTTCACGATGTCAATCATGATTCGTAACGTCCAATCAAATGCGCATCAGTACAATTAGATATCGCCATCTCTTTCAATTGCCGGGGATTTGTTAGTTGCAGCGTATATTTTTTTAGTAGAAGCGGGAATGAAGCAGTCGCAAGTGGACCATTAGCCGTATTGTTATTGCCCGTATTCCCAGTAATGAAACGCTCGTTTTCGTCCTTTAACATCACCGCTACTCCCTCGTTACTCACTGTAATTGCACTCCAGCTCAATTTCACTCTTTACTCATAGATTTTCAGTTTGTTTTTAATTAATTTCCAGCGCAACATTTTTAATCTCCACTCAACCGATTCTAGTTTAGAATCGAATCTGAATTCTCGTTTGAATGCAACGGCGCATGCTGATGAGGTATAAGAAGCCGGGATATTGGTTTTTGAAGTGCCTTTATAGTCTACGTAGAGAAATCCAGCGCAGTTGTTTTTCAATCTGAACGGCTCCCTGACATTTTTGCAACATTTCCACGAGCCATTGACGCCAACGTACCCTCTGAGCAGCGATTTACATGGAAACTTAGTGAAATATTCACATCAGTTGCCGATTGTCACGTTTTATTGAGATATTCAAACTTTCTCTCCGTCGGGGTTTGTGCATCTAATTTAAATAATGAGATGCCTGGCATTGTATACGGCTTCATCTGAGCTCATGATCTCCAACATTGCGATTACTTATGTAAATCAGAAAGAAGATAAGACAATGTGAGAGACCACTCATTTTTTTATATTTACACGCAAGAATGGCGCAAGGAAGGGTGTTTCCACACTTTCACCCACGATTTCGAGCCGGCCGAGGTTAAGTTCAAGACTATTTATAAACCGAGCCAGCTCCTTGCTTTGCGCCTATTGATCGTCTAGAGAGCACGCACCGCGTATTACGGTAGGTTAGTATGCCCGTGGTTCCGTCAGTTCGTAACTCCCGGAACGCGCCGAAAACAGCCGAAATTTTACATCCCCGGGAGGTATTGATCGGACTTGACATTGAAATTGTAATAGACGCAAACAGCTGGGAAGCGGGGTGCGTGCCCGGACGCCGCACGCAATTCTTCGCGCCGACCCGCCCACCGACGGATTTACCATTCGTACTTCCTATGCGTTTTACAAGCCGACGCGGAATGCAATTAAAATCGTACGGATTCTCAAATGCCACAGACAAGCAATAATTTATCGCTTCAATTGAACGTTCAAGTTAAATACATTCGCCCGATATGGTTTAAGGTGTGACAACTAGTAATTATGCATAAGACCCCTAAAATGAGCAGCGTGGTTCTAAAATCTCATTTATATTCAGTACGGTCGGAGTTTGAATGTTATCTAAAATCCGTATTTAGGTGACGAGATTTCTCTAATCTGGAAACTAAACACATCGTGAAGTTTGACAAAGCTTAGTTCTTGAAGATATTTCATAATGAAACGAATTCTTTTAACAATGAATATTCAGGTTATTCAAATAGGTTTCAGTTACAGTTATCTCGTAAATATATAAATGACTACTGTAAAATATGTAGGTACTTTTATAACATTTACACGAGTTCGGATAAGATTAAAGCTCGAGTACAGTAGGCACATAAACAAGTCTTATCTTCGGGGCCAAATATTATCTGCAAAGGTGCTGTGTTCCGGTACAATGTGTTTACTGAAATATTTTTTGCAGTTAATTATAGATACGCTGTTGGTCTCATTCCAGCTGCTGGCGATAAAAGTGACTATACGGCGGCGACTACACGACGTCGCCTGATTGCGAAGTGCAACCTGGCGACCTATAGCACAAAAGTTTTATGAGGTAGCTTGAAAGTGTTCACACGACATGCCGCAGTCACGACCAGCTAGCAAGTCGACTCGACAGCTGATCGCGCGACCATTCGACACTGTGCCCGACGCCTAATAAAATTATCATTTAAAAATGTCTAAATGTGTCCACGGGATTTTAAAAAACCTCTTTAAAATTAGACCGCTGAAAATATCTTACGTAAGTTCTGGAGTGACAGTAAGGAATTTAGTCATGTTATTATCAGAATATAACCAAAACCATTAAGGACGCGGAGCGAATTTTCTCCCAAGTAAAGTCAACTAGATATTTCATGTATGGTGATGTAATCAGATAACCTCCCATCGATTGCCAGGCTATAACATAACTCCTTTAAAAACGCGTGTCGTGTCACGGTTTAACATTCTTACTGTTTTTCTATTTTGACCCGTATGAAAATAACGTCGTGTAAACTTTTTTATTTGTATTACCTTATCATTTCATATTATTTAGCCAACTTGTTTTCCGTGTACAAGCTACGCCACTTACCAGCGTTTCCTTTACAAGGTTCTTGTTCGCATAGCGACGTTTTATTTTAACTACGCTGATAACTTTCTTTCTTGATAAAATACCAAAGCCTGCGTTTACTGGCGACGTAAATTACTTGTTAGAGCTTTCTAGATAAAGAATGAACGTAATACCTTATCATTCCAACATAGTTGCTTTCTACTGAATTACCTATTCATTAGATCACTAATGACATTTACTGTTCCATTGCGTATAATTAGCACGTGTATCATCATTGCTGAATATTGCTTCTCCCGATGCTGATCCTTCGTTTTTTTAGTTTGATTATTTTTTTCTGAACATTGATATTTTCAAGAAGTCTATTTTTTATAGAAAGAAGGTGTGAACACAGTCCGCCTGGTGCTAAATGGATACTGTTGCCCATGTACATCCGCGATACATGCTAACATCAGTGCAGAATGACGAACATTAGCACGTTCCCGGATACCAGTGCATCCGCGGGCGTGCTAAGTTCCTACTTTTGGAAAATTAGGAATGGATTTGGAGAAAAGGTTGCAAATATGAGTAGAGATAAGATGGGATGGGAATTGGCACTGACAAATCTCACTCACTATCGATGTACACACCACATAGGGTGAATTTCACGGTAGGCTTCTGTGAGAGAGGGGTAACTTGACCAGTCGAGTACCTACGCTCAGTGACTGTAGAATTACAATATGTAGGATTGGACTTTATGAAATATACCTTGGGAATTGCCTATATTAGCATATTCTTAAAGGATTACAGAAAATATTAGAATTTTCTTCAGAATTAAAAACATTCCTCTCCATAAAGCATCAGAAACTTATTGTTCAGTTGTGGAAGCAATGGACTGTTACAAATTCCAGATATTTGTAAGTCACAGCCAATTTCTTTGAGAGCGGAGGAAGGGGGCACTTGTACTGGCTGCACCTAACATATTTACGCAATTTGTTATTGTGAAATGGATAACACATGATGCATTAGTCAGACGGTCTGCGACTGGAAATTTTGTTTCTTTTTTTAATTTTAAGCCTATCAGTTTGATTTCTTTTTCTTTGTGGCAAATTACAAAAATAAAATTACTGATATGGCTCGATGACTATGAAAGCAATATCTTTTATTAAAAACCAATCAAGCTCTAATCTTCAAAATGGATGGCCAATCCGATTAAAGCGTGGAAAACCGAAGACACACCGAGAAGTTTCCGTTGAATACTGATCAGTTCCATTGAAATTATTCCATTACCCCGGCCATGTCAGAAAATTTCATAAATAAAAAATGCGAGCCGTGTCTGCTCTGATGCATTTCATGGAATCACGGCACCTCTAAGTTAAATAAGTGATCACCGGCCGGCGACGACGTGAGCTGAAACCGAAATGACAAGCCACCTGGGGCTTCGGCAATAACTTACCTAGTGATTTTTTATATTCACCCTCATCGGTATTTTAAGTTCGCTCGTCTATCAATATTGACATATGTTAATCGTATTTGTCAAATGAATGCTGGTTAACGAAGGGGAAATTGCAGAGTAATTAAGAGTGAAACAATTGGGCAGTTATAAATTTTAAATAGGAAGGCAAAGGTCGATAGATTGGCTGTGGCAGCGGGCGGCACTCCCGCTAATCGATCGATGTCTGTGCACACTGCCTGCTGGCTGCTGCACCCGCGCCCTCTCATTTGTCTCGCTCGCGGTCGCGGCATAGCCGATACACCATCCTCTTCGCATCGTTATTCATCGTCCCTAACCACCCGGTAGTCGCCTGCCTCCCGGTGTCCTCCCGTATTTAGACACTGCACGATCTAATTTATGTTTTAAATTGTGCGCTTTTAAACCCCTCTTTGGGCGGAGAGGAGTAACGACTATATCTAGGGTTATCGTTACGAGAACCTGCGAGGTAATGGGCTATATCATTATAAATTTGTTGGTCTTCCACTAGCTGTGTTGAGTTTAGACAGCACCGTTATAAAAGTGGCGCAATTATCGCCCTTTGCGAGTTTGACCTTTTATTTCGTGATTTACTCGTATTCTGTATCGATTGTTTTTCTTGCTTGCGAAATGTTCGGGGCTGGACGACATATACTTTCAATTGTTGCGGGGGGCCTTGGCACAGGCGCGCTACAGGTCGGCCAACATAGGAATAGCGCAGTGGCATTTGTTATCGCGACGGTGCGCCTGCGCAGCCTGCTTACATAACGCACCTGCCATATCAGGCTGCGAACCGCAGCGCACGATCACTCGCCCATTCTATGAATTACTTATAGGTCGTAGACCTTATCCATTATCGAGATCGATGTGAATTCTACTCACTGCTAATAAATGTAGGCGCACGACTAGATTATATTAGATTGAATTTACGATGTAATAAACTATATTAGTAATGGCCGACTGTGTTACCGACCGACGAAAAATCAAGGGATAAAACGGAGAGAGTAGATTATGTGCCTAAATCCTTCGAGCAGCACTTCGTACTTTGTTCGAGTGCTTGTAAGACAAATAAATACGTACGAGACGACGCTATCTTCGGCGAAATCACCGGCGAAGATTTTTGTTTTTCTTTCTGGGTGTGGAGGGGGTTAAAGCGCAAAACGGAGTCGTCAGATTTTGTTCATTTTCCGCGTTTCCCTCTTCTGTAAATTCTTTAAATCCTTTAACATCCCTAAGGAGTCGACGTCTGAGGATAAACCGGGAACTGCCTGCTTAAATACAGCAAACGCTCTCAACGAGTGTGCCAACACCCATATGAAATTTTAAACTTTCTTAATCTTGTTTTAGCGTCAATTGATTTCAAGAGCTTTCCTCTCTGAGCAGTTACAAGCTACAACACATACTTGACTCCCTATGTACACATATGTCGTTTTAACTAAATACAGTCCATGTAAATTCAATGATTACACAATCGGTGAATAAATTTCAGTTACGAAAATCGATTGCAAATCGAAAGAATGGTCCACTGTTTGGCGTGTTTCGATTAAGTGAGTCGTAAAATATCATGTTTCGACTTACTGCGGAGTTACTAGGCCCCACCTAGCCGTGCCTCAGGACGATAAATCGCGGTCGGTGCCTCCGGTTAATACCTGGGATTAGGCAGTAAGAGATATGCATCATAGAAGTACACAGCGATTTAACTACAACACCTAGGAGTGGAATAAGTATTGCGATAATTTATCCGCAAGTCATGTTTACTGTTACCAACGAGGTTTTAATGGTATATTCGAATAAAAATGCGTATTTAATGATTGGTAAGATAAGCCAAACGGAAAAAGGCCATGTGTAAAGCAATTTACTTGCAATGCCTTTTCTTACATAAGAACGTACTCGTATAAGTTTTGTCATTGTTGATTCCGTCTCAATCTTCTTTTTGATCTTGTCTTTTGCTTTTCTTTCATCTAGTTTGAATCATTTTACCACATTTGTTTACTACACCAAAGAGAAATACAGAACTAGAAAGTCAATATTTCAGGTTGACTTTTTTGTTCTGTAACGAGTAACTAAATCTAACAAATTAAAACTTAATTTAATTAATTTGCCTTGCGCTTAATTAAGGCTTATTTTTATACTAAAAGTCGTCTTTCTTTTGATTTGTGACGTTAACTGAGCAAAGGAAACGTCGGTATTGACTTTGGTTAAGATTTGTTTCTATATTCTGTTCAAGTATATCATCTGATTTTTAAGAAAAAATATATTTTTTAAAGGTTTTACAGACACAATAACGTCCTTTTTGTAAGATAATGTAAGGTACCTATTTAACCAGATATCTAATTGCATTTAGTAAAATACGACTAAACTATAATTTTATGTATTTAACAGTAATTAATACCGCTTAAATCAATTAATAGTCTGCGACAATAACACTCCATTCACTGAGCGCGCCTTAATACTGTCTCCTAAATCCATAGCAAAATTTGCAGCACTCATTTGCATATCAATGTAATAATGGATTCATTATGGGAATGGAATGGTTAGGCTACCTATGATTTGAAGGCCGGACAGCTTTAAACCTATTTTGGAAAAGTAAACGTCTCACAATCGCTTAAAAATACCTTTGTCTAAAAATTATGCTTCGAAACCATTTGAATATACCTTTACATGCATCGTCGGGTGCTGTATAAGCCTAGTGGTATCTATACTCGACTCACATTTATGTGATCGTGATTTCAAATCCTCGGCCCACGTACCACTGAGTTTTTACATATATACAGTTTTTTTTAAAAAATATCACTTGCTCGGCGGTGAGGGAAAACATCGTAAGGAAACCCGCAATCTCCAGAAATGAAAAAAATATTATATCTAGAGTATGTTATCCACCAATGGGTCCGCGTGGTGGATTACGGCCCGAAGCGGGTCGAAGTAAGTCGGGAGTCGCTCAGTAAAGCGATTGTAGGTTTACTGAGGACAGAAGAGGACTCCTTGGAAGCACACGAAAAACACAGTCCCACACTTTTATTTGATTATCACTTTATAACAAACACCACGCACGAAATACACTTTGACGTTTAATAAACTATCACTATTAAACCACAAAATGCCTAATACATTTTTTTACAATAATCAAATAAAAACAACTTCATTTCTCGAGTTCGAGCCAAAAACTCCCTCAATAACACTTAGAAGAGCATTATTACAATTATAAATTATAACAGAAGTCATTTAACATGATATTGATGTTCTATGAAGTTATATTTTGAAGAAAAATGTATAAATCGTGTTATACAAAAATCTTATATAATATACATTTCATTCCCAGTAATTCAGGTATGTATTTAGTCTTTTGTAACTATTACTGATTTCCTTTTTCTAAATCTCTATACATACATATATGTATACGTATTGGCAACTAACTCATAAAACACCTGTTCACCGCTAACCTGCTTAGCCAGCGTGGCAACTTATTTTATTTTATTAGGTTCGCCAACGACACACCATACCTACATTGTGATTCTATACAATAATGATAAATATTACAATACACACATATGGTTAGCATCTTGCAGGAGAACACAGCATTAATATTATAACATGCTATGTGATCGAAATACAACTCGAAAAGCCGGAGTGCGTGACGAAATAGCCCCAAATGATTAAAACTAACAATTTAATGTTTCACGTTGCCATATTTTAGATTTTAAGTTAAGTTATTCATTCCAAAGAATAAAAGCAACAAAAAAGTAAAAATTCCTTTCTAAAAATATTAAATGAACATCTAACCCAGCTTCAAACCATAATCAAAACCATATTACGGCCATACATCCCTCATACACAAGACATATTGTAGGGGGAGAGCTCACGCTGCATTCCCACAGCCGCTGGGCGCACTCGACTGGCCACCTTACCGCTCTCTCACAAAAGATTATCTTGAAATGTATTGCAAGTCCTACTTTATCGTATTTCCCCAATGTACGTGTGTCAATGCCAGAGCCCATCCCCATCCCTCCCCATTTTCCCAATCCTTTCTCCCAACCCATTCCAACCCATCCGGCGCCGCGCCCAGGTTTGTCATTCTGGACTGATGTTGGCATGTATCGGGGATGTCTATGGACGACAGTATCCACTTACCATCAGGTGGCTCGTTGGCCGCCTTTTTTCTATAAAAAAAATGTGCATGCGGAGACCTATGTCTAACAGTGAACGATAAAAGGTTTGGTTAGATACATATTATAATTTTTATTTCCGGCAACTCTTTCCATATCGACAATGAATTCCTTTAACTTGTAAAGAGGCATTATCAATATTTCCTTAGTTTTTAATTATTTTATAATAATCATTTATAAAACAATAAACTTCATTTTAATGCTTTAGTTCTCTAAAAGCATGCATTCACAGGAACTACTTCATCATTAATAATAATGTACAGTTAATAATAATAACTGTTGATATCTGTTGCCGAGTGGCTGCGATTACGGCTTGAACGTGGCCTACGAGCGCGTAATGCATTGGATTCCGCGGTCAATGTCCGATAGTATTGTTCTCGCAACTTCTATCGAACCTATTGTTACTGTATATTATTGTTATCAAACACGGTTAATACTTAAACTAATAGCTATTGATGGTTTTATCTTGAATTTTACATTTGGTTAAGTGGGCGCGCGATAAGGTTTAGTACTTTACGTAACTATTTTGTAGTACAATGACCGATAGGAACGTGTTAGAGGCAAGGCTTTGCCTTGTATGAAGGTTATATTAACATATAAACATTATATTAACTATAATATTGTTTAAGATAGGTTATATTAACTACGATATGGTAGTTGCACTCCATATGTTAATTTGTGACATTTTCTGAGAAAAGGGTCCTTATTTTCGGTTCTAGTTTTCAAAGATGATACTTTAAAAAAAATAGCATATTTTAATTCTTTATCTTAAATCATATATTAGAACGTATTTCTATTTAAACAGAATCTTGAAAAAAAAAAAATTTTAGGTTAGAAAATCTTAACCAAAATCAATAAGTCCATATCGACAATAAATCCCTCCCAAGTAATCAATATGCCCCCTATGCTTGTATAAGGTCACATACAAGCTGTATTTGTAGTCACACACGATATTCTTGTTTTTGTCAATCGAATATTGTAAAATTATTTCTTGATAGTTTTTTTTTTTTTTCTTTTCATAGGCAATGCCTTGCCACTTTCACCATTGCTCCTAACAAAAAAAAAAAAAAAAAAAAAAAAATTTCACCATTGCCTATGAAAAGAAAAAAAAAACTATCAAGAAATAATTTTACAATATTCGATTGACAAAAACACAAATTAGCACATTCGCAAGTGTCAAGTTTTCTTTGTAACCGACAATTTCAAAGTCTGAAACGTCAAATGTCCTATCAAAGTAAGTCAGGACTCACTCCGTAAAGTGATAGTAGGTTTACTGAGGACAGGAGAGGACTTGAAAGCACACGAAAAACGCAGTCCTATACTTTTATTTGATTTTCACAAACATTACGCAGAAGAAACAGTTTGATGTTTATTACTCAACTGTCACTATTAAACCACAAAACGCACAATATATAGATTTTTTTTTATAATAAATAATCAAACAAAAAGCCCTAACTTTAAGAGAGATTCCTTTAACATCTTCCGAATGAAAGTGACAGGATGATTTTTAATTCTGTTTAGAAAGGTTACATTTGTAAGTTTCATGGAATTAAGGTTCGTTTACACAAGGAAAGTTTCTAAAACGCGTGCAGGTGAGAAAATCGGTCAAAAACTAGCATGAACAACGTTATAATCAATTTTTTTAACAAAATATTTTTTTCATTTTTGTGAGGGATATCTTGCAGCATGTTTGTATGACACATACATACCTCTGAAAATACTCGATATCATTTTATTATCGGGCGTCACAGGGGTATGTAAACGCCGCAAAGTGATGTCAATCAAAGTATCTGTTATTTAATTATAATATAATACACGTGCTTCCATTTTTTATTTAAATTCTTGTCACGAAGGTTTCTTTACGATGTACGATGTTTCTTCACATGCTACTAGTAATTGAAAAAAAAAAACTGTATTTAAGTATAAATTCGTTGACGGCCGGCATTCAAACTCACCTATTTTATTTACCTATATACATCATATCTTAGGCTATCACTGATATCGGCGCAGCGGAAACATGTACACTGGCACATACATGTACACTGGCACATACATGTACACTGGCACATACATGTATACTGGCACATACATGTATACTGGCACATACATGTACACTGGCACAGTGCTGGATTAACTTGTTTTTAACTTTACTTTAAACTAACTACATTGAAATTGTTTAATTTTCCAAATTTTTTGATTTGACAGAAGTACAAAAGACAGAACGCACATTTTAATAATTTTCATTTATTTATTACTTATATGTCGTATATATTATGTATACAATATATGTAGCCAGAAAGTATACAACCTGCTACAAATTCTATTAATAAATATAATCATGAAAATCATATTCCCCGAGTTTAGCCCGGACAAACAGAAATTATGCTTTATACAATGTACACACTATAAATAACTACTTTATAATCGTCGTGTCGTGCCAGACAGTATCTGCGAGAATCGTGACTTAGTACCAACTAATTTTTATTTAGCTCTAAACGCTAAACTTGTATCAACTTAATAAACCTAGCACAACATTTAATTTGTTACGTAAAGGGTCGTGTGTGCGGTTGTTTATTTGTTGCAATTGCAAGTAGTGTTCGTCACGTACTAGTAGTAATGAGTCACCTCCTTCTTCGCTTACAACTTAAACTCATATGAGTTCCTCCTTTTTTTTTTCGGAATGTCTAAATTCTTGTGGCCCTATTGGCCTTTCAAGAGTCACCGGGCTTGTAATGAGTTCCTCCTTAATGTTTTGTTTCCTTATAACAGCGTACCTAATAGTTCAACCTACGATTACCTCTCTAAAGACACACAAAAACGAACATAATTGTCATAGTGAAAAACAAACTTTTTGCCACAAATTTGCAAAAACCTTTGTCGGCGCAGGCAGGAGTGCCTACTACAGGTTTCTACAGAAGACGGCGCTAAGCAGTCATCATAACTTTCCGTTCCTTCTATATTAATAAAATAAAACACTAGGCTTTTTGCCATCTTTCTCTCGACCTTATCAATCGTCAATGCATCTTGCTTGTTTCACTATGACTAATTGCTAATTGCTTATCAATAGAGCCTTTCTGTAACTCAGTGCCATTGTATCAGTAACTCTAGAGGTTAAATGAGTTATTACGTCATCCTCATAGGGCTCCAACACTCACGCTATAAGTTCGCCTTGGCTAGGCCATTATCCTCTCGCCGTGATACGCAATGCCTTATCGCATACATTCATGCCTTTGCTATGTTTACATGTACGCACTCGGCATTCAGTGTTAAACACCCATTTGAATACATTGAAAAAAAAAATATCTTTGTGATACCGAGTTCTCTATGTACACAGTACATGCTCACAGTATCAAGTTCAATACCAAGTAGTACCACAGTACATATTCTTTTCATTAGTTTAATTTTAATTCGATATTTTTCATTCCAACATACTCGTCACCGCCACCAGCCATTTTATTATCCACGTTGTCGTGTGCATGAGGGCTGTATAACCTTAATATGTTCTCGTGAAAGGCGTCAAAGCTGAAGTGGTACTGGGCTGGTCACGTCTGGCGTATGCTGAAAGACCTGCGCAGAAACAATCACCGAGTGGATACAACAAAAACCCAGACGGCGTCGTGGCCGACATGAAAAACTATGGCGGTACGAGCTTGACTATTCCAAGACTATTCGTCAGTTCAGAACTGAGAGAAATGGAGGAGGCCTTTGCTCTGCACGCGATAGCACAGGCTATCACATATTAATGTCACCTCCTGGTATATTTAAATGGAAAATATCGTATAATATTTGACCTAAACGTATTATATAGTAAGATGCATTAGAAATAATTCCTTTTAGAGATAGATAACCCTATAAGAAACGGGCTATATTTTTTAATGTTATGACATCGAATTGAACTATGCAATTGAGGCTTCCGCCAAGCCACTAGTGCGCTACTAAACTGCACGTATTGTATTGTACCTCAATTGCCTAAAATTTTACGTAGTACAATAATTTTATTAACAAGATAAATTTAATTTATAATCACGCTACTACTCAATATTATCACGGTTATAAATAAGTTAATGGTTAAAATAAATGATACGTCAATGTTACTGTAGGCAAGAGGCGAGGGAGAAGCATTTAAACTTCAAACATTATTGCATGTCGACGCAAAATTATCCCTCGGGCTAAATCATCAATCTTTATTGCAATTAATGAACTTTCAATACGTTTGTAATTAATAAAACTAGTACCTGCAATTTATGTTGCTTTGATTAAGTGTTTGTTTATCTGCATTAAAATCTACAGTATAACTACGAGGTTATTGGTTTTATACCAATATAAATATTATAGAAATATTCGTTTTTTGAGTCAATGGGAGACACCCATTACACAATTATGTAAGATGGTACAATTATGTAATTTTGTTTTGTTCTGTGTGGAAAGTTATTTACTCCTTAACCGCCTTTAGTAGATTTGATTGATTTAGTGTTGACTAGATTGATTAGACTTGATTTGGGCGAAATACAATGTTTTGGCAAATGATAATGATATCTTTCTCGGATATTCGACAGATTCGTGCCTTGTGGTGTCAGCCGCCTATAGATTAATACCACCCCATCTCTTCCAGTGGGTGTCGTAAAAGGCCACCAAGGGATAACAAAGCCGCTACCACAATCGATGAGGAACTACACCACCTTTAAAAGAGTGGATTCATCAACCCGCTTGGCCACCGTGGCGTTTTCACATCCCTCACGCACGAGACAATGTGCATGAGGAGTCCCATGTCCAGCAGTGGATACTGAAAGGGCTGGTTGTATTGCATTGCATATCTTTTTTACTTAACGCAAAATTACTAGGCTTAATAATCATTCTCGGGAGATTTTGAATTCGAAGATTGTAAACTTTTAGAAAAATAACTAGTTTCAAATTTCGGAAAAATATATTCTTCAGGGGTGAACAACTACATTCTAAATAACAAATTAGTTTCTAAGTATATATATATATATATATGAGATATAACAAAGACAAGCTACAGCACGAATTTCTTAAACTCTGCACAATAATAGTTTGTAACTATGTCTCGGTTAAATTCGTAGATGAATCAAATCAGTTTAGTTAAATACCGTTATTACCACAGTGCATGGTACAGTCCTCGCAACGACACTTGAGCTTTGAATCTGTGTGAGTGTTGAATTGTCCAATCCCTTCGTCGAATTGGTTCGCACTGTACACCATCGGTGTGCACTCATACAAACGTAAAGATCATGTCTCGTTGAGTGAGCTGTGTATACCTTTAAAAAATCTCAAAAAAAATCAACATCAACGATATAAACGGTATACTGTTGCATAGTGCTCATTATCCTTTATGATTTTGTCTAAACATCTTTTTTTAAACCTACGGAAAACATCGAAATCTGCCCTTCTAACGGCCATAAGCTTATAAGCTTAATAAAAAAGTTTATAAATAGTTTTCTTTAAATGTTCTATTTTGATCTTTACTACTTCTGGCATTTAATACGACTTCAGTCGGGCAATAAAATAATTAGATCACCAACGCGTTAAACCTAAGGAAAATGTCTAGGCCAAACGTGTCTCTTGTCCTTGCTTAATCCACCTAAATAATACTTGTGCAATTTGTACTAATACACTTGTACCAATGCTGAATACACTTCCTTCAATTATAACAAAATCTTGCAGTGATATAAAATCAACATAAGATTATATATTTCCAGAGTACCTACCCATGTAATTATTTTTCATCTAGTTTTTTACACATTGGTCTTAGTTTATGAGCGTATGCTGATTATTTATTTATTCTTCAGCATTTTGAACATTTTATACATATGCCAACAATTAACCATGTAAAGAATATTTTCACACAAGACGGACATTACAATTCTATCCAGAGTAAATTCAATAGTTTTATTATTATCGTAATAGTAATTGTATTTGTGGTAAGGTAAAAGTAATAAAGAAATATAAAGAAACTATTTTAAATTGTCGTGTCGTTATTTCGTTATGTTTTAGTTACCCTGACCGTTAAACTAGATTAGAAATAATATAACTTCAAATTTAGAGCTGCCCATGGAAAATATTATTCTTTACTTTTGGATTTGCTTACGCAATCTTTTATTTTTCATTTTTAATATATATATGTATGTACTTTCGTTACCAACAACACAGTCAAAGTGAAACACCTTTGGATCGGTAAGTAACATAAAAATAACTTACCGCACTCTGGCTCGAATGAGATGCAAATGCACCGGATGTACGCTCGCGTTTCTAATGCATTCGCTGTGGTGTAGCACCTACGGTATTCTTACGCCTCTTATGTATATATTTCTTAAATAATACATCTTTAAAGGTTTAGGTCATAAATAGGTGAATTAGGTCCGAAGTCTTTATTATATTAAAAAAAGATTAAAAGTCAGTTTTGTGTTTGTTTGAAGAATGTTTGTTTTGGTATCATTTCAAAACTGCTTTAAAGAATGCAAAGGAAATCTTTAAAATTGCAATAATTTGAGATTATTGCAATTTTTATATCTATGAGTTGAATTTTCCTAGAATTTTCGATCATCCCGATCAATCGAAAAGGAACGGCCAGGTCAGTACTTAAACACAAATACACGTAATAAACTGTTTGCTGTTGTTAGAGACCAAGGATGCACAAAGCTGAAGAAAATAGAAGTATCGATATCATAGTAGTGTCGTTTTACTACGATATCAATTTCAAATATCGATCTGCAATTAAACTATGACAACCACGTACATTTTATAACAAATTGTAATTCCATATGCATTGTTTGTTCTGAGAATAGAACTGTACTATCGATCCATGAAACGATGTATCGCTTTTTAATAAAAACTTCAGCATTTATATCTCATATTACGATTTACGACTTTCATATCGTATTCTATCGATACAATGTAATTTTGAGTTATTAATTTTCACTTTTATCTAAATTATTGTTTGTATTCGCAGCAGCGATAACCACTTACGGGCGTTGTTGTTGAGTTTGCAAAACATTGATAAAACGGGCCCGAGGTGACAACCCTACGTGGAGGGTTATCAAGCCACAAATGCTTGCCGACGCACAATCTTTGAGTTGAACATTTGAATTTGTACACACTATTTTATATACCACTAACATACCAATAAGGTATCTTATAGCATAAACACACTTGGGGTGGATAAAAAATATAACGTTACCCCTGTTATCTTTCTGATAATGTAATCGCGTTCATACTTGTTATAAAAATATACTCTCAAGTAAAAAATTGTTATTTTTCGCACTTTCTTTTCAAGGTTTTCTGCGCGAATAGTTTAAGTAGATAAGTACGTATACAGTAAACACAATATGTGACGTTTATTTATGTAACTAGGCATTTTATAAAATCTGGCGGTTAGGATGGGAATGGGCTCTGGCACATCTCACTCACTACCGAAAAACGTACCTACGTACATTAGGGAAATAAGATAAAGTGGGAAATGCAGTACATTTCAAGCTAGTCTTCTATGAGAGTGGGATAAAGTGGACAGTCGAGCGCGCCCAGCAGCTGTTGGATTGCAGCATGCACTCTTTCGCTCAAAAAAATTAGTGTGGCGTAATTTATTTAACCGATCAAGCAATGTTTGTCTATTGTTTCCTATTGTTTGCTTGGCTACAGGAATCCTAACGCCGACGTATTGGTTAAAAAAATATTGTAGGTGCGATGAGATCAGTAATGTGTTTCATATACTTTATTTGTCATAGATACTTTTTTATTTATTTAATAATAATCAGTTCCTAACTTTATTATTTATTAAAATTATGAACGTAATTCACGGTCTCTGCTTTCGGATATGGTTCGTACGCGCCCTGTAATATCTACACATAATAATATATTTCATCAATGTTATGCAAATCGCGTATGTTTAATTTACCATTTAAATAGCAAGTAAGGCTTATTTACACACCGTTAATCAGCCATACAATAATAAAACGTTTATAGTAAAGCCTTATGATAATAAATACGTTTATTGTAATAACAATAACTATTAGGCGACTTGTTATGCTTGTTGCATTCCGATACTACATACATTAACGTAATAACATAATGACTGCAATTCTTTTATTTATAGATACCATTTATTTATTTACATTTACCTATTCCAAATACATATATTTATAGATATTTCTGGGCCGGTTTTGATGTGATTTTCACCGCTGTAAACTGTGTATCTCAGACGGTTAAACGATTATATATCAGGTTATATGTAACATTATTTGAGAAAAGCAACCAACCACATTGATCGCTCCCAGTGGGACCAGTGAAATCTTAAGGATATAACATATTTTTTGTATTACTTTATGGTAAAAAACAGATGTTATCTGACCGATGGGATCTTATCGATTACCGGTATGGATTTATACACTTTCGTTAAAATTTTCTAATTTAAAACATCATTGTTCAACATTATGTTTAAATAGAAACATGCTCTAACATTTAATTAAAAATTTATGTTATTTTTTTAAAATTTCACTTAGTCTATACGGGGAAAACTAGAATAACGCATAAGTTCTTATTTCGATATGCCAGATCATACCATGAACCTATATCTCTCCACTGCTGGATATAGGCCTCTCCCTGGGCTCGCATCATACACGATCCTCAGCTCTTCTCATTCAGCCACCACCGGCGAACTCCAACTCGTCCGTCTAGCTTGCTATATTAATAATCTTATCTTTCTGATAAAATAATATCGTGATTGAACTATAACGAATTATTACGCCTATTTATAAACAAGATAATATTACGTAAACAATTTAGACACAACATAGCTATAAATCCGAAGTAATCGTGTAAATATCACTATTAATATGTTAGTTAGGAAATATAATACGCTATTTCTCATTTATACGCGATTAACATCAGTAAAGGTCTGTTATAATTCAGAACTTAATATTTTTTTCTTTACCCATTTTTAACGTTGAATACGTGCGTGACCCTGTACAGCATCAGTATCAGCATGATGGACGGACTGCCTGTCCATTGGGGCAGGTCATATTTACCGCAGGACCGATAACCGATGAGGTAGACGAATCTTTGAATGAAGGGCACTTACCGGGAAGCGAAGTGTGAGACGCCCTGCGTAAAGGTGAACCCACAACTTGATGAACTTCGTCGGTAGTAGCTAAATGAGAACAGCTGAAGATCGTGCGTGGTGGCGAGCCTTGGAGGCCATTTTTCTGGCAGTGGAGAAACAGGCTGATGGTATAGTATGGTATAGTATGGTATAATATGATTTAAGTTGGATTTGTTTAGTTGGATGACTGTCACAATACACATATACGAGTAGATATATTTATTTTATTGCACACCAAAACATATAGAAGAGAAACACAAAAATAAAAGTAAGAAGTACAATCGGCGGCCTCATCTAACACATATTTATTCGTCTATAACTTTCGGTTTTTCTCCGTGATGATTATACCGGTCTCAGGACGATGTAATTGAATACATGTGAATCATTCGTCATATTTCTAGAACAATGAGATACTTAGTGCCTTAACTGTCCCATATATGTAGGCTTCTCCTAAGACTCATTAAATCGCCATATTCGCCATCTTACACGGCTCTTCCGCTCTTCACATACAGCATGACATGAATAACAAAAAACTTCTTGAAACAAATCAATAAAACGGACATAATTTTCTATTGGTTCGAAATAATGAATCAACTGTCCCATATTCAACAACAAGGACTCAGCACCAAATAGAGAACCCAAGTAAAAACCTTTTCGTTTGGAACAAATAAGTCATCTATCTGCTTTGACGAATAGGTAGGTAATTTACACTGTAATGTCTAGATTTTGTTTTACTCCTGTCTTCCTTCTTAATATCTGTGAGCGAATGAGTATGTGATAAATGCGTGATTAATTTTTATTTGATTAATTAAGATACTTTGTGGCAACTGGTACATAAGATGGTTATAGTATCAAATAACATTGGGAAGTGCTCGGTTTTTAACTCATACGTAAAGAATTGCGGTTTCCGCGTCATCTGTGAGTCAAACCGCACTCGAATGAGTCGTAAAAAAAGAAAAATAACTCAAAGAAAAAGCCTAATGATAATAGATCACATTAACCCGTATGTTTTACATAAAATTATCTTTTAGTTTTTATGTCGTTACCCTAATTGTTCTCTTTTTCTCAGCCTGTGTCAGTCCACTGCTGAACATAGGCGTCTCCCAAGGTCTGCCAGAGGACCCTATTATTTCCCTTCTCTATCCAGCCCACCAGTACGCGGCCTAAATTCGAACACTTTTGCTGCAGCAGTGGTTATACGACTTACTTTTACCTTGTGAACCTTTAGAATCCACACCTCTCCACCATAATATGTCATCACCGGCAGCTCACTTTGATTGAAGACATACTATATACTCATGATAATTTCACAAAAACATTTAACTAATTCTAAGTACTCAGAGCTGTCAAATCGCTGTTGATTAGTGAATGTGGCGTCTTATCGTATCAGCGGACAGTCGAGCATTCAGACAAACACACATGTTATGAATCGCTGTTGATTCAGCTGGCGCACGTGGTCGCCTGTGGAAACAGCACCATTGCTTCAATGTATTTAATTTGGCAAGATTGTAAATACAATTTTAGTTTTGAATATTTTCAGTTATTGTTCGATATTTTATCTAAGCGGGATTTTTAGCTTGGTTTAAAGTTTTACATTTAATTTTATCGAAATAAAAGTAGGAATTTTTTATAACTTTTTAAACATTCGCGTTTTGTACACACTTTATATTCTAAATCGGGTCTGAACGCGTATAATAAAGGTACTCAACGTTGCAGCACGGGTTACACCAGCCGTGGTCACGAGTATGAATAAAAGGTAAACAAATAACTTTATTAAACGCGTTCAGACCCGATTTAGAATATAAAATGGAAATTTTTAATTTGAATATATATTTTAATAAAGCTTGACATCAGTCTATAACGTCGCGTTGCAGGGCACAGACCTACCCTAGTATAAAACTCGGGTGGTTTGGGCCATAATCCATCACGCGGACCCAGTACGGATTAGTGGATAACACATACTCCAGACTTTTTTTTATTTCTCAAGCATGCTATCATGTATCTATCCATGATGCTGGTTTCCTCACGATTTTTTCCCCATCCGCCGAGTAGTGTGAATTATTTCCTAAATCCGTACTTATGAAGAGTGGTACAGGAACTCAGTGTTACGGTCCCAGAATTGGAACTCACAACTACACGAATATGTGTCGATTATAGATACCCATAGGCTATCACCGCTCTTATAAAACTAATAAGGTTTACTCATTTGAAAAATTGCAAAAGAACGTCGATAAAAGAATCAAGAGTAATCTTCTTCCATAGGGAACTTTTCCATAATTTGTTTGATACATTTTCGTTAACATGCACATCAGTAGCATTCTGAATTTACACAGCCTATAGACGTTAAAGCTATACTTTATTAAATAAGAAATTAAAGTACAAATTAAAAGCTTTTTAACAAGCCATATTAAAATAAATAACCTTGTATTTATAGGAATATCATCAGGAACTGTTCATAGGGATGGAAGAGTATGCAGTCATTATTTGGTACAATTTACCTAGTTTATAAATTATTATTTCTGAATTTCAATGATTTCATCTAAATTTACTACACGAAAGTTGAACGTAACAAGAATGTATAAATAAAAGTCAGAATATAGGATTTTAAAAACTATTGTATAAAAGAACATTGGTAAAATCCATTTGGTTTTTAAAACCACAAGAAAGGTGGCTTTTAAAACCATTTGGCAACTTGTAGCAAAAAAAAAATTTCTGCAACATAATAATTTCTGTGAAAACCATGCCTAAAAAGTGAGTAGTAGTAAAAGTCATATTTTTGGTGAATATCGACATTTTAAATATACAGATCAATACAGAGCGTAAAATAGGGATCAAAACTGTATTGATAACTTATACACCAATTGTGGATACGAAAAGACTAGTAGACTGACTTTTATTTTGGATGCTTTTTTTAAACTTGGTCCTTTGGCCTCCCCGTGTAATCACAAAGGGGAGATTCATTACACTACAGTAGGTATGTGATGTGAAAAAATCGAATTTTAGACAATCGTTTTTTTTCTTGTTTCGTGACAATCGATAAATCGATTTTTAATGAATTAAAACAGCTCTGAATTAGAGAATTTCTTTTTTATTATAAGAATAATCACTATAAATTGGAAGTTTTAAATTCAAATTGGTAGTGTTATTGCGTGTTAATACTTTCTAACTTTAATACCTCTAAGTTTATGATTTCGAAAACACCATTCATGGCTTTGTTTAAAATATGGTTTGCAATGAAATAAGCGATTAATTTATAATCGATTAATACTTCTAGTGGAATCAATTAATAAAAATATATTTTTTTAAATAACTCTTTTTATAATTAAAGTCGTTTATTTGTTCACATCTCTACAGTGTACTACAGTTCATCATAATATTCTTTATCATACGGAATACAATTTAAATTACGTTCTCTAAATTCCACAAACATACCGTTAAGCATAGCTCTATAGCAATTTGTTTTTGTCTCACAAAACTGCCTGTTGAATATTAAAACATCTGTATTCATCATAAAAATAATATGTAATCTGTAAATTAACATTCAAAATTACATTTGCAAAAACACATTGAATATGTTTTCGTACACTGGTCATGGTCGTCGCGCGCAAAACAAATAAGTTTCAATGTTGAAGCAAACGAGCAAAGCAAATGTTCGCAAGTGATGTTTGCCGATGTGAATGAGCTCTGCATTCATTCCTCTAGGTATACCTAGGTACAGAGGCTTTTAAACTCTAAACCCTTTGACATAGGACACAAGTTGTATGTAACATTCATTTTTCAGTGGTACCTATAGTTTTAAAGCTAGTACACGAGTCCGCATCACATTATGTAATAATTTAATAGCTTAATGAAGTTATAAAATTTCGTGATGGTTTTACATTTTTGTTCATTAATGTTTTACACGTGTGACATTTTCCTTCAAATGTAATGTTATTTTTGAAATTAGAAATATATTTATTGAATGGAAAAGATAATTAATTTGTTTTTACATACATATATACTGATTTGTATTGTTTTATGTGGCCCGTTTCGTGGTCAAGGACTTCCCTCGTTTATTTTTAAGCCCTCCTAAACGCTAGTAATTTAAAAAAATCGGAGTAAAATGAACAAACAAATTACATACCTATATGTTTTTTCTTCCTCATAATTTACATCTTCAATCTGATTAGGATATCTCTTAAGGAATTTTAGAGTCAGTTCATTAATTAAATTCACGCATCGCTAATTGACGATAATTCGTTTACATTGCTATTCTGATTTTGCTATGTACCCTATAAATTACAAATGCAGTTACGTACGGCTTCGTTGCGAAATCTCTCCGCTTTTGTAGGGTAGAATGACTTGTATATGATGTAGATTTGTACAATAAATGTATGTGTGGATACATAAATATAATAAAAATAATAAAATATCAGTGGGTACGCGTGGTAGATTATGATCCGAAGTTCCCTAGTGATTTACGTACTAGAGGAGGCCTGTCTTACAATGGGACATTAAAAAGGCTGAGGTCAAGATCATGGATACATTATAGGTCGTCGAGCACGTAAATATGTGAGTGAAGACGATTTACAAATTTGTCATGTAAACCTTTCCACTAATATTCGTTGTCTGCCTATAGCATTCCTAAATCTACTCGAGGTCACGGTCTTTGTCCTGTTGACCATATGCTAATACAGAATTCAATTTAATTCAATTCAAAGCTACAAAATGCAACACGAAACATAATCACGAAATACAATTAACGGTTTTTAAGAAATGTTAATTATTATCTGTTTAACGCATCCTTACACCCCTATTCCCTTTTATAAAAAGTGTCGTAAAACATAAAACATTAGCTACGTGCCACTAATGACGCGTTAGTTAAATGGTTAGTAACTGACACAACAATCCTGCTAACGATAAAACGAAGTTAGGATAAGTACTTTTCCATGTACCATATACCGAGCGTCTAGTATAACGCAAATACAACTTTAAACAGCGCTGCTGAGTACAAATTCTTTTCATGGTTTTGTTTTATTTCCTTGTAAAATTTGTCCCAGCCTAATAAATTTAACAAGTCTTTTAAATTTATTTCTTTATCGATAAGACGGCACATTGTCAGACATTTTCTCATAAAAAATGTCCTCGTGACGGTATCTGACGGGAGGGCTCATCAAAATCGCATCAAACCGCCCGCACACCCACTTGGTTTGCATTCGAGCATTTTTAACACCCATTTGAATCTAAATTTTACTTTATTCTCGTTGACGAGACGCGATGGCCCATTCGCCACTTCATATTTTCCAAGACAGTAATAAAAATGAAGCGATACTGTTTTATAGTTACTTTCAAGTAAATATATGTATATATAAAACGCATTTGTACTTTACAGGCACCTTTATGAGGAGGTGTGAAATTATAATACTTTCGGTGAAGATTCTTCACTTTTAACGATTCAGCGGAATGTCGCTCACGAATGTCTAACGTGGAATGACGAGGCGCGATTAATTCACGCGACGAAAATTCGCTACACGAAACGCTGGATTTTTGCAAAACCTTCACACCTGGTATTTTTGGGCGTACGCGTATTTTATGCTTACGAATATCATAAATAGCGTAGCACAGTTCAATCGGGCGGAGCGTGCGGGAGGCATTTTCACTACCGAATGGTTTTCATTCCTCTTTTAGCTATTTCTCTTTGTGGAGATTAACAAATTGTTCGCTCCATGAATTCCTTCGAGTATCGGCGTTTACAAAGTTGTGACAGTAATAAATGTTCGAGATTTACATAAACCACCGGGTCCTTTGACAGTCGAATGCTGATGAGACGCAGACAGGTTTTATAGTCGGGAGTAATGGCCGTAAATGATATAAATCCATAATCTTCTTTAGAAAGTTGAAACCAATACTGTGCAACGAGATTAGGTGCAGTACTTAGGAATCTGTGTAATTTTCATTACATTACATCATTCAAGTTCTCTCAACATTGTAATTGTTTAACTAGGTGCAACTAGTCGTATTTCATTGATTTCTGATAAAGAATGGGAAGAAAGGAAAAATGCTGAAAGAAAATTGCACATACAAGTAGGAAGATTTTAAGGCAACCATTCAATTGCATTACCGTAGAATGCATTTTCTGATACAAAGGGCAAAGTATTAACGTGGGGCTCTCAGACAACGGCAAACATGAGGCGGAACGTAACGCAACCGTCAATATAAATGTATCGAGCTCCGCAAATACCACTCGCAGACTTATTGTTCAAGATGGCACCGCTGAAAAATTGCTATTCGTTTAATGCCAATGCTTAAATCAATAAGCGAATTTCTCGAAATCAGATGCGTTCGAGTAAAAATTAATGGAAGGAATCGAGCAGTTTATTAATCCAATTATATATTTTTATCGGATATCAGACCATCGTATTCGATATCTTGGTTCGGCTAATTGGATTTGCGGCGAGGTTTCTCATTGTGCCCAACCTCTCGACGCTCTCTCCGTTTCAACGTTCCGCTCTTTGTATTTAATTTTTATCTGTACGAGCTACTTACCGCCGAGTGCCGACGAAGGCGGAATATAATAGGAAAAGTTTCATTTGGCTAATTAAAAATAAGCCACCCTCGAGAACAATCCAGATTTATTGTCATTACTCAACGTTTGGGTCGCCGGTGTTTCCTGTTTTATATTAAAAGCTCGTTTGCAAACATTTTACATCGCTGAACAACGAGAGACGACCTCTACAACACGAGTAATATTCAACTGTTTATTAAAGCTTTCCATAACAGGAGACAAACAAAAGGTTCTTGGAATTATCTGCTCTTTGACTCTTCGCAACTAGGGAAACGTTTACAAATGTCATTGAATGTTTTCACTATTTATGCTCGTGTCAAAATAACAGGTGTTCGTTTTGTTCCCGAGCTCGTGTTAACGCTGCGTCGGGGTGTCGCCCCCTCCAGCTCTTTAATTGTTGCGTCACCTTCAATTCGGAAACTTTTAATGTGTGTACATTCGTTTTGCGGGGGACGTCGAGCACTAACGACGCGGACGCTTGAAGAACACTTGTATGCCTCTCGCTTCCAACGATCACTTCTCGCTTTTGTTTTAAACCTGTTTAAACGCAAACGAAGGAGACCGCGCTTAAATTTACTGGATTCAGTTGTGTTTGTACTGTTTTAATTAAACTTTTGAGAGATCACATACGAGTAGAAGCAAACACTTGCGGAAGTATGTAGTCGAAGACGTGATGCAGTATAGCGTTTCGGGAGCTGAGTTTACCAGCTGCCAAGTTTCTCCGCACTATGTAAATTCAGTCGACGTAATTAGAGGAAGTTGCGATCGTCTACTACAGTTAAATAGCCCAGTCTGCTCGTTTAACTGACTTCATACTAGACGCAATAGCCTTCTCCTCTATTCCTATATCTGCGGCCGGCCCATTACGTTCTCGGCGATGTAATAGTGTTTGTACCTACCTAAACTCGTCAGAAAGTTTTATGTGCCGGTTTACTGCCTCGCCGAGTCATCGTAGACAACTGTAAAGGCGAGGATTGCGAGACAAAGCGTGATCGGATTGAGTAAATAAATAGTCTGCTTTGGAGTGCTCATCAATCTTGCAGTACAAAAGTAAATTGTGCAAGTTTGCACTCCGCCGCACCGGGTTCGTCGCCCGCGCCCTGCAACCTCACTAAACTTTCGTGAGCGCGACACTTAACAATTTAATTGTCACTCATTAGTCCTCGGGCGACGTCTCTAGCGACGTTTTGCGCCGATTTAATTAACTCTGCAATTCATAGACATTTCATTGGCTGCGAGACATTATTATGTACACTCATATTTTTGAAGCCATTTATCCTAGTGGTTTTATTGCAATTTGGCGTTATCAATCACAAATTCATGGCATACGTCGAGAGAGCAGCTGTTCGTTCGGTTGAATCAATCACATGCGTCCCGCGCAGACATGTGCTGCGGCCAGTTATTTATCATTATCAAAATTGTCGACAGGTGCTCGACGACTGCAATATACAAATGGAGATGGACCTTAACATTTGACACCTAATATATGTGTAAATAGTAGTTTCTGAACGTTTCTCGCTACCGTAAACGTTTCGTGTCGTATTTGGGAAGTGAGATATCGAAGCGGTGTTTGTAATGCCGGATGGGACGCCCCCGCCGCGTCTCTTGGCAAACTGCACTGCACTGCAAATCATACTGAGTTTACAGAGTTTGTTTGCGTAGGTCAACGCTCTCGCTCTACGTTTTATGTGTTCCTGGTGTCATGACGCCACTCTAATAATAGAATAATGGGATGTTTAACATCAATACACGCTAATGGAATTCGCAAGTTCCTTATGGTGACAATCCTAGTAGCATTAGTTGGATATTTAATGTGTTTGCGGTGGAATAAACCGAGAATATTTTAAGCAGACTGGTATTTCAAATCACCTCACGACCTGAAAATGTTAAATCTACCGTACATATCCGACGGGGGAATATAAAGCACACTTTGACAGTTCATAATATGTTTAATTAAGTCGTGCGGCAGTACCTACGCTGCAGTATACTCGTTAAACTTTCATTATTATTCGCTCTCACAAATTGCTCGTACGTGAACGAATTGTGCTCACAATCGATCTCTGCGGTGCTCGCGAGCCTTTGTTTGACTTCAACTCCGAATTCAGCGTAATTGCCTTTTGCCTTTCAGCCTTTCATTATTCAACTTTATGCATTCATTTACTTAGGTTTACGTAGGGAGAGCTGCGGTAAGTGTCGTGGGTGGATGCATTAATCGTAATATGTAAATGTGGGGATATAAAATATTGAAATTGCGGGGTTACAATAGCGACTGTTTAAGCAAGAAAGTAGTTTCTAACATTACATGTCTTGTTTGTTAAGTACTCTTTATATGGGCTATCCTTCAATGCATTGGGCCCACTGAGATTTCGGGTTACTATCCACTTGTACACATGATTATAAGCAGATACCTTAGCCCTTCAATAGGATATTGTATATATACTTATATCGATACAGGCTATGCCTACCTATACCTATCGCTGGCAAAAAGTATTTTTTTCTGTTCTGCCACGTAAACACCATACCATGGCATTCCATGGTATGGTGATAACGTGGCATCAAGTACATTCATACATCATCAAGTACATTTTCACTAGTTTATATTAAATTGTAAGAATTGTTACCTAATATTGCGTCCATATATTGTCCCAATATTTCGAACAATGGTTTAAGTAGTGTCTATCTATTGTTACAGATTGAGGACGAAGGTAACCATGGCAACGACGACACCCGTCTGTTTATCCTGTCCACTCTAGCCGGACAGCACAAACCCCGGGTGACCTGCGCGTTGTGCGAAGAGACACTTCACGTTTTCGACCGATATCCTCTGATTGATGGTACCTTTTTCCTTAGCCCGCGTCAGCATTCTACTGGCGCTGTTGAGGTAAGAAGATATTAATAACTGCATTGTCTTTAATAGGCTGTTATAAGCACAACCACCTCTTTTATCGTCTACTGCTGGACATGGGTCTCCTCATGCACAATGTCTTGTACATGAGGAATGTATGGTCTTAAAACCACGCTGCCCAAGTGGGTCGGCGAGTCCAATTTTTTAGAGGTAGTGTAGTTAATCAGCACTTATGGTAGGGGGCTTTGTTATCCCTCAGTCGCCTTTTACAACACCCACAAGAAGATATGGGGTAGTGCTATTCTAAAGCCGTCCGACATCACACCACACGGCTGCCATATTTTTGTCCAAATGTTACAGCGTGCTGCGTAAGTAACGCAATTAAATAAAAGTACTATACGCTTTAACGGTATATCATTTCACTTCGCATAATGACCAATTTCATGCACAGTTGCTTCCAAAAAAGTCTTAATATTGTTGCTGGTTTAAGCATATGGTAAAATTAACATTATTATTTATTTAAACTCGACATTTTGTCATTGTTTACCGAAAAAGGTCTGGATTGCCGTGACTCATATTTGTCACACACGAACGCGCCAGACATCTGAAAGAAGTCCCCCTAACACGGGTGTTTGTTACACCGAGTTTAGAAACTTAAATAAGATCCGCGAAGTTTATTTAAGTCTACAAAATAACATAAGCGTCCCTCCTTTCGGCGGAGTTACTTCTCGACTGCCGTTTGTTTATTCAGCGAATTAGGAATGGAACGCGACGGATACTCCATGTTTGTTTGACGTTAGAATTACCATGCAGGCTTCTTGGCACGTGGGTGTACTCTCTGGCTCACCCTTTTTTTACCCGTAAAATGAATGAGCTCAACGTATGAAAAGCTGTTTTGATTTTAGGCATTTTGGACTCAATTGTTTTATAGTCTTTCTGTAAACTTGGAACTTCTTCAAGTGTTTCCATATTTTTTATAGAAAATTCTATTTTTTATACGTGCCATACAGTCCACCTGGTGGTAAGTGGATACCCATGAACTGCGGACGTTAGCATACCCCCAGATGCGCTGTCTACCTTTGGATATTTGGGTATTAATTTGGAGAAAAGGTTGGGAAAATGAGCAAGAGTGGGATGGAAATGGGTACTGCCATATCTCATTCACTACCGAAGCGCGTGCGTACATTGGGGGAATACGACGAAGTGGGGAATGCAGTGCATTTGCTGGCAGTCTTCTGTGAGAGACGGGTAACTTGACAATACGAGTGCACTCAGCAACTCAGTGATTGCAACGTTCAATCTCCCTCTGACAAGCTGGCAGTCATTTTCTTGAATGTCATTCACCGTCTTAATGTTACTAACAATAAAATATTGTAATAAAAAATAATAAAACACACTGATAACGAATTTTATTTAACTTCGTTTTCTTTGACCCCCAGGTGAAAGTGGATGGACGTGCACAATACCTGACTTGCGTGTGCATGGGATGTTTAGAGCGTTGCGATCCTGAGCGCACCATTCGCTGCCGATTCTGCGGCCAGAAATGGGATGGTTCCTCCCTCGTGCTTGGCACCATGTATTCTTATGACATCTTTATGGCCACGCCATGTTGCGCTGAGAGATTGAAGGTTGGTATCTTATCTTACTTGGTATCTTGTTGCTACTAGATAACTGTTATTTTTCACTGCCTATCTTTTTAATATAGCATAAAAAATTGTAATTAGTACAGTGTTTGTACAACTACTGTAATTGTTCCAATAAGTAAAAACCTGTACATTGACCAATACTTTGCCACGCAATTAGTCACATCTACTTAAGGAGTTGTAAAGTTGCCGACTTAATTATCCTAAGTCGTTTTACTTTTTTTACAGTGCAACAATTGCTATAAGCCGCTCTTGCACCCGCAACAACGGCTCAATTACTCCGACTATTCGCATCCGGTGACATGCCCGCATTGCCGCATCCATGATACGCACTTCGTGAAGCCGCTGTCCTACTGCTTCACTAAACGGGTCTTCCCGCTGTACCAGCAGTGGCCATAACAGTCGGCGGTGCCGGGGACCTCCCCCGGCACCCCCCCTGCGGCCACCGATGCGTGGACCCTGGCGCCTTCCCCTCCGCGCCGCGCCTCGCCCCCGGCTCTTCGCCCAGTCGTCAACACGAGCATGGCTTCCCGCGTGCATGAGGTGCCGCCAGAAGATAACAAATATCTCGCGCCGGCTATCGCCAGCATCACAGAGTCCCTGTCGCTGCTAGGACTCACGCCTGAGACTATAGCGATGAGTCTAGGAGAATCTCTAGCAGAAAGATACCTATCTGCGTTGAGGCAGAAACCCAGCCTCGTGGAGCGACCGACCCTCGGCGGCTGCGGCGTCCCACGCCGCACCCAGAACACCGACCCCTCACATCTCCAGCTCTTCTCTAACGACTTTATGGACTATCTTAATCAGATCGCGTAAGCGGAGTGGCATTTAAAGGACTTCTTTCTTATTCAGTGTGTTAGTGTTATTCTTTCGAACTTTCTAGACGCGTCTTGCAGAGGACGCTAGAAATAATTTCTGATTAAGTTGGTATTATTGATAATAATTTTATGTGTCGGTTTAGATCATACTATTGATTTTATTTTAATTTTATTCTGCACTTTGTTGATTAGATGTTGATTTTTATGGAAAATAATAATTAGCGGTGAATAGTGATGCCAGAAAATGCATTTTATGTTTTTCGGTTGAAATTTAATCTCAATTCTGGGAACTTTCCTTCTGAAGAAGCTAAAGGTGAGTTTTTAAATTATTAATTACCTTGTACTTCAGTGATAGCGATGGCCCTATCTGATAGGGACGTACGAGTGGTGTGTTGTTTAGTTCAATTTAGTTTATTAGTTATGTTTTATTTTAGCAAAATTTTAAACCTAACTTAAGTGTTATACAATATTTTCGTAGGTTTATTGCGATCTTTTATTTTCTCCCACCAAATGGCACTTTGATTGTTTCACGCGATTACTACTAAAGATGCCATGTTAGGTTATGTCTCTAATGTCATTACCTTTATTTCTATATTTTTATATTATTTAAACAACAATAGTAGTAGGTGATGTTATTTGTAAGTCATTGCTGTGTCACCAATAATATTATTAGCTTGTCTTATATATCTATTACAATTATTGTAAGGCACCATGAAGTGGTTATTTTAAGTTTGTTTGAATTCTTTAATATCTCAGTGATTGGTGTTGTTTTTGTGTATTTAATTCAAAGTTGTATGTTTCGGAATCGTGCCATATCAGTAAAAAAGAGGATATTGCTAGTGGATTTTCAATTGAAATTTTTAAATTTGTTAGGTATTACACTAATCATTGAGATAAAGTTAATTTAGTTCTTTGTCTATGCATTAGTTTTTTTTTTGTTAAAAGTCATGTGACGTTTAGTTGGCTCTATAGTTTAGGTTAAGGGTTTTTCTTATAATTATCATGGATGTCTATTTATTTGTAAGTGGATAGCGCTTCGACATTTTAATAAGCGTATAAGTGATGTGCACATTTACTCAGTAATCGTTTAACGTTAACTTTTTAGGTAAGGTTTTTATACATTTGATACTTACTCGCAAAGTGATTACAAGTGATAAACTTAGTACTAGTGCGTGTTTAGTGATAAAAAATAAAGTGGTGCGGATAGTTAGGCGCGTAACGGATCGTATACAAACTGTAGGGTAACGTCAAATAAGCGGAACGACCGCTGGTTTAGGCAATAATTCTAACAAGACTTGACACTTTTATAGGTGAATTTTTTTGCATTCTCTTCTAAGGGCGTCTACCGACTGGACTTAACTGCCCTTTATTCAACGTCTCGTACGTTATTAGCTGTTACACCCCGGCATGTAACGTCTAGTGGGTGTAACCCTAAATCGAAACTGCCATTTACATTTTAAAGTAATTCTTCACGGTTCATTGAACTGAATACGTCGTATCTGTTGCGTAGTTCTTAGAGTCCTCATTCGCCTCGTCATCACGTCATCAAGCCATCATCCGCATCACTGCACATCATTTATCATTATCATCGGGCACAGTTTGAGTGGACGGCGAATTGGTATACTATAACCCATTTCCCGAAGCTTTTACGCTACTTTTGGATCGACAGTGTGTTTCTTTTCAATTTATTATAAAAGAGTCTCAAGAAATATAGGTAGTTATTATTACATCACTTTACTAAATACAATTTATTGGATAATATTTGACAGTTTCCAAATATGATATTTAAAATAATATCATACGGGAATATAGCACCTACCTCGTATAATAACTTTAAAACACAGTTGACAAAGGGGCGCCCTCTGTCGGCGGCATAGTTAAAATAAGTAAACAAAGAACGTATTTAAAAAATTACCTGAAATGATAAATTTAATAATATTCCTTTATGTAAATTTTCCCCTAAATTAAATAGGTGTTTTTCTAATCTTGGTTATAGTCGCCAGTTCGCCTTGTGTGGTTGTAATACCTCTTACTATTTTTAACACAAGTATCCCCCTGCTTTAAGTGACAGTAAATAAAAAATATATCGAAATCAATACCTTTATAATAGTATGATGTATTATTGTAAATATGCCGTTTATCTACACGCAGATGCTTATCGAAAAATGTTTAAGATATTTATACATAATTGCATATATTCTAGTTTAGCCATAAATCGATAGTACATAATCTCAACAATATCAAAAATCCCTAATTATTTTAGCACACGCGCCGCGCTGCGATGATATTTCATATGTTAAACAATTTTAATTTTATCGAAGTTTGCTCGTTCGATTATAGAAGTATATTTAAAGTTTAATGTGCATTTATCTAAATGTATGTTATTGTAATTATCCAATAAAATATTTGAAAAAAGTTAAAAAAATTACGAGCTGTTGTTGGTATATTTAGAAAAATATTAAATTGAACCAGATCATCTGATGGTGGCCATGTACAAATGATAAGTGAAATGTCATTGCAGCGCGTGCAATTTAGTAAGGAGCGACACTAATTTATAGAAACATATTGTTTAATAGTCAAATACAGAGCAATCTACGTAAACGTAGATACATATTATCAAGGACCTTGTTTACGATGACGCAGTGGTTGTTATCAGGTCATTGAACCCACTTTCCGGTACAAAATCAAAATAATACGCTATTTTGGAATCATAGTATTCATTAAATAATTATATAGAAGTCCTCCGATTAAACAATAAAGATGTTTATTTAATATAGATGTTTCAATATTGAAAGTCATTACCTCTCTAGATATTTAAAATAGCAAAATATACTGTTACCAGTATGGCTTTTAACGAAAATTCAGTTAATAGAATAATATCCCTTACTATATAAAAATAAATATAGCATTACGCTACTTTGGTTGGACACAGTACAATTTTACAAGGTAACAAACTAAAAACGTATTTTAATTCTCTGTAAGTAACATTTAAAAATAACATAAATAACAAACAAATTCACAAACAGTTTGTTAAAATTGTATTAGATTTTTAATAAACCATTTGACATTCCGGAGAAACCTTCCTGAATATTCTGAACCTTTCGATGAAATGAAGACCTACTCCTATTGTATAAAAAGGATTCAGATATTAAGACCAATTCGTAATACATCTTGAATTTAAATTCGTGAACTGTTGTTCTATTTCTTGGGTTTTTCAAAAAGAACAAAGTATAATAATTATTATTTCTCAGGTTATAAATTGTTGCCATCTTGAGACAGTGAGATGTCGTTTATCGATTCTTCCGTACAATCATTAAATTAGTAATCGGAGTATGTGTTTGATTATTCATATTTTAATCAGTTACTTGTTCAGTTTTAATATATTATGTAATTACACAAACGTTGCCAATTTTCTTAGTTTATTTGCAAATATTTGTTGAATTTTGTAATTAATATCAATTTATTTAGACGCCTACATTTAAATTTCCTTCATGTTGAATTTAATGTGGTGTAATTTAGTGAATTGCTTAAAAGTACAAAGAAACAATTTGTTACTTTTGCAAATTTTATAAAGTAAATCAAATACATATTAAAAATAACACTGATCTAGATAATCTTTACGAAATAGTTGCTATAAATCCTAATGTAGACCGCAATCGTTTCACACAACACAAGTGAATAAACGTTGTATTTATTTATGAACTTTGTTTTTCGTCGGTTAAAATTTAGAAGCAAAAATTGTTACTTATATTATAAAGGCTATATCTCGTATTAATTTAAATTAAAATACCTACTTTTAATTCGTATACTATCAAATACTATTAGAAATACATCATAGAAGCATACTGTAAGTAGAATAACATCATCGGCATAATATTCCTTGGTCTATAATTCTATGGGTATTGTGTCTCGCTTTTGAGTATAGGTTATAGTAACCTTTATTTCCTTAGTAGTTTCTTATTTAAGATCGTAGCAGTTTCTTTAATAATATATGTGTGTGAATGGAAGTGTGTATGTGATCACTTAACATTAAGTTTAATCATTGTCACATTCTTTTCATCATACTAATTAATGCTATTAGTAACCTCGTGCCAAGCGAGTTTTGTTGATGTATCGTGTACATTCTGGTCATAGCGCTGTGCCTATTCGGCTCAGTGATTATATATGTGAAAAATAACTTAAATTCTTCCGGTGATATATTAAATAGTGAGTGGAAGCATTAGGTGTTGCCTGTCGTTACTTACACCATGTTGGTTATAAATATCAAATAAACTGTCTAGATTATAGACTAGGTCTACTTCATAACGTTTACTTAAAATGCAAGTTATGGAACGGAAATTTAAAACTAAAACAATAACTGTCAAATTGCAGTGAACATATCTGCTGTATTAAAAAGTACAACGTTATGAGTAGTTTCGTCATACTAGACATCACACCAACTGCTTGATCGTTTAAATAGAACAATAAATGACGGAACATTAATAGTACTTTGCATGGAATAAATAAATTTGTTTAAACTGACTTTCCACAATCACCATATTTTAAACAAATGGGAACAAGTTAATTTACAAATAAGTTTATACAAAACTTATATGTAAATTAAATTATATGCAACCGAAAAATGTATTCTTCCTACAATGAACGTCCTTCGGGTAATTGTACCTGGTCTGACAGACATACTAGTTTATTGACAAATGATTATACGATACCCAACCCCGGTGTCCATTTTTGTCGCTCAAAATTCACCAAACGCATTGGCTGACTCTTGTATACGGCTGTTATCGGTTAGTGAAAGATGCAAATCAAAACGTGTTAATTATATTTTGATATTCGATGTTTTCTACACTAATGTAGTAACTTTGTAACCTTCTATTAACTTAGTGTAGATAAGAATTAGCTTCATCCTCCATCGCATTTAGTGATTTATACGGACGATTGCTGTGTGCTGTCACCACATAAATGCAGCTATTTACGACCACTTTCAAAACTTTTCCTATAGACTGAATTGTATTGTATAAAACACATTTATTAACAAACCAGTAAATGCGATGGTATGGGAAAGTGATATTACCGTTATTACTCAGAAATTGCGAATCGCACTGGGGCTTTGTTACCCCCGTGTAGAATTGAAACGCCAGTGAACATTTGCAGTTTGTAAACTTTGTATATCGATCTTTCAACATCATAAAATCAAAAGATCCTTTTGTGAGAACGATCGATATCGGTGATAATTTGACGAATTGGTTAAATGATAATAATTATTAAGTTATTGCGTGGCAATTAGTCTTTTTTACTGCGCGGGGTGCATCAGGGTATGAGTGTCATAATTTGTAATAACATGGAAGAAATTTTTTGTACTTTCGGTAACTAATAATTTAGTGATAACATTTTTCTATTAATATGTATAATGCGTAAACTAAGCAACAAGTAATATACTTTTTTTACTGAATGTAGGTGTAATATTTTTGTAAGACAAAACGTGTATCACAGCGATAATAGGTATTGTGTAAGACCGCTTGTTCGTCTAATTTGAAGAAGCAACCTCGAGCAAAGAGCATATAACTTTTTTAAAAGAATTTCATTAAAACATCAAGAAGTTCGAGATTTCTTTTGATTATTAGACGTGCAATGCCAGGGTCATTGTGTAACTAGTTCAGTAAGTCTTTTACTATTTGTGAGTTTTCTTCATTAACAGATGCTTTGTAAAAGTAATAAATACCAGTGAATACAGTTAATGAAACAAATCATTGAATAAGCATCAAACAAATTTAGTTTTTTTTGTTACAAAATTACCTTAACGTGCTTGGTTAAAACATATTTGCAATTTTAAAATAAATAGCATGTTTGAATGAATGAATAATCTTCGAATATTTTACATTTTCTCTTTTCACGTGTAGTTGCACCAGATCTACACATCTAATTATTACTATTAAATTGAGTGTGGTCGTGTCATGTGTTTTTCTATTATGATCTCTTTGGTAAATGTACAATTTACTGAAATATGGTTATAAGTGAAACGTCGTCTTAAGGTTATGGAGTGATGTTAAGAAGCTCAGAAGGAACACGCCAATTGATTAATTTTAAGTAAAAATTAAGTGCTTAAATTACTAATAAGGTTTGCTTTAAAATGTAATTTAAGATACTTATACCATTGAAATTTATATGTATTTATAAATTTTCTACGTCTTAACGTATATTTTTGTACAATACATTCGGATCGATGCGTAAGGAATTGGAATGAAACGCGTAGTGTTTGAAAATATTGAGTATGGATAAAGAGGAAAAGTTCCATTTTGTAACAATTTAAATTATTCAAAGCTATTAATCTGTAACGATAGTGAGCGTTGTATTGTCTATTTTGGTAATGTTGCTAAAGTATGATTAGATGTAAGGTTGTTTCAGAAAATTGTATTAAAACTGACGAGATAAAAAAACATGTTATATTTTATACGGATCCTGATATTGCGGCCGCTCAAACGGCGCGCTGTGTGTTACTTTACGAATCTAGTTGATAAGTTCACTCTTTAAAAGAGTTTTCGCAGGTAGTAGTTTTAGTAGGCTTAGTGTTTTTTATACCGGCTTTGATGTTGTGACATTTTTTATTAATATGATATCAATAAATCGCAGTACTACTGAACAAGCGGCCAACACTGATACATAGCAGAATGAATGTGTAGTGGGTACGCGGGAGAGAAACTTGCTTTTCTTTTTGGTTTACGGTAGATGAGCGCGCAGCATTCTTGCAGTTGTGATCTTAACCAAAGTGTTGCTGTTCGCAAGCATATCATTTGAATACGACGCTAGATAACATTTTTCGGTACAAAATCTTAGCGAAGTGTTTAATTCTATTCGATTTATAATAATATTGTTAGACAATTCTGTATTGTCAGTTTTGTAGTGGACAATATTCAAAGATCTCCAATTAATTAATTCTGAGCCGTTTCTAGTCGATTTCATTGGCTTCTTAAATCAGTAGACGTAAAGTATCCAAACATTTCAGATCGGTCCATTACAACCCTGACATGGATCCTGAAATTAATTTCAGTTATTTAGCAGAATTATATTATTGTGTAGTGTGTCCGATTATGTTACGTTTTATATTGCTTATATTTATATACTATGGATACAATGTTTATTAAGTATTTAATATTCATTTGATGAGGACCTAGTCGATTCTCTGTATATCACATTTCCCAAAGTACAAATCCTTGTTGTTTAGTCCAATTTTGTTTGACTGTTATTGAGTGGAAATTATTTTAGAGAGCGCTCGTCCGCGCCGACAATGACTCGGCGGAGTTCCGATATTAGTTTGATGAACGCGGTTGCCTCCAGTATGGCATATTAATCACTTACTATTTATTGTCAGGATATCGCCAGACATCCCGCTGCTGACAGAGGGTTTAAATGTTGTAGTTTACAAGAAAAATAGTTCAAATAAAATGTCTTTATTTCCAAGTCGTTTGTGTGCCGCGGGTACAATATTTCTTTATGTTTAGCAGCTTTTAACTTAAGTTACAATTAGTTTAATTTTTATTACTTTACCTATTTTAGTTAATGCACAATTAATAACCGAACTATTTAGTTAATTCCATTTTTTTTCTTTACTAATTCTTTACTGTGTATAATATTACGAACATTGTTTATTAAGCTTTTACTGAAATCATGTAAACTATTTCATATTGTCAGCTTATCATTGTGACCATAATTTACCATTGTTTAGTTTTTGTTTAAGTTTTACGTAATCGCCTGCTACACATTTCCCAAATTGGAATTCTATTTAGCGATATTTCAAATGACACTATATCTATATATAATAAATACAATGAAACCCTTTAAAAATAAAATAAAAACATTAAAATATGTTAGTGTTTTATTGCAAAACTCCTCTGTATTTTTAAAGTTGATATAAGAAATTTTAAAGCTTCTTTATCATGATTAATATTTATAATTAGAACGATAAACTGGCTAAGAAAATTAAGGTTATTTTAATACTATAAAGATGCTTAATAATAATAATAATATTAACCGGGCCCGCGAACGTTTGTCATTTTCGACCGACGCGACGTTGGCAGGTACCTCGGGTGTCTGGGTGCGAATGTATTCATCACTAGATGAACAGTGTCTGTCATCTTGTTTTACTTCAGTGAATACCGAAATTGGCATGCAAGTTCGTTACGATTACCATCGACTGAAACAAATGCCACATTTTCAGTCCACGGTTTATGAACTCCATAATTTTAACCATTCCCCTTATTGAATTGAATTATTAAGAAAGCTACGAGTACCAAGCACAGGATCTTTTTTGGATTCATATTCGTGAGATCTAACTTAAACCTACGGCCGTACCGACGTACACAGTTTCTTACCTAAGCAGGCATTTTTCAATTTTAATTATTTTATTTAAATAGAAATACAGTCCACCTGATGGTAAGTGGATACTATCGTCCATAGACATCCGCGATATATGCCAACATCAGTCTAGAATGACAAACGTTGCCACGCCCCCGGCTGCGCTGCCTACCTTTGCAGATTTAAGGAATGGATTGGAAAATGGGGAGGGATAGGATGGTATGGGATTGGGCTCTGGCATATCTCACTCACTATTGAAACACGTACGTACATTGGGGAAATACGATAAAGTAGGAAATGCAGTATATTTCAAGGTAGTTTTCTGTGAGAGAGGGGTAATATGGCCAGTCGAATGCACCCAGCGGCTGTGGGAATGCAGCATACACTCTCCGAAAACAGCGGTGAAAGATAACATGAGAAAACCTCCATAACATATGCCTAAGAACAAAACATAAATGTGTAGCATATATCAGGAGGTGTATATAATAGGGCTCGTGTACGTAATTAGGTACGTACGAATCTTGTGACCTCTTGTGATTTGCAAGGCATGGCCTGGGCCCTGCATTGGGTCATTATAAACATACTGTATTATAAAATGTATTTATTAATGAATTAATATTGTATAATTCAAACTACCTGCAATTGACAGATTGCAATTGAAACTACTAACTGATTGACAGATAGTATTTACACACTAATATTATGAAGCTCTGACTCCAGAACTAGGGTAGACCTGTATCTCAGGAGCCAGTACCTTCACAATACAATGTTCTATATGTACCTAGTCTAACAACCATCAAATTAGACGTACTTACAGTAAACGTACTTAAAAATGTGCATTATTTAGCAGATTAAATTAAAATAAATTAGTAGAATAAAGAAAACAATGCTGGCGCAAGTTACAAATTTTGCGCGCTAGAATGTGTAATGTAGATAGGAATCGTGAGAATTATATTGTATGTGTGTTTATCTATGTGTGAATATATGTGTGATGTGGGTTTGTAGAATATGTGATTATTTCTGGGGGTAGAAATTTGAGTATTAAGAGTGTAACGTAACACTTTCAGTAACTATTTTTATTTATAAAAAGTCATATTGTTGTCGAAACAGCACTGCTTATTAATTACATGGAACATGTGAACTAATTTATGCAGCAATCTCATTGTGTGGAATATGGTGCATGGAGCAACGGATCTTAAGTATTGAAGGGCGTAACAAGCCCCCTGAGATTTGTACAGAATACATGCTGTTCCTCACCTATATTGCGCCGTAAAGGATTAGCCCAAATTCAGAGTGTTCAACGCAATTGGAATTCGTGTCTAATCCCACCATAACTAACTGAGATAACAGTACCGACTTCCTGAAAGGGAACATGCGTTATGGAGCGCATTAATGAAAGATTTAATTTGCATCTTGTAAAATATTGTCTGAAGGATTTCACGATCCGCACCCACTTAGGACAATTTGGCGCCTCAATTTACAATAAACGTTAGATAAAATGAAAGCCCCCGACGCGTCGAAATTACAATGAAGACAACTTTCAGACTCTTGAAAACATTACGTTGAACTCATCCCCAAAAAGTTCTAGGTGTTAAATAGAGCGAAGCAGTACTTCACTCTGCTGAAGTCCTGCTCACGCTTGTCTAGGACGGTGCACCGAATTACCAGCTGACCCGATGTGACTCCAACAACGAAATTCGTCCAACGGCGTGCTATCCGGATTGTTGCGTCTCTGAGTTTTCTACCGCCTGTATAATGAAGAATTTTCTGAAGAGCTGTTCAACGTAATGCCGAATTTAGATATTTATCATCGCACTTTTCGCCACTGAAAGGCCGGGCATTTCCTTGACAAAATGTTGCTGTGTACAATTTGGTCTTTACGAACTTTTATACCGCGAATCCGATATGTTTGGAATGAACTGGCAATTGATTTTTTTTCCACTAAGGTTCTTCAAGAGACCTACGAATAGAAAGAATCCTGTAAGGTCAGCTGTACATTCACATGCCCTAAAGTTGCGTGGGCTATGGTGTTCACTAAATAATATCTATGCTGCCAGATAGTCTCCCAACTGGCATTGTTATGGCTCATGTGCCGGTTTAACATTTAGGGTACTTTTTATTTAGATCCATTATAGTTCCCACAGGAATCACTAAAATTCACGTGGACGAAGTCGCGGGCACCGCTGTGGGAAATTATATATATTTTTTCCTGTTTGAGAACGTCAGCCTATTCTAAATGTCCCACTGTAGGGTACATGTCTCTCTTAGTAAATCAATAGGGGGTTTCACCCCATAATCTAGCAACCAGGCCCAGTGCGGAACGGTGGAATTCTGGAACATGGTGGTTTGCTCGTGACATTTTTCCGTAAAAATCCGTGCTTCAAAGTCAATGGTACGGTACTAAATTAAAACTATGGTGTGGTACCTACTTAACGGTACGGGATTTGACCTAACGAGCTCATGATTGAATGTTGAGAACAGATGTCCTTAGTTAGGTTATCACCGCTCTTAACGATGTTTTTATTTTTCTCCAAGAAAATATTTTTAAAATTTTCAGAGCTTACTATTTTATTACCTAATAAATTCACATAAGCCGGTACTAAACTGCACTTATCTCCATAGGCATAACTTCAAGTAACTTAATGTTAACTTAGCCCATCGGTCAAGCTTGATTTACAGCACCCCACATAATCTCTTTATGGTCAGTAGGTTTTAACAAGAACATTCGTCTATCGGACTTTACAGTAGTTTATTACTTAAAGTGCACTTAGCAGCCATTTAGGTTCTTAAGCTAAAAGGTATTGCGAATAATTTTGAAATGAACTGCAGTTTGGCTATAAGTTATGGTTTGTTTGTTTAGGTAATATATTTATGATACAACACGTCATTGTATCTAAAACAATGTCATTGTAATTCTTAACCGTAAGCAGCCTTTTTAACATCAACTGCTCGACGTGAGCGTCCTCATCCACCGCGCTGGCCAAGCAGGTTGGTAAGCTCACTCTTTTAGAGGCGGTGTAGCGGTGTTTGTGGTGGTGGCTTTTTAAGAAACCCACGTGAAGAGACGGGATTGTGCTAAAGTCTGGCGATACCACACGACCAGGCACGATTGTCATGTATGGGACTGCAATATCACTAAATTGCCCTAGACGACCCCGACGACCCAATTACTGCTGCCAATGCAGTTCTTACATTACACTCACAGGCTACATATATTCACCATCCCCGCTGGCGGAGATGAGGACGTTCCCCTCGCTACACAGTGATGAACACACTACGGCCTTCAGCCAACGCTTTTACCAGGTATCGTCACGTGCCTGAGCGCTTCTCACCGACTCTCGATCGCGTGGTACCCTCCCAAAGCAACGCCCTAAGCCGGAGGCCGTCCCTTCCGCCGGTCTATCAGCAGGGTAGCCCTTAGGCTCGTTGCAGCACTCACTTTTTGCTCCTGGCTGAGCGCCCTCTGCGCTCACCCTAAACCATACATGTCCGGTGACACTGGAAAGGCCATTGGGGCCCACAAGAATTTAGGCATTCAGAGAAAACTAAATTGCAATATAACTGTGCCGCAATCTGTCTGTATAAACGTGTATATATAACTTACATAATACAAATTTTTGCTAGTTGGAATATTATATTATATCTTATTACTTACATAAAGTGTATCTACACTGTTGAATAATACAGGTGTTCATAGAAATTTGACGGTCATAAAGCACGTTATAAACTGGACATTTGGCGGGGGACACCTCGGGGACCCGAGGTGTCCCCTCGTTTACCTAAACTTATAGTGAACATAAAACATTTTATTGAATATCGTTGTGCGTGTTTGTTCTCTTTTATGCACTTGTCCATTATTCTCGCACCTCCCCGGGACTGTTTACTAACTTGATTGGGTTCGTGCCTTTTTTATTTAACCAAAGCATTTCGATTTTAGTGTTTCTATACTTGCCTAATATTGGACAATAGCTTAGTCAAGCATGCGTCTCAGTTTCAATTCCATTGTTGAGATGGACAGGTGGAAAAATAGACAATAAAGTAAAATACCGCGTAAAACTCGGTGTACTGAGTTGTAGAAATTGGTTTTATCGAAGAATCCTTACTATTACGCTATAATAAATGGCTTAGATACTGTTTTTATACTGTAAGTGAATATACCAACTATAATGAAGTAATTATGTAATAAAAACAAATGTGGTATCAATTACGTAAGTAATTAATAATTGTTATAATTATTATTTGAATAAAAATAGTTTATACAGATAGGTATAAGTATAATATGGATATTATTGAAATGTTTTTTTTTTTAAATTAGGCTATTAATAAACACATTAGTATATATACTCGTAGTTCATTCAAAACGTTTGCATAATGTCGTTTGAATACTGTAACTGAAACCTTATTTTTTAGATTTTTTGTATGTAGTATTCTTGCAAATAAATTATTCTATTCTATTCTAAAATTCTTTGTCACATTTTGTTTGAAGTTCAAATTTTTAGAAAAGGTCAAGAGTATTTAAACAATCGTTAAATTTAAATTAGCTTTACGTATGACCTTGTCTTGTATCACCCTATAACGACCCACCTCGGGGCATAGGCCTCCACTAGTAAATCACTGGGCGATTTCGGGCCGTAATCCACTACGTGCGCCCAGTGCGTATTGGTGAGTCACATACTTCATTTATTTCTAGAGCATTATTCTAGATTTTCATTTATTTCTAGAGCATTTATGTCCATGCATCCATGCCATTCTATAAAATTGCAAAATTTTGTACATTCCGACGTTCTCACTAGCTTTTGTGAAAACTACCGAGTAGATCTTGTCACTTGTCACAAGTAGAGTCACTCATCATATCTTACGTAACTAGATTCGATACCTCCCTCCAGTTCGCTATATCCCATTAAACTACTTTTACGCACTGCGTAAAAAATTCACCCGCACATTATCAGGAAACCGCACAGTGGTGCGTATGTTTATGGTGCGTAACAAGCAATAAAATTGGGATCCTATCGTTTCGCAATCACCCCACCGCCTACTGTCTTCTGATGAACTCCCCAAGACTTTATACTTGGTTATAAAAATGTTTATGTCGTACACACAACTGTAACACACGGTGTAGAAACAGTGTACAAAGGAACCGGTGTAGAAACTCCTTAACAAGAGCAATAAAGCAGACACGCACACATGTGACAAAAATTTGAGCGTAGTACATACGGCTATTTGAGCCGTATGGTATCCAGTAGGCTGGAGAATAGCAAAACTCCATCTCTTGAGTGGGTGTCGTAAAAGACAACTAAGGCATAATAAAGCCGCTACCACAACCCCTGAGGAACTATACCACCTCTAAAAGTGTAGACTCGCCATCCCGCTTGGCCAGCGTGGCGTTTTAAGGTCATACGTCCCTCGTGTACAAGAGGAGGTTCATACCCAGCAGTGGACAAAAATGGGCTGGTTACGGTTACCGGTATTTATTGAACGTGTCAATTACATGTCCTCGATAAATAGCGTTCGGACCAATTCAATATTTAATGATAAAGGTAGACTTCCGACTCATGCGGCTTGCTTCGATCACGGCATGATCGCGTTGCGATAGCCGCATGACGAAAAGAGGTGACTTTCGTACTCCTTTGAATTGACCAGTTTCTCGTGTCCTATAACAAAGGGCGGTTCAATTCCTATAAATATTCAAAATATATGTTAAGAAAGAGTAAAACGACGATTTACTCTTATTATATTACCTACGTTCTCCTAGTGAATTATATATTTTATATTTGAATCTTTATAATATGAATATGCGGTATCGCGGAGACAGGGATATATCCAGCAACCAAATTAATCAAATTTGCTCATCTAGAGACTAAAACTCCTTTATTTTTTATTTTTTATATACTAGTGGGCGGACGAGCAAGCGGTCCCACGTGATGGTAAGTGTTACCGCCGGCCATGGACACCTGCAACACCAGGGGGTATGCGGGCGCGCCGCCGACCTTGCAAAATCCTATTCACAGCTCTCGCTTTTCACTTTTTTCAACAAAAAACTGTTGGCGTGCCATGACCGCGGCACCGTCGCCGTCGCGCAAGCCGCATGGATCGGAAGTCTACTTTTACACTTTACATTTTTAAACATCAAGCTACGTGAAATATCATTTTAGTTAAGATATTTAAGAGGTTGCAAATGAGTACAATTTTAATTTGCGTTATTGTTGTTTATAAACGATTGTCCACTCGACCATTCATACAGCTTATATGACGAAAGTATAGAAGTTGCATTAGCGTGCGTGTACCGCGTTTTGGCAGTTTATAAAAATATTATTTACTGGTGTTCTCAACATTGTGACGCAAATTTGATCGTCACGTCGCTTGGTCAGCAAAAGTAATGAGTCGTAAAGCCACTGAACGGTGTAAAATAGACGGGCGCAGGTAAAGGACCTCTCATCTACAAAATAGATTCTCTCGCATAGCTATACATGTAGGCTCAGCCAGCAATGCCTGCACATACATCACACATATAATAGTATTGAAGAATTGAAGTTTAGTATTGAAGGAACGCCCTATTGAAGTTAGTTGTTTGATAACCTTCGTCATTAGTTGCAAATCACGATCTAGTGTTATTGAAATCAAAGATTTTTTCAGCGGAAACCGGAAGACTCGTAAGGACGTCTCTATATATCGTAACGAATCGTAAGGGCTTGTACGTAAACACAAACGAGCTATAACTTGAGTTCAAGTAAGAACAAGATAGACTAAAATTCAACTAATATGTCTCTTAACCTACTTTATATCACGAGTGATATAACGGAAACGTCGGCACGTTTCCGTTTCCGTTATGAACCATAGTAAAAAAAAGCAGGTAAAAATAAGCTTAAAGACATAATTTTAGTCATGATCGACAGATGATACAGAATCATGAATTAAATATATGTATCTAAATTGTAAATAACTGTGATGTAAATACATATGTAGTTACATATATATTTTTTTAATTCATTCAATTAATAATTATTTATTATACATAATTTTCCCGCCAAAAGTTTTCGCTTGTAGAAGAATTTACTGTAAGTTATGTACTGTATGTGTATATGTTACCAGCGACTACAACACCAATCGCACATATAACGTTATAAAACAAACCTGTACTTTCAGTTAGAATCACGAATATGAACTTTAACCACACCGTAATTAATCTTTTACGAACGCAAAGAAGTTTATAATCGTGTGAACGCAAGTTTATGTTTAGTCAATGCTTCAAGTAGAGAATATTCTAAGGAAAGGATTGAACAAGGGATAAACAGATTCGTTTATCAGTTTCCTAATGCGGCACTGATTTACATGCAATATGCTGCAAACGTTAAATTATTCATTAGAACAGATTCTTAGATACCCAATAAACCTCCCCTGTATCCGGAGAGATTAGTGAAAGATTTTAATAGGGAAATTATTCAATTTGTAGATTATATGAAAACTAGAGAGAAAACACGTCTGTACATTGGGGAAATAGGATAAAGTGGAAAATGCAGTACATTTCAAGGTAGTCTTCGGTGAGAGAGTGGTAACGTGGCTAGTCGAGTGCGTCCAGCGGCTGTGGGATTGCAGCGTGCACTCTCTCCCTTAAAATCGGTATAGTAATGTCAATTTGAATTTTTTTTTACTTAGGTAATGTAATACAATGTACTATATTATCAATTTATCATGATGCTACTATATTTATCAATTTAGTAATATTTCATTGTAAATTCACGATTGTAGTCGTACATAAGTATAAAGCTGGCCATACACGTGACGCTGACACGTGACGACCGGTGAGGTCAACCTGCCCAGATGCACCTGTACAGGTCAACCGGACGTCGGAGTATGTGTGGGGACACGCTCCGGTACCTTGTTAGTCTCTTAGTGACGAGTTGGCATTGATAGGCCCTGTACTAATTATAAAAAAAGGAAAAAATTATGTAAACCGTGGTTATCTGAAAATAAAATTGTCATATCAACTTACTGAATGAGTTGAGATTCGAACCTGATGATTTTAAAAATTATCTCCGAAAACATATCTAAAACTATAATACTAGTTATGGTTATTCCTATGATGAAAGAAACAAGAAGAAACAGTATATCTCCACACGATAGATTATAAATTATCAATAGCTTTAACTATTGATGACCCGCGCAGGCGGCCGGTTGCGAGGGCGCACATGCACAGGTTCACAATACGGTATCACTCGGGCGCAGGTTTCGTCAGATTTTCGATTTTGATCCGGTCGCCTACACATGTTCAAATAACTGCAACGTTATATTCACATACACGCTCCGGTCAACCTATACAGGTGTAAAACTGCGAAGACAGACCTCTCAGGTAGACCGTATCGTTATATATATCGTACGTATATATATCGTATTAAATGGCATCTAACGAAAAAAGTGTCTAGGTAAAAGTTAATGTCGGAACTTGCTACCCTCTCGTAAGCAGGTATATAAAAATAAATCATTTATTTACAAATTTTCAAACAATTTTCAACAAATTAATAGTAAGTTGATGAAGAAACAGCCGTACAAATTTAACTTTCTACTCCAAAACGAAATGAGAAAAATTCAGCAAATATTCAAATAATACGTTCACTTTTCTATAGCTGTTTTCCTTTGCAAAACTTTTTTCTATGACAAAGGGTCAGTCAGACCGGGGGTGTGTCAGACCCCCGTGGAGCTGACGGAATTAGGTGCGTCAGGGACGAATTAAAAAGAAATCGGGTGGAAGTTAATTTTAAAAGTTTTAATTGCGTTTATTTAATCATCAGCCGATTCAGCAATAATTAATTCGGAATGAAGAGTTGTTACTATGTTTATTCCGTAGGTAATTATTGTGCTCTTTCCCTATTGGTTCACCCATGTGCTGGCAATTTCAGTCTATAAACAAGATAAGAAGATTACATGTATAATCTATTTAAATAATTTATAATATTAACAAAATTAAAGATTTTTCAAAATTTAATTAGGATACTTCGAAAGATTTTTTAAAATGAGGTACATATTTAATTTGCAAAAATATTTTTCCAACGAAAGGGTATTTACATCGAATACTAGAAGTAGCCGGATTGAGGAACATAGATATATCTGCACTATTTGCTGAAAAACATCAACGCTTATCATGATAAAAAAGTCAACATCATGCGATAAAGAACACATTTTACTAATGTTTATGGCTGCAATATAGGTTACCAGGGCTTTATTTTAAATTATAATGGTTTTTAACACTTAACGAATACTGTCCGTACGAAGCGAAAATGTACTCCTTATTTTAACATAAAACAAAATATATGTAAAGAATAATAAATTGTTAAAACAGTTGGTACATGTTTGCTTTGGCTTCATTGTGAAAACATCCTTGTTTATAGCTCGCCGGGCGCTACGTAAGGGGGCTCCTTAAGTTTACTCAAGGTAAGGGCCGTTAATTGCACTCCTTACACCTTCCAGTCCTTTATGTGTGGCGAGCAGTCGTTTCGACACCCTTGATAAAAACCTAAAGCCATGAGAACATTAAAAGGCATTAAAGATTATTATGTAACATAATAATCGTACAGAAGAAAATTTTAGTAGGTATAATTGATTGCATTCAAACTTTTTTTTTTTTGGATTTTCACATTGGTAATACATACATTGTTGTAGGAGTGTATTTATGCATATATTAGTATATAATGTACACATATATATGTATTTGTTTATTTGTTTTGTGGTGTTTAATATAATATGCGTGGTTATTCATTTTAGTTTAGCTTTTTTAATCTACTTTTTTATTTTCGAGGCATCAGACGCTTTGCCCGACTATGCCAGCCTCATAGGGACGCTCACTTCTGTTTTCTCTCTTATCTCAATCAACCCTCAATCTGAGGGCATGTACCTATAACAAATTTATATAGTTTCACCGCTTCCTCAGTCAAGAGCTAACTGAAGATTACATTAACTTCCCCGATGCCATAAATGTTTTGTGACAGTACCAATATCGAACATCCTTTAGGTGACTGCACTCCGCAATCAAGTGTAAAAAAACTTCCGTTGTGTTGCAAAAACTGCAGAATAGGGAAGACTTCTTACCCATATGTGATAAAACATATGACCAGACCTCAATCTAAAAGCTATAACAAGTAAATCCCCGGTGAGGCTGGCCCAGTCGAACCATGGCACTTGGGGAGGAGTATCTTGTATTGTTTTATATTATACCAAATACACTTCGTCATAGAACCTATTTAATAATGGTCTCTCCTTTTATTGTACAAATCTTTCTCACTATTGAAATAAGTTGTGTAACAAACGGTTTACATGACATGGTGTGCTTTAACTATAGTGTTTAGCTAAGCGATCTGCCTTTTCATTTCCCGCTACACCTATGTGGGAGGGTGTATGGAAACACGTCTGGAGCGAAGCGTGTGAATTAATTTAGTATAATCTTAAAACTGTTATTGCAACCACCTCACTATCTCTACAGCCAGGTTGGCTGGGCATTAAGCGTCCAAATCCTGACCATTTCTTAAAACTCCAAAGTTTTAAGTATAATAAGTAAGTTTAGAAAAATTTACTTATTAGAAAGATATAGAAAGTCTACATTTTATTAGACTACGGAACAATGAGCAATTTGTTTAGCCTTTTTAAAGTCCCACTGCGGGGCACAGACCCTGTCCCCTTTAATAAATTACTAGGGGGTGTCGGGCCACATTCCACCACGCAGGCCCAGTGCGTATTGGATACACATGCTCCAGATTTTTTGGAATATACGATGTAGCGATATTATAAAAACATCCGTACTTAATTACAAACTCAGTGGTAAAGGTCGAGGATTTGAACGCACGACTTCACGAATGAGAATTGAGAATAGATACTTACCCCTAAGCTACCACCCGCTCTGACATAATGCCATTGATTAATTTCTATAGGACCCTAAAATATACCGCGGCAGGGCACAAGTTATGTCCGAATTTGTACTCACAACCATATAATAAATGTTTTTCTGAAATAAATTAATAAGTACATTTTGTGTCATTACAGGATAAAATCTTCTAATTTATTTTTTTCAGTCGATACGATTGAATCGAAAGTCGATTACTCATTCATTTGATATTAAAAAATTCAATTATAAGGTTTCCTTGAAATTCTATTCAATGCAATTTCGAATACTCGTACATCTAGGGATTTATATGCCACTAATAATATTCTTAAATACCTTTTATAAATACAGCGTTTCACGAGTGTACTTGTAGTCATTGAAAGTCCGTAACATTTGCGCTATCCAATACCAGGGCTAAGCTAGATTAATTTATTCAGATTAATTATAGAGTTTCCATGGGAATCAAGCTAACTAAGCACTCTAATATCGATGCGCACAACACTCGCGGACATATGTCATATCTGTTTACAATCTTCATTCAAAATTAAATATAATTCCTTGTCCTTTGAGAGTTCACATTTCCCAGATTGTTGAAATTCAGTGGGCGCGATAATAATATTTCACATTTACGAGCGGTCCGCGTCTAGGAGGTGCGTCTGCGCCCCGCCTCGAAAATCGTTGTAATGGCCACATTATCTTGCGCCGTCTCTGTGGTAATGCACATGTACCCGCCTGCAGCGAAATCTGTGTTTATAAAGACGCTTGTTTTCTCAATAAATACTTAGATTTCTTAGAAGCCGCCTAGTGGATCAAATATTGTGTAATATTAAGGATTGCGCAATGATTTTGATCGTTTATGGAGTGTATTGGATTTTGGTAAAATATCTTATCAAAATCTTTAAAATTCTTGGGTTTATAATCATTAATGTTGTTTCTTTTGGTTTTAAACTTAGGAAAATTTTGTGAGGAAACACGTGCCCGAGGAATAAACGTGGGTGTGTGTATCCACTAACTCACACTGGGCCCACGTGGCACAAAACCAATTATAACGTGAGATCTAAATTCTGCAGTGCAACATTATAGGCTGAAGTCAATATTTTCTAGTCAAAATACCAGTTCAATGGGCCAAATTTGGCCCACCAAATCAGTTCGTAACTCCAAATTTACGACGACGTTGTAAACTTTTCCAAAATGCAAAAAAATATCCCCTTCAAAAAAAACAAAGGATGTGTTGTTGGATATATATAGCTCATCAAACCTCTGATGTATCACTCAACAATCAACCTCTCATAAGTATGTAAATATACTTACATATTTTTTTAAAATGAACTGGAACTATCAAAATCAACCTTTCCGACTTAAGGTACTTACTCCATATGACACTTATTCGAGACATAAAACAACAACATAAAATTCAGTTATGAAGAACTTCGTTTACATATTTAATTGAATTAATAAAATCTTATAGGCCTGTCTAATTCTAACAAAGATTTACAAATGCGAAATAATTCTGAGAACCACGCCCTTTCCCAAATTATATTTCAACATTCCGTTTGGAAATGTTAAAAGAGGTCGTAACGTAAACTTTTTCAATTTTCACCTGCAGTTAAATTCGCGCGTAAAGTGAGGAGAATGGCCTCGCAAGTAAATATTTTCAGGAGACGGTTGACGACGCCTGCGGAGGCAAATGTAGCGACTTGATAAGGGCGCCCGGTATAAAATGCATGTAAACACCTTTTTTGCCGTACGCTCGGGGACCAAATGTTGTCGACTGCTCTTTTCCAAATTTAGACGTTTGTTTGCACAGACGGTATGATATCGCTGGGAATATGAAAAGAAGAAAAGATATTTTCTGTTGTGCATTGTATGTATATATATATAACATTATATAACTCATAGTTCATTTGGAAATTGAGCTATAAAAATTTACATTAGCTAAATAATTACTTAACTTGAAATACGTATTTAGTTCACATTTTAAAGCTACATTTAAAATGGGTTACGTTTATTTTTTTATTTTGTTACCTTTTTCTTTATCGGACAGTACTCGTGTACTCAATCAGAATCATGTTATCGCTGTTTAGATAAACTTAACTAAACAGTCAAGATATTCTTTATAATTAACTAGCATATTATAAGATGAATTAAAAACTTCTATAATGAAAAACATGACAGTAACAACTAGAAACATTGTAATTGCCCATAGTACATTTAGCGGCAACATATTCCATGTACATCGTATAAAATTCAATCCGTTAAAAGGGCCAGTCCAACTTCTGTCCGTATCAACGTTGTGCGGCGTGACGGCTGGCAATCATTCTAATGGCTTATACTCGGGCCACACCGACCGATTGTTTAGATGGGAGAGTAAAATGGTTCCAGGACTAGTAATGAAAGCGAATATTTGTAACTGAGACAAGTGCCAGATTTTTAGAGGATGTCATGGACGAAACTAGATGAAAATTCAATGGCGCGTAACGCAACATTTTCTAATTTAAAATTAGAAAAATTAGAAACCGAATGAGCATTTATTTATTACGTACGACAATGGTGGCATGTTGGGTTCGATTATTGCAAATTGTCTACAGGACTCGTTTACGTTTCTATTTTACACTTTTACGATTTTTTGTAATTAGATTTTTGAACCGTCGCGTCTTCGGAGGTTTTGAATTTTTTATTTATTTTTTATTTTTATTATTAACATATTTACAAAAAATATGTATATAGCTAACATAATTGTATCTAATAAACCATACAGATTTGTCTAAGATACAAGTACTGCTGGAATCAGTAGTCGAGACATTAAATTGTAATTTTATGCATCAGAGAACACGTGCGGTGCCAAAATGTGATCTCTCATGGTATTGATCCATAATTTATGTTGCTCATGGAGCTATGGAAAGAGTTATTCTGGTAGTTTCTTTGCGAGATAAAACCTGCAACGAAAAAACTCGCCAAACAACTAAATTAACCGACTAAGCTCATAGCATCAGCTTGTTGAAAAAGCAAAAGGCGGGTGATATTTGCAGGGACCGACAACCGCCAGGGTAGACAATTATTTGAATGAAAATCACGTACTGGGAAGTGCAGGGAGGGACGCCCTCTGGCCAGGTGGACCGACGAAAAGAAGATTCGCCGGTAGTGGCTGTATAAGAAGAACTGACGATTGTGCGTGGTGGCGCGCCCTAGGAGATGACTAAATCCAGCAGTGGAGAGAAATAAGCTGATGGTATAGTATGGTATGTTGCATGGTATGGTATGGTAAGAGTATTTGCTCAAGTTCTTGATCAATGTGAACGCGGCACTAGTGCAGATCAACTTGCACGCCGAATTAGTTCTTCACAAACAGCCTCAGTTATTGAATTGAAAGCTTGCAGACTCGATTTGCTATTAGATTCCTATGTAACTGTTTGATCTAGCACGAAAGGATTTCTCATATCTCTCGTTTACTAGAGTAAAAGGTTCACTTCGTTGATTGATGTATACAAAAAATATAAAATTCTGATAGATAAGCATTGAAGCAAATATTGCAAATGCATTGCAATATTTGAAGTAAATATTGGAAAGTAAATATTTCTCGACTGAATACTTACGTTACTCTATTTAGAAGTAATGAACTTTTAATAAATTTTGACTTTGTAAACCTCCTAGCGGTGATATAATAACCTAGGGGTATATATACTCGACTCACATTCGTGTGATTAAAATACTCGGCCGTATCATTGAATTTCATCTTACGTACGGATTTAAAAAAAGTGTCACTAGCTCGGCGGTGAGGGAACTCGCGTGCTCAAGAAATAAAAAAAAATGGAGTACGTGTTCCACCAATCCGCACCGCCCGCATGGTGTATTTTGTCCAGGAAGCCCCCAGTGATATAATAGGGAGCCCTGTGCCCTGCAGTGGTACGTTATAGGCTGATACAAATCTCCTAGTGATTCTATTGGAGATACCTTGCAATATAAAGTCATAGGTTGATAATAAATTAATTGAACAATGATTTTGAAATTTGAACTCTGATCTACTATTTAAGATAGTAGAACTAAGATTCTCCTATCTTGCAAAATAGTGATAGAACATTTTTTTCTGTAGTAAAGTTTAAATAATATCACATTTGTAGCCTCATGAATAAGACCCATTAGAAACATTAATAAGAGTAATGTCATAACGCATGCCTATTATATAAATACGTTAAGTGAGCATGCCTAGCAAAATGTGACCACGCCGTTCTAATCTTTAGTTTTAGGTCTTTCTTGTGTTTTTGATGTCGCTGAATACCATTGCACAAACTAGGGTTCAAGTGAAAAATCCAAAACATTTAATTTATTACTTTTTTATGTTCACCTCGTAATATATATACGAGTACATATTTCCTTTTGAAAATAGAACTGCATAAACTTTAAACTATTTATTTTAAGGCAAACAAGACCAGTCCAGACTTTCTAAATCCCTTTTCGCCTTAGTGGCGGATTTTTTGATTTTCCCACACGATATCACGGGTTTTTACATTCCATCGCAAAAATTGAGTGACGAAGTTTCAAATTTCGAATTATCACCTATGTATATCGTATTAAAACATAATATATAAGGAAGTTTTCTGAAAAGTTTCAAATATTAATATGCAATAGAAAAAAGAAAAAAGATTTTAAAGATTAGTGTTGACTCCGAGCAAGTCGATAATTCGCAATTCGAAACTTCGTCACTCAACTTTTGCTATGGTAGGTAAAAGCTAATGATATCATGTGGGAAATTTTCAATAATTCACTACTCAGGCAAATAAAGGTTTAGAAAGTACAAATAAGACTTGTTTTGTTTAGATGAAGATTATCTAGTTAAAATTTTAAAGGAAATATTTGAAATTGTCGTATATATAGCGAGATGCCATTTTATTCCATGTTTCTAAATTTTTTATTAAAAAAATAACTTCAGATTCGTATGCAGCGACCACGAAAATATAATACAAGAAAACCTGAAACTAAAGATTAGAGCGACCGTGTCTGTCTGTCGGAACGAGCATCACACAAAATCTACTGGACGGATTTTAAGAAAACTTGGCATAGTTATAGCTTAGGACCTGGATTAACATTTCGTGTAAATTTTTCTCGATCCGTTATAGAGTTTCCACGGGAATCACTCTGAAGTTTACGCGAACGAAATCGCTATCACCGCTAGTGTTCAATATTTCTGTACAATAAAGTATGAATAAGTAAAAGAAATCGATGTAATAATTATTAACTTCAATGTAAGTGTAATATAATAATAATCTTTATTTACATGTAACATGACTCAAAATGGTTACTAACAATGTAATCTAAGCTATTTATATACATAAAAGTTGTTTAGGTTTCCAAACTTTTCAATTTTGTTTCCTAACCAATCTAGAACACCTCGTCAAGCGGCCACTGACCAAAGCTAAATCGTCAATTACTATAATAGATAACGGCGAAAGCCACGCCTTAAAGGGTTGTCCTTAACCGTATAATTGTTATAATAATACCTCGTCAAAGTTCATAAAAGCGAGTTTGATTTCCTTAATGGGTATTTAGGGAACATTGGCACAAGTTATTTTAATCACGTTTAATCGTAGACTCGTATAGAACAGCGATAAAACTTTGTTACTCCCTTTTATATGTCCTGGTATTAATTAAAAGCATGTAATTATTAGTTACGTAACCGACGGGGTTGTAATATAATTTGTCTTTTCAAGAATGTATCACACCATAACCAGCCTTTTTTTCGTCCAATGCTGGACATGGACCTCGTCACGCACATTGTTTTGTTTACTAGTCCAGGTAAATTAGTTTGACTTTTTATTAATTCTTTATAGCATTTTTTTTTTCAATCGTATAGTCTCGACTCTCGATCTTGACATTACTCTCGATAAAGTAAACTTAAATTACAGATTATTAAACTTCGCTTTAAGGAAAAAAAAAACAACATTGTGTTTTTTTAATAACACTGGTTGTAATTAAAATTGTTATTTGTAACAAATATTTATATCTAATTGTTTTACTAAAAAATAAAAATTGTCGTCCTTAGAAATTAAGTACAAAAAAATAATGTGTGTATTTTAATGTTAAATAGTTATTATTTTTTATAGTGCCCCTGGCTTTTTTTGTTACGGGTTGTTAATTGTTGCCATAATCGCTCTCTATACCATATAAACAGTAGGTATGAAAATAAAATATTGTATTCCATTAATTACACCGTTAAAGGAAAAATAAACGTAATAATAGGTTATCAATGGAATTCTCCGAAGAATGTATTTAAAGTTTCAAGGTTAGTCTCGTAAGAATATAGACAGAATGACTCAGATGTTTGAAATGAAATAATAACAAGGCAAACATTAAAAACATTACCTACAAACTATTGTTATGAATGTACTGACCTAAAAAATACTACTACTTATAAAGCTTAAGGCATTTTATAGAAATTTATTTGCAACAGCAGATTTAAAGACAGACGTTTATAGACAAAAAGAGAGTCCACCTAAGTAGTAAGTAGATAATAGACATTCGGTATATATGTATGTCAACATCAGTCAAGTATGACAAACGTTGACACCTTGACACCTGGTGGTAAGTGAATACTGTCATCCATGGATTATGGACATCTGTGAAACATTCCAACATCAGTCAAAAATGACGAATGATCATAATTACTTTTACCTGGTTAAATGTGAAAAATTAGAGCGGGTGTAGTAGAACATTTTCTAGACTTCAGAGACATACACCGCTTAAGGTTTTAGAATCGCCTAGAGTAATTAGTTTTCACGAAATGCTGTTGTTGCAGCGATTATCTAGCGGTATAACGATGATTGTTCTCTCACAGCACTCACGAGTGCGCTCGACAAACTTGCATTTGCGCATAGATAATGGGAACTTCTCATGATGCGATATCACCAACTTGCTCTATAATACAATATATACGTATACGTACCCATAGTAGGTACGATTGGAAACACGTTAATGTTACCAATTGTATAAAGGTGGGAAATAGGTACAAAAACTTACATTATTGCAGTGTAAAGTCGTTTTGCATTAATATATTTGGTTTTAGTTCCTTATAGGCACATCATGCGCTTAGATAGTTCTATTTTCTCATGGCTAAGACAAACTTCGAATAAAGGCGAATAATTCCGATTTTTCCCGCACGCACACTTAAGTTTGTCAGACCGTAATTGTGTATGCAGTATCTTAAAATGGGTACTCGGGACAACTCCGACACGACATTATATTGTTAATTGCAGTTTTATTGGTCCGAGTAAAGATTGGGTAATATTAATTGGTATTATACAGCTGCTGTTTCATATTTAAGTCCTAAAAATCAAAAGTAATTTGAAACTTAAATAATCAATATCCAAACACATTAACCTTTTAATTACACGCACAAACAAAGAATTTTTAATCCTCGTTTCAAGATTCTGTTTAAATATAAACATGTTACAAATAATGTAATAAAAAATTAAAGAAATTCTGTTAAAGCTTTCACTAAATCCTCAATATCTAGAAAACTAGAATCGACTTATTCTCAGATATTGTAACATATACTTTCATTAACGCAGCACCAATTGTAGTTAAATAAAACTCAATCACACACAAAAAACCTTTTACGCGCCATTTAACGACAAAAACGTGGGCCAATCTGTTCTATAAAATGCCACAATATAAATAAGTAACAGTACATACTTTTTCGTACTCCGGAACCCCGAAATCTACTTACACGTATACAAAATGTGAAACAAGTGGCGCACATTTACAAAATCGTGTATCGTATTTACATTCATATCGCCATCGTCGTTTATAGCCTGCGTGAACTACAATATTAAAAGACAGGTAGTTTTTAAACATTCTGAACATTAATACAATAATTTATTATTATTTTAATAAATTTTATTTGAGAGAGAACGGTGCACGGTGCAATTCCATATCCGCTGGGCGCACTCGACCGGCCAAGTTACTTTTCCTGCATTTCCCAATATTCTATCGTACGTGTTACGATATAATAGTGAGTGAGATATCTACTCGCACGAGCGACAGTATTCACTTGAGCGACACCATTAGGTGGCCTGTTTGCTCGTCTGCCACCTTCTTTCTATAAAAGAAATCATTGTGTTTCCGTTTCTACATACATGACACAAAATCCTATTGTGGACCATGAGTACGACGTCAATTGCGTTGTCCATCCACAACGCAAAATCTCATTATATCTTAATTCAAATAAAACTTAGCCAAAATATCTTAATATCTAGATCTCACTCACTGGTCGCGTTATTTCTACGGCGACTATACGAGGGTCGGTATGGACGCAGCTATTCTAATTATCATTAAACTTGATCACGAAGGTACCTAAAGCTCCGTCCACAGCTGTTTTCTACTTAATAACTCAGTTTAGTGCTATGACGTTGCAGCGCTATTAACTTTAGGTGCAGTAACTTTGAGCCCTCTTTGTAGATGGCAGACATAAATGTAATTTTCAAGACAAATTCAATAAAGTTGGAATACATTTTGACCTTGTCGCGAAACATCTTATCAGTTTTGCAAATGTATTTGCCGCTTGTGAAGCGGTAATGAGCCAAATTAGTTTCAAATTACATTAAAAACAGTCTTACAGACTGCAAGACAATTAGCCCGTAATTTAACAATCTGTAAAAGGCCCCCTAGACGATTAATTATATTAGGCAATTTTATGGATGACACAATATTTTTGAGAGTGCATTGAAACTCGTTGTGGTGCAAGGTGTGATACAATAATATTGTGCATTTACATTATTGTACAATTTTATTGTAGGTTTTAGGGCCCGCCTAATAAAAGATTCAGAATATATCATTGGTCGATAAATACACAGAAAGAATGATAAATACACAGATTTACACAGATACACAGACAAATGTATTTATCCTGTATATTTTGTCGTTTAAGTTGTAGGTATATTTATACCTCTCATCACACCTCCATCTAGATAGCGATAGCCTTAACGCATTAAGCTCGCCTTTTGTACCATAATGTGCAATAAAGTTTTTTCAATAAAAATATATAAATAAATGTATGATGATAAATTAAATACACAGAATGTTAACCCGTAATTACGGCGTGACACATTTTTAGGAGATCTACCCTATTCATATCTACTTCAGTTCCGTCTACTCCGATTACCATCTTAATATGTTATTACATATTCACTTACTTACGAAGAGACAAGTAGATTCCTTTGTTTCACGCAACACCTGTTCAGTCACGACTTCGTCATTAATATCTTCAGTGACCGCTCCTCGTAGCGGCTTACTGAGAGACCCCACTAACTCCGGGATGAGAGGTTTTATCGTTCACCGTCCCCCGGGATCTCTAACTATAGCTTTTGCAACTTGTTAACACCTGTTATCGTTACGATCAGTTGTTATTGTTATATGCTTACTTGTTGTATGTTGATTGGATGAAAACTTGAAGTCGACTTTGTAAATCGTCGAGTACCTGTCCTATGGCGTTACTGTAGATTTGTAGATTGTAACTTAAATAATACATAATATATACAGACAATTATGTATATATTTATAGGAGCCGAAACGTGGAGTACAGTAAAATAGGTTAATCGTTTAAGACCCGCATAATAAACACGCTGTGTGTGCTAACCCCGCTTACTAAACTCGTAGAGGATGTGTTGTATATTCTCGACAAATGAAACTATGAATTCCAATCATATTTCTTAGTTGACTTTTAAAAAAACATTTGTCAATTCCATTTTTTTTTATTCTTGCTAATTTTTCATACATTTTTCATGCTGAATACAAAGCGTATTTTTTTTTTCGAATAAATAGGAAACATATTATGTCAAATAACACAAAATGAGAAGTAGAATCCACTGTTTTTAGTTTTCAGGAATGTATTTAACACGCTCCTTGATGACACAGTACATATAAAAATTCATGTGTGCAAAACGCCAAATTACGAAGTGCATCATCTTGGTCACTCAGTTTACAGTGCATCACGCCGGCAGCTGGTTCTCTCCACTCGGCCACAGTGAAGATGAAACAAACAGTAAGGAAAATTATATCTTCGAAAGAAATATTAATCATCTACGTACATTTACCTGATGGACAGGTATCGAGAACAAAACTAACATAGATCTAATATAATATATTAGCTCTGATCGCTGCGTGAACTTAAAATGAAAATATATTTTAAAATATTGAGCCATAGGGAATAGAAGTAACAAGTTAGAAAAGGACGGAACTACTATGTTAATAACGTCACTAAAACTGTAGTACCATTGGAACCACGCATGAAAGACATGGATTTAAGACTCACAAACTTGAGGGACAAATATTCTCAAGCTTATATCTATCTATTCTATATAATATTTCAATGAATTTGAAAAATTACATTTTAATTTTTTTTCTCTTTAGATGTCGTATTAGCCATAAAACACTTTAATTTCAAATGTAGTCGTCTACAAAATTGTCTATGAAGTGGTAACTTCACTTAAGTTTTCAATTGAAATGCATTTGAAATGCTCTTGCCGTGTGTTCAGTGAAGATTAAACTAATCTTCGGTGTGCATGATGGAACTCACTAAATAGTGATAAACCGCTTTTGTATGTATGATGTCCTTGCATATATATGTGAGAACGGTATGATAACTATATGAAAGTTCTCTACTGTTTCTTATTTATGGTGGCTTGGCGCTAATGACACCCACACGCCTCTAAATTATTTTACGAGCTGCCCGCGAGACTAGATCTACACAACTAAACGGCGTGTTGCCCACAATATTTCATATGTATCTGAAGTTATTTATAATTTGTGTAAACATTATCTAAATAGTTTGTATTTTGAGTGAAAATGAACTGAACTATTCCCATGCTATATACCGGGATACGTAGCGTGGGACGCCCTACGGCCAGGTGGTCTGACGACTTGAAGAAAGTCGCCGGTAGTGGCTGGATGAGAATAGCTGAAGAGCGTGTGTGGTGGCCTAACTCCAGAAATGAAGAAACACAGGTTGATGGTATGGTATGTACGGTATAGTATTCAGCGCAAACAAATTTAGGTTCAAATCCCAAAAGCAGGTAAGAGAATAAATAAAAAATATAAAAAGTGTTTTTTATGGCCATAGAAATAAATGAATGCTTCTATGGATTTTTTTATACAGAAAGTGACAGAAGTGCATACAATTATATATTAAATCAAAATTATATATTAAACAGCTTTTTAATGCCTACCTATTGTATTTTACTCGATATTTTATTCTATCGACATATAGTCCATGACTGGATCATTACGAGATGGTCGATATTTTTTCTACCCTCCTCATCTCATTATCTCATTATAATCGGAATATTTATTCTTCTTTTAACAATAAGAATCTGAGGAGTTTCTTCATTACAATTACTTTTGAATTTTGTAGTTCATATCATACCACCAGCCTGTGCCTATTCACTGTTGGATATAGGCCTATCCTAAGGACCGCCACCACACACGGTTTTCCGCTCTTCTCATCCAGCCACTACCGGCGACTTTCTTTATCTGGCCGGAGGGCGTCCCACGCTACGTTTCCCGGAACGTGGACTCCATTCGAGGACTCGTCTCCCACATCGGAGATAGGGGATTATATATGCGGAGGGGGAGGGTGCACGCTGCATTCTCACAGTCGCTGGGCGCAATCGAACGGCCATGTTACCCTATCTCACAGAAGACTATCTTGAAATGTAATACATTTCCCACTTTAACCAACTTCCCCGATCTAACTACGTGTTTCGGTAGTGAGTGAGATATGCCAGAGACCAATCCCATCCCATCCCATCCAATCCTATCGCACCCCATTTTCCCAACCCCCTTTCCAAATAAATTCCTCTAAATCTCCAAAGGTAGGCACCGCGTCCCGGTGCATGCCAACATTTGTCGACAGTATCCACTTACCATCAGGTGGACTGTCAGCCCGTCAGCCGCCTGCCTACCATAAAAAGAAATGTAGATATGGCCTGGCCACTACCAAGTGGCAGTTCCAATAACTACCTATTTAGTATGTAGCAGTTTTTTTTTTTTTACAAAAAACATACTGAATAGATACATGGAATCAGGAGTAATAAAATCACTTTTAAAGCAAACCATGGTTGACACTACCTCAAGTCTAGACGACATTTAAACACTTTAACAGCACAATATGGCCACATGACCGTAATCATAAACTGAAACATATTACCGCAATATACGTTGACAATATTTACTCGCACCTTTGTTATAGAATAGATGGCTGTAAACCGTAGCATACAGTAAACAAAAGTGGTAATAGCCAAGACTATCTCTTAGTCGATTTACATTTGATTTACCTTTCAACTTAAGCACCAACGGCGTTTTCCTCGCTTACTAGAGAATATTGTAGCTATATATAAGTTTACTTGTAAATTTCGTTTTCCTCGCTTACTAGAGAATATTGTAGCTATATATAAGTTTACTTGTAAATTTCGTTTTCCTCGCTTACTAGAGAATATTGTAGCTATATATAAGTTTACTTGTAAATTTCGTTTTCCTCGCTTACTAGTGAATATTGTAGCTATATATAAGTTTACTTGTAAATTTCGTTTTCCTCGCTTACTAGAGAATATTGTAGCTATATATAAGTTTACTTGTAAATTTCGTTTTCCTCGCTTACTAGTGAATATTGTAGCTATATATAAGTTTACTTGTAAATTTCGTTTTCCTCGCTTACTAGTGAATATTGTAGCTATATATAAGTTTACTTGTAAATTTCGTTTTCCTCGCTTACTAGTGAATATTGTAGCTATATATAAGTTTACTTGTAAATTTCGTTTTCCTCGCTTACTAGTGAATATTGTAGCTATATATAAGTTTACTTGTAAATTTCGTTTTCCTCGCTTACTAGTGAATATTGTAGCTATATATAAGTTTACTTGTAAATTTCGTTTTCCTCGCTTACTAGTGAATATTGTAGCTATATATAAGTTTACTTGTAAATTTTGTACATTATATTAGTATGTAATTATTGTTTTATAGTCACTGTTATATGTATTAAATGAAAATACTTTTGTTTTTACTGTACTGTTGATACTGTTGTTTTACATGATAGTATGTGGATACTGTCGCCCATAGACATCCGCGATACATGCCAACATTAGTCCGAAATGACAAACGTTGGCACGATCCCGGATGCGCTGCCTACCTTTGGAGATACAGGAATGGATTTGAAGAAAGGGTTGGGGAACTGGGGAGGAATAGGATGGGAATTAGCTCTGGCACATCTCACTCACTACCAAAACACGTACCTACGTACATTAGGGAAATAAGATAAAGTGGGAAATGCAGTACATTTCAAGGTAGTCTTCTGTGAGAGGGGGCCAGTGGCCAGTCGAGCGCGCCCGGCGGCTGTTGGATTGCAGTGTGCACTCTCCCCCTCCCAAAATTTGTGATAATATTTATTTCATTTACTGTTTATATAGAGACTTACACAAAAATATGTAGCTTCAATCTCAGCTAAAATTGAAGATCCGTTTTTTACATAAATACTGAATATGATTCGCGCAAATATTTTTGTATTTAGAAAACAGGCAGACGAAGAGATATTTGCAGCTATTTTTTGCAGAAAAACGTTCTTAACGTATTTTTCGTTTAAAATGTTCACGGTATGACAATTGCTTTCATTATTATTAGGCGCTTATATGAATTTAAAAAAAAATACTTTTAAGCGCACAGAAAATTGTAGTAACGTCAAATGAATAGATATCTAGATGTCGTTGTATCCCGGTTCCCACCGGGAACCTTCCCAGAAATACTTCTAACTTTTGAGTACCACAGACCCCACCGTTTATATGTATTATGTATATTTTCTGGCACAGCTAAATTCATTTTCCGTTAATTACCTTGTAGATCGCAAATCCCAGGCTCTGTCAAGACTACCTGAAGCGCAATATCAAAATCGTAAACAGTTTGTTTAACATATTTGAGTATATCATCATAACATTCGGTCTGCCTATGTCTCTCTACTGCTGGCTTCCAAGGCTCTCCACCTCTCCACCACACACGGTGGAGCTCGGAGCTCCCTTCTCATCCAGCCACTACCGGCGTCTCATGCTGTGCTTCTCGGTACGTGGTCTCCCATTTAAGGACTCTTCTACCCCAGCGTTTACCGGTTGTTGGGCAGATATAGTCAGTCCATTGACACTTCAGCTTGCTACTTCTCTGAGCTATGTCGGTGACTTTCGTTCATTGGCGATTTTTTTCTTTTCGGATCTTATAACGCAAAGAAACTCCGGCTTTCCATATCTTGGTGAACGACTTTAAACGTATGAATCAGGCTATTCGTATATCATCGGCTTCGATTATTACTACCAAATTCGAAGTAACTGTAACAATATTTATTTACTCTTTTTGCACTATACCGTACAGAGACGGGACTTAATGCTTAGACTACATATTACTAAATATTTAGCTAATAAAAACATCTTAAAATAAACAGTAAAATCCACAAATAAAAGTTTAACATACGCGAAATTAAACCGGAGTGATGCATTAGAGAACTTGGGAAAACATCAGTGGTCTCTCTCGAAAGTACCTACGTCGAATACTGTTTCCATTGCGCAAGACTGTACTTCCTCTAACTACATATGTTCTGCACAATTTACCACATTTATAACTTTGTATTTCGTTTTCAATCGCACTGGATTATCTAAATGATATAATCATCTTATACGGTGTCGGCTGACTTTAAAATATCACCTCCTTATCTCTTCCCGTGGATGTCACTATGAAGTGTTCAATCGTTCCCATAAATAGTTACCTAAACGGATTTTATTTACTTATAACCTTAAATGTCACCATGCCTGCGTGGTGTCGGCTGGTTTTAGAATAGCACCATCCATCTCTACCCGCGAGTGTCGTAAAAGGAGACTAAGGGATAACGAAACCGTCACCAAAAAAGCCCTGAGGAACTACACCACCTCTAAAAGAGTGGCCCTCGATTGTCCAGTGTGGCCAAGACATACACAAAACAATGCGCATGAAGAGGCCCATGTCCAGCAGTGGACGAGAAAAGGGCTGCAGGTTACAGTTACTTACCTACATAATCATTGCTGTGTGTTCACCTATAATTGGCGTGTGTTTCGTTTCTAGTAGAATTTGACTCATGATAAGAGTTAACTTGCATTATCATTTAATTTATACATCTTATATTTGCTAGTAATGCTAAATAAAACTGTTGCTGTTACGGACTTGAATGTGCAACGCTTTGTCAGTTAAGAAAGTAAAGTAATTTTCCGGTCCAAAAAAATATTTAGTAATAAACCCAGTCTCATCTCTACGCTACACTAATATCATACTTATATCTTTTACTTATATACTATATCTTTCACTTCTGAATATAGACAATTATCCAATTATCCATTTTTCCAATTATCCACGATCTTTTTGTCATCAAACCACTTTTGGCAAACTTCTGCAAGTGGACAAGCCATATCTGCCGCAGGACCGACAGCCGACAGGGTATACATTGATACAAGTCTTTGAATAGAGACCACGTTCTTCGACAGATATTGCGGAACTTGGACCGACCTAAAGAAAGTTCATTAAGGAATAAAATAATTATAGTATCAGTAACAATCGTCTAATATTTGGGCTTGTCAATTTTGACAAAACTATGACGGGCTATGAATTCCAGCTTAAAGTAACTACCCGTGTGTAATATTTTATTTTGTCCTTATGTTAGTAATAAACCCAGTCTCATCTCTACGCTACACTAATATCATATAACGTATAATATAATATAATCATAATCCTTATAACGTATAACGTATATTTATTTTCGCTGAAATATATTCACCCTGGAAGAACGTCTGTGGTTTTTTGAGTGTCTAATTTTGTATTTTGTACTTTTTTGATAACTAATTTGATAAATAAATAAAAAAACCTGCAACGACAAATATGACGCATCGTAGAATAATGGAAATACACCCGAGGCTCTTCTTCGTTAATAACACGTTTTACGACAGAGTGACGTTCGCTATTAGTTTTATGCCCTACGTTTAAAGTTTATTAGTGGGTGTACAATTCGCCAGGTTATTTCACACACGGCCAAGTCTAGACGGTGGATATGTCTTTGTATTAAGAAAATTCATCTCGCGTTAATACTTGCTTACTTTACCGCTTAATTAGCACACGTCGTTTTTCTCTTAAGAGAACAGGTGCACCGTTAGCGTTACTTTGTAGTAAAAGTCTGAAAATATAGAGACGCTTGTAGGTTGAAAAACATAAAATAATTTAAAGGGGATAATTTCTTGCGTGACCATACCTCGACGCTTACGTTTAAAGAAAATTGTAAAAAAATGGAAAGTTGGATAATTCAAAATGTACTTTAGTGTATGTAGGAATTTACTTAATAACCAATTGCTCAGTAATGAATAATAAGGGGAAAACGTCATGAATTCATTCAAATAATATTTGAGTCAGCGACCACAAACTCTAAGTTTTACCTAAAGTTTTATATCTACCTAATATTTTAAAGAATTAGAAAAATACTTTTTTATACCGACTTCTTTCCTTTTTAGCTATCGAATAAGCCACAAAACGTATCAAGTTCAAATCCAGTCAACTATTGAATTATACAAAGCTGTGACGTAAACAGTCTTCTATCTTTCCAACGTAATAAAAGAATACATTTTTTCGAGATGCTTTCATAAAATCGCGAATTAGTCGGTAAACTCCACCTTTATTATCTAAAATAGGAGGGTAATTGAGAAAAGATCTACCTGTTCTCATTTTACTAACAACGTTGTAATAAAAAAGTTTAGACTGCACAATAACCAATTTGCAAAGGAAAACACCGGTTCGAATATAGCCCATTGACATAAATAAATCATTATTTTCCCCCAGTTTCCCCGAAGGTGGCTTTAGTACGTAGGATTTAAAAAGGAGGAATTTTCATTGTACGCAGTTCGACACAAAAGAAAAATGGGCGACTTTATTTACGTTGCTTTGTTAAAAATTAATTTGATACTTCTATCTCAAATTTCTTTTGGGTGTATTAAGGGAAATCATTTTTGAAATGAATATTGTATCAAGTTTCATAACCATTTTTCTAGGTTCTGTTTTAGCAGAAACTTTGTGGTATTTATTTCTACTAATAAATATTGGCTCATAGTTTCATCAATTAATTTATTTGTATAGTTTGTAATGTCGTAACAACAGATGGCAGATAGTAACAGTGCGACGATCTGCATCGCATTGGCGTGGAAAGTAAATGTGAAACATAAAAATGTTTGACGAGATAAATATGCAAAGAAATAATGAAACTTAATTTTTTATATTAATTAGCATTACTTATCTATATCTACCAGTAAGATTTTTAACTGCATATTATGCAATTACTATAATAATAATGTCAATAAAATATAGATTTAATAATTATAGACGTTAAAATATATATAGACGCTAAATCCAATGCCGGTTGTATCAGTACACGCGACGAACACACCTTTATATGTTAGAAGCTGTCGCCGATCGCTCTCGTTACTATCAACACTCACACATTCTTGCGCAAGCTGTTTCTTCTTATTTTCTTTATGCAATGCGCAATTTGCGCATTTTACCAGTGTCAAGTTCTCTTCGTAATTAACAATTTGCTCAAGTTTTCTTTTTAATAGACAAATGATGTCCGCCTGATGTTAAAATAACGTACCAAGTTAATTTACCTTTATATAGGTGGCCTTGTTGGATCAAGCAGCGTTTGACTGGTCAAGAAAGGCTTAACTATTATTATAAATACTATTATCATAAATAAATAATAAATACTATTATTATTATGATAAATTATAAATGTTGGTTTGTTTGTTTCTTTGTAACCTAATAACTCCGTAAGAAGTAACCAAATCGCTGCCAAATTTGACATACGTGTTGTGGAAGGTGGATATAAATGTGTTTAAGAAAGTAAGATGGTATATTTCGGAATCTAAGATGATGATAGAGCATAAATTCAGAATGATAGCTTTTTGACAACATGAGATTCTCATAAACGATTAACGTCCAAGACTCAAGAGGTAAATGCTCCTGAGCATTCAAGTTTTTAACGCTTGCAAGTTTTAAACCCTTTAGCGTTTTAAGGCTCGAGTTTGTAACGCTCAGGGGCGTTTAACTCTCGAGCCCCTAAGGCTAATAAGCCGTAAGTCGGCGCTAATAAGCTTCGACGCAGTTGTCATTGATCATCGTTCAGCGCTCATTTCAACACCAAGCGTCGTCGACTGCAGTGCATGGCACGCGTTGTCAAATGTTTACTGAGATTCTATGTAGTTGTGTACGGTGTCAAATGCCACCTTTGTTATGAAGATAAGCTACTGTTATGATTTTAATATGATTCAGTGAACTTTTATGATAGTTTTTATTTGTAATAGACTTTATAGAGACACCTTAGTTCAGGAACAATATGTTAGAAAGGTAAACCTCTAAAGAGTGGACTCACCAACGCGCTTGGCCAGCGTGGCGTTTTAAGGCCAAATATCCCTCACGCACAATGCTATATATGTGCATGAGGAGGCCCATGTCCAACAGTGGGCACTAAAAGTACTGATTGCATTGCATTATTCGAGTAAAATATTAAACGGTTATAAAAAGCTGACGACAAGGAGTCCACAGCACGTGTAATAGATAGATAAAACTCTTTGTTGTATACCTAATTGTTACACGATGACAAGATTAAGGAATATTTCAGAAGACAATACAACCAGGCGGCCTTATTGCTTTATAGCACTTTCTTCCAGATAATTCTGAGAAAGGGAGTTGTGACTGAGGTAATAACGCAGGTTGTGTAAATATCTACTCGAGTAGTTTCTCGGACAAATTATGACGTAGAGTATCCGTTATTCTGATTAATGCGAGCTAAACTGTGGGCAAGAGTTAGCAGGTAATAAAAATAAATTACTCCATTTGAGTAGAATTTCAGTTGTAGAAATAACACAAATAGAATTATTAAAAGTTAAATACTTACCGAGTAATGAAACCACTAAGTTTCCAACTTGGCTAGCCAAACTTTGTTATCGATGAAATTACGAGTCGAATAATTTTATCTTTTGTTCGACGAGTTGAAGCTTCGCTGCTTTCACTTCGTTACACTCGCGTTATGAGTTCATTATCTATCGATGGCGCGATAAACGTGCAAGCAATTTCAGCTCGATTAATCGAACTTTCTTGGATTAGAGCGTACGAAGTTTACACGTGATATCATGTTCCTTACCTAATACTTATCATTAGATATTTTAAGTGAGATTAGAAAGAGTGACTAAAACAGATTCTAATTAATATTTTGTTAAGTAATGAAGAGTAGTAATTATTTGTAGAGAAGAAGATCGGGCAAAGTAGGATATTACATTTTTTTATGGAGAGAAAGTGGAAGACGAGCAGGCAGTCCATGGTAATGGTGGTAAATGGATACTGGGCCCATGGCCTCTTAATATTCTACATATATTATTTATTACCTTAAATGCTCTTGATTATTCTACTAAACTCCTAAATCTTTAAAACTAAAATATCCAAATCGACATCTACATTGGTATACAAAGGTAATAAAGTTGGTGGACTCGTGACCGATAGAATCCACTTACCTCTAGGTGGACTGTCTACTTAACTTCTTTCTGTTTACTATCTTCTTTCTATTAAAATATATAAGGTATCAGCTGGGGCTCGCGACTTCGTTCGCGTGAACTTGTGATTCCCATGGGAACTTCATAATTTATCTGGACAAAAAATATCCTAAATGTTAAACCGGCACATAAGCTATAACTGTGACAAGTTTCATTAAAATCCGTCCCGCTGGTTTTGTGACGCGCGTTCAGACAGACAGACGGTCAAAAATTCTAAAAGTTGTTGTTTTGGGCTCTGTATCACATCACATGTACACTGCAGTGGCTTTTCTCAAACAATATTTAATGTACAGACACGGCTCTGTTACTATTTTATTATACCTATGTATTGTTATACATACTAAAATTTGTTGCAAGTAAAGTTGTTATTTTTCACGCGACCCTTTCGCCGCAGGTGAAACTGTCAGCTGTCACTGCGCCGGATGTTTTCACTAATTATTTTTTACTGCGCTTGATAAAGGGTTTCGATTTGCTTTGGACGACGAAATTTTGTATAAAAATGGTGTTTTAATTTGTAAAATTACTCAATAGTCTTATCTATTATTGCATTCGTGTTTAGTTAATTGTTGGTAAAACAAATTTTAGGAATCACAAAAATGGAATAGAGCGGATTTAAGACAGACGTTTTATTTATTTATTTCATAGGAGACCAACATGAATATATACAGGCTTGTGTGACACAATCATAAAGATACACTTATTGTATATATCATACTTAATGTTACAAATGTCAGCATGTTACAAACCTTAAGTTAATTAACCTACTTAACCGTTAGTTAATATTTCTATTTTTTCTGTATAAACCTCTTTCTTGTCACCAACATCTATTTTCTATGTAGTCAAAGAAGTAGTACTCCCATACATTTCTATTTGGCCAAAGGTTGGCTGGCACAGAATGTTAGTAGACATTAAACTTGTCTCTTGTACAAGTATGTACCGTTGTGAGCAGTGTTATTAAGCTTTAATTAATTGATTTAAAGAAAACACAAACGGTAAATTACTATGTAAAAATGTATCGCGCTTGAAATCCGCTAATAAAATAGCTGTTTACTCGCTATTACATTGAAACAATATCTTTAGCAGGGAGACAGGGAGACAGTTCGACAAATTTATTTGTGCGTGTAGCTGGTGGAGCCACTACAAGTTTCGAGTTGCGACAAATGAAATATTCAAGTATTTTAAATACATATAATATGTAATAATAAACGTAAATATTATTTATTTAGTATAACGAACATTTATTATTTAAGCATGCTGATGCTTATATTGCGACTTTTATAGTTTAGTCAAATGTATTTTATTGTAAAACCTTAGCTATGAGAATTTAACTAGTAATTTATCCATATATCTACTTTAGCTACTATACTAAATTAAGTTTGTGCTCGGATGCTTGACGTCGGTAATGGAAGACATTAGGTCTTAAAATTCGAACACTTTATTTGCATATGTTCAAAAATATCATATAAAATGCATATAATGATAGTTAGTTGTAAGTTTTGCCGCGCGCACAGATAATTTTGTCGAACTGCACAGCAAACAGCGGGTGCCTCCACTACCGATAAAGCGTTATTTATACACGTTTTAGAGCTCTCCGCTCGCTGCGATAAGGTATTTACTTAAATTACATACTTACTATCTAAAAACATTTCTTAAGTTATAATATGGTTCATAAAGGGGGAAATAATTTTGTATTTTTGCAAGTAAAATGAGGCGGGAACTTCGTCGAATATTTACTGTCTTGTATAAAGCGACATATCTAGTTACATAGTTCATAGTTTCTTGTTTATATGTTGGATAGTTTCTAAAAGGCTAGTAGGGTTTTATATTTCTGTTAAATAGCAATCGGCCCGCAGCAATATCGCCCGCTGGGACCACTTGAGAGTTCAACAAAGTATAACTTTTTAAGGATTCATATAAGGTATCCTTGTAACTACATTACAGACTAGGACTTTGTAACAGTTACTAATTAACTGAGAGAAACCGGTTTACACAGAATCCGCAAATAAACCGGTTGTTACTTTGAATCCCCGCATAAAATGAAATGGAGCAAAATAAGCGCCGACATTATCGAAGGGTTCCGTTATTTGGAAAAAGTGTATCATTTTCCCTTTTTAGCCGCATTAAGATGTTGAGACCTTATTGTCATCATCACTACTGTAACATTTGTTCCAATAGTTCATCATTTATAATCTCTGTATTCTGTATACTTATCCTTTTGTTTGAATTGGCTTATTAACCCTTGTGATTCACTATTTAATCATACTTTTTAATATTTTCTATGTATTAACCGACAGCTCTTTCTTACAAGATCTCTCATACTACTTATCTTCTTACTCAAACACGTTACTTATTTTCTTTTGGCAAATTTAAATAACACTCTCCGAAAACAATAGATACTGACTGAAAACAACTTTACCTCTTTCCTTTTTAGTAGTTTTGTGTACCAAGGAGATACGCGACACTACTTGATGAGGTTAGTTTTTGTATATTATATACATGCTACATACATACAATTATAAAGTCTCCATTCTCCGGTGATTCCATTCAACGGTAAAAAACTGGTTTCCTTAATTTGCCTCCTGTGCATTTTATGGTTCGACATGGACCTTCATACCAAATAAAAACAAACAGATGTTTAAAGAATTTTGTAATTATCTGGTTCAACCACAATATAACGTTGACCAGCTAGTTATTGATAAGATGTTAGGCAAAATCAGTAAAATTGTCGAATATCATTGATGATTTTGTCAGCAATAAATTAGCCTGAATATTAAGAGAAGGTAGCTTCGTATATTATTGTCTATATTAGCGAGAAATAAAGAAAATATATCAAAGTACTTGAAAATATAGTAAATAAAGAAAATATATTGAATAAAAGAAAGACATATATATGTATAAATAGAGGATTTATAAACACACAGTACCTATTATACCTATATTAGTTTCAATTCCTTTTTATTTCTCACTAAACCAAACCCTGTATTCCTTTATTACCTACACACAAATATGCCACAACGATTATTCTTACGTACTATTTTCATTGACAAAATACATTTTGAGCATAGTAAAGTAACAACTCTGAGCTGGATATTTAAACCCCTACATAAATGTTTGAGGAACGTCTCGGAGCGTGGGTGTTGCGACAGGGCTGGTTGTTTCTTCTAAGTACATGTAATTGTTTGTACTATGTACATTCTGTTTGTTTGCTTTCGTGAAATACTATAATAAATCGTATTTCATGTTTTTGAAAACTGTATGAGTAACGTTATTAAACTATTGGATCAAAATTATTGACCTATAATGGTTTTTAAATCCGGATGTTTTAAATTAAAATAAATATTTAGAGTAAATTTTTACATTTACTGAAAGATTCTTAGAAGTTCCACAAATAAAATCGGTAAGCGTCTTACCGATTATTTATAGGAGGGGGAGGGTGCACGCAGCAATTCAACAGCTCGTCCAATGACTGGCCTCGTTACTGTCATGTTATTAAACTATTGAATTAAAATTATTGACCAATAATGGTTTTTAAAAACGGATTTATTAAATTAAAATAATTATTTAGAGTATTTTTTTACATTTACTGAAAGATTCTTAGAAGTGCCACAAATAAAATCGGTAAGCGTCTTACCGATACTTCACCATTTTCCTAACCCTACCTCTAAATCTATTCCTACACCTCCAAAGCCAGGCAGCGCAACCGGGGGCATGCCAACGTCTGTCTTTGTGGACTGAAGTTGACATGCACCGTGGATGTCCATGAGAGATAGTATCCACTTACCACTAGGTGGACTGTAAGCTCGTCTGCCGGCTTCTTCCTATTCTTCTTTCTTTGACGATTTCCGCACATTTTGACGATCGGGTAAAAAATGTTTCTTATTAATCTCAACCGCTATCGCTATAGGTATGTCATGAGCTGCCGCTTAAGTCACCGCTGCCCACCGCGTCTGAATGTAAGACGCGATCACACCATGTGAGCTGATCGGTGTGATCACACCGCGTATACAAGTGATTAATCTAACTAAAACCATTCCATTGTGGCTTTTATAACTAATGCATTAACTTGCTGATGGGCATAAGTTAATCTGTTGCTAATTGTTCAACCTATAAACAAAAAGTCTATGCAACTTTCTCTAGTGCTCAATTGAAAAAAGATGTCTGTCTATAAATTGTCATAAAAAATTCTAACCAGAACATGTTAATTAATAAAATTGATGCAATACTCAACTTAATGGTGATAAGCGATATCAAACGCTTTACCAGTTCGTTTGGATAAGATGCAATGTCTATGGACGCAGCGAGCCGAACAATCGCCTAGTAGACTTTAGATAGACACTAGACACTCCCTGGGTATAATCTAGCATTATATCTCGGATATTGTGTTTGCAGACGCAGACCATTGTCCAGCTTAGGGACGCAACTAATATAAGTAGTTACTAGTATGTCCCGTGTGCGTTACGTGATATAATACAGATGGGGAGTTATGATGGAGCGTTCATCTAGAGAAGTTCTTACATATGTGAGGGTATTTCAGTCTATTTACGACCTACTTTTTAAAGTATGAAGTGTCGGTTAAAAGAAAACAGGTTGCCGGTTAAATGAAACACCGAGATTCACATGACAATCCAATCAATCTTTATTTATCAAGGTAAGGTGGTAATACAAATAGATCAACCAACAATAACATCCCTTTTTCAAAAAAATAAAAGTTAAACTTATTTTCTTCGAGAACTTATTGTTTCAGGAAGCTTTCGGGAACAACATAAACTGCGTATACCACCGTATATGCCTGGCTGACGAGACTGTCATCCATGCTCAGAAGAGGTCTGCCGTGTTCCATTATTATACACAGAACCTGTATGATTACGTATTATTTAACAATTAAATTCCGTTGCCACCACGTTATGTACAATGAAACACCGAGATTGAGATGACAATCGATCTTTATTTATGAAGTAAATTATTCTTTTAGTTCTAAACCTTCTCCATTATCTATTGGTATAAAAAATTAAATATTAAAGCGTGTTTCTATTTAAATATAATCTTAAAACAACGAAATTTTAAATTAGATTTTCTTATCTAATATCAATAAATCTGTGTTAATACTCATTCGACGTCGCAAATGGTCAAAGTTCTGTTGCAAAACAGAAAATAATGACATGTTTTAAATAATTATGATACGTAGTGTATGAAATATTTATACTTACTATGACCTTACAGACTATTTCATCCTTCAGCCCACAATTTCCTCTACATGCAGATATCAGTCGCCTGGCATCATTGTTTCGCGAGCAGTTCCGACAGCACCGACGCACAAACATATCGCGCTGTCCTGTCCCGAATCGGCGTCCAATGCCGACGCCGTCCGGTCCGACTACCTATTTATAAAACATTCGAATAGATGTCGTATACGAATATCTACAATAATCTTCGTTACCTGGTATACCCCTTCACTGTTTCGGTGTTATCGTAAGATGACTATAAGTGCGGTGCAGATGCATTTTCTGGATAAGATGTCATGTATAGTGCAGTGCGGTCCACAAACCGTTTTATATAGTAAACTTGTCAGTACAGGTTGTAGAACGAACTGTCCCATGAGGTTTTCCGTTATGATACGAAATAGATTTCTTCAATAAAGTTGTGTAGGATTATAAGGTCGGCAGCAGATCCACATTCCTGCTGATGTCGCAGGTGTCCATAGACGGTATTAATTTGCTACTTGTTGTCATGTGAATTTCTGTCCATTTATTGTCATTCTTACTTATAGTCATATAACCCTCTGAACAGTCTGGGCACATATTCACACCCTAGGTTGTTAGCGTCAAACGATAAGTGGTAAACTACCATCACGGTATTTATTTTTTTAGAATAAATATCTGTTATTATCATATTTTGTATATTCGAAGGTATAATAAACTAAGCAGGCGCCAAACACTAATGATGGTCATTAAAATTTTAACGAGTAAACAAGTAATTATATTTTTATCAAAGAATAAATATCAAAGACAAAGATGTTTAATAACATGCATATTATTTAACTTTGTTGAGTTACAATTCCTTTATTATTTTCTATAATTGTTTCTTTTATCTTAATTTACAAATCCCGTATATGAACAATTATATGAACCTCTATACTCGTACCAAAACCATTTCAATTTTCTGTTTTATTTATTGCGCTTTGATTTTAAGTTATATAACTTTTTATTTGTATACTCTACATAATTTTTACTCTACATATTTTTTTAATTAGCGCCATGTTTTTATTTTAATACTCGTAAAAGCTTTAATAACAGTAAACGGTTCAAAAAGTCACAATATATTTAATAGGTTTCATTTAGAAGTTACATTCAGCTCAGAACTTAGTATAAAAATACTCAAAAAAATTAAGTCTGAAATAGAAAATGTACAAAATAACTCCCTTGACGTTTCCAACACGGAAATTAAGCGGTCTCGACTATGTTACACTCGCATAGGTAGCTGTGACGACCGCCACCCGTGCCAACTGCATTCAAAACCTTTATATTATTGATATTTCCAGCGACGCTTTTTAAATATAAACGCGATGTAAGGCAAGGAAATAGACGCTCAGACAGCTCTTGAGATGTTACGCTCACATTCAGTTTCAGATAAATGTTGGTATTTAAATTATACAAACATTTTTTTCAATTTAAAAAGTGACTTATACAAAGTGATTATAAATTTATAAAGTTTTATGAATTTATTTTCATTATAACTATGGATTATTTGAGTATTATAAATTATGATCCTATTAAGTCTAGAAATTTATTTTTGAGACAATATTTATATTAAATTGTTTTGAACAATAAATAATATAATAGAGTAGATATAAAATCCGAGTATTTTCAGCCATTACAAATGTATAATGCAATAAAGCTTAACGTATATACTATTATTATTATTATTATTTTATATAATAGTGGGCGGACGAGCAAGCGGTCCCACGTGATGGTAAGTGTTACCGCCGCCCATGGACACCTGCAACACCAGGGGGTTTGCGGGCGCGCCGCCGACCTTGCAAAATCCTATTCACAGCTCTCTTGAAGAACCCCATATCGTAGCTTAATGGAAAGACCTCTTATTATTGAAAATACATTGACTAAATATAAGACTGAGTAAAGACTAAGTAAATATAAGACTAATATTGACTTAAGTAAAAATGGAACTACGCTTTCTAAACGCATTAAAACTTAAAACAATATCATTATACATGTTTAACATGAACCCTTGGGAGATTTGACGCTACTCCATCAAGTCTTTCTTTGCGATTTCATTTCAACAAAACTCTAATTTCGATGTCATTGTAATGGATTGAGATGTCTGAGACCTCGGAGCAAAATTTAATGTTCGACGTTCTCAAAGGTAAAGAGAAAGGTAAAAATGTTGGTGTGATTGTCGTGGGAGCGAAAATTGTGAGAAGTCACGGAGCGAGCGTTTTGTCTAGACGCGAGATGACAAGGAGGCGCTTGCTGAGGGACCTCTAAGCTGTGTTATTAGATTTTGATGAGTTGTTGAGGGTCGTTTTGAGTCGTTCACGTTTTAATGTTCGTTGTTCTGGGTCGTCGATACCTCCTTTAAGCAGCTTTAACTGAATATATATTTTTTTTAATCAACCTTATTTACCTTCGTCATGCATTTGTAGTAAGTATAATTTAAGTATAACATAGTATAAAATTTGTTTAAAATATTTACTAATCATCGTTTTTGTCGTATTTATACGTCATACTCCAGGCATTAAACTCTCCGTTTGTACGACTAATTGAAATATAGTTTTTTTTTTTAATAAATGTAATGTTCAATCTGTAAATGGTGGAGTAGTCATGGAAGAAACGGTTTGTATGTTCTTCTAAGCTGCGTCAATTACACACAACTTTTTGTACAATGAACACAACGAGACACAGCAATGAATATCTAACTAAACAATAGTTTCATGGAATCAAATATTGTATCAGCCACACACCGCTACCTCCAACGATCGATAGCCGCCAATAGACTTGAAACTAGTTAATCAATTTCAGATATTGCCTCCTATCGAGCTATTTTATTACTAACACATACAAATCACGTTAAGTAAAAGCAACTCTATAGATTACCCGCGACCGCAAGTATAATCGACAGCGTATTAAGAGCTAAACAAATACATGATTATGTTTATGAATAAGAGTATAATAATAGTTTCCACCTGCGCCATCGATCGCAGGAGGATGTCGCATCCCCCAGCAGACTGGGAGCATCCGATTGACCAAGTTACCTCTCTCTCACGGCAGACTACAAGAAAATGTATCAACGTGAATTGTAAATGTTACCAGAGTGCGTTTCTCTCCTTAATATGTCATCCAATTTCGTGCCATTTCGTCCCGCTTGTATTACGTCTCTAGATCCTACTGGCCGGGCTTGGCGGGGTGGATTGGTATGAGATGCATCCAGTCTCAAGGGACTTGTTTTGTCCCGCGTCCCTCTTTCCACTACAAATAGTGTATTATAAAGTACGTTAAGCTGGTAAGTAGCCGGTTCCGCCTCCTCCGTTCAGTAGTTTGCTACTGAATCAACCGCTCTGAATCATGACGGCTAAATTAATGCCGTCCCGTGCCGTCACAAAAGTGTGATAATCCCTAAAGCTAGGCAGCGCATTAACGAATGTGCCTCAGATTTATTTATCTGTGGAATGTGCCCACGTCCTTCATTTCTGATTGAGATTGATATGGATTATGGTTGTATTGCAGATAACCATTTGCAACAGTAATCACTTACTGTTACGTGGTCAGCTCGATAGACGTCTTTTTAAAAAGAAATTATTAATAAGAGCTTGGGTGTTCTATAATTCCGTATGCGATGAGTAGTTATTGTGTTTCATATTTGATTTGAACTTTGTTATCGAGAAAAACCAGGCAATTAGCCTTCACTTAATTTTGTTTTATTTTTGATGGCATTCATATTTGTGTGCAATGTGCATTAATGTTATTCAGAAAACCACTGTGTTATCTAAGTAACTGTCGCAGTTAGATACTATCAAAATATTGAGCAATAAACAAGTCCCTAGTGTGCAATAACTGTGTTAAGGTGTCCCTGTATGCGGTCCACTGTACACTACGATACAAGGATACTTCGGAGGCCGCGAGGCCATAAAACTTTCCCCCTTCCGTGAAAAGTGAGCTTAGACACGAAACGATCATTAATTCTATATAAACCTGGTCAATACATCGCTGAACTGCCTTGTAAGCCACTAATCGGATGGACGCGACCGTATTTCATGAGCGATGTTTTCAAAACCCATTACAGTTTTCGTGCGGCCCCCTATTATTCATTTTCCGTAACAGACTGTTATTATTGAAACGTAAAATGAATCGCGATTAGGTTTTCATAAAGCTTGCTGAACACGAAAGGCTAAACAAAAAAGGAACAATGGAACGTGCACCACCTGACGTCTCCGATTATTCGTTGCAAAAAGAGCTGCAGCGATGCAACGTCTGGCTTTGTCGAATATGTTGAGAATAAAATAAACAGAGAGCGTACTAATACGCAGTGTTTGTGGTAGCACCGCCCGCTGGCAACCACTGACAAGTTCTTGAACGTTTATGAATAAGTAAGTAGTCCCCGTCTGCCGCGTCAATACCATGCGACTGAATGCCAAATGTTGTTCGTGACACTTTCCACTTTCGATCTTTTTTCGTACATTTGACAAGCGACACGTAACCATTCTATTTTAGCTCCTACTAGCACATTATGTTATATGCATAGCTTGACCTGCTGCAGCCCTGTGTACCGCACATGGTGAATATTTCGCCTAAATGTACCCTTTTTAAAACTCGAGTATAAATTCAAAATATTTCATTTATAATTGTAATGAATATAAATATATATATTTTTAGATGAGTGTGTTTTTGATATTCTTTTTCATTTCGTAGTCTGTAAACAAGATAATCATTATGATAAATTAATCTGAACTAGCAGACTTTATTATGGATAATTTGCTTTGAATAAGGAAAAAATAATTTGCAAGCATATATTTTAATCCAAGGTCAACAATACAATTAAATTAGTATAAAAATGTAGCAAAATATGTTGTTTTCCTAATAAGGAAGTAATAACTGACATCGTAATACGTGAGCTTAGTTAATGTTTTGCATTGCGAACTCTTAACCTACCTATCAAAATACAAAAACGTCCTATTACAACATACTCTTTGATAGGTACTTAAAACTAATTAATTAATTTAAACTAAAACTAAAAATAATTAATTAAAATTAATTTATAAAAGCAGTGAATGAAAATCTCACATACAAAATTATATGTTAAAACTGTTTGATAAATTAAGTACTCTAATATTATTTCTAACATTTGAATAAAAGCTGCAAAATTAAAAGTTAGAAATATCAAAAACAACATATAAACATATCTAGCTGACATAGTAGGTATCTACCGAACAATCGATCCAGACTTCGTTCTTTAAGTGCAAAATCAGATGCGAAAAGTGAATTGACACTTTAAAGTTACCGAAGCTTGTTTACAGGGGGTAAGGTGTCGGGAACATTACAGCATGCCGCACAATGCACACTTCATCGACAATGTGTGTGAGTAAATATTTATTGACTTTGATTAAGATTTTCTAAATTAACATTCATTGTTTTTAAAATTCTGTTTAAATAGTAATACGCTCTAACATCTGACTTTTAAGATAAAGCAATACAATGCAACCACGTGACTAGTAGCTTGAAACTAATCACATAACTTGAAATGGGCGGCGGTAACACTTACCATCACATGGGACAGCTTGCTCGTCCGCCTACTTTCCTATAAAAAAAAACTCCGAATTTCTTCAATTCGTCGGTCCACCTGACCGAAGAGCGTCCCGCACTCCCGTTACGTGGTCTCTATTCAAGAACTCGTCTACCCTATCAGCTTTCGGTTCTACAGCAAATATAACTTGCGCAGTGCCATTTCAGTGTGCTGATTCTGTGAGCTACCACTCTTCTCATCCAGCCACTATCGATGACTTTAAAGAAAGTCAGCGTCACTTGAAAATATCTGCTATATAAATAGGTAGGTAACTAAGTAAATAGCGTCACAAAATCCCTAAATTAAACACGACCGGTAACTCTTGAAAGGCCACTAGGGCCACAAGGATTTAGACATTCCGAAAAAAAAAATAGCGTCGCATGGACCGATGACATCTTTAAGGCATCGATCAGCGGGCGACACGCTACATTTCCTGGTATGTAGTCTCCACACGAAGATTCAGCTACCACAACGGTCGACGGTCCTGCGACAAATGTTGCCTGCCCCAATGGGTAGTCCACTTCTGCTTTTCACCATCAAGCGATAAAAATCCGCAGTGCACTCTAAACTAAACTGAGGTACAAATGAAGGTAATGTAACTTATCTTCCTCGCCAACAGGTCTGCCCTTAGCGCGCTTGAAATCGTAAGACCTTTGTGAATTCTTGGAAAAATAACTTAAAATGTTTTCCTTTGACTGTGTACATATTGGAAACGATCTTGCGTATTGTTGAGTTAGTACTTATATTTGCTTTTCACTTTAAATAGGAAATGTATTCTCCTTTACAGGTATAGCTTAAATAAGATTTTTCTTTTGATGATTCATGTAAAAGTAGATGTCAGTAATTTTCCTAGATATTTTGATTCTTATTTCACGGATGAATATCTAGTATGTTCAAAATTAGTCATTTCAAATTTAAATAGAGTCAAATACTCTATTAGCTTAGGTACACATTATTCATCTAATAACTAAATAAAAAATAACTACGAAACAAAAGAATTTAAACCTGAAATAGAAATTTAACAACTCTAGGTATGGATTCTAATCCAATTATGCGGCTTAAAGATCAATTATATCAGGCAAGGGGCAACTATTCTGAAACTGAACTGTCTATTATTAGGTATAGTTTGGCTTAATAGTCTATTAACTTTTAATAAATTGTTATTAAAAGTTAATAGACTATTAAGCAAAACTCCAAGAGTATTCCAAGAGTATTAAGCCAATAGTATTGACTCTTAAGACGTAGACATCATTATTAAAACGTCAAATATATATTCTGTTATTAAACAAATAATCAATTTTGACATTGACGGGCAGAATTAAATATTCAGTATTTCTATAAGAGGGTACTGCCCTCTTTATATTGGCGATGAAATGGGATAATAATATTAATAGGGCTTGTATTTAAACTATATACTATCATGATCAAGAAAACAACCTATTTTTGAATACTTAAAATTAATGTGAATAATTTTAAATTTACTAAGAATGCCATTAGATCAAGTCAAGTCGGCGAGTACCGCGAAGTTACCATCGATTGCTACCCATTCGTTATTTTCATCTGCTCACTTAATTATTTCTCTATGAATATTATCGATGACCATCGCCGCTCAATGACACCTGTAGCACTAGGGAGTATGCTGGTATTATGCCGACCTTGCAGAAACCTATTTAAAGCTTTCTAAAAAACTGTTATAGTCTACGGTTGGAGGGGGAGAGTGCACGCTGCATTCCCACTGCCGCTGGGCGCACTGGACGGGCCATGTTATCCCTCTCTCATAGAAGACTACTTTGAAATGAACTGCATTTCCCACTTTATCCTATATTCCCAATGTACGTACGGTTTCGGTAGTTAGTGAGATATGGCAAAACCCATTCCCGTCGCATCCTATTCTATCCCTTCTTATTTTCCCAATCCATTCTCCAAATTCATTCCTACATATCAAAAGGTTGGCAGCGCAGCGCATCCGGCGTGGCAACATTTGTCATTCTGGGCTGATGTTGGCATGTATCGCGGATGTCTATGGACGACAGTATCCTCTTACCATCCGGTGGACTGTATGCTGGTCTGCCACCTTTTTCTATAAAAAAATATAGATATGTACAGTAGGGTGGAGCGATTTTCTTTTTTATTTATTTTTGCTTCAGCATACCTGTTAAAAGTTGCTATTATAGGTCATAACTAAACACAATAAAACTCAATTTGCTTACGCTATGTTTAGAGGTGCCCCCATCATCATAAATTTTTGAATAATTTAACCAAATCTCATGAAATCGCAAACATTCTATAAACGCTGAACCACATCCTAAGCAATGCTTTATTAGTATAAAATAAACAAAATTGAACTTTAAACGTACGTGTTCTGATCGGTAGGTAAACGGGGTGCGGGGGAGGGGTATTTTACATTTCGCTCTCTCACACCAACGGAATGACATTTAGTCAACTCGCGCGCGTACAAGAGTTCACTTTTTTGTCGTGCACCTAAGTACTTGACGCATCGAAATATACCCCTGGGAACGAGATATTTAAAGTAAGTAATATTTTTCATCTTTATTACTCGCAGTTTTGTTCATAACTTTTGTACTATTGTTTATATTCTTTGTCTTGATTACAGAAATATGTCTCAAGTTAAAACACGACAAATGACGAGCTGTCCTGTGTTTGGTTTGCCAGAAAAGTTACCTGTTTCTCAGTTACCAACTTATAACGACGTAATGAAAAATTATCTTTTTATCAAACATGAATTAAAGCCCGATAAAACAACAAAAGAGCCAACAGTTCATGAAATATCCGAAATATTGGCTCAAGAAGTTTTAGAAATATGGCAAAAATCGTCGCTGCCAACTGTAAGTGTAAAAAGAATTCTACAATTGATTCGCTCTTATCACGACAAATACAGACGCTTAATGAAACCATATAAAGGCCGTCAAACGAACATTAAATACCAAGAAAACATTAATAAATTTATATCAGAATCCCATAGCTTGTTTGATATTTGCAGCTGCAAATGCAAAGTTATCTCGAATTGTAACTGTGTTAAAGGTAGTCGTGTTCCCAAGGAGGAAGTAAATTTCTTACTAGATCAAAGAACGAGCAGAAAAATGATGATAGGCGGTGTGGATGTGGTTGCAACTGTAAAAAATAAGAAAAAACAAGAGAGAAATGAAAAAAGTTTATCGCGTAACAGAGAGGTAAACTATTTTGATAAACCTTGTTGTTCTCGTTCTTTGACTGATAACTTGCCAAGCGAAAGCAGCAGCTCATGCGATAGTTTACTTGTGCCATCTTCTAGTCCTCAGTATGAAAACCCGGAACAGTTGAAACACAAAGCTTCGCCACCTCAAAAAAAAAAGAGACTGAATTTACCATCTTTAGCCCTTGCCTGTGATCGTACTGGAGTTTCGGATAGAGCCGCTGCCATTATAGCTTCTTCTGTCTTAAAGGATGTTGGCATTATTTCATCTAACGATCCAAGTCTTGTTATTGATCGTTCAAAGTTGCGCCGTGAACGAACTAAAGTCAGATCAACTTTACAAGAATCTGACTGCAAGAAAATTATTCGTGGTATGTATTTTGATGGGAGAAAAAATAAAACTTTGGTTCGTATTGAGAAAGAAGGGAAATTTTACAGAAAACGGGTCATAGAAGATCATTATGTGATATTATCGGAACCAGGAAGCAACTATTTTGGGCACGTCACGTGTGAGTCGGGAACTGCTAAAGGTATAAAAGATACTATGATAAATCACTTGAAATCTAAGTCCGTAAAACTGAGTGAAATAGCTGTAATTGGCTGCGATGGAACAGTGGTGAATACAGGTTTCAAAAGTGGTGTTATTCGTCTGATGGAAGAAGAACTAAACAGACCATTGCAGTGGTTTATTTGCCAATTACATTCTAACGAATTACCACTGCGACATTTGTTGTTACATTTAGATGGCAAAACTACAGGGCCCAAATGCTTTTCCGGTGTCATCGGATCTCAACTACAAAATTGTCATACAATGCCGATAGTCAAATTCACCGTTATACCCACAATATTACCTGCAATTACAAAGAGAGACCTGAGTACCGACCAAAAATATCTTTATGATGTAATGACTGCTATCAGTACTGGTATATTTCCTTCTGATTTAGCTAATATGGAAATTGGACAACTTAACCATTCCAGATGGCTAACAACAGCTAATCGAATTTTAAGGTTGTATGCCACTAAAACTGACCCAGAAGAAAAGTTAGTAGTATTAGCCACGTACGTGATGAGGGTTTATGGACCGATGTGGTTTACAATAAAATCTAATTCTTCGTGCATTAACGGAGCCAAGCACCTATGGCAAACTATTAGTCTTAGTCGTTATTTGAACGCCAATATGAAGACAATTATTGACAAAGTAATCCAGCGAAATGGATATTTCGGTCACCCAGAAAATCTTCTTCTTGCCATGCTTGGCGATGACAGAGAGGTTATAAGGGATCTTGCATACCGAAGAATTATAAAAATTAGATCAGAGAATGTTCGAGGGCTTCGAATGTTTAAGGTGCCTGCATTTAATTTCGATGCAAAAGATTATACGGACATTATTATGTGGCGAGATTTTGAGATAACGGAACCACCTCTTACTTTAAATATGTCCGATGAAATCTTGAAAGACATAGTCAAAAATGGTCTCGGCATGTGTCAGAATATTATTGATTTTCCATGCCACATCCAAGCCGTAGAACGCTGCATCAAGTTGGTGACAGAAGCATCAAATGCAGTTTGTGGGGAAAATAAACGAGATGGTTTCATTAGGGCAAGATTACTTTCGCGTAAACGAATGCCTAGTTTCAATACAAAAAAACAATTTGATATTTAAATATGTTTTTTTAATGTTTCTAATTAATTTTTACAATAAATGAAAAAAAGAGAAAAAAAAGTTTTTTTTTTCAATATTCAGCTGTTCTGGGGCACCTCTAAACGTTATCACTGGTGGCTGAAATTTTGTGCTTTTGTTTTATATATTACAAGACAACTTTTTATCGCTATGCCGTTGAAATAAAAAGAATTTTTCAAAACTCCATACATTATCACTCCACCCTAATGTACAGCCTCTTAACATCGAAATTCTATCATTAAAAGTAGATAAATACAAAAGTATTGTTCTACGACTTTTCTGTACTTGGATATGTTCCCCAAAAAATAATAATTTTTGATATTTTTTTCATTCCGCTTCTTTTGTATGTCAAAATGTTTTTTTGTACTTATGCTTCTTAGTCTTTGTTTACAGTTAGTTCACATTACGCGGTTCGAACCTCGCGGCCGCCTCGAGACGGGGAGAATATATTCGCGAGTCGCGAGGGGGGCCCCTCGCCGTTAAGTATGAATAGTTAAATATACCAGTAATAAAATAAACAACCGCGCGGAGAGACCGCAATTACTGTTTCTCAACAGTTTCACAACGTTGCTTATTTTATCGTTTGACAGAATAGATTACATTTTCCAGTAACATAAAAATGCTTTTTCTGTATGAAAAAAAATGTTGAATTTTAAAATGTTGCATAACAAATGTTGCTAGTTTTCACGAAAGAAGTTCTGTGTTTAAAGCCACTCGCATAGACACACGTATAATAAGATTCCTTCCTATCCCTATTTGAATCTTATAACACAATAATATATTTCTTCTAGAATAAATTTTAAGACTAACTAAATTGTTCTCCAGAACAACAAAACATTTCAGTGAATACTTCTTCAGTGGTTCAGTTTAGCATGTGGGAGACAACAAAGTCATAATAACAAAACTGCGCTACAGGGACTCCCGCGCTACAGTCTTGTTCTACGAGTATGTTCAGACTTGTCAGCTTTGTTCAACCCACGACACTTCTGTTTGTGTCTTGCAGGTAATCTTGACAGATACAAACAACTAAATAGGACATTGTTTTGTATTATATTGCAACAAACAAAAAGTAGTCTAACCGTGATGCGAGTTAAGGCATATCTAATTATAAAAATGTAACAAGCAAAAGTAAGAAGTAAATTAATCATAAAAGTAAATATAAAAGTAAAGAGCATCACTTGACACAGTTTCATGAGTATATTTTTGTCAATTTGCACCTAATTAAGATCATTAGACTTTCGCGTTTCGTACACATTTTATATTGCGAATCGGGTCTAAACACGTACAATAGACCAATATTTCCTATTGGGAGTAATTTAAATTTATAATTATAAAACTACACGGTTATTCAATTCACTCCCCTACACAATACGAGTTAGTTCTTCAATCTCCGTTTTTAAAACACGTTTAAAAACATTAAGTACTTGTCTATTTCTTAAATATTTTTTTGTATATAAAGATATTATATATTTGTTTGTGTGTATATTATGTATATATTTCGGTATGTTTGGAATGCATTATTTTTATTTTAATGTTTATCTATGTAGGTATTTTATTTTTGTAGTTGTATGTATGTATTATTATTTTTAACTACGCACGCCTATTCTGTTCCGACCAATGTCTCTATTTCACGGGTTAGCTGGAAGAGATCTACACAGGAGATAAGCTTACCTTTTGCACATCTTCTCTTATTTAATCATGTATTGTTTTGTGTGTATAATAAAATATATAAATAAATAAAATTGTTTTAATAAACTAGTTCCTTATTTTCCAACAAAATAATAAAATAATTAAGTACTAGCACAAAGTGCAAGTAAACTGCAGTGAAACTGCGCGGTTTTTGGCACTTATGAATAACTAACAGGCGCCGGTCTGGTAACGCGATCGATAACGATTAAGCTATAAAAATAACTGCTACTGTTTCGGCGTATAATACGATGAACTGCACCCGTAAACTAATTCCCTTCGTTTACATCGCTAGAATCACGTTCGTGACTATATCGAGCTAAAAGCTATCAAATTATAACGAGTACTACGAATTCGCCTTCTATTGGGGTTCCGCTATGAAAACAAATAATGTAGATCGTGTTTATTTCATTAAATAATTTTGTTAACAGTTGTGATAGACTAGGTGTATTTATTCTCTATAATAATAATATAATTCATAATTAAGTAAAATCCATGGAACAAAAATTACATACATAATAAATAAAAGTAATTATATTATGATATAATTTAATATAGTATTATTTTGAGCTCGGACCGCGAACTTCAAGAGACAACTAAGAGAACAGTCAATAGCATTCTGCAAGATCGATGCAATAGACGGCGGTGAGGGTGACCACTCACCATTAATTAAGTGGGCGGCCTGTATACGACTACAAAAGGTAGAAAAGAAAAGTTATTATTTGTGTAAATCGTTAAATAAATATAACAAATTTAGTAGTTAACTACTAAATTTTGATACCACTTTAACAGCATAACTTTTAACTAATCGTATCATACAAAGAAATATTAATAACACAAATAAACATGTTATTCTTGTATTAAATAATGCTTTTTATTTCGGATACAAATCAGCTGTAAAATTATTTCAAGAGAAGAAACATTTATCAATCTTCATTATTTGCAACGGTACAGAAAATTTTCACCTACCCGTACACCTACACATATTTTTTTCCAGGAATATTCTATATATTCATTCTTGCCAAGATTCTCAAAAATTAGTTTTACTTAGAAACCATTATTTTTATACGGAATTACACCGAGTGAATCATGTTCGCGCTTTACTATTTTTACTATTGTTTTGTGGCAGACTTTCGTAGAATTGAATAACTTGGTGAAGAATTTTTTACATCACCCCTTCGTTTAAAATTTGGCTTCAGATTGCAGAATAAGTACAAAAATATGTCACGGAATCTTTATTGATATTATTAGACTAAGACTACGAATAAGAATCCGTCTGTGTACCTAATAGGTACACAGACGGATTCTTATTCGTATCCATTTTATATACCGACCCTTTGAAGCGAACAGCGGTGTCGCGGATGAAAGAGATGCCAATATAATTTCGTGTTGAAACATAACAGAATAATTGTCGTTCATAACACGGTAGAGATGACGGATTGGCAGGTGAGTGAAATATGACAGCGTGCGCCGCGATGTATATAAGACAGTTGTTTGTTGAAGACAAAAAAATCCTTTACATTATTGTACAGGGTTATTGAAATAATATCATAAACCTTCAACATTCAATTTCTAACGACAAAACAATGAACTCTTGTTAATACAGTCATTCTCATGTCATTGCTTTGATGTGAGAAATTCATTGTCAAAAGTTGCCTATGTTCTTACAATAACCCTGTATTTATTTGTACTAACAAAGAAACATCATAATATCAAACCGTGTTTAAATAGTGCTTTTATTCCTTCGTAAATTATAGCGGACATACTTTTAATTTTTATAGACTTTTGGAACGTTACGTTATAGATACCTAACTTACAATGAGGAATGCTCTGAAGAACTGTTTAATATAATTCCCACCTCGGGTTTCTACAACCGCTCACAGAAGTGCGGTCCATCCGTATTTCCTCGATACGGAGGTGTCGAGCACTGTTCGCTCCAAAAATTATTTTATACCTCGAACCAGTAGGTTGTGGAACGAACTGCCTCAAGAGATCTTTCCATTAAGCTACGATATGGGGTTCTTCAAAAGAGCTGTGATTAGGATTTTGCAAGGTCGGCGGCGCGCCCGCATACCCCCTGATGTTGCAGGTGTCCATGGGCGGCGGTAACACTTACCATCACTTGGGACCGCTTGCTACCACTAGTCTATAAAATATATATATATAATAACATTTCATTTATTATACCGGATTTTGTACTAAGCCCTTGCGCTAATTTTAGTAAAGTCCCAACGAAGACCCTACCGTCAGATTTAATCTTCTCTTTTAGATAAATAATCTAAATGTTAATATGCATAATCTTACATTATCTTAATTCAAGCACCGAGTCGTTCATGCAGATTATTTTCTTAGTGTTTACATTTTTAAAACAAAGATTTTAGAAAAGTTATTTAGATAAAATATGAAATAGTATTCGACGCCAAATATTTTCTTTTGCTTCTTGTTTGAAGCGCTTAATACCGGTCTTTATGACGTTCTATTTTTCACGAAATTATGCACCCGCATCAACCCTGTAGTGACGGGACGTTTAGGAAATAATTCACATGAAATTTTGTTGTTTGCTGCAGTTTTTATCAAAAATGTCAATTAAGAAAATATTTTAAACTTATAGATTACTTAAAGATTGAATTAAATTGAAGATAAAAGCTATCCCGTTACGCCTCTCTTACAGAAGACTACTTTGAAATGTAACCGCATTTCCTACTTTATCTTATTTCCCTAATGTACGTAGGTACGTGTTTCGGTAGTGAGTGAGATGTGCCAGAGCGCATTCCCATTCTATCCCTCCCCATTTTCCCAACCCTTTCTCTAAATCCATTCCTATATCTCCAAAGGTAGGCAACGCATCCGGGGCCGTGCCATCGTTTGTCATTTTGTACTAATGTTGACATGTATTGTGGATGTCTATGGGTAACAGTATCCACTTACCATCAGGTGGATTGTATGCTCGTTTGAGGCCTTCGTCCATAAATTTAATTAATTAATTATACAAATTAGGGTCCGCGTGTGTACTCTCAAAATATTCCCAGAATATCGCCGAAAATATTTTAAGATATTTCCTATAGAGGTCCGTAGGAAAATTCCGTTGTATTTAATACTTTATATCTATTTTAATGCATGTACCTACAAATAAAAAAATTGCCTCGTGAGTCATCATAACAGGAAACGTATTATTCCTCAATAGTTACCCAAAAATAAAAGCATCCAACACTACCACTCGTTTTTCACAGATATTTTTTACGGGAATTGGCCTCGTTACTTTTGAAGGTAAAGATTAACGTGGCCGTGTTAATGGAGAGTAATTTTAAAAGTAATTTTTGAGAGTAATTTCCCTTTGATGTGATGAACGTGATGGTCGTCACGCGACAAGAACACTAATTCAAGAGTCGGAGTGTTCATTTCGAAACTGAAATAGCCTTTTAGAGTAAAGTTTCATATGCTTAGGTAGGTTGTGATGGCATGTATACCTACATACTACATCTAGTAGCTATGGTAGTATACTACACTACATCTAGTAGCTATGGTAGTATACTACATTTAGTAGCTATGGTAGTACCTATGGTATTTCAGAACACATTGCACTAAACAAAACCGATCAATAAGTAGAGCAATTCCGCGTGGTCAGATCAATTTGATCAACTAATATAATCAAGAGGGAAAACCCCAAAATTATTTATTGACTGTCCTGTAAAGTATACTTGCGATAGTATACGTACGAAGTGCTCTCCTGACCCGTGTTACTTCCAAGCCACACTACCGTAGTGTTGTGAGGAATTCCTTTCCCCTTCTGCACTCGGCAACGGCCCACCGGTTGGTAAATGGTAAACTGGTGATGTAGTTGTGCTGCCGACTTTAGATACTTTTCAGAGCTCGATATCGTTGTTTTTATTGTAATCGATATTTTATGCCGCGTACCCGAAAGTTGTAAAATGAATTGCCCACTGATTTTTCCGTTGTGTGAAAGTTTTTCACGCTCACGGGGTTTTTCAAGAGAGCTATAATCAGAAACCTACAAGATCGGCGCCGCACCACAGCCCTCCTGGAGTATTAGGTGTCCTGAAGTGGACCTCCGTGTGTCACCTTTAATATAAAAATAAAATTAATAATACACACTGTAAGTAACACTTTTCATTAACACTTCAAGCAACCTTTGACTTTTGTCTTTGTTTGTCTATTGTTTGATGGGATGCAGGAATCCTAACGCCGCCGTCAAAGTTAATGACATCACTATATCAGTTGCTTCTCCCATATTGCATTTTTGTGTGGGCAGGTGAGGAGGCGTCGTGGTTCTGTCCGTACTTCAACTAAACATAAAATATTGAAAGCTCTCATATCTACCCTATATTATACTATCCTATGCCATTCTATCCTATCCTATACATCTTAGCCCCGCCTATCCCGTCCCAACCCATCCTATCCCAACCCATCCCATCCCATACTATCCCATTAACTATCACATACTATCCCACCTACCCCACCCTATCCCATCTTATTCCATCCTACCTTAACCCATCCCATCCTATCCCATTGTATCCTATTCTACTAGAGATTTGTTCTGACTTCGCTCATGTAGTGTAACGATTTTCTAGGGAACTCAAATAGTATTTTATAATTTAAAGCACGACGACGGGGTTAAATACGCGAAATAAGTACGGGATTATATTTAAATACGAGTAAACAAAATGATCATTTTCGGATGTGGTCATTTTAAAATGTGGTCTTTTTCAGATGTGGTTATTTGACAATATGGTCATTTTCAGATGTAGTCGTTTTAGGAAATTGACTTATCGATAGTAGTAATTTTGGGAATCATGCACCTAAATGAAAGTAAACCTACTTGTACAAAGATGCTTTGTGTCTATGGGCGGCGGTGACCACTTGTAATAATGCGGCCGGTAAGCCCACTTGGTTAAGTGAATCTCCGTCTGTCACATTTTATATTAACAAAAACTTTTATATATAAATTATATAATTACATATAATCTATGTAGTTTTATTTTGAACTGAAGACCGCACTTTTTTTTTATAATAAAATCTGGATTTTTAACGTCATGATACCGTGTATTCGATTTCAGCCTCTGGTAATCCTATTTTGAACTGAAGACCGCACTTTTTTTGTAAAATCTAGATTTTTAACGTCATGATTTTTCGATTTCAGCCTCTGGTAATCCCACTAGTGACCTGTAGTAGGTAAATTGTGTAAATCCTTCATTACCCACAACACTCTCATTTCCCACAAGGGCATAGTTTCCACTAATTCTACTGGCTAATAGTGCAGAAGGGAAAAAAATCCCCATGATTTTACCGGTAGAGCGGCTTGTATCGCAGTATCGCTATGTGTCTTATTGCCTCACTTAGGATGTCATTACATATTTAGTACCTATGGCTGCATGTGGCTTACATTGTTTTTAAAATTGTGTTCTATTTCACCTAACATTTATTTTTTTACTTTTTTTAATCACAATTTAATTTACAGTACAATATAGATTTTAATTATTTCTATGTTTACATCTTTAATTATTTAATTATTGTAACAAGCCTCAATGGGTAAGTAAATTGATATTATTATTTTATTAAAGCAGACTACAATAGATATATTGCTTACAATCACCGAGATCTCATGTAATTTTCTCATTTTTCTCTATCTTTTCATTTTGAAGGAAATATTAATTCGATGAGTATCTATTTCAGTTCACATGGTATTTGACGTTCTTATATTAAGGACTAGATTGCAATGGTTGTTGTAACTATAGCTCGAGCTCGAGTTGTCCTGTTACACGAAGACTTATAAATACATATTTTCACAAGAACAAAGAGCGCGAGAGTAATTTCTCAGAACAATATTATGATATTTTATTTTTAATGGACTGCTTTTATAATGCAAATGATAATGGTTACAACGAGTGGAAAGCAAAATACTTTTTAAATTTTTTAAAGCTTTTATTGTAAATAGAAGGTGCGAAAATCAGTTTTGTTTGAGATGTTTTGCAGTTATATATACTATCTATACTAACCATATACAATCTACCCTGATGGTTAAAACTTGAAATATCTGACTAATAATGACTGAAACAACTGAAATAATTGATTGCATAATAATTAATTCACTAATTGAATTATCTTTTTTAAGGTGAAATTTCCAAATACTGGCACGTGCATTATATTGGCACGATATCTACATGTAAATTGAGTTTCTTGGGCAATTTCCTGTCCTTTTGAATTACGTTACAGACTACTCGTACATACAGATCTAAGGTCTAAAGCGACTTATAATGTAGTAGTTAATTTTATATAAACGATTTTACTTAATGGAGCGGACAGTTTTCGATATTGTGAAGAAAATAAAGAAAATTTTAGAGAAGGCCCCGCAGCACGGTTTTTTAGATGACGCTGTGCCCAAATCCAGTAGCCAGAGCCAATTTTATCAGAGCTCAATTTTATCAAAATCTGTGTCCGAAGGAACTGACTTTTACGTGCCACGGTTTCTCATGTTTTACTCTGTGTGACGCAAAAACCTCTTAATTGAGCACTCAATTTAACAAGTTTTCCATTCTTTTCTTTCAACAAACAATAAATTGAAGATGAAATCTGCTTTTCCATTTGTCAAAAAATCCAAACAGACTACGTAAGTATACCAGGAGTACCAGGCATCCATAATAACAAAGAGGTAGATAGGATCGTCGAGACGCGGTCGAGAATTGAACATTTGGTATGTCAGGCAGTTAGGCAAGATTTCAGACGCATTGTTTAAGTTATTCCGAGCATCTACCCGTTCGCTCCGGGAAAACTATTCTCAGGGCTGGTAGTTATTTTATTTGAAATATCGATAAATATTTGTCAAGTTAAAATGAAAGAGAAAACTACGTTCAATATTTTTATTTATCTACTTTGTTATTTTTATTATTGTTATTTCATATTTTATGCATATTTTAATTAACTATATAGTCATCACAAAAACTTTTAAGATGCATCAGTCATCGAGTTAGATTCAATTTCTTACAAAATTTACAAAAAACTATTTACAAAATTTGCATCGATTGGATCCTTTAATTCTGAAGTCGAGCATAAAGAAATTTTACATATTGACTTTAGACTTTCAACTTTTCAATATTGAAATATTGACTTTTCAATATGTTAAAATTAGACCTTTTCAATCTGGTTCTATCTCCAGTCACGCTTATGTTTATATATCGAAGATTGTAATAATGTTAAAATGCAGTGTGCAGAAACCATTCAGGTAAATTTATAAAAAACTAATAGTGTTCAGGGGCGGATTAACAGCTCATGAGTTCCAGTTTGCCTCGGGGGACTTTTTAAAATGGAAAATCTTTTTTGACAGCACTCAACTTCCAAAATCACGTAACTTAATAATGATTATCAATAAATAATTAGATTTATATGTACGGGAGGCGGATTTATATTTAGACCTCATGGCACCGAAATAACGCAAAACCTGGAACAAGTCAACCAATTTGAAATATACAAAGCCGTTCTAGCAAAAATAAAATAATTTTAAATTAAAAGTTACAAACATGCTAGGTTTTGTTGTCCTGTCTTAAACGTTCGTAGTGCTCATTACTCAGACTGGGCGCCTAGATGGCGCGCGCGACACGGCTCGGGCGATGCGCGTAGAATAAAAGATATACTAGAATTGAATCATGAAAAAAACTTTTATAAAAACTGATCGATTATATCGATTCTACTCTCGATTCCGATTTTGCGTCATTTCAGTCACAGTAAACATAGGTACAATTTGACAGTTCTTTGATAAAAATAAATTAACCTGTGCCCTTTCAAGCGACCTCGTGTCTAGCACGATTGTTATGTTCAACACGAAATACAACAAATATTGGCATCTTTCCTAGCCGACAACAGCTCCTCAATTCTTCGCTTTAAACAGTCAAAATTTAAAGTATTACATATATACTCATATATTATAATTGAGCTCCGCATATATGCCTAATTAAATATTAATTCAATACAAATAGGCTTAAGTCTTATAAATATTGCCAATAAATTATAGCTAGCGTCGCCAACAAGGACACAAAGCATTGAAATCTGGAAACGACATAACATTCAATATAGGCCTATAAGGTGCTACTGCATGGGAGAGTCCTCCCATCGAGGGAATCCTCCACGCAGGACCAGAGTGGATTGATGGATACACGTGCTTTAGATTTAAGGATTTTTAACCCTCAGGTTAGCGACTTCGTTCTTTTTGTATTTAGGTAGGCCCCGGCTACCTGAAGTCCTTTCGTACCTGCTATAACAATGATTAGCTGACTTTTTGTACTTACCTGATATACATTACCTGATATAAATGCGATTTAAGCGAAGAACTTGAATTTTATAGTGGTATCAACTAACACATTATACTTCTTTAATATTTGCAGTACTACCGAATGAGTCAACCCCGTACCGTGGTAACAAATGACCTCGACAACAATGATTCATTCGTAAGTGAATCAGTGAAATGAAAAATGTGTTTTCACTTATATGTCGAGCAATTGTGGTGTATTCGTAAACATGGCAGAATGTTCATGATGCAATAGTAGGTATAAACACGAGGACGTGATTTATTTTCAATATTTCTGGTACCAGAATAACATTTTTTTGTAAATTGATATTATTAAAGAAATATTTTTATAGAAGGCATATACCGCCCCCATATAAAGAAAAGGCATTCGTAACATTTTTAACGAAAGCAGAAGTAACATTATTTATTATATTTATTAAAAAAAAAATTTTGTTTATGGTCCAAAAGGCGAGCTTAATGTCTTATTAAGACATTCTCTACCAGTTAACCTTTGGATTGATCACAGAGATACAATGGGAGATCCGATGAGAAGTATAAATATATAACTTACGGAAAAAACAGAATAAATAAATATTCACTATGAATACATACAATATGTTTACATATCTTATCTTATCATATAATTATACATACAAATACAAACTTGCTAAGTCTGTGATAGCAAAACGTAATGTTCCCGGAGCCTTCGTTTAAAAGTAACCTTGTTCGAAACCTTTCTAATGTCAGTGGGAATCGCGTTTCAAAGTTTGACTGGCTACGCGACGAAAGAGTTGGATAGGAACCCGGTATGGTAAGAAGAGACTTGGAGAACAAATTTGTCAGAAACCCAGAAAATGAAATTTAAATTTCAATAATCTGGGCAACTTGGATTGTATATATTATATTTATTCAACTTCGGCATTATACAATAAGGAAACTAAAAATAAAAAAGAGAATAAATAATGGTTATTATTTTTGTTTTATTCAAAACTCCAAGTTTCTAGCTTGATAAAATTTTACCACAATTTTTTCGAATGTATTAAAAATGTACTTGTGCCTTTTTTCTAAATCTTCTTTCTTCTGGCACAGTTTAACGTCTTTTTTAATTATAAGTGGCCAACTATCAACCAATGACCAAAACCGAGTCCGAAACTGCTAAGAAAAGAATAGAGAAAGTATTAAAGGTACAATTCCAGAATTAAAGGCTGCTGCCTCCTGCAGTCTGCGGTCCAGTTCAGAATTGTACCTTTAGCGTAATATTAATTTATTAATTAATAACGAATATTAAATTCCACTAAAATTTAAAACTTTTATCACTAAAATGAGAAGTTAACGAGCATATATGGGAAAATATTTAAGAAGCTATCATTTGCCAAACCATAGGCTACTTTCATAGGCGTTCGTTACACAGGTTGCATGTAAGCGTAACGTAAGTCTATGCACAACTACACAATATCGTACTGAGTTTCAATGTGCATTGCATTCGCTCCAATTCATCGATTCTCTGTTGAACCTACAAAACAGCACGCATATAAACATGCCCTGAATTCGTTTTTATGAATTTTATTATGAGACTATGACCGAATATACTAAGCCATTAGATTATCTTGAACTGTCACACATTTTTGTAACCTTCGTAACCATTTAACCATCTATTTGTAACCATCGCTTTTAGCGATAAGTTACCTTCTTATTTTGGTTTGTTTTGATGTGCAATAAAGAGTTTTATCTATCTCTCTATAATCTTATTTTGTCTCAAATAAGATTATTCTCTTAAGGTTGGTAACCCTGCGACACTAGATATTTGTTATGCGAAATGTGTGATGGTAAGGTTCGTTACTTGCCGTTGCAAACAATCGGCTATAGAGATTGCAGGCACTCTACCGCAAAGCTTGATTGCTACAAATAATTCGACAAAACACTTGTGCAAGTTTTGCAACTCTTTCACTTTTATAGCTGATACTTTCATTCGGTTTTAACTTTTATTTACTTTTAAAACGTTCGTTGCTTGCACGCCGTAGTGAGTAAACGAAACTGATTAACAGTTCAATCATTTTGCACGACCGAAATATTTGAAGTTGGTATTTTAAAGGAAAATAATGTGAATAGTTGAAATGTGGATTACATTAAAACATAGCTATTGATTTTTTAATGAAGTGTGGAAAGGTTAAGAATAATAGGCATTAACATTTTTGACAATAGCATTTTTAACCTAAGATTGAGAATAACAATGGGTATTCTTTGTGTTTTATCCAAATTTCTAGCTCGCTTTTATTTAATTCTAAATATCTTTTGCATTTTTCTCGAATGTCATAAAATGTATTTATACCTCTTTGCAAAGAAGGACAGTATTACCTAATCTTACTGATATCTTAATGACTCTTAACACACGTAATGGCGTACTTATCAGTACATTACGTATATACATAATGAAACAATTTCTTCTTTTATTTATAATTTTTGCCTTGTTTCTCGACCACAGAATTTATTTATTATTTCGAAAAGATTTCTTTTCTCGGCTAGTATTTGCGAAAACAGTCTTTGAAGACAGAAAAATATTGTCTGTGTTTTGTTCAAAGGAATAAATACATGGCGTGGGCACAAAACATCCTATGAAAGAAGTAATAGTTGTCTATTGTAAGGCACAATACAAAGCTTAAGAATTGAATGAAATTTTCTGTAAAAAAGAGGTTAGTATTATTCAAAATAGGATATTCAACATCTTACGTTACGAACATTTAATTCAAGTAATTTACGAACATTTTCTTATTAGTTTTGTTTTATAATCCTCGAATAGGAGAACACTTTATTTACCTTTCTACGGATAATGTCCACATTGAACATTGGACGTTTATCGCATGCCGAACCTTTTTAGAATTTGGACATTATTTGTCACTTTATACAGGTTTATACAGGATTATTATCTGTATAAACCTGTATAATAATATAATAACATAAGATTATTATGTTTATACAGCATACAGGTTTATTTTGTCAGTTTAATACAAATCGTTATAAATAAAACACATATCATTCTCGAACATTCTCGCATGAATCTATCCAGTCTTATCTTGTATCGTAATGCTATTGATCAAAGAATGTAGACTATAGCCATACTATAGCATTTTGCAAGAAAGTGAAGATGAACATACTGTTCGCCGTAAAGATTATCTGTTATAAAAGGATAGCAATAATCTAGGCGTCTCCGACAGAAATATAGCCGGAATAATGGCCTTACCGAGTGCATTGTCATACAGTAATATCGTAGTATGGCTAGTGTGGATATAAACAAACAGAACAGTATGCTAAAAGACGCTGTTTTGAAATTGTTACCTACTCGTACACATCTCGTCCGGTCGAGGATAAAGAATGTGATGAAATAAAGGATACCCCTTATCCCATAATAATCATTATTCCCCATTCCATCCCCCCTTGAAGGATGAATGGGGTATAAAGAGTAACGGTATGGAGAAAACTACTGATTCCGTTATGAGTACCCAATAATTTATCTCATTTTTTTAAATTCTGGAACATTTTAATAATCTGGAAGCTAATTTAAAAAAATCTGTAGTTAAGTAAATACTCAGTGCTACGGGCCTATGAATGAGAATCGAGAATCATCCGCGAATCATGAACCAATAGGCTATCAACCGCTCTTATTCATAAAACATAGATATGTTGGCAAGTATCAAGGATCAGATATTCTGGACTTCCCAATTATTTTTCAAAATTTCAGTCTTAATTCTCCAAAGGAAAGCTTATATGTGATAAGATTTACTTTTACTCGTACCTTCACCTCATTCTTAGACACCTCAGCTAAGTTCTTCATAATGTTTTGGACCTGTGTAAGAATAAACTGTTCTATGAAGTCATCTTACTGTTCTGCAATTGTACGGCAAAGTATAGTCGCCAGCAATCATAGCGAGTATTAACGTTATAAATTAGGACGTTCACGTCTGCGCCCACTCAAATAATCGTAAAGAGCGGCTAGTGGTCATGCCGCACACTTGCGTTGATCCCCGCAAGAGTTATGCTCGCCTGGTGATGTTTTGTATTTTCCTTTATTAAAAACGGTGGTTTATGTTATTGTATTTTGGGCACCGGTGATGGAAGTTTCTAGGCTTCTTCTTTATTTTCTGTATTGTAGGTATGTAATTTCATAGGCGGATGCTTCCATATATGTCTTTTTATAATTCTACTTCTTTTGTTCTCTTCTATATAGTATTTATAAACGTTTGTCTGTCCTTGTTTCTTTCCCTTCTGTCTTCCTGTTCGCTTGTAACTTGAGTTTTACTACACGGATTTTCATACGGTTTTCACTACCGTGTAGCTTATTTCTTCCGAAAGGTTTTAGTATACAAGAAATCAGAGTTATATCACGCAAGCGGAGTCGCGAGCGGAACTACGAGCAAAAGCCTAGTATAATATAACTTATTTATTAAAGTATGTGTATAAACTGTACGGCCGACTGCCAGCCATTTCTCTTCTGCGTGAACGATTGGCGAAGTTCTTCAAGTCATCGCACCATCTGACCAGAGGGGAATGCAAATGCGGACAACGGTTGTCCCCTTCATGTGTTTACATACATTTATGTACATCCACATACTCGTATTTACCATTATTTCGTATTTCAAGGTCGTGCCTTTTACGAAAGCTATATATATCCTGAGCTATCATCCATATTCAATAACTATGTATTTATAATACTTAAATTGCTATCTGTAGACTTATATGTTTAAAAACTTTTATTAGAAATGAACGTAAGCGCAGCACTAATGGTATTGAGTCTGTATCAAGCATAGATGGACGAGGACCGGTATGGTATCTTCAAGTAAATTTCAAAAATGTGTTTCACACACATACAGTTGCACCGTCTACACAGTGTTAACTATATAACTATTATAGGACGTAACACAATAACGTTTACTTTTTATAAGCACTATACTTTGCAGGGAGAAATTGATGTGCAATTACAAACGCATCAATGCAATTATCGCATTTGCGTTTATTTTTTGTGTGGAGAATCAAGAAGTGCCTCTATCGAGCATATTGAAAAGTTTGCTTGACGCATACGGGATAGCAAGTTCTACAAAAGAGAAAATTTCACACTAGAGCCTCAGCTCTATGAACAGAATTGGTTGTTTATTTAACTAGTTATTTAAATCAATTTGTTTTAATAACGTGTTATGTCGACTGAGTTCAATAATGCTGAAATTTTAACATTGACAAAGAAAGCTGTAAGTATTCATGAGAATCGTACAAAGGGCTACGCAACGAGTCATGGGGGACATTAGATGAAGTTCCGAACATAGAGAGTAGAAGTACAAATGTCAAAGACATTGTAAAGGTGGTAGCAAGACTTAAATGGGGATGAGCTGAACATGTAACCATACATATTCGTCGTGATTTCAGATATAACGTGGCTGTATCTATATACGCTGATACAGCACCGCTGTACGCATCTTCAGCTATATGGTCGTGTGATTTGCAATATAATTTAGGTAAGACTTTAGGACTTTTGCGTTTTGCACACTATTATAATTTGAGGACAGATACGAAGATACGACTAGACATATGAAATTAGGATTATTGGAAACAATTCGCAGCTACCGTCGTAGACTACCCGCCTCTTCAATTGGGTGAGGAAATTACGACAACAGCTTTCATTAGTTCGCGTTTGAGACTCGAATTGCAATATAAAAGAGGCAAGTTAAAAGATCAGAACTATTTTAATTTAATGACTCTGTTAATAGTATAAAGTATACTGCTTCTTTACCTATACTGTGGTATGCACAGGGCAGACATCTCGAGCATCAGCCACCGGTATCAGCGACGTCATGCATACTTATTACTCGATTTTCCACAGAGCAATTTCAATTGTACCATCCCATTAGCGGCATTCGATTGCATTTGTTGGTTTTGATAGAGCTAAATAGAAATTCTGTCGAATAACTACGTCTGGAAGACCTGGCTAGACGTTACATGTAATTTCATGAAAAAAACCTTTGTTTTTATTGTTCGTATGTCGCATACAGAACTGTTTCTTGCTTTCTTAAATAGGAATTTGTTATCTTAGTAAATACATGTTTTTGTGTGGTAGTAGAAATGTATAAAATGTCATCAGCCCATATCGCTCCACTGTTGGACATAGGCCTCATAATTCGTTAATGATGGTTAGTTAGATTAATGAATATATAGAGGTATTTTGTCTTTGTATTTCTATTGTTCCAATTGCCATGGTAGACATAATGTCCAGTTCTTAACACCGCCAGTAGTCAAATAAATACTTAAATATATGCTATAGTCCAAGACCAAGGGACCAAGGGACGTTTTACCCCAGTTGTTTCTTTATTAAAGTATAGATACACTAGGTGTTTACATCGTAATTAAACAATAAAACAGTTGAAAACATGTCTAAAGGATTATTTTACTAATTGAGAGTCTTGACAAGCGTCTACAAAAGAAATTAGACGCGCAAATATTTATTTCAATTAACTCCCCTCGAAAGTATGCAAGTGACATTGGAAGAAGGCTATGACATCAGAGAAAAAGGGTTCTTTAAGGAAACGAGGCTTGATTGAGTGGATTACTTTACCCGGTATTTTGCCTTTTAAAGCCTTCTCTAATTAACACAGTAAGCGCCTTATTAAACATTTAGGTAGGATCTTATTTATTATTGTGAAATATTTTCGTCACCTTTGATAAAATTCTGCTTTTAAAGTGTTGATAATTATGATATTATAACTTTAAAAGGGTTTAAACGCGTATTTACCTTCTTTTTTTTATTTCAGGTATTGTCTGACTTCACCAACCATGGTCATGAGCTAACATAGTTAAGCTAGTTTCAAGCTGAGTAAAATAAAAAAGTTAATGTCGAATAAAATACAAAAGATAAATATACGCGTTAAGACCCACTTACAGATAAATTGAGATATTATTATATTATTATACAATTATATACCAGCCAAATCACTGTGCTTAAAGACAATAATAATACACTTTTGTATACATCGTCTACTTTAGCATATTGTGGCACATCCTAAGTTGTGAGAACGGTTTCGTCGATTGACAAAGTAACTGGATGGAGAAAACGGAAAATTGGGTTTGGTAACGATAGTAAGGAAAGCTTATGCCTACCTGTTTTTCCTGCACTGCGTTTTGCAGTGCTGTATATACAGCAATGGAAAGGAACAGTAATCTCATGGGTGTAGAAGGTTGGTGTGGTGTAGAAGGTGTAGGCGGGTGTACTCTATCATATGAAGGATCCGATTGAATGATATGAAGGATCATATCGCAAAAAATATTCTTAAAACCATTTTGAAGTTAAGTTTTATATCTACAAGTTATTGAATTCATATAGTTTTCTTTGATGTTGATAAAAGCTATAAACTGATGTCTGAAAAGGACCGCACGGGGAGAAATGTAATAAAAGATAGGTAATACATTTTCTTTGTAGATTTCACGGATGACCGCACATGGAATATTTAAAACTGGACTTCGTGCTTGGTCCTTCGACGGAATTGAATGGACATTCGAGTGGACACAATTTGGATACATTTACATATTCGAATACAGCCACTGAAGAGGCATTCACGTAGAAACGTGAAAGTTGTATTAGTTGTTGTAGTGGTTGGTTTGTATTGTACTTGAAATGAATTGTTACAACAAGACATTACTATATTACCATAATTGCAAAGGCGGACTTATTCCTAGAAGAAATCTCTTCCAGTCGACCTTACAAAAACCGAGAGGAGTTGGCATTAAAAAGCAGACTACAACTTATAACAGAATGCTGCAGGTATATTTGTACATCTACACATTCATATTAACGTATATAGTAAAATAAACATATAATAATATACAGTAATAGTAAAGTTTTATATATAATATACAGTAATAGTAAAATTTATTGAATAATTTGTATTCGAAAATTCACAATGGTTGACGTTTCGGACAGCTTGCACCTACCATTGTCCTAAATTAACTGCACCATTAATTAGTTGGTGTGGTGGTTGCAAGCCGAAATATCGAGTCAAACGAGTCAAGGTAAACACACGCGTGTTAGGCCCATTTAATGGACATGTGTACAAAATGCGAAAATATGAATTATAATATTTGATAATAAGATTTAAATGTTGGCTAATTTAAAAGTAATGTAAATAAGAATCGATAACTTTGAAAATATTGTCTTACAAAACCTATTGTGTTCACAACTATTGGGCAACTATTGATTTTGAATAAAAATCACTAAAACCTTTTTGAATAAATACCTTATACAAGAATGGACAAATCGGTTATTCTTAAATTAATACTAACCAACGCTTCAATAAACACGGAAACCCGATGTTGCGACCGACAATAATGTGTATTAATAATGTGTATGACTGAGCATTATTTTCATTTTAATTGTAATTTTTAATAATAACATTGGAATCAATCACTGAAAATCAAACATTACAGAGCATTACAATTAGAGAAGAAAAAGCAAGCTGTTTAAACATTTCCTCCTAATTAGTGTCGGCATCTTGACGAGCCTTTAAAAAGCTCGGTGACATCAGAGGAAGGGTTACACCGATTAACGATTCAAGAGGCAGTGGTGCGCCCGTTCGCATGGACTACTGTGCGGTCGCAGTGAGAACAATCCGCTGCTTCTTTGAAAATTATGTACAGGTCTTTATTTCAGATGGTTCCATAATTTGTTCTGAAACTGAAATTCTGAAACTATGAAGAAATTTGTTCTAAGGAACCATGGCGTCAATTATGGAGTTATAACAGTAAAATTCTTTATTTAGTCATTATAAATATTATAATGAAGGCAATGTACGGTTTGGATATCTTAAAATTCTTCCGGAAAATTTTGTAACTTTTTTCTAACAAATGTTTTGAAAATATGTATTTTGATCTTAATTCGCAAATTGCTTATTAAATAGAATACAGGTTTGTACTTTTGAGATGACATGCGAGTGTATCTCAATAAAATATCTAAAGAAACTTTATATTAGACTAATAAATTTAAATACATTTAAAGACTAATACTACATTTAAAAAAGAAAATTGTAAAAAAAATGTAATTTATTTGTAAACTTTATATTGGATTGTTTAATAAAACCCAGAATTCATGTGTTATTTGGAATGTGTTACTTGGTCCAGTTCGTGGCGCTTGGCCACACAAAACAGTCAAAATCTTCAAGAAATTAAATGAGAGTGAATTTTCATTTTTTTACATCAAAACGAATATTCCTTCACTTGTGAATTATGTACACTATTTTTAATTTATCCAAATTAAAAATAGTATGGCTCCCGTCATTGGATAATTTCATATTGTGTATAATAAAAAAAAATATATCAGATTTGTAAATAGAATCTGATGATACGTCAGATGTGAATTATCAGATCATAAATATCCCCGGTTCTATAACCAGGTTGATTGTTTGTTTTAAATTTTACTTTTAAGCATTCTATTATTTTCCATCAATATGATCAGTAAACAATTAGTGTTTGTAATAAGAACAATAATGATGTTACTTCAATTTGTGAGTAGCCTTGATTTTCTTAATTCACTCGGCTCGCAGTCACACTACACCTTTATACCGTCTAATTAACATAAAACACTCCTCTCGTTTTCAGCCTATTTGCCCACTCGAGGCGAAATTACTGTAAGTATCTCCTTTGCCTCAAAAGGTGATGATTGCGGATTAGGAAAATATAGGAAAGATTACAGAAGTAAGCTTCAACAATTGATGAGTGTAGAAGTTTGCACTACACAAGTATTAAAACACTTATGTTTTCTTTTGTGTCACAAAATTAAATAGTTATTATTAAAAATTACAATTACATTACATTAGGTATTAATACTAACACCATAATAATAATTAATAGAAATTATTATTTACTCTCATGCTAACACTTTCCATCAATGAAGGTACCTACAACAAGTAAAGACGATTTTACGTCTACGGCGCGTATCAATTCGTATAGTCATTAAATCTAGTTCTTAGGAATCAAACTGAGCTTTAAACTAATTTTCGTTTTAATATTACTGAATAATAGTAACCAATAAGTATTATATCGTCTATTTTTACTTAATATTATAAATGTGAAAGGCTGCGAAAGTAGCGCTGTAACTAATCAAATAATTTCTATCTTTCACATATATATAGTACATATAGCTACAGACAGTCGTGGGACAGATTAACTAACACACATTTTTAATCCTAATTCCACGTGGATTCCAAGCTTCGGACAACAGTTAGTCGTAACTTAATTATGTAATTTTCAGATCCGCAACCGGCCCTGTTAGACATGAATTTCCTCACGCACGTTTGGCCTCAAAACGGCACGCTGGCCAAGCCGGTTGGCGAGTCCACTTTTTAGAGGTTGTGCTCAGGGCTTGTGCTAGCGGCTTTTTTATCCCGTCGCCTTTTACGACACTCGCGGTAAGAGATGGCGTGGTGCTGTACTAAAGCCGACACCACACCCCCAAAACAAAATAATTCAACATTTTTTTTCAGAAATTTTCTTAATTCCTTCACACCTATTTTTAGTACAAGTAAAATTGTATTCGCTATGTGAAGCCGTTTTACACCGTAGGGTGATCTTACTAGACGTGATTACTTGAAAAATAGTCAACATTACGAATGCTTGCCTTAAAAGACGTATGTGATTGTGACCCCGCTATCATCGGCTGGTGATCCAAATAAAGAGCATAAAAGTAATTTACGATCTTATGATATCTTAAGTCTGTCATAGACGGAGTATCATTAGTTACCGCCTTCTATTGTTGTCTCTTACACAGGCACCCATTGTTTACATTTACAACGAAATAGTTGTAACGTCACTCGCATGCCAACACCCAGTCGTGGTAAACAAAATATTGTATTCGAATAGTCTGGCAAATTAAAAAATAATCATCATTATTAGATAATTTTGATACTTGGCTAATACTTGTATTATATTAATTATTACGCTTATTACGTGTGGGCGGGACATATGTAGACATTATATCGATTACACCTGTTCTGTATCCACGAATTAAATAAATTTGAATCTAAAAATTATTTTCCCAACTATTCTAGTGATATAATATTCTATAACCTATTCTAATCTATATTCTATTCTATATATAATACCCTATTCTTTATTTTTAATTTGTCGCGCTTTTTCAGTGTCAACTTTAATATCATATAATAAAATCGTAACAAAGCCGCGTCTGCACATGAAATATTTATAAAGTCATTGTAATGTGAATTACGAATAACTGAAGGCCCAAAACAACAGTTTTTAAAATATTTGTTTGTCTGTCTGTCTGTTACAAAGCGCATCACGTAAAAACCCTACTGAAAGGTTTTTAATGAAACTTAGCATAGTTCACAGTTATAATTTATGCGTCGGGTTAACATTTAGGGTAGTTTTTAGGGAAGGGTAGGAACGGGCTGAACTCTAACATAGGAAAGGGTAGGAACATACATAGGGTAGGAACTCTAACATCTATGTATCTGCTAGTTTTATAAAATTAAATATTATGGGTATGAAAATGTAAGTTGTGCGGGCGGAGGCTTACAAATGTTAACCGCTTGGCACCCTGCCATGTCACTTTGGCTGGAGTTTACCATTTGAGTTGAATTGGCACCCATTTGTACAGCGCATAAAGGTTCCATCGAAAGCAGCGCTGGAGTGCAATTTGGAGCACGTGACGTGTAATGTAATGTAATATTAATTTCAAATGTTGCCAGTTAAGTATTGATATTCCAAGGAATTAATCTACGTGAATATTTTATTAATACATATAGTAAAACCGTAACACAGCCGTGTACATTCAATATTTATAACTTATGTATCGTGTTAACATTTAGGAAACGTTTTATGCAGATGAATTGTTGAGTTCCCGCGGCAATCAAACTCACCGCACAAACTAACGTCTATGAGTACAAAGTCACGGGCACTGTTCAAGAATTTGAAACTATAAATCTGTCAATCAAAGTACATATCTACTTTAATACGACCATTAATTATAATAATAAATAGTTTGAAATATATCTGCATATCTGAATATCTATCTATGTATGTTTCTTCTTCTCTATACTTCTCCACATATATAAATGGCAACGTTTGCCTGCCTATTTGTTCTCGCTAATCTCTGGATTTTATGTATGAGACCCCGGAATTATTAAACAAGATGGCTATTTTTACCAAAATTGGTTGTCTTTATGAAAACATTGAGGATTTTGTATAATAATGTGGTTTAAATATAAATTTTAAGATATTTGCGTCTTTTACACATAATTAACGTGTATATCTGACATACATATATATCGCTGTAGTACATAAAGGTGGTAAAAGTAAGGAAACGATTCTAGGAACTGTCTCTACCTACATCTTTTCTTTTCTTTTTAATTCTAAATTCCTCAAGCTGTAAATTGATAGATTCGAATACATTACGACAATGAATACATTACGACAATGAATACATTACGACAATGAATACATTACGACAATGAATACATTACGACAATGAATACATTACGACAATGAATACATTACGACAATGAATACATTACGACAATGAATACATTACGACAATGAATACATTACGACAATGAATACATTACGACAATGAATACATTACGACAATGAATACATTACGACAATGAAAAAAATAACATCGATTATCTAACCCCATAATATCTACATATTACAATGTAATTATTCCCACATGCGATTTAGATGCAACCATCACACATATTAATTTGGGATAAAAGAAAATTTTAATGAAAATGGAAATGAATTTCTAGAAGTTATGGAAAAATATCGGATTAGGTGTGACAAGGTAACTAAATTTAATTATTCTTCGGGTGAAATCGCTTGCAAAGCTAGCTAAAAATTAATCTAACTAAACAATAGATAAAGCGTTATACGTACAGTTTTCAAATTACAAATTAATTAGGTAACAGTAATAGCATTAAAATCGGAAAGTATAAAAGAAATGAGACAATTTTACGTTATAAACTCAATCTGTCCAATGTTAAAAAGCCGTTTGACAAAATTCATCGAAGGCTATAACAGTATCATCGAGAGGTTTTAGATTCAATATCGCTACGAATCCGTGGCTGTATGTAAGTGTTTTTATTTAGCCTTTTATCGTTTCGGATTGGCTCGATGCAGTCGCGATGGCCCCGTCAATGTATACGGTTCAATTTCCTCGCGAATAAGAATCGATTGTGTATCGATACATGCGACGATTCAGATGTCATTTATGATAGTGTTTCTGATAGTTGTGCTAAATGATGTGTATACTAATTTATGGAGATGTTTTAGATTTTTTACGAACACGAAATGAAAATGAGTTGATATTTAGAAAATTCCCGCTTGAATAATTCACTAATGTTTATTTGGGAGGAATGAATAAAAGTGATATAGCTCATAAAATCTGCATGTTGAAGTGGAAATGGGCAGGTATATCTGTCACAGGACCGACAACCGATGAGGTAGACGACTGCTCGAATGAAGACCATGTACCGGAAAGCGCAGTGTAAGATGCTAGATGGAGCAACGATTTAAAGAAGTTCCAGAAGGATTATACTCTAGTCACTAGAGGAACCGAAGATCGAGTAAACAAATTAACTAGCTGGACTTGCTGTTGAAATAAAAGTTAATAATTGAAAATCTGTACATATTTATAGGACAATGCCTCTTTGTAAATAATTATATTTGCCGATTTATTTCACTTACCGCACGGTACATTCAGATCGAGGTAAAATTGAAACATGCAAAGCAAACCCAATTAAATATCTCCCGGGTAGTGACCGCAATGTTACAAGACAGTCCAATTATTCTCTAAGAAGGCACAAGACGTACACTTCGGTCCACATCCTTGACCGCTGTAACGAGGGTTCTTCATTTAACTTCACCCATCTCCCTTGTTAGTAAGTAATAATGACCGCGGTTGGACGTACAGATAGAATTAATACGATTGTCCCCTTCGGAATAGTTTCGTAGAATGCATCAGAACAGATTTGGAAATTCTTTAAAAATTGCAAAACTTACACGTATTAGCTAAACATGCATTATAAGCTATATTGGATCGTTTTAATTTGATAACCTTAATCCCAAGAAAAATCAGAACCCGAAAATATGTAGAAAATCTGTGGTTCCATTTCACTTTCATTCTTTTCCATATTTCTTCCTCTGCGATTTAAGCTGAATTAACTGTCCGTTTTATTTCTTTATTCTATTTATATACTTTATTGTACACAAATTATAAAATTAGTCACAAAAAAAAAAATACATACAAAAGTCGTTGGAGGGACGTGTAAATAGTGTCTTCGATGAGGATCTTAATTGTAAATCTACGTATATTATAAATGTTTCCATCTAGTCACGGGCGGTACGGTTAAGGGACGCAGTCTCCAATAAAACAATTGCTACAACCAAATATACCGTTACTCACTTACCTAAAGAAGACACGATGCAGGTCAGGAAACGAGCTCAAACGCTAAGCCAGCGACGGAGACTCGCCTGAATTTAATTTTGGTTTAAATTTTATAGCCTTATCACAGACAGAAAGAAATTTTCAGTTGTTATGGTGATATAATTTAATTTTCTTAATTTTGTGTTGCTAACTTAAGACAGTGTTGCCTTATATAGGAAACACTGGATCACTCATCAATAAGAAAAAGAGCACAGAGTATGCGGCCGGAGTCGGAGAGTAAACCTCGGAGAGCGATAGATGAGCAATGAAACCTCTACTCAAACAATATGCTATGAAGTTAGAAGAGCTAGCACAGTAGTACAGTAGTGTCATTTCCTTATAATATACTCTGTAGGTAAGAGAGTAGTAGCAATCCGATAGAGTGAATTTTTACCTTAAGATACAATTTTATACAACTCTAACCTTCTTTATAAAGAGGTGGTAAAAGAATCCACTTGGTGGTAAGTGGATACTGTAGCCCTGTGACTTGCGGTATACATGCCAACATCAGTTCAGAATGACGAACGTCGACATGCCTCCGGATGTTGTTACCTACTTTTGGAGATTTACGAGTTAATTTAGAAAAAAAGGGTTAAGAAGATAGAGAATACGAATAGGATGGCAAATTTGATCTGGCATATCTCACTGACGACTAGTCGGGCGGCTATGGAGCGTGCAACTTTACAACTTTAAGGGAAACGTGTTAAAAGAAACGTGGAAACGTCGAGTTTAAAGAAATTTTGCCAGTCTTTCACGACGAAATAAATACGAGTACCTAAATCCAGTATTGAAAGAAATTTGATACTCTAGGGTAAATTAAACCATTTTAGCACTGTAAACGGTTACACAAATAAACAAACGGGTTGTCAAGAACACACTAAGTCTAATTTGAATAAAGGTAAATCCATTCATTCGCGATGCATTTACATAATCGCTGCGGGCCGATTAAATTTGTACGAACCTGGAATCATTTAGTATCAGCCAAATGTATTGTAAACAAATTGAAATTGTACTTTGGTTTTAGAGAAGTATTAAAGAAGAAAGAGCTGGGTCGTAAAGACTTAGCTCTCTCTTTTCTGCGTGAGTTAGACCGAAAATTAGAACCGGAAGAAGACTGGTGCTGCCGTCTTCGTCACCGTATTTCCAGTTTTTTAACCTATTGTTGTTGTAATTTTTCCTCATTACATTACTAGTGACAGAATGGGACGTGTCTTTTTTTGTGGTAAATATGAATAATGATTATATTCCTTGATTCAGCAATTAATCTGAACCAGAAATATGTAAAGGCAGTTGGACTCCAACTTCAATATTAAACAGTTTATAAAGATTCCCAATAAGTCTTGCTTCGCTGCTTTTATTGGTTATAAAAAATGTAATCCTGTATAATTTATTGCATAACATTAGCGAAAGGCGAACTGCATCCGCAGCGGAAACTTTGCAGTCATAACAACTCTCCGAGCAAACACTTTCTTTTTACAAACTGCTGAAGATTCTGTGGAGTAACTTCGTAGGGATGTAATTAAGGTAGTTTGCTGTAGACGTAACTACCACATGGTTTAATGCAATATTCAATGTACCTACCATATTACAGTTGACACAAAACCAAATCATGAAGCAATTACTTTTTTTATAATACATGTGGTATTGTGGATTGGACGAGGAACAAATGAAACCGAATGAACTGTGAAGGTAGGCATGTAAGTGAACGGATCAAGTGTCAAAGAGAGACATACGACGAATGGCGGCCGTGTCAGTTCGCATTATACGACGCTCAGTGTAAAATTTAATTTCTAGTGATTAAAGAGGTGATTTAAACTTGAAAACCCACTTTATTTTCGACCCCGATACTACATACATAAAGTTACTGTTTGTAGAAAGTCCTGTGTAACTTTGTCATCGGTTGGTTTACACGGTTCTGAAAAGTAATGATTTGTCGCTTAAAATAATTGTCATTTAAACCTTATGGTTTAATGACATTTAAACCAATTAAACCCTTGCATATTCAGATTGAATCTTTATTTAATGAAAATCAAATCATTATTAAATTTGTAACAATTAAATCAAACTTAAAAATGTTTATTACATAATTATAATCGATTCAGATGTCAGTGACCACTTCTTAAAATGTCTTCTACTGAATAGGGCCCTTTCTGGATTTGACCACATCTTGTAAATACCATTTCTGGGCACTGCTTGCACGCTGTACAAGCAGTGGATGTCCACTGGATATTAGGAAAGCAGTGGACATAAGGAAGTAGTCAAATTCAGAAATTACCTTCCCCAGAAGTGGTATTTACAAGAAAGTGGTCAAATCGAGAAGTAGTCGTATTAAGAAAAAGACATTTTAAGAAACTGTTACAGACCGCTGAATCGATCATAATTGTTCTTGTGTAATACATTGTGTTTAGGTATCTTCAACCGATTATTTCCATATTACATATCGGCCTCCAAAACATTACAAGAGCGAGCATGGTCGCGGGCGCAAGCGCCGCCGCTGCGCCTGCGCAACTCATTTCAGTACACTACATACATACTCTACGTACGTAACATAACATACATATTTCTATGTACATACGTATTTTAGCACATTTAAAACAGACGTGTTCACTTATTCTTTAACATAGAAATAATGTTTGCTTGAAAGAACTTAAAAGCGATAGGGCCGCCATTAATAGACGCATTGAAATTAATGGGTCACATAATTAATAATTAATGGGGACATGTAATAATTAATGGGCCACTTAATTATTACATGACGGTTATACACATTACATTTTACAATAATAAGAAACTTACCTACGGTGTCAAGAAAGTTTAATACTTTACATTATACGAGTACATCTTCCCGTTTATAGAAACAAAAATATAAAAACAACAAATGCACTTTAAAGTGAATTTTACTTTTTTCCTTTATATTTGTATCTCGGAGGTTCAAAACTAGCGTACAAGGTCCTTTTTAAAATATCGCTTTCTTTCATAGTTCTCTGGGCCTTGTAAGCTTTTTTCATAATTTTTAAATCCCCCAAGAAACTTTGTTTTGTGGCTGCTTTCACTACTTTTTGATTCAAGTTTTCTAATTGTGTTCAAGTCAGTTCTAATTGTGTTCTAATTTCAAGTCAGTTCTACATAAAGTTTCTCTAATTGTGCCGCTAAAAAGATTATGTTATCTTTGGGATCTTCATAATCTTTAAATATTATATTGTATAGGTACGTACTGCACACAAGTAAATAACTTTGTGTTGTTGTACGAGGCGTACGCTTCTTGAAAGTCGTTCATCAACAGTTTGAAAAAGGCATGTTTGTACTCCTGTTCCTTGTCTTCCATCCAAGTGACATTACTTTCAAAAGCATTAAATAAATACTCCATTTCATTAATTTCTTCAGTGACTAAGCTTCAAACATTGGCTGCTGCGTAAAACTGTCGACAATATATTTCTGGAAAATACTTCTATTTGCATATAGTTTAAACACTGTGTGCCTATGTTATCAAAAATACGTAGTAACTCATTTGGATTTTTGAAATACAGGTTTGTTTCTAACTCCGAAGTGGCTTTTAACTGTTTCAATACCGTACCGGTATCCTTTTCGTCATAAACTATTTCAAGAAGACCTGCTCGCGGTTGCATATCTACATTGATTGAACTTATTATAATTCGAACGTTATTGGCGAAAATCTTTATATATTTCTCTGGCGACGTTATAAGAGCCATTTTGTCAAGAAATAGCCGAAATTTGAATAGATTTTCTAATGTAGCAAATAATATAGAAACCTCGTTCTTTAATTGATTAAATTCAAAAGCGTAGTTATTTACTTGTTCTAACTTTTCAGCTAATACTTGCGACTTGACTTCTGCAAGTACGTGAGCTAGTTTGGCTTGCTGAAAATCATCTTTAAGATACTTCACAAAATTGGATTTGGTTTTATTAACAAAATGATTGATCATGTTGTACGCCTTCATTTCGTCATTTAGCAACAATTGAAATTTTAAAATTTTCTCTTTTAAGTAAGAAGCATTAGCTCGAAGAAGAGTTGTGTCTCGAAGATTACGCATATAAACTTTGATATCGTTCGCTTGTCTTAAAGGTCTACCTTCGACAATCGTGTAAAATGTTGGATCAAGATCACAAATCGTTTCCGGTTCTGTCATAATAAATGGCTTTGGCATTTTTGCGTTTTTCTTAAGTTTTTTAATAAACATTTGTTTATGAATTGGAAGGATAGGAAGGTTAAACGGATGACGCGGAATAATTTCATCCATATTTTTGTCGTGTATTTCGGTTTTCGGTTTTCTAATATTTGGCAAAATAACCGGTTCCATGTTGTTGGTACAGTGTTCTTGTAGGGGTAATTTCATAAGCTTGCTTCTAGCTAAGCGCCTCTTAGCAATTTCTTTGGGTGTCAGGGTCGACCTGAAATGAAAACGCATCTTTATGAAAATGTCATATTAAGTAGGAATAATGGAAAATATTATCTCAGTCTAGAAGTTGTCATCAAGAATGTACTCGTATGTGTGAACTGCTAAAACAAGCGTATTAACTTACTTATTAGTAATTTAAATTGGTTATATTACTATATTTTGCTTATTTATACATTTCCGCTTATACCTTAATGACAGTCTATTATTTTTTTTGCTTGGAACTTGAAATTTGACTTTTAACATTGACACAAAACCTCTTTATTTATTTTTATTATGGAACTGCACAGAACAATGGCTTCTAAATTCAACATTATATGCGATTAGCAAAAAGTATCACATTTTGTAATTTAATTAAGTATTATTGTTGTGAATAGATAAGAATCTTATCGAAAATCCTCTTTTAAACCAAGTCGATAAATCTTTATGCACTACATATGTAAGTATACAAAGATATACATTTCATTTATCTATTTAAACGAGTCCTAACACGAATATTTACCTTATTTACTTTATTCGACGTTTCAGTTGTGTTGCACCAACCATCATCATCAACCATCAACTGGTCGCCACTATTTCTCCAGGATTGTGCGTGAAGCAATTGAAATCAAGAAAGATAAAAAATTAAATCGAGTAGAAGGATACAAATTAATTAGAATCTAGTGGTTAATAAATTTAATAAAATTAAACTTCGCAATTTTTCGTCTGACGCTACTTTTGATATTGTGTGTGTGCCGCAACTTTCCGGAATGTGAAGACGTTATTTATTTTATAAATAGATAAATATATGAGAAAAACACGAAAGCCTCAAAAGTGATATACATCTTTTACGAGTACGAGTGACTTTTTTTAGTTTTTTTATCTTTACAAGTTTATTTTTCAATCACTTAACTACTCTTAACGATTACTGTATATAGATACTCGTCCATATATTATGCTTATACACCGTATGTTACAAAGATATAACTCAATGCTCTCAACCATATTATTAACTACACCATACAAAATAATAACCATATTGTTATTTTCTGCACTGAGGTCTCAGGCCCGATAATGAAACGATTCTCAGGCTTCGAACTAGTCCGGGTCATGTTTATAAACCTTTATGCAATCTGCATAGATACTAGTTGCCTATCACTCAAAACAAGTCTTTAGGAATGAAACGTCTAAGTCTGTTTAACCGTATATCCTACATAGGTATAGTTAGTGCCATTTAGCATGGCAATAGCTAGCATTCACACCTCCCAACTAATGTATTATACTATTGTTCACGATAGCGACACTTGCCAAAGTTCCCGGTAATGAGCGAAAATAGATATCGCCAGCGTATCGTGGTAGCAGCCACGTGTTTTAAAAACGGCGATTGAAGAACTACCTCGTTGAACATTTTGTTTGCTGGTAAACCTTTATAAGTTATCATTAAAACGAAAGATTGTGGGTGACTTGCCTAATTTTATCTTGGATTTAATAAAATGATCGAGTGTTTTAATCCCCGCAGCCAATGAAAATGTACAATTAAGTGTGAAAGGACATTTAATTAACAGCGTCAATGTTTTCCCCCGGGATAGTTCGTCGGAGGTATGCTTCATGCTGTGTTAAGATTACATCATGGCCTTGGACGAAGCGGTAAGAGGTAGCGGTTACTCCAGAAATATCCTGCCTATTTCATATTCCTAAAATCATTTTTATAGAGAAAAAGGCGGCAGACGTGCAAACAGTCCAACTGAATATTGTCAACCTTAGACATCTGTGATACTTCCTACTACCAATTCCTTCCCATCCTATCCAATATCATGCTATCAAATTGTAATAAGAGAAATCATTCATCAGACCATTTTCCATTTTCCTGAATTCGCATCCAATCCAATGGAATGGGGATTGTTCTGCGATGAGGAAAACTCTCCATTCAATGATGTTCTGTCAATTATAATCAATTAAGATTTTATTTTTCCAACTCCACTACTAAATTTCGGTTGGTAGGCAGTGCATCTAGAACCGTGACAGTGTTCTAGTATGACAGTGTTCACCTAATCTACCTAGTCTACCACTAGATAGACTATCTGCTCGTCTGCCAGATTATTTCTTTAAACAAAATGCACCTCTTCTTATGACTTGTACCAATCTAGGTGTCAGAAGCAACACTTCCCTTAGCGGTCATTGAAGCACTCGCCCGGGGCCGGGATCGCCGCGGTCACTTCAGACCATAGTGTCGGATTGAGTGACAGCCGCACAAATGTGAGCCAAACCCCTAAGGGGTACAACTTTACATGGAAGAATTATAGTTTGACGTTTTCTAATTTCACTTTATTGTTTACTTTGAAGACCTGTTTCCCAAAGCGATTACTGGAGGTATGTTTGAGCTGTCGAGATAACTTGAACATGAAACACAAGATTTAATAATATTTTCCAAGGTTACCTGACATGAATACAAGAAAACGAAATGGAATTAAATTTAAAGAAATAAAACTGCCTTTATAAAATGTTAGTGAATAACATTCAAGACCTATTCCTTCGTCTAGCATTGAACTATAATAATATGTTTGTGTGTAGTGCATCTACACTCAGTTAGGAAATCCTAAAGCCAGATTCGTTATTTGAAAACGACACTTGACACTATAAGCATATCTCATTTTGGAATTATTCTCTTTTAATCAAGATTTTATTTAGAAGGTGTAGGCGGTAACGACACAATAATTGTATGGTACAGTAATTGAAGAATTATTCTTTTTAGAGAATTTGAAACTAATGAGTGTTTCAAAACTATCTATAAGGAAATGAATACTTAAGTAAAGCTTTGTATTCTGTCCTGTACTGTTTCCAAATTCTATTCCTCCTTTTGTGTGTTTCGTGTAAAGAAAACTGTAATTTTTCAATTCCTTGAAAAACACGATTATTATTATTGTAGATATAATTACCATAAGTTAACTCACACACGGGTGATTCCGCGTCTACCGGAGCAACATTACGTTGCTCCCTCGAGACTAAACATTTGCTTTCATGAATACCTTACCATAACAGACTACGAAACGTGCACCGTAAAAGCAACAATGTAAATTTAATCTTGATTTTCATTGTAAATAACGCGCATTTTGCGTTTACCGTGGCAAGTCAGGCGGTTCTAGTTTTTTATTAAAGTTATCAAACGTACTTACTAGTAACCCTTCTATTGTGACGTTGTTGTACATTTAAAAGTTTGTTTAGTTTCTATGGTAGAAATTTTTCAAATTCACAATAATTTTATATCTAGAAATGTTACTTGCGATTTAAGCTGTCAGTTATACAAAAATATCCACCACAAAAATTTACTTACTGTACCTACATTAAACTTGACTTAAAGGCAAAACTTGTCACGCCCCTGAATGTGCTACAAACCGTTGGAGATTTAGGAATGAATTTGAAGAAAGGGTTGGGATAAGATAGAGTGGGATGGAAATGGGCTCTGGCACATAACAGTCACTCAAACAAACAAGTAGGTACCTACTTGTTTGTTTGTTTGTTTGTTTGGGGGGAATAGGATAAAGTGGGAAATTTTATGGAAGTGTTCTGTGAGTACGGAGTAACATGGCCAATCGAATGCACCCAGCGGTTCTGGGATTGCAGCGTGCATCCCTCTCCCTCAAAAAAGCAATAAAATATATTATTTTTTAAGATTGTGCTATTATCTGGGAATCTAGAACCCAAATTAAGGTCTCTTTTCCCATATAATGTAACCAATAGACGAATGCTTTGTAATTCGCTTTCACGTTACATATTACATTGCAAATTGAATGATCGCGTTTTTGATTACGCTCCACAGAAGGGACACAAAAAGTTGATATTGTGTCAATTTAACTTCTAATCACTTTTTAAATACGTTAGCGGCGAGACGCGCCACGATCAACGAATAAATTTAAATTTATTAACAAACTGATTCGACAACGCCCCGTTTGCTGACAATTGGAGGGGAACCAAATTGATTTTACTACAAATTACATTGAATTTTTAAGGTCTTTTTATCTTTGTGGTAAAGTCATTATAGTAAGGTAATGACTTTATTTGCTTTAGTCAAGACAGTCTGATTACTATATTATTTTTGTGACAGCTGTAATTTGTTATAAGTTTAGGTGTTAGTATTATTTGACAGTTTCGTGAAAACGGAAAACCTTTAAAAAATGGAAAAGTATTGTACAAAAAAGGGAAATATCATTATTGTTGAAACGCCTTCAATATTATAGGTAGGTATATCATCCATTTAATATTATACCTTATAGACAGTTATGTAGATCATTGCAAGGAATAAGTTATGTAGACACTGACTGATGTTTTTGTATGGTATTTTAATAGTGAAAAAAAATACAATTTAACAACACAACTTTATTTATAAGCAACTATATTAAAATAATAAATAATCAATGAATAATTACTCTAACTTTTTACATTATAATAATGTAAGTATGTAATGTTGTATTTTTTTAACTTCATTTTCATATTCTCCATCAACACAGCAAAAAAAATATTTAATAATGGAAAAGCATTCTCTGATGATGCTCCGTTCAGTCGGATTTATTATTTAAACAAAAGCACTGTGAAATGCTGGAGGTTTAATGCACATTCCTGTTATATTAAAGCCCATGCCGGAGCTAGACGGAACAAAGGAGTCAGTGGAGCGTCAATTGATAATTAATATTGTTTTATTATAAGCCGCGTATCTCGAACAACGCAGCGAGTTCGCCAAATTCTAACGCATCCATCCATGCATACTTTATTCGGTAATGCTATTAAATGTTTAGTTAACTTTGCAGACGGTGCTGGTAATGAAATGAAAGCAATATGAGGCATTTCTTCCTTGTTTATTCTGCTTGACTTATTTTTCATTAAACATTTTTACGAATTATATTGAAAAAGTAACAAAATTGTTTGTTTCAAACAAAATTAATGAGGGATTTTTAAGAATTGAAATTGTTAGCTATTGAATTTGTTAACTGACAAATTGACTAATATGAGTTAGTTTAACAATCATAATGTGATTATTGGTTTTTAGAAAGAATGTGTATAAAATCAGCCAGTTATTCAGTCAAAATCATAAATGAGGCCAATCCAATTCGATGACCAATTTATAAATATACAATACCATACCATCAGCCTGTGACTCTCCACTGCTAGAATTAGGCCTCTTCCAAGGACCGGATTTGTAAGTATAGACACAACTTATTGTATAGATCTATAGATGACTAGATATGTAACAACTACGAGTAAGAGTAGATAGTAGACACCTTACCATAGAAATGGCAAGAATTTTCGGTCGCGCATACTCATTATATCCCATAAAATATTAAATTAAGACGTCGGTTTTTGCATTTCGGATATTACACCGAAATTCATATTCTCTCGTCGGAGATGGTTCGTGTGAAGGTTCATGCATTATGAATGGACGGGTCCCGGCGGTTAGCCTCGGTGAGCCCAGTGTGCCTCCGTTTTGACACAGTAAATAAATACCAGTAGAAGATCGTCGGTCAAATCCATAACTGTAACCAGCTCCTTTATCGTCTACTGCTAGACCTGCGCCTCATTATGTACATTGTCTTGTGCATGAGGGATATACGACTTTTAATCTCCACGCTGGCTAAGTGGGTTGGCGAGTCCACTCTATTAGAGGTGGTAATTCCTCAGGTCTTATGGTAGCGGCTTTGTAATTCTTTAGTCGACTTCTACGACGCCCACGGGAATAGATAGGGAGGTGGTATTCTAAAGTCGCCCGATATCACACACGGGGAGTATTGTTCTCAAAATATTTATTCACCCCTGAATAAAAAACTTAAACATGTTCACTTTTTAAATACAAATTCAAAAAGTTCACTTTCGCAAAAGGATGACAAATTTCCCGAAACATTTGTTACGGTATATGACACTATTTAAGGATTAAGTTTATTGTGCAGATAATTTAAAAATAGGTTGTGCTGTTTATGTTTTAAAAATAGGTGGGAGATAAATGGGAGACAAAAATTGTCGCGCTCATCGCGTGTCACAAGCACCAATACTCGTAATAATCTTTTGGCAAATGATAGATACAAAACACTAATGCGCCAAGTGATAATCTGCACTAATAGCAACTTTTGCAATTACGGTCATGTTTATATACTCGTATGTACTTGCCTACTTTATTTATGGTCATTGCACCGACGATGATCACGAGTTAACGAGTCACCGGGACATCCTATAAACGGGACATATGTGTGCGTATGGTGTAGTGTACTTCAACTGTTTCTTTAAAGATTTCATCGTTACAAACTCCGCTGGCTCAGCGACCCAAAGCGGGTCTTGGCCTCCGACATCAAGAGACGCCGTCGTTCGGTCCTGCGCGGCTTCGTGCCAGCAGACCATTTGGAGCTCCCGTAGATGACTCTCAACTTCGTAAAGATTTCATACGGTTCCGTATTTATGTTGTGGTTTGGGGTCGTCGGCGGCGACTTGATTGATTGCGGCGGAGGTCTCGCCACGGACGGTGGTGATGAATCCTCGTCGACTAATTGGAAATTTAGTTTTATTGCACAATATATTTTACACGTGGAAATTCGCTGAAAATATGACAAGAAAGCGAATTTTTGGCCACCCACGCTGTTAAGAGCCATTTCACGTTTTAAGCGAAAAATACAAGTTTTTGAGCTCTCCTATAGGTGAAATGAAAATTACTTTACATTTCTGAGTAAATATTTTAAATACTCATTACTTTGTACTGACATTTATTAGAATACATTTCGAAATATTTCTTTATTTATCCTGTAGTACTCAACCATGTTTTAGTAAAAACGCGCCTAGTAAGAACTTCAGAGCCGTGCTTCTTCCACTAAAATTCATTAATTCAACAAGATAAGGTACAATCATACGTAGTATATAATTCTATTGACACATAGTACACTAATATTTCCGTAAATTAACACAAATCACGAGAAAAAATAAAATAATGTGCGTCAATTTCGACGTAAAATACCTGGCATTTAACTGAAATTTTTTATCATTTATTAAAGAATTTTTTAAATTATTACTTAGAATAATATCAATTTTGTACCTAATTAAAACGAAAACATAAGTATTTTTATAAATTATGATTTATTATATATATTTTTTAATATCACAAAACTGCTCTAATTGCTCTATTATATTCGGGGATTTTCGCGTCGGCCATTAGTATTGTCTATAGAAGCACACGGAGAAAAAGTTCGGCTTATTTAAAGTATCAAAACTTTTTTTCCATAGTTACGCTATAGAGACGGGAGCATGAACTATTGCCAGTCGCGTTGCGTTGTAATTACCTAAACTTGCTTTAGTCATTTTTGTGAAATGGCCCTTAACTATTATTTCGTCATTGGAAATTCGATCGTAATTTAATGCATTTTTTATGAGCAACTATATCGTGGTTGCTCTTTTTAATTGTTAATACCTACCTATTCAGCATTGATTGATGTCTAGGTATTCATATTTAGCTCTTCAGCACGAGAAGAGCAAAAGACCGTGTAGTGACGAGCTTTTCAACAAGCTTATAAATAATATATATCTATGGGTTAGGTTATTGATAAATATATCTATAGGTTGTTGGTAAAATACCAGCCACCACACCAAACTCATGACGTCACAACTATGAATGTTTGTAATTTTTTTTTTCTAAAGTTATCGAATGGTTTAATTTAGAAAACATTGTAATGTGGGTAAGTACAGTTTTTTTAATTTAAAAAAAAATGCGGTTTATAAGAGCAAAAAATTCCTACTGTTAATCATATACTACGATCAACTAATTCGATCAATATACGTAGTATATTGATTAACAACTAATTCGCAATGGCCGCGTTATATCCATAAAAAACGTTTTTATATAAAACTAGCTTGCTACTTGCTGAATTTAATAAAATCATATAACTAGGAAATAGTTATATATATCTATTATAATTTGCTATTTTATTAAAATCCGTAATCTGTATGGTATATTTTGATGACTAGTTAAATATCAAATAATACCTCAAATTTTGGTACATAGGTGAATTTCTATGGTGAAGTGGAAGTTTGCTGATTTACAAAATACGAAAATATAAATAAATACGCGTTCATAATACAAAATAATAATAGTTATTATCCGTATTGTAAAAATTAACAAAGTAATTTGCATACATAGTTACAAAAACAGAAAACAATAGACAGCCTTATTACAATTCTGTAAATTCTTCCAAAAAAAACTGCAACCGAAAATGCAAACTTTTTATGGCGTAAAATGACTGCTAATAAGAAAGAGCACATAATAAGCCCCGTAGACATCCAGGTGAAAAATCTTACCTGTATGATTAAAGTTGAGAACTACTGTAAAGAAAAAGTTTATAAACTTACTACATTCTACCAGCTTTACCTTACCAAATAGAGAACCTGCTTCAAGTAGTACTAACAACGTTGGTTCAAGCTCGCTCCATAACCAGCGTCTAAATTAAACTCTACCCATAACACGCCATTGAAATCAACTTAGGTACGGGTTCGATTCTAAATAGATTTAGTGAACGCATGACTGATGGTAGGCGGCTAACGACACAATGATAGGGGTGACCCTTTGACGCAATTTTTTAAATGCAGCTAAGGGTTGGGAGTTATGAATCATTTTGTAAGGTAATCCTCATTTCAATGAGGATGTATGTATGTAATTTAGTGTCTACCTCGAAAAGCCACTTCGTATGACACATTTTATTTCTTTTCTTGTACTCGTATACCAATAGCGCAATTAATTGCATTGTGCCAGTTGTCGAGTTTTCTTCATATTTAACAACTTAAAAGTCAAAATTCAAAAACATCTCATCAATGTTGAAGTTAGTTAGGAGTCGCTCAGTAAAGTGATCATAATTAGGTTTACTGAGGACAGAAGGGTTGGACTTCTTGGAAGCACTCGAAAAAAGCTCTCTTAAGCTTTTATTTGATTATCACAAACATTACGCAGTTTGAAGTGTGGTGGAGTAACATATAAAATAATACACCTTAGAAGGTAGAATCGCTCGGCGCTTATAGTTAAACCGCCGCGCGTGCGCCGGCCGGCTCGGTGCGCAGGAGTTCTGCGCATGCGCCGCGCCGCCGCAGTAGTCAAGAGCTCTCCTAGCTAACGGTGACATATACTCATATATAATACATACGCTTTGTACAATTATTTCAATAGATTCGTCAGTACATACTAAATAGAATCCGAAGGACAATATAGTGTGCTAGGGAATAATATGTTATAATTAAATACATTGCTTTAAAACAACTGTGAAGTGATTTCCGTCAAAAACACCTCACCATACCCCCATAGAAGTTTAATAAACTATCACTATTAAACCACAAAACCCACAATACACATTTTTTATAATAATCAAACAAAAACTATTGAAGGTAAAAAGTTATCAGTTCTCGAGTTCTCGCCAAAAAGTTCCTTTCTCTTGCGGATAGGAAAACAATTCTAAATCTATTATTATGTTAGTTACAGCGGTGATCATTTACCATCACATGGCTCGCCCGCTCGTCTGCCATCTAATCTATAAAAAAGACAGTCATTATTGTAACATTTAACGCATCTTATAAAAACTTTTGACTTCTGTAGTACGAGTATGAGTCACAAACGATGAGACGTAACCTTTTTACAAATCGCACCAACCCTAAGGGTTCTCCATTAATCTCCGCAGACGCGGGCGCAATACGCGACACAATTAGGAAAAAAATTGAATATTAAGCGTGCGCCATTTGGGCACGCATGCGCCAAGATAAATGACGCGAGGTGTAGGGTATAACTACGGCACAATGTGACAGGTAAATGGATGTATGCGATATCGAAAATGTAATTTAGAGAGCCCATTCATAATACTCGCAGTAAATCGTTTAGTATAAACATTAAAGAAAAACGTTACAGAAAATAATTCAATTTTCTATAATGCAAATTAAAATACAAATTTAATTTATAACAGTTTAATCTAATTCAATAACATGTAGTCTGTTTTTCAGTTTCATACTCATATTTCTCTGTCTCATGTTGCCTGGTTTCATAGATTTCATTTTACAATATGAAAATGTAAAATGTTTCAATTATTATTGTAATTGTTGTCTAATTTTAGTTGTGTTATTTTTTTATACAATAAAGATGATTATGATTCTTATTATTACGTTACACTTTTACGATCATCTAACACAGGAATTTATGGTCTTTTCCTGCTTAATGTTCTTCTACTCCTGTTCCTACTCAACAATCGATAAGTTTGTAGTATTCTATTTTTATTCATATTTAAAAAAACATAATTAGCATTATGGTTAGAATGTTGCTATATATCCTAAAAGGAAATGCTTGTAAAGATTTTAAATTCTGAGAGAGATTAACGAAGCAGACTACTTATATCCGTGCTCAATTTTGCTATTCCGATAGTCGTGTGTGTGTTATCTATCAATAAACATTCAGTAGCTCTCAGCAAAGTATTGAAGCTAATGTAAAAAGAAAATTAAGTATTTAACAGCTGTTAAATACTTAATTTTCTAATTTTTTGATTTCTTAATTTTCATTTCAATAATTCCATACTTAAAGCTGTAAGTATGGAAAGGAAATGAACGAAAGTGGAAAAATTATGACGATTAACATGTCTCAAGGTTTTACAGACGGAATGAAGAGGTCATCCGCATACCGAAGGAGTATTCAGCATACAATATGCCATAAAGAATTAAGCGACGCGTCATTATGTTTTTGTGATGAAGAATGCATGTTTATAATTTTCTTGGGCTTTCTGGTAGCTTTATTTGGCAAATCGAAGTGTAAACGGCGTGAATTTACAAGTGATTAAATGCCTATGGTATTAATTTGCAAGCGGAGGCCCTAATTTGCCCTCCAGTGGGACATCGGAACATAATAAGGAAGTTCCATATTTTGTTTGAGTAGGACGATATATTGTTGCAATAACCATCAACTGATATCGAAGTTTGTTGATCATGGTATAACATGAAGTTCTAAATTTATACGTATAGAGCGATCCTTGAGTAGGTATCTACGTCTTGTAATGACTAATTGTTCACTAACATTTCCTAACGTTGTAATTAATATAAATATGTCCACTGTTGCAGAACACCTACGTTAGAGTGAACACCTAAATCAACTTCACACTTGTTACGGGATTCTTTGCACAATATTGTACAAGATTCCGATTTGAGATTGTATGTACAGTATGTACACAATATTGTACAGCAGAAAAACTGCTGAACATATTAAAAAACATCAGACAGCACGAAATACCGTATAAACTAATATTTGTCTTTGCTGTAGTTGAATAAACAACGTCAACATATAATGACAACTACTAAAGTCAAATTAGTGTGGGTTAACACATCTGGCCTCTTATTTGAGTGCAATTAGCGCCTTATACATGTGACCTAAGACTCGTCCTTCTCCTATCACAGTGAATAAATAAACATAAAATAATAGTCAATATCAAAAAAGTTATGTAAAATTATGCAAAATAATTTCTATATCGTAGTATTATTAGAGTTTAATTATTTACTCTTTTTGCACTATATTGAAAAGAGGCGAACTTAATGCCTTAAGGCATTCTCTACCAGTCGACCGTTGGTTAAATGTGAAAAATTAAAGCGGGTGCAGAAGAAATTACATTTTACTTTACTGTATTTTCTTCTCCAGCTCGAGTGCTGCATTTAACACAAACATTTCTCCCGCAATTTTATCCGCGAGATAGTAAGGTGCGCCTGGATTTGCATACGCGAGCTGTGATCCTCCTTAATTTACCCGTAATGGGTTTGGAACGAGCGCGAGTGCTGCCTCTGATTGCCAGACTCCCTCGGGAACGCTGATACATGCACATAAATAAACCCTATTGTTTATTTTAATGTTAAACGTAAATTAAGGCCTTTAGAAGGATTATGTGGAAAAAGGATTAATTTGTGAGAATTTTGTCACTGAAATATCGCAAATGTTGAAAATGGCTTGTTCAGCATTGAGAGTAGAATCGATTCTACTAATATATTTTAATTCTAATACTCCACAATAGATATATATTTTTCTTAACTTATTGTTCATTTCTAGTATACCTTTTATTCTACGCGCAGTTACGTAAAACAAATACAGTCGTTGCAACTACCAGGCGTGCCGCATCGCGCCGCGTCATTTACCTGTACTGAGCACTACGAACTTTTTAGATAGAATAACAAAATTATAGATGTTTGTAACTTTCATTCTAATCCATCAAGTAATTTTATTTTTCACTACAACGCTTTTATGTATATATATATTTCAAATTAGTTAATGTGTTACAGGTTTTGCGTTATTATATATCTTTATCAAGTTTGCCATTACGGACCTCCTTGTAGGTAATCTGATATCATCATTGGCATCAATCAAAAAATATCCTGGATTTTTTCACTGAACGGATTTTTTTATCGGCGAGTCTTATTTCGGCATGTTTCGCCTTATTTCTTACATATTTTCTTATTAAGACGAAATAATAACGCGAGAATACTCGTCTCATTTTTCTTGTTTTGGCTCTGCTATTCGACTCTTTGAGTTCCATTCAATATCTTGTTTCTATTTATTTATCACAATTTTAATGGATATCTCAAAATCAAAAGGAAATTAGTAAAATATACCGTTCATGAGATACTTTTTCTGTAATAATAATATCTTCAATTGTTCAATTCAGTTTCATCTCGCGAGAACAAAACCGTAAGCCAAGGGAAATTAAATGAATACACAATAGACATCTTTATTTTGACATCACTAACACACACAAAATATACATATAACGAACAGTAACTACAATGTACCAATTAGATTTTAAAATGAAGTAGACTGTACTGTGTTGTATCTCTAAGATACTTCTCAAGGTACCGATATCTACATAAAGGCATCGGCAAACGGAATACTCTAGAAGCCGTCACTCCGGCGGGAGTTCGGCAGACAAAGTAAAATGCAAATTCTCATGTATTTCCAATTAGCAGCCCCTCCCACCGTCGCAGGGGGAGGGCAAATAATAAGTTCAGATAATGCCGCCGACTCACTGTGCAGGTACAATCATTACGATTAATCAGCTCAAAATTAATAGACTGCTTCCTAAATGTTAGTTTTTTGTAGATTAATGTGTCTGTTGGCTACTTAGCAAAATCTTAACAACAAAACCTATAGTGTAGAAACATTTTACAAGTATATTTGTTTCTGTTCGTTTAACCACTTGCCAGCTGTACCAATTGTTTTTGTTTGTAAGAGGTAAACTTTTGATAATAATTAAATTAATACTTTTAGGAAGCTAAACTAATGCAGATGGAAATTGGCTCGTTATGAAGTCGTTATGCCCGCTGAGGTCACCTAGGGCGGGTCTCTATATCCTCTAATTGTAATAATTCACCGTCACCGTCGCCAGCCCCTGTCTCGAGGACCTCCTCATGCACATTGTCTTATGTAGATCCTAAAACGTTACGCTAGCTAAGCGGGCTGGCGAGTCCATCAGTCTTTTAGAGATGGTGTAGTTCTTCAGGGCTTGCGGTAATGGCTTTGTTATCCCTTAGTCGGCTTTTACGACACCCACAGAAGGAGATGGTGTAGTCCTATTCAAAAGCCGGCAGACACCAGACGGGCAAGGTTCGAATTCAGAATGATTAACAAAAATTCTATTTCATCGTTCAAATCAGTTGTAATAATTGTGTTGTGCGATTATATGCAACCTATAGAGAACAAGTGTTTGATTTTCTCAAGCTGACCTCAATCTCAAATGAACTGTATATTTCACAAAGCTCTTGGTGACCACCGTCCTTCACGAGGTCTAACTTATTCACCCCACAAATGTCCATTCCAGCCCAGGTAAAAATAATTCCCAGTATGCGATACTAATATCGCTTAGTATAAGGTATATTTTACAGATTTTACCTAGTAGTAATAAACCGATTAATACTTGATTGGAATCGATAATCGATTAACTCTCACAAAATCCAACCATTAACTACTGGTCTAATTTTAAAATGACGGGGCAAGAGAGGGACAGACTACAGTGGGTAGATTCATTTTGTTCATATTCAACCCTCAAAATTGTTGCTCCTGTAGAATGATGATTCTACAGGATTCCCATATTTTTCTCATGTTACCGCATTCACTGTACAGTTCTTAGTCTGATAGATATGAAGTGGGTACATTTAGGAAATTGTTCTCAAGTCAAGTTCTTACCGATGAAGACTTAAAATAAATGTATTTACAACAGGGGAAAGTGCATTTGTGCTGTAAGAGTGCATTGTCAGCTTTACATCAGTGTAAGTGGCGTCGAGCCATTGCCTACATCGGGCTCACTCCCCGGGCAAGCATCGAACACAATATAGATAGAGAGCAGTACAGAATTTTGTTCTTAATGTACCAAATGCGCGTAACGCACACAAATGTGTGGATTACACGATTCGTGCATCATAAGAAGTATTGACTTACATAATTTTAGAGAATGTAATAGTAATTTACCAGTGGGTAAAAATGTGGATAAAAACCCCTAGCATGATGGTCCCATATCATAAAAATTATTAGATAATGGGTAGTGATATATGCAAAACGTCATGCAGTTCATTCTCGCTGGAAAAAAATATTCAAATATGTAACATATTGTTTGGATCTGGGTATTTTGTTTTTATCTTTGTGTATATCTTTTAAGTGCGGTGTAGTCAAGAAATATCAGTGGCTTATAATAGTAGCGTGTATAATGTGTATAACAACTTAAATGGGAATTCAATGGTCACGTAAAGTAAAGGTATCAGTCACCATTACCCCGAATAGAAGAGACTTGGAAAAGTCTAATTTCGACGTATAATTATGAAAACGACACTAATGACTATGATGATTATATACGATTCGTTTCATTTATTGAACGAGACAACCCTTGCGCTTATTATTTCGGTTGAGAGCAAATTATTTCAAAATTACCGCTAAATCTTACTGACCTTAGCTACCGTTCTGTGTTTTTGTTGGACATCTAGCTTCTATAAATAAAACATTCTCATCCCAAGGAGACGCCCGAGACGGTGTCAAGCCTCACCTGGACTTTATAAGAAAACCACTATCATTGGAAATGTATACCAAACAAATGTAAGTATTTTTGATACAACTAAAAGTCATACGTGAGAATGTTTACATTCTCCTTGTTATATTAAATAACTACATATTTTTATTTCCATTTTAAATATTTGTTTGTAGGTATCCAAATACGATATATTATAATGAATGAATGCATATTGATACTTAGATTCACTAATAATTGTTCAATGTTCTTCGCATTTGAATATCATTTTTTTATTGCAACGATGTGTCAGACGAACAGGCAGTTCACCTGACAGTAGGTGCATCCTATGGACACCTGCGACACAGGCAAAATCATTCAACAATGACAATCTTTAGTATACCTCCGCGTACGCATTTGCCACCTTTTGTTTATTAAATAAAAAAATTAAATAGTAATTTAAGCGAATAAAAATGTCAACAAGTTTTTAAGACTCATTTTTCTATTAAACGGGTCTTAAACGAGTACGAATATGTGTACCTATTTTATTTTCAGCTGGGTTACACCAACCATGGTAGTTGGTGTAACCTGGCCGAAAAGTTGAATAAAATAAAATAGGCAACCATGCACGTTTAAGACCCTATAATAGATAAATATGTATGAAAAAACGTGAAAAGTTAAGATTCTTTTGACTGTTATTTCGTTTACTACACCATCCAAGCTTTTTTCATAGCAGGAGGTGAAAGACGTGCAGACAGTCCACCTGATGGTAAGTGGTCAACATCGGTAGTCAGTAAGAGAGGGGTAACTTGCCCAGTCGAGTTGAGTACGCCCTGCGGTGCGTGCACTGTTCCAAAACATTTTATAAACCCCCGGATAGATCTAAGTAATATGTAACATATACACCGCTCATGCACCTCTTCATATATTTTAAGTACTTAAGTACGAGTAGTTATCTAGTCTAGAATTCTGTTGACAACATGCTGTTGAGTAACGCCCATTAAAATTCACGTAGAAGACGACACTTCAATTTAATTCGTCGTTATTACGGGAGACTCTCCGGGACTTTGCTGGAAAAAACTTGGTATTTTCATAAATTATGAAAACGGCAAGTCTACTGCAGACTTTGTGCTAATTAAAAAGTGTCGACGCTAAAATTGTCTTTTGATATTTTAAAGTTTCTTTTTTGATACTTTTGAATAACGTCTGTGTTTGAAAAATACGTGTATAATCTCGATAATGGTATGTACATTTCAATAAAACCTTCACCGATAATTATGTAAAACCCGTTATATATATATACATATATGGGAGTCCGTCGCTTGTTCAACAAACATATCAAAAATATTCATAATGAAAACAAAACGTTACGTAAACGATCATTCGGCAAATCTACTTTTAGTAACAATCCTGTCCACAAAATATTAATTTTTTAAATATTCGATTAACATATTTTCATTTCACAACGTTACATTTAGAAAGCATTTACTTGGTAGTTGTATCAAATTTCAAAATAACTACAGTTCAAAACACGACTCGTTTATTTCACAAAGCAACATTTTGCTAATATATGTTAGATCTTTTGATTATTACATAAGCCCTATAATATTATGACCTTTAAATTAAAAGAATAAAAACTGTTAAATTTATTTATTAACATTATGAAATAATAAGAATAAAGGTGTGTTTAATCAACGTTTTATATTTTTGTTCTTTACTAGCCGTGTGCCCGATGAGAAATCTCATCGGCAACATCTCACAAACTTTTACACCCTTAGGGGATGAATTTTCAAAAATTCTTTCTCAGTGCTCACCTACGTTATATAAGGAACTCCTGTGCAAAATTTCATGCTTAACCCACCAGTTTAGGCTGTGCGTTGTCTGTCAATCGGTCGGTGTTTGATTAATATTATAAAATAATAATAAAGGTGGGATTAATCAACGTTTTATATTTTTATTCTGTAATGTAATGATAATGTTGAAAAGGATATAATGTTTAATTGGTTGCTACTGAATAATTTGTATTCGGAATAATCATCTTTGTGTTCTAATGTTCTTTCGATATGTTTCTCTTTCACAATGTATTGTTTTATTTTTTTCTTATGGGGAGTACCTGATAATATTCCTCCTATTTCACCTGTATTAGAAATAGTTTCTTTTATTATTTATTTTATTAAAAAATATGATGATGGATGATCTTTATTAATTAATTCATTGATCTTTTTGTGCCACCCTTCAGCAGCATTCTGTTTTGGGAATTTTCATCTTGTTTATTTCGTGACAACTCCTGAAGCCGGGTGGATATTTCGGTTGTGTGTTGGAAGTCCCGCGTATATAATTTTCTTCAAACCAATAAGCGATGGTTTCGCTGTCTTCATCTTTCAGCTTTTGTATGTATCTATTAAAATACAGGGCAATATCTGAGTCTTTTAGGTAACTAAGAGGTAATAAACACTTTATTTCTTTCTTAAATTGAGCGTCATTTGCATATTCTTTTTGCCCATTTTTCGTGTTGCACTCTCCCGTGAAGGAAAAAAAAGATTGAATAATGATATGGCGTAGTAATTTGGACAAAGTAATCCGATTTACTGTCCGATTTACATTACGTTAGATTGAACGCAGAACCGAATCGGATAGGTAGCGAGGAGCGAACGAAGGGAGCGACGAGCTTGTTAGGATGACGGTTAGATGCACGAGCCGAGCGAGCGAAGCGAGCGTGCCGTAGCAGCGGCCGGCGAGTGCCAGAATCGAATTGTCGGTGTCATAATTTGTAGTCTTACTGTGTATTAATCGTAGTCGTTTATTTTTTGTAAATTTCAACTAGTTACTATTTGTTTTACATAAGTTACTATTTCAATTAGTTACAAAGTGAAACGTTTTTAGCTAAAATAATTAGTATTACAAATAATTACATGGTGAAATAAAATATGCACTAGCTATATTTAACGTTTTTAAAAGTTGTGACAAGATACGTCTGCCGACCTGTTAGTTTTGTAGTGAATATTTTTGAAATGATCAATTTGTGAGCTTAATTGTTTGTGAAATGAAAATTTGAGAAATGTGGCTTGAGAAATAATTCTTTGACAAACGCAGTTTGATGAAACGTTAGTAAACCATATCTATACATATGTATCATAAAATCGTAACAAAGCCACGATTTTTTTGTTTTAAAAAGTCATTGCAATGTAACCTACGAATGATATAGAGCCAAAAACAACACTTTTTGAATGTCTTGTGTGTCTGTCTGAACAAGATGCGCGACTGTCTGTCTTGGCACTACATTTAATGTGCTAATGATGTCTTTAGTGACATCATTAGCACTATATCACAGTCTCTAACTTTGACTTTTAAACCCTATACTCAGTTATATTTAAAGATATTTTGATTTTAAGGATCGATGACTAGTTTTTTGATTTATTTAATTAAAGCATTATTAAACATAATTATTAAAAATAATCAAATGCCCTATTGAGATATTATTCTTCTGTATTGACATCATTTAAGTGCAAATTATTTAAATAGAAAACTTTTTGAGGACATCTGTACTTTTATACATTATATTATTTATTAGCTAGGTGCTTCATATTTGTACACATTTTTTTAGTAAGGGAACTATAATGGATCTAAATGAATGGATGTTGAATGACGCCTACGAGCTTAAAGGGTGACGAACGTGTCAAGAGAGCCCTACCTGTTGCAGGGTCATTCACGTAGCTGTACCTACTTCATTTTGTACGCGACAACTTAGCTTGCCGTGTCTGTGAAATTAATGTGATGTAGATAGTGATACAGCATTGCGGTAATTGCGGTAACTAAGCGATATTTGAGTGGGAGAGTGCACGCTACAATCCAACAGCCGCTAGGCGCGCTCGACTGGCCACGTTACCCATCTCTCACAGTACATTTCAAGGTAGTCCTTGAAATGTACTGCATTTCCCACTTTATCTTATTTCCCCAATGTACGTACGTGTTTCGGCAGTGAGTGAGATGTGCTAGACCCCATTCCCATCCTATCCCTCCCCATTTACTAAACTCTTTCTCCAAATCCATTCCTATATCTCCAAAGATAAGCAGCGCATCCGGGGGCGTGCCAACGTTTGTCATTTTGGACTAATGTTGGCACGTATCGCGGATGTTTATGGGCGACAGTATCCACTTACCGTCAGGTCGTCTGCCGCTGTCGTCCATAAAAAAATGTATGGGAATGGGAAAATCACGATAGAATGAATATGTAGTATAACGTTTATCAAGATAGTGTGGTCTTACCTTATTGTAGTAATAATTAGTTATAGTAGGTACTCCTTATATAGGAGACATAACGAACATTAAATAATATAAGTAAGTAAATAATTTTTTTTTTTTTACAAATCTTTTTCTACTAAAACTGCTAAAAGAAATCCACGCATTGTTTTATTTATACACCTAATCTTTGGTAAACTTTGACCGAAGCCACTCCATGGTCAACTACCAACAGAACAAACCCACAGATCGAGGGTTGTTTACTATATATATTACAGGTCCATTCTGTTTCAAAAAATAATCTATTGTTACAAACGGTTCAGTAAAAACGAGGAGCAGATGGGTATCTAGTAATTATTTTTTAGGTTTTCGATTTCTCTTTTTATTTTTATACGCAGGTAATTCTGTAGCTGCAGGGTTGACGACTGAATTTGATACTTTCTGTTTGACCACTATTGCAGGATAACAGATAGTATTTTTATATCAAAGGACAGGTGGCAAGTGTGAAGGATCAAAATTTTAGTAAATGTATTATTAAAGCTACGATTATTAAAAACATGGTTATTAAAGTTAGTGCCACGAAATTTGAATCCGGATAAAATGACATTGCAATTACTTCACTAACATTTACTTCTTTGTAAAAAGAGTGATGATGTACTCAATGTCACCCTGGAATGGGCCCTGAAATATCTCACTCACTACCGAAACACATACGCACAATGGGGAAATACGACAAAGTGGAAAATGCAGTACATTTCAAGGTAGTCTTCTGTGCTGCCAACGTGGCCAGTCGAATGCGCCCAGCGACTGTGGGAATGCAACATGCACTCTCCCCTTACAAACCTACGCCTACCGGTACTATCTACGCGGTTGGCTGCGAGATGGACCGCGTCCAAGGCGACGAGACGCATTTCAGTCTATGTGGTTTCATACCTAAATTGGAGTATGGAGTATAGACATGTAAGAACATAGATCATGAATTGACTTAGCAATAAACCATGCTTCAAAATACCACGCAACACAGGACAACCTTCCTACAATCCAAACACTTCCAACTATTTCTCCATTTATTCACTTATAAATCTTCTAGTGAAATATTATTCTGCCTCGGCCGTCGTCGGACAAAACACTTAACCTGATTGACCCTTCGCTGGTATTTTTATTGCATCTGAGTCGGTGTTTTGGCCTCTCGAGAACACTTTTGCGTGCATTCGTCCCCCTTCCAAATGCCGCGGATTTTTATCACGAATTTTTGCCGACTTTATTTATCTAGCGGGGTCTTACCTGCTACGTTCGCGATCTTGGTTTGGAGTCCTCGAAGTACTTATTTCTAGACGTTACGCGAATGAGAATGAATGTCTTTCTACTTGATTGCGATCTAGGCATGAACTGCATGCGTTGCTTTTTTGCTAATAAAATTCTTAGAGAGGATTTAGGGGCATTTTACAACGTTTTATGTTTTGTATAAAGCACAAAATAACTGGTAGAAAAACAGTAAAAGTGAAGGCTGAAGAGCGTGGCTGCATGTGACTGAAGAGTCACATGACTCAAGTACAGGTCAGTACAAAATATTTATATATACTAGTATCCAAGTGATTTGTTATTATCAAGATCATTGATCACCGCAGACGCTGTTTCTATAAAATTCACATCAAAATGAGCCATCTCCTAATTCATAAACTACATAATTTAATCATTGCATCTGCATTCATATTCTCCCCATATGTAATTGTTACACAAATTGAAACAATATATTGTATTGTAATATTTGCAATAACAACATATGGGCGAGACGACTCCCTAGAATCACGCCCTCCTCCAAATTACAACGAAATTAAGACAGCTTGCGACAATATGCAAATCCACTGTTACCACGTGTATGTACGGACCTAAACAAACAATATTGTAATAACGTAAGAGATTGCATTAATTATTAGTACAACTGCGACAGCTCTAAAGACAACGCTTCTCTTCAACAGCTTAGGTATATGTAGATAGGTAGGTATATATCGTAGAATAAAAACATCAATTAAGGATCTTGTGGGTAGTAGGAGATCGTTTGTGGTGGCGGTCCCACTTTTGGATATATTAACAATATAGGGATATAATGTGGTACGATAAGTATACCTATTCACTCGTACTTGCACATTCAACATGCGATCACGATAGTGTCTGCTGCGAAAATGTCTAAAACTAAATCTTCCTGAACGGAACTCTTTCTTATTTTCTTAAATTTTCAAATAGTATTTGTGTTTACTTCGAAAATACCTTGATGTTATTTTATCTTTTAATGCGGATTTGTTCAAGCGCATTCAAGACCCGCTGTAGTGAAATTTATATCCAAATGTTATTTTCGTGGTACTACGCCTTCCCTTTGTAGCCTTTAACTCAGTATTCCTTTGAATTGCGTAGCTTAAAGGTATGAAAGCCAGTTTGCATTTCCGGAATGTATTTGTTGTTTATTTGTTCAAACAAATAGAGGAATCCTTAAGTTCCATTCTATTCGTGATAAAATATCACAAGGCAGTTGGTGGGCATTCTTTCGATCCTCTGCCTCAAGCCAGCGAGTTGGAAAAGATCCTTTATGTTTAACGATACCTTCCCACTATATTGTGACGAAACCTTGTGTAAAAATCCGAATATTAGTTTAATAAAAAACTAAACCGATAACACGAAGAGAAATAGCTATTCGCATAATCAAGTATCTTCTTATAAAGTTTAAATAAAAATCAACTCCCCTATGATTTCGCTCGCTCGGCGAGAGCGTGCCGTAGCAATTTTCCAATACAGCCATCAGAGGTGTGAAACATCCGAGAGGTAGTCATCTTACAAGCTGAATTGATACTTCAGACACGCTGTGAAGCGCTATTCTCTTGAAAGCTTTTATATTATATTATCTAAGACCTTTCACCATGTGGTGAAAACGTCTGTGGAAGCGATCTATCGATTTCGATTTCAGCTCTCTTGGGTAAAGAACAAAGTGCTGGTTCTAACAATGCAGGTAGACACGAGGCTTAAATAAATTTGCGAAAGGTCACATCCGTGCAATATAAACTTAAATTGATGAATAAGGTATTTGTTAAATCAGATCGTAGCGTAGAAGTGTCTAACTTTAGAAAAATATTTGCTAGTGCTTTTTTTAATTGGTAGATTTAATTATAAATAACTTTTTTTTTAATTTGAAGCACCTATTTTGAACTAACAAATAATTAAGCGGTTTTAGTATACTTTATTCCTTTCTACGTATTATTTTATACCCTCGACCTATGAAATACACTCAGTATGAAATACATTTGATATTTGGTTTCAATTAGTGGGCACTATTCCAATTTTATTACATTCTAAATACATTAATGTGCCCAATTCCTCAATGTGTGTAGGTTGCTTCTTCATTTAAATAAACGGTTCTTAACGAGTATGTTTACCTTATTTATTTAACTCGACATTTCGGTTGGGTTGCATCAACCATGTCTAACTACCCAGTCAACGCCGAGAATTGTGAGCAGTGTCATCAACTACCCGCATTTGGTCTTCATAATCCGTAAAATTGCAGCACACAATACTCACAATATCTGAAGTAGCGTCAGAAGAAAAATCGCAATGTTTAATTTATTATATTTATTAATCACTGGATTCCATGCCGAGGACACTGAAATTTTTATATTTCTTGATTTTTATTATTTTACGCACAATCCTGGAGAAATAGTGGCGATCAGTGAAGAGGATTTTTGGACTATGGAGTTCTATCCAGTGATTGATTCGGCATTATCGCCGATTTATTTATCTGGCGATTCTGGCCATTGCGATATGTTCTTTGATCCTTTTTGGTGCGGCGCGCTTTGTTTGGCCTATGTACTATAGATACTTGGCATCTAATAGGGTATTACATCCTTCGGTGAGCGTAGATTTTCCGCTACTTTGTATATACAGGACAGTCTTTAACGTACGGCATAAATAACCGTTGTCTGCTGACTTTATAATCTTTCCCTACGATAGCGCCATGATTGCCTTCCACTCACTTTGTGTCTATGTATTTCGTTTAAGTACCTTTTGAACATGTAACAACTCATCCTGGAAGGCAATTACTTCCTATACCAAGGTCAGTACTATCTTAATAAGAATATCTGGGAATGTCGGACCGACAAACGAAATGCCAGTGCCCATTCCCATCTCATCCTCTCCCTCCCCATTTTCCCAATCCATTCCTTAATCTGCAAAGGTAGGCAGCGCATCCGGGGGCGTGCCAACGTTTGTCGTTCTGGACTGATGTTGGCATGTATCGCAGATGTCTATGGACGACAGTATCCACTTACCATCAGGTGAACTATATGCTCGTCTGCCGCCTTTTTTTCTATAAAAAACAACCTTATATCTTTTATTGTTATTTATATATTTTATTTAACAAACTTTATTGTACATCGTACGGCAGGCCACTTACCGCCTTAAGGCATTCTCTATTAGCTAACCTCGAGGTTAGAGAGATACAGTTTTATTGTTTATAGTTACTCAGCATTATTATTCTGTATTATACAACTTTGTATTATGATATGTAGTAGAATATCATACTACAAGTTTGGCATAATTGCTCTTGTGTCTAAAGCACGGGGGCGGATCGTTTGTGTATCACTTTCCGGCATAATACCCGAGGCTTCGAGGAGGTTCCGCTTTATCTCGCGTTTGATATAAACCAAGGTGCATCAACATTAAAGAGTGCACTACAGTAGGAAGCCAATCAACCTAGAAACCTACTTACAAATATTAATGGCTCATGGCATTCGATTGGAACATAAAGGTTGTCGCTAATATTTTAGCGCACATAAATATAATAAAGTACTGTTATTTTTTTTTGCTAATTAAACTGCAATTTGCACATTTGAACATTTTGCACATTTATATAAAGATGGTTTATTGTGCTGCCGTGATGTAAGTTCACATTATGACAGTAACAACGTTTTGGTTCATTGCCAGCCAGACTCCGACGCTGTATATGCATATAACTACTCATTTTGCGGTTGAAGTGCCATACGACCGCTTATATACATAGTCACTAGCTTATATGTAAATGAGTCATTGAAATCAAGGACGCGCCTTGTATTGTTTAAAACAAATGACCGTGTGATTACTTTATTAGAGGGGTGTGATTTATGAGTGGTTTCCACTGCGAGAATATGGGGAGAGGGTATTATGCTGATTTATTGTAGTGCTACATTTCTATTACGTAGTTAGTAACCAACGCTTAGTAGACTGATGTACGAGGGGAGGTCCAGAAGTTTCTGGCAGGACAAAGAAAAAGGACACTCAAGTTCATGAAACTATTTTTATTTTTCAATATAGTCTCCGTCTATTTGAACACACTTTTCGGATCCTTCAATTAGCATTTCGATCCCAGTATAAATATAGTCAGAAGTTTTGCCTTCAAAATGGGCGAAAATAGCAGCGGTCACTTCATCATCGGTGGAAAATCTTTTACCCCTTACGTCAGCCTTGAGTTTTGAGAAGAAATAGTTATCACTGGGAGCCTAGTCAAGACTATAGGGTGGATGGCGAATTTCCTTGAAGCCAAACTTTGAAACAGTAGCTTTCGCAACTGTGGGGTTGTGGACGGGTGCATTGCTATGGAGAAGCCGCACATCTTTGCTTAGTTTTTCACGACGTTCTGCTTGATTGCATCTCGTAATTGCTCTATAAGGTTAGCATAATAGTTTTCAGTCACCTTAGTATTGCGTTATTTTATGTCTATAAGCAATATTCTTAGACAATCCCAGAATATCGAAACCCTATTTGGTGGACTAAGTCACCTTTTGCCTTTTGCTTGTGCCTTGTGCTTCACCAGAACGACGCCACCCCATCGACTCCCTTTTGAAAAGGGAATGATCATAGTAAAGAACCATAGTTTCATCCCCAATAACAATTGATTCCAAATAATAATTTCCGTTTCTCTGAAAGGCCTCCAAAAGTTCCTTAGAGCATGTTACTCGTTCACTTTGCTGCACACTTGAAAGACGTTTTGGCAACCACCTCGCACTAACTGTATTCATATGAAGATGTTCATGAAGAATTATAAGGACTATAGTTTTTGAAAGCCCTGTCCTTGCTGCTATTTCTTTCGTCTTTAGCCATCGGTCGCTCAGACCTTCTCCTTCCACTAAAATGATGTTGTTTGGAGTGAGTGCTTCAACGGGTAGACCAGAGCGAGGTTCGTTGTCCATGGACCATTTGACCATTTGACATGTGATTTTGACATTTGATTTTGACATGTCCATTTGACGGTCCAAAATGATGGAGAAGAATCCCCGTACACATTATCCAACCTTTGTTTGATATCGGTCGGGCTAACACCTTCCTATGTAAAGAACTTAATCACGGAACGATATTCCAGTTAAAGCATTTTAAAGATTCTGCAACTTCCTGTTATTCTAAAAGTCGAGGAATCAAAACTAAAATTGGCTTGAACTCTAAAAATTATACACGTATTAGCAGGATAAATGACAATTACAATGGAGAATATTTTTTTTTAGACATCTAGAAACATGTCAAGCCAGAAACTTATGGACCTCACTGGTATAGTACTACATGGTAATACTGGTCGGCCATCTTCGTATACCGAAAAAACAGGAGATAGAGTAAAAATACGAACGAAATAATCATCCAGATACACTTTCACTCTTTATGTTACGTTGTAACCACTCGGTGTTATATACATCGCGTTCGGACACTGTCTGAAATACAAAAATAGCCAACCGGCGTTACTTAATTCGTAGTAGGTAGATACTGTAATTGTTAAAGGCAAACCACTATCTCAACACTACATGCTCGTATATCGGTAATATTACTGTTCACAGACAAATTTAGACGATTTAAATGAAACTTTCCCATGTGACTGACTTAATGACTCGTGAAAGTTCTATTAAAATCTTTTCAGTTTATTACAAATACTTCTAAGCGAACGTATAAGCTTCATCAAATATAAAGGAGTTCAAAGATAGATTGAAGCATAGAATATTTAATAGCGCTTACCTATTTATCTTTAGAGCATTAGGAGAGTCTAAAACTTTATTAATATAAGGCTGGGAATACACGTCCGAGATTTTTTCCGGCTATCAGAACCGTAGAAAGGGGAGTCTAAAAAAAGAAGTAGTTAAACCGTTCTTAGCCGTCTCACACCCCACTCACGAGGGGTGAAGTTCCGCTCCTGGGCTGAGCGCCCACCTACGGAAGTTTCTTCGCTGCCCGCTACTACGGGCAGGTCTCCGGGGTGACTTCTAAGTGATTGGATTGTCGCTGGTGTCCTGTTTCTTCACGCCGCCCGCGCGACCTGCCCGTGTCACCCCAGTGTCGAGTCCGGTGTTGATGAAGTCCCGAGTACTTCGTTGCGACCAGGTCGCGTGGAAAGGCCCTGCCATCTGGTGGACGCGTATGCAGCGGTGTCAGTCCCTTGATGTGCCGGAGGCGCGATTCATCAACGCGCTCGAACAGGTCCGTGGCAAGGCGGCCGGTGAACTCGTTCAGGCTCTCGATGCTCAAGTCCCTCGCGATAATTCCTCACACCAGTGTGCGCCTACTATGGTACGCAGGGTTGCTGATTTCTGGGATCTCACGCAGGTTTTGTAGATCCCGAGCTTCATGATTAGCTAAACCAAAAGGGCGAGAAAGAATAAACGCTTTCCGCCGGCGCGCGGTTATTTTTGGCATACCGGTACCATTTTTGAGATACATACTTCTATGGCAGATATCTTATTTCCCTGGCACTTTAGGATCTTGCTGCCATAATAAAAGCTTTCATTTGGTATTCATGTGGTTTTTATTGGATATACCGGCCAGAAATTACTAAATGCATGAAAAATATGACGTCTATTTCCAGTATAAGCGCTCCTCATAAAGTTAGTTATAATTTTGTATGTTTAAATTGACTGTCAAACCAGTACATCCATCAAACGGTTCCTTTTATATAATAGTATTATATTGTACCTACTTAATATTATACTTCGAAAGATCGCATTACTCATAGTCGATACTAGCTTATAACGTTATAAACTACTGCAGTACACTTCCCGGCCGAAAGTAATACACATCGGCTATGAACGGCTAGCTTCGGTTTTAGCGTCGTCTTTGTCGTGTACATGAAGTCACGGCAGTCGACACGGCACACGTTCGGCCGGGATGTATGTATAGGAACACAGTTGCGGGTTGCAATCATGAGGTGGTTTCTGGCCGTAATTTACGCCGGTCCAGTGCGGAGTTCTTCTTTTTAAATCCCTTGCATGCGGGTTTCCTCACGATGTTTTTTCTCACCACCGAGTGATTATACTTACATACAATATATTGTAAAAACAATAACAAAGCAATAAAATATTCTAAAGGAATTAAGTCGAATTATAATGAGATCAAGTCTCAATCCACATTAAAAAGTCTTCGGCAGTAGGTAATACAATTAACAATTCCTTCGTTCCCGACAAGCGTAGGGTCCGCCCGATTGATATTCAAATCCGAAGTCTCAAGCATGCCTAATATAATTAAGACGGAGCAGTAATTGAGTAGACAACCACCCCACTGTTTTAAAAGTTCCACGAATAAAAAAAAGGCAATAAAGAATTGCAATGAGACTGTTTGTAACAAACTCCGATGTTTTCAGGTACAGTTGGATACAAAAGCGTTAGATATTATTAGTCGATGAAAGGTACGATGAGTTATTTCAAAAAGGCTGTAGGCCATAAACATAGTAATCATAAATATTTATGGTTAGTACCATAAATGATTGAGAACACATGAACAGCCCTTTCTAACTATCCGTATGTTCTTTTAGTTCTTCCGATCCTTTCAACCGCACCCCTATGGTCTGTGGTGAATGGTCACCCTAGGGTGCTGCTGAACAGGACGTTGTGCTGGTTGCGGCGGTGGTTCACATCCACGGGACCCGTAGAGTGGCGCACCTGGAACTTGGGAACTTGGGATGCAGCGTAGGCATTGTAGGGCAGGTTGGAGCGCTTGCTGACCTGCCATAGGGAAGAATAAGTAAGACTTTCTGCATTACACTACCTTTATTTACATTAGAAGAAAATTGTTTGCTTTGTTAGATAAAAATCTGATTACGCCCCTGGGTTTAGATATAGCCAATTCCAATCCAATTCGTCCAAAATGTTAACAAACATGGCTACCCGAGGTAACTGACAGCCTGAAATAAATTAGTTTAATTATTAATAATTATTACATAAGCATAATTTCATTCATTGAGACTGCAAGTTTGTCCTAGATTTAAAGCTAAATGTTGAGATATTTCATTGATTTGGTTTTGTTTACAGCAAATTGCACTGGAACTGAATTGTGCCCCCTGATTACTTTTATACCAAAGACTTAGATACAATTAAATTTGATCTCATTACTAATAGGTTTAATCAGGACCAGGAAAACCGCAGACAAGAAGCCCTCATACATACCTCTTCCAAGGCCTACATAATATATCTACACACGATCCTTTTCTTGCTCCAATTGTTATTAACGATTTTTTTCCCATTAAGACTAAACGAACGTCTTGAAAGATTGTTAAAACTTTTCACTTTATATATTGAGGTTGTTAGGTTCATAGTTCAAACCTAATAGAATCTAACCTAATATTTTATTATAATGGGCGATTCGATCGCCTTTCTCGGGCAATGGGTTGTCGTGAGCTACTTTCTAATCTTTCGGGAGCGTTTTCTTATTAACTGTGTCCCTGCGGATGCAACTTTTCGCAATATACCTAATAACTGTGACTGAAATATCTGCCAAGTTGTCCCTCTCTCACAGAAAACTACCGTAAAGTCCATCCCTATCTTATTCCCTCTCATGTACCGCTTCAACTTCCCTATAAAAACATATATTTGTGGATTAATTAGATGCATAAACAATATCATTGAAATAATAATAATAATGTGTTTCGGATTTTTTATTGTTTTCTCTACGGGCACAGAAAACATCGTAAAATTATATATAATTTCTCTTACCGACTGTGGTTACTTTCAACAAAGAAGCCGATCGCTCCTCTCGGGTCGCTTCGTAATAAATCGTCGCGTAGACGAGCTCTCAACTTTGCACAACTTTAATACATAGTTTTTAAATTAAAACTTGCCGAGTAATAATGTGGATGTATGGGTAGACAGACATATTAAGCTTCTTCATAACATGATTGCCACAAACATGCCTCTAAGTCAGTCATGAATAAACTGTTTAAATGATAAATGAATAAACTGGTGTTGCAGGTGGCCACGGGCGGCGGTAACTTACCATCACGTGGGACTGCTTGCTCGTCCGCCAACTTCCCTATAAAAATATATTTATGGATTAATTAGATGCATAAACAATATCATTGAAATAATAAATATTACTGTAACCATCAGCTAAGAACAAGGCCCATCATCACACACAATCTATCCGCTTTTGTCATCCAGCCACTAGCAGCGACTTCAGGGCATGCCCTGATGTTGGTAGATGTGTATCACGGATGTCCATCTGCAAGAGCATCCTCTTACCACCAAGCGTACTATCTGTTCGTGTGTCAACTTCTGCCTATAAAATAAAAAAAACAGTCGGCAGCTGGTCAACCTACATAAATAAGCACAATAATGTGCTGACAAGAAGGGCTCAATTCCTTTGAGGACATTATCGTGTTACAGACTGTATTCATCTGATTTCGTTCTAAAATTTCAATTTCATATTGTAGGTAGAGGTAGATGTCACAAAGCACCTATCTACTTCAATCTCTGTCAACCATTAGTGACGTAATAACATTACACTAGAAAATCTGCTTAAGCAAAATGGCTTTGCCAGCAAACATTAGTTTCAAACCTAATACCAACATCGCGTGTCAACGTTAAGTAACTATACTATACTAATAAACTAAACGCTGTTACAATACAATAACAGATATGAACAACAGTATTTTATCGTAGAGGATATTTTTTAAAACTGGCAAATGCCAAAGACCAGAATAGTCACTCGTAGAGTCGTAGATAGGTACTTTGGAATGTTAAAATTGGGAGGTAAAAATATACGCTTAGTAATTGCTATGCTTTACCTAAGAATGTAAAAATAGCCAAAAAAAATAAATTTGCCATTATCTGAGCAAAGGGCGTTTATTGTCGGCTTAGGCATTTTTACTTGACTTTAGTTAAGATTTTCTAACTTACCTAACATTTCATTCAAGATTTAAGATTCTATTTAAATAGCAAACATTTTCCAACATTTGTTCTTATTTATTTATTGTACGAGGCTAATGTACTAAACACATACAAAACATTTAGTAATTAAATTAGAAAACAAAATCTTTTACTATATGTACTGAAATTACACATAGGCCAACGTTTATAAAAAAAATGTGTAATAAGAACGAACACAACGGGAGCACAATTTGCCTAATTGATCCTTAAGATAAAACGACAAAAATGTTTTTTTTTAATTTCACTTCTTTATATCTGGGAAACCAGAATTGACAATAAAATCCTATTCTCAGATAGTACAAACAATAGCCTACCTACGTGAGATTATATCAGTATGCGATACAACATTTAATGCTAGGTATAAGGATTTTTTGTTAACGCCAAGTAGCGGGGTGACTTATGCACTCCTCCCTCGTCACTCCTATCGAAATTCATGTGAATGGCAATTTTTTTTTTTATTATAAAAAACCAGATAAGTGCTTGTGGGCCCTTCGTTTAAACCTTAGGGTTACAACATTGTAAGTCTTTATAATGTATTATAACCGGATTTTTATTACTGTCTGTATCCCCCTCCTACTTAGGTCTCTCTAGAGTTCCCCACACCGCCTGTAAATTTCTGCACCTGTGTGCGTAAGCCGAATCTTCCACGTTTATATGAAGTGAACTTACTGTTTTATCGTCCTAATAGTATCCACTCCAAGTTAATACGTTTCGCAGCACATGTAAATTAGCGTAGACGTTTTGGTACACACAAACATCGGGTGAATTAATGTCTTGTCTTATACAACCCTGGGGTGGTTGCTAACTTAAATTGTTACGCGTATTGTGGGTTTAAATTATGAACGTATTTTGTATGCATTGCTCTAATAAGTATGCATATTATGTTATTAATAGTTATTATGATACTCATGGAGGTGTTATTAAATATTTATGAAATTTTTTTTATGGCCATCAATATTTTTTAGTGAAAACACGGTAATTTGGAATAATATAATTATATTGGTGAGATTAGAGTGCGAATTACATTTTAATTTGAAATTACTTGAAATAATTTGGAACATTGAATTAGCATTTGCTGAAGCATAATGTAGATACCTATTTGTTACCTTTCATTGAATCTCTCAATGTACCTCTTTACCGGTAGAGAATTCCTCAATATCTTTCGTATTATTAGGTCTTTACCTACGAAATTGCCGTTTGTTCATAGTAGCCACTTTGAACTTAGTTATCTTGCGTTTGGCTTGGAATTCCAAATTCAAATTAATTAAAGTTAAATAATTTAAACTTAGGACATTGTTTTCAAAATCAGTTATTCATTTGTTTTTCCGTCAAACGACTTTTTGCTTAGATATCGTGCAACCATGAAAACGTTACAATTTATCGTTATTTTCGAATATGGGTTCCGTCGTGGCAGCAACGGAGCACAGACTGTACGCAATATCATCGTGTAGGTACGGACCAAATACTGCCAACGAACGCACGGTGCGTTATTGGTTTGATCGTTTCCGTTCTGAAAATTTAGACTTCAAGAACAAGCCCCGTGGACGAACGGAAACTAAAGTCGATAATGGGGAATTGAAAGCATAGTGGAAGCGGATTCATCTCTAGCCAAGTCTGAGTTAGCAGCAGCCTTCAGCGTAAGTGACAAATCGATATTAATTCGTTTGTGTCAAATCAGGAAAATTAAAAAGCTCGGAAAGTGGGAACCGTACGACCTTAATGAGAGTCGGCTTCCAACACGCTGAATTCTGAATCGTATTGTCACTTATGATAAGTGGATCCTGTATGATAATCGTAAATGTTCGTCACAATGACTGAACGCAGGAGACACAGCCAAACAATGTCTCAAATGTCTGATAACGCTTGCCCAGACACTGCACGACGGACAGTCTCTAAGTTAATGAACTTCGACTGGAAACTCCGTCACCCACCGTACTCGCCACTTTGCCCCTACTGATTTCCATTTTTTTTTTGGAATTTAGATAACCTTTTACGGGGAAAAAATTCAAGTACGATGAGGCAGTGAAGAACGCCTTCAGACAATTCATCGATTCCCGTCCCCAGAGGTTCTATAGCAGAGGCATCAATCAACTTCTATATAAAATGCATTGATAATAATGGACAATAATTTGATTGATTAAATACAATACATAATTGTTATACAAAAAATTATGTATTTGAATTTTTCGATATAAAACGGCAATTTCATAAGTAAGGACCCAATACATAGATTAAATTGTAATTGTTTATAAATAAAATACTCATTTACCCACCTATACACCTATATACACTATATGGAAATTAAATTATGATTACAAAAACTATTCCACAGTGCCCTTTACATTTACTCGATGTTATAGGTATGCAAAAACATATTGGGGAGTTTTATCAAAACCGTTCTAGTAATTTCTGAGATTAGATTGAACCATTTATACCGCGAGCCCGTAGGGTGTGTAACGAACTGCCTCAAGAGGTCTTGGGCGGCGGTAACATTTACCATCACGTGGGACCGTTTGCTCGTCCGAGCACTTCTCTATAAAAAACAAATGGGCCTCTTCTATGTATGTAGAATTTAATTACCTAATGTAGAATAACAAAATTAATCGAACAGTAACAATAATTTCATTCAAGCTTTCGATATTCTGTCGACTTTGCACATCACTTTTTGTAACCACATTTTTACAGTATATGAATGAAACTCCTAGCGCAATACCCGTATATATAAAGGTATAAAGACACACTAAAAAATTGATTTGGAAATCGATCTGTATGGAGGGAAGCCGAAGGCAATTTCTATAAAAAATAAATGAAACAAGCATCTTTATTACATTTCATTTATTAGCTTAGCTCTACCCAAGAAAATCACAAGTGGCTATTACAATGAAAGTAAATAACAAACGTTAGAGGGGCAACTCATACAATGTATGAAACAATGTGTTAAAGAAATGTAAAACCACCTTTTGTAAAGTGGAAACATCGACGTATTTTATGCCCAGTCATAAAAAGTAAATAAACACCGCGTAAATTATAAGTTCGCTACTGTAAGACGTCAAACAAACTGCCCTTCAAAGACGTTATTGACAGTTCGGATCGCAACGCATCACAAAAAAACACATTGTGTAGCCGCGTCGGACGGCAACGCAGCTAAATCATTGGTCAATGGTGTGTTTGAACAAATAGTACAAACTTCTGCAAATCATTATCAAGTTATTTAAAGGCGGCGATGCCGAACAACGAATTCAACATTGTAAAACAAATCTAGTTTCAGTTAAAGTAATGAACATGAACTTTAAAGTCACATTAATATAATAATCCTTCGTAAATGGATTGCGTGCGTTCGTACGCAAGTTTGTAATCGTGAGAACGGTGGCTAAACCATTACATGGACAATATTTTTGCAACGTAACTACCTCGCTCTAATTTGACTGTACATATAATAATATTTCATAGAAATTAATATACATATATGCCACTCGTGTATTTTTAGCGATTGCGCTGTGATCCGGCGCGCAGTAATTATACGAGTGCCCTTAGGAAGATTGCAAACTAAACGCTTTTTATACTGCTGACTATGTATATCTTGCATGCGTGTTTAATTTGTCAATGTATGAAAAAGAATACAATTTTATAAGTCAATGTTATACAGTTTGGGTAGTCAGTAAAAATGAAGTAGTAAGTTAGCTTTGCAGAAGTATGAACTTAAGTATTTCAATAAAACCACAGAAAAAAACACCTGACGCAAAGGCCTTAGTTACGTTTACAAACGAAAAAACTAACATTAATGCCTCATACCTCGTGTTTCTATTCTACTTGATGTTCAAAATAAGGCTAGTTTGTTCAGTGAAAATTTGACTGTCAATCATGGTACTTGGAAACAGGACATAACAGGTACTTGGAAATAGGACATAACAGGTATTTGAAACAGGCCTTAATTTATTAAAATATATGGATTCTATATGGATTTAGACAGTGCGCCATGTTTTTTCTGATGCATATACAGTATATGCATCGGAAAAAACATGGCGAGTATATGATATACTCGTATCATTCAGTATATACTAACACGTAATAATGTACATTACTGTTGTGGCGCGATGCAGTTACGGTAGAAAGTTTAACGTATAAAGTACGTTTAATTATCGAAACAAATTAATGTCACTTTTTTATTAGGAACTTTGAATTTAGTATTCTCAAAGAAGCATGTTCTCAATTACCTATTTCCCAATTATCACGACTGACTTTATGAATTGATCTGTAAGAATTCACGAATATGGAAATGTAGGATTTTCTTATTTTATTCATTAGATTACCTATTATTGTTAGTCAGTTTAATGAAATCAGCGTTTGTTCTTCTTGTTATACATATTATATAATAGTTTTGTAGCAGACCACATAACAAATAGGCATTTTAAAAATAATTACTTTTATTATAACAATAGGTATGGAGTTGTAGCTAAAGGCGAATGTATTTCAATCTTTACAATTTACTTATTTTACAATAAAAAATATGTCAGTAAATATTATAAATATTAATATACTAAGTTTATTTTAAAGGATACAAAAATAAATTACGTGATGTTATTTTATTCAAATATATATTTCCTTTTGACAGAAAATTATACAAGTCTTGTTTGTTATTATTATTATTTAATTATTGTTCAATTTCAATGGAAGCAGCTTTGTATCTCTCACAAATAATTAAAATTTTGTATTACTGTAATTTAATATACGGACAATCAGTGTAATTACAAAAAGGGATAATTAAGAGAATAATTTAAAAAGAAAACGTAGTTATACAATAAATCTGCTCAATTACCTCTTATATTAATTACCTTGTTTGACCACACTAAACGGTAAGACCTTTGAATTGTATTTATGTTTTAAGCGTAAACAGGATTTTCCAATGTCTTTACTGTTATTTCTTGTTATTCTATTATCTTAGTCTAACCACTGTCAATGAATACTTAAAAGAATTAAAGATTAATTACACTATAATTAAAACGAGTGTAAATACAGTCGGTATAGTTGTTACAAATCACAAAATTAAGTTATACCACAGAATACGGTTATACCACAGAATACGGTTATACCACAGAATACGGTTATACCACAGAATACGATTATACCACAGAATACGGTTATACCACAGAATACGGTTATACCACAGAATACGGTTATAACAGAATAGTTATACGGTCGGGTTGCAACCGAAACGTGGAGTAAAATAAATAAGGTAAACATTCCCATTAAGACACGTTTAAATAGATAAATATGTGTGAAAAATGGGACAATCTCAAATGTTATATACTAAGTAGAAGACCTTAAAGTAGGTTCTAATCAATAATTTAAAAAAAATAGTAGATTGGGCTTTATGATCACTGACTTGAATAAAAGAATTTTTTTGGAAAGGAGTGCACCTGCGATAAAGATATAACTAAATAATACAATGGTGTGACTTCAGACGACTAGGACTTTAGAATTTTGCTTTAAAAGACAGACTAGTTTTTATTATTTTTTGTATATCCGACATGAAACGTTGTTTCCAAACAAGATCTGTGTATACGTACAGACATCATGAGATGGAACAACTATAGCGATCGAGATTATATCAAACAAATTAGAATTATTAAGTAGCTACATTTAATATTTATTTGTACTTCGTAATAGTATTGAGTATTGCTAAATTAGTGTTTCTAGTATAACATCTTATTATTCTTAAAATATAATTATGCACTCGCAACGGTATGCCATACTGTATATAATTAAGTAATGCTGTCAGAAACAGCTGTTAAAACGTCTGATAAAGTCGAAAATTAGTTTAAACAAAAGTATCAATATGAAATTTTTAGATAACCGACTAAAATGTGTCTAACGCATACAGATGCAACAGACGCGACCCCCCGTCCCTTGGTGACAAATCATTGCGAGTGTGTTTTACATTCCTGCGTTCGCTTTACTTATATTCGTTATTTAAACGCTCAGATCAAAGAATAAAATATTATATGATTGTATAAATTATTATAAATATTGTGATTATTTTCCACATTGGCGAAATAAAAAATTGTAACCAATCAACAAGTCTTCCTTCTACTGGACTTTGATTCGGAGCATCGTAACGATTGAACAGACTGTACGCATCGTAGCTGTCATGAATCGTAGCTAAACTTCTAAATAACTAATGTTTCTAATGATAAAATCACTGCATGTATTACGAATCAAATGTATACATATTATACGCATACTAAGTAGGTAATGTAACTATGGCACTCATATTATAAATAAAAACTATGTTTTTATTTATAAACAATATTATACATATAAAGGCTATGTGGACCATACCGGGCGTAATTTACCGAAAGGCACTTTGCAACACATTTTGTATAATCAATCACATAGCGATAGCACCATTTTAATTAAACGTCATTAACACGATCCAATATACAAAGTAGTGTTCCTTAAACATCGATACGACTATACACTATCGATACGACCTACATCTGTAGGATCTACGTCTACATCGATTTAATCGGTATTAAATTTAATCGATACTACCGATTTTACTGGACTTATCTAGTTTAATCGATATTAAAAATCACTATCTATAATATTAAGTTTCATCGATATTTAAGAATCACTAATACAAAACGCAGTTCATACTTACTTTGCAATCGAGGTCTCGTTAAGTTTCATACAATTATTATATAACATGTTATGTCCGATATATAACATATGTAGTATAGCTTCTGTTCACAATCGCACACCAATATTATATTGCTTATTATGCTTTTTATATATTACGAAAATATATTTACAATAGACTAGTAATAATAATATGACTTCGTTATAAATACAATATTTACATTTCACTTCTTTTCGGGTGTCACACTCGAGCCTCGAACAAAATTATGGCAATATTATACGCAAGCAAATTCAACACCTTTATTATTATATCGAGTACGTTATTTTTAAATTGTAGAGACAAATCTGCTAAGATATCGTTATGAAACACACAATATATGTCAATATATTAAGTTTAATAATTTTTTACTCATTCATTCTTCTCATCATGCTGTGGAACTACAAATGTAAGACTCTTTGCTTATTCCTACGAAATCTTTTCTTTTAATGTTTCTTATTGTACGAAAACTTATAATATCTTTTATGCAATGGTTGATTCTTTGCAAATATTTTAGCAAGTTGCCATATTTTGGCTTAGTAGGATCCCAATTATCAAATTGGATGCTACATTTGCAATATCTTTGAAATGACACGTCTGATTAAAGATATAATTTTTTTCAGTTAAAAATATAATATTGTAACTTTCTTTCTTAAACTAAGCTCATGTTTTGATGTGATTTGAAAAATAATTAGAAAATGACATATTTCTTACTAGATGCATCAAACATAAAGATGGAACTAGTTAAACTAAATATTCTCACTAATTCCAGTTTTGTAGATTATTAATTTTAACCAAACATTCCGCCTAGTTACTTCTATGTTTCTATCAAAAAATACATCCCAATATTCAATCCATTTATAACACATGAATCACACATTTGTGCGTACATCTATGTGATGAAGTATTGCCATACAAAATTGCTTTAACGTACATTTTAACAACTCGTTTTGGTCAAGTCAAATCGCATCTCTATTATTTATGAAATCTTTTTATAAAATTCTTCTTTAAAATACGCCACGAAAATTATTCGAAATCAGTCGTCACCATTTTGCTATTTTTTGTATTGGAAACTTTGGTTTGTCACTAAGTACTAAATCATAAAGTGTGAGATAATTTGATAAGGACGTCGAAGGGCGACAGTATCTACTTACCACCAGATGGACGGATGGTGTAACATCAATCGGCCAGTTTAAAAATAGACATTTGTATAAGCACAGTAAGGTCGAAAGAACAATATTCTTAATTTTTTTCTCGGTAACAAAACACCAAACTAAGCAAACTTATTAAAATATTTATTCCCTCTCTACACAAACGTTGTCTGGCAGATATCGCTATTAGCGATAAGACCGCCTTTTGTGCATTTCATAAGTTACGTTGTCTGTTACTGTTTTGTTTTGGTGTGCAATAAACTGTTTTATCTATCTATTTAAACTTGCGCATTGTAAATTCGCTGCCAACGAAGCCGCAAAAATTTCACATCAATATCTAGTCACCATAAAATTACGGCAGGTCGTATAAAAACTCAATCTAGTCAGTTACGGTGTAATAAAAATCTGCACAATGTACTGATCACAGACAGTCATTAACAGAAACTCATTAGAGTCCTATGAAAGACTATATCTACATTATCAACATCGACTTGACCAAAACACGGCTCTAAAGAGGCTCACTGCAGAGTGCACCACCCGCGCATTAGTCACAGATTCACAATCCCATTCTCCCCATAATATTCCGCTACCGTCCCATCCCCGTTCACTTGTTGATCTCTAATCACTATTGTGGGATTATTTGATGAGTTATTAGAGGTTGTTCCCGTGGGTTTGTACCGCTGGCAGTCTACAACGACTATAGAGTTATTGTCCATATCGGTTTCGGTGCTACTACTGCGTCGGATTCTGTTGTCGGTTTGTAAGCGGTGTTCAACGATAGCGCGCCATAGGCGGAGCTCTATGCCGCCTCTGTGGATAACCAAATAATAATAATAAAAAAATACATAAATAACGAAATTAAAAATTAATTTTGAAATGACCGTTTTGAATATTTCGTTTAGTTGCTGATACTGAATGAAAGAAAAAAAATCAGTACGATTAGTGTTAGTTTTAAAATGGAGTAGCGGCGAAGCGACCAATTTGATGACAATATTATCCAATACGGTGGCGTTAGGATTTATGCATCCCGCAAACAATGGACAAACAATAAAAGGGCAAAGGTCATTGCTTGATTGGTTAATTTAAATTTCGGTTTCTTAAATATATTATTGAAAATAACGTCACGATGTACGTGCATGTACGTACGATGTCACGTGCATCGTGCATGAATGTCACTGAATGTCACGTGCAAAATCTTAAAATGTTCAAATTCATTTCTAAATCTCCAAAGGCACATCCGAGGGCGTGTCAACCTTTGTCATTATTGACTGAAGTTGGCATGTATCGCGGATGCCGTAGGGAAACAGTATCCACTTAAAACCAGAAGAACTGTCTCTTCATCTACCACCAACGTAAAATTATACTTTAATATTTATTATTAAGAATGATTTTCTAAATAAATCATGATAATATTTAATTTAATTAGGACTAACTTAAATATAATTACTACACAATTTAAAGAACAAAAAACATCGAGAGGAGAACAAGAAATAATACGCATCACACTGTTTTGTGCTTATCTAGTATCAGGATTTTTAATTTCAGGAAAAAAATTAGCTAAACCAACTAGTTAACTTACTTGAGATTCAATTTAGCGATGTCCTCCCTCTGCGCATAAAGCAGTAAGTCGTCGAGTGAATATTCTTGCGCTATTAACGCTCGTAATACTGAAGCGTGTAGGCCTTTTGACGACACCCAACCATTTAACGCGGCCGTTTGTGCCGGGTCCAGCTCACTCGCCTCTTCAGGACTTTGACTTCTGTAATTAATGACATATTATTACAGTCTTTACACTCTCACGTTTAATTAAAGTACAGATGGGGACTATGTTCGTGGCGGTTGGGGAATGCGAGAGGCGGGCACCTCCGCACTCCCTTTCTCCACCTGTGGCATCCGCGCGCTAGTAATGGCCGTACAGATCTCCCACTATCATTTATGTCGATACTTGTTTTCATATCAATACATTGCTAAGAGTAAAATCAAGAGGATTGTTCGAGAACATAATATGCATGCAGTTATTCGTTCAAAAAATTTACTAGATTTTACTTTTAGATGTAATTTTTCAAGTAAATACTTGCAAATGACTTTTAAATTTCAATATTTAAAAAAAATGACGAAATGATAATTATGCAACAAATCAGTATAAGTATTTCCAAGCTCAAATGAATATAAAAAAGTATTTTTAATGTGGGTTTGTTTGCATCTCTAGTTGTAATATAATTTTCGAGTACAGTTAACTATCCAATTACACATAAAAGAAGGAGCATGAACAAAGAAACATATAACAAATTTTTTTTTTGAAACAAACGGCTATTATTAAAGACTAAGAAAAAAAGCTCTGTTTTACTGTAAACTTACCGACTTCTCCTATCAAGAAGTTCGCGAAGTATCTGCGTCTCCAGTTTTTGTCCTTCCAACAACTGCCGCAGTAAAGTGTGATGCTGCTGGTAACTGTCCAATAGTTCTTGGTGGATTCTGAAATGAAAAATATGCATGTGGGTTTGAAAATGAGCAGTGTGAAGATAGCATGTAAGTGGCTGAGCGGAGAGTTGACGAATGGAAGGTGTGAAGTGAGCGAAGGAGTCAATTGCATGAAAGGTGAGTTAGAATTTATCGTTCTATTTTCGTTTCGAATGTCGTGAAAAAAAGGGGTTGTAAAAGTTGTTTTTAAGACGTAAGGTGCAAAGTAAAGTGTTAATATTAAGAAGAGAAGAAAATAAAGTAGTAAGGTGTTGAAGATATTAGTTTTATTTGGCTAAATCCCTACATAGATGTTTTTGTGTTTTAAACTAAGATATTAAAAAATCTGATATAAAAATGTGAGAAAGTTATCGATTTATTCCTGCCACGGATTTGATTTAGCGATCAAATCCGTGGCTGATCAAGTGATGATTAGAACTGACATGGGCTCACGACATGGGCTACAATTCATGTTCATTGCTTTAGAGCAACGAATATGAACTTTAAAAATACTAAAATAACTCGTTTATAAACGCAAATAAAGTTTGTAATCGAACGTTCGGTTAGGCAAAGCTTTAACGTCTTTTAAATCTAGCTTGATTAGAATGACAGCTGTAATAATACAGCTGTACCTGGTATAATGCTGGGACAATAATGATCAAATCGAGATTAATGTGTTTACTTACAAGAAAACCAATGATTAGTCATGTTGCAAAACAAATAATTTTCCAGACGCTAGTACAAAGTTATAACGTTGATTTTGCTGACAGCTGTCATTCCAATCAAGTTAGATTTAAAATACTATAGTAATATACGTCATAGATATTAAAAAATGGCTTCTGAATGCGGTGGCCAGGCGATACCAACGCGACGCTTAAATCTCGGTACTGTTTCCAAACAAATCCCCACGGAAAACTACTAAAGACAAGTTCATAATAACTGTAGGTACTTACTTATGTGTCTCTTGTCTGAAAAGTGCCACCTGTGATCTCGTAGAAGTAGCAGTGGAAAGTGCTGAAGGTGTAGCATCGGCTGTGGCCACTCGAGCTTCACCTCTTCGGGATTCTTGACCCGCAAGGTTTGCACCCAGTTCTATACGGAAACAGTATAAATATTTACATATTTATTTAATTTTCAGGTAAGATGTAAAAGTAGGTGGTTATTCTATTATAAGCAAACATAAACAGAAAATACACTATTGATTAAGAATACATAAAGATAAATCCAATAACATTATGCAACTATGCAACAATAGGGACTACTTAATAGAGTACTGTTAAAAATCCGGGGGCGTTGCAACGTTTATCAGTCTGGACTGATGTCGGCATGTAACGCAGGTGTTCATGGGCAATAGTATCCACTTACCATCAGGTGGACTGTCAGCTCATCTGCCGCCTTCTTACCATAAATAAATAAAACTATAAATAAATCAGATATGTCAGATCACATATGTATTAAGTAAATGAAGCCCTGACCCCTACACTAGAACAAACCTGTATCGTAGGAGCTAGTTGCCATTTTGTTGGTATACGGATAAATTAAAAAAAAATATCCCAGGGGTATCTTTTTTCGATTCTCATTCGCGAAATGATATCAAGCGCCGGCTTGCACCACTGAGTTTCTAAAGTCTGAGTTTCTACCGATAAAAAGGAAGTTATTACAAGTGCATCATAAATGTTGGTGTGTAAACAAAAAGGGTTTAGATAGATGATATTGGAATTTAGACAGATTTAGAAACTAGTATCGTAATTAAATCATTGTCATAGGGATAAGTCTAGGCGAAAACGATTTTAATTACACATTAATAAAAGCCTTTTTCGTCAATAGAAAGTATAGAAATTATTGAAAAACTTACCTGGCGATAACACTGTAATAGCTGCTTGAACTGCATTCCTCACTAAATTATCCAATGCAAACATCCAATGCGGTTTTATACTGTGCATTCTCAATACTTCGTTCACAGCCTCTTGGAACATATAAATGGCCGAATGGAGTTCATTTATGGCATTTGAGTCGAAATCTAGTTCTTCTTTTAACGTAGTTATAGCCTGCTCTATTACACTTCTGTTCTGGTCCATTATGTAATCTTTTAGCGCACAGCGAAGAGTTTCCAAATGATTCTGTCAAAAAACAATTCTAATGAATATTCATAATTTTCAGTATAAAACACATATTAATATTGAAAAATTGTTACAAATTCCCCCCCCGTATTTAATTAAATAATTTTATTAATTTTACGTATTTAATTTTAATTAAATAAATATAAGATAGTAGAAAACGATCCGCTAAATCAAAACGAGAACGCAAGATATAGATATGACCATAGATAACGCAAGTTTGTGAAACTAACGAAACCAAGCATCTCACTTGTTGTTTAATTTAAGTCACAAGTAAATTTTTGTGATGAAATGAAATATTTCCCTTAACTCGGTTCATCACTAGACGATTTTTTACAATTGATTATAGTGCAATTAACCGTTTCTTGTTCTTCGTAACGACAAACAGCGCGAGAAGTAGGAGCTTAGGCACCAACTTCGGGCACACAGCGACGAATAATTTGCGTTATCTATTCCTGTATATCTGTAGCCATCAGCGTGGCACTACTGGTACTTGCCCTGCCCGCGGACTTCGAACTGATTCGGGGGCGTAGGGAGGATGTATGTGCTCAGGAGAAAGACCTTTGGACAGAGGTAGAGATGGAGTGACACTCAAATACCAGATCCTAACTAGGCTTGTTTGTTTAAGACGAAGCTTCACGACATGAGACTGAATGACAATAGTATATGTGTATGTGGAATAGAAGATGAGGAACTACAGCATATCCTCTGGACATATTCGCTTTATAACAAATAAGATTTTAGAGGTAATAGAGCACAGGCGGGCCTGGTCTACCGGGATCTCGTGAATTCAGCAGTGGACTTCGGTCAAACAGAAATGCAGGTGGAAAAAGAAACTTCACGGAATCGGACTGAACTTTCATTGTGTTATCAAACCCCAGGAAGGGGAGAATTGAAACAAGACCAGAACAAAAATTTGCAGGGAGTCTACAAAGAGCGTGTCGGAGAGAGCCCATAGAGAAGTAGGGTAAATGGGTCTGCTTTATGGATTATGGTTCGAAACTCCTCGTGATTGCAAAAGGAGGACAGAGCCCCGCAGTGAGACAATTTTGGCTGATCCACATTCATTCGAAAAAAAATATACAACACAAGAACAATCCAACTACTCTAAAACAAGGCTGACTTTAGGCTTTATGAATATAAAATTACGACCTATTTTTCGGTACAACAATCGTTACTAAGTTAATACTTACCATTGTAAGCACAGTATTCGCGAAATCCTGCTGTATGCTTCTCATCCACTTTGTACAAATCTTCTCGCTGTCCTGCTCCAACACGCGGGAGAGAGTGAGACGCCGCTGCGAGTCTTTCTTGAGTAAGTAGAAGCCGTCGTGTTCTGTGTCCATTGAGGAACGAGGTACGTTTGGCATGTCCACCTAACAAACACAAAGGCTGTAATTGTATTATGCTTGAAGTAGGAACCATTCATTATGAGGAGTTTATGTTCTACATTAGGGTCGTGATACACATGCCAGTAAAAAAGCATGCCAGAAGCAAGTACCTAGCATACTAATAAAATTAGAAAGTGATGACGACTCGTGTGTCGTGGGTCTAGAGACACATACAAAGACGAACACAATTCGTGTAACACCCAGTGCCGAACAAATACCTGTCCTTAAACAAATGATTGTCCGACCGGGATCGAACCCGGGACCTATTGCACAGTAGGCAGAGACACCTATTGGGCTAATTTGGCGACATGTTAGCAAGAAGCATGACCGTTACTAGAATTGTTTCGTGAGTGCCAGTTGAGGATCACAAAATGAAGGCTTGTAAAGCACGCCGGCTACTGGCAAATGCGGTTTGATGTGTTTAGCTCGCATGCGAGTTCCCCTCCGTGCTTCCTTGCGGAGGGGCACACGCACAAGATAAATCAAACGGCTTTCGATCTACTGGCGCGCTATTAAAACGCAATGCTTCTGACTGTCAAAATGCTATGCTTTTATGTGAGTAACACGCAAGGCCTTTATTTTTGAAGCGGAATAGCGCTACATGAAGCATTGACCATCCGAGCGTTCGTATGATTACAAAGTTTTTTGCGTATAAGTCGCGTCAACGTCAACAAGTTGCGCGACGACAAAGAGCGCGTCGGAAACAGCCCACAGCGCCCTCTTCCCGTGATTCGGACTGTTGGCAGAACCATGGGAAACGTGATCATAAATTGCTTGAAGGAAATATTATACACAGAGCAATTGTGCCTTTTATTAGTAAAAACAAAGTATATTTTAGATCGGGAACTATCACATATACAATATATACAAGGTGGGCCAAAAGAAGTCACCCCATTGTAATATGCCTTTTTTTTTGCAGATTGCGGCCAATGTGAAATTTGTTGTGACATTTGTGAAGTAGACAGATATAAATTTCAAGTGAACAAGCCATGGAGCGATACACTCCCCAAGAACGCGGAATAATCGTGTCTATTTTTTTACGTAACAATTCGTCTGTGGTGTTGGCGCAGCGCGAATTCAGGCGCCGATTCCCCGGTCGTCCGGCACCGACTGGGCAAACACTGCGCCGTTTGGCCGCCAACCTTCAAGAGTATGGAACCACACGAGACGTTGCCAAGAGTGGCCGGCCCCGGAGCGCCCGTTCTGCCGAGAATATCGCCGCTGTTGCCGCGGATGTCGAGCTGTCGCAAGAAACATCGACCAGACGCCGTGCCTCGCAATTAGCCATCAGCCGGTCGTCCCTAAGGCGAATTTTGGTGAAAGACCTGCACATGTTCCCGTACAAAGTCCAGTCCGTGCATCAGCTGCTGCCTGTCGACCGCCAAAAGCGTGTAACCTACGACCAAGCCATCCTCAATCTCGAGCATGAAGTGGACGATTTTTCGACCAAAATCATAATGAGCGATGAGGCACATTTCCACCTCAGCGGGTACGTGAACAAGCAAAACTATCGCTTCTGGGGCACCGAAAATCCACGAGTGATGCAGGAGAAGCCATTACACCCGCTGAAAGTGACTGCATGGTGCGCTGTTCACGCTGGAGGAGTCATCGGGCCATATTTTTTCGAGGACGCCGCTGGTCAAACGACAACAGTGGACGGTGCGCGCTATAGGGACATGTTAACCGGGTTTTTTCAGCCAAAATTGAACGAATTAGGACTGGAGGACATGTGGTTCCAACAGGACGGAGTAACGGCACACAGTGCGCGAGCCACAACCGATATTCTGAAGGCGACGTTCCCGGGTCGCCTGATTTCTCGTTTTGGCGATTTGGATTGGCCCGCAAGATCGCCCGATTTGACCGTTCCAGACTTTTTTCTGTGGGGTTTTTTGAAGTCACGTGTGTATGTGAACAAGCCAGAGACCCTATAAGCACTTAAGGACAACATTCGACACGAGTGCGAGAATCTGTCGCCCGAAGTTCTCGCCGAAGTGATGAAAAATGCCATAAAACGAGCCCGTATAGCAATAAATTGTGGCGGCGCCCATTTGGCCGATATCATCTTCTCGACCTGAACAATATAATTTTAAAGGTTCAAATAAACATATTAAAAATACAGAATCGAGGTTTTTTTATTTCTAACAAAAATTACAGCCAAACAACATCGGATGACTTCATTTGGCCCACCTTGTACTATAATAACTATCAAGTATAGGTAGTTACTAAATAGATTTATATAAAGTAAATAAATACCTCTGGTGAAAGCAAGCCGCCCGAAGAACTCCTTCTATTGAGAAGACTATCGTCTGTACTGTCCATATCATCCGTCGAAGGTGTGTTGGGCATTGTGCTATAAAAACAACAACATAATTAAGTACGCACGAAAATAAAAAATGAGCAATTACAAAATGAATTTCTAAATATTGCATATTCAATACAAACTGCACAGACCCCTGTGTAATCGTATGTATGTAGAAATAACAGTTTTTTAGAACATGAACGAATCATGTCAACGCGCTCAATTTACTGTTCAAATAAACTGTGCAATTCAAGGAACATTTCAAAGGTAAGTTTTAAACCTTTATTAAAATTTGCCCTGAGCCTTAATACAATCTTATTTCGGTTAATAAGCTGAAGTGAGGAAGCGTTAATTGTATTCTTTTGTTCATTTACACCAAATGTTGGAACAATTTAATTTAAAGTTATTGATAAAAGAACACAGGATACACAGTGCGCCATTGAACGGCTGATATATAGAAATATATGATATATATATAGGAGTTGATATAGAAAGTGCACCATATAAGATTCTCTGACGCATATATTAATTCAACATAACACTTAAGAATAAACCTTATTGTTGCTGTGTTAAGGTTAAAGTTTAATGTGTATTATGTTATATGAACTAATTGGCATTATATTTTATCGCGAACTATAAATCTAGTGTTCTATTATCAATGTTTAAAATAGAGAAAAGTAAAACAGCAGCGAAGAAGCATGTGATTAGAATCCGAGTGTCTTTAAGTAAACATGCTAGCAAATATTGTGATTAACAGTAACATTGGTAGAAGAAACATTGAAGTACACTTCACTTATAAAGTGATTTTTTTTAAATTGTTGGATAACAGATTGGAAGTATGTGTCAAATCGAAAAAGTATGAAGCGGGATTTTCGACGCAAAATTTCATAGAATTCAATATTTCATGAAATAAACATGATAATAATAAACAGGATAGAACAAAACAAATGCCATAACCATGCCTTATGTAATTTATAATGGACACACAGTATGTATGAGCATGGTAAGTTCAGATAACAACGTTTTGTTTTTATGACTAAAGATGTGTGCACAAAGTATGATTTGTTTGTACGAAACTTATTTTTTATTATTTATGGATAGATAAAAATTGACGGTGGCTGTAATGCATCGGAAATAAAGGCAGGCGGTAATAATATATACATATAGTTGTAACCTATGACTTTAATATGAAGTTCATTAAAGTGTTTTAAAACACACGTCAATTAAAAAAAACATTACAAACTTTCTATACATTACACACCACGGTACAGATACATTACGATAACATTGGCCATCGGCTAATCCGGAAACACCCGAGTGCGTTATAAACGTCTAAGAATTACCGTACCTCTAATCGCATACTTTAAGTACGAGATAAATACAAAACCTTATGAACATGTCACGAATCAGTGTAGAGAAATATATGGAGCTGTTATATTCCATTGAAAAACGAATGACATTATATCTTGACTAAACAGGTCACTATATTTCTCGATAATCTTTTTACTTTTTTCTACATGGGTCTTATTTACTTATTTATGTATATTTGCATACTAGATAGTTAATTATAATAAGTATCTATATTGTGGATTATATGTATTGCTTTTATTAGCCTTATTTATATAGTATCTTAAAAAATCAACACATATCACAGCACCCATACATCAATCAGGCATTTTTCATAATTGACGTTGTTCATCTCATTATGATAGTTTGTTTATTTATGGGTTTTCCTTGTCTTGAATTCTTCGGCATCTTTATGAACGCGACTCTTATAGTTGACTGTATTGGATAATAATGTCGCTTTTTAAGGCGTTAGTAAAGGATATTGACATCCATTACAACATCATTACATTGACGGGATACCTTTTGATAATAATTAAATATAAAAAGGTAATTAAAATGAGGTCGGTAACAGTTGACGAAAGCAAATACATACATATAAAATTTATTATCTATTGGAAAAAAAATTTGGAGTATTTTATAATATTTATGAAATCGACATTTGGCGAAGATACCCGAATATTAGCGATGGCCATTGTTTTCGTGCAAGATCTATATCTATATAATGATCTATATAGGAAAACCTTTTCAGGAGCCAGTTTCATCTCATATCAATAGATTTATGAAAGTATATGCTAACAATTTGTCGTTTACAATTGATTATTTAAGAAAGTAAATACAATGTATCACTAAGTATTATCAGAAAGTATATTTAGAGATGTGCACCACACACTTGACGGTATTTCACTCATAATTTTAAGACATTTTATTTTCAAATATCGTATTCTATGAACGTTAAATTGAAGTGCAAGTGCTAATAAAACTTGTTACCTGCTATTTGACAAGTCCGGTGGGTATATCAGTATCGGTGAGAGCATCGACGAAGCTGTCCTAGTGATGGTCGGGTTAGACCGGATCGTTTTCACCCTTTTCGGGACAAATAAATAAGGCTTAGGTGCAAAACGACACATGTTAAATACAGTGTTACTATGGCAGTTTAAACAAAATTGTCTACTTGCGCCTGCTTTAAGCTAATTGATATTTCAGTGTCGGTGTTATGTTGCCAAAAATCGATATCGATGAGATAGTTAGTCAGCAAAATCAGAAGCAATATCTATATTTAACGGGTTCTGTGACGTCACATCATTATGGATGAAATAATAATATTGCGTATACGGGTGATTCTCAACGGGGGCGTTATAACACCCCCGAAGGCGTTGAGATTATTCAAGGCGGCGAATGATAATAATTGAATAGCTTCGAATGATAGTAATTGTTATAGCTTGATCGATAGTTATATTAAACTATTATCTAGTATTCTACAGACTTTTGGCGTCACTATATGATCGGGTCGGGAGCAGAAGATCTAAATAGCAAAAGATTAACGTCTCAAAAGACTAGATCTCAAAATTAACAAATCGCAACTGACTAGGTCTCAAAATAACTAGGTAGTATAATATTCAGATTTCAAACACAATTTATAAGTCCTCTAATATTATTGTTGTCAATAAAAACACTTTCTTTTTTGTCTTTCCCCAGTAAGCCAAGGTTATGGATAGATATTTATTTATTATTATAATTTTATTTATTAACAATACAATCTTAATAAAAAATTTGTTAGGACTCAGTGACTATAGTTTTATGCAATTTGAAGGTGGCATATACTAACCATCATTTTAGTATGCCATTGTTCCAAATTGGAATATTGAAAACTGAGTACTGAAAAAAACTGAGTTTAAGTGTAACAATTTCGTGTACAATCAAGTACAAATTACTTATGCACTCTTTCTAAGGAGCCTAGATCTAGTCAGTTGTGACACCAATTCGACTACCGATATTTTAACTGTTCTTAGCTATCCAAACTATCGCCAAACAATCAATAATTTAGCAACACTATTTGGTGTTTTTTTTAAGAATACGTTCGTGTTACTTTGTATCAAACCAAAAAGGTTACACTGCGTCATTTCTCAGTGAAGCTCCCTTTCACCATGTGATGATATGATTGATAATACAGACAAATGCAAAAAAAATGTACGTACAATGTACCAATAAAACTCAAGGGGCTTATACCTTGTAAAGTAAGTTAAGAAATAAGCCATGCAACGTGGATTACAGTTCAGTTACATTGTAAAAAATGATTGAAACTCCATGCTAAATAACATTTAAGAAGCAGCTACGCTTCGAGAAGTTTCTAGAATGTTCTAGTAAGTGATACTTACTCGATTTCCGGTGAAGTGGGTAAGTTTCCGGGTAGGGTCGGTTCGGATATTTTCTTCTGTGCCGGTTGAGGTTTCGCTTTGTCGGCGGGAACTGAGATACTTCTACTGTAGTCTATATTGCTGACGAGTCGGCTAGTTGGTTTTTTCTTTCTGAACATATACATCTTTCGTTGATTACTTATTACGCTTTATGAGTATATGCTCTGTATGATAGATAGATAGATAAACTCTTTATTGTACACCAACACACTTTGCAAACAGACAATTAATTGTACTATTGTACTTTTCGTGTTACTTAAGTGAGTAACACGAAAAGTACAATAGGCGGCCTTATTGCGAAAGCGAGCTCTTACAGGGCCATCAAATAAAGGTAGATGATGTATGTTTGCATAATATCAACAGAATATAACTGAAATAAATTATTTTACACATATACACTTACTTGAGATTAATACAATACATAAATAAATACATACACACATAAATACAAAATATACATAACAAATTGAATTTAAACAAAGTACAGAATAAAGGAACTAAATTGAGAAATTACTTATGATGATACACGGGAGAAGGTAGAGAGGATAGAGCGTAACGAGGGCTCGGTATACTAAAATACCAGGCGTTTAGTCGCAGATGGTCCATTTCGCAAAACGTCCAATTCGCGAAAGATCCACTTTGCAAATAGTACCATTAACGTTAAACGTTACGCCTTCATGAATAATTGATTATTTTAGATTTGTTTATTCCATATATTATTATTTTTATTGTTTAGATACTTTTTTTTCTTTTCGTTTCATTAAATTTGTTTCCACTACATGACTCGCATAAGAGTTATATACTACATATTTTAAAGAGTATAAGTTTCAAAATGATTATACCTAAAATAATATATTATTTATAAAGCGTTACGTTTAATATAAATTGAAGCATCCGCGAATTGGACGTTTTTTGGGCCATTGGAGGTTTGGCGAATTGGACCAACCGCGACTAAACGCCACCAGGACCCCATCAACCCAGCGGTGAACTTGAGACGGCTATGAGAATTCATACACTATTGACAAAAAGAAATGGGTGTCAGTAAGGCACTGTTCGATATTAAAGGCTTAAATGTGAATTCAAACCCCAGATTCGGGGGAGAATATTGTATACGATCCTCGTATGCGACTAATCTAGATGCAATTCTCGCCTACAGCTGTCATGTGATAATAAAACTCAATGGTAACAGTGATCAGATGATAATAACAGTTGTTTATACTAGCTTTTGACCGTTGTTCGAGAAACTCTCCTTGTGTAAATGAGCCATTAGTTACCTTTTACTACACCCACGGGCACAGATGGCACCTTATGTCGAAATAGTAGTAAAGTATAAAATATACACATACTCGCAAAGGAAAGTATCTTCGAGTAATTCGGCGGCTGTCGCACGTTGCTCTGGTTCGGGTATGAAGCAGCGCAGTATGAATGTTTTCGCTTTCGTTGACAACTCGCCTGGGATTTCCGGGTGTATCTTGTAGTAGCCCACCTAAATAAAAAAATATTATACTGGACTGCTAACAAATATCAACAACGTTTCCACCTTTGGTCTTAGAATTAGTCAGAGTTATAAATTAGTTTTATAGGACCTTGTGTAAACTGCATAGAGGCTACTTTCGAATAAGTCGAAGACAATGATGTTATAAACATTTATTTAAGACTGCCTTTTCCAACGTCCGAAGAAACAACATTTGTTCGACAACTTTTTCATTCATTTATATTTATATTCATTTACATTGTTTTTTTCTTCTGAAGAAAAATTTATATTTAGGAAATATAACCTTTGACCTTTTTGTCTTCTATTGTATTAGTTACATAAATAGCAAATATTATAATGTTGTAAATGAATAATTTCGTTACTGCATGGTTGTGGGTTTTATGAGCTTTATTAGTACAAAGTAATCAATTTAGCAGAGGCGTCAATAAAAGACATAAGTTCTTTAAAAATAATTTTAAAGAACACATTTAGGTGCTTAAAAGGCATGGGAGATAAGTCCATTGTTGTACCAACAGCAATTCCGTGTAGAGATTTCCGATATTTTTCCTATAACTACTCGGACAATACAAGGTTAAACAAATGAGGTATTAAGCAGATGTGAAAAAAGAAATATTTTCTATAACATCAAACGACAAAATGTGAAGAAAAGTTGTCAACCTTACCTTAAAAACTGCAGCTTGTGGAGATCCCAACTCCATGAATGGCGGGTTTCCTGTTGCCATTTCCACCACTGTACATCCCAATGACCAAATATCCGCCTATAAAAATAGTAACAAATTTTATTATATTTCATTTTTATAACACGTAATTAAAATAAAAATAATATAATTTAAAAAACCCACAGGCGCTCCATAACCTCGCTGTCCTTTATCTATGACCTCAGGTGCCATATATTGCAATGTCCCCGCGAATGTCTCAGTCATAGGACAAAGTCCCGCCAGTCGCTTAGAAGTGCCGAAGTCAGATATTTTGACAACACCACTGTATGTATTTACCAATACATTGTCACCTTTGATATCGCGATGAACGATTTTCTGGTCGTGAAGGTATTTTAAGCCTGAAAAAGTAGATTAGTATTCATTCATCCAGCACTTGTTATCGAAATCGAAAAACCGAAGGATTTGTTATCAATATGGGTGTGTGTAAAAAACCCATAACACAGAAATATTAACATAATATAACTGAAAAAGTACAGCATTAAGTGTTGGTTGCTACAAAACAAGATGCAATAGAGAGTAGTTGACTCTTCGTAAAATTAATGCGTTTTTTTGGTTTCTTCGACAATTACAGAACAAAACAAGCCCACTTAGAAAGTATTTCCTAAATTTCCTAGAAAATTAAATAGATACGAAAATGATAATATGAATGGGGGATTTATCTCTGTGACCAACGAATTAGTGTAATGCAACTACTGTATTAGTGACATCATTAACAATGTAATGTGTTCCCCAGCAAACTCGTAACTTGTAAGCCATAAAAAGAAATGTTAAGAAACTTTGATTTCGATTTAACTGAGTATACTATCTTATGTTGTTGAATTACGTGATTATCTAAAAAGAGTCAAATACCATGTTCGTTTGATTTACATGTTTGATAGAAATCGGTATAATTAATATCAATTAATAATATATACATAATTTTCGAACAATACTCACCTTCTAATATTTGTTTTGTGTAATAAGCTATTGTAGACTCATTTTCTTTCAGCGGTCCCCATTTGGACCTCAAGAGTGCTGACAACGATCCTCCAGGTACTTGCTCCATAAAGATTTTAAAGTAATTGCCTTCTGATATTGAACCCAGATACTGGAAAGTAGTTAAGAGACATAAAATTAACACTTTACAAATACAGGTAAACAAAACACTCTTTACAAATACAGGTAAACAAAAGTTTTTTTAAATTGAAAAATAGTGGTTAATAAAAAAAACACAACACCGCCAATATTAGACTTTTGAGTTGCAAATTATATGAACAATAATGTAAAAATTCTTATAGTTACGAACAGTTTGCTTTTATTTGTACAGTTGCATTCCTATGACTGTGCTTTATAAAGATACTACCGAACCGCCCTCGCTTCGCTTCGGTTTCGTTAAAACAATATTAAACTATACGTATAAACCTTCCTCTTGAATCACTCTATATATTGATGAAAACCGCATTAAAATCCGTTGCGTAGTTTAAAAGATCTAAGCGTACATACAGAGGGACAGACGGCGGGAAGCGACTTTGTTTTATACTATGTAAAGATTGTACAATATTGTGCACAGATAAGATCATGAAATATACATTAGATTTTATACATGATATATTTTTGTATAAAACAAAACGAAGTAAAATTATTAACATAAAAATGATGTAATATAATCTTATATCCTTTTTTTAATCATGATTAAATGACGATTTAATCATCAATCTTTATCTATATCAAGAATATGTTAAATTCTCAATTGTTCCTAACATCAATATTGTGCACATTGCAACTTGTTCATTTTATTTTTCCTTTTGTGATGTGCATTTTAATATTTCTAAAATTTTGTCATTTCGACAAGTCACATTTTTAACTTTCATAGTTGAAAATTCGAAGAGCTATAAAAACTAGATCTTTCGGAAAAAGTATGTATATTATAGAGAGGAATGGCGTTTGAAAATAGACTTAATATAACGGGACGTGGCTAGGACGAAGCCAGGTGTATCACGAATCAAAAAGTATCAATATATCAAGAATGTATTAATGGTGAATGTGTGGTGAATGCATAAATTAATCAAAAAGGTGTGTTCTTTATGAATCTGTGAACTCTTCAGTCAACAATTTTAGACAATGTTTGCTAAAACATATGTCTTATATATTGTAAGAAATACTGTTACAATTACATTTAATTTATTGTTTAATATGTTTTTTTACAACACATCCCATGAACAATTACACTTATCAAGGGCGGTCATCCACTCGGATTTCCAACCATCTCGACCCAATGGGATGTTTCCTGTAAATTTCAAAAAACTTTTTACAAATTACACTTACCTGTACAATATTCCGATGCCTCAATTGCGAATGTAGTAAGATCTCCTCGTGTAAAGGCTGAACATCGCCAAGGTTTTTCTCGGGGATCTCTTTGACGGCGATACGCACTTGCGTGTTCAAGTCTCTCGCTGCGTACACAACGCCGTACGTTCCCTTGCCGAGGACCACACGTTTGTTGCAATCGTCTAATTCGTATTCAAACTGAGGAATAAAGATAATAAATCTAAATTATAATAAATAAGAGATAACAAAGCGACTACAACAAGCCCTGGAGAAAAATACACCACCTCTAAAATAGTAGACTTGTGAAATAACGATTTAAGACTATACATCCCTCTACCACAAGACAATGTGCATGAGAAGGCCCGTGTACAGTAGCAGCGGATTGTAAAAAAGCTGATTATGGTTTACGGTTGTTATAAAAAGAGAAATTACGAACTTGTTTTTTTTTTTGTAAGAGGTAAATCCCAAAAACTACTGTATTAAAAATTAATGCAATCGCTAATTGAAGGGAAGTATGGCGATCGATTGCTGACTACAAATATGGAGATTATATACATATAATAAAATGGTAACAAAGCTGTGTCTGTACATATAATAATAAACAAATAGTTTTGGTGCATTCGTAGAATGATACAGAGCCCATTATTATCTGTCTGTCATAACGTGTATCACGCAAAAACCACTGGGTGTATTTAATTAAACTTGGCACAGTTATAACTTAGGTAGGTTAACATTTAGGATAGGTACATTTAATCCAGATCAATTATGAAATTTCCGCGTACATCAAACTAACATTCTCTAACGTGGAAGCGCACGAAGTCGCAGGCACTGCTAATCTAATATATGCAATGCAACCAGCCCTTTCAGCCCTTACTGTCCACTGCTGGACATGGGCCTCGTCATGCACATTGTCAGTATGACCTTAAAACATCGAGCTAGCCAAGCGAGTTGTCGAGTCCACTCTTTTAGAGCTGGTGTAGTTCCTCAGCTCTTGTGGTAGCTACTTTGTTATCCCTTAGTTGCCTTTTACGACACCACGGGAAGTGATGGGATGCTGCTATTCTATAGCTGGCCGACACCACTGGCACAATCTAATATAACAGAGGTCAAAATATATGATTACCTTCAATTGATCGTGCATTGCACTGGTATCCAAGTCTGTGACCTTTTCCCGGTCTGCGGTCAATTCAGTGAGAAGGTCATATAAACGTTGTCTACACGCTTGAGACGGTAAGAATATTTGGAAGTCATCGGAATTCTCGCTCACGTATAGGAAGAGGCATCGTTCGTCGCGTTTGTATAAACTGTGAAGCAAATAATACTGGGTTATTGGAAATATATACACTCACGGACTCCAGACACCTGAAATCGAGCCATCCTGCATTTTTTTTATGTACAAAGGCCTGAAACATAAAAATAATGTTAGATCAAAGAAAAAATTTTATACAGTTTTGAAGCTGGCATATTCACTCACCATCATTTTGGTGTGCTATTTTTCCAAATTTGAATTCACGAATTTGAACTACAGACTAAAAGCCCTGTCAGTTCATTTTTTTACAAAAATAAGGAATCAGAAAATTTTAATTGGAGCATTTCTTTTGATTCAGTGGTGTCATTTTTCAATAAGTTTCGTTAAATTGTTTTTCCTCAAATTTGAACAGATTTTGACCTTAAAATTATGGATACTGCACCTGAAGTAGCCGGGCAAGCTGTGGTACTTCTTCAGTCTGGGCTGAATTTGGACTGAAATGATGGTTAGTATATATCAACTTCAAACTGCATAAAAACTTTTTGATTGATCAAACATTTTTTTAAGCTTCAGGCCATCAAAACTGAATATGCAGGGTGGCTCAATTCAGGTGTCTGGGAGTGTACACGCGTTTTTTTTTTTGTTAGGTTAGGTTTATGTATTTTTAGATTAAGGTTAATAAAAAAAATGCAACCCCTCTATCCTGAATTCTTGTCATTAAAACAATATTCTACTTATGTTCTATTGTTCGACTGCGTTCTATTCTGCGACTTTTTTCTATAGTTACTGACTCCTAACAAAACTTTTAGTTTGTATTGTCAATAAATGAAATTATAATAATAAATAAATATCTATCCATAACTTTGGCTTACTGGGGGAAAGACAAAAAAGAAAGTGATTTTATTGCCCACAATAATATTAGAAGACTTATAAATCAAGTGGAAAGTAATAAAGACTTGTGCTAATCAGAATCAACTCAGCATGTCACAGCGTGAACTTCGACGCTGGTTTTCAGTTGGAGCCGCCGGTCGTGGTCACCAGACCACGGATTGCCCACGACAGTGGCCACAGAAAAGAGTTTAGAATATGTTATTACTAATCTTCAAACATACATGATGAGATTGATAAGGTAGCTACGATAGATAAAATCTACGTCAATAAGAGCGAGCACATTTAATTACATTAAAATTTTATCCATTTTTGTAAGAATGAAAATTATTTCCTTTAGTACAATAAAATGGGAGGGAATAAGAAACATAACTTCGTCCTATATTGCCTAATCCCCTTCCTTTCTATTTCCAAATCAATGGATTAAATCTTAAATTTGATCCTAAATCTGTAAAAGTAAAAAAACATCGGGGATGTCTATGGACGACAGTAACCACTTACCACCATGTGGACCGTCTGATAGTCTGCTATCTTGTTTCTGTAAAAAAAATGTAACTTTTATTTATCATACCTGTAACTTCTAATCATATCCGATGTAAATAACCACCGGTGTACTTGTCGACACTCGCCGCGCATCACATCGATGCATCGGTTGAATATTTCCAAAGACTTCTCCTCTGCTCCCATGTTGACGTTTACGTACGACGGCATGTACACTTTTGTTGTCTCTAATATTAGTACCTGGTGACATTAAAATAATTATATGTGACGTAATCTAGCCGTGTGGTGCCGGCCGACTTCAGAATCGTACCACCACATCTCTTCCTCTGAGTGTTGTAAACGACGACCAAGTCGCTACCTCAAGCCCCAAGGAACTACACCACCTCTAAGAAAGTGAACTCGCCAACCCGCCGCCCGGCGACAGCGCGAGAAGACCCATGTATAGCAGTGAAGAATACAATCACGCGAGGGGCGTTCTGTGATTGACTAAATACGGGAGAAGGCGTTCTTCAATTGACCAATTAACACTGCCTTATAGGCCAAACGTGTCCCATTTTTATTAATGTGAATAAAGTATAGCTCTGTAATTTGGTCAATACAAGATAATGTTAAAAAGACACGGGGTCATCGAAATCAATACGATCCCTAAAGTTTTCATTATAATTTTTTGGAAAACTAGATGGTCTAAATATTTTAGTGGTCTACATCTAAATTACGTCTATATAATCTACATCTAAGGTCTAATTATTTCGCCTAAGATAACTAGCATATCTTTTATATAAAAAAAAATCTTATTTTTAAGTTTTTAATACAGTAACTTACTGGAAAGCGAATGCCATTTTCACAGCTGCTTTTAGTTGCCTCTACAAAATATTCCATCCAAAATGAAAACACTTGTTGCTCTGGTGATGTCTCTTCACTCTTTTTTCTAAACCTAAAAATAACAAAATCAATTCATAATTTATTTATTTGCTAGAAGATGGTAATAATACGATGGACAAAAATTACCAGAAGTTCTAATGTTTGTCATAAAAATTACAAAATTTGAAAAATTTAAACATAACATGCATAAATGAATTTAACATAATAAGAACATTTGCATAATTCCATAACGAAGATGTCCAACACTTGTTGGTGGAGTGTGTCCAGAATCAACAGGAATGGGAGGCCTTAGTGAGGGCTCTCCATCTGAACAGCAATAATGTTTGTATGTTCCATAAGATATTAGGAGAACCTAATTCGAGAGCAGCATTTAGTTTGTACAGATTCGTGAGCCCTCACTAGGGCTGATATATTGGTACCTACATTAATGTTAAGAATGTATGTATGTTATTTAAGAATGTGAAATAATAAGATAGAGGATTATTTATGGAATGTCAGTGCTATACACAATGTCATTAAAAATGCCAGTGTCAAAATTATTTTAATTTCATTTTAATGGTACTGAATAAACATCCAAAGAAGAAAAGAGAGAAAGAAGTAAATGACATACGATAGTAAATGACATGTCCTATTAACTATATGCACCATCCTGTAAATTCACATTATACAAATAAATGATTGACTACTTATTGATTGATATAATATATCCTACCTGTCAATTAACTCAATATTTCCAACCGTACTCTTCAGATACCAATTCGGCGGCTTTAGTTTAAACATGCACTCCGCCGCTTGGATCGCCTTCACGTAGTCCTGAGCCAATACTGAGATTTCAAAGAATGTTGCAACATCCCAATAGTCTTTTAGCGATGCTAGACTGCCTTTCTTGCCGATTAGGTGATTTAACACCATTCCTGGATAAAAAATCATGGATAAGCTTAAATTTGATTAGTTATTTATTGATAGAATGATTTTATTTTACTTTTGTCAGCAATATTTTTTTGTATTTGTTTCTCTTAATATAAATTATGTAGATATTTTATTTATATAATGTGTTCATTAATTATGTACAGCTTGTATTTATTATGTTTATTCTATGTATATATGTATGTGTGTAAGTTTGTATGTATATTGTATGTAATAATGTATTATATCTAAATTGTGTCTTTCATGCACCTCCTAATTGAACTTCTCCGATCAAGCCAAAGGTTGGCTGCTAGAAAATGCCTTAAGACGTTAAGCTCGCCTTTTGTACGATATTGTGCAATGAAGTGTAAAAATAAATGATTTAGTTAATTTATAAATTTTTAAAACACTTATTGTGAGCACCGCCTGGATGTAAGAGAGAGTGGATGTATGTGTGAGTGAGCGAGTGAATGAACTGCAATTATAATCTAATATACAACAATTTTAATTAGAATACAGGCAAGACAATCTAATCAAATTATTACAAAATAACAATCAAAGTACCACGAATATCTTATCATTGAATTGTAAAATCTAGCATAAATCGTACCTTTATCCTTAAATAAGTATTGGATAACTGACTTTTCTGAATGTCAATGTCGAAATGTCTCAATGTCATATTTCTGTTTAACCAAAGGTTGAGTGGCAGAGAATGCCACTAGGCATGAAGTCCACCTTTTGTACAATGTTTATTTGTGCACTAAAGTTTAAGTAAATTAAATAAAATAACATAGAATGAGAGTAGTCACAATCAGTGGCGTGCTTAGAATTTAGAAATCAAGTTTGTGTTTCTCAATCAAATTGTACCTACAATCTACATATTTCTAAACAGTTTCTCTATAAAATCCTACCGCAGCAACGATGAATGTATAATGGATGAAGTATATTTCTAAAAGCTTACCTATATGCTGCAACTCTTGTGAATTCTTAAAATCACTACCCGCTATGACTAATAAAGTCGCCAAATTGATACCTGCATACTCATTTGGCTGGACCAGAAAACCTTGTCTGTACCTAAAACAATATTTATTTTTTTATGTTTCTTTACTTACAAGGAAGAAAAAGCCCAAGAGAAATATGTTGTGGTACATTCGAAATACACAGTTATTTTTTGTCGTACATGTTGTTCACGCGGTTCGGAGAACAAATCACGCTGTTTAATCACAAACCCTGCAGTATGTTGATAGCCTAACAACAACTCCATAGTTATACAGTATTTTAATTGCGACTTCGCCCACTTCACTATTTCACGAGAACTATCACAAAGAAACCTTAGTTTTGAGTCCTTTTGGTGTTTTGTTTAGTTAGTTTTATAGCCTATGGACCATCTTAGGTCGTGGTCCTTAAGAATGTCCTTGCAAAATATCAGTACAATTCGTCCATCCGTTGATGCGTGAAAGCATTTTAAACAAACAAGGAAAACAGATATCATTTTATTTCCATATATTAATTAGAATTCGCCACTGGTTTCGTCTAGAAATAAATATTGAAAACAATGCACTATATCAACCAAAAACACAGGTTCTCAGAGGAATAACATTACTTTAAAATCGTACAGTGCAACAAAGACAGCGGATATCTTGAGATATCAATCTACTGACAGGTCAACAGGTATGTGTTGCCGTGTAATAAATTCTAAATGCCTCGATTTTAGTACAAACATTAATATTTGTTCACGTTTCTATAATATTTCAAGTGCTCTTGAACAACAATAACTTCTTATTAACATTTTCATCTCACTTACGTTCATTTGAATAGAACTTATTAGTCTAAATAACAATTATTAAATACAAAATATAGAAATTCAAAGTGGAAACACATAATTGAATGTCACGATAAATGTTATTTATATGGACTGTCAATATACTGTACCAATGTATAGCATTGTCCAAGCTCTCCATATCCATGTGTTGAGATTCGACGAATTTGTCCTTGTAAATGCGCCCGCAAAGGCACAACATGTCCGGAAACCGATTCTCCTTTTTATCTAAAGCCTTTATGCAAACTCGTAATGCGTTCTCTCTGTCACCCTCTTTGTTTCGTCTGAAAGAATAACGTTACACTCAATGGTCCACACTAGCATTCCTTGCGTCGTGAGGCAGAAACATGCACACAAGGAACAACAAAAATTACCCACATTCCAAACCGATTTGTCTTTGTTCATACTGGGGACCTTTTATGAAATACGTAGGGTGGTTAAGCGGCCATTAAAATTACCACATATTTCACAGCACTTCAACTGAGGGCAAAAGGCCCATCAGTGGCAAAGACCTAAGAGCCAGGAAGAGGCATACTATGGACATTTCCGGAAAAAAAGTGGCAGATGAGCAATCCGCCCGATTCGAAGTTGATAATGTCACCCATGAACATCTGCAAACAATATCAACAGTCAAAGATAATGTTCGCAGATTATATCTACAAATGTGCCAGATTTTGGAATACAGTTTGCGGTCTTTAGCAACTTTATAGGCAAGGAAATGAAAATGGATAAAAAACGTAACATTACAACAGCTTTTATTGAAAGTTAAATCAAAATAGTCATGTTCAAAATGGGTTATATTATAACAACTATTCTGAATCTATTAATTTGAATTTGTAACTTCATTACAATATTATTTTTTTTGCATTTGCATTTTCAATGTCGACTGTATGTAGTTCATGTCACCAATCCCCACCGAGTCACTCAGTCACTTAGTGTACTGTGTGGTAGATTATGATCAAAACCTCTATTGCAAGAAGATTGCAAGAATGGCATGTACTTTGCAGTGGGATGCAGGGATGCTTTGCAGTCTTATGATTATTATTTTTCTTATAACACAAAGCTAAATTCCTATAGCCGGAAAAGAAAAATAGACAGCTCTATTGTAATAGATATTCTGTAATGAATATTTATATACTTAGGGAATGGTTTCTATAAACTAATAACTATAAAGATTGTGATCAGTGAGTAGTATTATTGAAAATATTGTAATCTTACATCATACTTTTGCATAAAGCTGTCTTATTAACCGAGTAATTGACATTAACTACACCCACTCTCTTCAATATTATTGAGATCCACGGTATTTTATGGCATTTTGTATGACTTGATTAGCATTTATTAGTAGTCGTAATGATCAGTAGGTAGAATATCATCAGCCTGGGTCTCTCCACTGTTAAATATAAGCCACTAGCTAGCTTCACTATGTAATAATAAGAGAATATAAAAATGAAATGGAGAAATTCCCTTAACATTTCATGTCTTACATAGTCCAAAGGTTGACTGGGAGATAATGCTGTAAATCATTAAGTCCGCCTTTTGTAATAATTTAAAACAAATTGTAAATAAATACATAAATAAAATATTTAAACCTACATATATTTTTTATGCACCCTGTTATCCTTTATAGATATTATCCTGTTATAGTGTTACCCTGAAACCGAAATTTGCATTTCAGGTATTCAGGGACAGATGTATGGTGAAGTGCAGAGAAAAGAGTACATAGTAATCTTACATACCTTCGCTGATGGATTGGAAGCCATTTAAGCTGAGAACGTTAAGAAGAGATGTGGTCATACTTACGAAGACCATAGATGAAACGTATGCAGTTATTAATAAGACAATCCAGTTTGCTTAGAAGAGTTTGGATAATGTCAGAGTAACATACGTCGACGTAATCAAGGATAGGCAACACAAGGGTTCTGTACAAGCAAAACTTTGGTAGCAATCAGGAGGAAATTTTTGAAATGGTACATATATTGTAATGTGGTTGTGATCTTGCAACATGAATATGTGTATTTTCTAAGTTTGTCTGATCATTTGACAGTTGCCTAACTAACTAGGCTAATTAACAGTCAAATGGGAATTTAGTAAATTTTCTTGTAAGTCAAATTTTTGTAAATTTTCCATTATAAATAAAATAGTAGCAAAATGTACTCACCTATTCATAGCAAACGCGTACAAAAACCTTATAACTGGCATATTCACATAATTCTTTCTATTCATAATTGTCTTCAGATCATCAACGATTTGTACTATCGCATCATAGTCCTGTATCTCCCGATATGATATCAACATATTCAGTATAGTATCCCCAGATAGTACTGCGGGATCGTCAAGACGTCGTCTCATTGCGTGTAATACGTTTGCCAGTTCTGGACCACTGTACATTTCGCGTGCTTTACGAAGATCTGACAGGAATTTTTCTTGAAGATGTGCTCTGTAATATAGATCAATAAATTCATTTGAACATAAATTAATTATTTGTAGTGTTGTAAAAATGAATGCTGAGCGCTCGACTCTCGAGCGCTAAATAAGCGCTAATGAACCTTTTAAGACTAGAGCGTACGCTCGTGAGCGTAAACACTACTCAATTGAAATTTCGTCGGAAAATACCATCAGTGCAATATTTTGCGAAATTTGACTTTTCACCTTTGACCTTTTTTAATTAATAATGCCACATTCAATACTAGGATTCCCTGTGTTGTGGCTTCAAATACATATACAAAGATGAACGACTCGAACAAATATAAGTCTTTAAACAATTAAATATCTGAGCGGGAAGAGACACTCCTGGACCCTTTTCATAGCTGGCAGTGGATACTACCAACTGGGGTAATCGGTCGTCATTGGTATTTATAATACATACCTACTTTATAATATGTTGTATTTACAACTCATTTACAGTTACATAAAATAATTAACATCATACAAACAAAAACAGATAAAATGAAAATATCTATTAAAACAAGTAAATTTCATTGTTATGAATCATTTAGTAGGTATTGGCACTACTTCATCGATAATATGTGTGTATTTCGTTACACGTATGTGGAATGCAATGGGTATTGTGATTTCGTATCTTAAAAGATAAAATCTTTATATTTTATGTGATCGCCCATCTTTAATAATGAATTAAGTACCTATGTAAAAATAAGGATGAATATTTAATTATTTATTCAATGGTGAATAAAACATCAATTTTTCACCATCTATAAAGAAAACATTACATTATTAGATTGTTTCTCATGAATGAACGTTCACCTTTATCAATATCTTCGTATTACTACTGTAATATTGACATATAAAGGGTTTTCCAATAAGGACTTGACAACTTTTTTTCAAAATAAAATGCAAACCATTTGAGATATTTCAAAAACTTTATTATCGGGTTGAAGTACAATCAAAACATTTATGAATGGAATTCGACTTCGTTCATATGGCCACCGCGGGCACGTTTGCAGCGGTCGATTCGTTGGACCCAATTTTCGATGACTCGGCCACACATTTCGGCCGAAACGGCTGCTATTTCGCGTTCAATGTTGGCTCTGAGCTCTTCCAACGTCGTCGGCTTGTTGGCATAGACCAATGACGTGACGTAGCCCCAAAGAAAAAAGTCTAGAGGCGTTAAATCGCACGAACGAGGCGGCCAATCGACTGGTCCATTTCTTGAGATAACACGCTCATCAAACTTACTCTTCAATAAATCGATTGTAACGTGTGCTGTGTGGCTTGTGGCACCGTCCTGTTGAAACCACATGTTGTCCAAGTCCATATCTTCCAATTCGGGCCAAAAATAATCGGTAATCATGGCGCGATAACGATTACCATTCACAGTAACGTGACGATCATTATCGTCGACGAAAAAATATGGCCCTATGACGCCGCCGGCATGCAAACCGCACCAAACAGTTATTTTTTGTGGATGAAGTGGTGTTTCATGAAGCACATGTGGATTTTCACCCGACCAATAACGCATATTTTGCTTATTGACGAACCCATTGAGCCAAAAATGAGCTTCGTCACTGAAGATGATTTTGGGATGAAATTGATCATCTTGGCGCATCTTTTCCAGAGCCCAATCGGAGAACGTACGTCGCTTCAAATGGTCCATCGGCTTCAATTCCTGAGTCAGCTTGATCTTGTATTGGTGTAAACCAAGATCCTTACGCAAAATTCGCCATAAAGTGGTCTGGGCGATGTCCAACTCTTGAGAACGCCGTGGAATTGACTGCTTTGGATCATTTGCTACGGACGATTCAACGGCAGCGATATTTTCGACACTTCGACCAACCCGTTGTCTCACTGGCACGGCAACATCACACAACGAATATGTAGACTCAAATTTTTGCACTAAACTTGTTACTGCCTGTCTACTAGGGCGAGAATTACGACCGAAAATCGGAGTTAACGCTCTTAAAGTAGCGGTCACCGACTCCGAATTTCTGTAGTAAATTTTTATAATTTGCAGACGTTGTTCGTTCGTGTACTTTACCATGATGAAAATGTTAAGTTTACTGGATAAATTGACAGTGACAGTTCGATGATTAGTGAAAGGGTGCGTTCACAAATTGAATTCAAAGTTGTCAAGTCCCTATTGGAAAACCCCTTAGTTTAAAGTTCAAATTCAAAGTTTTATTATAATGCACACATTCACACTACACAAATTAGTCACAATAATTTGTTTAGAAATTAAGTAGTAGGTTGTAAAGGCAATTGTGGAAGAGTTTAGCATTTTTATTTTTATATATATGTGAATAATATCTTACTTCGTCTGAACCTCGACATCCTGCAAAATGGCCTTAAGTTTCAAAGTCAAATGTTGTTTAGGATCTGCGGTTTCTTCTCCTTTAAACTTGGTTGCCGCCGGGTTCGTGACAACGCACGTACCAGCATCTGTCAGTTTATATGTCACAAATTGAAAATTTGTCAGCGACATCTATAAAAGAAATTCCAGAATTAGAAAAAAACCCGAGTTACAAGGGAAAATCCCTTGTACCATTTAAAATATAATTTGATTTCCTATATTTTTTAGTTATATTGGTTTTTATAAGGTAATTTGATATCGAACTTCCGGAGTACTGCATTAATATGTTGTAGTTAATTGATAAGAACACTAACATTGAAATAAACAATATTTTTAAATTGATTTTTTTTATTACTCTATTCCAAGTATTTTTATAATACCTACCTATTAAAGAAACAATAATATAACTGGTATTAGCTTATAATAGTTGATTTAAACAAACACATTTACACAATAGTGTATTGTATTTATTTCAAAAAATATGTTTTTATTATTATTAGATTAATTTCAAATGGATGGAATTCATAGCGATTCTCGTTTCCCGACTTTTACAAGCGATAATAACTGGAATAGGGAACTGCTAAAATTATTGGGATAATTTATCAAACTAATTGGAAAGTGAAAAGATTGCGGAAAAAGTGGTTCTTTTTTTATTTCATTATTTCATGTAAACTATTTAACTATTTGTCGGCGGGGTACTCGCATACCTCCTGGTGTTGCAGGTTTCAATGGACGGCGGTAACACTTACCATCATGTGGGACCGTTTGCTCGTCTGTCTACTTCTCTATAAAAAAATGTAGCTTTCAAAGTAATTTCCCTATTTCAGTCTTTTCTCTAAATTTTTACACGTAATAAAAATGTTGTAAGCATCTCTAGAAATAAGTGGCACATAATTCCCATTCCTTTGACATGTGAGACTCGAGGTCAGTAATTGAATATAGCATCAGGTAATTCAAGGTGTCGTCGCGCTGCGCCGCGATTGAGCACATACCAATTGATAAATTGAGAGTAATAGTCATTGGTCATTGCTGACTGTGGCTTTGGTATCTATATTGTGGCTACATTGTACAAATAGACATTCTGAATGTTTACTAAAGAATTATAATAAATATAGTTTAGATTTTAAACATTATTTTAAACTACTAGCACCCCACTGTCTTCGTTCAGGTGGCATAATAGGTTCAGAATGCTAATTTTCGAATAAATCTGGTGACTAATTTACTAATATTATAATTTCCTATTGAACCCATACATAGATTGGGTTCATCTGAATTAGTTTAGCTTCCTAAAAGTGTATAAAAATTAAATTATAAAAACTTGTATTTAAATATTATGTTATAAAAATATACATAATTAGAAAGGAGATGCTAGCTCCTGCCTTACATTATTCCTACGTCAGTTATAACAATTCTATGTTAACAAAAAATTGCTATCAATAGACTGCTTTATTACAATTTACTGGATAAGATTTATTCAACTCTATATAAAATTAGGTAATCAGAGTGATCACTAATTTGTATGAAGCCTACTTGACACTTGGTGTCAAGGATGTAAATAGATATTGTCACTCATAAATATCCACAATACATGCTAACATCAGCTCAAAATGACAAACATTGGCATGTCCCTGGATGCAATACCTACTTTTGGAGATTTCTTAATGACTTTGGAAAAAGGGTTAGAAAAATGGGGAAAGTACTTAGAAAATAAAAACAATGAGTTCTCCAACATCCTATTACACCCTTATCCTTAGGAAGGATAAGGCATAGAGTATAATAGCATAAGGACATTCCTTTTCCCATTATACTCTCTACTCAATGGAGCAGGAGGAGATGGCATGGAATAAAGAGTAGGGAATATAATTGTAGAGTATTATCTATAGTATTAAATCAAGACGTAATTTCTACAACACATTTTTAACTATTTGGTGCGATGCCATGAATGACACAGTGGGCCATTAAACGTTAATGGGCTATCTGCCAGATATTCCATAAAGAAGTAAAAATAAACATAAAAATAATAACCTCACCTTAAGTCGCAAAGTAGAATCAGGATCAACATCATTGTACAACAACACATTCTCTCTCATCTCAAAACTCTCCCGCACCCCAAGGTGGTATAACAGAGAACTCTGTTGTACTTGAACACTAAGGTCCACCAATGCCACGTCAGCATTATAAAATGTGTCTAGCACACTCGTCTCTCCAAAATCCAGCTTTTCAAACTATAACAATAACAAAGAGATAGGTTTAAGTAATACTTCAAGGACATGCAATATGCAAACTGATATGTTGTAATTATATTTCTGTTTTGAAAAATAAAAGGTGGCTGTCAGACCACCCAGCGATAGGTGGAGTGCATATTGTTGCTCATTATATTAAATAGGTCATAATACATGTTTATCTTTCTACTATTTTATTTGACGTTTCAGCTAGGTTAGGCACGACTTGTTTGGTGTAACCTAGCAGGAACCACAAGTAAAATGAAAAGGTAACCATACATGTTAAAACCCATTTAATAGATAAACGTGTGAAAAACACAAAAATCTCAAAAGTTATATGCCACCATCAGTCCAAAATAACAAACATTGACACACTCCTGGATGCACTGTCCTACCTTAAAATTTTACCTTTTTATTTTACATTATTATAATAAGCTATGATTTTACCCCATTTTATAAAAATAAAATGGTCCATACTATATTATGCTGTATAAATTTTGAAAATATACAAGAATAATTTTGAATTTGCTATTGAAAATGCCTACTTCAGCTTTTCCATTACTTTTGTTTGAAATGGGTTAAATATGATACAGTAATTTTTGGCAAATGGGAGAATTTTTTTTTTTTTTTTTATGTACGAAGGCGGCAGACGAGCATACAGTCCACCTGATGGTAAGTGGATACAGTCGCCCATAGACATCCGCGATACATGCCAACATTAGTCCAAAATGAGAAATGTTGGCACGCCCCCGGATGCGCTGCCTGCCTTTGGAGATATAGGAATGGATTTGGAGAAAGGGTTAGGAAAATGGGGAGGGATAGGATGGGATGGGAATGGGCTCTGGCACATCTCACTCACTACCAAAACACGTACGTACATTGGGGAAATACGATAAAGTGGGAAATGCAGTACATTTCAAGGTAGTCTTCTGTGAGAGAGGGGTAACGTGGCCAGTCGAGCGCGCCCAGCGGCTGTTGGATTGCAGCGTGGACTCTCCCCCTCACTAAAATATTATTAATTTCAATTTTCCCCATTTACTCATGTTTTTCAGAAAGATGTTATGGGATCACAGGTTACCTGGTAAAAGTAGCTAACAGTAATAATAATAATATAAATCAACATAACAATATGTAACATATTTCACTGTGAGAGAAGAGATGAAACTTACTCTAAGTATGTAGTGTTAAAATTAAGATAGTAAGTAATTTAAAAGAAGACTGAATCAAATCCTATTAGTATTATCCTATTAGTAGACTATTGTTAGTGATGTCTAATTTTTGTTGTAAAAGAAATATGCGAATTCATGTATGGGAGGTATTAAGTACTGAAATATAAAATTTAATATCTTGGACATCAGTAATTAGTTACTTGAATTTATTGCAATAAGAAACTACTTTACTCACATGAATATGATGTAGGTTGGCATTGACCAGTTCAGCAGCCAAGCGAACTTCTTCCAAAGATCTCTTTCTATGAGCTATGTTCAAGGATTGGTTTACATCTAAAACACAAACAATGTCCATACGAGGTCGTTGATTAGCAGCGGCCGGCTGCACTGTAGCACTCGATCCATCGCTGCAAACACTCTCACATATACTTTTAACTTCACCTAGAAATAAAAAATACAAAAATCAAAACTGTATCCTCAACTTCTCAAAGCAAAGTACACATAACAAAGTTTCTATCTACACACTCAAATCCTCCAGCGCCGTGGAACTGTTAGAGGCGCCGAATGTAATCATTTTCTCAATTACTTCTTTACATTTGGATAGTTCAAACAAACATTTCACTTTTAATTTACGCAGCTTGCAAAGACGGTCGTGAAAAACCCATGTTATTTAATACTAGTGACGTGCTCGAGACAACAAATTGGAAATACCACTTTTTGACAGCGACAAAATTAGCAATGTTATTTTTTGCTCAAACTATTTACAAATCAAGAACTGCTTCAATATAAAGATGTAATCACGAATTTATCTATCAGTTTTTTTAATTTTCATAAACTATCTTGCTAAAATAATACAATAAGAAATTTATACATTTCAGAAAAACAGTCAATAAACCAGAATGTGACATTAAAAAACTCATCGTTTCGCTTCCCTATTGTTGACCTTCAGTTAACTAACTACCACCGCCATCTTTACTAAAGAACTTAAACTACTTAAATACAATTTATTTGACAACATTTTCGATAGATGTCCCATTGTTAATATTTTTTTAAAGATAACAGACATGAATATCTAGGTTTTTATATAGTGTTGATGCCTGGACGATTCAACAGGCTAAATAAGTTTTCATCAATTCTAGAAGTCCTACACCAATATAACCTGAAGCACTGAATACTATACGTAGAGCTTTCCGTAGATTTTCCTTAGAATACTGATAAAATAAAAGCCATTCTTTCAGCACAGATTATTTAATCGTAACTTTCAGTATGAGATTCTGATCAATTTTTGATATTATGTAGGTATCTACCTATCTACGGTTATATTTTAAGTAGGTATAGGTATATTTATTAGGGTAAAAGCGGCAAAATGTGTAGGTACCCTATATATATATATAGTATATATAGTATATATATATATATATATATATATCATATATATATATATATATATATGATGAATAAATAAATAAAATTGTTTATTAAATAAGATTATTTTTAGTGAGCTACTGACTAAATAAACAATCTATGATAATGTATCGTTTGCTGTTGTTAAAAAAACAATATTTTAATGTCAAATCTATAGCACTATTCATAACATACCAACGAAATATTGATATCAATTGATAGTTTTAACCGATTTCGACTTTAGTACGAAGAATAGAATATTTTATTTGTTCTAAGTACGGTACATCAGTTAGTAAGTCAGTATATATTGTATACATGCATTTATCCACGCATTTAACCGCCTCCGGTAGGGGTATACAAATTTACAATTTATCATTATTATTTACAAATTACAAAATTAAGTAAAATTATCAATCATTATTACTATGTATTATTTACAGATTACAAAATTAAAAATATTTAAAAATTACATACATTTTCAGAATTAACACATCACATCATAATATAAAACCAGTACAAGCATATTATTATAAAAGTCAGAGCATTTATTTATTTTATCTACATTAACTTATTTGTGCATCATGAATTCATTAGTAGAATAATAGCAATGGTCAAGCAGCCATTTATATAATTTTGTTTTAAATGATCTTAACGGAGCCCCTTATATATCATTCGGAATTTTGTTGAATATTTCTAAACACATAGCATAACAACTAATAAAATTAGTTTTGGGTACTTTAGGTATACAATATGTACTTTTAGGTACTTTAGCGCACCGCCGGTAATGCCGATATAAATATAATTTATTTATACCTACACTTCATTGCACATTTAACCACAAAAGGTGTTAATGATTTAATTAAGGCATTCTCTACCAGCCAACCTTTGATATGCACAGTCATACGCCTTTTGTCTTACCTCTAGTATAGATAAGTAACTATAAGATAAGGGGGTACCATGGAGGCCACCAACAAAAAAAAATAATGAGAATGACAGACAGATCATAAATAGATATTATTATCAATTGATTCTGTAATTATAGTCTGTGGATTACTATGTTTTACTCAATTATTGTATATTCGATGACCATTTAGCCCAGTTGGTAGTGCCCCTGCCTGATGTGTAAAAGGCCCCGGCTTCGATTCCCATTCAGAGAATCATTTCTTTACAGAGAGGTGTTTGTTCGGATTTGGGTGTTGCATGTGTTGTGTTTGTCTTAGTATGTGTCTCTGGACCCACGACAGAGGAAATCCTAGTGTGGGTCATTGAGTGTGGTGTTATTCTACCTAAGTAAGTACTACCCACTTTACTATTTTTCTGCTCTATATTAATAAATTTAACTCTTGTAGATATGTCAGAAACTCGAGAACCAATGGACTCGTTTTGATGATTGATTAGAATGTAATAATCACAGATTAATAAACTAACTAATTAACAATTTACGAAATTGCAAGGCAGTGGGACTGAGAATAATAGCCGCCAAGCGCATTAGGACTGATGAGGCCTACTTACTATTTTAACTTGAGATGCAAACGATAGTAAGCTTCTTTTTTATAGAAGAGATAACAGACTGGTTGGCGATACACCTAGTGATGGGTAATTTTCGGATTTTTTTTTCAAATATTGGCAATGTTTCTTATTTCTTAAAGAGAAATACCTACTTATAACTAAATGAGCAGCAAAAAAATATGGAATAAGCACCAAATCGATGGTAACAAATTTAAAGGTAAGTTATTTAGGTTTAGGCTCTCTGGTGACAATAAATAAAAAAGAGTCAAGCGAAGCTGGTCTCCATCAACTTGATGTTGACATGCTCAGTAACTTAAAATTATTTACTTCAGTTATTCAAAAATAGGTAGTTTTTGATCGTGATTTGCTACTCATTTAGTATTTTTTGATGCTCATTTTTTCAAGACACATCGTTGTCAGAGCCGCGGAAACCTGTAACATCAAGGGATGCGGATGCGCTGCCTACTTTGCGAGTTTGAAAAAACCTAGAAGTTTTCTTAAAGTCACATGTTGTAACTCAGTAAAAACACTTCAGTAGTCAGTACATTCCACAACTTACTGATTCGCGGTATAGAAGTTTTTAAAGACCATACAGTATGCAGTAGCTGTGTGTCAAGCAAGTGCTGATGACCAGCCGTTTGATGATGATTGAGGTGCTATGATAAAAACCCAAAGATGCCATCAGACTAAACTGCTTTGAGGACATGCCTCATAGTACAGGCTGTAGAAAAGGCACAGATGCTACAGCTCTACGGACGCTGAATGATTCTGAACCGTCTGTGGATCGTCGACAATTCTGACAGCATGCAGGACCGAGCCAAATGGCTTTAGCTAAGATGAATTTTAAAAAAATCGCTTAATTTACTAAACATGAGACTTGCTTTGAAAGTACAATTTAGTAATTGTTTTAAAAACTTTGATGAATATCTTATCAACGCTACAGAACCTAAAAGGTTCAAATCCTGAAGCGATTCAGGCTGAAAGATTTCGACAGCATCTTTTACTGGAATATTTGTCTTTTACTTGAATACTTCAAGTACCTAGTAATGGTGATTCGTAGTGATTCAACGTTTGTAAAAATTTCTATAAATTGCCCATCACTAGTGATTAGTCACCGTCTAACATAAAATATGGACAAATTAACCGTTATAAAACTGATTCTCAGTGTAATTAGTAGCTTTTAGTGATTAATGAGGAAATTGGGCAGGAAAATAATACTAACAGTACCTACAACAAAAACCACGAGGAAATAAGTGCAACAAAAAGTGCTATTGCCAGCAGTGTCGTGAATTTTATATTTAAGCAGACGAGCAGGGCTTATAATTTAACTGCTAGTTATCTACTCCACTTGGCCGAGTGGTACCTATTGGCAGGCTTGAGAATAGCATCACCCCATCTTATTCCGTAGGTGTCGTGAAAGGCGACTAAAGGATAATAAGCCGCTACCACAAGCTCTGAAGAACTAGACAACCTCTAAAGGAGAGGACTTGCTAATCCATGAGACATGTGCATGAGGAGACCCATGGGCGGAAAATCTACCACGCCTCATTAAGGGCAGCGTTTTTCGCGAGTATAAAAAGTAAATTGACCATTTTTTAATGATTGATAATTTAATGTGTATCTTGGAAGCATACATAGTTCATATATACCTACATATATGAAGCATACATTTAGGAGGGGGAGAGTGCACGCTGCAATCCAACAGCCGCTGGGCGCGCTCGACTGGCCACGTTACCCCTCTCTCACAGAAGACTACCTTGAAATGTACTGCATTTCCCACTTTATCGTATTTCCCCAATGTACGTACGTGTTTCGGTAGTGAGTGAGATGTGCCAGAGCCCATTCCCATCCCATCCTATCCCTGCCCATTTTCACAACCCTTTCTCCAAATCCATTCCTATATCTCCAAAGGTAGGCAGCGCATCCGGGGGCGTGCCAACATTTGTCATTTTGGACTAATGTTGGCATGTATCGCGGATGTTTATGGGCGACAGTATCCACTTACCATCAGGTGGACTGTATGCTCGTCTGCCGCCTTAGTACATAAAAAAAAAAAAAAAAAACATTTGCTATCAGATGAAAAATTAGATTTTCCGCTTGCGATGCGGCGGCGCTTGATTAAGTGTTGGCCTTGTTGGCGCGACTCTCTTCCACTTCGACCCGAGGGATGTTGGCGCGGCCCCTGTATAAGGCGTCTCCAGTACTGTCATCTGCATAGCAACGTATGTCACCAATTTCATTTTTATAATCTATTTTAACAGCAATTGTTTATTCATGTTAATTACAAAATATTTTATTTTTTTATCTAATAAATATCATTAATATCCTAATTGTTATCATATCATCATTCTAACTTCATAGCGTTTTTTATTGCTCAATAGGTAGGCATACCAAGAAAGCAGAGGTAAAAATAAATAAAAAAATATTGTTTAGTTGTTTAGTTAATAATGTGTATTTATTATAAGTAACGATACACAAATAATAGGTACTTTTTTCGCCTAAAAGGTTTACAGATCACAGTAAAGATAAATAAAATAATTTATAAATTTGTTCTAAGACATGGGTAAATCGGAAAATTATTATACTGAATAAAAATACCTGTAAATACATTTTTTTATAGAAATAATGTGGTAAACGAGAAGACATTCCACTTGGTGTTAAGTGGATACTGTCTCCCCGCCACATCCATTATACATGCCAACATCAGGCACTGATGACAAACGTTGGCACGCCCTCGGATGCGTCGCCTACAATTAAAGAAGGTTGGTGTGATTTGGATGAACATTGAAGTTTAATAAAACCTAGACACCAAGTGTTTATAAAATAACTTAACTAAATAAATAAAAATATACTAAAGATACATAATAAATTACACTATGTATAATATTTGTACCTAAGCGAAATCATGAAATTCTGCAGAATTACACATTTGCGCATTATAAAACTAGACTAAATGTAAGGTGTAACTCCCGGCGCTCTCTTCACTTGCCGAGAATGATCTTTCGGGAAGCGCCGAAGCTCTGTCCGGATTGTGAGGCCATCTTGTTAGTGCCGGCTTGGAGACCGATCACAGTTTGACCAGCTCGGAGTACATCTTCGCTGAACTCACGGCGGTTTTCTTCAGCGGGCCTAGGTCCGAGATAGGGACCGCGCCATTCTCGGTGCTTGTACGCCTGAAAGAGTAAAAACACTATTAGTTTAATCAACAACATTTTGTTATTTTGACATAATCCGTTGCATCCTTAGAGAACTAATTAAGCTTCTATCGTTCTTTATTGTATCCTTTACATTGTAGTCATTATTGTAAACGGTTCTTAAAATCGTTGTTATTGGAGTTAGAAAAGAGTTACAGGAGGGAGGCTCCTTCATTGACTACACTGACGTAGTTCCTGACGCGTTTTCAAGTATATATTTTTTTTAAATTAAATAGGTACAGCCCATTCGCAGCCTTTTTTGATATTACAAAATATCAGAATCGTGAAATTCATCAAAAAATATATTTTATCTCTTTTAGCCATTGATGTACATATGACTAGATTAGCAGTATTCATTAGTTAACGTTACCACTTCGTAGATGCCTGCAGGCATATCTGACTTCAGTTGCTAGCTTGACGTCGGTGAGCGTGAACGTATCTGCGGCCTAACGATAAAGTTACCAAAATGGTGAAATGTGGCGTTAAAATTTGTATGTCACGGTCCGAAAAGGATGATAAAGCAAGTGGTGTTACTTTTCACAAGTAAGTTTGCACAATTTTGTTCAGATTTTCCAAAATAACATTACAAAACGAAGTAAATTTATCACGCATTGTGTTTGCCATCAATGTTGCCAGTAAAAACTATTTTGATTTTCCCACACCGTTGGGAGGTTTGTAAATGATGAATGACTGTAAGTCAAAAGTATTAATAGTAATTTATGTTTTTTATCATAATCTGTAATCATCATAAAATAGTCAGTAGTAGGTAGAATGATCTCTTATTTGTTTTCCAGGGTACCTAAAGATCAGAAGCGCAGGGAGGAGTGGATAAAAAATATAAGACTGTTACGTAAAGAAACCGACTGGTTACCATCTAGAGCAATTTGTCGATCAGAGAATTTGCAATTCATTCAGCGGAACATGTGTCGTCATTACAAATGGATCATTCTCTTTTGTTGATCTACGCGATTATTCACAAATATATCAAAATAAGATTATACCACGAAAGTAAAATGTTTACTTTAAATAACAAAAAAGAGAGTAAAAGGCAATTATATAACAAACTCATGTTACACAGTGGTGTTTGATCAATATAATAACTTTTGAGGTTTAAAATAATATATTTACAATTTAATTAATTTACAATTGAAATATATTTTTTTTAAATGATTGTCATAAACAAAAAAAATATTATTCCATTTTAAACAATAATAATTTTACACAATGTAAATAGTCTTAAAATATAATATTTTCGTTAACGCATATAAATATTTTTTCTTCCTACCTGTAATCCTTGTCAATTTCATTAGATCTATATGATCTATTGAAAGTTTCATTACAATCTGTTAATAATACCTGTTAATAAGAGCCTTTATACCCAAGTAATTCATTAATTCTGGGGAAATTATTTCTGACCACTGGCAACTCTCGCCATTTTTTCCGATAACAATGTCTTGTTTCATTTCGACGTGATTAGTTTAAACGAAGAAGTTGTGTAGAAGAAACGAGACAAACATAGTTTACTTTGGAATATTTATCGGTTTCAAAGCTACGTCTTTTGAAGTCGCAAGTGGTTACATATTTCTGAGAACAGTTTGTAAGACGTTGCCACTCTAGTATTTAGAAGCTCACTGCTTTTAGCACTTACCGTCCTGCCAATAGCAAAGATGGTCTGCGTGACAAGAACGATGTTCTTCTGGTCCCAAAGGTCAGTCGTCTGGAAGAGATCAGTGTCGGGGACGCCATATTTGATGCAAGCCTTCTGGAATCTATAAAGACAACCGTGAAACCATAAGTAATTTGATTTTTTACTTTCTGGGAAAGAATTATCAATGGTAAGACCGAGTAAATCAATTTAGACCACAACCAGTGAAGTGGTTTTAAAATTCTCCTAGACCAACTAGGAACTCTTCGTTTCTAACCAAACTCTGTATCGCCACGGATAAATCAAAGCTGGTTGCTGTTATGTTGACCTCATATTTTTATGAGTGTTGTAAAATGACTCGTACTTATTGTATTGTTAATACACCAAATACCAGACAAACATAACAGAACAAGAAACAACTTACTGGCTGATATTGTCCATGAACTTGTAATCACCGCCGGACACGTTTACTTTCGTGATGATGCCAGGCTGCAGCCTGTTCATCAGCTTGCAGAGGATGATGCCGTCACGGAGTGCGTATTCATATGGCACGCCAGGGGGGAACCTCTCGCCGATGACAGATTCGATCCATGCTTGGGCTTCGGCCTCCTTCTCAGGTTCGCGTTTGCCAGCGCACTGGAAATTGAAGAATTAGGTTGTAGTCTCTAAATATTTTAATGTAATGTTCATTCATTCCTCCTACCATGTACTATTTACTACATATTTTTAGCACTAATTGCGTAATAGGTACTACATTACAGACTATCATTTAGATTAGATAATGGCGATAAAGATAAATATATTTGTATCGAAGGATAATTTTATCTTTGGTCTAAAAGTGCGTTCGTATCGAATGTTCATGACTAATTCCCAGAATTATTGTAGTTACTTAGAATTTGATGGAATAAGAATAGATAATAATTTATTTAAATCTGACTTTCTAAGTCATGTATTAATTTTAAATTCTTAGTTTTTCCTCAATCCTGAATTGAGCCCTCTTGTCTCTCTAATCATATCTCTTTACTTGGATATTTTCATCAAATATTTTCGCAATTCCCAATATTTTCTTGTAATATTTTCTCAGTGTGTAACATATTAAAATAGTTTTGTATGTTAGTTTTAAAACTAGTTACCTATCAAGGTTACTTATTAACGCAGCTGTTCGGACGATTACCTAAAGTATCACAAGGGCGTAGGTTCGCACGTAATAAGTACCACTTCTAAATAATCATGCTTTATTTATTTTTATCACGTCCGTCTCTACTTAAGGGTTCATTTCGATTTGATATGCAGAGAGTCCTTGATCACAACTTTTAACGTTTGCAAGGGGAATGCCTAAACAATTTTAGTCTTCGGGGAATAAGCACGAGTATATCTAAATCTGCATACTTAATCTGATAATATCTAGTTATATTTAGTTCTATTTTTTTGTGGGCGGCCATAATTTCTATGATTCTCCCCTGAAACAGCAATCAAAAAACCTGTATGTTTTTTGATTGCTGGTTGATTGCTGACTTGATTGATTGCTTGAACCAGGTGTTAGAACCAGCTTCATTTTGAAGCTTCATTAATCTTAAGAGATTTAAAGTACTTTATATAATTATTTAAAGTATTTCTTATTTTACATTTACGATCCCCTGGCACTGATTGATTTATTCCATTTATACCTAGTATGTACCCATTTCACAAAAAACATGTCTCTACCGGAAGATTTTCCATTACGTAATTCGTTAAAAATAGTTCTTACAGAATGGTTCATCCGTTCCAAAAGCCAATAATCTTGATTCAAATAAATATCGTACGAATAAACATGTAACAGTTTTGTAGTAGTACGAGTATTTAGCATTTCAGTGGTTTTACGTACGAGAGATAAATGTTTTACGAACTAACACTTCGAAATTATTGCTTTTAAATTCATTTTATTATTTATTGTGATTTAATAACATTATGAAGATGGTCAGGGGTATCCCAGCACGTGGCTAAACGAGCTCTGTTTTCAGTTTGGCGCGAATCCAAACAGTATCACATTTATAGAATGCATTTATAACCACTATGCGTCCTTAAATTACAAAGTGAAATATTAATAATTGACTTTGTCCGCGGCTTCGCTCCCGTTTTCACTATCTCGCGGGAACCTTAGTTTTGTAGCCTGTCAACGCAAAATATTAACTGAATTTTAGCTAAATATTGGTCAGCCTTCCAAATATTGGTCTAAGCGTATTTGAATTCAATTTTCTAAGTTCAACCATTTTGTCGTTTGATGAATCTTCGTCTAAGAGGTAATTATGTTAGTATAGTAGGTTCATATGAAATAAGCATTTTACTCCTGTAGCATGTTTCCCAGTTATTTCTTTTTTAAATTCCTTTTTGTGTTTGTAAAACGTTATTTTATCAATTCGAAGGTTTTCAAGAAAATTTCTTTAAAACAGTAAGGATCCTTTGACCATCAAGTTTGCATCACAAAAGTAAGTACTAACTAAGAGACTGAAGTAGAATTGTAGATATAGAATCATGAAATGATTTCCAGTAGCAAAATAGTAGTAGGTACAATTGACACAATTTTGTAACACTGATGATACGATAAATATCTCGCGGTGTCGCTGTGCATACCGAAATTCTATTAATAACCCGAATCTATCTTATAGACATGTTGAAACGAATAAACTTTTCCACGCAGCTGCCTTTAGGCTTATCTTTTCTTTATTTATGAATGTTCTCTTGAATTAACAGTACACAGTCATCCACTTAATACTGAACAGTGCGGTTGATTTGACAGCTGGTGTCGTGATAAATTTACTTATATTATACGACATAGCCTTAGAATAATCCTCAAAATTCTGAGACCTACATTTAACTCTATCATCTGTTGCATGGCGTTTCATCTTTGTTAGAACTGTATCGAACGAAACAAAATCAAATAAAGTTCATACAGGATGTATGAACATACATTTGAGATTACGCGTTTTTTACACATATTTATCCATTTAAACGGGTCTTAACGTGAATGTTTACCTTATTTATTTTACTCGACGTTTCGGTTGGGTTCCACCAACCATGGTCATGAGCTAACTGAAGAGGCATTATTCTTAGTAGTCATTATACTACATATATCCATGGTCCAAAAATCCTCTCCCCTGCTCGCCACTATTTCAGACCGACGCGACGAGTCAGTCAAGCATACAAGAAGATTCTACTGTCAACTGTTAAGAAGTTCTCATAGCAACCCCTGACACCAGAGTTAAGCGCGAAGCGTTAAACTTCGATATCCCACTGCAGAACATCCTTTCCCCGTAAATAGGGTATTTCGGGTCATAATTCACTACGCGGGCTTATTGCGAATTGGATGCTCCAATTTTTTTATTTAATTCTCAAGCATGTAGGTTTCCACAGGATGTTTTTCCTTCACTCACTATATAACTAATCTCAACATAATATGAAAACTCGTACTTAAATAGCAAGCTACTGATATAGGCCGAGGACTATAACCCAAGGATTTGAATATTTGAACTCACAAATGAAAGTCACGATCTCACGAGAATAGATACCTCAGGCTATCACCGCTCTTTTAGCAACGTTACTCTTAATAATAGATACCTTATTAATAACGTTAAAATAACATAGTGCTTATTATTCAAGTTAGTTTCTATAGTAACAATAACTAACTTTTTAATTTAAGTGAGTAAAAAGAAATAACTACATTTTTTAGGAAACTATTTTACTTGTACGTATATAACTAAAGCTTTCCGTGTGCACTTCCGTGGTCCGACTGCCTACATTCTACACCACTGCTAAATATCACCGCCTCGAAAACCAAATCGCCGCTATTTCTGAGAGTCAGATTTCCTCATCTTCCACGGTACATTTGCCACGTTATATTTTTCAACACGTTTATTTTTAACTATAGCGTTTGACTTCCCATTGATGTCACTTCCGGTTCGAGTTCTCTCTGTACAGTTATCACAGATATTATGTTATTATTACATATATTATGTTTACTTTTCCTACGAAAGCATATATGAAAATGATCTTCAACGTTTTCAAACTTTTTAAACATAAAATTCCATGTAATTCACAAGTACCTAAATTATCGTGTAAAATGTATCTTTTTTCTCTCAACCTATGTTTGATCTAGTATAATGGCGAAGGTATCATGAGAAACTCTCAAAATGGCCCAGTGCGGATTCCACACAAGTATTTTCCTTGATTGTAAGCTCTTGTGTTTCAAGTGTTACGATTTCTCCAAAATTATATCTATTTTTATACCTATTTTTATAAATGTAAATTCAATTTAAATTGAAGTAATAATAAATGTTTGATTGACAATGTGTCTACTGATAAATCTATGATGAATTTATGCAACGTTCCCATAATGTTTTAGTACATAATACGTTTAAGGTAGGTAGGTATCAATAAAATATTATAATTATTGTACGATATTTAAAAACAGAAAAAATTTTGTTTTTTGACCCTGTTTCACAAATTTGCGATTTATCTTTATTCTATATTCTGTGAACTGCTTTCTTTTCAAAATGAAAACAAATGTGTAAACATTTTCAAACCGATTATCCTTGAACATAACATTATGTCGACAATATAATTCAACCAAAGATTTATTTTCTAAATGGCAAAAGGTCGACGTCTGCGTTTAATATGTAAATAAAAATGACGCTAACATTATATTTATTACAGATATTATGTTTACAGAGCTTACAAAACGGTTTGGGCGGGTTGTCGCGGCCCGCCTCCGCGGACGCGACGTTGGGCGGGCGGCATCACAACCATCAGTCCTCTAACCGGTACCGTTACGGAACCACGTCTTACAATTAGTGAAAAAGTTTTGTGATATCTATATTTTAAAATGGCTGTACGTAAACTTTCATTTATTTTAAATTTAATTAATTGACATACTTTTATCGATATCACTTCTATCTAATTATTACAATAATGGTGTGGATTTCACTTTATTAATAAAATAATTTACTCATAAAAATTCTGGATTATTTTTGTTTACATATCTAACATCAAAACGTAGCTTTCTGCAAGTGAAACGACATCCATTTACATAATTACTATTCGTTGTGAAGATTATTTCTAGTTCCATTAATTTTTATGTCCTAACCGTCAGTTGTCAAGAGATATCTGACGTCAAGACGCCTCGAGCGGTAAATTAAAAAGACAGCCGGCTGCGCAGCTGCTTCGCCCGTCATCAATGACCCCGCGTCCTTTAATCCAAAGTTCTCCAAACAGAACTCTTTGCGATAACATACATCTGTTTTCGTTACCGCGTTATTTTCAGAAATGATGCTGGAACCATCAAACGACTTGGCACTGGAGCGGGTGTTTTATGGCTGCCGTTCAAAACTGTAATTTACTAACAAATTTATGGGACTGACGTATAATGTGTACATTATGCAGAAAAGTTTCTTAAAAGTTAAAAGTAAAAGTCTTATAAAAATATTACTTTCAGCCCAGGAACAAGGATCAGGAACAGGAAGTTCTGAACTGGATCAAGGCTGTGACCGGCGAGAACTTCTCTAACGCGCAGTATGAAGACATATTGAAAGATGGCATAGTCCTATGCAAGCTCATTAACAAACTGGCGCCTGGATCAGTAAAGAAGATCCAGGAGAGAGGCACTAACTTTCAGCTTATGGAAAACATTCAGAGGTAAACAAAAAACTGAAGTAAACTCGTAAGTAACTCTATCAACAAAAAAATCTAAATTCAAATACCAATGGTTTTTTAGGTTCCAAGCCGCGATCAAGAAGTATGGGGTCCCCGAAGAAGAAATCTTTCAGACTGCTGATCTTTTTGAGAAGCGTAACATCCCCCAGGTCACATTGTGCCTATATGCCTTGGGCAGAATTGTAAGGACTTTTCCACTATACTTACTTCTAACAATTATCATTTTTAACTAAAAAATCTCATAAACAATAACTGGTCCTTATGTTTTGTTTTCAGACCCAGAAGCACCCTGAATGGACCGGTCCCCAGCTCGGTCCCAAGATGGCGGATAAAAACGAGCGCACGTTCACTGAGGACCAGCTCCGTGCCCACAATTCTGAACTGAACCTACAGATGGGTTTCAACAAAGGTGCCTCACAGGCCGGCCACGGCGGCTTCGGTAATACCCGCCATATGTAAATTGCGAGAACGTGCTTCGTCGATACCAGAGACCAACATAACAATGATAGTTTAATAAAATCAAAGCAGTATTTTATTCCAATGTTCCATCAAAACTATTAAATATTATGTCTATTGTGCTTACCAACGTCAAAGATTGTGTGATAGAATTATAAAGTTAGAGTGACTTTTCTAACAAGAGCTATTTTTGTTAAGGTTTTTTACTCATTTAAATTTGTATGCGTAATTGTAAATATTTAATTTTATTTAATAAATATTGTTTGTAAGGTAATGTTTTTTTACTAATTGAGAATAAGGAGAAAATTGCATGATTACCTAAAGTTGTTAGAAAAGGTACCGTTTTTGTTCTTTCTGTTACCAATGAACTGAAAATAATCTTTAAGGGTAGTATATAAAGATTATTACACTTTATAATTACCCGTATATAATAGTACGATTTTAATTAATACCTAACTTTAATAAAATCATTTACTGACGTTAAATATTAAGTATGAAGACTATTTGCTCTAGCTCTTTAAGGTAAAATTTCGTACCAAAATTAACAACTCCAAATTTTTGCACTTGCGAGTATTAAGGGCAATCGTTTAATGTTATTTAACTTAGTCTAACGTTGATTTAGTTTTTTTATTGTACCCTTATTGTAGTTCAAGTATACATACTATATAGTTTTAAATAAGCGTTATGAATTAATGAAAAAGTAAATAACAATCATTCAACATGTTATGCGACTTATCTCACTTACTTCTAATATCCCCTTTATTTTTAGTCTCCAATTAAGATTCTCCACGAAACTAATTTACTATTATAATAGTAATATATTATAACACTGATTTATTGTAAGTAGCAGCACTGTTATTAGAAGGGAATCATTTATATAAATTTTAATATAAATAAGTCAAAATGAAGAGCACCTTGGCTCAATAAGGTAGGTACTCTTCAGTCCAGATTAATGAAGTGATGTACGAATTTATAAACAGACAGCACAGCGATATGTGGTTGTTCCATAGTATTTATTTTATGATACAACACAGGTATTTTATCGTCTATCACTGGGTAGTAGATAGATAGGGGCCACCGAGGTCTGGGAATATGACTGGATTTGACCATGAGTGTTGTTTACACAGGTAGAAAGGTTGAAAGTTCATATAGTAACTGGCTACTGAAATTTGGGAATACTGAATTAGTATTGTATTATTATAAGCAACGGTAGCGTCGCCTAATTTTTATCTGGCAGAAAGGTTCTCTCTAGGGCAGATTCAGGTTTGTATCCTGCAATTTTAACACTAAATAATTAACCAGAATATTAGTTTTAGGGTTTATACCAAAAATTTTCACATATCTTCATTATACCTAATGTAAGTTTAAAGCTTTGGTTTAAAATAGATTCCACTTTCGTCAGAACAACTTTTTATCGTCAAAAATGAGTAAATACATGGGCACCTCCGCTGATGAATATCTATTTTAAAAATGCAGAAAAGGTGTCTTTTATAAAGAAGCTTAAAGTTTGAGAAGAGGTTTAATTTATACATAAAATTCGGGCAATGTATTTATTGAGCCCTTTGTTTAAACTTTAATATTTAGACAGGCTTTTCATTAGGCTATATACTAAGAACTTAGACGATTTACTGTCTTGGACTTCGATTAAGTCGTGATTTTAGGGCTCTTACGCAGTTTGCACAGAGGTTAGGTTAGGTTCAAATCATTCGGTCTTAGTTTAATAAGCAAAAAAGCGCGTAGGAAATGTTAATGTTAATCAAAACGGAAACGATGATAGGCGTTCAGTGGCCAGACGTATCATGTTTTAAAACAAATAAAGACATTAGGCCGACGTATGCAAAAAAGTATGTGTAGATTCTATGAGTAGAAGTGATTCTGTAGATCCGCATCTGAAGCTGACACGGTTTGAGGCAATAAAATGGTTTTAGACTACAGAAATAGATATGTGGAAAGCTCTGCGGCTTGTTCTACACATTAAAAGTAAAATGTTGGATATGTATTTTTATCGCTGTCACTTTCTTATTACTACCTAAAATAAAGTCTTCAAAAGCGTCAAAGAATCGAAGTCAAAGCGTCGAAAGATAGCGGTACGATAGCGGTAAATTAAAAAATAATTAATGAATTTTGTATGCATGAAACCTGTATTTAGCAGATACAGATACTGCAGTACCTACAATAGTTACATTTGTGGGTTTTGAATTTGGAAATTTGTATGAAAAATTGTTTCCTATGTTTCGTTTCTATTTAAGTTATTTTTTTTTAATTATCATTTACACATAACAGTAATTCGGCGATGAATGAAAATGAAAATAACTACCAATTATGACAACTAGCGTTTGTTCAATTTTCCATACTGCTAGGTTAACTGTAGTGCTATACACTTTCTTTTGGAATGGAATCCTTACGGTATTTGATCCTGAACTGAACTTCCTGTATTATGACTATGATTGGTTACGCAATAGTTAACATCCATGGATTATGGCCCCAAATCAACTTAAATTATATCCTCGAAATAATTAATTCGATTGTTTGAACTTCGCGATAAGTAATTGAAACAATAGTTAAGCAATATTTCGATTGTAAATATCCGTAACCAGAATCACCCATCACTAGTCCGAAAAGTGTTTAATAGGCAACTTAAGCAGTCTGTATAGGCTACTTTGTATTCACTCGGTCTAACACTAAGCAAGATCGGCTTAAGCAACAATAATCGATCAAACAAAATTCATAGATCGATAATTACTTGTGACAAAACTGTGTACATAAGTGATATCAGTGGTATAAATAAAATATCACTGACACGATAAAAAAGTAGTAATAATTACGTTTTTAAGAGTCTTTGCTTTATTTGTTTACTTAAAATCAATTAAGCAAACACATTTATTGGAAAATATTAGGTAAGTACCAATGTTTTCTTTTGTTTAAATAGAAAAAGTTTTGTTTTCCAATTATTTCTATATTTCTTATTATATATATTTTTTACATTAACAACATTGTTACGTCAAAAATAATGCAGTTATTGTAAAAAAGGAAACTATTAATAAATACTACCAATTGAATTGACCAGAGATAAATTTGACTGTCTTGCATTTGCAACACTTTTAGGGTCGTAATGATCTACATCTCTATATTTTGGTTGATCGATGGCAACAACGTCTAATCTCGCCCTTGCGTCTTGCTCGACGATACGACATCAATCTTAGATTATCATGGACTGGTTTACAGCAATGTGACGTGGAACTTACAATGTTGCTTAAACAATCTCAATATGGTAAAAGAGTTTATGGTACATTACATTTTACGTAAGCCTTTAGTATGCGTTCATGATCCAGAAACATTGTTTCAATTGAGAGAGCGTGGGCCTCACCCACTATGAAAATTGTTTGTCTTGATCTGGAGCCAAAAGCGGGATTCATGAATTTATTCTCACACTCTGACAGAATACAAGACCTTGACTTACGAACACATACTCGGTTCATTAGTAATAATTACATGACAGTAATTAGTCCAAGGATATATGGAAGTTTTTGTTTTTAGTTCTGTTGCCATTTTCGAAGAGAGAATATACTGTGTTATTATTGAGTAGGTAACAATAAATACTTGAGTGGATACCGAATGGTTGTATAGTAGTAGCTGACAAACGAAACGTGTCAATGAAACATTGGGAATTCGTTTCATAGCAACATTATTGTATTCTTTGTTGAGTTTGTAATGTAATGTAGTACACTTAATGGTAGTCTTCAGTGAGGAGGGGTAACTTGGTCAGTCGGGTGCCCCAAGCGGCTGCGGAGTTACAGCGTACACCTTCCTCCTACTGACCTCCCCCTATGTATATATATAATGGGAGTATGATAAACGCAAAACAAGGGTAGGTGTGGAACGTATAGTTGAAATATACCTGTGTAATTATTTGACAGATAATTGGCTCCTAGGAACACTCTCTAAATATGGTCATAACTGTTTAGAACAGTTTTATGGAGTAGTTATTATGTGACACCAATATTCAGCTGTGAATGAAGCAATGGCTCTGCGAAGTGCGCAAGAGTTTACAGGTCAAATAAAACAGGTTAGAGAGATTGTAAGACACTGTATTATTATACTAGTGAATTTTTGGTAGTTATAATAGTGAATACTAGTTTTTTGGTACATCTCCCATATGCATATATGTATGTGAATCTTTTGATAAAGATTTACTCCAATCCGGAGGCCGAAGAGTATTAGAGCCCGACGTCTCTTAGGCCATTCTTGGCTTAGAATTAGACAGTTGTTGGAAACTAGCTTCTCTGGAGACATTATAGGGTACCTAGACTACCTAGTAACGTTACTAGAACTAATACTAATACTAAGATCGAAGAAGATCGTTAATTTATATGAGAATCATAATTTGTAAAATTTTAATTTTAATACAAACCAAACCGCATCTTAATTCAAGAAAGACAAAGATTAAAGTTAGTTCTTTTACTGTGGTGTTCCGAGTAGGACTAGTAACATAGTATAGAGGATGTATCCGGACTATTCCCGAAGCCTGAAATCGTGAATACCATTCATGATTCTGAATTCATTGATTTCAAAATTTTACATATTTTTTTACATATTTTAATTCAAATTTACATATTTTACCCAATTTTCATATGCCAAATATAAAGACAAAAAATTAATTATTTAAAAAGAAATGTACCATTGTACCTATATGAATAAACTCGGAATTATATCGATAACTCAGATCAGACTTCGGAAATTGTCCGGATTCATTCTATATAGTATATAACATTGCTCTAAAATTAGAGGTCATTAATTTATCTATTTCCTAAACAAAAATCCTAGCTTATTTCTCCCGGGTTAGCTCTAGTTAGGAAGACATCCGGGGAGCGTTAGAACTGGGTTTTCGATAGCTTCCAGATTTTTAAAGTTAAATAAAAAAAACCTGTGTATATGTTTTGAGCATTAAATATTTAAAATTTCAATCAACTACTAAACTGTACGAGAGCGTTATCATTGTGTGTGACGGACGACGTGGACATATGACAACCTGATTGTTTTTAAATCTTAGATATATTTGGAAAAATGACCGGGTTTTAAGTCCAAAAGTCCGGGGTATTCGAGCATTGTCGTTCTTCAAGTTCATTCGTTTTTACAAGTGGCAGCTCAATTTATGATTCTTGTTCTCAAATTGCTACGGCCGCGTGGTATAGGTCAGCTTTATAATAACAACAGGTCATCTAACCCCGTGGGTGCCGTAGAAGGAGACTAAGGAATAACAAAGCGGCTACCACAAGGCTTGAGGAACTACACCGCCGCTAAAAGAGTGGACTCGCTAAGCCGCTAAATCAGAGTGGCGTTTTAAAGCCATATATCCCTCACGTGCGAGTCAATGTGCACGAGTAGGCTCATGCAGTAGAAGATACTAGAAGGGCTGGTTACTGTTCTCAATCGTTTTTATAGGAAGAAGGCGGCAGTCGAGCATGCGATCCACCTGGTGATTAGTGGATATTATCTCCCATGGACATCCGCGGTACACGCCAACTTGACAAACGTTTGCAGGCCCCCGGATGTGCTGCCTACCGTTCAATATGTAGGAATGGTTTTAGAGAAAGCGTAGTAGAATTGCAGTTGTTTTGCAACTATAATTATTGTTGTGTTCCTATTGGACATTGTGAATTGTGTTTTTAATAAATTGTACAATGTATTATTTGTATGTACTTTCCTCGATAACTACACGGTTACGACATACAACAATTGGTGTTACGGAACGAATGTTACACTTGTTACAGTCATTAGGTCTGTGTTACGACTAAGTAACTCTGACTAGTTATACAAGTATTACAGGATTATCCATTGAATATCCCTATTATTACCTTTCTGAACTACGTTGAATACACACAGTTTCAGCAGAGTAACTGATAGCAGGTACCCTGATTTCAGTACATTCAAACTGGTATATGAGAGGAAATTTAAAACTGATATTTGTTGTCTAATTGTACCAAAGTATCAATTATTTGATTAAAAAACTATAAAACCAATGGCTTCTTTAAAAATACTTTAATTTTGCTCCAAAGAAAACTTCACATTTCAGGGATAATTTTTAGAGTCAATTGGAAATGGAGATTCTATTGTAGTTTGGACATATTGTATTAAATTATTGGTAGATATAAATCGTAAAATCAATAAATCAAACAACACATAATACTTTGTTTAGTGAAATACGTGTACCAATAAATAAGTTAAAAATATTGGATATAGTCCTTACAAAACTTCATTAATCAGCGTCATGCTCATGATCTAGTGGACCGAAGGTGTTTATCAACAGTATTAAAGTGCTAAGTAGGTACTGTTTAGATCCCGTCACAAATAAGTTGGTAATAATTCCTGAGATTTAATATTTTAAAGGTATTCAGTTAAATGTATTGTTTATACACTTCAAATATTATAACAACAAAATTTTGCAATAGAATATCAGTTGCTGATTTCCCAATGCCCCTCTTATGGAATAGGTATTACCTACTAAAGACTTTCATTTTCAAAGTCAGAAATAATGCCAATGGCACAGAAGTACCTAATTTCGTTAAAGAATGCAAATTCCGAGTTTTATTCAAATATTTAACAATTGCGTGGAGGTATCCCCACCTTGCTGAGCTGCTTCATAGAGAATGGCCAGGCGGGGACTTAGTATCGAAACCACACGACTGCAGCCTACGCGAATGAACCTATCGAGGTTCCATAACAAAAAAACATGCAGTTCAAAGTATTTCTAGTGATATTTGTGATACATTATACGGTAGCCGAATACTATAAGACTAAGCGTAAGTACTCTGTACACTCAGTAAATTGACCTACATTACCCGAGTGCATTTCGGAGATAAACAAACGCTGTTCTTCATTTCGTAATTGATTACATAAATCGATTATTCGGGTTATGTCATGGAATCGATTCGGATGGGTTTATCAGAACGGTCACATTATCGTACATTTTACGAGTATGTATAAGTATGCTTAGAGTCTAAGTCTGTCTATGTTTAAACGAATAGAAAATCAAGAAAATTATCTCTAGGGTGTCAATTTAATTTAATTTTCTTTACCGCATTTTAATAATGTTGTTAGTTCAGTGTATTGACCGGTTAATGATTTAGATATACATTGATAACTGTTCTATGGACCATCATACTTGAGAGAGGCAGTGCCGGCCTTAGCGATTTCACTGGATTGTGTAAGGTATTCGATTGAGCCCCTTCCTTGTATCTGTGCCCGTCTGCTGTGTAGAGCGCTTCCAATACAAGGCGCCCTCCGAGCCTCCGGCGACTTTTACGGCCGCACGGCTCGTATACTCCTAGAGAGTGGAGAGAGGCCTCAATCCAGCAAAGACAGGTTGATCGTATGATAATTATGATAAAATTCGCCTCGACACGCGATCTTCCACCTTCATAGATGCCATAACACATTATATGCTTGATTAAGGAATCTCCACACGATGCCACTTGCCACCACACGATTCCCGCTCTTCGCATCCAACCATTATAATGTTTGGATAATTGGTTATATTATGCCGATAATTATCGGAAAACTTCTTTAAGTCGTTGGTCGATCTTATAGGAGATAAATAATAATTCCAATATCCAATCCAATATCCAATTAAAGCGGACAAATAAATAAACGAAACAATAAATCAGACAATGGAATCATAAAATTTAGTCCGTTAAACAGCAATATTCATAAAGTATTCAGCATTCTTGGTCGCGAACTTGACCTCCTTTATCTTTTAGTTTACTAAAAGTAGTTATATACGTATGTATTTATTTTACACTTCATTGCACATCATCGTACAAAATGCGAATTTAAGGCTTTAACTCATTTTCTAACAGCCAACTTTTATAGAATAAAGAGATCACTTTGTGGATTGTGTACATTACCTATCTATGATTAAAATAATTAGTTCCTCTCTACCCAAAGCCCGTCTAGCAGATTTTGTAAATTTTATGTGTTGCAATCTCTGTTATTGTCTTGTTTTTATTTTAGTATGCAATAAAATTTTATCTATGCATTAATATAGTCACAACATAGTTTAACGTAGTCATAAAAAAATACGATTAGTTACTTACTATGTGCGCGAATTATGTGTTCTGCATGATTATTGTCAATTTTGTTACGGTACAGTAACTGTCTTAATCACGATTGTACCCTATGAGAGCCTATTCTCGAATCGCATTCGTCCTTATCCCTATCGCAACTTATCCTTATCGCACCTTATCCTTGGTCGCACCTTATCCTTGGTTCGTACCACATTTTTTTAATTTTGCTTGAATGAAAATATCTTGAGGAACCAGAGCGCCTCAGAATTAAAAAATAAAGTTAATTTTTGAAATCCATGGTTTATTTGTAACTACTTAATCTAAGACGTGGAGGCGAGTATATTCATCCATTAATTTTTCAGCCAGTTTCGTGAAAACCTGCATGAGAAATGACCCAGAATTCGAGGATTGTTCGCGCGTAGCTGTACAGCAATTGTTCAATGCCTTGGGTCCAGGTAAAAAAAGTTGTCACACTCTGTTAATCTTCAGAACCTATATAGAACAATTATTATAAACAATTATGTCAATATCAGTCAAAAGTAAAAATCGTTAATACATTCGCAGATGTACTGTTTACTTTTGTGAATTTAGCTATCAGGATTCGTAAGAAGTGGAAGAATAGAAAATAAGGCTTATCATCATGTAATCACCTACCATTTTATTTCTCACGTTCTATTGAACAAGGCAAACGGGAAGAAACAGCATGAGACTGGATGCATTCTATACCATCTTCCACTAGATGTGAGAAACGGGATTGTATGTAATCCGTAACTAAAGAAATTAATTGTAGACAAAGGAATGCTTAAAACACTACGAGGGATTTGCAGATAAAGCTTTAAAGCTCTACTTTAAGCAATAGCCGTAACAGTTGATAAAGATTACTTTTAAAAATATTTTCTGCTCTCCCTAAAAGTTGTGATTTTCGTTACTGCCACTTGAAATTTCTAGGATTGACAGTTTAAGAGATATTTGTTTTAAAATTGCCTTCTATGAAAATGAAGGATAGCTAATTTCTATGTAAGGTAGGATTGCAATTTGCAACTAACAAACGAAACCGTTAGTAGCACGAACCAGCGAGCGCCTGTTTGGTTGCACAACAATCGAACAAGCTGTGCGTGCAATGGCCACTCTACTCCTTCTTGCGCTGCGCTCCTGTTCAAATATTCCCCCATTCTTGTGTTTTTAATTATTAATAAAATGTGTAAATTGCCATTCTGATATTTTTTTAATTTGAAATATTGCACTGTCAAATGAAATAAATAGAATTATGTGGAAACATAGATAGCACTAAATAGTGGGTTGGTGGTTCCACGAGCCACTAGGCTAGTCACATAGCCTCAATTACGAAACATGTTACTCGCGGAAAGCGAAAGCGCCTATTTCTTCATCGTGTTTATATGACAGCTAAATACGGTATCAAATATGATTTACCCCCTACTTGCATCTAGCGCTTATTAATCAGGTAATTATTAATCTTTCAGGTCTTCCGGAAATCGGCATGGCTCCTCTAGATCCACTTAAAATACCTAAAATAAGGATTCTACAAGGCGATGGTCCCGTGAACGTCAATGCAGCGCTCGATGATGTCACTGTGACCGGTTTCGGCCAGACGGAGGTTTTGATGAGCCAGTGAGTTCTTTTTTGTTTCATTGCGCCCTGGTACTAAAGGCGACTGTTTGATCGACTGAGTCGAGCAAAACGACACAAGTCAAGTCTGGGCCTGACTGGCGGCTTAATCGCTTGCCTGCTTTATTATAATAATTAAATGTGGCTGGATAATTGGGGTTTGAACTATTTATTATTTTGATTTTGTATTTTTTATTTTGTTTCAAATTTAACCGTTTTTATTGTTGCAGGGTGAACAGTAAGACGTATGATTTTTATACAAAGGTTCGTGTTCCCAAAATAAGGATTGAAGGTACATATGACCTGAGAGGAAAAATTTTGCTGATACCTTTGGTAGGTCGCGGACTCTGTTGGTTTGAGCCCAGTAAGTATATTAATTACAATAAAGTATCTAATTAATATGATACATGTTATAAAAATTCTAAGTGATATCTAATTGTTGTTGTGGTAACTTTTCAGCTGATATGGCAATCGATATTGTAAGCGAAGTAAAGTTGTACGAAAAAGATGATTTTACATTTTTCAACGTCACTTCAGCCCATGTAAAGTATAATATAGGCGGATTAAGTTTACGAATGAATAACTTATTCGATGGTATTAAGTCTTTGGGTAAGTATAGATCAAGTTAGACGAACATACAAAGTGGATAAGTGCTTAACGACTTTTTAAGTTAAAAATCTATATTGTGTAAACCAAAACTTAAGTAGGTAGCAAGTGAATAAGTATTGATTGCTACATAACGTTTAATTCTACATTGATTTTTAACTTAAAACTTATTTAAACTCTTATCAACTAAACGTATAATGGCCTATTTGCAATAAAATTTTCGATAGCTTGTTGACTAACCGAATTTATTTACACGTAGCGCCACCTAGGTGTAATTACATGACATCTATTAGCCACCAGTAAAAATAATTGCTCGCATATGTAAGACATTTTGGTATCTCTATCATACGGAAGATGGCGCTAGTAGTACTTAATAGTTTCATATAAATTTTCTTTACACTTTAACTTCATGCAGTCTTAGTACTCCTGTTGCCGAACCTACCGATTTTTCGGTGTTCCTTTCTTTCTTTCTACTACCGACCGATCAAAGAAGTGAGTGAAGAAAGAAGGAAAGAAAACATGCGCGCACGGGAAGTTATTTCTTTCTTGTATATCGGAAATATCGACAAACAAATTTTTTTTTGATTTTCGGCAATACATTTAAACAATTTTGTTATCGATTTCGAAAATTTTATAGAAAATAATTATTGCAAAAATAACATGCATGCACGCAGTCCTTTTTCGTTTAAAAATTGCAACGTTAAGTGAAGACATGAAAATAAAATGCATATTATTTAATTAGATTGATTGTGTCTTCCTTTCTCTGATTTCTCCGTAAATAAATAACCAGCCCCAAATTCTAAGTTAGCTAGCAAGCTCCTCTATAAAAGTATCTACTACATATGTACTTATATAATACAATTAATTAATTCGCTTAGATAATGAGTTCGCTCCCTTTTTTTATAGTGAAAATAATAAAGACTTTTTTCGTATTACATATATATATGTATATTTATTGAACGGAATAAGCAAGCAGCACATCAGAACGGTGGCTTTTGCACAAAGTTTGACTTTGGAATTAATTGTGGATATTAATACCGCCGGCATGTTGCATACATTGCGACAAGGTCCCAATCTGTATAATATTAGGTAGTCGGATAAATTAGCGGCCTTAGTGAAAATAATAAAGACTTTTTTTGAATTAAATAGATATTGTCCATTTAATTGGACTATCTTTCGCTATTTTTCTGGCAGAGTCATTATCCCATCGCTATAATTTTTTTGGGGTTTCTGAGCGAAAAACTGATTTAAATGGTTCTAAATACAGGCTTCTCTTGAATGTAATTTTACTCCATTTAGAGAATTTTGTAACGAGCGGAGTAAGCCATAATCCGAAGGTACTAGGTCTGGACTGTATGGAGGATGCGTTAAAACTTCCCAGCCAAGATCCATCAATTTATTGTTTAGTCATCATAGATGTATGCGATCGAGCATTGTCGTGATGGGAAACTACACCTTTTCTATTCATTAATTATGGGCGTTTTCTTCAAGTGCTTGTTTCAATTTTACTAATTGCTGACAGTAGGTAGACATCAGAATTAATCGTTCGGCCATGTGGCAAAAGCTCGTAATACACAATGCCTTTCCAGTCCCACCATACACAATAAATAACATGACTGTTCCGAGTGAGGCCTGGCTTTGAGATTATTTGTGATGGCTCCCCTCATAAAGACTAAAATCGTTTTCGAACATTGTTATCGTAGGTGATCGCCTGTTACCAATCTCTTCAGACATGGATCGATTTCATTTCGTTTTAGCAACATCTCGCATGTGGAAATTCTATTCACAGTTTCTGTTATTTTAATCATGCGGCACCCAATCATCTAGCTTTTTTACAAAATTCAGGTTATGTAGGTGATCCAAAACTATTGTGGTGAATGCTAAGCTCTTCTGCAATTTGATGACTGCTTATGTGTCGATTTGCTTAATTTTTTTCAATGATAACATCAACCTTAATAGGACGACCACAGCGAGGAACATCATTCACATCAAACTTACCAGACCTGCATCGACAGAACCATTTTATTTGCCGTAGTTTTAGGTAAGGCATCTTCTTCGTAAACACCACAAATCTCTTGAGCACTAGAAGCATAGGTACATACCCTTGTCGAAAAAAAAATTGTAAAGCATATGTAATTTTCTCCTTATTAACTTCAATTTTATAATTGTTAATAAAAAATATGAAAATAAAGCTTTCAACTTGTAAATTCAATTTGCCGCCATTATAAAAAGTCAGCTGTTAAACGGTATATCACTTTCCCGCCAGTGATTAGTGTTGCCAGAAATATAGCACGCTAAACTCATACATTCAAAAAGGTCGCGAACTTTTCCGACTTCCTATTATTGTATTTCTTCAATGTACGTATTTGTTTTAACAACGCTTGGCCTGCGACTTCTGCGACTTCTGCGACTTTTCTGCGTTTTTCTGCGACTTCGTTGTTGATTTGTTTATGGGTTAATAAAGATATTTATAGGATGATTTATAACTAATAAATCATATACAACGTTATCTTTAAATTCATGGAACACTACGAGTATGTTAGTGAAGAAAGATATTGCTTACCTTTATTTTTATTTATCTTTATAAACTTTTATTTTATTGCATTTTTCAACGTATTTTGTAAGTTTGTATATACATTTACGTATGTGTCAAATTTAACCGTATCTACTTTTACTTTGTATATGATTTCATAAGTGAAAACTTGTAAAATTTTCTTCTCATTATTAATAATTTCAATATGTGTTTTCAGAGGAAAGCACTAACAACTATTTGAACGCGAACTGGCGACCAGTTTCAGAATCCTTAAGACCTATATTGTCGAAGACTATAGAAGATATTTTATTAGGTTTTATGCAACAATTATTTAATAACTTGCCAGGAAAGTTTATGATTGGGGATTTAAAAAATATTTCCAGTAAAAAGTCTGAAAAGATGGTGTAATTAATAATAACACATTACCCATCTCTCATACAAGAGTACCTTGAACTGTACTGCATTTCACACTTTATCTTGTTTTCCTAATGTACGTATATGTTTCGGTAGTCAGTGAAATATTTCAGAGCCCATTCCCATCCCATCCTATATTGTCCCTTCCCATTATCCAAATTCCTATATCTCCAAAAGTAGGCAGCGCATATTGGCATGTATTGCGGATGTCCATGGACGACAGTATCTACTTACCAGCAGGTGGACTGTATGCTCGTCTGTCTTTTTTCCACAAAGAAATAATATTGTTTTATTATTTTTCATTAAGATTATACTAAACAGACTGTAGCGATGTTAAAATTATGATATTTTGTACATTTTTCTCAGTAGATAATAATTACAAAGTAAAATAAGACTTCATGTGGCAATGGTAAAATTAAATCTAATATTTATATGACAGTATGTAGGTACCAGTAAAACAATAAGATTTAACTAATTAATTGATTAAAATTGGGACGATATGTTTTTAGTTCTGTTAATAAAATAATCCCATTATAAATAAAATACGATTGGTTTATCAAATTGCTGCATGGTCAGATCAGTAATCAATCATGGATCAATAATCAATGTGGTAAATATATTTTCAGTCATAATTTTTATTATTATACCAATCCGCACTGGGCCCGCGTGGTGGATTGCGGCCTGAAGCCCCAGTGATTTGCGAGGGGAGGCCTGTGTCCTGCGTGGAACGTTATAGGCTGATACAATCCATACAAGTATTGACATTTTTTTAAATTAATAAATGTAAAAGGAATTTAATTTAAATAGAAGTGAATACTTGATCATATAAAGAAAGGCAGATTATTTATTCTTGACTGAACTATAATTATTTACGACTGAATCTAGTAATAATTTTACAAGTATTATAGTTGGTTATAGCGTCTAAATAAAATAGCATTAACGAAAATCTAAAATTAGTTTTATTTTTCGTATCTTTAATTTAGTGAATTTAATTAAGAAAATTTGACGAAATGCCAAAACGTAAACTTCAAAATGTTTACAAACCTGTTATTTTCAGGTAAGTCAAGCCAAGGTCGGTAAAATTAGTCACGGCTATGACGAACGGTTAGGTACAACATTCCCGATTGTAATGAACAGATTTGTGACATTACGAGTATCTGAGAAACCGACCTTATCTGTCGGTTCTCGTTCCCAGATATGAGAAATTAATGAAATCTTAAAATAAAAAACATCAATTATCGTAAAATGCATACTTCTTTTTAAACAGAATATCGAAACAACGAAATTTTAAGTTAGATTTGGTTCTTAATCAAAGTAATTAGGTCCATACCTACAATAACACGTTACATTAGCATATAACGTAACATTTAATTTAAAATAGATAAGGTTTAGGGCATCCTGCACATATTTATATTACAGGATCATATATATATATAACCCTAACAAAGATTGAAGTAATTTCAGGTTCATGTTTCTCAATAATGAAAGTCAGTATGAAATAATTATTTCCGTTATTTATTCTAATTTTATTAAAATAGGTAGGTATATTAATTTTATTGCTTTTATTTGTTTGGTGATATTTGTAAATTGCAGTCTGAAAACTCAGCCATGTGGTTCTATCAAAAAGGTAAGTGTACAAATGCAATCGTAAAATCACACGTAAGTGTTTTTGAAAAATAATCTAAAAATAAAAGCCTCACCTGCCAAATAGGGCGTCCAGGCATTTTGGAGTATTAGGGTTTCCAAAAAAGCACTACACAAAGATACACAATTACACGCACGTGGTTTGCACGGTTGCCACTAGATGGCTCTCGCACCAACGTTGAGAACTAAATAAGCGCTACTGGGACATATTATCGTGTTTTATACGCCGGGAAAGCACGAGGTGTAAACATCAGTGCGAACAGACACGACGCAGAGACGCGCAAAACCGACAGAAATATCTCCCTACGTGGTCAGTAACGATTATTGAGATATTTACACTATGGAAATAAATATTACACATTCAACTCCTACCTTTCAAATCGAAAACAACATTATTGCTACAGTTTTCATCACTAGGTAACGCAAACCACTTTACTAAACTATTAACTCTTTAGACTGGCAGAACAAAGTTATGAGAAGCAAGTTATTTTCTCGCACTAAATTTACTGTTTTATCTTTTCCGTCTGTAAAATCATAACTAATGTAAAACTTATTACTCAAACCGTTACTCGAATTCAGACATCGCGGATCTATTTTTAGTGAAGCTCCAGATTCCTTTTGTATCTGGAACGAGGTTGATGAAATTTTATCGCGTAATATGCCGTTAAAATTTTGCCATGGAATCAATATCACAATTTTATTTTCAATGCAGAACATCTAATATCTTACATTCCTGAAGGCGTCGTGAGAAGTAGTATATCGTCAATGCATTTATTGGTTCAAATTCAAGTAATACTTTTGAATGTGTGCATGCGAAACCATTTTTGTATTCTGCATTTAGCATTCCTTGTCTAATTATTTCCTGGTAAGAATATGAACTAATAAAACGATTTTCCCATCTTATACTCCTAGATTATAAGATTACGTAGGTACATAATATTTTTATATAAATAATGTAAGAATTTATATAAAGAAACTTGATAATGATAATGTTTGCTAACATTATTATTATCAAATTCATAAATCATATAATGTCCCTTTTAAATGTTTTTATAGTCACATCATTAAAATATATATATATATATATATATATGAATAGGAAAATCTGACTGGTGTTAGTTTTTATTTAAGACTCTAAACACGCAAATTTTGTTTAGAAATTAGGTAACGAAAGTTTGAATTAAGATGCATCAGTCATGAAGTCATTTGCGTTCAAAATAAACCAAAATGTATTGCAATATTTTATTTTTATTCATACGCGTCTCTTGAGTGTTTGTCAATAGCTATGTGGTATCGTACAAAACACGCACAATTTTACAGCAAATGAAGGTCGTGTCGGTGACCGGTATAAGATCAGTGACCCAGAGAAGGGTGCTCAAAGGGGATAGGGCCCCTTTGGTGTTGCTCACAAAAGGAATATGCACCAGGACGGCATGAACGCATGGAGACTAAACTGCATACATGCACTTTGCACCGAATGCAGATGACGTCATTCGTTTGGTGCTGCATTGTTTGCATGCTGTTTCAAGTTTCAACATTAAGTCTTGACATAATATCATTCTGGTTTTATCTTTGAGACGTTACTTTGTTACGAATTACTATATATTATTATATATGTATGTATATTTTTTTATGAAACAGTCATTATTTACATGTTATGAACTTTTAGTGCGGGATATATGGAGACAAGTAGTGGCGTGCATCTATCACAAGCATATAAGGGGGATCTTATGAAATAGTTATTATTTATTTACGTTAACCCAGCGCTACCATGGCTGGCTGAGATGCAGTCGGTCACTAGATTTCTTGCGGTTTTTGACATTCTTCAGTTTAAGTAAAAACAAACCATCAAGATTTGTTAATAGCATTCTGCCGCTACTGTTTATCTATTTGTCAAGACTAAAGTTTATCATCCAGATATTTACTATTACAGAAAATCCGCCCACTGTTAAGTTTATCAATGTTAAATATTTCGCTAATCTATTTGAACAACTTTGTGGTTTATTATTTTATAAATCATCACTATCTTGACGGTAGAAGTAATCATCGCGTGGAAACGAATGTGCTTGAGTATTTTAAAAAATCTGGTGCATCATATATATCTACGAATCTGCAATGGGTCCTCATAGTGTCCTCGTGGTGGCTTATGACTCAAAACTCTCTAGCGATTAATTAAGGGAGACCTGTGCCCTGCAGTGAGATATTACAAACGTTACATTGATGAAAAACAAGTTTTGCTTTATCATTCTTAATGTATTGCATATTTAATTATCTTTTGTAAAGTAATTCAAATTCAAATTTGTTAATCAGTTTAATTCTCCTTAATATTTTAAGACATATTTGTTCTAATACTTGTAAAATCAATTGAAGTTTGAGTAGTTATAAAAAGACAACGTAATACTGCTCGTAATTTTTTTTTTTTTTATGTGCGAAGGCGGTAGACGAGCATACAGTCCACCTGATGGTAAGTGGATACTGTCGCCCATAGACATCCGCGATACATGCCAACATTAATCCAAAATGAGAAACGTTGGCATGCCCCCGGATGCGCTACCTACCTTTGGAGATATAGGAATGGATTTGGAGAAAGGGTTGAGAAAATGGGGAGGGATAGGATGGGATTGGAATGGGTTCTGGCACATCTCACTCACTACCGAAACACGTACGTACATTGGGGAAATACGATAAAATGGGAAATGCAGTACATTTCAAGGTAGTCTTCTGTGAGAGAGGGGTAACGTGGCCAGTCGAGCGCGCCCAGCGGCTGTTGGATTGCAGCGTGCACTCTCCCCCTCAAAATTAGAATACAATATATTAGAATACAAAATTGTGAATATAAAAAAAATAGGAAAAAGATTATGAGACATCTTTGACGTAGCTTGATACGTGTTGAATATTATTGGGATTATTCACTTGACATTTTACATGTGTCTGACGTTATTTCAACCCACTCTTTAGTTTTATGAGCGAAAAATATTCTCTTTGTGTCGTAATTCCAGAACGTTCTCTCGATAAACTGAAATAGGTCCCACTTCGCGAGCGGTTCAAGGTTCGTAGTTACGGGAATAGCCCTGTGAGTAAATGTCTTAAAATAACACATCCAGTCGTTTATACTCCGTTGTCCGTGTTTCTATCGTCACCCGTTCGTCATGTTCATGAGATGAGTGACTAAACTTCTAAAGTCAATAACAAAAAGTTTTCACAAAATAACGAGTGAAAACAACTCAAGAAAACAACATTGGCCGTCACTCATGGTCACTGCAGTCTAAGGACATTGGTGACATAACGAAAATTATTTATGTCAAGTGTAAAGGGCTCTAAACACCGAAACAGACGTGTTACGCTCCAATGCCCATAGCTAGGCCGCCGACACAAAACCAGGCTGCACACGCCGCGCCGGTGTGTAGACCTCTTATACAGGAGTATTGAATGAAATGAAGCAAAACGTGGGTGACACTGAAAGTTTTGAGAATCTCAAAAATGTATTCAGATACAAAGATGGAAGTTGTTTTACTGCTTTTCGAAGTTTCTCCGCGACAATCGATACACTTTTTTATGCGATGAAACCGTTTTGTGAAGCATTCAGCCCAGGGCCGTCTTTACCAGGGGGTGCAAGGGGTGCAAGGGGTGCGGTGCACCCGGGCGCGGAGCGCCCGGGGGCGCCTGTCGAGCGCTGAATTTTTGGATATTTCATTGAACTTAACGCCATTGCACAGTTTTATATACTTGTTACTTACGACAAATATGTATGCGCAAGCAAAAAAAAATAGTCATTAACAATAATATTTTTTTTACTTTTATTACGCTTTCGGCGCTTGTCATACCGCATTACTACACTACACAAATAACAATTTTATTTAATACAACACGCGCGCGGCAAAATCTCTAATCCAAAGACAGTGTATGTATGTACGTTTGAGACGTTGCCGCCCGGTAGCAAAATGATGTCTAAGTCAATAGAGTGTAAGTTCATTTGAAATGGGCGCGCGGGCACTTATGGTATTTACTTATGGTGCAGGGTGTGCGGCGCACAGGGGCGCAGGGTGTTAGGGGGCGCCGAGCGCCGCTCGCGACGCCTCCAAAGAGTCTACTAGAGGGCGCCAGGGTATTGATTGCACCCGGGCGCTACATGGGCTAGAGCCGGCGCTGATTCAGCCCACCCTTCTTTAACAGTCGTTTGGAAGGACGTTACTGCCTCTTCTGCATTCATAAAACGAATTCCTCTGAGTTTATCCTTAATTTAAGGGAATAAAATATCAGGGCGCAGGGTCGGAATTGTCTGGCGGATGACCCATTAATTCTACATTTACAGTACCTACTCAAAAATTGCTTCGTTTGTCTAGCTGAGTGAGCTGGGGTATTGTCGAATGAAGGACCATTCTGTGTCGTGGACGTCGTTCTTTGACTTTTCCAAAACAGAAGGCAAACAGCTGTTCACATATCAGTCCGCAATTACTATTCTTTTATTTTCTAAAGTTATAGTACCGAAGTGGCCCGATCTGTCATAGAAGGAGTCAATCATCTTCTTTTCAGTACTCCGTCCTTTCTTCATTTTCGTCTCGTCGGCAACTCTTCAAAAGGAAAGACCCACTGCACAGATTGCCTCTTAGTTCAAGAGTCATAGCAGTAAATCCAGCTTTCATTACCTGTTACTATATCAATAACAGCTTTTGATTGACCATTGTCGAATTTCTCAAGCATTTGGAGACACCACTCCACGCGGCAGTGTTTCTGAGCTAGCTCAAATTGAGAGGATTACATCTAGCACAAAGCTTCCATAAAATCGTTTGTCTGCTTTAATGACCAGCCACTGTTTTGATGTTTTCCTCCGTCACCGATGTAACAGGGCTTCTCTAACATCGCCACTGAGGTGGGTACGACCATGTTTAAGTTCTCTCAATCAGTGGCACTGGATAGGGCTTTATCACTAAATGCTAACTTAAGTTTTTCATAACTTAGTTTTTGGTAATAATAACGAATAAAAAATAATAATCATAAAAAATCACTGAACGAAAATATTCTCTTGGTAAATTTATTTTTCCGTATATACTTAATTTTCAAAATGCCGCCAGAAATAAAAATAAATAAATAAATAGCATTGATAATTTAATGGCGTTCAATAAGCATGGAGTTCTATTTAAAATTTCTAGTTTGTTTTTTGTTAGTCATATTGTACAATATCTAGTTCTAAGAACTTTTAGTTTGACCTATGAACTTTGATGAACCAGTTTTTTTCTTTGTGGAAAGAAGGCGGCAGACGAGCATACAGTCTACCTGTCAGTACAGCTTAATCATTACAATCAGAAATATTTTTATTTTTCCAGCTATAAATGTTGTTTTTCTATTGAACAATATATTATTCTCTATTAAACATTTCGCTTTTAGTGTTCGTTCTAAGGGTCACTAATAAAAACCTCAATTACACTTTTTATTTGTTATACATCAAATTTTTTATAGACCGAAGGCGGGTGACGAGCAGACCTGGTGGTAAATGGATACTTTTGGCCATGGACATCCGCGGTACATGCCAACATCAGTCCAGAATAACAAAACATTAGCTCACCTCCGAATCCTTGGAAATTTAGGATTTGATTTGGAGAAAATGGGAAAATTGTCAGGGATAGGATAGAATGGGATGGGTTGAGAATGGGCTCTGGCTTATCTCATTCACTCACTAGGTACTAAAACACGTACATACATGGAGAAATAATGATGATAACTTTGTCTAGAAAAAAAGGTAAAATGCTTAGATTATTTGAGCAAATTTATTTGAGCAAATGGGCTTCTACTAGCAGCACACTATTTAATTACGAACTGTTATTTATTACACTTTATTACAAACTGTTACGAAGATAACTTGACACTGGCAGACTGTGCTAATTGCTCCATTGCCATATGAAGAAAAAAAAAGAATTATGACAGTTTTTGAAATATACGATTATGTAAGATGATATTTTTAGTATTACCTCACACGTGCCTACGCACAAACTATATTTCCCAACGATTTTTACTAACTCAATATTATTTAGCAAAACACGTAATGGTAATTGAAAAGATTACCAAGAAGCTTATTTAGAAAGAATCTTTATATCTTATTTTTACTAAATAAATAAATGCGCCTTGAAATACAAACAACAACCATTATTTCTAAGCGTTCAGACCCGATTTACAATATAAAAAAAGGTGTACGTACAAATGTGTTAACAGCCTTCTAATTTCTCATTTCCACAGTTTTTTTTATTCTTTCTGTATTTTAAACATCTTTAGGTTTTATTAATTTAATTAATTAATATACTTGATAAATTAAAAAATATAATTATTTCAAATGCCCCTCAAATATTTGTCGCGTGTGTGAGAAACTTGTTGTCGCAATGGAACGTTTGGAACGTGGGGCGGTCGTGGTGGAGAATCTGGAGCAGGCAGTTACGATCGCCATGTACTAGGATAACATAATCACTTAAACAATATAAAAATATATCGTCATACAAGTAGTGTCATCTATTAAGAAATAGCATAACTTACTACTAAATGAGCCCGCTTATAGCGGTCTCTATTAATGAGTAGATGAACTTATTTCTAAATAATAATTTTTAGTCTATCAATTCTTACTACTGATTTATAGATGTCTCTGAAATAGTAAATCGTATAATCAGAACCAGCATGAAAGAATAACTTAGAAGATAAAATACTGGACCATCCTCTAACAATGGTGTAAAAAATCATGCATAGTTAAAAACGGTCAAAGATTATGAAAAGTATAATAGGTACAGATGATATAAAACAGGCATTTTATAACATGGACTCTGGTGGCCTGCGCTGCCCCGTCTGCCACCTCTTTTATATAAAAAAACATGCATTTGATTTAGGTAATAACAACAGTGGTAGAGCCAATTACAGACAGATAATAACATAATATAGAATGAAAAATACGTAAGTACATATATTTGCTTTTGTGTTTTTGTGTGTGTGAGGAAGAGTGTAAGTATGTCCTGTAAGCTCTGCAAGTTCTGCAGCCTCATGAAGAGGAAGGCCTTGGCATCGGGTGAGTTTACACTCATTTACTGTATAGAAAGATACAGAATTGTGATGGATGTGACTTTTCCATTCATTCAGATATGCTCCTAATGATCCGTGATCTAAATGATTGCTTGCTACCTAAAAACACATCAATATCTTTACATTGGCTGTTATATACGTGAACTAATCGAGTGATTACACCGTTTTGTACATATTCGGTGCGATGAGAGGGTCGCACTAAATAGACATGAAATAGACAAGTGTGTCTTGTGCGGTGACTAGGCACATTTTAACCTAATTCATCAACCAAGGCAGGACAATCAAGACGCCCACGCATAATGTCGTACAGCAGCATCATATCCTAAACTGCACGACGGCTGCTGGTAGCGATTCGATGGTATTTAGATTCATTATCGTAATTATCGAATTGTTTACGGATTTTGTAACTAAGATGTTTAACGAACATTTTTTGAATGCGTTCAATCTGCAGTTAAAATAATAATAAATAGTGGATAAAAGTCCTGTGGATCGATTTGCTATACTATACTATACCATATCATCAGCCTGTGTCTCTTCTGCTGTGTCTACTGCTGGATGTACGCATTTTCTAAGGGTCGCCAACAAACATGGTCTTCTGCTCTTCTCATCTAGCCATTACCGCCTATTTTTTTTTAGTCGTCAATCCACCTGGTCGTAAGGTGTCCCGCGCTGCGTTTCCCGGATTACTATAGGGTGGTAGGTTACTATAGGTGGTATGACGACGTTGGTAGGTTGTATTGAAACTATTGTAGATTGTCAACAAGGCTATTGACTGGTTTATATTTTTATTATAACCTTTTCAAAGGTAACTGGTTTTTTAACAGTCAATTTATACTGTAACTATTCACAGTGTAAAAACTTACAGTTATAGTGTAAAATACAGAATCCTTAGATTCTGTAAAGTTATACAATAACTGAGCTAGGACATGGGATTTTTCAAGAATCTCTGTGAATAGGATCCTCCAAGGTCGGCAACGCACCTGCATACTTGGTGCAGGTGTCCATTGGGCGGCAGGGACCGCCTAATATCTTTTGGATCGCCTGACCGTCAGACACCTCTTTTATGAAAAAAAAATCACCATGAATGGTAATAATTAGTACCTAATGCAAGTGTCTATGGGCGGAGGTGAATATTTTCTTTTCCATTCTATAAGCATTTATAAAAAATAATCCATAGAAATATGATTCCTTATGTATTTATAGAACAGGTTGCGACATGTTACGAGTACGTGAAAGTTTTAAAGGACAGATGGTAACTAAAACTAATTATATTAGGTCTCATTGTATATTTTAAATAACTGTGTTGTAATATTTACATGTTAACATTTGAAATACGACTTAAAATTCTTAATTAAATAATATGTAATTAATAGATAAAATCTTGAGTCTTTCATAAATTATGATTTTGTTTGACACCTGATGTTGATATATATAGGAAATCCTACAGCCATTGCCAGAGCTCGTCCTTTATCTCACCCCCCCCCCCCCCTTCAACCCTCCACAAATTAAGTTCCATGAAGGGAGGAACAATATATCAATTCTTTTATTTGTTTTTATTATAATTATCAAACACTGTATCGATCCAGACAATCGTTTCTGTAAGTTGAGAAATCGAAAATAGCGGAGCGAATCCAAGAAAAATTTCATCGATGTTTCCGAGAACATCGCTTTATATTGAAACTGGATTCGTTTTAAATCACGTTGACCTTTAAGGGATCCGCCATCCCTTCTGTAAATGTATTTGATTAATGTAATTATTTTGATGTATTATCTTTAAGAACCAATATTTAACCAAATTAGGTGTTAAAAAAAATTAAAAAAATGACAATCGATCTTTTTAAACTCGATTTTTCTGTGAATCGATACTTTCGAACTCTGATTCGTATCGATGCGAAAATCGATATTTTTTAGAAAGAATATATTATTATATATTTAGGATAAATAAGAAGTACCCCTTAAAGACTGTACAAGTATATGTTACCACGTCTACGCATACGGACGATGAAGTCGGGGCCTTTGATGATGACATAAATAGGGCCCCGAATTAATTCAGCGTTGTTAACGGAAATTTCAACGCCAATGTGGGAGTGCAATAACGCAGAGAATCGAAAGCACGTATTTGGTGAAAGGGACCACCGAGGGCAAACTTCCGGTCAACTTCCTCGAGATGCAGGGGCTTTCTTTGATGAATTCTTCCTTTAAAAAGAAGCTCCACAGGAAGTGGACCTGGCAAAGCCCAGATGGTAGGGCATTGAACGAAATTGACTTTATCATTGCAGACAAGAGGCGCGTATTTAAGGATGTTACAGTATTCAATATGTTTAAGACCGGATGTGATCACTGACTTTATCGGCTTTACGCTGGAAAGATCTATTTTGATGAATGCCAATCTTCGTCCCACATCACCTCAAACCGTGTTAGACTCCAACGAGTTTCAGCTAGAACTCCAGAATCGATTCGATGCACTGGAAACCACGTCTAATGTTGATGAGATAACCGACAACTTGGTGAAAGAAATCCGAGTAGTGGACTGTAAATACATCAAAATACAGCGCAAAGGCAAAGATTCCAAACTCTCGAGCGAGACTCTGGATCTCATGGAACTGAGGCGGGAGAGAGCTTCGCTTACTGCATCGCCAGATCGACAACTCAATAAAAAAGTCCGGAGGCTGATATACCGTGAGCTACGTCACTTCAATATAAAATGAATTGAGGCGACGATAGAGAATAATAAAGGCTCTAGAGTCTATACTCAGCCTCTAGGACGTAGTCATCTGGTGATGCTTAAAAACGATAGTAGCTAAACTCTGTCTTAGAGACCAGAGATCTTCGCAAAACTTGAGAAGTTTTATAGAAAGCTTTAAGTTTGACTCGTATTTGCGCCTACAGCCCATGAGGATAACGATCGCCGTGCAAAGTGAACCCGCCACTACAGTGAAGATATCCTGGACTTCAACCTGGGTGAGATCAGTATTGCCCTCGGACAACTCAAGAACGGTAAAGCCGCCGATGATGTCGTTAGAACATCAGAGCTTTTGAAACAACGTCAGTGTCTTACGAGAGTTGCAATACTTCTTTAACACCGTCTTACACGGTGGCATAACACCAGAGGCGTGGAGTAGGAGTGTGGCAGTCCTGTTCTTCAAGAAAGGAGACAAGGGTCTTATTGAAGGACTATAGACTTATTTCTCTACTGCGCCACATATATAAGCTGTTCGCGAGGGTAATCACGAATCGACTCGCCCGGAGGTTTGACGAGTTTCAGCCGCCGGAGCAGGCTGGGTTTCAAAAAGGCTACAGCACCGTAAACCACATTCACACACTGCGGCAGATAATACAGAAGACCGAAGAGTATAATCAGCCTTTATGTCTGGCTTTTATAGACTACGAAAAGCCTTCGGCTCTATGGAGGCCTGGGCTGTTCTGGAATAATTACAGTGGTACCATGTCGATTGGCGATATATCGAGGAGCTGAGATGTCAGTGTAACACTGCGAGCATGACGGATGACGGTCCGAATTCAAGACCAGGGGACCAGACCGATCCTGCTGTGTCGAGGAGTGACAAATGAAGATGTAATATCTCCGAGACTGTTCACAAACGCGCTGGAAGATGCATTTAGGATGCTGGACTGGAATGGACATGGAATCAATGTAAATGGTGAGTACATCTCGCATCTTTGTTTCGCAGAATCGCAGAATCACTGGAAGATTTAAGTCGGATGCTAAACGAATTCTCGTCGCCTATACTTGAAGATGAAACTTTTCAATCACTGCGTCCTGCCGGTTATGACGTATGGTGTTGAAACGTGGTCTTTAACGGTAGACCTGATAAGTTCACTCAGCGAGCTATGGAGACGGACATGCTCGGGGTTTCTTTGCGGTATAAGATCCGAAACGAAGACATTCGCTAAAGAACGAAAGTCACCGACATAGCTTGTAGAATGGGCATGTTGAAGTGGCAATGGGCAGGTCACATTTGCCGCTTGACCCATAACCGATTGGGTAGACGAGTCCTCGAATGGAGGCCATGTACCGGAAAGCGCAGTGTGGGATGCCCTCTTGTCAGGTGGACTGATGACTTAAAGAAATTCGTCGGTGGTAGTTACATCAGAAGAGCCGAGGATTGTGTCAAGTGGCGAGCCTTGGGAGAGGCCTATATCCAGCAGTGGAGAGAATAGGCTGATGGTGTGGTATGGCATGTTGGCATGTTGGCATAAATCGCAGTTGTCCGAGGGCAACACAGTAACCGCATTCCATCAAGCGTACTGTCCTGCTTGTTTAAGAAAAAAGTCTTCATACTTGTCCACCAGAAAACTATCTTTGGTATCTAACACTTTTTAATTATATTACAATATTTGGTTAAATATAATTATTGCACATGAATGAAAGTATAACTTTCTATATGAGTATCTATGTATGTTAAATTAAATCTAACATGCGTTTAGGTAAATGAAGCTTATTGCTTGAAACACGTATTGTGACTATTTATAATAAAACTATAACTACTTAGTACCTAATTATGTTAATATATCTAGATAGGTAGATAATGTTTTCTACAATGCGTTACGATTGCTTTCAGTATTTACAGTGAATATCCATTACAATGTTATTAAATATCAAAATGTTGATACGAATTCAAACCAACTCATCATAACTTTCATTGAAACTTTGATCCATGACGTCGCTGTCGAAGGGTGTAGTGGTAGTTTTCTTCTGACTGACTGTTTCTTTCTGTGCGAGTAATCGATCGCATTCATTCAGACGACCATGTAAGACTTCATATACACGGGTCATAGACGCTACTTTTTCTTTACAGGAAGGATCCGTCTCGATGGCGAAGAGTCGAGAGTCAAGAAGTTTGATTGCAGCCACTATGTAGTTCCTCAAGGTTTTTGTTTTATGTTCACTACTGATGCGCTCAAGGAACGCGCAAATCTGCCTCTCGCTGCATAACAATACATCCACATCATAAGCTAACGGAGAGTGTTGTCTATGAAGGTATGCTATCAACCGCTTTGCGTAACGCCGGTAAGTCCGGTACGCTTTGCGTTTCCTCGGACCGAGCGTCCGACCCATCGTCATCGATTTTTTCATATCGTCGATGACTGCTTTGTAGCCAGAATCAATTTTGGAATCGAATATATCTTGCAAACGTGTTTCAACTGGCTGAAGATCATAGGGAGCTGGTGAAGGAGGTAGAGAGGGTGAAGAAGGTGGAGGAGATGGCGGCAAAGTGTTAGCGCGTGTGTTTTCTTCTCCTTCGCTTGATTCGCTTGAAGCTCTGTTTTCTGCTGCTATTTCGCGTACAGGATACGGCCGTGGTCGAGTACGTGTCCTTTGAACACGAGTTGGCCGTGGTGCAGTCCTAGCATTATAAGCAGTTAAGACGTTAGCATCTTGTTCTGTTAACGGTCGAACGCGCTGCATTGCTGAAAGGGGTATTATTCTAATTTTGACTAGAGCGTAGCTTTGGTGAATCTTCGCCTTGATGCGAGGGTCTTCATAGTCTGCTCCCCAAAGATCACGAATAGCTGATTCTTTTAGATATCGGACTTGGCACAATTCACCGTTGAAGAAGCGTTTTCTCTGTTGCTCATTGAGGGTATCTCTTTCAGCACCCGTTAAGCCATGTATCTTGGTCAAGTGGTCAGGGAGCTTGCCATAGGTGAATCTTGCGCAGTTTTCGATGGGACATGGGATGTTCGCGTGGTTTTGCTTCTTGGTGCGCGCGACGCTTGGGGCTGGCCGTGCGCTCATCTTGAAAAGATAATCTATAACAATGAAACAACATAGTGATTAGCGGTTTATATAATAAAAAATCGTATATTAAGATGTGAGACAGGTATGTCTGATTATAAATAGCTTGCGTTAAGTTTACGAATGACCCGTTGAAGTCTATGAAAAGCCTTATATTCCTCTCAATGTTAAAATATAGAATACAATTTTTAGAAACTTTAAAATCAATTATTAGGCCGTTAGGAGGATAATAATTATATCAATACATTCTTTTTCGCGCTTCTCATACCAATTCAAATGTTTCGGCGAGTCCAGTCAATTTATTTAGAGGGTGTTTAACTGGGGTGGCTGTCCGAGTATAATAATTGTGTTGACGGAGGCCTCGGGCTGTTTGCAGAGCGCTGGGCCTCTTGTCCTCCGCTTAATTCATTGAAAACAATGCGACTCCTTCCCGGGCGAGGTCTCTGTCTAAGGTATGTTATTTGGTGTATGTTCAAAAACGCTTAAGTGACGGACAGTATGCGTTTATATCATCCGATACACGATGGTTAGGCTTCTGCTCAAGGGAGCAATGGCATAGCATTGCGATGTCAGTACCTATGGTATGATAAAATCAGATGACTTGTGTCAGTCAACATAAATATATGTCAGTCAAGATCTTATGTATGTATGTTATAACCGATGTATCGATATTAGCCTGCAGAGCACAGTCTTCCCGTTAAAATCATGACTGAAAATCGGGTAATAATCCATCACGGGTGTTTTGTGCGAATTGGTGCGAGTCTAGTGGTTATTGGTGAAAATCTATCTATTGTATATGTATTATTTGAACAAACGGAACTTATTGATATTTTAGTTTAATTTTGTACACAATTTTTGTTTTAAATTAGAGATGCGACATCGCATTTTAGACCCATTGTAATAATGAGACAGTGGCAAGCTGAATATCAGCGCTGTGCAGGCGAGTAACATACTCACAGCATACGCTGAGCTTGCGACCTTTTGCGCACTGAGTAATTAACTCTGCATACCATTACTTTGTTTTTGTAATTTACAGTGTGGCAAATAAAGAATTTATTTATTTATTGTCGGTATGAACTTATTGACTGTGGTTAAGATTTTCGTTAGAAAATTTACAATTCGTTGTTTCAACATTCTATTCTAACATCTGATCTTTAAGATAAAACAATGAAAAACAAAATGGGTATTTTTTTAAATATTTCAATAAAGTCGATATCTGGGAAACAAGAACCGACAATAAGTATGCTAAATTAGATACATATGTGAACACAGGTGAGTTCGTGTAAGTACCTTAACAAATATGAGGACCCGTAAAGTTTTAGGTTCCTTTCGTATTGAAAGAAATAATTAAGATTAATGATAAGTAAATTTCGCTTCTTCAAAGAAATTGATTGACTGCGTAAAATGAAATAGCACTGACTTAAAACATAGACAAGTAGAATGAGATCGTGGGCCTGATTGAACTAATATTTATTTTGGAAATTAGCTTGTATCGCCGCAAGACGTCTTCGGCCGGCTATGGCGTTACAATAAATAAGCCAAATTAAACGGTCCTCCAGGGACGGCGTTCTGCAATACCCCATTGTTTAATATTCTTCAATTAATAATTTTGATTAGTCTCGGTCTGTTTGGAAAAGAAAATTTGTTGCTGAATAGCGTAGAAAATATATAGTACTTAGTAGAGTTTGGAGATAAACTCTTGATTTATTTAAAGCAATCGGCCAGGAGTTTTTAGTTAATATGTATATTAATTATAATGACATTTTGAAATTAAATAGATACTAAACAGTAAATACTATCTAGTAATACAATTTACAGTAATACTTATTAGTAAATACTAAACTAAAATATTCACTGTGTAATGTATATAGCCATATATGTATATTAAACCTTATAGGCTAAATTCATTCCATAATTAAGCTTTTCTTAAGTAGACTGTATGTAATTAGTAATGCTTAAGCATTGTCTAAGAAATTAAGACAAAAGACAGTCAAAATTATGGAAAAAGATTAAAATTAACCCTTTTTTGTAGAAAGAAGATGGCAGTCGAGTAGACAGTCCTCCTGGAGGTAAGTGAATACTGTCACCAATGGACATCCGCGATTAATGTCAACATCAGCACAGACTGACAAACGTTGGCATGCCTCCGGATGCGCTGCCTATCTTTGGAGACTGTCCACCCATTTGAAAATATTGACTAACAGTTCAGTTCGAGTCCACCCTTTTAGAGGTGGTGTAGTTCCCCAGAGCTTGTAAGCATTATATATAAAATAATAATTAAAACACTTTAAAATGATTACACTTTGATTATAAAAAGATTTGAATCACAACATCTCTTCTTGGTTGTCACGTAAATCGCGACAATGACAAGTGAAAGGAGAAATATTGTCAAAACTTCGTAAAGAGGTTCCCCTTTGTGAGCGAAGTGAGACTTGAATAAATAACTCATTTGCATATTTAATAACAGGTATCGTAGCAGATTCAATTGTTAAATCTCTGAATTATTAATCCGTCGCGGTTCCTGATTACCCTCTGGCTTTTTCAATTAAATATTCAGATCAATTTTTTAATTAGTTCAATATCAAATTCAATATTCTGTTTTAGTGTGTAAGTTTGTTATTTCAGATAGATAATAATTGGCATTCTTAATTTTTCAAATTGAATTCAATTCAAATTGAATAATATTTTTTCTAATCTGTTTAAATGTAACTGTAACTTTAAGAAATTACCTATCTCTTTTATCTTTGAATTTTAACTATCAATTAAGCAAGAAACCTGTGTTAAATTATGTTATAATCAATATCCTGTGTTATAATCAAGAATCAATTAACCTGTGTATTTAAAAAATAGATCTTCTATCTTTTATCTTTAAATTAGCTGTCATTTAAACATTCGAATTAAGAGGTTTTAATAAATATCTATCCTATTAAAAAGGACGGGAGGAAAGGATAGTTACAAGAAGCTTTATCAATATACCGTCATTCTGATGAAATCTAACTGTTATTAGTGGAACCTAATGGAAACAAGCAGTAAGAATTACTTTAATCAATTCTATTATCCTACAATTTAAAAAAAATGTAACGTATACGTTACATTTTAAACCTTAAAACCTGTTTGTTTCTTTTGTATTAATGGTCTTGTTATATCATCATTGGTTAATGAAAAGCCGTGATAATTTCATAAAAAATATTATAATTAAAAATTAGAATGTTAAAGCGACGCACGGTATAACTAATAAATAATTGCATAATAATAATTGCAGGTAAGCAAACATATCGATTATTGAGCACGGATGCTGGTGTTACCAAATACTAAGGGTGCAATAGGGTGCTCCGGGTGATTGGGGGTGCATCGATAAACAACAAACAAGGGTGCACGTAAACAGGGTAGGGTGGCGGGGTGACCTGATAATGCAGACTTCGGGAAATAAATTAAAGTTTTGAGGACAAAATATTTGAATACGTCAGAATTTTATATTGTTTTAAAAATTCTCAATTTTTTTGTTACGTTTTATCATGGTCTAATTATATAAAATTGATATCACAAATTATATAAAACATGAAAATTTTCTAAAAATAAATTTTAAATGTTCAAATCGAAGTAATATTTTGTAAATTATCACACAAAATTTTATTGTTATTTAAGCCGTGTGGTGTCAGCGGGCTTTGGAATAGCTCCACCCCATGACTTCCCGTAGGTGTCGTAAAAGGCGACTAAGGGATAACAAAGTCGCTAGCGCAAGGCCTAAAGAACTGCACCACCTCTAAAATACTGGACACGCCAACTCGCTTGGCCAGCGTGGCGTCTTAGTGCCCTACATCCCCCATACACTGGACATTGTGCATCGGGAGTCGCATATCCAACAGTGGATGTTAAAAGGACGGGTAAATGTCGCGGTTTTAAATATTTTTCCGAACAGACCATATTGAATTTTGTATTATAAGTTTTGTACTCGTTGCTTGGGCCATAAATCACCACTTATAATAAGTTAATTATCCATGGTACTGTTAGTGCAAGCAATAACTTAACACTTATGCAATGATAAAATTCTATATCTGACTTATTGAAATACAAGACAACAATTTAAACAGATGAAGTATAATCTAATGGCTCAAGAAATGGGATTGTTTATATTTACATCTGTCAACAATTGAACTCAGAATGGTGTTTGATGAAGCGCGAAACCAACTAAGCAATGGGTCGTTTACTTACGCGTATCATAGAAATTGTCCATCGATTATTATGTTTCAGTAGCACTGTTTAAATGTTAAACAAAATTATGTATATGTATTGGAATCAAATATTTTTATCTAAAATGGTTGTAATGGTTTCCTGGTTGGGTTGCACCAGCCACGGTCACGAGCTGACCATGGTCGATGCAACCCAACGGTAACGTCGAGTAAAATAAATATGGTAAACATTCGCGTTAAGACCCGTTTAAATTAGATAAATATGTGTGAAAAACGCGAGAATCTCAAATGTTGTATAGAATCAATTATTGTACCCCCACAGCTTTAAACTATTACGTTTTAATTTTTTTTCATATGTGTTGTTATTACTTCAAGTATCACTTTGTGTCAAAGTTGTCTATTCAAAAACATAATTTATAAACAATTAATTGTAGCTTCTAGCAATCGAGATTCTTATTTGATTCACTTAAATATCACATCACGTACGTTGGCCGTCGGCACTTCTATTTTGAAATATAATTGTTACACCACGTAGAGATATTAGCTATTTTTTAAATATATTTTGGAATTTAATAAAAACTTCTTGATATACAAAAAACTGCGGGACGGGTACATATCCGACGTATACTACACGTATCTATTTATATCACACAAGTACAACACTCAATAATAAATTGTTAACTTACCTCAAAACTGAAGTTCAACAAACTCCAACAAAGTCGCGTGTTTGTTTACGACAATAAACACGTTGTTGTTGTTTATGTTAACCTTATACCGAGCAACGAGGACGTGCTGCCGCCGAGGCTGCCGTAACTCAACTGTTGTTACGTAACAAATCCTGGCGAATTCCTTCTCTGTTCCCGATTTCCGTACATTTCCTCATAAAAACCACTCCAATGTATAAAGGTCTTCCTCACCTCCCGGGCTGTTAACAATTTCTTGCTCTCGCAGAGGGAAAACTATAGTCTTTACGGGATCACGTTTAAATGGACTTCAGTAAGTAGCAGTTGAGTCCATGGCGAGCGCTCGGGAAATTTCGTATGAAGTCGGCCTGAAGCCCCGCCCTCTCGTAGCAGTCTTGCGGTCTACGAACGGAGCCAACATCGTAGAACGTATCTGATTTTTGAGGTAATTATTCCTATTTTTTTTACATTAATTAAGTTGATAAGGACTAGCGTAAAATAAGTAAAACTAATGCTTATAAGATTTATAGGTAAAATGTAATTCCTTAATACTATTTCCATATACTTATTTAACACTTAAATTCTAACGTGATAAATCTATACACTTACTAATGAAACTAATCTTTTTTACATTCTATATAATAGGTAGTCGGAAAAGTTCGTGGCCTTTTTGAAGGTATGACTTTAGCGGACTATATTTCTGGCAACACTGATCACTAGCGGGAAAGTGAATACCGTTTGACAGCCGACTTTTTGTAACGGTGGCAAATTGAAATTACAAGTTAAAAGTTTAATTTTTTCATATTTTTAACAATTTTAAAATAGAAGATATTAACGAGAACATTAGATTTGTTTTACATTTTTTTGCGACAAGGGTTGAATGCTTCTAGTGCTCGAAAAGAGATTTGTGGTGTTTACGGAATAGATGCTTTATTTAAAGCTACTGCAAAAATGGTTTAGGTCGGATAATTTTGATGTGAATGATGTTCCTCGCTGTGATCGTCCATTAAGTAAATGTTGATGTTATCATTGAAAAAATTTAAGCAGATCGAACATAAGCAGTCATAAAATTACGGAAGAGCTTAATATTCACAACTCAACAGTTTTTGGATCACCTGCATAAACCAATTTTTCTAAAAAAGCTAGATTTTAGTGCCGCGTGATTTTAGTGACAGAAACTTGGTGAATAGATTTTCCATATGTTAAATGTTGCTGAAACGAAATGAAATCGATCCATTTCTGAAGAGATTGGTAATAGGCGATGAGAAGTGGATCACCTACAATAACAATGTTCAAATGGGATCTTGGTCTAAGCGAGGTGAGCCATCACAAATATTCCCAAAGCCAGGCCTCACTCAAACAAAGTCCAACTCACTCCAACTCACTCTAGGCCAACAAAGTCATGTTATGTGTATGGTGGGACTGGAAAGGTATTGTGTATTAGGTACGAGCTTTAGCCACATGAATAAACGATTAATTCTGATTTCTGATGTCAACAATTAGTAAAATAGAAACAAGTAATTGACGAAGATCGCCCTGAATTAATTAATAGAGGAGGTATAGTTTTCCATCACGACGATGCTCGACCGCATATATCTATGATGACTAAACAAAAATTGATAGACTTTGGCTGGGAAGTTTTAACGCATCCTCCATACAGTCCAGACATAGCACCTTCGGATTATCAATTATTCCGCTCTCTACAAAATTCTCTAAATGGAGTAGATAAAATTACTTTCAAAAGAAGTCTGTATAAACCATTTAAATCAGTTTTTCGCTCAGAAAATTGTAGCGATGTGGTTATTAATGAATCTGCCTGAAAAATGGCGAAAAATAGTCAAATTAAATGGAAAATATCTATGTAATACAAAAAAGTCTATAATAAAAAGGCCGCTAACTTATCCGACTACCTAATATTATACAGATCGGGACCTTGTCGCAAAGTACCCAGCATGCTTTCGGTATTAATATCCACAATTAATTCCAAAGTCAAATTTTGATAGGATTATGAATCAAAAGCCACCGTTCTGATGTGCTGCTTATCCGTTTTCAAAGTGATGCGCTTGGCTCTTGGGCATTTGTCATTCTGATTGGCTGGCACAACTCAAGTTTGACAACAAGTAATTATAATAGTAACGTTAGTCAAATAATGTGATAGTTTAGTGTAAGTACCGAATAATAAACTGTTAATGAGCGTGTCATGGCAGTTTGGCAGAGATGTAAGAAATATAATTGACTTCAAATATACTTTATTTTGATGAATAAATAAAAGAAAAAAAAGTACGAGTAAGGTCCATGAATTTCCTAAATAATAAATTGTCATAAATTCTGACTCTCTATTCATCTTATTTATCTCTATTTATGAAATGACATATTAGTATTTTAGAATAGAAAAAAGGTCACATTAAAAAAAAGGTATTAAAGGTCACAATTATTATTTACTTACATGCAAGAGTGTTATTATATAAATTTTACTCAACACTTTCACTAGAGTGACGTTTATATTATTAATTTTATTTCAGTAGTCTTTTTTCCTTAGTTGCTTATTTTACTTCCAGCTTCGCTATGGTCTTGACCCGTTACGGGTCTTGGCCTCCTCCAGAATCCTCTGCATTTGATTCCATTTTTGTCCTCTCTCTTCCAGGATGTCATTCTTCGCATGCTTTTCAGATTTTCCTCTACACACTCGATCCATCTCTTTCGAGGCCTGCTTTTCTTGTGGGATCCAGCCTGTAATTATTATTTCATGTGCTCTTGATACATACTCCCTACATGTCCAGCCCATTTCAGATGCTGCGATTTGTAGAATCTGATCTGCGTTTCCTTATGAACCACATTCATTATTTCGTAATTCATTGATGGGCGATAACTTCAATTTCTGCCTCTCTCAGAAGACCAAATAAGAGCATCTTTCCTTAGTTGCAATAAAACTTCATTATGTAAAGCTTTTATTTGCCCTGTTTTTTGGTTTATTCGTTGTTTAAATACAATGCTGTTGCACATCTGTTATTAGTGCATGCATATGAGGTGGAGAGTGCACGCTGCAATCCAACAGCCGCTGGGCGCGCTCGATTGGCCACGGTAGCCCTCTCACAGAAGACTACCTTGAAATGTACTGCGTTTCCCACTTTATCTTATTTCTCTAATGTACATAGGTACGAGTTTCGGTAGTGAGTGAGATGTGCCAGAGCCCATTCCCATCCTATCCCTCCCCATTTTCAGAACCCTTTCTTCAAATCCATTCCTATAGCTCCAAAGATAGACAGCGCATTCGGGGGAGTGCCAACGTTAGTAATTTTGGACTGATGTTGGCATGTAATGCGGATGTCCATGGGCGACAGTATCCACTTACTATTACGTGGACTATATCCCCGTCTGCCGCCTTCGTACATAAAAAAAAATGACAATTTAATTTAATATACTGGCCCGTATTGTGTATATACAAATAGTGTGTTTTCAATCAAATAAAATAACTACTATCTTTCAATACTTGTTTTACGGTCCCGTGTCCTATTTTATCACTTGTACCAGTGGAACAAGAACAGATATCTGATAAATAATAGATACACATATGTAAGCAAGTCTACTGTACGTCTAATTTGATGGTTGTTAGACTATATATATATATATATATATATATATATATATATATAGAACATTGTATTGGGAAGGTACTGGCTCCTGAGATACTGAGAGCTTCATAATATTAGTGTGTATTACTATCTGTCAATCGGTTGGTATGTAATTGCAGTAATTTGTGTTGTACGATATAAATAAATAAATTAATTAAGTACAAATATATATCAGGTGAAAGGAGCAATCAATAAAGTGGCGGGCAGGCACAGTACCTAAACTCGTGTGCAATCGTTTGTTCTTAAGATAAAGGTTAGTCTTAGTTTAGAGACAACCGATAAACTAGTTGAAGGAAGAATTATATTTTGGAGTATGTAATATTAAATCATCTATAATTTATTATATAATTTCAATCCTCTGTACCTACATGTTGTTTCCATAACCTCCTACAAAGAATTACTATTTGAAAAACAGTAACGATAAGAAACATACTCGTACTTTGGTTTGTCTGACATCATAAGAATTGGTGCTCTCCACTGAGGCCATATGATTAACTGTACCTAATTAAGTGTGTAACTTTAAAACGTACAGTAGTTCATGCGATTGCAGTAAATATTTGAGTTTGAAGACAAACACGCAAAACACACAGGTAAAACATACAAATGTTTTACCAGGTAAAGTACATTTGTAATTAATTAGGTAAAGTCGCGTTTCTTATTTTTTTCAATTCGATTAATTTCAACAAAAAAAAATCATTTGAGTTTCTACATTAAACGTACAAAAATTTAATTAGGACATATACATATTTATACAGAAGGTATTAACTTCTATATAATAAAAGGTACACTCTTTGTCGATATTCAGTGCGGAACATTCTTCACAAAAGTGTTCAGGTATGAATTAATTTTAAATGCCAGTATTAAAACGGACACGCCCACTAAAGAGGCGTGATCAATGTTACCCACGCCCACCGCCTCGCTGCTTGAGGCTATCCTATCTCACGTACTCTTTCAGTCGAGACAGTATCCTTTATAACACCACCGAATCTGAAACACCATTTGAAGTAAAAGGAGAGTTGGAAAAATGGTATTATTTAATTGGCCGCATTATAATGTAGATATGGCGATCCGCATATCGATCCAGTTCAACTTTCTAGACGATTGATTAATAACTAGTGGGGATGGAATGCTTGGGCTTCTATAGTATTAAATTATGATTGTACCATATGGTTTTGAGTAAACGAATATTCGTAACTTTAGAAACTTTTGAGAACGATGTAAGTACCTACGAGTATGTAGGGAAATATTAATAATCATGAAAAAGATAGTGGGATTTCTAGCTATTTAAAGTAGGTATAAATTTTCATTATGTGCATGTAAACAAGAAAATAAAACAAATACACAGTGTTCGGAAGAAATAAAATGATAATTAGTTTTCATTCACAAGGTCAGCAGCAATTAAATGTACCTTTTCGAAAGACACGTGGGTGTAGGTACAACACTAGGAAGTCTCAGTGCATTGTCATATGGTTTTGAGTTGAATGAAAATATTATTATGTATAGTAGACACATAGTAAATTTAACGCTTCGCTAGTAACGCTCTTTTAGTTGCTACGCCCTGTAGACATCATCTACGGGCAGTGAAGCTAATGTCTACAGGGCGTAAAGGCCTGTGCTACGTAGTAGTAATTTGAAAATCAGATCTTCATAACATCGCTGTACGATGAGTAGACATCAGCTACGGTCAGTGTAGCTAATATCTACAGGGCGTAGAGGCCTGTGCTACGTAGTTGTAATTTGAAAATCAGATCTTCATAACATCGCTGTACAATGAGTAGACATCAGCTACGGGCAGTGTAGCTAATATCTACAGGGCGTAGAGGCCTGTGCTACGTAGTAGTAATTTGAAAATCAGATCTTCATAACATCGCTGTACGATGAGTAGACATCAGCTACGGGCAGTGTAGCTAATATCTACAGGGCGTAGAGGCCTGTGCTACGTAGTAGTAATTTGAAAATCAGATCTTCATAACATCGCTGTACGATGAGTAGACATCAGCTACGATCAGTGTAGCTAATATCTACAGGGCGTAGAGGCCTGTGCTACGTAGTAGTAATTTGAAAATCATATCTTCATAACATCGCTGTACGATGAGTAGACATCAGCTACGGGCAGTGTAGCTAATATCTACAGGGCGTAGAGGCCTGTGCTACGTAGTAGTAATTTGAAAATCAGATCTTCATAACATCGCTGTACGATGAGTAGACATCAGCTACGATCAGTGTAGCTAATATCTACAGGGCGTAGAGGTCTGTGCTACGTAGTAGTAATTTGAAAATCATATCTTCATAACATCGCTGTACGATGAGTAGACATCAGCTACTGGCAGTGTAGCTAATATCTACAGGGCGTAGAGGCCTATGCTACGTAGTAGTAATTTGAAAATCAGATCTTCATAACATCGCTGTACGATGAGTAGACATCAGCTACGGGCAGTGTAGCTAATATCTACAGGGCGTAGAGGCCTGTGCTACGTAGTAGTAATTTGAAAATCAGATCTTCATAACATCGCTGTACGATGAGTAGACATCAGCTACGGGCAGTGTAGCTAATATCTACAGGGCGCAGAGGCCTGTGCTACGTAGTAGTAATTTGAAAATCAGATCTTCATAACATCGCTGTACGATGAGTAGACATCAGCTACGGGCAGTGTAGCTAATATCTACAGGGCGTAGAGGCCTGTGCTACGTAGTAGTAATTTGAAAATCGGATCTTCATAACATCGCTGTACGATGAGTAGACATCAGCTACGGGCAGTGTAGCTAATATCTACAGGGCGTAGAGGCCTGTGTTACGTAGTAGTAATTTGAAAATCAGATCTTCATAACATCGCTGTACGATGAGTAGACATCAGCTACGGGTAGCGTAGGTAATGTCAACAGGGTGGAAGGCCTGTTCTTCGTCGTAGTAGTATGAAAATCACATTATCTTGTCAGATTATCGCAGTGTCATGACTTTAATTAGCTACTAGCGATGAAGCTAATGCCTACAGGGCGTGTTACCTGGTATAATTTGAAAAACGCATTTCCTTTTCAGATGATCGCAGTAAGACGAATTGAGGCACATGTTTCAACGATTGAAAGTAAGTTTAGTAAGTAAACATCAAAATGACTTGTTGTCAATTTCAACAGACCGAAAAGTGGTCAAAATTTTCTTAAAGTAACATTGAAGTAAATATTATTGCAGTATAGATATTCTACCTACTCAAATTCTATAAATTAAACTTGTTTTCGTTCAAGCCGTGATAACTGCAATCATTAATCAGCCAATACGAGTATGCAGCGCCCCGTTCATAACACCGCACCGCTGCAAGCGCGAACCAAAATATGCTAACGAAAGGTATAGTTTGGATAAGACTTTGTATCAATATGCTTTCAATATATATTTAAGTGAGCCGAGGTGTTGTCTTTCTTTACTTTTTATTTTTACTTTAAATAAAACGATGTTTTTAATTATATCTGGTTCGGTGGTTAAGAAATCTACGTGGATCGAGAATTAAAAAAAAGGGTCATGTGAAATGAATGAAGGAATGCAAATTCTTTATTGCGTTTCTGTTTTAACTTAACTGCTGACGTAACATACATATAAGCAATAAACAGCCTTATCGCTAAAAGCTATTTCTTCGAGATATTCAACGGCAAAGGCGGGCAAAGATAATCCAAATGTTAACTTCGTTAATCGTTAATTCGTTACTCAAAAAGTTAACTTCGATAATCGTTAAAGCGTTAACTTTTTGAAATTTAACGCAAGTTAAAGTTATCCGTTAAAAGTTGTACTGATGTTTAAGTACATATTTTATATTTAAGTAAGATAATAGAATAATATTATAGAACAGGCTGGGCTGGCTGGGATACACGTCACATCATACACAGGTACATAAAACAAGTACGTATATTAAGTAATTGATATTTTTAGAAAAAAACCACAGAAACTGTTCGCGACGACCGGCTCATAATCTGTACATAGCTTATAAGTATATAATGTATAACTATAGGTTAAGTACAAATACACATAGTTGATTCAAAACAGTAGGTTAAGGTAGGATACGTTTTGTTAAAATAGTTCGTTTCATAAAGACAGTTATGTCACTCATTGTAAAGGGATGTTGGAGTTGAACAATAGACGAGAAAGCGTGTAAAAAACCAACGGTTTACGCAACCCTGCTATAAACATTTAACAGACAAGGGACAAGAAGGCGCGTTCCGACCTAACGGTTTATACACCTTCACTATTGACACTAAAAACAAAGGAAGAGAAATCGCTTCCCAGACGAACGGCTTGCACATGCGGACCGTAACGAACACGTGGCCAAAACATCGTAACAATAGAAACGCCCAACTCCAGCATCCCTCATTGTATCAATATAAATAAGGGCGAATCCCAGCCCACTACAGTCAACTTGTAGTCACCACACTAGACGCATGTCTAACGAACAGTTAAGTCTGTACTAGATATAAACCTCAAGAATAGCTCATCGCGTTTTCCTTCTTCACAATCCCAGCAACAACACAGTGCGGGTAATATAAGCCCGCACAGAAACATATGCACCTACCTACCTAGTACAATAAAATAACAATACAATAGCAATCAATTCAATTATTCCTACTCATTCTAATTTTGCATTAGGTGCATCTTTCCCTTCATAAACATTAGCATATTAAATTGTCATACGATAGTGATGATCGTTTAGACTGTAAAATAGATATCTTTTCCTGTAGAAAAACCTGGCACTTTTTTGCTCGTAGTAAGAAAATATCAAGGTTATAAAGGTTATAAAAATATCAAAATCAATTCTTTTGTTTGAATTATTCCATTAATGGTAAGGCCAAGGAAACTGAGCCCATACAGCCGTGGTAGCAGACGTGGCGCGCAATTCAAACAAATGTAGACAATAACCAACTAATGTAAGGGACTAAAGTTAACGGAAGTTTAATTTAACAGAAGTTAAGAAGACCGTTAATATTTTCTTAATTTAACTTAAAAGTTAAATCGTTAAGCAATATGTTAACTTCGTTATTTAACGATTAACGCATTAACGGTTTTCTGCCCAGCTTTGTTCAACGGTTAGTGTCAGGACTCAGATTTTTTTTTTTTTTTATAGACTAGTGGGCGGACGAGCAAGCGGTCCCACGTGATGGTAAGTGTTACCGCCGCCCATGGACACCTGCAACACCAGGGGGTATGCGGGCGCGCCGCCGACCTTGCAAAATTATATTCACAGCTCTCTTGAAGAACCCCATATCGTAGCTTAATGGGAAGACCTCTTGAGGCAGTTCGTTCCACAGCCTACGGGTTCGCGGTATAAAATATTTTTTGGAGCGAACAGTGCGCGACACCTCCGTATTGAGGAAATGCGGATGGACCGCACTTCTGTGACGGGAGGTGCGGTTGTAGAAACCCGAGGTGGGAATTATATTAAACAGTTCTTCAGAGCATTCCCCATTGTACAGGCGGTAGAACACACAGAGAGACGCAATGTCTCTCCGAATGCTGAGGGGTTCTAAACCGCCCGTGAGAGTGGGATCGTCGACAATACGAACAGCACGTCGTTGGATGGAGTCAAATGGGTCCAGTTGGTATTTCGGTGCGCCGGCCCAGAGATGAGAGCAATACTCCATATGGGGCCTCACTTGAGCTTTGTAAAGGCTACGACAAAGGGGGTTTTTTAGAGGTGAATGCACAGACTTGCGTCTTACTGGGGTTGAAATCCACTAGGTTCAGAGAACCCTAAATCGAGACTAGATCTAAAGAGTCTTCGATTTCAGACACAAGCCTGGCGCGACTCGCTTCCACTTCGACCCGAGGAATGTTGGCGCGGCCCCTGTACAAGGCGTCTCCAGTACTGTCATCTGCATAGCAACGTATATCACCAATTTGCAACAGGTCGTTGATATGCAGAAGGAACAGAGTTGGGGACAGCACGGAGCCTTGAGAGACGCCAGCGTTAATAGACATGGTGTCGGAGCGGCTACTATCGATAACGACTCTGATGCTCCGTCCAGTCAGGAAACTGGCAACCCATTCGCATAATCCCGCGGGTATCCCGAAAGATGGTAGCTTGGAAAGCAGCGATTTGTGCCATACCCGGTCAAAAGATTTCGCAATGTCTAGGCCTACAGCCAGAGCCTCGCCTCTACTCTCAATGGCGTGAGCCCAGCGGTGTGTTAAATACGCTAAAAGATCACCAGCTGAGCGATTATGGCGAAATCCATATTGACGGTCGCTAATCAGCTGGTGATCCTCTAGGTACCCAAGGAGCTGTGTGTTTATGACATGCTCCATCACCTTGGAGAGGAGGGAGGTGATCGCTATTGGCCTGTAGTTGGCCGGGTCTGTGCGGTCACCCTTTTTAGGTAAAAGGTGAACATGAGCTACTTTCAATGCTGACGGGAAGTTTTTTGTGGAATATGAGAGCCTAAAGAGTCGCGTAAGCACCGGGGACAACTCAGGAGCGCAAAATTTGGTAGGCTATTTAATAAAGTAATACAATATAACATCAATACACTTTAAAATATATAATAGATATATACATTTCCGGTAGGTAACATATTTAACAGAAGTGAAGAAAATAAAACAAGGAAAAACTGGTGAAAAAATATTACATCAAAGATGGAAAATATGCTTTGACAAGTTACTCAAAAGTAGCAAGAGATCGACCACGTTTAATACGAGTATGCTTTATATATATACTAGTGGGCGGACGAGCAAGCGGTCCCACGTGATGGTAAGTGTTACCGCCGCCCATGGACACCTGCAACACCAGGGAGATTTATTAGATAAAAAGATAATTTATTAGATAGTCTAACTGAATGAACCGCAAAGGGTTGAATATAAAAGTTATGGAAGTATTAAGAAGAAAGTACAAAGAAATTTAAAAAAAATCTTTTAAATAGCTAGGATTGTAATATACTTAGTCACCGTTTACGACACCCACCCTGAGGAACCCTGAGGAACGACACCACCTCTAAGAGAGTGGACTCGCCACCTGCTTAGCCAGCGTGGCGTTTTGAAGCCATATATAATATCATGCCTCATGCCCAACAATGGACGATAAAAGGGTTGCTTATGGGTATGGTACGATACTGTAATATATACCAATCCATATGGGTCCACGTGGTGTCTTATATGATTGCAAGGTAAAACCTACAAGCCTGATACTTGGGAGTTGGGACCTTATACACTGCTACGAAAATTTTGGTAACATACAGCACAGCACATCCATCGTAAGATTTCTCCTAATTTTTTTGACATAATGATGATAAAAATATGATGTTGAGCTCCCCTCCGGATATCCGGAGGATATTGTGTTATCCGGCGTCACAATAAGACGCCTGTGATAAATTTGTACAGGATAGCTCCTTGATTGATAATCTTTGAGTCTGCGGCTGAACACGTCAGCTCTTAAGCACCTAAAACGTGTTAGGTGCTTGTTTTTCATGAAGTTTTTGATATATGCTTTAGGTTTTCCAGTTGTTTTATTGACGCAGTGTTACGAAACTCTTATTAGCTTGCTTTTTATAGAAAAAAATGGCAGATGAGCCTCCATCTGAGCTGTGAGCAGCCCAGCAGCTGTGAGAATGCAGCGTGCACTCTCCCCTTTATTTTATAATATTTTTTTAAATATAATATTCAATAATTATATAAAAATGCATAAAATAATTTCCAATAAGTACTAGAAAAATTCTTAAATATAAAATAATACAGTTTAAACGTAGGTATACTCGTTATAAGATAGATAGAAAGAAAAATATAATAGAAATAAATTCTATTTTTTTCACGCAGTAATAGCCTAATAAGGCAACCTAATATATTTATAGATCTTATTTGATTACCGTTTTCTCGTTTCTTTTTCAATTTCTACCATTGTTTTAATTATTTTTGCATTTCAGAATTATTTTTTATCAATTATCTAAAGAAGTATTACGTGAGTTTGTTGCCCGCTTTTCAAATTGTTTAGCGCATAGTATACAACACGTTTAATTCATTATAACACACTCAGATATAACCCGTTATTATATAGAGATATTTCGATTATTTCCACGCAGAAAACATTTCCTTTTTATTTGTCAGTGCGGCAAGTTATGCAGCGTAAATCATAGGGCGGTGTGCATATAATGATATAATAAAATAGGGCTCGGATACTTTGTTTATTGTTTTGATGAGTCAGCCAATTCTCCCCCTTATCATGTAGGCATTAAAGGGAATGGGTGCACTGCCCGCGTCCGCATATGCTGAAGAAGAAAAATACCCCGGAAAAGTAGTTTTTTTCTTCTTTTTATTTATTAACCACGATCCGATTATACAAAATTCGTTTTTAAATCTATATAGATACCACGAAAACCTCCAGGGTCTAACCGTAGTATCGGAGTCAATAGCGATGTAAGTAATATTTATCGAGTTTATTTTGTATTTAAATTTTATTGAATTTCTAATTGTCAAATTCGGAAGACAGCTATGTTATACATAAGTAATACCTACATAAATAGTTTTGTTAACAGTATTTTAGAAATGATAGGGTTAAGAGTTTTAGGGAAAGGACTCACCCTTTTCCTAAAACTAACATTTCTAACATTATGTAATTCAGTACTCTGTATCTAAATTGTATAAGATGTATTTTTAATTGTCAAATTCGGAAGACAATTACACAATATTACTGAGTTACATACTGTTAGAAATGTTACTCAGAGTTTTAGAAAAAGGGTGAGTACTATCCCTGAAACTCTCAATATAACCTTACAAGCTCTCCCTCTTAACTCTTTGCTTATTATCATTATTTTTTTATCATTGGTCAGCATATTATTATCATATTTATCAAAAAACTACTCAGCATAATATATGCTGTGCAGTTTTTTGATAAATATGTTTTTTTTCTTTATGATTCCGTCGTATGTTCAAATGAAAGAAACCGAAGGTCTATTTTCCACTGTATTTTTGTAGTCTTGTAATGTTTTACAATAATTCTGTGTTTTGTGATAAAATTAAAACTAAAATAATCGTGGTTGAACATTATTAATTAATGTTAACAGTGTCGTCGGTGTCGGTGACCCGTGGGCGTCGTAGAAGGCGACTAAGAGATAACAAAGCGGCTACCACGAGCTACATCACTTCTGAAAGAGTGGACTCGCTAACCCGATAGGCCAGCGTGGCGTTTATAGGCCATACATTCCTCATCCACGAGAAAATGTGTTGTATAAACGGGTCACTCACGATTTTTATTTGCTTTTTATAGCCAATATTTAGGTTCTATTGTATGGACCGTGGTCACGACAAGACTGCGCTGGTGGATCAAATATTACCTAATGCGATCCTATTCTACTCATGACTTCTACTATATATAAGTAATGTTTCAAGAAACATTAATCTTGGTTTCAAGGGTTGATCTCTAATATTATATGTTATTCATTTCAATTACTTATGTAATTATTTAAAATGTACAAATTAGGTTTATATTGATAACCCAATCAATATAAATCAATAAGTATAATCAATCAATCAATATAATTAATGTGATGGTTTTTGGGAAGCCGTATTACAGATTAAAATTAATAAAATAATTGTTAATTGCATGCGTTTTTGCATAAAAGTAGATACGAATAAAACTAATTGTCAGTATGGAGTTTGGTTAAGATTTTATAACTTAAAATTTCGTTAATCAAGATTGTATTCAAATAAAACATTAGAGCATGTTACACCAGATTACATTGTTACATTTAAGGTGAAGCAAGAAAGCAATCATTTTTTTTAAAGATGCTACCAATGTCTCATTGTACGAATATTAAAGAGCACGTAATTATTACTCGTTAGTACTACGGGTACCAACGGATAATGTACGAGTACGACACGTAAAATCGATCGAAAAGCATCCTCAATCCAGTAAGCGTTTTTGTTGTTTTTCGCAATTGATTCAACATGCAATGAATCGACAACTATCGTCGCATTCACTCGGTTTATTTGGCCGCGACTGCGATTAACTCCCTGAATTTTTTATACAGCAGATCGTCGTAGAACAACAGTCTGTTTTTCAGGTCGTTTTCGGAATTTCGCGTGATTGTCATCTGAATAATGGATCGCCGTGTGTAGTTCGCAGTACCGATTTTTCAATTACAACACAATGGCAACGTTTCCTATGTTTACTGTCGAAAATGTGACGAAATGGTCGATTTAATTTGTCGATCTTAGTTGTGTCATAAGCATTTATTAAAGAACTCATCATCATTGTCAGCGTGCATTTAATGTAGTAAAGTTTATGCATTTATTTTTCTTTTTCAGCTCTGTGCCTGGTTTGTTTCACACCGTAATTCAGTAGAAATCAAACCAGCCAGCCGATCGTTTTCGAGTGGAAGCGGTCGGTGCCGCGAGCGAGTGATCGCGTGCCTATCCTGTGAAATACGTTTTACCTCCGATCAAATCACTTATCATATGGGGAAAATAATTAAATTATCAGCCCAATATTGAGAAACATTTAAAACATTAATACACCATCCAAAAAATCGAAAAGAATAATGGCGGCCAATTCTAGGGCGCCCCCGCGGCGATGGGCTGTCGCGAAGTGCTACCCGATAAATGAGAGCTCGTTTTTTGTCCAACTAGCGACGGTTTTTACCTCCGATAATATCGCGTTCGCACGAGTTCGCTCGCCGCCGTAATGTCCTCGCGGATTATTGCGATATAAATTGTCCACAGTTGCCCATTCGGTTGGTTAGGGTTGGCATGATGGCGGTCAACTGTTTATTTGTGTCAGTTTTGCCCAAAACGAATTTTGCTTTCATTCTAGCACCGGGATTAGATTTGGTGTTATAATGTCACCAAATTTTATTATTATTATAATATATTTTATTATTATTAGTCACGTTCTAACGGGTCACGTTTGTGTAAAAGTTCTATACAAAAAACTACCTCATTTCTATATTGAGCTAATAATGATTTATTTAATACAAAAAAGATTATATATCTAGATGCTAACAGTGATAATATGAATATAGGTGTAACCTAAATGTAATTGCTTTCTGCAACTAGAAAAAACTGCTGAAAAAGTCGCAGTAGTTTTGGTTACGCTATTATTGGTAACCCTAGTGTTCTTGAATTTTCCGCGTTTGGCCAGTCACTCCCCGAAGGAACATTTAACGATATTAGGGCTTTATTTTTTATAGTTTGGGACAAAAGAGCTCAAGCAATATATTTAAGGAACTGGCTACTTTACCATTTTGTCATATTCACTTATTACACACACAAACACATTAAGCATAACGTTTAAATAAATTATTTTTAGTTAAATATGCATAAATAGATATATATTTTCTAAAACAGTTTTAAATTAGATTATTAAAGTGACTGTACACCTATTCGAATCATTTACCTACTAAGAACTTAATGTAATAGGTATATGGCAATTATTAGTTTCAAAGTAAGAAATAATTAATGTCATATTATGCCGATTATATTTATTAGAGTTCAGTGTTAAAGATAAAAATAATGTTATTAATTAATTATTCTTTATATTATAGGATGTGTAATATTGATATTATTAAAAAAAAGCTATTGCAATAACTAATATTAAAAAAAGTAATTCATTAATTTAAATTAGTTTAATTATTGTCCACTTGTATTGTAGTGATTGTTCTAAAAATTTTGCGTTTTTCTTAATTTTTATAGTTTGAAAGAATTTTCATTTTCACCGCACTTTTTACTTTTAACGTTCAGGTGATATCAAAAGTTGCAACAAAGGGCCGGCGAAAAATCCCATTGTTATCGAGGGCATAATTTATTGGGGGTCCCGGCTCACGGGGACCTTTTTTTATATATCATCGCATTATCCCCACTCGGAGAGTTACAACTTCTTAAAGGAAATCAGGGGAAATTAATTTACGCGCTTAAAACTGTCTCGAGCACGGCCTGACTTTGTACTTGTTATGATAAATGTCATTTTTGTAAGAAGTTTCAGATTAAGATTAGCAAACAGAGTAATTTTGTGAAATCTGATGGTTTGAAATCTTCATTCTTACAACGACACTTTAAACTACGTTTTTTTACGGAAAGAAGGTGACAGACGAACAGACACACCATCTGATTGCCGTCATATGCTGTCATCCAAGAAATCGGACAGGAGGGGTTTCATTCATTCCACTACACTCCTTATTCTTTCTTGGAGTGGGGATGAGATGGAATGGGGAGTAAAGAACATAGTAGAAAAAATAGTTTTCTTTAGTCATTTACACTCTCCACTCATTAGGATTAGACGGGATGGAGCGACAAATGGGCTCTGGTATATTCATTTGACCATAACTTAAGACAATAATATGAACAACTTATAATAATAATTAGAAATTGTTATATTTTATGTATTTACACTTGGGCCTACTAATCGCTTTGCCAATGAAATACTTTGCTCTGTTTTAGAGAATATTAGTACAATAAAAGACATATTTATGTCCTAAGACAAAACCATTATATGTATCTAATGTGACAAACAATGTTTATAACTAAAGGGTGCCATAATATATTAAAAAAATGGCTAAATTAAATTCAACATGAACGGCCAGCTTTAAGGTTCCCCTGTTCATCCGTTTTCGATTACGCGTGTCCCAAATATTTTTATCTTCTCGCATAAATACTCGGTAATGAGCGCCCCTTAAATTTTTGGCCTACAGAATAAATTTATTCAAGTCCGTCCACCCGCTCGAGTGTGCATAATTTTGATACAGAAGTTATCAGTGGTTTATAATGAAAACGGCCATTTATTTTGTATAATATTTCAAAGGCTTATTGAAATATTTTATAAATTAATGACATAATAAGTTGGTTTTAATTAGACATTTTTCAATGAAGAAAAAAGTAGTATAGTGGTTATACATATTTTTCTGTATTGAAGGCTCAAATTGAAAAATGCTGAATATATTTGTGTATGTGCTTACAGGTTTATTATTATTATTATTTTTATAGACAAGAGGGCGGACGAGCAAGCGGTCCCACGTGATGGTAAGTGTTACCGCCGCCCATGGACACCTGCAACACCAGAGGGTATGCGGGTGCGCCGCCGCCGACCTTGCAAAATCCTATTCATGGTATTCAATATACCATGTATTCATCACTATTTATTATAATTTTAATTGTAATTGCATTTATCGCGCCAAATTTGCACGACCCAAAAGTTCAGAGATTTCTAATTATTTTTGAATAATCATATCAGCAGTTTATGTACTTACTCACGATTTGATTGGCGAATTAATTTAATACATTCGGGAGAGTATTATTATACAAAATAGGTCTCAAATGTGTTCATTCATGTCGAAAAGATTTGTGATAGTGACTGCATTTAGGCCGAGTTCCTCACCCAGGAAATGGCCTTTTTCTCTTTACAATTTCCTATTGCACGATAAAAGGAAATAAGAATGGCAAGCAGACACGGTCATTACCTATAATATCTTTGTAAATATTTTATAATTACTTTAGTACTTTTAAGTAAAATATTTACCAACATTTTAAGTTTTTTAGAAACAAATATTAGTCTAAAAGATTTATCTGCAATAAAGTATGTTATTTACATTACTTCCCATAAATTCTGTTTTTTGAATTAAAACCTATTTTTACTTCGAATATCAATGCCCAATACTGTATAATGTATGCTGCCTTGTTTATGTCAAGATAGCAGGCGAAACATACTACGACCTTACGTTAACAGTCCGTGGTTCAGACATGTGTCTGCGTCTTCCGTTATGGTATTATATAATATGTTGATTTGTGGTAATTTACTAACTGCTTATTCTTACCATAATTATGCTTTTTTAATTATAAATGTAAGTAAGGTGTTATTACGTTAATACATGGTCCATTCACTATGTGAATGTTTAATAACTGACTAATAAGACACAATATGTGAAATATTATATAAATAAAAACCAGTGTTTCCTTTTTAAAGAGAGCGGCACTTCTTAGGGTGAGGTTACTAATGCGCGCGTCGGTTGATAGCGGCCGAGGACTTCTGATTTATGCCGGCCTGCTTACTCGCCCTGAATAAGGTTACGCTAAATTTATGTATCTACTTTCAAAATTCGCAGGTATCTGCTCTTTTTATTTTCAGTGCAAAAGAATCCTCCTGCTGCATATTAGATACTGCGAGACGCTGTTATAATTCTCTATATTTAGAATTCTCTAACTAGAGAATTATTATAATAAATGAGAAGTATTTGAAATGGTACTTACATTCGTTCCTGTTTGGTGAAAAACAAATTTATTTTTGTGGTGACTTAATTGTGTTCGCTTTGTTCGAAATAAAAGTGATGGAATATTAATGTTGTCTTCTATAAAAGTAAAATATATATTTTGTAAATCCATTGAAGCGGTGTTAGGTTGGCAACGAAAATAAACGCCGTCAAAGCGTTGTTCACATTGAAAACATAGTAGAGACTCAATTGTCCAACTTAAACATACGAAACCTATTGTTTACGTCCGTGCCAATCAACAGGCTCGCTAACAAAACCAATCAACTTCGTCTCGCCTGTATTTGCTTAGACCACTTTTTCCTTTTTGTCGATGTGACCCTTTCCCGTCACCCGCTTCACGGATATATTTGATTAAAAAATAACGTCGTCAGAATGCGGCGGTGCAGTGTGTGCCTCCGAATGTAAAAAGTAAAAGGTAGTCCACGGCTAAGCCGTCATTGTCACGTTCATGCCGCCCGTCCACTCCATGTTTGTGTTTTGTAGTGCCACTATCTGCGCCACCGTAAGGCCTGAACCTTCAAATTGAGAGAAATTCAATTTCAACGTCGCTTGCATTTAGCGTTGTTATGTAGACGATGACTCCACTGCTGGCAGGACAACGGACTCGAAATTTCATGTGAGTTCCAGGAACCAATTTTGAGTCAGATTCGAATATATGGAGTTATTTTGATTATATAATATACATTTGGTGCCTTATGTTATCTAGCTCGGCGGTGAGAGGGAAACCATCCTGAAAAAACCCGCATGCTCCAGAAATAAAAGAAAAACCTGGAGTATGTGTATCCACCAATCCACGTCCCGCGTTGTGGATTATGGCCCGAAACCCCCTAGTCATTTACTAGGGGAGGTCTGTGTCCTGCAGTGGAACATTAAAGGCTGATACAAGTATAAGTACATTTGGTGTCTTATCTTTTTTATGGAAAGAAGACGACACGAGCATAAAGATCACCTGTGAGAAATGGGTAATATCTCACTCACTATACCCTACACGTGTGGTAGGTACATGGGGAAAACTTATCTTATGACTGAGCATTGAGTCTGTACAGAGACGATTCAAGTAGTCTCTTGAAAACACTTTTTATTGTGGTTGTCAAGCCTTCTTAAATATATTCGAGTACACTTCAAAGGTTTTATGAATATCACAAGAATTCTTTACTAATACTAACCGTCGAAAGTGTACTATCGAGCTAGACTTGTGTTATTAGACCTAGACCTAGACTATTTATAATTACTTTTTGAATTCTATTCTATTTCTCTAAAATTCGACGTATTCATTGTAAGTTTACTATCAAGATTAAAGGACACTCTACTCTCTGGCTCTGCCTCCCATTCCCATGTTTTATTAACTGCCCACTTTTAGTGCCTTACCCATCCTGGCAAAAGCCCGCCATAGTGGTCTCAGGGACAATAGGAACCGATTAGTCCTGTCCGCACATTGCAATTTCATTCCATTCTTTTAATTGGATCCCGAACTGATGCCGGAGAGTTATAAAAATTTTAACGGTCGGCATAGACAAAGCACAGAGCTATAATACGTTCGCATAACTAAGTATGTATTTTAGGTTTGTTCCGTACTGTGTGTGTCTATATTTGTACCCGCTACAACTGTTTGTTATTATAACTCCAATGTGGGAATTGTTGAAGCCTTTCGATATATGTATTACTATTGTACAAACAGGAGTTTTTAGATTCACACTCGCCTCTTGCCTATTTGTTTGCCAATGGTCTTAATGTATTCGCATTAAAATTAAATCTTAGTTCACAGGATATCCGTCTTAAGTGTTGTAGACCGTCACGACCAGTCGACCAATATCTCGAAGGAAGTTGTAGGAACGATCTACGATTCCACATACTCGATGTCTTAGTCCTAATTTTCTTAGATTTTATTTATTTTATTTTTTAATTCATTTGTGTGAGTAAAATTGACAATGCCTAAGAGGAAGTATTCTACGAGTATTAACTCTATGACGTGCAACCGCAACTGAATTTATAAAATGCGTGAGAGCGTCCGGTAACAACAGATCTAATTATGTGCGCTACCGTTGTATTATATATACCTATGTGGTTCTAAATAAGTTTGTCAGTTACACAAAATAAAAAATAGAGGAGAATTATTATGACATTGTATTCGACCGACTATCATTAGTTTAAGTTACAAAATAAATAATGTATTTGTCGTATTTTGTTAATAAGTGAATAACCAAATTATTTGAAAGAAAAGAAAGAAAGATGCTATTGATGGTATAGTCTACACAGAGAAAGGAGTAACAGAAGTTTATGATTTCGAGTTATAGCTACGAGTAAACGCATGTGGGACTTGGAGTCAGAAGAGAAACAAAGTTTAGGCAACTATATTTTTATTTTTATTTTAAAATTACACGGCACACCTAACCGGCATTCGTACGCCATCGTTCATTTCGAAATAATAAATATCTTCCATCTAGCCCATATTCATTACAATTATCCCATGCTCTCATCTTCTTTCTCGCTCAAACAGTTATCTATCTTCCATCGCACTCGCACACATTACACTTATCCTATGCTTTCATCATCTTTCTCGCTTTCACATTTTTCGTGAATTCATCTATTCATTCAGAAACTTTACAACTTAATAAATATTTCTTATTATCTAAATAAATCTTATTATATTATTCTTATTATATATATTTTCCTACATATCTATACATACATAATAAAAATGTAACTGATCGCTGTCTGTACATGGAAGATATATGAGAAAAATATTATTGGGGGCCTTTATCAACACAATATACCCAAAACAATGATTGTTAGAATTTTTGTCTGTTTGTCTGTTTATCTGTTTGTCTGTGCGTTGGTGCGCGCTAATCTTAGAAACGGCTTAACCTATTTGGGTGCGGTTTTCACTAATGTATTGTGGTAAGCTTCACTTAAAATTTAGTGTTTGTTTTATTTCAATCAGTTCATAAATAAAAAAGATATCAATTTAAAGAATCACGTCGAACATTTGTTCGATAAAAAATAAGCTAGGTATAAGAAATAATGTTTGTGATCGTTTTTGAAAATACCCCTAAGAAGGTAAAGACGGTGTTTATAAACTATAGTCCACGCGGACGAAGTCGGGGGCAACAGCTAGTATATACATACTATGCAATCATAAAAAGTGTTAGTTTAACTGTAACCGGCCTTTTTATCGTCTATCGCTGGCCACGGGCCTTCTCATGCAGATTGTCTTGTGCATGGGAGATGTATGGTCGTAAAAGCCACTGACCAAACGGGTTGGCGAGTCCACTCTTTTAGTGGTGGTGTTCTTCGGGGCTTATGGTAGCTTTGTTATTCCTTAGTCACCGTTTATGACACCCGCGTGAAGAGATAAAGTTAGAAACAGTATAGAAACAGATAATAAATATAACTAACAAACAGATTGCTTAGTCCTTTGATTATACTAAAGCATGTTTCTGCTTGGGAAAACAAATAATTTACCGATGTAATTGGTTAGGTATCGACGAGTTGGACAATTAGACGAGCTCGTTTCGAATTTATGTGTTTACGTTCGATGAGCCAGTAATGGGTGCAGGGTAGCCGATTTATTGGCTACTGACCGTTTGCTTCAGGTTTTCCTTATTTTGGGAGGTTATTTTGCAAAGGTTGCGTAAAAAGGTGTCCACTACCTTCTAATGTTCTGTAGGTTGTTAAGTGGTGAAAGAAGATTTTACATTATCTGATGTTTACTGTATGGACTGTCTGCTCATCTGCCAACATCTTCCTATAGAAAAGTACTTATTAAAATGTGTGTTTACCACTCTAAGTGCGAGAAACTGAAAACTAATAATAGAACAAGAAAATGGCGTAACTCAAATACATCTCTGAATTTATTACAAAGACGAGGATAAACAATGTTGTAAACTACAAAGATTTGTAGGTGCAACTTTTAGTTTAATTTCGTAATGAAATCGTAGACGGGTTGTGAAGGGGGACGGTGGCAGATACGCGTAACTTATAAACGGCGAAAATTCCGGCGGCCCTTTACGATAACGATCATAATAAAATATGGAAGTTTGTTGTAACACTAAACGTTTTATTGTAAATACCAGGGCGGTTATTGTTTTGAGACGAGAGAGGGAAGTTGTGGAAGAAAATTTTGTTTAATAAACAATCATTAAGTAATAAAAGGTACTTTTCTGTTTTTATGTGTGTTATTAGCTAATGAATATAAAAATAAAATTGTTGGTATTGAAGTAGTGTAAAAAGACATTATTTGAAATTAAAAATGATCTAGTTGTGATTGACGGCGATTGACGATGCTACGTATCTATGAAGAAGACTCGGCGCGTCCCTTTGGAGTAGTTACGTCACTAGCGTAAAAGACTTTAGTGATATCATCAATGTGTTGCGGGAGTGAATAAAACATGCTGGAGCCCGCTTCTCTTTCCATACCATCTCATTCCATGCTATCATATCCCTGACCCAACACTATTCCATGGACTTACTTATATTTTTGTATTCACTTAATATTTTTGCACGCTTATTGATGCAAAACATAGCGGGAGATTTTTATAATATTAAACACTTTGTTTGTTACCTATGTTCTTGCAAAATAAATTGAATTGTTTGTTCATTTGTCATGTTCTTCAATAAAGAAATATTTACAAAATTTAAGATATTTTATCTTAAAAATCCTCGTGTCATACTTAAAATATTAATATACGAGTAGTTTAGTTTATATTTTAGTTTTCCAATTGTATAAAATTATTTAAAATATGAATGAAAATGTTTCGAATAAAACTTATTTTTATAAAGTTGAAACTCTTTTATTTAATATTTAAAACAACCCATAACCCGGCAATAATTCCAAAGTATTTCCCTATTATACGTCACATTACACCCGCGATGGCGCAATGAAAATTTTGTTATCGGCTAAACAAAACGACGGCGCGAGCGGTTTTCTTAAACTGTAATAGAGAAAGTTGAGATACGCAGTTTTATCTCGGAGCCGCCCTCAAGGATCAATTAAAAGTCGGCTGAGGCGCGGCAAAGACAATTATTGTTCTAATAAGAACAATTTTGTGTGCAAACATTTTGTTAATTCATAAGTAGGTAGGTATACGTAGTGTAAGTTTTGAGGAGACAAAGAAAACTTTCTTGTTTAACGTGTGGAAAGTTTTTGGTGTCTTTTCCTTTTTTGGGAGTTTAATATTGTATATTTTTTAAATAAAAGAACTTTTTTTATTCTGTATTATTGGTTAACTTTTTTTAGATGCAAGATGTGAATGAAATCCATGTATGACAACGACTTCACGGCTAGCAACAACAGACAATGATTGCAAAAACTTCGATTTCTCCAATCAAAATCCACGCCAATTCAGTCAAATGCTGGTTAGTGATGGTTATGCTACTAAACCGTGGGTTAATGGCGGTCGATTTATTTTCATTTAATTAATGGTTGGACTAAAAAAATATTCAATAAAAAATAAGCATTATCAAAATCTTAATTCTGAATGTTTAGTAGAACGGTCTTTGACGAAGTTGCCATTTATAACACGGGAAGTGACTATAAAATACTAATGTCTCCTTAGAGATCGAATTGATAGCACTTATAATGACACTTTTAATTATTTGAATCGTTCTTCCCAAACAAAAGTCGTTAATTCATTAAAAAGAGGTAATAATGGTTGTTAGGGTAATTTATTTTGACAACTCTTTTTATGCGCTTCTTACTCACTGATACAGAAATATGTAGGTATATGTTTAATTATTTATTAATAAAAAATAATTAGATTTCATTAAAAACTTCCAGTTTTATCGTCTTCTAAACATTATTTTCTTGTTGATGTTATTTATAAATACCAGTTATTATTTAGTAGGTACTTTTTTAGTGTCTGTAAAATAGCTCAGTAAAAACGATGACAATTTCTCCCTAGATAAAGAACCCAACAAGCTCTTTTTTCTGCCAGAGCGAAAGGAACTGTAACATTGTCATCTTTGTAAAATTCTGTTTCATAATTTTCTTTGAGTTATGAATGGGCAAAATTTAGGAAACAAACTATGTTGAAACTTCTTTGCTCGAGCACTTCGTTGCTAAAATATTTTCCGTTTATGAGTCTGTGTTTTTATATCCTATGGTTTTATTTAAATCTCGGTGGGAACTGAATCTTTATGGTTTCTGTGCGTACCTAATTATCGTTTTTTCTTCTATGATTTAATTTACAATCTATCCTTTAGTTGTTAATAAAACTACTTACTACATCGTTGTCTCCCGACCTTGAAGATTTTACGTTCAACACAACAATGTCATTCACATACAAAAGCGTCAACAAGATAATCCAAACGTTAAGAAACTGAACAGGACATCCATTTCGATGGCTCGTTAACTTCTTGCAAACGTGTTACGGCAGTTCTTCGTACGTGCTAAACGGCTACAGCTTTTCCCGATAGTATTCGGTCTCACGATGATAAAACGGTAGCCTAACTTATAAAACGGACAAGATGAAGATCACGCACACAAAAATGAGGCGGGAATCTCTGAGAGTACGTATTGGTTATAATGTAATAGATATATAAAACGTTTTATTGCAAATTATTATTAATTAGTGGTAATGTAAATTGTATTGCCTTAAGGGGTAAATTCCTTAAGGCGCGTGTAAAGTATAAATACAAAATTAATAATAAATATTAATAACCTTAAATTAATTTGAAATTAATCTGACAGCCCTTGTTCGATATTAATGAATAAAGGAAACTTCCATTATCCAACTGTCCAACCCCTTCCATCCCTCCTCCCTTGAAGAAGAAGGCCTTATACTCCATAATCGCTCATCCATAATAGGCGGCGTATCCGGTGACGTGACAATGTTTGCCATTTTTGACCAATGTTGACATGTACCACGGCTCTTCATAGGCGAAAATAATCACTTACCACCAGGTGGACTGTTTGCTAATCTGCCACATTGCTTTAAAAAAACTCATCGTTACAATATCAGGTTTCAAAATAGTGTCTAATCGTATGTTAGCTTACTGTCCATATCTCTACTGCGCAGCTATATTGTTACCCGTACTTTTACATGTTTAATCGTTCCCCAGGGGGCGGCAATGTCGCGAGAGTGCCACAATCGAAAATCGGGGAACACCCGTAATTTTAAGAAGCACAGGTGAATCTTTATTTTGTAGGGTAAAAATGTAACAAAATGTAAGAAAATAACGACTGTCAGCCTTTGTCAGTGTCAGCTGTTTTGGAGAGTACGATAGTGCTGTTTGTTTACTCATGTTTGAGCTAAACCAATAGTTACTAATAGGTAATAACATCAATAGTGATGCTCAAGGTTATTTAATCTTTATTTCAGACTACCCTAAACACAATTTTATATATATAAAATCGCGTACTTAACATTAACGAATTTTTTATCTAGTTAATACAACATCATACAGTTTGAGTGCATTTTTCAACAAGCATTGATTACTGATTATGTATTTTAACATCACATAACCCTTCATGTATCATAACTTTTTAAACTTTCGGGTTTTGTATACATTTTATATTGTAAATAGTATCATCCAAAAAGGATTTCTTTGTAATGAACTACCAGATCCAATAGTAAATACTTTCTAATTGTGATTTGGATAAGATGAAGTAATAATAACATCTCCAGTGGTGGTATCAAAAAATTTAAATGGCAGTTTCGCGGTTTCAGTACATACCATACCATCAGTCTATGTCTCTCCACTGATGGCTGGCCTCTCTCAAGTATCATCAGCGGACTATCATCAATTTGTTACTACCAAAGACTTATTAATTGTGTAGACTTTAAATTTAGTACGTATTATACTAATTTACTACATCTGCAGGGAGTATTTTTTCATTATTTCACACTACATTTGCTTTGAAATAGTAATGATATTGTAATTAGTTGACATTAGGCGCAGATCTTACCATAAATATGCCATAAAGTTAAGGATTACGAATGGTACTGCTTTAAGTTGGATTTATCTTTGTTTTTCTTTGCCAAAGCCAGGCCAGAACTTGCCAATTCCTCAATGTTTGTGCAAGGACTTACTGGTAGCACTTTTTATTTCGCACGAATATTTGTGGCGAGAAAAGTACCTGACAGTGCTACGATGAAAGGATTTCATGTTGAGAAACTTTGACATTTAATTTAAATGACAATTCAAAAGATCCTGTTTTAGAAACTTTTATATATATATTGTATCCATTATATATTATATTATAGGTTTTAAGTATGAAACATTATTTTTACGCTTAACTTTAGATGTAAATATAATATAATATCGTTTTTATTTATGAAAAGAAAAGTCTATTTGTCTGAACACTTATAAAATTACAAGAGTATTTTACTGGTCTGATTTTGATGCGGTTTCCACTATGATAGGTAGGTATAGGTTATTTCTTCTGGAAGGTTTTAGTATACAAGACTAATGTATATGTACCAAGCGAGCGGAGCCACTGACAAAAAGCTAGTATTACACAATATAGTAGATTATAGGGCCATTGGATATCTATGAAAGTAATATGTCAACACTATAGCCAGCGTATAAAATTATGGCTGTTTATGAAATTGATACATTCAAAATAAAACATTTGACACCGAATGTGGCCAATTTTTGATGTATAGGTGATGACAATGATCAGGTTGTGGGATAGGTTCTACCACGCTTTGAAATAACGTCGTTACACCGATTCCAGAGTTCCTTTATGTTAAATATCGATCTGACGCATTTATTTAACTCATTTCTATAAAAATATCCGAAACGTCAACATTATTCAAAATGTCTGTACCTACCACACAATTACTCACTATGATGCATTTTTCCTTTTATAAAACCTTTTATGACACGTCGAGCGAGCTAATTCGCCATTGTCTGATGAGCTGCATAAAAAAGTGCTCGGGCAAGCGAAAATCAAAATGTATTTATTCGCTGCCGTATAAAAAGTCAACACGAGAGGCAATAAAAAGTGGATGCAGTGAGAAATAAAAGATAACCTCTCGAGGAGTGAATGGAAGAGCCCTTGTGAATGTTTGCGTAGTGGATAAGACGCGATCATGGGGACACCTCCCTCGGGCATTCAGATGACGTGTTAACTAAAAATTGAAATACTTCCAGTGTGTCGATTAATATTTTATCTTAACTAAATAGGTAGTAATAAGTAGGCAGTTTTTCCTAGTACCAAGTACCCCAACTTGTAGTACCAAAGATCATCATAAAACCCATTGCGGTTGTTTAACCATGGTCAGACGTGACACCTGGTAGATACTTTATCTGGAACTAGTCAAGACATTGCGAAATATTCTACAAGACTTGAATATTAATTCGGCATTTTAGAAAAAATCTCCAGTATGTGGGTTTCTTCACGATGTTTTTCTTCACCGCCTATTTAGTAATATTTTTTGAAAATCCGTTTTGGAGTTGAAACTAAGTGGTACGAACTAAGGATTGTGCCTGTAACACCACACGGACTGTGCGATGTTACAGGCTGATATCGAACGGGTTTGGAAAGAAAAAAGTGTATAGATTTTCTAATAATTTAACATCTTTAAAATTTAATATGTTAATTATTACACAAGTAGACCTCTACTTACACAAGTAGGTAGCCAAAGTGATGTTACAAAGTAACATTTGTGAACCAGACGTGTGTCTTATTAACCGTCTCATTTCTAATTCAGTGTTGTTCTCTCTGCGCGACATTAAAGTCGTTACGGAACCCCTGAGCCCGGTATTACCACAACAGAGATACGAACAGTAAGGTAATGCAATGCAGCCGTTATGTAGAATTATTCTAAATAACGGCTGCATCTAACTTTCAATTGCTATGTAAAAATGCGTTCCTATTGCCATAATCTATTGCCATATATCAGTTAGTAATTATGAAAAAAGAGGAGACTTACTGTACATATTAAAAACTATTTCGCAGTACCTATGAATAATTATTCAGTAAATGTTACACTTTTACTGAATAATTTAAACAGCCATCTAAGTATATCAATATCTGTTACACAATATTTATTTTTGTCATCTTGTGAACTAATTTGTCCACAAAAATGTTACGTAATTTGCTAACAATATTTGTGTTAATACGCATTTAGGCTAGGCCAGTACGAATACGAAACGTCACACTTACGAAGGTATATTTTCAAAGATCTCGTTGTGTCGATAAAATTCTGCCCGTGTGTGCGTGATTTGTTGGGTTAGGAAGATCAAATATCTCGGAGTCACTCTAGACCATCCGACTCACCATCCGAAAACACATAAAAACTCTTCAAGGCGAGCCGCCTTTGTACTCGGTCTTACATTGTACAGCTGACATTGTACAAAACCTGCGTACGTCCCATAATGACCTTCGCTAGCGTTGTCTTTGCACACGCAGTCCCCTTCAACATTGAAATACTCCAAATCCTTCAAAATAAACTCGTGACTGCCCCGTGGTACTCTCGCAATATCGACCTCAACGAGGAATTGGAGCTTCCCTCCATTGTCAAATACGTGAAAGACTCCGCCCGACGCCACTATGACAGAGTCCCTCACCATCCTAACCCCCTAGTATTTGCCAGTCTAACCTTTGTCGCCGACAGGAATGACACTCCCCGTTGCCGTCGTCCTCGGCACGCCCTAGACGACCCCGACGATCCAATTACTGCTGGCAATGCGGTTCTTACACTACATTCACAGGCTTCACATATACACCTTCCTCGCCGATGGAGACGAGGATGTTCCGTTCGCTATACCGTAAACACACACCGGCCTTCAGCCAACACTTTTACCAGGTATCGGCACGTGCCTGGGCGTTTCTCATCGACTCGCGATACCGCGGTACCCTCCCACAGCAACGCTCTAAGCCGAGGTCAGTTCCTTCCGTTGGTCTACCGGTGGGGGAGCCCTTAGGCTCGTTGCTGCTGTACTTTTTGCTCCTAGCTAAGCGCCTTCTGCGCTCGCCCTAAACTATACATGTCCAGTGATTCTTGACTTGAAACGCCATTATGGCCACCAGAATTTAGCCATAAAAACAGCGTGATTTGTTTATTGCTCGTTTGTCTAATGTTGTCTTACTGTTCCATCGTGTCTTGCCCTGTATTATGCCACGTTGTAACTTCATTTCTCTAAGTCTCGTTTCATGAGTAGATTACAAGTAATTAATTTATAAGAATATGGCGGGCACACCTTTCGAATAAGGGAAGGGTAGGTTAAGCCTTATTTTATTGTTATTAACAGGTTTTAGAACTGATTAGTTTTGGAGTGGCTTATTAGAATTTTGTCTGGATTTTTTTAAGCAATTTTTTTAACAGAATTTTAGTAGTGGCGGAAGATCAACCTGAACGAAATGACAAGTAATGAATCATTTACTTGTGGACAGTATTTAGTATTGGAAATTAATTTTTTCGTATAAATAATTGACATATAAATAATAATTCATATAATTCATTAATTTCATATAAATAGTCTGAGTAAACAGTTAAATTTTTCCCTAATATTTCGGTTTCCTAGTTAGATTACAAGATCATATTGTTATCATGAAAGTGAATCCTTCTAATTCACTCATCATATTTAACTCATTAGGTAATTTTTCTTTTTACTAATATTTATTTTATTCTTTGGTCATACTCATAACAAAGACAACGAGAAAACAAGGTTTATTCATTTTGTCCTAAGAACAAATAAGTCGAAATTTACACTAAAAACTTTGTGAGTTTAAATAGTTATTTTGTAAACGAGTTTTCGAAATTTTATATATTGTATTATATATTAATACACGTGATACGAAAGACGCATATTGATTAAATTCAAGAAATATTTGCATCAGTCAGCACTTTAAGTACCTATCTACGGAGCGGTGTACCTTCTTGACGCAACCAGTATAATTTTGAATATCCCTAAAGGGTGAGAGAGGAACTCGGCGAGTACCGCTCCAGCTGTTACTTTTAATGTGTTAGTCGGAACCAAAATGATTTTATTGTAGACAATTACCAGATATTGCGGCAACAAGATTCCATGAAGTTTGTTTTAATCAAAATTGTTTATGCGACTATATCTCCTTAATTTTAGTTATTTTTTATTATGATGACCACTTTATTTTGTTACTTGTACTACGATATTGCAAGAAGCATGAAAATATACTTATAGCTTTTAAATTTCATAATTCTGACTCATGTTTTAATTGGATTTTGCCCGGGATTTCGTCCGCGTGAATTTCCGGGATCAATCAATTTTCTGGTATAGAGAAAAATGGTAGCCTAGTTAGGATTTCAAGCTACCTTTCTGCCAAACTTTACGCTACTCAGTACTCAAGCTACTTTTTGACTCAGTACGCTACATATTTGAATTATTCTAGGCAGGCAAAATATACCGGTGGCTTACTACAGTTCTTTTAATTTTTAACTGTCTGTATTATATATCAAATCAGCTTTATTCATAAAATTATAATTTAAAATTTTCACAGGTTTTGAGCTATGAATCTTCGAGATGAAAAGTGTTGCTAAGAAAAAACGTATTTACGACATACCTCTATCTTACATCTTTGATCCTTCCCGTATTTATGAGTAACTTTTGTTTTCCTCCCTCAAAGTTCCCGTATCAATATCAGTCGTGTTTGCATAACTACTTTGTGACAAGAGCGCTGGTAAACAAATATCGATACCTGGAGCACAGCAACGGGAGATCAACAAATAAAAATACTGAACTTACATGTTGCAGACAACAGCAAGGAGTTACGTAAATTTATTGCACCAACAACAAGCTTGTAATGCAGATAGATAATTTAAAAGCTAGTGTCTGAAATTAAATTATAGCACATGTGCTTTTTTATATAGTTTTTATAAAAAAGACGGCATACGAGCATACAGTCCACCCGATGGCAAGTGAATACTGTCGTCCATAGACATCCGCGATACATGCCAATATCAGTCCAATGCTAAAGTTAGGCCGACCACGGGTTATCAATTTGACTTATATCAGATTAATGTAACTAGTGATGTGACATAGACAATTGTAGCAGGAGCATTAAATACTTTTATTAACAGATAATGATAATACTTTCGTTAATGTGATAGAATACTCATACGGAAATTAAAAAAATGCCATTGTGGTTAAATGTATAATGCTGTCTAATGTGACTGCATTTTCATATTAAAATACAAAATTTGTTGTGGTTGGTGTGCTGTTTTAAGTTTAATGTTTAATATTACGAGTATGTTTAGTTTCCGAAGCTTATAATTTCCTAGAATTAATTTAGTTCTGCAGTCTTTAACCATTTCATCAGGTACAGGAAAAGCCATACATAGCGTATTCTATACATTTATTTCTAACCAAAATTCTAATTATATTGATTTGGTAGGTAATTATATTGAGCAACTTGATAGTTATAGGGTGTGACAGTACTACTACAAACCCTGAATGGAAAAGGTGAGTGATATATTATAAGTATTTTAAGTAAAACGAAATGAAATAGATTACTACAAATGGTCGATATGTTAACTGCTTGCCAAAGACTTAATTGAAAGAGTAAAGGTGTATAAGTAACTAAAAAATATATTCAAAATACAAATATGTACACAAAAGCAGCGGCTCACGACTACATCTTTGCCTTCGCCATCGGGTGAGAATTAATAAAAGGCAACGTGCGACGATATGAATAAAAAACTTGCTATTTTTTCTCGATGCGGATTCGATATTATTAGATGTCCGAAGAAAGACGATAATGTCCGCGAAGAATGGAAGGAGCGCGATATAAAACGCACTTGTGCGCATAATATACGTTTTATTAATAAAAAACCTTTGGCGAATTGCCCATAAATAGCCCTAACGGCCACTAGTGATAGGACGATTTTTTCCGATACATAGCGAGGCATTTGTTTGACAAATCCATAGGGAAGAAGCGACACTATCCCCCATATTATCTGCACTGAGAGATGCGACATCAACAAAATTGTACCGATTTTATTGAAAGTTCGGTTAAAGAAAACTTGCTAGCTCTCTCCGCCTTTGTTGCTTGTACGGAAGAAAAGCGACTTGTTGAGAAATTGTTACAACACGAGTATTTCGTGTTGCGACATCTTTAACCTGTCAAGCAATGACCGTTTACCTTTCCATTGTCTGTCTATTGTTTGCTGGGATGCAGAAATCCTTATGCCACTGTAAAAGTTAATAAGCCTATTTTGTGTTCCTCTTTTTGTACAAAGATAGTTCACGTTTTGTACAATATTTATGTGTTATAATTATAAAACATAAACAAATAAATATATAAAAAATATTTCTAATCAAACTGTAAGTTTTAAGTACTTACAGCTTAAAAAACACGAGCAAAAACATTTTAAAAATCATTCTTTTTATAAAGTAGATTGGGACGACTCTCATAAGATTGTTACGAATTTAAAAAAATTGGTACGCCGTACATCCCTAGTTATCTGTTTCTAAACTTGAGGGATGACGGGTCATTGCAGAGGTGATGAAGCCCGTATCGTAAGTAAAGGCGGTTCTAAATCATGTCGACCTATTCGCAGGTATTTTCTATTTGACTAAGAAATGTTTAGTTAGGAACAAATGGTATGGATTTTGGTTATTTATTTCACATAGGGGTTTGCTGACGTGTCTATCTAGTTTTGCTGAGTTGTAGTATAGTTGTGGTTTGTCTTTTGAAGTTTTATTAAACTTATTTATTGATCGAGGATAGCTTGGCAATGAAATGGAAATCAGCAGATATTCACTGTATCTTTTTTAGGTAAGAATATATACCATACCATATCATCAGCATGTGTTCTTCACTACTAGATATAGGCTTCTCGTAAGGGCCGCCGTCATACATGGTTTTCTGCTAGAATATAGGTATATTGCTCACCTGTCGCTCTCCCACGTTTGCTGGTAGAGATCTCCTATGGGGATAAGCACGCCTTTTGTACGTATTTTGTTTTGTAACTATTTGTATTATTTGTGTGTATAATAAAGTATATAAATAATATAATATAAATTAACTATAAATTCGTTTGAATTTTAAACTACATTAAACTCTACTATTCTCTCTGCTACTTCTCATTTTAATCGTTTCAAGAAAGACTTTGTGATATCACACGATAGACAAAAGAATAATCACTATGCAAAGCCAGTGTTGTGTATTAAGCCGATTGCGAGAAGAAAGCGTTAAAAGAAAATTTATTGCATTGAAAAGTCGTACGCAATTAATAAGACATTTGAAGTTGCGTGAAAATGTAATTTAGATTGTTTTCCGTCGACGAGGGTTTCGAAATGCTTCCTGTCTCCAAGAAATCCTTACAAAGAGCGTCTTATTTATATATGGCGGTTCTATATTAGCGTCTTTAAAGAACCAGGGGAGCATAATAAGAAAAGAATCAGCATCGATGTCTTAAAGCGTCTTCCGGCGCGATAGCGTAGAACGCCCCGCCGCAAAATGGCGGTCCACAATCGAATAAATTATCCCACCCCAGAATCGAATCGAACGTTTCGATTCTTTTGAGACGATTCTTAAAGAAACGCCTTTATTAGTGTAAGCCAACGACGATTATCTTAAGTCGCCATTACATATTCAAATTGGAGTCATTTCGCTTTGTAGAAATTGACGCGAAATAAAATGAAGCCTTTGAAAGCGTTTTTGCATTAATGCGGTGGTAATGAGATTTTTCGAAGACGTTAAGGTCATTTTGGGGATTCGTTTTTGAGATTTTTATTGCGTTTGCCTCCATGAAAATTTTTATTACAAAACCTTTTCTTGCTCCACATAAATATTATAACGTTAATTAATGTTAATGCTTAAATTAATGTTAGATTATAACGAAACCTGAGAGTCACTAGATCTCTATCATACTAGCATAGTTTTAATAAAGGTTATTGTTGCCGAGTGAAATGGATTCAAAGCTCAGCCTTTATTATTATAACATTTATAACCGTAACAAAAACCGTACCTTGCCATTTTGTAGTCCATTTGCTGTATAATATTTGGGATTTTAGCGTATTTCACATATATTTATGTATTTAAACGAGTCTTAACGCGAATGTTTACCTTATTTATTTTACGCAACGTTTCGGTTGGGTTGCACCAACCATGGTCACAAGCTGACTGAAGTGGCGGGTAGTCCACGTTGAGTAGTTTCATCAACTACCCGTATTTGATTTTCATATTCTGGATAGTAGCGGCACACAACACATATTAGAAGTAGCGTCAGACGAAAAATCGCGAGGTTTAAATTTATTAATTACTGGATTTCATATTGAGGACAATTTGTATTCATCTTCTCAATTGAAAATTCTGTTTTTTTATTTCAATTGCGTCACGCACAATTCTGTGCGTGTGCATGAACAATCGCGTTAAGGCCCGTTTAAATAGATAAATATATTTGCTGTATTACTGGACACGCACCTCGTACAAGACAATTGGTACACGAGGGATGTGTAGTCCTAAAACGCCATGCTGGCCAAGCGGGTTGGCGAGTCCATTCTTTAAGGGTGATGTAGTCCCTCAGTGCTTGTGGTAGTGAGTTTGTTATCCCTTAGTCACCTTTTACGACGCCCTCGGGAAGAAATGGGGTAGCGTTATTCTAAAGCCGGGAGACACCATGAGATCAATTACTATAGGTATACAAAAAATTAACTTATTTACAACGCGTATATATTGGACTTTTTGGCGGGAACTTGAGAAGTGAAGTTGAGATTTGATTATTGTAAAAAATGTGTATTAGGCGTTTTGTGGTTTAGCGTATATATTGGACTTTTTGGCGGGAACTTGAGAAGTGAAGTTGAGATTTGATTATTGTAAAAAATGTGTATTAGGCGTTTTGTGGTTTAATTATGATAGTTTATTAGACTTCAAAGTGATTTTATGATAATCTTATAAAAGTGTGGGACTGCGTTTTTCGTGTGCTTCCAAGGAGTTCTCTTCTGTCCTCAGTAAACATACTACCGATTTGCTGAGCGACTCCTGACTTACTCCGACTGGACTGGACATTAACAGGATACATTTTAGACTTTGAAATTGTTTATTACGAAGAAAATTTGACACTGGCAGAATGTGCTAATTGCACCATTGACCTATATGAAAAAAAAGATATATATTTTAATATTTTGTTCTTTGGGTGTTTATTTTTTAATGTTTCTTTAAATGGGCCGTTGATTTACATTGCGTAAGGGTACACGTCTGTGATTTCATACAAGTAAATTAAATGAAGCTTGTATCACCACTGTTCCCGTTTCCACTCCAGTGACTTCGGGCCCAGTCCGAAAAACATAATTTTTGCGCGAGTGACCAAAGATTAACATTTAGATACCGCAGCTAACTCTTTGTTAACGGAAACATGGACACCCCAGTATCTTAAAATGTAATTTTAAAAGGGAATTTTGTAACATAATATATGAATGTTTACATTTAGTGCAATAAATATTAAATAAAACGTTTAATAATGCATTGCTACCACGAAGGAACTCATATTCGAAAATAACACGAATTTTTAACTTTTCCATGGTCGCATATACAACATTATCTAAGCAAAGTGTCGTTTGACGGAAAAGCAAATTGAAATTAATTTGAATTTGGAATTCCAAGCCAAACGCAAGATTACTAAGTGCAAAGTGGCCACTATGAACAAACGACAATTTCATAGGTAAGCCCTAATATTTTAATAATTTGAAAAAAAATATTTTTCTGTATTGCTATTTTCTTTTTTGACATTTGTCACATTAATCAATTTATAGTATAAAAATATTTCTAAATACTAAAATGATGGCGAGTTCATTACTGCAGCAAAGGGCACAAATAATATTTTTTCATGGAGGAAGAGGGATTAATCACAGGAATAAAATAGTTATTTTGCTGCTTAGTCTGATGTTCAAGATTACGCACCTATCTACAATGCAGTGATTTAACCACCATCGTAAGGTCTAATCACCATAAGGCTCATGCACTCATGTCTGGTTTGCTGACTTGAACCCAATAGAAAACCTAGGGGGCTTAATAGTTCAGCGCTGGGACTGTCAAAATAAAAGGAACCCAGCCCTCATACACTGCGTTCGCGTGTGGACCGACCATCTGGGGGACTGATCTATGTGCTCGCCTTGTCGCCTCGCCTCTAAGCGTCATTGCTAACTGAGGAAACATAAAATACTAAAAAAGATAAGATTGGTATTAAAAACAATTTCATTAAATTCATTTGCGAAAATGATCCCTTTCTTCGTTTTGTCATTCTATCTAGTATTTTATAATAATTATAATATATAAACTAATTTTATAATAATTAAGATTTAATTACCAAATTACGAGTTTAAATATTTAAACCTTGGAAACCATAGCCAAATATTTATTCTATTTTTTATTCTATTGGAATTGCTTACCTTTTTTTTTGTGGGAGAATTTTGTCATCTGGTAACAGCAAGAAACGTCACATGGAATTACAAATCAGAGTTTAGTACGTTTAGTATATTGTCTCTTTGACCATCCAATTGCCATGTAGTTAATAGGAACTAATGACATTTTGTCACAATTTTAGACAGGGACTTTATTAAACAGACGTGTACACGCAATTGTAGGCCTTAAGGTGGTAAACATTTTTAGACCGAGATATACCATCTCATTTTCATTTTTAAAATATTCTATAATATTTTAAATGAATCAATTATACCTCTGTACAACAATAGAACGCATTCTGTTCTAAAAACAAACTAACTAATTCATTATTCCAAATAATTAAATAATCCATCTACCAAAAGAAAGCAACTCGAGCAAATTGATATTTTGAATAATAAAAGGCGAGCGGAGCGGTACCCGGCGAGGCTACGAATTATTATGAGTAACACAAATATAAGTCAATAGCCTGCCGGGCTGGTCAATATTGGATTAGCCGCCAAAAGGAGCCAAAAAGCAACGTATACAAAAACCTTTTACGGCGGTTAGACCTCCGCAAAAATATTTATAAAACGCTTGCATTATGGAGAGAGTGCTTGTTTTACTCCGTCTTTATAAACTGTTTGAAGTGTTTGATGGTGGAGTAGGGTGATGCTGAATTCCATAGCCGAATGAAAAAGAATAAGTGGCCGAGTTATCATACCCCGATAGACGTCGGCCGTGAAATGTGCTAACCTACGTTGGATGTGCTGAGACCTGCTTTTCCATTTCATGCCATCCCGTACTATTCCATTTCATACTATCCAATTCCACTGATAATGATTATTCATCTTTTGCTAGTAATTTTCTCAAATTTTTGAATAGGTGCTTAGGCTAACGCTAACGCAGCGTTCGAAGTATATACGGCGTTTGCGTATACGCTGTCCATACGATCGACAAACGCCTACGCTGCGCGTACACCAATGTACCAGCACAATAATACGTATGGCATTCGCTTGTCATCAGGTGAACTGTTGTTACATTTTTAGTCATTTTTGCTACAGATAAAATACATTGTATGTAGCCTCTTGATTTAGATTAGATTTCAGATTGAAATTAGATGGTAGATTTTGTAGGTCTATGCTTATAAAAAAGGTTTTAATAGTAAGTTTAATAATTCATATGCAAATGGTCTATACGCATGTACCAAATATTTACAGACATGTTTTTCATGAGATTTCATAAATTGAAAGTGTTAATTAACTATTTTGTAATTTTCTAGAGATGTAAGAAACATGCTTGATTTTAATTAGTAATTAAACAATTGACTAAGAATACTCGTATAAATAAACAATTAATTATTAACAAAAGCCCAAACAATTATTAACAAAATGGTTTTGCAAAACCCAAAATATATAATTAAAATATTAATGACATAATACAGTTATTATAACATGTTAAATATGAAGCCAAATTCTTACTCCATAACTGCGGACTTAACACGATAAAACTCAATAGTGCAAAAGGGTTGCGGAACGAACCATTGTTTATACAAAGTATAGAATAATCAGAAGTGAAGAAATAGGAATCCAACGAAAAACCAACAGAGCCGGTTGAAAATTTGCTTAGGCCAGCGTAATAAGTGGCCGAGCTAGATACCCAGACGAGGGATATCCCTCCCATTGTCTGCCGACCGCTGGTGAGATTAAAGTTTTATCTGCAGGACCATGTAGAACAAATGAATTTACTTTTTATGTTGCTGCTGATGTAAGACTGCTATTAATTATGACTTTTACATTTTACAGATGACTATATCTACCGTGTGTGGCGGTGGGCTTTTTGAAAAACCTATAAGTAATGAAATGTCTTTCATTTGAATGCATCGTTTAGAATGTGTTTTTATAAATATACAATTACCTACTGTAGCAAGCAATAGTAGGTAATTTGTATCCACATAACTTAATCAGACCGGGAAATAAACTAAAACATAACGCATCTAATTTTGTCAACCATATTTGAAAATGGATTTAATCCTCCTAAACCTATTTAAACGGTTAAAGCCGTAATTTTAACCGAAAACAAGAACCACGTGAATTAAAAATTAAAAATATTATTTTCATTACCCATGGATACGAGTTTAGCATACGAGTTTGACTTTACTGATTACTAAAATAAAACATTTTTCTTAAAGCTTTCATAAAGTTGCCAATTTACCTTTTTCTCATTTCGTCTGTACACAGCTGTCGCAGGACTTATTAAGACGCACCTGTCAATCTTTCGACTTACGATTTTTATTTCCGAATCCCTCCTCATTTCGATGGCTTCAAGTGTTGGGTATCGAGCCGCCATTTCTACAAATTCTTATTTTAGCATATTTATTTAGGACGAGCCGTCCGGAAAACAAGAGGCTGATCGGCGTTTTTAACAATTGGGAAAGTTGATTGCTTCCAGTAATTTTGTTGTTATATATAAATGTTTGTCTCTAAACATAATTGTGTTCGTTTTAGACTGCTTCTGTGTTTTTCTTGAGAACTAAGTACTATTTTAATTTTTATCATTACTGTTAGCAGTTGTAAAATAAAAGCTCGTCTCAAAGGCAGGTAGGTTTCAATGTTTGGTTATACACTATGTTCTACTGATATAATATTATAAATACTTTATTTGCTTGGACTTTTTTGTAAATTAAACGTGGACTTAATGCCTTGCAACATTAACTCCCAGTTTGGGCTTTTAAGTGATTTGTGAAAAAGAAAGTGTCCCAGGTTGGCTGGTAGAAACCTCCTAAAGGGATAATCATGCCTTTTGTACGGATTTTATTTGTAACATTTTTTCATATTAGTTAATTTGTGTGTACAATAAAATTTATACATATAAATAAATAAAAAAAAATCGTACTCACAAATCTAACCGTATCTACCCTACCTTCTTTAACATTAACAGTCTACCGCATAATAGAAAGCAATCCTAAACAAGCAACGTTCCGAATTGTTCCTCACGAGGGCGTCCACACTTCGATTTTCGATTTCGCCCACTACATTAATTCTGTTCATTAAAAATGCCATCAAGTCGGCCGTTAACGAAGTGGTGTGCAATTAAAGTCGCCGCTGACGTCAGACCCCTGGAGAGTGCTCCTTGAGGGTGTGAAGGAGGACACCTTGAGATGGAATTGAAAAATTGATTCCTGGTTGATAGTGAAAAAGTTACAGGGATTAGGAATTATATTCATAAGTATGTTTGTAAAAAGTTTTGTTTATAACATTTATTTCACCATTATAAAAACGTTAGCTCTCCGCTTCTCATTGCTAGTGGTTAAGTCAGCTCTTCTTTATTTTTTCTTCCTCTTTTATTTTTGACATAAAGAGTTTTTTTGTTATCTGTTTATCTTGACGTAACTTATGTGGATATTTTATTTATTTTATAAAGCTATTTACAAAAATACATTCGAGACTAATAAATAAATAAATAATAAACTAATAAATTATAATAAGTCAAATAATACTAGTAGGCAGTGACAGACTGACGGTAAAGTTTGTATTTCACAGATCTACATAGTAGATAATGTCATTGATAATAAGATGAAGATGTTGAAAGTTTCCTTGCGGTACATAATTTCTTTATTAAACCGGTGTGTGATCGATCCTTGATTCGATTTAACGCTGCAAACGATCTTTGTTTCATTAATGTGTCAAAATCTTATTATCTCGCCCGCATAAGGACATTAAGGGGATCGAGATAAAACAGACGCCCATTAGTGAAGTCTTCAAAAAAATCGACGATGCTATCGTACGCGTTGAGGTGGCAATCTAATTTTTTTTTAAATTGCAGTCAATCACGAGAGAAATGAGCCTAGAAGCGATCGTCAAAGGGACTAATGTTGATTGGCTTATCAAACCTCCCCTACATGCTGATTCCTAACTATGCTTCTTATTTGTACTGTTATTAGGTTCAATCTATTTGTTTTAGATCTGTTTCGATTTAATCTTGGCTTGTCACTATTCAGCTATCGCTTGACGTGACGAAGATGTATTAGGTTTCGGTTTCCTCATGATCCAAAATAGTGCCGCAAGAGATACGGCCACATAAATAGAAGACAAACGTAAGCTGAAATAAATATATTGCAGTTAATTTGATAGCTGTGTAAGCCTTTGAAGTGGTGACACTACTAGATGTACATATAATGATAACAAGGATTAAAGTACATACACATTAATATAAGTAACCGACGGTATACAGCGTAATATTACATAACATACATCCAATAGTATTACGGATTCACTGTCGCGTATTATTACGTTATCGTTGTGAAAATATTTTATGTAACAGTTCAACTATCCTATTTTATCATACGTTCGACATAGAAGAAAATAATCAATATTTATCTTACAATTAGTAAATAGGACGGGCCATATATTATATAATCAGGTATGAGGTACTCCAGATAGTTATTTTAAAATAATTTTCTCAGTTATATTCGTATACATGGATTACACCCACAAATGCTTAAGAAAAACACGAAAGTTAAATTCTGTCGCAAATTTTTTCCCATTCGCTTTACAATAAAGTGTTTTGTCATGCGTTCAGAATCTGAGGGTGGCGGAATCGCGGATCGCGAAGGTGTCTCAATCAGCATAAAACAAAAGAAATCAATAGCTCCCCTCGGCACGCGGCTGACAAAGAGCAAAGATTTCTTTTCACAATTAACCACCCCCGGGTGTTGGGGAGCTGATAACCGGACCTATTTTAGCTTAGTAACTATTTTTAGCCACTTTCTTCAAAACATTCATAACGCACATCGGAACCATTCAATTATGAAGCACATCGTTTGTAAATCAATTGTTGCATACATTTCAGTATTTGTTTTGTTTTTTCTATCCTCCTCGTTCCTAATCCCAGTTCCATCCTCGTTCCTAATCCCACAATCATGGAGAGTTTACATCTGGATCAACGTCTAATGTACAGAAACAGCGGACAGTTCGTGATGTTGAATATTGAGTGTTCTAAGTGTTGTAAGAATTGGTTGCATTAACGATGAAACTCCTGATTGAAATAAAACCTTGTTAACCTAAAGCCGCGTTTAAACCTTTCTCGTGGATTTACACACTGGTCGTCTAGGACTACTTTCATCTGACGAACACTGATTCAATATTTAATAATCCGCTGGTAACGAGCTCCGGACGTATCGTATTTAGAAAAGTTTAAATTGAGGAGAATGAGTGGGGGGAAGAGAGACGTTGCCATACCTATTATAATGTTTTGTCCAATCAACTAGAAATGTCCACGCTCATAAGTACTTACTTATAATTCAGGTCGTAACAATGGCATTAAAACCAACAAATGAATGGTTGAAGCTATCCATATCCTTACAAAGATATAATTGTACAGATTAAGCGTCCCCCTCCACGGGTCAAGCAAATTTGACGAGAGATTATTATAACTGCCCCCTAGAATCGGTTGTTTGTCTTTAGTCTAATGGACCGACGTATCTTGCATATACGACCTCAATTAATAAAGCATGATAAATAAAGAAAGAATTTTAGTCTGTGTTTACATAGACCATTTAGTATTATTCGCTTTTGTGTAAAAGCAAAGGTAAATTCATATTCAGAAAAAAAATCTGAGATTTTGCAAATATTATTATTTTAATGTAAATTATTATTATAATAATGCCATATAGTATTGACTTTTGTACTCATACAGTACCTATTTATTAATACTTTAATGACGAGGAACAAAGTAAAAACACTAAATATTTAAACGATTCCGATTAAAACGAAACGTTAAATAATAGTAATTTATCGACAGGTGATTAGGAGCGCAGAGGCAGACAGAGGTCAGCAATAAAGTGACCGTCGTCAGACGCTGCGTCACGTCCGACCACAAACGCCAACGGTAACGTGACCATGGAACGGTAAACCGACTTTATACGAAATCGCTAGTAAGTATCTGACTCACACAGATGCCAAAATTTTTATGTGCGATAGGGAACCCTGGGATGCATTAACACTGTAGCCATCGATCAGATCTTGTGTTGTTGCGTCCGTATACTACTCAATCTTACCCATTACTAGAGGGTAGGGAGCATAAAGATTATATCTCAAGATGACCATCTCATGACTAGCAACCCGCCCTGGCATCACTCATGGTACGTAACAATCTCAGAAGCCTATGTTCATAAAAATAAAAAAAAATCTAATTTTATAATATTAGTATTCTTTATAGAAGAGGTGGCAGACGGGCAGTTCTCTTGAAGATAGTATAGTATAAATATGCTTCCGCAATAGTATGTAATGACAATGACCACAGAAAATTATATTTAAATATTACTCGTATTATTACTTAAACAACACACAACACGATTGACAATTATCATTTTTAATAATTGGATTTTTCTGGTCACGATTTCCAAGAAGCACCTATGTTGACGTACTGTTCATATCACTCTTGTGGTGACACCCTCGTTTTGTGAATCTGCTTTATTGACTCTTGCGGTCGCTGCACTCCTGGTGACACTTTGTGTGATCGAAAGTGAAAACGAAACGAGTTTGCCCGTTCTGTCACGAAGGCGAGTTATTCTTGCTGTGTGTAGTTTTATTATTTTGGCTTGAATAACTTGAAACTATTTATTACATAATAAATATACCTAAATTTTAGGTCTACTTTATCGTATGGTTAAAGATAACACAGATGACCGCCGTATCTGTATATTGTATCTTTGTACCGTGTAAGTATTTCGGTATTATGATATTATGGTGGGATGGAGTCCATCCTTCCCATCATAATATCTTCTCCTGGCTTATCGAGTAGAGAGTACCTATAATCAGACAAAGGAATCTCCATTTTATCTTTTCCTCTCCATCCCGACTCATTACACTCACTCAAGGAAGAATGGGAAGTAATGAGATGAGGAAAGCTCCTCGTCCCGTTATATTTCCTATTTTCCCATACTTTTTTCCAAATTCCTTCCTAAATCTCTAAAGCTATCCCAGCGCATCCGGGGGCGTGCCGCGGATGTCCATGGACGACAGTATCCACTTACTATCAGCTGGAATGTCTGCTCATCTTTCTTTATATAAAAATAAGATAAATCATAGTCTACATATTACATTCTTATGTGTGTAAAGCGAGTCCAAAATTTAAATTGAGCCTCCCTAATACGCAGGAGGTTATAAATATCACTCATATTTCAAAGTCACTTGCATCTGGACAACGGCTATTGAGACAGGGGCTAGCTTTAGAAATAATTATTAAGGGTCAATGGAAGTTCCTATAAGTGAATTTGTTTAATAGGTATACACGTACTATGCACGAAATAGGTGTTATATGTAAAATATTTAAAATCGTAAATTATATCAAAATAATAAAGCGCCATCTCCGCATAGCCCAAAGGTTGACTGGGAGATAATGCTTCTAAGCATCAAGTCCGTCTTTCGTCACTTCGTTAAAGAATAAATAAATAAATAAACATAATAGGTACTGTTATTGATAGAAAGGTATCAATTGGACCGTCTATATATACAGTAAGTTAATTGTAAAATTTGCATTAAAATAACAGACACAACAAGGGTGTAAAATTATCACATTCCCTTAACGTTCCCTTTGCGACAGCCTATAAAACACAAATTCGGCAATAAAAAGAACGCCCCGACAAAACATCCTTCCTGGACACCGACTCAATACAATAGCTACCATCACCGCGGATTATTGTATTTTTCCAGCACTCGAAATATTTAAGAAAGGCATTAATGAATCTTAGTTCCTCAGTTGAAGAACATTGAACCTTGTACAGTGACACTTTAGGTTTAATGGAGTCCAAAATTTAAATTTGCGGGAAGATTCGTTTAACAATGAAGCCTCTAATTAGCTGTCAAGGCTGTAGACTAACGTGCGTCCGATTGTCTGTCCCAGAAACGGGAATTATTCAAAAGATGTCTCCAGTGTATTTCTTCTTTTTGTTCTGCATTGAACCAGTGTATACTCCCAAAAAGTCCAAAGGGAGGTAGAAGATAATCATTAGTCTTTCTTTTTCACGCGTCCACAAATTATCTATGAGCGAGGGAGACGTAGCTGCACATAGCTGAAGGTTTTAATTTTATGCTATTCCAGTTTTCCACCTTCTCGACACAGAATTTTAATAACGTGTGCTCTATGTTTACTTTCATCTATTAGGCATCAGAATTTGTAAAACTGTTTATTTAATTTTGCAATTAAATTTCTAGCATTTCTCGTCTGAGTAATATTCCGCGAAAATCAAGATAAATCATCCACAACACAAACTACGGGACGCATTCAAAAACAATTACGAGGGCGCGATTTTGGGTGGCTGCCTAATTGGTATGAGATTTGCAAGTGTTTCTAATTGCGTCGAAATTTGCGAGTCCAAGGTGATCAGTCACAGCGCCATCAGGTTAATTAAACCATTTGTCTACTAAGTTTCGATGCTGTTGCACGAATTTTCGGTTCTCATTGGATGAAAAATTTTGAACACACAACCTTCTTTGTAGAAAAACATTACATGCGCTGAGATTTTTATCTGCTTTGTCTTTGTCTTTTTGTAATGGATTGAGTCATATTTTTAATCGACGAATGGTATATTATTGTATGTGTACTGTGGGTCAACGTTAGCTCAGATAAATTGTAAATCGTTTTCATCTTTTATTTTTGTTAAAGTTTCGATTAAAGGTGCAAAATTATTTAAATTATTTCCGACTTTAGTTCTATAACGTCGATTAAATACGAAAAAATTCGCCATATTTATTTTCTATGATCAAAACCATTTAGTTCTCTCGTAACATTATATGATTCACGACATGCTCCTCGAATACGCGAATTTTTTTTTCAAAAAGGTTCGTATTCATTAACGCCATCGGCTCACATATTTGTCATAACCTGTCGCAGTCCTCGGACTCTTTTTGTGAATGCTCCTTTTTCACACATTTTTAATTTGCGTTGTTTCAGTTTTGTTCCTTGGCACGGTAGACGACACATTATTGCCTCCCTTTTACCGTTGGAATTCGTTATACTCTAGGGTGAACGGTAGAATTACATTACTTAACCTGTATACTATTTGTAACTTCGGCATACACTTAATTAAAGTGTAAACAATTTGAAGGCAAATCTGCAAATAAAGAATTTTCATTCATAATTATGAATGAAAATTCTTTATTGCATTCAAATTTAATTTAACTGCAAATCAATAGGCGGCCTTGTCGCTAAATCTTTTCAGGCAACCAAGTTATTGTATCAGGTACTTATTGTATCTACTAAAATATTCGTAGATAATAGTATTACAGTTATTTCCACGTTAACATATCATGCACAGAAGCGCAGTAACTGAAACTGTTTCGCTATCTGAGTTCTCTTTACATAATCAAATATTCGTTCATTCGCTTGAGCGCGCTCGCCAAGTTCAATGAAGATTCATGCCTGAACCGCCGCGTCTAGACACCACATGTATAACTCCAGACTCTCTAATGTGCCGGCTTTACATATTTAAAACCTTCCTAATAATAGCGATTGACGTTTCAATTGAGGGCTCGATGAACTTTTTCAAGGGTAATTTCAGTGCAGATGTTTAAGAGCTAAGCCTGATTAAATTTACTAGAAGCAATTTGGTCTGAAGCAAACAGCATTGGCTGACTAAATTTGTTAACAGTCCATTACAAAATATACGCTCCTTACCCAGACCTGACAAGCCTTCATGAAAATTGCTTTCAACCATGCATAAATATCTATTAGGCATCGCGAGATTAATATTTTTTATTGAAGCATCTATAAATAAAACGGGGGTTTTCTGAGAATAAACATGCAGACTCCTTGACAAACAAGGGTGGTTAAGACGAGCTAGTTAACAGAAAATGGAGATGTCAGACTGTTTGTTCTATTGTCCTTAGATAAACGTAACATTGTTTTCTTTATGATTGTAAAATGTATTAAAGTCCCTTTCTATACCGGTACATCATAATTATTAATATAATAATAGTAAGCGAACAAAACGATTATTGTAAACATCCTTTAAATTTCATATAGCGTGTATTTTTCTCTTCCTTCGAGCAATAAAAGGAGAGGCAAAGTGCAGTAGGTGCGAAATGATATAGCTCCGAAGGTCCAATGTCAGACAATAGGTAAAATTCATACGGCCCGCGCGCGTTGAATGCAAAGAGCCTAATTATATCGGCAAGATGGCGGCAGGCTTCCTATTTCAAATTGTACTTTTAACTTCAGGTGCTCGCGCTTGGACGGTTTCATTCAAAGTTTTAGTAGTCAGATCTGGCTGTAAAAGGTTGATGGTCGTCGTACCTTTAGGCATATTTTCATTCTTAGTACTTTTGGCTTCAGTGAGAATTACGTACTAATAACTTTAAAAGAGAAAACTCATTTAATTAAAAAAATAAATAAAATAGGATATTTTCACAATTGAGTCAGACAGTTTCAAAATTTAATGCTTTGTTTCTTCTCCTAACAGTCCTGAGGCAATTGAGAACAGAGTGGATTTCAAATGCCTTTTCCAATTGTAGCAAGCTGGCTTCAATAAATCGGAAAGTAACATCCTTATCTATGAGGTAAGAAAGTAAATACTCGTTTCCCTAAACTTAGCTTTACTTCTTCCAAACTTAATGGCGTTTCATTATATCGTTAGATAGGCTTAGACGGTCGGTTCCGCCGCGCGGTGAGTTATGGTTATTTGAATTGTGCGAAACAAAATAAATTTAGTGAACGTGCTCTATACCGTTCTGCTCTTTGCATTTTTGAGTGCTTATTTCGAGTGGGATAAAAGTTTGCGTTATTTATGGCCGCCTCTAAGATTTAATGTGAAGTCAAACAGCGATAATGTGAGTCCCGACTGAATATTTTGGCAAGTGAGAGTTATGTATTGTGCATTCATTGTGTTTGTGTATACTCTTAGGTACCTTCATTGAAAGAAAACTTTAGTAAAAGGAGATATTTATGGATTCATAATTAATTACCGCCTTTGACTGAAGTCTAAATGGTAATGTTGAGTTTGCCTGAATATTGTTGCTATCATTAATCGGCTTCGGAACTAATTCTAAAAATATATTAAATTAATAAGAAATGTTATCACTTCTTTTACATTTTTAAGCATTTTGTTGCGTCATATTTGTTTTGTTAAGTGGAGGATTATAAGAAAGAACTTCTAAAATATTTCATTAATTTCATTACGCGAAAGGAAGTATTGTGATAATTGAATGACGACATTCGTCATTTAACTCATTTATATTTCAACTTTATTATTAAACCTATGTATATGTATAATGACCTAAGTTAACTTACAACTATATTAACAATATTACAATCGTCAAATAACAAGGCTCATTTCCCGGGCTCACTGTTCGTGTAACATTGCTTTATTGTCCATAAGTAGCCGAACATCCGCATGTAACTGAACTATTCCCCCTATCCCGGATTTCATCCCGTTACCCGAACCATTTAGCGTAATGCGCGGTTTTCCCGGATTGACAGCCCTATCGCTTACTCGCTAACTGCTGAGGATTAACGATAGTTTAAATGTATTCTCGTATGTGTAATTTAATGGTACTATTACAGAATACTTAATGATACTAGTTTAATAAAATATGCGTACCTCACCTTTTTAGTACAAATTTAGCGCGGAGAATTTTCGAATCTTTGCTTTACTTTGCGTTCATTTTAAGTTAGATTGACAGCATTATCGCTTACTATTTAATTACTTGATGCAACGGTAATTTGAATCATAAATAATTACTCATGTTACTTTATTAATAATTGTTCATGTCTTCACAACGGCGCTGTGTCTACACAACAGTCATATTAAAACGGCGCTAGTCTCAATCAAATTCATATCTCATTTACTATTTATAAGTAAAAAACCTGTAAATAGTTTTGTGTTTTATAACAATGGGACTTAAAATTTTACTTGTAACTCTGTATTGTATTAAATACCTACTGTTAAACTAAGAAACTAATTTTTGTACGAATTTTCTTTCATATTTTGCGTCACAAGAAAAACATAATTAGAATTTCCAATTATTTCAAAACTAAAATTAATTGAAAATTCATTGAAAAAACGAAAATTCATTTGAAAAATCCCATCTAGTGGGAAAAGTGCACGATTTTTCATTCCAAAGTTTATGACATTAATTTTATGTCATTTCTGAAATAACTTATGTTGATCTTATATTTCTTTTAATAATATCTGTATAACTGTGGTAATTATTAATTTTAAAGCTACTTTACAAGAACAGTTCCATTAATTATAGCAGATCTTCTAATTAATTATACTATCAAAACCGAGTTAAGCTCGCCCGCATAACCTATTTATTTGCGGATAATAACCTCATAACTGGTAGCTGAACAAGACATGTAAGGGTTCGGCTGTATGTTGCGAAAAGGGCGGATTAGGTCCGCAGTAAAATTTGTTAAAGAGGTGGATACGGGTGCCTCGCGGCTACAAACAATGGCCAGTATAAATAGGCCCACGAAGACTTGACAACGATCGTCCCTTTAAATATGTTTTCGGGTGAAAATGAGGAGCAGGGTGGTTCTTGTTAAGCTGGAGTTGAGTGGTATTAATACGGTGGTAGCGCGGACGGGCCGGCAACTATCTTCCACTTGCAGACACGAACACTATAATCCCGATAAAGCCCGCACATTTACATTCAATTCTAATTCAGGGACATCCTCCTACTCGCCTCTGATTGCCTGGTGCTTGTCGACGTTGATTAAAATGCCTTTCTGCTTTTGGGTAAGTAGTCGAAACGTTCGCAGTGGAAACTAACTGATGGTAGAGAGAGATATATGTGATAAATCGTTCATAATTTTTAGTCAATACAAAATTGAGTAATTATTTTGTATTTCATTTATAATAAACAAGTAAATATTTATTAATTTACCCACGTTTTCGGGACAAAATTAATAAGTTTGTAATCTATTAACATCGTTTAAATCGACTTTAGCATTTTCTCAGAAAAACAATATTCACCAGAAAGGAAACTTAAAGAAAATGTGTACATAAAATTAAATATTTCAAAGGCAAAGGGCACTTAATTGAGTTTGTTCAGGACAAAACAAAGAGTGTGAAACTTTTTAAATTGTGCTCGTGAAGTGTTGGCAACATGTTGATCTTTTCCAACTGTTAAGTAGGGGACTGACTACCTGCAGTCCCAAGTTAATATTTTCTTTGCGAAGTCCGTTCTCGCAAAGTGGACGTGTCTGCAGTGACTACGAGATATACTTTTCTTTTAAAGTACATTTTGGGTTAGAGCGAAGTATAAATTCGATTTGAAATTAAATGAATAAATCCATACGATAATTAATTCAAAATCTTACGCGTTATTGACTTAAACACTCGTACAATTCATTTCCGTTATCAAACATATTGACTGAAAATCTGGACTTATTTGAACATCGCTTATTTGAACCATTCAGTCGTGAGATCGTGAGTTCATCTTCGATTCGTACTACTGAGGTTTTATTTAAATACGGTTTTAAAAAAACACTATCAAGGGTCCGCTAATGTACATTGGGCCGGCGTGGTCAATTATAGTCCGAAGCTCATCGACATTACCAGGGGAGGTCTGTGCCTGTGCAGTGGTACGTTATAGGCTCATATTAAATAGAATACTACTGTATTTATTTTCCTGACAAAATAAGCTTTATATCAATAATATTCAATCAATAATCTCAACAATCTCTCTGTTCAACTCAAAGGTTGACTGGCAGAGAATGCCTCCAGGCATTAAGCTCGCCTTTTGTACGATTAAGTGCAATAAAGTATTTTAAATAAAAAAAAATGAATATATTCCCATACTGTCTCACAACGATTGTATTGCAAATTTGTACTGTTTATTTAGTCTATCCCTTACATTAAGACATTCCACCAGGTTTTACGAGTGAATTCAATCAATAACAAACGATCTATACGAAAAAACTTTCCAAATAACGGTTCCGCAAACATCAACTTTTTACTATCCTTTGATATTTCTATTACACCTATGATAAAATGTTATGAGTATAGAGGAACACGGGGAGTGGAGGTATTTTGTTTTTGTTATTTACAAACTTCGGCTATGAAGATTCTAGAACACTATCAAAAAAATAAATCGCATTCCGCCACCCTAACCAATTTATAGATTATAGTTTATATCCTGCATATTATAGTAAAGACGGAGATATAAAGAAAAATATAAGATTGTATACAACATTCGTATATACTTATGGTCTTGCAACAGCTTTTTCGTATATACTTAGTTTCTGTGTGTGCTTTTTGTATCTAAATCATGTTATCAGCATTGTACTCGTTTTAAGATCTCTCTGTTTTTCTTTAATTTTTAAGGGACATTTGTTTTGAGGGACATTTGACGCTACAGATTTCGAAAACATTGTGGCATAAGCTTAGAAAAGGCAGCAAAAAAATATTTATTTAAAAGTTTAATTTAACAGTCAGACAACAATTAATTTAACAATTAACAGACAATTTAACAAGTTAATGATTTTCTACCTTCTTTGGTTTGATTGTCTAATATTTCTTACCCATTAATGATAAATTTATTTTCATAATACTTTAGTCACAAACCTAGGACATAAATATTAAATATGGCCGAAATATAATTTGATGATCTCAACGGAATCAAAAACAAAAACTAGATCAGCAACGTTGTCCCGAAGAAATATCCACAATTTAATTAATTGATTAGTCAAATCTTTTCTCTCAAACAAGCTTCAAGCAGCAACGATTTATTTTACTTTTGGTAACAATTAATGTTGAAAGTGAAAAATCTTTCAAAACTTCCCAACAGTTCGGAATCCGGCGTTTATTCCCTATCCTTAAATTGCCAAATTTTTCTTGAGAAAACTTTTTGATTCACCCTTTCTTTGGCAATCAAGCAATTCTTATGGCGCCCACGCGCCTGACACAGAGTAATTTGATACTGGCGATATTATGGACAATAAATGATTTGGTATTAGCTATGGTACAGTGTTATAGTAATACTATTATAATATTAACTTATGAAATTGCTTCCTAAGAAAGAACCCAATTCTACTGAATTGTAGAAAAAAAAAAATTGTAGTTTGTTTGCAAAGAACCCATTAAAAATAACCTTAATGTCTACTTCCCGCCCATATTTGCAGCATGTATTATAATTAATACATAACTAGCATATATTATAATAAATAATTAGGCTATAGCTCTAACTAAACAATAGTTAGACCATGTACCTATCCAATAGATCATCTAATGGATCACCGTTTATTCTAACTCTAATTCTAACATTAACATTAACGAAAGTCATTTCTAACTTTCTAACGACTTGTGTTTAATAAAATAATAATATGGAACGTAAATTTATGTTAAAACAATTTCATATTCAAAGTTTTGATTGTGGAGCATAGATACAAAACTTGATATAATATAGATATTGATATGACTAAGTGAAAATATAGAAAGAGCAAGTTTTTTTAGTAATTTAACTTCCACAGATGCTTAAATACTTACTCAATTTCTGTAAGAAATAAATTCGTGTCTGCTCTTCTCCGCGACATTACTCTGTGTTACAAAATCTTACAAACACAATAGTAATGGGTGCCGCCGCAAATACAATTAGGTTAATTAATGAATTAAGACCCGCCGAGTTTCTTTATCTTGTTATTAATTTGTCTAAGCCGCACCGCACCGCCCAGACGTCTTACAAATGAGACTTCTTCAAATATTTGGTTAAACCAGACCGATTTAGTTAATTCAATGTTCTCGTGTTCAAAATTACAAACACTTTAATATTATATTTTAAAGTCAAAGGCACTAAATAAAAATAATTTTTCATCTCCGCCTTCTTCACTTTCTGTCAAATTGACACTTTCTTTGTCTGTTGTGCTGGAGGTTCCCGGTTCGACTTATGGTCGGACAAAGACGGACATTGATACTTGTGATTGTCTTTGTCTGCGCATCTGAACCCAAAGCACCGGAAATCTTAGTGTTTACCATGGTATTTTTTATTCTCTTTTGAAATTTTGATATATATAAGTTTATTATTTTGAATAAAGCGTAATCATGTAAGAGAGCATTCGTAGAAATTAAAGCCCTTAAGTCGTCGGTCCACCTGGCCGGAGAGGATCGACGAAATATATAAATTTGCCGGTGGTGGTTGGATGAGAAGAGCCGAGGATCGTGTGTGGTGGCGAGCCTTGGAAGAGGCCTATATCCATCAGTGGAGTGACGTAGGCTGATGGTATGGTGTGGATAAAACCCTTAAAATTAAGACGTAGATAATAGAATACGCCAATCATCGATAAATACATGTATGTATATTATTGTTGATCATGACAAAAGTCTTCATCCCTTGTATGCATGAAATGTCTAAGTTAAGAGCTCAACTTTTTACACACACATTACGTGAACGTGTTCTTGCTTTTGTCAAAATCTTAAAGACGTTAATAAATGGTGTATAAAGAGCAGCATTAATCAGGTTCCGGATGCAGTATGATTTGAATATAAAGTGTACTCCCTCATGAGGTGTTGGGGCATGTGAGCCTGTCATTACTCATAAGGATAGAGGACCTCGTACGTGACCTGAAGGCTGATGTGACTCTTGGTGTTCACTTAGCTGGAAATGTGTTACTCGTTGGTGAGGCGTTAATCTTTTTTGTTTGTGCGAGTTTAATTTTTTTTAATGAAGAACTAAACATGTCTAAGATTAATTAGAACAACAGGTAAGTAAGGACGTATGACAAAACTGAGATATAAGAGATAAATGTCTTTATAGAAGCTATAATAAAGAAGTATTTTTGACAGAAATAAATAACAATTGTATAAAGAAAACCAGATCAAAAATCTATAATAATGATAATATAAGTAAAGCTACATTAAGTCTACGCTAAATTAAATTATTTAAATAATAAACTAATAAGATTATTACATAGTTATGTAATATCTGCATATCTTTATTATTAATATTATAATAAATATATTGGAACTGGAAGATAATGGAGAACGGATCTGTGAAGATATTGGATCTTTGTAATAATAAAGAGATCAAAGTAATAATATACCTAAGATTACATAAACAATAAAGATTCATTATAAAAAAAATATCATCTAGAAGAAACAGTGGCTTAACTATTTTGTTATTCTTCACAGCCCGATGATACTGGCAGAGATAATGAGACACATAGAGATGGTTATTCTTTTCAGTTTATACACAAAGCAACACAGAGTATAATAATAAAGAAATAAAATCAACCACACCCTTACACAAACATATTATGAAGTAAAGTCCAGAAAGGATGACAATTGAAACATCGCATCGTACTGGACCGAACAAAATTTAAATATACGACCGTTCCGAATCAGTGGTCATGGGATTCGGGTGTTATTTAGATGAGCATCAAATTTGTCAGATACTTTTTGCGGTACTCCTGTGAGATTGAGTGTTGGATTATTGGATGTTATCCATAGTATGGGAATGACCTAAAAATGAACACTGCGTCGGCCTAGGCTTACAAAGTATGCAAGGTACTTAATGAAATTATAGTATTAAAATCACTTTCGAGTTTTTGGATGAAGATTTTTTGCTGTAAGGCGAACTTTTATCTTAGATATTTCATTAGAAGAATTAATTTGCCTTGTATTGTGAAGTAATTAATTAACAAGTAATACATCAGCGTCAGTGAATTTTCAATTAGGTGTTCAAATTATAATATTAATTTGTGTGAGTTTAGATATTAAAATGTGAGACATCAAGGAACTATAATAGCTAATCAATTGATTTTACTCATAATTTAGTAAACGAGGTGTACTCACGTTTAATATAAGATATTTTACTTAGCAAATATTCAAGGCAGATCCACAATAAATCAGATATCGCCGTCTCATTGCAATTCCTCACGTGCGTTTTACTCTGGAAGAAGTGGAATCAGTGCGGTGGTAAAAATCAAATTGAGTGGCCGATAAACACTCCCCGACCGGCAGGGTGGGATCCCGCAAAATTTTGATTACACCGAAAAGTGTTACTTATTCTCAAATAAAAAATGCCTCACGAAAAATTTCGCTGATGTCGATATTGTTATGGCGGGTTTATGTTGAAAATTGGGGGTACGGTTATTGCATGTCATTAGGAATTATGGGCTTCCGAGCAACGCAGGAGAAAAATTTGTCGGCGGTGAGGTGGCGCAACAATTTTTCTCGATAATGTAATTATTGGAAATTTATTCCGCACCGCACTTTTGCTGGGACCTTTTTAAGTAGCCCTGGTATTTCACACGAAAAATGGCGTCTTATTGAATGTATATAATTTTATTTTATATAGGTTCTATGTTCCACTATTTTATGTTCTAAACAATTAATCCTTCATTTGGCTTCTATCGAACATGTGCTATGAGGAACATTATATTCGCAACAAACAACACAAAAATTATGCCGCGTACGTGCTCCCATGTCACATAAAAAGGCACCGGGACTTATTTCATATAGTTACGGGCCCGTAAAGCATAAAAGGCATTCAAATGTGATGTTATTTTGCCGCCAACACGGGGGTAATTTATTTTGGTGCGATTCATAATTTTCTTTTATTCACTTTATGTTGATTTTCCTTGGAGAATAAGTACTCGGTAACGATAATATTATTTCAACGGCCCCATGCATCATGGTGTGTGCTTAGGCCCGCATCGATGTTTTATTTCTTTGTTATTATTATTTGTAATATTTCATTACTGCGCTAAGTAGAAGGTAAATGCGGAAATGTCACGAGGAATTGATATTGAATTACAAAACATGTATAATAATATAACAATTTGTATAATACGTTATTATTTTAATCTATTTAAACGGGTCTTAATGCGAATGTTTACGTTATTTATTTTACTAGACGTTTCGGTTGGGTTGCACCAAACATGGTCACGAGCTGACAGACCATGGTCAGCTCGTGAACATGGTTGACCATGTTGGTTGAGAAAAACGCGAGAATCTCAAACGTTACTTTGTAATTTATTCAACTAAACTCACATGTCTCTTAATCTATCGAAGTATTTTTGGTAAAACTGAAAAAAGCTTAAAGTATTTGCAGATGATATGCAATCGTTTTAGTGTCTACTTTTTGAAAATTGTTTCGAAACATACGCACACTTTCTGTAATAGGTGGAGTCTTTCTGTCTTATAGATGATTGATAAATATTCAATGCAGGCAAAATCTGAGAGATCCTTTTTGTCGCGTTAAGATGGGTCGTCTCAACTAGCAATTTTTAATAAACGCTTCCCTCGAATCTGTTTACACATGTATTACTGAAGTTTAAGTCGTTCAATATAAAACGTGTATGCATGTGAGGGGTTACGATCGCGATCCGCGCTAAGCCGAATATTATGAGACGATGGTCGGCGCAGGTGCCGCTAAACATCCAACTTGCAAATCTGAGACTGTTATTCCACTTACAGTTGTCAGTCACGTCTTGGCGACATAAGGTGGAGTTTTGATATTTCTGCATGTAAAAAGTACTTCTGTTTGTATATATAGCTGTAGATTTTCGCACTTTGTCTCTCCAATAGTGGTAAAGTGCGAAATGTTATTTGGTTAGAGAGTATGAGCAGACTCGAAGATCTTCCTGAAATTAAAAGAAGACAGCTTGAATATTTAGAGCATATTTTATAGAACTAAAAATATGAGATGTTAAAGATAATCATCCAAGGGAAGATTCAGTAAAAGAGGAAACTGAAGAGAAGGAATATTTTGGCTCATAAACCCATGATAATAGTTTAAATAAAAACACCCGTTCATTATTTAGAGCTGCTGTGTGGTTCAAATTGCCACAGTCATCAATAACCTTGATGAAGTTTAGTTGGCACGTTAGGAATAAAAAGTAGAAAATGGATATTGTTGATTTTAGAATATGAAAATTACAAGGAAAATACTTTAGTTCCAAAAACAAAACGCCTTTCAAAAATAGGTGCCAAAATTACTTGTGCTAAAATGTCATAGAGAGTTTCTATTTTAAATGTAATTGTATTTAATATTATTAATCTACTATATACGTATTTTATGTCCTATTATTATCAATTTCATATCCTTGCTGTTGAAACGCCAATAATAAGTAGAGCATATATTGTACTATTTCATTAGTCAAGGTAAAGTTAGACAATTGGTCCAAACAACCGCACGGAAAGATAAAATTTATCTCCGAAGGTTTGGCGATCTGATTAGGGCACGACGTTTGCTTCTCGCCGGGTGGTCAACTGACCGTCATAATTCGGGACCGAATGCGCTCACTGGTGCATAAAATATTCGCCTCTGGCTCCCGGACTACAAACAGTAGGCGTAGAAAGCGCAAACTGGAAAACTCGTGCCATTACACTTCTCACCTGCCGGGTGCTTGTTTGGGCATTTGTAAAATAGAAATAAAATGGCCGATAAACAAAGAATGCCACTTAATTGAATTTATACTCTTACGGTTAGTATTAAATGACTAATTATGGTATTTAATTAATACGTGTCACTATTAACTATAGTTTTAGTTAATCGTAAGTACCTGTTTAGTTAATGCGCGTCATCCTCTGTATAGCCCGAAGGTTGACTGGGAGATAAATAATGCTCTAAGCATTAAGTACGCCTTTTGTCACTTTGTGCAATAAAGAATATATAAATAAACTTAACCCTTTTTTATCTGTATCTGTAAAATATTTATATCTATTTATGGGTTATGATTATATTACTACTCGTATTAAGTGTGTAGATTGATTGATTACTATTAATATTGTATAGTTATATGGAGCCTTTATTACTCTTCAACTCTTCAAGCCAAAGGTCGTTTGGAAGAAATCGGTATTAGCAATAAGACCACCTTTTGTGTACTGTTTTTATGTTACGTTATGTTTGTATCTGTGGTGCCCATTGTACTTTGTGAAGTGTGAAATAATTAAATAAATACAATAAAGTATTTTTCTAAATACTAAACGACTGTTTCCATTAAATCTCTTTCACAGAAGATTACCATCCCAACCTATCCCACCCCATTGTCCCAACCCTTTCTTCCAAATCCATTCCTATATCTCCAGGGGTGGGCAACGTATCCGGGAGCGTGGAAAGTTTTTGTCGTTTTGGACTAATAATAATGGTACCTAATTCATTTATTTCAGACCATAGTACAATCCATAGCAATTGTTAGAAGAAACTTAAAATCTATGTTAATAATGTATGTATAACTTTTGTATAATGTCTGTGTAATTTTGGACTGTGCAATGTGTTTTTTGTCATGTATCGCGGATGTCCATAGGGTACAATATCCACTTACCATCAGGTCGGGAGTGATGGTAAGTGTACCCGTCTGCCGCCTTCGTTCATAAAAAAAATTACTATGCTCTTGAAAGACATATGCCTACCAATTAAATTAGGTATCAATTAAAACTTTTAAGAAAATCGACTTGTAATTTAGTCCCTGTTATATATATGATCTTTAATTTAACTTAAATACATTATATATTATTCTATCTATTTCTTTCTCTATATTATTATTTTTTATTATTATCAATAGTGTCTTCCGCCATTTTTTTCTTTTTTATATATTAAAATTTAACTTCGAATAACATACCAAAATCAATAGTCATTTCAAATTTCCCAAAGCCAGCAAAAAATATGCCATCATTTTCCGTAAATTGTTCTGCCACGTCCGTTGATAGTTTTCCCATAAATGACCACCTCGGGGTGCTGCAATAAAACCGCCCACTATCTGCCGACTTTTCCGATACACTGGCTACTGCGGACGCAGCTAACAATTATCTAAATAGCCATCTACATTCTTACCCCTTACATTTTATTATTACCGGTCAATTTATCCGATAGTCTGCACTGCGTTGTTCGCAAATCTCAGCAAATACTTCCCGTGTTTGCCTAGTAGATTTGCCGATAAGAATGTTGGAAACTGACCAAGGAAATAAAGCATGGGATTTTCGACGTGTTAACTTAGTGGCTCTAGAAGCTGATGATAAAAACTTTCCGACGTGGATGATGTTTAGGATAGGGATTGTGTAGTTTAGTTTTCTTTGTTTAGAACAAAAACTGAATTGAACAGCGAATTAATCATACATTTCGAACACCCAATTAGTATTTGTTGTATAGAATACCGACTGTGTATTTGAAATGTTTTTGGTAATACTTTTATTAATTTATTTAATTAAATCTAAATTTACGATTTGCAGCTTTAAGATTTTCATGGTAGATACCAAGTTGCAAAAACAATTAGCAACGGAAAAATCAAAATCCTTCTTAATTTCGGCAATTTATTCTTTTAAGAATTTAAAGATTATGTTAGTTATGGTGGAACGCTTGAATTACAAATCTTCGATGTGACAAGGTTCTGTTTCTTAGACACAATAGGTGGTGATTTTAAATAAAGGCACCCCTCGATTGACAAACCTCCCTCCTGCGGTCTGTAGTTAATGTGCCGGACATTCAGAATTCAGACCTTCGTGTGCTACTTCTGTATGTAGCAGTGAGCATTGATAGAAGTGGCTCCATTAAATTATTTTATATACGTCAAATGAGCGGTTACAAGCTAAAATAAATTAGAGAGATGAAAATTAACTACGTACGCGACAGCGTGGAAGTGCGGTTTGAAGGAATTTGGTGGTGATGTGAAAAAACGTTAGGTTAAAAGGCACTTATCGATAATTTTAATTTAAAAAAGAAAGAAACTACAAAACTAAAGCGATTACATTCATACCTCAACCTCACTCCCGCGCTGTCGCATAGATACTGTATAAGTATATAATTATTTATGTTAATTTTCCTCAGCATGTATGTAATTTATTTTATTTTACTTCAGTTTACCATCAGTATCATTTTCATGAGCGCCGATATCCTAGGGACTCACATTCTCACTATTCTTGACTCACATTCTTGAGATCATAATTTTGAACCATGACCCGTACTTAATGGCTTTCTATTTAAGTAGGTACTTTTCAATTATCAATTGTTCAACGATGAAGGAACTCATCATAAGAAATCCCAGGTGCATGATATTCTGATCCAATAAACAGTGCGTTCCAAAAATTTCCTTCATAATTTAACAGTCCTTTTAGTGGTCCCTCATATCGTTTACCATTGCAGCGGTATGGCTTTTATTCACGTTATATTATTCACTACCCGAACAAGTCAGTTTATGCAACATAGGCCTTTATACAACATAGGTCTTTATAATTACTTCGTTCATAAATTATGAGTGATAATAATATTGGAATTTATGAGGAAGAGGGAATATGCTGCAATTCCACTACCTTTGAGTGTGCCACCACTTACAGAGTCCTCTCCCCATTCCATTCTATCGCGTGGAAAGTATGATGGAGTGGGGAAAGGTTCTCATCCTATTATACTCGCCCCTCTCCATACCTTCCCCTTCGAGTATGCGAGTATTATTGGTTAAAAGAAACGGCTTGTCCCATTGTGCTATTTACTTCCCAGCCCATCCCACCCAAAAAGAAGGGGAAGTGTGATGGTATGACTAACTCCTGGGACGAAGTTGGCGGCGGCGTATCTGTCAGCGTGCCAATGTTTGTCATTCTTACCTGATGTTCATGGGCGGCAGCTTCACTTCCCCTCAGGTGAAACGTTTGCTTGTCTGCCACCATTTTAAATTAATTAATTCTATTTTAGTTAATTGATTAAGTCTAGTTTAATTAATTGATTAAAACAATGCAAAGCTATCAGCCCTTTTAGTATCCACTACAGAACATGATATATGGCCTTAACTCGCCACTGTTAATTGATTAATTCTATTTTAATAACTTATTGTTCTATTGACATTAATTGGCAGTATAATTAGTGAAATACATTTTTAGTAGTTTCCGAGCTCTATACGCCAAATATCACCGGGACTCCGTCGATTGCTGACGCGCTAACGTCCGTCCTTACATTGTCTCGGTTCCGATAGGGCCTGGCTGAGCGAGACAAAAGAATCGCATCACTCACTGCCCCCCCTATTGGACATCGGCACAATGATCGGACAACCGCTATTTGTTTTCTGGATTAACTTGCTTATCATGGATCCAGCTGACTTTAAGCTATTACTTACATTTTTTGAAATATAAGTAACGTACATGCATTCTACTTCAACTTCTTTCTTTGTATATTACTATTAACCTCACATCTCGGTTATATTATTTTATGTTTATTTGTTTATTCTTTCAATACAGTACATAAAAAGTTTGCAAATATGTCCAAACAGTAAAGCTGTTTCTCGGAGAAAACAAGATAGATATATATAATTTGCAGGCATATGGTATTGATTTAGTTGATGGTAGTCTAGAGATTCATATTCAGAATTTCTACATATGTACTGATTCTTCAATCATTACTTGCGATCTTTACGATCTTTAGAAAACTCACGTGCCCCGGAATAAAAGGAAACATCTGGATCGTGAGTAACATCTACCACTTAGGGCACGGGGCCCGCATGGTGAATTTTGGCGCGAAAAAATCTATCTGATGATTGCAAAATACTGATATCGAAACATCGGTTATAATACCCTTTTGTTTGTGTATGATTTGAATATTATTTGATATTTATACCTAATACATACAAATTATGATATTTATATATTACATCAAAATGGTTATTAAATTATTACGTATGCTTTGCATTCAGTCAAGTCGCTTACGTCATTCGCACAAAAACTACAGTCAATTAAGAGGTTAAATTATTCTGATGACAGGACCCAAGAGGGTTGACTAATGCCCCTCTTAGCACTTTAATAGTGCGAGCGGTCCCTGGGCGGCGGTCAAGCTGCGTGGACAGCCCGGAGGCGTTCCAAAGACATTAAGAGAGACCTACCCACGGCCCTCCCCTTATTTGTTACCGCAAATTAAACTCTCAATAAGAAAACTTTATTCTTACGAGACGAGTCTCTCACGGCCAAAACCCCATTTACCAAAATATTAATATTGGCACGACGTCTCTGTAGGGTGAATACTAAATTAACATCCTACCTTTGGCAAACATCGCCAAGACACCGGTTCGTAATACAATGTTTGCTTCCATGTAAGGGCCTTTCGATGAATCTTAATCTTCCTGAGTCAGGTTACCCTCTAACCCGCATGTGTATAACTTAATCGGCACCCCCTGCCTCCCTAACTTGCCTCTAATTGTTTGCTCTCGATATTGTCGACGTCCTCTTGTTATATTAAATGTATTCATATGTTTCGTATAGGCTCTGTTTGGTTTTCTCTGTTTGCGCATCAATAACATCTATCAATTACTTTCTGTTAATAAATTGGGCATATTTGTTGAACCATCAACACTCCTTACGTCTCATTTCTTTTATATACCCATAGTTTAATTAATATTATGTCATGACACTTCCCTATACTGATTTTACGAAGCTCTAAGTTTAATATTTCTTGCAGTGGTTAAGTCTAATGCAGTCTTTGGAAATTCTTCCTTCCTGCAAGATTCATTATTATCTATTTCTATTCTCAATGTTTCTATCAACTGAAACAAATTCTCTGACTCCCATAAGAAGGGAATTACAGAATATAACATGTCGAGGACTTCTTAGGTGTTCTCATTAGACGGCGACCCTCCCGTGTGCTCAATTGTCGTGACAAATCGCACTCATAAAGTCACATCTTCTTACTTATATTCGCCTGGTACGTGTAACTGCACTTATAAACTTTTGTTCTAATTAAACGGAGTGTATCATTTGCCTGAAGCGTCAAAAATGGTAATTGAGTTTCTTGGTGTCAAATTGAGTGTTTATAAGGAGATTACAAAATTTATAGTATGTCCTATAGGTATCATAGTTTTATCTATACATATAATAAAAATGTAACTGATCGCTGTCTGTACATGGAAGATATATGAGAAAAATATTATTGGGGGCCTTTATCAACGCAATAGAACCCAAAACAATGATTGTTAGAATTTTTGTCTGTTTGTCTGTGCGCGCTAATCTTAGAAACGGCTTAACCAGTTTGGGTACGGTTTTCACTAATGTATTGTGGTAAGCTTCACTTAAAATTTAGTGTTTGTTTTATTTCAATCAGTTCATAAATAAAAAAGTTATATCAATTTAAAGAATCACGTCGAACATTTGTTCGATAAAAAATAAGCTATAAGAAATAGTAATGTGTGTGATCGTTTTTGAAAATACCAAATACCCCTAAGAAGGTAAAGACGGTGTTTATAAACTAAAGTCCACGCGGACGAAGTCGCGGGCAACAGCTAGTTTATACTAAAGATGCAATGAATATAAGATAACATTTGGATATGGAATCAAGCTTCGAAATAAAATACTTTCCAGATGTATTTTATGTCGTTTTAAACGGATTTTGGCTATTTGGAGAGGCATTCTTCGTACTTTTTCGAAAGCCTTCAGTGATACCATCAGTTTAAATACTTGGACATGCATCTTTATTTTCTATTCTAAAAATAGCATTAGAGTATGTTGTGAAGCATTCACCTTGCCCCATCTTTTTGTGGGAACGTCTACAATTAAAAAACAAATGCCGTCTACAGCCCGCGAGTAAACACAGAACACGTTCTGCATGTTTTCCTTTAATTAGCATATCACTGTTGTCTTGTGCGGTTCGTTCGTTACATTTCCATATGGAAAAATGATACGGATCTCGAATGTTCCCAGTACAATATTGCGTGGGATGTCGCAAGAAACGCCCCTCATACGCGAAAATTATACGCTTGCGGAGCGCATTAATTTGCCATATTAATTTGGCCGTAAAACTCTGTTCGCGACAAGTCAACGGGGAATTTTGGAAGTTTTGCGTCCCAAGCGGCCGCTTGTTCACACAACGTTCAACAAGGAGCCTTTATGGGCCTACAGCTATTGAAGGAAATACCTCTGAGATGCGTACTGCAATGTTATTGCTAATAACGCTGTTGTAAACCCCTTCGCTTGTAGTAAAGGTGCGCGATAATATTACTTTGGAACATTTTAGTTTTTGACTATGAAGGCCTGCGTTTATTATTTTAGGTTTATTATTTAGCGTTTATTCTTTGTACGAATAGATTTAAACGAGCAAATAATTATAAATGATTACTAAACATCCTACAAATAAGTGATTATTATTTTTTATGAAAAACGTGTTTATCTTTTTTCATATAGACAGAAGGCGGCAAACGAGCATACAGTCCACCAAGTAGATACTGTAGCCCATGCAAATCTACGATATTTGCCAACATCGGACCCGAATGACAAACTTTGGCACGGCCCCGAATACGCTGTCCATCTTTGGAGATTTAGTAATGGATTTGGAGAAAGGGTTGGGGGATTGGAGAGGAATGCGATAGGATGGGATAGATGGGATGGGCTCTGGCATATCTCACTCATTACCGCGACACGTCCGTACATTGGAGGAATAGGGTTATTATACAGTACCTATACTTCTGTGAGAGAGCTGTAAAGCCAGTCGAGTGCGCCCAAATGGCTGTGAAGTTGTACTCTCCCACCAAACTTCCTGGTGGTATCCATGTACCGTTGACTATATATATACTATACTGGTGGTATCGTTGACATTGACATCTGCGATACATACCGATAAAGGTAAGCAATGCATTCGGAGGCATGCCAACGTTTGTCATTTTGGACTAATGTTGCCATGCCATGTTGCGGATGTCCATGGGCTACAGTATCCATTTACCATCAGGTGGACTGTAGTTGTCTGCCGCTTACGTCCATAAAAAAGAGAAGGTTATTTTGGAATAGAAATAAAAATCATAGGGAATAGGAAGTTGTCATTCTATTCCTCCTATAATTATTTACATTTTCTTGAAATAGATAATTTTCATAAGAGATTTACTATGGAAAGCTGTATGAAATCTTGCAAGTATCTAACCGAAAACATTCTATTTCTCAGATGCAGTGGAGTGATTCATCAGTTACGACAGATGGAGCCGGTTCATTTTTAACGCCATTGTTGAAGTGTCCATTTCGCACGATACCGGAGAACCCTTGAGGATCTGACCACGTAATCGAACCATAATTTATGATGGTCAATAATGCGAATAATACACTTATTCAGCGTTAGTGTTGCGGGAGTTCGTTTGAAGATTTGAATTAGTGTGAATATATTTAAAGTAGTCGTCGTCTCTGATGTTATTAATTGTCTTGCAAAAGAAGATACAGTAATATTAAACTAGTGTCCGCGATAATCTGTTAATGTTTTGTTATTCAAAAACATTGTCAGTAGAAATGACGTTGACTTCTTAAATTAATTTTACGGTTCGGAAACTAACCAACATTTTAATTGTTCAGCAATATTAATTCAACCAAAACACTATCCGTCACAGATCACACGCTCATATGTTACACCATTATTCATCGGGCATCTGTCTAAAGAACAGCACATATCTCTAAAGCCCACGATAAGCGTTTTCTCATGACTTGCATATTCAAGAGTTTCGTACAAGGGCGATTCTTCGTTTCGGTTTTTCTCCGTGAATGAAGTTAAAATGTTAAAATTTAAATCCATTAAAATGGCTGTAAATATACAATAATTATTTATATTTGTTATTTTTATAAATATGTTTAATATCTTGTTAATTTGTCAATATAGTATTTTTAAAGATCTCCATAGTATTGAATGTAGCAATGCTTTCTTTAAAATTTAACAGTGACATTACTTTTAAGATATTTTTGTAGCTGAACGGAATGCATAGGTGAAGAAAATTTTGTGGGAATTATTCATATTAAAAATCAAAACCGTCATACAAAAAGTAATTTTATGAAATAATAAGCTTATAACATTGTGCAGGAATTATAATTTTGCATTAAATTTCATAATAATTTTTGATAAATAACTTGAATTATTCCATTTTCAGGCTAATGAATACAACCGTGAAATAACCTGTGCTTAATATTTGGACTATGGTAATCAACGTTTAGATACTTTTGCTTCGAAGAATCACCCAGAAAGCGAGGGAGCCCTGCCACGCGTGACTCTAGCAATCGACATGTTTATCGGTTTAATATAAAATAAAGGGAACAGGGTTAACGTGGGATATCGATAGATGAAAAACGTCGACATTTGAGAAAGGAAAGGAAATTGCATTTTCTTTTCGTCATGCTTTATGTTTGCATGGGCGTATGGGTGCGTATGCAAAATTAGTTACAGAAGGCCGGCTAAAGTCACAATTGAATTGACGTTTAATATCCATATTTTTATATACAGGGTGTGTCCAAATCTTTTTTAAAGCCTGAAACCATAGTTTCTGCTTATGATTCTGAGGTAACTAATATATAATTTTACGGACTTTTCTGTAATAGTTAAATATTTTTGGCTTTGCATTTAATAAATTTGTATGAAGAATATGGTAAAAACTCAAGGGCAGTGCCATCCGAGGGCTTGTCAACTTGCCATTTTGGACTGATGTTGGCATGTATCGTGGATGGTCATAGACGACAGTATCCACCTACCACCAAGTGGACTGTCTGCTAGTCTTCCACTTACCTTTTTATAAAAAAATATACTCGTCTAAAGCAGGCAAACATACTGTCAATGTGACATACAATGGTAGAAAAATAGGCAGATAACCCACATAGGTAATTCAACAGAGGAGACACGTAGGCTACTGGTATGGTAACTTTATAATAGGAACTTATGCGATTACTTATTAATAATATCGAAATATATATATGTCTAAAATTTTCCAAAATTTTAGCCCAAATCAAGAACGCAAACGAAATATCCGTATTTATTTACGTAAATCACATACGGAGTGAAATTCAGGCCACGAATGATCGTAAGGGGTGCGTACTGAATAATTTTATTTGTTTATAATTTTAATAACTCCCCACGCACGCCATATATTTCGGCACAGAGCTCCCGTCTGATGGTCAGGGAAAACCTTTACGATCATGAGAATAAAGTTCAAATTTACGCGATTTCATGTAACAACACCTCGTAGGGTGTGGATACATTTTTCACGTCGGGTGTACAATAAGGAATATTGTCACTTCAGAATTTGGTACGCGGTAAAGTGTCGAGGGCGATATTTATAGATTATCCTGGATTTTCCTCTTGAAGTATTTGATGTAAGGCCATAAACATATTTTTGCATAGCTCAATGTTAGAAATTGGAAAAACTTAAAGTAATGTGGTAATAAATAAAGATGATTGAACTTCATTTTAACTGTCCGTAAAACATTGACTTTTAATGTTTACGAGATAAATGATAATTGGATTATAATTAGAAATGTCTTATGCTATATATATGAACTCATATACACGAGTATAAGAACAAGAGTATATAAGAAGAAAGAAACTGAAAATAGGTACCTGTTTTTCTACCTTTGAGTGTGGTTATTTATTAAATTAAAATATTTTAAGTAATGGTTGAAAATCAACATAATAATATAATTTATACACATTTTTTAGTAAAAATTTCGAAAACAAATATAAAAATACTCCGTAAACAAAATTATGTGCATTTAGTATGAAAACTTCAACACGATCGGGATTGTAAACTAAACCTTTAAAAATATATTCGCTAATTTAACCAGTCCGTAGAACCGACATAATAAAAAAAAAGTTTATATGTGACGTTATCACGGAAAAGGGAACTTGTTTTCCATTCTAGATCTCGAGATATTCAGACTAAGTATAGTGAAATCACAAAAAAAATAATCATTTTTCATATATTGCTCTATCTTAAAAATCAGACACTAAAGCGTGTTTTTGACTAAACACATTCTTAAAACAACGAAATTTTGAGGAAAAAAAATTGCCAGCTTGCGGCGCTTCAAACGGACTTCAAATCAAGTAATTTTATTGTGGACCATGTACATATATGAGAGAAGAAACTGATCACGTGATCATATGTGACAAAAACCCCTTAAATGTGACAAACTAGAATTATGTGTACTATATATTAGTGCATATATAGTGCATATTCTAAACATATGTGTACTAGAATTCATTTTAAAGTTTTTACAAATAATTTTAGGAAAAGTAATAGATATTACTGGGTAAATTCGATCTCAGTTGTATTAGTACAATATGATGGTTTTTAATATTTTTATAACAATTTGTTTATTGTCGCTATCAAGGATAATGAAAAATGGTAAAATAGCTTATGTCTTTTAATAAAAACATTTCATTGTATTTCAAACTATAAAAAAATGATCAGTACCTAGCACCCACATACATGATATATATACATTTCGATAGATATTTGCTCCTGGCTGAGTGCCTTTTGCGCTAGCCCTAAACTGTACATTTGACTCTTAAAAGATCATTAGGGCCACAAGAATTTAGCCATTCCGAAAAAAAAAAGATATTTTTTGTAGATTTCGAAAATTTATTATTAAGCTGTGAATAAAATTTCGCAAGGTCGACGGTGTACCTACATACCTGCTGGTGTTGCAGGTGTCCATTGGCGGCGGTAACACTTACCATCACGTGCGGCCGCTTGCTCGTCCGCCTACTTCCGAATAAAAAATAAGTCAACAATATTGTAAAAAATACATTAACGTCCATTTTGCCTGATAATGTCAATCACATATTAGTGAGTTAAAGTTTATATTAGTTTACAGAAAATTATTAGTTTATTAGTTAGTTCGTTATTATCGTTTATATTAAAGTATTAGTTCGTTGTATATTAAAGTAGTAATAAGTGAGTTTATAAGTACATATATGTGTTTATAAGGAGTTATATATTATAAGTGAGTTTGACGTACATTTTTTTATGAAATACCAACTCACATGCCGTGTTGTTTTCATTGCTGCTAAGGCGCCACCTCTGCGGTGCAAAAGTCAACGTGCGCGATTTGAATCTCAAATACAAAGTCGCGGTTATTTCCATTCACCTTTGTGCTTTCCTTCATATTGTTTATCTTCTTTCTTTTATTTTGTTATCGACAGCACCCCCGGGGTGAAATGTTTGTTTATGCATATGAGACCTAAAATATTTTTCTAATAAATTGTTACCTCTACTGGATTGAAAATCATGAGTTATTTTGTCTTTAACAAATAATTTCATACGAAAATTCTTACCATAAAATTAATATTACAAACTGTAAACGGGAATCCATGAACCAAATCCGCTTAGACGAGAACCTGACAGTTTATATATTTATTATATTTGGAATCAAACTTCCTATCGTATTCTCTGTTCAATTCATAGGTTGGCTGGTAGAAAATGACTCTTTACTCTAAATTTTACCAATTTGTTTAGTAATAGACCGTAAACTGTCCCTTAAAAGGATGTGAACTACTATCCGATAGGTATATACATATCACGAGTACTTACTCAAGTACTATAATTAGAAGTACATACAGTTACGTTGCTAGTACTTATATTAATTTACGTCTGTTAAAAATATATACATACAATAATATTCTCCAAAATTTCAGGTCTCCAAGGACCTTCGAGCAGCTTCCCCATCACACGAGGAGCGGCAGAGAGCGGTCACCCCTGTTGTCTTAGTAAGCACTAAGCGCGGGTCAAGTAAACACCCATAATGGATTCAACTCGAGCCAGTAAATTATCATCTTGCCGGATATTGAATATATTAAGGCAATATTACGTCTGCGGATGGAACTGATGTATTCGTGTAATTGCTAGTCTAAGATGTACGGATGCCCAATGTTTTGATTATGCAAATGTCGAACTATTATCATTTGATTTTGGTTAAATGAATTTCGCAAATGTAATTAGTTAAAGTGGATAATTATATAAAATAAATAGGGAGTTGGTTATTGGATCAGAACTTATAAGTAATGCAGGGAGGAGACTAAACTAAAATAACAAATAGATGCGTTTATGTTATAATATATTTAATATACTTACTAGAGACATGCTAGCACAATCTATATAGAGTGAGTATCTCTTCTCAACTTACATTCGTGAGGACGTGAATTCAAACTCGGTCTGTACTATGTAGTACTATTATTTATTTTGTGCCTGTACTCAAGCATTCTACTTAAGTAGGATTTTTCATTTATCACTGTTTCAAGTGATTTTTCGAATAAATTCCTTATACATTTCTCAGTTATCATATCACTGACTGAGCGGTGAGCAAACCTAAGTGCTCGAAAATTTAAAAAAATATAATTTGGCACTTGGGACCGTGTTTGGTGACGGCGTAAGAGAATGAATAATGACTAAAGTAAAAGGTGGCGTGTGGTGTCGGTCGACTTTAGAACGGTACCACCCCATCGTGTCGTAAAAGGCGACTAAGGGATAACAAAGCGGCTACCACAAGCCCTAACGAACTGCACCACCTCTAAAAGAGTGGACTCGCAAACAGCGTGATGTTTCAGGTCATACATCTCTCATGTACGGGTCAATGTGCATGAGAAGGCCCATGTTCAGCAGTGGATACTGAAAGGGCTGGTTGCATTGCATTGCAAAGTAAAAGGGACACTCCCGCGCGACCGCGCGTCTTAGCTTCCAGTAGACGGCAAAGAAGCCGCGCCGCGGTGCTGTACGCATCCATAAGAGAAGCCTAATTAAAGCGATACAGAAACACAGGCTGATGGTATGGTATGATGGTAATATCTACTAATATGCGTAGGGACCGCGTGGTGGATTTTGACCCAAAATCATCGCGTTTACTGTCATCCCTTTTATCACCGAATTGGGATCATCACCATATGAAAAGTTGCAAGCGAGAATTGAATGTACTTGGTGGCATACGAGAATCGTAAATATGACCACATCTCCTTAAATTAACTTTATCTTTTTCAACTTAAATAATTTCCTTTCGTTAAACGTAGAAAATTAAGAATATTAAAGGTTGGGAAAATGGGGAGGGATAGGATGGGAATGCGCTCTGGCATATGTCACTCACTACCGAAACACGTACATACATTGGGGAATATGATAATGTGGGAAATGCAGTATATTTCAAGGTAGTATTCTGTGAGAGAGAGGGTAACAAGGCCAGTCGAGTGCGCCCAGCGGCTGTTGGATTACAACGTGCACTCTCCCGCTCCATAATGTTTTGATTTGATTAGCTTAATTAGTTTCAACAAAATCAAAAGTGGTACCTTATAAAAAGCTGCAAATGTTTCAAAAACAATCATGAATACTTCATTTCACTTACCTACCTATTACATAAATTCATATCTCATCTGTTCAATAAGATGACATAGGTAACTAGGTACACATACTTATTATATGTTGTAATGACCTGTCACAGATTCTTAATTAGTTTCAAAAAAATCAAAAGTGGTGGTAATAAGAAGCCGAGCACTAGGAGATGGCGTCCAAGCAATAATGGCGGAGGAGATGAACCAGACCGGCCGAGCCTTGAATATTAATCGACCGAGGGAAATGGATTAAAAATTCCGTGTCTACACAACTGCGGCCCCATCACGGTCTCTTGTGTTTTCAAACAACTTTTTTTAAACATTCCGATCTCATTTACATTATTTTTTCTTCTCCCTTGTGAATAATTTAATGAATCTTAAGAAATATCGTTTCTTTCTAAGGGAAGTTGCTCAAAATATTTACATTGATCTACCATGTATCTACTCAAATTAAATAACATTGCTATACTTGTTCCATATTAGGGGAAATTAAATAAGCTTTTTAACAAGTATACTTCTTAAATCTTCTTAAAAGCGTATTACGTTGAGCGTAACAAAATTTAACGGATATTAAAAAGTTTAACTCAGGAGTTAATATTGACGGGCGTAGCAGATGGGTAGAAAGGGTTTCTTCAAAAGAATTCAAAACGGTGACAAAAAGGCGTAAAGAATCACGGGAAGAAGGGGTGAAGTAACTTATGCGGCGAAGAAAGAGCACTGGAATTAACAAAAATAAAAGGTGACGGCCACAACCCTGTTTACAGGGTGGCGAGGGGCGACCCTTAATTAAAGGCTTTCTTGGACTTTTCGCGATGCAATTTGCCTAAAAGACAAGAATTATTTTTATTGAAGTCATCACTAATTTCGTAAGAAAAGGAGGGCTGTTCTTTTGTTTTGGACAAATGGCGGCTTGATTGCGAGGTTTTTGCGTTCTAATAATCGCCAGCCATGATTGCCGATGATGGTTGATGGTGTGACATTTTTTTCTATCTATTGTTATTTGGCTGGCTGCTTTTTAAATAATTTACTTTCTTTCATGATAAAATTTATCTGTTAATTCAAAGACAAAAAATTTAAAAAGATAAATGTTACTCGACAGATTTTTCCAAATTAATAGCTACATCATACATTTATCGATATTTTCATCCCATCCAGTAAGATGAAAATGGGTAAATGTACGAACGGGTTATGAGCCGTTTTGTATATAATAATTATAACTATAATTTTGTGTTACGGAGACTACATAACAGTAGAGATGGTCTGGTCTACCAATGAAACGGTAGAACAACGAACTCAAACGGTCTGTATAATGGAAGCGATCGGTATAGTTCCTTATCGTGTGCACTGACACTCAGTTGGCATACTTTGAGTGCCTCACTTCATCTTAAAGTAAGAATGCCTTTCGATTATATTGTTGAGAACAAATGAATGAAGATTAACTTTACAACATAATAAGATGATTAATATACAAATTAATTTATTATTCTCAAAATCCTCGTCTACGCAACACCTGTTCCTCGAGTATAAAAAAAACCTAATTAAGTTTGCTTAAACAAAATTTAAGTAGTATTAATTATCTTCCTCCTTTATTAATGAAAGTCGCCAACTCCGAAAAAATCAGAGTGGAGACAGTTGTTCCCGAATCCAAGATTTGAGGGAGGGTAGAAATTAAAATCATAAGAAAATAATTAAAGTCCGTAAGGGGATTTATTGGACAGAGGCGACGTGATTAATTGGTTTTTGGGAATAAGTTCGGCCGAAAGCAATAAGTGTCAATTTTACGCGTTAACAATTTGTTAGAAAAATATATCATTTTTTAAATTAATGTTCATTTCTGAGACTTGATCTTAAAATAATGAATGTTGTTTTATCAATAATTTACATTTTTTATTTTCCTAAAACTGCATCATAATTTAGTGTCGGCCGGCTATAGAATAGTACCACCCCACCCAATCTCTTGCCATGGGTGTCGTAAAAGGCGACTAAGGGATAACAAAGCCGCTATCACAAGCCCTGACAAATTCATCACCTCTAAAAGGGTGGACTCGGCAACACTCTTGGCAATCGCGGTGTTTTAAGGCAATACATTGCCTGCACTTGACGAGGCCGCATGACGAGACACTGGACGAAAAAAGGTCAATTTACACTTTACGGTTTATTTAAATAATAAATAGATAAAACCTGTTACACTTCATATTTATTTAATTTAATAATAATAATAATACTGTTTATTGCGTACACAACGAACAAAACCAAAATATGCATATACTTAAGTAAGACAAATACTTAAGACACAATTGGCGGCCTTATCGCTTAAGGCAGCGATTTCTTTCAGGCAACCGTACTGACAGAGAAGTTTATTTTATTTATTTATTTAAGAAATTTGTATTGCTCATTATCGTACAAAAGGCGAGCTTAATGACTTAAGGCCTTTTCTAACAGCTAACCTTTCCCATATTGCCCATCCTTCCTAATTATTTTTTTCAAATACGGTCTTAAATCTTCAATGGAAAGTAGCGCATTTGTGGGCATGCCAATGTTTGTCATTTTAAACAGATGTTGGCATGTATCGCGGCTGTTTGTGGGCGACAGTGTCCACTTATCCCGTGGACTGTCTCCTTATCTGCTACTATCTTTCTATGCATTGGAAAATAACAACGAGAATTAATTAATAATGAACAATAATTATTAATAGAGTGAAATTTTCAAACGCTTTATAAAGCGCATCAATTAATACGCAATTTAACATACAGTCAAATAATATAGTTAATAATAGTCTTACAAAATGAAGATGTTGATTGCAATATAACTTTTTAAACTTTCACGTTTTGTACACATTTTATTTTAATTTTATATTGTAAATTGTAGATTTTATATTGTAAATGTATATTGTAAACGTCGAGTAGAAATAAAAGGTAAATAAATACCTTTGTTTCACGTTTTCTGTCCCGATTTACAATATAAAAAGACATTGATTGCGTTTTGAAATCTACAACAATACATTACATAGATAGATAACTATAACTCTTAATTGCACACCAAAATAAAACAAAACGGACATATGAAATGCACAAAAGGCGGTCTTATCGCTATTAGCCGTTTCTGCCAGACAACCTTTGTAATTATTTTTTATTATTTTATATTCTTAAACGATTTGTAGATAAATTTCAAACATAATTCCTAATACCATACAATTCTTCCTGACAAATTACGCGTTATTATAACAAAACAAATGACACAAATTTAATAATTCAGTTAAAGCAATCAGTTATAATTTAAGGCATTGCAGGGTTGAACTTGACCATTAATAAATGGCAATGATACTTCAAAGTTAACCCTCTCAGTGTTCGGAATAATGAGCGGTATCAGCCGTCACTTGTGCCCACTCAAATCTCGGATAAGTCCTAGCAGATTGCTGGCTGAAAAATAACCCGTATTAAAATGAAATGCACCTTGAAAATATAACGATTGCGTCTTCATTTTGCATCTTGCGAAAATTAGAGCAGCTAAAGCACTAATTGTTCAAGAGATGAACTACGATTGTATAATAATAATAATAATTGTATATAAAGATGAACTAGCTAATTATACTAATTATACAAGATAATATTTTTCATTCACTTGCTTACATCAGATAACTAGGCTCATAGTAAAGAATATTTAATAGTCTAAAATAAAATATACCTATTAGAAAAACTTAAATCTAAAACTATAAGTTTGGTTTTGTACTTTGTGCTCTATACGTTGTACTGACCATTTATTAATCTTTGAAGTCGTCCTTGAGAAAGTCAGAAAAAATTATAAACTTTTATCTTACAAACGCAGGTAGGTACCTACGTGTGCTAATGGGTAAGTATGTTAATTGTGTATCACTTTTAAACTCTTAGGTAATTAAAATATCTTATCCAATATCGAATGTTTTCGTGTTGAAAATGAAAAACACATACCCACAAAAAAGCAAATACTGTTTTGTTCCATCACGGTGTGACCGTAAAAACGTACACAATAAGTAGGCACCTATATTTCACAGCGTTACAATACAACGGACATCTATGCACTTAAAATCGCATAAAATATCGCCCGCCCTAACCTTTTTAATGGTCTTGGCTCACCCTCATGGAAAACAAAGAAAAAAAAGTTTGCAAAAAGTAGTGTAGGTATACTGTGATATTTATTATTATATTAAAAGCAGATCTAGGGTTGGAAACGTCGGAATTTTGCCGGCGGCGAGCAGTAGGCGATTACTGCAGTGCGACCACGGAATTTATGGTCAAACTTCAGTGCGAAGGCGACGGCTCCAGTTTTTATTATGATCAGCTCAGTGGACCGTGAAAGCAAGTTGCCGCGGGGAGACGTAATTTCCATACCTCATGTCTGCTTCTGTCGCTCTGGTACTTTCTTAATAAAAGTTAGTGTGGTTTTGCTCTTGACCAATTTTTTAATATTTTTTTTATTTACCTGCTAACCAAATTTTGGTACCCATTTCATAATCATAAGACATAACACCACTGATCCACATTTAGTTGTGATCGTTTCGGAATTCCGTTCTACTTACAATCCTATGGTCAAATTAATTCGCAAACGTCACGCACGGGGCTCCCAAACGTCACTGACGCAACTGAACTTAAGCGTTCAAATTAAACTAAAAGTCAACGTTTTAGTAGTGTACATACGATTTTAAGCAATGAACAAACCGAATTAGGAGAATGACTGATTGGATGATATAAATTATTACCTAGCTCGGTCTCAGCCAAAGCGTAGAAACTGATGTTATTATAAAATACCGGTTAATACATAATTAAGAAATTAATTAGGAATTCAATTAAAATGGTTAATTTCATTTAAATATGAAGGTTATCGAAACGAAACCGATTTAGAAATATTTCTTGGACCTCAAATGGCCAATGACCTGTGGCACATTATAAATAAGAGATCAATTAACCTGTGAATATTAGGAAATGAAGGAATTTGAAAACTGGTCGCCCAGGAAACTGTTTAAACATCGGTTTTATATCAACATTCGAGATAAATCAAAACAAAATCTTCCTATCTTTATTTACACGCAAAACAACCTGCATCCAAACCTTGACTAAGGTAATGAATATAAGTCTATAATGAATTCCCACTGCGGGGCAAAGACCTTTAGTAATCACGAGGGAGTTTTGTGTCATAATCCACCATACGGATCCAGTACGAATCGGCGGATACACATTCCCCAGATATTTTTAATTCTCGTGCTTACTTACGGAGGAGAGTTTGGTTTCACGAATGAGAGACCACAATAGGCCATCACCGACTAAAAGTAATACGCACTATTAGAGATACTTCAATTTATAAAGGTTGATAATGATATCTAAAATTTTCATAAGAAGATACTTTATACCGCGCAGGAAGCCAGTGATACACATCTCCGTTTTGAAATTCGTATATTCTATTAAATTCTAATACAAATTAGGTACAAATAGTCTGGCACGGGAATCACATAATTTCTTATTTTTATAATCTTATTTTTAACAATGCCATCTGTCCAAAATCATATCTTTTTCTATTTGTCACAGCCAAACATAGGAAACCGCCACAATTCAGTGTTGCCATAACAAAATATAATGTAACAATTAATTTTCACAGATATTATAATTTCACAATGGCAAAACTTTTTAAAAAATAAATATCTTACAATGCCTAAGATTTTTCACCTGTGTTAGATAAACAAAAACACGAATAGAATTAGTCCGTCTGGCAAAAGAATAAAGTAAATAGAAGCATTTAAACTCCCCAATAAGGGAAAACTTTAAGTAAGACGTGAAAAATGGGAATATGAAAAGAAATAATTTTCCGCGCGAGTCGTCTGTGCAAATGAGCTGAATGAAGCAGCTCAGGCGGATGATTGAGTGCTGCGCGATGAAACAATGTTCAATTTCACATTGTCAAAGTTTGCTTGCTGAGTATTTGACAAAAAATCGGCCTCAACTGATATATGTATACCTACTCATGTTTCAAATTGAGGTCTCCTTATATTCTCCATAAGAGTGATAGTGTCGACGACTAAAACATGTAGGAGAAACAGTTGAAAAAATTGCGAATAAGTATCCACATCCTCACAATGACGAGTATGTTAGTTCATGATAGAGCCGCTGAATGACCTGAAGTGGATGCTAAACACTCCTAATCAATCTCGCACCGTGTAGGTCTTGGGGTGAAGGTGAGTAACGCAAAAATTACATTCAGACGCCACGTCATCATGGGACCGATCAGCATTGATGGAGCAATACTGGAAGTTGTAAACGAATATCCTGGACAGTTCGTCCAGCTAGACAAGTCCAATTTCAGTCGCGAGGCCGATTGACGTTTCGGTTCGGTTATAGGCAGCATTATTAAAGATTATTGTTGTAACAAATGCAAAGGTATAATTTAATTAAAGCCGCGTCGATGTTGTATCAAAGACTGCCTATAAACACTAGATAAACATAAGTTTATCTAGTGTTCATTATTATTCGTAATATATTTTTTTTTTTCATTTCCGGTTTAGGGTATTCCAAAGGTGCCAGCCCTAGGCTTAAAAGACAATTAATTAGAATACTTCCATACAAGCTTATAAACCTTTTTTATGGTTTGTGGTATTTAAACTTCCTGTAATAACGTATTGGTAAATGCAAAGAAATTAACAGATAACGAGTGTTCAGTGTTCACATAAATTAGTAGGATATTAATTATTATAAGAACTTTTTACGTTATTGCAAATTCTCAAATACTAAGTATACAGCGCTTAGGTACTGGAATAGGTAGTATAGGATTTCACTTAGCCATGACTATCCCATCATTTGCCGGATAAATGAACACTCGCCGTGATCACTGGGTACCGTATACCGACCCTGTGAGCCCGGAGCCATAATGGTAGCCAGGGTCTGGATGAGAAAAGCGGAATACTAAGCTTGGTAGCGGGCATTAGGAGAGACCTCTATCCAAATGAGGAGATACACACACAAATTGGTAGTAGTATCGTATGATATAGATAGGATTTTTAGCTCCCTCTAACGCTGTGTAATAAAAACATGGGGCACTTCATGAATCCTTAGTATTTGAATCTTAAATACAGCGACATCTAGTAACGAGTAGTAGAACTAGATGTATCGTAATTCACAATGTTACTTGTTTAACTGACTTGACGATAGTGCACAGTGACAATGTTCTACTAATGGGGTTATTGAGAGTTTAGTCGAATTTATGTATCCCTGGTAGTTAGTGAACATTGACTGTTACGTCCGACATGACACTTGACTGACAATGAATGTCATTTCTCTAGTTGACTAAAATGCTACCGACTGACATTTTTAATCATCGTAAGCTGTTGATACGTTCTACGTCCAAATGTTCTAGGTACTACGATTTTAGATGATATTGATAAATCAATTAAAAATGTTGACATTTAATAACTGTTGAGAAAAATATTTAGTCGAAATTTACCTACTTTTAATATTTATAAATTTAAGAATAGTTAAAAGGTTGGTACACAACTATAACACATCGTAATTTAATTAATAAAAGACATTACATTTTATAAAAATAAAAATCTACCGTCTGTTCCCAAAAAGTGAATGAGTCGTTTGCAACTTTAGTGAATCTTTCGTTCCCATAAATCCGTGTGTCCTCTGAAAACCGGTACAACTCGGACTTATATCAGTTTTAAAATTTGATTTACAACTGGTTTGATTTAAATACATGTGCGATATGTAATGTAGGTAATATATTAATAATATACACGCTCCATGTATCGTGCACATTAATTAATATAAATGAATTTTTTTAGCAAATATTACTTGGGCACTAAATGGAGAAGAATAACAAAATATTGTTATAAAATAATAGAACAAATGATACATGAATACATACATGGGTATTTTTCGTAAAAACGTTGAGTTCTGCTTCCTAGAATATTTCAAACCTAAACCGCTCTCCCGAAAAGTTGAATTTTTCGAGATGTACCGGTTTTCACAGAATACATATATGTCACGCAGAGTGGACTGGTTTGATACTTTTAGGATATAATTATGGCAGAATAAAAACATTATTTTGATTGTCGAAATTTGGTTCGAAAAAGTTCTTGAGTTGCCTTATTAATATTTAGAGAAATAATAAAATGAACAGCAGAAAGTACCGATTAGACAGAAAAATTATGGATTAGGTTTTCTGGTGACAATATACAAATAGGAGTCCTACGATGCTGAAATCCTTTGACTTGATAATGGAATTCTTAGTAATTTACTTTAATTATTCAAATATAAGTTGATCATGATGTACTGCTAATTTAGTATTTTTTGTTGCTCGTTTAAATAAAGGCTGTCCCAGATTGAACCCGGATTTAATTTAGAAAAAATAAATAAAGGCATTGGTTCTCCGGCTGTGTGATATGTGGCACCGTTCTGTTAGAATCACAGTTGACCGAGGTCCATATCTTCCAATTGGTGCCAAAAAAAACTCTCGTAGCATTTTCCGATACTTCTCTATACTTACCTAAATACTGATACCTAAAAAATGGCCCTATGATCCCATCGAACCAAAAGCAAATCGAACCAAACTGTCTCTTTGAGGATGTTTTTCATGAATCTCATGAGGATTATTCAAGCTCACGATGCGACAATTTTGCTTATTGATGTATCCGTTAAAGTAGAAATGGACCTAGTCACTAAAGATGATTTTTTCGCCAAAATGATGGTTCACTTCATACTGTGTTGCTCTTTCGTGTAGCGTTCCATGTTGACTAATTGCATATAAGTGCCACGGCAGGACAGGTGTACTTTCACTTTCGAGGGGGCTTCAGATATCTAGTGCGGATTTGTGAATATTTAGCAGCCCTAGATTCTTAGGTTTCCTCACGATGACTTCCTTCACAGCGCAGCAAGTAATAATTGAAAAAATCCGTACTTAAGAAGAAACTTACTGGTACGGACCGGGGTTCGAACTCACATTGTTAGCAATGTGAACCGAAAATAGAGTCCTCTAGGCTATATTGCCTATATAATTACAAAATCATTAACCAAGGACAGAATGTTTTCATATTATTTGTCTAATTTATGAACGATGTATAAGTTTCATAAAAAAAAAAACAACCGTAATAAGGATATAACTTTTATATTTGTAACAAATATAGAACGACACATCGAATCATCATCAAACTAATTATAATCAATAATCATTAATATTTACAATGGAATATTATTAAAGCTATAATATAATTAATTTAAATAATATCATGTAACTTTTCATATAAACATGTGATATATTTACATTAATACTAATATACAATTTACCAGTCATCAAACTAAGGCAGTTGATTTTCATCATCGTATCACTTATTTATTTATTAATTTATACACAGATCTATTCGTATTAAAGATATAATTTATGAAATATAAATATTGGACGGCGTTCACGTAGTCTCATTAATTTCTTGATAAAAATTTAACAAGGAAAGTACGCAACAATTTACTAGGCACGCATTATTCACCGATTGAAAAATAAAAATTTAATAAGAAGTAGAACTACTATCTGGTCTCAATTGCTTAGTCTGAACATCGTCGTAAGCAATTGTGAATACACTTTTTTTCTCAGTAATCGGTAACCTTTTTATGTTACCTGCTTGTTGGATTAAAGTATTCATAGCAATGCCAGAGTCATTGTCATCAATTTTCGTCGAGACGCTTCGTTGACTGACGTCAGGTATATTGTCTCCGCCTATATTTATTTTGGAAACATGAACTTCAGGTGCACTCTTATGCTCTTCTTCATAACTAGCAGAAATAGCTATGCTATGAGTTAACGCGCTTTCAGAAATATCTTGTTTAGCATCTTTACTTTTGACATCATCTTGATTAACATAAATAGGTTGTTGTTCAATAGATTGTCTTTTAGGCAGAACGGGAACTTTTGATGGGCCCCCAAAATATTTAGGAATATGTGTCGGTTGGATATAACAGAGAGGATTTTGGTTCTCGTATTGATGTTCATATCTATGTTCAGAATGTTGGAGCAAAGGATGAACATCAGGTAAAGGCCCTTCTGGAACAGGCGTAACCTTCTCTTCTTTTAATAGACGAGGATGAATAAATTCACTTTCTTTTACTTTGAAGTTTTTTTTTGCCTCTGACGTATCGGCTTGATCTTTGCTTATGATTTTGCCATACCGAGCAGATTTTTCTTTTTCTTCTTTCACATCTTTTTCACTAGGTTTTGATTTTGAAGGTCGCTTTGGTTTACTAGGAACGACCTTTTCAGAAGTCGTTGGTTTTGAAGCAGTTCCAGATGTTTTTTTGTTATACCATTGCATGTATTTTGGTAAAGTTTTTTGTTTAACATCTTCTGATTTCATAGATCCACTCTTCTCGTCAGTTTTCTTACCATTAGATTCGCTTAGACTATCCTTTTTTGAAGTGGTTTCTAAATCAGGTGATTTATATTGTGTAGTTGACACATCAGCCTCACGTGCCTCTGTGGATGGCCCTTGTCTTGAAAATACTAAATTGCGATTATCTCTTGAAGCTGAACTACTCCTACTTTTGCTATCTTTACTACTTTCATGTTCCAGAGCAAGGGGCCTTTTCTCCAAAGCCATGTCTTCGGACACAGGAATCTGTCTTCGTAGACGTGATTTTTTATCATGTAATTCGGATTCCACCTTTTCATCCAATGAGTCTGATATTTCCATCAAAACTTCTCTTCTAAGCCCGGACTTTCTCTCATCTTCAGAAACCTTAATTTGTGTAGAACTCACGATTTCATTTCTTGAGGTTGTAACAGTACTTTTTGTTCTATCACCGTAGTTTTTTACATGTTCTTCTCTTTCGTTAGTTTTGCTTATTTTTACATGTTTTTCGCTTTCTAAGGATGGAGATATTTCACTTTCTTCAATAATTGGTGTTTTTATTTTCCTTTTTAATTCATAAATTCTTATACTTCGGCGTGGATCTTTATATTTAATTTTTTTCTTAGGTTTCTTTCTTTTAACCCATGCCACTTTCTTTGTTTCGTCCTCTACTACCATTTGGGATTCATCTTCACTGTAAGAGTCGTTGTCACTCCTTGCTTTTCTTCGAGTTGGTTTCAAAATTGGGGGTTCTGTCTGTGTACCAATATGGCATTCAGTTTGAGTTGGTATAACAGAATGTCCTGGTAAACTTTGGGTTTCTAATTTACTTTCAACTTGAGAAGCTGTTTCTTGATTTTGTAACAACCTTTCGCGTTCCATAAGGATTTGGTGTAATAGTTCATTTTGCTTTCTAAGGGATGATTCTAATAATTCTTGATGAATTGAAGACTTGTTTTGCATTTCTAAAAGAGCAGAATGCAAATAATCGGATTTTAATGGAACAGCACCAGGTACATCAGGCGGCATATTAGAATAATCATGGAATTGACTGGGGAGGTCGCCCGTGTGTGATCTTTGCCCGAAACTCTTACCGTCCTTGTCGACTGATATATTATCCAAATCGGTTGCTTTTCCCATTCTTTCTCTAATATTTTTTGCTTCTTCTCCTTGTTCTCTAATGAATCTCTCCATCAACAAATCTTTTCCACTATTCACTACAACATACTGTGTATGGGGAATAAGCGTTACAGGTCTCTGTTGGTGAATTGGGAGGTTTACATATCGTTCCTCTTCATTTTTGCCTCTTGTAACTAATCTTAAAATTTCGGTGTTACCTTCTTTGATAAAATATTGATCCCTACCTTGAGAAGATGGAGCGCACATTTTATCTTGATATTCTTGCTTGGTTCTATTTTCACTTTTGTCGTGTACATTTTTATCTGCATCAGACTTGAGGAAGACGTCCACTTCAGAACCGCGATCTATTTCGTGCCTGCGTAGTGAATCGTTGTCTTGTTCTCGTCGTTGATAATGTAGCGTGGCAATTCTATCATACCCGTTTTCTAAGTCCTCAATGTATTCCTTGTGCTTATTTGCAAAGGCTTCTTGAAGTTGCATTTCTTTTGTATAAATTATAGTCGGGCCATCCCTGAAACAATTTAAACGATCGGGTTAGTTGTAATCATGATAATAAACCATTGTAGTATTATTATTCTATAGAAAATTTAAGCAATAGTTTACATACCTCATTCGAAAGGATTGTCGTGCATCATTATTGTATTTGTAGTCATTATCAGCAGCAGTATGTACAAATTCTTGCCTCATATCACCTGGTGTAGACGCAGGCTTACTTGGGTCTTTAGACCTGTAGTTTCGCTTATTAAACTTCCATTGAGTGGGTTTCGTTCTCAAGTCTGCTTGCTCGGCGCTCCACACTTCTCTTCTCCTCCAATCAGTGGCTTGTATAGATTTGTTTTCTAAATTTTGCGTCGACTTGTTTTCCCTCCCAAGACCCTTGTCGCGGACCACTAAATGCACGTCGTCCTCTGTGGAGTTGACACGTATCACTCTTTTCCTAGAATTTATTAATGCATATCTATGTACCTAGCTGTTCTGTTATAACTTATTTACATAATTATATGCATAGTTAAAAAGTAACGAAATAGGAGTGTGGGCATAAATATGAATAAAATTGTAAGAAAGATAGATGACTTTGCTTTGATTGATTTAAGATTGTTTTTTTGTCCAATATATTTGCACGATATATCAGACTCTAACACATCTATCTTGCTTAAAGTAATTATATTTGGATTACACTACGTAAGTGATAAATTAGAATAATAAATTGTGTGCTTATATCAATTTTCAATATATAAATATTTGTGAAAATAATTACCTAAATTGTGGCAAAGCTGATGTGAAAACACATGCAGATATTATTCGGTGCATTTTAGTCTGTTAATAGGAAAAAAGAAATATTAGTATTGGAAACGATAACATACGAGTATATATATAAGAATAAGGCCAAAAGCGAGTGCATTTTGTAGCTATCTAATGCGTGGTGACTGGAAGGAAGCAACACATTTCGAAATTCTGACCAACATAATAAAAAAAAAAAAAAAAAGGAAAGGTTGCGTGAACTGAAAGATAAACAGATTATAGGGTTTTTCTAATTGTACATTCCTACCGAATGTTATCATTTTTCAATTGTTATTTTTTGGTCGGTGATAAAATAAACAGTACAGATGGATTTATAATTACCTCGGAGGCATGTAAAGAGGACACCCCTCACAAATACAGCAACAAATAAGAAGTAGCAATACAAGGGCTACTATTATAGCCAGTAATATTAACAACCAGAACAGTAAACGGCTTTCCGCTCTGTAAATACCCTGAAAAAAGAAATTGCGATTTTTGTAAATGTAACAATTTATTTATTAATTTTTCATGGAATTTTTTAAATGATTTAAAAAATGTTTGAATAATTATGACAGATTGATTAATTTATAACGTATAACGACTTATTTATAAACGTTTAAATGCTCAATGATCAATGAAATTATCTAGTTAAAATGAAAGTTAAAAATATTATTTTATAGGAAAACATTATATCCTACAAATTTTAATGCTTGATCTGTGACATGAGTATTAGTTTTACTTACAGTATCACCATCATCAGTAGATGTTTGGCCATGTCCAGTGTTGGTTCCAGTAACAGCGCCATTGCCAGCGTTGCCACTGGTGCCACTGCCAGTACCACCGATACCGGTTGTAGTACCACCTCCATTGGCAACACCACCGTTACCACTGCCAACACCATCACTATTAACACTGCCAGTGTTAGAGTTACTGCCAATGCCAGTATTGCCACTGACTCCAGTGACACTGCCAGTTTCATAAATATTTTTGTTCTTTGATAGTTGCTCTTGGAGTTTAGCGACGTTAATAGCTGAATTTCCCATCATGTGCACGAGAGCAATTACTTCGCTTCTGGAATTAAGAAAGTGAATTATTGGTCGGAGTTTAAATTAACTCAACGCATTATTTTTCGAATACTCAAATATAGTCGCATAAAAAATTAATTCGGCTTGCATGGTGTACTAAGTCCTCTAAATCGAATATTATCTCTGTATTCAATTTATTTATAGAGATCAAATGTCATTAATTCAAATCAGATAATTTCAAATGCAAAAGTGAAATTCCCTTGTGCTGAAGTAAAAATAAAGCTAAACCCTAAAACTCGGTAGTTACCTAAAATGGAAATAATTCTTGTTTTTAGTGTAGCCAGCCCTTTTACCGTCCACTTCTGGACGTGGGCCTCCTCATGTAGATGTACATTGTCTTGTGCATCATGAGGGATGTATAACCTTAAAACGCCACGCTGTCCAGACAGGAGGCGAGTTGGTCAGTCCACTCATTTAGAGAGTGTGTAGCCCGTCAGAGGTTGTGGTAGCGGCTTTGTTATGCTTTAGTCGGCTTTTACGACACCTATTAGGAAGAGATGGAGTCGTTCTATTCTAAATATGAAGTTTTAATAAGTATTAAAACTTCATATTCTGTGCCTTGTTGCTTTGCCAAATTGATAATAAGTAGTGAGAAAAACCTTATCTATATTATTCCCTTTTCTACTTCTTTCGTCTATTATTAGTGATTTTTTCACGTATGTCCCTCAAACGTTCCACGGTACCTATGATTTCTTTTTGTACATGTAGTAGACATTCGTAGTAATAGTGTATGTATATATAAAGAAAATTGTTGGTAATGTGCTGGAGCATGGAATAAAAAATAAATAAATCGAATATTCCTTAAAAAAACAAACAAACAAGACTATCTCTTTACCTATTGTTATTTAAAAACGCAGTAAGTAAATCGTAGAATACATAATAATTTTAATATCATAAGCCCTATGTATAAAAAGTTTTATTGTCAATATATTAAGTGTGAATGTGGAAATTACTGAGAAAAGAATGAGGTTCCTGGTTTTAGAATTTACCTTAGAGTGATTTAACTCAAACAATTGATGGAATAGGCAACTCTTTAATTTTTTTTATTGACCTTTATATTTCCCAGTCATTTGATGAAATAAAAAGAGAATAAAACTGACTTGTACAATTCATTACATAAATATCATCAGCCTGTGTCACTCCACTGTTGGATATAAGCCTTTTCTAAAGAACGTCACCACACACGGTCTTCCGCTCTTCTCATCCAGCCACTACCAACGACTTTTTCAAATCGTAGCCTAGCCGGTTTTTCACCTAGCCGGAGGAAGTCCCACGCCCTCCCGGTACATGGTCTCCATTCGAGGATTTGTCTCCCCCACCGGTTATCCGTCCTGCGACATATAGATATGGCCCGTCCACTGCCACGTCAGCTTGCTGATCCTTTGAACTATATCGGCAACATTAGTTTTTCGGCTAATCTCCTTGTTGCGAATTTTATCCAGCAAAGAAACTCCGAGCATAGCTCTCTCCATCGCTCGCTGAACGAACGACTTTGAATTTGTGAATCGGGCCTGCCATCAGAGACCACGTTTCGGCTTCATAGCCATATGTGGTCGTTAGTTTTGACAGCCTGGCCGAACCCGGCGATACTTAGCACCCCCTGCCCTACTGTAACCATAGCCGCTGCCATGACTAGGAATATTAGGGCCGCCGGGGATTGGGAGCCGTGGTTTGTTATGTGTTTTCATTAGGACGTTTATATACTAATAAAATAGGAGATATTTTACCACGCTGGGTAGGCGGGTTGGTGATCACAGTGCTAGAACTTTCGCACCGGTGATGCTGTTGCCCGTCACCGGTCTCTGGTATTTGAAATGTAGCGAATCGAAAGGTTATACCGCCATTAGTCGGTCATCAGAGCTACGTCCGTTATTCAACAGGGTGTACCACTTGCGGGTACACCCTGTTGAGGATGGCTTGGATCCCATACGATTGTACACCCCTTAATAACTTCAGTATGCTTAGTCATTTTGGGGAGGGTAATAGTTTTAGTCAAACTATCATAAAATTAATAAAATTAATTAACGATCATTTCTTCAAGAATCTATGAATAGGATCCCACAAGGTCGGCAGCGCACACGCATCACTTCTGTTTTGCAGGTGTCCATGGACGGCGGTGACTATTTGCCATCAAGTTAGCCGCTCGCCTGTTTACCTCTCCTATATAAAAAAAATACTTACTTTTCTTGACTAGAGCCCTGGCCACTCAAATCGGTAGCACCATTATCACTTCCTCTGTAAGGCTTGATTTCAATGATGGTCACTTTCCCACCAGAAAGAGTGCTTAGTACTTCTTCTAATTTTCTCCTATCAGGGTTGGCGCCAGGAACTATAAACGACATAGTTTTGGTCTTGCTCTCCGGTGGATATATTTTTACAATTGTAGATGAATACAATCTTGGTACACCAAGGTCGTATGCTCTGATTGTCAGTACGTAGACTTCACTTTCCTCTTGAGCATAAAATTGACGCTTTCGTCTGTGAGCATTCTGTTTCTTTGATCTTTTTAATTCTTCTATAAGGTACAGTTCACCTGAAAATTATAATAGGAGGAATATAATAATTACTTAGTAGTGTCACATCAGTTTTGAATAATTTTTCATTTAACAAATTGGGAAGAATGTCAAATTTACCTGTCTCTTCATTGATGGCAAACTTTCCTTCACCATTCCCTTGTATTATTTCATATCTAACTACATTATTTGGTGGTTCAGCGTCTTTATCAACTGCCTTTACGAACGCCGCTGAGGTGAAGTTATTCAAACTCGGCGACAATACAAATTCGTATAACGACCTTTCAAATTCTGGTGGGTTGTCATTTACATCTAATAACTTAATAATTAATGGCACTGTTACTCTTAAACCTACTCCTTCGTTATCTCTAGCCTCTACTAAAAAATGCAAGTCTGGCATTGCTTCACGGTCAAAGCCGTGGTTATTTGTTGCAACATTTATGACACCTGACATAGGATCTAGGTGCAATGATGTGTTTAGATACCCTAATATGGCAGTGTATTGGATCTTTCCAAATGACCCTGTGTCTACATCGTCAGCCGCGACTTGGACGACCCTAGCACCAGCTGTAACATTCTCTGGCAGTTCCACGTCATATGACTGCGCTAGGAACACTGGAGGGTTATCGTTGATGTCATTCAAGTAGACTGTCACATTAGCTGTCGCAGATAAATTCGTTGCTGGACCCAGTTCTTGAGCCAAAATCTGGAAATATAAAAGTTTTATTACAACTTTTAGTCACTGTAGTGATATCATTCCACAAATAGTACTCATATTTATCAATGGAATATACGTTAGACGTAACATAGCGTAAGTTTTATTTAAGAGAATGTCAAACTAGAATCCAACTAACAGAATGGTATATAGAAAATTACAGTTCCTACCTGAAATACTACAGATTTCCTCGCTTCGTAGTCCAGCATGACATTGTCCCGCACTTTGATGATGAACTGCGAGTGTCTTTCGGCGACTGTGGGTGATATCTCGAAAGTTCCATTATTACCCACTAGCGAAAGGGAGAACACGCCGTTTTTGCCAGCATCATTATCATTAACTTGAGGGATGTACGGATCGATAAAGGCTAATGCTGTTCCTTGAGGGGCATTCTCATCGAGATAGGTGATGTAGCTGGAATCGCAGAAAATACGTATTAATGTAAACAACTTAATAAATTGTCAAATAAAAGAAGGGAAAGGATGCAGCTCTGCAGTACCATAGGGGCTATATTCTAAAACCATACTGAAACCAGCTGGGAAGACTTAACTATCCAACATGTCTGAACATATTGCTTTTGTAACGCTTTTATGTAGTTAAATGAATAAAAGTTAGATATTTACATTGGTAAGGACTATTACTTACAATTGGTTCTCAAAATACGGAGGCGAGTTTTCACGTTCAGGTAAGATGAAGGCAAGCTGGACAGTTGAAGACATTGCTTCTGGTTCTTCTCTGGATAAGCGTACCTCTTCAGCAACTACTGTTAGTAGAATCGGTGCTCCGGCGTGGGAAATGGCAGCTATATCCTCAATTGGACGTTCGAGGGTCACTTCACCTGAAAATGTAATTAGTAAATATAAATGTCACGTTTGCTCCATTTGTGAACAATCTGCAACCTGGGAGATGCAACTGTTGATATGCTAGTGGCTGTAAAGTCCATTTTACAGATTACAAGGTGCCCTCTTAATATTTTTATAATCAAGCCAAGGGAATGTAACTATTGAATTAGTGTAGGAGCATTTCACACGAAACACAATACAACATAAGCGTTCGATGCATTGATATATACCTAATTAATATTTATATGTAATGTTTATGGTTTTTTTCAAAGAATATCAATATAAAGTCGTGGATGAAAAGGAATCAAAATATCTACGATTGGTACGTATTGTAGTGTAAACATCGGTATTCCAATAAGCGGTGCGTAAAGTATTTTAAGAAGCCATCTAGTTGAAAGTGGAGGAATTACATTTTAATCTTATAAAGGATGTGGAGGCGGTTATATAAGGTTAAGAGGGTGATACGCCCGATTCTTACCAACCGCACGTCACGGCAGAAGTGTGGTGCGTCAAGTATGATGTTAAATTTTAAATAGTTAACTTTATCCACTATGTACATATGGTTTAAATTTTTATAACGCTGCGGCTATAGCCAACCTATGGTGGGAATCGAGCTTATGTTGTTCCTCATCTTCATTGCCACTTTTCTAACTCCACTCATTCTGATTTCAAAATACTCCGTTAGATGGCACTATTGTGATATTACTGTGTGCTCCGTAGATGTCGCTGGTACCCAAGATTGAGAATTATAATATAGTCCCGGAATGAGCTAAATGCGCGCGCGGTATGAGGTGTGGGGACCCGAGCACACCCCCCTCTCAGCCGTCTCGCCGCACTTGTGCCGGCTAGTTAAGGGATGCGCTTGCTCACTTTCTATTGTTTCTCTTGCGTCATCGATATAACACGTGTTCGGTAGATTTTTACTATAAATTTAAAATACATTTTACTTTTAAAATGAGTGACCAAGCTTATTCAAGCTATTGTTTTTTTGTTGTTTTTTATTAACTTTATTTCTCAAAACTAAACATTAAATATCTGTTTAAAACTAAAAATTATGTATACCTACTTACTATATTATCTAATGTGTGATAAATAATAAATAAATAAATAATGAAAGTAAATAAAAATGTTAAAAAATAAGTTATGTTTTTTATAATTATTTGTGTTTTACTTCTGACCGTGACATTTAAATTAAAAATATCGACTAAAACCGATATCGATCTTTCAGTAAGATCATTGTAGTACAACACTAAAAACAAGTGACAAAAAATGGTCACATTCCTTCCGCACGCATTTAGCTCATTCCGGGACTATACCTATATCCCGTTAAGTGCCGTTAAAATAGCAATTAGGTATAATGAAGAATTCCTGAAGTTTCATTGATTTTTTGACAGCGATGTGTGCTGTATACGAGTAATTTGCAAAGAAAAGGGAAAATTTTAGCGGTAGATATCAGTATCCCAACCGTGCCTTCATAATTTTGAATATTATCTAATAACAGGATAATATTATTTAATTATGTCTCCTTTTTTGTTATAAAAAAAAAGAAAACTGTCTGATTAAACCTTCGTAGTTAATATATATTAATACTATTTAAATTAGGTAGGTGCATTATTTACATGCAATGATAGGTAACTTTATTTACTTTCATATCAGTGTAAGTTACGAAAAATATTTATTCATTTGCTAGACCTTAGCTATGTAGCTATGTAATATATTATAATTAGCTACTTTTGTTATTATTTTAAATGAAAACTAACAATTAATGTCGTGTAACTTTGTATACTTATTAAATAATTCTTATTAATATTAAATAATACATTTAATGCGATAATAAGATCATACTTTTAGGTTGTTATCCGTAATTAACCAAGTTTTATTTATGAATACTAAAAAAATTAATTTTAATTACCTAGTTAATCATTAAGATTAGTACTGATATAATCTTAGTACTGATACCTTATTTTAGTACTGAACGGTAGTAAGGCATTTTACTGATTGTAACATAAGGAACGTATGCATGTAATAATTTTTCATAAAAAAATAATTAGTATAGCCATTACTTATTACATTAGATAAGCGAAAATTAATCCATTAAACTAAGTTTTATGTTGATCAAAAGTTTTGTTGGATTATAATAGTTATTGTTTAATTCCTTAAGTTTCTTAGGAATTTTTAATAACAATTCACTTTATAACGTTATGAATACTCATACTTTTTGGCGATTATTTTATTTAACTTGTTAATATCACATATTTGTAATTTCCTCATTCATACATTCCGTGGTTAGTTTAAGTAGTTTATTCTGATGTACGCGAACTGTACGTGAACGAAGTCGCGGGCAAAAGGTAGTATAATAATAATATTATTATTTTAGTGTTTCAAAAATGAAAACTGAGCTCTTGTAGCTCGAGCAGTGAGTGTTAAGACTCGAGCATTTAACGTTAGATGCTCTTAAACCCCTGAAGCTAAAAATTCGAGTCTAAAATGGTTACGGTTAATTAGCCCTGACTTAGCGGTTGAGTGCTCAGCGCTCATTTTAAAACATTAATATTATTCTTATATCGATGTTTGGTATATAATATACCTGAGCGTATGGTATCCATTTGAACCAGGTGTTAAAATCCTCCCAGCCCACCCTTCCATCCTTCACTTCCACATCCCAAAAAATAATTACAATAAGCTTATTGTGTGTAAATCACTTCACAGCTGTAAAATACTAACAGCCTTGTCACTTTCATTATTCCAACTAGATGTCAACGAGAAAAATTGTCGGTACCTAATTACCATACAAAAGTGGGGCTCTCCTTACGATTAGCTTTATGGTGTTCATTAGTGATGACAACGCGCAAATTAGTATTCCATTAATTATTCATTAAGGTCTATGGAGCTGTTAGATGCTCCGTTATGGCAAATGAATTATTGCTTTGTATGCACTGGGTTTATATTCAAGTCAATTTCATCAACGATTTAATGTTCGATTGTAAATGGTATATGGATTACCGATACAAGTTCCTTACCTAAGATTTAAAATTCAAGCAAAATTGCAGTTCTAGGTTTCATGTAAATATATGTAATGTTATGTTCTAGGTTTCATGTTTCATTTAAGACGCGACTAGACATATCTAATATACTGTTTAGATAGATATAGAATACTACAATATAATAGACTAAGTATACAAAAAAAATAGTAAATCCTAAATCTATCTGCGATGTAACAACTTAACAAGTTTAATAGCTTTCAAAACACTACTTCGAACATTAGCTCCTGAATTTCTCAGCTAAATTAATTTAGATTTCCATTCATGAATTCGTATAAGGTGTAGTGTGATTAATACGATAAATTCACAAGTATGCTCCTCCAATATCGGCGGAGGAAATTTTAACGGTTCTTTCGAGAGGCGAGTTTGTGCAGGCAGTCATAGTTAGTGAGCTGATAATGTCGGAACTAGTTGGGTCCATATTGTCGGCTGCTGCGTACCAACTGCGCTGTTCAAAGGAAGTGGCCCTTTATTATGAAGTAAGGCAGGGCAGCTTTACAAACAATGGTCGTTCAGCCGAAGCGGCGACGGGTATGGTCTAATGAGCCATTATACGGCTGTTCGCCAGCAACCTTGCATTAGCAGCCCTGTTAGCGCTCGCAAACTCCCTCGCATTCGCAGCGCCAATATACAAATAGACATTGTGTTACCTCGTTATTTTGATTTAGACGTCGCTTTCAATTTCCAACGTTGTAATAACAAGAATACGGAATTTAAATGACTTAAACGCGCGGTTGTTAATAGTTTCACAAATGACGAAACTTTTCTGGCTGAAGTTGGGGTCGTAAAATGCAAAGTTTTGCCGAAAATTACTGTAAACTAAATCTGATAGTGTTTAATAACGAAGCAAAGTGGGTCACGCAAGGCTGAGGGCAGGCCGGCAAGGTTGGGAGTGTCGGCCAACGATAAGGAAGTAGGATATCCTACGGAAGCCGCCGCACGCCGGACTGATGCTATCGAATATAAAAAATACCTAAACTACCTCACTGACCTACTAGCCGTCGACGGAAATGGTGAGTTGTTACTGGAATGTTTCAAGCTGGGGTCATGCGAACATGTTCTCAACCACAAAAACTGTCGCGACTTAAATAAATCTAGAGTGAGTAAGTCACACTATTTTCTAATGTAAATTGCCTCGGTCGGGTCAAAGCCATAAAGAATGAAGGGTTGTTTACTACTCGCCATCAGTTCGTAAATTCTAGACGGGAAAAAATGGTGGTCAGTCGTTAAGAAGGCACTGACCCTAAACGCTCGCAAGTAATTGAATAACGTTTGTGGAAAATTACCATCGGTGGAAAATGCAGCTTTATATATTCCTGTTAAAGGTACGCAAATGTTTGCCCTCATTTTATATTTTAGCGTAAAACGGGCAAGCACTTAGTTGAAAATATAATATTAATGTATACGAAACGGGTTGGTATTATAATTACCGACACCGGTCAGTTGTCGATTTGAAATCGCAGCGTTTAACGTTTTCTGGTATTTATATGGTACCTAATTATTGTATTCACTTTAACTTTTACATGCCAATGGTGCACGTATGCCCCTGAGGGTAGTGCAGTGAGAAGAGTCCGTCAATTAAGTGGTTTATAGGAAAAGTAACGGATGTAAGAAAGCAAGACATGAAGCGGTTTTAAAATAATTGGCCGATAAAGGTGAAAATCGGTTTCTAATAAGGTTCCATTCACAAAGAAACCGACTTGTGAGCATTTCATAATCCTGAAATAACCGGTTTATATTAGACTGGCGAGGGACATACACCGCGTTGGAGGCGTGTTTGATCCGATGAGTTGAATTTTAAACTATTGTATAGCAGTAAAAAATATGAGGTATAAATACATAATTATAAATGGATTATCTCAAAGTTTTCGACATTACTAGAGAGACATGTGCAAACAGAAGGAAATAGTGATCGAAAGAATATAATATCTTATCATTTTTGATATATTTAAGTATCGTAACCGAACATAAATACATAGGTGACGTTTTATCACTAACCAGTACATACCTGAAGTCTCGTTGATATTGAAGAACGGTGTGAAAGGATTTCCTTCAGAAACCAGACCGTATCTGATCTGTCTAGGCGCTCCCTTATCCCCATCTTCGGCTCGGACTTTCACAACCACATCTCCAGGAACCACTTGCCTCGGCAGGTGAGTGATGGGCGGAGCTGCAGTGAACACGGGAGGCATGTCTTGAACGTCTTGTACCACCACCACAACCTCGAGACCAGCTATGTTCCTAGTGTCCTTTCCTAACTCCACGTACGGATCCTGGAAATGATTAGCACGCATTGATCAACAGTAATTACTCTAAATATTACTGCCTGTCTCATTAAACTGGTTTTATTTTGAATTTTAGAGACAAAAGCAACTTTAATGGGAATAATAGTTCTGGGAAATATATGTAATAGCATTCCTTACCACAGCTAACAGCGTTAAATGGTACATAGATTGAGCCTCGAAGTCAAGTGGTCCGACCAAGAATATCGTGCCTTCGGTGTTCTCCGTCGATACTCGGCGCTGTCGTATTGCAAAAAGCGGTGATCCCTGTGAAAAAATCGTGTTTTGAAATGTGGATAATTGCGCGAAGAAAAAAATAAAAAGAAGAAACAAGATGGATGCCAGCCCACATAATAGACGATACGCTTTAAAATTACAGTACGTGTAAGGACACGCTCTCCATTATTATAGCATTTAAGTGGCCGATAAAACGACCTTAGGTTACGGGTGCCTAGCCATTCTCCACGGACTGTGAGAAATTTAACGCGAATCAACTCTTCTTAATGCCTGGTAATTGTGCAACATCATCGGGAGTCGCGAAATGCCCTGCCCAACCCATCTCATTGAGCCATAGCGGAATTCTGATTACACAATTCAAAGAAATGTACCGATTAATGTAAATTATGTAGTCTAATGAAAGCAACTTCAAAATTATAACTATTAAATTTAACTTCGAATTGTTGCGCTTTGTGCAAATGGAGTACAAAGTTTTTGACTGTAGAATGTAATAAAATGAAATTTCTGATTAAAAGTATTTTCAATTACTATTATATTCACACATAACTTTTTATGATTACGATTCTGTTCAAGTAAATTGACACTGCTACATAATTTTTTTAACTGTGCTGGCATATAATCGATACATATAATAAAATTGTAACAAAGCTGTACATTAAATATTGTCCGAAAAAAATGATTGCAGTGTTAAAGGTACAGAACAGAACCCAAAACAATAATTTTCAGAATTTTTGTCTGTCTGTCTGAACGCACATCACGCAAAAACTACTGGACAGAATTTATTGACATTTGGCATACCTACCAGCTACCAGCTACCAGCCTAGTCATAAGCTACCAGCTTATGACTTGGGTTAACATTTAAGTTTCATTTTATCCCAATCCATTAAAGAGTTCCCACGGGAATCACTAAAGTTCACGGGAACGAAGTTGCTGGCACCGCAAGTATCTTATAAAATTAAATTAAGAAGCACACATTTTAAACAGGGCTATTATAATATTGGGTGCTTACGTACGAAATGACCGATTTTATTACTGGCCACTTTGAGTTTCGATATCTTCTGTTCTAATTCGAATTTCAAAATAAAACAAAATGAATATAATAGCTACAATGTTCTTATTTCAAAATCAATATTTCATTTGTTTTTCTGTACCTAAATTTTGTTCGTGTGATTGTCTTGAAAATAAAATGGATAAATTGAAAATTCGTGCTATTTTTGAATATGAGTTTCCTCGCGGCACCAACGCAAGTCACAATATCAATAGTGTGTATGAGCCAAACACCACAAACGATCGCACCGTGCGTCGATGGTTTGAACGCTTCCGTTCTGGAAATTTTGATCTTGAGGATGAGCCGACCAAGGTTACTAATGATGAATTAAAGGCTATAGTGAAAGCAGATCCATCTTAAAGTACAGCTGAGTTAGCAGCAGGGTTTGATGTTAGTGATAAAACAATGTTGGTTCATCTGCGTCGAATCGGCGAAATAAAGAAGCTCGAAAAATGGGTACAGTATGAACTGAATTAACGTCAGCGACAACAACGCGTCGAAGTGTGTGCACTGTGTTATTGAACCGTCACAAAAACGAAGGAATTTTGAATCGCATCGTGACTTATGATGAGAAATGGATCCTGTACGATAACCGCAAACGTTCGTATCAGTGGCTATACAGCTCAACAATGTCCAAAACGCAAGATAACTATGAAAAGGCTACCGGCATCAGTTTGGTGGCCCTGTGCCGGTATTGTCCACTACAGTTTATTGCGAGCCGGTTAAACGATTGATGCAGATGTGTACTGTAAGGAGCTGCAGACGATAATTGAAAAGCTGGCAACAAAGCTACCAAGTTTGGTCAATGGCTCATCTCTACTTCTTCTTCATGACAATGCCTCACACTTCTCATGCGACGCCTCAAGAGCTGGACCTGGAGACTCTCCCTCACCTACCATACTCACCAGACCTTGCCCCGACAGATTTCCATTTCTTTCCAAATTTGGTCAACTTTTTGCAAGGAAAATAATTTGATTCTGAACTAGCTGTGATACCCGTCCACGTGACTTTTACAGGAGCGGCATCAATCAACTGCCCGTGAGGTGGCGAAAGTGTGTAGATAATATGGGTCAATATTTCTACCAACATAATAAATATTGTTATAACGAAAAATATTTTTTTAGTTTCTCATACAAATCGGTCATTTCATAGGTAAGCATCTAATACGTCAACTGTCAACCCTATATCGCAGTGAAAATGAGCCTTATTAGTGTGCGAGCGAACATTCATTATGCGGTTGGAGCGAAATGCGTGTCGAACACGAAACTTTAAGCTCAGAACGTCATTAAATAAGCGCAATCATCGCCACGTATCATGTTGCTAATGAATATTGAATCATCGCTAGGACAACTACTTTCAATAATCCTGTTCAAATGACCACTATATTTATTTTTAATCTCATTGTACAGTAGTTTGCTGTGTTTAGTGTCAGAGACATTTGTTTCTTCAGTTCAGTCAAGAATAATTCCAATATGAAATTGGAATCTATTAGTTTGGGAAGACGATGCCAAACAAGGTGCCAAGTAGGCCATCTGCCTCTATGTTATGTTTTCCATAAAACGTTAATAACTCACCCAAAGTTCCAACTCCAGAGGCTTCGGTGACAGTGGATTCTTCCTTGCAATCACTATCTCCAGATCGGTACCTCGCTTCGCGTCCTGTGAATTTAAATTTGATCCTAAGTGCTTGACATTTAATAGAGCGGGAGTTAATTCTGATATATTCTCATATTCGCTTCAAGGGAGCACAGTATATGTTCGTCATCATCATCAATCACGGCACATCATGTGGCAGACGTTTGACGCCCGGCTCATTTGCTGCCACACGTATAAGGACAGGTGCTTTTTACGTCGTTTAAATTATTCCATGTACTAATATTTAGCGCAAGCTCGTAATCTTTTGTTTTGAAAATTACCTCGGGCACTAATATAATGCCAGGCTGATGTGGAAATATGGTGTCTCGGGGAGTGGTAGCGTTAGTTCCTGTTATGGAGCAACCGATGCGGGTGCTTCGCCCACGGGTGTTTCGGACGGACAGCCTGAAGTCCACGTAACGGCCCGACTCCAACCGCCGCAGTAGGATCACATTCGCTTGGCACACAGAGTTGTAGCGCGTGCACGGTAGTGACTCAACGCCGACGTCCAGACGACCCATTTGACCTGCAATTATCGGTTAGTTTAAAACAAGTCTGGACGATAAATTATCAATACCTCGCTTAGTTAGTGCCTTTGTTGTAGAAATATATTTGTGTTAGCTGATTGACCGTCTCTAGATTAAGTGTTTGTAGAGTAGTATTTGTCTTAATGTGTGTTTTTCTGCACGCTACGTCTTATTATATTGTCACGTAACTACAGTACGTGTATGATTTATGATACATCTATTACATTTCATATTTGCTATATATCAATTCTATAGTTATTGCGTTATTCTGTTCTGTACGTGCGTCCAATGTCTGAAAATGTAAGTTAGAAACCCTAGGCATGGACGATGGACGACAAAACTGACGGGCGCATCCTGTGTTGCAACTTACCATAGTTCCTCTGAGCTGAATGCCAACTATATTCCACATACCTTATCCATATCAGTATTAGTTCCAAGAACGTCATATACTCGGATTCCATCAATTCATCTGCATCTAATATCTGCATGTGAGGTGCGTTTTGCACGTCCGTCAATAGATCGCTTTAAGGGAGAAGTCAAGCACGACTTAGGTTGTGTAATGAACTGACTACTGAGATTTTCCCGCTATTTACACGCTAGGATTTTGCAAGACAGTGCTCCCGCATATATCCTGGTGTTGCAGATGTCCATGGGTGGCAGTAGCTATTTACCATCATGTGCACCACACGCCCGTCTGCTACCTTCACCATAAAGAGGACGTCATGTCATAGCTCTTAAGGTTTTACCAATAAGTTCGAAGTGCAGCGGATAGTCGAAGTCGGGATCGGAAGCGCGCACACGGTAGATGACGGAGCCAACGGGCGCGTCCGCTGGAACCAGCACCAACCGCATCAGCGTGCTGGGGTCGAACACCGGCTCGCCACCGTATGCGCCCCACGCCAGGCATAGCAACACTAGCGCCGGTACGAACGTCATCCTGCAAATAATAATAAGGAATCATAGAACATCATATAAATGTATTTATAGATGTATAGCGATCATAAAGATATAAAGCTTCTATTCGAATTTCACCAACGAAATCCATATAATTGAAGTCTCTATTCCATCCAAAATCAACGACAGTTACCAAAATGTTTATAATTATTTTATTACATACCTATTCGATTTTATTTTATTTGGTATACAATGTAGGTACTTATTTGATTTTTTTATAGGATAGATGGTAGACGAACGGGCGCGCCATATGATGGTAAGTGGTCACCGTCACCCATGGAAACCTGGAACACCAAGGGGCTTGCGGGTGAGCGCCGACCTAGCAGAATCCTGTTCACAGCTGTCTTGAAGAGCCCCCTGTCGTAGATTAACCAGACTGACAGTTGATTCCGCAACTTTCAGGTTCGCGGTATAAAGTGTATTTTTGACCGCATTGTACGCAGCGACTCTATGTCAAAGACGTGTGGATGATCCGCACGACAATGAAGAGCGGTGCGATGATAAAAACTCGAAGTTGTCATCAAATTGAACGGTTCTTCAGAACATTCCCCATTATATAGGCGGTAAAAAAAGCAGAGAGACGTAATATCTCGTCGGAAGCTGAGCGCTTCTAGACCACCTGTGTGAGTGGGATCGTCGACAATTCGTACGGCACGTCGTTGGACGGTGTCAAAGGGGTCCAGCTAGTATTTCGGTGCAATGGCCCAGAGGTGTGAGCAGTACAAGCGTTGCCCCGGATTGAAGTACTGCTTCGCACTGTTCAGTACACCGAGCTAATTATAAACGCTACTAAATAAAAACGAATCCAGTTGTGAATCAACGCTAGATTTTTTTTTATTAAATATAAAACATATTGTTTTCATTCTTTTCTTAGGTTCGAGCAGATTGTGGATAAATAAAACATGCCAAATAAATTCATAGTTACCGCCGTATCTATACATACATATATATACATATAATAAAATTGTAACAGGCCGATGTCTGTACATTATAGATATTGAAAAAAAAACTAATATGGGGGGGTCTTTATTAGAGCAACAGAAGCCAAAACAACAGTTTTTAGAAATTTTGTCTGTCTGTCTGTATGTTTGTCTGTACCGCAGGAAATTATCTTATTCCGATTGTTTTAAATTTAATAAACCGAAGCGAAGTGAGGGCGGGTTGCTAGTCCTTTTATAGATTTATTTATTACCTGAGTAGGCTTTACAGTGTTGCCCTCCGATTCGCCTACTCAGGACCCCGTTACAAATCTAAAAACAGACAGACAATCATTAAATGTAAATTATTTTTATATTATTTATTAAAAACGTCAATGAATGACGTTGATCAATCAATCTTGTTTTGCATCATCCGAATATGAGTTACGAGTAAATATCTTTTATTTGAACTTTTCTTTCACTAGACATCATACTTATAATAACTTCCATAATTTAAAATCTTAACCAAGGAAATCCATGTAATTGAATTCTCTGTTCCATCTAAAATCAACGAGAGTTCGTTCACCGAGGATGGACAAAAGGAAAGTCAAATTGACGACGATGGAACAACGCAAAGTTTAAAATTGCTTTGTTGCGGCTCACTCTGTTCACTGTTTCACTCAATAACTCCAGATAAATTCACAGAAGTTACGCAGATGTGTTTTGGTCCTGATTGAATTATGAATTGCTCTGTCAGGAGATCGCCACGACCGCAGAAGTTGCAAAAGAGAAAATTATACTCGTATTATGAATTCACTCGGCCGCCGCTTCTGTGTTGAAGCAGGAAGTACGCACAGTGCAGCTTGCAGGTTAACAATCTAGTTAGAATCTGCTCAAGTTGATTTCAATTTCATATGCATATAATTCAAGACCTAAGTAACTGTTTAGCGTAATTAATATTAGAATAAAATAAGTGTGTACAGATTTAATTAGTTATTGTGTTAGCATAAACACATAAGCATATTTTAATTTGGGTTGTACTTGAGAAACTTGCGGAAATTCACTGGCGAAGTCTTACTTTAGCTTATCTGCTTCGTTGCAGTTGTGTAAGGAACACCAACAACCGACAACAAGTTCACTGGCACGTAAACATTGTGCATGTTGTACAGGAACTTTTCAGATATACCAGCTATTTAAATATAAAACATGTTTCAACTTCCATATATTGTCCAAAGCCGCACGCGCCATTCTTTCAAAGAAAGAGTCTTTTAAGAAACTCTTGGGAAGTTGTTACAACTCCAAACAATAGTAAATTAATTGAGTACACCGCTAACGTAATTGGCTATTCAAAGATTCATACAATAATCCGTAAATTCTATCGTTTCTCAGGGTTGAAACTGGCTATTCAGTGGCTGTATTTATAGGCTGTCTATCGAGATCGAGAGCATTCAGGACACGGAGTTGAATGATGGAGGAATGTGGAAGTTAGACGCCCGAGGTTTTACCATTATATGGATAAAACAGTATGAAACATTTGCAAAAGAACTGAAAAGTTTTTCGTACCCAAATTAAACGTTTTTGGTTAAAATATAAGGAGTTCGTGAAGTTTATATATATGTACTGCTGCAACGCTGTCAGACATTCCTATTTAGTAACGAAATACTTGTAACATTCTTTATACGTTCACGCGATTTAGCCCAAAAAGTGGTAGCGCATTTACGATTATATTTAGGAGCCCATTTAGAAATTTGGAATAGGTGGTTATTAAGAGAATAATATCACTATATTAAGTATCATTAGAAATTGTTGGCTGTTATGTGAGGCTGGTGGCTAGTGAGTTTGTCTATCGAACGCCTGACAGTTCTTAATGTACTATAGGTTTTCTATTCGGTTATTTATAGTACAGCGATGTGTTTGTTTTGCTACTGTTGTACTTGTACTGTACCTAAGCTTTGATAAACCTAGGGCCAGCTATCGTCACAGTTGCATGGTACTGGCGCCGAGCACAAGGTGAAATATTTGTCTGACGCGCATGCCCGCCGTACCACAATACTAAATCTTGTCGCGTGTCCAACCCGCGCTATGAACTAGGATACAACCAACTCTAGATATCGACAACATCTCGATACACGATCCGAATCAACTGCAATTCCATACAACTTCGTATAGTGTAACAGTTGTAACAACACGTCTATTTCAAACACAATATTAGACAATATTTTATTCGGATATCGATGCTGTAATCTTGCTAAATGATGAGTAATCTGCCAATATGCGCATACCAACCTTCGCTTCGGTACCAATTAAGGCGGCTTCAGAAAGACAGAAAAGCAATTACTGCCATTTTATCATTCAGAAGAGCACGAGAACGTAATTAAGGGATTATTATCCCCGAGGTCCAAACAGTCCCGCTTTAAATCATAGAAGGCAGTTCGTTATCCTTCGACATAAACGCCCTTTGAAATAGCATTGTGCATATTCCAACACTTTCCATAAATTATAAATCCTCGCCCGGACGTGTCCACTCGTCCGGTATCGTGAACTAGGTAAATGCTAAAACGTGCTAAAATGTATCGTATCACATCCCCATAAAAAGTAATGAGGGGCGAGCTAGTCTAGAAATGGTAACGAGTACAGAGTATCGGTGCGGAATATCATTTGTCATTGTTATTTATGAGGAGTGTTTCTCGAAGTGGGGAGTTAGGCTGGCCGCGGGGCAGCATGAGCTCGGAACAGCGGGAGATACGCGGCAAAAATGGCAGGCGCACGATGTCGCTGCTGACCTCTCGGCCGCGGCACATAATAAAGCGTTGTTCCCTTTTGGTCACGGCTCCCCATTACCATAACACTAAGTGTGTGAGGAGCGGACGTGCCCGACACTCGTTGATAGCCGATAGCCCATTCGACTCGAACTTATTATAAATTCTAATATACAATCTCATAACAACGGCGCGTTTGCATTCCCCGATCGATTTGTGAAGATATCGAGTCAGTCGGCCCCAGCTATCCCGCCTCATGTGGTGGAGAACACCATAAAACTTTATTGCTAATTTGCTCTATTGGAAATTAAGCTTGTTTACCGTGTAAATAATACGATCGGGAATCAGTGCACGAAGCCGAAATCGTAGAAGTCAGCTAAAGTTCCTCCAATAGGATTTGCCGACTAATCCCATATTGGGTAGCATGGTTACAAAATCCCCGGCTTAGCATAATGGGGGCCTCATTACTGGTTTTTCGCCTCTGTTATTTATTCGATTACATTCTATCCGCATTATAGATATTGTTTTTAATTAGCATTTTGAGTGAGAGAATGCACACTTATCGGCGTGTGACCTTTAAAACAAAATTGGTTTTTAAATAAACTTCACCTAAGTGGCATTTTAATTACATCTCGCGGGCTTATTCTACGTGGATTATTTTCTTATCTTTGTCTGAATAATATAAGATTATCCACTTAAGCATTGTATAAAAACAAGATGTAAAAACGTGTAACACATGTGTACGTACACGTTAATTTTAATGTAAGTAATTAATTATTGTCTAAATAAAAACTCTCCTTTTTACAACATTTACGAGTATTTTTATTGTTCAATAATATTGTTAACTTAATATACTTCAATAAGTTCAATAATATTATATACTTGCGGACGAGCAAGCGGTCCCACGTGTTGGTAACTACAGTAAAATCATTCCAGGTTATCACACCTATACAGACAGACTGCATTTAAACGATATGGTGATTATACTCGTAAATGATGTGACTCGAAATGGGAATATGATTATAAGGATATAAAAACTTTAGTCAACATACACAGAGTTAGCACAAACGTCGGACAGGCCGCGAGGCGGTGGTCAATAATATATATCGATTTTACTTTTACATTACTCATTCCTAACACTGCTATTATCATTTTAACATAGACATCTCATGCAAGCGATTATGATCTTTATTTTGTCATCAATAAAATACATGTTTATATCAAAAGACGTGTGTAAGCTATAACGTAGTACCTACGTTAACTTTCAACGCAAACGTTGTATACTGTTACGATCTACTGAATATTCATCCGATACTAATATTTGCCTGCGGCTTCGTTTGAATATTGCTTTGAATGAGATTCAAAGCAATTCAATGCGCACTTCGGTTGTCGGCAATCTGGCTGAATTTCAGGAAAATTGACAGTCATTGTCTTAAACTACTAGGCGTGTTATGAATATGTGAAATTGCATTGATGATGACCATTTGATCCTAACTGAATAATAGACTATGAAAGCTTTACAACACAATATATGCATTGGTGAGCAAATAACAACAAACAAATATTATTTAGATCTATATTATTTACGATATATGCCGCGGGTAAAGGATATTTTTCTTTAGGTACCTAACAACATTAAAACACAACACATGATGGGTCCGAGCTTGTTCAGTAAACCACCTCTCCAGTCATTTCTATTAAGATATACAAATATGTAAAATATATTAGATTTAAAAAAAAATATATATTTTGATATCCAATTTCTCTCTCTCTAGTCTACTATATTTTCGTATAAACAAAAACAATCAAAATCTTACGCCAGTAACTCTTTATTAAAATCAAAATTGGTCTAGCGTTTCTACGATTTGCCCAAACTAATGTATTAGATTAATTTTGCATTAGAAACTATTGATTCTTTCGCGCATACTTGTATACTCGTAAAGGTCGTTGCTACCGGAAGTATACGAGAAATAAAATAATACAGCAATTCTCCAAGAATCCTGTTAATTCCAGTTAGATAATAAACAAGATACGGACCTTTATAGAGTAACAGTAATACGATTCGATCTAAGGGCAGAAGCTGACTTATTAGGAATTATTAACGTGGTATATTTAACATCGTGACCCTTTAGAGACCAAGAGTCGACCGCACGATTTTCTACAAATTAATTTTATCTTCTATTCTATTAATTAACATAACTTTTATAGCACGGATGGGCGGAAAATAAAAATGTGACTTGAAGGTCTATCAGGGTTGCACAGTCTGGTAGGATGCACGTGCGACATTATTATTTGTTTTGTTTGTGTATACCTTATAAACTTTAATTTATACAATTGCAAAATTAATTAGATTATTCGACAATTTCTTTGTAACTATTTATTGTATTTATTTTATACCAGCTTTTGTCAACGAAATCGTTCGCGTGCTCTACATAAACAGTAGCCTAAGTGCTAATCTGGATTAGCACATAGGCTAATTCACGTTAATTAGTACATTATTTTACCTATTTGCTAAGTTTCATCGAAATCGGTTTAGAAGTTTCGACGAGATTTAGTAACATATTTAGGACATATGGAGGTATGTGCCCTACAGTGCGACTTTACAGGCTGGCATCGAAGATATACCGCATCTAAAGTGTCTGTAAATGAAGTACAGCAGTCTAACAGTACATATTAATGCATATTTTTTGTATTTATAACCTAAACATTCTTACCCACTATAACGTTGTGGCACGTATCGTGGCACGGTAAATCTGGACAAAAACGAAACATTTATAGTTAGAATCACGCGAAGTGACCCCTCCGACCCCATTACCGATGGTGGTCGCTGTTTCGGTTTCGACTTAGAAGGTTAAGTTTCCTCACTGTACTTTCACCCTTATATGTCCTTAATGATATTTCTTAATCACAACCTATTTTACCTACGATCGCGCTATATTTATTTGTTCTTTTATCTTATCTTTAAGGAGTTTTCGAATAAATCTACCTATTGCAGAGATCATGACTTTCGAATTAAAAAAAACAACTCCACATCTCGACTATTGGTCACGAGCTGAATCTAAAACATCAATCAGTATCGAGGTTATAACGATATAATTAATGGGATATAACGACAAACTGAAAAAATGGTAGGACGTATTTCTAACGGATTGAAAATCTTCAAAAAATCCCAATAATAATTTCGATCTATATAAATACATACATACACACTTTATGTCATGCGATAGGGCTTCTAACGCTTTACAATATTTGTAAAAACTTTTTTTTCTAAAACGTACGGGAAATTGCGAAATCTTCCTTTCGATTTTGATGGCGCTGCTGTCTATCTTTTTCGTAAATAGTACTTATTCCTTTGCATTTGTCTAGTTAGTTATTGCTGCCTATACTTATTTGTAAGGAGTCGAAGGTGACCAGGCGACCAATAAATAGCTCGGAATTGTAAGGTCGCATAAAAATGTGCACACGGCGTAGCCCAATCGCACGACTTGTTAGTTGCCATTTTTTAAATAACTTCAGTATCTTCGTCATCCAGGGTTCTGATGACCCCTGATTACTCATGAGAGTTCTATAGTTGGTTACTAGATCTCATTTGTTTCAAAGAAAAATATTAAAGAATAGTATCGAAAAATATTTCTTTTATTCAACCAGCTGTGATAAGACTTTTAAAAGTAGACGGAATTGTGATAGGTACCTAACGTTTTTTTATAGACAAACTCAATAGGTTGAATATAAAAAAATTGGTTCAGTATATTTTTTTCCTTCAATATACTATACAATCTAACACCTCAAAACCCTTTTAGATTATTTATTTCCCTACAATCTTGTTAATGGCACCCACTGTCGGATCTGTCGGTCTACATACCTGCTCTTTCAAAACATTTTTTTTCCTAAATTCCATCCGGGATGTGATGGGTGGGTGATTTGTTTCGGTTTTTGTGGTGAATTCATTCTCATGTTTTATTACAATACATTAATTCATAATTATTATTCGGATAAATACTGTTATTACACTTGATTTAACATTTGTAATTAATATTATAAGACCTGTGGTTTAAATCAATTAAGTCTACTAGTACGAATAAATAATACTCATTAAGTTTTGTGAATGGAAGCTTCATACATTTAGTTTTAACGATTGGCTAGAAGTAAAACTCGTCTCTTGGGAGGTGGGAGAGTTATTGTATTACGTTACTATAGTTAGGCGGTCAACAGATTACTCATTTGACAATTCATGAACAGTTGGTTGAGATAACTTTGAAGTGGCGTACAAATTACGAAAAAAATATTTTCATCGTTAATACGCGCTCTCAAAACAAATTTCACTCTAAAATGACAGAGTTAGGCAAGTAATTGTTTGGAGCCCTAAATATTCTTTAATAACTAAGATAACTATTATTTTTTCAATCTGTGACGTGCTGTTACAATTTTACGTCGTATATCAATTTTTGTTTTTTAAAGATAGTGATGTACTTCAAGATACTGAATACCAATACCGGATATTTGTAATGTAGTCTGAGTTAAATGTTAAAGTATATGAGTTTACTAATTCGATTACTTTTGTGTGATTTGATTAAGTCTAAAAATTATCATCATAGTCTCCTTCCTCCCTTGTCACAATATACTTGGTCCAGCAGTCCATAAGCTTGAGTATTCCTTCCAAGCAGAAGGTTTTCGGTTTATCGCGAAGTCACTTTTGCATCGCTTCCTCCATGATGATCTCGCAAGGCATCCTTGAGCGACCCACACAGTAGAATGTCGGAGGGAACACGATCTGGGTTGTAGGGAGGATGTTCCAGAACCTCAAAATCCCAACTTGTTGATGGTCTTAATAAATGTCAACACGTTCGAGCTTATGTTCTGCAGTAAGCTATCTTGGCACACTTCGGGCAGAGACTTTATGGAAGCCGATCGGAATTTCATTTGTATGTAATGGGGCAATGGGAGCTGCTGAGACTGGTAAAGAAATCGGAAATATAAAAAACTAAGTAGATCTAGCTATCCTTTTTTACTTTTGTTTTATATCTATCTTATGTTAACTATTTTTTATGAGTTGATCTATTTTAACAGTATTTTAAATACCTAATAATGAGGCCATTGTAGCATGACGAGTGTGTTGATTTTAGGACAGAATATATTATTTATCTTTATATTTTGTTTGCTTACTGGGATATGCTGACATATGTCCCGGTCGGTAGTTTGACTATTATGGTAACCCTAGTGTAGATAATTCTTGCTCTCCCTCGTACATTAAATGGACTAATTTTAGGATTTACAAGGGGACTAATTTACCAAATGAAGACCAAGTCGATCTCGTCTATCGACGCCTAAGATAGACGTCGATTTCAATAATTATTTTTCGATTTTTGTAAGTGATAAGAAGAGTACGAATTCTAAAGTGTAATCATAAAATATATCGCAAAATCGATTGTGGTATCTGTCCTAGAAGGATACCTATATTGCTGGTAATATGCTATATCCAGCAATAAGCAAGCTGACAGTTCATGTGATATATATACCTATATAATACTAGATTAATGAGTAATACAGAGTTTAACATTTGAGATTTTCGGGATTTTCACACATATTTATCTATTTAAATGGCTTATAACGCGAATGTTTACGCTTATACCTTATGTTTTATACTGAGTTAGCCATTGCACAAAAACCAAAGCACTAAAAGTAACTTTACATGGTCAAAATGAAAATAAAACCCACAAACTTATGAAATGATTAGCAAAAAATCTACTTCTATAATTCATTATTATTATTGAAAATAATACATCTGTCAGAATCAAAAAGAATTATCTAAATAACAAAAATCAAACGCGTTCTTTAGTAATTATCTCTGATGGATTTATAGCCAAATAACTATAATAATTTGTGGTTTCGTGCTGACCGCCATTAAGTTACAACTTTGCCAAAACAACAACTTTGCAGATCATTCTTAAACATGTTTAGTTTTTATTATCTTCAAGATTTAACGCAGCTATAATAAGGGTTACTAAAATAAATTAAAATTGACGAATTAAGCCTACACTGCTAAAAGCGGTTTAAGAAATATTGAGAGAGTATTTTTTTTATTGATAGAAAACATACACTATGAGATTCATATTAGGATAGATTACAGGTTTTGGAGGAAGTAGAATTTTCACCTAAAAGGTGTATTATGTAGAATTTTTTCCAACATATGTACCTACATGGTTGGTTGTCCTAATTGATAAAAGTCGCTATTGGAATTTATAAATTAATAGCCCACGTTTATATAAACTAAGCATTATTTTACATCAGAAAGTCGTGAGACATTGTAAAGAATATAATAAGAATTACATTCCTACAATACGATACGTTAATGTTGTTTAATTTCTGATTGAAACTTCATGGAGTACTCTCTCGGTTGAATAAAATGTTTCATTATAAAGAGGTTACCCAGTCCGGTACGTTGTAAAGTCCTCTTAGTATCTTCAATGTTTCTAAAAGTATTCCATATTTGTTTCGTTCATCTAATGTCGTGGATTGTAGTACTTTAATACAGTCCCTACAAAAGTATTTGTTTATTGAAAACACTAGTTTTGTTGAAAGTCGAATATAAACAATAACAATATCTTAGAAAATTATAAGAATGGTAATAATACCTTGGTAATAATACCCGCATGTCCCTCGGTGTTGCAGGTGTCCATGGGCAGCAGTAACACTTACCATCACGTGGGACCGCTTGCTCGTCCGCCCACTTCTCTATAAAAAAAAGTTTATCTATACATATAAATGTTGTTTTAACTGAGACTATTTTACATTTACTTTTTTTAATTAGCCTATATTTGTGTCCCACTGTCAATCAAAGGCCTGCCCTCTTTTACATTTACTTATCAGAGTTTATTTTTATTAACAAGACCATTTCATTGCGTACGTTGGAACGTATTTTAGAATACGCACAGATCGACGGCTCCTACGTACAAAAGAACATGTCAAAATATCTTTTTTTGTTATTATAAATCAGTATTTCTGTGTTATTTACAGAAGGACATGCAAATAAATACAGATATATTGATTGAAACTGAGTCGTAGACACAGATAAGTACACACGTCATTGGATAGCTACTTCGTTTGGAATAGCGCGCCACGAAGTAACAATAGTTTAACAAGTTTAACAAGTCGAAGTTAACGTCATTTACGAGGGCAACTCCTGATCTGTGCATGTCAACTTTCCTGTATATAAATCGAGTTATGTCTATATTATATTCATAATAATAGCTAATAAAAGTACCTATAGTACCTTACCGGCCTGCAGCCAACACTTTTACCAGGTATTGACACATGCTTCGGCGCTTCTCACCGACTCGCGATCCCGCGGTACCCTCCCAAAGCAAAGCCCTAAGCCGAGGTCCGTTCCTTCCGCCGGTCTACCGGCGGGGGAACTTAGGCTCGTTGCTGCACTTACTCTTTTCTCCTGGCTGAACGCCTCCTGCGCTCGCCCTAAACCATACATGTCCGGTGAGTCTTGAAAGGTCATCAGAGCCATAAGAAACCTGTACTACCAACTAATAAATTTAAACTACGTTATTTTAAAACTTCAGTATTAAATATTTGCACGGCACTTTTTTCGAATTAGTCATATTTTTTTTTGTCCCGAGTATAAACAGATATTTAAGACTTAGGTACCTGGTTTTTGGATTTCCCTAAGTTGAAATATAAACGGTTAATTAATTGTCGCACAAAAACATGAAATAACTAAACAACTGTAATACATGCCACAGTATACTCTCTTGATATTATACGAATATAATTATATTATTATATTTTCATCTTGAATCTATAAATATTTGAAACTTCAATTGGCTCTCCTGTAAATTACAATTTTCGACATGTCGTTTTGTACGTAGGAGCCGTCGAGATTATGGCGCGTATAAATTTTATCATCTGTACAAGTTATTGTGTAAGAGGGGGCGTTACTTTTAACGAACGAAAAGGTAATAAAAAATGCTCCAGATAAAATTAAATTTGATTCATTGACTATTCGATTGCATCGTATATTTTATTTGGTCGATAATAATTTGTCATAGGTGAGATAAGATCGTGGACTCTTTTGTTGTTATAGTCACGTCAGGTTGAATAAAGGATAGTGGGACAGCTACGTAAATACTTGCTTAAATTTAATGCATCAACCTACACTACCAAGGTTTTGATCGTATGCAAAAGTTATCTCTTTTTGTTATTTTATTGTTATTGTTTATAGTGAAGTAGGCGGACGAGCAAGCGGTCCAGTATTTATAGTAGGATCGATAACCACTGGATACTTAGTCCTTAAATGGAAGCATACTGGGAAGCATATTAGAGTGGGACGAATTCCGAAAAGATGTACTGACGAATTGGAAAGGCGGCTGGGTCAAACAGCAACTAATCGTGTGTATTGACGTGCAGAGTAGAAGCCTATTTACATCAATAGAAGCCGATGGTATGGCATGATCCATTTATTTGCCCTTAGCCTGTTGTAAGCTGAACCACTATACCAGCTTCGCACTGTAATATCGAGCAGGGCGACCGGTGTTACATAATCCGGAGGCAGGCTACCATCTTACCGTCTTGATAAATTCGCACTTCGTACCACTTTCCCCGGTCACGTTTATGAATGCATTACGGATTACGGAATGTTATTACGGATTTAAACAAGAAGCGAGTACTCAAGTATTCAAAGTAATAAACCACGATATAAGGATATTTACAATTTATTTATATATAAATTGATGTTAATAAAAGGTTGAGGTTATAATTTTTGTTTGACAAACATTTTTATCGTTCTGCTTCTAGTGAAAAAATACTTTGGGTTTATGTCAATATATTGACATAGAAATTAAATAAATGTCTACTTATTATTAAGGTGAAAGATTTACAGTATAGCAAAGAAATGCTTATGATTTTTATAAATATATTTTTATTTATATAGATAAAGTATATTTGTATGTGGGCAAAATAATTAATATACTTAATACTAGCTAGTTGTTGCTCACAGCTTGACCCGTGTGGAATTACTATTAAAAACTTGATGATCCGTCTCACGCGTATCAAAAATTTGTTGTATCTAGAATATTAATAAGGATTTTATTAATAATAGTGTTAATTTTTATTAATAATTTATATTACAACTATAATTTAGGAAGACTATATTGTTTACAAAGTAAATTTTAAAAAACGTAGAATAAATTACAATATAGCTAATAGCACCCACTGCAGGGCCACTGGCAAGGTAAGGCCACCACGTGGACCCAGTGCGGATTAATGGGTATTACACGTTTATTTTCTCAGTGTTTTTTTAAGTATCCAATTATCAGACACGCGGGCAACACCATGATGTTTTCATTTGCCACCCAGCTTAATAGAAACTCACTTAATCGCACATTAAGTAGAAACCTAATAGGTCTAACTCAATCTCACGACTATGATTCAACGACTCGTTCATATACACGTCTCGTCTATAATTAATTAATACTAATTAAAATGCCTCCGTTGGTGGATGGATGAGAAGAGTGAAGACCGTGTGTGATGGCGGCCCTTAGGATAGGCCTATATCCAGAGGTGGAGAGACACAATATATATGGTTGTAACAATACTCTTTCGAGTATTGTTCTTCACCGCAATTCTTGCTATTAAATCCCTTAGAACCCCTGATGGCAGCCCATGCAAACCTAAATTAAAATTCGCTCCAACCGTCAAATGCTTGCACTTTGACTCATTGAGCTATCTATCGTTTGTTCCAGAAGGATGTGCGTACTGCACTTCGCTAAAGCTTTCGGAGTGTTAATTACTACTAATTAAAATATTACAATTAAAATTTTGAGAATTGCACTATTTCCACATTCTTATTTCTCGACTAGTTCTACACTGCTATAAATATAAAAAAAGACCTTATTAGGTGATTTTTTATTTTAGTATTTACGTTTAAATAAATTGCTAGAGTGAAGAATTGCAGGTATTCTTTCTTGAAGAACCTCTACCATTTGAGCTAATTTTGCATAGTATGGTAATTAAAATTAATATGCTTTTCTTGTCAACTTTTATATAGACTCTAGTTTATTTAAAAAGTTCTAGAGTCTTTGTGAACCTTCAAATAGATTATAGTCATGTTCATCGTTTCTCAACCTGAGGGTGGCGACCCAGAGTGGGGTTTGCGATCACATATAGCCCCCTACCCCCTGGTCGCAATTGGTCAGTTGGTCAGCATAAATTAAGCAATTATGTACGAAAAACTTTGTATTAATTAATTAATGATTTATAACAATTATAATTAAATGTTAATCAGTAAAAAACATAATTAAGATCTAATTATTATTAGTAAGGGGGTAGTCCATCACTAAACACTTGAAAGGTTGGGAACAACGGTCTAGTTAAAGAGTCACTATAATCTTCTTAAAGGTATAATTACTATAGGAATTGTAGACATGTAAGCTGAGAAGTGTGCTCCGTAGTTATTATGTTATCCGAGTGAATCCAGGAAATATTTCTAGCGTTGTAATAAATACCATTTCATTATTTCCGAGAGATATAAAACATTTATAGTCAGGCAAGAAGCTCTTTGAAACCACTGGTTGTGTTTTAAAGTGAGCTTTCATAAGTAAAATCTGTTAGTAAACTATTGTAAAAGAAACAATAAGTAATAACAGCCTTTACTCGTACATAAATTTACTCTTCATAGATCTTACGAGTATATATACAAAGTACAACGTCTGTTTGTTTGTTTGCACTATCGGAAAGTATTAATCAGATTTTATTGTAGTTTATATTGTTGTGTAAAGGTATTTATTCCGAAAATTTTTAGGCTATTTTTAATCAAAATTGGTGTAGCAGTTTGTAAAATGTATATAGATAGATAGATATACTCTTTATTGTACGCTAATACATGTTGCAACAGGACAATTTAAGTAACACGAAAAGTACAACAGGCTATAGGTCTCTGCCAAAGCTCGACACGATACACGATCTTTGGCTCTTCTCATCGAACTACCACTGGCGAACTTCTTTACGTCGTTGGTCCACAATGAACTACGAGAAAGTCTTCGACTTTATCAAGATGTCTGTATAACACCGTGAAAACCTTATACATTAAAATATATATAAAGGTTCAATGTAGAGATGTACTGAATCTATGCCTATTGAGTACACGCGATGCGCTCTCACATATGTAGTTATACTATGCCGATCGATCCCATTACCATCAATAGTAAATATTTTAAACACACACATTCTTACAGAGGTTGCTTCAGTTCGGTGTTCATTGAAACATAAACATATAAAATGTGCATAGTCCGTGACTAAAACAGATCCCATGCAGGCGAAGTCGTGGCCAAATATACTAGTATGTATTATAGATACGTAGATATTATATAAACGAATATTAGTAAATATCCCACATTTAATTATGGCTGTAACGAGTATTCAGTTTCGCAAAATAAAACATTAGCATCCGGTTTCAGTTCTTTATGTTTATTGTGAAATTTTTAGCGAGTATTTGTATGGTATACGAATATTACAAGTCTCTGCGGAGTCCTGCCACTCACCGACTTGTATGACGAAATTTAGTACTCGTCTGATTGACATTTCGTATTATTTTAAAAAGGCGTGCAATTATTCAATAAAGAACACTAAATTGAGTTTTTATATTTTTAATTTCGTAATCGTAGTAAGATGAAATTAAATTAAAATGAAATTGTTGTGAAATTACAAATACATCTATATTATTCCGTTTCGGTATACATACTTTCGTTTCATCCTTTTTTTAAGTATTCTATACTACTAAACTTCTGCTACTTCATACAAGACATAAATTTGTCATTAAACGAGAATATAAATCTCATACAATCCCATACATTGCCACGGTCTTGTTAGCATAACCAGTGGGATGGAAACCATTATAAATGAGTGTATTAGGTATGTTTTAAACACCTTGGAGCTGAAATAGAACATTCTTTTTTAATATACGAATACAAGTATCAATTATCAACATATTTACCCACCTCTGCTGGACACTACTTCCGCATGACACAATCTTCCGTTCTTCTCACCTAGCTATTACTCACAACCTTCTTCAGGTCGCAAGTCCACCTGGACGGGAGTCGTCGGGTTCCGGAATATTTAAAAGGGTGTCGAAAATATTATGAGGTTATACTCTTCTGCTATAAATTTTTGCGTTCTTCAGACATACATTGTGTATTTATTATGTATTGAACGGAGTTTAAACGCGTAAGTTTACGTTTTTTATTTGGTCGCGTTACGCTAACCATAGTTCAAGTCGAGAGTGGTGAGTTTTTTAACTTTCCGCATTTTGTCTTTATAATCCAGAAACTTGCGTCACCCAATACTTTAACATCTAAATCCAAACATAAAGTAACGTCAGACGAAAAATCGCGAAGTTTATCTTTATTTTATTCATTCATTATTAAGTTTATTCAATCATCGGATGTCAAGTCGAGGACAATGTAAACTGCATCCATCTCCATTGCTTCACGCACAATCCTTCACTAATAGTAGCGATCAGTGGAAAGAATATTTGAATTATAGAGTGCAATCCAGTAATAATTGATTCTAGCCTTGAGTATATCAGCGTTGTGGACTTGTGGTCGACTATTGGCGATTTATTCGTCTAGCGGTTCTTTATAGCTGCGATATGTTCTGCTTTGATGCGCTTTGTTTTACTTTCAGGTTTCAGAAACATACACAAAGACGAACTCTACCCAAATAAACATCCGTGTTTAAACAAATTGTAATTATTGCTAGACAGGCACTTGTACCCAGGACGTTTTACATAGCAGATAGGCGGCACTACCAATTGAGTCAATCAGTTATCAAATTTGTTCATTCATTATCTTTAATATCATGTGTAAAATTAATAACAATGCCGCAATGTGTAGCTTTGTTAGTACATTTATATAAATAAGTGAGTAAACGTCTACCAATCAGGCCAAATGGATCATGAAAGCCGCGAGTATTATGGCATTTGAGTTATTGACTTGTAATGATATTATACGAGTGTTACGTGTTCGTATAACCGTTTCCAGGAATCCGAATATTTATTAGAAATACTTCTGTAGGAGTATAGTTTGTCTATAATTAGACATAGACATATCCGACACCACAAAATACTGTAAAAGGTAAATACGATAAGAAGAAAAAATATATAAAGATAAAATAAACAAACTAAAATACCTATTATAAAGTTAAGATGTATTGCGTCCTCGTAAATGGTCTCCAACTTAGCATATGTCGCGGACAAACCACAGCGCTGGTTTTCCGTAGAGCAATTGGAGATGGACGGACAATTCTCAAGCAACTGGAACTGCTTTTCTCACGCAAAAAATGGGCTGCGGTGACCACTTACCATCATGCAAGTGGTACATCCCTCGTCTGCCATCTATTTTATAAAAAAAAACATTCTATCCAAGTTCTGTTACTTGATCGAAATTAAGAGTTCGCCATACTAATATGACCTATTTGGTGTGTGCCATACCTATTTGTGTTTCTGAAATATTTGGTCTAATATGCGCCGTCCATAGGATACTATAATTGGTCCGTGTTTGGGACCTATATCTCGGTTATGATGCTATATCCAAAATTATGATGCTGTAAATATTTCAATGTACAAACTATATGTCTTTGGATAGAGTCTATATATCTCGTATAAACTATATCTCTCGTAAAGTTCTACAACTTATGTCAAAACACTTTTTTTCTGAAAAGTGCGCAAATTAGCAAAAACTCGGGCGCGACTGACGCTATCGGTTTTTTTTAAATAAGATACCAATTTGTTAGTATATTATATAGTTGGATCTATTATATTATCTAGTAAACTGTATGGACTATTGTGTTAGTACCGTATTGGGATCAGACTCGCTTGACTATACTACGCGTGATTTGCTAGTTTGGTATTTCCATACTCGGGAGTCCATATTAAATAAAGCATGTAACGCAGATATATAAAAGCAGATTAAAGGCTTCCAACTATAATACTTTGTACCAAATCCCCGTGACACCAGTCGTCCGAAAACAACCACATATTCTTGACCTACAAAGCAAAGGAAGCGTGGAAGTTGTTAAATGAAACGTTACGGGGCTTGTTAAGCTGGATCGCTATATACGTCGTATAGTCAGTCGTATTGCTCAATCCGCTTACGAGACCATCTCACTTGTTACGTAATGTGTGCATTTTTGCTCAACACTGCCCACTATGGGCTTTGTGTTCGATAAACAGAAACAATGAAATCATTATACTATATACATACCAGATTTGTTTATACGTTTTCCATTTACAGGTTGCCACTAAGATATGTTTACACATGGATTTATGTTAATGTGTAGTTATTGTAGTGATAATTGAACTTAATTTTGACTGTGCTCACTTTGGATGAGGTTAGTAAAAGTTACGGTGCCCGTGTTATTCTATTGAGGTGGTGTAGGAATGTGGAGTGAATGAAGTTTATTATATGCTGTATATGCCTCGGAGCGTAAAATCATATGACATTCCGAAGACTTATGACATTATTGAGCATTGTAGAGGATTGTTGTTGATACAGATATTGTTTCTACCATAAAAGCCCGCAATATTCTAAGAGCACATTGAGCAACATTGAGCGATGATGTTGTGGATATTGGACCGTACAACTCGTTGTAATGCTTTAAAATTGTGCATTGCATAATGTTGGACTATCTAGACATCCCCTAATAAATACAAGTTTGAGTTGGTATAAGAGATTATTGTAATATCTTTTTTAAGGATAACCTCCTTTTGGATTCCCAATTTTTTGGATCCAACACGGTCTTTTGTATTTCCCTAAACCTATACGACTGATTGGCACAGTTGGAAGAGATCCTACGTGCTGTGCAGAAGGTCCCGGCAAATGTTTGTTCGAGTCTGAGTATGTATTTGTCCTTGTCTTTGTGTCGTACAGGGAATCCTTTTTCATTGTATTAGAAGAGAATTGCGTGCTAATTTGTGTACAATGCTTTGAATTTGGAAAATTTGATCAATCTTTTTTTTTTACAGAATATTAAGCAGATGTACGGTCGGGCCACATGATTGCAAGTGGTCACCACCGCACATGGACACCTGCAGCACCAGGGATAAGCGCGTGCGCTGCCGACCTTGCAGAATCCTGTTGACAGCTCTCTTGAAGAGCCATATATCGAAGAAAGACTCTAAACATAGATGATCCGAACATTTTGAACCCTTTACGAATCTACTATGTGTAAAATCTTACCGCTAAGCTTATCCTCGTAATAAATAACATTTCTCCGTTTCACAAGCGAATAAATAGCAGCTCACTTTAGTTTATTATACCTATTGATATCTACAAAGACGTAGAACTTGTCCATTAAGCCGCCCCAGATTAAATTAACCAGGCACTGTCCCCGTTTATGCACAGTTATTAACTAAAATAGGTATGTAATTTAATGAACTCTACATTTACTTATGCACTATTAATTCTGTCTCTTCGCTCATTTAACAGCCAGTGAACATAAACGTAAACCCGTAAGACGTTAGTTTACGGTAAACAGATACCCCATTACAAGCCAGATATTTTTTGTGCCGCATCTATTCAAAATCGCTTTGACGTGTTCAATTACTGCCGCTAACGAGATGCTACCAATACAGTGCCGCATCTCTAATTATTTTCTTTCAAATACATACACGCCACTCTCGTCCCCAAAGCGAGGTACTACGATCTATAAAGGCTTGACAAAAAATTGATGAAAAGCCCCTAAGGTGCGCTCGTCAATCCGATAGGTCGATTTCAAAGCACCAAATTGACTGACACCGTTAGATCACGTACATTGTAAAAAAGTCTTCTAAAATGTGTCAATGTCTTTCTACAAGTGATTTTAGGGTACGGACACAACATTATTAGTTACTTAATATAATACGGGGAGAAGATCCGTGAGAGATTTTTTACTGAAATTTCGATTAACAAAGGGTTACATAATTGAAATGCTATTAGATTCTATATGTAAATAATTATTGTGTGAACATTACGAGGAGGAATTTCTATTTCATATAAAATTTTATAGCCGCGATAGTGAACACGTTTAAGTTTCGAAGCTAGTACTTAATACTAAGAAAGTAAATGGCATCACATAACAACGATACGTATTGTGTAAAACATTTTACTTACAAAATGTTTGGTGCATCAAGCATACGCTGATTATGTACTGAAAAATAAAATTGTTTGCGCAGAATATACCATGAAACTATACCATAAATAAATATGGTTTTAAAATGCTTTAAAGTGTAGTTCCCCTGGGCTTGTGCTTATCCCTTATCCCCTAGTAGCCTTTTATGACATTTACAGAAAGAAATGGGGTGGTGCTATTTATTCTAAAGCTGGCCGACAGTATACGGCCAATATTTAGGGTATAAAAGTGTATCTTTTTAGGGTATAGAGGTGAACTTACACAGGTCGCCTCTATTGGCGTCACAACTAAGTCACGTAGTATTAGGTAAAACAATTGCTAAAAACATTGCTTCACTAATTTCTTAACTATACGACGATCTAAATCTAACTTTTTTGTTGAATTCCTCACCAATGTTAAATGACAAAGGCACCGTCTTTTAGTAGGTTCACGAATATTGTGGAAATTAATATTGTCACAAACAATATTTTAAATAAAGAAAGAAAATTAGAATTTATTTATCAGAACACCACACACAAAACAAAAATTATATAGATTTAACTGCCCCATAGAGAAGCAGCGGCCACTTGGTCAGCAGAGTTAATATAATTTAAAATTAAAATATAATGAATTTTTAGTAACTAAATTTTCTATTGACAGATTATGGGTGTAATGTTTGAATATAAATAAATGAATTGAATTGAGAAACGCAGAAACTAGTGATAATAAAGTAATAAATGTGCATATATATATATATATATATATATATATAAACATGCGAACGTGTGTCAACCTGGCTCAACATAATGGAATAAATGGAAAGAAACTGATATCCTACTAGGACGTCACAGTACATTGGATTATTTATGGAAATAATTGTGAAAATATAAACATTTAGTGACGTAATACATAAATATATACCTACGAGTATTTAATATTTCCATAATATTCGAAAAGTGTGGGCTGTGAATCTATTTCAAAATTCAGTTACAATACGTTAATGTTATTCTTCTTACAGTCAATGTATAATGCCATTCCATTCCAACTCTTATAACTAAGTAATTAAAGTACTTATTTATGGTACTGGTTGCCGAGAGTACCTACAAACGAACAAAGGTTCGCCTATATTGAGATTTTATTAACTAATTAGGGTCTTATTTGACGAAACACTAAACGGAATATGAAATATAAAATCCGTCCTACACAAAATATAAATCTCAGCATCCAATTAAAATCTATGTTTGTAGCTACGTTGATTCATTTAATATAGGCTTTTAACACTCCCGTCGAATCGTGGGAACCATACTTTAATGGTACTGAGCGACATTTTTCACTCGCTGACAGTTATTGGTTCCGGATTGGTTACATAACGCTTTAAAAAACTATTCTAAAATCCATCTATTCTCTTTAACACAACCACAGAACTAATACAAAATAAAAAACGCTGTAATTGTCTATTTCATGCTTAATTTGTTCACAATAGGCCCGACATCTTTAAATTTAATTTACACTTGTAATTGAATCATCTTCACTGCTTTTTATGATGACCTAGTACCGTTAAAAGAAATAGCGTGTAAGGTCTGTTTCATGAGTATCATGATCAGTTAAGCTTCAGTTTAGGGTCTATGTGGGTTTGATAAAAATTCACTAATAGGTTAAAATCAATATGAAATTTAAAAGGAAATTGCAAAAATACAGCTTTATTGCATTTAGTTCTATTCGTCGAACAGTTCCACCTTTTTCGGATAAGTAGCGGCATAAACCATTTCTATTCATATTATTTTCTTTATATTATGCGGGAACTAATTCCGATTTCAGTTGGATTCCTTTGTTGTCATCCCACACTGCACGAACAAAGGAATATTGTCCAGGAATATTCCGGGCGAGATTCAAAACAAAATTATAAATAAAATCTTAATAAGCCAGAGAACGTTGTCGTGGCATCACAATGCGCGGAGTGGCACCGGATGTGCACTATCATACCATTATCATAATTATACGTACGAGAGTGTGAAAGTCCTCTCTTAACTGATAATTAGAATTTTACATCACTAACTCTCCGTGAAGCATCGCTGCGGTTTCTTTAATCTTCGACGTGGTGTTGAAATAGTCTTAAGTATTTCGTTAATCTTTCCAACGTTAAAAGGTTCTACGCGTAATCTGGTAGCAAAAGAGTTTGAGTAACACCAACGACGTCTTAAATCTTAGTCTTTTTTCTCTAGTAATACATGTCTGTATTATTTGCTTATAAACTATGTCACCAGTAAGCATGCGACTAGCCGTCACTTGCCATAAATGTGAAATCTCTATTGCTATCCCCGAGTATATCACGACGCAAGTAGTAGGCGCACATAATAGAGAGGGATAGAAGGCATGAATCCAGAAGGATATTTAATGAGCGTGCGCGAGCCGATCGTTATGTCCGACTCATGTGTATTATTAAGCCTAAGAAGGAATGCGCTGAACCGAGGTCACCGACAGAAGTGTACCGGTAGCCATTCGCTTGCTACGTGAGCTGCCACATGGTATACAGTGACCCACAGGCCAACTATCTCAGGTCAAAAACGTAACGGAGTAATTCATGGTATCACCTAACTTTTGAATCTTCGCTCGTTTATTAATGGTATATCTACGCTTTTGTATACAGAATGCTATTATAATAATTTAAGTTGGTATTGAGATGGTAAGATTAGTCCGACTACGATAGGAATCTTTGACCTCTGCTCCGCTAATAATCGTGTCGAACGCTCAGCGTGTATTTGGTCTGCGGGAGATTATTGTTGCTTTTTGTTATCGACGTAATCGCCGGTACCTTTTTACAGTAAATCGTCGATGACACCACAATTTTCTTTGAAAGCGAGTTGCCTTATACAGCGATCTGTACGAGGCACGTTGCATGGTGCCCGAGTTTGTTAGCGGATGTTGAACTTTGGGATGGGGCATCACAGACAAAGGATCATATCAGAGTTGAGGGCGGTAAATCAGCCTGTGCGGTTGCAATAAATACTTATTTGCGATAGCGTGAGCTTGTCATCGTAAGGTACAATCAGCGGACAAGAGGCGAGCCGGCCGCGGTCACAGCCGCCCGCCCCGAGCTTTGTTCCAACTCATAGCTATATTTGCTTTCAACTCTGGACTTGCCTATCTTGGGCCATGTTATAAATACGCCACATATGATTGTGAATTGATGTTATTGAATGTGTCTTTGATATACCAGTGCGTTAAGGGCTGAGTGATGGGATTTTGTGACTATAAAAGACATGATAGGAATACATTTAAGATTATGTATGGAGCTGATCTTGAGGCGGTTGTAAATCTGAAATGTAATTTGAATCTAGAACATAATTTGCTGGAAGGTCGGAGCCGGAGAGTCGTCCGTTATCATTAGAGGAGGCACGCATTGCCACACGACGAGTTTTTAAATTATAATTTATGGCTTATTTGAGTGTCGAAAGAGCAGATTGCGTGGGCGGGACCAGTTGGTATTGCTTGGTATCGGTGTAATGTCGTGTACGAGTAGTGTGCATTGTTCATCTCCAGCTCCTTACAACTCACATCACAAGCGATTACTTTGGTAGATACTGGTTGCGTAGAAGAATTATCTTTGTGAATGATATTTTTTGGGAATATGTAATTCGGCACTTGTCAACGTTAGCTGATATTCTGTATAGTCTCTAAAACGAATAATGTCCTAGTTTGGAATATATTTAATGTTGATACTGAAATTTGCTATGAATATCTCCACTGGGAGAGTGCTATAAAATATTCGGCATAGTGGTTTAGTTGATAGTAGTTCCTAACTCGTTTATATAAAACACTTCAAATGCACTTCAAGCATGATTAATTGATCTGTCCGCAATTGATTGCCTATGTAAACGCATTTCAATGGAAACAATGTATCGATTCTATTACAGTCATTGCAATAATAAGTGTTGTTCAACATTTATTACTTCATACAATATTATTTATTGTAAAGAAATAGTAATATATTGGATTGTAAACCCAGGCACCAGTTGTTTCATAAAACAGTTATCATTAATAAGACAAAGTATTTTTTTAACTTTGGTGCTCTTTAATTATCTTAAAATATGAATATGATATAAATATGTGATATAATATATAAATATCTATGTAGTTTCCCAGATTTTGAGAATTTAGTGAAATCTTCAAAAAATAATACTTATAACAATTTTTTTATTGGTTTCTTTTTTTAAATCTGATGTTCGAGCTTGTTTACTGAACTTTTGTTAGAAAGTTTTAACTAAAATCAATAGTTCATACCGACAATAAGGATTATTGATTATTGATTAGATAACGTCATATATGGATAAAAATGTTGGTGAAGTTTGTAAGTTATTCTAAGTAATACTTCATTTGTATGGAAGAGAATATAAATTATTAACAAATTAGGTAGACTATATTCAAATACTAAAGTAATTTCATATTCTTAGAGAAAAAGAAATTGTAAAATTTCAAAGAATTCTTATAGGTACTAAACGAAATTTGAGAAATATGTGAAATCAATACGTAATCTACGCGAACAAAATAATTTCATATAAATAGCAGATGTATAGGATGTCCCAGATTGAGCGCCGGATTTAAATGTCGCGATTGACGCATTTTTTTGTTTGGCGATTGACAACCTGGTTTGTTTATAGATGTCTCGACAGTTTCAATTAGTCAACATGGAACGCTACATGAAAGAGCAATGCAGTATGAATTTTAGAGCAGTATGAAGTGGACCATCATTTTGGCAAAAAAATCATCATTAGTGACGAGGCCCATTTCCACCTTGACGGACACGTCAATAAGCAAAATTGTCGTATTTGGGGCTTGCAGAATCCTCATGAGATTCATGAAAAATAGATGCATCCTCAAAGTTTTTTTGGCACCAATTGGAAGATATGGACCTCGATCAACTGCAGTTACAACAGGACGGTGCCACATGTCATACAGCCGGAGAAACAATGACTATTTTTTTTTTCTAAATTATATCTGGCGCTCTATCTGGGACAACCTTTATTTAAATGTTTTTTTTTTCGAACACAAAAGCAGATTATAAATGAAAATCACGAATTCATTTGTTACTGACATTAAAGTTCGCATATTCTGCTATAAATATTGTTTGTATAAGTATTGAGGAAGTATAACAATAAGTTTCTTATTATTTCTTTATATATGAAGGTCATATCTAACTACATATTTTACCAATAATTTGACCTTTGACACTGCCCGAACTACTTTTTATCCTACCAATTCGACTTACGAGTATTATAACGGTATTGTTGTCAGACAAATGATGTATTGGATAGTTTTTTATATAGACATGTGTATTTATCTACCAGTGAAGATCGCCTTCAATCACGATGTGGCTTTTTACCTGTAACAAAATATATGTTGTTAATTTCGTAACATTTTTTGTTTTAATGAACAAGATGGTTGTTTTTATGTCATTGTTGTTAATACAAATAAAGAAAAATATATAAATAAAATACGTTTGTATGTTTGTATGGCACGAGTAGAAGTAGAATAAAACATGATACGAGTACATTACGCTGATTATAGATATGAGTTTTCTTAAGTACCTAAGTCTTAAGAAGGTTTACGTTTGATACACCTAGCTGGAAGTATTTCATCCTGCTTAGCAATGTGAATGGACCTCGTATGCCATTTCAGCTCGGGGCACCGGACCTGTACATCCGGTGGGACCTGGGCTGCACTCCGTAGTGGTTACGTCAAGTAATGAGAACGATACGGGAGAAGAGGTGCTGGATCAGATAAGGAAAGCTGTGGACGCGAAGGAGGGATGGGTCCATGTAGAAAAGGTACGGAAGGCCAAGGACAGGAAGGTGATAATGGGATTTAATACAAAGGAAGATAGAAAAAAAATAAAAGAGAGAATTGAGAAAACGAAAGGCAACCTCGTCGTCGAGGAGGTTGAAAACAAGGACCCGCTTCTGGTCCTTAAGGACGTCCTAAAAATGAATACCAATGAAGACATCCTTAAGGCGATGAGGAACCAGAATCGGGGTATCTTCAGCGGCCTCGGCGACGAGGCGGAAAGGACACAAGTAAAATACAGAAAAGTGACTAGGAATCCCCACACCAACCATATAGTAGTGAGCACATCCCCGGCCATCTGGAAACGGGCAACAGAGGCGGGAACACTGCACATCGACCTACAACGTATAAGGGTCGAGGATCAATCCCCTTTGGTGCAGTGTTCCCGATGCCTTGGATACGGCCACAGCAAGCGCTTCTGTGTGGAGGCTGTAGACTCGTGTAGCCACTGCGGAGGCCCGCACCTGAAATTTCAGTGCGCGGAGTGGCGCGCGGCTGAGAAGCCTTCGTGCCGGAATTGTGCGAAGGCAAAAATGGACCGTCAGGACCATAATGCCTTCAGCACCGAATGTCCGGTGCGAAAGAAGTGGGACACACTGGCCAGATCAGCCGTGGCCTACAACTAGTGCGCAGTGCGAGAGCCTCACAAGCTTGGACCGCCGCGGCATAATTCTTGAAATACAAAAATGTTCAAATAACAGAAAATTAAATCGTGTTCGGTTTCATGAGAAAAAGAACCGACTTAAAGGCAGAAATCGGGAAACACCATGAAGGCAAATTGGATCCAGTTTCATAAGAAACTGGATCAATTACAGTTGAAATAGGAAACACTTTTAAAAGAGAACAACACCGCCAATTTCGCCATGCTGCAGCGGTTCCAAAAAACTAGCAAGGAGCAACGAGGAGACCACAACCAGAAGCCACAATTGCTGCAGAGCCACATAAATCAGAAGTTTTTAAGGGTGGTTGGGGATGTCTGTACACTGGAAGGATTAAATAGGAAGAAAGAAAAAAGAAAGGATAAACGGCAGGAAATAGATAGGAAGAGAAAAGAAAGAACATGAAAGAGGAGCGACACACAAAAATTTTTTTAACCTAAGACTAAATACGAATGTATGTAAAATACACAAATGGGGTTATGACGAAACATATGTGAGTAATACATAGAATATGTGAAACATATGTGATAATATAACAATAGTGCAATACATAATATAAGAAAATATAGAATAAGTTTTAAATAGACATAATATACAATAATATGAAAGCCATGACATTGAGACGGAGCTGCTAGCTTTTAGAAAGAAACATAAAATATACTGAAATAAGAACAAGACATAGATATTAAGTTTGACAGTATATGTAAATATATAGAAATATATAAATAAGGAAACGATGATAAATAGAAGAATGAAACTTGGAATAAGTTTTGAATAGAAGTAAACATAAAACGGTACAACATATAAAGTGACAATATAAATAAACTAAACTGCTACCTAATCAAGACAGAAAGGATTGCAACACTAATATATAGAAATAAGAACAGAATGTACCTAAATATATAGAATACTGAAAGGAAACAAACATTGAAGTGAAAACAAGGCAGATACAGACTCTGATCTATGTCAGAGGTTACAAGAAATGGCAAATCAAGGTTTTTAGCCGGTAAGAGTCCGGCACTACCTGGGGCCCCCATTCCCAGGTGTCCATGAGGATTTATCCTTGATTTGTCACATTAAAAAAAAAAAAAAAAAACCCTGCCATTCAATGTTTACTGTCATTTACTTACCCATGCACTAAACCGTTAAAAACGATAAGAAAGTTTCTCAAGAAGAAGTGACGATTCGTGGTTGCTCAGTACTGTGGGTATCATAAGTAGTGGTGGGCAAGCAATTTCAAATGCATTGCAATGCAAGCTCTTTCACTATTTAGAGCAGGACATAAGTCCTGCTCTATTGTATTGTGCACATTGTATTGTGCATTGGGATGCTGCCCAAACGAGTTGGCGAGTCCACTCTTTCAGAGGTGGTGTAGTTCCTCAGCGCTTGTGGTAGCGGCTTTGTTACCCCTTAGTTGCTTCTTACGACACCCACGGCACAATCTCAAATAGTATCTAGTTATTATCTAATAAAACACCATTCAATACGAAGCAGAGTCGTTAAAATCCTTCTAGCGAAATTGTAAACAAGTTTCGAGCGCTGATTGCAAGGCCTAAAAAATAACGATCGTAATTGGTTATCGATGAGATAATCAGAAGCACCTGCCAACGAGCCAGCTTTGAAAATAACAATACAAAAAGTTAACTGTTAAACTATTGTGATTATATTAGGAGAGGAGTCACGCTGATTCGTGGTCGCATCTATTCGAGCTCGATCTGATAAGCGACCATAAAAATATCGAGCCGATAGTTCGATGGCGCGATCTGGAGTCGTGATCGATAGAGAATCGAAGTGTCACGAGTGGGGTTGTCGACCTCAGGTCAGGGTCGGGGATGCTCGGAGTTGCATTTGTGCAACGCAAATAATACTTCCCCCGACGGATATGTTGATACGTGGAATATTAGATGTGAATACGCCCCATTATTTATTCTTATTCTTGTTGTGAGTATTGTTTTATGCATTTATTATTTACATAAATCGGCATTGGTACAGAAGAGAGTAAGTGTATACCCGGCACTATCTATGAAAAAGGACTTTATTTTTCTAGACTTAAGTGAAATGACATCATTCCGTTTGGACCGGAATTTGAAAGTGGCGGCCAAATAAAAGTAATGGTATATTCTGTTACAATTTGTTAGTCTAAGCATTTATTACTATGACACCAAAGCTGTAGGTTAGTTCTCTATTTAGTTATTTGAGTTGCAATAACGTGCGTTTTCAAATATTTTCGATGAAAATAAGTGTGAGCTAACAAAAAAACAGACATGATCTGCTAATGATAGCAAATCCTTAAACTGAAAAGTGTGACATATAATTATGTAGTATATATAGGCCCATGAGTAAATATCCGTACAGACCAACATTTTATTTTGGGCGCCGAATATTTATACCTACTTTGGTAGGTATAAATATTGTAAAGGTATATGTTACATGTAAAGATAAAAATAATTTTTATGAATTTTGAGTTTTATTAATCAATCCAATATTGTACTTGTATCAGCCTATAACGTCCCACTGCAGGGCACAGGCCTCACCAAGTATATCACTGGAGGTTTCCGGCCGCAGTCCACCACGCGGGCCCAGTGCGGATTTGTGGATCACATCACATACATCACTCTCGATGTTTTTTCCCTCATCGACGAGCTAGTGTATTTTTAAAAAAAATCCGTAAATAGAGACGGACGTAAGTACATGGTACCGGCCGAGGATTAGAAATTTTAGATTAGGATTAGGATTTAGAAATTAGATGTTTTTAATAATAATAAAATTATTCAATATAAACTAAAAAAAAAGAAAGCACATTTGATGCAAAACAAAACATTTATGACAAAATGGGTAACATAACCACGGAGAACACCCTCAAGATACGGGTTTATACCTAGTTGGTTTATATCCAGGTTTATACCTTATCTAATAGTTTAAGGATTACTGGTAAATTTAATTTATTTATAATTAAGAAAAAAATATTTGTAGTACAGTTCACTGTACCATCAACAAGTCCATACCGACAATAGATAACGTCACATATATCATAATAATATGTTACCGGGCAATGCTATAAACACTTGCGCTGTAAGTTTCATAAACCAACCACAGTGCGAATTGAACCATGTTTTAGTTTGCAGTACAGTGCGGCGTACGTATTTAGTTGTATTAGCGCTACAAACTGCTTCCAATCAATAGACTTGCTGTACGAGTATTACAGCTATTATAGTTTCATTGCACTTGGTGGGCAATTTAGATTGATTAGAATAATTTGCAGACACGTTATGGAGCTTAATAAGTTAAATAACTCTCATTTGTAAAGAGTACGATATGAATATACAAGTATTATTATAATTTGCATACTGGCATTATTTAACTAGTCATAAAAATAAGCCGAATCTTTATCTTAAATCTCTTCAATCATCTCCTAAGTATACATAATAATATCTATTTATTTAACAAACTTTATTGCACATTATCGTACAAAAGGCGAGCTTAATGCATTCTCTACCAGCTAATCTTTGGGTTAAACAGAGAGATATAAGTACATTAGAAGGTGCGATGAGAAGAATAAATATATAACTTAAAAATTATAGATTGCATGATTTCCTTTAATATACGTAATGTGCACATAATGTCGCCATATACGTAGCACTTGAGATTTTCAAATTATTTTCCGTACCAGCTATGAAGCTACAGCTATGAATATCTGGAAGAAAATTTCAAGCCCATTTCAATTACGGAATAATTGAAGAACTTTATGGCTATATTTCGTTTTCCGTTAACTTAATATAATATAATAACTATTGTTTGTTTTTATTAGTTAAAATTTACAATAACTTTCGTGTTCCGGGACGTGAGAAGTATCTACGATGAAGATCTATTTTACAAGACATTCCAAATAATCCAAGATAGAATTTTCGCGTTTTCCACACATATGTGTCTATTTAAACGAGTCTTAACGCGAATGTTTGCCTTATTTATTTTACTCGACTACTTATTTACTCCACGTCGACGTGTGACCATAGTTGGTACAACCCAACCGAATCGTCGAGTACGACCCGTTTAAATGAATATAAACTTAATAGAACTTCGGTTTTTATATTATTTTTTGATAAGGCTCAAAATTAATAACACCGGAAAGTATCTCCTAAATTAACTCAAACAAACAAGCGCTGGGTTCAATATGCATAGAGGTCGTATTCAGATAAACCAATCATAGTTTTCGAAAGTTTCCAAACATGTTAGTGTAAGATCACAAAGATAACAAGAAACGTTAAAAACTGCCCGCGAATATGGCCCGCAAATACAATGCAATCTCATATCACAACACGAGGTCATAGTGTACGACGTACATCATCAAGAAGCTTGTCCGTTATATCGTGCACTCCATATTAAGCCATAGCAAAGGTTTATGGTGATTTGATACCATTCAAGGGGAAATTGGCGTTTAGAATACAAGTGCTCACAGTTCCGGCTCGGAGCTATGGAACGAATTAGGTTATATGAACTGTTATCACATTATAATATCGTCCGTGTTGTATAATCTGGCATAATATCTTCTTCAAATGAGTTGAATTTCCGAGAACCAATGAATTCTCGCTAGTAGGAAACGAGCTTGAATTTAATTTGGTAAATATTTTTTTTTATCCAACAGAAAAGCTTCTTTTCACTCACTTATCAACAGTTATCAATACTTAGCAAGCAGTCACTTATCAACCTTCATCGTCTTTGACATAATGACCATTATCAAAAATACATATTGACCGACCTATCGCAGAGTAACTGACATTCGGTTTTGTGGTGGTTTACATAGGATATTTTGAGGTGGAGAGTGCACGCTGCAATCCAACAGCCGCTGGGCGCGCTCGACTGGCCACGTACGAGGGGTATGAATGGTTGTTTGGTTTGCTCACGTTGGTTGTTTTAGTATGAATAGATAACAGTCACAAAACTGAGAGGAAAAATAAATGAATATTTTTGGGGAACCATTGACATCAGCATATGTCGTTCCACTGCTAGATAGGAGGGGAGAGTGCACGCTGCAATCCAACAGCCGCTGGGCGCGCTCGACTGGCCACGTTACCCCTCTCTCACAGTAGACTACCTTGAAATGTACTGCATTACCCACTTTATCTTATTTCCCTAATGTACGTACGTGTTTCGAAAGTGAGTGAGATGTGCCAGAGCCCATTCCCATACCATCCTATTGTATCCCTCCCCATTTTCCCAACCCTTTCTTTAAATCCATTCCTATATTTCCAAAGGTAGGCAGCGAGCGCATCCGAGGGCGTGCCAACGTTTGTCATTTCGGACTAATGTTGGCATGTATCGCGGATGTCCATGGGCGACAGTACCCACTTACCATCAGGTGGACTGTATGCTCGTCTGCCGCCTTCTACGATAATAAAAATATATATAAAAACTCAAATATTAAAAAAAATAAAAAAGGAAAAAAAGCCATTACGGACTTTACAACTAACCCTAATAACATTTTATAGAAGAGGTTAATCAAGAAATATTGTTTTTAAAAACACAATTGAGTGGGCATCGTGAGCAGAGGTTAACATAAATTTGCACAATATGTTGAGTTTGATTATGTTATAAAAAACTTAATAATTGTTTCAAAAACATTCGTGTGATTTGATCCCATGTTGCTTTACTGCAACCAATCATATTTTTTTCAAAAATACATGTTTAGGACTTCATTTTGAAGTATTAAGTACTAAGACAAGGTATGCATACAATTATTTTTTAATACGAGTATAGGCGTATCGATCTGGTATATACCTCAATTTTTTTTTGTGTGGGAATTAATCTTCACATTTAGTAAAGTACATGTATCTAAAGCCAAGTTCTTTGTAAAATTCTGAACAATTCTCACAGAAACTACTAAAGTTAATCAAGAGCCATTGTTCTTAAAAACGCAATCGAGTGGGGTCACAGTGTGATCGGGAGCAAAGGTTAATCGAGTGCCCCCGCTAGGACGCGGAAGCAGGCGCTTGATAACGCTGCATCAGAACACAATGTTGTGATGGAACAGTATGAAGTTAAAGTGTTATTGAAAACTCTTATCGTCATGCACATCGAAACAATCTTCGTAAATGGGGCCCATCAAAAAGTAGTGAATCTTTAACCGCTTATATTTCAAGGTACTTCAAACTGCTCTTTCAAATGTGAAGAAAGCATATTTTCTGCCATTAAATTATACTGGCATTAAATTATTATATTAAATTATATTATTAATTATACATTAATTCTATTAAGGAATTTTTAAGATTGGTAATATTACAAAATCAATATACGCGTGGTAATGCTGTCAGCGTGTTATATACCTACCAAATATGAAAGGTGCTCTTTATACAAAAAATACACGAAAGGTGCTAAATATACCATTAAGTATTTTGTACAATAGACACTTATTATACGAGTAATGTTATTATTTAGTCAGTTTTCAATGATAATATAAAATTAATTACATAGTTTTTCTTAATTTTATAACATTTTGAAGGTCATAAATATAGAGCATTAAGTTATTATTATACACTAGTGCAATAAGTAGTAGCTTTGGAAACAATAGCTTATAGATCGTAAAAAAACAATTGGAGTAAGGGACATATCACAACCTTTAAGTAAGGACAGAATTTTTTCATAAAAATGTCTTCTTTATCTTTTTTATTAATGTTACGGCTATTGTTTTAATTTTAAAGCACTTAACGTCAAAACAATAGCTATAACACATATTAAGTTACTGAGAAATTTTATACAAATAATGATATCTTGAATGTTATATTATTCTTGAAAAGTTGTGTTTTGATCCTCGCGCCAATTGAAATTTCGAAAATTGATAATAGGACGATTTACGTGCCAAATAGTTAAAAAGCATATATTAATACAATTCGTCCGTAGTATATCTATATACATTTTGACACAATTTATAAAACTCTAACCAAATTCACATCTTTTTCAAGTTTACCTACTTGTTTTGGAATTAAAATTGATAAATATTATTAACGATGGATTGATTAAACTTTGGGGTTTTACATAATCTACAGTCAAAGCCTATACGGTTCTCGTTACAAGTATTTTAGCTATTATAACTTTTATAATATCATGAACGTTAATTAATTTGTTTATTTCTAAATAAGAGGCAATTAATACACTAATAACTTATAAAGTGATGTAATTATCGCTTGATTATAAATAAAACTGAACACCTATTTTAACCAATCTACGCTCTTCACTGATGAACGACTCCATAACGTCAGATAGCGTACATGCATTCCTCTTACATCGCACGTGATGTTAAATTACTAAAATGTCGGTGTCATTATCAAAAATTTAATGACGGCATAAGTTAACGCCGGAGCATCGATTATTTCAATGGAAGACAAATTAGAGATGCACCCTAGGGCCGACAACCGACAGTCGACAGTTAACAATACTCCAAGGAGCCGAGGGTCAATTTTTTTTTCGCCCAATAAACCGCTTTGAATGGAAGCCTGATTTTATGATTTATAGGACCCTTTATCCGCTCTCTGGTTCTCCGTATTCTGTTTTGATTGAGGCCTCTTTCAGACCTCGTAAGATTGATTGTTCTTTATGCTGTGGGAGTTTTTGTTGACTGCCTTTGAGTGTAAATACTTTACTCTTATTTTTGTTTGGGACCAGAAAAATGAGATAGGTGTCGGGAGAGCTAACTCAGAACAAGTTTACACTTTTTTATTCCCGTCGATAGAAAGATCAATTATGTATATCTGATACAGAGATAAATCTATTTACAGCTACAGTAATAAATCATCCTTCAGTGTTGGCGTTGAGATATGACTATTCCCAGCGGTATCGTTCGAAGCATTCCCACTTCGTCGTGAAGCCTCCGAGAGACAATTGAGCAATCGCATTCACCTCGGGCTATATTCCTAGATTGCTCCTTCGAGCCTTTACATACCTTATCCTCTTGGATACAGATGTATGAAGTAACAGATACTCCAACAAAAACATGAACGTGGGCGCTCTCGGATAACATTTCAAATAAAGTACAGCAAACAATTACATACGTCGAGAAAAACGAAATTGCTTCCTGACTTCTTTAATATATCTGTCCGTGTTAAGTCGGGACGAGTGTTGAGTTAAAGGACGGAGCATTCGTTAGTCACGCGCCAGTTCTCACCCGATGGCATTTCTCATTAGGCAGCTCGTAAACAACGACCTTAGACGCTTACTAATGTCCTCACGTCACAGTTTTACGACTATTGGTTACAAATTTAAGATGTGGAACGGCCTTTAATGGGTCGGTAATAAATTACCCTACACAGGACACGCGACTGTCCCTTCGATCACCCATTAAAGCGATAATGTGACAGATGCGACGGACCCAGACACCGTAATAACCGATAGCGTCTGATGGAACGCCCCGATAAAGATGTACATAGGTACAACAGGAAATTCAATACTGATTACACTTTGATAAATTATTCATAGGGACAATTCTATTTCATACAAATATGTTTGCCCAGCGGGTAGGGGACTGCAATTGAAATGTCCCGCTAGCAGAGTGGGTGCGAGCCGTGTCCATTTTCGCAATTTCAAGACGTACAAGAGGCGATCGTGTACCGACAATGGGTACTATCGTGTGGCGTCTAATCACGCGGGCCGTTGTACTGTTAGGTCGGCGTTTCGCCTTCAGGCGGCTCTGGGCGCTCGGCCCGCGTCGGTAATGTGCGTGCGAACGCGATCCGATCGAAGCTGTCTGCAGCATCTCCGCTGGAAGCCCGATCTGCCGATGCGGTAACAGCTAACAGCCGTGCCCGGACTCGACGCCCGCACCATCAATTACGGCAGTGCGTGTACATCAAACTACGCAAACGTTTACCATAAAACCTGGTGACTTATTAATTGCGGGTTTACATTAGACCCCCCAGATTTAGAATGTGATAGTGATCGAATAGCAATAATGTCGAATTATTTGACAGTTAATTAGAGCCTGCCATTCAATCGGGCGCAGCCTTGTTCCGAGCTTTGTTGCAAACTTGTCGTTACGAAATATTCTGTCGTATGTCCGCCCGCCGCAACACAACTGCGGCTATGATTTATCGCCGTAAAGCCGTTGCTGCAGATTAAACTCTTTGTACTCATTGACAAATTATGCGGCTACCATTTACTTTTATGCTGTGCCAATGTTGTTTCTTGTTAGTCTAGTGTAATACTTTCGATATAGCCAACATTCAACTCACTTTACCGGATACTACTCCAGAAGGATTGTTTGAAATGTATTTATATCTATTTTGCCGTTAGTCTTAAAACTTTTCCGCGTAAACGTACACGTTACATATTTATTAGCTCGGGCGGGGACTAATGCGATTATACCACTTAAGGGATCGCTATAAATTTTTCACTCTCAGTATTCACATCTCTTGCAACAATACATTCACTTACGACAAACAACATTTATTAATGCCGGACAAAGGCAGAGCGCTGCGATGCTCCGCGCTGTTCTATGCCAGAAATAAACACTTATAAATCTTGGCTAGGTTGTATTTAATCACTGGTGCCTTCTGCGCACGTTTGCGGGTGAAGTCTGAATTATTTTAATCCTGCGCTCGGTGGTATCTCTCATAGTAGTCAGTAGGTTCTTTGTTGGGCGCCAGTAAATCAGCTTAGTCGACGGATGGCACTGCTGCAATCTTCCTACTCTTGGTTTGTGCAAATCTGTCACTATTCCCTCCTATTTTCGCACGCTCGCTCACAGTTTGGAGTAATATTTTCTTTACTATTTTAAAGCTTATGAAAGGATTAAAGCAATTGAATGAACATCCGGAACATTATAAATGGCCTCCGCATAATTCTTCAATCTTCTAAAGAGGACACGTCTTTTTTAAGAACACAAATGACGAAACATGGGTACAGTAAAACAAAAGCAATTAATTATGCAACTGTCTATCATTATTTTTTATGTTAATAGCATGTAATACATTAATTATTAAGTGGGCGAGCAGTTAATCTGTAAAAAAAGTGTTATAGTGCTAAAACTCAGAACAAGTGGTAGTATTCCGTATGATGTGCAGGATCTGAACGTACTGGTGTCCTATTTGTAACCCAAAAACTATAAATTAGAAATCAGCGCTGGTGCTAAACTTGACAGCAACAATTTGACACCTCATTCCAGCAATCGCCCGACAAAGTCACTTTAGGTCATGTGCCCCGTTTGATGGCAGTATAGAAGACCATGTCCCGAATTTGCTGCTCACAAGTTCACTGACCTTTAATTTTCTTCTATTCCTTAACTCACCTTAGATATATTAAAATACCATTTGTCTCTTTCTAGGGCGAGTAAATCACCCGTTACTCAAAGTGGTTCCGCTGCCTGTCAGTAATGTCAGCCGACCTCATATTCTACCATATTCGAGCTGAGTAATTTGCACAGGCCGTCTCACACTGCACGACTAGGAGGGAGATTATACTAAAATCCATACTATTAAATCCTAAGTTACCTAGCTTCAATGCCATTCACGCGGTAGACTTTGAATTTAGTATTGAACACATCTCGTCCTCACGATCTAGATATAACAAAAGAATGATATCTAGTTATAATAAATATCCTTTTATGTTATTACGCTACCGTTATCTCAATGACAAAAATTAAGGGTCACCCTTGACAGCCCTCGATAATTTCGGCTGTCATTCTTTAAAGCTTTTCATCACACACACACACACATTAATCTTATAGGGTGTTATAGGGTCTTCTTATAGGGTGCGTGCGTAGTTTATCTGTAGGTATTCTGCAAGAATCTAAAAGTTGGTGGGACTAGATAATTACGGACGAGACGTTAATATAATTTGGATCAGACTTCACCGAGGTAAGTTCGTTTATTCCAATTAAATAATTGTAATATTAAGTAACTTAAAATGCTAATATTACCTATAATTAAAAATATCCCGAAAAATTATCCACTTATGGGCTTAGAAGTCACAAGTTAAATCAGGACTGCATTACAAAGTATGGTACTTACAAAAAATAGGAAAAGACTCCGTATAATAATAAATTAAAGGGTGTAGTATAACAGATGATAATAAATATAGTAAAATATATATAAAATAACAATTGTTATTGTTAATATCTAATTTATAAGATTAAAATGTTAATTTATAATGTTCTTTAATACTTACTGCGGTGCCCTTACAGAGCTCATGTTGGGAACAAATAGGTATAGAATAGACCTTTGTAACCACACATGAAGCAATATGTGATATGACTACGATTCTGTTGATGACGCCACTAACATATTAGATTCAGATTTAATCATTTATTTGCTAAAGTACGGAATTACATAAGATATTAATTATTCAAGTCCAGGCATACTCTGTCGCATCGGCGTGCAATTTCTTATATTATACTTTTCTTTTTTTTTTTTTTTATGTACGAAGGCGGTAGACGAGGATACAGTCCACCTGATGGTAAGTGGATACAGTCGCACATAGACATCCGCGATACATGCCAACATTAGTACAAAATGACAAATGTTGGCACGCCCCCAAATGCGCTGCCTACCTTTGGAGATATAGGAATGGATTTGGAGAAAGGGTTAGGAAAATGGGGAGGGATAGGATGGGATGGGAATGGGCTCTGGCACATCTCACTCACTACCGAAACACGTACGTACATTGGGGAAATACGATAAAGTGGGAAATGCAGTACATTTCAAGGTAGTCTTCTGTGAGAGAGGGGTAACGTGGCCAGTCGAGCGCGCCCAGCGGCTGTTGGATTGCAGCGTGCACTCTCCCCCTCACAAACACCAAACACCAAACACCACCACGATTATCCTCAAGGTTTTAACCACTTTAGGTGGTGCTATGTGCAACCACTCACATATTCTCATATCTAATTATCAAATTGATTTGATTAGTTATTTTTTTATTTTCCGTTAAAATTGTTAAAATGTTGTGTAAAGACCTTATAAGTCGTGCCTGAAATCAATTTCTGGTAATACAAAATAATAAATAGATGTCGATAAGTATTTATAAGTGTGTATTATATTATATACCTAAGTGATTATTCAAAACAATTTTATTATGCACCACATCGCATTCTCGGTAATAGAGTGCAATTTAGTGTGTCACGATCGGCGCTGCATTTTATATGGGGATACCTATTACATAAGGGAGTTTACATTTAGTTTGCTGAGTAACTTTTGGAGAAAGGGAATTAGCTTAGTTAGAGATTTTAAGATAGTAGGTACTTCCGCGGTTTTAGGATTACGGTCAGTTACCATTAGACATATTATTAACTATTGTTTGTTCTTTATATCAAAAAGAATCAAGATGGAAAGAAATGTGAATACAGTATTGCGACGGTTGCTCGGACGGTAGAGGGGTCACCCCATATTTACTCCAGGAATCTATTTATCAGTAATAAGTATTAAACAAATAAGTATTAAACGGATGAAAGGCAGTTAAGAACCTGATTATATAAAAATATACCGTGTAGATAAAAAAGGACCATTAAAAACTACTTACCTTAATATGGTGTTGTACTTACCTTACAAATGTATTGTTATACAACAGGATAACGGTAACTTGCGCAATTATAAGCGCTTTATGAGATATTCACAAACATATAGATACACAATGTTTTACCGAACGTTTTTTCAGATCGAAAATAAGACAGTAGAATATATCAAAAAGTAATCGGTCCAAGAGTTTGAAGTAAATTTGAATATTGGTTTTTCATTAGCGGCCAGTGATTAAGATTTAGCAGCAAGAAGGTCAGTAAAGTCAGTAACATTGCAAAAATCCTCTTGAATCATTTTCATACATTTTGTATAAACCATCGCACACTAGAGGCGGGCCGTATCATGCCGCAGCAGCGCAGCGCACTGCCGGGCCGCTTCTCAGTCGTATTTATTCGCCGATGTTTTGCGCTGCGACACGGCCCGCCTCAATATGCGTTGAACGGAGGCAGTTAACGGATGTAATTCAAGAGTTATTTGCTGTGCGACGACGTGAAGACTTGAATGTCAACAGCTAACTAACTGACTTAAATTATTGCGTTGAGCTGCGGCCTGCCGAGTCTGTAATGTGCGTTGTCGCAGTTTTTCAGTGCGACGCGCTGCGGTACAACGCGGCTGTAATGTCCGCGAGCCTTTACAGTATATACAATATGCCACCGAAATAACGCAAAACACAAAAAACGTCAAGTAATAGAACGGTTAGAACGGTTCTAGCAAAAAATAAAAATATTTTAGAGAATAAGTAAAAATTACAAACGTAAAGTTTTGTTGTTCTATCTAACACATTCGTAACGCTCATTACTTGGTAAAGGGTAATGATCGGGTAATGTTAAGGCGGGGCAATGCGTCGCGTCTGGTAGTTGCAATAACTGCATTTGTTTTGTGTAACTGCGAGTAAAATGAAAGATATAGGTACTAGAAATGAACAATAAGTTATGAAAAACTTAGGTACTGTAAAAACTGGTAGTATCGATTCTACTCTCGATACTAAACTACCTATTCCAGAATGCAGAAGGCATTATTTCAGTGACATGTTTTAAAAATAATACTTCGCACCAGAGTAAGTAAAGCTTCAAGTATTTCAAGTTTATTTGGATTACAATAGGTATGTATTTTTCTACATACGCATAAAATGCGTAAAGCCTTTACGTAAAATCCGTAGAAATACCATTAGCAAATGGATTGGAGTATGTCAGGAACCCTCACGATACGTGTATTAATAATGTAGGCGTATCGTTCGCATATTATTATAAATAGATTGACAGATTAGAGCATTAATTCAAGTATACACTCACATATAAATAATAATAAAATATTCATAACTTAATTCAAAATATATTATAGAATTCAAGAAAAATAAGAATTATTTAATATTGATCAATGACTTCTATGTATTCTACTAGACAAGGAATTCTAAAGGAAAACTTCGTATTCGCCTGTTTTATTAACTTATTACACCATACCATAAACCTATGTTTCTCCAATACTGAATATAGGGCCTCTCCCAAAATTTGCCACATGAATTTCGGCTCTTCTCATCCAACCTCCATCGGCGAACTGCGCTTCCCGGTGCGTGGCCTCAATTCGAGGTCTCCTCTACCACATCGGTTATCGGTCCTGCTGCAATTATGACCAGCCCATTGCCAGCATGCTGTTTGTATGAGTTTTGTACCATAGCCATATACTGTATCATATAATGTACTTAAATCACGAAAAATAAGATCTGGCACGTCACATTATGGTTTCATCGAGATTCATTGAGTATTGGTTTCGATTGATCATTCGACTTAATTATTGGTACTAAATTAATAATTCAATTCACTGTTTTACATTTCGTTGCCCTAGTTTGAATGCCCTAAATACTAAGGTGGTTAGAATACCCATTAAATTATAAACATGAAAACAACTTCTTTGATAATGTAGGTTACTTACTATTTTTCGCGTGAGATTGGTCCTGTATAATTTCCAAATGTCGTATTTTTATTGAACAATATTCAAATAACTTGTACCTACTGATATTAATTGGTAATGTTTATAAATAATATTATGTTTTATACTTAATTAATATGTAAATTAGTTTTAGCTACCAGTCTGTCAATTACTACACCCACATTCAATGTTTACCAACTGATTATTTTTACTATCATTTTAAAGTTGTTAATGGAAATAAAATAAACAGGTTCTTTATTCGACAGGTATATATATTTTAAATACATATTGACCCTGAAAATTCTATTGCCCTAAGAGACACATATAAATATCATAATTTTTCAGGAGGAACTTAAAACACTTATTTGTAACTTTATCAGTGTTACTGTTACAACTGTTGTTTTAATCTTATAAGCTTTAAGATTACAAAAATAATACTATAATTATATATTGTAGTTATATTGTAATTCTAATAAGGTTATAAGGGATTATTTTACAAAAAAATGTTTTTTAGCTTTACTGAAAAGTTGTGATTTGTCTTCCGTGTTTGTCTCTTAAATAAAGCTTAAAAGACAAATTCATGTACCTTGTAAATTTCATGTACCGTCAGCCTATGAAAATGTTGAGAAATTTAGCGTTTTTATTCATTTGAAAGAACAAACAGTGATAAAATAAATTCCAAATATAAATTGACCAATTAGATTTGCAAGCGACAATCGCCCTTATGCTTTAGAAATATCAAATTGAAACCGATCTTTGAAGTGCTTAACTTTAAAATAAATAAAAAAAATCAGTACGCAAATTTGAATTCACTCGGCAATTTGTTACGATGTCGATCCACCGACCTACTTTAAGATTGGGAAATCCGAGCACAAAGGCGATCTCCGCTAACGTTTAGGAGTCAATAACGCATAATTAATAACTGGAAAGTTTGGAGTTCAAAGACGTTACAACAGAGTTACGTAACTCCCCCCAGGGAACAATACTGCCCACCGCCATTAACCATTGCCAGAGTTAAATGATTAGCTTTAGACGCAAATCGGTCAAAGCGAGACATGGATGTCTTGTTAGTGGAGATGAACAATAGCTCGTCATTCGTCCGCAGGTACCCTCGATCAAGATTGGGTAACTGGTTAAAGGCACCTTGTGGAAACACTTAATAAACGTCACAAACGCTCCAAATTAAAAATGAATGTGGAGTCGACCTACATTGTACAGACGGCTACTTAAATCTTCAACGCGCTCTTTTAAAGTCAAGATCGTGGAGATATAAAATAATTAGCCTGTTTTCATTTGTGTTTTCTACCATGTTTTTCTCTTTTGTCAAGAGTCACGTGTGGCGGCGAGCTTTAGAACAGACTTTATATAGGTATTATTAATGTAGACACATTTTGGCAAGAAATAGGTAAGAAGCAAGTACACCTAACCCATCATGACTTTTGTGTAAGCTTTGGTCTCAATAATTAGTTCTCTTCGCTGTTGCTCAGGTGCTCTTGTACAGCTTAGATATTATAGTCATCAGCGTAAGTCACATGTCGTCATTGTCACCCTGAGCATTTGACTTTAATTGGATCAAATACCTTAACTTTAGGATTAAACCTTCTTACAAACGAAGCCAGAGTAGTACACCGATTAGTATCAAACTGGACTAATTATAGTTAACTTTACCGTGTCACACAATCTCGGTCAAAGGTCACTCGTAAGGAGCTTAAGGGAAGACCTTTTCTAAAGCCGGTAAATGCTGGAAATCAGATTACAACAATTTTTTTCTCAATCGATTTACCTTACAATGTAAACTTAAACCAGACAAATAACAAACGTACTGTCAGGATCCAGGTGATTATACGACCGAGAGAAGGAGAATATTCATAGAATACTTTCCGAGTTATAAGGTGGCTCCTTAATTCAAACGTTTGGATTGACGAGCCACCTTTATATTCATATAACTTTTCAAACCTTTCAGTACAAATTCTAGAATAGGTACTACAAATCTGTTAATTTACTATTAAATAAGTGTAAAGACCTTTTTTCATATTAGAAATGACTCTTCAAGCCAGACGCTCGCGACGTCTATCTGTTGGATCGTTCGATCAGTATGTTGTTTGTAACACTTCATCAACTTATTACGTCTCACTCAGGGCAGGCAAGAATTGCTACACATGCTCATTTTTTTTTAAATTCTTAAACACGCCGGTTGCCCGTTTCCCTTCACCGCTGAGCTATTGATAATGTATAAATCCGTACTTAAGTAGCAAGTTAGTAATATGGCCGGGAATTTGAATTCTCAATCTCACGATTGAGAATCGAGAATGGATATCTCTAGGCTAGTTTTGCTCATATTGTACAAAAATTTACAAATTATGAACATGTAACAAAAAATAGAATGCTAAATTTATCATATTTCCTTTAATATTTCTCATTCAACTTCATAAACTACTGTAATTGTATATACAGTAAGCGGGTACATATTATATATGAACGTGGGAGGTTCGTCGGAGAAGTCGTAAATATGACGTTACAGCGCTAGAGGATCGTCGATACACCAATAACACGAAAACATTATTGCCGCTATCGATTCCACGGATATTATCTAATAACTTACACTCGACATACTCCTTAATCAAAATAAAAACATGGATAAAGTTAACTTTCCGTGATATTCATCGATGTTAACATTTTAAGGTAAATAATTTATTGACGCTTTATATTTCGATTATTTGTAATGAGATCGTATCTTATACACGTATATTTTATATTGTTTGACGTGTTCAACAAAATTGGGTTGAAAATAAAAAAATGAGTTAGAGATAACACTGTCCGATTCCTTGAACAAATTTCGTAGAATCACCTAGAATATTTTGTATGTAGACCAAACATAGTGTCTAAAGTAATGAACGTGTGAGTTGGACAAATATGCCGATGTTTACTTAGTGTCAATCCCGACACGTGATATTTAGGTCTCACGGACTTTCATGTCGACGGGGAGATTCACGACGCTGATATTCTGTATAATGAAAAATTACAACACAATTTGTATTCAGGTTTCCAGCCGGTTATAGCCACCGTAACATTTTGTACAATTACACAATTTGGGCACGCGTCATGTGGGCATGTTGTGTGGGAATAAAACGAGCAGTAAGGAACGCGAATGTCCACAAAACGAACGTCACAATAGTAACGTTTTATTCCGCTTTATATTGTAAAGATATAACAGTTCTAAATATATTGTAAAGACATCCTCTATATTTACACATAATAAACTCGTAACAAAGCGGTGTCTGTACATGAAATATTTGACTTATAATGTATACTCAGAATAACAATATTTGGATTTTTTCTGGACGCACAACACGCAAAAAACTGGACGGATTTCAATGAAACTTTTGGATCTGGATCCATTAAAGAAGTCGCAAACACTGTTAATATATACAAGTGATAAACGTAAAAGCACGCGTTGATAATACGAGTAATGGCATAAAGATAAAAACAGTCTCCGTTACCGCCGAGTATGTAATATAAAAATAAGACATGATAATGCATAATGCTATTTTACAGACGTCTCATTGAAATGCGAATAAATTAACATAAACGGCGACGCGATGATGTTTCGCAGGAGCGTTTGCGGAACAAGCTAACGCAATAAATATATAAGAAAATGACGGCGCGGTAAGTTTCGTCGGAGATGGCGCGATTTGCGAACCGAAGACATAAATAAAGATTTATTGTTGTTGTGCTGCGACACTTCAGCCCCGTTCCTCCGGGCGCCTCCATTACATCAGTACATTTTTGCCTATGATTTATGGGGTAAATTTAACGTGCCTGAACCGTAATGCAACCTCGATTACCTAACGGAATTTCACAGCACAGCCGTTGCCGTTCTGCGGAGCGATATTTTTTTTTTGTTGAATATATCTAGCGATATTACACAGATCGGCATCTGGTCGTTCATGTAAAATCGTGACTAACGATTTGTTTGAAATTGATAAGTAGACGCAAACAAGGTTGTCGCGGAAGCATTGCGAAACTAGACACAGAGAGAGGGAATTTGAAGAAATCCTTTGGTGTATGGGAAAAATTATGGTATCTTTTGTGGTGGAGTTTAAATAGTACAGTTATCATTCGGTGTGCGTAGACGGCGGGGCATGGCCGGCGTATATCGGACTAATATCAGCGCGCACAGTTGCGCCCGCGCATTGTTAGCTGCGTGGACAGAATAACAAGTCTATCGGAACTATTAGAAAATCTAACTTGCAGTTCGGCCTTTATTTATAGTTAAATTGATAAATGCAATGCTACAATAATATCATGCACTGCAATGACAAATAGCACTTTAAAGCTAGTGACTATAACATTTGGCCATATTTATGTTCTACTAACTGTTGGCCACAGAATCACTCGCGTGTTATAATGATTAACAATATCCTATGTATTAATTCGTCCCACGAACTATGACTATTTATTGGCAGCCATTTATTGTTTTTTTATACAGTTAGGTATTTGGTAACAAACAACCCTTAGGCAAGGTGTCGTATTTGTTATACTTTAGTATTAGTTAGGATGTGTTTTGATATACAAGTATTCACTGTAAATCTGTTTCAATATCTATAGACTACGGCATTTTCGCACTATTAATCTTGTCTTGTTTTACTGGACGTTTCGGCTGGGTTGCACAAATGGTCATGAGCTGACTTTCCTCTCCAGGTGAGTAGTTCACATTCAGAGCTGCGAGAAGTTTTTCGATTACCCACATTTGGTCTTCATAAATATGACAGTTGCGGCACATGAGTAGGTGTATGGATGTTTACTCATGTGGATGCGACACACTGCGTCGAGTAAAATAAAAAGATAAGAGGCATTTAAGATCCGTTTAATAGACAAATATGTTTAACATCGTCGTAGTTAGGTACTATTAAAATAAATCAACATATCTAAATCTATGCCTGCCTAACTTCAGAAAATGCATTGACGAGTCTAAAGTGTGGGACTTCGATTTATCTGAGATGGTAATTTAAGTGGTCTCTTCACCAGGAGACAGTTGCATGATACAGCGGAACATTGTATTAGTGAATTGGCATTCAAGTTGAATATGTATTAGCTTCGTTTCACATGATTTTACTTATATTAGGCTCGCATCTTGTTAGTGAAGCTACCGGGAGCATCAAACACAGGACTGTTAAGGTTCGGTCGCGTGAGAAACACGACCATCAGTTTGCTCGTTATTGCATTGCGTGCTTTAATGTGTATGGGTGAATTTAAAAGATAGGAGGGAATGAGTTATTACACCTGATTCTGAGTGTTATTATCTGTGTGTTTGCGAAGTTGCTCCGGGCGCCTCGCGTGAAGTTTCCTCGAGTTAATTTATACGAGAAGAATGACCACTATAAACGCACCCCTTATCGCAGTTGCTCCGTAGGTCAGCGCTGGATCAAGGAACTGTAGAGTTGCGTAAAGCACTAAATAACTGTTGCTCACTCAGATTTCTCTTTAGATCAACACTTTCGTGATAGACAATACACTATTTCCTCTATAATAACAGTAAGAGAAATTAATATAATTCTTTCTAAACATTCTACTAACATTCTGCGCAATGTATTCGTAACATTGAGCAATGTTGATGAAACTACACATAAGATAGATACACTCACATGTCATAGATCATACATACATAGATCATCGTCAAATCTTATTATTCGTTTCCAATTTTTTAAATCCATATCTTTTATTTTGACTCTTATACTTTCTTTTATTTCATTGAAATAAAATATCATTTACAATAACCTACATTGCTCTTGTTGATGACCGTTATTCAATTAACACAAAAGACTTGCTCTTGTTAAAATGACGATGACGCCTTATTGAAACTCCTTTCGTCATTTAACCGTCTCCTTCCATTATAATTTTCCTAAAAATATTTATGAATTAAGCCAAGAATTTTCTTTTTTATTAAGACTGAAAAGTCTTAGTTGAAAGTATGTTTTTCTAAAATACCAAACATCTTTCAACTTTTAGTGGCCGTATTGGGCCAGGCCGCCGCTTTGACTGATCAACAATAAAAAAAATTACTGACCTACACATTTAGTAAGATAATGGATGGAATGGATGTTTTGTTAAGATTAAATATGATCACCGCAGTAGGAGACTCACATGCCAGAACAGCCATAGATTTGTATGTCCAGGCAATGCCGACAAATGTTAATTAATCGCGTTATTGTGCTATCTCCTATTTGGCAAGCGTTCTTACGTAAATTCTCTATTCAGCCTCTCACAATCATGGGCACCTTTTAAAGTTAACAAAAGAAACTTCCGTTCCAGAAACTTTAAATTAACTTAATTAGCTAATGAGCTGAAGTTCGTTTATTGAGGTAAATGATGCACCGTTAAAGTTTAAACGAAATAATGAAACATCAATATGTAGTTAGTTATATTTGATGTCATATAATATAGAAGTCTTTTGGTGTCTGTGCCATTGAATTCACGCCGTGACATACGAAAGAAAATCTGATAACGTTCAATCTTGATCTCACCTTCATAAAGCAAACAGAAAGGGCATTCATTTAACAAATATAATATTGGGAATCATGACCGTGAAAACGTTCAAATTGTTATTTTGAATGTGATAGAAACAATTAAAATTCGGGAGGAGTTGGAGATCTTTGTTGGTGTAAATTTACTTTAAATTTAAAGTTCATTTACTTTGAAGGGGGGGGGGGGTGCATACTGCAATCCAACAGCCGCGGGGTGCACTCAACCTGGCCTCGCTACCTCTCTCTCACAGAAGACTACCTTGAAATTTACTGTATTTCCTACTTTATCGTATTTCTCAATGTACGTACGTGTTTTGGTAGTGAGTGAGGTGAGATATGCCAGAGCCCATTCCTTCCTATCCTATTGCTCCCAACCCTTTCCTACATCTCCAAAGGTAGGCATCTCATACGGGGGCTTGGCTACGTTTGTCAATTTAGAGTGATATATATGGTCGACAGTGTCCATTTATCACCAGGTGAACTGTATGCTCAACTGCCACCGTCTTCCTATAAAAAAATCTTTAAAAATGAAATGAAACGAAATTTAGTAAAGGGGCGGCATCACGGATTAGAGTAGAGCATTTTTTCTGATTACTACGAGAAATGTTGTCAGGTTATGGGACATTAAAAATGAAATCTGTAGTAAAAGTAAACGATATATAGGACTAGGATTAAGGTTGGTTGAAATATGAATGTAATTTATAAAGTATGCCTCCATTTATTTGATTGAATTTAGGAAATGATGAGTCACAATTTGCCCACATTTGTTACGACTCGATGATTGCATGTTTCCATCAATTGGATTTGTTTGTTTCAAATCCAATTGTATTTCGTCGTCGATCTTGCGTAATTTCATATCGGTTATTGATTCAACGAAAGCCAACTGTTTGTGATGTATACCACAATCATTATTTACAATTACTCGCTTATCTCTGATTGTGTTACTCGCTGGATAGAAAATATTGTGTCAGAGTGGACTGTGGTAACTACAAGTCGGACCGGATCATAAGACAATGTTGAAGGTGATTTTAGAGCAGCCCAACTTACATAATTGGCAGCTTATGATCCTAAGGTTGCTGACAGGTTGCACAATTGTACCGTTCATTCGGCCAGTTAGGTGTCGTAATATAGATTAGCACTCGATTTATGTATTTCTAATATCTATTGTTGATGTAATTCATAACTTCCTATTTATCATCGTCATTGTTTCAGCCTTCACTTGCAATTACTTCGAATTGGCACAAATGCTTACCTTTCAATTCGCTTTTACGATCAGTCAATTTTATCTTTGCGTTTTGGTCTATATTATCAAATTCACATTATTATTTCATTGTTGAAATTAGGCTTCTTATTCTTCTCCTTTCTTTTACTATCTATTGCTTTATTTTTAGCATTTATTATTATTTCTATTTTCTGTTGATCTTTACCAAGTCTTGAAACGAGAAACTATATTCTTAATTTGTTGGCTATTTTTGTCACTTCGAGTTTCTCCTTATCAAGAGCCATTTAGCTACTCAGTACTTATAAACTTGCTTCCTATTTTGGAAATGGTATCTCACGATGTATATTTCATCCAATTGACTTCTCTCTCTTGGCCTACGATGCCTTTACGTTCACTGGACGATGTGGCAATGTACAAATGCACATGCTCCATATTGCATTATTCTTATCTAAATACTTTATGCACTAGATTAGCGCTACGATTTATTACGAAACTGAATTGACAAAACGTGATAATGCGTTGTATTATCCGAGATCGTGACGATTCAGCACGCGATTTTGAATTTCAAATTAAATCCTTTGATTATTTTAGTAAATTACAGTCTAATAATATATTGATCTCTTATTATAGGTTTAGGTATTTAAAAATAAGCTCTATTTTATGAAGAGGTAATAAGACGTTATTTTTTGCTGTCCAATATAATGATATTAAAATCAATCATTGTAAACTCATTAAATAATAAGTAAGTATAATAAAAGGCAATCAATTCTACTTTCCTCTATAAAATTTCCTTACTAAGCATTACAGTATTTTTGTATGTTTTTTGTTGTTCCAGTAGTTACAACAGTTTATTATCAAAGAAAACAAAACAATCTTAACTACTATTATCTTATACATATATACATAGATCATTTCTATTAATTTAATTAGGGTTATTATGTTAAATAATTATTTTTACTATGCAGAACCTAATGCACTGCCCAGTTTATATTAGCATCAATTAACCGTTAATAGAGGGTCATTGTATCCACCAATTAACACTGAACATCATTTAGTTAACTATACTAGAATATTATGTATGTGGGAGCGATTAACTTGACGGGCCATTACCCATTACCGGGGATGACTTACCCGCGTTCAATAGCCGTCTAATTAATCTGTTCATGGAAGTGTAATTACGTCCAGCTAAAGCCTAACACTCCTTTAAGCTATTGGTGTCCATTGTTGTATATGATACGGCAAAAGAAATACTAATGAGTCATTTCCTATTATCTATCATTTCAATGCTCGGTCTTGATTTTGCAGGAGTACTGAATTACTCGTACTTACGAGTACTCGTTCTGTTGTGCAAGAGGCTACAAAATCAATTGAAACTGAAAAAGAATCATCTAGAACTCACTGAATTGTAGAATTCTTAGGCAACGTTCCTAATAAGTAGGTAACTAATTGGCAATCTGGAATATTATTTACAAACATATAATTATAATAATCAGTGAATTATTAATATCATAATACAAATATACAAATAATGAATGAATAAAGTAGAGTAACGATCAATGTATTATAATAATATTAATATGTTATCTTGCAGATAATCACACAGGGCAAGATCCTTGGCGTAAAAACATTCGCCAATGGTTTGGTTTAAAAAACCACCCATTCATGATTTTGGGCTGCGCTGTGACCAAGATTCAAGTTACCAGAATAATCCCAAACTTTCCCTGAAGATAAATAGCACTTTAAGAATAATAATAAATGAATGTACTTACTTATAAGTCAGCATAACTACACTTTGGCGTCAAACCTTATTTTCACATTCTGGTGGACGAACAGTCAATGATTAACCAATTACTCGAGCAAAAAGAGACATTTGAAGACTGATTGTATTCAATATTTAAACCGATAAAACATGTTTCATCTCGAGAACACGGGGCTCTGTGTCTACTTTCTGATAAGAAGAATGAAAATAAGAGTGATATAAAGAAAAATGTGAAGAGCGAAGATAATTCTAATACTCCGACATGACACAAATATACGGCACGCCATCACTTATGTAATAGATTAATGAGAACAGTTATTGAGACTCTGCCAGCCAAATCGTCAGTCACGTCTTATAGGATGACATTGTCAGCCACTACATGCAAAGGAAAGATAAAAATATAACATAATAATTTCAGTATAAAAGACAGTCTGTGGATCAGCTTTGATCAAAGACGTTTAGTTATCTTAAAGTTTTTTTCAGTGATATGACAATGCGACCATGCAACGGTCACATTGCATTATTATATTTATTTTTGTTAGTACAACTACGAGTCTTGCCGCACCGGAAGTCTATCTTTAAAGTTACGAATACACTCAGTCTATAAAGTACTTATAAAAATAGTATACTTCCTGTGATCCATTAGCCGTTCGTAATAATACATTACAACCATTTTAACGTCGCTGTGCAGGTCACAGACACAGGCTATAGTTCGATGCGGATTGTGGATACACAATATGTTGCAGGTTTTTTTATAATTCTAGAACGTGTGAGCCAGTGACATTATTTCTAATCCATACTTAATGAAAACTACGTACTGGCTTATGTACTTAAGTACATACTTAAGTACGGGCCGAAGATTTGAACACATGACCTCACGAATGAGAGTTGAGAATAGACCTTCAGGCTATCACTACTTTAGTACCATAATGTCTACTTCGGTGAAAATGTCTAAAATGTTGTCTAAAATATTAAGTAACTTAAATATTTATGTTATCTAAATGACGATTTAGATGTTTATGATATCTGTATTGCATTTGACTTTTTTTAAATAATATTATAATTAAATAAAATCCTATATAGTTTTCGCAAATAATGAGCGCGCGTCAACTTTGCTTGTGGATAAATGTCCGTATACGCGAAAAGGAATTTTAGCGTCAATGTATATTGTGATGGATATAGAGTATCTTTTTATGCGTACCTGATCTTCACTACTTTAAGCAAGGCAGATGTGCACTTGTGAAATTATACCGTGAAGATCAAGATATCTTGAGAAATTGTTGAATAAATAGGGTTTAAAAGTGCAATTTAAAAGAGAACCGCCCGAATACAACAATTATGCTAAATATAACACTAATGCAATAGTACCCTAATATAACAGTGACGTCCACGCGTAGGGGACAAAGATAGCCATAGTTTTCCACCTCAAGTAGTCTCAAGCTCATATCTATACTTGTGTAATAAATTTAAAAAATTATATTAGATAGTTTTTTGTTTTCTATTTAAAGAATAAGCTATAAAACATAAATTTTAAGCACAGCCAACTACCATATTAATTAGGTTTTATAAGATTTTTCATATTACTTCCCGTTTTTAGGGTTTTATTATGGTTGTTAGAAACCTAAATATCCTTTGAATACATTGAGTTCTCATATTTTATTATCTTTACAAAATTATATTCATGAAGATGTCCTACAAAATTAATATATGTATTTAGTAAATGGTTGTCAACTCTGTATTCTGCCCAGTACACAGGGCTTATGCATGAACAAGAGTATTTTGCGCATGCCCCGAAGTGCATGACATACATATACGTATGTCATAAATTAATTTGCATATTGGATTACAGGCGAGGATTCCATTTATAATCAACATGCTTTGAGCATACAAGGGATTGGTACTAACAAATGCATAAGTGCATTTTGATGACATTCTAGAAAAACACAAAAAATATTAGTAATAAATAGTAGTCATTTTCTTTAATTTAATATCAAGGAGTTTTGGATAAAACAAAAAAACGGAGACTTTTTGAAGGGAACTCGAGATCGAGAAGTGAAGTCGAGTTTTTGTTTAATCTACTATAAAATTGTATATTATTGCGTTTTATATTATTTTATTTTTATTTATTTGGGGAGCTTGTAGCTATGGTACATCAAATTTAAAAAATAACATATTTAAATATAATACATACTTAAAAGCTATTCGTACGCTACCACAAGTAGAAACTATATTATTATATACACGCCTAGAGTGGTTATATTTAAAAGGCTAGAATGGATAAAAATAAAGAGAAGATAAAACTTCGAGTTTAAAATTCTGAGTTTAAAATCCTCTAATACATAATTGTTAGAAAGTAAATATTTAACTGCCTTTATACTACAAAAGAATAAGTCAATGCGTTCATCGCATATGAGATTAAATACTTAACCTTGTGATGTTTATATAATATGGATGTGTAATGATGACTAAAAGTGTGCGCAAAAAATAGTAGATAGTGTTTATGTCATAAACGCTATAACTGTTATGTAATGCATTTTACTAACGGCAGATTTTTTTTAAACATAGCTAGATTCACTGAACTAATTTTAATAATTGTGCATAAACAAAGAGAAGTATCCATTATACCTACGAGTGATACTGGTTCATAGATGTAGCCGCGACGAGTCGCTGGTCCTGAATAATCGATCGTTTAACACGGCTTTAGTGTAGTATAGATAAAATGTGATATTATCTCAGGGAAATGATCCAATTGTCGATCCTTTTTTCGTCGATATTGTGGTGCCTCTCCAACTAGTGAAGGTTGGCAATTAGTTCTGAATATTCCTGTCGCGAGGCGAAACAATTCGGCTGCACTCGCGATGTCCACTGAAGTATACTCGCGTATGTTACGTACTTGTACTTTTTCCTGCGACCAAAACCCCCCTTTTCTGCGATCTTGCCCATCGTAATCACTTGCAAGTGTTCATATCTTTCATGCCTTAGCACGTGACCGAGATACGCTGTTTTTTTCACTGTTCGCGATTCCGACAGACATAAAAAAATAAGTGCCTAAATATATTTTTATTCGAAAATGTCTCTAAACAGTCAGTAAAATTTTAAATTACAAAATTTTAATCAAAGTCATTAACTCGATACCGACAGTAATGACCTTTTTCTTAGGTGACGTCACAAATATCTGTACGCAAAATGAAAATGGTTCCTATGGAAGAATACCCATTCTTGTTAAAAGTATATGTAATAATTACATCCAAAACACGACGGTCTTGACTTTATCGTCCATATAATAAGTAATTCTTCATAAAATAATTTGACTTCATTGAACACATTAAAGTGCAACACAAGTTATAAAATAATACATCGATCAGTAAGTGTTAGTAAACTTTCACTTACTACTTATAAGGTAAGCTTTACCTACCTGTGTTACCGTGATGTTTAAAGCAATCAGTGGTCATTGTGGTCAGATGTTATTCTTAATTACCACATTACCACGAAATTCAGTGATAAAGATGAAAGTTGCAACTTAGTTGAATTGATTAAGTTCACATAGATAACCATATTAGCATAGAGATAATTTGCAATTAAGAAAAAACACCAATTTAGTTTTTATTTATTGTTTTATATAATATATCCACTAACATGGTGACATAAAATGAAGTGACGATAATTAACTTTTATACAAGAAAATTGCCTAAGCAAATCCAACTAGGTATGGTTTTATTAAAATTTATTATTCACATTTAACCAAGGGTCGACTGGTAGAGAATGCCTTAAGGTGTTAAGTCCGCCTCTGTACAATATAGTGGAAAAAGAGTAAATAAATAAATATGTAATTAAACGTAAGCGATGAGATGATTTGTGTTTGTAAACGTATTTCTATTATAGAATCAAACATACCATAAAGTAGTTATCAAATACTGTAGTTAAATGAGTTTCCCAACACTAGTTCCTAACATAGTGCAATCAGACAGTGACCGCATGTGTCGGCTACTTCGCATGGGGGTGACGGTCCGAACCACGAGGCGAACTCCATCCAAATCGATGTGACAGGCAAGCCTTGCGTTTTCTTCGTGAGCACGCTAAATCAATCTCTTCGGGATGTTGGGACGACGTTGGTGGTCCTTGAGTTCCTACTATACGCACTGGTTTATTATCTGAATCATCATGACATAGTGATAGTATGTTAGATATGCACAGTATAATAATGATTACAGGTCAGCCCAAAGGCTGCTTTAATGTCGTCATGCGCAAAAGAGTCGCCTCTTTGATGCAGCGCGTACGCGACAGCATCAATAACTTCCAGAAAATAATTGTGGGCAAGATACACAACTCCATGTGCAAACAGTAAGTTGCGATGCATTTGGTGCGCAATGTGCGCTCGGTGTATCTCAATGCTTTCAATAATAATAATAGCACATTTTATGAGACTTTGTGATCTGAAAATAGGTAAATTTCATTTTACAGACCTGCAAGCGTTAACTGAACAAGACAGAATACTTCGGAACAGAATTGGGCCTTCTCAGTAATCAAAGCATCTGAGTCATCCATCACAACATATCGATATTAAATCGCTATCGACAATCATTATTATTACGATTATGTCGACGCAATAAGTATCTAATACTTGCAACCATGTCTGTGACACAATGATTGTTTCATATTTTTTGCTGGTCTCATCGTCAATACTAACATAAATTTCATGCAGTAATATTTACATATTTTATAAATAAAACTATCGCCAGTAGAAATCACTTGAATCAAGGTTTAAAAACTCATATAAACTTCTCGCGACATTAGCCTGTTCGTAGGACATCGTATTTTGTTTCTCACTTTACCTCTTTTTTGTAGGTAAGAACGAATAGTTTCGCAAAATATAAAAATGCCTTTAAACCTGTCCAAAGGGCCCGGGAAGGATGTTGGCGATTAAAAGGCGTCATTACGACATCTAGTTGGATGTGGTGGATGTAGTTGCGAAGCGAATCTGCCTGCTCAATTTATTGGTCATAGGCTGATTCTTAGTTGTGGTTCATCTAATGAATCAAAGCATAATAATAGCTTGTTCCATTGTTAGATAATGGAATTTTCCAAGGCCTGCCAGCACAAAGAATCTTCTGTTCTTCTCATACAGGCTGTATAGGCAACTTTTTAAAAATGTCAGTAACTAATATTGAGCACTGTTAGATATCAGTCTATAACAACCTAGTACAGGGTTACATACCTTCCTTTGCTATTGTAAAAAACAATAAACAACGCTTTCAACAACCATGGCTCGGTATGGGTTTCCGTGCACATTGTCTTGTGTATGAGTGATGTAAAGACTTATGGTATATGTTTTCCTTCACCACTGACCTACTGGTAATTGAAATATCCGCGAGGACGATGTTCGAAATTACAACTTCACCAACGTGATTCGAAAATAGATACTCCTCATTATTGCTCTTATTATTTATTAGAGCCATATTAAATAGGTTTATTTAGTTAAATTTTAAAGTATTTACTTAGAAAACGTCGACAATTAGCCAAACAATCAAAAGCAAAGTATGTATATTCAGCGGGTGAAAAGAAACTGGCTGATGGTACATTATAATAATACAGGATCCGTGGCAATCAAAGTTCTTACGAAGAATTGCCCTTAACCGCGTTAAAACGCAGTTTACCATTAATTACTACACGTCCGAGGGAAGCGGTTTTTTTGCAAAAATTATACCTAATAACAGCGCCCAGAAATCGAGATTTATTACAATAGACGTGACTGCTACGTAGGAGGATTTATTTGAGTGATATTAATAACAAAATATTTCTTCTAGAAAAAAATGCATAAGAGCAGGCAATTCCTAATGTGTAACCTCACATTAATTCAAAATTCAGATATGCTCTGGCATATCTCACTCTATGGCTGGGCTCTGACGCATTCCCATCCCATACTATCCTATCCCTCCCCTTTTCCCAACCCTTTATCCCAAACCATTCCTTAATCTGCAAAGGTGGGCAGCGCATCCGGGGGCGTGCCAAAGTTTGTCATTCTGGACTGATGTTGGCATATACCGCGAATGTCTATGGACGACAGTATCCACTTACCATCAGGTAGACTGTATGCTCGTCTGCCGCCTTTTTCCCCATAAAAAAACCCTGCAAAAACCGATTTATTAGTCATGGGGTCCCAAAGGAATCTCGCATCAAGTTCTAAACCGTATCTAAAATCAATAAAGTAGTGCTTACAAGTACTGATTACAAAAGCTTGGATTTGACGTTACGTTCGTTGACTTTGAATGGCGATACCTTGATTTGACAATTTGTTTTTCTTAAAACTTGCTAACGAACGGTGAATAGTCCAGAGTCTAACAAATTAAAATCACAAGAACATTAACATTTTCTTCGTTATAAAATGGTAAGACTGAGATCAAATTCTCCTTTTCTTCACTCAATCGTGTTCAGTTCTAATTAAATTGTTCAAACGACTTGAATTAAATTCCTCGCATTGCTACAATACAATAAATAACGTCTAAAATTAGGCTATAGTACGCAAGCGCCGGGTTGTACGCTAACGAAATGAGTCACAGCTCACAACTCGTTCAAATTCGCTAAAGTCACTCACAGTCACACTCGCATCCAGGGTTATAATTCACTCAAAGTTACTGACTTAGTTATTGTGCCGGAGCTAGCGGAGATATGACGCGGTCGAAATGAACGCGGATAGCGGAGCGGAAACAGGGGCGGAAATAATCATTATGAGTCACAATAAACATAAACTTTTTAATCCTGTGAATTTTAATTCTATTTAGTCTTATATATTTATTTAAACTCCATTGCACAACGATATGCACAATAGGCGGACTTAATGCGATAAGGCATTCTCTACCAGTCAACCACCAGATTATATAGAAAATTGATCACAGGTGCAGTTTTGAATTATAAAATAGAAAGTAAGTACAAACAAAAATGTAACATAATACTATACATACATATATTATATATATATATATATATATATATATATATATATATATATATATATATATATATATATATATATACATATACATACAAAAATATACACATACAAGCATAAATACATACGTATTAATAAGATACATACACAAAAAATTAACAGGAAACTAAAGGTAGTAGAGAAGTCTTAGCCACATCTCAGTTTTCACTTTTAACCTTATTTAATTGAATTTATGTTCATCCAAATTTAAATTTATTTTTCTTGGTTATACTCGTATTTTATCATACTCGCATGCCTCTGTGTTGAACTTGTATGCACCTATTAAAGTATTGCACGCGGTATGTTAAATTTATAAATTTTTAACCTTTGTATTATTTCGTGTAAATATTGTTGGTGTACTCGTATATCTTGCAAATAAATAAAAAAAAAGAATCTCAGCTTCTTTGTAGGTCTTCTGTCATTATTAGCATAGTGCCTCGACACATTTGTATTCACATTTGTATTGGTGCTTGAAATTGGTTATGCATTGGCACCGATCTCCTCCAGAACTCTAGCTCTCGCAATCAGAATCGTAGATGAGTCTTCTAATGAATAATAAATTCATTATATTTGTAGGAACCGCATCACAGAACAACTAATAGTATTAACGTATAGATGACTTTAGTAAAAGCTGAAAACGCTTTCAAAAGTATGTTTACCAAATTAAGTCGTCGTTCCGCGTGAGCTAAATTGAATCTTGAAATTCAGAGAACAGCGCTAATAATACTCACAGGGAGCACTGAGCAACCGAAGCATACGTCATTTCGAGCTCGGGGTATCGACTGATTTCAAAGAACAAGGGGTCCATTTTATAGGCATATTAGCGAACATTAAGTGCGAAGTATCTGAACGTATATTTGAAAATTATTTATCTAGCTTTATAACCGGTTCCTCACTCACTGCGCCGTACCTTAAGTACTCTGGCAAAGGAATATATTTAATTGATTAAAGCCGGTAGAAATTATCGTTTGTACTGGATTTACTTTAATGCCAACGTAAATAAAATTACGAAGTACGAGTATGTTTGCATTCGCCCATTAGTACTAAATGTCTGTTACCGTGAACAAGGTTAGGCCAGGTTATAAAGGTTTATTAAGGGTGGAAGGTGAACACTATTATGAGTGGGTTTACTGCGATTAATTACAATTACAACCAAGTGTACATGCAATACATTCGATTTCTATAGATTACAGTCAAAAAAAATCTATAGTATGTGTATCTACGAAGCCGCATTGGGCCCGCGTTGTGGATTACGGCCCGAAACCCCCCAGTGATTTACTAGGGGAAGCCTGTACCCTGCAGTGAGACATCAAAGGCTGATACAAGTACAAGTACTCTTGAAATCATCAAAAATATTGAAACTATTTTGTGAAGATCAGTTCTCATTTAATATATTTATTTTTCTATTATTTGTAAACCATTTTGATACTTCTAAATGCAAAAGTCTCTGTAATTTACCTATTATCGTGGGCGCTGAAAAGGGTGATGGCAATCTCACTCAAAAGTAACCTTTTCGTATGAAAGTTGATGATACAATTTCCCTCGCAAATTGCTTGATAGGGCGCCACAGTCACTCTTCCTACATATTGTTGATTCAAAGAACATTTCTCAGGCATGCAAATGTCATTGTAGCACGTGTACGTTTCGCGCGAACGAAGTAATTTGTCTGTTATTTATCGCTGTACTCGACTAGATGTATTTCGAAAGGCGGGACGTTTAAATCGTGAAATTATACGCTTGTGTGCGTGGGTGTATGACAATGTGCAAATGTGCGTCGTGCGTACGTACTTATTTCGTACTGTACGTCTTGATGAGTGAAGTATGGAAATGTTGCTTTAAGATACTATGAACATGATTTGTTAATTAAATGTCACAGGGTTAAGCCCTTGTTGTAAGCGACAATGTAATTAACAAATATAGTTACCGGGAATAGGTCTCATAGTTTGTCTCAGAAACACAAACATGTAGTAATTAAATAGATAGGTATGTCAAAAACTGTACAATATTCATATTTTGTATTTAGTTTTATATGAAACATTTTTAGATATTGTTCCAGATATATATATTATTATTTGATATAGAGATATTGTATATCCAGATAGGGATTTATTTTATATATATATATATATATATATACATATATATATCTAGATATTGACCTGAGTTAGATACCTATTGCGCAAATTGTCCTAAATGCAAAATAACTCGCACCTAAAAATGATATAACAAAAGTTATTACCAATTTCAACGTTAACAAGTTAAAATACATACTGGCCCATGTTTCCCCGCTGCTGAATATGGGCCTCTCACAAGAGTTGCCACCACTTACAATCTTCTGTTCTTTTCATCGAGCCAGTACCTGCGAACTTTTTCAAATTGGCGGCAGTTCATCTGACCGGAGGGCGTTTGCAGTACGTAGCATCTATTTAAGCACTTGTCTACCCCATCGGTTGTCGGTTCTGCTGTAGATATGGCCTGACCATCATTACCACTTCAGCACGCTGATTCTACGAGCAATGTCGGTGACTTTCGTCCTTGTCCAATTTCTATGTTTCAGATCATATCTCGAAAGGAACAAAATTAATATAAAATTATGCACAAAAATGTGTATTAATATAATCAGTTCTCCAAAACTGTGAAATGTAATACAACTCTAACCTGTTGGTTTCAACATGTCTGGACCAAAGCAGCGTTCCCGGCATCGTTGCTTACTCCTCATCCTTTGGAAAGCACTTGACTATTCAGTCACGGATTTTGTATACCTGTAACAAGAGGACTTCTGTCAAAACGGTGCGATATTATTTTCGCTATCTGTATCAGTTTATATAACGTTCTTGAATACTAAATTCCGTCGAATCTATAACTGCAAAGAAATTCTGTACTCATCACGAGTGGGTTTGGGCCGATAATCCCAATAAGAAGACCCAATAAAAGAAAAGGACCCAATGCGAATTGAACCCCTGTACACAAAATTTCGTTTTATTTTTTCAATTCTCAAGCAATGTTGTGTTTTCTCACATCATTGTTCGAGCTGGAAATCTTTGAAAAATATCTATTTAAGTTTGTCAAGGTGATGCGTGATAAGTATATTATGATAACATTGATAACAACTGTCAATCTTTATAAAAAAATATGTGTTAATTTTCCACTTATGTACCAGGATGTCAATTTAACCTAACTGCTTCGTTTATTGTTTCGCATAACATTTGATATGCATCATTTTGATACTTGTGTATAAGGAGGCTACAGTACTCGTAAATTGAATACGTGTATGAACAGTTTTGAATTTTCGACCTCAAACGTGTGATTCTGAGGTACACATTAACTATCGCCGCTCTTGACTTTGCTTCCTCTTAACTTTACTAAATGGAGTTCAATTAAGTTCAATTAGTACTAGAAATTCAACTTCCCGGTTTCAGTTCTTCAATTAGCACATAGTCCGAGAAGTGGAACAGTATTCCTCATTAGGAGAGCACAGTGTGGTAAGAGCTAGATTATAGATAACGCCTTACGCATACGGGCCATTGTCTTTGAGCCCAGATGTCTAGATAATGCAGTGAAAGCCCAGCTCGGTAATATGCAAAGGTTTCAGATATTGCGTTGTCGTTTGACTCATATGTAGTATGTGACAAAAAATATAGACGTTTCCTTGAGCTTTACTAGGTATTATTGTATGTGTATGTTCTCTTTACACGCTTGATATGTATACCAGGTAAGAAAGTGACAAAATAACATGCTTTTTTCACATTGATCATTAGGCCGTATCGTTACTTCAACAGACAGAGCTAATAGTTATTTTATATTGAAGTTATTGTAATTGTAGGAATTTCAATTGAAAAAATTGTGTAATTGAATTTATACAATTTTGTTCCTCTGCAGATAATTGAATAAGTACAAAGTTATATTTTAAAATAATGTTTTGAATCAATTCTAAAACTGGTACTAGACTCCGGTACAACACACCTTTAGTTCAAGACGTTCGTTGTGTAATCTAAACTTTAAAAATAAAAATCTGAACTATAAGATCAATGAGCGTGACCATTTTTATCATTGCCAACAAAATTAACTCCTTGTTTACACCTACTTGTTAAGCCCAACCCACTAGGGTTGGGCTCAGGTTGGGCTCGAGAAACAAATTTCTGTTCCAGTTGCCGTATCTTGTCAATATATCGTTCCACTTTTATGTTATAATTTAGCTTATACTGTAGTTAGTGTGAGTGTTATTCTTAAGTAAGCAAAGCGCACGTGCCGAGCAAACCGGCACCGGCAGCGCGCTGCACGCTGTGAACCTCGATAAAGTAGTAACTTCATAAATGCGAAAATGTAATACCTACAGTAAGCACACTAAAGCGGGATATACTAGTGCGCTGAGAAACTACATACATATAAGTTTTATAACGTGACATGCCACCACTAATTAATATCATTAGTTTTATATGCGCGTAATTTATTTGCATCGTAATACGACAAGAAAGCTTGTACGAACGGACAATCGCCTTCTAAATGTACTTCTAATTTTATACTTCTAAATGTACGTAAAAAAATAATAAATAGATAGATTACTAAATAGAGGAAACTAAAAGTGAACGAGTATGTTGGTATCTTCAACTTGTATCATAGTATATTGTAAGAGGGTATCGTTGATAATAGTCTTCGAAGTACATCTATATTAGCTTAGGTACTGTTCAAATCTTTGTTATGATACAATTCCAACGCTCAACGACAGGTAAATAAATAAATTATGTATGCCTTAATTATATATTATAATTATGTATTAATTCTAAGCTTTAACAATTATTATAAGAGTTAATTTGTAATTCGAGACTTGCTAGAAATACCTAGACATCGTTTAAGTAAATTAACATTAAAGATCAAAATGAGTGACGCAAATAAACATTGATTTGTCATATGTTATTTGGAAAATGAATAAAAATTAACACACAATAATATATAACGATTGGAATCATAATATTTGTAATGAAAATATATAATATTTATATTGTACCTATGTATACAAAATATTTCACATGTTATTTACATAGATGACCTCCTCGTTTAAAGAGGTTCCAAGACTTATCATAAGTGTTCTGTGATGTTTTCATAACCTCATTTTATTTAAGTTTTTCAAAGTTCTAAAAACGCCTAAACCGCCAAGAACATAAAAACTTAGACCCTGACAATATTATTATTTGATGTCGACAAAAAAGTGAAACGGTATTTGTAATGATTTCAAAAATTTTGAAACAATAAAATGTAAAGTAAAATCTTTAATAAGTCAAAATGTTTTTATAGCATTACGTGCTGTTCATAATTAACTCAAATATTTCTATAAATATTTTATGAGTTATTCCTGGTGACTTAAATGTGCCATATTATAAATTGAAATGTCAATTAAATGTTTTCGATGTATAATCGATGGGATCGTATGGACCATTCAAAGAAAGTTTTTGTTACCACGAGGACACTGTTTTGTAACTAATACAAATAGAAAAAGTTTGCCTTTCGGACACAAACTAACAACAAACTTTTTCCTTCTTTCCCTCCTTGAAGAATATAAGCTTCATCTAAGCTCTTATTACGAAGTTGTGAAGGAAATATAATAAATGACCGGAGTTTGCAGCCATTTTATAAAAAATAAATTGAATGCAATAAGTTAAAATTAATGAAAAACAAATTGAGACGGTGTCAAGCTAAGTGGACTAGTTTATGCAACCCAAAAAAATATCTAACAATAAGAAATGACTTGGAGTTATTTATCAATTGACACTATTGAAAATATTTTTAAGATGTAATAGAATAAGTCCAGTATAATAGCGGCGTCCGGACTTTCCTAGCAAAATGGACGTTAAACTAATGCGTTAGTTTTCAACTCTAAGTCTCCACATATACGTATACCTACCTACTCGTATAAAAAGGACCACATGTATCTGCTCGTCTGTTTGCGTATTTGTTAAAGAATTACTGTTCTATTTTTTTATGGGAAGAAGGTAGCAGACGAGCCAACAGTCCTACTGACATATACCGTACCGAGCTTGAGATTTCCACGATTATATTTACATTAATATATTCATATATATGCTTCTGTTCCGGATAGTTTTATTGTACTTTATATAACAACTCGAGCAATATTGATGTTATATCGAATTTAATAAGACATAGTGTTTAAAATTACCGATTATCTCGGGTGCGAACAGTGCATAACAGTGATTATTTTATAGAAATTATGTGGCAGACGAGCATACAGTCCACCTGATGGTAAGTGGATACTGTCGCCCATGGATATCCGCGATACATGCCAACATCACTCCAGAATGATAATGGATTGGAATGGAATGGAATTACAGGAATGGATTTGGAAAAAGGGTTGGGAAAATGGGGAGCGATATAATAGAATGGGATGGGAATGGGCTCTGGCACATCTCACTCACTACCAAAACAAGTACGCACATTGGGGAGATAGGATAAAGTAGGAAATGCAGTACATTACAATATAATACCTATGTAAGTTGTTTTATAATATAATACGAGTACCTCTGTAAACAATTTATGAACACGTGTTTAAATGATTGACAATACGAATAGGTGTGGGCATATGTAGCCCACAAACGATCTAACAGCTCTCACACGGATCACTTGTCAATACAGATGTCAACAAACCTGTCATGCTTTGTATTACGTCATAAGACAATAATGTAGAAAGAACTTCCTACACTGATTTTATAAAATCAGATCATGAAAAACGCAACATGTGAGATAAGGATATTTACGATACATTCCAATAAATAATTAGTCATTGTATACCTTATTTTATAGTGTGTGCTGCACACACTTCATGCTCCTGGCTGAGCGCCTTCTGCGTTCGCCCTAAACCATACATGTCCAGTGACTCTTGAAAGGTCGTTGGGGCCATAAGAATTTTAGCCATTATGAAAACGTCTCGAGTTCCCACCAAAAAGTCCTTCAACCCGCTTGTCCAGCGTGGCGTTTTAAGGCTATATATACATCCCCCTTATACAATACAATGTGCATGAGGAGACCCGCGTTCAGCAGTGGATGATAAAAGGGCTGGTTACAATACTGTGAGCTGCAGCAACCTCCTCTCCTATTAAACGGTTTATTAATATTCATTGGTAACGATTGATGGCACAGCGTAAAATGGTGATGTCAAGTCTGCAAAATACCTATGTGACCCTACGCTTCCACTCATTGTTTCAAGACGGATGTGGTGTTTACTCGACTTGCCCAAACGTGGCCAAACATAACGGTGTCGTATTACAAACAAAGCGTGTCTTATCTCCACAACTAAATAGTTGTTTAGCGAAATAAACTCGAGAGATTACGAGAGTTTTTTGTTTGTAATTTTAAAACGGGTGTGTCGCTTTAAGGTCATTATTTAATTGTACATGAATGTACTGGTACCTAAGTACAGTCGCGTGTAATGTGGCATAATGTGATATTGACATCAGTTTATAAACTTTCTGATCAACATGATTATTGATTAGGAATGTTGATATAATGTCAAATAATGTAACATGATAAAAAATGTTATGATTTAGTGTCGCTGTGACTAACTGTCGCCCGCGGCTTAATCCGTGTGTAATTAACATTAAAATCTGATAGTTAATTATTTTTTGGAAAGAATGCGGCAAATCAGCATACAGTCCACCCGGTGGTAAGTGGATACTGTCGCCCGTGAACACCCGCGATACACGACGACATCGATCGGGAATGACAAACTTTGGAATGCCACCAGATGCGCTGCCTACCTTTGAAATAGCTTGCAGAAAGTTGGGAATTAAATAATGCGTCATTATTTGCATTTATTTATACTATTTATCTAACAATTGTTAATCGGTCCCAAAACGTGCAGCTTCCAAATTGATATGCCAATTGAGTATACCAAACTGATTTGTTGCAGAGTTACATATTAGATAAGGAAACAATGGAGAAACTATCGCATAAACCAACTATCGCGTTTAAATATTTATAAGAATCACAACGTCAGTAAAGACGAAGACAGGAAACCTTTGTTTAGACGCCATTAGATAAACATTAGTTTATTGGAGATCCCGAATTGATTTTGAAAAATATTTTACTATGATAAACTTTATACCTGCCTCAAGTTATGGTTTACTTTGGCGTTAGTATTTTACAACGAAAGCTTATTAGATGGCAAATAAAAGTACAAAACAAGCAATTTCTGTGAATTTGGCCTTTGCGTATGGTTAACCCTCATGCCGAGAGAGGGAATGTAAAAACCCTGGCAATTTGACGAGTCAATGGTTCCCATTCCCGTGAGCACACCATCCGGTCTAAATGCGGATCGACATAATCGATCGATTTGTCACGGTACGAATCGGCGACGAGTAATTACTCTCGGTTTTGCAACTCGCGCCTTTCGTCGAGAAATCGAATGCTAATGCTCGACTTGTTTTGTTTACTATAATAGCGCAACCATTGTTGTTGGCCAGTAGCGAATTTACCTTCTAGCGCTTTTGCAACTGATAACCAGTTTTTGTGGTCGTTCCGATGAAGATATGGAAAGGCGCGTGGTGCGTTCGGTGGCAATTTCGCAATACACGAACGTAGAGTAATTAAGTCGTGATCAGATACACACAGGTACTCGTATCGTTCTCGCTCCATCTGACACCTGAGATTATGGCACGCTACAATTGCTCAATTAAAATTAATTATCTGGAAGGTACAAATAAAATGAACGATCGGGAGCCCGTTTTATTGCTTTATTGAGTTTATAGGACAATTATTGCATTGTATAAGAAAGGTATAATATATTGTGTCGGTAGCGTTCTTTTATTGCTTGGACAGATTGTATAACTCTTTAACATTTCAGAGATGTTATAAATACTAGAGGGAGATATTAAAAATGCCGGTATGGGATTCAATGAACTCCGCGAATGCGGCCTTGGTCCGCGAGGAGGAGGCAAAACAACGAGCGGAATATTTGAGTTTGGTATACGTTCGGAAATCGAGCGCAGCCGGCCAGTGAAGGTAAGCAGCTTTCTGAGCCCATAAGCCGGTGTTACGAGTGCGACACACAGCCATAAGAACGCCTTTTACGATTTGGCTCGCCAACAAATGTGGGCGGGATTCACCGTGCACCCGACTTTCATTGTTAGATACTTACATTCATATAAACCGTATGAGATGATAAGTGTATATAGTTACCTGGTAAAAATATACCACGAGTCACTGAAATAACGAAAAAGCTGCAAATAGGTTTTTCAGTATCCAAAGTAGAATCGATTCTACCAGTTTTTATAATAGTATTTTTTTCATAATTTATTGTTCATTTCTAATATATCCTTATTCTAGCGCAGTTAAGCAGTTATCAAGCGACATACAACTTACTTTAAAACGTAGACCACCGTACATAAGAAATAAGATTTCTCCTTTCCACCGTCGATATGTACTCACTGCAACTACCGGGCCCTGGTGAAGTCTGGTCCCTATGCTGAGCAATGAGCGCTACGGAAGTTCATTTATTTATTCATTCGCTGCGATAATTACAGGTAGGTAAAAACATGTTAAAAGTAGAATGATATGCTCCTCTGTAATATGGACGTACAATGATTTGTCATTAATAATAACTTATAATATAATTACAATTATAAAATTTACAGCAAACTATTAATTATTAGCAAATTAATTATCATTATAAAATTACAATTTTATGTGACGTTACGTGACTACACAATAGTTAGTAAGTATATATTAGTAAGTATAATAAATAATTCTTGTACTAATGATTGTACAAACGTTTTTGATGTAACCATAAAAACTTTCATGTTTTATTGTTATGTAAATAAATCAACAACACATCACTTTGGAGGGGGAGAGTGCACGCTGCAATCCAACAGCCGCTGGGCGCGCTCGACTGGCCACGTTACCCCTCTCTCACAGAAGACTACCTTGAAATGTACTGCATTTCCCACTTTATCGTATTTCCCCAATGTACGTACGTGTTTCGGTAGTGAGTGAGATGTGCCAGAGCCCATTCCCATCCCATCCTATCCCTGCCCATTTTCACAACCCTTTCTCCAAATCCATTCCTATATCTCCAAAGGTAGGCAGCGCATCCGGGGGCGTGCCAACATTTGTCATTTTGGACTAATGTTGGCATGTATCGCGGATGTCTATGGGCGACAGTATCCACTTACCATCAGGTGGACTGTATGCTCGTCTGCCGCCTTAGTACATAAAAAAAAAAAACATAAAATCATTTTACATTTCGCTTGAACGGGTCTATATAATCTAATAATTAATTGATGGTTTCAGGTTTTGCTTTATTTCGGTGACACGTTGTACCTATGTTTTATGTACGGAAAAACTGTTTTTCACTACTCTTGATACCTAATTCGCTCTGTCATGATTTCTATGAATTAAATGAAAAATCGTTGTGGATCTTTGTGAGATTATTATATAGCATATAAGCAAGCAGATTTCTTTTATTCCTTCTCTTCAGTTCAATAACAAATCGTTTACTAGGTAATTATAGAAATTTTGTTACTAAGTAACTAAGGTTCATTTTTAGTCGACGAGAACAAGTTTCCTTAAAATGTAAAAGTTGTAGTTTTTAATGTAAGTTTATACTTTGTTTAAAATAGCTTTTACTTTTGATTTAAGTAAATCTTACTTTACTAAAGTTAATTAGTGTTAAATAATAATTATTAATATTCTTGTCTAGTTCGGCTTCCAGTTAGTTAATGGTCCATTAGCAAATTGAGATTAAAACTTTATCCGAATCGCCAGTAAACGCAGTAAGTTATTGTTTTAATATTAAAACCTATTTTATTTTATTATAGTGACAATGCAATGCAACCAGCCCTTTTAGTATCTACTGCTGGGCGAGGTTGGATGTACGGCCTTTAAATTGTAAGACGTAAGCACTCTTTTGGAGGTGGTGTAGTTCCTCGGCGCTTGTGGTAGCCTCTTCGTTATATTTTAGTCGCCTTAACGTCACCCACGGGAGGAGATGGGGTGGTACTATTCTATAGCCGGCCCTCACCACACGGTATTGGTATACTGGTACTATAGTTACACAATATGTAGGTCACAGTCATGATTCATAAAATAATTACGATAACTATATACTTGGTAGGAGTAATCTTAATTGAAATGACAGATACAATAATTAGATATACGTAGGGGAGGGTGGGGAAAACACGAATGCTTTGCACTGTTCTTATAATGAATTTAATTTCTTTGCACTGTTCGAGAAGAACTACTGGTTGCACCGCTGTTTCTAGAAACTGTCACGATCACCTTAGTTTATTTCACAGATTTCACGATCACTCGTTTCAGTTGATTTAACATTTGGTAATCTTTCCCCTGCTTTACTGTGCATCTGATCGACTTAGCATGGATATGTGGGTCCCGAAAAGTATGAAATATTATAAGCTATTTAATTCATTTGTTGGTGATGCGTATTTGCTACCTCGGAAATCTTTGGATTGCGTAAATACAACTTCCGTACAGACTGCACAATTTTCTTTGGCCTCTTTAATTTAAGTTAATAAATAATTCCTCTATCCCCCTTTTACTAACAACTACCACCGACTCGTATAGTGTACAACACCCATCTAGATTTTTGAGTTTTGTATACATTATCTATTGTGAATCGACTCTAAACGAGAACAATTACGAGTAAGAGCTTTTGTTTACCTTTTATTTCTAAAGACCACGTTTCGGTGTGGGTCACACGGGCCGTGACCACAAGTAGACAGTTTTATAAACTACTCACATTTGATCATCTTATTCATATAAAAGGTGAACAAAATCCTTAAGCGGTAGACTTTAAATAGACTTGTACTTCGGGGTGAAAATAAGATAAAATATTTGTTAGATTTTCTGTTATTTTCAATGTTGCTTGCGTTTTATGAATAACATAAAAATAATAATTATAGATATAGTTGATTAAAAACTTCCCTAAAACCAATATATTAAACCGGTTTTGTTTGATTATACCAAGTTGCTATTTTTTTCTTTATGGGGTGGGGTCAGTTAGGAATTAGGTTAATAATTCCCCTATCTACCTTTACATTGCATTCGTACCTTACTGCCCTATAATTGCCTTTAAATGATTTTATTATGACGTTTATAGAAGCAATATGTTAGACATAATGGATTATTTGGTTGTAGAACATGGAATGCAAAATGGTTGAACGTAATTAAGAGGAACGATATAAATAAATCATTGTGTAAATTGTTATTTACAAAGTAACGGTTTTGCACTAGTTTTACAGAGAATGAAAGTGGGTGTGTAATAAGGAAGTGCGATTAAACAGTGGCTAAAGTTATTGTCTGGAGAGATATTTAATCTGCGATTTCAAATTCTTAGTAATCGCTCAATTCTATATATTCTTCACAGAGTATCCAATTTTATGAATGTGCAATCAGTGTGTATAGAATAATAATATTAATATCAGCGGTATTTTTCATTGTTCTAGTGATATTTATTAACAGATATTTTGTGAAATAATAAATAAATATATATGGTACGTATTACTACCAAATAGCACTAGTTGTTATTGTTTTAATTAATATATTAGCCTTTAACCACAGTTCATCAAATCACGGGCTGAATTTTTGCATGGAATCGTTTTCTTAACACCTAAAGTTGTTTTATTTTGTATAGTTTAGACAATTGAAATTAAAACCGAAACTAACTTCATTTCGACCTAGAAATCTACTGTCGCAAATTAATTATTCATTAAGCGTTGGAAAATCTATTACTTATGCAATAATACCTCTTTGATACTGCCAAGACTCAAGCCATTGACAATATAAATACCGATAATGATTAAACAGGGACCAAAGAAGAGAAATCGCACATAATTGCGAGTCACACGTACGCCTATAAATTCCACCCTTTTTCTTAAACCTAAAGAAAGTTTACATGAAATCCGCTACAATGTTACATAAATAAACTGTCGTCCATTTAAGGCAAAGCGACGCAATGGGTACGGTCGTACGATCCTTTAAAGTCGCTAAGCGGCTTATGAAATGTGTACCTACATATAGACAGAGTTATAAGTTTTCTCATAGGCAATGACGCGTCGGTTACTTCTAAAGGCGCGTATAAATGTGCGATTCGAACCGTTCGTTGCAATTATTTTTACAGCAAACTTCTGACGATTCATGGGAAAATGGAACGAACCGCAAACCACCAGCATATCTTGCTCGGTGCGCTTACTTATTATCATTTTCCCCCCTACAGGCATCTTCTTTGATATTTTTCCTGAAATGGTCCTTGTGTTTAGGATCATACAGTAACGATTTGGCTTTATAAATATCAAAAAGTTTTAGTGCATTTTCCTCTGACCATTCCATAATTAAATAAACAACAGTGAATGAATTGAGACACGAGGTTCGCGAGCACGAGAAAAACAACGAACTGCGTACGACGCCGTCCCAATGTGAACTGCGAACGCCTTCGTGTTCGTCAAAAAACCGACGACACGTGCGGTTCACAAACGGTACGTCCGGCGCGCTCCAAACCCCGTCCCAATCTTGAGAACGAGTGGTTCACGAGCGGTTCGCGAACGGTTCGGCTCGCACATTTATACGCGCCTTAATCTGCGATCCGTGAGTTCGCATCGCGGCTTTAAGATTTTTTCTCACATTTTAGCCATAAACATGCTAGTTCCGGGTATTGAGTATTTTGCTCAAGAGATTCGAGTGTGAACGTTATCCCATAAAGATATTTTATTGTATTATGTATTATTTAAGTATTGAGTTACGGTATTCGCACCATCAGTAACTCCATATAATATCAATGTGTGTAAGCACCTCGGGTTTCTACAACCGCACCTCCCGTCACAGAAGTGCGGTCCATCCGCATTTCCTCGATACGGAGGTGTCGCGCACTTTTCGCTCCAAAAAATATTTTATACCGCGAACCAGTAGGCTGTGGAACGAACTGCCTCAAGAGGTCTTTCCATTAAGCCACGATATGGGGTTCTTCAAGAGAGCTGTGAATAGGATTTTGCAAGGTCGGCGGCGCGCCCGCATACCCCCTGGAGTTGCAGGTGTCCATGGGCGGCGGTAACACTTACCATCACGTGGGACCGCTTGCTCGTCCGCCCACTAGTCTATATAAAAAAAAAAATAAAGGCACCAATTGTTAAGATTAGGTCTCACTGTCGCAAAAAGTTTGCGTATTACAATAGTTCGGTTTATGAAATAAATTGCTATCGTTTTTTATATCATGCAAGTTTCGTTATTTATTTTTAAACTATTATCAGTTATGTATCATTGACCTATGTATCAAGAAAGAATTATATTTCCTCTTCTATTTGGATGGAATTTTATTTTTAACAATAAATTACAACGTCGCGTATAGTAATCAATACCCGTATCGCACGCGTATCAATCAAAACTTATTTAAAACCGGAAAATCAATACAATGGAGAGGTCGATGACATATATGTTCATATCGAAATGTACGAGTACATATCAATTGTTTAAAGTGAATAAAGGCTATATGACCTTTTTTACTTACACAATGTCATATGACGACCAAGTTCAATTATGCCACAAAGTTAAATTTTAGTGTTACAATGTTTATCATTATCGTGTGTAACCAATATTCTTAAATATATTTTGACATCTATTTTTTATAATGAAGTATTTGTTTGTAGAACATCGAATGTGCAATTGTCGTATGTAATTAAGAAAGTTAATTTTTGCCGTACTTGGCTTTATGACCAAATCTTTCACTGCGCAGGCAATTAGACTCCAGAGCGCTATCTCCATCCGGAAAGCTCCAAACAAAATCTTTTTTATAAAGATACATCGGGAACCTTACCTCACCATTTCTCATTGCTAGTGGTTCAGTCAGTTCCTCTGGCTTTATCATGTTTTCAATTTTTACTTTTGTCAGAAACATAATAAATAAATTATTTTTGTCGATCGATAACAATTAAAACATTATTTTGGATCATTTTTAACAATCGATATCACCCATTGACATTGCTGAACAACCACTTTACGATGTCTATGTTGATCATTGCACTATGTTTTACGATGTTGACCGTCAAAAATCAATAAATTGTGGCGTCACCTTAATCTAGATAGTTTGCAACTTTATGATACCAAAATGAAATAGTGAAAACTGCTGCATGCATCCTCCAGGTACTATATACATCGTTCAAGCATGGCAACTCTCTGAGAAAGTTTTAGCACAATATGTGCTTACAGTCTCCCTGTGACAGGTACATTATGTGGCCAGTTACAATGCGCTAGTTTACATTTAATGTAGAAAGCGGCTCGGGCGACAGGAAGTAACCTTTCGAGACCGACCTATAGCCAGTTATTGCTCTGATACGACCCCGGCAGTGCTAGATACGAATTTCGTTACCATTTCTAAATATAATACCTAGTGGATAACCCACGCGAGTAGGCGTGAGCATCGGTCACGTATTGGACCTAAGTTATAACCCGGGAATGAAATAAATCTAGTTTAGCTTATACTAAGTCTAATGCGCGCCACACAAACCGCCCACGTGTTAAATTTACATACGTAATACGCTGGTAACCAGTGCTTCAATCTTAACGCGAGCGTAATAATGCGGTAATGAATCAACGAGCCCTTTGTTTCTTTATGAGAGCTAATATTTACAGTTTAAATGAATTTTTATTAAAGCAATTTAAGGCTCGGTGTGGAATTTCTACGTTCTGGAAAATTATGCAAACTTTCCTGAATTACGGATAGCCCCCCAGGACCCAGCGGAGGTCTGTGCCCTGCAGTGGGACGTCATAGGCTGATACAAGTACAAAGTCATCAACTAACCAAATTAGACATTACATAGGTTTAAAGACAAAAATTCAATAAAGCTGGAATATCAGATATCAATATATTGTACTTATTTATTTTGTCCATAAGTATTATATGTACTTTACCAGATCATACCATCAGCCTATGTCTCATCACTGCTGAATATAAGCCCATGTTTGTAAAAAATGAGCGCTGTTTCTCGACTACGCCCGAGCGCTGAGTGAAGTTCTATGACTTCAGCTTTTTACACTCGTGAGTATTATAGTTTAAAAAAATACGTTTGATGATTTAAAATGGTAAAAGTTCATTAGCACTGACTTAGAGCTTCTTTTTACAGAACTTTATAAGCCTATCCCAATCCCAATGTCACTGCCATACACGAGCTTTTGCTCTTCTCATTCATCCACTATCGGCAAACTTCTTCAAATGGTCTTTCTGCCAGTATTTACAATAGGTGCACTTATTTTCCCCATATCTAATATCTTATTATTAATTTAACTACTATCACAAATAATGAGATTAAGGCTTTTCCTCTATCAAGGCTGTAGTCCAACAACTGGTTGCTCAACCCATGTCTACCAATTCGATGCGGGAAAAAAATCTTCGCGGTCACATTGTCCGAACTTATGGACTGCTCGTGCGTGTAAAAGTTATTAGAGAAGCATATTAAAATGACGTAACAACTCAAAGAACTATAAATAAAAACTGGGTTTTTTTATTGAGAAACGTCTCAAGTCTTGGTTGCACAATTAACGACAAATGGAAAGCTATACAGATGCTGTAAAGCATATTACACGGTTGTAAGAAGACTTTCGTTGATGTAATTTAGTTATTTTACCAATAACTTATAACGGTGCATTTACTAATAACTTACTCCGTGAGTAGAGTTCATGTGAAAGACTGTGGCAAGCAAAATAGAGGAGTCTTAATTTAGAAGTAGAAAAGGCTGAAGCCTACGAGACTTAAGAGATCTACAAGTTAAAGATCTCCGAATATAAAAGAAGACAAGAAAATCCGGTCTACAATGTATCACAGGATACCGTGTGGTGACGGCCGTCTTTAGAATAGCACCAGAACATCCCTTCCCGTAGATGGCGTAAAAGGCCACTGAGGGATAATAAAAAAGGGCTGGTTACGACTTATACTAGATCATATATGTACTGCAATGCAATCAGCGCTTTTAGTATCCACTGCTGGTAATGGGTCTCCTTGTTTGTGCATGAGGGATGTATGGCCTTAAAACGCCTTAAACGCCATGTGGTGTCGGCCGACTATAGAATATTAGCACCACCCCATCTCTTCCCGTGGCGTCGTGGGTGGGTGGATTAAGGGATATCAAAGCCGCTGCCACAAGCGCTGAGGAACTACACCACCGTTGAAAGAGTGGAATTGCCAACACATTTGGGCAGCGTGGCGTTTTAAAGCCTTACATATATGTACTAATAACTTACTAATAATGTACTAATACTAATAAACAATAAATAAAACGTCTTATTTTGTCATCCGAATTTTTATTACCGTTAATATTAATTTTGAATTACAAAATTACATTCGTGACAATTACGTCTGTTACTATGACATGACAGACAGAATGGTATAATGTTGTTGTTGATACGATGCGACGTCTTATTTCGTCATTTAAATTTTCTTTACCATTCATGTTTTCTTATCGGATGTGTTATCTTATGACTTTATTGAAAATTATACAATGGAAACACAATTATACGTCTGTTCGGACGGTATGACAGACAGCTTGCGTAAGCTTTTGTTTTGGTCGTAAAATTTATAAACCAAAAAGGAGGGGTAATTTATTACGCATTGGCGAAGAAAAAGGCGGTTATTTACGTATTGGTAACTTGTACTATAAAACATATGACTTGAACGGACCGCCTTGGAGAGGTTCAAGTTTACGAGTCGTGGCCACACGCACCATCAGCAGTTAATATAAATTAATGTCATATCAAGTGGTAGATAACGCTTTTTAATTTTTGGTAATAGCTTACAAATCTTAAATATTATTTAACTCAAATGTTTCTTCATCAGTTAGTTTTGACCGTTGGTAGCCTCACTCACACCAAGTCACAATTAAAAATTTCATGTTTCTGTTCAAAGAGTGAGTCAAATATTTCGCGGTTTTATGATGTCCGGTTCTCGGATTGACGTCATGCGCATACCACTCAGTGCATAAAACGCATACCTTTACAAACGTGTGGGTTTATTTTGTTGACGAATTTGGTAAAGGAGCATCTCATAAATATTAATTTCTATTTCTTTGCGGTATTGCATTCTCTTCGGTATTTTATTTATTTTTATGAATTAATTTCGTACGTGACAAAGTTAAGTTCTGCGGGTTATCTTGTTTTTGTTATGATATTGCTAAATCAGTATGTACAAACTCTTTCAATGGCTATGACATTAAACATTGTATGTACGAGCACTGTAAGACCTATCTTGTGTAATGTGGGACCGCCTCCAACATTCAGTTTAAAATGTTGCTAGGTGGTATAATTTGAAAATCTTGATGGATCAGCTTAATATCTGTCCGATGTGATCCGTCGAGAAAAAAAGATTGACCAATCGCCTTTCGAAGAGCGGTAGTCGGTTGCAGATTTTATCAAGCTACATTAAAGAACTGCGTCTCTATAGACGTATGTTACGAAATGTTCACTTTTTTATATATTAGATAATAATATAGATAAGCTATTTTTTATATATTAAATATATATAGATAATAATATAAATAGGCTGAAACAGATAAGGTTATTTTAAGATGCTTGAGATGTAATGACCTATAACGCCTATAACGTTCCACTATAGGGCACAGGCCTCCCCTTGAAATTAATTACAAAAGAGGGATTTTAGGCCGGTCCAGGATTGTAGGGTATTACAGATGACCCAGGACTTCCTTTTTATATTCTCGGACACACATTGAAGTGTCCGTACTTACACTCATTGTAGAATATATTTGTATAATTTTATATACTTAATTATTTATACAACGTTTTCAATATGTAGGTATTATTAACCTACATACAGAAAATACTATATATTTAATTTAGCTGTGTATCTAGTCTATTTGTAATTAGTCATTAGTATAAAGATTTACAATTTCAGTATTTAGTATTATTACATTATTACATGTTACATAAATATTTATTGTCATTTAGTGTACCTATATTTATTATTTTTGATTACAAAAAATCGTATATACTAAATCCTATAACACACAACAACGACTCTTAATTCCCAAAGGTGGCATTGTGTTTAATGTATTTTGTTATTGTAACAACTAAAAGCAAACACTTACGAAGTAATAAGTACATACTTGTACATAAACAGCAACGTACCATCCCAACATTCACACCGCTATTCCCGGGGATATCAAGATGCGAAAACCGAAAGAATGTAGTAGGTAATTGTTAAACTATGCAAATTACTGTTGTTAGCTAAGACCCTTCGGAGATTTAAAGTTTCACGTTTTACACCCCTGCAGATAACACTGCATGTTAATTAAAGCCGTGGTGTTAAACAAAGGTAAGATATCGATTTATTGCTGCAAATATTCTGAGTTGGAGTTTTTCCGATTGGGAATTCACGACTTGGTGTAACCGGCCGGAACACTGGATTTTAGCAAACTGGAATAACTGGTGAGAATTTTATCTACGCCTAACTAATTCTACGTTTAAATTGAATTGTTATTAGTAACGAAGCAAGTGAGATTAATAGTATTAAATTCTGTTAGAACATTTGCTGTCTCCTATTTAGACAATATTATGTTTAGTTTTGATAGTCAATTTGATAGCCCTAAGGCTAGTTAACAAAACAAACTTTATAGTTTATTTTCCAAAGTGGCCACAAAATAAAATATTGTTCGTTAGATTTAAATTTAGTCGATAACACAGTCTTATTATTTAATGTTAGGGATAACAAAGCCGCTACCACACGCCCTGCGAAACTACACCACCTCTAATAAAATGGACTGGCCAACCCGCTTGGCCAGCGTGCCGTTTTACGGCCATATTTTCCTTATATATAATACAATGTCCAATATGATTGATACAAATCATGATTTGATATGTGGATTCCCATGTCCAGCAGTGGACGATGAAGAATGGGCCGGTTACAGGTTATTATTACATCAAATATATAAATAAGTTAATAAAATTATTAATTTTAAATTGCTTACTTAACATCCGGATTTCTAACAAGTTCTAAACTGGTAATGTTTTGGCGGCCTTCTTTCAAATTATAGATGTGTTTGGAAACGTAACCGATTTAAACTGGCTTAGACGAGTAATTAAGAAGACGCTACTACAAATAGTAATTTTAATTAGTTTATATCTGTATTATCAATCTTTTAGAATTTACTCCATTGTTTAACAGCAATGTGTCGAAGTAATCGAATAAAAATGTGCAACAGACCTAACAAACTACTAAAGCGGCTGTACGTTGCTTGACCACTACCAATTTGGACAAATAAGCAATTATCGGTTACATTACAAGTATCGTAATATCAACCGCAGCGGTTACAGTAATGAGGAAGTATCACTCACGCGTCCACACAGCCGCACTTGTTATTTTAATTAAAAACGGCTACCAAGTGCTAACTGCGGGTTCTTTAATAACTCGGAAAAACAAGTTTTGACTCGTTGAAATCGAATCATGGAGATATGTTATGACTAAAATTATTAAAATACAAATTGTTTAATGATGGCGTACATTTAGGTCATGCAAGTGTATTTGCATACAGTCTGGACATGCCAACATCAATTCCACCCTGAATGAGCTGTCTACCTTTAGACATTTGGAATTGGTTTGAAAAGAGCGTCGGGAAGATGAGGATTTAATAGTTAATTAAACAAATAGATCAGTAAAAAATTCATTTTGGTTACAGACTAATAAGAAAACTCCCCTCCTCGACAATGTACCATAAAAACTAAAACTAACAATTCGTATCTACTCAAAAAAAGTTATGATTGCGCATTTAGTCAACCTTATTTAAACTAAACTTAAAAAAGTGTATACAAAAAAGTTCAAACGAAAATAACCCATGTAACCTTTAACATAAAGATCAGAATGAAAGATAAAACAACATTCGGTACCTACTCGCAATTTCGCAGATAATGCCATTCGTAAAGAGATCCTTAACTTATTATTATTAATACCACTGAATATATGCTTATACGTTATGGCATTGAAACGTCATGCAAATACGATTATGGTATTAAGTTTAAATTAAATAATTAATAAATAGAAATCAATACTAGCCGGTCGTGTCCTTGTTTTTCTAGCATAGTACCTATTACAGTCTGGGTACAGTGGGTTACTTCAGTCATACAGGGGTATATTTAGTGAACGAACGCGTCGAGAAAGATCAATTTTCGATTAGGATCAATCATTAGTTACAGCATCATTGAGGGGGAGAGTGTATGCTGCATTCCCACAGACACTGGGCGTACTCGACTGGTCGCGTTACCGCTCTCTTACAGAAGACTTACCTTGAAATATACTGCATTTCCTATTTTATCGTATTTCGCCAATGTACGTACGTGTTTCGGTAGTGAGTGAGATATGGCAGAGCCCATTCCCATTCCATCCTATCCCTCTCCATTTTTCCAACTCTTTCTCCCAATTCATTCTTTAATTTGAAAAGGTAGACAGCGCATCCGGGACCGTGCCAACTTTGCCAACGTTGCCAACATCAGTGCCAACATTGATGTTGACATGTACCGCAGTAGTTTATGAGCGACAATATCCACTATGACAGTATCAGGTGGACTGTATGCTCGTCTGCCGTGTTTTTCTATATATAGAAAAAAGCATTTCCGAGCAAAAAACGCATAACTGTACGTATTACATTCAAGGACTCATCTACGCCATGTATATATTCACAAAAAATAGTATGGATAGTATTTATGTAAATGTATAATATCAGGCAGCATGGTAGTTCGCCCGCAAAGACTCGCCGCACTATTGAGCACTGAACTCTATTCTAAAACTTTTGAAAAAATATAACGTAGGTACTATTGAGAGACTGACTCGTATCCAAACAAAAGTGATTCGATAGCATGTATCCATATCCATTATCCACATCTATAAAGGTGCCAAAATAAATATCTATAAAGACCATATCGATAAAAACCTCATAAATCTAACTATCAAAATACATATTTAACGTTCATCAAAATACAATTTCGCTGTATATATCTGTTATACTAAATCAATAGATCCCCATTAGAGGTAAAGGCAACGAATTATTCTACCTACTTAATACTTAAGTGGTTAGTCATAATTTACCTCGTTCCTTACCCTAATTACTTAATCCGAGTGTTTTTCCCTGAGTGTACTTAGTAATTTACCCGACCTACATAAATATTTGTACACGTAAGGTTTCCACATTATTATATTATTTTTTAAAGCACAAGTTGTTATAAATTGCTATAAAATACGTGACCAATACGTTTTCCGTCAACTGATTTGCGTGAATACATGTTTAATTAGCCATAGTGACCTAAAAACGCTTTTTGTTCGTCTAGTACTACTTTTTCGTTACGTTGTCGCGTGATTTTTGTAACACGATACTGGACTAGTTAAATAAAATCCGGATAATGTTAAATAATAATGATTCTTATCTCAATTATCATAGAACTATTTTTATAAGCAGATTTTTCAAGAACGAAGTACTGTAGAATTGTTATCCAGTTCTCAAATGTCATGGACGTCATGATCATTCCACAGATAAGTAGGCGAAAAACTGCTCAACAGTCACCTCCCTCCCTACCGTCGGTATCTCAATCATAGGATAATCTACCGACGACCCCTTTATCAATTATGTGGAACTTCCTGTGACTTTAGGACTAGCTCGGCGGTGAAGGAAAATATGGCGAAAAATCCCTCGTGACCGAAAATCTGAGGAAGATTATGATCCGAAATGCGCTGGTTATTATTAGAGTTATTATGAGCCCTGCAGTGGGACGATATAGATTGAAATCGAATGACTTTTTGCTCGGAATTTCAAGCAAAAAGTCAGACTTATAAGCAAAAAAATCTTTGCGAGTTACTAGAATTTTGTCAGTTTTGCGATACTTATCGATATGCGTCGTGTATTCATGTGCTAGTAGGTACTAATTAGACGGCAAAGATTCATGTCAGTACTTCTTTCAATTTAATTGCTGTAAAACTAACGGTATACCAGCGACATTTAGAAACGTGTGCCGTCAGCGGCGCCGTTTTAGCCCTAACAATTAGTCGAGTCCATCAGTTAAGGCGATTCTACATACCGTTGCTATAGCAACTAGGGACCACACACGAACGCCAAAGCTGGACCACAATAGAGTTTATAAACAGTAGGTATGCTAACATAGTCACTATTTGGAAATTGTTGCCTAACATGGAAATGTTACGTAGTCCGTATAAGTACAATATGTAATAATAATAATTGATTATTATCACTCGCATTTTAATATGTATAATATTTTTCATTATTATTATCATCATTATATTACACCATACTGCATCTGTCATATGAATATCATAAAATAAAAAAAGGAATAACTTATTTTTAATACCTTATATATGAATTTACCCGTTAGTTAAGTGCATATTAAAAAACAGTACTCACACTTTCGGGAGAAGGCAGGACTAAGGAAGAAATGACAACCGGAAGGAAGCCTATGCTGGCAGTAGAAAAAGCATAAGTACCAGTTACTAAGTGTTCCCGAATTTCTAATCTATCAGCCATGGCTGTAAATATCTGCATCTGTGTGCGGAACCCGCATTTTAGCGTGTCTATATCAAGTTAGCTTACCGTTTCCCTTGGCTGGATCCTGGAGACGTATGCAAATTAAACCCCTCGGTTATTCAGGTATGAATATCTTACGAGTTTTGTTTTGCGAGATTAATTCAATTCGCCAGGAGTATCAATTACTACCGTGAGAGAGTTATGGTGTTTATTTTCGTGTTTAAGTGGTTGCGTAAATTTAGCCAGGTTTTATGACGCTTGTGTTATTTATTACCATTGTTCTACTGAGGTATGTATAAGCTTTACTAAATTGTAGTGCATAATGTATAAATACCCCTGTTTGGTCGCTATTTCGCCGTTCACTGAAAACGGCAAAATAGCGAAGCACTACTGATTTACGGACTGATTTTTTATATAGAAAGTAGTAGATTGGCAAACAGTTCAGTTGGTGGTAAGTTGACACTGCCCACGGACATCCGTGATACATGCCAACATCATTCAAGAATAGAAAATGCTGACACGCCTCCGAATGCAACTCATCTCACTACTTTCCCCATTCTTATTAGGGATGTGATGGGAAATAAAGAGGATAATGGAACAAGGAGTTTCCCTTATCACATTATACCCTCTATTCAATGTCATGAAATAGGATTGGATGAAATTAGATAGGAAGTATCCACACTTGTATCCTATTTCTATATTTCCTATAATGACATTGTACTCCCTATAAAGGCATGGTTCCCTTATTCAATTATATTTCCCACTTGGTGGAATTGGTTGCAATGGAATGAGAAATGAATTATAGCAAAACTCGTACACAAACTCCCCAATGTTACCTTAACTATTATAAATTGTATCTATACACAAAATTAACATAGAATAAAATATTTTTAACCATGAGTGAGTACATCGCAGACAAATCGACATTAGGTTTTGTGATCTATTTATCCAAATATAAAATCTCAAATATTAATATTAGGAATAAATAAATAATAAGTAAAAATAATGCACGGTAAGTTTGTTTCATGGCAGTCTTCTGGGTAACTCAGTCAATCAAAAGAGCCCAGTCACTTTGATTCATTAAGAAAACGGTCACGAGTGATTCTTATATCACGAGAAAAACCGACGTCATAAGTGGGAAATTGTGTCGCTGCCCCAATTCGCGTTTATGAATATTACTCACGCTTTATAATTTTCCACTTTTCGTCAGGAATATAGATTTCGTCAAGTTTTCCTTACTGGCTTATTCGTGATAAAATTTCACAAATCAGTACGTAATGCAATGTTCTAGAAATTTGTTTGATCTCAACACACGATTTTGTGCATATGAGTCCAGATTATCTGCACCCTTTTGACATTCACTGCTTGATGTAGGATTTAGTATAGTACCAGCCCATCTCTTCCCGTGGGTGTCGTAAAAAGAGACTAACCACTCTTTAGAAGTTACTTTAGTTACTTAGGCTTGTGGTAACGGCTTTGTTATTTCTCAGTCACCTTTTGCTTTTACTTAGTACCTTAGTGATGCCGATCTTAGCTAATTTTTTTTTTATTAAATTACGGGTTCTTAAACCACTGGCGTATCATTTGCACGCAATAAAGTTCACATTACCATTTGTCACAAGTTACAAAATGGCAGATAAACTTGCTTTGTTTGTAAAGTTTATTTACGTCCAATTTGATGACTTGATAGCTCAAATTTTGCTCTAGGCGAATCTCGCGTTTGCTCGGCCGATCATTTGTGCCCACATAATTTATAGCGATATATACGAGTGTATGCTAATGGAGGCTGGTCTTTACGTATGCAAATATTCACTTAGAATCATTAGAAGAACAACTTCACTTAGTAACATAGTAATTTATAAGTCTTTAGGATTATGCTAGTGCTGGTTACTATAATAATTTTTTGAATGCTCGTAGTTTGTATAAAGTAGATTTCTAGATTGTTTATGTTCACTTTTAAAAAAAAACAGAATTTTTATTAGGAATTATTTTAATTTGAAAAATAAATATTGTATAATAAAATAACATAACTTTGTGGTTTATTTCGTGGAAATTATCTATATAAAACAGACACAGGGTCGAGTCTGTACATTGAGTTAATATAAAAAAATAAAGTTGAGGGGTCTTTTTAGAAGCTACAAAAGCCAAAACAGTTTTTTTTTATTTGTCTGTATGTCTGTTTATTTGAGTATCACGTAAATACTACTGAACAGATTTTGATCGGGTTATCACTAATATATAGTCTTCATACGAGACAAAGAAGTTATTTTTCGTTATTCTTTAAATTAATGGAGGCACGATGGTAACTGGCTACCACCGCCCATAGACACCTGTAACATCAGGGGTATACGCGGTTTTTTTTAAATAGAAAAAAAAATGGCAGACTAGCATACAGTCCACCTGATACTGTTATAGTGGATATTTTCGCTCATAAACTACTGCGGTACATGCCAACATCAGTCCAGAATGACAAACGTTGTCACGGCCCCGGATGCGCTGTCTACCTTTTCAAATTAAAGGGCTCTGGCATATCTCACTCACTACCGAAACACGTACGTACATTGGGGAAATACGATAAAGTAGGAAATGCAGTACATTTCAAGGTATAAGTACATTAAACTCAATATAGTACCCATAACGACAAGAAATAAGTCATCAATAAGTCCGTTTATTGAAGTTGCTACAAAGTCTGACATAGCGGTGCTATAGACTGACATCGACATGCCGAAATAAGAGCTCCTAGTAACCATAGAACTCTAAAAACTCAACAGCGACTGTCTTGTAACATCAGGTACAAAATGCTAGTGACAGCGTGGCTTAGCCCTCGGAAGCGCGGACCCACGATCTACTTTCAACCGATATCGGCACGACAATTATCAGCGACGATGGCCATAAATCCTTCCTTCCGACATTGACCGTTATTGCCATTGGTCCCATATCTGATCATGTAAGTTGACATATTACCTCCAATTTTCTATTATATAATAGGTATCTGGTATAGTCATATAATAGGGTTGTCTATCGCTCAGTTCATATGTCTATTACATGTGTATGTTTATTTATTTTATTTTACTTGACGCTTCGGCTGGCTTGCGTCAACGACGGTTACGAGCTGACTAACTGTCAGGTCGGGAGAAAAATCTTAAAAGTTATATTTGATCATGTTCAAATTCAAAGATTCGTTGATTTCGACAATTGTAGAATTTTTGCGCATTACAATTGTGAAACGTTTTCAAGCCAGATCAGAGATTTTGGCCAAAATTAAAATCCTATTAGCGTATGTAATTGTAATGTAATCAATTTGATTTCAACATAAATAAAGGGATGTAATAAAAACTATTGTGATGTTACAGCTATCCACAGTCGTGATACAGAACCATCTTCAATTATAGCATTATACTAGCAACTCGTGGCTTTGAATATCTTTGCAAAATTAATGATATTACTGGCAGCCCTACACCAGTAACTCGATAACTAGTCACGAGTGAGATTGCATTGCATAGCTTTGTCTTGCGTATCTCGAAAGTTTCTCGTTCGCTTCCTAGCAGTACAACGCACACGTAATAAGGGCGGGGTTGAATATTTAATAAAGTTAAGGAAGCGTGTTTGTAATCGATAAATTGCAATCAATACATACAAGTAGGCTTTTAAAGAATTGGGTAACTGCTGTATAGTGTATTCTCTTGTGCAGTGTAATTGTAATTGGAAAGTGTGTCTAAAGTACTCTAAATGAAATTTCTTGGAAGAAATCTACCTATCACTACATTCATGTGATTAGCTAAAGCGCACGCCACGAGAAGGAAACATTTCAGTCATAGACATGAGTCATACAAATCTCTTTACCGTCCAGTCTTGGCTAACCTCATGTCAATGACTGAAACTATTTCTTCTCGTGGCGCGCGCTTTATATCACTATATGACAATAAATCACGTGACCAGCTAAATTCAAAACACAAATCACAGACCAAGGCTCGTGAAGCTCTTCAAATTTTGTATAAGCATTTTTTTCTATGTATGGAAAATAGTTCTGTTGATTTTTTAGTTCTGTTAATTCTACATTATTTAATGCAACTACCTTTTACACCAAGAAATTACCTTTTACCTGTAAGAAATGCCTTTTACCTTTGTATCTTATAAATGACTTGAATACTATTCGATTTTGCATTTCTCACTCTCTATAAGCGACGAAATATCACGCCTATTCATAGATTCTTAGGTACATAGGCTACTATCGTAAGTGCCCATGCCTTATTTTCTTTTTCGCGGCTTGTAAAATGGACATCGCGCAATATTTTATAACAAAATTACTAAACGAAGTTCTCCTAAATACCGTATATGTATGTTCAACCGCAAAAATAAAACGTACGTTCACATATAATTTTTTAAAGAATTCTTGCAATAATTTCTGGTTTCCCATAAAAGGGTAAACGAATGAGTTATTTAGTACGTCCTATAGGTCAGCACTCGGCACGTAAGCAAGCAGTCAATAAAACTATCTTACAGGATACTAGCGTTTGCCGCCATATACGCATAACTGTCGGTAGCTAATTGAACCAAACATCGTAGGCTATCGAGTACACGTAGTTAATAAATTAAGTCCAATCGTTACGGAAACGCTAGCTCGGCGCCGGCGCCGCGCATTTGAGTCTAAAATGTCATCCATATTACATGCGGGAAATTCAAACGCATGATATCGCATGGTATGATGTAAGAATGTCCGAGTTATTGCAATCGAATGTTTAAATAATACATTATCGATATAGTCGGTATTTATGTCTAAGCTAGTTTACGGTAGCTGGTACTTTAAGTTATGGGAAGATTATGTAACGATTGATCTGTGATCTTATGTCATAGTTGTAACTTAATTATACTAGTCTGCGACGAATAAGGACATCTATCAGTCGATAACTGCAGTCCACCGTCAGATCAAAGCAACTATGCCGTCGCGGGTAGGTGGTCGAGGCCTAAACCAATGTCTAAATATACTTGGCGAAGATCGAGTAAAGTAGGATCGATTCACACAAAACACTAGGTTGCTTATTAAAATGACTGATTTCGAGTTTTTCTTTATTGCTTCTTTATATTCCACAAGCTTCTAGAATGAGTTTCGAATTCTGTAAATTATGCAATTTATTTTTGGTTAGGTCTTTTCAGTATGGCTATGAGACGCCGGTAGCCGATAGCAGCTGAATGAGAAGAGTTGACAATTGTGTGGTGGCGCGGCTACGGAGAGGCTTATTATATCCGGCAGTGGAGACACATGCTAATGGCATGGTATGTCTTTTATTTTTGTATTATTTTTTGGCTGTTTTAATATTTTATGTACATTAGTAATTCGCGTGTGAATTCAAGCCACGTCATCGTATTGCGTAAGAAAAAAGATTTTATTTAACCTAGGCCTTTCTTGAACAGTCAAAGGTCACTTTCATTTCTCATTATGACGTTCGGTCTGATTCAGCTATTAATGACCATAGCTTTTCCATGAAAACGTTTAGTGTTGTTACATTTATTATATCAGCCACGCCATAGTTGACCAATTTGAAATTGATAAGATCGTGAACAAGGACGATGGTTCCATGTTTCATGGCCATTTCTGGGTAATTTAGAATTGGTATTATATCTAATGAAAATCAGCAGTTGTTTTATTTATCAAAGTAGTAGGTACTAATGTTTTATATAAGATAATATATATATATATTTATATGTATATTTATATATATGTATTTGCTAAAATGTAAATCTAAAATCTCAACGCTAATTCTGTGTAGAAGGATATACTTTTTAAGGTACAGTTTTTAAATTTATTCAAAGTAGGGGTCTCTCGAAATCTGAATTTTTGAGACAAAGATAATTTCAATTTTAACCATCCAGTATCCACGCCATTAATTTTATTTAATTAATAAATTCATAGTTATAGATACATATATATGAAACATAAAAAAACTCGAAAGAAGGCAGTCGCGCACTGTTTAGTGACGAGTGATGATGATGACTGATGAGTCTGATGACATGGTCGGAGCAATTTATAGTACTTGTTATAGCAGTTATAGCAATACTTTATTCTTCCCGTAATAAAGTACACAAAATACAGATAGATATGTAATAATATTGAAAACATTAGGACTTTATAGTAATAGTCCCTATTACTATTACTATTAATAGTATAGACTTAATAGTCCCGGAATTAATCGTTTTCTTTAATAAGTAAACGATTAATTCCGGGACTAACTCTCAAAATCTTGACCTCGAGTAATAAGTCTTTAAACAAATTAAATCTAAAAACAAAGTGGGACTTAGCGAAACAGTAAGAATGTTCTTTTGCGCTGCGATAAGGTTAAGCCGCAGCGTAAATGATAAACAGTATGGTAGCTTCAATCAAACACCCTGCAATATGATAAATTGTATATAAGGAATTGGGAGAATGGGAGTTTTCCGTGTACTTACCTACATGAAATATTATTATTTTACCATGATGTTACTATGCGATGGCTTAGAATCCATGGCATGATTTGGTTTATATTTATTTAACGACATAAAAAATAATTTCCATTTGATCTGCCGGTTTTTGTGTGAGTAGAAAAGGAATCGTTATTTTTTTTCCAATGTTTTAAGATTTGTTCATTAAAATATGCAACTATATTTATAGTTTATCGAAAGGTACGTTCGAGTCTGTCAAATATATTTATTTAACAATTGAATAAGAATTGTAAAGGTAACCCTCGTAAAAGTGTCTTCTGACTAATTCAATTAAATTTAATTCATATTTTAAGGTATCATTACAAATAATTGTGTTGAATTCTTAGAAATCTATGTACAATCAGCAACATGTACTTAATATGACCGCATCTACATCTTACTACAGAGAATAATTTCGGTAGTATTTGAGCAACATATTTTAACAAATTGACTCCGTTCCCCACATTACGAGGACCTGTATCGTGGGTGCTGTACAGATCCACTACTGCTCTTCTATATCTACTTAACTGTAGTTTAGTCGTGCCTAAGGGCTTGACGTCGCGCTCGCGTGATATGGAACAGTCAGCGTTTGTGAAGCGAAGGTTACGTCTCGCCGATGCTATCGGCGGTGACAGCCAATACGAACCGACAAACTTATCTCTGCGGACGGCCAAATGCCGAACTTACCTAGGTAAATACTAGATCCCCTAGTTCTAGTTCTGGGGATCTAGAATCCCGGGCTAAAAATGCAGCAGAAATCTGTTTTGCTACTGGGTAAGTCGTAGTCCAGTCAAAACATTAGATGATAATTCACTTATCTAAACACACTACATAGATCGGCGGAACTTTCCTAATCCTTTAAATATACTTTAAAGGACTGTGAGTGTTATAAGAGAGTCGCCATACGTCCATTGCAAAGTGTATGAAAAATTAACATTTTGCCTGGAATTAAATAGAATGCGTGTTGCTGCATTTCAGTATATAAACGTTTTTATTCATATTTTTATGAACGTTCAGATAATAACATATTATAAATATTAAATTAATTTGCACAACTAGCGCTATCCACGATACGCAAAATAACTTTGTCGAGCTGTAGATTCGAATTGGAATTGTGTCGCGTCGAGTTAACCTTGAATGGCAGCACTTTGTTCAGTGTTTGTAGTATCTTTATCACATATCACTTCTCTAACCTAAAAGTTTATTTAGTTTTTCACTATGCCCCACGACAATGGGCAGTTTCATGGCATGTCATGACATGTCGGTAGACACAGATTGGATGAAGTCTTTTATACCAGTGTATGAAACGAATTCATATTTGTCAACAAACACCAACAGATGATATTGGGTTTTCATAACGCCCATTGTCATGAGAGGTTTCAATAATAAATTACAAGGAAAATAACACATTTGTATTTTCGTGGAACTGTACATATATAGTACGTAGGTATACCTACCTACGTAGATATTCGCAGTTACGTGGTAGAATTCTAGGTTTTGAAAAAACTAAGGGACAAGTAAATATTACTTTATATAATAAACTATACAAACATAATCGAACTTCGTGTCCTGTTTCCCTCCGATTGCTTTATTTTCTCAAAACTTTTCTAATTTATTTCCACTGATACAGTAGTAAATAAATAATCAGTTTAAATATATATACCAAATTCTATGAATGTGTACACATTTGGCCGACCGATTGCCGCAGTTGGTAGTGACCCTACTTGCTGTGCAAAAGGTCCAGGGCTCGATTCTCGGTCGGACATACTTTGTTAAAAAAAAGACGAATGTATGTTCGGGTCTGGGTGTGTGTGTATGTGATTGTCTTAGTATGTGTCTCTGGACCCACGACACAGGAAATCCTTGTGTGGGCCATTGAGTGTGGCGTTATTACAAGCTTTTTATATTTATTTATTATTACATTTGTTAACCATAAATTTGCCCTTGTGTGTATGTCGATTATTTATTTTATTTTCAGAAATAATGACCCTAATATGTGTCAAAAAATATAAATTATTAAATATTAATAAACCTTAATTATTATTAAAGTTCTCTGATCGTACGAGTATTTTCGTGTGGAGGAGAGTGCACGTTGCATTTTCACAGCCGCTTGTAGCACTCGACTGTCCACGTTACCCATCTCACACAGAAGACTACCTTGAAATGCACTGCATTTCTTACTTTATCGTATTTCCCCAATGTACGTACGTGTTATGGTAGTGAGTGACATATGCCAGAGCCCATTCCCATCCCATCCTATCCCTCCCCATTTTCCCAACCGTTTCTCCTAATCCGTTCCTTAATCTGCAAAGGTAGGCAGCGCATCCGGGGGCGTGAACGTGTCATTCTGGACTGATGTTGGCATGTATCGAGGTAGTTCATGAGCGACAGTATCCGCCTTTTTTCCATATACTTAAAAATAATATTACTTGTTTTGAAATACGTCAATGGAGTTATATCATCGACGGACGAGAAATGCGTCGGAATAATATTTCCTTTGATAGTTGTAATAGCAGGTATATATGTGACGCCCATGTATGGGCTAATAATGGAATCTATCGCTAAGACTTTATTACACTATATTCATTAAGAAAGATGTAACAATCATTAAGTTTTTTTTTTTTATTCTAGTGGGCGGACGAGCAAGCGGCCCCACGTGATGGTAAGTGTTACTGCCGCCCATGGACACCTGCAACATCAGGGGGTATGCGGGCGCGCCGCCGACCTTGTAAAATCCTATTCACAGCTCTCTTAAAGAACCCCATATCGTAGCTTAATGGAAAGACCTCTTGAGGCAGTTCGTTCCACAGCCTACGGGTTTGCGGTATAAGTCAAGTTGGTGAAAGAAAAATTGAGTCCGATCAATATATTTAAGGTACTTGAGAGTAACCGTAACCAGTCCTTCGTCCACTGCTGTCCATTGTCTTGTGCATGAGGAATGTATAGCCGTATAACGCCACGCTGGCTAAGCGGTTTGCCGAGTCCACTCTAGTAGTGGTGGTGTAGTTCCCCTCGTGGTAGCCACATTGCATCCCTTAGTCGTATTTTACGACACCCACCCGCACGGGAAGAGATGGGGTGGTGCTATACTAATGCCGGTTGATACCAAGCGGCAAAGTTGAGAATAGCAACAATATAAATAATTATAGTTAGTACATTTTTTTTTCATTATCAGATTAATAACTTTGAAAATGTGGCGACTTCGTGAGAGACGTTATAAAATATTTTACCATCTCCCGAATGTAACCAGACACTTAAGTTTTAGATGTACCTACTAGCGTTGTTCTTGACACGTAATGCTGCCGTATACTATCGGGGGGGGGGGGCGGGGGGCAAATTTAATACAACAGTTAAATCAATAAATAGATTACATTCTCATTTATAAGTGAAATTGACATGACATTGACATAGTACAGTTGGGTCGATAATCACGTGGGTGTCACAAATAACATTTCAAAGAACCACTGGTTATTGGAATTCGTCAACTCGTTAGTAATTAGGTAAATGAGTCCGTTGTCAAAATATTATACAAATACCTGTAGGTATTTATATGGAATTACACTGCGTGGCCTTGGAAATTGTTTTATGAATAAACGAATAGATAATGTTGGAATGCTAATGTTTGTAAAAGTCATATGTTTCCTTTCCTAGCACTTAAAAACTGCCCTGTTTGTCTCTGATATTGAAACTGATATGGTATGGCTAAACTGGCAATCAGATCATTTGATAAATGCTGTTTTTTAGGAACTAATTATAATTAGAGATATGGAATATAATTTAATTGTTATATATATATACCCTTATATATATTCTTATACGCCTTCTTATATATATTATTATATTCTGCCATCTGAGGTTTTTCAGTTGCGCTACGGTATGGGGCCTTTCAAGAGAGCTGTGAACAGGATTCTGAGAAAGTCGGCAGCGGCGCACCTGCATATCCCCTGGTGTTGCATTAGTCCATGGGCAATCGTGACATCTTACCCGTGGCCCGCCCGCTCGCCTGTTTATATATATATATATTATATACAGGAAACACGTTATTCTTGTTAACATCACCGTGAGTTTATAAATTTTATATAGCACGAGATTGAGTGTAAATTTAGAGGACTTAGCGAATGTCAGCAAGTGGATAAACCTTCAGAAATAATAACCTAATAGCAGTGGCATTTAATAAAAACCGGTTCACTTCAAGCCGGGCGTTACTTACAAGTGGTAGTTCCGCGCTCTTTCATTAAACGATTTTCTTACGGTTGAAAAGTGAATGAAGAACAAGTATGCCAATAATACTTGTTCTTCATTCACTTTTCAACCGCATAAACTGCATATTTGCAAATATGCTTTTCATATTTGCATAATTAGCATACCATTGCATGCCATCAGGCTACGATTCTGCTGGAAATAGGCCTCTCGCAACTCTCGTCAAACACACGGTCTTCCCCTCTTCCCCTCTTCTCATCACTACTGGTATTTTTTTTATATCGTCAGTCCATCTTTTTAGAAGGCGTCCCATACTACCCTTCTTAGAAGACTCTTACTATTTGGGTGACTGTATATAATTAGACATACAACGTATGCGGAATACAGAAGGAAAGGCTTAACAAAAATTTCCTTGATCACTCTTTAAATTTGATAGGAAAATTTTAATAACTCTACTAATAGCTTAAGCTTAAATTTAAAACAACTGTTCAATGGAAATATTTTTTTTGTGATAGGTATATCAGTGCTATCTGAAAACAGATAATCTTAGGTAACTTCATAATAAATAGCTTCTTAAATAACTTCATACTAACATAACTTCAATAAATAGCATTATAAGTTCAACTTACTGTAATTTAATATCAGTTTCTCTTTGCGTTGTAACCATTATAAATATATATTTTTTACATTTTTGTGTTTGTAGATGTTGTCTAATGAACGGCTTTCAATTCTGTATGTTTACCTAGTTTATGCGGGTAGTTTAAAAAATTAGTCGCAGATCTCGTTGCCTCTCGATGCCTACCCGCTTCTCATTCAGCTCGTGACCATGGTTTGTGTGCAGCCGAAACGTCTAGTAAAATAAAATAGGTAAACATAGGTAGACATTTGAGACCCTTAAATAGGAAAGAAACAGCTGACAATGGTAATAAATAACTAATACTTAAAAAACACAGTTACAACATGTTCGTATGTCGTTGTCTCACCACCTCCACGATATCTTACAGTTAATATTAGGCAACATCACAACAAATATTGTCTGGTATTGTATTACGACTTCGCTAATAATAGAATGTTGCCATTAATCATCGCTTAATGATACAAAGATACGCCGAGGAATTCTTTTTAAGTTATTTCTGAATTAATGACGTAACAAATTAATCTGGCAGTTTTAAACCGCTGAGAACATCCATTATCATAATCGTATTCGATAACAATCAGTTAGCGCCGTGACGGATATTGATTAAATTAACACTTAATCATATTGACAAAGAATAATGTTAAAATATGGTTAAAATTAAGTTTAGAAGTGAGCGAATGGAAGGATTACCCAAGGAATGGGGGCTTGATGAGAGGGTACAATTTTCATATCTACCATTAAAGTGTAAACAGCCTGTGCCCGTACTGCCTGAAACCATAGATTATATTCACAATTTTGAGTTCATTGATATATATCATAATGTAATAAATATATTTTGTTGTAAAAATAAATAGTTATTGGCCTAATTATTTGGCAAATTTTGGAAATTCAGTAAAATGAATAGAATCTAGGCTTCGGGAATAATCCAGACACAGCTTATATACGATTATTATACTAAAGTGTATATATGATTATATTAAAGCTGTATTGTATGATTATATACCTATTAAAGTTTTCCTATAGAACGCTGGATAAAACCTCTAGAAAAAAAATATTGAGATACATTTGTATATTCATTTGTCTGTTGAAGTTTGATTGCTTTTAACACAAGAATATTAATATTAGAGGCAACATTTTATATTGCAAATTACGGTATTAAACGCGTACAATTAAAAGCCATTTACTACATAATATTATATACAAGTAAACACATGGGAGTTTAAAGTTTTAATCCACAACGCGACCCAAATATGGATTGGTGCCTAAAAATGCCATAGATTTAAAAAAATCATATGAACGAAATTCCTTCGTGATTATTAGGGAAAGGCAGTGTCCAGCAGTAAAATATTAAATCTATATAAATATAGTAAATTAATGTCGCCACACTCAATGGCCCACACTATGATTCCCTGTGTCGTGGGTCCAGAGTCACACACAAAGACACACCCAGACCCGAACAAACATTTGTCTTTTTTATAAACAAATCAGTGACCGACCGGGAATCGAACCAGGAACCCTTTGCAGAGAAGGTACTACCAACTGCACTAGTCAGTCGTTGATGACGCGAAAATATAAATATTTACGCCATTACGATACACTTGATTCTCAGCCTCAAGAATCCGATTTATCACTTGTTGCTTCCAACCACACATTTATAATAACACACGAGAAATCGCATGAACTGGTTCATTCCTCGGAGATTGCAAGACAAACTTCCATCATAGCCAATCTATTACTGCGTAGGCATTTAATTTATCTGTTTCGTGCACACTTCATATACATCGAGAATGAAAACATTTATATCAACTGAGCCACTGAGGCTTCATCTTGTATTTTAGTTCTATATTATAGTTTATACAAAGTTAAGAAAGATAAGTAATTGATAGATAGATACTGAGCAGTGATAGCCCAAGAGTTGGTATCAACTCTCGATTCACATTTGTGCGGTGAATTTGAAGCCCGACTATTAAGTTTGTACTTAAGTACAAATTTTTCAATCATTATTAGCTTAAAGATGAATAAAAACATCGTGAGGAAACTTTAAAGAAATAAATTTAAGTATAAAATGGAATATTCACTCACCTATCTGCACTGAGCCTGGGTGTTAAATTATGGTATAAAAGACACTTGTTATTGCAAGGCAAAACATGTGCCGTGCAGTGGATTGTTAGATCGATATAAATCAATACGTTAAGATCAATAAGTTAAGTTAAGGCCCACTTTCAAATTTAGTATTAGTTTAAAATAATACTAATGACTTATCTTGTTATAAATCAGTTAAGATTAAACTTCGAAAAAAATATCAATGCAGACAGTTAATTTTTTAATTAATAATGAACTTAAATTTCCATTCAATATGTAGTTAATTATTATCAATTGATTGTAAAACTGACATTTATTTCTTTTAATGGAAATCATTTTAAATGTATTGATAGTAATTGACTAATATTCTACAATAACTTTATATTTATTTTTTCTCGCCAATTCTGGCTGTATGTACTCATAATTGCCATCAACTACTACTCACATTGCAAATAAACTGTTTGATTTGATTTAAGTCCTTATTCTGAATACATTCACTAACAGCTTTTCGTAAATTAAATCAAAATTTATGCAAACTAACGTTTATTGTTAGGTTAGGTTTAGTTCGGCTAGGTTGGGTTTATTAATTGTAGGCTCCATCTCTATTTCCCATGTTATAATCAGACACACCACGCGAGCTGCGTGTCTCTATCCCCTATCGCTAAGGACCTTTATCTTCGCCTCAAAGCCGCCCCATGATATAGTTGCAAGAGACATTATAATGGTCGCAATGGCGACTTGTCGCATCATACATTTATTGTCTCTCAGCAATTAATGTCGCCTTTTGTAATCCTGTTATTTATGAATGTGACCCTTTAAGAGGTGGAGGTATAACGTACTAAACAGGCCGAGGGTAAGGAGAATAGTACAATAATTATAATACTTTTTTTTTAAATATTTTAATTTTTTTTAAATAAATGTGACATTATCTCAGAAAAAGGACCTCATTGTTGAATTTAATTTCCCAAATTTTTAGACTTCAGTGAAACATTGACAAAAATCGGATGTTACCAACATGTTTCTATTTAAAGAGAATCATGAAACAACCAAATTTTAAGTTAATTTTGAGTATATGAGGCAAAGGCAATAAGTTCATACCGACAATAAGATTTCTTTGCAATAACGTCAACGAGTATAATCGAATATTTCACTGACTGTCTTAGCCAGCACTTCTTTTAGCAACAATATTGTTAACATAGCAAAAAAAAGAAGCTGAATAAATGAGGCGAACGCCATTGATACGCGGCTTGTTTTGAAAAAGGCTTACGCATATTTGGACTGAAAATTAATATTTTAAAAATTAAAAAGACAATAATGATGATCTTAAGAAACAATCTCAAGTATAAATGTTTTAACCTCCATTGATATGACAAAACCTGGTAGTCTATCATGAGCTCTTATTCACAGTCACTTTACGTCATAAAATAAACTGACTTGCGATTTCGTATAATGAACGCACTGCAAACAAGTCAGTAAACGGTCACGTGACTTCTGACTGGCAAATTCATATTACGAGGTGTCTTTTGACAACAATTATGATAAATAACTCACCTGAGAAACAAATAAAACAAATCTACATGTTCTTATCTACCTTGATAAGACAAGTCTTCTTTTATACCAAACGTTAAAGCCAACATTAATGACACCTGATAACACTAAGTAATGAAGCTTAGTGACATAACACTGCAATAAGCTTAGTGTCTATGGAGAGCATCAAGTCAATACCATGATCCGCTTAGCAAGTGATGCACTTAACTCTAAAGTAACGTATATTGAATACGAGTAAGCGGTTTTATTCTGAATTAGTGCAAGCGGTGATAGCCTATGGTTATATATTTTGCACTTTCATTCGTGAAGACATGAGTTCGTACTCTGGCGAGTACCACTTATTTACTAATTAAGTACGGATTTTTAATTACACTAGCTTGATGTGCTCGAGAATTCCGCGTGCTCGAGAAATTAAAGAAAACGATACCATATAGGTATAATGTACACTAGTTTGTACTAGACTCGCGTGGTTGATTTTGGCTTAAAATCTCATTGTGATTTACAAGCGAAGGCATGATCTCTCCACTGGTGGGACGTTGTAGGCTGATATTGATATTGACATTCAATCAAGCTACAAATTAATCGAAGATTAGGATCGTAGGTATTTAGTTGTAGTTAAGAAAAATATTGCGAAGAGCCTCTTCGACAAAAGGGAATCATCGTTAGGAACCTCACGGTGAATTAACAGGAACTTTGTAGAAATAAAATTCACTTATTGTTGAGTGGAAGCTGCGACATCTCGTCAATAATCTATCACGTGTATTATTAACATATTCATATTAATCGAAACTACGTCTTAAAGGGACATCCTTGTGTCTTGCATTGGAACAGTATAGCTATTTATATATAGGTATATTTAACCCCCCAAAATGAATAAATAGCTCATTAATAGGCAGCTGAGTAAATTTTAACCGCATTGAACTAATGTGCAAACTATAGTCCAAGCAAATAATTCTTACATTACCCACTCGCTACAATGTTCCATTAAGTCTAATTAATAGTAACAGGAACTAACCCTTGCGTTCCAATTACCACTCTTGTCAACAAATCTACCAATTGACTACTTGAACCGGACGAATTTCTCTAATGAGTCACTAGAGTTAACGATTTTCCGTCAACCAAACAATCGGTCATGAATAATGGAACGCGTTCGCGAGTTCTTATGGCTAGGCTAGTACATAGTGCATACAAAATGTAAATTGCATCGTTTATAAAAAGACCATGGCAGAGCAGTCGAAAGGGATATTCTCTATTTTCTGTAGGTACGTATAAAAAAGGATTTAGACAGAAGTTGTATACTTTTACGAGCTCTACGCGGTACGATGTGTCCAACGACACAATTTACAGCTAATCTTTTAATCTTAGCTAATCGTCATGATTTTGAGAAAACGCAAATTTACTGTTTGGCGACTAGAACAAGTAACTTTTTTTTATAGATGGCTGATAAGTGGGCGGGCCACATATCAGTTTGAATATCAGTTTATTTATTTACACTTTACCGCGCAATAATTGTACAGAAGGCGGACTTAAAACCTAGTGGCATTCTCACTGCCAGTCAACCTTTGGTTAAACAGAAATGCACGAGGGTGAAATGCACCTTATATATAATATATAAAAAAAAAATAACACACATATACTAAGTACATATATAAAACAAATATAATATGTATATACATATAGTACAATATTCATAACTACATAGAAATACATATATATATTTACATCTGTGTATATACATAGATAAATAAAATACAAACACACAAAATACATACATAATGTTTATGTAATTTGTGGTAGCTTCCTTGGTATATGAATTAGTTATAATTTTATGTACAATTATACTGATTGTGTCCAAATAAAAAATAATACTCGACGGGGAGAAGAAAGATTTCTACAAAGATGATTCACTAACTAGATCCTTTGACAGAATAGTGATCCCAATCTATCACAAATCATAACTGATATCACGCTATCAGTTTAAATGGAAAATTATAAAATAGTCGTATCACGTGTTAAAAATTGACAATAATGTTTAGAGAATAAAAAACTTTGCTCGTAAATCTTCAAAGGTATTCCTAACCTTCAAAGGTATGCTAAAATTTGCCACTCTTGACTAATATTGGCATGTATTATGGATGTGATAGGAATTAATTGTCTACCTTCTTTCTACAGGTTTTCTGAAATTTTTATATTTTTGTTCGTACTTATTTGCAAATATTGACCTTAGACTTGCATAATTAGGAATGAGTAAGAAGTTGATGACTGAAAAGAGATCATATTACGATAATGTACTTGTGTTATTTTGATAAAGATATTTATCGCAGATATTTTGAAATTGTGTCATATCTGTTCAGAAATTGTTGATGTCTCTTTGCTCTTGTTAAATTTTTCAGACTAATGAAGACATGAAAAATATATTCAACGTTCATGGTCAGTATTCGTAATCGCTGCCATTATGTGTACAAGCCCTTACCTCACCTCCGACCTAGATCTCAGTAGTAGCGATATCAGCCATTTGCCGGTCAACAACAAACTTGTAACTATTGCCACAATTAACGAAAATTAGGGCATAACTGACCACAATCGACTTTATTACGTGAAATCATGATTGAGGTTACGTTTCTGAGAAGTAGGACGGTAGCCGATAAAATAAGGACATGGGTACTCGTCAAAAATCCTGTGTGGTACGGTACACCCATGAAAAATTAATATGAAGTTGCGAACGTAGGTTCTGTTAAAACACAGTTGAAATACTATGAGTTTACTCAATTTAATTTAAAATTTTCAATTATTTACATTATGGTAATAGTTAGTTACACTTGAACCAGTATTTAATTTTATTTTTACATACTACATATTGTTATATTTTTAGTATACACTACATTATATATGCATATTATTATTTTTTATTTCTATATTTTTTACAGATATACGAAACACGTATTCCGTAGTTTTCTTCTATTTGTTGACTCCCCTTATCACTTCATTTCTTGTTTAGCCTAAAGGTCCATATAACGCTGCAAAGCATTAAGTCCACCTACTGCAATACTTCACAGTAAAGACTAAATAAATAAATAAGAAGAAAAAATAAGTTATCAGCAAACTTTTTTTAACAAATTATTATAATAATGATAATATTAATGTATGTACAGACATACACTAATGGTTTCAAATTAAAATCGATTTTACAGTGACTTAGCAGATTAAAATTAAGTCTTTTAGAATTTATGTATTCATAATTTTAACGACATAGGTAACAATCATAATAATGGAGCGATAAAATTGATACCATGTTTACTTAATTACAATATTTTTTCAAGTCAATAAGCAAAGCTGAACTCTGCTCTCTATAAAGAAAGCTACTAAGTTAGCAATTAAAGTATAAATGGGTACATTAAGCTAGCAACTCCCTATTGTAATTGACTTAAGTAGCGTATAACTTTCCTGTAATAGGACGATATCGGGTACTTTGTGTATACTATCTATCTAAAATGTGGTCGGAAAGCTTTTATTGCACACGATTTTCTTATAATAACTAAAGGGTGAGATAGACCAGATACGTGCGGTTTAATTATGTTAGAAGATATGTTTTACATTCGAACGTTTTGTGTAAGTAGTTACTGAAGAGACCCAATTTAACCCCGATTGTCCAAGAATTTGATAATTTTCTATCAAATACATTAAAGTTTTTTTTTATTTGTTAATTTTGCAGTTTTGTTATTTGCATGGTCGTGTGGTGTTGTCAAGCTTTTGAATATCACCACATCATCTCTTTCACCAGCCATCACCACCACCAGCTATGGAGAACTTCATATACCACCTCTAAAAGAGTTTATTCGCCAACCCGCTTAACCAGCGTAGCATTTTTAGGCCATAAATCCCTGATGCACAATACAATATGCATGAACAGCAGTGGACTATAAAAGGGCTGGTTATGATTACTGTTCTCTAACTTAGAATTAGGCACAATCCTGTTTATACTCGTAGGTAACACGCAGTCTAAGACTTTGCTAAGAAAGGGCTCGGAAACGTATTTATTATCTAACCATAAACATCTCGTTAAATTCACCTTAGTGACTATTTTAGGCAGAAAACAAAAAGAAACAAGCCTTATTGAGATAATTTGCTGCAAATCGGTTCCAGATATCTGAAATTATTAACAAGTAAAAAATACCTATTTAATTAATCAGAAATCTATGATAATGAAATAGTTACTGCTAACGGTTAATAGACAAACACTGTGATTGCATGTGATATACATAGAACATTTGTTTACTTTAGACTTTTTCACTTCATATAAACAATATAAAACTACCTACATCAAGCACTGCGCGAGCGGCGCAAGTATTCATAATAAAAGACATCAACGCGTGCGCAAGCTCGAGTTCAGTTACAACCATTATAAGCAAAAATCTCCACCGTTCTGAAGTTCAGACGAGTGCTCTCGTTGCTGTAACAAAATCACGTCTGCGCAATATACATGGCCGGGTTTGCAACTAACTTTAGATAGGTCGAGATCTCTGGCGTGGAGTTCGCGCTCTTTTATAAATGCGTTATGTTAATGACACGATTCAAAGTGAGACCACGACGCTATTAGGGAGTTAGCAGGCAGAGAGTGTCGCGTCAGTTCAGTCTTTCCTAACGAGGTTGAGCTGAGACAGCATTGTAGTGATACGAGTACGTGAACAAAGATGTGTCGTTTAGATAGTGGTGGCCACGATCTCATCTGCGGCCGAATGACAGGGATTGAAGAACTCAGTGGATTTATTGACTTTCTTTTCTTAATAACTATTTATCGATAGTATTTAGTTAATTATGATTAAAGTGATTATGGAGTACAAAGAACTGAAAGTTGAGTTGATTGATACTTTAATACTTTTTCTTACATAATCAATTAATTTTATTCCTCTTTAAAAATGATTTTATTTTAACTAATAATGTGATGACAGGACATCCAGAATAATACTTTCTTCACACAGTAACATTACAGTAATCCATATGACATGAAGTTTTAAAAATGCTACGACATGCTACTAACATCTACGGAATACCCTACGGAACTTAAGCAATATACCAAACATAACAGTAAACAAAGAATCAACTTAAAACATAAGCTAAAAATAAGAAACAGGAAATGGACATAAATAAAATCGAACCAGTTTGCAGTAAATCAAAGTATGTATCAAGTACTTACTGTTATCACGCAACAATTACAAAAGCTGCAGTTATCAGCGATTATGTAAAGTGAGGAGCCCGCGCCTCTGTCTGCGCACTTTCCCTCCAGACAGGCAAACTCCCGCCAAAACTGCTCCAATCAAAATATAACACGGCAAGTTCACACAACTATCCGAAATGGGATAAATTACACTGTTCACTCAAAGTTTTTGTTGTCAAAGTGTTTTTGTTGCGCGCGTCGGTGTGGAACGGAGTGGAGGTAGCGGGCGTCCGCTGCATAGCCGGGCCCGTGCCGTACTAGACGCCGACCGGCCACGGCTACCGAGCCTCGAGACCAAACCCGCCCGCCAGCCGGTCAACCGACAGCAATACCCTTACCACGTACCCAGCTAGAATAGCCTCACATATGAAAACATATAGCTCAGCTATTCTCACTGCACGTTTTATCGCCGACTCGAGGATCGACTTTTTGTAATGGCGGGATTATGCGCCTTTAAAAACGCTGGAGTAGCCCTTATTGTGGACATCGGGACATTAATGGCAAAGCTTCTCGAATATAAACATTACCACACAAAGAGTTTCGAATAAACATAAGTTCGGTCTGTTTATTTTTATTAAGAACTAAAATAAAATACGTGGAGTTTTAAAAATAAATTAAGTAAACACGCGAGCGGAGATCAAAAACTTTGCGTTAAAGTTAAATATGAAGTTGTACTTGCTGTTTAAGTAGCAGTAGACTGAATTGGAATGAATTTTCCAATATTCGATTTTTAGTTCTTCGAGAACGTAGGCGGTGTAAAAGTCTTGATTTAGTGCTGCGAAAGCTTTATATCGCGTGATGTGGATGGGGTGTGCCCTCCACGCGCCGGCCACCGACTTGCATGTAATTACCAACAAAAGGAAGTTTGTTACTTTTCGGGGCCAAAGCGTGACTTACGACGAACCCTCCAGCTAAAAAATAAAATTAGACGGTAATAAAAGGGTGAGTAACGTTGGAAATCTCCCGAACACAATCAACAAAGCTAATTGCTTCCTCTAAGGATTCATACTCCCTTAATATATCACGTACGGACAGCAATATAAATTTTAGAGATAAAAAGAATTGGTGAATACCGATAAGTTATTCATAAAGCGATAAAGATACTAATAAAATTTTAATTAATTCTCTGTAGTAGGATTTTGGAATGTGAACAAATGAGATAACGTGAATAAACCATTTTGGGAATGAATAAATTATGCAAATGTGTGAAGTCGCATCGAGATCAAAGATGGACCGCGAAGTGTTTGGCGACTCCACTGCTCGTCTGCTCGACAATGGTTAATCAAAAGGCCGTATCTGATTCGGCGAGACCTTGCAGAGGCTCGAAGTTACGTTATTTCGATTTCATTTGCGTGCTCGTGCGCGTGGTTTTTTACCTCGTGCTGCGTCCGCGGCACGCCGAGCTTCGCCCAGAGGTCATACCTTGATCCCTGTGGCTTTGTTATTCCCGGAGAAATATGAAGGGAAAACGGCAGGCACCGCGTTCGAATAAATGGGATTCTTTTGAAGAATATTGAAATATCTCTAGGCGATGCCGAGAAACAGACGAGATTAATTCTCGAATGATAAATGGGAGTGGTAAATCTTGTTTGTAATTTATTCCTTGTTAGTTATCACCTTTGTTTCGTCCGCAATACTCTTATTTATGTTGAATATACGGAAACGATTTTTCAATTTATTGCCAAGAGAGTCCTTTTGGATCACGTCCACGAAATGTCTACATCATCGTTCATTGTTCTCGAGGCCCGTTATCTACTGTTTCTTTTTAGTTTTTGTAAACAAGTAGACGAGTATAGAGTGGATTTATTTCGATTTCTTTTTTCTTATAAAAAGTGATTACGAGTCACGAATCTGTTGGCCGTTGAAGCGGGTGCGCGATGAGATTAATTGAATTCTTAGGTGTGAAGAGATGAAGCTGAGAGGGGCGGCGCAAACACTTTTTTAGATACTCGCCTTATAATAAAAGAGAGAGCGGAATATTTTTATAATTTAGGAACATTTTTTAGAGAATTATTTAATAGAAAAACGTGTATTAAAAAGCGGAAAAACATATTCCGATTGTAAACATAATTATTATTGGTTATGGCTTCTGATTGTAATAGTTTATATAATTTAATAATAGTTTAATAAATAGTTTATCTTATAAAATTTTATATAATTTTAATTGTCAGAATATTCTTATAGTTTATTAAAGTTAGACGTTTTTAAAAAATGTTTACAAGTAGTAAGAACCGGGATTCCTCCTCTTTTCTGTATTCAAATTCATTTATAATTAAACTAACAATATCTGTTTTCAAATTCACGGGATATTTAAAGTTTAGAAATTCTACACATAGTTTGTCCATAATTTCTCTTAATTTTTTTAACCGTAGTGTATAAAGTTCGATGTGCCATAGTTTATAATCACTCCAAACTTGGACCATATTTATCAACCAGTTTCCAAGAGGTCCATCATCACCTCTCATCTGAGATACGCCCGCTGTCCGATGCGAGTCATAAATATCTTCATACGTATCATATAGTTAAGTGCTCGCCCGTAACATATAAGAAAATATATTCACATAAGTACAGCATATAAACATGTGTTAAGATATTAGCTTTTTATTATTTATTGATATATGGACGGTAACTATATATGTAGATGTGGGATGTATGTAGTATGTAACTATGTATGTATGTAGGTAACTATGTAATATGTATATATCAGCTCCACTTATTAACAAGTCCAAAAATTGGTCATACCGTAATACGAGTACAAGCAAATGGATGGTTCGGAAAACAAAAACTGCTATTATAGCTCATTATCATCATACCCAATACGTGATTTGGTTACGCTAACGGCAAATATAGTGTTGCAGAACAAATCTGTTCTTTCTGAGTTCTAACAAAGCTGAGTTGGTGCCAATTGGCACAAACAATTATATTCCTTTTATCACCTTTCATTTCATTGTACACCCATTATACGTTGGTGCCAATATAATAATTTTCTTTCTTCCTTCTTTCAGTTAGAAGAATGACTATAAGTCTTTAGTCACATTAATAAAAGTGTCTTTGTAAACTTTATTCCTAATTAAATATCGGTGTATAATAAGCAGGTGAAATGTGGGTGCATTGCCAACCTCGCAGAAACCTATTCACGGGTTTTCATAAACAAGCTTATAATGTATTCGTGTTGTGAACATTCGTCTAATAGCCAACGGTGAAGAGACAGGTTATAATTATAACGATAGCAATCGACACAAAAATCCAGTAGCAATGACATCAACTCAATAAAGCCACTTGCATGTAAACGTGGCTAGCAATTTACGAGCGGTTATACAACGAGGTACTCACAATATTCGCTATTTGCTTGATTAATTTTATGAGATTTTTATAGCTTATTAAATATTATACCTTTTATGAGATGTCATCAAGTTTATGTATTTAGAATGTAGTATTTAATTTGTGATACTACATGTTAACACGAATTTTCTCCTACACGAAACATTCGTACAAAATAGTGACATTAATGAATATAGTATGTATGTATTTTTTGTGATAGTAACTTGAAATTGATGTTATCTATCAACCAATCTATAATGTCCCTATAATGTAACTTTGTGTATAGCAACCTACTCGTATAATGCCCCACTGCAGGGCAGAAGATCTCCCCTATCAATCACAGGAGAGTTTCGATTCATAATCCATCGGGCGGATTGCAGGACGTACCCTAGATTTTTTTTCAAATTTTTGGGCACCTTAAATTATAGAATAGAGTTAAACTCTTTCTTTTACTTTTATGTTTTCATCTTTTTACGGAAAAAAAGGTTTCAGACGAGCATACAGTCCACCTGATGGTAAGTGAATACTGTCATCCATACACGTTCAAGGTAGTCTTCTATGAAGATTCTATAAGTTAAGAAAGGGTTTAACCAGTTGTTTTAATTTTGGGTTAAGAAAGAGTTTCTCTTTTTTAAGTTAAGGAAGAGTTCAACTCTTTTTTTAAATTTTAAGTTAAGGAGGAGTTTAACACTTTGTTTTAAATTTATGTTAAGAAAGAGATACCTTTTTGGTTTTTGAAGTTTTTCCACTCTCCACAACCGACTGCCAATTGAAGTTTTTTCATTGAACTTCAAGAGAACTGTGATTACGACCCTGCAAGGTAGGTGGCGCACTCGCAACACAGGCGCGGCAGTGACTATTTACCATCATATCGTACCGTCTGTCACCTCTACAATAAAAAAAAATCCTTACGATTTATTCCCCGCTGAACTAGTTGATCATTGATAAATCCATACTTAAGAGGAAACTCAATGTTATTGACCGGTGTCCAAATTCATGTGTTAAGAATAGACTATTGTCTTCGCTTATATTGTACACTAGCCTATAATATTACTTAACAGTCTATGTTCTATTATATTATTTACTACAATAATCAGTTAAATGATTTTGCTGAAGGAAAGCTGTCTAACGGCGCATAAAATCAGTGGCTGCACGGTTCGCAGTTCATTTCAAGTGTGAATGAAAGCGTGCAAATTCGAACCAGTATCAAATGTTACACTGCGCATTCGGTGGATACGCGTTAAGGAAGCCATTTATTCAATTCGACACGCCTAAACGGTGTTAGCAGAGTAGTGACCATAGAGGCTGCTAATCCCATGTACAAGGATTCAAATCCATATGAACTACTTATGTAAATCACGTTAGTACTATTTCAATTTCAAAGTTGAGCAACAATAACATATAACGAACAAATCATCTTTAAAAGTAAAGTCCGAGATCTGCTCTTAAATAATACCTATTTATAATATCCAATAATGTATGATAATAAAATATACCAGTAATATTGTGTAATTAAGTAATTACAGAATAATAATTATGAAATAAGTAACTACCACCCTTTTTACTCTCACTACCTTCTTTCATCGCACATATTGATCACCGCACCGTCACCTAATTTATGTTTACTTGTACTTCTTAGTGAGAAATGTTAAAGCAGACTGACTGTAATACTTATATAATTGTGCTATTTATTGTTATGTTTGTTCTCTGTATATTCTTCTTTAACAAAATAAAAATAAAAGTTACTAAAGACATCATATTTAAGTAATAATAATCGTCTGGAGGCCGCGTACCGGAACACGTAGCGTTTGACGCCCTGAAGCCAGGTGGACTGATGACTTGAAAAAAAAGTCGCAGGTAGTGGCTGGATGAGAACAGCAGAAGATCGTGTGTTAGTTGCGGTCCTTAGGAGAGGCCTATATTCAGAAGTGAAGATACATAGGCTGATGGTATGATATAGTTGATATTTTATCATATAATTATCCAGTATAATATATAGCAATGAATACTATATCGTCGAGGACTCAAACACCTCGTTTTATATTATCGTTTTACACAATCCTAGTAACAAGCAACAGATTAGTTAGATAATTAAAAGAAACTTTGGCCATACAGTGATTACATTTTACTTGATAAATATAATTACTATACCATAACATAAGCATCATACTTTCGAAGCTTAACTATGACGTCACATTTTCATATATATCCAGAGGTTAGAGTAAGTAAAACGTTGTGTCAGCTCGTATTTTGACAATTTCGATCAATAATGATATCTCAAAAGGATCTTAAACGCATACTTATTATGTTTATCTATTTATTTTCTTCATTTCGGCTGAGTTGCGCCAATGATGATCACAAAGCTCACAATTCAAACAAAACGTCGAGTAAAATCTAAAAGGCTAAGATATAAGTGTTGTTGAACCCCTTTAATATATAAAAATTAAAAAAGAAAAAAATAAATTAACAGTTATACAAGTCTTCATAAATACATTTATCAAAACAAATTCCTAAAATAATTTGTAATAAGAGATGAAAATTCGTGATAAAACTTTGCTTTAATTCTGCATTAATTTATCTTTAAAACATTTTATCGTCAAATAAAACAATAACAAATGACTTAAAGTTAGTACTAATTCTCCACAAACCTTTAATAATTTTGCGAAATAATAAAGTTCTTCGCAATATTGAAATATCAACCAAAGGGCGGAAGAAATAAAAGTTCCCACGAACTGCGCAATCGAAGCTCGATTCCTTTAATGTTTTTATTTATGGATTACGACTCCGATTAGCTATCAACGATACCATCCGTACCACCGGGAAAAAATATACGTAGAATGGCTAAAATGTACTTTTTACCTAATCAGGGATGGGTCGGACTATATAAATTTGATACTAGATTCACATGACCTAAAAGATAAATTATTTGAATTGAGTACCTATTTCTAACGTATCACAATATGAAATTTGGAGTGACAACAAGTTACTCAATAGTCATGATTACACAAAACTCCGTAAATTTAGAAACGTTCATACGAGAACTACTGGACGTAACCTTATAACTCTAAAAAGTTTGTTATTCTGTTGATAAACAGATTGATAAACCTTAAAATTAATTTTATTAACTATATGTTCATAAAAATCACTGTTTATCAATCAGTATGATTAATGTTAATAGTGCAAAGAAAATTGTCACGGGTAAAGTTTAGTAAAACGAGTGTCATGCCCCCTCTACGTATTTGTAACCTCTGAGCTACCATCGGCCGAGGACGCTGATTTGAATTCGAAGATCGGGTCGTAAAACGATATGCGCCCTTTCGAGGGCAAGTTCAGAGCACAAATTTACGATACAAATACAAAGTCTCACATTTTTTTCGGGTCCGAGAATTTGAATATTTATTCGTTTTAAATAGCCGCACCGATGAGATACAATTCTGTAGATTTGGAACAGAGCACCGTTAGCGGCTACATTATTGTATTGAAAGCCTTTGATTTTCAAATTTTTTGAAATGTATTTGTCGAAATCCTCGTTCATCTAAATTTCAATATACTGAATTAAGAAAGACCGAGGACAATCTGAATTCGTTAAGAAATCGGAATTATAAGACTTTTGTAGAAAATATTATAAAATTAGTTATAGTCAAAGATTATTACATGAAAATTTAAAATATCTTCAGTTTATTGGAAAATTAATACAATAATATTGATGTAATAATGATGTAATGCTAATTTAATATTGATACAAAATAATAAAAAAAAACATCAATTTAAAGTTATTTACTCAATAAATTAAAAGTAATTTAATTTAAATGATATGAATTTAAAGTAAGGGAATTTTATTGTTTATATTTTCATATCTTGCGTTGAAAATAAATAAAATATCCGCACATGCTGTATCTACAGTTCAAAGCGCTTTACGCTGATTGGGCAAAGCGTACATTTTCCCTTAGTTTTTTGATGCCCCAAGCCACATGGAATCCATTAAGATTTAAACGATACTTTTTGGATTCCTACTTTTGTTTCATTCCCCTTTTAAATGGATCGATAGAAATAGTTCCTTTTAACTCAGAACAAAAGCGAATATTATTAAGAGTTTCATGTTCTATTTTAATGATCTCGAAATACCAATACCAGTATTCTAAATACGAATACAAAATACCGGCTGGGTTATAGAATGCTTAGCAATGACAACATATTTTTATAGTAACCATGATATTTATTGCATTCCGATAACAATGTTTGTACAGTTTTAGACAAACGTTTGTTAATATAGATCTTGTGGAACTATTTTTCAGATATACCGTCGTATCTAGATAATGATTTCATTACAAATAATTTCTAATATCAAACATGCTCATTAACTAGTTGATTAGAACGATTACTTAAAACCGTCTAAAGGTAAGGTTTACGAATATTTGGGTGTTTGTCCGGTCGTTTAGTTCCACTAAAAGCTTATATATTTCACTAGCAAAACACGGCAGACGTTGTCCTGCCTGTGTATATTTATTTACCTCTATATATAAAATCACAAATTATTCTGTTTTGCCGTCGATATGATTTTTGCGATCGGTTGGACGGTATAGAAGTTGATGTGCTGCAGCGCCATCTAGTGGCGAGTTACAGCAAAGTCGATAGCATAAAAACCTTCTCCATAAAAAAATACATATATGAGTCAACTTTCATGGTGATCGGTCAAACGGTGTCGAAGTATATTAACATCAGATATACCAACATCCATTTTTATATATATAAAGGGATAGAATATAACTATATTCACATGATTTATGGATATTCGATATCAACTTATAACGTCCCACTTGGCATAGGCCTCCCCTAGTAAATCACTGGGAACTTTCGGGGCATAATCCGCCATGCGAGATATTTCTTATTTCTCGAGCACGCAGGTTTCCTCACGGTGTTGTCCTTCACCATGGAGGTAGTGATAATTTAAAAATCCGTCCATAAGTCGAAACTCAGCGACACTAGCCCAGGATTTGAACTCATGACCTAACGAATGAAAGTCGAGAATAAAACCCGTATGTTTTCAGTCATAGATTGAATGGATTTAGTTATATATATTTTTAGTAAATAGGACATCAAACTAATATCGCGAATGTTAGAGTTTTTTGCCGCAAAACAGTTCAAAGCTACCATGATAGAGTATGTCGCATGCCAGTACGGCGGTAAAATATTTATTCTAGACAGAATATATCTTCCACGAACACTTTCCTTGTGCGTTATATCGTGGTGATAAATACGAGTATGTAGTAAATAAATACCTAGTGGGGAAGACAAACAACCAAGCCTGTTGTTGGAAGTGAAACTGCGCAACTTGATCACGATGTATCTCTCTTTTGGTTATTTTTCTGTATCGCTACTTACACCCGATAACACAGACGCGGGTTGATTACTTGAAAGATACGGATTTTAATTTTACTATAATAATTACTTATAAGTATTATTTATTTCTATTAGAATATTAGTAGGTTTTTTTTTTCAGAATGGCTAAATTCTTGTGGCCCTAATGGCCTTTCAAGAATCAGCGGGTATAAGGCGAACGCAGAAGGCGCTCAACCAGAAGCACAAAGTGCGTGCAGCAACAAACCTAAGGGCTCCCTGCCGGTAGACCGGCGGTAGGAACGGACCTCAGTACTAAAACAAGCTTGGTATATATAAATCAAGTATATTTAAGTATATGTAAATGTATTTTTAATTTTAGGGCGTAATCGCAGGTGACGGTTTGAAATAATAGTTCTATGTTTCGAAGAAACCTGGGACAATCTTCAATCTTCAAATTTTACAAAATATAACTATTTCTACTAACGAGACCAGCAGACGCCTTTAAATATACGTATATGTGGGATATAACGGTATCTGCAGACAAATTAAAGAGCACATTTCTTAACAAACGAAAATATATATTGTATATTTAGCACAAAAAGAGTTAGTATTATACATATATGTTTCAAGTAAGTTTGTAAATGTCACAAATCAAGTTCTGTACATTTAAAAGACTACAAAAAATATTCTACCGCAATATGTACGAGTACGAACGATATATTACGAGATAAAACTTATTAAATGCTATAACTACTGTTTTAACGCTTATTTTAAATCGTAATCTATCTTAAAAACGTTCTTTAATATTATTTATAATAATTACAAAACTATAAACATCAACAATAAAAGCTTACATTGTATTAACAGTCTCTTTAGTATTAAATGTAACATTCCCTTCAAGCCCTATAGTGGCTAAATGGTATTGCCTGCCAGTATTTTTATCTGACGCTGAATGAAGCATATTGTTTTCCTAATATCAATTTCTATGGGCTCTCGGTGCAGAGGCGGGCTTATCGCTTCAAAACTATCTTAATAACAGAAAAACTTTGTCAATAACCATTACGGAGAACATTGTACCGTTTCAACGCTTTTAAGGCATTGTAACAGTTTAAAGTGAGTGTAGAATGACCCATTACCATTTTATCTTTTGGAATTGTGCAACTAGTATAACGCTGTGGTTCTTGTATAAATAATAAATATATTATGTTTTCAAATGTTCTTTGTGTCTCTTTTGTTGCAAAAGTCACATTGCATTATTTGGGATTATAGGCTGCGATTGCAGGTAGACTTCTCACCCTATTCATTTTTAATAGGAAAGTTAGCGGACATGCAAGCGGCCCACGTGATTGTAAGTGGCTACCACCGCCCATGGACACCTGCATTACCAGAATGTGTACAGGTGCGCCGCCGACCTTACAAAATTCCATTCAAAGCTTTCTTTAAGGACTCCATGTCGTAGCGTAATGGGAAGACCACTTGAAACAATTATTATTCGTTCCACAGTTTACGGGTTCGCGGCATAAAATTGTTTTTGGACCGCACATACGCGATGCCTACGTACCGAGGAAATGCGAATCCACCGCACACGAGAATAGGATTGTACCTATATATCATTTTAAATTAGCGAAATTTTCAAATTGTCGAGGCATATACAAAAAATCCAAATCCTGACACTATCTGGAACATCAAGTACATACTCATGACATTAAAATCAGTGTAAAACACATTTTCCTTCCTACAACTGTACCCTTACCCACTATAAAACAGATTAGGTTAAATCTACTTGTAAACAAACCTGAAGAATGTTCGTGATGGATTAGTGCCGTCAAACAAAAAGATTAACAGACGGACAATTTTTATAACAGTAAATAGTCATTCGGGTAAATCACTACTTTAGGCAATATTTTATAGTGGTGGTTATGAGTCTTTCTTTAAAATTTATGAGATGGTATTACACCGTCATTACCACACGAAATACATTTATAGAGATGCATCATGAACAGTATAAAGACAGTTTAAGTGCGTTTCACTCGATTTTATGACTCAACTGTGGAATTGTCCGGGATTCTAAAGGTGGTTTAAACTTGTATTTTGTTTGAGGAGTGCGGTTGAGGTGAATAACTCAATTTGTGGTCGTGAAAATAAAGTGGTTAACCGCTATTGTACGACAAACAGTAATTGTAAATGATTAATGATGAATGGGAATTGTAAAGTTATGAATTTAAGTTAAGTTATAAAAAATAGAAGCAGGAAGGTACATAATGTGTGTATATGTATTATATATGTATTATATATTGCCTGCTCCGCTATCCCACAGTCGCACAGCAAAGCGACATTTTTGTAGGAGCAGTACCTTTGGCATTTAGTGGCGTTCATGTATTGTATTGACAAATCAAGTGTAAGACAAATAATTCAAACAATTTGTATTTAATACAAACTCTTTGGCAGCTCATTGTCAAGTTGTTGAATAATGTAACCGCATCAACCGCAAATTCAATGTTGTAGAACAAACTTGTTCATGCAGTTCAAATATGCACTTTAAGTCCCTATAACAACCCATTTACGAACGCAACATAAGGCATAAAGCTCGTTTTAGTATATTTATGTTTAAATAAGTATTTTCGGCTTTTTAAGTCCCGACCTTTTTGCGTAAACGGAATCAAAAAGCGTCGAGGACAATCGCTTTAATTAAACAAATGAATGTATCCCGAGTCCCTTGTCCGTGTTATCTCCGGAACGGATAGTCTCAAGTCTTTACAAATGTGAGGAGTCACGCGACACAACAGGAGCGAGGTTGTTAATGTACCGAGGTACAGATTTTGAACGCAATGGATGTTAATTTATGGGAGGGGAGTCCGGGGCATCGTCAAATGCGCCTCCGACTGCTCGTGTAGCGTTAACAATCAATTTTTTTTTTATAGTACACTATCTTGTTTGAGGTTCTCGCGTTTTTCACGCATATTTATCTATTTAAATCAGTCTTATTGCAATTAAATTATAAATAAATGCACTACCGGTCTAAATAAGACCGGTTTAAATAGATAAATACTATCTTGTTCGTTATAAATTAGGGCTTTTTTATGAAATAGTATATCTCTATTGCGGTAAGTGTTGCTGTCGTCATTAAAAGTTTTAAACTTTTAGTTTTAAACTCGTTTATGTCAAGTCATTTAAGTCGAGCGTGCGTTTTCACTTGCCGACAGATATTGTCACCAAAACAGTATGTATCGAATCTGTTTTAATTTACGAATATATTTAGTGACCAATACTAGACGATTTTAAAACAACACCCAAGTCTGTATGTTGTCTGGAAAATCGTCATAAGTGGAAATATAATCTAGACATACAGTGTCAACGAGTATTTTTTGGTTAATGGTTAATGGGTAACCATTTCATAAGAAATATTGCCCTTATAGTCCTTATCGATGCAAATCCAAATCGGTTCAGTAATGTTTTTAGTTAAACCTTTTTTATTACGAAAAAGACAAACTTACATTTTCTTATTTTAATATATTAAATTCTATGAGAAAATTTCGATTATTCTTTCCCTAATATTGAAACTTTAAAGAAACCTTTAAATTTTGTTTTTTTATTGATATCTTAAAATCAGATATTAGTGCATGTTTCTAGACGAATTTTGAAATTCGAAAATCTTAACCAAAATCAATAAGGCCATAATGACTATTATTCGTGACTTCCACTACCAGTCCAGTGTTCTAAATATAATCATGGTAACCCTACACCCCTGAAACGCGCCTTATACTTTCCGACAAGCTGCCTCAAACGCGCACAATTAAACCGGCCCAACTATCGCATTACACCCTTGTTTGTTCACAAACTTTTCCAACACTGGGCCGCTTTGCAGTTACTACTGACAGTTTCGGGCCGACAGTAATTAAGAGTTTTAAACTATAAACCGACGCAATATGCCGGTTTAACTTTATCAACAATTTGAAGAAATGTATTTATCTTATTATTAATGATCACGTATTATTAATGAATTCCAGAAAAATAAATTGCTACATATCTTCTAAGGGTAACCCCAGATTATATCAAATTGGAAAGGATTTCTTAAATTATTGAAATCAAATTGGATACAAAAATAGCTTGGGTTTATATCGTGGTTAAGTTCATGGATGAGCCAAATCGGTTTAATATAATTTCTAAATTACGAAGTTATAAATTTTTAATAAATCCCAAAAAGAATATTCAACATTATATATAAACGGTATGTTGTAGGATGAGTTTCGAAAACTCGTTACTGTGCTTGGATATACTTACCTACGCATTCTTTTATGTGGAATGTTTGAAATACATATATGTTAATTGATATTCCAAGGTATCTCTCATTATCTCCTTAAAACTGATTTGCTATTTGAGGATATATATAGTTGGACATGTTGTGTATTGTATCAAAAACTCAATAAAATATAAATAAATAATAAATAAACATTATTGGTTATTTTATCTATAAGTTAATTTGTTAGTTGCTTGCAAACGCATATAGAAATTGCTAATAAGATAAATTTATGTTACACAATATAACGAGCGATGACATATAAGTAGACTTACAAGCGACTTATACAGCCAACTGCTAGTATGAGCAACTACAAATACAAAACGCATAGAGTATCAATTAGCTGTATAAATCAACCGCTTAATTTATCTCGGATGCAAGTGGGTGTATGGGAAGACGTTGGCCATACAAACGTGTGGTTGCTACCGCAAAATTTCTTCGAATGTTAAAACCCATTGTCTATGTCGGGGTCAGCGCCTGACTCGTAAGAGAGTCGTGGTATGTCCGTCGGCTTGCTGATGTTTGTGCAATTGTTTTATATTTTTGTACTATACTTTGTAGAATATACACATAGGACGATTTCAACACTAAACACGACGTGTCTACTAGTTAAAAATGAAGGAAAAACAAACATATGGGACTGCGAATAAAGATTGAAGTTCTTTGAAACTTATAAGTGGCCTACGCTCTTTGGTTTGATGTGGTGAGCATTGGATCCATCGCAGTGCTAGCTCTCCGTGGGCGGCGCAGTACTGGACATGCAATATGAATTGTACGTACGCTAGTGCGGCCCCAACGCAGCTAAAATGTCGATGTAAATACTCGCGCAACTGTTATAAACCACTGTTTACTTACTGTGGGAATCGACCGAGCAAAGGTCAGCCGCAGCTCCTCATTTCAATCAACATTTAATAATCAGATATAAGTGCGTAGATATATAGAGTTAGAACGTAACAATGGTCAAAAACTATCGCCCGATCAGTAATATTGTAGTATCTTATAAGTAACATCCCTAAGGCGTAGCTGCGAGCGGCCAGTGATATTCAACCTCCACGATAATGGTTTCGTCTCGACGGTTGGCGCCTAACTCTGTTATAGCTATTTATTAGGTCAGAGTGCCTTACTCTTGGCATAGCCTTGAATGTGAATTTAAATTTATTTAACAGCGAATTTAATGTGCCCGTTGACATGATTTAAGCCGTTTGCTTGAAATACGATACTTTATGCCACTAACTTCTATTGTGTTTCTGTCTGTCGTAAGAGAATGTCTCATACATATGTAAATCGATTGCAAATAATGTTAGTTAGTGGTGGGTTTTGGGAAGTATAAATTGGCTAATATAAGGCTGTGTTACCACTTAATATGTATTGTACCTGAATATACTCGTATATATCTGAAAAGTACACATATTGACACATATTGATCTGAAAAGCAAATTTCAAAATAATTACATGATTAACATTTAATCATTGTTAAACATTTTTATCGCTTTCTAATTTATTTGAAGTTCTAATTGTAAAAAAAAATACACGAGATTTTGAGTAAATAATAGAGTTTGAAAGCGATAAAAGTTTAACAAATACGCCGAAATATATAAATCTTTGATAAAAAGATGTATATAACATATATTAATTATCTTATAAACAGTATCTTTTATATATTATGTACCTGTAATTTATTCTGTGCATGTAACAATAACCTTATTGTTTTATCCGCGATACGCGGAGTCAAAAGTTGAAAATGAAATTAAAAGTTCTGACCTTGTAACCTCCTGTTCACCTACTCTCGATATTCCTGGGGGCCCCCGGAAGTGCTGAACAGGGATGCGCTTAATAGCGCTCTTGCAAGGTCGTCGTTACACTGCACTGGTTACTGTCTGTTATACCGACTATGTACACTCGCGAACGCCAAGGTCTCCCAAAAATGTGCAGCCTACTTGCACAACAATAGATTGCGATCGTACCGCATAAGGATCAATGGCCGACTCGTACGGCGAAGGGTCAAAGGCTAACTAACTAACGGGCGACCCGCGCCCGCGCAGCACGTGAATTCACCCCTCACCTCGCAGCCCCCGAACAATACCGAACAAACCCCCGTCCCATGCAGAAGAAGTCTGCATGCTACTCCACTGGCAGGCGAGAGAGAGAGGTGACCGCTCTTTTCAGGATTGAGCCACCCACTAGGACCTCCGCAACCCGGGGTATTCCATCCACTCCGCGAAACAAATTAACAATGCGGCCCCGGCGCCAAAACAACGGCGGCAAATTAGCATCCTTGATTAAAACGAGGTCACCGATGCCTGGTGGGTGGGTCTTATCAGTCCATTTAACGCGCTGTTGCAAAATGTGCAAATACTCCAGAGACCAACGTTTCCAGAAACTCTGGGACAATTGTTGCAACAATTCAAAGTGCGACAAACGATTAGAAGCTACCCCTGTAAATGGGTACTCCGGCAGGGCGTTAAGTGGCTGTCCTATCAAGAAATGACCTGGAGTTAGAGCCTCCAAGTCGTTAGGATCTGACGAGAGCGGACACAAAGGGCGCGAGTTGAGGACGGCCTCAATTTTACAAAATACCGTTACTAGTTCCTCAAACGTTAATACCGTTTCTCCGATAACGCGCCTTAGGTGAGTTTTGGCTGATTTCACGGCTGCCTCAAAAATACCTCCCCAATGGGGGCAGCTAGGAGGACTAAACTGCCAGGTGATGCCCCGGCAAGATAGGGACATTCCAAGATCTACCTGGTTAGCATCTAAAAACTTATATAAATCCTTAAGGTAGTGGTCAGTACCCCGATAGTTGGTTCCGCAATCAGATCGAATTAACGCTGGAAGTCCGCGGCGGCTAACAAATCTACTAAATGTGGCAACAAATGCCTCCGTACTAAGAGCGGAAACTACTTCCAGGTGAACAGCCTTGGTTGACAGACACACAAAGACGCACAAATACGCTTTCTCTATCTTCGCTTTTCGAAGTCGCGACGTCTTGACCATGAACGGCCCGGCAAAATCGGTGCCAACTCCGGCAAAGGGTCTGGTTCCCGTGACTCGATCTGCAGGCAAATTTCCCATCATGGGCTGCATCGTCGCTGCCTTCAATCGATAGCAAGGCAAACAACGGAAAATTATGCCACGGATGGTACGTCTGGCTGACAAAATCCAAAATTCACGCTGCAAGATGGCTAACAATGCATTGCAGCCAGCGTGAGAATTTGCAATATGTCGGTGAGTCACCAACAAATGCACTAAGGGCCCACCTTTGGGCAACAACAATGGGTGACGAACCCCAAAAGGCAAATTGGCGTGACACAATCTACCACCAACACGGAGAAATCCCTCACCGTCAATAAAGGGGTTGAGCCTAGCAACGGCTCCCTTGAGTTTAGGTCTGCCATTCCGGAGTGTCTCAAGTTCTAAGGCGAAATGTTTAGTCTGCACAACGCGAATCCAATGCAGAAGGGCCATTTGGCGTTCTTCTGGCGTGAGAACAGGAGACAGCCGCTTTTCCTCCGGATGCCGAGCGTTATGAACGAAACGCTTTATCCAGGCAGTCACGCCAAGTAATTTGGACAAGGAACTGTAGCGATCGAGCAGAAAATCAATGCCCTTGAGGGGGCTCAGTCAGGACACTCGATGTGAGCCAACCAATGGGGGGAGGAGTTACCAAGCACTGGTAACGTGGCCAATCAACTTCAGAATGTAACAACCACTGGGGCCCCCACCACAAATGGTGGTGAACCAGATCCGGCGCGTCTAAGCCGCGAGAAGCACAATCAGCCGGATTCAATTCCCCTGGGACATGTCTCCAAATTAAAACCGTCTCTGAATCTTGGATCTGTGATACTCGATTAGCTACAAAGGTTTCTAACGTGTGCACCGAAGTTTTCAGCCAACACAGAACGATCTGACTGTCAGTCCAGGCGAAAACTGTTCCAATGTCTACACTACGCCCGAGCGTAGAGCACACGTGATTTAATAAGCGGGCAAGAAGCGCCGCACCACATAATTCTAACTTCGGAATTGTATGTCGAGTCCGTATAGGAGCAACCTTGCTCTTCGACATAACTAAGTGAATTTTTGTCTCCCCAGTGGTACTTACAGTACGTAAGTACAGCACGGCCGCATATCCACGCTCGGATGCATCACAAAATCCGTGGAGGGACACTGAGCATTTCCCAACAGGAAGGAAGCATCTAGGTATTGCAACCTGATTGATAGCCGGGACGGATGAGAAATACGATTCCCAATCGTGTAACAACTCTCCCGAGAGAGGCTCGTCCCATGAGAGTCCCGCAGTCCAAAGCTTTTGCAGAAAACACTTGGCCTTAAATATAACCGGACTGATCCAACCGTTCGGATCAAAAGTCCTGGCTACGGTGGACAGAACTGATCTCTTAGTCCATACCTTAGAGGAGGTTAATTCGACTCTGTAGGTAAACTCATCGTGGACTGGCATGTACTGCACTCCAAGGAGGGCTATCAAATTCAAGCTATCCGCATTCTCAAACAGATGAGGGTCTTGTTGGTGGTCCTCCGGCAAACCGGAAAGGAGATCCGGTGAGTTGGATAACCATTTTCGCAACTCATAGCCACTAGTTCCCAGAAGCCCTATCAATTCATCTCTCAAGGCCCGAGCCTCTTCGAGACTAGATGCTCCGGTACAAATGTCATCAACATAAGCATCCGTCTCCAAAACAGAGGCTGCGCGGGGAAAATACAAACGCTCGCGCTCCGCAAGCTCCAACAATGAGCGAATCGCAACAAACGGGCTAGATTTTATGCCGTACGTATTGGTGTTGAGCTCGTAAATCACCATCGGATCCTCTGGATGCTCACGCCATAAAATCAGCTGATATCTCCTATCTTCTGGATGGATCAGCGTCTGACGGAACATCATTCGAATATCCGCTACAAAGACTACTTGATGCCTCCGGAAGTTGGTCAGAATGTCTGAAATGTCCTTTTGTAATTTAGGACCCGCATGCAGACATTGGTTCAGCGAGACCCCGGTGGTCGTAGACACTGAACCATCAAAAACCACCCGAATCTTTCCGGTAGGGGTCTTTAAAACCGCATGGTGGCTCAGAAAATAGTGCTCACTATGTTGCCAATCAACGGTCGACACCGACATATGCCCCAAATCCACGTATTCTCGCATGAAGTCGACGTACTTCTGACGAAGGACTTTATCCTTGAGCATGCGACGCTCCATGGAAATCAAACGTCGTTCAGCAACGTCCCGAGAGCGTCCAAGGGCAGGTCGAACCGCTAAAAAAGGCAAACGGGTGATCAAACGGCCCGAGCGAAGGCGACCAGTATTATTCTGGTAGAACAGCTCGCATTCCATTTGCTCTGGGTTCACCCGGGAAGCTGTAGGGGGCTCTTCCACCTCCCAAAATCTCTGAACCGCATCAGAGAGAACTGAACCTACAGCTACATCATCAAACTCTTGGGAATTGGCAGTTGTTGACACTGGGCCCATTATTACAAACCCGAATGAAGTCGGCACAGCGGCTAATCCGTCACGCTGTAAAAGCCGCTTAGGTCCACACAACAATCTTCCAAGGACATCCGCTCCAATCAGGAGATCAATCGGGCCTGGGGTGTGGAAGTCAGGGTCTGCTAAGTCCAAGCCTGACACTACACTCAACACAGCAGACGGTAATTCTTGCTGTGGCAAATCACCAATCATCTCTTCCAACACAATTGCCGACGCCTCAATCTCCGGGTGAGACGAGGTGACAGGTGTACAATTAAATTTTGTGTGACCGATCACACGCACCTGCACCTTACCGATACCTCGCACATTGTAGGTACCGGTGTGAACGCGTAAGCCTAACTTTCTCGCCAAACAAGATGACACAATGCAGCCTTGGGCCCCCGAATCTAATAGAGCACGAATCCTCATGTGTCCCTTGGGTCCGATAGGGTACTATAGCCGAAATAGTTGGCATGAGTACGTAAATCGACTGAATGGCTGCAGTTGGCGAGTGGGCAGGTAATTCCTATAACTGGGGCCAATTGACCCCGGAGCGCTCCACGTGCGCTAACGGGTCCCAGTTATGGTATGCTGGACGGCGATCCACCTGAGTCCGCTCAGGGGTAGTGTTGCCCTGCGAGCGTTGGGAATGCGGCTGACGTCGCTCCAAGCGCGGTCGTTCCGCTAAAGGGGTATAATTGGTAGGAGCACTGCTCCTTCGAGGCGGCAAAGATCTCCCGGCGATCACAGCATAATCGTGGCGGCCGCCATCATCAACTCTTCGAGGGGGAGTTAGCCGGCCCCCGCCCCTAGGGGAAGTGGAGCCCCCGCCCGTGCGGGGGGAATGACGGCCTTCAAACCTAGGAGGGGCCCGTGACCCTATTCTGGGTGCAACCACCCGACCGCGATTAGCCTCCCAGCCATGACCGTCACGACCATCCCTATGGTCGACGCCATTCCGATTGGCACATAGCAGGGGGTGATGTCGGCCCAAACAATGCTGACATGAATGCGATCTAGCAGGGCACTGCTGAATTAAATGCTCTCCCAAACAACCATAGCACCAGCGGCGCTGAAATGCTATGTTCCGCCTACCTCGGACCGCCAGACCCTCAAACCTTCTACACGAGACCACCTTGTGGCCCTCCGCCTTGCAATATAGGCATCTTGGTGAGGTGCTGCCAGTGGCGACAGCATACCGTTGTCTGGGGATCCGAACATTCCGCTTAGACAATTCCCGTCTAGGGGGCGCTTGGGAAGTGGACGGGATGGGCGCATCCGAATTATCCGCCAACCTACATTCGTCCTCTAAGAATTTTAGCAAATCTACGAATTTGGGCAAATATGTTGCGCTATCACCACCGTATTTATATTCAAATCGGGCCCTTAGCTCCTGAGATAGCTTACCCAACACAATGTGGACTAAAAGAAATGACCAACTATCCACTGGCAACTCAAGTTTACCTAAGGTATTCACCGCCCCCAATAACGGGTTTAACAATTCTAATCTTAATGAAGAAACCCGGGTGACCTTAGGTAGTGCCAGGATTAGTGCCACATGTGTGTCCGCCAAACGTCTCACGTTCTGATAACGTCGGAACAACAGCGTACGTGCCGTGATATAATTTTCATTGTTAACATCCAAATGTTGGATAAGACTGCTGGGTTCTCCCCGAAGAATCGAACGTAGATACGCCATCTTTTGGCTATGAGTTAGATCCTCCCTGGAGTCTACCAAACTATCGAACAGATTTACAAATCCGATCCACTGTTCGAGCCTTCCATCAAAATGTGGGAGATCCAAATTGGGAAGCCTGCTCAACAACGCCGGAGGGGTTGCCTTCCCCTGCCCAGAATCCGACGGCAGACCTCCAGTCTCCTCCGAAAGGGAGACTGCCCTTTCAGTGATGGAATCAGCTAACTCATAGCACTGATTCACATCGGCCTCGATCCTATCCACAACCTCAGAGCCAAGATCCGGCGAAAGCTCGGTAAATTTCGCGTAATGTTGGCCCAACTTATCCAACCGTGCCGGTAAATCCTGATACCTTTTTATTAAGGCACCATGACGATCGGGTCTGTCAATCAGACTAGCGGCCGAAGCCAACCATCGGAGTATCGCCTTTATGTTTCCACTAATGGACAATGCTGACATGGTTGTCACTAAATGTAACAACAAGTGTACAAACAAACAAATAAAATTAATATACAGTATTCAGTTTAAGGATAGTGGCCTAACAAACAAACAGGCCACACCTACAAAGCAACAATAAATGATACAAAACAATAATCCAATATGTAATAGATCCCTGTTACCATATACGTAACTTACAACTTGTTATAAAAAGTAACCACTGCGAGAAATGTTAATATAAACAAACAAAATTCCATTCCAAGTTAGTAAGTGCTCAATACCTATCCGTCGCAGGTAACCGAAACAAAACCGAGTCACTAAAAAAAGGAATGTTAAGATTAAAAACACTTGACAACGGGTAGACCTTGGGATACGTTGCTATTAACAAAGAACTTTTTTAACTAATGTTTACGTTTCACAATATAAGGTCCATATGCACAACCACGCTCTGCTACCAATGATTTATCCGCGATACGCGGAGTCAAAAGTTAAAAATGAAATTAAAAGTTCTGACCTTGTAACCTCCTGTTCACCTACTCTCGATATTCCTGGGGGCCCCCGGAAGTGCTGAACAGGGATGCGCTTAATAGCGCTCTTGCAAGGTCGTCGTTACACTGCACTGGTTACTGTCTGTTATACCGACTATGTACACTCGCGAACGCCAAGGTCTCCCAAAAATGTGCAGCCTACTTGCACAACAATAGATTGCGATCGTACCGCATAAGGATCAATGGCCGACTCGTACGGCGAAGGGTCAAAGGCTAACTAACTAACGGGCGACCCGCGCCCGCGCAGCACGTGAATTCACCCCTCACCTCGCAGCCCCCGAACAATACCGAACACTTATATTCATTATTCATTATTAATCTCAGGCTTTTTCAAATGTCAAAGAAAACTAATAGCACGAAAAATCTTGGTCGTCTATCTTGAAGTACTTACTATGTGAGGTACGTTTTAAATTTTTCGTTTCAATATTTGACGAATTCCAATAAAAATGCTTAATAATGGCACGTGCCTGTGGAAAAAGCAGATTTTGACGTTTTTTGTACTGAAACAAAATGTGTAGCCAAGAGCTTGAAAGTTTGTTAAACCCTATCAAACAACATAATTTTTATGGCATTGAATGCTCATCTAAGAATATCACGGATATTTATTTATTAACTAGCTTTTTGTCTGCGGCTTCGCCCGTGTGGATTTTATTTTAAAAGTTTTACTTCCATGGAAAAAAATACGGGATAAAAGATGTGCATGTGTCCTTTTCCGGATTTCAGGCTAAAATGAGACATCTATGTCTAGATTTCATGTCTCTAACTTAAAAAGATTTTGAGATACATATAAAATATAAATATTTTGCCTATAAAATTATACACTCCATTTCGTCCCACTTCTAAGTCAAATATCAAAAAACGCGAATACACGTGTTTAATTATTTTAAATGAGCAGTCCGTATACGAAATTTCTAGTCCCTGATTTAAATAGTTCTTGGGATACAGGTATTGCATAGAAGATCTTCTCACCCCGTTTTGCCCCCTTTCCCAGTAAAATTACTAAAAATCCTTCCTTAGTGGATATGTCATAAAATAATATATGTCACCACTACTGAAAAAAGTTTTTTTTTTTCGAAATTCGAAAGATCTCATAACTTTGCGATCTCTGCACAAGATATAGGAAATCTATCTAAAATACTCTTAGTGAATAAATACATTATAAACCCAGTGTATTAAGAAACATGTCGATCATTCTTTGTGTTACTAAACAGTGAAGAGGTCACGATCTGGCCTCAGGTTAGATGCATAACAACTGACAATCGGTAGTGAAAAACGCCAGTCGAATTGTCAAACAAACGGGCACATATTGAAGTGTTGCAGCTCAGTATTGAATAACAAATAGTAAGATAGCTTCATGCCAAAACTCAAAATTAATCTAATGTATACATTTATATAGAAGTTTCCAGAAAGCTATAAGGAAACTCTTTCGTAAACAATATGCTGCAGAGAAAAGACTATATCGTTAAAAACAAAAGTATTGTATAACATCGGGCGTAACATGACTGTTCTTCACGACGTGCGACCAGGCGACCAGGTGACCAGTGGAGTCACTTGAAATGCTTACACGATGTCGCGGTCTCGTGTGACTTGTTTGGTCACGCCGTTAAGCGGTCAGCCGCGGCTAGTCGCAGTCGTATGAATTTGCAGCCGATCGCACCTTTGTTCACACGGAAGCTATCTTTCATATATTATGCAGACATATAAAGAATGACAGTGCGTCTGGCTCTTTTATGGCTTGGATGCGATAGGTCGTGTGGTCGCCCGTGTCATAGTGATCAACCACTCAATTACATGGCTAGCCGCTTTTCCGTTCGCTGCGTCCGCGAGCGTAGTGGTCACATGTGCCCGATACCATTTAATATAACTTACAGCGGGTTTATTCTAAGGACATAGACCCTCTATTACATACAGAGTTAAATAAAAAAAAAATCTATACCCTCTAACAATGAATTTCTTTCGTGAAAACTAAAAACTTTTGAGTTACGAGTTTTTATAATTCAGTAATTATTTTTTAGGGCTTAATTTTGAGAACAGCGCCCAGATTCTCTAGTGTTTGTTAATTTCTGTTATAACAGCTTACACGGTGCTAAAACTATCCTATGCATAATATTAGTCTAACTGTATATCACTATTTCTAACAGCTAGTCTTTAATATATTCAGTGAGGTTTCCTAGTAAGACTGATAGGTTGGACGCTTTAGGCGCTAGTCAGTCTTACAGTACGTCACTACCGGCGCCGCGGTCAACTTGCGATAACAACAACCTAATGCCATTGAAACGACAACTACTGACGCCATATTTGGTTTTGACTGTCTCGACGAGTTAGACACTGGTACAAATCTAAGTATAAATACCAGGGTGTATATGAACGTTGACGTGCACAAAGTTCGTGACAAACGATATGTTTGTGAAACGTCGAGCTCGAACGAGAATACGTGTTTCGTGTATATGAGGCGTAAATACCACTCCCGAAGCCTGGAGTGAGTGTCAGCATAGGTACATGAATCTAAACACACATAATCTGTGCCTATGCTAATAAAACACATGGAAATATAATCTTATTTTTCTATTTACCTGACCGCGAAATGCAAAGGAAGGATTTCTCTCATTTGCGTTTATTATCTGATTTAGTTATTTTGTAACCTGGTCCCGACTGCTTTGAATCTAAATTAGGAATTCTAAAAATATTACTATATGTTTAAATTCAGTAGAGTAATTCATAAAAATAAACTCTTAAAAGTTGTAATAGGTAATTTATTAATAGAATCTAAATTTCAACACAGAAAAGAAAATAATAACGGGCTACTACATCGCATAATGGGATAATAGCACTTACTCGTTAACTCATCCGTTCAACTGTGTAAATGGTATTAATCGGCAAAGTAAATATGATTTTCTTCTGACGATCAGCTTTTCCCACGCGTATAAAAACAATGTAAGGATCACAAAAGTGAGTTAATGGATTCCGTGTCTGTCACTTCGCCTGTCAGAACGGCCAGCCTTTCGGCATCTCGGTTTGAATTATATCTCCCCGATAAACAAATATGAACACTATCTCAATTGCCATAAAAACTATTTCACTAAATGTTAACTTGCGTTTAGTTACAATTCTGTTACATATGTTCCTGCTTCAGATTATGGCTTCAGGATGTTTCGGGAATGTCGCAGTGTTATTGAAAATTTAGCCTTTATGAAAAAATAACTATTAAATCTACTTCTGACTTTCATACAACCATGAAAATAATATGTCTGTCCAACTGTCGTTCTACATATAAAGATCGGACTATCAGTAATATCAGTAATATCAGATTCATTTTGCGTCAAAACCTGACTTGTAACAAAATGTGAGACTTTTAGTTTTATTAATACGCTAAATAGTGTAGGGACACAATGTTGACACAGTGTACACAGAACGGCACTGTGTTTTGTAAGATCAGCTATTCTATAGTAAGTGCCTGTGCTAGCTAGCGTCTCCCGAGCATCCACCTTAACTATCATGTCACTGTTATAATCTGTCATTGTTATACTGTTGCCTCGAGAAATATAATGATTGGAGGACAGTGAATGTTTTACACCCAATGTTCCAATGTCCAGTGGGACACTGGACATTGGAACATTGGTAACAAGGACACTTGTTACACCGATATTATTCGCAAAATAGCTTCATATACGCATGTAATTTCATAAAACCATCATTAAGTATCAGTTGCTACTTCATAGCATTTGATGGATATGCGTTAATGTAATCGAAACGGAGTCGTGGATTATATATACGACAGATTAAAACCCCGTATGTCTATGACACAAGTCTCATTAATCACTAGGACTTGCATTTGTGACTCAATATATGTTATAGTTCCATGAGTATTATAGAGTGACAATAGGACCAGTACTAATTTATCATCAATACTTATGTATGATCTGTTCATAGAAAGTAGATTTCACAGTAAGACTGCTACACTGCTACATAGGGTTGCTTTGTGTCAAAGACAACTGCAGACGTAGGTGCTTAAATTATTACCTCGCAGAAGTATACGGCAGGATATGCTATAGGAAATAGCTGTCTCCAGCACCCACTCATAAAATTATACAAATGTTTACATAATATGGAAAGAAGTAATGCACATTATGTTGAATTTTGTATCAAATCTAAAACTATAAAATGTTATTAAGTAATTTTGAATAAGAAATGTATTTCTTAAAGTAGTGAATAAAATTTGAAATGTTTTTTCGCAACAAGTATTTTAAGGATATAATATTTTAGGCGTGGACTTGTATGTGATAATAAGTGTAGAATGTATGTAGAATGTTAAACTACAAATGACTTCTAAAGTGTTGTATTGTCTGTGTACCTACATTTTATTATACTAAAAGTGAACTACTTAGGCGTACGGCCGATGACTGCCTACTATCGAGCAAAGGACGCATTAAAAAGCTATATTATGAAAAAAATGATCAAACTTAAACATATAACATACATAAAGCTTGTCAAACGCGTCGTAGTGATGTTTTCTGTCGAAAAAAACATCAAAACTTCTGGAAACTTCATTCTGAAACTTAACAATGAGCACAGCCGGCGCACGTCACTGTAGTGAATGGATAGATAATATCCAATATATAGAAAACATTATGGCCACTGAATATCCTTTATCCAATATTATTATGAGTGGATTGAAACAGACTTTATTAAAATATATGCAGAAAGCCCAAAGTAAATATGATTAAGTAATATATTTTCAATCACATTAATTATAATCAGATTAACATTTTTCTCTATGATAAATGACATAAAACAATGCAACATTTTTTTTGTAGTTTTTTTTATTCAATGTACACATTCAGAGAGCACATGATCATAATATAAAATTTTTAGAACTGACTTATGCTGCTATCAGATATATTTTATGATTTCTGGCATGCATTGCTCGTCTATTAATCAAATTACTCAATTGGCATACATCAAAACAAGCAATGTATATGAAATATTATCAAAGGACTTTGATAGCATAAAAGTGGCCTTTCTACTATAATGTGTAATCTTACTCAACTTCATTAACACTACAAACTACATTTGCGGCTAAAGTGTAACAATCTAATCGAGCAAAGGGTTTGCCATAAGTTCTCCATAACGATGTGTAACCGATACGCTAATAACCGTTGAATATAATCATTAAAGCTACCCCGAGTGTTGGTCGAGAGGGCTCGCCTCACGCCGCGGTGATTTTCGTGCGGTCCTGAAACGATTTCCTTATTGCACCGGGATCGGTTCCCAGAGCTCGTTCCGATGCGAAAAGGAGCCATCTTTGTTGCCTCACGCAATCCCATCAGCTTAACGAGTGCGACGTTTCCGGGAGACAAATTGTGAATAATGGATTAATTCCTTTTGTTCTAAAGGGATAGCACTGTCTAGGAATCAACCATACAATTTGTATAGAACTAGCCTTACGTAGGTCTAGTCCCCGCCTTATTTTGACAATAAGAGACTGTTTTAGAAAATCGCTATAATAATGTTTCCAATACACTCTGTCAATCAAATGATGCGTATATACAGTATCTCCGGAAAGTAGTGGCCAACCTTAAAACTGTCGATAGTTTAGCTCATGACCTATCGGATGACGACAATCTGACTTTAGTGAAAGCCGCATGGTATTCGAGATTTTGTCACGTATTTACTTGATTTATTGAAAATATGGAACCTTTGGTCAATAATTTGCGTGCTGCAGCTACTAATGAAAAATACATATTTATGTCTAACAGATCAACTCTTAGGAAATAATAGACACAAACAGAATATGAATTTCCGTTCATTTCAAATTTCAAACAATGCTCAGTGAAATATATAAATACAAAATATAAATATCATTTTTTAAATTATAAAACTTTCTTAACGTTTCCATCTTAACACGACGATGCGCTACAGAGTTCATTTATTAAATAAATCTCATACACGTTTAAGCATTTTCTCTGGTTCAACTATCAGTTTAAACGTCTTAGATACGAGTATGTATATGTATCGTCCGTTCTGACTCTCAGTTTACACTGCAACACAACGAATTATTAGCGATAGTCATCCTTGAGGCCAACCCTATCAATCCACTTCAGCTAGGAATGAATTTACCAGTCAAGTTTCTGTGAAATGCCTCCTTAAGTCTACCTTCTTATGCAACTATAAAGTCATCATTTCTTACGCTTGTGCAATATCTCCCGACGAGGAATGTCAACAGATGCTCACTGAGTCCCCTGACTTGTTCATTGAGCAGTTCGGTAGAAAACAATCAGATGTTTACTAATTGCCGTTCATAATGGCTGGCGTTAATTGCGTCCAAGTTTGCTTTCGCTTTCGCGCTCGTCGGTCTGAAGCCGACAAATGAATGCCGACGGGCGAGTTGACATACAACCCGCTGGTTTCAACTAGTATCAAATAAAAGGACGAGCCTCGCTCATAATTCAGTAAATAAAGAATTTAAGTCTCAGAACTAACTAAACAACAATGTCAAATCAGTTCTGCTATACGGTTACAGGACACGAAGGAATACTAAAGACCTTAGACGAGAACTCCAGGTTTTTGTCGACAGTAGACTGCGTCAGATCCTAAAGATCTTGTGGCAGGACACTATTGCCAATGTAGACTTGTAGATAATACATTTTTAAACTTTCGCGTTTTGTACACATTTTATATTCTAAATCGCTATAATATAACGCTGAACGCTTATAATATAAGGTGCGTATTTAAACCTTGCGATTTACCGTCGAATACGTCCGCGGACATTGTTAGTGTAGTGTGTCGCAGCCTTTCGAATGTGAAGATCAAATGCGGGTAGTTGGTGAAACAGGTTCGCAGCTCCCATCCTGAGCGACCCGATTCTTCAGTCAACTCGTGACCACGGCTGGTGTAACCCATGCCGAAACGTCAGGTAGAAATAAAAGGTAAACAAATACCTTTATTATACGCGTTCACACCAGATTTAGAATATAAAATGTAGAATTGTGGAGACTGTGCCAGGAAGATCCCATTGATCTGTAGATAAGACGTTGCAGATTTAACTGCGTTAAACATACTTTGCACATTTGCACAGGGGATCAAAACCACATTTCCAGACGAGTTCTGGATTGGAATCCACCTAAGCAAACCTGGCGGCGTACAATGATATCAGAAGCGCAGGAACTTGGACTTAGAACGAAACGAGGAAACATTGTGTTTGCCGTCTGCCCCACTTGGGGGACATAGGAAACAAGTTGTAAAAACAGTTCTCGTTGACTGTGCACTTTACGAAACTATGTTTGCAAAAATCGACCCTACCTACGCAGATTTCTTCATTGAAAAACACTAATAGCACACGTCGGAACAATCTAAATTTGCCACGGTGTGGTGTCGTCAATCTTCTAATCTCTTCCCGAGGGTATCGTAAAAGGCGACTAAGGAATAATAAAGCCACTATTACAAGTCCTGAGAAACTACACCATCTCTAAAAGAGTGGACTAACCAACCCCCTTAGCCAGCAGCGTGGCGTTTTAAGGCCATACATACAGACAATGTGCATAACGAGGTCCTTGTCCAGCAATGGATATTACAGAGTCTGGTGACAGTGACCTTGGCAATGTGTAATAAAAAAATGTCTATACTATGGTTTTAGTGGTACCTTCAAATATATCTTCAAAAAAATATTTTAGAAAAAGGTGTGTCAATTGATTCTGTACTGGTCAGAAGGACCCACTGGCACGGACTGGCCGTCGCGTCACTTCACCACTGGCTGGTAATTGGCGTGCTGTTACTCCATTCTTGTTACGCCCTAATAAGGCGGTTATTTATAGCCCAGGATATTATGACAACAATTTTTAATTTACTCTGGTGTTGAGCGAACTAATTATTTGTTAGAACATTTTGGTTTTAATCAAAGAGTTTAGTAATGGATACGCTGTTGTCGCGATTTTATAAACAACTAGCAACCCGCCCTCGCTTCGCTTCGATTTATAAGTTTTTTTTTTTCAGAATTTCAAAATAAAATATAGACTATATTAGACAGATAATGTGTTAGACAGATAACAGATAATTTCTATTTGTGAAAGAATTTTTGAAATCGGTTCAGTAGTTCCAGAGATTACCCCCAACATACCCACAAACAAACACACCATTTTACCTCTTTATTATATTAGTATAGGATATAGCAATTTTGTTGGAGAAAATTAAATATTCTTGTTTTTTTTTAGAAAGAATGCCACTAACGACCATACAGTCCACGTGGTGGTATGTGGATACTGTTACCCATAGACATCCGCGATGTGCACGGCACAAAGCACGGATGAATGAATTTGGAAATGAATTTGAACAAAGGGTTCAGAAAATGAAGAGGAATAGGATAGGATGGGATAGGAATGGGCTCTGGTATATTTCAATCAACACCAAAACATGTACATTACATTAGCATTACCTACATTTACGGTAGTATTCTGTGAGACAGGCGTAACGTGGTCAGTTGAGTGCGCCCAGTGGCTGAGGGATTGCAGCGTGCACTCTAGATGTGGTGTTGAGATGAGATAATGTTGTGTTTTTGAGCAGTATTGGTTTTCAAAAGTTCACCGCATTTGAGATATGATTTTACTATAGAATGCTGCGCAAACCATGGACAAACAAACATATCAAAACTTTAACCCTTAAAAAGCTCAAAATTAAAAGGAGATTGTCCATTGTCTGTTTATTTAGAACTATCTTTGTCACAAAGCCAGGCGACAAAAGGACTAGCTTGAGAAACTTGTTGTCAGTAAATTGGCGGGGTAACGTCTTCGAGAGCGATCTCCAAGGTGAAGGTCGGATCAGATGAGCAAGTTGACCACTAAACTACGATTTGTCAAAGACTGTATCCATTAGAGGGCGATAGCAGGTCAACGTATTAGTATAGTATTTTTAACAAAGAGTTAAATGCGTTAAGAGCTAATAGCGATAAGACCGCCTTTTGTGCATTTCATATGTTACAATGTCTGTTACTGTCTTGTTTTGTTTTGGTGTGCAATAAAGAGTTTTATCTATCTATCTATATATTACTTTTTTTTAAGTTATTCGCGCATCTACAGACGTGCCAAAGTTCGTCACTTTTGACAGAAGCTAGCATGTAGCACAGGTGTCCATAAGCGACATTAAATGTCCATCATCAGAAGGACTGTCTGCTCACTTGTACCATAAAAATACTAAATCTAATTACCTACTAATTTATTATGTGTAATATTGCGTAGATAGTATTCGTTGAAGTAAGCTGTCAGCACTCAGCATTAAAACATAAACCGGTTTGGTTAAAATGTCTGTATGTGTTTTCTCAGGATTAAATCAACAAAATTTAATTAAAGTCAGAGCGTAGCGAATAACGTACCGTCGGTATCACTCAAAACCTAAACCGTACGATTCTAACCATTATTCCCAACGAATGTAGGTGCTTATAGATATACGCGGATCTGTTTTAGGTAAAAGAAATAGACTTAATGTGCAGATTTTATAACGACACAGTATCTGTTTGGTCATTTATAAGTTATCGGTCAGGATAATCCAATCTATATTCTGTACCTACATATAATCTAATGGTAACAAAGCCGTGTCTGTATCACTCGTACTTTACAGTATAACGGCTTTTTGCGTTATGTATAGAAGATAGAATATAATTGTTTACAATACAACTCAGAGGCCCCAACGATGTAACTATTCGCTCGAACAATGGAAATATATTTATTTATTTCCCACTTCAACATCTTATTTGTTGGCGTCTCGAGCGCGCAGAGCGCGTCTGACGATCACACGTGTATGTCATACGTTGATGTATGTCATACGTGTATGTCATTACATTCGGTAAAGATAGGTTTGACGAGGTTAGCCGATGGCACCTCTGATTTGTGTCGTACTGTATCCCCTTTCTTTTTACTATCTTCATTTACTCCCCTACCACGTCATGTCTCATATAGCCCAAAGGGTAACTGCGAGACAATGTTGCAAGACATAAAATCTTGCAACATAAAGACATAAAAAGAGTGAATATATAAATAAAATAGATCTGCATGGTGGACTAAAGGCTGATATCGAACTGAAAAGTATTCTAGAAGAATTTTAGCGAATCTCTAAGACATATTTTTAAAGCCTAAAAATATTAAATATCGTTTTTGACTCAATGTTAACACCGCATTTACCTAAGTGCATAAGTACATTGGTTCGTACCTGAGCGATACATTAATTTACTTAGTCTAATCCACCTAATTTATTACACGTTAGTATAACGCGTTCATTATGAAATGTCAACCAGATCCAATACTCGACAATCTGCTTGCAATCATTGCAGCCGTCATGCAAGCGTCTTTATTAAGCAATGCACTTTCAATAGTTTCATGTTGATGTAACGTGCTACGTACAAGTAAATTGTTTTAAGTACGATAACATCAGACTGCTTACCTTTCTAGACTTGACTTGTACAAAATGAACCCTAGGATGTCACCCGACAAGGTAAGACTGTGACTTTAGAAAGAGTAAGAAATAAAATGAATAGCGTGCGGAATAGAGATGTTGCCTCTCTGTGTGAGTTCTATCATTTTTACAATGGCGAGTACTCTGAGGAACTATTCAATATGACGCCTCCCGTCATCGAAACGCAGTACATTCGAACTTGTTGATAGGGTACAGTCGCCTACTGTTCAGGCTACCACTTAATACCGCAAACTGGAGGATTGTGGAACGACCTACCTTCTGAGGTCTTTCGGCTGTGCTGAGACATGGAGTTCTTTAAGAGAGCTGTGAATAGTGATTTGCAGGGTAGGCAAATCTCTATTCTGCAAGCGTCCACAGAAGACAGTACCTAATCATTTAACAGCAGGTGGGCCGTCTGCCTGTCTGCCACCTTTAATATAAAAAAATAATGTGAATTCTAATTCGTATATTCGTAATTTTGTAACTAATTAACAAATTTCGTTCATATATAAATCAAAAGTTACACAACATGTAAAATTTTGTTGTTTTATCTAAAACGTTCGTAGCGCTCATTACACAGTACAGGGCAGTAATCGGGCGACTATAATTGGGCAGTTATAATATGTCGGATTTGACATATGACGAACCATATAATCCACCGATGTGAAATATTGATGATCGAGCTTAATATTTCACGTCGGTGGATTATATGGTTCGTCATATGTCAAATCCGACCAATTAGAACGGCTCAATTATAGTTCCAATTGGTGTATTTGTTTTGCATATCTGCGAGTAGAATAAAAGATATACTAGAAATGAAGAATAAGTTTTGGAAAAAGAAATCTATTGTAAAAACTGGTAACATAGATTATACTCTCGACACTGAACAACCTATTTTCAGTTTTGCGTTGTTTCTGTGACACATCGTATATAGTTTTAGGTAATCGCTAATCAATTAAAATACACGATTTATACAATGTGTCACTGAAACATTTCAACCAATTTACAATATGTAAAATCGTTCTAGCGAAAAATATAATTATTTTAAAGAATAAATTAAAAATTGCAATCATGTAAGATTTTGTTGTCCTGTCTAAAACGTTATTATTGCTCATTACTCAGACCGTGCGCTTAAGGGGTACGCACGACGTGACGCGCGTAGAATAAAAGAAATATAGGTATACTAGAATTTTCCTATAAATAATTTTAAAAATACCTATCGTAGAAACTGATGGAATCCATTCTACTCTCGATACTGAACAATCTATTTTCAGCTTTTGCGTTATTTCGGTGACATGTTGTACTGTACATACGAGCGATACAAGAAATATACACTACAAGAATATTACTAAGATATTTTTTGTGTCGCATGTATTTTGATGTATAAGTTTATGTATTTATTATGATTACGAAGTGGGTGAGAGTGCTTGACGTTTCGCATTAACGCAAATTACAACTCTTTATAATTATGTCTACCTACTTTAAACCGTGTTGAATTAAATTTTACGAAATGTCAAGTATTTCTTTGGATATAATTCAAAACACTGCCTTTCAAAACAGCAATATAAATTGTTTATTCTGTTACACAGCGAATTTGTTTTTAGATATAGCCGCCTAGACCTTTGAATAATTTTTTGTTGGCATATTATTAAAAAGACAACATATAACTTTAAAAAACATGTTCCGAGGGGAGGGTACATGAATTCAGCATGCATTGAACCACGGCTAATGGGCGTGCCTGACCGACTGAGCTCTCTCTCATAGAAAACGTGTTGGTCCTGTGGTGTTGACAGGCTTTAGAATAATAATAACTATATAATAATTTATTTATTTCAGACTAAGTCCGTATTAATGTTAGTAAGAATAGCACTTTCTTTCCGTGGATGTCGTACAAGGCGACTATTCTACGTCCACTATGTTATTTTCTCGATGACAGATCGGTTTAGTGATGTCCGAATTGCTAAATACCGTTTACCGATTCGATTATCGATACAATTCTAATACAATTTGAATTCTCTTTTATAGATTCGATTTATTGGTATTACATAATTGATTCATTAGTCGCAAAATGTATTTAATACGAAATCGATTTAATAAATCGATTGAATTATATGCAAACAATAAAACCATAAGTAATGAAATCGTACTAAAAGGCAGTTTTTTTTATTCTAGCAACACTGGCTGTGGCGAATAATAAATAACTATAAAACGTTACTTTAGTTGCTTTATTTGCAAATAAGTAAATACGTAATCATTTTTATTCTAAATATACTTTTATTTCAAAAATATTATTTTAAATTTATTTTACGTGTGATAGCTTATAATCTGTGGTATGATTCAGAGAACTTCACATTTCTCCGCCCTCAACAATAAAATACGACATTGTTTTGAGTACACTTGACTGTCAAGAAATACGGGACTTGATAGGCGTGTAAACGTCAAATAGAAAATAACATAGTGAACGAAGAATAAGGGATAACAAAGCCGCCACAAGTTTTATTGAACTACATAAACTCTAAAAGTGAAATCGTCAACCCATTTCGGTAGCGTGGCATTTTACATCTCATGTCATGGACAAAACAATGTGTAAGATATAAGGTTGGGGTTATGGAGGTGTTACGGAAGTGAGGAGCATAATGGAATCAGGGAAACTTCTGTTACATACTACCAACATCCGTCAATCTTGACTGATGTTGCCATGTATTACGGATGTTCATGGGCGACTGCACTTATCACCAGGTGTTGTCTGCTCCTCAGCCTACGTTGGTATAAAAACATAAATAAATCTTCTGTGCTGCCGTAGTGTTTGTTGTTAATATTCAATACCGTTAAGTTCACGAGTTCTATGTTACCTTGATTGCTAGCAACACACTGCTTTCGCGGTTGCAACAGATTACATCGCAGCCAGTCATTTGCAAGCATTACCAGAGTTTCACTTGCTGGTGGCAAAGTGGGGCAATTGCATCTATGGAAAGTTAAAAATTATTATGGCGTTTAGTGCCGTAAACTGTTGAGGTGACGCGGCGTTGAAATTAGTGTGTACTATAATGTAAATATGTGCCGTGTGGTGTCGACCGGCTAAGAACACCGATCCATATCTTCCGGTGGGTGTCGTAAGGAATAACAAAGCCCCTACCACCAGCGCTGAGGAACTACACCACGTCTAAAAGATTGGATTAAAAGTTGTTTTATTACATAAAAACTGTAGAAACAGTACTAAAAATAGTTTTGTATATTTATTCATAGTTTAGAAGCTAGAAGTCATAAATGGACTACATAACGGTGTTAGTGACGTCAATAACACCGTAGTACCATCGTATTCTCACAAGAGGGACCGAGAACGCGATAGCTCTCCACCTCAAATATTCTAAAAACCAATACAAGTATACTACTTTTCGGTATTCACTTTAGATTTTAAGTGGTGAATTTAAACACCACTTAAATGTACACACAATTTAATAAATGTTCTAAAAAAATCATGTCTCGTAAGTGGCACTACTTTAAAGGCGTGTATCACTAGTTCAGTAATTATTGGCTGCTGAGATTAAGCCACGCTTGTACCATACTTACAGACAATTTACACATTGTATACCTAAACATGTGTAATGGTACAAACTTCGCCCTTGTTAAATACATTTAAACACAAAGTCCTAAATTACTTTGATAATTGTCGGCCTTAGATCCGCTTAAACTTAGTTAAGCTATTCACCAGCACCGAATAAACTTTGCAGTAGACGCTTTGCTTCAAAATGAAGATTTTAAAACGTGAACCGGATTTCATCATTGAAATTCAAGATAGGAAATACTTAAGAGTGGTTTTCGTCCAGAGAAAATTTTTATTGCAGTATTAGCGATCTCTCGAAAATTTTAAGTGATATAATTTTATGAAACCCTTCTTTCATGAACATTTTATGAAACATATGCATTCCGAAAACATTGGGCATCGGCTAATCCGGAAACGCCCGAACGCGTCATCCACGTATGTGCATTACCGTACCTCTAATTGCATACTTAATTAAAAGATATATACAAAACTTTATGAACATGTCACGAGTCAGTGCAGAGAAATATATGGAGCCGTTATTTTCCCTTGAAATGACAATATATCTTTACTAAACAAGTCACTATATTGCTCGATAATCTTATTACTTTTTTTCCACATAGGTCTTATTTATTTATTTATGGATATTTTCATACTAGATAATTAATTATAATAAGTATCTATATTGTGTAATGTATGTAGATATAAATTTACATTGCTTTTATTAGCCTTATTCACATTTTACTCGTATCTTAAAAAATCAACACCAATGTCACAGTACCTATATATCAATCATCAGTCAATAGTTACAGACCATTTTGGTTGACTCTGGTGGTATGTATTCGATATCTTCCGCGTCATAATCAGAATAATAGTAGTCTTCGACGTCACTTTCAGAATCATCAGAACGTTTCAATCTTACATCATACTTTACGTTTCAATCTTAAATTTCAATTGAGTGTCGGTCGGCCTTAAACCTCAAATAGAAATTATGCACTATTCTTCTTACAACAGAATAGTCAAAATCGTGTAGATTCAATATATTAAAAATAATTTCACCGGCGTCTTTATTTATGGGTTTTCGTTGCTTTGAATTCTTCGGTTTTATGAAAGCGACTCTTATAGTGGATAATGGTGTGGCTTTTAATGGCGTTATTAAAGGATTTTGACAACATCATTACATTATATTGAAAGCAAATATATACGTAGAAAAATTATTATCTGTTGAATAAAATATTTTGGAGCTATTAGTAGATCTATATATTTATTAGTTCGATGTTTGCCGAAGATACCGAAATGTTCTCGATGGCCAATGTTTTCGTGCAATATTTGTACATTAGTAGAGAAAATTTAAGTACATTTTATATGGTAACATTATACACCATCTTATACACCCAATGGTAAGTGGATACTGTCGTCTAACATTCGCAATACATGTCAATATCAGTCCAGAATGACAAATTAAGAATTGCAAATAGTCAAATTGCAGGTTAAGAAACAGATTGGGAGAAAGGGTTGGGAAAATGGGGAGGGATAGGATGGTATGGGAATGGGCTCTGGCATATCTCATTCACTATCGAAACACGTACAGTACATTAAGAAAATACGATAAAGTAGGAAATACGGTACATTTCAAGTTAGTCTTCTGTGAGAGAGGTGTAATGTGGCTAACTAAGTGCGCCCAGCGGCTGTATGAATGCAGCGTGCCCTCTCCCCCTACAGTATGTCCTAAAAGTCTATACACAAATTTCTTTAATTAAGATTGAAGCAATTTGACATTATCCGAGAAAAGCGATAAGTTTTTGTCGGTTCTAATTTCCCTCATAAGTTTTTGAGAAATCATAATTAAAAAGACAACGAAGGTTTTTTTACCGACATATTTAATAAATCTAATTTTAGAGCATGTTTCTGCTTAACAGAATCTTAAAACAACGAAATTCTAAGTCAGAAAAACTTAACTAAAGCCAATAAGTCCACAGCGATCATAACATTACAAATAACTTTAGGCCTTTATTGAAGTCTCAACACTCCTTTTACTATTAATTATTACAAGCTTTTATTTAACTTCACCTGTTAACTAGTACGTTTGGGACAAATCTTGCCAGCCAAATTTGAAACACTTCCTCTAACTTTACGACTTTGAAATTTTGCAAGCTTATTCAGTTCTGATGACAATATACTAAAATTGTAGAAATAATCTGATGCTGCAGCCAGGATTGTCTCCTCATGAGGGCACTCCTCAACGGTTAGTAGCATGCACATGAAACTTTGCAAAACAAAACATGACTTTCTACCGTAATGATGCGTTACTTGAAATGGATAGATTGAGAAATATTTCTAACTAAAAATGTGTAAATAAAATAATATAAAAAAAAACGTTTTTTAAAAACAACCTTTTATGCAAGCCATGTACTAAAACGAATAAAATAAGCTTTTTGAGAACAAATAATTCAATATAAACTTATTTTATTCGTTTTAGTACATGGCTTGCATAAAAGGTTGTTTTTAAAAAACGTTTTTATATATTATTTTTTCATAAGAATATGCAAAGCCAAAAATTAGTTTGTTTTACTCCAGCGGGAATCATTAAAGAGTCCACGCGGACAAAGTCGCGGGTTCAGTTAGTACAAACAATTAACCTAACCTGCTCGTTCACTTTTAAAGATTAGAATAACAACTGACCTGCAGAATCTCCAAGTGACGCTACTTAACTAGGTACGTGTTAAGTGAGATTAAAGTGAATTAATACGACAGCGACAATATTCAGTAGCAATGCGACAAAAACCAGATCCACTTGACATGCTAAATACGCAATAAATCCGGTAATTGGGAGCGAACAGTCCGGGCCGAAGAAAGGATTAGTCCAACCGAGGATTATAGCAAAAGGTTGGATATGGTAAGATATTTAAAATTTATATTTTTTTAATCTCATGGTTTACTCTTTAAAGTAATCTGCAAAAACGAGTTATCCTAATGGTAAAGAATGGCAAAAATTGTGCATATTATCAGGATGTGTATGAGAGAGCGTGATTTAACGAGAAATTAGTGATAAAATATTGAGAATGAAATATATGTACATAGTTCTAATGCGAATTCATTATTTTATGAATAGAAAGTGGCCGACGAGCTGTGTGCTCCTCGTCACCACTTATCGGCTATGTACATCTGCGATACTAACATCAGTCTGGAATGACAAACGTTGTCAAGCTGAATTAAACGGTCGAGTGGTACAAAATTTAGAGCGATTAGCACAGTTTGTGGTATTCCTGCCAGCTATGGCAACGAGTTCGATTCACAGTTGGATATTCATTTGAAAACACGGATATTTGTCCAGGTGTAGGTGGTGTGTTCGTCTTTATGTGTCTCTGGTGAGGTGTGTCGCGGATCCAGAGACACCATTAAGTGTGGTGTTATTCGTTTATTTGTCATATAATTTTCAAATCAATTAAACATTTAATTAGCTTCTATCCAAGTGGATTATCTATTTCAGTTCTATGATCTTTGGGAGTAACCGAAACGGACGAATCGTGGGGAACTGACTTTTTGTGCCAGGAAAGTTTAATTTACATGGGAGGGGGTCCAGATTCACTTGCCGGATTGTCCACACCACTCCGTTTGACGGCCATGACCGCGGGCTCCATTGTTACTCGATGCCAACTCAAATTGGAATCAATGGATATTGAAAAAACTCGACAAAAACATCGATAGTCGTTCAAGCTATACTGTTTGGGTGACAACACGTAATCAAGTATGCAATTGTGTTCTATAGTCGAATGGAATACTGTTGAGACTTTTATTGGGTGTCACTTAGCTTATACGGCGACGGAGAGCCACCTGTGAAATTTTAAACAAAAGAAAACAATAAAATATCAAAAGTCAATTGTCTGATAGGTTTTTATTTTTATTTATTTATAGCCTGCGTAGGCTTTACAATGCGCCCATTTACACTTTGCGATGCACAGGGGCCCTTTGCAGGTTTGACATATTAAAATAACCGTAAACGAAACCAGCCCTTTTAACATCCACTAAAGAACAGGCCCATGTACAGACTCCATGTACACAAAATAATAATGTGCATATGACTTTAAAACACTACGCTGGAAAAGTGGGTCGACGAATACACTCTTTTAGCGATAGTGTAGTTCCTCGAGGCTTGTGGTAGCAGTTTTGTTATCCCTTAGTCGCGTTTTACGACGTTTTTTATGGAGTAGTGCTATTCTGAAGTCTTCGGAACCACAAGGCCGTGGAGCATGGTCGAGGGTAGAGCTGCACTGAGTTGCCCCCAGTAAATGCACAACAGCTTAGAGTTGGCGATCAGCTGTTGTTGAAACTCATCGCAACTATGATGCAAATTTCGGTTGCTGATGTTCAAATAGATCTTTAATTAAAGTAAAAGAAGAATATTTGGTTTCGCTTTGGTACGGGGCCATTGCTACTTGGAGCCGCGGCTCATGCGACTAATAGGAAAATATATTATTTTCAGTGTCTCTTGGGACCACTAAATTTTTAAATGAAAATAACTTTTTCAAAGTACAGCTAATGACAACAATCGACAATACGGAGTCGAGTGCATTATTTTTAGTCATTATCTGATCAAGCTTTGACGTTCAATTCAAACTATTGATCATGATGGTACTCTTCTAATGTGTAATATTATTTTTATTATAATAGTATTTTTGGAAGTTTAAGGGAATTTTTTATTATTTTTCTAGTTTTTTAATGTTGAACATCACAAGTGACTCAATAATGTAACCAATTGATCTCTCTTGTAAGTTACGCTATTACTCACTAAGCCTTACCTGACTGGTAAAGGAGTTTTTAGATATACAATAATAATCTATATAATGCAACACTGATTAATGTCTGTAAGAACTCGGTAAAAGTATCAAATAGCTTAAGGTGCAGTAATGAAATACTTCCACGTAGCGCCTGTTGTCAGAGTAGTTACGTAGACAAGCACCTCCCCTCTCCCTTCCTCATATCCGTCGGGGTGAATATCGAAAAAACTTTCACAAAAAACAACCCAAATTAAAACACGTAACTAGGTTGTTGTTACCTTTTATAATATACATATTATTAAAAACAATTTCAGAATAATATCTGTGGTAAAAAACTAGGACCATCTCTCGGTTTTGCTTTTACATTGTAACCTATGTACACAGACCAAGTCAAAATATTCAACTATAATTCGATATACTTGAATTAGAATGAGATTATTTAAGATGAGATAATGAAGTATTGCAAAAACATCCGAGACTGTGTCACGAACTTTTATCATGATGTCTTTTATCATGTCTTTTTAATTTGTTGATCTTCATTATTATAAAATAATGATCACAAGTTCATATTTAATAAGTTCAGTATTTGTTATTTTTTTTATTTCATAAAGCACACATGGCTGAATGTAGGCAATATAGAAAAGTAATCAACAATAAATCCAGTAACAACTAGCTTAAATTCCTACGAATGTGTACGTAGCGTGCACAAGTTATTTTAATTAACGTAATTGAAATTAAAATTTTAGAAATCGCTATCAAGGTAAGTGACATAATGCAGAATAATTATTTAAATAGTAAAATAAACAGAACAATTATCTATAAAAAAATCAGGAGATTGTACCTGAATGTAGTTTATTATAGGATCATAATAAGACATACATTGCATTACCTAACTAAAATGGGAAATGGTATTAGTAGCTATCGAGTAATATCAAACAAACTTTCATTTTCATAATACTGGACATAACGTGACCTGGACTGAATACACCCAATGGTGTTGGCATCAAGCAAATTTCTCTGTTCACGACCTCAAGGCAAAATTGATTGTTTTGACATTAAAGACTCTTAACCCGCACCTGTCCTAAACTGACTCAAATTTTATAAGCAGTAATTAGGGTTCCGTATTATGCTGTGATCGTGATCATTGCAGGCTTTCACTATCATTGCGAGCACGCAGTGGCCACGCCTACATTCATCTAGTGTAGGACCTCTCACTAGACTATTACCTCATACCAGTTATTCGAAAGAGTTACTGGTAGGTGCTCATAGAAATTACTTGTAAACTTAGTTGAACCCTAGACCCATAGTACCTCATCAAATAATAATTGAATTCGACGAGCAGTTCTCTCTCAAACTTTATATTTATAATATTAAAATATTAATACTATAATCTTAATACTTTAAGACGCTATCTTATTATAATTCTTATTACTTCGGGGAACTCTTCATTTTCGATAAATGGAGTTTGTATTATGAATGTTTATTACGTTTTCGATTTTGCATGGTACTCTACTGGTTGTTTTCTGATTTTGCAAAACTATTTTTCTAGTAAATCTAAAAGGATTAGTTATCAGCAAAATTATAAGTTATGTGCCGAATCTGTACTTACGATACGATACGATGATGGCTGTGTCTGTCCATTGTTCTATATATGTAGAATGTCTTAGCCCGCCACTATAGCGATCTTCTGCTCTTCTTATCCAGCCAGGTAACTTTCTTTAAGTCATCAGTGTCCATCTGGTAGGAGGATGCCCCAAGGTAAGTTTCCCTGTACGTGGTCTCGGAAACGTGGGATTCGTCTACCCCATGGGATTCGTTCATAATTATTGGTCCTGTAACTGAGGTAGTCTGCTTATTGTCACATGAATTTGCTAAATCATTAAGCTGCATTTACAGCTCATATCACACTGCGGTTTAAAATGAAGAGTGACTCAAAATTGACGTAACAACCCTATTATCGCGGATCTAACACTGATTACATAACTCCAATCTTGACATATCGGAGCAGATTCGAAAGCCGTATAGCTTTATTATGTGGCGTACGTGATGCATAGGTACATCACACGATTATCAATAAAGGAATCTCCCGCATGACCGAAATTTCGATCTATTTCGAAAGATTGTATCGTATGGAAGTGTGTTGTATGAACCGGTGGTTAGTTACGTAATTACTTTATATGGGTTACAATCGTCGAACCTAGTTTTTTAGACTTATATAGTAAGTACTATTATTAAAGTAATTTTAATGCTATGTTCGAATGTTTGTTACCCAACGTGCTATAGCGATTTACTGAAGCTGACTGAAACCTGACAGAGGGTCAGATGTCGAATAAACTCAATCTTTATCCGTTAAAAGTACACACACTAGTGAACAGAAACTGTTGCGCAATTTGTTGGCATGAACAGTATCTAACAAAGAATTTTATTTTTTATGATCTTTATTTTAATTCAAAAATATATATTGTGCAGGCAGGCATTTCAAAAGTGGACTTAACTTTGCGATTCCTGTAAATATGTAATAAGCAAAATGATTTTTTTAAGTATATTCTATTATCAACAGGAGTATGTTAAGGCATTCCTTTCAGTTGCACTATGACATAGGATTCTTCAGATGGCTCAAAATAGAATCCTATAATGTTGGAAGCGCCCCCGAATGCCTCCTGATGTCGTCGATGTCTATGGATGTTCTCCGCATGACGCCTAGTTTCTTATATAAAAAAAAAACTCAAATACTTAATGTGATTTAATTCACTTAATCGATAACAATTCACCATCGGGATTACCTTTTTTAAATAACTAGTTTAGCACAGACCCAGGATAAAATTTTGTCAACGTCGTCTAGTCCACTAGTTCCATTGAATTGCCGCGTTGACGGTACTATTTCACCATATACTAACAGTCACACCTGGATATAAATAATTAGCGAGTATAAATAATATCATACGAATGTACGTTTGTCATTGTCACTGGTCTTCTAGGAGAAAACATCCCATAAGTCCTAAAAACGGGACTACTGAGAGTAAAATACCAAAGTATCTTTCAGAGGAACTAGTGGGACTAGACGGTAAATGTGTGTTCAATAGACTAATGAAGTCTAACACTAAGTCTCCAGTTCAGAAATGAAATAACTTGTATCACGAATACTATTTATTTTCTTAGTGTTCATTACTCATAAGTTCACAATAGAATGCCATCACTAACGTTTATACTGGTACATTAAATCGTAATCTCATATGATTTTTAAGTTCGTAGTCTCATATGACTACGAAACAACTAGCGCACACAACAACTCACCAAAGTTTCATCGAAATCGGATGAATGGTTTAGTAACGCATAGAAGACGAATAAACAAACAAACATTATTTTTTATATATTAGGTTACAGTATTGATAAATATATCATATACCTAACACTAATATGCTTATTTTTTTCAAATGCAGAACCACTTGTACTCACAAGATACGAAGACTGTTATCTCGGCATTCATCAAGAATCTGACAAGAATGCCGCCATCAAAGCGATAGGCTCTCTCGACTAATAATAACAACATTATTCTACTCGAATTAGCTTAATTCCTGGAGTAGAGAGGCCGTTAAAAAGAAATGTACCTGTTAATCAACGCTCGTATGACATTTATTAGCGCTTGTCAAGGTGTGAGATAGCTCTAGAGATGTGACAAACAGTAAAGAAACTTATCGCTATTATTTTATTCAATAAAATAAAACACTATTTCTTTTAAAGTAGAAGAGAGACAGGCGGCCCACATAGTGTGCTATTTATCACCTCCAGTTATGTCACTGGCAGTCTTTTAAATTCTTCTGATATTTTCAATATTTTCTCAATTTTTACACGTCTTAAGGTTTCTTATTCTTTTGGTTTTTATACTGGGATAGGAATATATATATTATATCTTTGGTCTTTATATTATATATCATTACATTATACTCTATCTTATTCCAATAATGAATATTTTTTGCAAAAGAATTCATTTCTTTTTGAGTTTTTACTAAATACTTCACACATGTTTGCCAAATATAAAGCTCAAAAAATTAATATTGATACCAAAAAATATCCAACATTAATGGTCATTCTCACCACGTTCTGATAAAGTAACTGTAAACAACCTGGTAAACTGGATGGCAAAAATTCCGGGTCGCTAATAAATGGCGTGATAGTTTCTTAAATACATAAGACTAATTTGCGAAACTATAGTATATTGTAGATGACTGATTAATATATATAAAAAAATGTGTAACACGTTCTGTACACTATATAACTTTAATTAAATACTAAAAAATAAGAAAATTTCGCTTCTAACTTATGACAACAAAAATACACTTCGCAGTAAATCTTAAAAAATAAAAGTTTTTTTGTCAATTTAATATTTCGTGTTTCCTCCACGAGCCCGTATCACTTCAATAAGACGATGTGGCATGCTGTAAACCAAATTTTTAATACGATTTTGGTCTATGTTTGCCCATACTTCCACTAGCGAATTCTTTAACTCGTGTAAGGTAACGGGAGCAGGAGAGCGTTGTCTCACGCATCTCCCGAGCTCGTCCCATGCATGTTCTATGGGATTTAAGTCTGGGCTGCGAGCTGGCCACTCCATGCAGGTAATACCGACGTCTTGAATATACATATTGACCAAATGAGCAGTATGTGGTCGCGCATTATCGTGCGTAAGAATGGAAATTGCACCCATATTCACTAAGAATGGACCAGCATGCTCATTTAAAATCTCTCCTACGTATCTGACAGCAGTCAGAGAACCGTTTTCTATGATCACTAACTCCGTGCGATCCTCTGAAGATATCCCAGCCCAAACCATTATTGATCCTCCACCGAATGGCACCTTTTCTTCAAAACACGCTTGATGATACCGTTCTCCTGGCCGTCTAAATACTTTTCGTCTCCCGTCGTGCGTAAATAAACAAAATCTGGACTCATCGGAAAACATAACCTTGGACCAATCTTCATCTGTCCATCGGATGTGTTCTCGAGCAAACCGTAACCTGGCAACTCGATGTTCTCTGAGCAGTTTGGGGCCGTTTGCTGGTCTATAAGGCTTTATATTAGCTTCACGAAAACGTCGCAGAATCGTATTAGAGCTCACATTGTTGTGGTGAATTTCTTGAAGACTGTTTCGGACCTGAACAGCCGTGAGATGTCGATTTCTTAACATAGTGCTCACGATGAATCGGTCTTCTCGTGTAGTTGTGCACCTTGGCCTGCCATTTCCCGGTCTCCTGATGTTCATGCCGGTCTCTTGAAATCGCTGGAGTACTCTTTGGACCGTTGATAAAGATACTCCTACTGTTCTAGCAGTGCTACGCTGACTTCTTCTTTCTTGTACCATGGTAATAATCCGTGTACATTCTTCAGGTGATAACGACATGATATTGCATTGAATACTCTGATCAATCCAAGGAACCATTTATAATGACAGCTCCGTTTGAAACAAAAGCAGAAAAAATATTCTTTTCCTAATTTGAAATTTTGAAATTTTTCAAAATGCAGATTTTTTTTTTAAATCTGTAACTTGTACAAATGAAACCTCTTTAGAGATTCAGAACAAGCATTAGTAACCTCCTTACTACATATTATTTATTCGAGCGATCTAGGTATATAATTTATGGAGATATCACGGTTTTTATTAGCGACCCGGAATTTTTGCGATCCAGTGTAGATAAATTATCTGTCAATTAAATTTATCTAATACTGACACTGATAAAGTATAACTGACTTTCTTAGGGCCCATATGTCAAATAACTGAATCCATGATTTCAGTATTAGAATTGGGAAAATGGGGAGGGATAGAGTAGAATGTGATGAGGGGGCTTTTTCTCATTCACTACTGAAACAAGTAAATAGATTGGAGAAATAGGATAAAGTGGAAAATATAGTAAATTTTACGGTAGGTAGTCTTCTGTGAGTTGTGCTTTAGTTAATGTTAACTTTCTACAACATCTCACGATGTTGCTTTAGTGACAGCGTGTATGTCCACAAAACATAATTCGGACATTCCATGAAGATAGCATGCTGTCCTGTAACTACGTATACTGTGGTGATAGCTGTCGAGATTACCATGAATCGGACTCGAGCGTCGTGTGAGAAATGTCACTACATGCCATTCATTACAGGAACAACTCGCATCTCGTCGCTATGTAAAAGCGCAATGTACCCGTATGTCTATCCGAGAGTGGTTTATCTGATTCAATTGTAGTCTTAGGAACAAGGCTCTAGTTATTTGACTGACTTTTTGGCAGTAATTCGATATATATATATAAAAATTATCATATATGTAGAGATATACAAATTTATATATATATATATATATATATATACTACTGTACATGCATTGTTATGTATATGTGTACGTGTTACGTTTATTTATTTTCTAATTACGAGCACTTGTAATACCTACCTACTTTACAATGCACTCTTCTTAATTCTCTAATTACCCCAAGGTTGACTGGTAGAGAATGCCATAAGGGAACGTCCATTAATGACGTGAGGCTCGAAAGCGGTTTCGGAAAAATCACGAAATATCACAAGGATGTAGTGAGATAACACATGTATTTATCACCAGCATCACTACGTATCACCGGGGGGGGGGGGGGGGTAAAAAGTTGCTATAACACATCACGTGATTAATGGACGACCCCTAAGGCACTAAGTCCGCCTGTTGTACATTATGTCTGTGCAATTAAGTTTAAATATATTTATTTAACCTTAATTTAAACTAAATAATCAAGTGTTTATTTTTAATTTCAGAATATAACGTTAGGTGCAATGCTTTCGTTAAAATTGTTGCTGATGCCTATTTTTCTCAAGAGGGCAGTATAGATATACTGCAACAGCAGATGCTGTTGCAGGTGTCCATAGAGAGCAACCACCACCGTTATGCGTCAAGTGACACTTCGTCAGTCAGAAGACGCTGTGATACGGGTGAATTGCAATGAATTATGTGACCATTTATTAGTCTGTTAGCAGTGCGTTCACAATATGAAATTGCAAAGCAGTTCATTTCATGGCATGAAGTGACTTTTTTTTGGAATGGCTAAATTCTTGTGACCCTGGTGGCCTTTCAAGAGTCATCGGACAATGTAACGTCATGAAGTGACTGTGAATAAGAGCCCATAATAGACTTCCTGATCAGCTTTCCGACACTTCTTATAAGGGCCGTATGACGAGGAAAAAATACAGAGAATCAGCGAGAAAAATAAATAGTACATTTTACAGATTGTTTTAGTAACAAATGTGATTGTCATGGCAAGAAAGATAAGTTTGTTCCGAGTTCGAACCCAATTCGTGGGTAAAGCAATTCTATTTAAACTCTATTGACTTAACGAACAAGAAAATCAAACAATAGTTAGGGTCGACAAATATCGTTAAATCAAAGACTAACGTCTACTGCAGGCACCGCCTGCGTACTATTATATTTTTTGTGAATTATTGGACCTCCTTTGAAATCCTTTGAATTCGCCCCTTATTTCTCAATTGAGACAGCTAAATAATTATTTATATTCATATTTATTTCCAAGTAATCAGTTACATAGTAGTGAGAACTCCTTGAAATATGTTTTCTTTCGTTATGCTATAAAGCCGGCCTTAAACGCATATTTTTACTCACTATTATTATTTATTATTGTACTCAACGTATTGGCTGTATTACACCAACCGTGGTCACAAACTGCCTGGTCAGCTGAGTTAGGTGGTGACCATAAAACTCTTCGAAGAAGTCCGTGGTCAGGACGCCCGCAAGCACCAATAGTGCCCCGGTGCTAGCCCACTTTTCAAATATCTTAAGTTATTTAATATATTTATTAAATTATATATTCATTTAAAAACAGTCAAATATTTCGATAGTTTTTTCGGAGTAGATTTTTTTATAGAAAGAAGGTGATAAATGGGCAGATAGTCCATCAGGTGGTAAGTGGAGGATACTGTCGCCTATGGCCATCCGCTATGCCAACATCAGTCCAGAATGACAAATGTTAGGACTTCTCGGGATGCACTGCCTACGTGCACGTGCACCTCCTCCCCGAATGTTGTTCAGTGACAAATGAACAGACAAAAGTTCTTTGTCAATAGACAAATTGTTTCAGCTTATATGCATGTCACTAATACGAGGGCCACACTGAAAATTTCCGAAATGAATAAGAAAAAATTACAATGAATGGCCAAAAATCAGTTTATTGTTTCTCAAAATATTTTCCGTGAGCGTCAATACACTTTTTTATAAGAATAAACCAATTTCCATAACATGTATTCCACTCCTCCGTGGTGACCTCGGAAACATGTTTTTCTCCCTCTTCGACAGCCACTTCTACCGATGAAAATCGTTGACCATGTTATTGGTTCATAATTTTTCGAAACAAGAAGTCACAATTTGCCAAGTCTGGTCTGTATGGAGGATGGCTCATGAGTTCCACGTTTTTTGCCTTCAAAAAGTCGTTTGTCTGTTTGGCCATGCGAGAGCTGGCATTGTCATGGTGCAAGATTATGCGGTGTTTACGGTCGTTCTTACGGAGTTCGTCAATAACTTCCGGCAAGCAAATGGTCGTGTACCAATCAGCATTCACGGTGCGATGTTTCTCCAAAGCAACAGTAGCCACGTGTCCAGTTTTTCTAAAAAAAGAAGCGATCATCTGTTTCGCGGCACTTTGCACACGTACCACTTTGGTGGGGTTCGGCTCATCTTGAAAGACCCAAATGGTCGATTGCTGCTTTATTTCGGAGTCGTACATTTGGGTGCTTTATTTCGGCGGGAGATTGACACGATCGTTATGGAATTCTGCGAATCAGTTATAAATTGTCGTCTTGCTTGATGTTTCATCGCCAAAAGCAGTTTGAAGACGAGCGAGGCTCTGCTGAGCTGTCAAATTACACTTAAAATCGTAAAAAAATTTCACAAGTTAAATCCATCGTAATGCATACACACAATTGTTAAAATGACGCCACAATGATAATACAAATGACAGTTAGATGAAACAAGCTTTATTCTAGAGCTAAAGATATTTTCAAATATTGTAATTACTTTTTAAATATTGTTTATGTAAGTGGCCAAATCCGAAAATTTTCAGTTTGACCTATGTACCTACTGAATGCTTATATTTTTTACTTTCAATGTACCTACAGACAGAGCTTTTATACGATTGCATTGTGAATATAGACAGATATCAGATAACGATTTTCATGAAAGACTTTGTCTGTGTCGAACGTACGACACATCGATCTCTTAACTTAGACACTTCATACATTTGATTATGACCTTTATTGTGTCGTTATTAAGATACATAATAATGTAAGTGGACTGTATAAGCATTAAATGTACAAGTCAATACGGCGGATGTTAACTGAGCTACACGTATCTTAGTCGTAACTAATCAAATACGAAGAAAGTGACAAGATCAATTGTTTGTTACACGAAGATTAAATTAGAAGACGAGATACTTTGGTCGTTACCAATAGACGAACCCAATTGGTCCGTCTATTCTTAAAATTCGGTACATAATTACCTATCTTTTTCATATTAATGGAGGCAGACGAGCAAGCGGCCCGCGTGGTAAGTGGCTACCGTCGCACGAGCGGTACCCCCAGGGGTATACGGATGCGCGGTCGACCTTGCAGAATCCTATTCATATTTTTCTTATAGAACCCCATGTCGTAGCATAAGATAAAAACCTCTTGAGGCAGTTCGTCTCACAGCCTATCTTTACATATTATACATTTCTGACTTTATTTTTTAATAGAATAAGTTGTTTAAGAATTTTCATGGTTACTCATAATTACGTTACATATAAGCTTCGTTACGGATTTTATCTTGCAAAGAGACTCCGAGACACTTTCCATTGCTTTCCATGTCTTTCCGTCGTGTATTGCGCTAGAAAGTAACTTTTGCGGATGCGGAAAACAGATGATCCTGATGACTCGAAGAAAGTGGAAAATGGGTAAATAAGCCTATTATTTTGGTGCACCTTGGCTGAAGACCATATTAATAATAATTAACATAGGCTAATATTAATAATATTGAGTATATATTATAATAAGAAACCTAAAAGAAAAAAAAGTAGTTCTTAAATTTCAAAATGGTAAAATCATAATGCGTATTTTCCGATTCTAATCGCAATATACGCAAGGGTACTTGTATATTTGTATGTATTAAAATCAGTATACTTAAGAATACTTGTATTAAACATACATGTAACAAATGAAAAGTATGTTTATTAATATGAAACAAGTCAATTTATTTATTTTTTAAATACTGAATTTAAATTTTAACTAACTTATTTAAAACTAGAGTATTAAAGACTAACTTAAATATAATAAATAATAAACAAAAATTAAACAAATTAAAAAGTTGAGTCCATTATTATACAGGGTGCTGTATATATGCCTATATATTGAGCATGTTGTATAAATTTGGTCCCTGTGGATAAGTGGATTCCCAACTGATAACTATACAAGTGCATATATATAACTAAGCATACTTAAGTACATTTTTATTTGACCATTTTCAAATCGTATGTACATAACGTAATTTTTTTTTTCAAAGAATATATTTTTCGATCAAAGAGTCTGTTGCTCGACTCTGGATGACAGACTAAAAAGAAGACAGTTGAAGTATTCCCATAGAATATAAAAGAAACAGTAGTTCATTTCTAAGTAGGTAAACGCTATACCCTTTTTCCGTCAAAAAAAAAAAAAATTTTTTTAACGCCACACAAGGGCCCACTAGAATTTCCTGTGTCGTGGAACCAGAGATACGTCCAAGACGACCTGAACAACCATTTGTCATTAAACAAATGAAATCGAATCCGGATACTTTTGCACAGCACTGTGAGTCACTACCCACAGAGCTAATCGGTCGTCAATAGATTAGCCCAGCGATTATTAAATTAAATTTGAACATCTCCTATCAGTGACACATCTGTTGAGTGAATTGTATTTAATTCGTAAAGATAAGTTACTGTTTCTTCTAAGTACTGGTTTTATCAAAGCACCTCGTTCTGATAATGTAGTTTTGACAGCCGCCGTAACTTGCGTCTGCTCCGCCTTTTACATAAAGTTAGACCAAGTTTCATTCAAACTAACTTGAAAATTCACTTCTGCGATCAACATTTTCCTGTAAGCGCTTTTTACTATCATTATTTTGTAAAGATTGAATACTTAGTTTCAATTGAATACGTAGTTCCATTCCCCTTTACAGGGTAACGGACGGAGTGTTTATTAAAAGTTATGATTTCGTTTTTGTAAGAGAAATATGTATATTGTATATTTTTATTACAATTGCGGCTTTACAAAAGGATATTTGTCAAGAGACATGGCATAGGATTTTATGGCTCTTATTAGTTCTGTCTATTACCAATCCAGTCATACTATTATTAAACATCAGGATGGATCGCAAAGAACAAAAGAGTGACTAAGAAGAAGAAAGAAGGATTTGCAAAATAAAGCCATAAGATGTGTGATCGCTTTCATTAATATCGATACATACTTTTCGTTATGTGTGTGACTTAAGGGTGATGTAAAGGCAAAGGCTAGTGACTGTGTTAGTGACGTCATAGCGCGATTCTTTGATTTTGATCTTTTTTTAGTGTTTTCGTCTATTTAATTCTATAGAGTATTTCGCTATAATTTTCCTTTTTATGCAATAGCAGAAAAAGTTACAATCCTCTCATTTTCACACTAGTAGATTTTGAAATGAACACGATAGATATAAATTCATAAATTCTGCTAATATGTTAATGCACACGATATTAAGGAGTGTTTACTTATTGCCGGATCGCCCTAAAAGTCAGTAGTTGGCATTCATTTCAAGTGGGTAATTACCAGACGTACCGTGAGACGTCCGTTAAGATCAGACGGTATGGACTTATCATTTCGTTCATGTGATTTCTCGCAGCATTCACAAAGTGAATGTCATAACAATATGTGATCACGTATTATCATAATGACAGCCCTGGATTTAATATTGTGTGTTATTATAGTGTTACGCACACATGTAAAAATCTCAGTATATGTTTATACATATATTAGTAATGAGTTTAGTGATTTAATGCTAGTATGTTTTGAGCATAAGATTTGGGGTCAAAGTTTTTCATGTAACTCACTGGTAACATTAATTTCGGGCCAGATGCACTTAAAGGTTGAATTTTGGCCATGTGGTGTCGGCCGGCTTTAGCACCACTCCATCTGTTCTCGTGGGTGTCGTAAAAGGCGAGTAAGAGGTAACAATGCCATGTCAAAGTCAGTATGGTAGGTAAGATATGGTCTGCTAACAGTAATTTTACACCGCATCACTTGATAAACTGAAGATCGCATTTATTCAGTCATCGTCAGTTCCAAACCAATAAAATTATATAATAAAAAAATGATAACTGTCGATACAATTTATCGTATAAGCATCACGTATGTGGATAATTTAACATTGGAAAAAGTTCTACAAATGCTCGAGACCACTTACAATGTCGTCTAGCTAGCTTTCAATTTGTATCTCCTCTTACGGCACTTACCGAGTAATTTTCCAATTGAAACTATCAATTTTATTAAGAGCTTTATCTTCATTGCTTTTGTTTGCAATGCAGGAATTCCAGTTCGAGCCAGTTTGCTTGTATTTGTATTATAGGTTATATTGCCTCTTACCAGTCTTTATTGAAATTTATTCGTTTATGATGATCAAGGTAATAAGGTCTATTCAAATAGTAATTTAAATTCTGCAAATAACTGAATATATCTGTGAAATCATTTTTCGTGACAAATAAACTGACTTAGCAGATAATGTAATGTAAGGAACTATGTGGCAACTAAATTTTATTGAATTTGGGCAATTTTAAAATGAAAATTTTATCAAATTAACTTCTGAAAATACAGTGTATTTTAGTAAGTCTGATTCAAATAAAAGGAGACAAAGTAGATAATTTTAAAGTCCATATAACCAAGTGAAATTCTCGCACCACACCACTTACCATACAGACATATTCAAAATGAAACACGAATTCACAGAAAAATAAATAATATAAGCTAAATACTTACACAATTGTAGAACAAAAGTAATATTCAATTAAGCAGAGCACGTTTACTTTCCTAGTCTGAACCGCCGATGCTCAAACAATCGATCGCGGTAGAGGGGTCGATCACGAAAATACTTCTTACATTGTAGAGTACCTAGAAAACTCTTTAAAAAAATACTACCCCCCTCCACCTCCGTCCGACAAATGGCGGCACTGCTGCGAACGTCACCGATAATTTACTATTCACGTATTACTATTTCATACCACATCTATTCTTTTACTATTTCACCGGACTATTTCACGCTCATTTCAGTGACAATTCATAGTACCAAGAAACTATTTGTATAACTTGTATGTTCAATAAATGCTGTTTAAAAAAGTTGTCTCTTTTCTTGTCTAGCCCCGTCGATCGCTAGTCACCCAAATTGTTTGCTGTAGAACGTCGATAGTATAAGTTTGAGTTACCCTGGTCTAAACTATCTAATCTCCGTGTATAGTTAGATCTAACTCAAACAAAAGGAGGCATGGCTAATTGTAAGGTCCATGTAGCCGTAAGGAACACGGGTCCAATCTCCAGACATCGGGTTATCCTTGTAAGGAGACTACTCCGCGGGGGCTGGCAACCATTAACGAACTCTAAACGCATTAATATTAAACAAGCGATCCGTTGACGCCGTATTTAGATTGGATGATTATTGATGATTTAAAGCGTACATGTACCGATAGACACTATTGGTCAATTATACCGCGACGTGTGCAGAATTATTTTAGTGTAACCTTAACTTTTTCAAGTGAAACTGTGATAAGATTTATGAGGTTGGTGAAGTAACAAGTATAAGTACCACTCGCCAAAGAAAAAGCTACAGAACGGTTTTTGTTTGTCGACATGTGTATCGTTGACAACGTTTCATCTTTCATCGGTTTCCACAAACACTTCAAGATGGAAATTATTCATTCAATCCTTACAATTTTTCCTTTCAGAAATTATCTTCTCATCATTTGTAGTAAATATGAAGAGTGAAAAATATGCATTCGATGCATATCAATCTGTCCGAGATTCCTGTCGACATATTATATTTTTAACAAATCACCGCATCCGGGGGAATGCCTGCAATATCCACTTACCGCCAGGTAGACTGTATGCTAGTCTACCGCCTTCGTCCATACAAGAAAAAATCTTTACATTTTAATACTTTATTTTTATTTTATTATTTTATAATACTTTTTACACTTTACTTACTCGACGCGTGTGTGCAGCTAAAATTCATTAAGCTCTTTCGGTACCACTTACCGAGATTCTTCACTTTCCCAATATCATTTCATTTTGTCACTTACGCCGATGGCTGCTGCTAACTCAGACGTAGTTTGAGATGAATCCGCTTCTAGTATTGCTTTCAATTCGTCATTACCGACTTTAGTCTCCGTCGCCCACGGGGCTTGTTCTTGATGTCGAAATTTCTAGAATGGAAACGATCAAACCAAAAACGCACCGTGCGTTCGTTTGCTGTGTTTGGTACGTACACATCGTTGGTATTGCGTGCTGTCTGTGTTGAGTTGCTGCACGACGGAACTCATATTCGAAAATAACGCGAATTTTTAACTTTTCCATGGTTGCAAACACAAAGTCCGTACAATGCAAACATATCTAAGCAAAAAGTCGGTTGACAGAAAAACAAGTGAATAACAGATTTTGTAAAAAAAATCATAGCTTTAAATTGAAATTGATTTGGATTTGGAATTCCAAGACAAACGCAAGATAACTAAGTTCAAAGTGGCCTCTATTCAATTTTGTAAGGCTTTAATATTAATGGTGAGTGAATCTGAAAAGTAGCTGGTAGAAAATAGGTTTCGTTATTATGACTTGACGTTTGAAAAGGTTTACATCTGTGTATATCTTTCTTGAAACTGGCTGGAAATAATAACAAATTATGTCTGTCTATATCATAAACTTACCTATTACAGTCTTTTAAATCTAGCTTGATTACGCCAAACCTTTTACTGTCACAAACAGAGAACGTTTCAATGTACCTCAATGTACGTTCAATAGCCCGGTACACAAACATTCGGCTAATACTAAAGGATGGAGAGTTTTAAAAATTACATTTGTCTACATGTGTGCTTTGTGTAATGCCTGTGAAGGGTGGTATAATCGTCTTAATAAGAAAGTCGGAAGAGGTAAACCAGGAATACTCGTATATTTATTTAGAAATGTCTTAAAAGATGAGAATGTTCATTAGGAATTTTGCATCCGTCAGAATAATACCCGTAATACACGAATGTTTAATAATAATAACTAATGATTATTTAAAAGGATTGATGAAATTAAATGCATGTTTAGATCGGCTAAACAAAGCAAATTTTTTTTTAGTCAAGAGAATAACGATACGAGCACGTTACAGCCGTGAACGGGCCGCGGCACAAACATGTGTCTACGTAAATTAGGAGATGCGCCGCGCTGCATCGCATCGTAACGTATTATTCAAGTCAGTTAGCTGTTGACTTTGGCCATAATTAATTAAAATTATTTTTAAGCAAAGCTTTAATTTTGTTAATTTATTGTGTATGTTTATTTATTTTAACTTCATTGTTCTAATAAATATATGTTATGAACGTTTTATGCTATAGTTTTTCATGTTTTACTTTTTCCAATCAATTTTATCGTTTACAAAATGCGAAAAGTTTTTTGACACGGGAATATAATATACCTTACCATGAGCCAATGTCTCTCCACTGCTGATTATATGCCCTCCTAAAGCTCGCCACCACACACGATCCTCGGCTCTTCTTATCCAACCACCACCGGCGAATTTCTTTAAGTCGTCGGTCCACCTGGCCGGAGGGCATCCCTACACTGCGTTTCCCGGTGCGTGACCTTCATTCGAGGACTCGTCTACCCCAGTGGTCACCGCTCCTGCGGCAAATATGACACAGTAACAATATATTTCACCAAATTGCTAATAATTGTAAAAGAAATATAAAGTATCCAAAATGAGAAAATGTACAATATGCGAATACTTCTATGAGTATGAGGAATAGTTTACTATGAGCTAATAAAACTATAAAATAATAGAAATTGAATCACTAAATATTTTTAATAGTCGATACTTAACCAGTGTTAGGTACGCGAAATGTTCAATTTTCAAGTTTGTATGTTTGCTGTACTATACCTATCTAACTTATCACTTATCGGTCCATTTTCACAACTTTGTTATACAATTAAGTATCACTTTACTCATTTTAAATTACCTGTGTTCTTATTATTCAATATATGTCTGTAACCTGATAAAATATGCTAATAATATATAATATCTGATACTAAATAACATATTAATAGTAATATATTAAAGAAAAAGTCGATGAATTCTTGCTAGTTTAGAGAATAAGTCTAAAGATTTTAGCTTAAAAGCTAGACATAAATTATTCATGCTACTAAGATGAATAATTTATGTCTCGTAGAAAAGAAAAAGGGAGAATTATTATTATCTTAACTTTTTTAAATGAATATCCTCCAACATGTATTCAATCTTCTTGGAAATAGTTGAGCCGCACAAAGCAACAGCTAATGTACCAATTAACTAGTGAAATTAACCAGACAAGAAGGTGTGGGAGTCAAGGTAATAAAGTCCTCCACTTCCCAATGCAAAACGTGTTTCTCCTGGATGCAATACAGTGATTATAGTAAATAGGTGCAGTAGTCACCCGCGAGTAGATGGTTTGGATACTTGCTCGTGGATCAATAAAACGGTTTAGTACCGTTCTCCCCACTGACAATCCCCACTGGTGGGGACGAAGGGAGCTCTAGACAAACTTATTGCCTTTGTCCCCACTAACATAAGTGGGGACAACAGAATAATGTTTTGTGTTCGTATTTTTAGTCGTAATTGTTACGAAATACCTAAACCAAAGAACAAATAATTTATTCAGTTTAGACTGGTAAATAAAATCTGATATTATTTCACGCTCACTTGCTAAAATTCAAATACACAATTGCCATATACCTAAGTATTTTGTCCTATTGTCATATAAGCATTTTTGTGTAAATAAGTTGACTATAAATCAAAGTGACGAGACCGAGGTTGATAATAAGAAAATTTAACAATACAATTTTGACTAAACGGTTTATAATTTGTTTTCGTAAGTTCTTAGTTTTACCCTTTTACATTTTACTAATATGATTTAGTGTGCACTGTGGTAGTTGGAAATAGCAAACCGATGCCATTTGAAATATATTTGTATAGCATCGAGATACTATCACTATTGTAAACAGCATTAATAAATGAGAGCCCGTCATTGCCACTTGATTCTATGAGCTATGTCGCTTTAGTTCTTTGGCGTTTTGGACCTTATCGCGCATAGAACTCCGAGTTCTTTCCGATTGTGAACATATGGATCAGGCCCATCGTCAGAAGTCACTTACGGTCATAACTGGCAGGACGCACTGTTTGAAGACTTACGGGGTCAAGCATTATGGTGATAAAAAACATGTAACATACATGTATTTTATAATATCTAAGAAATCCTCCGTGGGCCGCGTGGTTTAATTATGGCCCAAATCTTCCCAATCGCCGTAGATTGAGACCTTATAGGCTGACTCAGTTACATTTTACAGTTACTATATTTGTATACGTAGGCGTTATTACTACATAAATTATTCAGTTTTAAAACTATCGATGTCAGAAGTTTGTAACAAATAGTTTTCAAGGTAGTGTGGCTGACCTAATTCATCCACCAATTAGCTCGGTGAGCTGCGAGGGTCTATAATTAAGGCCACGTGTTTTGATTCATCCCATATTACCCTGTAACCCTGTGAACCCTGTAAATGGGTGAGTAATTAATAAAATGTAGAGAGTGATCAATCATCTGTCATGATTAGTAAGGCTTCCAATTGGTGTAAACTTTTGAATACAATATTTGGATAAAAATTAATAAACACGACACCGAATGACTTACACGTGCTTCACCTGTACGTTTAGAACGGACACACTACGACTTAAAACAAAACATTTAAAAGATAAATTATTGAACCGGTGTCTTTGCATAGCAACAGTTTCACTACCGACTGAGCTAAAGGTATTTATTTGAATTCAACGACAAAGTTATCAGTGAGAACTAGAGAGCAAATGATCACGTGGTCGACCTGCCACACACTGGACGGATCTTATAAAATCAGCTACACAATGTTCTTTGTCTGAGTGTTCTGTCACTGCTACCAACAGAGCGCTGCGGACAAAAATCCATGTAACCATTACATGACATTACATGACGTCGAACTGTAACCATTAAGTTCGACAATAGTGACAACCCACCACCTTCAACTTAGTGATCACGACCACTCTCTTCTTGACAGAAGAGAACAGACATAAAGAGATATATATCGATATAACTTACAATATATATAAATAAAACCTCAGGTCCAGGCTAATATTAAAATTAAATAAATGATGTGGAAAATAGTTTCCAAAATCAGTTGGAACGTGACAGGGTCCACTAGGTTCTCGATTTAATGTAAACATATTATTTTTCCAATCAAGTCCACGAATATAACACCCAGATGATAGTTGTTATTTCCTTTTCCTGTCATCGATATAATTCATTTCATTTAGGTACACCGAACCTACTAGGTACACAGACAACTTTCATCAAATATTAAATACACTCTTAAGTTGAGGTAATTAAAATCTAGTAATACCTAGAGTAATGTTATCAGACTCACATTCGTGAGGTCGTAAGTTCAAATCCTCAGCCCGTACTGCGGTTTCTATTTAAGTAGGGATTTTTAAAATTATCACTGACCCGGTAGTGAGGGAAATTCCGACTTTTAAAATTATATTGTGAGGAAACTCGAATACTCGAGAAATGAAAAAATATCTTGGGTATGTATAACCATTAAGTCGTACGAGGCTTGCGCTAGCGATTTACCAGAGGATCTGCAGTGGGACGTTATGGGCTGATATGAAAGTGCCTAGTCGCAAAGTTGAAAAAGTTCGAATTAGCTTTATATGCGGCCAATTGTAACGTTGAGCTTTCTAACGCTATATAATGATCAATTTTAGAATAGTCAGATTTGTGGTCACAGTAGTCTTATGAGTCCCCAATACCAAAGTCTATGTTGCTATATTTAAAATACTACATCACCTAAAGTTGAATAGATTAACTTTCATAGACAGCGCTAGATGACGCTAGGAGTGTTTTGAGTCACAAGTGTCACAACACTATCTATCAACACTAGGCAAACCATTCAGTGAGGCAAACTTCGGAAAAATATATTTTTATAGATACTTTTCTTATGACAAATGTAAATCGAATTTCCATTTCCTTTAAATTACGAAATAGAATTCGTATAAACGGACAAAAAGGCAAAGAAGTGAGCGCAATTTGTTTGGATCTCCCATTTAAGGAATCCTAAAGATGCGTGTTAAAAAATACGTGGCGTGGCCAAACATCTGGAGGAGTTGGGTTTTACATAATAGATATCATTATTTACTCCAGTAGGTAGTTGGCTAAAAGCTCCCGGCGCTTAATGAAAGGAGCTAGATAAAAGTTTAATGCGGACTTTATCAGGTCGCAACTTGTGAGGCGGGGTATCTGTGCATTAGGCCGGCAAATGGACTCCTTACATCAACGGCGGGACATTTCTTGTGAGGAAAGTTCTCATACTAAGGGGAAAGAGAAGTTCTGATTTTAAAGGCACTTATTTTTGGATTGGAAAAAGAAGTCGTGTTAACGAAATTCTTAAATAATCTTTATTATTTGTACAACAACGCTTATTCACCAACTTTTTTTTCATGTGTGGAGACACGGCTATATTGCAATTCACCAACGGAATTGCAATCCATTTCAGTACTCTATTTATATGGTTTAATTTAAACGAATCAGCAAGTATCTCACGTAAATTTATTGTCATTCGAGCCGGATTTGAATCGGTGACCTATGGACATGGACTTAGGGCAGCTTCACCCCTTGTATTAATAAAGATCCAACAGAAAGAAACAATAAATCAGACAGGAATCTGTGGAAAAGAAAACAAGTTCTGAAATTGAAATGTCTAATTTAAAACTTAAAATAAAAACATATTCTATTTTTTATTCTAAGTTTTAGTGTGGCTTAACTCTCAAACTAGATTTCAAGTCTATCTAGCCTCAAAGCACTGGAGTTTGAGGTAGAAATCTATGATTTATTTTTGGAGTAAACAAATTATTTTCACTTAACAATATAACACATAATGTCAGAACAATTTACTTTGTAACAACGTATGTCAAAATGTTATGTTCTTGCTCGTTATTTCTATTTTCGGCAGACTTATTTATCGAGATGTTTGATATCTGTCATTTCTATTTTAATAAATTTTACATTAAAGCCGGAGCACATTGACTCATTTCTCTGTAATTAGTTTAAACTGTACTCAAACTTTTATTGCAATCATATGGAATGTACCTATACCTAAAGACATCAGGATTACAGATATAAGTCGGTGCAAATAAACATATAAGTTCGTATATAGGCGGCAAAAAGACAACTTTGTTCACAGACGCTCATACAGCGTTCATAGACGCTCAACCAATTGAGCTACTGAAGCTATGAGAGCAGTCATTAAAATTTTGTTGCACATTCAGTGAATCAGTTAACCTCATATCTATCAATGTATGTCTGTGTTGTTGTACGTGAAGAGGAAGACCAGTTGCAGTAAACTTATCTAGTTTGCCGTTCATACAACATATTTATACCACGCGATTATTATTTACGATCCAATTAAGAAGGCAGTACTTATTCTGCCGTCCAATTAGCCTTGATTTGAATCCCGAATTTTGAACAAATCAAATTTTCTCAGCTATTTTTGGAATGTGCTTTTGGTTCTCAGACGAATGATTATGGTACATTTTATTAATAAAAAAATAAACAAAATTTTTTTTTTAGTGATTCAAAAATTGGATGAACGATGTTGAGCCAGATTTTAGCAAAATGGCTTTAGGTGGAATGTTTTATTTTCAATTGTTGTCTTGAGATTTATTTATATTTAATCCCTTATTTTTCATCATAAACTAGCTGTTTCCCGCGGCTTTGCTCGCGTGGGTTTACTTGTGATTCAATACAATATTTAACGTTCCGTATTTTAGCCCCCGACACAATTTTGAAAAATCGTTAAGTACGTGTTTAATTATTGGTATTATACAATATTTATACCAAGTCTAAAGTAATAGGACCTACAATTAATCCTTTTCCACACAAACTTTCACACCACTCGTTTAAGGATCGAATTTTACGACTTTCCTAGAAGTCTTTACGTCGTAAAAGGAAGTTACTGTTCGAATTTAATGTTTTTAGCTTCAGCGGTTAAAAACCCTGCGTTTGATGAGTCAGTCAGTCAGTCGGGACATTTCTCTTTACACGTATAGAATAATTTTAAACAATGAGTTTTAAACCGCCTCTTTATAACCACAGGAAGTACAATTTCAATGATTTAATTCACTGAGTCAAACACAGGATACCACAATAGGCATAATAGGGTACAATAAATAATACATCTACGAATACGCAGTAAATAATAGCATTAGGAATAGGAAATAGAACCTTATAATAGATAACGCACCTACAAATATTGAAAATAATAACATGGCCATTTAGATAGATACCTCTAGATCGGGTACTCAATCTGTGAGTGCTTTCCCACTTGTTCGAGAGTGACAATAAGAGCACAGAGGAAAGGGTAGATAACTACTCACACACATTGAGATAGAAGATTTACAGGTATCGCGGGGATCCTTAGAAGAACCATTCACCGCAGCGAATATAACTCACAGTGAGAGTTATAAGTATACTTAAAACTCTCATTACTATACTAAGTATAGTATAGTACGGTGTAGTATGGTGTAGTGTGGTATAGTATAGTATAGTATAGTGAGTTATAGTGGTCAAGAATAATATAGTGTTGAACATTCCGGGAATAATAGAAAATATAATCACAACAACACATACTACGTGCTCTGGCACACACACATACAAATACATGTGTATTGAAATATAACATTGTTATGATAATCAGTTAGAGTAATGAATATGAATATTAAAGCCAGTACAATAATTCGTTTACGAAAACTAAAAATATGCAGGCATTGCCAGTTCTTAGTTAGAATACTGTTCATTAAGGTAAGGTGAGCTGAACGTCTTTATCCGTTCGTGCCAAACGCCCTATAGGAAGGTTCCATTGTCGAGAATTTCAAGCTGTGTGCGTTGCGACCACTTTGCTCGAGCAAATCTAATTAATTTTTAAGTCTTTTATCTACCTTCAGTGAGTGCAAGTGATGTTCCTTAATATGCCAGAGAACACTAGAACTTTCTTTTTTTTTTAAATTAGGTGAATGTAGTTTCATATAGTCCACTAAATGGTTCCACTAATGCCCCTTGGGCATCTGCGATTTATGCCATTATCAGTCCAGAATGACAAACGTTGGCATGCCCCTGAATGCACGCTGAACTTAGGAAATTTAGGAATAGATTTGGAAAGAGATTTAATAAAATAAAGAGGGATAAAATGCAATGGGATAGGAACGGGCTGTCATATCTCACATACATTGGGGATAGGATTAAGCGGGTAAATGCAGTACATTTTACGGTAGCCTTCTAGTTTACGTATTGGAGAGGGGTAACTTGGCCAATTGTCTTCATTTTAAACTTTCTGTCATATAATTAATACTTGTCAATTATTACGTATTGGTTTATTGGTAACTTACCAGGAGAGCGGTAAACCTCCAAAAAGTGGCTTAGAAACAGTAAATGGTGGCTATGTCGCGTGTCGTTCTAATCTTTAGTTTCTGGTTTTCTTATGTTTTTAAGGTCACTGAATTCGAACCTGAGTTATATTTCAATAAAAAATGGAGAAATGTTGAATAAAAAAAAAATTTTTTTCACCAATAAATTAAATTAATGGTTTTATTATGCAATGAAACCAGTCCTTTCAGTGTCTACTGCTGGACATGGGCCTCCTCATGCACATTGTCTTGTGCATGAGGGATGTATGGGCTTAAAACGCCACGCTGGCCAAGCGGGTTGGCGAGTCCACACTTTTAGAGGTGTCGTAGTTCCTCAGGCTTGTGATAACCGCTTTGTTATCCCTTCCTCGCCTTTTAGAATATCCACGGGAAGAGATGAGTTGATGGTACATGACACAGTTTTATTGTACTTTTATTATGTTCTACATTGTTTTGAATTAATTTAATACATTTCTATATTCAAAGAGAATATTGTAATAATGAAATTTTTAGTAAGAAAATCTTAACCGAATACGCGAGTGACGATAGCGTTTCTTTTGTCATATTTTTATTCTATTAATGATAGATGTCGCTCATGTGTAATAGAATCCTAGCTTTTCCGATGTTGGATGAAACCTTGGCGCCATATAAATTGATACAATTAGAAAGTAAGTAGTTTATTCCAAACCAAAGAATCATGATTCTGATACAAAAGTTTAAAGAAATAGTAAACAAAAGTAGGCCTTATCGCTTAAGCGAGCTCTTCTAGGGAACCTTTGGGCCTTCTCAGGTGTTATTACCTAACACTGACCATCCGCATTTCCTCGATACGGAGGTGTCACGCACTGTTCGGTCCAAAAATTACTTTATACCGCGAACCCGTAGGCTGTGGAACGAACTGCCTCAAGAGGTCTTTCCATTAAGCTACGATATGGGGTTCTTCAAGAGAGCTGTGAATAGGATTTTGTAAGGTCGGCGGCGCGCCCGCATACCTCCTGGTGTTGCAGGTGTCCATGGGCGGCGGTAACACTTACCATCACGTGGGACCGCTTGCTCGTCCACCCATTAGTATATAAAAAAAAACTATCAGGGCGACATGATCTTTTTGATCAAACCATCTTAAAAATAATGAGAAAATATATCACATATATTCCAACGTCACATCCTTTACAACAGAATGTAATAAGGAAAAATTCTAAAGAAATGTATGTAACTCAGGAACAAATGTAAGAGAGGAATTTTAATGAACTAGATATTACTTTATAAATATAGGTATATATTTTATATTGCATTATTATTACATTGTATTATTGTTTTGTTAGTATTATTTTGTATTAATTTATTACAAGCAATGATAGCCTAGCTAGTAGGGGTGGGATATCTATACTCGACTCACATTCGAGTTCAAATCCTTGGCGCGTACCACGCACTTTCTACTTGAGGACGGATTTTTAAAAATTGCCAGTAGCTAGGCGGTTAGGGGCGGTTATCGTGAGGAAACCCGGCATTATCCAGAACTATAAAATAAATCTGGAGTATGTGATCCACTACTCTGCACTGAGCCCGCGTAGTAAATTATATCCATAACTCCCCCCCCCCCCCCCCCCCCTCTCCGTGATTTTCCAGTGGGGAGGCCTGCGCCCTGCAGTGGGATGTTATAGGTTGATACATGTATAGCGTCGTACCTCTTCCTCTAAGTAATTTCACTGGCCGTTTGGTTGCTTGGAAGAGATAGCTTTTAGCGATAATTCTTTCGTTTGCTTTTGTATATTCACATTCAAATAATTTATTTGCCGAATATAGGTACAGAAATAGTTGTTAATAACAACAGACCGCCATATTCCATTTCTAATCTGGGGAATGTAAATGTAAGCAACAAAACCATAAGCAATAAATACCTACAATTCAAAAAGTTTACTAGGTGGTTTCGGGATGTAATCCTCCTGTACTCCAGATTTGTTTTTAATTTCTGGAGCATGCAGATTTCCTCGCGATATTTTTCCAACCGCATTACAAGTTCAAAAAAAAAATTATATTCAATATAGGAAATAAAAATGTCAAAAAAAGGAATCATAGTCAAATAAGCCAAAAAAAATTAGTTATTTTTAAAACAGGCATTTGTAGCTGCTTCCACAATACTCCTCGGTAGCTTGTTAAATCTGCAAATTGCTAATATTTGTTAAATAGCTTGTTAATCTGGTAATTGATAAATCTGCGGTCCCATACCCAACACACTTCTTTTTAGAAAAGCTGTCCTACGAGATATGTTAAGTATAATGTAATTAATTAGTTAAGATTATATTTATTAATTAATTATTGCATTAAAGTATTTTCATTCATTTCATTCATCAAATATTATATACGTCGAGAAATTCTATATCACTTACGTTTTTGACACATAAATAAAAAGCGTATTGTTTCGAAAACAAGAAACCTTATTTGTGTAAGCAACGTCTGTCAGCGGAGATGACAAATAAATCATTGCCGATGGAGAACAATGTGCATTGAATAAAACATGTTATTATAAATGAAAGAATACCATTGCCCAACAACTCCCTATCGCAGTTAACGTACTCTGAGTGTACAGATGTTTTAACATTTAATATACTCGTAGATTAACATTAGTATAATAACATTTAATATTATCATAATCAGAAGAATCAATAATATTAAAAATATCATTGATATTGGATACTCGGTTCAGATGGCCTTAAATCCAGTTGAAGAAAGAAAGGTTTCTTTCTGTCTCACGCAGCGACATTCTCGTCAATGTCACTAACTTCAATAGTAACTATATGGCTTTGGGCGAGCGCGTTTTCCTCCTCGCTACACCGTGAATACACACCGGCCTTCAGCCAACACTTTTACCAGGTATCGGCACATGCCTGGGCGCTTCTCACCGACTCGCGATCCCACGGTACCCTCCCAAAACAACCCCATAAGCCGAGGTCTGTTCCTTCCGCAGGTCTACCGGCGGGAGAGCCCTTAGGCTCGTTGCTGCACACACTCGTTGCTCCTTCTGCGCTCGCCCCAAACTATACATGTCGGTTGCCATTACAAAAAAAATGTAGTCTTTCCGAAAAAGGCCGTATCGCCGTGTGTAGACGCGCTCGAAAATAGTCCTATAAAAATTGACATTAGTGGCACGACGAGAGTATCGCCGCGAGAGACTCGTTCGTGTAGTTGGCGCCTTAATAACATAATAACGTAAAATAAATTCTATCGGCACGTTGACCTAAGATCATTAGCTCAGCGGTGAGAGGAAAATAATTTGAGGAAACCCGCATGCTCAAGGAGTAAAAAAATTTGGAATGTGTATATCTACCAATCCGCACTGAGCCCGCGTGGTAGATTACGGCCCAAAAGCCTTCAGTGATTTACTAGGGGAGACCTGTGTCCAGTGGGACATGCAGTATGTGCATTACTGCATTCGTTTTGGAAAAAGTCAAAGAACGATTACACCTACGAAGCAGAATGATCCTCCATCACAACAATGCCGCAGCTCACTCCGCCAGACAGACGAAGCAATTTTTTAGTACTGTAAATGTAGAGTTAATGGGTCATTTTTAGTATTTTTAGTATTGTAAATGTGCCCTGTGATTTTTATTTATTCTCTAAAATTAAGGATAAATTCAGAGGAATACGTTTTATGAATGCAGAAGTGGCAATAACGGCCTTCCACACGGCTGTTGAAGAGATGTCTAAAGAACGGTGGCCTGAATGCATCACATCGCATCGCATCGCCCTGAATGCGATGCCCTGAATGCATCGCGAAGAATACTTCGAACGGCAATAAAACAATTTCCATCTTTATATTTTAACTATTTCATTTTTGAGACTAAAAAATTTCTGTGTCACCCACTTATAATAAATATATGTAATTATTGAATTACATCTATTTTGTACATAAATATACATATACATACATAAATTACAAACACACAATACTTTAAATTATCTTATTTATAAAGGATTTATATGTTTATAAGTGGCCTATAGATATTCAAATACAGTCCACTTAATAAATCTCTATAGATTCGTTATTTCCCAATCTACGTTGTTACGTGGTAGTGATGAAAACTTGCTTTTTTAAAAAACAACAAACTATTTATTACTTCTTAATATTAATTTACAACAATATGTTGAATGTAGGAGGATGCTGGATCGACTGCCCGGGTTTTCGGGGAACGGGTGTATATATCGGGTCGGTGTGTAGGAAGGGATAAGGAACAACTCATTTAGTAATTATGTAATAATGTACCTACTAACTAAACATATTTACTTTACTTATAACTATTACAAAATAAGTGTTAACTCATTTACTAATTATGTACTAATGTATCTACTAACTAAACGTATTTACTTTACTTATAACGATTACAAAATAAGGGTTGCCACTATGTAACAACGTGCATTGATGTATTAATTTGCAAATACAAAAAATATCTCTTTTGCAACACCATGTTAAATAAGTAGAGAAGATTGCGAACCCTTATAAAACGGGCTTTTATTCGTCAAAGTAATTATTACGTTGCGCGGCGAGAGAATTTTATCGCGCGGCATTCCTCAATATTTCAGTTAATTGCTTATAAATGAATGAAGTCCAGCCCAGGCTGAGATGGATATCCTTACGTAATTATATTACATCATTTTATACGACGTTTTGTCATTATCGTGCCTTTTCATCTTCTTTGTAAGGAACTATTATGCCTTGGCATATGTCAGTATTATCGCACCTGTAATGACACATGAGGTTTTTTTTGTGCTGTCTTACAAGATTATCAATTATATGCAATTTATTCTTATTGAATTGAAATGATGACAATGAAAAAAAAGTCAATTTGTTACAATGCAAACCGTAAAAATTCTTTTACGATCGATTGATATCATTTAGATACAGTTTCTGTTGTTAGAATTATCTTGAATGAGTCCAATTTTTAACCTTTAGCCAAGCAAACGAACAAGTTTAAAAATGACCGAAATTGGGATACTAATTAAAACAAATACTATTCGTATTGTGAATCTTATTACACTTATAACTATCTTATTACACTAATAAGATATTATTCAATAGGATTCATGTCATTCTTTCAAATTATCCACCAAGCCCAAAGGGACCGACTGTTCTTTTAAGCAATTTCAGGCCTAAACAAATACTAGGCGGTCCGATGTAATTAATTACTTAATTTAGAGAATGTGTTTGTGTTTTTGTACATAATTACAAAGAAAATTACAATTAAGTTGTTATTATCTTTACATAAACAACATTTGTCTTAATTAATAGGTGACCGACCTTTCTCTAGATTTTATTAAATTATAATGAATATAGAAATACTTAAGGCAATTAATGTACTTGAATGTTTTAGATGTATCATCTTAAAATGACTGTGTGTTGGCCGGCTTTAGAATAGCATCAATACATCTCCTCCTGTGGGTGTCGTAAAAGGGGACTAAGGGATAACAAAGCGGCTACCACAAGCCCTGAGGAGCTACACCACCGCTAAAAGAGTGGACTCGACAACGCAGATGGCCAGCGTGGCGTTTTAAGGCTATACATCTTTTATACACGAGACAATGTATGATGTAGGGAGGTCCATGACTATCAGTGGGCGTAATTAAACAAGGCATGGTTACAGTCATCTTAAAATACACGTCATTAAATCCAGTCAAGAAGGTTCTATTTCTTTGTAAGGAACTTAATCTCCGACAATGTTTTAAAAAAATCTGCGTCCATTGTTTTGAGGACAAGATGGATAGACGTACTCGTATTTATTCGTAGACATCAAGCCGCGTCATTTATCCGTCGATTATAATATGACTTACTTAACACAAAAACATTTAAAGTGAAGTAAACATATATTTAAACATTAAATAATAATTTGTGTAGTAAACACTTTTGCTACATATTACGAGTATAATCTGTAAAATTACAACATATTCCCACACAATTCCCAACATTATTAGTAAGTACGGAAATTATTTAATCCGCCACAGTGGGGAGAGATTTCATCGCACAGTACCCGATAGATTGCTCTCAAACAATTCTGATGGGAGAACCTCCATTATTTTCCCGTCAAAGTGATTAAATAAATAGTCCCGTTGTACAGGTACGGAGTTATTTTGTAATTACGTGGCTTTATTGCCTATACGGGGCCCGGGAATGTTTCGGACCAAGTGCGGCCCTTGTAAAGGCATAATGCCCGGCTGAGGTTGCAGGATAGTTTGTGTCAAGCGATAAAATACACGAAATTAACCTCTAGTTCTTGCCACTTAATGCTATACTGTAATGTGTAAGTTTGGAACAAGATTTAAGGTATTTTACCGTGAAAATATTTAGGTATTAGTGTATTAATTTTACGTTTCTGCTGCTGTTCGTGTGTACATATTATGTTGTCTATAAATGGTAATTTCTTTATTTATTTATGTAGTCCAGAGCCTTTTATATAATTTATTTAAACAAATATATTGCTAGTGCTAATGGCCAAATACGGATTACACTGACAATGCAATGGAATACAATATTTAAATTCATATTATCATAAATTCGTGTTTACCTATTACTCATATATTTTATTACTATGAATAAGGTTCTGTACGGTCTTCAGCGTACATCCCCATGGTGTTGCGGGTGTCCATCGGCAGTGGTGACCACTTGTCATCTCGCAGGCTATCTGCCCGTCTGCCAGGTTTGTTATTAAAAAATACTAAATATGTGCATGAGGACATCCCTATTGAAAATCGACTGAAAGTAAACATACTCCAATTTCATTTTGGAGAGTTCATTTTCTAATAAGACGATCTCAAGCAATCACGTTCATTTTGACCTAAATTTTTATGAATATTTTTTTATAATAAAAAAATATTACTACTTTTTACATGTAATAATCTTATATGTAAATTAAAGTAATAACATAATATACCAGTGAGGTTCAAAAGTTTCTGCCCAGACATATTATTAGATGTCTAAAAAGAAATTTTCATTTTTAGACTGAGACTATATTGAAAAATAAAAATAGTTTCATGAACTTGAGTATCCGTACTAGGCCCCTTTTCCTTTGTCAGGCCAGACGTTTGGACCTCCCCTCGTATCACAAATAGTTCGTTTCTCGTTACGCTTGATACCAAAGGTCCTCATCCATATGTGACTCCGTTTTTCAGCGAGATCGCGGTACCAAAAACCTTATAAAATAGATTTTTTTTATTTATTTTACAGTAATGTGGTATCAAGGAACCCTTACACCGGTTACGTATCATGACCTCGGTAAACATTTAGATAGGCATGTGCACAAGGCTTTTAGGATATTCCCGGCATTTAAGTTTTTAATTAACGTAGTGCTATACGCTAGAATAGTGTGAACACAATGCTCCGCACCCTATTGTTTTGAGATAGAAGATTTTAAAAATGATTATTTTGCAACTTAAGTTGGGTAGGTACAGAAAATTCACATAGCGGGTATGTACAATAAATAGAAATAAAAATGTCTGTATTTTTCTAAATGTGTTTATTTCGTGCCGGGCCGTGTCGGACCTGCGTTAGAATAGCACCACCCTATCCCTTCCTGTGGGTATTGTAAAAGGCGACTAACGCCGCTACTGCAAGTCCTAAGGCTACTACACCTTTAATGAGTGGATTTCATCAATTCAGTTGGTCAGCGTGGCGTTTTAAAGCCATACATCCTTCATGGACTAGGCAATATGCATAAGGAGGCTCATGTCCAACAGTGGATGATAAAAGGGCTGATTGCGGTACAGTATTTACTTCGTAAATGTTTAATCATAATTATTATATAATGTAAAGCATATAGAATGTTTAAAATACATGAATTATGGTTGTTTGTGTTACGATTTATAATTTCGTCCATCATAATACCGAGCAACCAGGACTCGTACATAACATGGATAAATTATGCTAGCCAGTGCTGTGAAGACATCGATATTTTTATCTGTTGACAATAATATTACTGCATTAAAGATATTAAAGTACAATAAATGTTTTTTAAAAAGTCTAGACAAATTAGAAAAAATATATAATTCTTTAGAATTCACATTATTTTCATTATTGATATTTCTTCTGTCTGTTTTTTTTAGTTTTATTAAGATTAATTTTAAATAAATTGATGAAGTGAGAACTGACTGAGGATGAAATTAGGAAGTATTCTTTGACGAATTTCCTGAGATCTGAGCCGTTGCTTCCTATGACGTTGCAATATTATCCCATCGAGTCAGGAGAAGCTGGGTCGAATGAGTAGGTATTAATTAAACGTATACTATGCACACACTGTATCCCGCTAGGTGAGAGATCTTGATGGGATTATACGAAGTAGGGTACAAAGGGATAGGACTTCCAGATAGGTATTGTCACTACAAAGCACATTCCAACGTTTTACGGTAGTGTTCCGTGGGAATGGCGAAACCTAGTCAGTCGTTTGCGCCTATTCGGTAAAGGCAAACGTCTGAGATACAGCGTCATCATCCCCAATTTCTAAAGTCTAATGTTACTTTTATCGATATCGACAATTCCCTGACCACCGATGACGTCATCGCATAGCATAACGAAGCGGGGGTCACCGGCGGTCGGCGGTCACCCGGCTGCCGCCATGTTAGATCCGTATCTTTGGCGCCATAACTCCCCGCCAGCTCACCGATTTGCACAGATTGCTGCATTTGAATTGCTCTCGCTATTTAGTTAATTAATACTGACACGCAGCTATTGGAAATTCTTTAGTGGTTGAATATACCGTACGATTAGGTACAGTTTATATCAAACAAAATGCACTTAATTTAGATGCATTGCCTGTGTTTGTAATATTGTATAAAAAAATATCATTTGATTTATGCCACGAATGTATTAAAGGTAGCAGCATTATGTTTATTTTTAATAAGTCTAGTCTCAATAAATTCAGCCTTTTTAACTTTTGATTAAGTATCTAAAGACTAGAAGGGTTGTATCATAATTTATTAACTAATTCTCGTTGTTACTAAGTAATAGTACATTTATTATAATACTTGAAAACTTACGTAAATTAAATAACTTAAGCGCCTGTTCATTTTTGTATAGCAAAGTTTCATAAGTACACCGCACTTTAAGATTGGGAAGGCGCTAATGGATTACTTTAATGCCATAGCTAACAATACTTTTACGTTAAGTGTCTGTTTATAAAAATCTCTTCAGTGTCATACTTAGACATATATAATAAACAATGAAATTATGTTTTAATAAAAATTCAATAACTATTTTAATAATATAGTACCTACCTAGGTATATTTTATACATAACTTAGGTAATTTACTACGAATTAAATGCAATACGTAAATTAGTACAGACCTCAATATTCATTACTGACTTGTTAAACACAGTGTCATATCATTAGTAATAACAAATGAACATTAACTAATTCTCACATTACGTTTACTTAGGATATAGGTGGGGGGTCACCTATACCCTGAGTAAACGGTATGTCTTCAGTAGACTATTTAGAACGTAAAATAGTCTAATTTCGTTATTGAAAACCATTTTTCACCTCGTACAAAACTGAAACTATTCTGTCGCAGAAATCGGTTTAGGTATCGGTTTAACCAAGTAATAGGTACTTGGTTTAGGCCCAAGAATTTCAGAGCTGTGCGGATAAGGAAGAATATTCTACTGAACAATTGACAATCACGTCTATGCAATAATTCCAACAATGGTCTCATTATGGGATACTGCCTACACGTTTCGTGAAGTATAGTTATGCCGTCATTACACTGCAATTTCTCTCTCAATCCGACCGCAATATTGTTACTAAACAGTATAAAGTCTTTATAAAGTATAAATATATATAAGTAAACAGTATAAAGTATAAATATTTATAATACGCCAATGGATAAGAATGCTTTATTGTTCGTATTATGGGCTTTATTTTTATTAACAGCAACGCAGCTAGAAATAATATTCTTTAACTCTACAACGATAATCCATAAAGTCACGTAATCACGGGTTTTGGGTCACGAGTCAACCCTAGGGTCCTTCCCATCAGTGCCGGCTTTACCTATGGCGCAGGGTGTGCGGCGTACACGGACGCAGGGTCTTAGGGGGCGCCGAGCGCCGCTCGCGACGCCTCCAAAGAGTCCAAAGCTAAAGGGCGCCTTAGTAGTCCAAAGCGTACTAAAGGGCGCCAGGATATTGATTACACCCGGGCACTAGATGGGCTAGAGCCGGCGCTGCTTCCCATAGTCCTACCAACCTTGCAGTTATTCGGACGGAATTGTATTCCGACCAAATCGACATCATTGTAATCGTAATCGACTTGTAATCGTACGTAGAATAATATTTCCAAATAACGTTAAGGTTCACTACTTCCCATTTTACTTCTACTGTGCTAAGGCTCTAGTCTGGAACGACTTCTAATAACGCTCGCGTGCAGAAAGCAAAAGATTCAACGACATAATCATACTAAAAGCATCCCTCTACTCTCTGGATAGCACACCACGGTTGTTTACCTGAAGAATACACAAACAGGCCTTTAACAATAGAAATTATATTTTGAAACATCCTTTAAATTACGTACCTCCTTAGGTAAGTGCTTGCTTTTTATTTTGCGTGAATATTTTTAGACAATTAAAGGAGCGGGACCTTTCGTGCAGTACGTAGTGAGAGACAAGATGAGGATAACAAAAGAAAATAAGAAAATTTAATTTGTTCGTCATAGTTTCTCTTCCGTATTTTCTTTTTCACATCTCTTCACTATTTCCGTACTTTGTCAAAGGCGTTTCCTAATTACTAGCTTCTATTTGTTATTTACTATATTTATTATTAATATGTAGGTATGTAATATACATAGCTGGGCATAAGACCGTTAATCCGTTAATCGTTAATTAACGAAGTTAACTTTTCGTGTAACGGATTAACTTTTAAGTTAATTTTTAAAAATGTTAACGGACTTTAACTTCCGTTAACTTTCTAAGAGTCCGTTAATCGTTAAAGTTCGCCGCGAAAAATTTACTTACTTGTTCGGTCGTGTGCGCGTAGGCGGTAGTTAATTAATAGGCGTAGTTCAAGCGGTGGTGGCGGAAGTAGCAATGGAGAAGAAGATGATGATTTTTTTATTTCTGTCACGCAATCTAAAGAGAAGACTAGCGGACACCGATCTTTAAAAAATAAAGCCCAAAGTCTAGTGAAAATGTGGCTGGACATGAAATCAAAAGACTCATTTAACGATGCGGCATTTTAACGGAGAAAAATGCCGGAGAACAGATTTTAATAAATCTATACCGCTATACCCTTCAGTGCTGCAGTTGAGCGACTTTTTCCATGGGTAAAGATATTTTGACAACAAAACGATCATCACTGTCCGATGAAAATTTCAATATGTTAATGTTCATGAAGGGAAATATGCATCTCATGTCAGACAGTGGTGAATAATGAATGTTACGGGTGTTTATTTTCAGCAAGATTGTCAATTTTGATCACCCTTATAATAATTATCCCATTAATTATTTAATCAACCTGAATATTATGTCAGATACCATTATGCTTCGCTTAATGACTTGAGATTCATATATCTCTTGTTGGTTTTAATAAATAAATAAATAATAAACAAGCAAAGATTTATATCCTGTTTTTTTTCTGTATCTTTCATGTGATCCATGTCCTACCTAAACATTTCATGTCCTACCTAAACATCTCATTTCACATATACAACAGCATAAGTTGTAATATTACTATTACGAGTTAACGATTAACTTTAACTTCCGTTAAATCATCCGTGAAATAACGCTTTAACGATTAACGAAATTAACTTTTTTATTAACGGACTAACGATTAACGAAGTTAACTATTTGATTACCGATGCCCAGCTATGGTAATATACATATCTAAATGTAGGTCGCCTTGTTATTTTGTTTTTATTTAACATGTCGTAAAAAGCGACTAAGGGATAATAAAGCGGCTACCACAAGCGCTGAGGAACTACACCACCTCTAAAAGAGTGGACTCGCCAACCCGCTTGGTCGGCTTGGCGTATTACTGCCATCCCAATCCCAATACATACATCCCTCATACACAAGACAATGTGCTTGAGCAGACCCATGTTTAGCAGTGGATACTGAAAGGGCTGGTTGCATTGCATTGTATATTTTATTTAGTGTTATATGTACCTATATATTTTTATTATTGTTTAAAACATCCCGCTTGTGTTTCCCCATTTACCCAAAGACTGGTAGAGATTTGACTGGCAGAGAATGCCATAAGACACTAAGTCCGCCTTTTGTACATTGTTTGTATGCATTAAAGTATAAATAAATAAATAGTTAAATTAAATAATAATAAAATAAAGACCCTATTTCACAACAAACGGGGAGATATCGATTGATCGCAGGGGCGTGCATCTCACATAAGCAAATAAGCAGAATTTTTAATTAATACCTATCTACGCTAGTGGCGTTCGAAGTCGCCGGCCATCACTAGTGTTATTAGTGTTTCCCACATTTTCCAGTCGATTAAAAATAATATTTATCATATTTTATAACAAACGCACGCCACCGGCTGACGGATGCTATGGTACATTGGGACTTGAGACCATATTTTTTGGTATGGATTTATTGACTTTGACAAAAAAGATAACTTAAACTTTCGTTGTTTCAAGTTTCTCTTTAAATTGAAACATATTGTAACATATAAACTGGATCGCAAAAATTCCGGGTCGCTAATAAATGGCGTGATAGTTTCTTAAATACATAAGACTAATTTGCGAAACTATAGTATATTGTAGATGACTGATTAATATATATAAAAAAATGTGTAACACGTTCTGTACACTATATAACTTTAATTAAATACTAAAAAATAAGAAAAATTCGCTTCTAACTTATGACAACAAAAATACACTTCGCAATAAATCTTAAAAAATAAAAGTTTTTTTGTCAATTTAATATTTTGTATTTCCTCCACGAGCCCGTATCACTTCAATAAGACGATGTGGCATGCTGTAAACCAAATTTTTAATACGATTTTGGTCTATGTTTGCCCATTCTTCCACTAGCGCATTCTTTAACTCGTGTAAGGTAACGGGAGCAGGAGAGTGTTGTCTCACGCATCTCCCGAGCTCGTCCCATGCATGTTCTATGGGATTTAAGTCTGGGCTGCGAGCTGGCCACTCCATGCAGGTAATACCGACGTCTTGAATATACATATTGACCAAATGAGCAGTATGTGGTCGCGCATTATCGTGCATAAGAATGGAAATTGCACCCATATTCACTAAGAATGGACCAGCATGCTCATTTAAAATCTCTCCTACGTATCTGACAGCAGTCAGAGAACCGTTTTCTATGATCACTAACTCCGTGCGATCCTCTGAAGATATCCCAGCCCAAACCATTATTGATCCTCCACCGAATGGCACCTTTTCTTCAAACACGCTTGATGATACCGTTCTCCTGGCCGTCTAAATACTCTTCGTCTCCCGTCGTGCGTAAATAAACAAAATCTGGACTCATCGGAAAACATAACCTTGGACCAATCTTCATCTGTCCATCGGATGTGTTCTCGAGCAAACCGTAACCTGGCAACTCGATGTTCTCTGAGCAGTTTGGGGCCGTTTGCTGGTCTATAAGGCTTTATATCAGCTTCACGAAGACGTCGCAGAATCGTATTAGAGCTCACATTGTTGTGGTGAATTTCTTGAAAACTGTTTCGGACCTGAACAGCCGTGAGATGTCGATTTCTTAACATAGTGCTCACGATGAATCGGTCTTCTCGTGTAGTTGTGCACCTTGGCCTGCCATTTCCTGGTCTCCTGATGTTCATGCCGGTCTCTTGAAATCGCTGGAGTACTCTTTGGACCGTTGATAAAGATACTCCTACTGTTCTAGCAGTGCTACGCTGACTTCTTCCTTCTTGTACCATGGTAATAATCCGTGTACATTCTTCAGGTGATAACGACATGATATTGCATTGAATACTCTGATCAATCCAAGGAACCATTTATAATGACAGCTCCGTTTGAAACAAAAGCAGAAAAAATATTCTTTTCCTAATTTTAAATTTTGAAATTTTTTCAAAATGCAGAATATTTTTTTTTAAATCTGTAACTTGTACCAATGAAACCTCTTTACATATTTAGAACAAGCATTAGTAACCTCCTTACTACATATTATTTATTCGAGCGATCTAGGTATATAATTTATGGAGATATCACGGTTTTTATTAGCGACCCGGAATTTTTGCGATCCAGTGTATTTTGATTTTTTGAGATAAAGCAATAAAAAAATTAAGATTGCACTAAAGTCTTATTATCTGAGAAAATTGTCCCGAGAGCATCACATAATATGTGAATTTATGTCACGTCACATATTACTTAAGTACCATAATTACATAAACTTCTTAATATCAAAAGTCCCTTAGTAACTAGAAGGAAAATGTGTTTCCGTATGTCCAATTTGGTACGAGACTCACAGTGACTCAAAGTTTAACAACACCAATAACCAATATATAGTCCCCTCAATAGAACGACCAACGGAACAAGCAACAATAATCCCAGCGTTCCTAGATGACTATACCGAAGCAAGTTGATGGGTAGACACTTTTAACGAAGTAAGTACTGTCATAGGGATATTAAATATATTAAGGGATTAGGCGAGTACTAATAAAAGTTTATTTATCGCAATAAAATGGTACGAAGATTAAACATTTAACAGAGCCAATTGCTTTACGAACGGTTATCAAGATACCATACGTACTGATACGTTCTCAGGAAAATGTGTTCGTATCTTCTACTTGGCGCAATTAAACAAGTACTATTTTACTATACCTGCTAATAAAAATAGTAAGTAATAAAACTCGATATTATAGTTTAAAAAACTTTCTATAATTATTAAAAACGTCAGCATTCAGTTCACTCCACGACTCTTATTCACGATAGTTATTATTAAGTTGTTTTTAATTCATTACATACTAACTCTATTAGAAGATCTTACATAAAGCATAAAAAGAAGTCACATCAGTTTACGGATTATTGTATTGGAAATACCTAAGGATGATTATTTTTTGATAACAATGATTAGTTTTTTCGAAAACTTAGGCATCTGCGCCAAATAAATTACAACCCAAATGTTCACATACATACTTTCGACGTAACAGTGGGCCCTCTCCGGTCTCAGGTCACGTGCAGAACAGGAATGCCTCTCATTACGCCGCATACTTTCCACCTTAGGGGGCAATATGATGCTCTGAAAATTTAAATGAAAATATTTGAGAGGATTTATGGCAGCGTTCATTAAGAGAACGTTTCGCATGAGCGCCCTTGAAGCGTCAAAGGGTGTCACATTAAAAATGCGGTAGCATTTCGCCATTCATAGTGTATTTAACAGAGTTTTCTATCTGGGTTGTAGTTTTACGTAGAAACAAATTCTTTTGCAAGATTCCTTGCAGTTTGTAATTTTGTATTAAAAATTCAACATTTAGAATTCATAATAGTGCATTAGAGTTGTCCACAAAAAAAAGTTTCGTGCGTCAGGTATAATATTGGTCCATTTATGCCTTGAAATAAAACTCTTCAAAATAAATTTATATAGGTACACAGGCGGACTGTCATTTATATACACATTAAATTATTTATTCTTTAAAGTGAAGAACAGCGTCGGGTAGGAAAGATTAAAAAAAAAATACATTACTGTCATCCTTGAAATAGGATCGCGGTAGAATTTTTATACTTTTTTTGACGATGAATATAATTAAAACATATAATATAAATAGATATTCATATCGTGTAGAAAAAGATCTGATCGAATTTTTCAATTTTCTCGCCTTCAAAGATAAACGAGATTACTGAAGCATTAACATGATCGAACCGCAAGAAATCTCTGCAAAGTTACTGAACCAAGTAAATACGTCATTATGCAAATATTGAAACTTTTTAAGGCCGAAAAGCCTGATAACATCGTCGTAATCGTTTTGAGCTGTTTGAATACACAAAAACTTTTACCCTATTAACTTGTTTTTACACTAGAGGACAAACATTGTCGCCGGTACTCTCAATCTCACAGATGTAGAGGGATGTATAACGGAAACTGTCCCCTCACTGCGTTTTCTTATAGTAAGAAGGCGGCAGATGAGCATGCAGGTCACCTGGTGGTAAGTGGATACTGTCGTCCGTGGACACCCGCGATACATGCCACCATCAGTCCAGGATGAAAAACGCTGGCACACACCCAGATGCGCTACCTACCTTTTGAGAATTAATTTGGAGAAAGTGTTAAGAAAATGGAGAGGGATAGGATAGGATGGCATGGGAATGGACCCTAGCATATCTCACTCACTACGGATATACGTACGTACATTGGGGTATAGGATATAGAGTTAAATGCAGTACATTTCAAGGTAGTGTTCTGTGAGAGAGGGGTAACGTGGCCCAGTAGAGTGCGCCCAGCGCCTTATAGATTGCAACGTGCTCAACTCTCCGTCGCCTATGTCTGCGAAAGTTGGCATTATACTCCTACTTTTCCGCGCTGCGAATGGGTAGTCAATTGTAAAAATTTGCCAAAAGTGGTGAACCGAGTCAAGGGAAGTGTTTGGTTTCATCGGTAAGTATTACTAAAATATAATGTGACACGCTTGGTTTCCATACAATTTCGCGAACTTGCGTTATGCAAGTATGCTGTCAGTCTTAATTACGACTAGTTTTTCCGAGACATCATCCAAATTAGAATGTTTTCTGCATGAATTTCCTCTAGCTGCACTCCGGGGCAATGTTCGTTGCGTTATAATCCCGACGTGCGGTATTGTTCACATCTCTGGGCGGTGCGCCAATAACATCGGCCATTTGACTCTATCCAATAGCATGTTGACAGTCCTAAATCTCAAAAGGTTTTGAATCACTTTCTAGGCCTTTGGAGAATGTTCTGAAGAGATGTTTAATCCTATGTTAATTTCAGATTCTTATCATAGCACTTCTCATCACTAAAAGGATATTTACCACATTCTTGACCAGGAACGCAGCAGTTTTCAAGATACCTTTTACATCGAACACGAAAGCTACGAAAGCGAAAGGGGTTCTTCAAGAGATCTGTGAATAGGCCGGTCGTGCACTCGCAACACCCGTATTGTTGTAGGTGTCCATGGGCTACATTAACCATTTACCGTCATGTGAACCGCCCGGTCGTATGTCACTCACCTCTTCCATATAAAAGCCGCACCATTTATAATTACGATTATGTGGACTGCCTTCCAGTTTTCTATTTTGATAAGATTATCTATTTTGAAGAAGTAAGAAAACCAAAACCACACACAATGCCCCTTCTCTGTTTTATTCAGGTCGTTATTCGCCGCAAAAACATTTTCAATGCACAATGTTTTACTCAATATTTGTGGGACGCGTAGGATTTATTTTACGCAAGCGAAAGAAAATTGAATTTATGTTAGACGAAGTTACGATAAACAAATACAGAATGAGGTGGCAACGGATACCGCAAGAGATATCGTACCTTTCGTCTGATAATATCTGAAATATAACGGTAACAGTGACAAGAACGGTGACAAAGACTGTGATAACTGTGACGAGGCTCTATATTATTGTCACCAATAAATGCCAATCATTCTGCTCGAAGTTCCATATGATGTTCCTTTTAGGGGAGAACAAGACAGACCCTAATAAAAGGTGTTATTTTATCGCTCTCATATTGTTATCGGAGTAGGTACATGTATGCAAAATACAATACAATAGTATTTCTTTGTAAACATATAAGTAATTGGATTACATTTAAACGGGATTTATATTATTTGCGACTTGTTGCATTATTATTTTTGCTGTTTAGAATTAATAAAATAGATTTGTCATAGTTAATTATCGATAAATATTGTATCGATATGTTAGGTAATTCAGTAGTTCTGTTTCAGTAGGTAATACTAAAAACTGAAAGCGGTGATAGCTGAGAAGCTCGTAAGGCCATGAGTTATTTCCATTATGTTACGATATGGGGCTCTTCAAGAAAGCTGTGAATAGGATTCTGCATGGTCGGCATGCGGGCCCACAAGCTCCCTGGTGTTGCAGGTGTCCAAGGACGGCTGTGACCACTTACCATCATGTGGCCCACCCGCTCGTCTGCCGTCTATTAGTATATAAAAATATATAAAAAAAGATCAATGGCTCGGCTCGAACCACTGAGTTTTTATTTATCTATATATATAAAAGAGGATGTTGGAATATCTGATGTTAATAGACTTCGACACCGTTGAACCGATCACCATGAAATTTGGTACATATATGTATTTTTTCATGGAGAAGGTTTTCATGCTATCGACTTTGTTGTAACTCGCCACATCAACTTCTATGGCAAAACAACGCCTGCGGGGTTTTGCTAGTATATTATAAATATAATGTTTCATATATCTAAATATCATATTATAAATAAATAAATATCATTCGCTCGGTAACAGAAAACATCGCGAGGAATTTAAAAAAAATGAAATATATATATCCATTAATCCACGCTGGGCCTGCGTATTGGATTATGGCCCGAAACATCCTACTGATTTATTAGGGCTGGCCTATGGCCTGCAGTGGGATGTTACAGGCTGAAATCGATTGAGAACTAAATTAAAATCTGGGCTCGTTTTTTTATAATAAAATGATATAGTTATATAATATATAATAGTAAATTATATAATAATTATAATTATATAATCCGGAGTTATTAATTAATCTCCGAACCGTATTATTACTACCACTTTATCAATACTGTTTCAGAGACATTAATTAGATTGGCTTGTCATATTAATTGTCATTCAAATATTAATAAAATTATATAGATTCTATCCGCGGCTTCCCTCGTGTAGACTAAGCAGCTGTAACAGATTTTTTAACATCTCTGAAATTACCGATATGATGGACCTCACAGATGCGTTTGCTTTCAGCCTCGACATTAACTTCTCGCTACTCTCTTATATATTCATAGCCTCCTGGAGACTATGTCAAATATTATTCCTACTCATCACTGCTTTCAGAAATTACTAAATTCCGAGTAAACACGCATACTTTCCAGCTCTAGCGTATATTTTTACCCTATCTGGCCTGGATATAGGCTTCTCCCCGTCCCAACCACCACACACGGTCCTCCTTTCTTCTCATCCAGTCACCACCGACTAGCTCTTTCAAGTCATTGATCCACCTGCCCAAAGGGTGTTTGTTCTACCCTACGCCTCCCGATAGAGTGGTCGAATACTCGAACTGTGTGTATTATTCACAGCCTCAGTTCACAAATATTCTGGTATACAGATCCAGAAGTGCGAGCAGCGCCGCCAAGTAGTCATTTAGCCGCCATTTAGTCGCCAAGAATGGCGACTAAATTTAGTGCTATTTATGGTTTACCTCGTATTTTTGCCAAATTTTTCCTCGTAGTCCAAATTTTAGTATATGTATAGATTACTATTTGTACAAATAACATATATTCATTATCTTGTAGTATTGAAACATAAATTATGTTTGTCTAACCAACTAAAGTAAATGCTTTCTCGCCTCAGATAATATGATGGTCACGACATACTACCGTACCATGTCTCTCCACTGCTGGATATAGGCCTCTCCCAAGGACCGCCACCACACACGGCCTTCAGCTCTTCCCATCCAGCCACTATCGGAGACTTTCTTCAAATCGTCAGTCCACTTGGCCGGAAGGCGTCCATACTAATAGGTTGTAATTTCATCTTCAACTGTAACTCACTTCACGTCTAAGAATATATTGTATTCTGATGTCTTTAATAAATAAATATATTTAATGCGGATATAAATATATATATGGAGGGGGAGGGGGCACCCTGCAACCCAACAGCTGCTGGCCCCACTCGACTGACCTCGTTATCCCTCTCTCACAGAAGACTACCTTGGAATGTACTGCATTTCCCACTTTGTCCTATTCCCCAATGTGTGTTTCGATAGTGAAAGATGATTCCTTCCTATTTCCCTAACCCATTCTCCATATCCATTACTACATCTCCAAAGGCAGCGCAACCCGAGGCGTGCCAACGTTTGGCATCGTAGATGTCCATGGGTCACAGTATCCACTTACGACCACGTGGACGGGACGGCATGCTTCTTCCTATAAAAGAAATTCAACCTGTCAAAACTTCTTAATATACTATATTTTTGAAATAACCACTTATGGAAAGAGTTATAATAACAGAACCTTGTGATATATTTATAAAGAATACCGCAACAAAATCAGACCATCAATGATATACGAAATTAAATTCATCAAAATCAAAAATCGAATTTATAAATTTACGTATTTTTATTTCTACTACAATGTTCAGGGTTTTATTACGTTAAATATATAAATACAAAACAACAGCCTTATAGTGGCATGAAGTAACGGACATTAATTAATCGCTAGTTCACTCAAATGAATAGGGTAACATAATGTCACCCTCACACTATAACGTGTACAATACAGTATGATTGATGTGACCTTAGATTCTGTATATTTACATTGAAATTGCCCGTGGTCATGATTTCGTAATTGAAGGACGAGCCGCTTTCTCATTTTCGTTAATGTGTCACATTGCTTATTATTAAATTAAATCATTGGTGCAATTCGTTTCCATACAAATGGTAACATGGTACACCATGGTACAATGGTAATCCATATAATCCATACAATTCCATTCCATACAATGACCACTTGATGGTAAGTGGCTTATACCTTACAATTTACAATATGTCAAGGAAATAATTTAAACCAATTTAGAAAATATAGAACCGATCTAGCTTACAAAAGTTACAAATATGGTTTTGTTATCCTGTGTAAACGTTTGCAATGCTCATTACTTTGACCGGGCGGGAGACGGCGCGGCGGCGCGCGCCTATCGGCTCGTACGACGCCCGTAGAATATAATATATACTAGAATTGTACCTACTATAAATCATGAAACAAAACCTACTGGTAGATTCGATTCTACTCTCAATACTGAACAATCTAGTTGTAGCTTTTCAACAGTTATTTCGGTGACGCATTGTATAATACAACCTGCAAATATTATGTTCAATACAATGAGTCTCAAATTATTTCAACTACATATATATAAATCTGGTAATAAGTCAAAGTGCAATTAAATAACTTCGATATCAGGCTATAACGTTCCCTCAAGCTTTACAAGCTACAAGCCTCCCCTTGCCACGCGAAGTTTTCAGATCCACAACTCGGATGCAGTGCAGATTGTTAGACGTTACATGCCCTCGTTTTTTTTAAATTTAATATATATTTTTAAATCTATCATAATTACCGTAACTATGTCTCTCCACTGCTGAATATCAGCCTATCCCAAGGCTTAAATAGAAACTGACGATTATAAGTAGATAGTAGACATCCCTAGGCAATCACTGCTCTTAACTTTGGGATACGTTGAAAAGGTTCTGAATAATTACCGAAAATGATAAACGACCAGAAGACTAACAGTAGTCACAAGCACAGCACAGCCTCAGTTCAAAGAGCAAGAAGTTAAATATTTATAAGTACAGGATTTGTTTGTTCAAACGTTGTAAGAACGTATCTACCATAATTTATCATTCAGTACATCGTAGTCATAACCTTACCTTGAACAAATCACCTTTCAACAAGTATGGAGTTTCATACCAACCAACGACTATATATATTACTATAAACGTAGGACCTTTACATCTGACCCAGTTTCCCCTATAAAGATGCGTAAGGAATAGCTACTAAAGATTTGATAGTGTACGAAGGGCCTCAGAATATAAAAGCGTAAAGGGACAAGACGCAACAAGTGCTGACAAAGACAGCGCTTTCATTAAACGGACCTTTCTCACAATATAAATGAATAGAGGTATACATACTGTCTTAAAAATTGAATTGTCTTGAAAAGCAATTTTGGAAATGCAGTACATTTTTACGGTAGCCTTATGTGAGAGGAGTAACTTGGTCAGTCGAGTGCGCCCGGCGACTGTGGGATAGCAGCATGTACTCTCGCAAAAACTTCTAGACTTGTACATTAAACATAGAAATAATAAATACTATGTTTTATATTTCATACTAACCAGCCACCGCCATCATCTACTAGAATAATTTTTGTTACCAAACACAGATCAATCCGAAATATTTAGATCGGGTATCAATCAATCGCCTAACTTCAATGAAGTTTCTTTCAAGAGATTTATTATGTACGTATTAGCAGATGTTACACTACACCGCTGTAGGCTGATTATTTAGTTTATATATTTTTATTCTTTTTTCTCTGTATTGTACAAAGATGAATTTAATGTCTATTCTTAATGAGATTCTTTGCTAATCAAAAGTTGAATCAGTTTAAATAAAGCGTCTAATTGGCTGTCATTTCGCTACTGTATTCGTACTATGATGACACGAATTTATCCAACGAACGAGTATAGTGAAGATCATTTTTCTCCTGTTGTATCCAAAATTAAAGTATTGAATAATTTATTAACAACACATTTGTTAATTTATAATTACTAGAGAATAAACTACTACTACTAATGGCAGCGCCTACAGACAGAAGTTGTATTAGAACGAGATACCAGCATAATTGTAGCTTCTCTTCTCAAATGAAATTCGCTCTTTCATACGAGTGTATGACATTTTGCGCTCTAGCAGTGAACACATGTAAAGACTTAGAGAATTGCTGCGAGTCACTCTACTGCTCTATTTATATTCCCTGCAACTTTTCAGGGACTATATTAATGGCCTCGTTCCTTCAGCTTTTTATTTCGTGACGTTTGACAACACTTTTAGAGTGGAAATATCTTTTCACAAAAAGAGCGCGTTGAATTTAATGTCGTTAAATAATGAACGATATTAATTATGTTGGAATTTGCATTCTCGCTGAGGTTTAAGTTAATAAAACGCATAAATGTGCGTATATCAAACAGTATGCAAAACAGCAACGATTATACTGATAAATACAATCAGACTATATAAATATTTCTGTGGTATTATGAAAATGAGGATGATCTCCAAGATTAACAAATGACTTATTTGCTTAAAGAAATCAGTATTATTGCGTAATGAGTCCAAAATATGCTGAGGTACCAAATTTGTAGTATTGGGGTCAAAAATAAAGTGGCTTTTCAAGTTAAAATCACCTTTTTATTTACTAGAAACTAAATTTTACACAGAGCATCGTATAATGCAAACTGTCACGGCCGCCATTCGTCGTGTGACTCTGTGATCCATTCACTTACATCCCTACATTCATAGTTCATTCAGTTGCAATCGTTCCTCGTCCAATCCACAAAATACCACACTCGATCCTCCTGAACAACTGTCTGCCCTCAGACACCATGCACAAACATTATAAGGTTTTAATTATTAAGAATATTTTTGGCGCATCTTCTTCTGTTAAACTACATATAACAAAATTAAATCTATAGTTCCTTTAGTTTCAAATTATAACTCAGTATAATTTAGTTTATTAATTTTCATGATTAATCCTATTTTAGGGTGTCGTAAAAGACGTCTAAGGGAAAACAAATCCTCTAGCGGAAGTCCTGAGGAACTACATCTTCTCTAAAAGAGTACACTCGCCGACCCATATGGCCAACGTGGCGTTTTAAAGCTATACATTAATTATGCACAAGACCAATATGCACGAGGAGGCCCATGACCAGCAGTGGATGATAAATAACTGGTGACCCATACCCAGGTTATACGAGTATTAATTTTAATGGCATTTTTCTTAGCATTTTTTTAGCTGGAATATGTCTTACTTTCTTTATGTTAGACCGGACTGTTTAACACTATGCCTCCTTTATTTTTTTTTGCATATTTTTGCATTTTGTCATATTTTTTGCAGTATGACAAATAAAGTGTTAAAAAAATAGTAGTCTCTACATATTTCCAAAGAACCAATATAAGATATTCTTAATATAGTCTATAGGTACATATATACATACGTATATACATATATGTGCATGTCTATATACGTACACAGTATACACCTTACATTCCAACGGTTTATGTAAATAGGTAGGTTTCAATTAACTTGTTTGTAAGGGCAACGAAGGGTAAGGTGTCACAAGTGTGCGCGGTCCGCAAAAGGGCGCAGTTATGACATTAGCTGCGATTACTTATGAAATTATCGAACTTCAGTTCTATTTGCATCGTCCATATACATGTGACCTTACTACAAACTTTGAAAAAAATAAAAATTTTCATAGGAAATAAGTATGGTTTTGATATTTCTAATTTTTGTTAAAAAATATATGTTTTTCAGTGTGTAGAACATGTTTATATAAGTACATTGTTGGTTGTTGATAATAAAATGAGTAAATCCAACGATAATCAAATTGTTGTTGCCGTCAGTTTTCGTTATATGGTGCTTGAGTGTATTTTTATTTCGAAATAAGGTGTATCTAATATGAGTGCGGATAGCAAGGATAGCCACACACGCATTCTTGTGGACCGTTTCAATATTATAATAGGTATGTTTTATAAGATGTGCCTAGAAGGATGCAAGTTCATTTGCATGATCCGAAGAATTCTCAAGTATACATAAAGAAGAACCAAACATTACACCGGGTTGCTCTTTTGTAGTTATATCGCCATTTCTGAAATATTTATGTTTACGCAATAAGTCCAACCCAAGCAAGGAATCGTAAATCATTACCTGCTCATCATACAAGAGATAATAAGAGGAATAAATAGGGAAAAGAGTGAAGAAGAAACCATAGTAGACACTAAAATACTAAAGAAACCACTCAAGAATAAGGGGAATATGAGAAATTGTCCTGGGTGCAAAGAAAATTATAGGGAGCCATTAACTGAACATGGGATCCAATGAGAGTTTTGTACAGGGTGGTGGTATTATAAGAACAAATCCTTATAATACCAATACCTTAGAATACAATCATAGTTGAAATTAGATCATACAAATGTGATTTATGCCAGTAAATGTACTTGCGCACTCATAGCGAACCGTGCGCACTGTTGGGGACTGTTGTGCGTACTCTTGCGGAATAGCTCGGTGGTAAGAATGCGCAAATATATTAACGTCATTAATTAATCGTAAAGAAAAAACGCGTATGACTTTGTTGATTTTGGATATACTTTATGAAAGTTTAATAACGTGTCTTTAAGACAAACGTTTTACAATGCACGCAAAGCCTTTATTATTTGATATTCAACATTGTTCATAAACCGTGCACATACCCCTACATATTTCATATATCGTCGCTTAAGTTCTAACACCACGTAAGTCATTTTTGGTAGTTTTAAGATTTTGATGCCATTCGCTAGAGAATCGAAAGACACGTCGTTTCGGCCAATCAGAAGCAAGAAACGTCCAATAGAAGCTCATTAAAAATGGAATAAAGTAAGAGCATGGTATCTATCAAACAACCCTAACCTCTGGAAACAGCACGTAAGTCAGTTAGTTTATAATGGTGTCAATATTATAATGGTATCTATGTAAAATTATGCACCTTTTTCGCTATCAATTTTGACTTACGAACTTAAGCGACGATATCCAATTATCTCATGCATCCTTACTGTTTTCATTTATTATTCTTTTAGCCTCCATAATAACAATTTCAAAGCCTAATTAATGTTGAACAACTCTCCTGTATAGTATAAAGCTTTCGACTCTTCAAAGTTTACTTAGCAACTTTCGTATAACATAAAACATTATGTAAAATAAATACTTTAGATCAAAATGAAAATACTTTAGATCACGTTTATTCATCATCGTTGCGGAAATACTTTCAAAATATATGTACTAAAACTATATATGTATAGTGTGTACATACTTTTAGTTTCCACATATCACACCTTCTTCAGTAAGTCAGTTCCCTTAGGCGGGCGATACGCCCTACACGGCACTTTCCGATACGTGATCTCCATTCAAGAATTCATCTAACCCATCAACTGCCAGTACAGTAGAATACATATTATACAGAGTTAAATAATAAACAGCTGCACCCTATTAACACTGAACTTGTACATCTAAAATTGAACTGCATCTAATGAACTTATTAGTAACTAGCGACCCGCCCTAGCTTCGCTTCAGTTTATATGAGTTTTTTTTCTAACACACGAAAGTTTGGTAGAAATGAAGTACATGTATTTCAATGCGGTCTGTAACATTGAATTGTGCAATGTGAATTGAATTGAATTGTGTAACAATGTTGTGCAATGTTTGAACGTAATGATAATTGATCTGCATCGGAGATGAGTAAATTTGTAAAAGATTGTGGGCTTCGGCTGGATGGCGGTAAAGAGCTGCCAATGAGATGGTAAATCTGTACCCCTACCTTAAAAGAGGGCATAAAGTTACCTTCCCGAATTTCTTTCGCCCCAAACGAAGTCATCTGAAAACGGCTGTTGTTATCTACGTATATTTTTCAAAAAGTGTGCTGATAATGGATGATTGCCTGTCAAGAGATTTTTTATTGGTTGTGGTGGCTCCTGCATATCAGGGAGAATTACTTTTCCAGCAGCACAGCACATACCGTTCGCTTAATCGCTAAATCTTTTTGCGGAACACTTAGAGCAAATCATATTCATCCCTCCAATTTGGACAGTGCTCTGCTGAGCATAATCAATATTTGGATTATAATTGAATGCCAATCTATTGTTGAAATCTGAAATACGATTACGCACTCCAGGTTGTTTTCTTAGCCTCTGTGCCGACAACCGTCGTAAACGCTCAGATTCTCGAGCGCAAAGCTGCGTCATTCTATAATTATTATCGGAAAGGCGCTGCGAGCGCCCGGCGCTAGTTTCTCGATCACGAATCTGTGAGATTCTAATATTTTGCTCGGCAAGTCGCTGTGAGCGCTCGGGGCTATATTCTCTAGCACGCGCTTGCGCTTCTCAGACTTGAAAGACGGTTTACATTCTCAGTGGAAGGTTCTTCGATACGACGTCTTTTGGCCTTCCTCGCCTCGGATGTCTGTTGAGAAAGTAGTTCGTTGACATCCGTTGCGTAGGGAGCTGGCCGCGCGAGTGAGCCGCGCGGGTCCCCCCTTCTTATAGACCAATAGCGACCCGCCCTCGCTTCGCTTCGGTTTATAAGTTTTTTTTTTTCAATTTTTTTTTTCAAAATTTCAAAATGTAATATAGCCTATATTAGACACGGATAATGTATGTAGCTTCCTATTTGTGAAAGAATTTTCGAAATCGGTTCAGTAGTTCCGGAGATTACCCCCAACATACAAACAAACACACAATATTACATCTTTATTATATTAGTATAGATAACTTTTGTTCTACTATTTTTTTATGAACTCAATATTTCCCACAAAAAGTAATTATAATGATATTTCTGACTTATTCACTACACGAACAGAAATGCTAATAGTACCGCTACTATTAGACACCTACATCTATGTAAATCAATGCGAGTCATGCGAGTGTACCTAAGCGGTGCGAGTGACTCAATGGTTTGTGTGAAAAAAGTACTGCACTTTAAAAAGTCCCAGAATGAAAATTGTTAGTATGCTCTTTAAGATTTATGTAATGTATAGAACAATCTGAATCATTTTGGTACTTTATCATACCCTTAACGATATAATATTATTGTGAGCCAGTTCTGCCTAATCGATGATTTACTTGTCGGTACTAATTTAGGTACACTATAAAAGTTGAATATCACATGACGACAACACGATTTTTTTGAACTTTTCCAAAATATGTTTCCTTACCTCAAGACACCCTACAACATCCTCCATATTCACCGATACTTGCCCCCAAATATCAATCTTTTTTCCATTTTAAAATAACATGTCTGACATTAAATTTGTCAACAATTAGGAGGTTATGGTATGTCTACGTTAGATGCTATTTTGAGACCTTTGATCATGATTTGTTTTCAAATAGAAGAAGGCGTCTTGAAAAATTTTAAGTACTCTTAAGTATGTTGATTTAGGAGAAGATTACGTAGAAAAATAAATAGTATTTTTTAATTATTCTCGTTTATTTCATACTGATTCTGGGAACTTTTTTATACATAATATGTTCAACAAATGTTCAACCTATTAATATAATATATGTCTTGAGGACAGTGCGAACTATAAAAATTCCAGGCTGTCCCCTAATGAGAGAATGGGGACAGACCGAACCAAAAAGTTCCATCTGTCCCCGTCGGGGACAGACCTGTGGGGACAGACCTGAATAAACCGATATTGTACAGCACGATGCTGTACTCATAATCGTCGTTAGAAAATCATTCCTTGTTCAATTGAGTTTACGAATGATTGGACAAAAATAATGTAGCAAAAACTATGGTAGCAAAAGGTTGTCAACCTCTGTTGAAGCGTTTGCCGCAGACTAATATCCGAAAGCAAGATAACCAACCCTTGAATTTACTTCAAAAGCGTACTACAGGAAATTTGAAACCAGCCTTAATATAGCACCTAATAGCTTTTACCGATTTAATAACCAAAATCTTATACCAATGAAAAGAAATTAAAATATTTTTTCTTAAATCTGAAGCCACTTATTTCACTCAAATAATTTGAAATACCATTAGGTAAATGAAATGATTGAAAACAAATTGATTCAGTTTCTATTTTGCTAACAGAATTGGAAGGGTAAAAAATACTTGCTTTTTGCTAATGAACTTAACAATTATTAATGTACGAAGTCTTTTTAATAAATTTTTTCTGGGGGCGAGAGGATTTTTTTACAGAAACAAGGCAGTGCACAAGCAGACACTTTCTTTAACATTTACAACATCAAATAAAGTCATTAAAATTCAAATTAAACTTCATACGAATTAGTACAAACTGTGCAATTTTGATAACTTCTAATAATTAGAATTATACATACGAGTATACATCAAGCCCGTATACCAGTCCTCAACATTGGTTTAGCGTAGATATATTGCGTATACGTATATGTACTAGCTAAATGGTAAGGTTTGCTTTTCTATTTATTTGAAATGCATGCCACTTAGCTCATTTATCTATTTAAACGGGTCTTAACGCGAATGTTTACCTTATTTATTTTACCCGACGTTTCGGTTGGGTTGCACCAACTATGGTCACGAGCTGACAGTTTAAGACCCGTTTAAATAGATAAATATGTATGAAAAACACGCAAATCTCAAATGTTATGTCTTACATTTTTTTAGTTTTTATACCTAAGTCTCCTCAAATCTCTAATACTGGGGAGAAATAGATCTCCTCAATACCTTACTGTCACGTCTTACTGCTGGATATAGAACACTCCTAAGACTTGTTATTTGATAACACGATTCTCTCGTCTTTTCATTCAGCCCATAACGATTCACACTTCAACACAAAAACGTGACAAATGATAATAAATATTTCACTGCAACGTAATATCAACAACCGTACGATAAATCCCATGAAACCGTATTATAATCAACTCGCTCTTGAGATTCTCGTAATCACGCAAATTAATTTATCATGCGGAGAAGCTTATTCAACGAAAGAAAACGGGTAATTAACGTCGACGTACGCCTACGCGGTTGTTATATGGGAAAGGACATTTATAATGCACAATAGCAGATTTTAAGGAAATTCCGACCATTTCAGCCATGCAAGCGAACATTTTTAAAACAATTGAGTTCCATTGAAAGTTAAACAAAAGATAAATAATCGTAGATTTGATTCATTGACACAAATAATAAAACAAAAAGTCAATAAAAATTTGAGGGGCCTTTTTTGAAGCTACAGAAGCCAAAACCGAAGTTTTTTAGAATTTTTGTCCGTTTGTTTGAGTATGACATAAAAACTACTGAACTGATTTTGATCGGGTTTTCACTTATGTGTAACTAATTGTATAGAAGGAAGATTGATTTATGTACCATCTTCATATAACACAAGGAAGTTGAGTTATAGAGGAATATAACAATATGAATAATTAATAGAATTATTCAAAACTACGGGATGGATTTTAACGAGGTTTTCACTGTCACCTAGCCTTAATATGCAGTATAATAACAGCGCCAATGTCTAATCCTTAAATGTGTTATATCAAGAGTGGATTGAAAAAAGTTGTATAAATATTTATTGCCTTTTTAAAAAAATATTATATGTAATAAATTAAGATTTTCGCCATTGTATAGCTTATTATCCGGAAGGAAATCTGTAATATGTGGCATCCCGCTGTGACATTAGGAAAATGAGCAGTAGAGAGAAGAATATTATTTTCAATGATGATTTTTCCACGACGGAATGACACCGAGAAAGTCTCTATTATTCTATTTTAAGTCAGTTCAGTATTTAATCATTAAAAAAAAAAATACTTAAAACTATTTCCTAACAGATTTGCTAACACTATTGGCTCTGCTAGGTGCATTTTAGTGCACTTTAGTAGTTATTCTTACCAAATATAAATTAAATTCTCTAATCTAAAGTAGATAATAATAGAGAATAGATAATATTTTTGTGTTGTTGAAATGGCGCAGTCTCGGGTGTTTTTATCCAACTAACAAAATTACATTTATGGAATGCACTATGTTATAGTACAGAAAAGTGATTTTATGTCCCAAATATGAAAGATATATTAAAGCATCCATTGTGATAACATTTGTTCGTTGCAATGACACAGCTACAACACAATTATAAGAATACATTGTCACGTTTGGAGTTACACTAACACGACTTTGTCGCTCAATTGCAATATAACTTTCATATAACTTTTATGGGACTAATTTTTACTAAATTTTGATAGTTGGGTGGTGAATATCACTGTTCCCACGTGACTGGGACATCGTGAAAGCCGAAAGAGAAGGGATGAAAGCCACGAGAGCAACCTGAGGCGGATGGGTTTATGCTACTACCAAATATGCAGAAGTGCTGCTCGATAACCCTCGTATCGTCTGCCGGTTTCTGTCCCTGCAGCCTTAATCTCGGCTGGATGTATTACCGCTGGGATTGTATCGTCAAATTGTCATAATCGTGCCTATTGTCAAAGTAGGACAAAAGTAGGCACGCCCCCAGATGCGCTACCTACCATTGCAGATTTAGGAATAGATTTGGAGAACAGGTTGGGGATAGAATCGAATGGAATGGGAATAGCTCTGGAATATTTCACTCACTAAAGAAACATGAACGCACATTGGGGGAATAGGATAAAGCGGGAAATGCAGCACATTTTACCGTAATCTTCTGTGAGAGATTTTCTGTGAACCGTAACTTGGTCAGTCGATTGCACCCATCAGCTGTGAGATTGCAGCATACACTATCCCCCTCCTAAAAATTACTTCAATATATTCCTACATATGAATTAAACTTGCAAAAATATACGTACACATCATGTCACTTAGAAGTATTATATATTTGCGTCCTAGATGATCGTAGCAACTGGCGCTTTGAGAGCGATTGTGACGGATATTGTGTTCGTCCACGCGATTCCAGAACGATCGCAGTGCGGGCTGTTCCTTACAAGCAGTGTGTTTAATATTTAGTTGTCTGTTTTCTCGTAAACCTAAACATGCACATAACTATGCCAAGGGTTATTTAAAATCAGTCCAGAGGTGTTTGCGTGATACACGTTCATATAGGCAGACGAACAGGCAAAAATTCGAAAAATGTTTGTTTTATGCTCCATAGCATTCGTGCAATGACTTTTTCAAAACTATTAAATGTAAAGACAGGGCTTTGTTATGATCTCATCATATGTATAGTTTATTCTACGAATAGCTTATGTCAACTATAATACCGCGAGAAAAACAGTTAAAATTTACTACGTTTCTTTATGAATGTAAATCTAAAACTGAAACAAAATAATTGAATCCAAAAATTACTCTCGCTCATCAACGGGGAGGCAGTGAAACTTGGATTCTTTTTGTAACGTCAAATACAGTGTGACCCAGCAAGAGTTTGCAAAATCGCGAGGGCGGGCGGCATAGGGCGGGCGCGGGGCAGGCAGTTTGCCGCCCGACGCCGGCCGGCGCACTCACGCCCAAACTAACTCGTGACGACTCTCGGCCGAAACTTCGCGATACCGGCGAGCGATGTGCCGCTCCGGAAAAGCCGGAATATGTAATTAGTGCGTGTAATATTGAAGGTGTTTAGAGGTAACATGTGATTTTTGATTTTTGTAATTAATTAACAGACGCCTTAGAATTTAAATAAAGTAGGGGGAAAATTTTAATTAGGTACCAATTCTAAGAGGATTGAGACTACCCCTTTAATTGGGGCAATTTGTGTTAGGACTTTTACTGCAGGAATAATGAAATACTAGCAATGATTTTATAGCAAATACCTACATAGATATCGTATAAAATTTTAAGTAAATTAGACTGCATTTAGTAGGCTTCTATTTTAACAATTTCTAAAAAATATGAGATAGAAATATTTTGTTGACTGGGTAACATTAAAAGAATATTTCAATTACTTCTAAAATAACGTAGATCTATAGTAATGTAACAGTAGCTAATATCATAGTAACAAATAATTAGAAAAATGTTATATTACTATTAATACAAAAAAAAAAAAAATAATGCACGCATTTGTATGAAACAATCTAGGTACCTATGCATACGGTGCTACTGCTCACCGTAGCGATTAGTACCAATTTCATTTCATTTTTAATAATTATTTTAAAAAACAAACCAATTTCTCTTAAATTTGCTGCGAATTAATTTAAAATTGAATAAACTACGTTTAAATAAAAATTGTATATACAAATACATAGATAAATAGCGATTTTATATGAAGTCATATGAATTCATTTCGTAGGAATTAGCAATTTTAATGGTCTAACATTGTAATATCGAGACAGGGATGTTTAACTTTTATTTGGGTTACTTCAACCACAATGTTTATTTATTTATATTTTATACTTTATTGCACAGAGTAACAAAAGGTGGACTTAATTTGAAGCATTGTCTTCCAATCATACTTTGGACTCTGCAAAGATGATGCGGTAGGTGCAATGACAGTAAAAATTGCGTAAATGACGTAAATATTATAATACTAAATGACGCGAACATATTATTATTTAAATTTAATACCATAATATATATACATACATGCATACATACATACAAACATACAAATATCTACTTTAGTTGGTGTAATCCATCGTTTCCCAATCTTTTTAGTGTCACGATTAAAATTAGATTTATATTTTATTAGATTTAGATTTTCTAAAAATCACAATGTTTGTAAATCAGTAATTATTGTAATTTTTCGAAGAAAAGATGTGATTCGAACCTATTATGCCACCTGAGCGAAGTTAAGGAAATCACAATGTTTATAAATCAGTAATTACTGTAATTCTTCGAAGAAAAGAAGTGATTCGAACCTATTATGCCACCTGAGCAAAGTTGAGAAAAACATAATATTTGTAAATCACTCGAAATTTCGCTACTTTCCGCACGTTTTAAACAAAATTAAGTACCTATCTTTTATTTCCGTGTATCTTTTATTCTTGATGAGTCCTATTAAACGACATATTGTATAGACGTCAAAAAGTTTTTATGTTTTTTTTTGAAAAATTTACACCGTTGTAATTTTGCAACTAAGTACCAAATCGATTTAGCTTATCTTGGATCTTATCAGGATATAAACCCAAACTATTTTTCTGCCAATTTAATTTCAATCCGTTAAGAAATGTATATATTTTTTTATGTCCTGCATTTACAGCATCACGGGATCTTGACATTCCAATTAAATCATTCTCAATTATATTCATAACCTGTTATATTAGGTAAGAAGCAATAATCTAACACAGAGATCGCGACCATTCGCCTATAGATCATGAATATCGGATGCGGGTTAATTGAAATCTCGCTTTGTTATACAAGCTATTACCTCCAAAACATTATATATTACTACTTGGTAGGACCTGTAGGATTTCGTGCTTACACAGTTAGTATATAAAACTATAGAACTGTTAGTTGTAACAGTTTCTAAATGTATTTTATTCCAAACTGTAACAAAAATCAGAAAAAATAATTAAATTCTCCGGTCACCAAATATACTGGAGATCAGATAAAGGGAACCAGATACCGATATACAGATATAGGTGAAGAGGATCGTCCACACTACAAACCAATCCTGGCCGCACTCGACTGGCCAAATTACCCCGACATCACAATAAAATGTACTTGCATTTCGCACTATATTCTATTCTCTCAATGTGCGTACGAGTTTCAGTACTGAGTGAGATATGGCAGAGCCCATTCCCATCACATCGCATCCTATCCCTCCCCGTTTACACAAACCCTTTCTCCAAATCAATTTCTAAATCTTCAAATGTCGACAGGGCATCCGAGAGCATGATAACGTTTGTCATTCTGGACTGATATCGGCATGAATCGCAGATGTCGCAGACGACAGTATCCACTTACCACCAGGTGAACTGTCTGCTCGTTATCGTTACGATATTTAATTACCATCGTGTAAGTCAGACTGTCTACACAATAGTAAAAAAATGTGACGAATGGGCAAAGATCTATTTGTCATTTTTTTGCCAAAAAAAACATTCATATGAAGTTCCATAAATTTGGATTAACTTTATTCCTAATCTAGTTTACCTTTTAACTGCCATGTCTAGACTCTTATTGAGCATATAATCCTTCTATTTTTCAGCCGTCTTTTTAATATTCACTTTAATAGTTTTTCCTTTTATCTAAATTTATGCAAAGACATGATCTTTGCCTAGTTTTTATACTGCTTTAATATAAAACTTTCTATTAAAAACTTTTCGTTGGTGCTCGAACGATTAGTTAGTCATGCAGGGAATAAGATATTTCAATTTCAAATTTGTGAAGAGCTCGTTCTTTGAATATTGTCTAATAGAAAATTCTTTTGCGATATTTTTTTTATACTTTTGATTAACTATGTTATTGATATAAAATAAAAACGATAAAATATATTTAAGGGCCTTTCTCACCACCTCCTGATAAAGCAACTGTTAACAATCTGATAGATAAATTATCCGCTAATTAAATTTTGTGTATACTGACTTTCTGAGACCTTCTGATAAAGTATCAGAAGGTGGTAAGGAAGATCCTTAATTTACTTATTAAAAACACTCGTATTTATTATTTTATTTCATTAATTAACATTGAGCATTTAATTTATTCTAATGTTTATCAAATTCGTAAAACCAAATTGGTAAGACTTAAATTACAATATTTTTTAATTATTCCCCTATATCAATGGTGAAGTAAAACACATGAGGAAACTTGTGTCAAATCACACCGGGCCTCCATGGTTGGCCCAATACCCTCCTGTGATTGCATAGGAAATCCTGCGCCCTTGCAGTGGAATGTTATTGGTTATGTTATGTTATTGTTAGATCGAAATTACAATAAATAAGATTGACATTTAAAAATAGTATAATAATAAATAATATAGGTTCAAATTTATAATATACATATTGTGTTAGGGTTTTTGTTTCCGGGTGCGTGTACTCCTGCATATGCGTGTATGTATATTTAAGATGTGCTTTAAAATAGTTATGGAAAGGCGTAGTTGAGGAAATAAATAAAAAAATAATATTAATTTATTTAAACACTACCGGTCATTTTCAGACATAATGAGATCATTGAGACTAAAAGCAGATTAGGAATAGATTAACTGTACCCAAAACATGATAAGTAACCACCAAAAATGAAAAATAGTTTTATCATGATGACTTGAACCTACGGCACGCAAAGCGATTTTAAAAATGGAACACCAAATTAGTTTTCGTGTACGTACGTGAATTTTCCATCAACATTAAGTTGATTGTTAACGATATAAAGCTGCCATAAATTTTGTTCGGTACGGAACTAAAATTGGAGCATGTGATAGAAAAATTCGCGGCAGTGTATTGCGACGTCGCCGATCTGCACCAGCGTAATTTACTACACTCCTTAAAAGCCTGGTATAGGTTTCAGTCATTACATTCTGTTTTCGTTCAATTCGGTGTACACGACACGGACAGTTTAGTGAAATAGTTTACTTTTGGAAAATCGTACGTACACGACTCTGTCTTGGGTACTTTATAGAAATAAAGTAGATATAAAGTCTTGATTTGGAAGCCTTATGTTTTATACGCTAGTGATATTTCTGTAACAACACAAAAATGTTTAATAATCCATTTTGCGTGAAATAGTTAAAAGGATCAATGATCAACCGCACCTCCCGTCACAGAAGTGCGGTCCATCCGCATTTCCTCGATACGGAGGTGTCGGGCACTGTTCGGTCCAAAAAGTATTTTATACCGCGAACCCGTAGGCTGTGGAACGAACTGCCTCAAGAGGTCTTTCCATTAAGCTACGATATGGGGTTCTTCAAGAGAGCTGTGAATAGGATTTTGCAAGGTCGGCGGCGCGCCCGCATACCCCCTGGTGTTGCAGGTGTCCATGGGCGGCGGTAACACTTACCATCACGTGGGACCGCTTGCTCGTCCGCCCTATAGTCTATAAAAAAAAATCAAAATGTTTCGAAAAGACAGTGAGTAAAATTCCTCTACGGAATTCTAATTTTTTACTTCCAGAATTATTTATCGATCTGTATTTGTGAATAAACTTTCCTGAGTCTAATCTATTTTTGAAATAATCTAAATATTTTTATGAGATTTTCTGTATAAAATTGTGGATTCAATTACAGGGATGAAAATGTCGTTTTTCTGCTAACATTAATAGCCTCTTAACCTTTCCTCTTATAAATGATTTTAATACCAAAATATTTTTAACAAATTAGAGGTTCTATTAATAATCTTTTATTAATAGAGGTCTTTCGTTGATACAAATTCTATTAATAATTTCGTGCTCACAGCCGCCCATGGACAGCTGCAACACCAGGGGGCTTAATAAGCGAACTGCCGATCTTGCAGAATCCTGTTCACAGCTCTGGCTCTCTTATTGTTAAATACCTTAATAATAATAAACTTGCTATATTTCTGATTTGCTGCCCGCTATATTTCTGATATATTTCTGACTTGCTCGCATTGACCTGACTAAAACTTATTTTAAATTTTATGAGTTAATCTAAGAATCGTATTTGGTACAAAATGAGTTTAAAATTTGGTACCCATTTGAAAATTTATTACACATCTACTATGTGAAAAACAAACACGTGTTTTGTAATTCGTCGGCACGAGATTTGGGCGTCATTATGGATTCCAAAATGTTATTTAAAGACCATTATGACTACATAGTTAACACTTGTAATAAGACATTAGGTTTTTGTTTTAAGAAGCTGCAAGGGGTTTTGTAACCCCAAGTCTTATATAACTCTCTTTCACAGCCTTATTCGTAGTAAACTTGAATATTGTAGTATAATTTGGAGTCGTTTTTATGCGGTTCACACTAATCGCCTCGACAATCTCCAAGCTAGATTCCTGAGGTGCCTTTTGTTTTTGCATGGGAACTAAAATAACCCTATCATCGTATGCGATCAGATACAATATTAACCTATCAAAGCATCGCAGAATATTATTGGATACGGCTAATTGTCATAAAATTGTACACGGGGAACTAACCACTGAACTACTCAATAATATATATTTTTATGTCCCAAAGCGAGAGCCAGGGCATGGTGAATTGTTTTTCATGCCCCCCACGCCGCACTAGACAAACATTTATCAAACTCATTTCTAGAATGTGTAGAAAATATAACCAATTAGATTCTGAACATCCGGAACTAAATGTATTCGCAGACGGTTTGCTGACTTTCAAGAACAGAGTCAAACGCGCTCTGAGTACACAGCCTCATAATTAGGTCTCCCTTTGTTTTGTTTTCAATCATTTTACTTTTCCCTTTTTTTTTATTTACTTTTAACCACCAGCTTATTTACAATTTAATTTATTGCTAAAATGTCAATCATGCCGTCGTCGCATTATTGAGATTTCAATTAGATTTAACACTTCTGTACACACTATATTAAATTGTGCTTTGTAATGCAAAAATAAATAAACCAACTTTTGTATGTACTATGATACTTAGTATTAAAATACTATTTGTCTGATTTTCCTATGTATTCACACCAATGGCATGCGTTCATTTTGAAACTTAATAAACGGCAGTGGCCGTATGCAGATATCTATATAAATATTGTTTTTAATTGACTGAGGAATGTATGGAACACCAATAACACTTCACATAGAGCAAACACTTAACCTGAACCAGACATAACAGATACTATGTGATGAAACTTTACCCATCCTAAAGTATCTATTTATAACCTAAACAATTTACTGTGATACGAACACCAGTCTTGACCTTTCAGCGTAAGATTGAGGAGTAACTATATTATCCAAGTGAGAAAACATCTAGATAAGAAGGGAACTGTTGCAAGTTGGGTTATCGTACCTCCCACACTAAAATCTTTAGTGAATCTCTTAAAGTAAGTACTGATGGAAATGATGGACCTGGTGTGTTTTCCTGGTTCTATGTATTGGGTGCGAATACTTTATAACATTTTCTGAGCATTTATACTTTAACATACCATCAGTTAAAGATAGATGACTTACCAGTTAAGAATACAGGCTTCTCCTAAGTCTCCGGCGAAAGGGGGTAGCCCCTTTCGTCTTTTATTTTTGTTCGCCCTTTTATTTTTACTTTCATATATGGCAATGATGCAAATAACACATTCTGCCAATACTAAGTTTTCTTCGTAATTAAAGTTAAAAGAATTTAAAACACATTTAGTCAATGTCCAGTCACGCCTAAGCAAGTCAGCCACGTTACGCATTACGCGTTACGCGTTTTGCCGTTACGCGTAGGCTCAGCTAAGATCAGCATAATTTATCATTCCATTTATTTTTTTCCATTATGTATCATTGTTTATCATTCCAATGAATAAAGACGATGTAAATATTTTGCTTTAAAATGTGAGTAAATACCATAATACAAGTTTTATTCTAGAAAACAAGTATATCCATACACATTCTACCTGGATAATTGCATGCAATTGTTTTTATTAAATAATACAATTAACCAAATAAAATTTAAAAAATGACAAATATTCCTAAAACAATTATTCATATTCAGTGTCTGTGTATTAATAAAAATGTTCATACAAATATTACGTGAAACAGTAAAAACAAATCTTTATTATTTAAGTAGTTCTCAATATTGTTGTTTCATGTAATAACTGTAAATAAGTGATACTTGAAATAGTTTCTTCCCAAATACATAATCTCAATTCCTTTTATAGTGTCGGGGAGTTTAGTATTTAATTTAGTAGACATGCAATCTATATTTTGACTAAACTTTTTGATTCACTGTCGTGGTGAACATAATAGTGACTGAATAAATAGCAAACTGAATGGATTAAACGAAATATCAGAACAAGAATTATTTTTATAACATAATATGGGCATACATAAAGATCCACGAAAATTATACAAAAATTAGATTGTCATTACGTACATCTCATTCTGGAAATATCTCATTATGGTAATGTGTTAGTATAACGAGTGGTATTTCTCCCACCTCCTGGTGGCCTGATACTCATCATCGTTAATCCATTTGTATAATTTAACGATACTGTTTCTCATACATTATTTCTGTCTATATTATTATATCGAAGAGGTCTCAGTACATTGAATAATTTTATTACGAATATTGTTTAAGATACGAATATGTAGAAACCAAAAAAGCTTTTCGGAATAGTGGATATCTAATTGTCTGAATAGCTTATATGAGAATTCGTCAAAGCAATAATGTTGGTAGTCTGGGTAGTTCGCGACCTTTTTATAGTGACTTTTTTTGTATTACATAAACATTTATTCAACGGAATATTGTCCATTTAATTCGACTATCTTTCGCCAAGTTTTTATCCATTACCCCATCGCTATAAAATCTGTGGGGTTTCTGAGCGAACAACTGATTTAAATGGTTTACACAGGCTTCTCTTGAATGTAATTTTACTTCATTTAGAGACTTTTGTAAAGAGCGGAATAAATGATAATCCGAAGGTATGGATATGGTATTATGTCTGAACTGTATGGAGGATACATTAAAACTTCCCAGCCAAGGTCCATCAATTTTGTTTAGTCATCAAAAATATATGCGGTCAAGGATTGTCGTAATGAAAAAGTACACCTTCTCTATTTATTAATTCTGGGTGTTTTTCGTTAAGTGCTTGTTTCATTTTTACTTATAGCTGACAGTAAACATCAGAATTAATCGTTTGACCATGTGACCATATCACCATACACATAACAAGACAGTTCAAAGTGAGGCCTGGTTTTGGGACTATTTCTGTTGGCTTACCTCGCTTAGACCAAGAATGTTTTCGAACACTGTTATCGTAGGTGATCCACTTGTTATCGCCCGTTACCAATCTCTTCAGAAATGGATCGATTTCATTTCGTTTTAGCAACATCTCGCATATGGAAATTCTATTCACCAAGCTTCTGTCATTTAAATCATGCGGCACCCAAACATCTAGCTTTTTTACAAAATTCCATCATTGCAGGTGATTAAAAATTATTGAGCGGTGAATGCTAAACTCTTCCGCGATTTGATGACTGCTTATGTGTCAATCTGTTTCAATTATTCAAGATACCATTAACATATACCTTAATAGGATGACCACGGCGATGAACATCATTCACATCAAAATTGCCAGACCTATATCCACTGAACCATTTTTCCGCAGTAGTTTTAGATAAGGAATCTTCTCCGAAACCATCACAAATATCTTTTCGAGCACTAGAAGCATTCATATCCTTGTCAAAAAAAAATTTGTAAAACATATATAATTTTCTCCTGTTTAACTTCTATTTTAAAATTGTTAAAAAATATGAAAAGATAAAACTTTTAACTTGTAATTTCAATTTGATGCCATTACAAAAAAGTCAGCTGTTTGACAGTATATCACTTTCCAGCCAGTGATCAGTGTTGCCAGAAATATAGCACGCTAAAAAAGCCGCGAACTTTTCCAACTACCTATCATAAAGTTGGACAATTGGAGACTTCAGTTCCAATTTGTTCTGATTTGTATGCGTTTTAAATCTTGTGGATATTTTAAAATATATCTGAATTGTCAAGACCGGTGGATCCATCAAATTGCTTTTCTTAGTTTTCTGGTTAGATTATTGTCGCATCCTGCGTGAACTATTTATCTATATGTATTTATCTCTACCTATTTGAATAATCTTTTAGGTACCTACCTAACTTTAATTATTGTTATGAGGTCACTTTTATTTTCTATAAGAAGTAAACATCAATACAATACAAATTAAGTTATTACTTTCCAATTTAAATCCGGGACCATTAGCCAATATAGGATAATGTACATCGAAGAATATTAAAAACCTTTTGTTACCGACGACCTAAAAAATGGGCCAAGTAATTGATACGCTGCTTCAATATCGAATGAACAAGAATGCTAATATAAAGTCTTATTATGAAAAATATCACGGACAAAAAAAATTGTTCAGTAATAAGAGCATCTAGCTACGTTATGTTTAATATTAGGAACCTTTTGTCTAATTACTCAAATACTGTTACAAAATATAAAGGCCTTAAAATGTTTGTGCAAAATTGTATTATTGGTATTTGTTAGGCGCCATTTTTTTAATGAATATCATTTATTTGAAAATTAACAGATCTTGATATACTGTCTCCATTTTAGAAGATTGAGAGCAGACAAGAATTAGAAACATTCGAGCACCGACTAAATCAACAATAAATGCAATACAATAATAATATTCCTTTTTAGGGCCCCGAAAAGTACTTGAGCGTAACTAAATTCACGGCTTAGCGTCCTCAGATAACTTAAGTCATGTTATTGAATATCGATCACGAAAAAGGACCTGCCCTTATAATCTGAGGATAAAGGCTTACTTGAAGACTATTTCCGCAATAAATATTGACGCGTATTTTGGGCTGGTTCGGATATTCACAAGTTTTGCTGAGTCAGTAGTGGTGGGCGGTTGCTATATTGTGATAAATTGCCATCGACTGCCGATCGGCTTAGTCATTAACTACAATTTGTATAAACTTGCCGCAATCCTACACACGGGTGAAACCATTTAAACTGCCCTATAACGCAAAAAAGACGAAGAACGGTATCCTAAAAGAAAAAAATACAAAACGCACACAAGTATATCGAATGAAAATAGCTTTTTTCATAAGAAGAAAGTAACAGACCAGCTGATAGTTTTCCCTTGGTACGTGGATACTATCGATGGATATCTGCAAGTTGACACGTTCATAGTTCAGTCGATTATGTTTGGGGATTTAGAATTCAGGATTTGTAAATAGGGTTTCCGATAGGAACACCATACTCACATTATATCTAGTAACGTAATTGCTTTGGAAGTAGATTGAAAGATTATGTTTATTCACAGATCCACAAATTAAATTAGTAATAGACTAAAAGGAAAAAGCTTATGCATTTTCAAATAGCATACAATCGCACTTTCATATATTTGTAGAACCGAAGCCAACCAGCAACAGATTTCCCACAGAACTTCGTCAAAAACTTCAACTCCCTAAAGAGCATTGTGTTTTTGTTCGTGACACATATTTTGAGTATTTATACTGAATTTTCATACCAGTTCCTTTAAATTTATTATGTCTACCTATAAACCTATATAAGGTCGGCCACTATTCCCAAATTTAATATAACTTTGGGATGTGTTCTAGACGTTTATTTAATTACAGATTTGTACCTGAACTTAGCGATAATGGTTTACCCAAAGTTGCGCCAAGAAGTTTATCTTATCCCTGACCACTATAATTAATTTGAAGAAGGCTCTGTGTATGTACACATATTATTTCACACTAAAGGGTAACTCAGGCTTTCCTCGTATACATACATGAATTAATCCTCTGAACGTGAAGCTTATTATGCTGTTACTAAAGTTTGAGGGTACACCAAAGAGTTTTTTGTAAACGAATAGGTTTACCAAGTTAAAACAATATTTTCTCTGAAAGTTAATAGATAGTAATCCTTTATATTAATGCTAACTTTGTCCGGGACCTCTCTTGCGTGAATTTTGGACTACCTAGACGAGAATAGAGACTGGATAAGAAGACCTGATGATTGCATGATGACGAGACTTGGCAGGGGCCTAGATTTAGACCAGCAATGGAGAGACACGGACTGAAGGTGTTCGTACTTAGTAATAGTCACTATAATTAATTACCATTATCTTAAAACAACTGAATGTTAATTTAAATGATTCTATGAACAAGAACTTATGTGCATATTGATAAATTTATGTTTGTGTATTAACCGTTTTATATGATACTTATAGTTCTGCCGATTCTCTAAGTTGTACTGACGTCACTCAAGAAAGGGACCGCATATAAATACATTTGTTTACTCAGCATAATGCTGACGTACTTTCTATACCCGCAATAAAAAATAATTTATCGAATTTATTGTACTTCTTCAATAACACTATGGCAATATATAGTACATTCATAAAATTCATTTAAAAACTTAGCAGTGCTCGTTCACATTGGCTTTAGATTATGTGTGATTAGTATTTCTACCCTATCCCATCCCACGCTATCCCGTCACAACTCATTCCATTCCATACTATCCATCTTTTCGCCTCCAACTCTTAATCCCACACCAATCCATCGAATAGAGTGTGTAATAGGATAAGATTAACACTATATTTCTAATTTCTTATTGCCCTTCAATTTCATAATCATTCCCGCGGGAAATTATAACAGACTATCAACTTTTGTTTTTGTCACTTTTGTGTCTATTACTTCTTATTAATTTTATTTTCCAACATACCAACGTTCTGAGATTAATCTGAGACGTTGTAAGTGGAGCACAAAACAATAGAATATTAAACAGGCTGTGGATAATTTGTTACGAATGAAGAAGAAATGTGTCAACTTGTTGTGTAATCTGCCGTCAAGATTACTGTCATATCTCCCACAACCATTAACAGTTTGTCGAGAAAGTATCAACGGTTGAGATTAACCTTTATTTAACCATTTATCATAAGGACCAACAGATAAAATCAACTCATCTTTCAGATGTTATTTTATTCTTTTTATGCACAGCTTACTATAGTATTACATTAATAATAATACTTATATACATAAATGGAACACTGTTGGATAGAACTCTTAAAGCTTTTCAAATTTGGGCAAAAATTATTTTTTCTGAAACGTACGGAAAATAGCGAAATATTTTTTTTTACAACGCCACACTTAAGAAGCTATGAGCGGAAGCGGATTTCACACACTTTATACCGCGAATCCGAAAGTTGTAGAATGACCTACTGAGGGTTTTCATTAAGCTAAGACATAGGGCTCTTCAAGCAAACTGTAGTTGATTTCTGCAAAATAGGCAGCGCACCTGTAGATCCTGAATTGTTGTATTTATCCCTGGTCGACGTTGACCACTTACCATTTCGTCTGCCACGTCTTTAACTTTAGTATAAATAGTAGTAGTAGCCCATTAGCCCACTCCGATAGTTATCAGGCCACCTATCTGGCACCCTGAAATATTTCCTCTGTTGTGTATGTTTTCATACTCGTCTTGATATTATAAGTATTTTTTCTAGTTTTCACAACTACTCGCGGCCACCCAAGGTTTCTCCCGTCACACATCGTCTGTCAACATTATCAGATCTACTGTCCACTTGACCGAATTCCGTTATCCAATTCTCAAACCATCATTTCTCATTCCGTTATAATAAGAGTGCCCGAAGGAGTATTCCCAAGAACAGGGTGAATATAATATTCGTCTGCCGCCGATCTTTGAAGCTATTGTTTTAGTCAAACGAGTCTACGGCGGATATTAGCGAGGAGAACCAAAAAGCCAGCTGGCCGAATTACTTTAAAAGGCACATTCCCGAAATGTCTCTTTTAAACTTTAAAAACCACTCCCCGATTTCAAAAATCCGTGCTATTTTCTTTAACATTAAAGAATAATCGACGTTGTTCATAACTTTGATCAGTCAAACGTCGTTTGACCTATCAGGACCATTAATACAACACAAAAGAGAACAACGTATTCAGTGCATCCAAGTAAATTGTTTGATCAGAAATAAAGTGAAATTAAAACAGTAAAATTATGTTTAATAACTGCAAATCATTATGATTGAACCGACATTTCCTGAGATAAAATCGTCAATGCCAATTTGATTATAAATAAAATATCTATACATTTATAATTTATTTTTAAATTCGATTCGTTGTGAAAGATTGAACTTTGAACTCAAAACTTTTTGGCCCCTCGAGCAATTTGATGCCTTCTAAAATAGAAAGTACCTTCTGCTCCCTCGGCTATACAAATGTAATCTAATACAAATGTAAGTTCCGTAACTTAATAAAGATAAAAGAGAGTGTCATGAAATGATTGGAAGCTGACAAAGTAGGTACTTAATATTTTTACGCGTTTGTAGTAAACAAAACAAAAAACAATATATATGTATATACATTCGTAAATACAACCAGTATCAGTAGGGATGAAGTTTGCTACACGAAATTCTAATACGCTACGGATGTTTCGCTGGAAAAATAGGAGACTGTCATTGAAGGGCTCGGATTTGAGATATAAATCGCGAGGTTATGGGTTTTCGCGAACAAAGGGATTGAATTCGAGCTCTCTGTCCGTTTTTCATTCGTTTAGCGAGCATGCAAATGTAAACACAAAAGAAGAATATATATTTGTTTCTCATTTACCTACTTACGCGTCGAATGATGTAAACGAACTCATTTGAAATTCATCCTTTTGAAGACCTCAATTAACAATGTTCTCTTTCTTTTCAGGTACGGCTTCGACTGTTCGTTGTGTAGTATCCACTTTCAAACAATCTTCGGCAATGTTGTAAAATGTTAACAACTCCAGCAGTCGTGCCTACAGCCATTGAAAGGCTTGAACGAAAGTACAGAATGTGACGAGAATCAGAAGTGACGTGATGCAACTAGTAATGCTGAACTTCCTAATCATGTTTGACGTCGTATTCATATTCTTTCTGTTCCTCATTGCCGTGACGTGCGTTATGAATTACATGCCGGGGAGGAGTAAGCGTCAGGAGGTAACGGAGGAGGAGGTGGATGATGACGTGATTCCCCCTCCGCCGCTGTTCGCTGGGGACGACGATGATGAACTACCCTCAACTAGCCGCGACACATATGTCGTCATACCGCCGCCGCTAGAAACTGTCAGAGCTAAGGACGGTTGCCCCATACATGTGGTTTAGTATAAGCACTGATATAATAATGTAAGTTGAGTCGATTATTTAAAAAATCTTTAGGAAAAACATCAGCTTTAATAAATATAGCTTGGTTGGTAAATCAATACATCATATTATGTCAGTCATGAATATTTTATCAGAACGGAATAAAACAATTCTTGTATTTTTAATAATCTGCGGTTCTGTATATATAATTTCGTTTTATTTTAATTTTTAACATTGTGGGGATGGAAATTATTTTTTGTTACAAAACTGTTCTTACCGAAAATATTTAATATAGATTCAACAATTTCAACTATCTCATGCGATTCTCTTTCACGACATACTGCAATATCAACGACGATATTTTTTATAGAAAGGAGGTGGTAAACGAGCAGCCAGTGCACGTGGTGGTAAATGAACGTGGTCGCTCGTGGACATTCGCGATACATGACAACATCAATTCACAATGTGCCTACTATTGGAAATTTAGGAACGGATTTGAAAAACGGATTTGTGGAAAATTACGGAATAGGAAGTATAACAAGCAAGGAGTTTTTTTTATCCCAATATACCTCCCAGTCTTCCTTGAAGGACCCGTGGAGGAGGAGGAGGCTTGGAGAATTATATTCTCTATCTCTCTCTCTCTCTTTTCAATTATATTCTCCATTCAATGGGATTCGAAGAGATAGGATAGAGTGGAATGAGAAATGGGCATGCCATATCTCACTCACTAATGAAACACGTACGTACATTGGGGGAATAAGATAAACTGGGAAATTCAGTATATTTCATTGTAGTCTTCCGTGACACAGGAGTAAACTCTTCCAGACGGGCGTGCCCGGCGGTTGCCGGTTGACTTTTTATTACATATTGTAACGTAATGTCTTCTAATTAAATTGAAGTTCTTGTGGAATATCTTGAGGTTATTTATATAAAATTAATAACCTAACGATTTTATTTTCATTTGTTTCAGATCAACGTAGGAGTTTATTACGAAGAAGCCTTATGAGAATGTAGGTGTCGAAATAACAAATGTAGACATTTTTTACCAATTAGTCAAATTTAAATAAATATCTTGTTACATAAATAAAGACTATAATGGTGGAAATATGGGACTCAAGTGAACGTATATACTACAAAGAAATGCGCTAAAAATATTCGTATCAAGTTTATAGGCACGATAAAATACCCAATAACTCTCTTGCAGATTTGTAATTTATTGACGAAGCGCAGATTTGAAGGGAAAGCGTTATTGATTTGATAGGTATATAAAATATATCGTTATAAGTAGGCACATTTATCGAATAAGCGAATCGAATACTTATTAGACTCACCATTGAAAATGCTACGCAGAATATCATTCATTTCTAAGTGAATTATCGCTGGCAGAGTAAGACGTTTGAAAATAAAGTAGTTCAAGTCATGAATGAATATAAATTGATTTAAGACTATCCCGATTTAATTCAAATCTCGTGATTTAAGAAAAGCTAAGACTATAATGACTTACTTAACTATACGACTTTTAATAACATATTTTTGAATTAAAGGTGTTCTTATATTGAATACAGACAATATGGTATTGCAAATAAAAGGAAACGAAAGGATTGTTGTGTAGGACTTGGATAGGTGGAGAACTTGCTTTATTGAGACTGATTCAAGTCTCAACATTTGTGCACCATAATATTTCTGTTAGAGGGAACAGCAAACCTCTTTAATTCATATTGATTTCATGTCGATTATGAGAAATAAAAAGCTTTATAACAGAGACGATTGCTTTTACGACTTCTTTAAATAAATGCATTGTGTAGTCGCTAATAACTACAATAAATAAGTGTTCATCTCATTATAGAATTTTCGAGTCATAGCCTTTGCTAAGTGTTAAAAACTCATCTACACTATGGCCTTTTAAATCTCTGCTACCAGGAATAATACCCCACATTGAAATATAACAATGCTAGTTTTGACAAATTTTTACTTCCATCGATTGGCCATTTAATCAATAAGGAGCACTGTGAGAAAATCTATAAAGGTTAAGAGCAATTGCTTAAATCTGGACAACTGCTAAATAAACAAGAAACTGATTTAGTGAGAATCCTCTCATTTAACCAGTTTTCTTGAAGTAAATTCGAAACTAAGATTCCGCCTATCCACGTTCAACTGTATTTGATTCTGGTCAATATTTGAAATGAAAAACGAACTAATTCAAGTTACTCGTATCTTGTCCTGTGAACAGGATTTATACATTATTTACAAACATACATTGCATTTTTATGTCGATATGTATCATGTGGATATATATATATATCTGTACATATATTTTTTGTTACCTTAATTGCTTAGGTAAGCATTTTATTATGTAAAAGTGTTCAACTTTCGCGTCGGATATTTGCAAGTGCTTGTTTAAGATGAATGTGACTGAATAATAGATAAATGTAGTTAATAATATCTTTGTAATAGTTGGTAACAATTAGCCGTATAGTGCGTCTAGCTTGAATTTTGTATTATCTACAGTTTATTAGGCCTAAAGCAAAGATAATCGTTCTCATTTACTTGAACGATTTCATTGTTTCATTCGTCATTTGTTTCTTTTACGAAAATCTTTATTTGTAATATTTCAACTGATTGGTTTTTAGATTAGTTACGTCTTATGTAGGTAAAATTATATATTTTACCATGATACAAATATTAATTGAGGCGCCTCCCTTTGACCTTGATCTGAAAGCCCCTTAAAAGCCCGAGTAATTAATTCAAAAATTGGTGTGTGTATTTCCGTACATTAAAGTTATTTACAGACTTTGACATGATAATATAAATTCAAAATTAATTAACGAAAGGATTCGGTATTTGTTTTCATTGTAAATGGTCCCGGGTATTGTAATAAATTGTTGTAATTATTTGTTAACTTTACTTAATGATTTACATTTCTCGCGAAGCGAATATACTAAAAATAAACACTTGAAGATTTGTTTGGTAATTTTGCATTTAAATTATAGGTTCGTCACGTTTCTTAGACTATTTCTCTCCATCGCTTAACTCTTATTTAATAATTATATACCATTATTATAAATATACTATACTGATTTATCTTGCATTCTTCCATATTATATCTGCCTACGATTCAAGTAGCTATAATTCTGATAGTTTATTTATGTGTTTCTTACCACAACATTTTACGGGTTTATTTTTGAACTTATTACAGATAAGATTGTACTTCAGATTATATTATTAATACTTTGGCGAATTTGTTATTATTGTATTGTAGAATAATCGATTCAAAACCTAAATTAAACTACACCGTCATACTTAAAAACAAATAGACCGCGAAGAAGACCACAATAATGTGGTCTATTTTATATATAAATATCACGAGAATGTTTGTAATGTTTTAGGTCATTTACGTAGTTTTTATAATTAGAGACGCAAATTCATGCAGGAGTCGCTCTCTCTACACCTCTTCAGATCTTTTTCTATCAATGTCTTGCTCTTACTACGTAGCTAGATTAAGAGTACAAATTCAAACACCAATAAAATGTTCAATAGCATTTTACGAGAGCCTTATCCCATGTTCAATCAAAGTCTTGTAACAGAACTACAGAAATTTAGAAATGTAATGAGTTTCTAGACATTGTAAATGTTAATAAATAATGAGTCATTTGTAACACTTGATAATAATGAGTCATTTGTAACACTTGATAATAATGAGTCATTTGTAACACTTGATAATAATGAGTCATTTGTAACACTTGATAATAATGAGTCATTTGTAACACTTGATAATAATGAGTCATTTGTAACACTTGATAAATTATACCTTAGATTTAAGAACTAATATAATAATAAAAAGACAATACATGTATTACGAAAGTTTTCTCATATCATTCTGTTTAAGTAATGGTTATGATGCTAATAAAATATTTGCAAGTTTTAAGTTAAATAAATTGTGGAGAAAAAATATCGAGTAAATGTTAGGACTGATTAAAGGGTGAATGTTGTGAAATTTTCACTTATTCTCATAGAGACTATTACATTCAAGGACGGTTTACTAAAGCTAAAACGGTTTTAGCGTTCAATCTTTAAAAACACCCGACGGCAAATTAATTAACCTAACTTTTGTTCACAATAAATTAATTTTGGTTTAACAGTATCTAAGTAATAGAATCTCTGAGAATAGTATTATATTATTAAATATTATCATGTAGTGTGAATTCAAATCAATAGCTCTTGATATTATACAACGACTGTCCACAACAATTCCAAAATTGGCACTAAAGATAAACTTCCAACAAAGCCTAAAATCAGTTTTTTATCTAAATAAAAAGATAAACGTGTATTATTAACACTGTCGTGGTATAATGTGGAGAGCATATAGAGGTATATATTTTAATTTGTATCTAAAAATATCGAGCTCTAACAGGAAAGCAAATGGAACAGTACATTAAAATTGATAGTGTATAATCAAAAAATTGAAAATAACATACACTATGTGATATATACACAATTTTTAAAAAGTAGTTATAGAAATAAATGAATATTGTTTTGAAATTATTGTTATACGAGTGTCATCTAAGAGACGCATAATAATGTAATTAATAAAGTGCACTAAGGCAGTGTCGTCATATCATATTTGTCGTTTCATTTCCTGAATTATTTCAAACGATTACCTATTGTCCGCACCTCCCAATGTATCTCTTTGATCAACGCAAAAGTTAGTAGAGAATGCCTTAAAACAATAAATTTCATCTCGTGTTATCTACGACAATGTGCAATAAAGTTTGTAAAATAAATAAATAAAATAGATAGATAGATAAAACTCTTGATTGCACACCAAAGAAAACAAGACAAGTTAGTAACAGACATTGCAGCATATGAAATGCACAAAAGGCTGAATAACAACGATCTCTGTCGGACAACCTTTGAGTAGAGAGGAAATAAATATTTTAATCATAGATAGAGAACTGAATAACGATAACACTGAATCATAAAATAACACTGATATACATAAAAATAATTTAAATATAAATACATATAGGCAAAACAAACTTGTTTGTTTTAGAATTTATTATACTCACAAAATGAAATATATGAGATAAAAACGACGATGATAATAAACAGCATTTACAAGAAGACATTCAAATTCATTATATCTTTTTTTACAAAAACATCCTTCCTCTTGTTCTCGAGTTCTCGAATTCGAAGTCCTTTATCTGTATTTTGTTCTCATATGAAAATAATAATTTCTCCTTGTATCGATGCTGTCTATTGACAGAACGACTACATAGAAAAGGCTCTCGCCATTTACACCGTCTAATAAAATAAAATGGGAACATTTTTACAGAACTGCTTTCTTCCAAAATATCTTAATTATTTTATACAAAATGGATCTTAAACCTTCTTAGTTTAATAGTTTTTAATAATAATAAATTAGTAGCGCCAATGTTAATAATAGCCCTCGCTAGAATTCCCTGTATCCTGGATAAAGAAAAAAACACAAAGAAACTCATCACGACCACTCATCACCAGCATATCACCCAGACCCGAAAAAATATTGAATTGAAAAATTTAACCCTGGACGTTTAACACAACAGGCAGTGACACTATTAACTAGGCCAATCGGTCGTCAAAGCTTTTTTATTTTATTCTCGTTACTAAAAACACATTTAAGATCCCTTTAGTATTATATATAATAATAAATATGTATATGGGTATTAGTAAAAACACAAAATTTCGTAAAGTTATATATAATGCAATACATCATTTAACTTGACAAATAGACTATGAATTGTACGAAAAGTGAGTCCTTTATTTTATTAAGCAATATTTTTATAATATATTTTCCTTTATACTTTACATTGTACAGACATGGAAAGACTGAAAGCTATATGTTTTATCCGCGATACGCGGAGTCAAAAGTTGAAAATGAAATTAAAAGTTCTGACCTTGTAACCTCCTGTTCACCTACTCTCGATATTCCTGGGGGCCCCCGGAAGTGCTGAACAGGGATGCGCTTAATAGCGCTCTTGCAAGGTCGTCGTTACACTGCACTGGTTACTGTCTGTTATACCGACTATGTACACTCGCGAACGCCAAGGTCTCCCAAAAATGTGCAGCCTACTTGCACAACAATAGATTGCGATCGTACCGCATAAGGATCAATGGCCGACTCGTCCGGCGAAGGGTCAAAGGCTAACTAACTAACGGGCGACCCGCGCCCGCGCAGCACGTGAATTCACCCCTCACCTCGCAGCCCCCGAACAATACCGAACAAACCCCCGTCCCATGCAGAAGAAGTCTGCATGCTACTCCACTGGCAGGCGAGAGAGAGAAGTGACCGCTCTTTTCAGGATTGAGCCACCCACTAGGACCTCCGCAACCCGGGGTATTCCATCCACTCCGCGAAACAAATTAACAATGCGGCCCCGGCGCCAAAACAACGGCGGCAAATTAGCATCCTTGATTAAAACGAGGTCACCGATGCCTGGTGGGTGGGTCTTATCAGTCCACTTAACGCGCTGTTGCAAAATGTGTAAATACTCCAGAGACCATCGTTTCCAGAAACTCTGGGACAATTGTTGCAACAATTCAAAGTGCGACAAACGATTAGAAGCTACCCCTGTAAATGGGTACTCCGGCAGGGCGTTAAGTGGCTGTCCTATCAAGAAATGACCTGGAGTTAGAGCCTCCAAGTCGTTAGGATCTGACGAGAGCGGACACAAAGGGCGCGAGTTGAGGACGGCCTCAATTTTACAAAATACCGTTACTAGTTCCTCAAACGTTAATACCGTTTCTCCGATAACGCGCCTTAGGTGAGTTTTGGCTGATTTCACGGCTGCTTCAAAAATACCTCCCCAATGGGGGCAGCTAGGAGGACTAAACTGCCAGGTGATGCCCCGGCAAGATAGGGACATTCCAAGATCTACCTGGTTAGCCTCTAAAAACTTATATATATCCTTAAGGTAGTGGTCAGTACCCCGATAGTTGGTTCCGCAATCAGATCGAATTAACGCTGGAAGTCCGCGGCGGCTAACAAATCTACTAAATGTGGCAACAAATGCCTCCGTACTAAGAGCGGAAACTACTTCCAGGTGAACAGCCTTGGTTGACAGACACACAAAGACGCACAAATACGCTTTCTCTATCTTCGCTTTTCGAAGTCGCGACGTCTTGACCATGAACGGCCCGGCAAAATCGGTGCCAACTCCGGCAAAGGGTCTGGTTCCCGTGACTCGATCTGCAGGCAAATTTCCCATCATGGGCTGCATCGTCGCTGCCTTCAATCGATAGCAAGGCAAACAACGGAAAATTATGCCACGGATGGTACGTCTGGCTGACAAAATCCAAAATTCACGCTGCAAGATGGCTAACAATGCATTGCAGCCAGCGTGAGAATTTGCAATATGTCGGTGAGTCACCAACAAATGCACTAAGGGCCCACCTTTGGGCAACAACAATGGGTGACGAACCCCAAAAGGCAAATTGGCGTGACACAATCTACCACCAACACGGAGAAATCCCTCACCGTCAATAAAGGGGTTGAGCCTAGCAACGGCTCCCTTGAGTTTAGGTCTGCCATTCCGGAGTGTCTCAAGTTCTAAGGCGAAATGTTTAGTCTGCACAACGCGAATCCAATGCAGAAGGGCCATTTGGCGTTCTTCTGGCGTGAGAACAGGAGACAGCCGCTTTTCCTCCGGATGCCGAGCGTTATGAACGAAACGCTTTATCCAGGCAGTCACGCCAAGTAATTTGGACAAGGAACTGTAGCGATCGAGCAGAAAATCAATGCCCTTGAGGGGCTCAGTCAGGACACTCGATGTGAGCCAACCAATGGGGGGAGGAGTTACCAAGCACTGGTAACGTGGCCAATCAACTTCAGAATGTAACAACCACTGGGGCCCCCACCACAAATGGTGGTGAACCAGATCCGGCGCGTCTAAGCCGCGAGAAGCACAATCAGCCGGATTCAATTCCCCTGGGACATGTCTCCAAATTAAAACCGTCTCTGAATCTTGGATCTGTGATACTCGATTAGCTACAAAGGTTTCTAACGTGTGCACCGAAGTTTTCAGCCAACACAGAACGATCTGACTGTCAGTCCAGGCGAAAACTGTTCCAATGTCTACACTACGCCCGAGCGTAGAGCACACGTGATTTAATAAGCGGGCAAGAAGCGCCGCACCACATAATTCTAACTTCGGAATTGTATGTCGAGTCCGTATAGGAGCAACCTTGCTCTTCGACATAACTAAGTGAATTTTTGTCTCCCCTGTGGTACTTACAGTGCGTAAGTACACCACGGCTGCATATCCACGCTCGGATGCATCACAAAATCCGTGGAGGGACACTGAGCATTTCCCAACAGGAAGGAAACATCTAGGTATTGCAACCTGATTGATAGCCGGGACGGATGAGAAATACGATTCCCAATCGTGTATCAACTCTCCCGAGAGAGGCTCGTCCCACGAGAGTCCCGCAGTCCAAAGCCTTTGCAGAAAACACTTGGCCTTAAATATAACCGGACTGATCCAACCGTTCGGATCAAAAGTCCTGGCTACCGTAGACAGAACTGATCTCTTAGTCCATACCTTAGAGGAGGTTAATTCGACTCTGTAGGTAAACTCATCGTGGACTGGCATGTACTGCACTCCAAGGAGGGCTATCAAATTCAAGCTATCCGCATTCTCAAAGAGATGAGGGTCTTGTTGGTGGTCCTCCGGCAAACCGGAAAGGAGATCCGGTGAGTTGGATAACCATTTTCGCAACTCATAGCCACTAGTTCCCAGAAGCCCTATCAATTCATCTCTCAAGGCCCGAGCCTCTTCGAGACTAGATGCTCCGGTACAAATGTCATCAACATAAGCATCCGTCTCCAAAACAGAGGCTGCGCGGGGAAAATACAAACGCTCGCGCTCCGCAAGCTCCAACAATGAGCGAATCGCAACAAACGGGCTAGATTTTATGCCGTACGTATTGGTGTTGAGCTCGTAAATCACCATCGGATCCTCTGGATGCTCACGCCATAAAATCAGCTGATATCTCCTATCTTCTGGATGGATCAGCGTCTGACGGAACATCATTCGAATATCCGCTACAAAGACTACTTGATGCCTCCGGAAGTTGGTCAGAATGTCTGAAATGTCCTTTTGTAATTTAGGACCCGCATGCAGACATTGGTTCAGCGAGACCCCGGTGGTCGTAGACACTGAACCATCAAAAACCACCCGAATCTTTCCGGTAGGGGTCTTTAAAACCGCATGGTGGCTCAGAAAATAGTGCTCACTATGTTGCCAATCAACGGTCGACACCGACATATGCCCCAAATCCACGTATTCTCGCATGAAGTCGACGTACTTCTGACGAAGGACTTTATCCTTGAGCATGCGACGCTCCATGGAAATCAAACGTCGTTCAGCAACGTCCCGAGAGCGTCCAAGGGCAGGTCGAACCGCTAAAAAAGGCAAACGGGTGATCAAACGGCCCGAGCGAAGGCGACCAGTATTATTCTGGTAGAACAGCTCGCATTCCATTTGCTCTGGGTTCACCCGGGAAGCTGTAGGGGGCTCTTCCACCTCCCAAAATCTCTGAACCGCATCAGAGAGAACTGAACCTACAGCTACATCATCAAACTCTTGGGAATTGGCAGTTGTTGACACTGGGCCCATTATTACAAACCCGAATGAAGTCGGCACAGCGACTAATCCGTCACGCTGTAAAAGCCGCTTAGGACCACACAACAATCTTCCAAGGACATCCGCTCCAATCAGGAGATCAATCGGGCCTGGGGTGTGGAAGTCAGGGTCTGCTAAGTCCAAGCCTGACACTACACTCAACACAGCAGACGGTAATTCTTGCTGTGGCAAATCACCAATCATCTCTTCCAACACAATTGCCGACGCCTCAATCTCCGGGTGAGACGAGGTGACAGGTGTACAATTAAATTTTGTGTGACCGATCACACGCACCTGCACCTTACCGATACCTCGCACATTGTAGGTACCGGTGTGAACGCGTAAGCCTAACTTTCTCGCCAAACAAGATGACACAATGCAGCCTTGGGCCCCCGAATCTAATAGAGCACGAATCCTCATGTGTCCCTTGGGTCCGATAGGGTACTATAGCCGAAATAGTTGGCATGAGTACGTAAATCGACTGAATGGCTGCAGTTGGCGAGTGGGCAGGTAATTCCTATAACTGGGGCCAATTGACCCCGGAGCGCTCCACGTGCGCTAACGGGTCCCAGTTATGGTATGCTGGACGGCGATCCACCTGAGTCCGCTCAGGGGTAGTGTTGCCCTGCGAGCGTTGGGAATGCGGCTGACGTCGCTCCAAGCGCGGTCGTTCCGCTAAAGGGGTATAATTGGTAGGAGCACTGCTCCTTCGAGGCGGCAAAGATCTCCCGGCGATCACAGCATAATCGCGACGGCCGCCATCATCAACTCTTCGAGGGGGAGTTACCCGGCCCCCGCCCCTAGGGGAAGTGGAGCCCCCGCCCGTGCGGGGGGAATGACGGCCTTCAAACCTAGGAGGGGCCCGTGACCCTATTCTGGGTGCAACCACCCGACCGCGATTAGCCTCCCAGCCATGACCGTCACGACCATCCCTATGGTCGACGCCATTCCGATTGGCACATAGCAGGGGGTGATGTCGGCCCAAACAATGCTGACATGAATGCGATCTAGCAGGGCACTGCTGAATTAAATGCTCTCCCAAACAACCATAGCACCAGCGGCGCTGAAATGCTATGTTCCGCCTACCTCGGACCGCCAGACCCTCAAACCTTCTACACGAGACCACCTTGTGGCCCTCCGCCTTGCAATATAGGCATCTTGGTGAGGTGCTGCCAGTGGCGACAGCATACCGTTGTCTGGGGATCCGAACATTCCGCTTAGACAATTCCCGTCTAGGGGGCGCTTGGGAAGTGGACGGGATGGGCGCATCCGAATTATCCGCCAACCTACATTCGTCCTCTAAGAATTTTAGCAAATCTACGAATTTGGGCAAATATGTTGCGCTATCACCACCGTATTTATATTCAAATCGTGCCCTTAGCTCCTGAGATAGCTTACCCAACACAATGTGGACTAAAAGAAATGACCAACTATCCACTGGCAACTCAAGTTTACCTAAGGTATTCACCGCCCCCAATAACGGGTTTAACAATTCTAATCTTAATGAAGAAACCCGGGTGACCTTAGGTAGTGCCAGGATTAGTGCCACATGTGTGTCCGCCAAACGTCTCACGTTCTGATAACGTCGGAACAACAGCGTACGTGCCGTGATATAATTTTCATTGTTAACATCCAAATGTTGGATAAGACTGCTGGGTTCTCCCCGAAGAATCGAACGTAGATACGCCATCTTTTGGCTATGAGTTAGATCCTCCCTGGAGTCTACCAAACTATCGAACAGATTTACAAATCCGATCCACTGTTCGAGCCTTCCATCAAAATGTGGGAGATCCAAATTGGGAAGCCTGCTCAACAACGCCGGAGGGGTTGCCTTCCCCTGCCCAGAATCCGACGGCAGACCTCCAGTCTCCTCCGAAAGGGAGACTGCCCTTTCAGTGATGGAATCAGCTAACTCATAGCACTGATTCACATCGGCCTCGATCCTATCCACAACCTCAGAGCCAAGATCCGGCGAAAGCTCGGTAAATTTCGCGTAATGTTGGCCCAACTTATCCAACCGTGCCGGTGAATCCTGATACCTTTTTATTAAGGCACCATGACGATCGGGTCTGTCAATCAGACTAGCGGCCGAAGCCAACCATCGGAGTATCGCCTTTATGTTTCCACTAATGGACAATGCTGACATGGTTGTCACTAAATGTAACAACAAGTGTACAAACAAACAAATAAAATTAATATACAGTATTCAGTTTAAGGATAGTGGCCTAACAAACAAACAGGCCACACCTACAAAGCAACAATAAATGATACAAAACAATAATCCAATATGTAATAGATCCCTGTTACCATATACGTAACTTACAACTTGTTATAAAAAGTAACCACTGCGAGAAATGTTAATATAAACAAACAAAATTCCATTCCAAGTTAGTAAGTGCTCAATACCTATCCGTCGCAGGTAACCGAAACAAAACCGAGTCACTAAAAAAAGGAATGTTAAGATTAAAAACACTTGACAACGGGTAGACCTTGGGATACGTTGCTATTAACAAAGAACTTTTTTAACTAATGTTTACGTTTCACAATATAAGGTCCATATGCACAACCACGCTCTGCTACCAATGTTTTATCCGCGATACGCGGAGTCAAAAGTTGAAAATGAAATTAAAAGTTCTGACCTTGTAACCTCCTGTTCACCTACTCTCGATATTCCTGGGGGCCCCCGGAAGTGCTGAACAGGGATGCGCTTAATAGCGCTCTTGCAAGGTCGTCGTTACACTGCACTGGTTACTGTCTGTTATACCGACTATGTACACTCGCGAACGCCAAGGTCTCCCAAAAATGTGCAGCCTACTTGCACAACAATAGATTGCGATCGTACCGCATAAGGATCAATGGCCGACTCGTCCGGCGAAGGGTCAAAGGCTAACTAACTAACGGGCGACCCGCGCCCGCGCAGCACGTGAATTCACCCCTCACCTCGCAGCCCCCGAACAATACCGAACACTATATGCATATAGATATAACAATGAAGATATAAAATCGTAAGTACTTTTATTGTATACAACTTTATTGTAAGTACTTTGTAATTGGAGCCTTAATCTTTTTGACCGAATTCATAATTCATTGTCAAACGGTAATCGTTCAATATCTTGGTGCCATATAAAAGCTATTTTTTGTATCGTCTTCTCGTCTATACCAATCAACAATAGCGCCCGTCTCCACTCCCATATTAAATCACGCCTTAAAGACGTCAAATGTCATCAAACAAGGTTCTTTGAATTTATAAAGGTCAGAGATTATTTATAATTTCTAAAACGTCAAGAAGATTAAACTTCTGAACAATTACACTTGTTAATTGAGCATGCTAAAATCCTTTACGCTTGCTAAATAAATGATCTTTACGAATGTAATTACGTAAAAAAAAATAGGCGCCTCAGCAAAATTATATCGTTTTTTTAGTCGCTTATTCTCGACGGAAAATATTACGGCTAGGGGAAGAAACATTAATTACTCTCGTAAAGAATTTTATTAACGTAAATATTTTCTTGAGTTTTTAACTTAACAGTACCTACATTAGATATATATACGAATACCGGTTTCTTGACTAACGAGTAACTTTTAGTAAATCTGAGTTTTAGTAAAACTATTATATTCATGTTATAATGACACAGCATGCTTAAATGTCAAGGAATAGACAAGTTATTAGATAGACTGGTCCTTACGGAAAGCGTAGTGTGGGACGCCCTGCAACCAGGTGGATAGACGACTTTAAGAACTTTGCTAGTAGTGGCTGTGTGTGTGGTGGCGAGACTCAGGAGATGCCTATATTCAGCAATGGAGAAACATGGCTGATGGTTTGGATTGGATTGGACACCAAAGTGTGCATGCTGTCTGGACAGTTAGTATCGGTGATTTTTCGGCTAGTGGCAACATAACGCAACACAGACATTATATGCGATATCCCTTTGGATACAAACTCTACTTCTTCTTGTCGTGCCTCTCCAACTAGTGGAGGTTGGCAATCAGCTCCGAATATTTTGTCGTGTCGTGTGCAGAAAGAGTTTGGCGGCACTCGCGATGCCAGTCCACTCCTGTATGTTACGCAGCCATGACTAATATATTGATATATATATATATATATCTAATATATAAGCCATATATTTATAATTTGAACAACATTTTATGGATATACTTACAGTCAGCACATCGACTGTAACACCGCTGTAACAGCGCTTGTACACCGCGCGTGTAACTGGAACAGTAACGCGCGGATCTAGTCTAGTAATAATAAACGTGATCCATCGTATACACAAGACTTGCGCTGAAATATTTAAGTAAAATCACGAACGCGTCAGATTAAACCAAGACAGTAGAGGGAATTATAAACCTTATTTGCTCTCTACTTATTAAAAACAGCTAAAAGTAGATGCTCTCATTTTAGCGTCATCTATCGCTAGTTGCCTTAATTTTTTCCTTAGTGTCCAAAAGCAGCCTATAAGAAATTGCTTTGGCGGACGTGCTGTAGTTATTATACATGTGTTGGCGTACAATAAAACGTCTATTCATCTATATATCTAAACATAGTCCGCTGAACATATCGTATGTGTATGGCAAAGGATTGAATCTAAATGACAAAAAAACAGCACTTAAATTCCAGGGCGTCCATGTCAGACACATTTACACGGTGCGACAAAAAATCGCAAACAACCGAAACACAACTTTGACACGAGAGAACCGTGTTCGATAGTTTTTTGACACTTTAGGAAAACATAATAGCACTCCGATTCTGAGAGAAACTTTCTATACAAAATCACTGGAAAATTTTCGATATTATATACAGGGATAAATAAATTATATACAGAGATAAATAAATTATATACAGAGATAAATAAATTATATACAGAGATAAGTAAATTATATACAGGGATAAATAAATTATATACAGGGATAAATAAATTATATACAAGGATAAATAAATTATATACAGGGATAAATAAATTATATACAGGGATAAATCTATACATATAATAAAACTGTAGAACCAGTGTGTCTGTACATTGAATATATTTACCAAAAACTAATTGGGGACGATGAAGGAAGAGTATCAGAAAACAAAAAGACGATTTTCGAAATTTTTGTCTGTCTGTTTGTCTGTTCGAACACGCTAATCTCCAAAACTGCTTAACGTATTTTCATGGGGTGTCCACGGGTTAATTAAGCTTACCTTGGCGTTTCGAATAGGCTTTGTTTCGTCGAAATCGGCTGACGGGAAGAACAGATATACTCAAATTCCACGCATACGAAGTCGCGGGCACAGCTAGTAAATTATATACAAGGATAAATAAAAAATACTTGTACCCTCTTAACGTTGACTTGTTTTGTGAATTTCTTTTGGAGGGGGAGGGTGCACGCGGCAATCCAATAGCCGCTGGGCGCACTCGACTGGCCACGTTACCCCTCACAGAAGACTACCTTTGAAATGTACTGCATTTCTCATTTGACCCTATACCCCAATGTACGTACGTGTTTCGATAGTGAATGAGTACATCGCTAATGTCTCCAAAATCATTCCATTCTAGTCCTTATTTTTATAGCTTAAGATGCCTATAAGTTGATAAGCATAAGTTGACCTGTTGATGTGTGCACATTAATATAAAAGGGAAATAGAAAATAGAAATAGTAATAAGAGTAGGTAATGATCGATAAACAGAATATTTCATTAATGAGGTCTTTCCCGACAGATTTCACATAAAGTAACACTTACAGAGCGTTACCAAATCAGTGAATCTGTAAAACGCTTAGAAACGCTTAGAATTTCCTGAAGGTTTACTTCAGTTATACTTCAGAGAAAACTCGGTGAAGGTTTCGATGTAGGAATGACAATGCGTATAAAACGGCTTTTAGAAACAATATCTGATTCTTCTATTTAAGTTAGGAATTATTCATTATCCTATTGACCTACTCGTATTAAATGTTATACAAAATCTATTTTTGGATTCTTTTTGAACTAAATTAAAATTTAATATTACTATAGAACGTGTCTTAGTGTGTTACCTATTTAAATATTTCTATAAAAAATTAGGAAATAATGACTCCTTTTAAAAAAGTTTCCTATAAAATGAACAATTTATTTACACAGTCCACCTGGTAAGTAAGTAGATACCGTGGCTCATGGATGTTCATGAGCTTCACATGCCAACATCAGTCCAGATGACAAACAATCACATGCCCCCGGATCGCTACCCACCGTTGGAGACCAAGGAATGAATTTGGAGAAAGGGTTGGGAAAATAGGGTGCCATAGAATAGAGCGGGATGGGAATGGACTCTGACATATCTCACTCACAATTGAAACACATACGTACATTGGAAGAATGAATAAATTGGGAAATGCAGTACGGGACATTTTACAACAGTCTTCTGTGAGAGAAGGGTAACTTGACTAGTCGAATGCGTTCAGCGACTGTGAGGCTGACGTGAATTACATATTAAGTAGTTCAGTATCTTTGGAACAATAAGTAATAAGTTTAACTTTAAAAGTTAGTATAAATTACGGGTAGAATTACACACAACGTAATACATACACAACATTGCACCACATACGGATCACCTATGCTGTAATTATGATATCTAATCGCTTTCTATATATTATTTTCTATTTTACTTTTTCTATATATAACGCTTTCAACATTTCTATTTGTGTTACATTTCTATTACATTACATTACATTACATGTGTTAAATTACATTTCTATTTAGATCTCCCCTGATCCATTTGGCCCGTTCGTGACAACCTGATTCAATAGAATGCCAATAAAATTTCTTATAAGGCATTTAATTAACACAATCAACGGCAGTGCCAATAAAATGTCAAGATAATTTTAGGTTTGTGCCGAAGCCACCTGCGGCAACGGTTTGACGGCAAATCGATATCACAATAAAATGTGGGTAGTGGCCCAAGTACCAACATACCTACATCAAAGTGAATTTATGAATCGACGTATTTCATGTAAATTTATTAGTATTCGTAAGACCTGTAAACAGTGTGAAGTGTGATTTATTTGTCATACATATACATTTTCCTACAGAAAAAAGGGGTGACGGTTCAAGAAAGGACCTTTTTGTTTTTCTTGTAGACTGTAAGAAGTTGTAACGGTGGCTATTCGAAGACTTTGGACTTTTTTAAGCAATTGGATATTTTTGAATTGTTCATACTTTTCTTGAACAAGTGAATTTAAATAAAAAAAATGAACATTATATATTCAATGGTTTGTTGGTATTTTAACTGAATAATATAATTTACACACAATTATTCGAAGTTACATTCTTCTTTTTCCTTTTTGTAATACAATAGAATCCATGATTGGTACAATTTTTATTAGAATTAATACGCTTTTATTTGAAAATAATACATTAAAATGATTTTAGGTAACTGCTTAGATTTTCAAATGCTATCAGGAAGGTAGATTTGCTGTTTTCTATACGTCTAGACAGTTTGGGAATGTACAAAAACATTCGTTTGTGTTAGCTTTGTTATGTTTTTGAAAAGTCTAAGTAATTTTGAAACTACCGAACTAATTTGGCCAATCTACGAATGTAATCAAGATATAAACCCAAACTCTTTTTGTTATCTGTTAAGAAATACGCTCTTCGGTTTTCTTTACTGTTTTGATATCAACTGGTAACACTTATTCGAGACATAATGATTTTTTTTCAGAACTGGATGGAGGTCTTGACCCCTGCAATAGGTAAAATTTTCAAAACCTCTCTGTAATTGCAGACTTGATAATCTACAAAGCTTATTGATTGCACCTACTATTCTACCAGAAAATGACTATTCCATTGGATACAAGTCATATAAATTATACTTCTAATATTTCTTACGTCTCCTACTAGATACATCTGCAGATATTAGATTTAACTAGCAAGTGGGTACCTACTTCATCCGTGCTTACTTCACCACCTCTGCTCTGTTTGTCTTGAGGGCCACAATCCACAGTCGCAGAACAGCTGTCTGACACGTCGCAGTTTGTAGGGATTTTAAACTGTTTGCCATCACGATACAAAAACAAATAAAATAACCGAATTTAACTTTAATATTCATAAATATTTCTCAATATAAAAAGTGGCTGTTAAAGTATTAAGTATTTTCATTCATTTCATTTGGTGTTAACTGGAGCTGAAAATGCGAGCTTCCATTTCACAGAGCAAATGAAAGCAGTTGTGTCAGTTACATTACATTGGTTTTTCGCCTTCCTCATGGTTGGACACGTTCCTGAAACAAATGCCTTCCGGAAACCTTGCGATCATTACAATTGGCGTGGGGAAACAAATGAGGAAATTATGAGATGAACTTCTGATGTTAATGTTATTTTCACAAGCAATTAAATGTACCAGTTACATTACAATTATTTTCTCCTTCCCAATGTTTTTTTATAGAACGAAGATGAGCACACAGTCCACCTGGTGGTAAGTAGATATATTGTCGCCTATGGGCATCCAACATTCATTTGCTAATCTCAAGTCGTAAATAAACACCTTTTCAACGAGTAATATAATATTTATATGTTTATTTAAAATATTTTATTTATTCCATATTTCGTTTTATATAATATTGCTTCATTACACCTAACATACCATCACTATGTAGCCCTGAGAAAAAATGCTTTATGCGTCGCGTCGTCCATCGACGACGAACCTCGCTCCGGTCGACCAGTTGAGGCACTCACTCCAAACAACACCAAATTAGTAGAAGAAGAAGTTCTGAACCGCCAACGGGTAAAGACAAAAGACAGCAGTAAGGACAGGGCTTTCGAAAACTACAGTCTTTAGGATTCGTCATGGACATTTTCATATCAATAAAGTTAATTCGATGTAGGTGCCAAATCTTCTTTCAAGTGTGCAGCAAAGTGCTGCACAACGTGCTCAAAGGAACTTTTGGAGGCCTTTCAGAGAAACGGAAACGATTTTTGGTATCAATTGTTACTGGGGATAAAACCATGGTTTTCACTATGATCCCCTTTCCAAAAGGGTGTCGATGGAGTGGCGTCATTTTGGTGAAACACCGAATTTGAAGGCAAAGGTGACTCAGTTCACCAAAAAGATTATGGCTTCGATATTCTGGGATTATCAAGGAATATTGCTTATATATTGTACATAAAAGAACGCAATACTACGATGAGTGAAGGCTATTGTGCTAACCTTATAGAGCAATTACGAGAAGCAATCAAGCAGAAACGTCGTGGAAAACTAAGCAAAGGTGTGCGGCTTCTCCGTGGCGATGCACCCGTCCACACCCCCACAGTTTCGAAAGCTGGAATTTTCTTTTTCAAAGTGTGGTTTCATGGAAATTCGGCACCCACCCCATAGTTCTGACTTGACCCCCAGTGATTACCATTTGTTCTCAAAACTCAAGGCGGACTGAAGGGGTAGTAGATATCACTGATGATGAAGTGACCGCTGGCTGCGGTTTTCGCCCATTTTGAACACAAAGCTTCTGACTATTTTTATACTGGGATAGAAATGCTAATTAAACGATCCAAAAAGTGTGTTCAAATAGATGGAGACTACATTGGAAAATAAAAATAGTTTCATGAATTTGAGTGTCCTTTTCCTTTTTTCGTTGTTAGGCCGGAAACTTTTGGCCCTCGCTCGTATATTGATATCCCTACATTGGTATACATATTTTTGTGTACTCTACCAAAAAATTGTCTCGAAAATTGAAGATAATAACTCTCTATTAGCGTAAGTAATAAATAGATACTCCTTCGAGTTAAACATACTTTTCAACTACACTTTCTTGTTCAATTACAAACAGACGTGTAAAAACCAAATAAAAATGAGTTTATTATTTGCATAAGGACATTATCTTTATATACGAGTGTATTAGAATACAGAAGGGATAAACTATGAATATATTGTGTGCTGAGGAAACTCTCTCGGAGCATTGCATGTATGTGCGAGGAATAAATGTGAGACAAAGAATGAACCCTCCCTCACGACTCAGCGTCAATCAATACAACTGTCTAGCTTGATATGGAGTCAAAATATGTTAAATATTATCATCTTTACTGCACGACACCGCGTCGCCTGAAGATCCTTTGATCAAATCCAAAGTGTAAACAAATCATATCCAAATTAGAGTCTACCTACTTATAGACTTTGTATAGGTGTTTTGAATCATAAATAATCGTCGTACGGTTCATGTGCATTTCCTTGGCATAGAGTCGCTGCGTACAGTGCGGTCAAAAAGACACTTTATACGGCGAACTTGAAAGTTGTGGAATGAACTGCCCGCTGAAGTTTTTTCATTATGCATGGGGCTCTTCAAGAGAGCTGAGACCAGGAGTCTGCTAGGTCGGCAGCGCATCCGCAAGCCCCCCGGTGTTACAGGTGTCCATGGGCGGCGGTGACCATTTGCCATCATGTAGCGAGCCCGCTCTGCTGCCATCTATTCTATAAAAAAAAATACCTAGCCTATGCACTAGCATACTATTATACTATACATAGATACTATTATACTATTTTATTTTTTATAGGTATTTCTTTTTTTCTAGTAACTATACTATTAATCCTGTACAAAGTTACAGCAATCAGAAGGTAATCGCTATTGTCCGTGCCATTTTCGATTTCGATAACAGTTATTTCCTTAAGCTTTCTGTATCATGATTTTTTAGTATCTAGGAATATTTGAATAAGGGCAGCACTAAGACTTATTATGCCCGTTGATTAAATATCCCGAAAGAATGTTCAAAGTTTACAAGGAATAGACCATGGCCAAAGCTAACAATGTTAATAAAATCGGAGGACCGTTTAAATCATCTAAAATTAGAATCAAAGTAAGTCTTGTAAATACCAATTTTGAGGAGAGATTGCGTTATTAATGGCCATCGATCAACCGTCATGTCGTTAAATGCCGCTGTCTACTTATGAATATTCCTGGAAATCGAGAACGCTTATCATAGACAGTGGTAGGCATAATGTAAAAACCAATAGGGACTTGCTAATATCATTCTTAAAGTGACCTTCATTTATTTAAGGTTCGAATAAAAGTAAATAGTTCAACAACATGTAAAATGAGACACGGACCGCTGCTCCACATGACACGGCGATCAGAAACAAACTGAAGGGGAGCACTTCGCGACTGAGTAATACTATATTTGTAACTAAGCATAGATTAAGCGCGGAGTGCTCCTTATGTCTGGAAACTATTTAATAAATAATATCTTCTTTTCTCCGAGAAACAGGTTTGCTGTTTGGAGACTCTTGCAAACACTTTGTTGTATTGTATTAAAGAATAAAATTAAAAAAATATGTTTTACGACAGATATACACAATTCCGCAAATCCAATTATTTAAATTTTACAATTTTGCAAGCAGAATAGACAATATCTCTCTGTTAAAGTAACTCACGCAAAGAATTAATTAACCCTAATAAAATCACAAACAAACGACTGCTCAGAGTAAATTTACACAACAAGATTTAATGAATTAAATTTGTCAATGGACCAATTCACGTCCCCGTATCTGTCTGTAGTTGGGTTGGGACACGCTCAGGTTTATTCCTCTTATGACCTCTATTTTTATTTTATTTATTTATTCCATAAAGTGACAAAATGCGACTTAAAAGCATTATCTTTCAGTCAACCTTTAAGCTACGCAGTGATTGCGCGGTAGGTGCAACAATAGTTACGATCAATTAAGTAAAACTATAGTAAATAGTAACTCATATCTGTTTTGCAGCTACGAGCAAAATAGACCAAAAAAAACTGTGAAAATTCTTGTAAAATCCGATTTGTTTTTCTGTAGCTGTCAGCATTTTGGGAATGTAGGAGAACGTATAAATATTCTTTAGTTAATAGTAGATTAACTAAAGAATATGCATTTTCTATTTTATTTTGTGAGTTGTCTGCGTGTAATGTTATAACGTGAACCTTTGGATAGAATATAATAATTGAACTATAAAGGTATTGTATCTTGTTCATCACCTCTAAAATTTTGCAAAACAATCTTATGAAGGTTTTGAATATTTTGCGTAAAAGTAGGCATAGCATTATTGACGTGTCAACGTTCGTCGTTTTTAATTGATATTGGCATTTGTTACAGATGTCAATGGACGACAATATCTACTAACCGTCAGGATGCTTACCTGTCGTACTCATAAAAACATCAGGGTATCTATTTACCATTGTGTAGGTACTGTTTTGGGTTAGAGAAACAATTTTACGTGAGGTCACTATGTGGAAAGGTATGCCCATTCTTTCTAGTAGTAATAATAATATGTAGAAGCGTTTCTGGGCTTATTTTCTATAAATAACCTGAAGGAAACTCAGGTCACAATCAATTATATAACATGGTTTATTGCAATCTGACTTTTAATTCCTGCTTCGGTCTATTTGTAAAGGAAGCAAGTGGACTACGCCCACGCTCAGGGATTTTAATTGAAACATTCACAGCTAATAATTGCTCTTGGAGTCGGTACCTGATGAAGCGATAAATCGATGTCGCACTGTTTACGACTATTGCTATAAAGAAAACACGCTTTTATTGACTGTCTTTGTCGTATTATTAAGACTATAGTAGACTTAGAAAAAACATAGTAAATTAACTTTAGTTAAAATGGTGAGTCTATTAACAAATTCATGGGTATGCTCAATGGTATACCTATATTTAAGAAAAAAAGTTGTATAATGAGTCTCTCCATCTGCAGACCAGAGGACCAGAAGACCACCTGAGAATCTGATGACAGTGAATAAGCGTCGGGAGCTGAGTGAGGATGATAAGCGTAGCTAGCGCAACAGGTACTCGTCTATATCAGTGATCCGAACTGGTAATATGGCGTTGAGAATTGCTCAATTGAATGGTAGGGTGTTTCACACTATGAAAAATAAATTATGTAAATACGATTACTTAGGTATGAAACAAAAAATTAAAATATTTCGGTTATTATTCATAAAAACCTAAAGTTTATTTGTTTGTATAATTATTATATTTGTTTGTCACAAAAGCACTAAGGGGCAAATTTCAGGTGTAAGATTGATCTAAACCAGGGGTTATCGAAGCTATCTGCATGTATATGACTTTTAAAGTCATATTTTATTTCGCGCCTATAAAAGAATAAGGTTACAGTTTCATTAGCGATTAGGCTATTAATGATTCATTAAATGGAAATAAAAAATATCTATTGATTATTTAGACTACCTCGCCCTCGGGTCAATAAGCTGACTACTTAAAGTAAGACGCGACCTTCTGCTCTTTCCGTTGAAAAAACAGAGGTTCATGACTTGGTACGGTACGGTATGCTATAAAGAGTTTAAGAAACATTTTGTATAAGAGTTATAATTATCATTCCCCAACGCCGTGATGCAACAACAGGCCAGAAAAAGGGACGGTAACAACACAGTGGGTTAAAGGTCTCCCGACCCTTCCACAAGTATTTTTACTTTAGTATAGTATAACAAAAAAGTAAAAAAAGATAAAATCACAATTTATTTTATACCACACATTCAAAAAGTTTTTTGGAAATATGAGTCGATTAATTTTTTATGGGTTTTATAGACTTCTTAAATACTTGGGTATGGGTAACTATCAGTATAATTATAATAATTGTGAATAATTAGCTACAATCAAATATGCGATAAAGTAATAAGTTAATAAATTTAATAAAGGCTAGTACATCCATAATGTTATATTATTCGCGTTATTTTCAGTTAGAAATAACGATACAACTAAAAGCACGTTAAAATTTCCAGACTATGATTGATATTTTTGAGGTGTACGAGTAATTAAAACATTTAATTAAGTAAGTCGAAAGGAACAATTATTTATTGATTTCGTGATCCCGTGATAAAGTATACGACTGTAAGAGTCATGTGGAAAATACAAATACAAAATACATACAAGTTGCTCAACAACTTCGATAATCACATTCTATCGTAACTCTTCTTATTCCCAACCTCTATAACTATAACAACTCAATTCTTCTTCACTTTTTACGACCATCCTTTCAGGACGACAGTTGCTAACATAATGCTCAACACACAAACACAAATCGAATGACTTAGGCAATCCCCACTGTCTGAGCTTAGTCAAATAAATGTTTCCTTAAACACTTATTTGACTACCTTCACATTTATTTTTACTTTTAAAAGGTTAATTATAATTAGACCTGACACGATGATGACACACAATAACTATACACAATCTGTGTACGTAATAGCTGTATATCAAAGAATAGATGTTGCGTGTACTAGCCGTAGTGAAATATCAAGTGAAGTTACGTCATAAATCATGAAGACTGAATGAAAAACTGTTGCTTGAACGGTGATGCCATTCAAAATTGATTGTAACAGTCTGTAAGTCGGGAGCGTAAACTTGAAAGCAAATGATCTTTCATGGATTAGATGGCAGTGAGAGATGCCATGACAAAATGCTTAAATGACGACAAGGCTTGACACTAAAATTTTCAAAACAATTTTGGCCTCAAGCATCTAACACACGGCGTCAATAGCGTCAATGGGGTTCACTATGTAGTGGTTGTCAAATGTTACTAGTGTACGCGTCAAATGAATTTTTTGTGGGAAGTCTGTATGTCTATTTATCTATTAAACGGGCCTTTACGCGTTTACATTTACGTGTGATATAACCCAACCGAAAAGTCGAGTAAAATAATAATTTTACTCGACTTTTCAGTTGGGTTATATCATCGATTTGAGAATACATACTAGATATGTTATACAAGCATTCTAAGGCAGGAACGTTAGCGTCTAATAGTGTTCTATGTTCAGTAGCTCTTGAATTCTTTAATTCATATATGTTTTGAAAATGGAACATTCTACGTAATCGTAGTACCTACTTAAGTATCAAATTTGACTTTTTAATGAACCAGGTTTCTTTGATAAGATTGTATGATATGTCATGCAGTCTATTCCCCTATTGATGGGTAACACCCAACATGGCCACGAGCTGAAATCTCTTTTTAAGTTTGTCAACGCGTCAGCTAGAGGGGCCACTTGTTTCTTTTAAAGGAAAAGCACCTTACGCAATCGCGATGATTATGTTTACAAATGGAAAATTTCCAATAGGGCCAAAGATTTCCCCGCCTTTCTCGATTAATTGAACATTACTGCTAAGGTTGACTACTGTTAACGTATGTTTGGTGTCGGCGTCGATGTAAAAGCAAAAGTTATTGTATTTTCGCAACGGGCGTCAATAATACTAAAGTGCCCATTAATGGTAGTATCTGCTCGCATTACGAGGGGGATTGTAAATCGACTGCCATAAAATGTCGCTCGGGGTGAATCGGCGACGGAGCATCAACTTCATGTAGACAACGTAATAAATTACACTGTGTTAGATTTTTCTTCAACAATTGCTTTCACACTAACGGATACAAACACAAACATCGATCTATCGATTCGAAGTAGATGACTAAATAATTATATAATTAAATAACTGAAGATACTACAAACGAATCTGTGAAATCAAAATAAATATAGAGCTTAGATAATAAAGTTAGAAAAAGAGTACACTAATGACGTCGGCACATTAGTTCATTAGCGCTGTGTTAATGTCCACCCTAACACAGTAGTCCCTATTATTTATATCCAATTATCCACGCACGAGTGACAGAAAGAGCGATAGTTCCCCACCGCTAATACAAGCTCATATCTAACCAATTCTCTAATGAATTTGAAACAATATTTTTAATGGCATCTCGTGATTTGCTAGAGAAGGTCTGTGTCCTACAGTGGATTGTGGAACGTTATAAGCTGATCGATCGTTCAAATATGGATCTATTTTCATCCCTAGTTGTTGGAAAATCTTAAAACATATCAGTTTCAAGTAAACTGAACGACTATACTATCGAATGTTGAACTACCAAATACGTAATTTTCCTATGTCGGACAAAAAATCCGTCGGGTGGGGTTATAAGATACCGTCGCGTATAGATAGCAGCGACATATGCCAATATCAATCAAACGTTACAAACGTTGGCACATCCGCAAAGACGCTACCTATCTTTGGGAATACACCAACAAACGGAAAGGGATTGACGCAAAAATGCGGCTTTCTCCAGATTAGATTGGTAATCACCAAACAATCTTCATATGGCAAGTTTTAAGATTAGGTAGGAAGAAAGTAGGTATGCCATGTAGATTAGATGCTCTAAATGTGGCCCTGGGCAGGTTAACAGTCCACTTGGTAAGCGGATACCGCCACATTGCGATGCGACACTGCGATGCCTATATCAGTTAAAGATTATTATGAACGTTTGCAAATCAACAGATGTAGTACCTACCTTTGAGGATCTTAAAAGTAGGGTAAGTTGACCAGTCGGGCACGCCCAGTACTGCGATACTGACAATGCAGTATCGCCCTACCTCATGTAATAGTACTTCCTAGTGGTTCCTAAAGAATACGTAAATTATGCTATGGGGCAAAAATACGTCGAACATGAATTTTATAGCATATTAATGTTAGTCATAAGCTTAACACCGCGCTTCTTTTATTACTGCCTGTGGATGTCGTAGCGGGGCAATGTATGCACTGTTTTGATATAGATCATAAATTACAATACATGTGTAACAAAATCATATTACATATTACAACATCAATCCAAAGAGACTCAAGAATATGTAATAAAAACAAGAGACCCAAACGAATGTCATGCTGTGATGCGCCGAAAAGTATGCTCTAACTATTCTAGAATTACCATAGAGAACAGAAATTAATCATTATTGATTTGAAATTGATTTAATTATCTGTACAATGTAATAGAGAAAAGTCATCAAAACATAAAAGTTATAGAGCCTCAACCAACAGTCCTTACATATGTCTCTACTGGATTAAAATAGTGAACCCTCGCCGTTTAATTTTAACGAACCTTTTGTTAAATAACATTCTAAACATGTATTATTATAATGTTTGGGGAATATTTTGAAAAGGAAATTGACTCTTAAAAGGGAGAAAAAAGGTCATCGGTTTAAAAAAAAATGGTCTCAGGAGAAAGTCGTCGAGAGTAGATCGATGAAAAAAGCAAAAGATACGTGTGAAATATTTAGCAGAGAAAATATAGGCTGATTGGTTTTATGAAATTTTAATGTTAAACCCATGCAATCATTTTCACCATAAAACATTTTATAATACAGAATATAGGCAATTAGGAGTAATAATTAATTATAAGTTAATTTATCACCAAGGACTGATGACAGAGCATTAATTAAATTAAAAGCTTGCATACCTTATTAATATTAGATATAAATAATAAATAAAGTTAGATGGTTAGATTTTACAGCCGTCTCATTACATATGTTCCTGATATTTAGATTGAACAATAAATAATCGATTAAGAAAATTCGTCGTAAATAAACATAATATGTTGACATTTAAAGAGGTGATTATTTAATTTATACCGATTGAAAATAAATTAGTCATAAAAATAGATTGTATCTCTCTTAAGTATGTATATAGGCTAAATCGTTTCAGTAATTTCAAAAACAAAACGGTGTACATTTCTCAAAAAATATTTGAAAAGAAAATCCACCACTAATCTTTTAAATAATCTTGTGGGATAACTCGTCTTTTGTACCCTAATGTGCAATAAAGTTTTTTAAATAAAAATATCTACCATTCCGATTGGTGAATGCCATCGGTATTTTTTTTATTAATAACTCCACGCTCCACCGATTGTTTCCTCTGGATACTATGATTTCTCGGTACAGCACTACATATGATTCCTTCACTACATTCCGCTATATGAAACACGAATACAAGCAAAATAGAGAATAATTACACCTTAAACAAATTTGTTCCTAAACAAATGTTTGCTTGAGAGAGATGCGAATCGCAGATCGCTCGACATGAAAAGATAGTTCAATCGGTAGTCAATAATTCGTTCAGTTTCCGTTTTTATTTCCCATCAATGGCAACAAAATGCAGAAATGCATTAAATATTATTCCTTCTCGTTTTAAAAGCAACCATTTAAATTTTGCTATTCAGCTCGCGTGGGGCCCGTTCAATGCAGGTGTCACCGGTTAAACAAGGAGAAAAAATATAAATCGGTGTCGGCTTTTTGAGAGCTACTGGAGAGAGCTGGTGACATTTCCCTTTTTTGATTTCAGTCATCTGTATGATAACTTGATAACTAATGTTTTTATCTCCTATACAAGGTGTTTAAAATTAACACGCATCAATAAAAGTTTTTAGGACAATCCAAAATTAGGACGGCATATTAATAATTTACGTTAATGAAAATTTAATATTAATCATGTTTATTTTTCCTGAACACGTAAAATAGAGATTTCCAAAAAACTGCAAATGCGCTGCAAAACTATTATAGTTTTGACGTATCAGACCTATGCGTAGACGTATCAAATATATAAGTTAGGTACCTACGTATGCGCTTGTGATAATTATTTTAATATTGAGATATTTCATTCTTTTGTGTTTGGTTTCGGTAAATTGGATTCTAACGGTAAATTGCAAAAAAAACTATTGCAAATGTACAGATTGTTCGATATTATTAAAACTGGAAATAAGGAAATTGAAATACGCTAAATAAAATGCACTTCGAACTTAGTAATTGTAAAGTGAAAAATCTGATCTCAGTATCCAAGCAAAACCAACCAAATTGTTACAAGTTAACAATCGGTTACCAAGCAATTATACCTCTGCAGCGGAAACGTTGGAAAGCGTAACAATTAGAATGAAACATTTCTATTTGCCAAGGTAAAACCGAGATGGAAATGAAAAGAAATGCGCTTTTACGGCCAAAAAAATTTTGTTTCTAATTATTTCATTTAAAAGCATTCAAATTATTCAATAAGATAATGCAAGCACGTTATAAACCCTGTTATTTGTAAATCTCTATACGGGTCTCTCAGTAAAAAATCATTCTGTAGGACTTATTAATACTTAATAAGCATTTTTTTCTTTCATACGTATTTAAGTAATAATTAATTTTAATTTATTAATAGCTTAATATTAACTATAAAATGTGTTCCAATTTATTAGGTGCATGCTTTTTGGCTTTTTTGTCAGATTAGAATATGTTAGAATTTCGTAAACCTTTTAGAAAATATTATTAGACTTTTTATTACATTTTTTTCTAACATCGAAACCATGAAGTCGCCTTACAACTTTTTTATATTGTTATAATTATTATAGTAATATCATACCAGTCTCCCACGACTCGCAACTGTCGCAACCACATACGATCTTCAACTCTTTTCTATAGACTAAGTATGATTAGTATAGACTTGTATCTAATTTAACCAGTATTAACCATATAACAATAAAAAATAGAACAACTTCATTGTTTTGAGGCCAGAGAAACAAAATACATTTTTCTATCAAATCAAACAGATTGTAACAAATTCCAAAACTCAATAATATCGGAAGCAAACTTTATTTATTTTGACGCCAGGAATTTATTGTCAATAAATTGTAGGTATTTTTATCCTGGGGTGTTTCCTATTTTTACATTTTATACAAAACAGGTATGTAGATATTTGTGTAAATAAAATTTTAAGCGATTAATTAATTAATCGTAACGTATTAAAATACGTACATCTAAGGTTGTAGGAAACAAAACGATGTTAATAAGAACTTAAGTAATTTATATTCCGCCAATCAACAAGGAAGAAAGCAAATAAAAATGAGGCAACGGACGAAGGTAATCACTCAAGAGGAGTGCTAAAACCTGTTACATGTACTGTTTTTATTATATAGGTAATTGCAGGCGCACATGGAGAGTTCCTGAGTGCGAGTGTGAGAGCCATCAATTTAATTAAGCCGGGTAATAAATAGGATTAGATTGTATGAATAGGTGGGTATGCATTTACGTGCGTACGTGTATGGATATGACAAGGTTAAGAAAAGACTATTGTCTTGCCGCTATTCCAACGTTTAACTCGGAATATTGGCAATTCACATGAGAAACGAGTTCATATTATTATGATAATTATTATATTATTATACATTTAGGATACTCCTGATAATTGATATCAGTAGTATAGAGACGCAAGCTGATGGTATAGTATGGAATTATCAATTAACAATAGAAGTTTGATAATTATTCTTATCAATCTTAAATTCTTGAATGAAAGGAAAAGAAAACGATAAAATTACTAGAGGTTATTTTTAAAAGAATAACAAATGTTGACCAAATTTTTAAAGATAGTGCATTATACAAACATTTTTATTTATATTGTCGGAATCAAGTATGCTTCATTATCAAAATTGTTAGTTGAACTGTTTTTAATGTACTTTTCAATATGAAAGGAAATGAGTATTAGAGTAAAGAACACACACCACACATGTGTAATGGCGGGCCTTGGGAAACGCCTACATTCAACAGCGATAAGACCATTTGCGCGGAAGTGTATCATATAAAATTCCAGAAGCATCAAGACAACGTTTTATTTATGTTTTAAATAACCATTACTAAGACATACATATAAGCCAATACTAACTGCATCTAACGACTGGTTACAGGTATAAATGTAAAGCTGTAATATCTTGTTTAAGTTCCCATATATTACTTCTGCCTTACCGGCGTTTAAGCTTAAACGTGTTCTGTTCTCTCACACTAAATATTTGTTGAGCCACTATCCTTTGTTCTTAATTTTGCCGTGTTATATAATACTTAATACTGACTGCATCTAACGACTGGTTACAGATACAAATGTAGAGCTCTAATATCTTCTTTAAGTTCCCATAGACAGTTCTTCTGCTTTACAGGCGTTTACGCGTAAACGTGTTCTGTTCACCCACACGAAATATTTGTTGGGCCACTATCCTTTATTATGCCGTGATAATACTTATAATACTATCATGTTTGATATTACAAACAAATCGCAGTTCCGTGGTTAGATACGTACGACTGTGAAGTGCATAGACATCAATGTGCGATTACCGGACACTTGTGAAGCAGTAAAGGTACACAGAGTGCCGATGAGGCACACAAACCCTCACTTGCGGCACGGACAATGGTCCAACACGGGCACCATGCCAAATTGCTCCAAGCTGAAATTTACAAATGGGGGAATGCAACCGACCGGCTGTTTGTTCCAATGCTTCACTGAAAACTCATTCGTTAACCGACAATAGGAATATACGAGAGAAAACGTTTGTGGTAATAAAGGTGAATTTTATGCTTATTGTTCTTCTTTGTAAATTATATGAAGCATTGTGGCGCGAGCGATAAATTTTGTATTGGTTTTGATGGAAGGACGAGGGAAGCAACAAGGAAATCATTCAAGACAACAAATTATCCACATCATTATTATGATATTATCCACATGGATATTATCATTATATTTATTACGCCTTAAATTTCAACCTTACAACAAACAATATAGGAGATCTCTACCACACTAGAACTAGAATTATGTTCAATGATCCAAAGCAAACATTACAAATGTGGATACATAAAGACGTGTTGGTATTTATGTCGTTAAATACCTCCACTGATCTCGCATCTAATACTTATATAATATTATAATGAGCAAAGGTAACTTATAGTTGGTATATACTTATTGTCTTTGGTTAAGTTGATCTAAAAATGTCGTTGTTCCGAAATCCTTTTTAAATATAAAGGAAAATCACTAATACAACAAAAATATTTGTTTTGAAATTTCGAACTGGGAAACTAAAACCGACAATAAGGTCCTTTTCTCGGGTAATGTCACATATATATATTTAAGTTATCTGTTTATATATATTTACGTTATATGTACATATAACTTAGAAAAAATATGATCAACCGTATGATAACTTATGATTAACCGATATCAATGATTCATTAATGGTTTCTTAATGGTTCTTTAAATAAATTTAAAAAAAAAGTCTTAGAAAAGTTAAGAGACGGATCTTTTGTTGAGTTGAGTATTTATTTTTTATAGTAAAAAGCCGGCCGACGAGCATACAGTCCACCTGGTGGTAAGTGGATACTGTCGCCCGTGGACATCCGCGATACATGCCAAACATCAGTCCGGAATGACAAACAGAGAAATTCCTTTTTGATTTTCTTTTTCGTTAACGTAATGCTTTTTCCCTTCACTTAGACTTAGGCAATCTTATATATTTTATATGTATTATTATGCATACTGTGAATGCCTTAAATAGGTGTTAGAGCTCAGGTTTTTTGGAACGAAGTTCCTTTACGCGGCTTGCGGTAGGTGTGATTCGAGAGAAAATGTAACGTCAAGTATTATTTTTACCCCCTCTATACGCCTTTCTCTTTCTCTTTCCCGCCTTACTCTCGCTCGGACACGGTATCGACGCGATTCTCGCGATCGTGTCAGTTCATCGGTATTCGGTAAATTTCGGTAGCGGGCCAATCGCTAGTTATCTCTCTCATGCCTCGCTCGATCCGAAACGAAAATATCCGATTCGACAACATCGCCATCGCTGATTCGCTGAATCGTATCGTTGTTTTTCGATGTAATATATCGTATAGTGACATCGATGTTAGAATGATATATTGAAAAATACATCGATATTTGCAATACATCAATTGTTTTTAGAGTTTACTAAGATTATGGTTATAACATGCCTGAAAATGAAAATATACGGATGCGTGAATAACATTAGGAGTTTAAAAAAATGCGTGAGGATCTTCGGTCCTGACGGGGGACCCCTGACCGTACACGTTTTTTTTTATCTGATACTACTATGTAAGCATTAGTGTAATTAACCACTGGCTCTCCTTACATAAATACAAATTAAATCTAATGTGTCGAAATCAAGGCCCGGGCGAAAACAGGCAGAAGGTTTCCAGTAACAAACATCGATGACCTTTCGACATTCCCAATATACTTGCACACCCACGTTTCTTTGAGAATTTAATATTACTTGCCGAATCTCACCCTGAATATTTTGCGGGTCCGTAAAAAATCTCTACGAATTTTCCCCTTTAACAACCTCAAGCAGCTTTGGAATTATAGTCGCTGCAAATTAAACAGATAAATTATGGGTGTTTTAAGGGATTATTCACCCTACTTTATGTTCCACCGTGCGAAATAATTGCATTATTTTTTACAGTATTTACCTTCAGAAAAGGATGGCAATAAGCGGTTTACAGTTTTCTCTTTCACGCTTGAAGGACTCCGCAATAACCAATGAGGAAGGCGCATGAGATTTCGTCGAGCAACTTACAAATTATGACGAAGGCTGTGGACCCAACAGTCCTAGATAACTGAGTTACAATATAGGAGTGTTTCAATCACACCCCAACGCGTCACATAAACATTTATATTCAGGAGGGGTTCGCGTAATGTGTCACCTTTTGTGTATACGTTTACCAATTACAGACGTGTCACCCAAGTGTAATGAAATTTTAAAGCGAAAACACACTTATATTTTGTTCCACGTCAAGCTTTTAGATCGTAAGAATAACATAGTACGAATAAGTTAAAATTTCTTGTCTGTTAATGTTTCGGGCAATATCAACTGAAAGGTCCTTTTTATTCGAACATAAATGAAAATGTTTCTTCAAGTCTTATTTTAATGTTACATTTCAGAAAATCTTAACATCAAACCTCAACAAATTGAAATGTCGTTTTCATTGTTTTCATTTCATTCTTGTATTTTTATCTTATTTTTTAGAAATGTCAACAGAAAGTACAATAAATTTCTAAATAACGAGAATTTCGTTATTTGGTTTGTCAATTAAACTTCTTTTGACCAGTCAAGCGCGGCTTGGCCCAATCGGGCTATGTTGATATTATCTTGATATATGACGTTATTTTCTATTCTATACACAGTGCAGTTTTCTATACAAAAAATAATCACATATAATATTAAATTTGACTTTCATATTTTCGAAAGTATCTATTATACATATTATTATAATACTCGGCGATATATATCGCGCAACGCGAATGAGAAAAAGATGTTCGAAAACTGCATTCAAAAACGACTCTGTGTTGAGTACCACGAGGCCTCACGCGACGATGGATGACAAAGGGGTTCCACAAAAGCGAGAAAAGCCGGTTGTCTATTCCTCCTTCAAAATATCCCATATATCGCTGAGTACTGTAGCAACGATTTTTGTTTTCTAATTAGTCCAGTTGTTTAAAAGGTCCCAGCTTCGATTGCCGTCGAGCATATATATGTATTTAAAGACAATTTCTTGTTCAGTACTGGGTGGTACTGGGTACTGGGTAGTAGGAGTTCATGTTTGTATTATCTCTGGATCAAGGAATCAATGAATCTTAATGCCTATGCTAATTAGTATTATAAAGAGAGATTGTGACTTTGAGGTAAACGGAAAACACCTTTTCCTTCACTTTTAGGAAGCTAAACTAATGTAGGTGTACAGTCAACAACACGCCAATGTACCCAATAACCGTTCGATTCTAGTCCTCATTATAAGCGCATTAACGTACCGATAGATATACATTACCTTGTTGCTGACTGTACATAGGCTTTTAGATTCCCTAAGAAATCGTCATGCCACCTCATCGAAGCCATGACATGTCACTAGTTTATTATAATATTTGTTTTGAAAAAAAAAAACAAATCAATATTACATCCCGATTATCCCGTATCTATAGACTTGGCTGTATTTTGTCTCATGTCCGCCCTAATGTTCCCCAACCCCTTTCCGGGTAAACAATAACAACGCGTCATCATGATTAAGCCGATAATGGGCCAGTCCACCGAAATTATACCGCAATTTATCATTTCCAGGGCATTTGCCGGAATGTCATTATTCATTTCGATTCTTGAAAGCGAAACAGGTCGTCCATCTCCTTTGTTGGTTTATTACCTGATACTTTAGACAGACTTTAGTTGAAGTAGGTACCCATTTTTATCTTTAAAGTCACACACTTACTCTTGAAGTAGACGAGTAGTCGAGTGGAGACCACGCACTAAAATAAGCAAATGCCAAATGGACCGATGATCTGAGGAAGGTGACATTTAGTGCTGGACGGGAAATCCCAGGCTTTTTTCTCGTCCACTTTGACATGTATCTCTTCATGCACACTGTATTGTGCATGAGAGATATATGTCCTTAAAACGCCACGCTGACCAAGCAGTTTGGCGTGTCTACTGTCTTAGAGGTGATGTAGTTCCTCCAAGATTGTAGTAGCGACTTTGTTATCCCTTAGTCGCCTGTTACAACATCCACATGAAGATCACGGGGCCGACACCACACGACCAAAATGACCGATTAATGTAGCGCGGTACACCATTATAAAAACCTGTATCTATAAAGCAGATGATAATGATTTTACTACTATTGACAATTAGAGGCTCTGCCAGATAATAGAATCTTGTATCACTGCCCTATTATGATCGCCTCCTTTCTTATAGTTCGGTGCTAATCCCATGGCCTGCGGTACCTGCAGAGATACCGGATATCAGAAGAGATTTCCGGTATTCAAATTTTGAATCTGCTCTGCGTGCACGACTAATTTACGATTATGTGGCTTTAACTTGATAATAATCGTATATCCGCCACAGACTCCTCCTTAGAATAAATCATCAGTATATATATTCTGCAAATTGGACAACATCGTGATAGCAATGCAATGCAACCAGTCCTTTCAGTATCCACTGCTGGACACGGGTCTCCTCGTGCACATCTTGTGCATGAGAAATGCATGGCCATAAAATTACACGCTGGCCAAGCGTGTTGGCAAGTCCACTGTTTAGACGTGATAAGGCCAAAAAGAAATGAGCTAAAATAATGACATTAACGTTATCAGCTACCATTACACTATTCCTTCACACAAGAGATTTTTAATTTTATCGAATAGTCACAAATTCTGCGTAATTGTCATTATGTGGAAACTAACAAACACTTGACATTCTGCGTTCTTGTCATTATGTGGAAACTAACAAACACTTGACATTCTGCGTTCTTGTCAGTATGTGGAAACTAACAAACACTTGACATTCTGCGTTCTTGTCATTATGTGGAAACTAACAAACACTTGACATTCTGCGTTTTTGTCTTTTTTCGATTTTGTCGTCGCGCGGGATGATCTAATAAACCACATAAGAAGACATTTTGCATGTTTCTTCATTTTATACACACCGTCAAAACCGAATGAAAATTAATCCTTGGAGGATCCTTGAATTTACAAATTCCACGAAATTATTAGTTGCAGAAGATTTTAACAGCAAGATACCAAGTTTAGAACTCCGAACAATATTATCAGGTTCTGTTTGAAGGGAGGTAATAAAATTTGTAGGATCGCTCGCCATCTGACTCGTCCATAACTGAAATAATTAATTTAAATGACTTCCAAACACTCCACGAAGTTGGAGGTCCCTGTTGTTCCAGCGATGTTTGATGAATAATTAAAAGACACTAAACAGGCACGCACCTGATAATTTCTTAAGTGGAGACTAAATGCTGTTCTCTTAAATAATGGCAAAACTTTTGCAAGTTTTGGTATTATTACTCAGGAAGACCTTATCCGCATTGGTCCCGCATAGTGAATTACGCCCAATAATCCCACAGTGATTTACTATGGGAGGCCTGTACCAGCAGTGGGACGTTGTAGGCTGACATCTTAAATAACCTCGAAGCTGGATAATTAAAAAAAATGAGATGCATGTGTAATTAATTAATTGAATTCTTTTTCATTTGTATTTTTTATTTTATTCTTATATTCTATTTTATTTATTCTTATTTTATTATATTTCTAATGATTTATGTTGGAGTGGCACAATAGAGCTTTATTCTCTTCTAATACGTATGTATGAGTTTTTTTTAACCATCTTTACTAGAAGAGGTCTATGCCCTGCAGTAGGACATTAAAGACTGATACAAGTACACAAAAAATATACTAAAATAGTGGCATGAGTGACAGGGATATATTTAAATTGAGAATCTTAAATATTCTCGTGCTTATGTGTATTTTATTTCGGTTTTTAGTTAAAACATATGAATTTCAGGAATAATCATATAGGTACTCTTATACGTAACATATATAGCGTGTACTCTATTAGGGCATTACTAATAACCGAAGTAGGAAGTTAAGTCAATATATTAATGTCACAGCTGACAAGCTGCCAACATGCCATGGTTTTGCAGTTGTTTCACTGACGAGGTTTAAAATAATGCTTTAACTTAGTTAGTTGGAACTGGGCGGGCACGGCTGCCACTTGCACCCGGTTAAATAAACGAGATTATTCTCAACGTGCCAAGGAACAGTTAACAGAGCTAGGATAAATATTCTTTACTAGTATTGTAAAATTTATCTTTAAACCCACGACGCACAAGCGCTGAGTGAGCGCTAATGAACTTTTAAGACTCGAGCGTTAAACACTCGTGATCGTTATAGTACCATACCAGATCATAAGCTTGTGTCTCTCCACTGCTGGATATAGGCCTCTCCCAAGGACCGCCACCACACACGGTCTTCAACTTTTCTCATCCAGCCACTACCATCGACTTTCTTCATCTGGCCGGAAGGCGTCCCACGTCACCAATATATGTTATAGTATTATATATATCCATTAATATGTTATAATACAGTTTTTAAAATGTTTATTGGTTTTAAACTCTCGAGGTTTAAAGCACCAGTGTAGATCGTGTGCGATGACAAGTCTTTGGAAGAGGTCTGTCTTATAGTAGAAAGACAGGTTGTTGTTACGGTAGACTTTACGAATAAAGCATATATTGTCATATATGCCAGAGCCCATCCCCATCCCATCCTATTCTATCCCTCTTCATTTTCCAAACCCTTTCTTCAAATATATTCCTAAATTTCCAAAGCTATGCAGCATATCATAGGGCGCGTTAACGTTTGTTATTTAGAAACTAATGTTGGCATGTATTGCGGATGTCCATGGGCAAAAGTATCCACTTACCATCAGGTGGACTATATTCCCGTCTCATATTTCTCTCTCTCTCTTTTCAATTATATTCTCCATTCAATGGGATTAGAAGAGATAGGATAGAGTGGAATGAGAAATGGGCTATGCCATATCTCACTCACTAACGAAATACGTACTTACATTGGAGGAATGAGATTAAGTGATAAATGCAGTACATTTTTGGATAGTCTTCTGTGACAGAAGAGTAAGTTGGCCAGTCGAGCATGTACAGTGGGTGTGTGACTACAGCGTGTAACCCTCCCCCCTTCCAGAAACTAAATCCACGTGAGCGAAACCGTGGGCAATAGTTAGAAAGCGTATAAACAGACAGGAGGTAATAAATAATCTCATCTATACATGCGCTTGATACCATGCTGAGATGAGATTTGCTTAATTTCTGTGGTAATGGTAATAAATTCCAACCGCAATTTAACTTAAAATCGTGTTCACATGTCACAACTTTCCACACGAAACAGGCCCACATAAATCATTACATACCAAACGTGTGGAAGTTCGCAACTTTGCGAAGTAAATCCTCGTATTATCGAATATCTCCGCGCCCAAATTCTATTTTCCGAGGGTTTCGATGTTCTGCAAATTGGGTTCTCTCCATTGCTTTCCAATCAATATCGGCACTAGGGCACCATATTGTGAGGTAAAATACTTTTCTCTGCTGCCCCTTTCCTTGGCGAGAATACGCATAATGTGATAGATTACGTAAGGATTTGACGTCTTATTCTTAAAAAGGTCATAATAACAGCGGGATTTATTTTTCCTAATTCATCAATAATTTTATATAAATTATATGTTTTACGTGTAGCGTCTAATATTTTATTATTATATGTTTCACATGTGTGGCGTCCAACTATTATATATTATTGTTTTTTTTACAGGATAAGGCAGCAGACTAACATACTATCCACCTGAAGGTAAGTGAATACTGTCGTCCTTAGACATCAGCGATACATGCCAATATCAGTCCAGAATGACAAACGTTGACACGCCCCGGGTGCGCTCGCTGCCCACCTTTCCAGATTAAATAATGGATTGGGAAAAGGGGTTAGGAAAATAAGGAAGGATAGGATGGAAGGGGAATGGGCTCTGGCATATCCCACTCATTACCGAAACACGTACGTGCATTCGGGAAATACGATAAAGGAGTAAATGCAGTACCTTTCAAGGTAGTCTTCTCTGTGAGAGAGAGGTAACGTGACCAGTCGAATGTGCCCAGTGGCTGTGGGAATGCAGCGTGCACTCTCCCTCTTCTAATTCTCAAGTGTGGCGTCCGACTATATTATAATACGTTTCACACGATTGGTGTCCAACTATATTTTTAGGTACATGTTTCCCGATCCACGTATATGTCCACGTGGCCGGAGGACGTCCCGCACTGTGCTTCCCGGTACGTGACCTCCATTCGAAGACTCGTCTACCCAATGAGTTATTAGAAAATTTACTATACATATATTTCAATTAATTTTTAAAATTAAAACGTACAGATGGTTTATAATGAAGTAAAGAAAACTTCATGGGTATTTTTTTATAGAATAGATGGCAGACGAATGGGCGGGCCACATGATGATAAGTGGTCACCGCCGCCCATGGACACCTGCAACACAAGGGGGCGCTGCCGACCTTGCAGAATCCTGTACACAGCTCTCTTGAAAGTTAACTTAAGTTGGTATCTTGTGTTTTAGAAATTCATACAGAAATAAATCTGGTTGTTTATTGTCACAACAAATGATCCGGAATGAAAACAACTAGACACCACAAGGAAATCCGTCTCGTATATTTATTTAGTATAACACATCCACAAATTAATCTTTAGATTTGAATTCAGCGCTGTTCAACAAAGTTTTCAGAATAATCTACGCTGCTTATGTCGCGAAATTTATAAGTATATAGTTTTAAGACATGTGGTTGAAGCACTGCTTATTAAACAATGCATTTCGTATACATCTACCATGCCATACCATCAGCCTATGTCTCCACTGCCTGGATAAAGGCCTCTCCCTAGGACCGCCACCACATATAGACTACTGCTCTTCTGATCCAAGTTCAAGTCGTCGATCCACCAGGCCTAAGAGCCTTCCAGACTGCTTTTCCAGTCAGATCCAAATCTTCCAGTGAGAGTGCGTATAACGTATAAATATAATAAATTCATAACCTTACCCTGTATTAGTTGAATAAAAATGGGTACAACACTGAATGTGGTAGCGAGTCTGGTAGATATGTCTTTTAAATATTTATAATATTATAATTAATTGCACTATCATATTAATGATATACAGGTATTGTCACCAGATTTCCCAAATCTAACTCACCATTAAATTTGCAACCATCGGTTTGCTGCCAGTTCAGTATTTTCTGCTGCTCATTTCTCATTTCAATAGAAGGGTAATGTGTCTCAAGAAAGACAAACCTTAGCCATAACAATGCTTTATGCGTCCACCGAGCCGATTTCAAAATTTGCAGTCCAGTTATTTAAACACTACCTACACTAGACATTGACTGAAAGCATTTTAAATAACAGAAGCTAGCCTATCAATAACAGTCGGAAAAAGGGCAAAATAAACCAATATTGCGGTGGACAAGGGCTGAGAACAATAGCTCTCTGTCAACTCGACGGAGACAAATAGTCGACGGAACACGAAAGAACGCTGATCTTGAGCATTGAAATTCCCCTTTCGAAATAAAAACACCAAATAAACTTTTAGAAAAGGGGTCATTTTCCACTCTGGTGTTCTTCATTTGTCACTAGGAGGCAGGCAACCAGGTAGCGAATTGAGTTTTACTTAAACTTATTATAGATTTGATCTTCAAAATCCATTGTCAGCCAGAAAAATCTTTATTGATCACCCCGTCTTAAAACGGACTATAATTTAAATCTACTGGACGGATTACATTAAGATATACTGTAAAACATTCCGTTATAAGCCATAGTAAAAACTGCATCAATAATTTGTTAAGCAGTTTTCAAAATTTATAACAAACATACAGACATATCCCCCTCTAAGAGTTTTTTTTTCATCTCGAACACTCGAATGAATAAAATTAGGTCCGCGTTACATATTTAGTTGTAAACAATAATTAACAAGATTTAATTGTAAAGGAGACAAAAACCTAACTTTCGAGACTTTTATGTTTCAGTTGTTCATTTCAAAAAACAGTAATTATTTGACAAAATAATAATGTTGTGGATCGTCACAGCTGTTGGACTATGCAAATGTTTATCATAATAACCCACATTTACTTAAACATCATCCATAACCAACCACATGCTGCTCCGAATGTTTGCTAAACACATAATTAATTGAGTGTATAATTGCAATGCCCACACGCATATGTTTGAAGTCATTAGTTTCTATAAAACGCTACTGTTTACCTTCGCAACCTACTTCCGTGGAAGGTAAGCAAAGTAAATATTTGTGCGATATTGCCTTGCATCCGAGTTGCGCTACGTGCCGTCAGACGCAAACCTTCATAACTATATGAATAAACAGAATGTAATGCTATGGTGGAAAAATGAGTAGTCTCCGATACAGTTTGCTACTGCATAGATGTCGTTGCATGATCAATAACGAGTAGTAAACATTTATTTCGCAACGATAATGTCTTGCATCTTACACAAAAATTAAACCATTTGCTTGATCGCTCAGTCTTCCATAATCTCTCACTCACGATGATACTGCTTGATTTCTGGTCTACATTCACAATTTCAATCAAATGTAGATACCTAATTCAAAGTTGAAATTGAAGATAAATGAATGTCTAATTAATATTTATATGTAATGTTGAAACATGAATGAGCGGGTTAATAATTAAATGAACTTAACAGTGACTCTCTTGACAATTTAATTTACTCTTGCCTTGACATGTAACTGAATAATTTAACATTAAATTTAAATTAATAAATAACACAAAATTAATTATGATGCCAATTAATAAATAATTCATTTAATAATGTACAATATTTAATTTCTGTATTTTTATTTTTTAACTCTGAATTGCTGAATTCCTTCTAGGTATATCTACGTCATTAGATGTTGTAACTTGCCTACAACATGCAATAAATAAAAGTAACTATTCTTTAGCAACGAAAATTGTGTCTGTAAAACTAAGTATGGCGAGTGGCGAGTACATGTCGCGTGTTTTTGTCGTCACTATAAACATTCGTTACTGTATCTTTGTCTGTAGTGCGTTTATATGAAGTGCCTCAATATAAAAATGCCAGGAGCATTCAGAGCTGTTGGCGCTTTTTATTGGAAATTATTTATAGCTCAACAGTTAATTGTTTTTGATAGAGTATTTATTATTGACAGTTTATTATTGACATCTATTTAATATGTCAATGTGAGGTGGTGGAATGACATAACGGAAATGAGTGGTGGAGGCGAGACCGGAACGGAATACACTAAGGCAAGACCGCTGGTAGACCGCTTGTAATAATTAATTAAAACACATCTGTTTATGATCTTTCGGTAATTAGGTAGGAACAAAATTGTACACACCTCGCTCATTTCGCGAATGAGAAGTGGGCGCACCACTTCATTATAGAGAAGTGGGCGGACGAGCAAGCGGTCCCACGTGATGGTAAGTGTTACCGCCGCCCGTGGACACCTGCAACATCAGGGGGTATGCAGGTGAGCCGCCGACCTTGCAAAATCCTATTCACAGCTTTCTTGAAGAACCCCATATCGTAGCCTAATGGAAAGACCTCTTGAGGCAGTTCGTTCCACAGCCTGCGGGTTCGCGGTATAAAGTAATTTTTGGACCGAACAGTACGCGACACCTCCGTATCGAGGAAATGCGGATGGACCGCACTTCTATGACGGGAGGTGCGGTTGTAGAAACCCGAGGTAGGAATTATATTGAACAATTCTTCAGAGCATTCCCCATTGTACCGGCGGTAGAACACAGAGATAGACGCAACGTTTCTCCGAATTCTGAGGGGTTCTAAACCGCCCGTGAGAGTAGGATTGTCGACAATACGAACAAGACGTCATTGGATGGAGTCAAATGGGTCCAATTGATATTTCGGTGCGCCGGCCCAGAGATGTGAGCAGTACTCCATATGGGGCCTAACCTGAGCTTTGTAAAGCATTAGGAGTTGCCCAGGGGTGAAGTATCGCTTCGCTCTGTTCAGCACACTGAGCTTTTTGAACGCCATTTTGGCTTTATTTTCCAGATGACCGTTAAATTCGACTTTGCTGGAAATGTCAACACCAAGGATCCCGGTACTCTCCGAGATCTTAAGAGCTATGCTCCGAATGCGGGGTGCTACGACAAAAATTATGAATTTTACCGACTTTATGCGATATGATAACTAAAGAAATGAATCGCTAATATAGTTTCTCATATGACCCAATATTATTGCACGTAAATTTATTTTTTTATAGTTATCTACTTACAATAAGAAATACTCGTACATGTGAGAAAGTTCAAATATAGGAGAATGCTGGTGAAGAGGTAACACAGCCGTTCTACTAGTAAATACGTCCAACTTTTAACAGGCATTTCGAAGGCAGTAAAAAATCAACGTCATCTTACAGCTTGACTTGTTTATATTTTTATATTTGGTGGCTTTTGTCCTACAAGGATATGTCAGCTCCATCATCCCCTGATCTTATAGTTTAGATACATATTAATATAAGTACATATTAAGAAGCCAAAGGCTTCACTGATGCATAAATATATTAATTAATGTAGTTGCCAAATGACAATTCGGCTCTGGTAATATGGCATCAAATGCGCCTATAACAGCTTGACTCGGAATCTGCTGATTGAAAGTTAACTGAGACTATATTAATAAATTTATTTCCTTGGTTTAACATTTTATTACTTATCATATGCGTATTTTGTTTATAGAAGAGATGGCAGAGGAACAGGCGCGCCATATGATGGTAAGTGGTCACTGCCGCTCACCACCTGCTATGAATTCTGTTCATAGCTCTCGGGTTGGCGGTATAACATGTCTTGTATTATGTGTATTGTTTGTAATTGGCGGGCAAAGAAGCATTAAGTCCGTCTTTTATACAATATTTCTTCGTTCATTAATGTTTAAATAACTTTTGGGGGGGGGGGGGAATGCACTCTACAATCCAACAGCTGCTGAGCGCGCAGGCCCCTCTCTCACAGAAGACTACCTTGAAATGTACTGCATTTCCCACTTTATCTTATTTCTCTAATGTACGTACGTGTTTCGGTAGCGAGTGAGATGTGCTAGAGCCCATTCTCATCCTATCCCTCCCCATTTTCCTAACCCTTTGTCCAAATCCAATCCTATATGTCCAAGGATAGGCAGCGCATCCGGGGGCATGATAACGTTTGTCTTTTTTGATTGATGTTGGCATGTATCGCGGTTGTCTATGGGTGACAGTATCCACTTACTATCAGGTGGACTGTATGCTCGTATGCCGCCGTCGTCCATAAAAAAAAACTAAAAGATACTAGTCATGAAGATAACTCCTTTGAGAATAAAAATAATTTATTAATTATGTGAAATTGTCTTTTATTTACACCTCCAGCTGCTTGGTGCTAATGTTAGTTGTTGCACATTTTAAGCCAAAGATAATGTTCAAAGCGTAAGTACATTGTGGATATTATTACTCGTATGAATACGACTTTCCTTCTTTGGCAAATCTCTTCATTTCGGCTCTTGTCTCGCCAAGAAACTCATAGAATAGCTCATGGAATCGGCAGAATGAAGTAACAATAATAGGACTCGACAATCGATGGGGTAGATGAGTCCATAAAAGGAGACCACGTACTGGAAATCGCAGTGAAATCCGGCTACTTGGCTCGACGACTTGAAGAAGTTTGTCGGTAATGGCTCGATGAGAAGAGCTGAAAATCGGTGTGGTGGCAAAACTTGGGACAGGGCTTATATCCAGCAGTAAAGAAATGATATGGTAAATAAAATGATGACAAAAATCAAAGATTATTTGCGTCACTTTTCCGTCAAAGTTTTCGTAGTCTGTTATAATGTGGAAAATTCCCACTAGTTCGGTTGACTAGTGGGAATAAACGGAAATTGACATTTGACATTTGTACAACTGGTGAGGAGAATGTTTGTCAGCGCGTTAACGTCACTGCTATATGGCTAGACGTTAATGAAGTTAGCCCGGCGCATGATGGCGCCTGCCGCCATAGCCGGTAATCCAATAAAATTCCCGACGGACGTTAATCGAACGTTATGCCACACTACAATATGAAATACGTTTTTATAGTTGACACGTGACAATACTAAGGGTCACTTCTAGCTTTTTGTATAAAGCGAAAATGAGATAGAAGTGTATACCTAATATGTTTTGTTATGACCAGTGACAGGAAATTCGGGTGTCTATATACTTAAATTTTCCACGAAATGTTAGTGTGGACTTACCCTTACCGGGATTTTAATGCCGGGACTTGAAGGAAATGAACAGGAAAACTTGTTGTAAAAGTTATTTTTAAGAAAACAATGTGATTGTTTAGGTTGTTTTAATTATTTAATGTAATTTTCTTTACTCGATAATGATAATGAAAAATATTTCCAAAATTCATGAAGATAAGAAAAATAAGAATTATGAGAATTCAAAATGTGACTAACCTTTTTTTGTTTTAATTACCATTGTAACAAGGTTCATTATATGGAGTGAAATTAAAAACATAGATTCTACACTCAGATAGCTATTAGCTTATTTATTCTACTTTGGTATAAAGATATAACGGTTTATTATTGAATAATTTAAGATTTCACTTTCAGTTACCAATCTCAAATTTTGTCTCGATGAACACTGTTACTTTACTTCCGTTACTTCCGTTCCGTTCCGTTTACAACAGTTACTTCAGCGTCAAGATCATCAGACTCAAAAGAATGGGACGCAATATCAGCAGCACCGTCAATACCCGATTTTTTACTATGTTCTCAAAATTTAATCGATTTCATTCTGGCAACATCGCGCGCACATGGAGACGTATTATTTCAAATTTTGGAGAAAATAATCGGCAATTGGAAACCATTTATTTATTACAGTGTTTTCTAAAACGCGGGATTCCTTTGGATAAAAATAAATAGATGATTTTAATCAGATGGGCATGTCCATGCTATTTACTACGTTTCTTGGGAAAAAATGAAGTTTAGGTATATAGACACCCGAATCTCCTATCACTACTTATGACTCACCAACCATAGCTTTTGAACCTTTTCACTTTATAAAGAACTAGTGTTGCAACGAATAGTATATTCGGCCTTCCGCCGAATACCGAATATTCGGTGGGGTCCTCTGCCGAATAGCCGATTATTCGGCCAAACTATTCGGCCATATTTCGCGCCAATTTGTCTAGGCGCAGAGAGGCACAGGTCACACTGTCCTTTGATTGGCTCGCGCTCCCTTCATTCCGCCGCAATCGCGTTGCTTTAAACTTTAAAAACATTAAAAAAAATACAGCAAGAATTGGGTTTGCCTGAACACAAACTTATCCAACACATCGGCACTAGATGGAGTTCTACGTACTATATGCTGGACAGACTTCTAGAACAAAAACGCGCCATTTCCCTATACCTTACCGATTCATCAAATATTTCGAATCTGACTGCTGTTCAGTGGGAGTTTGTAGAAAAACTTCTTAAGCTACAATACTAAAAACAAAAATTACTAGTTCTGAATATTATTGTACCTATATCTGAAGCTATTCAACATGTTGTAACTCTGAAGCGTTACCATGACAACGTCAGTGCATCAGATCTTACCCCCAAGTTAAAGCTTATGATAGTAAATATACAACAAGGATTAATGCAACGTTTTTCAAAACTTGATGAGGATACAAAATATTTCCTGGCGACTCTATTAGACCCTCGATTTAAAATGGATTTCTTTTCTGACAAAGTGCAAAGGGAGAAAAAATCCAATAGCATCTTTTACTAGAGGGTTTATTCCGTGAATCAAGCAGCGACGAAAGTACCAACTCGTCTCTTGTTAATAGCAAACGAAAAAGGACCAACAATGAGCCTAGTCTGAGCATTCATATATCCTTCTTGGAATGTTTTGAAGAGGTAATTGTCGAAAAACAGCCGAAAGATGAGTCAGATGTTGACAACGAAATTATAGTAGACCTAGATATTTACCTTAATCTAAAATAATTACATAGGAATAAAAATACATTTTTTGTGGGAAAAAATAGAGCAACATTTTCTCAAGGCTTAGTAAAGCTTGCTGCAAAGTATTTGTCCCCACCTGGAAGCAGTGTTTACTCGGAGAGCCTTTTTCAGAAGGAGAAAGTTCGTATGAAGAGAAGAGAAACAAGCTTCACAATCTACCGATTTTAAATTTTGATTACTAATTTTCAAACAATATTAATATACTCTTCTCTTCATACGAACTTTCTCCTTCTGAAAAAGGCTCTCCGAGTAAACACTGCTTCCAGGTGGGGACAAATACTTTGCAGCAAGCTTTACCAATAGAAAAATAAAAACTTGAAATTATAAAAAAAGTTATTTTCATGATAAAATATCCTGCTTGCAAGACAACTTATAGGTATTCGGTATTCGGCCGAATAGTAATTTAATATTCGGTATTCGGCCGAACATCGAATAAGGGCCGAATAGGCCGAATACCGAATAGTAACCGAATATTCGTTGCAACTCTATAAAGAACCTATAATATATATAACATATCCACTCCTACTGGACGTATGTTATAAAATCAGTAACGCAAATGTTCCTTGGTTGAGTGTTCTCGCATTGCTACCAACAAATTTCGGTGGAAAGAAATAGCGCGAAAGAACTGCTACCGTCAATTTGTTTTCATAATAAGGCTGCAGATGAGTAAACAGTCCACCTGGTGGTGAGTGGATACTGTTGCCCAATTGCGACTACAAATCCAAGCCTTTATGATACATGTCTATGATTGCGACAATAACGACAACCCACCAACTTCATCATCATGACCACGGCTAATCTGACAAGAGTGTACGACTGAAAAGAGAGATAATACACGAAGAAATCAACCAATATATCCATTGAATTAGTTATCTCATTAGGAAAAGAAATGGTTCATGCCTTAATTTTGGTATAGTAAAATTGCTCTATCAAGAAATCTCCATCAAGGCTTCAATCTAGATTCTAGAACCGTTTTATTATTTCAGTATTTTTTTTTTATATTGCATATATTACTTTTATTACACTATTGTGTGTAAGGGTAGGTCAATTTTCAATTAAAGATTCACAATACTTCAATCCCGTTCGATGCAGAATATTATTGAAATTGTAAAATGATTGTGCAGTTCGGGCTGTAGGCATACGCGTCGATAATCCGCGATAGTCGATAATCCAGTTCCACGAAATGAACTGCATGACTGGCTAAAATTTCGTTAAAAAGTCAGTCATTATTTAGATTCCCTTGTCCAAGTAACGGTGTTTTGAATTCCCATACACTGCGCTTCTTTTAAGTAAAGTAAAAAGAAGATTAATTTGGTGAGCGAGTACGATAATGCGATTTTTCATTGTGGAGCAGCTCGAGGCGGCGACAACGGTGTGCTCTCGAGTGGAAGCCCATTGATATTAGGAGTTATCTTGCACTGCAGTTCGCTTTGAACATTCTGCTCTTCGCAGCCGCTTGCAGATCATCTTTAGGTATTATTACAATAAGCGGAATTCAATATATTAAACGTAAGTGTTCATCGAGGAATATGTAACATATAGAACAAAAAATATAATACATATAATAGTTAATATATAAGTTAAACAAGTTTATATAAATGTTTCTCCCGGAGGGTTTTCAAAAGTAGAAACCTATTGATGTTAAGAACGGTCCCCTATTTATTGTTGATATTGACGTGGAAGGACGATGTTGTTGTCCCACAGTCACTGGACGCGTCATTGACCGAATTACCCCACTCTCACTGAAGACTGGCTCAAAATGTTCCTATGTTATTTTAAAAGGAACCGAAGATTCCTCTATTTCCCGTACATTTTAAAGATGTTTAGTTATACAGACATTGCAGAGCATTACAAGCCCCATCCAACGACATATCGTTTGAATGTATAGCTGTAGATAATTTTTTTGAATTTTGCCATAAAATACCGTCGTAATTTAATCGTCATTATTAATCGTAAACTACTGACTCGATTTAGCTCATCTACGAAACTAATCGAGATATAGACCCAAAATATTTTTTTTTGCCTTTCAAATCAGTTTGTTAAGAAATGGGAAAGTCTAAAATCGTAATCTCCTTAATAGGTTCGAAATCTCTCTAAAAGACAACACCCTATTGGTCAATCAAGCGTTCAAATAAATACAAATTCCTCTACCGCTCATTATCAACTATTTCAATAGACAGCTAGATAATGTCAACCGCAAATATACGTAGGTAATGAGTGGGAGCCAGCGTTCCTTTCCTATTATTATACTGCCTTATTCCATTATAATCTATATTCCCTATCCTATCTAATCCTTTTACTGATTCACAGATTCAAATAGAAGAAATTCATTGGTTCGAATATTATTAAATCTGTTTAGATTAACTCATAAAAGCCTCAACGAAAGTGCTAAAACTATGTCGTATAATGATGATGTGAATTGAATCACAATTTTCCTCGACAATCTAAATTTAAAATATTCCCAGACACGATTCTCAGAAATTTCCACTTCACCGATTAAGTAATGAAATTCTAGACCGGCAATTAATGTTTGTTTCTAACACTGATAGATAGATAGAATATTATTTTATTATGTAAAATTATATGAAGGCAAGAATATTCAACAATATGCAGTAGAGAACAAAACCAGACATATCGCTTTATAGCAATCTCTTCCTTTTAGCATAGTAAATACTGAGATTGTAACAATACTCCTCCTAGCATTGTATTATGCTGAATTCCTTGCTTTAAAGTTCCGTAGAAATTCGTAGCCTATTCGATAAAATATTCTGCGATTCCATTCCTTAAAAATCTGTATTATTTTTTCAAATTTCAAATTCGGTCCAAACGTCAAACATCAGGCCCTCGACTCATTTGATTGTTTACGTGTTTATTGCACTCCGGAAATGCAAGGTGTCAGTATGCACTGAATTTTTAATCAATTGTCTGCTTATATCCCACAAGAGCTATTGAATTTCTTATTAGTGCGTGGGATACCTACTGCATTAGCCGTAGTTCAATATAAGAAACACCTTAATAGGGTAAGTAATTTAAAATAATAGACCGGGTTGCACAGAGCTTTGTGTGGTATGGGCCGGCTATAGAATACCACCACCCTATCTCTTCCCGTGGGTGTAGTAAAATGCGAATAAGGGATAACAAAGCCTTAGAATAACTAAGGGACAATGTGGTAGCCACAAGTCCTGAAGAAATACACCTCTAAAAGAGTGGACACGCCAACCCACTTGGCCAGGCGTGACGTTTTAAGGCCAAAAATCCCCCATATGCATTAGAAGCCCCATTTACAGCAGTGGATGAAAAAAAGTTGAACACGAATACGGTCGAGTTCTATATATATTTAGTTTATTTTAATATATTGCATAACTGCTAATTTATTGTCACAATATTTTTTCTTACGTTTGATATTAAATACTGGAGAGAAGAATTACCTGGTATTCTTCACTAAAAACCCCGTACTAAGCAAGATATCGTAAAGCAATTACCTCAATACAAAATATGCTAAAGTCAATCTACACTGGATAATTTAATTCATACTCGTACCTACGGATAAAGACGTGAGTGACACCTGGATTTCCGGAGATTTAATGTAATTCCCGTTTAATTGTTGTCTGTCTGTCAGTTTAACATCATTATGACTGTCAGCTCGTCACTCGCCTTCTTCCCATAAATAATAATAATAATTTGTGCTAAAAATCGGGGAAGATAATAAGATAATAAAATTATCACTATATTTAATTGAGCTACTCTCATAGGATTCTCCTAGAACTATCGTCTCACTTTAAACCGTGTAATGAAGAGTAGCAAACAATTTAATAGGTATGAGTTTTTCTTTTAAATGATAATGAGAAATTTTAAATGTTATGGTACAGATTGTTCCAGATGTATTCCCGAAAACTGAATGAGAATTTCATCATCTATATTAACAATCTGTATATTTCCACTAAACCTCATATTTAAAACAAACTACATCCGATATTCCCGGGAAACGTAGTGTTGGAAGCCCTCCGGCTAGATGGACTGACAACTTGAAGAAAGTCGCCGGTAGTGGCTGAATGAGAAGAGCTAAAGACCGTGTGTGATAGCCGTCCTTAGGAGAGGCCTATATCCACCAGTGGAAAGATACAAACTGATGTATATTAAGTATATTAATTGTATGTGTATTAATATAATATAACATAAACTAGTAAAAGCAAAATATACCTCTATACATAGTATAAATAATAATAATTCCGGTCAGTCAGCGAATAGTCGTTTTCACTACTCTAATTGCTTGCATCCCTCTTCAAACATATAAGTTCTTCCCATAAAACAAAAGATTACTTTTTTTTTACTTGGGATGTACGTTGATGTCAGCAAACAATTTACTTCTTTTTTGAGTATAATAAACTGCGTCGCGTGAAATTGACGAGGGTAGTAAAACCTGTAATACTGTATCATCCGTACACAAAACACTTCCCTTCAACGAATCCGGAAGGATAAGCTTTAATATATCCAGACAACTTCGCTCACTTTTTTATCCTCTACCAACATACTCGCATACAATATACTCACACTATAAAATAATGGGATGCTCAGACATTCTATGGAGGTTTGATCCCCGAAGTCGTTTCCCGGATTCTGTAGAGGAAATTGGCATAGTTATTTCATTATTATTTATAAAAATATAGGAATTACGGAAACAATGTGTTATATATTGCTCGTTAAAACTATTTAAAGGTGTTTGTTTTGATGCTACATATCTGAGTGAGTAACTATGGGTCGAGTAGGTATATTAATTTATAATCTCAAATATGTTAACATGTATAATTTAATTGTTAATTTTAAATATTTACGTCTATTATGTGACACACTCCTGCTTATCGGACTGTATTTCGATCACTTAATATGTTACAATTTGAATCTTGTGTTCTCCTGTAATAGACTGCCATACGTGTGTGTTATAATTTGTTAATATCTTGTATACAATAAAAACGTTTGGTGTATGTAACACGAAACACGTACGAAAGTAACACGTGGAATGAAATAACACTTTTCAGGAGCTCGACAACGCGCTATTAAGAACTCCTTAATATTTAAAACAATGGAGTGCCGAGCACCTCCGCGCTTTGTTACCCAAACATGTCACTTTTTACCTTCGCCCCAGTTGACTTAACGAAAAGGCAAAGGATTTTTCCGAGAAGTCGGTGTCTATTCTTCACCCATTATAGTATACGACATCTTCTGGAACATTTCGCTTGCACATTCAGTGCAGAATTTATGGGAGTGCAGCCTGCCTCGTGCAGTGAGGCAGTAAGCTCTTATGTTAATGAACGTCTTTTTCCTTTTCCGTGTTGAAAATTAAATGCGTGACTAAAACGTAAAACCGACGGCCTTAGCAAACTTAAAACTGACAAGCAAAAATGATTTGATATTTAATAAAAATAGGGATTTTTATATCCTGTCCCACTCGATGTAGAGTGTTTACCGCAGCATTTATGTATGTGTAGATATGAGAGCTGTCTTGAATTGTCAGGCATACTGACAACCAGCTTCTTAACACGTTTTCGACTACCAACTAAACTTAAAATGATAATACGCTCAAAGTCAACTTCGATGTGGCATAAAAAATGTCTTGCCTGTGCGTGATCTGTCATAATGTGCGTAACAGCGCCTACTAAACACAATAATCTACAACATAATACACATGTTTGCAAGGACTCCAGACCTTTACGACTATTTGATAACGTGTATCATTTGACAGTTGGTTTAGATTCTTTGTCGCTTACGATTAATTTTCACTTTTGTAGTGATTTTCAAAAAACTCTAAATATGTCGACTACTCAGACATACCGTAACCAATCCATTTCTCATCCACTGCTGGACATGGGCCTCCTAATGCATATCGTTTTGTGTATGAGAGATATGTGGCCTTAAAACGCCACGATGGCTAAACAGGTTGGTGAGTCTACTCTGTTAGATGTGTAGTTCGACCGATCTTGTGGTAGCGACTTTGTTATCCCTTAGTCCCCTTTGACGACACCTACAGGAAGAAATAAGGTGGTACTATTCTATAGTCGGTCGACACCATACGGTCAACTTCCATACACTCATGTACGCTTTCCTACGCTATATAGACCACAAACGCTTTATACGTACAAAGGGCCGTGTGCCGCACAATTGTATGTTGACGTACATAATTATTAATTTTTTTACGACTATATTAAATTTAGACAATCTGAATCTAACTAAATGTATTATGTTAATCATCCATACTCACTGAATTCACACACACGCGCCCCCTCACTCACACACTCTCAAACACACAAAGACGCACATTTAAAGGCACTATTATCTTTACATGTTATGTAACCTGTGTTATAAGCTTAGAACCAATTTTTTGCTGGTAGTTTAATAAAAGTGTATCGATTGTAGAAACATTAATAGACATGTGTTTAGAGATTTTTATAATGTAATGTTTATACTGTGTTTATGCTGTTTCATGTAAAATTAAATAAAATAAAGAACGAACAAAAATCTATCAAATCAATGCAGGCTACAAGAACTTGTCAAAACTCGCCTCGTTCAAATTCCGCAATGTATAATATAACAACGAACGTTTATTATAGATTCCGTTTTGGTTTCGAATATTTTTTTAATTCGGATATCCGATAGTATCGGTTACGGTTACGCAGCTCCATAACATCTCTAGTCTGTACACAGCGTCATACCTAGGGGCTGGCGGCAGGGGCCACTGCCCAGGGAGCACAAATTTTGAACCTCTTTGCCAAAAATGTTCTTATAATCTATACTAATTATAAAAATATAGGCGATTCTGTGTTTCTAATCTTAAAGACATATTTAGCTGGGCGTCAATACAAAAATATGCAGCACCGGTATGGTCAACAGTGTCATTGACAAAAATGGCTTCAGAAAAAGCTAGAAAAGTATTTTTTAATATGAATGTCATAAATCATTAATTTCATTTGTTTTTTTTTCAACAGTATACCTACGTATTTTTTTATTGAGAGCGCAAAATTCTTCGCACTGGATGCCTTCAGAGATGTTAACCTCTTACATCAACATCGCCATCATCATATAAGTACAATTCTGCTTGCAAGACAACTTATAGGTATTCGGTATTCGGCCGAATAGTAATATAATATTCGGTATTCAGCCGAATATCGAAAAAGTAACCGAATATTCGTTGCAACTCTAGTTTCAATACATTACCAGTCCATAAATTTAATTAACTAACCGCGTGTAAACCTCTGCCGTTGTTTCCAAGTAAGCAAACTAATCCCCACCCACAAGTGTTCTCAAGAAAAGTACAGGTTCTAAATAAGTGGGCCATTTTCCTCGCTCTTCCGCTTAATCAATTCTACGGAGAATTCAAAATGAATGGATAAGCTGTTTACTATAAGTATCTTTTATGGCATAAAATGAAATCTTGTAAAGTAAGCTGAAATTCCTTTGCGCGAGGAAAGTATAGAAGAGCTTAGAACTTACTTTTTTATACGAGTATAATACATACCTCTTTATAGAATGGATATAACTATGTGAGTAGGTACATATATTGAAATAGAGTAAGCTAATAATTTTTTTATCCGATCTTCGCCTATTCGATGAGTAATAAATCATGTATTAAACTATTTAATCAACATATCTCTACAGTATTTATAAAACGCAAGACAAAAATTACATTATGAAAAATTCAGTTCTGTTACGATTTTATCTAGATTTTCATTAGTAGGAGAAATTTCATTTAGGCCAATCCATATACTTTATATTGGCCAACGAATTTATCCCCCACCGCTCTTGCTCTGCGGCTAATAGAATCGGAAAACCATCAACGGATGCGCCTCCGGCAGATTAAAGGTTGTGCTAACCAAGTTATTGCCGATTCATGTAGAAAAGGGATCTAATAATTTATTGCTGACATTCACTTACAATAGCTACGTACATTAATTATTGTAGTTATATAGGTACGAGTGAAAGCAACTTATGAGCATATCTAAACGTATTTCTTTTAGTTTTTATAGGAGTTGGTACTGAATACATGACATGACAAGTGAAACAAATTGAGATAGACACTGGTATCCTTGTGTCTTATGTTACATGATTTTTCCATTTAGACGAATTCCATACGAATAGTAATATCGATTACATACAACTTACCAAATATTTACTTCAATGTGAATAAATTTTAAAATGTTATACAAACCAATTATTAGGTATCACTATTTCCAAATTTCGGTAAACATTTAGGTACACTTCCCGGCCGAAAGTAATATACATATCGGCCTTTAGAAAGAGACAATCGGCTAGCTTTGATTTTATAGAGCGTCGTCTTTGTCCTGCGCCGTTACGAGAGACGACGCTTTACAAAACCGAGCTAGCCAATCATAGTCGATGTGTATTACTTTCGGCCGGGATGTGTACTCTATTTTCATTTAATGGTGACCAACAGATCCTACAACTATTCATAGATTATTTGATTGTAAATGGTTATATGATTATGGTTATTATAGTTATAATCGTCGAAGTGGGCCATGGCTAGCCGTAGATGGTCAAAAAATACAAAAACAATCAACGCCAATATACACAAACGATATGTTTCAAATAATCTTCATGAACATTTACAACTTTTACTTCTGTATTTTGTGTCTTACATAACAAGCCAAACTACTTATCACATTAATTGTTTTCTAAAATTTTAGCACAGTTTTAGTAAAAAGACAAAGGATTTTTATATGGAGATATGTATCCTTAAATTATAATTTTATTCTAAGAGGTCTTGCTTATTCGTAACAAGAGATAGTAGTATCACAAAAAGAATTATCAAAATTTAGTGAAAATTAAGTCTATAGGAAATCACAATCTTGTTTTAATAATCGTAAAGTGGTCTTCTTATTTCGAATGATTATGAGATACAGAAATAACACTATAATAATGATTAAAGTAATTAATGAATTTTTTTTATTTATTTCTATGGCCAAACGAAGCAATTGCAATTTTTAACTGATTATATATATAGTCACTAGTCACCCAGAGAAACCCTCAATGTTTATATGTATGTGGCGAGTAGTCCTTGTTACTTACATATGTTAATTAAATAAGATTAAAACCTACTATGAATTTTATTAATTTTGTCTTCAGTGGTGTATAGGTTCTGGAGTTCAGATGGCAGTTTGTTAAGAGTCAAAGGTAGGATGTATTTCGTTCTACCTTGAACCTACCTTGAATAAATTGTTCAAAAACGATATCTTGAAGAGCGATGATAGCTTAGGAGTATCTAAACTAGACTCTTTTCGTGAGTGCATGAATTCAAATCTTCGGCCAGTACCACTGACTTTCTAATTATTAAAAACAGATTTTTTAAATTTACTTCAAGAATTTAAAAAAAAATCTGGAGAATGTGTACCAATCCGCATTGGGCCCGCGTGGTAGATTGTGACGCGAAACCCCCTAGTGATTTACTGGAAGACGCCGGTAACCCTGCAGTGAGACGATAATAAGGCTGAGAAAAAAAAAACATTTCTACCAGACCCTCTAACCTTGAATTATTTTCTTTTGTATTAATTACCCTGCTCTATGAAGCACTTGACTGGCCGAAGCCGTATAGTGAAAATTTGTAGGTACTTTCAGAAACATACTTGCGAGTATGAATCAGCTCGATCCGATTTCTAAATAAACACATTCAGTGTTCACAATGGCTATACAAACTTGGGCCCAAGTATCCCCGTCTGTCAACGGCACCAGGTTCTCATAACTCAAACGCTTTGTGCAGCTGAATTACGAATGTGAAGCTAGGACGTAATGTGGAAAGATGGTATGGAATCTTCATACATTCACACGCCTGCTTGCACACGACACTTGGTATCTCTCAGTTATTGTATGATTGACTGGAAGAGATTGCTTTTAGAAGTAAGCCCGCCTTGGTATCTACTTACGTTAATATTATAATATTGTCTTGGTTCAACAACAGCTTTATTAATAGAATATTCCCGAACCTTGAAATCAAGAAGTATGAAACTTCTGAGTTGATACGATAATTTTCAGAATCTGTGTTATTCGACTCGACTCCAAACTCGGAAATCATTGCAAGCTTTGAGTCCTGAAAAATCGATTCCTCTTTAAAATTAAGACTTGAGGACTCGAGTCTTTCAAAATACTACTCGAGGGCCTAGAGACAGAAACCGGCGAATTTATATTATTATTATTAGTTTTGTCATATTATGCCGTATGGTGTCAGGTGACTATAGAATAGCACCACCCCGTTCCTTGGGCTGAGGAACTACACCACCTCTCAAAGAGTGGACTCGCCAACCCATCTGGCCAGCGTGGCGTTTTAAGGCCATATATACCTTATGTAGAAGACAATGGGCACGAGGAGGCCCATACAGTGGATACCCTGCAATGGACACTTATTAATTATAAATTAGTTATTAATTAATTTAATTATAAACACAATTAATTGCGATTTCAGTCGTACCACAACTTGAAGGCTCTAACTAATAGACTGTTTATTAAATGTTTTAATATGTCAGTTTAAAGGATTTTCAGGTTCCATACTGTATATTTTCCTTGTGCTCTGATATGAGACCGTGTGGAAATCCACACCCCGAGTAAACGTATATCCCTCGATAAAACGTTAACGTTTACAACCGCCGTAAAAGTTTTGAGGTTACAATATTATGTTACAGCCAACCGTCCGCGCGGAACGTGTGCTTTTTATTTTCATTCGCTGTTTCATTCATTAATTCCATTTCAGTGACTGGTGTACTCTGATTTTTTTTTAATTTATTACAACAACAACTTGCGGACGAATTTGCACCCAAATTTTAAAGACAACACACGTCAACAGACAGACAGGATGTATAAACCATAGCCATTAAAATAAGCAAAGAGCTCATGCTAGGATACGCCATAACTTTTCGTCATATGGCTCACGAACAGATTTTAGAAACGTTTTGATTGGACAGATATTGAAATATAACATTTTTAAACTTTCGCGTTTTGTACACATTTATTATACGCTTATTATATCTTTATTATACGCGTTCAGACCTGATTTAGAATATAAAGAGATATTGAAATGTTATTTTCGAAGACAATATCACAATAATACTTAAGTTTCAAAGAGATTCGAATTTCGAAAACAAATTGTGCTTCTCGACAACGGGTCACCAGCTGAATCCAAAACTCCAACCAGTTCAGAGGCTTAAATATCACTTTTAAGTTCGTAGATGAGCATAATCGATTGAGTAATTTCCAAATTATGATGATGTAAAATTTTCAATAAATCCCAAAAAAACGACATGTACAAACTATTATGTCGTTGGATAGAACTTTTAAAGCTAAGTCTAAACACTTTTTTTACTGGATCGTACAGAAAATAGCAAAATCTTCCTTCCGATCGGCGCTGTCGATCTTTTTAGTTATATATTTCACGGAAAACATACCTTTAATTAAATACATGCATGCGTAAATAATACATAAATACTTTAAATACGAATACGGACACTCACCACTACAAGGAAGTTAAATGTGCGCTCGTGAGTTGCAGGAACTATACTTATGTTGTTATACGAGTATATAATATACAGATATTAAACCCAGTGGACATGCATGTTAAGCGCACATTGGCTTCAGTGTTTCGAGTAAACATTTCGATCAATCGACTTTATAATCATCGATACAGTGATTAATGAAATCCGTCCAAATAAATGGCAGTCTTCAATTCACCACACAATGAAAAATCGAGTTGAAGCCTCAAATTGAAAGCTGGAATTTGGTTGTAGCCATATGTTATTTCGCAGTGACTCAATCGGATTCATTCGAACAATGATATGCACTTAACTATTGCAATCATGAAAAATAAATGGTTTTGGAGAACGGATTGAAAAAATGGGGAAGGATAAGATAGGATGGGACAAAAATGAGCTCTGAAATATCTCACTCACTACCAAAATGTGTATGTACATTGGGGGAATAGGATAAAGGGGTAAATGCAATTCATGTTACGGTAATGTTCTGTGAGAAAGATACTCATCGGATCATGAAAAATACCTTCCAAATCCAGAGTTCGTTTTTTATATCTACAGCGCCTAAACGGCGCATCGAGTACGTAATAATTAATTAAACGAATAATCAATTAAAAATCAAATAAAGTAATTGCCTTGAAATATGACAAACAGAGTAATTAATCGTTATCCAAGAATTAGGCTAACGACAGGAAACTACAAATTACTCCCAATAAAAGTTGTTACACTTCGGCTGACTACTATAGAAATAGGCGGTAAGTTTTGTCGTTTATTAAAATTAACGATCGCGAGGTGACAAAACTTGGAGTTCGTTCTTAATGGCTCGAGTCGTAGCACCGACATTCTCCAGACATAAGTTTATTTGCGCCTTGTGGAAAACATTTCGGTCATAAGTACCGTTTTGTATAAGAAAACATATTCATATTCGTTTTAAAATTCGTGAAAATAAGTTTCTCAGAATGAATATGTATGGACGACAGTATCCACCTACCATCAAGTGGACTGTATGATAAAATTTGCCGCCTTTTCTATAAAATAATAATAATAATAATAGGAATAAATATTGTGCATATCCACACTTCCAGCTGGAGTAATGGATCGTTACTTGAATTTTATTATAAGTTATTATAAGATATGCTACTGAATAAAATACTAAATCAAGATAGTCAAAGACCAAAAGAGCACACCATAAATAACGAAACTTTATAAATTGAGGGTTTATATTTATGATTTGTTGTATTTATTGATTATTTAGTTAGAGTACCTACTTAAGATTACATTGTTTTTACTTAATTACAATAATGTGAAATATAACTATTTACTTTTAAATCTTTGTTTTCTTTTGCATGTTAAGAATTGTAACTTTTATATTATTTTATACCAGAGTTTACTTCGTGGGCAACTTATTTAAATAAATAAATTTCATTCTAGTGATACGCATATTGTAAAAAACACATAGAAAAAATAGATCTTATAACCATTTATTAAACGCTTCGAAAATCCGTTTATCCACTCGTATGTATTATACTCGACGTTGGTGCTGCACACCAGTTTTCTAGTAGAACAAACATGACAAAGACACCAATACTAAAATTTGACTATTTTTTTTATAGAAAGAAGGTGATAGACCATTAGTCAGTCCCCCTGGTGGTAAATGGATACCGTCGCCCATTGGTATCCACGATACATGCCAACATCAATCCAGAATCATTGGTATGAAACTGATTACTCACGTTTTATTATTTATTTATTATAGCCGATATCAATCCAGAATGACAAACATTGCCACGCCTTCGGATGTGCAACTACCTTTAGCGATTTAGGAATGGTTTTGAAGACAGAGCAGGGATAATGGGGAGGGATATGATAGAATAGGATGGGATTGGGCTCTGGCATATCTCACTCACTACCGTAACACATACGTACCTACATCGTGGGAATAGGATAAAATGGGAAATACAGTACATTTTACAATAACTTTCTGAGAGGATAACATGGTCAGTCGAGTGCACCCAGAGCGGCTCGACTAACCGTGGCTATGGAAAAGTGTGTGCTATAGTGGCTATGGAATTGCTGCATACATCCTCCTCCCAAATTGCATTTGAACATCTCGCTAGTACTTAGAAAAAAATATCTGACAATATAAGGGAATTTAAAATGTACTAATTATGGAATATATAAAAAGAGTATACAAACAAAATAATGTGAAGCAGTACAATGTGAATATGTTTAAAATATAATCAATCTCGCAGTTCGTTTGGTTATGACATGGTTCCAACGCTCATCACATATCTCAATTACACTATGAGAGGGCATTGTGATGAGCCATGTTTGTATAGTTTACAGTGACACCGGTAGATGCCGTTACAGTTAAACAAATGTTACCGGACGCATCGGCTTCTGACTGCTTCTAGGCTGACAGCTTCTGCGCTTTTTATCTGTATAATTAAAAATCGTAAATAAATATTCAAATTTTTTTTGAATCCCCGCATACTTAAATACCACTTTTCAGCTATAACGTCATTAACTTAAATATTAAAAAAATGTTTATGTATAACTTTCCAGTGCTCTTATTAAGTACTAAACATACCATACCATACGCCTGTGTCTCTTCACTGCTGGATATAGGCCTCTCCTAAAGACCGCCACCAAACTTTATTTACTTTATTTATCTTTCATTATTTAGAGCAGTAATAGCCTAGGGATATTTTAATTGCCTACTCTCATTCGTGAGGTCGTGAGTTCAAATCTTCAGCCCGTACCACTGCGATTCCTTTAAAGTGCAGATTTTTAAATTTATCAATAGCTGACAGGCTGTGCCCACGTGGTGGATTGAGGCCCGAAATCCCCTAATGATATACAGGGAGAGACCTGTGCCCTACAGTGGGACGTTAGAAAGGCTGACATAAGGGCTATTATAAAGTATTAAGCTTTACTTAGTCGTAACTTAATCTGCCTACATATCTATTATTTTCAATATAAAAAAACTATGAACAGAATTTACAAGTTTTACAACATTCATTGCATTGTTTCTACAGACAATAAAATAAATATAGACGGTGTGTCAATAAACAACGAACTGAAGCAGTCTGCTAAAGAATGTATGAGTCTTTAAAAACTTTGCTATTGGTCGTAATGGGAGCGATCAGTCAGTCGGCATAGTTTCGGTACCTCAATGAAGTACCTCACTATGCTAAAGTCTAAATGTTCACACTTTACTATTCTAAAGTCCAGCGATTTAAATGTTCACATTTAAAAAAATAATGAAAAGGCTGATATTTCACACGAATAGTAATAACATGTCTGCATTTTACAAACGCGTCAAAACATCGATGCGACGCAGACATTGATTTTTGTTCCCTTGAAACTCATACGTTCCTATATGTAGACGCTGAAGAGCGTCCATATCCGGGAGTATTGACGTGTCCGGTTGTAGGGATGGGACACTTGCAATGGTATAATATAAAAAAAACAAGACTGTTAAACGAAATTTGTCGAATATAAATATAAATATAAATTCCTTAATGGTTGTTTTAATTTTATGACATTGAGTTTTACATTACTACCGATAGCACTCCACTACGACTACGAGCCACTACGAGTACTGGCGTATTTCTTCGTATTACTCTACGTTTCTCGGTACGCAGTCTTCACTCGAAGACTCGTCTAGCCTTGCAGTCAATCCTGCGACAAATATATCCTACCCTTTGCCACTTCAACTCCTTTGACGACGATGACTTTGGTACTTACGAGTTTCTAAAGATACGTTACAAGCCTTACAAAAGGCTAGAGTTTAAAAGACTTGTCAAAAAATGTCAGTAAATAAGTCCTTAAAACAGTGTCAAAATTGATCTCAAGGGCGACACCGCTAAAATTCTCGAATTTCTAAAACCTATCCTCGGAGTTTACAAAAAGTTATTATTCTGCTCAGGTTTTGAAAAGGCAATTATATACGAGTAAATATTTCCGGAGTTCCATCCTTGCGGTTTCCCACGCTCACTACAAAGATCAGAGAAGATTATCGGCTTAAAGTTGTGATCAACAACACTACGGAGAAACTTGCGTGTTACGAGACAGTCACAACGTGATAATAAAATCATAATAATCATATTATTGGAGAAACATTTATTTATTCATAAATTTTATTTACTTAAGCACACGGAGCATTTGATAATAATCCATTTTGATCCAGATTAGATTAGACTATTTTAGGTTCTTCCTAAGACAGTCCAATTTTATCCGATTTAATTAATATCAAAAATTCGCCAATATATTCCTAGACCTATGAAACAGATGGCAAAAGAACAGTATGGAGTAACTCACTTATCAAATACAGCGGTACTTGATAGCCAGTGGACAGTAGCAGGAGCAACTGGATAGCAATAGCAGTAGAGAGTGGTCTTAAGATACCTACAATATACATCATTGATTTATAATAGATCATCAAATGCTTTCTTTTAGTGTAAACAATTTATCGAACTGAAGATCGAGAAGCACATCCTTAAGAAAGAATAGAAATGCTCTCATCAACGGTAAATAACATAATGTACTTTCTTGCGAACACGCCTTTCAATAGCTGTTCGCTTCCCTCCACGCGTTTTCCACCCGCAGTATCTTCGCATCTTGTAATGTCAGAACGTATCAATTGTTTGAACATTTACTTTTAATAAAATTTTGGATCACAAATATAGAGAAATGCCACACGTTTTCCACCCGCAGTTTCAAGGGTCACAGCACTAGCCGCCGCCAACCATTCCATACCCGCGGGGAATTCGATTAAAACAACGAGTTTAAGTTTAAACACGGCCATTTCACATCGACACATGCTCCACAATAAATGTAATTGAAAAGTAACACCCGAAGTAGCTTAAGTTTCGCCGTATATCATGTTTTGCTTTTCCAGCACTAATTTATTGCCTTTTTATGGAAGAATTAATAGATAAGACAAGCTTTTTTATGAATAGCGTAATAGAGGAAATGCCAAGCGGAATTTCTTTGGTGCCCAGCCTCGAATTGCAAATTGATAAAGCGTGGTACGTGGTATTCGTGTACAAAATGGGAAAACTAGTTTACGAACTTAATAGTCGGTAAAAAAATATAGGCCAGCCAACAACCCCAAATCCCTCTCCCCCCAAATGTGCTTCCCTTGATCTATATTATCGCATCTGACCTCAGAAGCTTTACCCTTGCTGCTTCGTAGACTGTGAATGTTCTTTCAACCTTTAGTGTAGTAAGTATAATAATTACGACGCTAGTCTACTAGTGTCGCATGTACGACTATCCGAGGGCATGTTTTACTTTATTTGCTTTATTTGCTCGGGCTTTAGTTTGCAAAGTACCTAACACAAATTTCTTATATAATAGAACATGAAATAAAGTCCTTATTTAAAACCATATAGGCGGTATATATAAATAAGCTGATTTTTAGGATAAATAAAAACCAATAAAACCTTTCTGCACCTACCAATGAAAGAGTCATAAATTGGAGGCAACATGCACAAAATAAAACGTTGAATGTTGAACGCCACAATATTAGGTTATATAGTAGTACAATATAGTACACATCCCGGCCGAAATCATCGGCCATCGGCTATGATCGGCTAGCTGTCGTGTGCTGATACGTCGCTGACTTATCGTCGCGTACAGGCACACGACAGAGACGACTCTCTACAAAACCGAAGCTAGCCGATAGTCTCTTTTTAACCGATGTGTATTACTTTCGTTGGGAAGTGTACATCCATAGCGGACCAAAGTAAACTTTCTGCTGTCAATAGTTTAGCGACCTACGCGCTGACCATACAAAGAGGGCTCTGGAGTATTAGAAATTAGCTTTAATATTCATAAAGCGAAAGACCCCGTAACCAGACCCTAGGCTCTAATTTAAACTTTAAATTTTATGTTGTAACTTTTGCTCTAATCTGTCTATTAGGGTAAAACAATTATACTTACCCCAAGTTAATATTTTGAAATGGACATAAGAAATAATATTTTCAACAATGAGAAATATGCAATCAATCCGTGGATTTATTTGCTTTGGCAAAAAACTAGTTATGGGTTTAAGAAATTTTCCTTTTCACTAACTAAAAATAAATTACGAGTACAAAAACATAAAAGGTATTAATAATAAATTTTAAAAAGGGCAACACTAACTAACATCAGACAAATTGTATTATTAATAGTTATGTAAACGAGTTAATCATTTTTATTATTTATTTTCTATAGCCGATATTTCAGTTTAGTTACAAGAAAAGTTTGAAATCTTATGAAAATATATTAGTATTTAAGTACCTACTCGAACATACATATAGATTTTTGTTAATCGTTTTTAAATTGCCCCGCGTGACACGACAAACCTTTTATAGTCCTTCGACCTCTGGTTGTTAGATAAAACTTCAATTTTCAAAGTTTTGAGGAAATCTTGGGGCCAAACTTTCTACAGATTTCCCTTCTGTTGAAGACGGATGTATACTAAAATGGTTCCTTTGTGAATAATGTACTCTTACTCGTACACTGAAATATTCCATTTATACCCGACCGTGAGGTGATTAGAGGGTATTGTATTTCTCAGCCCACTGAAAGATAATGAATGGTTGCTATGAATTAAAAGGTCATTTAGGAGAGCTGGCTCGGCGCGACTAGTTTGCTTCGTAGCAATAACCACTTTACCTGGCTTCTCAAGCTAACTAATCCATCTAACAACAATGTTTGAGATAAAGACGAACAAGTCCAGTTCAATCGACATGTCTTGTATTGTAACTGAACTTTTTTTTTTTTTTTTTATATACTAGTGGGCGGACGAGCAGGCGGTGTCACGTGATGGTAAGTGTTACCGCCGCCCATGGACACCTGCAACACCAGGGGGTATGCGGGTGCAGCGCCGACCTTGCAAAATCCTATTCACAGCTCTCTTGAAGAACCCCATATCGTAGCTTAATGGAAAGACCATTAAGCATTATCTACAGCAAATCCTCCTCAAATTCAACTAACTAATATGTTTCCTAAATATGGAATTGCTGATAATAGGTTGGTAATGACTGTTGCTCCTCAGAATGATATTTGACCCCATGGTAATACATATCCTATAAATGCAGTTGCTATTAAAATAAATAAAATAATAACTCCTACTATTCAAGTATAAAAAAAGTTAAATGATTCATAATAAATTCCTCTTCCAATATGTAGGTAGATACAAATAAAGAGAAAAGATGCTCCATTAGCATGAATAGTTCGAATTAGTCAACCATAATTTACATTTCGGCAAATATAGTTTACTGTATAAAAGGCTAATTCAATATTAGCTGTATAATATATAGTTGAGAATAATCCTGTGATGATTTGAACTGAAAGACTAAAGCCATAAATAATATCATATTGTGTCTATCCCACCGGACATTAGCATGTTTCGAACCACGCCACCGCGCTCGATCTTCGACTCTCCTGATCAAGCCGCCTCCGACGTGTTTCTTTAAACTCATCGGTTCATCCCAACGGAGGGCGTCCCACGGTATGTAGTCCCTATTCGAGGACTCATTTCTTCCTTGGTTTTTTGTCCTGCGACAAATGTAGCCTCCCAGAACCTCTTCAGCTTACCGATTCTTTGAGGGATGTCGGTCACTTTAGTTCTTTTTCGAATTTCTTCCTCACTTTTACAATTCCCTTTCCATCGGTCGCTGGACAAATTTGAAACTAATGAATCAGGCCCATTGTTTAGAATCCAAGTGCCAGTACAATATTTATCAATACTTATTTACCTAAAAGAAATATCTATTTCATATAAACCAGCATTCCACACAAAGTTAATTTTAATGTAACCTTATAAAGTTGATCAAAAACAAAATTATCGCGCTATTCCCGAATGGAGTAGACACATTTATTCTAATTGATAGAGACTTGTGAATCGGGCAGTGCATTGTGTTTGCGGCAAATAGGAATCATTTCGAAGCGCATGTCAACTTTAATTAACCATTGTTGGTAAGAACAATAGCTGGATGTATGCAGAAATGAATAAATTCAATTAATTATATAACGCATTGCAGTGAACACCAAAAACTTGAGTAATCTCTATATATATAAAATTCTCGTGTCACAATGTTCGTTCCCGTACTCCTCCGAAACGGCTTGACCGATTCTCATGAAATTTTGTGAGCATATTGAGTAGGTCTGAGAATCGGCCAACATCTATTTTTCATACCCCTTAGTGATAAGGGTTGTCCACCCTTAGCGCCATCTGTTGGGCAGCCACAGCAACGCGTGGCCGGGCACAGCTAGTTTCACTATATTATTGTAAACAATCTATTCATATAATAATATTGTAACAGGCCGGTGTCTGTACATTATAGATATTGAAAAAAAAACTAATATGGGGGGGGTCTTTATTAGAGCAACAGAAGCCAAAACAACAGTTTTTAGAAATTTTGTCTGTCTGTCTGTCTGTCTGTTTGTCTGTCTATCTGTCTGTATGTTTGTACACGCATCACGCAAAAACTACTGCATGGAATTGAATGCAGTTTTCACGGATGCATTGCTAGAGGTCTAACTTAAAATATAGGCTCCATTTTACAGCAGGAGAATATCTTAATTCGATTGTTTTCAATTTAATAAATCGAAGCGAAGTGAGGGCGGATCACTAGTAGAATATAAAAATGCTGAATAATATAATTTATACCTATCGTATATTAAGGAAAAACTGAAAAGGATGTATGAATCCTGCCGGCTCCTAATTAACCTTGGGACGTCGATCAAGGCAATTTGATTCGATTGATTTTATTTGTTCGTAGAGACCTTACACTTGATTTTCTTGTTGACAAGAATTACCGTCAGGTAGTGATTCTGATAAAATTGAATGTAGTTTCTTGTTCTACAGTATTCACGAGTGACTTTTAATATTTTGCGTCGTAGTAGAAGATGAACAAAAGACGATTAGCATTTGAATATAGTCAATGTGGCGTTTTTCATCACACGGCAAAGACTTTTTTATTATTAGCCTATGTTTGTGTGCCAGTGTTGGGCAAAAGCCTCTCCTCTTTTATGCCAAACCCCAAAGATTTATTAAATATTATTTTTTTAAAGTTTCACACTTTATTATTTTCATTTAAGAGTTAATAAAATACATTTTAATTAATCCACAGCTATCGATTTCGACTTTCTAACAATTTAATCTAACTTTTACCTTAGATGTAACACTTTCATTAACTTACGCCCGATATCCAGTAGTGGATATTGAGTCTAGAATGGAGTCAATGTGCCCAGCCACTACAGTCGCGTCGACATTACATTGCTTAGTTGGAACGTCTGTTTGCAATCCACAGTCAATCCATTTAACTGTCACTAGAGGCTTCATCCCACTGCGTCAACTCGATGTCCAATTTGGCAGTGCCGTGTGAATATCAACCGTCATTCAGTGAGAAATTCCAAACAGCGTGCATCGGTCGCAATACACATCGAATTGTAAATCGAGTAGGCCGTGTGAAATCGATTTAACGACTATACGGTTACGTGGGTCATCCCCTTACTGATTTTAGTAGCATTATTTTTACATTGTCCAAACAGACATGTTTAATTAATTCCCTGGTTTCTGCGGATAGATAATTGACAGCAAAGGGGTGTATAAGTAAACCATAGTTGAACCAGAAATAGGCATATTCAGTTTGGAAAACGAGAATCAATGAGAAATTTGGTCACATATTTTCCAAAAATTTAAAAAGATTTGTGGAAATAAAAGTTTCATTTCATTACAGTAACAATAAAGAAGAAGTTGTAGTCAAGCTTCTTTGAAAGAAAAACAAATTGGTGTTAACACTGTAAAGACTATTCAGGTAAAGAAATGAATAAATAGACCAAGAAGAGCAATGGATTAATACTTATAGTCTAATAGGAGAGTAATAGTTTATATTTACTATAATAACTACTTCATTCCACGTAGTTATATTTATAGCAGAAAACACTTCTCGTCATGTAACGAGAATGCCATAAAAAATCCAATATAAACTGTGAAGTCTGACGCGAAGAACAAAAAATCTCCTAAGAGGGATAAGCACACTTTTTGTATGTATTTTCTATTGTAACTATTTTTATCATTTGTGTATACAATAAAGTATGTAAAAAAATATAAAAATAAACAAGTGGCATTATTAAATCAGAGGGGACCATCTTTTAGAGCAAACGTATAAAATGTCCATGAATTTTTCTTGTTTTTTACGACAAAAATATATACTGTGAAGGTATTCGGTGTAACGCCCAATCTTTCTTCTAAGTGAAGAAAGTACATCATCGTACGCCCGCATGGTACAAAAAGTAACAAATTGTAGGTAAAACAAATGTCGGTAATAGAAAAGGTGTGTACATTCGCATTCATTCCCCGGGGAATAAATCTTCATTTCTGTCTGACCCTTAATAAATTTAGATCAAATGCGGCGTAGACTTAAGTCGGTGCGGGATGTTTATAAATGCGCAGACTTTACTCATAGTCTATTTAAACTCTTACTCCTATGGGCTCCTTAAAGGCTCCTTAAATTCACATGTTGGGCTCGCTTTGTGTAATGTATAGTAAAAATTCAAATTTAAATCGTAATTAAAATTTTGATCGAATATTCCAAAATAAGGAAGAACATAGATAGACTGAAATTAATTTCTCAGAATCCTATAGGTAGCACAGGCGGAGGAAAGTTACTTTCTATCATTAGGCGGCCTGGCTGTCATAAGTGACGTATGAAAAAGATATCATTTTGAAAATAAATTCTAACATTATCTGAAAAGCTTAGATACAAGTTTTAAGATCCATTTATTCATTAAATTCCTATTTCATATAAGTTAATTTATGTTTGAAATAGATAATTTAAAATACCCCAATGAATTTAAAATACTCGTAATTTATAATACTATTATACATTAATATATTATATATATATTTTTTTATAGACTAGTAGGCGGACGAGCAAGCGGTCCCACGTGATATTATATATATATATATATATATATATATATAAATATATATATATATATATATATATATATATATTAATTACGGAATAATTTTAAAATAAATTCGAGAGTTAGACTGAAAAACTTAGATACACGTTTTAATCTCAATTTCTTTAATAATTTTCTATAGAGAAAACATTTCATATAGGAAAATGTATCTGTTTGAAATGGATAATTTAAAATACCTTATTATTTCTTTAGTCGCCGTTGGCTTCTATTTCTTGAGTGACGTTGACATTACTTCTTAACGGTTAGAAGGCGCCCAAAATAGGTTCATTTCCTGGAAATGAACGCGTACTTTATACAATGAGAAATAAAATAACAAAACATAATATACCTACGTATATCACTTCTAATTGAAGTTGCGACCAAAATGTAAAGATTACAATTTAGTATTTACGTGAAATTAAAACGGCATTAAAAGGCTCCATTTAAATTCAACAAGCGTTTTAAATTGAATTATGCCTACAATATCTAGTTTTCTAAAACATTCTTCAAAAATCTTTATTGTTCATCGATCGCATTGAGTGATGAATACGATGATATAAGAGATGATTCTCAAGTCATTATATTCCTTACTGAAAGGAACGAGCGTCCCTTTCTACTTACTGTGTCCCAACCATCTCAACCCTTTTTCCAAAATCCTAAATCACTAAAGGTAGGGCGGCGCTTCGGGGCCGGCCATGCCGAAGTTTGATATTCTGAACAGTTGTTAGCATGTATCATGGATGATCATGATTAAAAAAAACACTTTCACGTGAACTGTCTGCTCTAAAAAGAAAATACATTTATAATTATAATTATAAATTATAATTATAATCTTAGACATTATAAACATTTATAAAAGAATTATAAATGTTTGAGTTTAAAACCGTTTCAGACCGGACATATACTCGTAGTTCATTTTAAAGGCTTTACCATTTAAGTATACTTTATCATTTTAAGTTTAATTTAAGTTCATTTCAAGTTTACTTTACCGATGGTTTACCCAGAAAATGTATTGTACAAACAGAACAAATGGGCTCAGGCCCAGTGGAGTTGCGAAATAAAAAAGGTCCCAAGTTAATTCAATTTATTGGCGGCTCTTTAACCACCCCGTTATTATTTCACAACATTAGACACTTGCGTTGTCAAACACTTCGCTTTTACCATACTTTTACAGAAAACACCTACCAGAAGACAATAAAGACAACTTGTATTTAAACGGACAGCAAAACAAACTAATTGAGCAGCAAATCATGTTCAAAATAAGATCAATAAATATAAAATAGTCAATACAAAACTATAACTGAAAGAAATAATTTTAAATAGAAATAATTTAATAGAAGAAATAATTTAATTATAGGTCGGTGGGGTCCCGCTTCGCCGGGCTCCTACTTTATTATTGTTACCAGAGAACCTAAATCTCACCCACCTGCCATCGATGTTATTTCTCAATAAAAACTACGGTGTGAGGACAATCATTAAAGGCTTGTTTACACGAGCGTCCTGAAATGTTACGTCGCCTGATTACATTTGGGCCTTCGGAAAACCGCAGTTCACAGAGCCCTAAAAGCGTTTCGCTCAGTCACATATACGATGATGTTCCATTTGTGTTAGAATTAAGGTTAAACAATTTATAACACTATTAAACATTTTTAATATTCTTATTAAAAAGCAAAGAAAAGTACCTTTTTAATAAATAATACAGTGGTAATATTTAAAATGTTAATGACATTAATGTACTACTTTTGTGGGTTGACTGGACGAAATCTTCAGAGGAGATAAGTCCATCTTTTATATTATGTATTCTCCCCTCCAATATATCTATAATTTTTTTGTTAATATTTTTGTGTAAAGTAAAATATTGATAAAACGTTCCAAGGTCGGGTACAGGCTTCCCATAGTAAATCATTATGAGATTTCGGGCCACCATGCTGGCCTTGTGTGTATTGATTGATACACATGTTTCCGATGATTTTTTCTTTATTATAGAGTATTAAACAGAAACTCAGTAATACCAACCGAATCTCACGAATTGCGAGTGGATTCTAACGATAGTCATAAACGTTTAGAATATAATTAATGATAATTTAGATAAAAATTGGAAGTATTGTACACGTCATCAGGTAGGCTATAGAAAAACTTGTGATTATGTGAACACCTTATGTTCATTACCTATAGACATGATATTAATAATTTAAATTTGCAAATAGATACACTTAAGGCTATCAACGCTCTTCAATAAATTGTAAATAAATGGACTAAAACCAAATAAATAAAAAGTGATAATGACAATGAAACTGTAAATTACCCAATTAAGAAACTAATTAAACACAAAAACAATATTATTTATGTTCTAGGTGCGCTATTTCACACAAATATTCGGCCAAACAAAAGGCCGTATGTCGAACAAAAACACAACAATGTGAAATACGCAATATTTCACATTGCGGTGCACGTCTGAACAGAAAGGGCTGTTTATAAAACAAACGAATTTTTATTAACATACTTTAGTAAAAGTTCCAATAAACGTTTGTATTGGAATAAACGTTGCGTTTGTACATCACAGAAAATTATGAGGGAAAAATTGAGAGCTGAATGTTAATTCAAGTAAATGGACAATTACAATTTTTGGGAATAATCCAAAGTTTCTTATTCCAAAGATTTTTAACAAGCTTGATACAAGTGTGGCATTTTAAGGACATACATTCCTCATACACAAGACAATGAGGAGGTCAATATTCAGCAGATAGGACGATGGTATAATAATATAATTAAACGAGGGAATCTCCTTATCCTCTTATACTCCCTATTTCTTTTTTTACCAACCCTTTTTTTAAATCGCCAAAGATGCCAAACGTGCTAACGTAATGTATTTCGCAGTTGTATATGGGCAACAGTCTCCTCTTACCATCAAAAATACATTTAAAATATACGCTCAAAATAGTGATGAAAATAATTTTCGAAGTAAGATTGCCCGAAACGTTTTTGATTTCGCGAATCGAAAAAGTTTTTATCCCCTTGAATTATTAATTGAATTATTTCTATATTTAGTAAGTACTTTAAATTTCGATGATCTTTCAATTCATTGATGTTGAAGTTTGTGTAAAGCATATTATTGGTTTTCCCAACTCACAGGTTAATCAAATGTAATTTTGTCAGCTAAACCTACTTACATCCAAACAATTGTGGAATCCAACAGATTTTTCGTTTATTAGTGATCAAGCAGTTTAATAATCGAAGAAATACGGCGTCTGTTTCGCTACCTGTAAGAAGAGCATTTCGAATAGTAGTTTTTTGACCAACTCTGCTCATTGGCTGGCGCCTTGAACTATTTTATAAGCAGATTGATGTAGTTCAAGGTATTGAAAAAGTCGCTTTGGTCGATCAAGTGAATCGAATCCCGATAGAAGTAAATCTCCAGCAATATTGCCGAAAATATTTATGTACATCAAACACAATTAATAATACGTCCAGCAGCGGAGACAAATTTGCTGAAAGAAAAAAATAATTCAATTATGTAAAATATCCATATCAACCGGTTATTGTCCCTCTGATAGCCTAGAGCTATCTATTCTCGATTCTCATTCATGAGATCGTGAGTTCCAATCCTGGGCCACTACCATGGAGTTTCTACATAAGTACGGATTTAAAATAAAATATCATTGAGTCGCATGTTCCAGAATTAAAAGAACATAAACCTGGAGCTCGTGTGTCCACCAATCCGCACCGAGCCCGCGTGGACGTACCAGACTTACAATAAATGTGCTCTTGGTATCAATTTATAAGATCAATAAATTCAATAACTCAGTTATTTCTCAAGATATTTTGATTTCACGGATTGATTCCGTTATTAAGGTACTAACCTTATTTGTGTGATAAATAATTATTTAAAAAGAGTGAAATACACTATGTCATTGTTCTTACGAAGTAGGTATTTCATGGTGAGAAATGAGCTCTCCACCTCAAGGTTCCCGCTGCACTGCGCCATGATATCGAGCTTTTCAAAAACCCGTAAGAAAGGTTTCGCAATTTCAGCGACACATCAGCAGTCTCTTTGTGTTGCAAATGAACACTACGCCACAATTTTCCACCAGGTAAGCCGGTTGCATATTAAAAAAGAATGATAACTACATATATTATTAGTTACTAACTGTGTTAAATTTGAAATTGTCCTACTAATTTGTTGTTTCGAACATATTTTAGAAGTAATGTACTCCTAATGAAAGTCATCGACATAGCTCACAGAATTAGCAAGCTGAAGTGGCAATGGGCAGGCCATATCTGCCATAGGATCCTTGAATGGATAAACAAGTCCTTCAGTGAAGGTCATGTACCGGAAAGCGCAATATTGGACGCACAATTCCAATGTGGAAGTGTGGAAGAACGATTTGAAGAAGTTTGCCGATAGTGGCTCGATGAGAAGAGCGAAAGACTGTGTGGTGGCGAATCTTGAGAGAGGGCTATATCCAGCAGTGGAAATATATATGTTGACGGTGTGGTATTCCTAACATATCGTAAGCTTTTGTATGGAGCCTTTATCCTAGTATCAACCTTTCTTATTCATCCTAAGATTAGTGTAACACGTAAACGTAAATCGGAATAAGTAGAACGAATTCGGAATATATAATTTTTATATAAGTATAGGATACGCCGCGTCAAGTCATGCATTGTCATTATTATTATGTGGACATTATTGTTATTATTAGTGACTTATTATGCACATCATATTTTCTAAATGTTAAAAGTGAGTGACCTCTGGTACCGATGAAACCCTGGTAGCCGCCGCGTGGTTCTGAGCCATGTCCACGGCTGTAACTCCGCACGTCTGTGAGACGACCTCGCCGCCGCTGGACGTGTACCGGTTAGCGCGGAAGCCGTATGGTCGTGGGCTCTGCCCACGGCTGTAAATCCGCGAGTCTTTGTGACGAAATTTCGTATCTGCTGGTCATGTACCGATTCGATAGGAAACCACATGGTGACGGACCTTGTCTGCTGCTGTAATATGGCGTCTATTTGGCTACCTGTAATAAGAGCACTTCAAATAGTAGTTTTTGATAAGCAGATTGATGTGGTTCAAGGGTTTGAACTGTGGGCTTGAAGCGAGTGCCACGCAACACAACGGCCGTGCAAGAGGCCTTTGCTGGTGCACGCCAGAGGTGGACAGGACCGTTTTATTGTTTAATTAGCTTGGCCGCACACGTTTCTATTCCCAAAACAACATATCTATAAAAATACAGTCTACAGATCGTGGCATCCTTTGGATGTCATAGGTCATCCGCAACATCATTTAGTATACGTATATGCCACTTCGGAATGAGAAAAGGACTAATGTGAATAATGCGACTTTATTCGGGTGGCTTCATTTCTGTAATATAAGAATTTTTTTATCACTAAACAAATTGCACAATTTTATGAAGTAGCAGCAGTTTTTCAACGTACATAAACATTTAATTTGATCTAAATATGTTTTATTTCAGCTACTACATTTCGCCGCTCATTTCAAGCGCCCACTGTAAAATGAATTAACGGCAATTAATCAATTACGCTGAAAACGCTGAAGTATCTATTACAGGAACACCTCTGGAAAATCGCAATTTTACTGCTATAAATTTCGAAAAGCCATCAAGTAATTGAATCTTAAATTATTTTTGACTAAACCGTGACACCGCGGGTGTGATATTCTGAACTTATCGTATATTTTTAATCTTTCAGTTTATTTCTGAATACTTGTTTTATTAGCAAGCAATTTGACCAGTTTGTGTGTGAGAGGGTACAATTCACATACACGTCCGATATTCCGGCGAACGTTATTTATTTGTATTTAGACTGAGCAAGGAAGAAAAGATTCTCTGACGCGAATAATTAACGCGAGAATTCTTAACGCAAATACACGATAATTAACTTAACTATGGATAGTAAGTCATTAATAGGATGTTAATACGAGAGAATCTCGTATCGATGTAGTAGTTACACATGTAGGATATTACCATAAGTACGTTGACAATGCCGCAGGCACAATAGATGTTATATTACACGTAGTACTATTTAATCTCAGTTCTGATTTATAAATGTCATTAAAATTATCATTTGTTATAAGTTATAAGCTATATCACTGTTATAAGAAACAGTTTAGAGGTCACTGGTTCGGTGCCTCTTGCTTCCGACCTCTCCAACAAAAAATAACCCTAGTTACGCCAATGGCTATTGGTATTTATAGTTACTTCCTTTTGGTGAATTATATATGTTTATGTAATGATGTATCATAGTTTCTTTTTCATTTTCAATCGTTATTAATCTTTGATTTAGCGTCTGCTCGCGCACACTGTCTTGTAAATGAGGAATGTATGGCCTTATAATACCGCGACGGCCAAGAGACTTGACAAGTCTGTTCAATCTTTAGAAGTGGTATAGTGGTAGCGGCTTTATTATCCCTCAGTCGGAAGAGATGGAGTTTTCTGAAGCCGGCCGACAAGACACCACACGGCCAAACACACAAATAATGAATTTATTGACATCTAAGTAATCAAAGTTAATAATAACATTGCTTCTTGCTGGACAGTAAGCTGTGGCGTCGTTTGGTTGTGGCGGTCAAGATGCAGTTTGAGTTGCTGAGTCAGCTGATACTTCAGCAATTGATAATGTTACAAACTCATAGGTCTGGACATATTTCTTATATACGATTTGTCAGTGATTAAAATTTGCCACTACCTTATTATGTATACTAACGTATACTAACTTGTATAAAAAAAAAAAATGGATTTTAATTGTCCTCCGACATATTTTTTTGTTAAAATACAAAAAAGAAATGGGATTTTTATAAGATCAATTCGATTAAACTCGATTTTACGCCATCGACTGAAATTCAATTTCAGCGGAGTACAAAATATATTGAATACGAATAATTGGGTATTTGAAAATTTTTTTTTTTGTTATAAATGGAAAGATCATATATAAGTTTTATAACAAAACTATTTTTTTTTTTTTGCAATAATTCAAAAGTTATATCAAAATAAAAATTAATATTTGAATCCAGTACTGAAGACCCGCCGACCGCTCCCGAACAACCCCGAGCGCGCGTGACGTCATAATGTTAGTTTTCACTCATTGCAGTTTACAGAGATATTAAGTACAGTGTTTTGATCTATTTGATTCTGTTGTCATTGTTAAATACTCAAATATATATTGAAAATGTCGAACCTCAAAAGTTATCGTTCTTGTTTTGTACCATTATGTAAGAATACTACAAAAACAACTCGTGACAAAATGTTTTTAAATGTTCCGCAAGATGTAAAACGTCGAAACAAATGGTTTCAAGCAGTGCACCGAGATAATCCCAAAACAAAATCGAATTTTTTTTGTTGTGAAGATCATTTCGATGTAAGTATTTCATAATACCATTGTTATTAATTATTATTTATCTAAGTCTACAAATCAAATAAATAGAGTTCAGTCAATAATTTTTTTTAATTGGACTCCAAATCATAACCTTTAAAATCATAGCATTAAAAAATTTCCTATTAATAATTTAGTGCTTAAATAATAAATTCATGTATCTTTATTTAATGATTGGGATTCAATTTGATATTTTTATAATTTTATAACGTTCTAGCTTATGTATTAGACTAGATTAAATTTTTTTAAGTTTATGTTATAGTGGTTTTTCTGTTGTTATAATAACATTTAAATAATTCTTATGATTTGTTTTTTTTTCTAGCTAAAAGATGATATGGAAAATTATATTTATTACACAACAATGGGAGGTAAAGCAAAGATTAAAATTGATGTGGTACCACACAAGTTTGACTGTCAACCTAATCGTAAACGACAAGGCACCACAATGATTATTAGACCAGCTGCAGAAAAAAGACGGACTTCTGTTGGCTACTTCTGTTGGTGTCGGATCTTCACTTCTGCGATGGGTCCACATAAGTAATGCTAATGCATGTTTGCAACCACCTGTACACACAATATAGAAGATTATTATTGTTTATAACATCAATCAACTTGAGTTTAATAGAAGTATAAATTACCTGCTGAAGCTGCGCAGTCATGGCATTGAACATCCTGAATTTTTCTTGACTTTTCATTAATAGTTAAAGTAACTGAATAAGCTTTACTCCGAACTCGATGTTCTGGACATACCCGTCCTTTTACGATACAAATACCATTCTTACGACTAAGTTGAACATAACCTATAGCTTTGTCGCCGTAACTCTCACGTGATGCTCTACAATTAATGCAATAAATAATTATATTTAATATAATGGAGAATAAATACTTAAATATTTTCATTTATAATATTATTTTTTAACAGACTTACCTTGATGCCTTGGCACCTCGAACTTCAGCAGAATTGAACCGAACGTCAATTTTTAAAAAATTGGTTATCATAAATATATCAACATCAGGAATATTATCAGACTTTGCCTTTATAAATCCTTTATCACACATAGCTAATCGGAATTAACTAACAAATCGTTTTTTAGCAGTAAATTTTCTATATTTTTGTCAATTCACGTGTAATAACCGTAAACGCTGTACTGTTCTAAAATAGCTTTAACATTATGACGTCACAACTATGGTGACCAATCGGGGCGCGTTCATAGTCACGTGATTTTTTTTTAAATTTGATCAATTTTTAATTGTTTATAATTAATTGAAAACAATTTTTTTTTAAGTTTTTCTCATTAAATATTAATATTATTCATAATAAAGTTTTAAAATACATAAAAAAAATCAATAATTTTTTTTTTCAAATTCCCAATTCAGACAATTGAGGATGAGGTTAGGCTGGAAGAAAATATCCCTCGATTTTTTATTATTTCACATTACGTTTCGCCTCTTCTGTTACAAATCAACATCAGCCTTATGAATATAGTATTTAGTAGGCAATATCAATCAAATCAAATTCCGTAATCAAATGCAAATTTCTATCAACGCATTTACGTTCCCATTTAACACGTTGACTGCCGACTACGAGATATCTCGTCCTTGTTTACTTGCCATTTTTGTGCAGCTACGATTAAACTCGGAATATATCAGTGGTAATATCGATAGATGGCTTCTGGGAAAAGAACAAAAAATCAATGCTGGCTTGCATGAACAGAAAATTTATTAAAAAACGAACAAAATATATAATTATAAAAATTAATTAATTTGGCCAGATTTCTGAAAATTGCCTTGGCAGTCAACGTGTTAAGTAACTTAAGATGCTGTAAGCCGCATGTATTACCCACCTAATGACAATTGAAAGGCATATTTCGCATCGCAACAAAATAAAGGCTTATACCGTTACGTGTTACTTAATGGACTCCAGTATGTTTGCAATCGCGATATAAAATATGCAAACAGCAGTCATGGCAACGGAGACGAAACATTCCTCGCAAGTAGGTCGAAGTCTATACATTATTCGGAAATTTCCTCCAAATAGCCGAATTAGCCAGTCTAGGCATTCTAGTTATGTGGCCTCGATTTCTTGATGGTAATAAAGTAATCATTGAATGATGGATTCATATATAGATATACTTTATTGTACACCAAAACTTACAAAAGAGAAACAAAAACACAAGTAATAAAATACAACTGGCGGCCTTATCTCTAAAGCGAATTCTTCTAGGCAAGCTTTGGATGGCAAGGAAAAGTCTGTAGACGTATAGAGGTATATAGTGGTATATTATGTAAAGATAAATACATACATACATAACACACACAAAGGATTATATATAGGTACATAGTATTATATATAATTATATGTACATACACAATTACTGATATGTAATCATTTGTAAGTATTATGAAAGTAAAAATGAAAAGTTTCTAAAATGAAGCGTCTGCAGTACATTTCTAATGTTCTAATATTACGGTTACGTGTAAAATGCTTAATAAAGCTTCTAAAAATTTGCTGTCTACTTAGTTGGTTTAATTTTATTTCAATACAATTCGTACCCGAAATGAATAGCGCTGTAAATGAAATTTTGCTAAAATTTAACACCCAATTTTCTTGCCGTCTCAATTCATTTCATATTCCCGAGAGTAGCTAAGTCCATCCTGTTGCATATTCAGTGAGAGCTCAACATGATATCTTTTAAACTCATAAGTTCCAGAAACTGGTTAAACTAGGGACGAAGTTTGTGACTATATATTTATACAAATCTTCGTACTATTCAACAGACTTAGATAATACTTTTAAAGATTACTTCAAGCAGCATACCAAGCGATAGAAGTAACATACTGAGACAGTATTTATTAAGCGAATATATAAAAATCTTTTTCAAAGATTGATGTTGACACCATATAGAGGTAGATCGATATTTATATAATGAAAATCTCTGACTAGCAAAATAACGCTAAAACAAGATCTATTAGTTTTATTAGTGTGCAAAATGGAGAAAATCGAACTTCGTGTGGTTATTAAATATTTCTGCCTGAAAATGTTTTCTACGAAATGTGTTTTGTTTTTGAACAATTGAAGAAGTTTTTGAAGTTTTTGAAGAATTGCAGTCTACTTCGGGAGACAATGCTCTGTCTTATTCTACAGTAGCATACTGGTGCGCGGGATTTAAACGCGGCAGAACCGTCTGTAAGGACGAGACTCGCTCTGGGCGCCCAACAACCGCTGCTACTGAAGACAACGTTAAAAATTTGAAGAAATTGTTAATACAGATCGACATGTGACTATTCGTCATTTAGCTGAGATTATGATGCTTTCGTTCGGGACAATTCAGTTCATTTTAACTAATACCTTAAAATTGAAAAAAGTTTAAGACTGCAGAACTTTCCTTTTGTTCCTTAGTTTTTTTTTTCTCCAAGAAAATGACATAGTTTCTTATTACCGCTCGCAGTTGCAGTTAAAGGTTTTTGTTTCGTTCCTTATTATAATAACTGAAGTCACCGCAGCTAGGTGTTTGACTTTCATTTAGATTTTATAGATTTTTTCCTTTAATCATTTTTAAATATGTATTCATTGAAAATCCGTAAAGTTTTGCGTTGCAAGCAAAGCAAGAAAAGCTATAATCGCCAAAAAACAGAGGTTTACGTGGTGACTACAAAGGTAGTTCTAAGGTAGTAAGCTTCTAACTAGAAAGGAATCCATATCCAATACTGGATTTAGGGAAGTACGATGCCTTTAGTGACTGCATTTACAAAAAAATCCCTACAATTTCTATTCATATTTCTATAAATACACATATATATACATAATTATATTTCTATACAATTTCTATAGCTTTTCTACACACGTGTATATACATATGTTGTGTGGAGGTTTGTATGTATGTATATATTATATAATATCCCCGAAGGAAACAGTGTCTGTTATACAGTGATAAAAAGGAATGTCTTACTCAATTTGTCTACTCAACAAGCCCTTTCAGACAACCTTCAGATCGTTTACATGTCAAGGCAAAATATGTGTTCACTACTGAAAATGGGCTGGGAAAATCTTTATTACCTTTGAAACAAATGACTGTAGGTGCCGGGTTACTTACTATTTATTATTTATAATCGGACTTAGACAATATTTCAGTCCAGTTACAGACCCACCAACTCGCATGGGCCAGCGCGGCGTTTCAAGGCCTTTAATTTCTTCGTGACTACAATGAGACTTGTATTCTGCAGTCAATTTAATAGATAAACTAATAGATACACTGATATGGTTTTATATTCTTCCACGGCAAGCATATAAAAGGCACGTGTACTACATCTGCAACACTTCAGAAGAGTACGACAAAAATAGGTCCCCATGTTGCTGAGGCAGTTTTATAAAATGTTCCATTACGCGGAAACGCTGTAAGAATTCCTTCAGCGCTTGTTATCTAATTCTATACTTACTGTAAGGATGTGTACACTTAGCGCTCGATAAATCCACTTGAGTGTTCATTCCATTGTTTTTTGTTTTCTTTTTGTATGAACATGTAGTAGGTATATGGAGTGCGATATATGGTAGTAAATAATTAATTCGAGATTCTAAGCTGTTTCTATATTAGGAAATTCAGAATTGATTGATCGTCACTTTGATAAATAAGAAGTGGCCACGAGAGAGTAGAAGAGTTTTCTAATATTTTTGCGACTTCTTTGTATTATTATTTCATTAATAAAGAATGCTTAAGGATATAACTAAATGAAGAATCTAATAAAACTAATCAAATGCACAAATCTAAATATTTTTAATAAGTAGAACTAAATATAGTAGGCGCGGATTACAAATAGACAACTAAAGTTACCAAAAAATGCGAATATAGATCTGTCTATTTTCAAATTGGTGACACAAAACTGTGTAAGTTTAATACGGCACTGCACATTCGCTTGCAAGCGATAGTGCAAGTTAAGTAATATTGCTACTTGTTTGACCGGTTTAAATTTTCATACTTTAGTTTATACAGGTTTATACACTATACAGTTTATACAAAGTTAGTAATTATTTTTGTAAACAGTTTTGTTTTAATATACTTTTAATATTTTTACTACCTATGTATTTTTTCATTTACCTCCAATGGAATTGTATTCATAATACTCAAAATTGTATAGTTAAGTGTTCTCCTTGTATAGAAATTATTCGTTCTAGGTATCATGACTTTCTTCTCAGTTATCTCTCTTGTGGTGATGTTGTGACGTACTGGCTTTTGTAAATCAATTGTGGAATTTATATATTTAAAATGTGAAGTAAACAAAAGAATGGCATTTCGGAACGTAACGAGTCGATCTGTCAAAGTCTTTTGACAGATAGCGCATTCGGATTGTCACTGTGGTGCTGTACGGAAAGTGAGAAATTTATAATAAAATATTCTAGAGAACGCTGGTGGTTTGACTGCCGAAGAGTACTCCTTTCTGAAGCTTACACAATATTGTTCTACCAACAAGATGTAATTAGCCTTATCGTGAAGTGGCAATATCTTTAATACCACACCTTTGTCACGACTCCCTTTCTCTTGTCTGAAAAAAATTGCTATTAGCAATAAGGACGTCTTCGTATTCATACAATAAATAAATACACATTATACAATAAAGAATATTATCTACACATGATTGAGTACCAAATAAAGTATGTTTGTTTGGTACTCAATCATGTGTCAACAAAGCAATGGATCGTAATGATATTTTGCATGGTGGAAAATTAGTTCAAGGAGAACAACGTAGGGTATTTTTTATCCACATCCATTAATAAATTCTGCGGATTAGAAAGTCCACGCCAATGAAGTCTGCTATCATATTTAAGTTGATCTTCATTGCTGCATTTACACAGGCCCAAGCACTTACTCAGCACACATTAAGCATCCACTTCTACACTACGCTGCATCTAATGGAACTCAGTGAGTTAGCGTGCGATAACTGATAGATATATGCCATATTAATCTGGTTATTCTACTAGGGATCCTTATTATTATCGCAGTTATATTGTAAAAATAAAAGTAACTTCTATCAGTCATAGTATTTATTACAGATTTACGAAAATCTCTCCAAACCAATGCCCTCAAATTAACAATGGTTAAGTTGATGATAGTACGAAAACAATGTATGATATCATTAAAGCTAGCATGACGCGAAGAAAGACCCGCCCAAGCGCTCGAACGCTACATCAGTGCTAATAAACTTTTAGACCCTTAACCATTTTAAACTGAAGCTTTTAAGCTTAAGGAATTAAGAAAATTAAACGTTAAAAATGTGGATTATAACGCTTAGGGGCGTTTAACTCTCGTCGGGCGTCGCTCAGCGCTCACATCACAACACTACCCGCACAGAAGAGACAAGATATCATTGTATCTTAGTTGATCGACATCTTTGCCACAAGAACATATTGAACACATACCTCCCTCTGGACGCCAAGTATTGCGTGAAGAGTAGATACTGGAAATCAGGTAGTTTTCTAGGAATAACCTAAGGCTAATAAATATTATTTTTGCACACCTGTCCTCACTCCTCTAAAAAGGTCAACTCTGGCTGGAAATATATAAAAATTGTAAGAATTATATTATATTCGTATATAAATAGACCCACATAACATATTTTATGACACTACGATATTTTTAGTGCTTAAGTACTTTTTGTTAATACAATATACTAAGTAGTAATCGTATTAAAATCATCTGATGATAATCATGACGGAAATAATTAGTGATTAATTAATTTATATATTAAAAATCATGGGTAACGGCAAACCCTGGGGGACGACTGTATCAAAAAAGAGTGGTATCTTCGGATAAGACAAAGAAAAGAATGGTACATATTTTACGGATTACTTTTTCATACTTCGGACATAATTTTAAAAGTACCAAACCGAATGAAATTGTTTGAAATATACGAGGGTCACACTGAAAATTTTCCGGAATGAATAAGAAAAAATTACAATGAATGGCCAAAAATCAATTTATTGTTTCTCAAAATATTCTCGGTGACCGTCAATATACTTTTTATACGAATAAACTAATTTCCATAACATTTATTCCACTGCTCCGCGGTGAGCTTGGAATCATATTTTTATACTCTTCGACAGCTTCTTCTGGCGATGAAAATCGTTGACCGCGTAATTGGTTCTTAATTTTTGGAAACAAGAAGAAGTTACAAGGTCCCAAGTCGGGACTGTATGGAGGATGGCTCATGAGTTCCACGTTTTTCGCATTCAAGAAGTCGTTTGTCTGTTTGACCGTGTGAGAGCTGGCATTGCCATGCTGCAAGATTATGCGGTTCACGGTTGTTTTTACCGAGTTCGTCAATAATTTCCGGCAATGGTCGTGTACCAATCAGCATTCACGGTACGACGATTCTCTAAAGCAACAGTAACCACGTGTCCAGTTTTTCTAAAAAAAGAAGCGATCATCTGCTTCATGGCACTTTGCACACGCACTACTTTGGTGGGATTCGGCTCATCTTGAAAGACCCTAATGGTATCGGGGTCGTAGCTGTAAATTAATGTTTCGTCACCTATTACGATGTTCCACACCAAATTTGACGCCTCTTCGTTGAATCTGGTAAACATGACATTACACCAAGTGACGCGTTCCGTTTTTTGAGCCTTGCGTGAGATCCACCGCAAGCACAGCTTTCGCACAGCCAAATGTTTGTGTAAGATCGATTGTATCTGACTCATGCCTATGCCTAAGGATGTCCGAATATCATGGTAGGTCACATGCCTGTCTGTTTCGATCACGTGGCGCACAGCATCGATGTTTTTGTTGTTGACAGCGGTGGACGGGCGACCTCCACGAAATTCTTCAATGAGATTGACACGACTGCGCTTGAATTCTGCAAACCAGCTATAATTGTCATCTTGCTTGGTGCTTCATCACCAAGTTTGAAGCAATTTGAAGCTGAGCGAGGCTCTGCTGAGCTATCAAATTACACTTAAATTCGTAGAAAATCATACAGCGAAAATTTTCACGAATTAAATCCATCGTAATGCAGACACGCAATTTTTAAAATAACGCCACAATGAAAAAACAAATGCCTGTTAGATGAAACAGGCATATATTCTATTTATTCTACATATTTATTCTACAGCCAAAGAGTACCATTTTCAAATATTGTAACCTATACCTAAACCTATTTTTGAATAACTAAAGTAAATAATTGTAAATTACTAAGAATTTCGTTACCAAATCTTCGCGGGACTCCTGTCTCATTGTTGAAATTGAACTAAATGTTGACCAGAGAAGAGAACTTAAACCTAACCCAACTTTAAATTTGGTACCATCGACTCGCTTCCCGTTCAATACTTTCTGTTGCTCATTTAGTGTAGTAGTAGTGTATTATTTTTTTATTAGTCAGCGTTGCTATTTTATCGAACTAGGAGTAGGGCCGGATCGTTATATAAAATACATATTTAATAAGGCAATTAGACAGCGGCTTGGAACGTATAGGCACACAGGCATAATAACTTATAATTTTAGATTAATTAATTATAAAACACAAAATTTTTGTATTTATCTATTGTACTAATTTACCTATTCCTCGTACTAATATTATAATAGAGAATAATACAAACAAGTTTATTCAACTGGAAACATGTAAAATTAGTTCATCTGAGTGGAAAGTTTCCACTATCGTTCCACCATTGTTGATCAAGCGACAGTTTATGTCCAGCACCTTCCCATCTTTGGAGGCGCATTATGAGCTTTAATAAACAATCCAAGCTACAAGCAAATCTTTATACAACTCTGAGCTACCTTATTTTATTTCGCTTTATCAAATTCAAATTACTGGGCAATTTCATATTTTATTTTTAAATGATCAAGAAAGTTGAAATTCATTGTTTAAACCCATATTAGGAACACATTACAAAGATCGTTTGTAATACGTTCATAATGCGAAGTTACAAAGCAGTACAAATGTGCTGCGTAATGTGACTGTTAATAAAAGCTCATAATAGGCACGCTGATTGTTAAATTGAACGAAGTCCTCAGATTTGGCAAGACTTGTATTTATTTTTCAATAATGTAATGTAATAATAATGTAACTGTGAACGTAACTCCTTTTGACTCAGAGCCGGCTCTAGCCCATGTAGCACCCGGGTGCAATCAATACCCTGGCGCCCTCTAGTAGGCTCTTTGGAGGCGTCGCGAGCGGCGCTCAGCGCCCCCAAGACCCTGCGCCCGTGTGCGCCGCACACCCTGCACCATAGGTAAAGCCGGCACTGCCTTTTGTTACAACTCACAAAAATTTCAAATTGGTATTATCAAATAGACTAGTGTTATCAAGTATCGGCACAATACGTCGTACCCACTTACTGATTGACAATCGACTTGGCTGTTAACCAACTGATTTATTGTTATTTTCTCATTTTCTATACATACCTTTCGAATTCTATACAAATATTGGCCGTGTCCCTACATAGCATTAAAATAACACCACCTCACCTCTTCCCGTGAGTGTCGTAAAAGGCGACTAGAGATATCAAAGCCGCTACCATAAGCCCTGAGACGTAATACCCCACCTCTAAACGAGTGAACTCGCCAACCTTCTTGTCCAGCGTGGCGTTTTATGGCCGTACATCGCTCATGCACGTGCACAAAGAGACGCAAGTCCAGCAGTGGACTATAAAAAGTGACGATGACGGTGACCTGTAAAGAGATGCGACCGACTGGCGTCTAAAGAGGGTTATTTAACCGCTGGACCAAGCGACACAATTTACCCTAAAACATCTAAGATCCAATAAAATTATTATTTAACAGTGTTTATGTAATGTCAATTTCAATTTATTTCTGTACTGGCAGTTCGAATCATGTACAGTCAACATCAATAGAAAGTAATCAAATACTTGTCTCAAAACAATATAGACATGACATGACAAGATATAACTCAAAAGTACATCAAAAGCAACTGATCGTGGAAAATTGCCATTATAACTGAACTCTTAAATTAGTCAGAAATAAATGATCAATTTGAAATATTAATTTAAAAAATAAAATGGTCTATCAACATTTCATTAAAATGTACTATGTTGTGATTCAGAATAAAATGATTATGGTAAAATATCACTATAGTTGCTATAGTGCCGTTGAATAAGACAGAAATAAATGACTGGATGGGAAGAATCTCTATAGCAAATTAATGTAAAGAGATCTGAATTCGCTGACCAGTCAGGTGCCAAAATAATCAATGAGATACTGTTTCGATTATCTTGCCTGTATATCTTATACTGTTATATTATACTGTTTATCTTGCCGTAGCAGAAATATTAGGTCTGTGGTTTCAAACGTAACTGACGTACTGAACCAATAATGCGAGTATGTCACAATCCGTATATGCTATGATAACCTTTTTATTAAAATATTCATAAAATAAAGTCAATTTAAAAAAAAAAATGTAGTAATAATGTAACAATAGTCGGTGTCATATTTATTCAATGAATGAAATTGTGCGTCAATATAAAGAAAACGGATTCACTCCAGTTAGAAATATAGGTACCAGTACAATTGTATCTATATTTATCTATTTAAAGGGATATTAACGCGAATGTTTACCTTATTTATTTTACTCGATGTTTCGGATGGGTTGCTTCAACCATGGTCACAAACTGACTGACACGACATGACATGACACGAGGTGACGAGCAGTCAGTGCTCCTGATATTCCTGAAATATTATGGTTTCTGCCTTTTATAGCTCATTCAATACACAATCTATATTATAATATAGCAAGTCAGAAATATAATATTCGTTTAGTTACTTTGAAACAATATTTCATTTTTTTATTTTCGACATTATATTGCCTGTATTTTAGCAGATATCAATAAAAAGTTGCCCATTGCATAATATAGTGATTGTGATTTAATTGTATATAATGTGTGATCAACGGTTTGCAATGTTTTGACATAATTTGATATTTTTGACACAATAAACAATTATTTATAATGAAGTGCGGATTGATCATTTTCTTTTCGTCTGCCATCGCTCTATTCTTTTTTTTTTATATATACTAGTGGGCGGACGAGCAAGCGGTCCCACGTGATGGTAAGTGTTACCGCCGCCCATGGACACCTGCAACACCAGGGGGCATGGCATGCATTCTATATTACCCATATACAAAATTTTAATTTGATCACTTATTTATGATTTACAAACGAGTTCAATTATAATGGATAAATTTAATATATCAGTTCAATCTGATGTGAAACACATTCATATATATTGATACTGTTTTTGCTCATCAACTTTTGACGCTGACTTCAGCCTCTCCACCTATTCCTATTAGTATTTAGAACAAAGATTAGAAAAATCATTCTTTTGAAAAGAAAATCCGTTAAATCTTCAGGTGGTAGTTATGTGAATTGCGGTGGCACGTCGTTAGACAGCAAATACCACCTAGCGCTTCCTATTTGGACCTGGGCCAGGAGACCGGTGAAAGATGTGTGAACTCATATAACAAATGCGTATTATAAAATACTCATTACGTGTGGTCGATTTTAAGTTCAATATTGTAGATGTTTGGATATATTGTTGAATTGGGACGTACAGCTGAACTGTGTTCAGATACAGTTAAACCACATATGTTTCCAGATACAGTTAATTTATAATCATATTACATACATGAGACCATCTGCCACCCCATTCCTAGAATTTTAGTAATTATATAACTATTTAATCATTTACGGTAGAAGATTTTTTAGGAGGCGTTAAAAATTAACCATTTTTTTTTTCTATTAAATCAAGGGCTAGTTTTAAATATAGGGCAGGCCATATTTAAACGATCACTTTACATAATTATTGAATTTTAAGATAAACTTAATTAATTAAATTGTAAGATAAGGATTACGTTGGCTCCTTGCAAACAGTATTTAAAATCAGTGACATATTTACGCAGCCTGGGGCTACCGGGTATGCAAATACAATTGTCAAGAAAATTGGCCTAAATAAAGCAGGGAATTTCACGCTCACGCGCGTTCAGTCTCATCCATAAACGAGGGTTTTAAACTGACGAATGGAAGTCATAAAGTGAACCCCTCTCGTTCACAAAACCTTTTCCTATCGCCTCAGGTGAGAGGGAAATTAAAAAATCTATATAAAAATTGAGTTATCTGATATAGAGTGACTTCAAAATGAAATATGGATGAATTTTTGTTATACTTTCTCGGGCACTTTGGTAGGGTTCATGTAATTTTCATTCGCTCGTAAAGCAATAGAGTATTTCATTATTTTTATAAAGTTATACGATAACAGAGAATACAAAAAGATCCGTTAATGAAAATCAAAATATCCTGATTAATTACTGAATCTAATTTTCTATCAAATTTATCCATGTTGTAACCAGAGAAAGCTATAGCTTCCCATCACATCCCCGCCTCATAATAATTTATCTACCTAATTTCCTAATAAATTTGAAATAATCCTTATAATGGATTGGTTTTCATTTCTAGCTGTCCTATACGCCATGAAGTATATCAACTTTAGCAATAGTCAAGCCTCGTAATCAGTAGTGGATAAATATCACGAGACATGCGTATTCTAAAACGTCGAGACATCGCTGAATATCGCGGCGGCAAAGGCGAATCATAGTCTAGCAGTCAAACACTTTTAACTTGGGCGTGCAGGGGATTAATAAAAAGTTATGTGCCTAATAAGCGGTAGAAAATTAAAAATGACAACGCGCGACTTGGCGTGTACATATATATATTATATATAAAAGAGGATTTCAATATAAGAATCTACGATACGAACCTTCGATTAATGACTTAACCACTTTGCATTTTACCACAAGACAATTATTTTCTCCACAATTGAAAATATTTTAATTACATATTACATAAAAGTAACATTTAATCTAAATTCACTTCATTGAATATTCAGATCAAGTTTCTTTGTAAAAATACTTCATAAATGGTACTGAAATGACAAAAAGAACAATGATAGGTAATTACGTTCATTACGACCGACTCATTAAGAAAACCTTGTTAGGTATCTATGTTGTTGGTCAATGTTTTTATTTATTTATTCTCGTTAATTGAAACGACAAAGACCAAAAAGAATCAAAGTAGAACAGACGTAAACTATTATAATTAAGAGTGTAAGAAGATTTGTAGAAGTTGCATAAGTAGGTATATATTGGACAGAAAAGAGATAAAAGCACATAATATTAATTAAGGAAATTTCAGTATTGTGAATAAAACACAGAAACAAATGACATTACTTTATTCTCTACTCCAAACTCGGATCTATGTCGAAAAGGTCCAAGACCTTGAAAATGTCTAAAACATTCAAAAGTTTTTCTAATGTTAGAATAATGGAAGTCAAGAACATGATTTAATTATTTTCCAAATTAGGTGCGAGCATAACTCAGTTCACCAAGTACAAATTATTGTCTGTTTGTACATATAATAAAATCGTAGGACTTTTTGGCGGGTACTCGAGAAGTGAAGTTGCGTATTTGTTTGATTATTGTAAAAATTGTGTATTAGGGCGTATTTATTGTGGTTTAATAGTGATAATTTATTAAATTTCTAAGTGTTTTTTCGTGCGTGGTGTTTGTGATAATCAAATAAAAGCAGTGACCATTTCTCGTGTGCTTCCAAGGAGTCCTCTTAAAGTCGTTCCTTTAAGTAAACCTCAGTAAACCTTCTGTCGTTTTACTGAGCGACTCCCGACTTACTTCGACTGTCTGTCTGTCTTCGACTCCGAAATTTTGACTGTCTGTCTGTCTGTATGTTTGTACACGCATCACGCAAAAACTACGGCATGGAATTGAATGCAGTTTTCACCGATATATTGCTAGAGGTCTAACTTAAATTATAGGCTCCATTTTACCGCAGGAAAGTATCTTATTCCGATTGTTTTAAATTTAATAAACCGAAGCGAAGTGAGGGCGGGTCGCTAGTATGAAAATAAAATCGTAATAAAGCCGTGTCTGTACAAATATTTTTTAGAAAAATAGTTGTTGTGGTATAAAGTGCGAACAATACAAATTCCAATACAACATTTTTTGTGTCTGTCTGTCTATCTGAACACGCATCACGCAAAAACTACTGGACGGATTTTAACAAAACTTGGCATAGTTATAACTTATGTACTGGGTTAACATTTAGGATACTTTTACCCAGATCAATTATAAAGTTCCCACGGGAATCAAGCTAACCACACACACACTAACGTCTACGCGTACAAAATCACGGACACCGCTAGTTTTTAAATATAAAGAGCATCACACAATAGAATGGTGAAAGAACAGAAGTATCGCTTTTGAGAACATCTCACCCGAAACTATTAGATATAGGTATGTATTCATTTATGTGTTAAGCCTTCTATGTGATGCTCATTCAAGCATTGAAGGTTCTCTTTAGACTATGTTAATACCTAGTACATTTGTCATTAATAGCTAAATAGCTAGTCTGTAGACAAGACGGAATGAAACTCATCTGATGCTATTGTAATGCTGACCTAGATAGACCGATATTACAGGGTTTCAGAGCACTAGTTCGGGAAACAGATATCCCGCCTAATTTGTACGAAGGCTTTACGAAGGGACGGATAAACCTAAATAGCAGTTAAGGAGGGACACTGACCCGCAAAAACTAAGTTATCACGTTCCCATTTGTTTTACCTAAAAATTAGCGTTTAACATGAACTCTACAATAAATAATCCCACTAATATTATAAATGCAAAGTTCCGATGTTTGTTACATTTCATTGACACTTTGCAAATAGGTAAGATGTAATCCGGATCAACACATAGGCTAAGATAAACATAGGCTAACACAGGCTAATAAACCACGCGAACTAAGCCGCGGGCAAAAGTTAGTATTTCATATTTGTCTCTCAAACAGCGTATATTTATTTACCTATTTCATTTTATTCTACTTTTAAGCTGACTTGCACCAGTCATGGTCACCAAACAACCGACCAAAACGTCGAAAAAAATAATGTAGGTAAAACGTACGCGTTCAAAACCCGTTTAATAAATAAATGTTTGTAGAAAATGAGAAAATCTTGAAAATAATATTTCTTCGAAGTTCCCGTAAACCAATGTAATTACATTATCACATTAATATCCCGTAATCGCATTTAATATCCGTAAAACTCGACAGGTAAAAGGCTCACAAAGAGTTTAATCATCAGCAGGTACTGAGTGCTATAGTACAGTCGCGGCAGTCCCAATAAATACTTCGATTTACTCGCTCGCATCACAGAACCCGACACCAAATTCACAACTTAAATGAAGAACAGTATAGTGAATTTATAAAAAAAAACTTAATATATACGCTTCACGCACATTAACATTAACAATTGTCATTAACACAAAATTTCTAATGAATACATTTGCCACACCACCAAACAATGTGTTATGCTTGCTAAAGGATATGCTCTATCTATAAGGTGTCGAATCACTATTCTACACCGTACTATTCAGTCCTACTCAGAGGCCATTGCCTCCTGGTAGGCCTCATTCATCAAAGTCAAAGTTCAAAGTCGCCAGGCCAGCGTGCGATGGATCTAGGGCTATGCATGAAGTCTCTTTGCTGGACGTAATCTAAAAAACTAAAGTCGCTGACGTAGCTGAAAGAATCAGCTAGCTGAAGTGGCAGTCGGCAGCCCATATATGGTAGACAATTCCTCCAATAGAGACCACGTATTATAAAACGTAGCGTGGGACACTTTCCGGCGGGGTGGAATGACGACTTGCAGAACGTTGCCGGAAGTGGCTGGATGAGAAGAGCTGAAGATCGTGTGAGGTGGCGGTCTGTAGGAGAGGCCTATATCCAGCAGTGGACAGACACAGGTTGATGATATGCTATGGCATGGTCTATCTTATAGTTATAGATCTTATAGATCCTATAGATCCTATAGATCTTATAGATCCTATAGATCCTATAGATCTTATAGATCTTATAGATCTTATAGATCCTATAGATCCTATAGATCCTATAGATCCTATAGATCTTACAGATCTTATAGATCTTATAAATATTATAGATCTTATAAATCTTATAGATCTTATGGATCTTATAGATCTTATAGATATAGATATCTTATAGATCTATCTTATAGACAGACCATACAGTGCCAGCTGTCTGAAGTAGTAGGATATCTTCCATCTGTAGTACCTACTGCTGTAAGTACGTGTGCCATATATCCAGTCGGGATTACGTAAGTCAAAAAACTACCAATGGTACAAAGTGTTGTTACTTAACATCAGCTAGATCATTTGCCAGTCTGGGACGTATTCGACAAAAAAATCATGATATAATACGGCGTGCCTACACAAGAACTCGTTCTAAAGCCTTCTGAGGGGAATTGCAGATGCTACATCGTGGCCAAACATTACTGAGTCGATACAAAAAATTGTTCTTACGTTAAACTACTAACAACCACGGCAATTATCAGAATTTCTGGGATAGAGTTAACCTCACATACTGTATAATTTACTGCTACTGTGTTAGATGGCAGGAAATAAGTTATTGCACTACTGTAGCGTCCATGCCTGCTCGCTGCAGTTCAAACAGATTGAGTTGTAAACCAAGCAATTGCATGAAATGTATGTCTTGTTTACTTCAATGTCTTCTTAGCAAAGCTAAATAAATAAGGTGGAGATAGCAAATCATGTGTTTTAATTACATTACAGATAATACCATACCTGTGTTTTTCCACTGTCGAATTTGTACTGTGTATCCAACAGTGGAAAAACAAAGGTATGGTAGACGTATGTTAGGGTAATTAATGGTATACAATCTGCCGTTCTTCTCATCCAACCACTACAGGTAAAACAGTTCATCTAGCCGAAGGATATCCCACACTGCGTTTCCTAGTACATGGTCTCAATTGAAAAACTCCATTGGCCTATCCAGTCAGCTCAGGTTCCACTTGCTAATTCTGTGAGCTCAAATTTTATTTGCGTAAAGAAATTCTGAGACTAACAGGCAGAGTTTTTTCATTGTATATGTTTTACACATAAGAGCAACAGTCGTACCTGATCTCTGCTTTATGTAGTTAATGCTAAAAAAATATTGGCTATCTTTGAAGCCTGTTGCATGATTCGAATCACGTCGAAGTTATTCAAATTCCCAATAGCTGTGATACATAATCGTAAAAAGACTATAAATTATTTATTTTGAAAAAAATGTGTACAGATGAGAAGATTGCTTACCTGAAGATGAGCGATAAACTGCAGCACAAAGTGGGATCGGTTGCGCTGCCGGCCTTGCAGAATTCTGTTCACACGTTTGTTAAAGAGTTTCCTGTCGCAACTTGATGAAAAACCTCAGATGTTAGGTTTGTGCACTTTCAGATTTACGATATAAAAATCTTAAGGTTCACACTATACGCAATAACTCATTGTCTAAAGAGGATGAATCACACTTCTGTAACTAAAGGTACATAATAGAATTATATAATAACTTTTTATTTTATAATTCAAAACTGCACCTGCAATCATTTTTCCGTATAATCTGGTGTTTGAGTGGTAGAGAATGCCTTAATGCCATTTTAGGCATTAAATCCGCCTTTGTGTGCATTGTGCAATGAAGTTTAAATCGAAAAAGAAAGTTACATATAATTCAAAAGTTTCCTAATAGTAAGGCACTTAAAATTCTAAAGCCGGTCGGTATGGAACGGCTTTAGAATATCACCACTCCATCTCTTCCCGAGGGTGTCGTTAAAGGCGACTAAGGGATAACAAAGCCGCTACTACAATTGCTGAGGAACTACACCACCTCTAAAGGAGTGGTCTCTTCAACCCGATTAGCCAGCGTGGCGTTTTAAGTCCATACATCAATCATGCACAAGATAATGTGCATGTCAAGGCCCATGACCAGCAGTGGACGAGAAAAAGGGCTGATTATATTATTATCAACTAAATAACCTTTAATTGTATAATCAGCGGATTATACTATTAATGGACAAGACTGAAGAATTTGTACAAGACAGAAAAGCAATTTGTGGCAATACAGATACAATAACAAATAAATATCACTTATACTCGTACACTATATACAGACATAAACACAAATGTCTTCCAATCAATGGGCGAATATACATATCACGAATCCATCTCTTTGCATGTCTGTCACTTGATTTATTTATATCGGAATTTTACAAGTCACGAATAAATCGCAAGCAATCTGATCTTGAGCTCTTTCCAACTATAGGTTACTACCATTCAATACCGAATTGACAGACGGTCGGTTTTGGCTTTTCATTATTCGTTCGTGGAGATTGGCGATCACCTGAATACCTCTGCTCTGATTTTGCGTGATTATATTTTTATACCTACTTATCGCTTTGTACTTCTCTTAGTATTCCATTGTTGGCCATAGCATCTGCTTTTTCAAACTACGAATACGCTAAGAAATTTAGTAACGTAATCTATTAGACTGGTTCAGCACATATTGCTAGATATTACACGTGTGTATCCATGAAACTTTTAAACTTGCTAGTTTTCTCTTGATATCATTAAAAGGTAAATTCGTTTTCATTTTCAAACACCTCTGGGTACCTTACCACGAGCACCAAATTTATACAATATGCCGAATATATAGGACATATCTTAATATGTCCTATATATTCTTAGTGCTTACACTTAGTATAATAATGGACTACACTTATTAAATGTATTTATTATTATTATGAATATTATATATTTTAAGATAGATTTACGGTCTTAATTTGAGTGTAAAACGTCAATGCTATTGAATAAGAAATATTTTTTTAAATCAGTGGCATTGACTATACTTTGTACTCAGAAATAAGCCTGTCTATTCATTTCACTGGTCATACTATGCAACCTATAATGTGGTCATTTGGCAAGTTATCACCGGTCGTGTCTCGACATTGATACAATTTTCTCGCTAGAGATTGCTACATACACTTCAGCCGTGTGTTTTACGTCAATTTTCGTACAGTCGATAACACCAATACCATTCTAATTCTTATAGTCCGTACCAAACCAACTTGCCGAAAACAAAACCGAATCTATGAAATATCTCCACATTTAGTGTTTAATGTAGGACAAACTTACACTCTCAGGGAATCAAATTGTGGATATGTAAACAATTATCACCTCGCTGTTCAGTTAATGTCTGTTACCTCAGGCCGCCATTTTTATTTACATTTTAGACAAATTGTATTAGAATCGACTTTAAGTATTTCGATTTAAGTACTCTCATTTAAGTATATCTCATAATATGTATACCTCTATATGAATATAAAAATCGACCCATTGCCTATCGTACGCCTACGCACATATATGAGTACGCCTTCACAGTTTATAAGAGTATCATTTTTAGCTTCTAGACGTTTATGAGATCCGTCTATGGAATCCTAATTTATGGTTTAAAGTATTTCGCATAATCGAGTACTACATACACTATATTGAACTCATCAAGCTACCCCTTATTCATAAGCGTAAAATAAACCTCACTTTGAAATAGACTGGAAAGGACAAAGAAGATTTATATAGGCTTCACTTATATGACTAATACAACATAATTATATTACACAGTTAATTGATTTCGGAACTTAGAACCCCATAACCAACGTCATTGAGCGTGATGAATCGTTTGATACGACAATAACCAAATACTTCTCGTTACATATTCTCTACAAGGAAACAGGATAGTTACAGGCAAATACAAAGAAAATGTTTTCACTGACAAAGTTTGATAATCGTTTTATGAGATTCCCCGATTTAAAGGCACGGACAGCTGTTTCGCACAATACAGTTTGCACAACGAAGGGTCAGAGATGAAAGGTCAGTCTTGTTTGTTCGTTTTGGTCATCTAACATTGGAATCTGTATAGAAATCCAATGCCCGAACAAAACGAAACGTTCAAAGGTGATTTTAGATAGAAAAATAGTTGTTATGTGTGCTTATTATGAAATTAAAGTAAAAAGTAAATGAAGAATTAAACTGATAGAAAAAGAAATAAAATCAGAGTGACAAACAGATGAGTAGATTATAAATATATTACTACATTATGTTATGTAATCGGACAGATGGGAAACCGTCTGACATAGTCGCTATAGTAAGCCATCTGGTTGACCGTTTATCAAACATCATCAATTTATTAAAGAGGACAAAACAGTCGTCTAAGAACTAACGTATGATGATAAAAATAAAAGCAGGAAAACGAAAATAACTACACAAAAACAAAACTAACAAGCCTTCGCTTTTTGACGAGTTTCACTGTCAAGTGTCAACCTTGTAAATCTCACAGTGTACTCACAAACGATTGTGTTTCTCTTCTGTGTTGGAAGTTGTGTGTGTTGGAACATTTGGAAAACTGTTATGACTAATCCGAGCCCATCTGTAGTGGCCAGTAACGATTATAGCCAATGGCTTCAGTGATCCAAACGAGACCTTCTGTAAGCACCGCTATTAATAATGCCAGATACCACAGACACATCCTCTAGCCGCGTCTTTAATTAATATGGAGGATATACAATTTGTCTGTTTATCGTAAAGACTATGTATGTGTAGGATTTGTTGTAGGCGTTCTCCACTGTGAAAACAAGATAAAAGAGTAAGTATATTCGTAATTGATTAAAAAAAATACCACTTCATGACATTGAAGCAGAGAATACATGAACAAAAGTAATTAATTCATTATACAATTAATATACTTTAATATAATTATATACACAATTTAATGATTCAGTCATTACGTTTGATACATATTTTTTTTGAGATTCTACTAAATCCGATTCATAACATGAAATATGCTTAGAAGTACGAATTCCATAACGAAAGGTAATGGGTTGCCGACTTTGCTTAATTACGAGCATACGCTTTATAATTTACTTTCAAAAACGACCCCATTATAATCACTAATCTGTTCAAGACATTGTTAACTGTTTGATACCAAAACGGAGATATTTAAGCTATTGTGAACAGCTGTGCGATTATTAGTCACGATTGCATATGGTCGCGGCGCGTGGTCAGATGGAAAACTATGTCAGTGCGAGTAGTTGTTCGTGACGTCATAGTGTTACGCTGCTCGCCACATCGTACTACGAGGTTCAAGGGGAGCCGGCCAGACCGTCACGTTCGGACTCTATTTATAGTGTCTCACATCTATTCAGCCGTTTGCTCTCAGTGCAGAAATGTCCGGAGTTGCGAACGAGCAAACGTCGACGCGGAGGCCCTCCCAAAGAGCGTCCAGGAGAAAAAGCGCTCGGGAGAGGACGCACGCATTTTTTACACGCGCACGACCCTATTTCGAGCATCAATCGGTAAATCGACCGGCCTAAACGTCTACCCACAAATAGTGCAAATTAAATCCATCGGCGTAAACTCATTAGACGGTGCAATTGCGCGCAATCAACACGCAAACCTTATGCAATCGTTTACAACACAAACCGCTTGTTACAGTGTGATGTTCAGTCACCATTTTACAGTGTGTGAATGTGACTGGGTGAATGTACGTATAAGTGTTAGTTATTAACTTGTCCAGGAATGTGTTATCATGAAACCTAATTCAGGTTGAAAAACAAAGTTGACATTGGTGCTATTTTCGCGTAAATGCCTGAGAATTATTTTGTGTGGCAAAATGCCAGTGTGCGATGAACAGCTGACCGTAAACAAACAAATTAGTATAGTGTGATAATAAGGTTCAAATTATTTGAATTTTTGGCAGTACTAAAACCAATGCTAATAGTAAATAATTTAAATACAAGTGCTAAAAATGACAGAAAAAGACGATTCGAGCGATAGCGATGGTCCTATAATAGATGATAACGTAATTCGAATACAACTAAGAAAGCCTTCTCACAGGAAATGGGAGCTGCGAACGAGAAATCTATCCCCGGGGATCAAATTTCCAACTATACAACTTTTTGATTGCGAAGGGAATCTGCTTGTGGAAACAAATGACGAAAACATATCGATAAAAAGTTCTGATGAACATCCGCTGAGAACTACTCAGTCATTACGGGAGAAGGACTATAAACATTTCATTGATAAAAAAGCTATTAGGAAACACAATACTATTTCGGGAGACTCAATATATACGCGAGTGTATCGGACGCCTGTACTAATTAATGATAGCGCAGGAAACAAAACGAATAGCGGTTATGTTATACGAGACAGCAGTGGCGTAGCAAACATTCCAAGTAAACTCGCATTATACAACTTTCTTAATTTGAAAACAAATAGTCTCGAAACCACTCCCTTTCAGTCTGATGGCCCTAGTGAGATAAGCAGTTACAAAAGTTCCGACAATGAAAGTTACGACATTATACAATACGTTCCTAAAAAACTGGAACTCGAAAATACTTCCAACACGAATGATATACAAAAAAGTTTTTTGTATTCATCCATCATTTCTAACGAAAACAACCTATCAGTTAATTTGATCTCACCCCAAGAAGAAAATAAGGAAAATGTAAGTCTACATAAATCCAAATCTTTCGATGACTCCAATGCACTACGGGGATTAGCTAAAGAGCGCAAGAGTAATACCCTACCTCGCTCAAAGTCTGGGGTTGTATACAATCGCCCCCACAATAAGGTACCGTTCCTTAACACATACTTAAAAAGCTTACCCACTCGCACGAGCTCTAATCCGGATTGGTTTACTTTACACCGACGCAAAACAATTGATTCCCCACAGCCTTCACGAGAGGCGGTGGAGCGGCGGGAACCACCCGAATTCCGTTCGGAAAAAATGTTGCGCTCCCATAAAATTGGGGAATTTACGTCTGAAAACGAATTCATTAATATTCCAACAGACGATGCGGCCAATTGTGAAATGAAAAAACGCTTAAAAATGTACAGACGTGGCATATCTGTAGTGGAGTCAAAACTTCACGATATGAACCCTTTTATTAAAACAAGGAGACATTCATTAGCAAGTATAGGCTCGTTACGAGTCGTACATACCTCTTCGTCGGAGAGTGTGGATGAGGCGGACTTGGTGTTAAATCGTTTGAAGAGAAGGATTCTAAAGAATAAGTCGAGAGAAAAGAGAAGAATTCTTGGCGCCAGATTCCAATTCGGTAAGTCATCGAATTTTTTGTTCAGTATGTACACACACACTGAAACTACAGACGTTTAGCAGATTTAGAAAACACATCATTTGTCTTGCGTAAATTACAGGTTAATTGTTCTTGCGTATGCGCAATATACATAAATATGAGTGACATAAAGCAGAAACAGGCAATATTTAATATTACCTGAACAATGAGACCTTATTACCGGAATAGATTTTACAACTTTTGTTTACATTTTGTTAATTTAAAATTTTGTTGTTTCTAGGTTCTGGTTAAGTAAAAGCATGCTCTAACGTCTGGTCTTTAAGATAAAGCCGTACAGATTGTTATTTTTTAATATTTCACGAAAATTCAATATCTGGGAAATTATAATCGACAATAAGGTCCTTTTCTCAGTTAACTCCATTTATAAAAATACATTTTAATTGCCTATGTAAAACATGCGTATATATCTCAACCGTGCGTATATATACTTTTTTGGGTCGATAAATGATTTTAAAGTTCATATTCGTGGCTCTAATTGATTGAATAGATGTGTTCTACTGCTTTATATTAAGCGGTTATATTTGAGGTTGGCGCTAACTAACCGCTTAACTAAGTCGATAATGTCCTGCAAAGGAGTTTGTATTTGTGCGAACGCTCGATTGGCCGATACCATACACCTATATAATGGCACCATGTCTAATACACCGTATAATTCCTTTTCATCTAAATAATGAAAACAAATATTTTTTGTTTTTATTTATTTGTTTCTTTCAGGGAACTATGAACCATACAATATATACCTTAACCTATAATACATTATAATATAATAGACTTAACTACTAAGGACTATTCTTGCTCGATCTCGCTTCCCTAAATCGCCGGAACACTACCCCATTTTCATATTCACACATTTTCATATATCTTCACACAATGTAAAAATAAATATTTGAATCTAGTCCATGCAACAAAAATAGTTTCATTCATCCTACTGGTCAACATCTGGTTAACCTATATGAGTATGTGTGGGAGGTTGAGTTAGAGCGAAAAACCTTTTCTTTTATCAGATTTTTTGGTGGGTTTTCACGTTAATATCCAAAAAGATGTTGCTCATATACCGCAAATGGACCGTGAGAAGATTGCTAACATTATCAACTTTATTGTAGTACCCATAGGGTTGAGGGGGTAAGATAAGGAATCTTTGCAAAGGGCCAAGTCCCGAGTTATGTTAATGTAATACTATTCGCCATTATCTGGTGATTTATGGAAGACGGTCCGCATGTCATAATACGTGTGTTTCCCTCGTCTAATAGAAACAATGTCGTTTGCTAAAGGCCTGTTCGAATACCTACTACTTACTCCTTGGCGAATTAAATATTAGATAGTTCATTCGAAAATCATTTTTTATTTATACAACGACATTCTTGTTAAAATATCTTCAATATTATGTTTCCACGTGGTGTGGTTCTTTAGATTTTCCTGAATTATTTTCTGCTTATAGGTTAATGCTGACATATGTGATAACAAAATAAATCAGGAGATTTATCCTCGTAATCAGAAAAGGATAAAGGTTTCTTATTATACAAAACTCCCGAACGGTTAAAATAATCTAATTACCTTTGAAAAGGTTAAAATAAAAACATAAACCAGTCAGCAGTCTTGTTGAGAAACTAAAATAGTTTAATACAACCTATTACCGTCGTCGCGCGTCACGAAAGTTTATCTAATACATTAGATAAACTTTCGTGACTTAGATAAAGACAAAATCTAAGTTAGATTATAATTTCTAATGAATGCATTTGAATTATTAGAAATTATAATCATTTTTGTACACATCAATCTTCTGTGAGAATAAGATATCTGAATATCTTGCATTTGGCTTGGTATTCCAAATTTGAATTAACTTCAATTTAAAGCTATTACATTCTTTTTCAAAATCAGTTAGTTATTCATTTGTTTTTCCGTCAAACGACTTTTTGCTTACATATCGTTGTGTTTACGATCAGGGAGAATTTTATTATTGTGCAAAATGGAGAAAATCGAAGTTCGTGCGGTTATAAAATATTTCTACCTGAAAAAAATTTCTAGGAAATGTGTTTTTGAAGAATTGCAGTCTGTCTTATTCTACAGTAGCATAATATAAACGCGGCAGAACCGTTTGTAAGGATGAGACTCGCTCTGGGCGCCCAACAACCGCTGCTACTGAAGACAACGTTAAAAAATTGAAGAAATTGTTAAGACAGATCGACGTGTGACTACTATTCGTCATTTAGCTGAAATTATGAAGCTTCCGTACGGGACAATTCAGTTCATTTTAACGCATACCTTAAAATTGAAAAAGGTGAATTTGAATTCGCATTGGGTTCCTCGAATGTTAACAGACACACAAAAAACAGCAAGAGTAGACATTTCAAAGCAAATTTTGGCAATTATTGACCCAGACCCAAAATCTTTTCGACTACGTAACGTGACCGTTGATGAAACGTGAGTTCACCATTTTGACCCGGAGACGAAGAACCAAAGTAAGGTGTGGAAAAGATCGTCCTCCCCGCCAGCCAAGAGATTCAAGGTCTCTGCGTCCGCTGGCAAGATAATGGCCTCGGTCTTCTGGGTGCGGAAGGTATCATTATGATCGATTAATTATTTAACTAAAGGACAGACAATAACTGGAGAGTATTAAGCAACATTGATCAAGAAATTACACGAGGAAATGAAAAATCAACGACGTGGAAAATTGCGTGCCGGAGTGCTTTTTCATCATGATAATGCACCTGCCATCCGAACGGCTGGGTTTCAGTTGATGCAGCATCCGCCATATTCTCCGGACCTAGCTCCTCACCTTTTTACCAATTTGAAAAAACACTTGCGTGGTATAAAATTTCACGGAGATGATGAGGTCATGTGCGCTGTAAAATCTTTTTTCGATACCCAGAATCAAGCCTTTTTTCCAAGGGTATTGAGCAACTTTCAATACGTTATTCAAGGTGTATTAGATTAGAAGGTGATTACGTTGAAAAATAAATACAATTTTGATATACTCTTCCTAAAGTTACTTACTTACTTATTTACGTTTACTTTTCCAAAAATATATTTGATCAACCTAATATTATTCGACAACCGTTATTCCTTAATTTCCACTAAGAAAGAAAAATATAAAATGCACAGAACACTGAACAATAAATAATCTGACCTTTCCTTTTCTTTCATACATACACCAACGATGTTTTAAATGTAATATAATTACCGATATAAAGATACTCCCAAAGTCTTATTACGCCATCTATGGGAATGAACGAGAGGCGCTAACTGCTCTAGTCAAGTATTTAACCACAGTCCTCAACTTATTGAGAGGAAACGAGTGCTGCCCTCTTACGAGAACGATATAAAACTATAGTTATCGTAAACCTTTTGTAGATGTGTAGCTTTGATGTACAGATGTAGTGTCTTATGCTCTTACCTCACGTTATTCTGGCGTTGCTCACAGATTGTCTCGGCACGGTTTTGTTTAGACAATACGAGTATTTTGAGGATGATGTCTATAAACATTTGTTTTAATTTATTTAAAAATTAATATAGTAACATTTATATAAACTGTATCGCTAAAAAAATTATATTTGAAGCCAGGGCCGGCCCTACCATAGGGCGAACGGAGCAGCCGCTCCAGGCGCCAAGGCCCAGGGGGCGCCTCACGATCAGTGGTCCTGTGAGGAGTGCAGTGCCATCGAGCATGGCTGTTTTCAATCGACAAATTAGACACAGACTTAAGATGTTGTCGAGATCTTCTAAATTCCATGCTTGCACGCATAACTGGTATGTATTAGGGGCAAGCAAGGGGGCGCTATAATTGGATCTCGCTCCAACCTAAAATTTGCCTCGGGCCGGCACTGTTTGAAGCATTATGATATGAACTCGTAGCACAGAATGTAGTAGAAAAGAAAATGTTCAAAAAGAAATATATTCGGCACTGGCCGTTTGATTTTTTTTTTTTTTTTATATAATGGTCGGACGAGCAAGCGGTCCCACGTGATGGTAAGTGTTACCGCCGCCCATGGACACCTGCAACACCAGGGAGTATGCGGGCGCGCCGCCGACCTTGCAAAATCCTATTCCTATCCGTTTGATGATTTATTTTCGGCCCAAAACGGTCATTAATACAAAAGAGAAAATTGAAAGGCAATGGTCAGGTTGATAGTTTAAAGCAAACGAATAATTTTAATTTCGTATCAATATTCGTCTTTATAAACCAAAAAAAAATCCATACATAACAATGAAAAACAGTAGGTAGGGAATTTTGAAATTAAAATTATTGGCAATTTACTATCATTTTTGTGCAAAAACTGTAGGAATTACAAATAAACCTTAAAGGTACGGTATGTAAAGATACACTAAAAGGGTACACAGTAGTACTCGGAAATATTAGAACTTATGAAATATATACATACGAAAAAATATAAAAAGCTTCCCTAAATTCCCCAAATATCTTTCTAACCAGAGTAGCACCGGGGGCGACTTTTTGCCTTTGATTCCATAAATCTAAGTAATGACTTCCTTTCTTTTCCTTCGCCGCTATCGAAGGCGAAACGCGAAGTAAAAAGTGACATTCGCACGAAACTCCGGGAATGCTGGCTGTAAGCCAACACTTAAAGCTATATGTCTGCAGCTTCTGGCTGTCTGCACTTCCACAGAACGATTTGTTGGGCGCAACTTGAAAATAGATTATTGTCGAATTCACCCTTAAAATGTGAAACAAAATATGTGTTTCTTCTTTTTTCATATGTAATTTCCTCTCCGAAATAGAATACCTACATAATTGAACTCTATTATGGAAAAATAAATTGTTACAGCTACCCAAATTCTATGAAATAATATTATGTCCAGCTAAGTAGTGCTTACTAAGGTCAAGGTCAGTAGTAACATTGCTTTTGCAGCGAAGCTGGCCGGTGCGGCATGCGCAAACATAGCGGTAAAAAATCTCAATTCATTTTACATCATGAATCAGATAAAGACGGTTTAATCTGAATGGAGTTATAAAAAGGTAATAAATTTCTTGGCCATATTCGAACAGCTTAAAAACAGAAACACATGGTTTAGTACATGCGCACTAGCGACACCGCAAGTCAATATCCCCCTCCCAATCGCCGCCGCGCCGCCATGACACTGCTCCTTTTAGAGGGGCAATGTTAAAAGTGGATAAGCCCTTAAATATCACTTTATATATAAGCTTCCTTAAACTTCTAATTACTTACTTATTTCAAGATTTATACAATTATCTACATTATACTTAACAAGTAAACGCTTCATAACAAGTAAACGCTTCAGCAAGATTGTTTATAATCCTAAGTAAAAACCAAAAATAAATTTTACGTAACTATGTAACTACTCAAATATTACTCTAATAGCCAGTTTTTTTTAACATTAATTCTAATTCACTTGGGATACATCAACCAGCACTAGTTCATATGAACCCCCGCACATTCCTCTTATAGATATGGTTAGTTTGTCAATATTTCTGCTTAGCTGGAAACTAAAGGCTTTTTATGGTTTATTTTGAATAGCTATTCACAGCTATAGCTTATAGCTCGATGAACGTTTACTCGATACGAAATTGGAGTTGTACTGCTTCTTGTTAGGCCTCAGTTAGTTGTGAGTTCGCCCGCTAGAGTGGCGGAGATCTCGCACCAGCTGGTTGGTTTGACAGTACACGCACGCCGACTGGAGTGGTCTATTCGGCGGCATTCGAATACCGGCGGCGCATTCCTTCCTCACGTGTTTCAAAATCATGATTCAATTCTCAACCTCCGCGATGCACCAACTTTTGCACAACTCGTGAAAGTAATATTATAACAGTGAAGTTACTCGAAATAGGCGTTTGGTTAATATTCAGTTTGTTTTTAGTAAATTGTTCAATTCCGCCGTGTTGTGTGTATTTGCCGTATTGTGTGCGTACAAGAATCGTTTGTGGTATTTTTGTTTCGTTACATTCTGTTCAGTTTTGTACATCTCAAAACAGGATTTACGCACAAGTTAAATTAATAGAAGAAAAGTAAGTAGTTAATGATACGATACAACGTAATTTAAAGTTATATAAAATACTTAGGCTTTTAGTTAAATTATTTAGACTGTAGTACACACTAGCAAAGTAATTTGCTACGAGTATTTTAGATTTCATTCATATAAACATCCTTTCATACTGCATTCTTATAGTTTCTTGCTTACCGCTAAATTACATTACTTCATATTGTTTCTAATTTTATCTCTAGAAACAACTTTGTACGCATTTCTTTATAGGAGTATAGGTACTCGTACCTACTTATATCATACCTAACTCAACAATCAGTGTTTATATCCGCTACGATAGTACAAGGTATTTTAATTGCATTGTTGATTTATATTTTTATATACTTTTGCCTTGGAATCAAAATAGCTAACCAAAACATATAGTATGTTATATTCAATTTAGATAAATATTTAATGAACTAAAGGCAAAGCTTATCGTAAATACCTACAAGTTCAATAAAATGTTACTGCAATTATTCACGAAAAAAAAAAAACTAAGATTCTGTTCATTACCTAATTGTCATTTGTTTTTCTTTGTACCTATTCTATACCTACGTAACTGTTTAGGTGACAGGTACGTACCTAGCATATTTCTTCATAACTAGATGTACGAGTAACTATGTTACTTATTATAATGTTTTTTTTTCATGTTTAGCTTTAGTTAAGTACATATGTTAATTTGATGTGACTTATCTACGCACCTATACCTACACGAAAAAATAAGATTGCGATAATTACACTAATGAGATTACACTTTTCAACTGCATTTAATTGATTTATTTATTTTTTTCAAGGAAAACTACATAATATTATTAAAAAGGAAAAAAAATCCAGCACCTTTTAAAATATTGAGTCAGCTTTTTTGCAGGATGCGTAAAAATCCGATATTTATAATAAATATCAAAATATCCGACATTTGATATACACATATCCGATATATATCATATATATAAAAACACGCGAATTTTATTCTGTAAGTGGTTTTAATGGGTCAAAATTGTTAAATGAAACTTATAAAACTTATAAGGAGTTAACTATTTATTAATTTATAAAATAAAACAAAAAATAAGAGGAAGATTAGACTAACAAAAAAATAGAATCTGAGATTAATAATCAATCTTAATCAACATTCAACTAAATTATAATTAAATATAATCTTCAGTGTTAGATCATTGGCAGTGGCCACTTCGGCCACTTCGGTAAAAGTAAGTAAAATTCTAGTTATTTGTCAATTGTTTGCCAGCATAAGCATGGGATGCTTATGCTAAAATTCTGCCAAAATTTAGCATAAGCTAAATTTTGGCCTCTGCCAAAGGATCTGCTAAAATTCTAGTTTAGACGATAAATATCAATTGATAAAAATATATACCCACTGATATAAGTATATCGGTGAACTCTGGTTTTTTGTACTACCTACTAGAAACTAAACAATTCGTAACGTTATGAGTTAAAGGTAATTGTATTTGTTAGATCTCTCGATTGACCAATACTATTCCCGTGGACATTATCACCATTCACCAACCTTAATTCCGGTAGAAAAACGACGTTCTATGGAACATGGATGCTCTCCGGACTTTTAGAATCAATGTAGCTTGTGAGGGCGGTGCATGATTAATTTTGTTAGGCATTTGCAGTTTTTACTAGAAAGCGGATTTGCCCGTTTCCCAACCCTTTCTCCAAATCTTCCATCCTAAATCCTATCTTCCAATTCCTAAATCTCCAAAGTTAGGCAGCGCATCCGGGGGCGTGGTAACGTTTGTCATTCTGAACTGACATTGGTATCGACAGTGTCCACTTATCACCGCGTGAACTGTCTGCTCGTCTGCCACCTTTTTTCTATTTATAAAGAAAAAACCTTTTGTACGTAATGTGCTCTGTGCAAATAGGCATAACAAATAAATTTGCTACCACATCAGTCACAGCACCCGTTTATAATAATAGGTATATTCATGTGAAACGTATAGTTCTGCAATAATACAATTAAATATGTATATAAATTGAATTTTCTTATTATATTAATAACACATGCATGTCGTCACAAAACTGTCACATGAATGTACCACTTAAAGTATTTTATCCAATCGTAAGCACCATTTACGAAGAATCACCATATTTTGTACTTTTACTGGCATTTTTTTTTTGTTGTGATAAAATAGAAAAAGACCCATACAAGTACACGTACAAAAAACATATGCCTCAAAAATGAACCGGCTTAGAGTATCTTAAGAGGTCAGAAAGCCCGCCCGTGTCCCGTGACCTGCTAAACCCTTTTATATATATATCGCGCCCCCTTGAGGCAGTGCCCACTCACGCATGTCTGAATAGAGTAAAGATTTGAATTGTAGGAAAATGGCAGACATTTACAGTAACTGTCACCAGCCCTTTTATCGTCTATTGCTGGACTTGGGCCTCCTCATGCACATTGTCTTGTGTATGAGGGACGAGTCCACCCTTTTAGTGGTGGTGTAGATCCTAATAGCTTGTCGTAGCAACTTATTTGTTAATATCCCTTAGTCGCTTTTTACGACACCTAAGGAAAGACATGGGGTGCGATGCCATTCCAAAGTCGACCGACACCACACGGCCAACAGTATCTAAAGGGAATAACCCAGTCTAAGTTATACTACACCACATCGTACCATCAACTCATATCTCTCCACTATTGGATATACGCAACTTTAAAATCCCTAAACCGTCAGTGTAAAAGTGACCAAAGTTAATCGATACTTTTGTACTACGAGGACCACACTAAAAAGTTTCCGGAACGAATAATGATTAATGAATAATGAAAAATTACAATGATTGGCCAAAAACCAATTTATTGTTGCTCAAAATATTCTCCGTGAGCGTCAATGCACTTTTTCATATGAATAAACCAATTTCCATAACATTTATTCCGCTGCTCCGTGGTGACCTCGGAAACATGTTTTTCATACTCTTCGACAGCCTCTTCTGGCGATGAAAATCATTGACCGCGTAATTGGTTCTTCATTTTTGGAAACAAGAAGAAGTCACAAGGTGCCAAGTCGGGACTGTATGGAGGATGGCTCATGAGTTCTACGTTTTTCTCCTTCAAAAAGTAGTTTGTCTGTTTGGCCGTGAGAGAACTGGCATTGTCATGGTGCAATATTATGCGGTGTTTACGGTCGTTCTTACGGAGTTCGTCAATAATTGCCGGCAAGCAAATGGTCGTATACCAATCAGCATTCACGGTACGACGGTTCTCCAAAGCAACAGCAGCCACGTGTCCAATTTTTCTAAAAAAAGAAGCTATCATCTGCTTCGCGGCACTTTGCACACGCGCCACTTTAGAGGGGTTGGGCTCATCTTGAAAGACCCAAATGGTCGATTGCTGCTTTGTTTCGGGGTCGTAGCTGTAAATCCATGTTTCGTCACCTGTAACTATGTTCCACACCGAATTTGTTGAATCTGGTAAGCATGGCATTGCACCAAGTGACGCGCTCCGTTTTTTGAGCCTCAGTCAAATTGTGAGGGATCCACCGGGAGCTCAGCTTTCGCTCAGCCAAGTGTTTGTGTAAGGTTGATTGTATCTGACTCATGATTATGCCTAGGGATGCTCCTCGTGGACTGCACCCAAGCACTTATAAAAACACGTAGATAATATGGTCACTAGCTTTTAATTTTGAATAAAGAATCCACTACAAACTACTCTTTTAGAAGTCTTACATAGTATCAAGAGCGGCTGTTTCATAACCACTCACTGGCACTCACTAACGGCATACATAATTCAGATGCTCAAAACTTGCAGTTTGCTAATACTTGCTTGTCAATAAGAAGGCGTACTTACTTACCATAAAAAATATCACAACAAAAAAAATAAGGCATTAAGTCCACTCCATCTTTTGTAAATGTCACAAAACGTATCGTAGTGGCGCAATAAAATTTAAATAAATAAAAAAGTTAAGAGGGAGTCACGCACCTAATTTTGGATACCGGCTTTGACATCACAAACGCAATAGATTGCAGCTCAATAAAATCGATCTCTAAAAAGATGTCACCTACAGGTCAGTTATTGACTGAAGCTTAAACTCTTGCTTGCTTGCTTCTTAAAATATTTTTTATACTCGTACGAGTAGATCATCTGATGTAGAAAAAAAGAAACACGTAGAAAGAAAAAGAACTAATAAAAAGAAAATAAATGTGCGTGACAATGTTGAAGATTATTTAATAGAAATTGACACGCCTTTCCATAGCAGCATTTCTTATATATTCTCTATTTAAATGAACATTCAAAAAAAAATTACAAAAGTAGTAGTATCACTACGAAGAGGCACGTCACTTTAAAGTCATTAAATAATACAAGTGTAACTATATGTTCACCATGGAAATAAAATACAAACAAAAAATATATTTCTGTTTCGAATGTGGGACCAAAGGTCTTCTAAAAAAACTTCGTATAGCGACCCACGTACAATGCTATGGTATACAATGCTATGCCACGTACAATGGCATACAATGCTATGGTTCAGAATAGTTTACAAAAAATATAGCAATGGATTCTTAATACCCTCGTTTCTTAAATGACCGCACACATGTAGGCAGTCGATTTTATTGCGGTGCTGACACAAATATAGAATTTTATGAATTTGTTCAAACAAGAAGTATACAATCGCATTCGTTGGTTATAATATTGTTTTAAGATAGGGGTTAAGTATATTGTTGGGTAACTTGTTAGGAAGTATATACCTATTATATACATATTTACATCTTTCCAGCCCTCGAGCATTACATTTAATAATGGAAAATAGTTGGAAAACGTTATCAGCACATTTTATTACACCTGTTTAAACTTTGATTGTTTAACGATAAAATATTGTGTCTAATTGTGTATACAAAGTATGCAGTCTTGCCAAGCATGCCTGCAATTTCAATGACCGAATCTCGAGCAAGCGTGAGCAAGCTTGAGTCATCTGTAGTTTTTCTTACATTCACATCCACTGACACTCTAGCCTCTATTTTGTATAGGGGCAGAGGCAGACGGACAGGCAACCAATAAGGTGATAAGTACCTACCACCATGCCGAATATAGACACCTGCAACACCAAGGGGTATACAGATGCACTGCCGACCTTACAGAATTAAAATTACAGCTTTCTTGAAGAACTCCATATTGTAGCATTTAAATAAGTTTCTAATCAATATTGCTCACAATCTACTCAGGAAATTATTGCTTTGATATCATTACTAGTGTGGTTTAATATGAATAACAAGATTTTGTATACCCTCCGCTGGATGCTCATATCCATGTCCTATCGCCCTTTATATCCAATCCAATTACCTTTACTGCCTTTACCTGCTCTTTCGCTAAATACTTTCACGTTTTTTAATTAGAATGCTAATTTGACACACAGGTAATTAAAGGAGGTTTTTGTGTTACCGTCGAGCCAGTAACGAACGGAATATTGATTTCGAGGAATGTTTAAACAATGAAATTCAGGATGTTCTTGTAACACTTGTGTGTACTTGCTTAAAGCTCCGCGTATATATAGATAATTATTACTTCAGTGTGGTGTTTCATCTAATTATAGAACATATATTTCATACACGACTAAACATTCACAATATTATTCAATTAAGCTATGTGTTACATCTCTGATTACATTCGTGGTATTGATCCCATGCGTAACCGCACCATTAAAATATTATGTTAACAACTACGTAGGTAAAAATCAGCAATTATTCGAGAACTTGTCTGTGCTAAAAGTTAAAAGTCCACTCAATCAAGTTCTCAGCTGTAAGTCTATGCCCCTCATATTGTAACGTTAGGGGGGTTCTTCAAGTATAAATTACAGGAATTTATTTCGGCGTAACTGTAATAAAATGTGTTTTTTTTTTCTACGTATAGTTGTACAGGCGGAATTGAGTAGCATGCACAAACAAGTGACATATGATGTATTCACAAACAGACGAGTACATAAAGCTTTACTAGAGTACAGTAGGATGCATGTCCTTACGAATCACAAAATAGCAGGCGTTTTACGTTTGTAGCGGCTTTGAATTTAGATTTGTATTAGCGATCAACAGGAGTAAAAAAGTATCCACCCGATACCTTATTAGAAGGTGGTTAGAAAGACCCTAGGGGTTCTTAGGGATTTCGTAGCAAGAAGTTCGGTAAAGGTCGATACTGTAAAAGTATTGTTACAATATGTCATCTAACATCTTGCCAGCAGAACATCTACTTTTAAATTCTCAACGGTTGTTAAAATGTTCTCTTTTAAATTGCCCGCTTACGAGACTCTATTGTTGAATAAGCGTGATGAGCATGGTGGGCTCCGAGATATCGGAATAATTTACATTCCATTATAACTGTTGTTTCGTCTAAAGGAAACATTTTCGTGTTATTGAAACAAACGGTATTATATCAAACTGTCTTACAGTTTGCGATTATGTTGTTATGAATTATTTTAATGGTCGTTAATGTTGGACATAAACTAGCAGTTTACCTCTATACAATGCCTACATCAAAACGATAGACACCTAAAAGGTCAGATAATTTTTGAGTCACGTGAGCTCGGCTGTGAAAAACATGGTGAAAACATGCTCCAGAATCATTAAAATATCTGACTCATTAACCAGTCAGCACTGCACCCACACGGCCACGTCGAAGGTCATAGCCCAAAACTACCCAGTATATACTAGGGGAAGGAAAATTTACTAAGGGAAGCGTGTGCCTTACTGCGGAATGTTATACGCTGATATTGAATTGTCATTCATCGCTCGCTTTTTAGGTCACCTGATTTTTTATTTATGTTTGTTCGTTTATTTAGAATTTCACTTTTTTTCCTGTAGCTAAAGGAAAAGAGAAACCTGTTTTCACATTATACTCTGTACTCCATTTCCCCAATCCTAGAAAGAATGTAATGGTTGAGGAAAACTTGTCATCCCGTTATAAGTCCTATTCCCCATCTTCCCCATTTTTTTTACAAATTACTATTAATTTATAGCGGAAAAAATACATATTATTTCAATTTACGTTTAAAAAAACTTAAAAATTATAAGTATCATGCTTAAATACGTATATTTTTATATGCAGAAATGTATTTTGTGTACTTTTATTAACCTTGTATATTCCTTGGAAATTTATAAGTAATCAATTCAGAATAATATAACATAATACCATTGAAGCACTAGACTGGCTACGATGGAGAAAATAAAATTTTATCCAAAGTATATACTTTAGATGGGTTGCAACGGCATTAGACAGTTACATTAGCCGGGTTGCAACGTTCGCATCGCTTGGAAGTCGAAGAGAATTGAAAGCACTTAGAGTATGTAGTAATCGTATTTTATAAAAAGAGACACAGGCGTTTAACGAAGTCGCTAAAATCTGGGATTTAAACAAAATTGATCCATATTATGTAAAAATGTCAAACACTTTAAAATAACCTTAACCTGCTAAAGTAAGTAAATCCACTTGAGTCTCTTAATTCCCGCTGCGATGTATTAATATCAGGATTCGTAAAAATCCGATATTTATATAATATGTATATAATAAATATCAAAATATCCGATATTGTATATCCGATCCGATATATAGGAATTGGATATATATCATGTATATATAAAAAAGACGTGAATTTCATTCTGTAAGTGGTTATAATGTGTCAAATATGTTAAATGACAAAAAATAAGAATAAAATTAGAGAATCAAGAAATTACAATTAATAAAATCAGTCTACTTAATCAATATTCAACTAAATTGTAATTATAATCTTTAGTGTTGGATCGTTGGCAGTGACCATAATTTTATTTTATTTCAGTACTTATAACAATTTAAAAGCGTGGAATCTGCCAAAATTCTAGTTTTGACGATAAATATCAATTGATATTTATATCGTGATATATATCAGCGAATCCTGATTCATGTACATATTATTAATGTAATAATATTATGATGAAGATGTTGTCCTTGTTGTTTCCGACAACATCGACTTCTAGTGTTATTGACGACTTCTAGTGACGATCATTGTATGGTAAGTGTTGATATTGATGCTTGTGAACTTAAAGTTTCGACTAATCGAACATTCGCTGCAAACTCCTTTTTACAGATGATTGTCATTTTATTCAATAAACGGTTAGGTAGCGCTAACCGCAAATATAACGTTGTAGGATAAACCTATTCATTCAATTAGTTAGAGTATGTTAGAGCAACAAAAATGAACTTTAATGTCACCTTTATAATCTAACTTTTTTTTCATAGTATAGATGACAGACGAAACGAACTCTTTTACGAAACACAAAAGTTTATAATCGTACGAACGTCTCGGTTGGCCTACAATGCTTTAGTCCTAGAGCACGGGACGCAGTAAATGGGGTTTTGATATAAACAGTATTTCTTAAAATTCTTAATTAGTTATTTCATTTATTTTTATTTATTTGACAAGCTTATAGCTATAGTAACATAATATAGGTAGAACATAATTAAAAAGTAAGGCTTAAAAGCTATTTGTAAGCTACCACAAGTAGAATATGTATTTTATACATGCTTGAAATGGATGCGCTAACAAATAAATTGTTTACATTTATTAAGTTAGTTGGTTTGTTGGGTTTGAGTTAGTTAGTCACAATAGGTACATTTCCAGTATATTATTATGTAATTTTTGTGTATGGGCTAACATCAAAATGATTATGTTTACAAACGAATTAATTACTTATACTTAAGTCACAGCACTTTAAACGACCGGTATCAATTATGTGAATGATCATCATTTAACTACCAAGCTTATTTACCCTTGCGAGTTTAGTATGCTCATCGTAATTCTAAGAATTAGCACAAATAATACAAGGTTTCCATTTACTTGTAGTAAATTAATATCTCAATACCTATTTTAACTGTTCCAGGAATTAGTTTAAACTTCGTCTAAGTACTATTGGAAAGCTAGGATTTTAAATTCCAAAAAAACTGCAATCTGTGAGACGTTCTTACGGATATTATTATCCTTTAGATAAAACTACAAAATATATGTAACAAATGCGATTTAAATTAATGTTGTTATACTTCAACCTGTGTTTATTAAGGCCTCCTACGTCGTAGTACAACGACTATACTGTAACCGACACGCAGATCATGTTCCAAGGTTTTATTAAAATGGGTTTAGCAGTTAGCAGTATCAACTTACTCGTGTACGAGTACTTACGTCTACGGGATTCTTAGAAGGATCATTGTTTTCATTAACGATTCGAAAGATTAAACGTAATTCCATTAAGAAAATAGACTAAATATATACATTTTTTTAAATAACCTGGTAATGTTGACATTGTAGGATGTTTGTGGGTTATATTGTTCGTTCATTACGTAACATGAATTTTAAAACCCTTGCCTGGAAGCGAAGCGGAGTAACTTACATTTTTTTTTTTACCAAGTTCAAAATGCTTTGTGCCAGGCTGTGTCGTGCGCGTAGTATGGGGTGCGAGCTAGCACCCTGGTACCACACAGATTCGATAAAGTACTTACAATTCTTTAATAATACTTCTATAAACTTCAATCATAGACCACTGTATGTTCAGAATATATTAATCATTATTCCCGAAAACAAAGAATAACATATTACAATATTACCTTACAATATTACTAACTTAATCACTAAAAATAAAATAGGCGTTTATTGTACAAAAAAGTACAGATTATATATTAAGCATGTTGTACAAATTGTAATATATTATGTGATATATTTGTACTCCTTACGGCAGAGCTAATACGTTCACAAATAAACGAATTTGATTCAATTTGAAATTTAGCTCCCGTGGGTAAGTATCCAGCAAGTTGACTGCGTTGCGTGTTGCCCTGAGGTCGCTAAATCGACCAGACGCGTTGAAAGATCTTTGAAGAAATAAAAGACAGTGATAAAGCGCGCTAAGACTCAACGGACCTAGGATCTCGATACCGAAAGTATGAGATGAGTATGTCAGAATATTCGAAGTGAATATTAGAAGCGAAAATCAAAGAATAAATTAATTTAAAGCTTAAAGTAGCAAGCGTAACGATTAATCTATTACTATACTATGTTCGAAATAGATTCATGTATCATAATATTCATAATTTACGATTCGATTCGATTACCCACGCTGCTGTTGTAAAGTCTGTAAGTACGCCGAACGGCTACCTGCCTCTTGCAATAAAATTGCCTCCAACAACGGCGTAAAATATTCCTACATTGTATAAAATATCCAATAAATCCAGTGAGGTTGACAGCATACACTGACTTCGTCGGTATAAGTGTATGTTATGTAGAAATCATGAACATGAAATGTTTAGAGTCAAATTCAGCGCGACACAAAAAGTATTTTACTTGAGTAAGCGCAATTTATCTAAAAGTGCGTGTACATTTAATAACATTAATCTAAAACATAATTATGTGATTCTGTATGAAATGACTCCAAATCTTTACGACTATTGAAAACAACACACGGCAAAGTAAGATAAGTTTGCAGGCAACTAGTCTTGCTCACTACGTATAAAAACACACGTACATACGATACGAAGACACACAAACACAGATACGAAGTTAACTGATTAAGTGTAACAAAATTTTATGCATTGCTCTCATAGCTTCAGTCTGTGAACAAAGTCCTTGTCTATTTTGCCATGTGTATTGTCTATTTTGCCAACTAACCACTTGACTGTTAGTTCTCATCCTTTCTTGTTATTGTTCAACGTACGTTGGTTTTGTTAATATTTGAGATTAGCCAAAAATTCTATAATATCTATAATAGAAATCACCTACGAGATATTCACCTCTCTGGTCCGTGTCATATATACAGTGATTTTTGTCTATACAAAAAGAAGCTTATCATCAAACCAGTCTTATGTCCCTTCGATAAGGCCTGTAATTTTTCACGCCATTTCTTCCCGTCAACCCATTTGCGTCCGTTCCGACCTTCGACTACCACATATTCACAAATAACTCGCAAATTATATTAAAAGAGTATAAAGTATCAATTATAGCGTGTCAAGATACGGGAACGATTATGCAAGTATGTAATAGAGATAAGCGTCATATAATAAAACAAAGCAGAGTTGCAGACGGTTGCAATACAAAAGCTACTGAAGCGAAGCGCAAAGGGATGAGTGAGTAATGAACTTGACAGTGGTGATATTATTGGCGGGGGGAGGTGGGCGATGTGCATTCCACTGGTGCCGCCAAGCTATAAATACTTATCACAACCATAACTAAAGAAACAACAGTATGGAATCCGCATAAAACGGAAATATTGCGTCTCACGCACAGAGACCGATTGGTCAGTTGCGTCTGCCTGCTGTGCCCGGTTTGATCACATTCGTTTCCCGGTTCGAAACACTCATTCGTTTACAGACAATTGTATACAATTTTTTTAAATAAAAAATAATACTTAGATAGAAAGAAGATAGAAATAAACTTACTATGGAGAATATTAATTGACAATGGGAAAGGTTACCTATGAAAGAGAAGAAAAGAAACTAAAAGCTGAAATGACTCTTAGGTAACAAAAAAAAACAGCAAGAAGATGGAAAAGTGAATCCAAAATACCACAGGGACAGACAAAGCAACAAAAAGCCGATACAAATATCAACAGTCAATAGTCCTCATTAATCTGTACGGCGGCGTTGGGTTTTCTGCGTCCCACAAACAATAAAAGGTCAAAGGGCACTGCTTAAATATTTAATGATACTTACTCAGACAACTATATTATTTGATACTTCTTTGAAATGACGCAATGCATTTGTACTGCATGAAGGAGAAGCGGTAAATATTTCCGCCGGAGCATATTCGATCTGTGCGGATTCAGGGCCCCAGGTACAGCAATAGGTGGGCGGGGCGAAATGCACGGTACAGAGCAGCGACGTCCTCTGCATCTTCTTTGGGATAGAAATGGCATATTTGATTTGATACTCAACTCAGCATTAAGTAGGTCAAATTTTTTAGCATCTGAATTTTTTCTTTATATTTGACATATGGCTGGTCCGCAGACGATCGCGATGGCTGGATTCGCAGTGTCACGCAAATTTAAACTATGAACGTTGGAGATAAAGTTCATTATTAATATATATATATTAGCCTTTGTACATTCGCTTCCGTTCCGTCAGTATGTTTTGTGCGGGGCACCCAAGATCCAGCCCGTATATTATGTAGGTATCATCCCTAAAGCCACTTTCGAACGGTGCTTGTTATTATGAATCTGCACTGACTTTCGCTACTGTATTTACGTATTATATCATAATATTGTGAGCCGACCTACTTCGCCCTTCTCCTCGCGCGAACACCCACACCCCCGCGTTACATAGCCAGTCTTCAACTGAAGAACAACATCCTTATCGAAATCTTGGGATAAAATATAAGTGACGGGTCCCTCCGGTGACAGAGGACGCCTAATGCATAACTATGAAGTAGGTGATGTGACTATACAATGAAACCTATTTTGTGAATATAACCCAAAAGTGTTCAAGGTACATTTAAATAAATATACACAAAGGATATAAACGGCACGTGGCCACTGGGGCATGGGCATCTGCACTCGGCCCTTATGGTGGATTATGGCCCGAACGAAATCCCTCTTGATTACTAGAGAATACCTGTGAGAATACAGTAGGATGTTTAAGAACATCGTTTTAACGTATAAAAATTAAACAATAAACAACTAAACATAATTAACGAAAACAAAAGCATTGCGTAACATATTATAAATCCCGCACTGAAACTAAAATATAAGTACTTAATAACTAACATTTAACAACTATTAAGATAGTAGTTGTTATCTTAATATAATCTTTCTTTTACACACTCTTACAACACAAAAGTCCATTAACTGATAAGAAGAAAGTAAAATAGGCAAAGAAAATACCTGCCAAGAGCAAATATTGATGTTAACGTCGTGAAGCGCTCTCCATAAATGCATAACACATGTGTCGCCCTCTTATCACCTGATAACACTTCAGCTAGAACATTTTATAATAATAATGGCTGTAACTACTGAAATATTATGCACTTACTCTTAAAATAATAAATAGTCTAGATATTTTTTAATTTCATCAGAATTCATGACAATATTTGAGTTAGGGAGCTGTCGCAATCTGTCATTGAATCGTTGATTTGTGACACTACTGTTTTGTGACGTCATTAACACATTAGCGAAATCCTTTTCTAGCTCGTGACTTGAAAGCCTTATAGTTTTTAATTTTTAGAATCACTAATATTATTAACAAAGCACGTAAACGAAACCATAAGCGAAAAGTTCGCCGTAAGCGAAAAGAGGTTGAGAAAAAATTTCAAGTGACACAGGTTTACACCTCGTCGGAGACGATAGAGACCTGGAGCCCGGTCATAGATCTTTTACGTTTTAAGCTTTTATATATCTATATTTTATTTTAGGCTGAGTATCTTATTTTAGATGGCCGTTGTAACGCACATTATGCCAAAGATTTAATTTTATTAATCTCATAATTCTAAGTTTATGATCAAGTCATTAATTGAACTAACTTGCGATGACTGCATCATACATACTACCTGAAATACGTAAGTAAAAATTATTTTTGTAGCTCAATCTAATTATTTTCAACACTACTGTTCAGTCCTATGTCTAATAGAGCTAAGAAAATTAATCCAATTTAATCTGAATCGGTACTAGCTCGGCTGCGTTCATCGTCTCGGAAATACTTTTCCTCCCGTCCCCGCCTTCGGCTGGATTTACTTTACGATTGTCATAAACGAAAGTGAGATAGGGTCAGGCACTCATTGTGAATGGAAACGCCAATGGATTCCAGGGAATGCTTTCAACCCTTCTCGCTATTAAAGCCGCCGTCATCTTAATTGTAATTTAATATGCTAAATCTTTTGAGATAATTTATTATATTTATTGTTTTGTTGTTTGTGTCAGTTTTTGAAGCGAAAATCGCGTTGTGATAAGTGTCTACCGCCGCCCATGGACACCTGCAACACCAGTGGGTATGCGGGGGCGCTGCCGGCCTTGCAGGATCCTATTCACAGCTTTCTTGAATAACCCCATGTCATATAATATGTCCAGTGTAGATGAAAGCGGGGTTCGCTGATATATATCATGATAGGCATAACATATATCACGATATATAGCAATTGATATTTATATTGATATAAATCAATTGATATATATCAATTGATATTTATGGTCAAAACTAGCATTTTGGCAGATCCCACGCTTTTAAATTGCTATACTGGCATAAATAAAAATTATGATCACTGCCACCGCCATCGATCCAACACTAAAAAATTAAATTATAATTTAGATAATCTTGATTAAGTAGACTGATTTTATTAATCTCAGCCTAATTTTTTATTTCCTCTAGTTTTACTCTTATTTTTTGTTTTGTTTTATAATAAATAAGTCTATTAATCAAACTCAAAGTTTCATTTAACAATTTTGACATATTAAAACCACTTACAGATTGAAATTCGCGTCTTTTTTATATATATCAAATATCGGATATTTTGATATTTATTATAAACATCGGATTTTTGCGAACCCTGGAAAAAAGTTATTTTTTACTCCAGGAATCTACCCTTACTAGTTCATTTCATTCTCAGCAGGAACTGGCTATTTAAATCAAAAAACAGTCCAGTGATTTTATTAAATTTATTCGAAACCGTTTCCAACTAGCAAATTTACTTGTGAAGTAGCTCTTAACCGATTTTTAATTGGCACTTGCATTACTCAGAATCAAAAATGGTTGAGGGTTCCAGTTTCATATTTAATGTCGAACAACTTATAGAACCATATTTTCTGTTCCCAATTTTCTCGTAATTAAAAGACTGCTATTAAGTTGTTCGTAATTGATTCAGCAATACAAAAGAAATGGTTTGTCATCGCGCCTCCACATTTTATAAAAAAGTTTTTGTAGAGAATAATGATAAACTCGAAAACGGGAAGCGACCACCGTTCCGTGGCCGTCTCATTTGCGTCAGTCTTAATTGTCTTCGCGAGATTTTATTGCGACCCAAATCGAGAAGGTCGAATTCCGCAGCTGAATAAGACCCAAAAAACTCCTATATAACTTAATGTAGGTAGGCTACAATAGGTAGAAACAGGTATAAAGTTATTTTTCTCCGCGTCCGGATCCAAAGAACACTCAACTTCGAGAGATTTTAAGGCTGATACCAAATCCATCGAGTAAATCCGACAGATGAAATAGAAAGGAAATACATTTTTGGGGAAATCTATTTTGCCAGACCCTTCGCTGGGATATGATTTGCGAAACTCCTTGTGTTTTTAGAGGTATCTAAGTAATCATATTTCCAGTTCATCTACCAGCTGTCTCATAGATATCACATTCAAATGCAAGTACTCAACTTGCGACTTTTTTTCCTTTTTCGTCTTTCACAGCTTCTTTCAAAACCTTAACATAAAATTTTACAGACGTATGCTTCAATTGATGATGCATAATATATAATACAAATAAAACCAATATATAATAGAAAGGACGAAGCCCGGAATACATTTATCCCAAACAAACTGAGACTATAGATGCTAATATTTTACTGAGGACACTCATTCATGAAGGACGCTGAAGTTTAATGAATAGTTTTCAATTTAAATACAACTTTATTATTCTCATAAATACAAACAAATTCTCTAAAATCAAACACCATGACTAATTTGTAATACGTCACACGAAATGCACGCTCTATTTGAAGTCACAATATTGAAGTCTAAATGACGTATGATAATTTGTACGTCTGCGGTAAACAATAGCTACGACAAGGACATCCTCACTGCATAATACAAAAACTCTATTGTTATGCACCATTACTCAATAACCCAACGAGCCTTGAGAGTATTCACTTAAGCAAAACGGAACCACGGAATCTCTACCTTGGGGTGAGGCTACACAGCACGGCGGCGAAGTAGCGCAAAAATCTCAACGCTTGTTCAAATATTCAAAAATTTCTCCTCCGCCGTCGGCGCTGCAACTTGATTTTACCATAGAGGTTCCACACATTTTACCATATTAAAGTCCTCCACCACCCATGACCCTACCAACCTTACTGTTATAAGGACCGAATTGTGGGGGGGGGGTGCATCGTACTTGCATGATTTTTTTCTGGCACGCACTATTTTAACTCCCTACAAGTTTCTATCATCTCTCTCCATTTAACACACCACAAGTTCGTCGCTGGGCAGTTCTAACAGCCGTTTCATTCCGTGCCAGGAGTGCATTTAGCAGCCGTGTTGGTACGCCTCCGATGTTATAGTAAACCGGTTCCGCTTCCGTCCGTACTACGCCGCCGTACGGTAAGTTCAGCTCCGTACAGCTCTCACGTAGTTCGTATAGCACGTGGTCCTTATACTTAGCGGCGGCTCCACAAAAGCGAATTATCATACTACTAACTTCCAAATTTTTCCACATCAGTAAATTACTATTGTAGTACCATATTATCTGATTACTATTTAACTGATTTTACCATCAATGACGCAACGGCGCTGCACCGAACCGTCTGGCCTTACTACGTTGTCACTATGAAATATTGTTACCATTACAATAAGTTTAGTGTATCTACCCTACCTTTAGAAACCTCCGTCCAAGCAAATAAAAATGTAAGTTTATTAGTTTGTTTGTCTCAAATTACTGAACCAAATATAACGAACACCTACGCAAAAGGTAAATGAAGGTAAACTAATTTATTATCAAATATGTATTCCATGCGACACTTGTTAAAATAATGCAACCAGAATCCGTTTGTTACCATTTGTGCGAACTCTGTACTTTTACTCGTGATTTTTTCAATACATTAACTTTAACTGAATATAAAAAATAATTCACAAAACTTGGTTCAATAAGATTTATTTTCACTCTGTACTTAAAGTCTTCGTACTTAACTATAATATTTTCGTTAATAATACATAACAACATAATCTAAGTAATATTCAGATATTGCTTGCTATTATTATCAATGAATACAGAAAATACATTCACTGTTAAAGTCGAGTGAATTATAAAAGACCTGACGTCAATAAAAAGGTCTGTGTCGTTTTTACTGACATTATCGAGTTAAATGTATAAAAAGCCGTTGTTTGTAAAAAGTATTTTATTTGTTCTCACGGGAGACTCGTCGTTTTTATCTCAGGAAACTTTGTGTTCCAAACAGCAATGTGGTCCCTTATACCTGTGCCACTTGTACGGCATTGTTAAATGAAAGATCGGCGCATGTATCATTGTTGCACTATGCATTGTTCTGTACCGTGTGCCAATAGAGCATCATTCTTAACGTTTTACTTTAAACCATTACAAACAGAAGGGCGGAAATGCTGATAGTGGCTCTCTGTTAATTACTCATAATTGTATATTACAATGTTGTTAATCTTTGATATTTGTATTAATTATATGAAAGCAGTACTAGCCACTCAAGCAATTGATATTTGACCTTTTAATTATTTTGTTTTGTATAATTTTCCGCCTGCATACCGATGTCGCCTGAATGGCACATAGTTTGACATAATCATACTAATATGCACATCAGCTCTGCTCTCATATTGTGACAAAACAAGCAGCTACACATATTATTAAAGAATAAATAAGTCAAACAATTAACAATGTCGTAATACTCGTAATTTAATGCTAACAATGTCCCCCCAATAAACCGTTGTTTTGTCTAATTATCTCCTAAGTTCGCCTCGTTTACTATGTTGGATGTTCGACAATCTAAATAAGTTTAGCGAAGGGTTGAAACTAGTCGCTTTAATTCTCTAACTATTTATTGCGGCGCGCCAACATTTCTCCATCGTTGTTCATTGTTCGGTGCGCACTCGTTCATCATGCCCGTTCCGTGCCACGCCCCTTGCCATTACGAATTAATCCGCTTTGAATTGAGGTTACGGAAAAATCTGTGTTTGTATATAGTATCTTCCAGAAGATATCGCACCCTCAGTGGAATACGACATAATTCGAAAATAATAACTTTTCAGTACCTCCAGCTAAAAACTGTAAAAGTTTAAATAACTTTTTTATTATTTCTTATTCTTATCATATTCTCTGTTTAAATATATTTTTTTGCTTATTATTTTTTCAGACATCCTCAAAAAATATGTTTTTCTTACAAACAACTAATCGAATTTCTGGCCATAACTTTTGTAGGTATAATATGTAGTTTAAACTAACCTTTTAACTAATGGTAAAATCTAAATTACGAATTAATACAACTTACGGCTTTGTTAAACCTGGAGGGGTGTGGTGATATCTCTAGTGGGTAAAATCCCCAATAACCTTTAATTAGCGGAGATGACCAGATTTCATCGTTTCCGACCCATGGGCCAACCACAAGACTCGACTATGAGTTATAGTTGAGCCATAGGAAATTAGTAACATTTTTATTCTTATCAGCTCAACCAGTTGTATCTACCAAATACTGAAATATAAGAATAATGCATAAAAACGATATACTCCAAGCATAATTTATCTATTTATTGATAGGCACCTACAATGAGCACACAATACATACATATAATAAAACTGTAGAACCAGCGGGTGTGTACATTGAATATACTTACCAAAACCTTTGAGGGGGAGAGTGCACGCTGCAATCCAACAGCCGCTGGGCGCGCTCGACTGGCCACGTTACCCCTCTCTCACAGAAGACTACTTTGAAATGTACTGCATTTCCCACTATCTTATTTCCCCAATGTACGTACGTGTTTCGGTAGTGAGTGAGATATGCCAAAGCCCATTCCCATCCTATCCCTCCCCATTTTCCCAACCCTTTCTCCAAATCCATTCCTATATCTCCAAAAATAGGCAGCGCATCCGGGGTCGTGCTAACGTTTGTCATTTTGGATTAATGTTGGCATGTATCGCGGATGTCTATGGGAGACAGTATCCACTTACCATCAGGTGGACTGTATGCTCGTCTGCCGTCTACGTACAAAAAAAAAAACCTGATTGGGGGCTATGAAAAGTATCAAAATACAAAAAAAAACGTACTGATTTTTTTTTTGTATTTTTTTGTCTGTCTGTTCAAACACGCTAATCTCCAAAACTACGGAACGGATTTTCATGGGGTAATTAAGCTTAGCTTGGCGCTTAGAATAGGCGTTGTTTCATGGAAATCGGCTGACGGGAAGAAAAGATATCCCAAGTTAGAATTTAAAAACTAAAATTCCACGCGTACGAAGTCGCAGGCACAAGTGTGATAGCGTGCCACATCACTTACAGGCATAAACAGTATTTTTACATGGTTAGTGACATTTTATTATATAATAGAAGCCTGAAATTGTATTTAATATATATATATATATATATATATATATATATACATACATATATGTATTGTATACATATATTATATCTAAAAAGCTATACATAAAAATTAATAATAAATTACTGAGAATTGACTCCTAAACTCCTAATAAATATTTCATGTTTCAAAACAAATGGATGTAAAACTATTGTCTTGAAAAGGGAATGCGGTTTTAGGAATACATGACGTTTAGTATTATAGTTGATCTATGTACTGGTAGTTGGTCTATGAGCGGTAGAAGCTTGGGGAATCAGTTGTAAGTAATAAAATTTATTTAATTTAGCGGGACCATTTGAGCAATTTGAGCATTCTTTTTCCCCACAGTTCAACTAGTTCAGCCTTGCAGTTGACCCGTTTGTCGGTAACGGATGAGGATGAGGAATATTGGACATTCAACGGATCACCTTCGAGAAACATCTTTAAATAGATTTACACGTTGAATTGAGTCATGTTCGCCTTATTGGTGTTACTAAAGGAACTAGAGAACATTTGGACCAAGACACAAATAATCTGACATTACTACCAACATTAGGGAACAAAACATATATAACATTATCAAATCGTGACGTAATCATCTATTTGTTTGGGTTTTGCCCAGCAGCGGTATAAGCTGCTGACGTTTCCTGAGAAACCCGAGAATGTCACCTCTGTGTCAACTCCAAACAAACGTACAAGTGCATAGGCTTACAATTTACGTACATTACATAACACATTTAATTAAAACACACTAGCGGTTCGTTAATGAAGTTGTGCCGAGTGTGAAATTCATTAATCTTGGAAAGTGCGTCACGTGACGCATATTCTTAATAATTTACCCCATAATTATCGAAATTCCTATAAACTGCTTAGCGGTGGTGTAGCTTATGTTTTAATTAAAACCTTAAGTACACACTTACTGTCGCGTTATTATTAAACTTATTATTAAATTGAATCATTATTAAATTTTAATAAAGAAAATTACAATATAAGATTTAATATGGAATGGATTTCATATGAAATATTTTATTAGATTTTATATGTCTTCAGTATTCTTTTGATCTCAATTTCCCTACCTAATGTACTGTAATTACTTGAAAGTGTAATTTAATGGAATACGTATGTTTTGCTCATAACATTCGTGTTATTGTGCCAAATTGATTCGCATGTTATATACGAGTACCAATCTAATAACGTAGGTTTCAACGATATTATTTCAGCAGGCTTTTTTAATTTACAACCTTTAACAATCTATACTATTATAGAGAAGCTGAATTGATTTAATCAAATGTAATAGGTAAACTTAAAAATTACTGGACCGATTTTGAAAACTCTTCCACTCTTAAATACTTCTGAAGCAGATTGGATTGACATTGGCTTTGAGTTCCCAATAGATCGCTAGTACTTTATATAGTACATGCCATACCACATCATCAGCCCGTCCACTGCTGGGTATAAGCCTCTCTCAAGGTTCACGCCTTCTGTACTTCTCATCCAGCCTCTACCGGCAAATTTCTTCAAGTCGTCGGTCCATCTGGTGGCCGACGACTTAAAGGGCGTCCCGCTTTGCGTCAAAGACAAACTGCATGGGCAGTTAATACATAAAATTCATTTATTGTACTAAATTGCACGCGGCCTTACCACCGGGCGGCGTGGAATTAAATTTAAAAACAACCGTATCCCTTAGTCCGGCCAACGAAACCTATGATTTAACTCTATGTATCTATTAGTTCTATCTAGGCTTCGGTGGCGATTGTTTGATTCGTTACACAATTATTAAATCACCAACAAACAATCAAACACTTTGGCATTTGTAATATTAATAAAAAATAGCGACAAAGATTTCATTACTTCCTATTTATTTATCACATATTAATTCTCTTCAAATATTATAAAATCCCAAATGTCAAGTACGGCATTATAATTTTAGAAGGAAGTACATCCACCTTCTGTATTTACTCAGTTTTTAACATATGACTATTGTTTGTACAACCATTAACACCAAGTCATTTGAAACCGTTGTAACTCCGTGATAAAGACCTGACAACTTATATTTAGACTTAAATAACAACAGTTAATCTCACACTTTGAATATAGAAGCAATCTATCATGAGTTGTCACCTAACGGTTACAAAAACTTGCGAAGTTAAATACCAGTAATATGTATGTAAAAATATATGTATTTTTAGGAATCAGAAGTGATATAGTATTATACTATGCCGATCTATTTCTTTTTGTTGTTAATTTGCTTTGCTATTTGTCAGGTATTTCTTAATCGTTTTTCCTAGTGGGACTCTAAAATTATTTCTAAAGTGGATGGATTTTGTTCCTTATATCTAATTTTCAACAGTAATAAATAATTGTTGTTAATAAATTTGTTCTTTTTATTAATAAATCTTAGTTCTGATTCGTAAAAATATATAATGTATGGAAATATAGGCACGAGCCCGATTGTTAAATTGAGTCATAATTAATTGCTAGTTATTTATTTGCTTGAACATGGTACAAAGATTCATATCAAGCAGGTAACATAACTAGGTACACTGACATGACGCTTAACAGCCACTATAACGCATCGGTTCTCCATATCATGTTTTAAATAGAAAGACTGTTCTTCAGAAACACACTTGGCTTACGTCACGTGACATCGCGTAATGTAAACCAAGTGTGTTTTTAAATCTCTTTCCATATGAAAAATAGGAGAACTGATATATAAAATATACTAAGTGAGGAAATTATTTGTTGGAAAAGCAAAAGGAGGAATGCATTCATACGTGTTCAGATCTTTTTTAAATGCCTTGGTTTTTATATATCAAATTACACTTGTTTTAGGGAAGAATTAATACAGATATGTATATATTTAATAATTATTTGTTCCAATTATTTGCAGCTCCAAATTGTTCGTTGTAAATTATAAGGATTGCAATCTCTTTTAATTTCTCTGTATTTCATCCACTTTTTACTTTTAAATATCACTAATTAAGTATATTTTGATTTCGAGGTAATGTTGTATACTTCTTTGGCAGTCCGTGAGCATATATCTACACTGGATCGCAAAAATTCCGGGTCGCTAATAAAAACCGTCATATCTCCATAAATTATATACCTAGATCGCTCGAATAAATAATATGTAGCAAGGAGGTTACTAATGCTTGTTCTAAATCTCTAAAGAGGTTTCATTTGTACAAGTTACAGATTTAAAAAAAAAATCTGCATTTTGAAAAATTTCAAAATTTCAAATTAGGAAAAGAATATTTTTTCTGCTTTTGTTTCAAACGGAGCTGTCATTATAAATGGTTCCTTGGATTGATCAGAGTATTCAATGCAATATCATGTCGTTATCACCTGAAGAATGTACACGGATTATTACCATGGTACAAGAAGGAAGAAGTCAGCGTAGCACTGCTAGAACAGTAGGAGTATCTTTATCAACGGTCCAAAGAGTACTCCAGCGATTTCAAGAGACCGGCATGAACATCAGGAGACCGGGAAATGGCAGGCCAAGGTGCACAACTACACGAGAAGACCGATTCATCGTGAGCACTATGTTAAGAAATCGACATCTCACGGCTGTTCAGGTCCGAAACAGTCTTCAAGAAATTCACCACAACAATGTGAGCTCTAATACGATTCTGCGACGTTTTCGTGAAGCTAATATAAAGCCTTATAGACCAGCAAACGGCCCCAAACTGCTCAGAGAACATCGAGTTGCCAGGTTACGGTTTGCTCGAGAACACATCCGATGGACAGATGAAGATTGGTCCAAGGTTATGTTTTCCGATGAGTCCAGATTTTGTTTATTTACCCACGACGGGAGACGAAGAGTATTTAGACGGCCAGGAGAACGGTATCATCAAGCGTGTTTTGAAGAAAAGGTGCCATTCGGTGGAGGATCAATAATGGTTTGGGCTGGGATATCTTCAGAGGATCGCACGGAGTTAGTGATCATAGAAAACGGTTCTCTGACTGCTGTCAGATACGTAGGAGAGATTTTAAATGAGCATGCTGGTCCATTCTTAGTGAATATGGGTGCAATCTCCATTCTTACGCATGATAATGCGCGACCACATACTGCTCATTTGGTCAATATGTATATTCAAGACGTTGGTATTACCTGGATGGAGTGGCCAGCTCGCAGCCCAGACTTAAATCCCATAGAACATGCATAGGACGAGCTCGGGAGATGCGTGAGACAACGCTCTCCTGCTCCCGTTACCTTACACGAGTTAAAGAATGCGCTAGTGGAAGAATGGGCAAACATAGACCAAAATCGTATTAAAAATTTGGTTTACAGCATGCCACATCGTCTTATTGAAGTGATACGGGCTCGTGGAGGAAATACAAAATATTAAATTGACAAAAAAACTTTTATTTTTTAAGATTTATTGCGAAGTGTATTTTTGTTGTCATAAGTTAGAAGCGAAATTTTCTTATTTTTTAGTATTTAATTAAAGTTATATAGTGTACAGAACGTGTTACACATTTTTTTATATATATTAATCAGTCATCTACAATATACTATAGTTTCGCAAATAGGTCTTATGTATTTAAGAAACTATCACGCCATTTATTAGCGACCCGGAATTTTTGCGATCCAGTGTATATAGCTGCTGGCAGAATATCAGTACTGTGGATTATCTGCAGCGTTTACTGAGCCAGTTCCATTTAATTGTCGCGACACACAATATATAGTAGCTATTTACTTAGATATTTTATAGCTTTATTTAATGTATCACATAATGTACATACTTGCTGTGGTGTTGTATATTATGTGGTGTAGGTAATTGTGGTGTTGTGATAACTTAACGTATTAAATATATTTTCTTTCATTCGTCTGATGCGTTCCAAATTTTTCTGTTTCCAGCTGGATGATTTCGAATGTGCTGCTTTCATTAAATATGACTTGTATTTAAACGGACAGCAAATATATCCCAAATGGGCAGCAAATATATCCCAGATGGGCAGCAAATATATCCTAAATGGGCAGCAAATATATCCCAGATGGGCAGCAAATATATCCTAAATGGGCAGCAAATATATCCTAAATGGGCAGCAAATATATCCTAAATGGGCAGCAAATACATCCCAGATGGGCAGCAAATATATCCTAAATGGGTAGCAAATATATCCTAAATGGGCAGCAAATATATCCTAAATGGGCAGCAAATATATCCTAAATGGGCAGCAAATCATAATCAACAAAACAAACTATTTTTGAATGACTGATATTTTATAATTATCAATTACTTAGAATGTCATCACAAAGCTAATTCCTATTTTTTAACTGTCACCAGAAAACCTAAATTTAACCCATTTCTAAATTTACTACCATCAATTTGCAGCCCATTCTGTAGTTTTTACTGATAATTTAATTATTGCTAGGGTTGTTAGGGATAATAATATGATATTTCGGATATGAAATTATTTCTTATATCATTTCGGATACGGTTTTGGTTACCGATATGTTTTTAATGAACTTTTTAAAAGAAGTGTAGAGTAAAGGAGCCTAATATGAGACCCTACCCTAATATGAGACCCTCGTAATATAGACAAACTACGAACGATATTGTAAAAGCATGGATCGGAATGTAGAGCAGCCATATTAAAAACAATGGACAACTGATTCGACAGTTGTCGCTCAGCGTCTAATTGTGTTACACGTGTTTTTATGTTTGTTCGACCTTGAAACTTTTAACCTAAGTGTGTTGATTGGAATATTACGCGAGAAGGTAAGCTTTATTGTAAATTGTAGTAATTGATATTTTAAAGTAATATTACTAATTTTAATATTTTAAGGCGTTTATGTTTGTAATTATTTGTTGACACCCTAATTTAAATAAATTCATAAAATTTTAGAAAGGCCTTAATATGAGACCCTTCGAGTGCCTAATATGAGATAGGGTCTCATATTACGGTACTCAAAGGCACATACTTTGAACACCTTTCAACTTTATTTTTGTCATTTTTTTCAGATGACACCGTCAACAAAACGAAAAAAATGGGATAAAAATGCCATGGTGTTAGCAGTAAAGGCTGTCAGAAACAAAGAAATGGGGTATAAACGTGCAGCAAAATTGTTTAATGTTCCGAAGGGTACTTTAGAACGTTACGTAAAGAATGCGACTCAATCTGTCGAAGAACTCGTATCTGTTAGTCTTGGACGTAAACCCGTGCTTGGTGAAGAGCTAGAAAACCAATTGGTTTCCTACTCCATCGACATGGACCAAAGATATTATGGATTAAGGAGAGGCGATATTCGACGAATGGCCTTCCAATTAGCCATACGGAATGGTAGATGTGGCAACTTTGCGTTAGACAAAGGTATCGCAGGAAAGAAATGGCTGCGTGGGTTCTTACGAAGGCATCCAAATTTATCAATACGAACTCCACAGGGCGTATCATCTGCCAGAGTTAAAGGGTTTAATCCAGAAAATGTAACTAAATTTTTTGAAATGTATGAACCAAGTTTTGATAGAATTCAACGACGTCCACATCGATTATATAATGTAGATGAAAACGGCTTAACCATTGTTCAACATAAACATAGTAAGGTAATCTCTTCTAAAGGTAAAAAACAAGTGGCAGCAATACAATCAGCAGAAAGGGGTGCTTTAATTACTGTAATAACTTGTATGAATGCTGCTGGTAACTATGTACCACCTCTGATTATTTGGCCCCGTAAAAACATGAAGCAAGAATTAATGGATGGTGCCCCGTCAGGTTCAATCTACGCATGTCATACTTCTGGATGGGTGCAAACAGACATTTTTACCAAGTGGTTTGACCATTTTATCGCATACACCAAACCTACAAGTGATGATCCTGTACTATTGGTTTTAGATGGCCACTATAGTCATACGCGAAATTTAGAAGTTATAAACAAGGCTCGAGATAGCAACATTATAATTGTGTGTTTGCCACCACATTCGACTCACAAGATGCAGCCTTTAGATGTAGGATTTATGGGACCTCTAAAGACTTATTATGCACAAGAGATTGAGAATTGGCTACGAAACCATCCCAATCGATCTGTTACGTCTCTTAACATTGCAAGCCTTTTTTGTAGTGCATATAATAGAGCTGCTACAATGGAAGCGTCAGTTAATTCTTTTCGAAAAACAGGGTTATGTCCTTGTAATAAAAATATTTTCAGAGACTATGATTTCGCCATACACAACACATACATCAGAAGAAGACGTTGTGTTGCCAGAAAGCGAAGAACCTTCTGTGTCGGATAATGCACTGATCTCAGATCCACAAAAAGATGCTTCCGTACATGATGCAGCAAGGTCATCTAGACTGTTTGAACATGATGTAGCTGGGCCATCTAGACAGTTAGTTTCACCAGTTGATATAAGTCCACTGCCAAATACAACGAAAAACAAGACAGGAAACAGGGGTCGAAAACCAGGTACCGCAAATATTATCACATCGTCACCTTATAAAGCCAATTTAGAAGCAAGCCTCTCAAATATTAACGAAAAAAAAAAAAAATCTGTGTTAAGATCTCTAGAAAAAAAGAAAACAATAAAACGAAAGACCACTGCTTATCGCAAAAATACTCCTAAAGCTCACACATCATCTTCTTCCGACGCTTCTGATGAAGTAATAGAATTCTTGGATGACAGCGTCGATGACGACAGTGATATTGATGCTGAATGTCTCTTTTGTGGGTGCAATTATTCAACAGACAAGCATGGCGAACAATGGATCCAGTGCATAAAATGTTATCGCTGGGCTCATGAAGATTGCGGAGCAGATGACGCGCATTTTACCTGTCCATCGTGCAAAAAGCGCTGAAAATATATATTTTTTTATGGGTCTCATATTAGGCAACCTTCTAAAAATTTATAATAATCTATTGGGATTTTTTTTTTTATAACACAAAATATTACTTAAACATTTGTATTATTTAGAAAGGTAATCTTAAATAAATGAATAACACGTACATCAGCCATACCGTTTTTATTTTTATTCTATTTTTCACGTTTTTATAATGTTTTTTCAAAATGGGTCTCATATTAGGCTCCTTTACTCTATTACTAACTGACCAAAAACAAAAAATAAATAAATAGGGAATAGTTGCAACCTTAGTCTCACAATGAACAAACGAAAATCGATCAAATCCAATGTAATCAGCACTAATTTGTCAAAACCCGCCTCGTATCAAGCCCGCCTATAACAGCGATAAACGAAATTATTTGTAAAAACATTCGAATATTTTATTTCGGATTCTGTTTCGGTTTCGAATATTTTTTAAATTCCGATATTCGTAAGTTTCGGTTACGGTCAAGAAGCTCCATAACATCACTAATTATTTCTCATTTCTTTCTCAGTCAAACTCCTTTCTTACTTGTCTTTTATTTCCTTTAATGCAGTAACCTTTAAATACAAATTCATAGTGTATTATTAAAAACCACAATGAAATTCAAATTTAATACCTACGTTTATATCTACTAAGTAATATACCTGCATATTTTATGAAGTCAAATTCCAAATCTATTTTAAACTTCACAATACTCCCCCTTATCTTCGTTCCTCACAAAGGAATATGAAACGTACCTACTCCGAATTGTCTTTTAGTAATGCCGGCTGTACACACTCGGCGAGGCACCCCGAGACAGGCCGAGAGCGAGTGTGTACATGGTGCTCTCGTCTCGTCTCCCCTCGCCACCTCTCGGTCGCGTGTCGGTTTTTGCGCCCGAGTCAAAGGGTCTGATACAGTTCAACTAATAAAACGAGTGTGTAGATGATGTGCCGATGTGCTCTCGCCGAGAGTACTCCTGCCCGAGACTCGGCGAGAGGCTCTCGCCGAGTGTGTACAGCCGGCATTCTTCCGATAAGCATATGCGAAACATCATCAATGAAATATGACTCATGTCGGTAGTCGGACAAAATAGTCAGGTTGCAATTTTTTTACAAAAATGTGCATGTATTCAAAAAGCAACTGTATTGCAAGTGAAAAATCTTACTACACGTTAAAGGAATTTTTCTCTGATAATAATATAAAATAATAATGCTATCATTCCAACAATTGACAAGGGATTTTAAAGGTTTATTTATAAATGGTAATCACACAGTATTATTAACTACTTATATCTTAGTAATTGCAATGTATATATAGTTATAGAAAGACATTTCAATAAAAATAACGAAAGATAATTGATAAATAAATAATTATGTGGGTATTGACATATATAATTATGATTCTATGTTTTTTATTTCTTTTATGTTCTTGACATTATTTTTATTGTTGTCAACTTTATACCTATATGTACGATTGTATTATTATTATTAATTGTAAAATTCGTATGCCCGTAGGGCGGGATGTATCATCCATCTGAATTACATTTTTTAAACAATTTACAAAATATTACTTGAACTCAGACAAAACTTTTTAAGACACTTCATACAATGGATTATGATTTATTTTTTAGATAGATAGAATAATCTATGTATCTAAATCACATTAACACATCTATACTAATATAATAAAGAGGTAAAGTTGTGTGTTTGTGGGTATGTTGGGGGTAATCTCTGGAACTACTGGATCGATTTCAAAAATTCTTTCACATATAGAAAGCTACATTATCCGTGTCAAAAAAATGCAGAAAAAAGAACTTATAAACCGAAGCGAAGCAAGGGCGGGTCGCTAGTTTTGTATAAAACTGCATTAAGACAAAATTTAAAACAATGTTTACAGAAATGAATGGAGGCGGAATTACTACGCGTTAAGCAATATCTTCCAGATAATCTTGAGGGAATTACGACTGAGCTAATAACTTGGGTAGTGCAAATATTAACACAGAAATTATACATTTAATATTAGGTAGTCGGATAAGTCCGCAGCCTTTTTATAGTGAATATAATAAAGACTTTTTGTATTACATAAATATTTATGGAATTGAATATTGTCCATTTCATTCGACTACCGTACGCCATTTTTCTGGCAGAACCATTATCTCATCGTTATAAAATTTCTGGGGTTTCTGAGTGAAGAACCGATTTAAATGGTTTATACAGGCTTCTCTTGGATGTAATTTTAGTCCATTTAGAGAATTTTGTAGAGTGGATTAAATGATGATCCGAAGGTGCTATGTCTGGACTGTATAGAGGGCATTAAAACTTCCCAGCCAATGTTCATCAATATTTGTTTAGTCATCAGACGTATGCGGTCGAACATTATCGTGATGGAAAACTTCACCTTTTCTATTAATTAATTCTGGGCGTTTTTCTTCAAGTGCTTGATTAAATTTTTCGCCATTACAAACGGTATATCACTTTCCCGCCGGTGATCAGTGTTGCCAGAAATATAGCACGTTAAAGTCATACCATTCACATAGGCCGCGAACTTTTCCGACTACCTACGAGTATTATTATTAAGTACATAAATTCCCAATAATATGGTATATAGTACTATTGTATAATAGTACTATATACATACAAATACATATATATATATATATATATATATATGGATGTATTCAAATACATTAATAAAAACTGTGTAAAGGATTTTATAAATTAAATGTGTGAAGAAAAACATGTACAATATGTTTTGTAATTATAAAATGTGTTTGTTTTGTATACAATGTTTTGATTTGTTCGCGGGGCATTTCGCGTGGCGTTCATTCCCGCGGGAACTTCGTAAAAGAACTAGATAAAAGCCTATGTATTTCTCCTTAGTGTAAAAAATTCCTTATCCAAAAATTCATTACGATCAATCCCTTGATTGAAGTGTTATTGAGTAACAAACATACTTTCGGATTTATTTATTAGTTCGAATAAAATTTTAAAGGCGCTTGAATCGAATCGGCTTCAACACTCATTGCCTATATTCAACTAGTTCTTGTTAATAATATTTTAGTAGATCGTGATAAGTATTTGACCGATATAAAAACTCCATTACCGTTACGATAAACCATCGTAAAAAAACAATTATTTTACTACTGCAAAATATGTAATTGATTTTTTGCCACTACACCAAAACTTGCCACTAAACACAGAAACGCCACATGACATAGTTCAATGAATCAGTAAACTGAAGTGGCAATAAGCAGCAGGGCCGATAACGCGTGGGGTAGACGAGTTTTTGAGCGGAAACCGCGTACTGCGACGTACTGTAGGACACCCTCTGACAAGGTGGACCAGTGATTTGGTGGTTGGATGAGAAGAACAGACAACAGTGTGGTGGTGAGGCCTATATTCAACAGTACAGATACACAGGCTTATTATATATATGGCATTTATTTATTTAGACTTTACCGCACAAAAATTGTACAGAAGGCGGACTTAATGCTTCGTGGCATTCGCTGCCAGTTAACCTTTGGTATGTTACAGAGGAGAAAGAAAAGTTTTGTGTTGAGCTTGTAACACCGAAAGACTGTGTGTTGGCGTAACAAGCCTCGAAAGACATCTATAGTCGGCAATGAAAAGCAACACTTCAATGATATTCGTACTATGAGTACTTATGTTTATCTTCAGTTTATTATTTGATAGATGGAATTTTATAATTTTGCGGGGAATCGTCATTAAATTGTGATATAACTAATTAACTATACCTAGCAGTAAATAATACATGGATACATTTTACTATACTTATATGGTTTGTGTATCTTGCTAATATACATAATTAATTATTTCAGTATTATTTCAGTTGCCAGAACCCGTTTCCCATTATATCCAATACCATCTGATATGTACGGGAACACAATAAAAAACGTAATTTGTTGTTACCGTTGTGACCGTAACAACAACAAACGTAGTTTGTTTTTGTTGTTGTGTACGGGAACACATATTGTTGAGGGTAGATATATATATAGGGGGTACATCGACTGTCCTTAATATTCATACATATCATTCCTTCCGTCCTAGTTTGAAATCCTGATAACAACAAGAGCGAACGAACCATTTATATCTACGCTAGAATTTTTTGTAATCCACTTTTTGTCACGCTCTTAGTTGGTGATAGGGTGCAAGAGTGCGCGATCCCCGTGTGCGTTGATTGGTATCATTCGTCTGATTTTGCTCTGATGCATCAGTATTGTAATCAGGCAAATCTGCAGGCCGGACATTTTCCGTGTCCCACACTTTTGTGGGCTTTCCGTTCCACTAACTCCTTCCTCCTCACCATCAACAAACTCGTCGTCATTTATAACCGGGTCGTTGTTTATAGATACACTCGTACGTTCACTATTCGTGATTATGACCGGTGACCTTAAACCGCTGGTTGATGGTGAGGAACGAGGTACAGAGGGCGGGAATATATTCGGAGACATAGGATAAGACGGCGGATTAGTCGGCGGCGGCGGTGTTGCGTGTGATGACGCACTCACCGGCGATTCATGCGTCTCGACTCTCGTCACACGTTTTGCCAATAAATCTTAACAACTGATATATACGATAGCACAAATATGTTAGGAGACATGTAGTGGTCTCCTAAGATATTTGTGCCATCGTATATAAACAAATTTCCTATTCCTAAACCCTTTATGCAAGCAAGACCTAAACCTTTAAGCAGCGCATTTTAGACATGCCAACCCTTGATATTTTTGATAGAGTTCACGATTAGCATCACACAAACGTTACACAAAATTCATTATGTTCATTATAAAGTCGATTTTAATTGTAGGTAATCTAATGTTGTAGGTAATAATGCTACTTACATTCCAGTATCCGTACGCCTTTAGCAAAACACAGAACTGACTGCACGTTTGCTTGTAACATCATATCTCAGTTTACAAATAAATAAATAAGTATATCTATCGCATTGTTCGTCATCTCCGTTCTTTCTATAAAAAACAGGTAAATAAATGATGTCTATATCCATATATTTAACTCAAAGGTAACGTATAATGTAATTGTGGTAGCGACAAAGTGTTTGCGAATTTGGACGGCTGTATACAAAATGTTATGATTCCTATATTGCTGCGACACTGCATTGTTAGCTTAACTAATTAGTCGGACAAGCGTCTTAATTGCTGCTGACAATTTTGAATTGCCTATTAGCGAGCTTGTTAGAAACAACAATATGGAACGGTTAATTCGCTGGGTACGTTTTAGAATATGTAACGTTTCTATTATATTTCGATTGATACTACTTCTGATTGGTTCTTCGCTTCGAACATACTTTGATTTAAACAAATACTTAAAGGGCAATGAGTAATTTTATATGATTGGCGGGCGGCATTTTTTTTTTCCTCGACCATTAATAAATGTTATTGTTGTTCATAGGCCTTCAATAAAATGTGATAATATGCAAAAGTACTGTAAATCATAACGACGAAGAGATATAATTTAAAGATATGAACTCAACGCTTGTCTGTTCTTTCTAGCAATCCATAAAATTAATGCTTCATTGTTTTGTATTTTTAAATGTCGGATCAGGTGAAATATATTATAAAAATATAATTCATGCGCATATTTGACAATATATTTAATTATAAAGCGTCATCGGGTTCATCAAATGAACCGTTTTCTACGTCTGCGTCGTGGCGAACAATTATAGAGTCTAAATATAATATAATGCTGATAGTGTAAGATTATCTTGATATTTTAAATTCACAAGCAGATTAATCAGTGTTCGAGAGACTAAGTTAAGTCTTTGTAAAGGATATCACAGAGTAACACGGAATTCAAAATACACACGCATACGTCACGATGGAAAGATTGTGAATGAAGTAGAGAGCAATTGCTCTCTACTTCATAGAGTTGCGCTAATACATACGAGTAGTTGCTAACTCTAACTCTCAATTGAACTATGGCTATAAAAGACACCCGCGGCACTATGGCGATAATAATAAAGTGTTCTAAGTGGTCGATGCGTCGAAAGGATCTTTACCTGCGACAGCACTAAATATTGCATGGCCATTGGTTTTCGATAAAAAAGTTTACAAATATAATTAAAAATATCGTTTCAGGACAAAAGGACAAGACGATGTGAAATTGAACAGAATATAAATCTATCGTAAAACTTTTAAAATTAATAACTCATTTGCGTTACACTTTAGAGCTATATAACATATAATAAAATATGTTTTGTTAGTTTTAGCCTTTAAAATAACCGATACTCATTAGTTGCCGCCAAAATTTAAAACAACGCCACTTTTACTCACACCCCTTAATTAATTAGTTAATAATTAATTAAAGAATATTTTTTCTTACCAAATCTCTTTTCTCTATGATATCATAGATCTCTATGATATCATACACTGCTATAGCCGGCTTTAGAATAGCACCACCCCATCTTTTCCCGTGGGTGTCGGTCGTAAAAGGCAACTAAAGGATAACAAAGCCGATTCAAGCAAGCCTTGAAGAACTACACCACCTCTGAAAGAATTTGGCCAAACAGATTGGCCAGCGTGGCGTTTTAAAGTTATAAATATCCAGGAGTGGACGACAAAAATATTAAAAGGGCTGGTTAAAGTTACGGCGTCACGTCACGGCTGTGTTAAATAATGAATAATATAAGAATGTATTATAACTGCCTTTTATCTATCTATACCTGAAGGATTAAGGGTCGAAACGTATTACAATAGGTACTTTACAAAACAGCGCCTACGCTAATAAACGTGAACGGGAAAATCCTTAGGTTATTGTAAGCTTACTTGTAATTCCGTTCTGCTCTAGGCGATTTAGTTAATCATCGATTATAACACCATTAGTGTTCGTAATTTTCGACCTTTTAGCGTTAAGCCAGCACGTCTCTCTGCTTATGAAATTTCAAGCAGACCTCTGTTATAAAACTTTCCATGAATGAATATTTAATTTTTTAAATCTTAAAACTTTAACGCATTTTATAGACTATAAGAAACACGCCATATCTATGAAACTAAGGTACCAACACGAGCTCATACATGAAATATTCGGTGGTTAAACGCAATACTAAAAGAAAATGGTACAATTGAAATATTCGAATTACCATCGGATGTACCCGTAGTGTTATAAAAATAAGCAGTGAGCGCTCGGCACTCAAGCGCGGAGTGAGCGCTAATGAACCTTTAATAGCTGCACAATATAGTGCAGTCTTTAATATTATTTTAATATGATTGGACGGAGGGGGTGAAGTTTTAGGAATCCAAAGTTATGTTGTTTACCCCTGCATAGGTCAGGGGGATTTTTAAATAAATATTTTTTCAATGACGTCACTTGAAGCTTCGGCTCTTCAGCATGTTTTACATCTGGCTTGTCATACTATGTATTGTATTAAGTTGCCTACGCTACGTCTCGTGTAGCAACAATATTAAATCTATGGTGTCAACTGATGTATTTCGAATTCACTCATTTTAATTTCATTTAATATTGCGAATAATGGCCACTTTATTTGTTCATGTTGATAAATAGATTTGGCATGATCTATGGTCTTATACCATAGATTTGAGAATATTCCCATATCAATGTCTTAGACGACTTCCATTGATAACCTACATCCCTTGATGCAGCAATTAGCAAAAAGCTATTACTGGCAATTAGTAAAAACACAGACTAATAACTAAATTAGTTTGATTGATTGCCTACGCATCGTTGATTCAATCTAAGTAAATAAATAGTGATTTGTGCAGATCGATGGACTTCATACCTAAACGAAATTATCGCCAAGGACTTTTGTTTAGAAGACGACGCAATTGCATTATAATAATGTTAGTAGTTTACCGTGCATTCAAGGATGTGTTTGACCTGATTTCCGACCTATCAGGTCGATGCATAATGGCGTTATTAAAAGCAACTTTGTTTTGTCTCCAGGGCAACACAGCTACAGGCGGGATAGCAAGCAGGGTGAGTCAGAAGGGTGGCGAGATGCGGGCGACGGGGTGGCGGGTGCCCGTGTGAACCGCCACGCTATGGGCTCCAACATCAGCCAGCACTCTGCCAAAGGACTGAAGGGCCGACGCGCCAGATCCAGCGGCGATCTCTGCAATGGCGACACGAAGAGTCAGACGGAGTCGTCAGTATGCGGTTCCGTAGTCGGCGATGTAATGGGCTGGAACCGATCTCTACCCAACCATTTAGACGGCAACCGGCATCTAGCGGACTATAGTCGCGTGAACAACAACTATGGCGAGTTCGGAACGTACAATCGATACCATCCAAAAGGCGGTCGCGGCCTGCGGTACAGAGTTTCCAAATCCGGTAAGTAATAATTTTGATTTTGAATTTTTCTTTCTCCAACTTAATTTGTACCGTACTGTGATATTAGAACAACGGCCTGTGTTCTGTGCTGCTGCTAGATATAGTCCTAGGATGATCCTAACCACCGAAACAAACATTCTTTTGAGAGGGGGATGATGCACGCTGTGCGCACTCCAACATCCTATTTCCCCAATGAACGTACGTGTTTCAGTAGTGATATACCACACGATATGCCCACTCCCATCCCATCCCTTCCTATTTTCCCAACCCTTCTTCCAAATCCATTCCTTTAAGTTTACAAAGGTAGGCAGCACACTCAGAGGCGTGAAAACGTTTGTCGTTCTGAACTGATTAGGGCATGTATCGTGGATGTCCATGGGAAACAATATCCAGTTACCACCAGCTGGATAGTCTGTCTATCTGCTCGTCAGCCGTCTTCTTTCTATTTAAAAACCGCTTTCAACCACTACCAAGAAATTTGCTTACCTTTAATGAGATTGGCAAGCGTACCTATTGGCAATCATACGTGGTCATACACCAACGGCAACTGATTCCGTATTCCTTATGATATATTCTTTCTCTGCGTCCCAACTACCTACCATAAGTACGGTTAAAACATCCATGACCTTTGAATTACGCATACAAGTGCCCCACGGTAAAATATTTTGAACAGAATAAAATCCTCCCGCTATTTATTCTATAGCGTTAATATAAAGTAGAGCGGATTTAAGCAGAAGTTTCTTAATTGGGACCTCCTTAAGTAGTAAAACAGCTTAGACGAGCTTATCGAAGTTGATGTGCCTGCCTACAAATGTTTGTAGCTTAATATAAACCAGTTTCTCTTTACAAAATGGATAAACAAATAAAATGGAGTACCTATGTTAGGGAACCAAATACATCTAAAAAGTAGGCAAAGGGATAAGAAAGCAACTACCACAAGCCCTGAGGAAATACACCACCTCTAAAAGAGTGTACCTGTCACCTTGGGGAAACCACTTGCTCGTGACCATGGTTGGTGCAACCCAACCGAAATGTCGAGTAAAATAAATAACGTAAACATTCGCGTTAAAACGTATTTAAATAGATACGTAATACTAAAAAAAATAAAGAGTACATTCTCTACAACCGTGCCGACATCTATATTAACATTATGATGTGACTTAAAGCGTCTAAATGTTTTATTTACGCCCCTCGGTGTCCGGATCGACTCAATCCACAGGCGTTGGGATAGGATATAAAAACACGTAATGTTTGTGACGGCACATCGATCATCTTCGCTTCACCTTGGGATTGTTTGCCGGAGACCGGCTCGCGACGCTAATGGGTCCTTGCTAACTTTTTACACGTATCTTCGTTCCTTCGGATGGATATATTCTGGGTAAAAGAAAAGCTATTGCGCCATAAAAATAATATTTTGACGGTCTGTCACACGAAATTTATGAGATTTGTGGGTATAAACCTATTTAGTTCCTCTAAGTGTTCAATACAAACATAATGATAATAAGTTTTGAATTTTATTTGAATTGAATTTTGAACCATATATTTATTATTTTATAAACATGATATCTCTGATCTTTTCTTTTTTATACATAAAAGAAATTCGTTAACAAGTCGAAAAAAGACGGTTGCCTGTTCCACTAAAAGCACAAAGAGATACACTATAGTATTTCCATTTCTTTATTTTCTCGATGACAGTTCTAATTTGATAGTTGTAGTGTTGTGTGACCAAATAAGTAATGATATCGATCGCATATATTTATTATATTTTGAATACAACATATATTTATTTATTACTTTTTTTATTATTTATTATTTTTTATTATTTATTTTATTTTAATTTTATTAATTTTATTAATTTTATTTATTTATTTTTTTTACAACATATACGCATATATTTATTTACAAATACAACAAAAACATTCAAATATATTTTTTCAAGGTGGGAACACTCAATGGCCCACCGCCATTTTGTTTGTTTTAATCTGTCACTCGCAACAAGACGGTCGTGCTAGTCACTACATTTCTGTTCGCTGAGTTTTTTCACATTATCCATACGTTACGTTGTGTATTTTGTGTTCCTCCGTGTTGATTGCTGCCCAGCTGTCAAATATCAAAATGCCGAAAGGATCTGTTCTGAAAAGGCAGGCGAGAGAACTGGTGATCAAGGTTCGTAATTACTTTGAAGCAGAGTATCAAAATGGTGGCCCGCTATTACCACTGTCGCAAGTGCGAGAGCGTGTTGCGGCCGCATTAGGAATTAGTGGACCTACTGTTTCAAAAATTACTACCGAAGCTTACGGTACAAGCGGCATGCAGGAAAATAAGCTTCGTACGCCGAAGAAAAAACGCCAACCACGTCGTGTGATATCGGTTGACAACTTCGACGCTGACGCTATTCGCCGTCATATATATGACTATTACTTGCGCAAAGAAATTCCAACACTTAAAAAACTTGTTGTTTCTTTACGTGAATGTGGTAATTGTGAAGATTGGTCAAATGTTATTTTCACTGACGAGACTTGGTTAAATGCAAACCACACAGTATCTAAGAACTGGACTGACGACACCGTCGCTTCCACTAGTTCAGTGCCAATGGGAAAAGGTGAACGCCTCATCATATGCCATGCAGGGTCTACGAAAGGATTCATGTCAGATGCTTTACTGGCCTTTAAATCCAAGAAAACAGTGGACTACCACGAAGAAATGAACGCGGAGATTTACGAAGGATGGTTTAAAGAAATGGTGCAATCTCTGGAAGAACCGTCGATAATTATTATGGACAACGCTACATATCACTCCAGACAAATTGATAAAATGCCGACGCAGGCCAATAAAAAACAAGAGATAATTGACTGGCTCCAACGTCATGGCGAAAATGTGGATAATACTTTATTAAAAGTACAATTAGTGAATATTTTAAAATCGAATAAAAGCCACCCTAAAAGATATGTTATCGACGAAATAGCTGCCGAATGTGGTCATTGGGTTCTTCGACTTCCGCCGTATCATTGCCAGTACAATGCTATAGAACTAATATGGGCACAAATCAAAGGACACGCCGCGCGCCGCTCGAAACAATACCTATCCCCCTTTTACGGCAAACAAAATGTTAGATTTATTAAAAAATGCATGTGCGGAAGTAACTGCCGAAAACTGGGAAAAAATTGTGAGAAGAACCCAAAACATTATAGCGTCGGATTGGGAAATTCATGTGGCATTCGATAATATAGAAGTACAGGAACTTATAATAAATGTTGGGGAGAGCTCATCGAGTGACAGTGACGATTCATCAGATTTTGATTAAAATAAATAAATAAAGATTACCTGTCATTATAATTATTTCGTTTCATTGTCGAGTACCTACCTATACCTACTTATTTTACAACAGCTTCGAAAATTTTAAAGAAGTTGGCATTATCAATCAAGAATTAACACGTGTAACATCTTGTAATGAAATATAATATTAGTTAATAAATTTGTACAAAAGTATCCGGCAGTAGTTTAGTTTCTTACATTTTGTAAAAAAATATCGGATCTGTTATCGTGTTACGTTTATCGATAACTACATCCCTAAAATTGCTTTCTGGCTGACGTGACCTTGTTAATGAAATATGACGTCTTGGTGCCTAATTTTTGTTCGGAGTTTTAGGCGTTGACGCTAGAACAAAGTTATATCGACCACTGTGTGTCAGCTGTCATCGAGAAAATAAAGCAATGGAACTTGTATAGTAACTATAATGACGTCACGGACTGCGCTTCTAACAACCGGGCTGTATTCATACGTCAAAGGCAAAAATGGGCGCGAACTCTGTGGATATTTTTTTAACTAGGCCTAGATTTTCAGGGAATTCGATTATCACTGGACATTTTCTGTCGCCCGGTCTACATTGAAAAATTTCGCTGACTCGACAGTGGCTTATTTTTAGATTAGATTCGTCATTTTAGTATACTGGACAGTTTCTTTAAAGTAGAGGTGCTCAAACGGTTGATCGTGGAAATAGTACATTACCTACAATATAGACTAGATTCACTAAAAATTTACCGCCCTCCATCTTCAAGCGGCACGGCCGCGACACCGCGAACGTCACCGATAATTTACTTACCTATTACTATATCGCATCGCCACTTTCTTTTTACTATTTTTTTTTATGGACGAAGGCGGCAGACGAGCATACAGTTTATTTGATGATAAGTGGATACTGTCGCCCATAGACATCCGCGATACATGCCAACATTAGTCCAAAATGACAAACGTTGTGACGGCCCCGGATGCGCTGCCTACCTTAGGAGATACGGGAATGGATTTGGAAAAAGGGTTGGGAAAATGCGGAGGGATAGGATGGGAATGTGCTCTAGCACCTTATTAATTTTACTATTTCACCAGACATGCGATTTATCGTGTAATGACAGTTCATAATACCAAGGAACTATTAGTATAATCTGTTTATGCAGTAAATGTTCTTTATATGCGCCCAATGTATGCTGTAGATTTCCGGTAGTACTTATATATAAGTTTGAGCATCCCTGCTCTAAAGAGTAATTTTCACCAATTACCTAATTTTATTTACTTAACTCAGTAATAATGATTGATGATACAATTGATGACATAAACGTTACGCCAGGTAAAGATATTAAAGATTCTTTATCAAAGAATAATCAATACATAATGTAAGGTTATAGACCGTCTTATCATAATAGCTCTTTTGTATTCTTTTGATGTTAACACTATCCTGTAACATCGCTACAACAGTAAGTGAAAAGCGTAATGTGTCTAAGGGCGGCACAAAGGGGCAAGTCCGTAGCCAATGACGTCACGCACTGCGCCTCGGGCGCGCCGGGTCAAGGACGCCCGCGGAGGGCTCCACGTTTAGTGGCGCCCAAAATAAACACAAGGCTCTTTATATTGCTTTACAATCTCAGAAATTGGTTACACCCTTTTGTTTATACAGTTCCTCAAGAATAGAGTGGGTTTATAGGACAAGGTGTGACTTATGGCGTTGTACAACGAATTTTTCAACAGGGACGCTCGATTTTTAAAAGCCTATTGCGGCCATCTTTAAAAATATTTTACCTATCATATTTGACCTTAATGTTTATTGAGCTTCACCATTCAATCATGAAAAATTTCACGATTCAACAACGCGTGGAAGTAATTAAACTTTACTATCAAAATGACTATTCAGTTCGTGGAACGTTACGTGGAATTTATAGACAAAATAATCGGCCTGTTGAGTCCTCAATTCGACGTCTAATCAACAAATTTGAAGAAACCGGGTAAGTTGCCTATCGAACACCTTCTGCACGTCAACGAAACGGAAGATCTATCGAAAACATTGTTACTGTTCGGGACAGTATGAGTGAGAATCCGAGACAGTCAATTTATAGTCGTGCGATAATAATTTGGTCTCCCTGCAACTTCAACTTGGCGAATTATGTGTCGGGACTTAAGGCTTCATCCGTATAAAATTCAATTGACTTAAGAACTGACGACGAATGACCATAGGCAGCGCCGTACATTCACTGATAGGGCTTTGGAGCAATTGGAAATGGACCCTGCTTTTGGCCGAAAAATAATGTTCAGCGACGAAACCCATTTTTGGATGAATGAATTTAATATAGGAAATAATATCGTTAACAAGCAAAATTGTTGCACTTGAAGCGATGAGAATCCATGGGGAATTCAAGAGCGTCAAATGCATCCCGAAAAAGTCACTGTTTAGTGTGGATTTTAGTCCAGAGGCATCATCGACCCTTTCTTCTTCCAAAATGAGCAAGCTGCACCCGCTGTCAACAGTGATCGGTATTGGATGATGATAATCGATTATTTGTGGCCCCGGTTAGATGATATGGACATTAACCATATGTGGTTTTAATTGTTGCATGAATTGCATAATTGTTGAATTGTTGCATGCGCTACAGCGCATGCAACAATTCAGCAGAAGATCGCAGGCTCCATTATCTCGCGAGGCAGAGACGTCAACTCTCCACCGAGATCGTGTGATCTAACGCCCTTAGACTTCTTTTTGTGGTTAAATACCAGGTGTATGCAAATCAACCGCAAACAATTGCTACCTTAAAGGCCAACATCACCCTCATCATTAATGAAATTGAACCCGATTACGATAGTGTCATCGAAAATTGGAACTCCAGAATGCGCGTCATTCAACGTAGCCGCGGCGGCCATATGCCCGATATCATATTCAATAATTAATGCTATCGATTGACCTTCCAAATAAAAAACAAATATAGCGGTATCGATTATACAACTTGTTTTGTTTATATTTAAATCTAGAGCGCACTTACTGAAAGAACCTATATTACTGCACAGGGCGATTGTTTCTTATCTAAGTGTATTGTACAACACACCACCAGCCTGCGATTCAGACTCTTTCAGTCACTACCACAGACTTGAGCTTTTCTGAGAGCCAAGTGAACGAACAGCCCACTTGAAGGTAAGTAAGCGTTTAATGTCGCCCATAAATAAACGATACGTGTTAAACTTGTGAATCTGGCACATTTATAGATACACTGCCTACATTTGGGGAATTGGAAATCAAAATTTGGAAACAAAATGAGGAAGGATGAGGAATAAGGAATATTATTATCCGCTCCCATATGCCGCTTCTCTCGTGCCATTGGGTGATGAAAATGCGGCATGAGGTTGGATGGATCCCGCTGCTCCTGATGAAGGAAATAATATAGTATTAAAGAATTGGATGGTATAGGAAGGGAAGGAAAACGAGCTCTGACCACTTTCACACACTCCCGAAACACGTCAGTACATTTTACAGCAAGAGGGTAAATCTGTGTTACTGTGGGGTACAGTGTGTGTGCTACTTACTGTGCAGTGTGAGATGCCCTCCGGCTAGATGAAGCGAGGCGGGACGACTTGAAAAAGTTCGCCGATGGTGGATGGATGAGAAGAGTCGATGGTAAGCCTTGGGAGAGGCCTATATTCAGTAGTAGAAAGACATAGGGCGATGGTATGGTACGATATTGAAAAAGTGAAAGCCAGTTTTCAAATCACGCGACCAGATTTCACCTTATGCTCAATGACTTAAGCATAATTATTATTTTACGTTGTAATTATACTTATCGTCAAGTTGGCTGTTTACTGTCCAAAAAAACCCTAAAAATATCGAGAATAACAACTTATTTGCGAAACAACTCGATCAGAGTTTTAAGTGCTGTGGAGCATTGTTGAAACATTCGCAAAGTTCTTTTTGCAAAAATATTGTATACTTAAGTAGGTCAGCCTATGTCTTTTCACTATTAGATATGCGTCTTTCATAAAACTCACCACTACACGCGAACTTCCAGTCTTCTCATCCGGCTATTATGGACAAACTGCTTCAAATTGTCGGTTCACCAGGCCGCGGGTTTCCTACAATTACGCTTTTCGTTACATGGTCGTCTCATATCCATCGGTTGTCGGGTTTGCGATAGATGTCGCCTGACCTTAGTCACTTAGGTTTGCTAATGCTATGAACCACAACAGTGACTTTAGTTCTTTGACGAATTTCTTCCTACCTAAGTATTTAGTTAGTAGTCTTTGTAAAATTCCTTTCAGAAAAGAGACTAAACTTAGCTCGTTGTGTAACTTTGATCAAGCCTACTTAATAATACCTTTTTTTGTTAATCGTTTGATACAACATAATATTTTTATTAAAAAATAACTATATTTTTATTAAAAAATTACTATATTTTTATTAAAAAATTACTATATTTTTATTAAAAAATAACATAATATTTTTATTAAAAAATAACAATATTTTTATTAAAAAATAATGTAATATTTTTATCAAATAATAATAGGCTCTGTCATTTCCTATTTAACTTCCCATCGAAATCATTTGAACTGTTCTCTCGCTAATAAACATAACAGTTTTTACGACATTTACTGAGCTTATAGAGTTATTTAACAGAGCTCCCGTACAATTGTATAATACCATAAAGAAGATTCGTTAATTCCTTTACCGTCTCCCTCGATCCATACCGATTTATCTTTTCACCTAATCAGTAAAAGAAATGTGGAGGCATTCTTTCTTTGTAAGACCGTTATTAATCCCAATTTGGTGTGGCGTTCAAATCAGGCTGTTCGACGTTGATGTATGGCTAATGGGCTTTATTACAGGTTCTGTTGAAAAGGTTCATGTTAAACGTCTCAACTTTATTACATTCTTTGTGTTTATGTAATTAATGTTATATACCTTTTTGCCGTATTGTTCTAATTTAAATTGGTTGTGCGTTTTTTATAGGTATATGCTATCTATCCGTTACATAATATGATATACAATATCCTTAAAGGAATAGATTAAATATAAGTAATGTCAGTCATCATTATCAAATACATCTACAACAGTTGCAGATGTACATGAGCAGTTATACCTTACCAATAAGTGAATTATGTATGCTCGCCCGTTTGCCAAGTCTTCTATAAAAAATACGTAGCAATATCTCCCAAAGTACCATAAATCCTACATAATATATCCGAAGAAAACATGGCTTACCCCTTACCTACCTCTTTATAATACAATGCGGAGTAGTATTATGGCTGGGAAAGAAATCACAGTCGACATTATATGCTAAACAAAATTTCTGACAGTATTCTGAAAATACAACCAATATCTTGTAAAGCAAATTGCAGTAATCCCATCCCGAGGCAACACAGTTACCACCGTTCCTTCTTACAAAATAATGCGAAATAACAATTTTTCACTACGCATACAAGACGGCGAGGAATACGACTTTTACGTAAAGTGTAAAATTGCAACGAATTCCCTTTCAGGGAGGTGGAAAGGAATACATTATCCCATTGTGTCCTCAGGCTCGGGCGCCCGCTGTACTTACGAGCTACGACAATGTTACTGAACAAGCTTGTTTCAATAAGCGATTCAGGGAAATATTATATAATACTATGATGAATGGATAATGGTTATCGATCTTGACGTTGAACTTTTGTAATTGTTTTGTATGATAATTAACGGCGATTGTACCGATGATCACTACAAAATGTAATTGTAATTACGTCTTATTTGGATCTTTATTCAATGAATTTCTTTACAATGAAAAATGTAAAAGAACAATCAGTACTGACAACAATTATCATTGAAAACAATTATTGCTAGCAACGTATGTTTTTCATTAGCAAGCAAACAGGATAATATAAACAGATCAAAAAATAAATAAGGAAAAGAAGAAAAGTAGGTAAAGTTTGTAATCAGTGAGTGCTTCGAAGTTCCGAGATCAAATGAGGACAAAATAAGATACGTTGATCACGTTTCTATTTTGCACCAGCGTAAAAGGAAATTGAAAATAAATTACGTACTTGTAACGAACCGTACATATTTCTATAAATGCCTATCTTAATCTGGTTTATTATTTTTTTACGCGTGGTAAAAGATTTTCACAACACCTATTGAATCAAAACGCAGCATTTTTTTTATCAGCTCATAGTTCAACTCAAATTCAAGAGCAATGATATCCTAGGTTCTATACTCGACTCACATTTGTTTGATCGTGATTTCGATCCTCAGTCCGTACCACTGAGTTTCTATTTAAATACGGATTTAAAAAAAAAAATACACTAGCTCGGCGGTGAGGGAAAATATCGTGAGGAATAAAAAAAATAAAATCTGTAGTATGTGTATGCACCAATCCGCACTGGACCCATGTGGTGGATTTTAGCCCGAAATCCCCCCAGTGATATACTACGGGAGGTCTGTGCCCTACAGTGGGCCATTATAGGCTGATATCAATTCATAATTCAGGCGCACGTTATTTATTATGGTTGAAACACGCTGCGTGTTTTCATCCATTCGCCTTAAAATATTGACTTTACCCTAAATTATTTTACATTCACTCCTTTAGTTCAAAATAATCCATACATTTTATGACGTGAACTCGTCTTTCAAACTTGGCAAAGTAGCAAACGTCAAAGACCTCCGTCTTTTCATGTTATGCGTTCTTGCAGTTTCGAACGAAAGCTTGTTTATAATTGCAAAAAGCTCCAACAAGGTCATTTGTATAATGAACAATGCTTTGAATTGAAATATATTTCTCGACTCCCACCACTACATCCCAATTCGCTCGTTATGTTTCTATGTTTTTATTTTTACGAAAAAATTATAGACTGTATCGTTCATCGCACAATCCATCCAAAAAGTGGCGGTAATGAAAATTTGATAACCTAATTTGATGTACCCTGTAAGTTTGATTATGTTTGTAAGTTTTAGTTCATCAAAATCAAATGGAGATTTTTTATTACATTTTAAAATTGTATTTTATGAATCCCATTTGTATTATTTAAAAAGAATGTAATATTTTGTATTATTTTTAGTATTTGGTAAAATTATGGATATTGTATATATTTAGAGGCGCTGTATCAGCATTGCTAATTGTTTTGTAATGGGTGTCACCTCACAAACCGTATCAGTACGAATAAGTACAGCATACAATAATTGTTATCTTTATATTCTGTAAACTATCTACTGTAATTGTCAAAATAAATATATTCTTATTCATATTATTTAAAATTTGTATTATTTAAAAGTCACATCGTTGTATTTACAAAAGAAAAGTTTTTTTTTTCGGAGAGACGAAACGAAGCGCAGTCTTTTAACAACACTGAGCACTTTCATCTAGACTTTTGAGAGCAACTGCCTTCAGTGTGACTTTTTGTACGACTATGTGGATAGATAGGTAGGTACTTAATATATTCGACAATCTATGCTGTAAATTAATAATACTTAAGAAAAGTGGGTTAGAATGAATAACCACGGATCTTGTGTGAAAAATTCATAAGGCAAAAAATATATATATTTATATTTATATATGTATTTATATTATATATATATATATCATATATCAAAAAATATGATATATATATATCATACTTTCTGAATATAAGAATATAAGAAAAAGAAAGAAACGAGAAATTTTTATTTCCTCTTTTCTTATTAAAGTTAAACGACAAAGTTAAAAAAAATTAACGATGTAACCAGGATTTAACTATAACCCAGTGGTACTGTATTAGCACCTCTAAGCATACATAGTTTTTCATTAAGGACGTTATTTCATAAATCATATTATTATTTTAACAATATCAGAATAGTTTAAAAAAAACATTTAATTTTATATATTTGGGTTGTATTTAAACTGATAACAAAACTACTGTAGGAGCAGCAAATCGTGATCAAACAAATTATTTTTGGATAACTGAAATAAATAATTTTAAATTACTAAGATTTTCTTCACAAAGTCGACGGACTATTCCTACATATTTCTTTATTATCGCCAGAGAACCCAAACCTATAACCCACCATTAAATTTGCTGCCATCGATTTGCGCCCAATTTAATTATTTCTCTATATACATAAATTATTTAAAATCAAATAATATTCAAATTAAAAATAATATTAAAAATGAATTGTATTGTACTAAAACAACTGATTGTAAGTTTTGAGATGGTGATGCTAAATCAAAATTTCGAATCAAATAAATGATATTATTTGAATCAAGTTATACGCTGTAGACACCGAGGCGTCACGGGGCTATTGTCAACTCTTATCACGTCCTGACGTTTGGCTGAAACTTATTTACTTTCCCCTCTATTGAATATAACTCCGCCAACTTCTGCTTTTGTTTACATACTCATTACTTCTTAAACTCGTGTAATTTTAACGAGAAAATCGCGAGCAACAACTTCTACGTGAAGTTTTGGTAAACTTTTACGTGTAGCTGGGGATTTTCAACTAAGTAGACGAAAGTAGACAGGTGATTTGAATATTGAATTAAACGCTTTAAAAAATACTTATACATACAATAAACCTTATTCTACAATTATTTTCAAATAATTATTTTCAAAGTCTGTATAGGCCTTTTCCATGGCCCGCCATCATAGTCAGTCTTCCACTCTTCTCATCCAACCACTCCCTCTCATATAGGCATGTATATGTACATAAACTTCAACCCACTATTTTAAATAAAAAAAAGGTTGTGAAAAATTCTAGACCTATAGAAACCTACCTAAAGGTTCATTTAAAAAGTTGATCCCTTTTGCATCCGGATTGCACGAATCCAGCCAAAATTTAAAAACCTCCATAACGCTGCTCCATTATTCAACATTCGCCACGTTGTGTGCGCGTAAATCAAGTAAGAACTAGAAAGGTGCGCTATTACGATAAGCCGACATATTTGTGAGTTATTTCTGAAAAATATTGCAATCGAAGACTGTACGTTTGCTTCCATATAATTGTTTGCTACTTTTGGAACTTCATACATTTGGTCTCCTCAATTCCAAATTCAAAAGGTCGCTCGCTAGTTTGTTTGTTTTCTTGTAAATTCTGAAAAAGGCAGGAAATAATTAAATAATTTTTTTTTAAAATACTGCATGTAACTGTGTGTATGCACTCTATTGTATTTTAAGGGTATTTGTTGACACTGCTTTAATTTTTTACACAATTTTTATACATATATTTAAGTTCACATATTTGTTTTTATAGAAATAAAGGTGGCAGATGAGCATACAGTCTACCTGATGGTAAGTGTATACTGTCGTCGTATAGACATCCGCATGCCAACATCAATCCAGAATGACAAACGTTGGCACGCCCCCGGATGCTCTGCCTACCTTTGCAGATTAAGGAATAGATTGAGAGAAAGGGTTCGGAAAATGGGGAGGGACAGGATGGGATGGGAATGGGCTCTGGCATATCTCACTCACTACCGAAATACGTACGAACATTGGGGAAATACGATAAAGTAGGAAATGCAACATTTCTAGTAGGTACCTTTCAAGGTAGTCTTCTGTGAGAGAGGGCTAACATGGCCAGTCGAGTGCGCCCAGCGGCTGTGGGAATGCAGTGTGCACTCTCCCCGTAATTATGTGCGTTTATCAGACAAAAAGGGGATACTCGTTTTGTTTCCCAAATAAAATGAAAATAAAATAATTCTTAAATATGGTAATGTTCAAGTTACAACACACAGGTCCCTAGTGGTCCCTAAGCCCCAGCACGCCGCGGCGGCGGGCCCAGGGCATATTATTAGTAAATAGTAATAGAGGTATATTGACCTCTATTGGTTTATACCTACACCATTTTCCTCACGTTATATCCCTTCACTACTGAAGCAATAATGATTGAAAAGAAAACAGTGGCTCAGTACGAGGACGGGTAAACTCATGAAAGTATGTCAAGGTACTGAACACCCGGCCAAACAACGTTTTTTGCAATTATATAAGATGAACAGCAGGATTTATTACATCCCTTGGGGTCGATCGAATCGTTTTGAAGCTAATGAGGCGATGTTACCGTTGTTCGGATGCCGGATTAATCAACGTGAATCGTACAATCCGTACATAACAGATGAGGGCACTGTTCGGATGCTTTGTGCTGAAATGTCGGGCGGCGCCTAGTTTGCGTGTTCGACCTTACATGCTCAATCAGTCCGGTGCGAGGCTTAATCAATAACAGTTGTCGATGGAAGTGGAAACACATGTTGAAACTATTTAAACTGCTATTTCTGTGAGGCTTTTTAGTTAACACCCTATATTTCGTTGCTGATAGAATTCTGAGTTAGCTAATTCTGTCGGCTATTTATGCTAACAACGTATGGGCACTATTATTATCATCGGCACCATGTCAATCTTTGTCAATGTCACTAGCCCGCGCCGTTGTTTTTTGTTGTGTTGGTTTCATACTAACAGTTGTTATATTACATTCTAAACGATATACTCGTAAGCAATATTACCTTATGTATTATAAATTTTATACAAAAAAATAACACATTAAAATATGATTAACTACATCGCAGATAAATTGACATTCGGTTTTGCGGTGTGTTTATCCAAATATTAAATATTAATATTGGAAATACATAAATAAATACATTGAATATTCCAATAAATGCTACTCCCTGATAGGGTAAGTACATGTACCTGGGTAATTACCAATATCACTATGTAATTTAAGCCACGTATATGTATGTAAATATATGAATAAATAAAAATATATAGAACATCCCTATCCCAGAATGTATTATTATAATACATAGGATGTAAATAAACTCAATATTATGAGCCATTCTGATCCATCGCATGGAAGAAAGGAAATGCTGATTCATCGATCTAATTTCAGTATCAAAAGTATACAAGATTTCCTAAACAGCTCGGCTAAGGTTATAAAACCTACTTTAGTTATCCTCTATTCCGGATAAAACAACGTTTCGTAAAATTCTGTCCAAATGTAATTTACTTATCTACATTCTGGGACCGAAAGCGAGTAACATAAATCAATGCATCGCCCGTATTCCACAGCTTGCTAACTAAACCGAAGCACGCAAGCCGATATTTTACTAAACGGTCTAGTGCTGGTTTGCTGTTCCATTAAAAAACGAGGAGGTACTCATTTCTTGACTATTACTTATATAAAGTTCCATCTAAACAGTACATAGGAAATATTTGACACACGTAGTTCAATTATGGAATTCGGAATTTCCTCAACATATAGTGGGAAAGTTGGGAAAGTGTTACCTTCTTGTTACCTGAACTACGTTTTAAAGAAGTTTTCAATAAATGCCTCCTGCCAGTTTATAATGTATGGTGCCTGATTCATAAGTTCAAAGTCGCTCTGCTAGCCATGGAAAGACATAATCCAAATCTAGCTATGGGACATAATCCAAAATAAAACGAAATTTGTAAAAAAAAAAAAACAAATGCACTGACGATGTAGCTCGAAAAATCAGTAAGTTAAAGCCGCTGCAGGCAGGCCACATCTATCAATCTATCAAAGGACTGAAAACCGATTTGATAGACAAACAGAAAATATAAGACCAAGTACTAAAAACGTAGCTTGAAGATAGCCTTCGGCCAAACCGATGACTTAAGAAAGTCGCGGCTAGTGGCTAAGTAAGAAAACGGGAAGTGGAATGCGGTAGCGAGCCTTGAGGGAGGGTATATCCAGTAGTGGGAGAAATGCAATCTGGCGGTATACTATATCAACTTTAAACATATTTTTTGAAGTATGTCAAAGACACTTAAGTAAAATATTTGAGAAGCGAGGCAAGGAATGCAATTTAACTATGTTTATTCACTAACTACTAACCCAGCGTAGTCATTTTTTTTTATTGTATCTAAGGTCGTCAAACTATTCATGTGGGAATTGGGAATTCATGTACAATCCAAACAGAGTCTGAAATTAACAAATAGATAAAATAACTTAAAACTAAATACACTAACGAAATTAATAAAATCCGTCGTCTGTAACCCCTCCGATTCCACAAAAAAGTGCTTTTAATTTCCTGAGGTTCTCGTACAAAATAATTGAATGACTGAATGACCCCGTCCAGCACTAGCCATTCCTACTAAAGTTTCTATGAATGTATACCTGTGTGGTTTAATGCGAACACCTATTCCACAGTAAGCATTCTACGGAACCGCCTATTCTCCTATTCTTGGAAGCTCAACGAACTAATCTACTTGAATTAAGGTGGATTTTGTTTGTAACTCTTTTTCATTGCTAGTGTAATGTGTAAGTAGAAGTAACGATTTCATGTTTTTTTTTATTATTTTTAGATATGATTGTATTTTCGTTACATTCTTTGCCCAAATTAAAAAAAATATGTTTGAGAGTAACTGAAATTAATGTTATCACATTTACTAAACGGTACTCACATTTACTAAAGTTACTTATTCTATCATATATTTTCAACGACATACATTAATATCATAAATTTTTACGAATAAGATTATTATAGATTGCATTTTTGTAATCGACCATAAAAAATCTATAAAATGCTTACCAAAATTCACTTACAACTATAACGTTGTATGCAGTATGACTGTAGTTTTCCAAAACTGTAGATTTTGTATATTGGCGATCACCTACTAAAGCCGAAAGAAATACAACAATTAGCTGCTAAACCTGGCTTGCAATACCTGCAAGCAATAGGCATTGGCAACGTAGGAAACAATGCCAATAATAATTGCTGCATTTATTTACATTATTAAGATTATTGAGTTACCAGGCCCAAAAGGCTCACAAGTAGCGTCACTGTGTGTGATCTCAAAGATCTATTGTGACCCCTTCAATATACAGCTCACTCCCAAAACCCACATGTACCACAAACTGATCATGAAATGAACAATAGTCTTGGATGCATTTGCATTCGTCTTGATCATGTCTGATTTCAAAAGATGACCTCTCAGAAAAGAACTTCGTTTTCAGAAAGGTTTGGAATTTCCGACTCTCTATGACAGAATCTACAAACTGATGTTATTCTGATGAATGATTATGCTTTTTCAGTCTACAGTGATCCATTAGGGTCCTTGTGAGAATCCTGGCCTGATTTTTATTTACACTCATACCCTCGAAAGGTGTTGTTTTCGCGAATTTCCATTTATTAGCTCATTTACTTATTACCTACTTACATACTTGTTTTTTTTCAGGTTCAGACGCAGAGCCAGTATGGAAGCTCCAGGACCCGGGCTTCGATCAGGGCTACGGATCGGAGCGATCTCCTGAAGACGATTATGTACCACCTCCTATAGCTCCGACCATCTCCCTAGAACAGTACGAGGCAGAACTCCGCACTGTATATCCCTTCATCAATGATGGTAAGTTGTTGACACTAATATCTATGATACCAAGTCCTTAAGGGAATTAAGGTAATGTTAGTACTTCACACGGAACTTATTCCCTCACCATTTTCTTTTAGGCCAATTAGATACATTACTAATTGTCTTCCGGCTAATTCGGAAACATCCGAACCTGTCATCCTCGTCTATGCAATAAAGTATCTTGTAATACAGTATGCAATTAGAAGTACGGTAATTTATAGACGTAGATGACGCGTTCCGATATTTCCGGATTAGCCGATGGCCAATGTTTTTGTAATGTATCCATATTTCGATAGAGAATTATAGACGTCGCCTACACGAGCGAGTCTCTCGCGGCGATTCTGTCCTACTATCGTCGAGTAAACTACAGACGACAGAGCGATTATTCCGTCATGTCGCGTATCCGCGACGAGTCGTGGCGACTCGCACATATAAAATTTCGATCATTCATTGAACAGTGCAGCACATTGTTCGTCGAAGACCGAATAACACGTATTTTCAAATAATGTATGTAACATGTGGAAGATAATGTCACATCATCGTTTTTTTATTCGTAGGTTTTATTTGTTCTCTTTACCAACACGCAGGACGCTATTAAAACTGACCTAGGTCAATATGTTACATAGAAATTCGATACTCGTATGATACGTAGCTGACACAGATATTATTATTGCGTATAAAGCTATTTTCAGTATTTTTAGTGTTATTTCAGTTACAAATGTTTTTCCATTAAAGTCATATCACTCCAGGGCGGTGGCTTCGTCAACACTTCACGAGAAGTCACATCTCGAATCATAACAAATAGACAGTTATTGCTTTTTGCACACAAGTTCCTGACGCGAAAACTTGGCGCCAATTTTGCACAGACTTAAACAATAAGTTCGAAGTTGAACTCTATTTGTCTTGCGAAGTTAAACAGCTTAAACATATTTTCGCTCGAGGAATGCACGCGTCGCCGCGTGTACCCGTCTCTTGTTTGCCTTTGACATATTCGTACGGTCGTTGCTATTTGTGCACGACACAATATAAGTACTAAATACTAACGAACCGACCTGGTTTCGCACGGTGCCTTATTAAACTTCTTTAGAAAATTTTCTTGTGTACCGTTGCATATGAGAATCAGAGCAATACAACTGTAACCAATTGGAATTGTGGGCTAATCCAAGGTCACCCGATGCAGGTACCCAAAGTCATTGTTCATATACTCTAAATAATCATAAAGAAAGGTTTTATAACCACTTGAAATATTGTATATTTATTATATTATTATGTATCTATTTTATAGCGCAAGTGGTAAAAGCCATGGAACCCCCAAATACCAGACATTTGAGGTCTTTAATTTGAAAATAAACAACATCTGTTAATTAAAAGAAATATATATTAATTAATCATTGAAGCCATTTTTAAGCAACTGTTGCTATAAATCTAGATAAAACAGTTCTATTGTATTGTAGAAAAAACTAATTACGACTTCAGATTTCACACGCATTACATTGTACCTACCTAAACTCTAAATTAAACATTTCAATAAATGAAAAGTTTAGGTCAGTGATTTAACAAGTTTTTGAGACAAGATAAGAGCGCTTTCAAACAAACGTTTCAATTTAACCCATGTAGTGTTGATATTGTTAAGTTCTCACAAAGTGCCGCACGCCAAGAACTTGCTCGCTGAGAATGTGTTGAGATCCCCATTGTTTACCCTCGTCGAGCACAATACTTAATTAACAAAGTCATTAACACAAAGAATAAACTAATGTTTCAACGCTCATACTCATACGATAAACTCTAGTTCAAATATTTAGGACTTGTTCCACAAATCTTACAAACGATGTCATTAAAATTAAGGTACCTACACAATTTAGTAGTGTTTATAGTTATATTTTTTATATCTACAGATAATTATTTATATTTTTATATGAATATCCTCGTCCTTGTTAAAAAGTTATTCTCCAGATCTGATTACCAAATTATTACATTTGTAACACCCCACAACCCCCTTATATTTTGGTGGATAAAGCACTTAATACAAGTAAAGCACTTAACTTCAGAAAAGTCACCCTACTCTTTGTCACTTTATTAACAAAATGTCATACCTTATAGCTCTTGAATGAAATACAATTGAATAAAGTGAGCAAGGACATAAAGTGAATTGAATAAAGTAGACGTAAATGTGACATAAGAAATAACCACTTAAAAACATAACCTCCTCATCAATACAGACATTAAGTAAAATGGATACAACGTCACTATATGTCCTTTCCCCTATTCTCATCCCACATCAAACCCTTGACACCCTATCCAATTGTACACCAGGACAGTCCTAAGAAGGTACCTACCTAGGTGTAAGTAATCGGCAGTATTCTGACCGGACCGTACTCACGGCAGGGATACCCATATCAAAAGTTTTATCTCCAGTGACAAGGCTTGTTAAGGTAAACACAGTCTAACTATCATATAACTACTTAGTTAATACATAGTATGGAACACTAAGGATTGAATGCGTCAAGTTACAAAGCAACGGGATAACACAAAGCACAAGGAAGATGAATCGAAGGAAACTACATATTATCTGTCACTTTGTCTTTTTTGCGGCATATTTGTCCGTTAAGCAAGTCTTTCATACGGGTATGTTTATTTGATTTTTGTTTTACATTATTTTTATTTTACTATTTTATTGCACTCGACGTTTTGTGGCTGGGTTACATAAACCATGTTCACGAGCGGGTTAGTTTAAAGGATGATTCACGTTACACCGTGCCGGAGCAGGGCCGTGTCACGGACGGGGCACGGTCAAAGGTCTATAGTATACTTTTGTATGAACCATGCCATGCTAGACCGGGCCGGGGCACGGCACGTCGTAACATGAATGCGATCGCCGGACGACGGACTAGAAACGTGTAAGCTTTTTCAGAATATCAAATCCAAACTATATATCAATATTTGATATCGGATTTCGAAACCATATATTTTCTGAAACTATAGGTATATTGATAGATACGCATAATACTTTACGATATTTGTTGATGTTTCGATGATGTAATAGTTTTTTTTATATATAGTGTCACAAAAAATGTGACTAATAATGGCATATTATACCATCGGTAAGTAGAATTTCACAGAATTTTCACGCAAGGTGGTAACGTCACGGCACGGGCACGGCCCGGCCCCAGCACGGTGTAACGTGAATCACCCTTGAAAATCTTTGACCGTGCCCCGTCCGTAACACGGCCCGGCCCCGGTACGGTGTAACGTGAATCACCCTCAACCCAACCAAAACGTCAAGTAAAATAGAATTAGTAAAGAGACACTTTTGATATATTATATTGATTTTTTCCTAAAAGTAACGAATTTTTTGAGCTTTTTATTTGGCAAATTTGTATGAAAAATTGGGTAAAATATCAATTTGCAAAAAAACATTTATAAATTTTCACGTCATGCCTGTCCAGCGCCCCGGAGGGATCCAGGGAGATCGAAAGCGGGTCAGCAAGACGCCACCAGGTCGGATCTTTTTATTTTCTAATCTTTGACTCCACGTATCACAGATAAAACAGCCAGACTTTATCTAAGTCGTAACTTTTGCTACAAACTAGTAGGGTAATAAGGATGATGTGAGAAATAAAATTCAGCTACCACATCAGAAAGTACTTGAAATCATAGTCTTGTAATCAATCAGCTTTAGCACTTAACAGCTGCCAAATGGATGGATGAAGGCGTGGGTTCATACTTTATGTGTAACATTGATTAAAGGAAAATTAATACTTATTTTCCTTTTATTCGGGTGATATGTAACTGTATGTTATGGAAATATGTGCGTATTTATGTGAATATCGGCTGCCTCATACCAAAACCCAGTAAGGAACTAATTAAAAGAAACAACAGTTATTTGACTAAATTTGATTTCCAAAGCTACCCCCCCAAACAAAGCAGATAGGTACCATACATTAATATCTTTCGTATTTATGAAGCTATGAGTATTTAGTAGGTGTATGACGTGATGCTCATATTATATCGTAAAATACCTATAAAACATATAATATACCTATAAGATAACTATAATAGTTTAGACATGATATATCTAACATTTTTTATTCTGTGTTCTCGTATTAACTTGGCTGCTTGATAGTTTTTAGACTATTGTATAATTTGTTAAAAACACTAGGCTTTGATATATGACTGTACATATATCGTTTGTTGATATTCGTATGTATCGCTATCAAACGACCGTTTTGTCGCATAGACATTTTCACGTCATTCGCAAATGGCGGACGCTGAAACCAAAATTAATTAATGTAGCAACCACATAGCAATCCTGTCGAAGCCATCGATTGTATAGGACAGACATTGCGACACGAATTCATTAGCAGTAACTACCACATGACATATTAATTTGCTTGTCAAATCTGTCAAATCTGATCATTAATGATGAAACAATTCATTTCCATTTGTGAAGTTATCTATGCAAAGACACCATAATGTTGCTATATATATATATATACTTACTGTAATTGGTGATTTTCTAAATTAAAAATTCGCAGGTTCGATTCGTTGTTTAATTAAAATTTCCTTATGGTTTTCCTAATTGATAAATACATTTTCCTTCAATAAAAAGAAACCTTTAATTTGGCATTTTCTGACTACCAGAAATTATAATCACAGTCACAAGGCATATGGAGGAGTTTGTCATTATCATGTGCTTAGTTAACCCGCTTAACGGGTATAAATATAAACATGCTCTAACATATTTTTTTTAAGGTAAAGCAAAAATAAGTTAAGTATTTTTTAAATTTCGCTAATGTCTCAATATTTCGTAAACTAGAATCGGCAATTAGATCCCTATTCTCATTTCATAACACATTTAATAACGTAACTATTGCGAATATAACAAATACGCCCATGAAAAACAAATCCAAGAGATAAAGATGATGGTTAACATAAATAGGGAGATACGAGTAATACAAATTCACAATATGCTTATAAATACACCGCATGAAAAGATAGTCTTTGAAGCTGAGTAAGTAAAAGATAACACAATGAAACAAAAAGGAGTAGGAACTAAAGCAGATGCTAGATATCTTACGTATAACAATGTCATTTCAAATAACTTTGAGAGGCACAGCGCATACAGCAATACCACAACCGCTGGACGCATCCGACTAGTCGAGTTACCACTTTCTCACAGAAGACTGACGTAAAGTGTACCACATAAGTGATTTAGGAGTGAGTGAGATTTGCAAGAGCCCATTTCCCTTCCCGTCTCGTCAAGTGGGAAGTATGATGGCATAAGGGAAGTCTCTCATCGCGTTATACTCCCTATTCCCCATCCTATGCGGTTCCATCGAAAAGTAATAGAACGGGAAAAAGTAAACTCCTTTTTTCATTACAATTTTCTCATCCTATCCCAAGGCAGAGTGGAAACTTTCATGGGATGAGGATAACTCCTATTTACCATCAGACAGACTTGGAGCGTATGCTCGTCTGTTACCTTCAAAAAAGAATAAAATATGAACTGAAAAGCAAAAGTTTGTTAATTCTAGGACATGAATCTCGGGACAATATGGCAAAATTTAGCACAAAATCTAATTACGTCGAATGGCTTGAACAGTATCAACACGATATTGGTCCAACGCGTGAAGCGGGTCCATACAGAAAGGTTTTTAATTAACTTTGCCTCTCGCAGCTCGCAAATGACCATTCACTTTATGGGCCGATATCCGATACCAAACAATAAAAGTGAAAACAAATATCCTCCAGAGTATAAATGCTAATAAAGCTGCATGTGCCATTGATAAAAGTGACTTTGTAGTAGCAACATGGTGGCAAATTGTTATTAATTACTCAGTGTTTAACATAAATTATTATTATTAAAAATAGTATTAAAATTAATTATTAAATACTGACAGCGTGCCTGACACCGTGAACAGCGTGACAATGTGAAAATATTCAAAATAATTCTATAAATTGGACATTTCTTGAACAATATCATTTGCATATGAATAGGTTGTCTTTATCATTTATCAAATACTCGTAGTTAGGTTTCTTATATATAATTTATATATATATTATATATATATATATATTGTTTCTTATATATATATTATATATATATCTTTACTTATATATCTTATATCAAATGTTAGGTTTCTTCATATAAATTAAAATTGTAATGCTGCCTAATCTTAATGAAAGTATGTAATATTTTTTAATTTCATATTTTATTGTACACCCAAAAAAATATAGCTATCCATGTTTAAACGAGAAAATATCTGCAAAAAGTAAGCTTATCTCGTGTGGAGATCTCCTCCAGCATACCCGTAATTGTTTATAATTGTTTTGAAGAAATATTAATGTATGTAGGATAGGCAACTACCCAAAATATCTATTTATTCCGCTCACGTTTCCCGTACGGGTTTGTATAGGGATTTAATAGCAATTTTCGCTGAAATAGTTCCGGATGTTAAGTGAATTATTACTATTTACAAAATACTACGTGATACTAACACAACTCACGCTTAAGCTCCAACCGTGAAAGAAGAATTTTCTTGGTTTAGAAAAAGCAATTATAGTGGATTAGATTTAGATAACAGAAATCACTATTAAACAAATTGAGAAAACTATTGCACAAGAATAATGAACTTAGATACAAATATTTATATTGAAATTACTTATATTTGAATTTGCATGTTAAATGAAAATTGGACTGAAATGTAATAGAAAAATTAAATAAAGATGAATACTTACGACTGTATTTGCAGTTAAAATTACGAGTAGGTAGGTAGTGTTGTAAAAACGAGCGCTGAGCGCTCGACGCTAGAGCGCTAGGTGAGCCCTAATATTTAAGTCTCGTGTGCAGGGATTGCAACCTCGCAGTAAATTTGCGACATTGGAGTTAATCGCGCGGGATCCCGCAAAGGACTTTAAAATTTTATGATTTCAAATAAAAGAATACCTCTATTTAGCGGTGCCAGCGACTTCGTCCGCGTGAACTTGTGATTCCTATAAGAACTTCATAATTTATCCCCATAAAAAGTACCCTAAATGTTAATCCAGCATATAGGTTATAAGTTATAACTATGCCAAGTTTCATTAAAATCCGTCCAGCGGTTTTTGCGTGATGCACGTTCAGTCAGACAGACTTTACAAAAATGTTATTTTGGGCTCTGTTTCACATGTACACATCCCGGCCGAAAGTAATACACATAGACTATGATTGGTTAGCTTCGGTTTTGTAGAGCGTCGTCTCTGTCCTAACGACACACGTCAGAGACGACGCTCTTCAAAATATAGTCCCTTTCTAAAGGCCGATGTATATTACTATCGGCCGGGAAGTGTACATACTTTACACTGCAATAACTTTTTTCAAGAAACTTAATGTACTTACACGGCTCTGTTACGATTAATATATGTACTGTTTTATATATGTATAAATTGTTTAACCAACGATAACAGTATTTCTGCTAGCAAAATCTTAAGAATCTCTAAGTATAACATCTCTTATACCTACATTAAAATATTTTTCTGTAAATGACCTTTTAAACGTCAATTATTTAGTTCTTTACCTAAATCTAAATTAAACCTAATCAAGTAATGATAAGTAATCAATCAGTCAGTCATATTAGTTTTCACCAGTTTGTATGTGATATCTAAGCAGGTGTGATATCTTGTTGGTTTAATTATTATCATCAAGTAGTCATAAATCATAGATAAGTACTTAAACGCTTGTGAGCTTTATAGATCAAATTGTTAACGTTTGAGGTTAAAAGCTTGAGTTTAGAATGTTTAAGATTAAGGTTCTGATGATACATTAGCACTGATTTAGCGCTCGAGCGTTTTTACAGCACGGCAGAATTTATTCGCACTTACGAATTTGCATGATTTACATACTTCTGCTGATAACACTATTTTCTCTTATAAAAATAGTTTAATGTAGAGGGTATATAATCCTGGGGGAGAAACGGCGTTATAAATATTAGTCCAACATCATGCTATAACCGTACATTATTTATAAGCCTGTGTCCTCTGTTTTTCGCCACTACGAGTGCACATTATCTTCCGGTCTTCCAATAAAGCCACTTCATTTTTCATTTTTTTTTCAACAAAGATCATGAATGCCATGCCCTTACAACTAAACTATCTGTCGTCAGACTTCAAAGCAGAAGAGATAGCATTAGAGTTACACGGGGAAAGCGTCCGGTGTGTCGATCAATTCATAGTGATTGACGACCCCGTCCCTTGGACAAATTCGCGGGTACAAGCGGTTAAAGTTGCACAATCTCGGATTCAAATCACACGCCGGCCTTCGCACCTAACTTTTGCGTGTTCCGGGTGTTATCAATGCGACTATCTAAACTTTAGTTTGATTAAAATTCGTGAGCGTGAAAATCCGTGCATGTGTTTCTAATACTAATACCTAATTAGGATTTTTTTGAGAATGGATTACATATTGTAAACGACAACGTATTGTAAATGTGGCATTCCATGGTGATCTGTCTTATGCTGAGTTGGAGAGTCCTTTTCGGCATCACAATACACATCGATCGGCATGATTGTACTTCCTACTGTACTACAGCACTTATTATGTTTATATGTATTTCTATCTTGTTTTCCCTTTATTTTTGATGTTACAAATTATTGTGTTGTGTTGTCCGGAATAAAGTGTTTGTCTATTGTCTTACGTATAAGACACAGAACTACATTATTATTATGTAGAAAAGTTATAATACGCCCATAACTTTAAGGAACACAATATTACTTCACTTCCTACATGGAACTTAAGTGTTTATTATTATTATGTTTTGAACAATATAAAAAAAATGTTATGAAAAGATTCTTTTTTAAATAATTAAACAGTCCCATACCTACTGTCTGCAAAAGGAAATAAACTTCACTTACAATACTTAGAAAGAATACGAATGCGCTGCCATTGCACGCAGAGGCCCATTCATTCTCGGATAGTATTTTTACACTATAGTGAAAATATTAAATTACATTTTCGTGGTGCATTATAGCTCGTAGCGTATTTATCAATATAAGGGTAGGCGTGTTTCCTACAATGAGACGTTGCAAGGCTGATACAGATACACAATGTACAATCAGTAGAGAAATAAATTAACTACGAGTTACGTTTGATACTCGGTTATACGAGTTCAAAACTATCTTCATAAATAATTCAAAGCCAACAAATGGTCTAACAAAAGGGAACTTAATGCAAAAAACAATTTCAGAGACATACCGAAACGATAGCAGTTTTCGGATCCACATTCGGTAATTATAAAATAACATTCTGATTAGAAGCGAATCGTTATCGTACCAATTTAATGGCTCTCATCTCTCTTTAAATTGCGTAAATTTATACACTAAATTAGTGTTGGGCTGAAGAAGGGTGAGGAAGGAACTCTTTTGCGTCTCAAATTAATCACGAGTTACCTCGTTTGAAACAAGACGCAAAGAAAATATGTGGTACCAATGATTTACTTACTACTACATCAGTCTGTATCCAAACCAGAAATAATTCAACCAGAAGGGCGGTCATTTCTACAATTTATGTTGTTCAGAATTCAAGAATGTAGCCGGGCGCCCGGGGCTGTTAGATGAAAAATTTAGAAGCCGCTTCTGGCCAGTATTATATCGGATGACAGATTCAGAAGGGAATGGCCTTTACTTTACTGCAGTTGTAATAACATTTTCCGTCCATATCTCTCTTCAAATTTCGTGATTCAAATCCGGTTCAGACCATGAATACCATCCTCATTGTGATTGTCAGCTCGTGACGATGGTTTGTGCAACCCAACCGAAACATCGAGTAAAATAAATAAAGTGAACATACGTGTTAAGACCCGTTTAAATAGATAAAAACATCCTCATTATTAATTTTGTGGGGTGACACTTCCTCGTAGTCACACTAAGTATGAATTCCCAGTACTTTCACTGTGAATCACTGATAGCTATGACATACCTAACTCGCGAGTTCGAAGCCAACATTAATCCAGGGTATATGCGGAAATGTGGAGAGCGGAGATTTGAAGGTTGAATTTCTGTCGACATCATTACGAGTAACGAAGCCACTTTGTTCGAGATTCACAAGTTTAATTGTCATTCTATTTCTTTAACGGCAATTCTAATCCGCGGACCCCTTGTCACTTTATTATAATTTACAATAAACTGTCGGGTATATATAAATATTTAGCCAGTGGTTTACAAATAATTGCGCATAATTATGACTCGAATTTTCATGAATAAATCATAACATTTACAACTTTGCAATCATTTTGTCCGATGGAAATCTTTGTTGACGATAGAGAATTAACAAAAGCGGTCACGTCAACGTTTTTCCGGTAAAGTAAACACCTAAGTAATATGGAGTTTTTAATACATTCCTGGTAACTGAAAAGTTGTTGTGAATAGCCAAAATAGTGGAATAAGCATTTTCTGGAAATTAACGATTATTACTCACAATAAAAGAGTAGGTACTAGCAATATTACATAGAAATTTAGAATTTAGACATATTTTCTAAATAATATATGACACTCGGTTACAATTAATGTTCCAAATCTTTTCTTGTTATTTTTGTTTCATGTACAACTCTTTATTGTACAATTTATAAACTTTGGAGTAAATTGTACAGCAAAGACAACTTTTATTAAAAAAATAAAAGAGAGGACAAAGACTTGATGTTTCCCTGCATTTTGGATTATTTTGAATGTTTACAAAACTATTCGTATACAGAGCCAGTAACAACACCGGGTTGTTTATTTCATTACGAACAGAACTAAAACTTTAATAACTTAAAAGTAAAATACTACAGTATATATATTTTTTTTAAATCACTGTTTTTAAAATGGATGTCTCAAAGAAATGAGACATACTACACAAAACAAAGCCAACAAGCAAACTCTGGAGAATAAAAAAGACCTAAAAAATAAGTGTTTCCTGATATTCTCTAACAAGGAGCGGAGTAACCACAGAATTCTTGGCGTTAATTACAAGCACTAAATGTTTAATTAAGAAATTGTAAGCGCCTAACAAGTTTTCCATTCAAACAAATACTGAATGCAGTGTAAACTTTTGAAAGAAAAATGTTATTCAAAGATCCTGACCTCGATAACCGCTGACTGAAGCTAATACGCACGGAACTGTTCATAAATTACTTAATGTCTTTATGGAATTATGAATTGGAAATTGGAACACTTGGAAGGATATAAGAAAAACAAGAGACATGCACACAGATACAATGCTAATGTGCTATATACAAAGCTGATCAAGAAATTCCAAGAATAATTATGTGTTTAATTATTAATTGGATATACTCGTATATAATATTTAATTTTATTTGATATGTAAGTATATATGTATGTGTATTTTATGTATATACATATATATGTGTGTATATTTTAAGTGTTTATTATTATTTATTATGTTTGTATATTTTATTAACTCCAAATTTATATATTGTTGTTCACTTACACCATACATCATACCATCACTATAAAGCCCCAAGGTTGGCTATGAGACAATATTTTTTAGCATTAAATGCGTCTTTTGTTAAAACAATAAAGTGTAAAAAAATAAATAAACTATTTATTATTTCTGAATTGAAAATTCCTCCCGAAAGCGAAGGATTTTATACAATATTATTACTAAACAACTGAACCGTCTTTACATATTTATCTCCCACCTTCGTTCATTTGTAGATTCAAAAATTCTAATAAAGCGATATATTTTATTTAAGTTTATTACAGTTTTCATGTTAGTTGCTGACAGACAATATTTATGACTTTGATAAGGTTCAGTGTACACAAAGCACAACGTCATCGTTACACGATCAATCGTTAATGTATCATATGTAACATCAATAATCCTATGGACATCATTGTCCCCGAACTTTACTATGTTGATAACAAATAAAGACATATTTAATCTGAAAAAAATTCTAAACTGCACTGTACGAGTATCTAGGAACATAATATAATATAGAATCTGAGAAATGGCTACTTCCGTGTTAAACCTCGCCTTTTCGGTGGACTTTAAAATTCACTTACTTCCCGATTATGCTGTTCAGATAAAAGGCAAGTTCTGGCGAATAAATGCAAATGATCCCCATTAGCATGTATTTGTTGTGACCAGCACTACACGAACCACGAACACGCCCATTGCGGTAGTAAATTTGGTAAGAGAGACACCGACGGACCTGTCATATAAATTCATCATGCGAGTCGACAATAACTACGACGTGAATATCGCCTACAACGATCCTTTGACACCACAAATACAATATAGACTATCAAAGAGAATATGGATTTTGAAACGCCGCATGAAAACAGAAGGAAAAGAAAAATACAAGTGCTTATTGAATGCTCAGACCACAGAGAATTGCTTTCATTGAAATTGAACGAACAATTCATTTACATTCGATTTTCTAAAAGCCAGTAAAGGCTCTGTATCCAACACTTCTCTACTTACTGTACCTACTGCAAACGACGGGGGCCGAGCCATAGCCAGGGGAGCCTTAGGCCTTGCATACAAATAGAACGTGTAAATGAGATAACATCCAGAATTGCTTTCACCAACGCGGGAGTACAGTGAAAATGGGGAACGCAAATTTTGATGCGACACTGTTTTTGTTTTAAGATTTTTTTCGACGCTCGACTTTTGCAATCACAGTCGTGTTTATTGTAGGTATATTTTTTTAATCAATAGCAATTTATTTGATTCAATTTATTATACATCTCTATTAACCTTGGTTACAATGAAAAACAGAAATGTGAAGTTAATATTACAAACAATAAAATCTCCCGGCTAAGTAAATTGTTCTTATTTAGAGGTTAGTGCCAGATTACCTAAAATGTTCCAATATTTATGATCTTCATAAAGTTTAAAGTTTAAACTGTGTAACAACGAGGAGAAAGAAAAAACAATATATTTTGTTATTATTTTTACCAAACAGTTTTATGCGACATTCGACCACTACAAATTATTTCTCAAAAATCTTCACCGTTTTCTTGATTGACGAACTTCACATTGTACCTTCGTAAGAAAATCTCAGAGACGGTGCTACATAGACCGTACGCGATAGGAATAATTGTTGAAACATGACACGACATTCTAAGCTGTATATAGTGAGACATATCGCTCTCTATTAATATTACTTACATTCTATTTACTATTTCCATTACTGCTGAAATAAATATTTATTTACCCTTCTATACTTATTGAGGTTACCAAAGCTTAAGCTTTGTCTCATCTCTCTCTATATATATAAAATTCTCGTGTCACAATGTTCGTTCCCGTACTCCTCCGAAACGGCTTGACCGATTCTCATGAAATTTTGTGAGCATATTGAGTAGGTCTGAGAATCGGCCAACATCTATTTTTCATACCCCTTAGTGATAAGGGTTGTCCACCCTTAGCGCCATCTGTTGGGCAGCCACAGCAACGCGTGGCCGGGCACAGCTAGTTGTTTATATAACTTTTACGATAAACAAATTATTCACATACAGTAATTTCAATCGCTATATCAGTAATTTCAGTGGTTACGTCGTATTCAGGATACGATTTGCCTTTTTTATTAAAATTATCATAGAAAATATTTTAGAATTCATTCGAACGTAATAGGTACCTACTGATTGTTAAAATTGCGCCAATACAAAATTTATATAAACTTTAATTTTTCCTGGTCGTGTGGAGTTGACCAGCTTTGAAATACAACCACCCCATCTCTTCCCGTGGGTGTAAAAGGCGACTAAAGGATAACAACTATTTCTTTTCGTGGGTGTCGGAAAAGGCCTTGTAGTACAAAGCCGCTACCACAAGCCCTGAGGAACTACGCCGCCTCTAAAAGAGTGGACTCGCTAACCCGCTTGGAAAGCGTGGTGTTCTGGGACCATACATCTCTCATGCCCAAGACAATGCGCATGAGGAGGCCCACGTCCAGCAGTGGATGATAAAGGGATTAGTTTCGATTCATGGTTTAATTTAAAAAAAAAATCGACGATCTTATCGCTTTATAGCAATCCCTTCCAGACATTCAAACATCCTTAATATCTTATGACTGACTGATTGATTGATTTTCACAGTAATGTTATAAAGCCTCTGGCTCCTAAACTAGGACTGATCTATATACATATTATTATATTTCTCATAACACGTTTTATTTAGTATATTCCCATTTGGAAATTGTTTGTTTTATGTCCTTGTAGCAATTAAAACAAGTACCTCCCTAAGTAAACTCCATACTATACAAGAGGTGAATGCAATTTTGACAGTTTGTACACCTACTCTTACTTTCAATCATAAGTAGTTCAGATGTAAATGTTGTTAATAGCCAAATAATGGTAATTGTCATTACAATCAATGACTTACAAACGGAAATACATATTCTATTTGAAACAAAGGCGAGACAGCTTTGCTCGTTCAATAAGGCACAATATTTTATGTCTACAACGCGGGATAAAAGTACAAATACATACATATTCATTTCGTTTGACACAATGCCTTCGCGCTAACGTAGATTTTTATAGACGTAGATTTTTATGTGAACATGAAATCTTTTTAACGTTCGACGTAAAAACGAACATGATGAGCATGTAGATATACTTCTATAATGCGACTAAATTCTATCCGCGGTTACGACCGTGCGAACTCGATTTTCCGTAAAATGTTCAAACTATTGTTCTTTTTTGTCTTAACGAAATAATGTACACTTCAGATAATAGCCCAAGTAACTTCAGTTTGTCAACGTTTGCATTAACCCGCATCAAAATCGGTTCAGCAGTTTGGGACATAACATAATTCATAAAAAACTATACTTGTAAGCTTCTTCTGCGTCTTACGTATATTGTCAACTTTATGCGTATGCGTCGTATTTAGTGTCGTTAACTTAAATAAAAATAAATCCAATGCGTTAGTTATAGTTATATATCTTGTCTTTCTAAGAGATTTTTGCGATGTTGTATTATGTATTTACTTAACACAATCACCGCTTGAACCAGACGCAAATAAATGCATTATGTGTTTGAAGATAAAATATTTCGAAGTACACTCCTTTATTCCTTCACCGTCGACTACTCCAACGCTGTAACTTTTTACGTCCCTAGAAATAAATGAAATGTTATTCAGCGACGTGATATTACTTAATTCCTTTTCTCCCAATGATTGTCTGTAATAAACTGATATCTTGTAGGTAAAGAAAGTCGTAATAATGTTCTTTGAAGATTCCCTCTTTATTTTTGTCAGGAAATAAAACTTTGAGGCGTATCACAACTCGTCGGAAGTTGCGTTACATGAAATTACTTTCTTTCTTCGACAATAAGGCCTCCAGAAATAATGGATTATTTTCTCAAAGAAAATTAGAAACAAATCATATTACTGTTAGTTATTAGCAGGTAGATAATTATTGTAATAAATGGAAAAATAATGACGAAATATCACAATCCCCGAGCGTTTAAAACGAACGACTTATGAAACAAGAGAATAATAAAAAAAAATGTTTTTGTACAGGCGCAGTCGACAGTACATTAATGTACCCAAGACCTATGCTCTCTTATTACTAGAATTTTATGGTGCTATTTGACAATATTTTATTGACGCCATGCTGTTTGTATTGACTGCACATTTCGCAATCGTTGTTAAGCGACCTGCGATTTTTCTGCACTGTAATTGCGATTATTTGTGTAATCAAAATCATAGTGAAGTGATAACCTTTTCTGTGGCTGTTAATTAATCAGCACTGAATGCTGCAAGAAACATTTAGATCAACTCTATTCTTCCTAAATACTAACTTCCTTGAACTTGACCTGACTGGAGTTTAAACAATTCAGTATTTCTTCTTATGAAAACACAGCAATTGTTTATTTACAATAATAATGTTAATCAACTCTGGCTTTGTGCATTAAATACGTTAAGGCAAGCAACGCAGCTTTACGGCAAAAAAGCAGTCTTATAACAAGAAGTGTGTGAATTGACTATACAATAGTGTTCTTCCACCATAAAATTGTTGCATGAGCTATTCAATTCGTATAACTTCTTGAGAAAGTATTTTAATGGTGTGATCTGACCATTTTTCTTACTTCGTATGTTTTAGTACAATTTACGTGTTGCTAAAGATTTTTCTCCTATCTTTGTTTATCTTTTATTGATATTTTCAACACAGTTTCCCGTTTATAAATAAATGCGTTTATAAATAATTATAAATAAATAATGAATTTTGCGAATTGTTAATTTGTATCCCCATCATATTAATAAAAATATTATTCGCTTTCAGTCAGTTTTAAATGATCTAGTTTGATTTACGCGTTTTAGTTTTGAAATTGTTATTTTTTTTGTTATCTACGAAATTCTCTATTATATTATAATATATAAAATAGATTGTAATAAAGAATTTAGTAGATTGGAGATTAGAATTTTGTAAGAGATCTTGCTTTCAAGGATAAGACCACTTCTTTTTGTGCATGCTTTATACAACATGTCAGTGTTGCATTGTTTGGTTTGTAATAAAAAGTACAAAAGTTTGTGGAATAATATATAATTGTAAACATGCAGGAAATGTGTGAATAAAATGTATGAAAAGGTGCAGTAAAATATACGTTACTTTTTCGAAACATATTTTAAAACATGGTTTAATTTTTGTTCTCATTTTTGGGCGATGATCCATAACATGCGATAATTGAACGAGCAGCGAAATAAACATACATTTATTGTGCCGCTAGCGAGCACAAACAAACATACGATCTGTGTAATACCTCCTGTAGTAACTTATTAGACAAATAGCGTAATCTCACATTTGTGAGTCATGAATTCAGACTCCGGCACAATTATACTGTGAAAAGACGAAAATTCCAATTTCTTTATACAGTAATTACTGAAAACGCTAAAGTGATTATTTCTATGTAAGTAAACTGATAATACATACAACACGTGAAATTCATTGCTCAAAATGACGTCATTTTCTGACCAGTTAAAAGTTTTTTCTTAAGAAATTATAATCGTTAAATTTAAATAATGTTTATGGGTATAATGGTTATTAGCAAAATTTATCTCTGTGTAAGTTACTGTGTAACAGTCTGTGTAACGGAGTGTATAATTAGGTACTTCTTCGATTAGGTTTCGAACATCCGCATTACTTATGTAGGTACTTATATCCACTTAAAGGAAATCAATCAAAACTTTTCGGGCCTGAAAGTAATGTTAAGAAGTTCCTGTATGTAATTAATCATTTGCTTATATATTTATGAATAAAATGTATATAGTAAGGTTAAAAAGTTTAACGCAGTCTCATAGAAAATTACTGTACAATGCACCGATTGTACAATGTACTTTTTCCTTCTCTTCCCATCCAATTCAATCGTATCTTTTCCAGTAAATGAGGTTTGTAATTTGTTCGTTAACATATAAATTAACATTCTATAAAAATACACAACTTTTATATTGTATATACCTAATTACCAGGAAACCACATCAACTCACAAAGAAAACAGCGATAACACTGTTTTGTATTTTCGTAATTATCTACCTACTCCTTATTTTAAATGGGTCCATCAAAAAATACATGGGAAATCAATTTTATTATTTTAAAGGACCTAGTTGATTTTAAAATATTCAAAAAATAATATACAGTGATTATTTATTAAATTCATTGTTACCAATTCAGTTATTATTTATTTATGTTGACTGAACTTTACTTTAAAATAAAACGGTTTAGTAAAACTAGCAGCGGCACACGTTGCTACCATTTTTTACAGTCAGGACACATTAGCACTATTTTAAATAAATATTAAAATGGGCCAGGTTCAAGGGACAGGATGAGAATACTCCACAAACACCATCTTTGAATCAAGGGGAGTTTGCAGTATCACGCGATTACGATATAATATTTTGTGCATAGGTTTTATAACAAAATGAACTACTGAATTCGGGTACCAACAATATTAGTAGGTACTTAAAATAGTGTCAAAGTATTAGGTGCATGTATGCAAGTAATCCCATACGAAACCGTTGCCAATCCCTCACCCAATAGGTTTGAGCAGGCGGGATGGCATCTAACGATACCATCCCTTTTAATCATTTTCTCAATTTTTTTTCTGATTCGAAAATTTCCAAACTTAGCGCAGCTACGCATGTGCCAACATTCACAACCTCTTATCATTAATCCTTCTATAAAAATGTTGTGATAAAGTTATAAGTAATTTTTGGAGGGGGAGAGTGCTGTATTCTCGCAGCCGCTGGGCGCGCTCGACTGGCTGCGATACTCTTCTGTCACAAAAGACTACCTTGAAATGTACTGCATTTCCCGCTTTAACTTATTCCCCAATGTACGTACGTGTTTCGGTAGTGAGTGAAATATGGCAGAACCAATTCCTATCCCTCCCCATTTTCCCAACCCTTTCTCCAAATCCATTCTCAAAATCTCCAAAGGTAGGTAGGCAGCGCATCCGGGGGCGTGCCAAAGTTTGTCATTGTGGACTGAAGTTGGCATGTACCGCGGATGTCCATGGGCGAAAGTATCCACTTACCACCAGGTGACTGTATGATAAATTGCCACCTCTTTCTATAAAAAAACACGTATATACAGATCATTTGTATTAATACACGACGGATTAGGCCAGTTTGTAATGTCTTGGGTTCGATCTCCGGTCCGGCCAGACACTCATTTGTTAAAAGGCAAATATTATATAGGATTTGGGTGCTTTTTGTTTGTCTCTGGACCCACGACACAAACAATCTCAGTATAGGCCATTTATTTGTGATCATAATAATCGTATAATATAAAACTCGACAAAAGTTGTATCTTTATTAAATCTCTCTCTTTAATTACAACCATAATTTTATCTATACCTACGCAACTAAATCACCGCAACCTACTATAGTAGACAGTAAAGAACTCTGAGTTGCGAGTACATTCGACAGTTGTTCCGTTTCACTGTATAAGTTCAACAGAGCGAGAACCAAGCAATTAAACAGACGGACAGAACAACGCGAATGTTAAAACTTTATTCCATATTTACGTAGCGAACCGGTGATTTACATAGACCATGAGAGCCTGTAACTTTAAGCGTTCATTTGATTTGCTTCAAGAGCAATTTGTTTGCTTTGTGGTTTTTACGACAGTGACTATTTCAGTACGGCATCTAATATCTATTAATCGTGTGTTTAATATACGCGTTTAATATTTAATTAATAGAAAAATATGTGTGAAAAGCGTAAAATCTTAAAAGTTATAACCGTCACCAGCCCTTTCAGTATCCATTGCTGGACATCGGCCTCCTCATGGTCCATGAGGTTAGCTGGAAGAAAATGTTATATAGTATTAAGTTCGCCTTTGCACACACATTTTGGTGCAATAAAGAATTTATCTATCTATCTATCATAAGGAATATATGACCATACTGCATCTAACTCAAAAATATGTAGTATTATAGACATTACCTAGTCTATAGATAGAATTTTTCGTTTTGGCAAGAGATCTTTTATATTGTTTTCGGCTTATATCTTACTTAACCTCGCTCTAATTGTGCTTGTATTTAGCTGTATTTGTGCTGTTACTCTATGTGGCATGATATTGGGAACCGTGTGATAATCAACTTTACATCGCGAATTTTAACAACATGGTCACGTCTAAATTCAGTCTACATTTGTTCTATTGGATAAAAAAGTGAAATTTACACGATTTAATGCCCATGAAATTACCTTCATACACTGCAACCATTCCGATATTTCTTCTACCAATAAAAGCAAGAAATAATCTGACTCATTTCTAATATCACTAATAATTTGGCGTAGAGCTGGCGTAATCTGCATAGATCCGGGTATAACAATAGATGCTGCGCACGGTCACGAGGTCCCCCGCGGTAGCGCACGAGTTCAATGATCGACCCTAACAAAATGGGCATACGACCAATGTAAGCGGGGCGAACAGCGAGAAACACGAAATCATATTATAGATATAGAGTTTTTTAACTAATCGCAAAGATTGAAAAGCGTGTGAGCGAAAAAGAGTTCACCATAAACGAGAATGAGTTAGAAAAAGCTGTCATGTGATACATGAGTCGTATAGAATCAAAGACGGCAAAATAGGTTAGTAACTTCACCATAAACTCTTTATTAACTCTATTAATTAACTTTATTAACTAAGAGTTTATTAACTCTTCACCATGGTGAAGAGTTTTGATGGTGAAGAGTTAATCAAATCAGTTTAGTTTTAAATTTTCTACGTTGCCATATATTTACCTCATTTTTGCTTACTAACCTATTTTGCCGTCTTTGATTCTATACGACACATGTTTGCAACTACTATCGTTTCGCATCAAGAATGCAGTGAGTCGTCGCTCAAGACAGTAGATGTCACCTTTTTTGACCAATAGTGTTCTTTAGAATTCTTAGGTCTGTTTCACTATTGGTTAAAGAAAGGTGACGCCTACTGTCTTGTGTGATGGATGACTCACCACATTATTGACGCAAACTGCGTATAGCCGGAGAGGTATAATACACAGATTCATGCGCCTGTCTTGTTAGCTTGTTACAGAGTCACTTAATGTCAGGCACATGATACGCAATACAGCAAAAAGCGCAATTTTTGTGCCGCACTGAGTCTTAACACTCATTATTCTAAGTTTACACATGAAATACGTATAATGTAGTGTGTGTATATAATGTATTTTGTAGGGGGAGAGTGTATGCTGCATTCCCACAGCCGCTGCGCACACTCGACTAGCCACGTTACTCCTCTCTCACAGAAGACGGCCTTGAAATGTACTCCATTTCCTACCTTATCGTATGTCCCCAATGTACGTACGTGTTTCAGTAATGAGTGAGATATGCCAGAACCCATTCCCATCCCCTCCCGTTCCTCCCCATTTTCCCAATCCATTCCTTAATCTGCAAAGGTAGGCAGCGCATCCGGGGGCGTGCCAACGTTTGTCATTCTGGACTGATGTTGGCATGTATCGCGGATGTCTATGGACGACAGTATCCACTTACCATCAGGCCTTTTTTCTGTAAAAAAAATAATAATAATGACTAATGAATGATGAAACCGCAATTGACTCTAGACTTCTGGCTGACAAAGGACAACTGAGTCACACATCAGAACATCAATACATTTCATTTTATCAGTTATCTACGTAGTGCCTACTTAGGCTATTTACTTATTCATATTTGTATATATTTGTAAGATTAGATAGGCATTTTGTGGATGGCGATGGTTTCATCCTAGTGAAAAGGAAGAGTCGTCCACGTCGCGATCAGAATAAACGCGGTACCGTTCCTGCAGCATGAACACATCTCAAGGCTGCGGTATTGACTATACGTATCTCCCTATCTGTCTGGACAAGAATACAATGCCAGAAGACATCGAGCGGCACATTCAGGAGAGACTCCATGGTCGGACCAGGGATGCGCCGCTGAAGGTGGAGCTGCGGCAGCTAGAGTCCAATTATAGTTCTAGCAATTTTAAGACCTATGAGCTCCGGGTTTGTTGCAGTTTATCAGAAGCTGTTTTCAGTCCTGACTTTTTTTGCCAGACCTTTTTCCGACGCTTTAAGGAAGCGAGACCGAGCAAGAATAGTCCCTATTAGTAATTAAGAATATTATATGTATTCTAGGTATAGGTATATATTGTATTGGGCCTTAGTTGCCAGAAATAAATAAATAAAATAAATAATGTTTATCAACATACAGCAGAAATTGCTCATCATACTCTAGGCTCAACAATTTACAGTGCAATATTTCCCCTTGTTGTATCAATAGTTCATAATAATTATATGCGCAACTTCGTTTCCGCCGTCACTATCGCTCGTACTGTGACTATACCCAGTACAGACGTATACAGCATGAAAGCAATCGCGCCGCAATTTAATTCAGAACGCGAAGAGTAAAATGCCTAAATTACCTTCGTAAAATTCGGAATAAGCTTACGAAAAAACTCCGCTTTTCATGCCTCCACGGGCTACAATTCACTCGGCCAGCGGTCACGATTCGGTCAAATAAATTTTAACACACGGACTGTAAATTTTGGCTTGTGTAGAATATAGGTACGTATACATATTTTAATATATTCTTTATCAGCTCGAATACATGTGATTATTCAACTGTAGCTCATAGCTAACATAGCTCAGAAACTGTAAGATTTAATCAAGGTATTCCGGGGCATAATTAAGTAAGTGGTATATATATGGCAGCAATATGAAACAATGCTGGCACATTTTCGCTCCTACACCACAGCATACGAGTATTTTATTGAGCGTAAGTAGGTACATTTAATAGTACATTTGCTGCTACTATTATTTGCTACTATGCGCCCGCTTGGTATCTAATTTCCCAATCAATTTGTTACTATGTCTATTCCGAATGCATGTCTATACCTAGGAGTTCCTGTTTCCTTTATTAGGAGATTCCGAAGAAATCTACCTATTGTGGAGATCACGAGTTGCGAATTTTGGAAAAAATATCCCCACAACTCGACTGAGGGTCACCAGCTTAATCCAAAACAGCAATCAGTTTTGATGTTTATAAATGTGTGTACCCCCTCCCTATATGCAATGTATCGAAATTTCTAGACAAACTACAGTGCGGGTTTCATAACGGATTGAATGGAAGTGAAATAGTTTGAATTTATATTACGCTTCAATTCGAAGATGAGAATAAACTTTAAAAAAATCGGGCCCTAAATCGGAATAAACTTTAAAAAAATATGTACGTCTATTCACTCAAACTATATGCCGTTGGATTGAGCTCAAAAAGCTCTACAACTTTTGTCTGGACACTTTTTTCTAAAACGAAAAGAGTGAAATCTTCCTCCCGACATGTTTATAGATAAATAGTTTATAGATAGACATGTCCGACATAGATAAATGTTTATTACATAAGATAATATTTTTGTATGTATTTATATAAAAATCATAACAAATGTATTTGTTATTTCAGTTCCTAACCCTAGAATAATGAATACCTACCTAATGATACAATAATAAATAATTGTAGGAACTTATTAATCTAGTATTTTATCTTTGTCATAGCGGTCCAAATAAGACAACAAACAATAGTGAGATGTTACAAAGTTCCGCTGCGAACAAAGAACAAACATAAACACACTCCCGTAAAGTTTTCACCCAGTGCTGGACCGGAACGACGAGCAAACCCTTTGAAATCACAAAGGAAAATAATCTAAGCGGAATGACTACCAATTACAGTACCGACACATTTATACATTATTTCAGATGGTACTCAGTATCTCGAGGAAACCCGCAAGCTCCAGAAATAAAAAATAATCTGGAATATGTATATCTACCAATCCCCCAGTGATTTACTGGGGAAGCCTGTGCTCTTCTACAGTAGGATATTAAAGAACAGATGTTGTATAACGTACCGACCATATTAAAGCATTAGAAAATACAACAGGTTTCAAACTAAATTAAAAGAATAGTATTTAAATATTTTCGCTTAAAATTTTCACCTAGGCCGGGGTTAACAATTAACCCCGTGTTAATAAGTAACCGTTCTGTTGTTCGTTTCTTCTATCAACTGATGCTCCAAATTTCAATCTTCTACCCAGTTTTGTTTACAAATATTTCTCAGTTAATATTTTTTAGTGTATGCTAAAAGGGTTGGTTACGGTGTTACGGGTTGGTTGGTTACCAGACTACAGAAATCTTCATTTCAATTAACTCAGAATCGTGAACGAAATTCATGATAACATGCTTCGATGGTTTGTTTACACTCTGTAATGTTTCAATAGAGTATAAAGTCATAGAAGCATATACAATAAGTAATAACACAATTTTAGTCAGTCAATAATAAACGTTCTTGGAAATTATTTAGTTATTAGTAGAAGTCAGACCTGATAATTCATCTAGATAGCCATGCCAAAAATTAGCACAATGCCAAATGAAGACACAGTGCATCCGCGTATCATGTAGGAAAACAATTGTCATGCAGATAGCACAGATAAACGAAATATGCGACTCCCAATCTCGTTAAATGTAGGTTATCGTGGTCGTGACCGGTCAACTTTGGCAATATCGAAACATTATACAACTAGTGCATTCAGCTGGTGTCCTTTCACAAACTAAAACAAACGGAGTTTGGATCAAGCGCTTATGCGGCAGCGTTATGAAATAATTGTGTAAGGGAAATGTAATAAGATAACGCACTCAATTTCACGATAAACTTTGAATCGAGAGGAAGACTAAACCGAGTCATTTTGGTTAGAGCTCTGAATTCTTTCATCTTAATAATGAGGAACCGGTAGTGGAGGGAACTTGAGCGAGTGTCTCAAAATCGTGGTAGAATTTTAGTCTTCTGAAATGCCAACGTTGCTCGTTTGTGGATTGTCTGGAGTAAACAAAATTAGTCTACTAAATTAGTCCATGGAAGTTAATGGCTATTAAACTACAATAAAGAGCGATGTTAGCGATGTTAGCGATGGAACTATTGTTCTCGACTCTCATTCCTGAGGTGGTGAGTTCAAATCTTCGATCCGTACCACTGAATGTCTATTTAAGTACGAATTTTTAAAAAGATATCTTAAATTAAAAATATGTATTAAAAAATCTTTACCACGTGTATCCACTAATCCGTACTGGGCCGTCCTGGTAGATTATGACCCGAAATAAGAAAAAAAAATGTTAAAAGACTGAAAAAATATCTACAATAGTTACAAAGTTGAGTTCAACTTACATGTGTTCGCATTTTAGCACCCTAACCTAACCCAATGCTGTTTTGATTGATAGAAGAATTACATAAAAGCTCAGAGCCTGTTCTTATAAAGGATGTTTTTTTTAGAAGTTAAAAAATGAAATGAAATGAAATTAACTTTGAAATGAAATAAAACAAGGATGAATTTTTAAAATTGACATGAAATTGACTTTATTCAAAAGATATTCTTTTGGCATTAAATTTAAATATGATTTCTGGCATATGACCGCCACGGCTGGCTCGGACGTAATCCAATCTGGAGGTCCAATTTTCAATAACTTTTTCCAACGTTTGTGGCCGTATATCGGCAATAACGCGGCAAATATTATCCTCCAAGTGTTCGATCGTTTCGGGCTTATCGGCGTAGACTAGCGACTTCACATATCCCCACAGAAAATAGTCTAGCGGCGTTAAATCGCACGATCTTGGAGGCCAATTCACGGGTCCGGAACGTGAAATTATGCGGTTACCAAACGTTTCCTTCAGTAAATCAATTGTGGCACGAGCTGTGTGACATGTTGCGCCGTCTTGTTGAAACCACAGCTCCTGCACATCATGGTTGTTCAATTGAGGAACGAAAAAGTCAGTAATCATGGCTCTATAGCGGTCACCATTGACTGTAACGTTCTGGCCAGCATCGTTTTTAAAGAAGTACGGACCAATGATTCCACCAGCCCATAAAGCACACCAAACAGTCAGTTTTTCTGGATGTAACGGTGTCTCAACATACACTTGAGGATTATCTTCACTCCAAATACGGCAGTTTTGTTTATTGACGTAGCCATTCAACCAAAAGTGAGCTTCATCGCTAAACAAAATTCTCTTATGAAAATCGGGATCAACGGCAATCTTGTTTTGGGCCCATTCACCGAATCTACGCCTTGCTAGGTGATCGCGTGGCTTCAATTCTTGCACGAGTTGGATTTTGTAAGCACGTAAACCAAGATCTTTCCGCAAAATCTTCCATAAAGTGGATGGACACATATCCAATTCCTGTGCACGATGGCGGATAGACTGATTCCGGTCTTCCTCTACGCTACGCTCTACAGCAGCAATGGCTTCTTCTGTACGCACTGTACGACGTCTCTGTAGATGCGTATTATCATTTAGAGTAAACGTGGTGCGAAAACGGTCCATAGTTAGTCGAATTAATTGCTCTGATGGACGATTATGTTGACCGTAAAATGGACGTAGTGCGCGATACGTATTTCGAACAGAACCATTATTTTCAAAATAAATTTGCACAATTTGGAAGCGTTGTTCAGGCGTCAGTCTATTCATGTTGAAATGCCAAACCAAACTAAACACAAATCACTTGACAGCTGACAAAATGGCCGCCAGTTAAAACAGTGTTGCCAACTTAAAGTTCTATACCTCTAAAAAAAACACCCTTTACGATTTGGCACAGATTAGAGATCTCTACTCGTCGTGATCCTGACATACTGATTATGAATGTAGAGGAAGCAAACCGCCATAATATTACGTAATTATATTTATAAATAAGTTTTCATATTTGTTAATAGTGTTGTAACGAGCGTTAAACACTCGACGCTCGAGTGTTTAAGATTCGAGTATTTAGCTCGTGAGAATTATAGACCAAGTTTCTAATATTTGATATCTTTAAACCCTTGAGGTTAATAGCTCGAGTCTTAAACTATAAGGTATAGGGTCTGAGGTTCATTAGCGCTGACGCAGCGCTCGAGTGTTAAGCACTCGTTTTAACGATTCGTTGCTTTTGATACTTTTTTAATCTTTTTCACATTAACACATTACCAAATTGATGTGCAAAATAGTAAAATTGTCCAAAACTTTCTAACGAATCGAAAATAGCATGTTCTCAGCATTTACATTTTCCCAGAATTATGTCAGACCGGTCTTTATTGAATTACAAAAATCACGTAATTTTGGCCTATCGCGCCAGTCACCGGGAACACTGGGGATTGGGTGAAATCATTTCCAATCTGTTGCTGGGCTGCCTTAATGTTTAATTCATGTTCTCACCTCCTGACATCCGTTACTAGCCGAAAAGGGACTTCGGACACGAATTGACACTTGTAACTCATTTGTTATAATAAATTAAAACAGATAGTTTCATTAAAATGATAATGAAGCATTATTTAGGCACAGATTACCAAATAGTACGAATCTATACATTTCATCCCAAATAAAAACTGCACATAATACAAAAAAAGATAGGCACCAATCGGGAGCAAAATTTAGCTATTTTCCGATCGTAACTGTAACCGTTACCATCCCTTTTAATGTCCGCTGCTGGACATGGGTTTCCTCACGCACATTGTTTCGTGCATGATGGATGTTTGGCCTTAAAACGCCACGCTAACCAAACAGGTTGGTGAATCCATTCTTTTAGAAGTGGTAGGTATAGTTCCTCAGGAATTGTGGTAGCGACCTTAGTCTCCTTTTACGATATTTGGAAAAAAGCTTTACGTGGCTTATCCAACCACATAATATTTATACTATGACCTATTATTGAATTTTTTGAAAGTTTACATCGTCTTAATTTACCTACGAACTTAACCGAGATTTTTGGACCCCAAATTATTATTGTGGCGAACTTCATTGTGCCGAGTCGGTTACTAAATGCGTCATCCAGTTTTTCCACAAATTTCGTTATCTATCTTCTATACAAATATGTACTCGTAAAGAAAAATGTCCTGACTGACTGACTGATTGACTCATCAACGCCGAGCCGAAACCCCTGAAGCTAGAAACGTGAAATTTAGATTGTTGCTTTCTTTTATGACGACAAGACTTCCTAAGAAGGGATTTTTTTAAATATGGAAGACTAAAGGCGTGAAACGGGATGTCAGTTTATATGGAAAAAAAAATCATGGTTCTATTGACTTTAAACTTGTTATAAATATTTTACAAAACAAATAAGTAAAAAAGTGTTTCACCGTTTCTCAAAATTGTGTCAGAAGCCTAAAATACGAGCTATCAAATTTTATATGGTGTCACAATTAAATGAAAATTAAATCCACCCAAGCGAAGACGCAGGCAACGGCTACTAACATCCCATTTATGTATATATATACTCGTATACATAGATATAAGACAAGTTGACTACTCTTTATTCCGAAGTTGTGATCGAAACCTCATAGAAGGATACCTACCCGCTAACACGAATCGCCGTTTCGCTCGAACTAAATGGAATTTAAAAGTCAACGGAGAGCGTTCATATTTCATTGGACATAGCTTTTTCTAAGACACGGCACGTGCAACCCTACGATTGATGATGATGATATGTCGGTGGGTAGTACGTCGAGTTCGCTCGACTGACGCGTGCGTTACCCTGAACTCTCGGGTAAGTGCTATTATGTATTCTGTCCTCGACTGTGAACCGACTGATTTCAGTGATTTAGATCCGACTGGACGGACCAATTTTTGTAGACATATTGCTATACAGGGTGTGTCGTAAATAGTGGTCCAACGTTAAGGGGTCGATACATCATATATTCAGCTATCACATACCAGAATTTGAACATTTTTTTCCACGGGTCTCTGTTTTATTCATTATTATTATTTTGAAAAATCGATACCTTGAGTTACTAATTTGGCTGTTATTTCAACAAATAACATTATTTTTTTATTTTGTTTCTTGTTTATTATTTATAAATACATGTGCTATCACATACAATACTTTTTTTTAATGGAAACTTAAAGATATTAAAGAAAAAACGATTTTATTTTTTCAATTTCAATTCTAATCTCTAGCAAATCATGTGAATTCGGGGGCGAATGGTGTAAAAAAAATGTACTACACAGTCTGTGCCCATTATATTAAAAACTTGTCCAATAAATGCAGATTCTAAAATGATATTAATAATATTCGATTCCATAATGAAAAAGAAGTTATTGCCATTTCAATTGAGAAGGAGCCGAATTTTAAAAATACACTTTTTCATTTTAATTAACTTACCGGTATTGCAAAATGTTTTGGACCTATTTAGAAGTAAATTTTAACTTAGCTATTAACAGCTGAGTGGTATTTGAGTCATGCACAAACATATCACAGGTAAACAAACGTGTCTCAGGTAAAAAAAAGGGTACTTGGCCAGATAACACAAGACTCATTGAAACGTCTCAGTATAGCGCGCATGAGTAGTGAAAAAAATCAGGTTTTTTTTATTGCTATTCTCTTAAGTATGAACGAGACAGACTATGTCAAGAAGATATTCGTAATAATCTAATCAGTTAAAATGATTCAGTGTGATCCCGTACGTCGCAGGCGCTTCTAGTCTCTGTGTTTATCTCCGCCATTGAATTGCTTCTTTTACTTCCTGGACTCGCATTTGCGAGGCCCTGACTTAGTTTCGACAGACTTATAACAAGTGGTAACTTTTTCTGTAGTAGGTGCTTCCGATTCACTTTGATGGCTTAACAGTTCCATCAATCAAGTATTGTATGTGATAGCACATGTATTTATCAATAATAAACAAGAAACAAAATAAAAAAATAATGTTATTTGTTGAAATAACAGCCAAATTAGTAACTCAAGGTATCGATTTTTCAAAATAATAATAATAATGAATAAAACAGAGACCCGTGGAATAAAAATGTTCAAATTCTGGTATGTGATAGCTGAATATATGGTGTATCGACCCCTTAACGTTGGACCACTATTTACGACACACCCTGTATATACTTTTTACAAGCTTTTATTCAACTTCACTTGTTTGGTTGCGTTAAGGTCAAGCCTTGCAAGTCGATTTTAACCCACTTTCATTTGTACAACTGCCTTGAAATTTTACATATATATATAAAACCGATGACAATATAATCTGATGACTTTGACCCGATGCTGCAGCCAGGAAGGCCAGCACACAGTGGAACTCCTCAAAGGCGAACGGTAAACAAGTCGTGTTTGGGCTCGTTTGGCTCGTAGTTTTAATGACAACACCATAGTGTCATGACCTTGACCAGATGCTGCAGCTAGGAAGGCCAGCATACTGCTCAACGGCGAACAGTAGACACGTCGTGTTTGGGCTTGATTTGATGAGCTCGTAGAGAAGTTTTTTTTCTTTTTTTTTATATATACTAGTGGGCGGACGAGCAAGCGGTCCCACGTGATGGTAAGTGTTACCGCCGCCCATGGACACCTGCAACACCAGGGGGTATGCGGGCGCGCCGCCGACCTTGCAAAATTCTGCAGTTTCTGCAAAATGGAACATTACCATACCATACTATAAGCTTGTGTCTCTCCACTGCTGGATATAGGACCCAAGTACCGCCCACCAGACAGAAAGCATTTTGAAGTTTGAAGTTTGAAGACTTCCGTCTTCAAACATTGTGGTATAGATGACGAGAAGAGGTGACGCATTTTCCCGAATACAACCCAGCTGAGCTGAATGCGTCTATCGGCCTCTCGACTGATGTTGGACATATCTAACTTAGTAACAGTAAAAAGGAGTAAATAAATTAAACGTAAGAAAACTTATTAAAAAGAAGCTTTTATTAAAATGCACTAAACTAAAGAAGATAAAAATAAAGAAACTAAAATTGGGAATAAAAGATATACCTATTATGTTCGCGATTTACTACTCTATATTACACCCAAAAAGTACCTATCATTAATTTCAGAGTTCGGTCGGATGCAAAAACTTCTTTTGTTAGTGGTCTGTTAAAGGGCCTGATATACGCGTCGGACACTCTGTGTCTCTGGGTTGCGGCAAACCGCCAACACCACGCGCGAGAGAGTGAGTGAGACGCCATACAACGCTATATATTTGACTGGTTGCGCGACCAATGTGGTGGAGCCGCCAGTAACATTCCGTCATCCGTGCACGCGTCGATGTTGGTTGCCCGACCAAATTGGTCGCGCAACCAAGCGGATGCCAGGTGAGGTGAGGTACCCACCCACCCAAAGCTGTATACATTTTGTTGGCAGAGCGACCTGGATGCGTCACCCGTAGCGTCTCGGTGAAATAGAGCCTTAAAGGAACTATAATATAAACATCGCGCTGTCGCGTAATCAACATTCAACACCACAGATGGACGCGCGACCAGCCGACACAATATGCCTGACCCCTTAGGGACACACGTAGTTTGTCTAATGACTTTTTTTTGGATCTATTGACCTATGAAGAATGCCAAGTCTCAATTTACAAGACCTAACTATTATTTTAAAATACACGCACAATAATTTTGAACGAAGAAAAAACTTAGCGAATGGACGAGACAAACCTGCTTTTTATTCATTCTTTGTTTATTCTATTACATTCATTCAATTGATAAACCACTTGCCATGCGACTATTGCCAAATTGTGTTGATATTATTATTTTATTAAGTATCCAGATTTTATTACGATTAAGTTAAATTTTACTCGTAATCAATCGTTTAATTAAAAGGGACGATTAGTTTTTGGTAAATTTGGATTTTTTTAGTCCCATTTTTTGGCTGACATCTTTCTTAGATTTTTTTTGCATATTTACATTCGGTACACACATAAGATGAAACATTTTTCTGTCATCGGCATGTATATAGTGTTCTGAATACCTACTATTTCGTTAATTAGGGACTTGGTTAGATACGAAGAAAAATACGATGTATAGAACCGTAACATAAATCCTGTTTGGTGGACCAACCAGAAAGTCCATCAATTAAATGTAATCGGAACCTACTTGAGCGCGTATTTCTTTCTGTTTATACCGACGTTGTTGGGTACTTTACCTATTCGATTTCGTTTATTTGCTTTACCATAGCAAATAAACGGTCCTTTCATTTTACTAACGACCCCTCATTTTTTTATATTTAGAAGGGAAGGGCACATGCTGTATTCTACAGCTGACTGGGCGAGCTCGATTGTACAAGTTACCCCCCAACTAGCAGTTTGGTTTTATAATGGTCGAGACAACGTTATGGTCCCAACTTTAAGTTGGGATAATTTGGTCGCTTAGAAGTCGAGAATATGTTTACAGGACGCGAAATAGGCGCAAATTATTAAACTTCAATTCGTATATTGGTCTTGTTAAACATGTATTATTAACTAATTCTAATTAATTATATTGCCTTCGTATAAATGTTAGGATTACAATTAATATTTCGGTGATCGTGATATTCACACATAGTGATCGGATAGATGTTATAAAGAAATAACAAAAAAAATTAAGTGATCGATCATTGATCATTCAGAGGACCAATAACCAAATGTTTTCTTATTTCATTGTTGAGTCGTGTGTTGAAATAATAAAATGAAAAATAATTTTTAATCAGGTAAGATTGTTTATATTTTTATCTCGGCCATGTTTATTATGGAGTAGATTATTTGTACAGAAGTGGGCATAGGTTGTGGTGTAAGCTCTTAATGGATAAATTCGGAATTTAATTACTTGACAATCTATTATATAGTTTATGTCATATTATTAATCCACCCTTCGAAATATAATGGAATAACAAAAATAAAATTATATTTAAATAAAGTCAGTATTAATATTTACAGCTATGTGATTTTGTGAAATGATGACGACTGCAACATGAACATCTTCACAATTTTAAGTCATGTTACACTACCATACTTACCTCAATGGCCGTTTGCCATTTTTGGAGTACCTTAGAATCAAAAACATTATAACAAAAACCTTGCTTTGTTTTTGATGAAAAACATAGTTAATAATAACGTTTATATTTTGTTACTTTTGAGGTGGAGTTCGAATTTAAGTATCAAATGAGAATATTATTCTAAAGAAGAGAATGGTGGTCGTCGCAGACATCGATGGCTTTTTAACTAATGAAGAATAAAATAAAGATACTGACTGAGATTCGATAAAACTTAATGGATGTAAATAAATTTTGAGTAAAAATCACCACAAAATATATTAATTAGGTACATTCCATTTGTGAAAATATATGAAACCATTAACGGAACAAAAGATTATTAATTTATGCTTAAACAACCCTTTAAAAATTAGAAATTCCATAATGGTTATGAATTCTGACTTAATTTGTTAACGATTATATAAAAGTCGTGCTGGATTGGGACATAGTCGTCGTCAAAACGTTTATACCACAATTATTGTCCTATAAAACTATAAAGACCTTTATAAAATTGTCGCATACTAATCTTTTAAAGGACAAAATGTGCTATAAAATAGTCCAGTAAGTGACACAGCAATAATAACTGTTACACAATCACATATAAAATTGTCATGTAGTTGTCGCAACAGTGCATGATTGTCGTATAGTTGACATTTATGCCACAGAAAGTTGTATAAAGTTATCCTGTAAATGACATAGCTGAGATCGTTATAAGATTGTCGTATAATTTGGTCGTGTAAACGTTTACTGGACATAATTATTATAATTATTCACCTAAAGTATTATACAACGTTTATGTCTTATATATGACTCTTTGAAATCCATAAAACTATAAAACCAAAAGCTAAATAATCTCTATATTATAGGCTACTTGGGGCCCTTCCTCACAAAATATTGCCGTGCGAAAATGCTAATGTGTACGTGCTGTACGGCATAGTTGCGGTATCGATTTCCCTATCGTTGTTAATTGTATCTACCGTAAAACATATACCAGTGCTTTTACTATTTTAGGCAACAGCATCTTCAGTGAGACTTCACCTTTCGTTAAATTAATTTCAACAGCACTGAAGTTATAATGGGCTGGAGACAGAAGCGCCGACGGCGGCGGCTCGCCATTCTGAAAATAAAATACAATTCTAAATTGTTCGTTTTGTTGAGGTCCCGCCTTTATCTCTTCAGCAATTATTTTCTTCAAGCGATATTGAATTATTTTGTCTTTATTCGCACAGAAAATGATTAAATAGATCATATTTTACCATATCATCATCGTATGTCTCTCCACTGCTGAATACAGGCCTCTCCCAAGGCTCGCCACTGCACACGATCTTCGACATATTTACATCTGTTTAAATTAATTAAAATGTCGAAACATTTTAATGCAATGTTATTTTAAGTGTACATACTGGCAATTTTATTTATTTCTTTATTCATTGTGTCTACAATCATCGCAATCATAGTAGTTACTACATTATACTTACATTAAATAATATTTACAATTAGAAAGTACACAAAATCATTGTTTTGTAAATAATTATAATTATTTCCAAACAATGATTTAATTGAAATCGTAATCATTAGTATCTATTAAAAGTAATTAGATCTATCACAAGCGATGATAGCCCACGGATATCTATTCTAGTTTCGCATTAGTGAGGCCGTAAATTAAAATCTCAGCAAATACCACTGAGTCTCTACGTAAGTACGAGTTTTTAAATTATCACTAGCTCGGCGGTGTAGAAAAACATTTTTTTTAATAAATTTAAAAAAGTCTGGGAATTTGTAATTTCTTTACTAATCCGCAATAGGCCCGCGTCGGGAATTATGGCCTGACGCCCCCACGGACATTACTAATTATGCGCCCCGCAGTGGGACGTTATAGGTTGATATCAAGTTAGATATGTATAACTACATATAATGTAAATACACAGTTTTAAAAAAGGATATAAAGCTTGCTAGTTTAAACGTGCTTATTTTACTGAGGTCTCCCCATAAATAATTAATCTCACCAATTGTAATAATAAATATACCAATAAACAATCTCATGTTTTTTTTATAATCGATAAATCAAACAAATCCAAAGAAAAACTAATTTTAAAGAGATCAGTTTCCAAAATTTTACGATATGAATAGGAACGAATGAAGAAATATAAACACAGTTCCGTATATTTGTATTTAAGATTCACACTTACAATAATGTACACATAAGAGACATTAACATCACACCTAATACAGAAAGCTTAGCCCACGTACAGGCCAACAAACTTAACTATGCGTGTGGTAGTAACACCTACTATGGTGGTGTCACTTTCGGATTTGGTCAGAAGGCATAAACAACTTTTTCACACATCTAATAATATCATTTAACTGGGTTTAATGTTTGTATTGTTTTTACATAGGTATTCGTAATTATATCTAACGCTAGGCAACAAAAATATGGTTATACTATTTTAAAAGCAAATTAAAGTAAGTTTATTATTAAAAGAATGTACATTATAAACTGACACAAAAACAATATTTAAGGCCTAATTCGTTGGATAGTTTACATTAGGGGATGTTACATAACGATATATATAATTTAACTAATGCAATGCTAATCATTTGGCAGTACGCATATTCAAATAATAGTGTCAGCAGTCCTCACACTAGGCAGAACCTGTATTATGACTATACGGGTTATTGTTGGATCAAATAGTAAAATTATGTTTAGGAAAGATTACGTTATTTATTTTAAAAATTGTCGCATGAGCAGAAATCCGAATCTAAGCTCGAGCAACGCAGTGACAAAGCAGAAGTCACGGGTTTGAACTGTTGGCATTGATTCAAATATTTATGCTTTTCCGCATTCCATTTGACAGACAAGCTAAACTCCGAAATGGTTAGTTTCGATAAATACCGCACGCACATACAAATTTGTCGGGCTGTATCTTCCAAGGGGGCTGTATAAACAGCGTTAATAATGGCCAAACATACCGCACTTACTGTCGTTTACTTTGTGAAAACACCTGGCCCCACGGGTTGCCAGAAGGCCGGACTAATCCATATATTAAATATTAGATGTACCCAAGACGCCTTCCGGCTCATAAACTATAGTAAACTAGTAAAATAATATCTTAAAACCTTATACGATTTATTTCCTTAAATATAGATAAAGAAAGAACTGGAAATGATGTTGGTGTTATTTGTGAAATCTTGATACTGATTTGGTCTAACAAAGATCTAAGTTTTTGTTCTAGGTGGAGTAGTGTGGTCGTCTATTTGACTACAGGTAGATGTCTCGTGGTCTGCAGTAACGCACTACTTTTGCATATTTAATCTTAGGTAAATTAGTGATTAAGTAGCGGTGTGCCTATTCTAGATCGTTACGGCCATTGAGGTACATACCGCAGACCGCATCTCATGCCGCAACAATGCTGGCGGAGTGAGTGGTCCAGACCTCCTATTGTCCTATTAGGGTTGACAAGATATTAAAATTCGAAATCTCTTCTGACAATTTTTGAATACCATATTTTTTATATAAAAAAATACGAATAAAACACTTTCTTACGTAAATCTTCAAGGGTTTTCTAACACGTCTTATTACAATAGTAAGGACAAAATATTATTACTCTTAATATAAAAACTTCTTTGCAATAAATTCGCTTATTAAACGCTAATTACAAACGTAAAGATGAAGACTTTTTCAAGTTAAATAGAGTCCCGTAATCAGTTTCCAAGAATCAGGCAAGTACATTAATGATACTTACTAATGAAGAGCGCACTCCATTGAAGTGCTCCCGGGAGAAATGAAATCCTCTTCGAAAATTGAGGTAAAGTTTTTGGAGTTCCAACCCTGAGTACCCCCCAATCTTGTATTTTTAAAATAATGAGGTGTTTATTATCTGCCTGTGCTTCGTATTTTAGTACAGTGCAAAGGGTAATAAAAAAAGAAGACTTCCTAGGAAACATCCTTTTCTCCGTCCGTCGTCCGTTTTCTCGCTTAGCTTTAATATTACCTTCTTAACAACGCAATCGTTCTTTCAAACGAATTCGGTGCTAACATTTTCGTGATTCTGAATCCTATTCCAGTAAAGTTCTTACTCGCTAAGGACTAACTCCCACGACCAAACAGTTATTATTTTAGATTTTGTAATTTAAGGTTGTTTGCTTTTGATATTTGAATTTTATTTTACCTACTTTTACAACAAGGACAAACACCACAATCATTGATATCAGTATCACCCACAGACAAAAGAGAGTTGGGCATAGAGCATATAAGGCTCCCATTATTATAAGCGCATTTTTTGTATAATAAACACTTGTATAATAATCATTTTTAATATTTATAAGTTAGTTTTAAGTTATTTTACAAATAAGTTTAGATTAGTTTTTAGATTGAAGTATTTTCTTTTCTTTGTATTATTTTGTAATTGTTACAATGAATAAATGGACTTCATATAATTTGTTTAATTAGGTAATGGTAATGTCACATTAAGCCAACACTCCTCCACGATTTAAATTTTTAATATTGTTTTAACAAAGTTATAATATTTATTACAAATTGAAATTGTTACAAAATTGAATTGTTACAAACTTTATGACTGTATTTTTAAACTATTGTACAGTCATAAAGTCATAAAGTCACAATAACTTCTTTGCTTTTACTTTTTTACTTTAAAAATTTACTTCTACAATAAACATTTTTCTTTACTTTTAATAAAACTTTTACGGTATGTAGGTTTACTTATCTATTACTATTACTATTCTATTTCGTACAGTTTGCTTCTATACTTTAATATGAATTTTAACAAGTATGATGTTCATTAATTTCATAAATGTTTTCCGATATTAGTTACTATACTAATTTTAACTTTCAAGTTACTATATTAATTTTAACTATGTAATTACAATACTTTTATGTAAACTGATAGGAAGGTATTTAAAATACAATTACTTTACTCTATTTTATGATAGAAAATTCTTTGAAATATTAGTGAATTTTTCTTTACACAAATCTTTACTCATAATATCAGCAAAGTTATTTTGTGAACATATAATACATACTCGTAGTCAATATTTATAAACATTTTATCTTTTTTATATAGTGATGTGTATTATCAGTATGCCTAGTTCTTTTTGAATTTTCAAAACTTTTAGTCATACACATAGCGGCTTGACTATCTACTAACACATTAATTTCACCATTAAACGTAAGATGCTGACGCACTCCTCTGAGCAGTGCAGATTGCAGCAATGTACTACTCCGCGTCAGCTGTAGATAAATAATGCTACATATGGTAGCTTCTTTGAAAACCACGCTGCGGGATTTCGGCCATGCAGGACTATTAGCTCCGCTGACACTCTTTATCTGCTTTGTCTCCTGCCCGGTCAGCGTCTGAGTAGCCATATCAATTGTTATTTTTATTTTTCTGTATATTACGCCTTAGTACCGTTAGTACCCTTTTTGGTGCTTTCCACATCTATTTATTTTGTTTATCTAAATATCTGCTTAGCTATGATACAGAGTATGTCAAATCTGGTCTTGATGTCGGAATACCCAACATTATTCCGATTAACTGGCGATAAAATTCTTTATTATTTTCTCCTTCTTTATTCTCTTATTCTTCTATACGTGTTTTTATATCTGGCCTGAAATTTACTTCCATTGGGGTCTCCATTCCTTTGCAGTCTGTCATATTAAATCGTAAGTATTTTCTCCATATGTTTAGTTTGTTTCATTACCATAATACCTTCTTTTGTTTCTGTATCAATTCGTAAAAACTTTTTGATTCTCCCAAGTCTTTTTAATTTTCTTCTTAATTGTTCTATAGTTTCTTCACTATTTTTACCAACTAGTATCATCATCGACATAAATACATATTTTATGTCATCTTTATATTTATGTCATCGACATAAATATTTATTCGACAAACTCCTTTGTAGTATAATAGGTAGTAGTAACTACTTAAGTAATAGTCCTAAGTAGTAGTATCATTTGAACCCTTTCTTTTCTGCAAAGTCATGAATTGTCTTTAAATATTCATTTTGTATCTATCACTTTCTTACATTTTGGTAATTCTTGTTCTTCCCAAATTTCCAATTACTCTAAAGTTTCTAATTCTTTATATATTGCTTCTCTCCGCCCATTTTCTTTTACGGCGTCTCTGAATGTTTCTGCTACTTGTGTTTGTGTAATCGGGAAGCGTGATGCTTCTGTTTCATAATATTATAATTCATAATGTTTACTGTGTCGGCTTCATCGTCTGGTTGATATTATGCACGTCTATAATATCTATATTATAATCTTCGATTCTATCAGTCGATATTACATCACAACTGTTATTACTTAAACTTAAACAAACTTATATATTACTTAAACAAAGTTGCAAATGTAAATATAATCTAGACAGACTGTCAACGAAAATGTATACCGGCTAGTGGAAACACAATAAGGAGCAAATAACATTCTTTATGGTCTCCATGCGCGTGAAGTTAGAGGCACCTCGGCGTGCAATAAAACAGTTACAGCTTGACATACGCACAGCTCCGATGTTTATTGCAATTTACTTTACCTTTACCATGTTATTTTTAAGGATAACTCACAAAATTATATTCCATTCCATTACATTCCTCCTCTCACCAAGGAGTATAATGCAATGAGGAAAAACCTTGTGCCATAATATCCTGTATTCCCCATTCTACCCAATCTTTTTTCCAAATCCATTCCAAAATCACCGCATGTAAACGTTACAACTGAAGAAATGCTAACGTTTGTTATTCTCGACTGCTGTTGGTCTATATCGCAGATGTCCATTGGCGATATTCACTTATCATCAAGTGGAATGCCTGCTCATCTGTCACCTTTCTATAAAAAAAAGTTCAACCGAAATTACCTAGTAATATTCTTATAACCCGTCTCGATACTAATATCTTGGAGAAGTAGCCCGAAAACAGTTCTAGAGAAGATTTATGTTAGAACACAAATCTTTGTAGCTTGAAAAAATTGCAGTTAATTTTGTTCGAGAAACTTTTCTCTATAAAAAAGGACTCAATTACTAAAGGAAAAATAAATAATGATTGACACTATTGACTCTAATAAACCCTGTACCTATCTCAACGCGTTCACCGACAAATATAACACTTATTAAATCGTATTTACTTAGCGAAGTCATAAATTTTATTGATCTATTGATCAGTTATATTGCTTTAGCATTGTAAGAAAACTGTTTTGCAATATTAGTCGACTACCATACCATACCATCAGCCTGTGTCTCTCCCGGTACGTGGTCTCCATGCGAGGACTCTTCTTCACCATCGGTTATCGATCCTGCGACATATATGGCCCGCCCACTGCCACTGCAGTTTTCTAATCCTTTGAGCACGTCGGCAACATTAAATCTTCGTCAAATCTCCTCGTTACGAGTTTTGCCCAGCAAAGAAACTGAGCATAGGTTTCTCCATCGCTCGCTGAGCGACTTTGACTTTGTGAATCAGACCTGTCGTCAGAGGCCACGTTTCCGCACCATACGTCACAACGAGCAGGACGCACTGATTGGAGACTTTCGTCTTCAAATATTGTGGTATAGGCGACCGACTAACCTATACAATTCGCAGATTATTGTCATTTCATTGCATTTAAGAAAAAATATCCTTTGTTAACAGAAAACACCTTCACAGTGGTGGTGGAGAAAGATGGCCGAGGGTTGGGTATGTCGGTGTGCGGTGGCGGTGGACTAGTTCGGATACGAAGGCTCTACCCACCACAGCCTGCATGGCGCACCGGTCGACTTGCACAAAGGGACCTCCTACTCTCTGCGAATGGCGTGCCACTGGCCGGGCTTAGCACATATGTGAGTATTCAACAGATACGTATCTTTTAGATATAGCACATTCTCTGCGTACGTACGAAGACTGGTATAGCCACCCGAAAGGCATATGCGAAAGGCATTCAAAGGTCATAGAATTCATAATAAACTTTGCATAATAACGACCACAATCATTAAGTGAACGGGTTATAGATAGGCATATGTAAAACAAGACAAACATATGGGGTTCTCTTTCTAATGTATTTTTTCAACTGATATTTACACTTATTCTGCTTTAAAAAACTGAAACCTATTCCACTCTGAATTCCAGCTTAACTTAAGTCAGTCAGACCAAAACCTTTATATTAAAAAAAGTAGCAAAAAAAATATGCACACAAAACAAAACAACGAACGTAAAAATAAAATGAAAACTTGCACAGTGTAGAGAACAACAAACGTTTTTAAAAAATAACATAATGCCCCTTGCGTTATGTTAAAGAGGAGACACTCTCAAAGACGAGGAAAAAATATAAAAAGCCGCGCAATATAAAACTTAAAAAATAGATTTGTGAATTGTAACTTGCAACCTACACCAACTTAACACCAGCGGCGCATAGTGTCCACTGTTTATATTTATTTGAGAAAAATTACATATTCTGAGAGTAATGAAAATTTGCGTTTTACCCGACTGTACTAAAAGTTAAACAATTCTTCTATCCTACGTACCTACGTCTATAAAAATAATCTGTAAAAGCTATGCCATTTTAAAGGTCTCCCTTCTGAAGGACTTAATCACTTGAGATTAAGTCAAGTTGCATTTTAGTTTAAATTTTTATTTCTTACTTTATTAACGAATCCAAACAATTGTCGTTAGTACATCAAGCCGCATCTTTGGTTCCTACGATCTTACTTTATTTCTCAATCGAATTTATTTCTCACATTTTTTTCCCAATTGTTCTTTATTTATAATATTACCTAAACTCGTAACAAAAAATTTACTCTTATATCATTAGATTCTACTCTTCATTCGTGTACTCTACACGAGATATAGAACAAAAAGGTCTTGATTGTTTATAAATTAAAGCCGCCATGTTAAGTTTTTTTTATAAAGATATACCTAGTACTCGTGCTTTTACGACGAATCTACTGAAACCTCATTTGTTAAAATCGATCTACTGATAGGCTCTGCGAAGTACAAACAAACTCGCATACATGGATTGCTAAAATCATAACACTTTGCTGTGGTCGGGTAAAAACATTGACATCCGATCTGAATAATTTAAAAGGCAAGTAGTGTAAGTAGTCCCTCTTAGTATCAGTAACAAAAGTAAGAGCCTTATAAAAGCTTCTTCCCCAAAGGATTTCTTCGATTTATAGTTACAAAAGTGACCTACCAATACGTAAATCTTTAAGTACTTTTCCACTTTTCCTAGAAAAACAACATACAGCGCTCGCGACGAAAAATAAACATTGAATCATCTTAAAAAGATATTTGTTCCCGTAACGTTCCCCGCGGTCCCCCGGTCCGGGGATACATCATAAACGTAAAAACTTTTATGAAAACGTCAACGCGCACGGTGCGCCCAGGCCTCCGACAAAACGTAATAAACTGTAAAATGTTCGCCGCAAAGTTATGTAAAATTGTATGTTGTTTTACACACCTTTTAAAAGGTTTCCCCGGTAAAGTACCTGTGCTGAGTGAAACAAATTAAACTGAATATTCTTTGTTACCCAACAATTTCTGGAAATGTTAGTTCTCGAAAGTATTCATATAAATATTCTCTAGTACCCACTACCAGTACCATCAGCCTATGTGTCTTCACTGCGTCTTTGTTGATCATGAGTAACAACTCATGATCAACAACCATAGGTAACAATCATAGGTAACATCAACAATCAATCATAGGTAACAACCTATTTAGTATATTTTGCTGCTCGTTTTAAATAAAAACCTAAATTAATCACAATTCTAACTTATTCCTTAAACGATATATAAATGCTAAAGCTTTATTAACGACCCGTTTGTTATTATCCTAACGTCCATAAATTTGTCTATAAGACTACATTATTTAACTCTGTTTACGGTATAGTTATACCGTAAGAAATCCCCCAGCAACTCCTAATCTGTAATTAATACTATGAAGCTCTAGAGGTGTTGCGCACCGCGTCTACCTCCGTGCGCCTGTACTTACCGCATTCAAATGCAAAACTGTCATGCATGCCTTTCTTACATAGTAAACCTATGTAAAAAATAGTAATTGTATTAACAAAATTTGAACATAGCCAACCGTCGCATAAGCCACTCAAATCCCTCTGAGGTACAAAATTAAGTTTTGATATAGAATGTAGGTACACAACCAACAAACAATCTGTTGATAAAGAGCCACAGCCAATCAGTTATTTACAATCAGTCAAATGTGTACTTTCGCAAATGTGTTATCACCTACTTTTGGGGATTTAGGAATAAGATTTTTTTTAAGAATTGTTCCAAGAGATTACTTCTACAAGAGACTTCTATACTTCTACAATTACTACTAGAGATTAATTCTTATCTATACATAATAATAGCAATCTATACATATAAAAACATTAAAAGAGTTGTCTATACATCGACTTAATTTAAACAGAAAAAAATGCTGGTTTCTTTAGAAGCTAAGAACCCAAAACAGTGTTTTTTAAAATATTTGTCTCTATGTCTGTTTCTTTGTTTGAGTATCACGTTAAAACTACTGAATGGATTTTGATTAGGTTTTCATTACTGTATATAGCTAAGTATCCAGAAGGAAAACTGGTATATGTGTCATCTTCATATGACAAGGAAGTAGTTATAAAGAAAAATAAATAAATAACTTAAGTAATAGAAATACTCAAAAACTACCGGATGGATTTTCATACTGAAATATATCATGTTTAACACCCCCAAAAGCACCGGCTTTTGGAGGTGTTAAAAATGTTTTACAGGTGCTTAGTTCACGCGAGCGAAGCCGCACGCAGAAGCTAGTCGCTTATAAATTTCAGCGATTTATATCATGAAGAATTAGTTTCCAGGACAGTAATAATATTAACTTGCCACACAGAACGTATGGCAAATAGACTGTAGGGCAAATCTCTGAACCTTGTAAATTAATTTGCATATTATTACTATTAATTACAATTGTTATTAGGAAGCTCTAGAGGTGCTGCGCACAGCTGCCGCGCGAGTTGAGTTGCGTGTTTGTCGGCCGCCCCCCGACGTGCTGGAGAGCGTCACGCCTCCCGACCCGCCGACGCCACCGGTACGGACGCCACATCCTCCGCACCTACCGCCGCTAGACCCGCTAAACTGCCATCCCATGCACGCCAGGTGAAGTATACATAACTTACGGCTCATTTACACAAGGAGAATTTCTTGACCGCGAGTAGGAGAGAACATCGCTCAAAAGCTAGTATAAACAACTGTTATCCTCATCTGATCACTGCTATCTCTGTTATCATCGAGATTGTATCATCATGTGAACAGTTGTAGGCGAGAATTGTATGTAGTTTGGTCGCATACGAGAATCGTATACAATATTCTCGCCCGAAAATTCAATATTCTCAAAACTCTCCTTGTGTAAATGAGCCTTTATAGTGACCCTAGAAAAATTAAGTGTTTTTTATATAGAAAATTAAGCAATGCTTCTAGCCATCTATTTACGAATATTTGGGAAACATAGTCTTTTTTTTATAAAAAAACAGTGGTATTGTTTTCAAATAATAGGAAATTATAAGTACCTACTAAAGGCTGTTTAACGACAAGTTACAAATATTTTAGGTAGCTAGAGACCTTATTTATAACACATGCAAACGTACATACTTACTCCTTACATAAATGCTTATTCGTGACAAGTTGACACAGATGATACATATTTACTGTGTCCACTTGGTTTTACCACAATCATGTTTGGATACAACAAACCTCATTTGTTTTGTAACAGAATTATTATGCCCATGAAACTAATTTCTTTTTGCACAAAATAACATGGCTACTTATATGTATATATAACACCACCGGAGACATTAAAATGTCATGCATGTTGGGTAACACGAAGGGCGTTTGTAAACAGAATTAACACGCGTTCGTTCAACTGAGTGCTTCTGAATCTTCCGACATCCGAATCAATATTTTAAAATGATGAAAGCATCTAAATTATTCACTTTCGCACTGCACATCAAATTGTTATTATTTATGGTAAGATCTTAAATTTCTTTTAACTATATGTATGAAACTTCTAGATTGTCACAAACAACGAGCAGTGCGACGACGTCATCATCAGAAGGTCGTGGTCGTCGCGAGGCGAGTCCCGAACCTGAGCATCACGACCTCCGACTACCGGATCTCGATCGACCACTACCCGTTTACGACATACAATATGGGGTAAGTTGGTTAAAATACTGCAAGGGGTGTAATTGACACACTGTTGAGCTGTAAACACGCTAAAAGTCTTGGCTACTATTTTCTTTTCTACTTGTCTTTTTTCCATATTCTTTGCGATTGTCGTCTGAACACCGTGCGAATGTTTCATTATAAAAAGTTTACCCCGAATTTATGAACGTAAATGCAATTGGTTCCTGCTCAAAATTAAAGTATTTCACGTCAATTTCACACTCGACAATTGCAATATATGTGAATAAGCTACTTTTTATAAGTTATGAGTTATTGGCTTTAATTACACCGTTTTCTAATAATTTGAAATGTATATAGTAGCCATAAAAATACATTAACCATAGCCAATTTTCTGAACTAACATTTTTCACGTGCAATGAATATTCAACGGTTTGCATGGTTCCTATACTAGACCATTAACTTCTCTATTTCAAAGCAACGTTTTTTTAACGGTGCTGGTAATTCTTTTCCAATTAATAAAGCTTTTTGTTCACGCTCCACAGGATGATGGATCGGTGGTAAGTACATTATCTCGATAGCCTCACGAGGGGCCCGTACAGTTGAGTATTAATCGTTCCTTTATATACGTTCATAGTTCTAACTATAAAAATGTATCAAACTTAATTAAGTCCATTAATGATTATCTTCATACGACCTATACTCTATATTCTATTATAGGTCATCTAAAAAGAACAATTATAATTAAACCCTGTTCATACGGTCGTGATTCTCGCTGAAACCACCAGACTGATTTAGATTTTTTCTTAAAAGAACATACTGAATTGCGTTTGAAGGGCAGTATTTTCAATTTTGCTGAAATATAAAATCTTCTAATCTTCTGTTCTAAGAAAAAATATAATAAACCAACGATGTAGCATAAATATAATAAACGCAATGAGGCAATTGCGTAATGTTATCGTTACTGTCCTTGGGATTCCAAGAGTAATTTAATCTTGAGCTGAATATGTCATTGTCCTCCTTGATTTAAGCACTAATTTATTTGTACAAACGTTTCAGGAGTTCGATATAGTGATGACAAAGGTGAACGGCTCGCTAGGGTTCACGTTGAGGAAAGAAGACCATAGTGCTTTAGGGCATTATGTGCGAGCTCTTGTTCGTGAGCCAGCCCTGAGTGATGGCAGGATACATCCGGGAGACAGGATTGTTGCCGTTTGTACTCATTTCTATTTCCAATAGTTTTAATAGAGTGATGTCTAGACAGGATTATATGCACTATAAAAGTGTCAAAATATGCATGCAAATATGCACGAGAAGGGTCTAAATATGCATTATATATACACCATCAGAAAAGAAACAACTTGGTGTGAGATCATATTTTTATTGCACAAAATAAAAACACTGACATAAATTTACACAATCACATATAGTTTTTATGACTATACACTACAATACACGTCTCTAAATTATAATATCAATTTCAAACTTGTGACGTTTGTCAGTTAGAATTAATTTGTAGGCCGAAAATAACCAATTCACGTCGCCCAACGTGACAGGGCAAAATTTGAAATTTGGTGCCATATTCGCAGAAATAAAGTGAGGCAAGCTTTGACCCGTGGCATTAATGTACGCACTTATTTATTTAATTACGCATCAATACTCGGATTTTTAACAAGCACGGCGTTTCGTATCTTTTCTGAAAATGAGTCCCGAATTGCCTAGACTAACTCTACCATTTATTCTAAAATTGCTATGGAATCATACAGAGGAATATTTTTGGTTTCCGCCAACGACCCCCTCCCGACATTCAACGAACATTTCTAGCGTTCTATTTTAAATTAACGCGCTTTTATGTCTAAGTATGCACTATAAACGAAGAATCATAGAAATATGCAATAGATTGTGACAACCAATAAATATGCATTTTGCATGTGCAAACATGCAAATGCATATAATCCTAATGATGTTATTGATGAACGCCCAATTAGCAAAATGACTTTTATAGAATTCACTATATCACAAAAAGATATGCCGAGTTAAATTAAAAGTAATAAATATGCAGGGTTTAAGAAAAAGTAATATTAAATATGCAGTGTTAACAATTACCTGTAACACCAGCAAAAAATACCTGTAACACAATTTCTATCATTAAAAGTAATAATTTTTGTTCTACGACTTTTTCTAAACTTGAATTTTTCTCAAAAAGTTATGATTTCTTTAATGAAGTCTCTGGCTTTGTTACTCTGTATCAATCACTATACGCTACTACGAAAGATAATGCCGTACACACCATTCATAAACAGCTGCCAATCGGTGCGACTGTACCTGTACTATTTGAATGAGTGATTTGAGTGCAAAAAGTGCTGAATTTTAAAGTCGTAGTACAAAAGTTATTAGTTTACACGATGAAAAGTCAGTATTAAAAGAATGCATATATTTTTATTTAAGCCTGTAATTCGTGGCACCAACATATAATCCGCTGCAACGACACACTTATAGAATTATAGTAGGTACTAAATTGTCACATACCGTTCTACAATTACAAGACTGCGCGTATAATAGCTAAATCGCTATGCTATACCTATGTATAACTGTACCCAATCCTACATGTTTGAACGTATAGACAACCCTTTTATAGGCTTAGATTAAAGTAAAAGGGGATGATACGGTACGTTCTTACATTGCGTGAACTGAAAATGGGCTCGGATGTACAGCTATATGCAAACAAACTCGTCGATGTACGACACCGAACGACAGAGATAGAGTGATGAGCTTGGACAGTAGCACGGGCGAGACAAGTACTACTTCCCGGTCGCGCACGTCATGTTTCGTATAGTTTTATCTCGCTCACTCATTAATGGCCGAAGCTAAACTAACGATTTAAATAAACTTCTACAAATTTTTACTCTGTGGTGTACTTACAAATGAAAAGTGATTCCATTTGTCTTGTGTTTGCTCCTTGAGTGATTTGTGCACTGAATAAATTCATTTTCCACTACAAAACTATGTTCACCGTGTGAGCGTATCACGTGCAAGCAAGTCGCTGTTCTATCGGTGACTAAACGAAGCAGGTTCATTGGACTCGCTTTTGTAGGACCACTCGCGGTAAGTGAGTAACGTATCTCCCTCCTTTTTATTTAATCAAAGTTTATAGCGTTAATATTTTACTAATTAGGCGGCTCTTTAGTATCATGTTGTATAAGGAAGATCACAGAGCGACTAGGGCATTAAGTATCCAAGTATCAATCCCCCATCAAGCAGCAATTTACTTATTTCTACTTGACGTTTACTTTACGTTGACTTTATTTCTACTGACTAAAGAGGAGAACAAGCCGAAGGTTACTAACAGTTTTTTTAACTAGCCACAGTTTATCTACATATTCGGTCTATATAAAAATATAGCTTTTCAAAAAGCAAAATATGTTAAAATATTAGTTTATTTAGATTGCGTAAAAATTCTGCTTAAATTTGGCCAATAATTATTGTCGTTGTAAATTATGGACATAATGACATCGCATCGACTCATTTCATTTTCATAATTTTAATACAATAACAATTATTCGCCCGTTAAAAACAATTGTTGGCATTGTTTCCATTACTACGATATTAATAACAATGTACGACATGTATTTAATAAAACTATTTGAGTCACGCGCTGCAATATCCCACAGCCGCTGGGCGCACTCAACTGGCCACGTTACCCTTCTATGTCATGTACATTACGTTATTGTCATGAGGGCGACCAAATGATTGAATGACCGACATTCTTCCTGCTCGTGGCGTGCGCTTTAACAGAAGACTACCGTGAAATGTACTACATTTCGCACTTTATCCCATTACACGTGTTTCGGTAGTAAGTAAAATATGCAAGACCCCATTCCCATCCTATCCCATTCCTCTCTGTTTTCCCCACCCTTTCTCCAAATCCATTCCTGAATCACCAAAGGTAGCGCATCCGGAGGCGTGCTAATAACGGTTCTTATTCTAGACCGATGTTGGCACGTATCGTAGATGTTCATGGGCGACAATATCCACTTAGCTACTTAGGCTCGGCGATGCACATATAATTAGTGGATTGTATGCTCGTCTATCGCCTTCTTTCTATAAGAAAAGAGCTATTCTTACCTGGTGAATTCTAATTCTATTCTAATCTCCCTACTCTGAATTATATCATGTATACTTCGATGATTTTCTTACCGACGTACCACATAACATCAAGTAACCATCAGGGACCATTCCGTCACAAGAATTACACGCAAGTCACACAAGACCCAAAAAACTATTGACAAGTAACAATTCTATTATATCTTGGGTAAAGACAATCCATCATTAGATGAAAGGATAATGCCCAAATCTTTATGAAGCGATGCCCAGCTATCAGTATTCATGGATATGAATGATTTTTGTTATGTTGTAATCTTTAATAGCCACGGATTAATAATAGCTATAGAACAGTTTCCAGGAACTTTGAGTATTTTGGGGAAAAAAATATAAAGTTAGCTTATAATTACTCTGAAAAATAAGCATATATAAAGCGCAACGCCTGTTAGTGTTTATTTACTAATTTCAAAACCATTGCTCCAATTTTAAAAATTAAGAAAACATAGGTGACGGACTTTTTGGCGGTAACTCGGGAAATGAAACTATTTTTTTTTTACTTTTGATTACTTACTCTAAAAATTGTGTGTTAGGCGTTTTGTGGTGTGATAATGAAATAAAAGCGTGGGATTGCGTTTTTCATGTGCTTCCAAGGAGTCCTCTTCTGTCCTCAGTAAACCTACTATCGCTTTACTGAGCGACTCCTGACTTACTTCGACGGGACTGGACCTTGACATGATACGTTTCAGACTTTGAGTTGGTTTATTTCGAAAATACAACTGTTCACTGGCCATATTAGAAGAAAAAAAACATTGCGGACACCAGAAAGGCAACAATAAAAATTAAACTACGATTTACAATAATATAATTATGATAAAGTTCTTTAAATGTAAATGTTATTCTACAAATTATGGATTTTTTTAATGTTATTTAAATTCATATAGGTCCATGGCTACTCAATGGCTGGGCGGGCATTTTTGGGCATTGTCCTTTCTTGTTCAATTTTTTCATTAATCTTAGTATAAAATATTTTTGTTTATATTTTTTTCTACGCTTTCCATTTTCATATTCAGGTGAACGACACGCCAATGTCAAACATGTCGCACGCGGAAGCCGTGGCTTTCCTCCGCGCATGCGGCTCTGAAGTGCGATTGCGACTGTACCGCGACCACGCCGCAACACCGCTATCGCCGATGTCACCAAAAGAAGAAGGACCCACGGACTCGGACACGCCTTTGAATAGGCCTAAACCCCCACTAAGGTAATAGAACACATACCTCTTATCGTAATCGTTAGGAGATAAATGTTCATATTCCTGAATCTAAAAAGCAATCCAATAAAAATATCTCAATTCAATAAAAATGGAGCTGTTCGATGATAAAAATGATAAAAATTCAATTTTTAACAATTCTTTTGAAATTAAATTTTTCATATTGAATAAATCTAATGTTTATCATTAGATATTTTTTTATATCCAGTCATAAATATCCTTAGCGGTTTTGTGTGTGATTTAATATTTTTACAGTGACCCTTTTTTATAGAAAAAAGGCGGCAGAAGAGCAAACAGTCCACCTGATGGTAACTGGATACTGTCGTCCATAGACAGAATGAGAAACGTTGCCACGCCCCCGGATGCGCTGCCTACCTTTGCAGATTAAGGAATGGGTTGGGAGAAAGGGTTGGAAAAATGGTGAGCGATAGGATAGGATCGGATGGGAATGGGCTCTGGCATATCTCACTCACTACCGCAACACGTATGTACATTGGGGAAATACGATAAAGTGGGAAATGCAGTACATTTCAAGGTAGTCGTCTGTGAGAGAGAGGTAACGAGGCCAGTCGAGTGCGCCCAGGCTGTCGGAATACAATACAAATACAACACTTCTAGGTCCATGTATCCAAATGAGCTACCAGATAAGTTAATGTGATATAAATAGAAACCAAATTTATTTTAAATAATATACGAAAACTAATAAAAAAAATATACATCGTTAGAACTAAATATTTCACAGAATGTTACCAATTACAATTATCACGTTGTTTCCTACACTGAAATTGCATAATACGAATAATAACAGCTGATGTAACCTACAATATAATAACACTATGATCCAATTACGTATTGTGTACTCCACCTATCAGATACTATTTTCTTTGTTAGCTAGCCGATACTATTTTTAAGAGGGGTTTTCCTGCTACACACACCGACCCGACCTAACTTGAGTTACAATCTTGATGGCCTGCGCAAAAAACGACTAACATGATCCGGTGTTTTTATAAAATGTAACCATAATAAATACAGAAAAAGTAAATGTAAGATCGACTGAGTCAATAATTCATCATAAGTCAACAAAAATCAACTAAACAACTTGATATGAAACTTGTTAGGAACACCCAAGTTCCTGCTATGTATCTGAAGGTAAAAAATTAATCTGAAGTAACATGTATCTAAAAGTAAAACACCACCTATTCCACTTCAACATAGGCTTATTCGTATAGAAGTTTCTGTCATTAGTGCCGTTAGTTAGAGCCTGTGGTGTCGGCCGGTTTTATAATAGCACAACTCCATCTCTTCCCGCGAGTGTCGTAAAATGCGAGTAAAGGATAATAAAGGTTCTAAAACAAGCCTTGAGGAACTACACCTCTTTTAGAGTAGATTCGAAAACCCGCTTGGTCAGCAACGTGGCGTTTTAAAGCCATACATCCCCTCATACACAAGACAATGTGCAGGAGGAGATCCGTGTCCAGCAGTGAACTATATAAGGCTGGTTACGGTAAGTTTCTGTAAATTTGACCGTGCCCATTGTAGGTACTACTTGCTACCACAGATTATATAATCCTTTCCAATGCTGCAATTTAAAATAATGCACTGCTAATAAACGCGTGCATATACGATATATCAAACTAAAAGCTCTTAGAACTAGCTATCGTACAATACGATAGAAAAATAACAAATTCGAATTTTGAAAATGAAATTCTTTGTTTGTCTAACGCCGTTAAATTTTCAAGGCTGTCATTTGTTTTTTATTTGTATTTATCATTTGTTTTTTTATTTCTAGCGGGAATTTTAATATTATTTGTTTGCGATTTTTGTTCAATGATTTTTTATGATTTTCGTTACTGTCTAAACCAGAAACAAAGTTATGAAAGCCACTTTGCTGTCATAACTTTAGAAAATAAAAAAAACAGTAACTAATCTGTGAACAGTTGCTTGCCTTCTGTATTGGAAAAAGTCAAAGAACGACGCCCACGAAGTATAATAACATTTTGCTTCGTGGGCGTCCTTCATCACGACAACGCCCCAGCTCACTCCGCCAGACAAACGAAACACATTTTCAGTACTGTAAATGTAGAGTTAATGGGACATCCGCCAAACAGTCCCGATCTTGCGTCCTGTGATTTTTATTTATTCCCTAATATTAAGGAATACGTTGAGCAATACGCTATATGAATGCAGAAGAGGCAGAAACGGCCTTCCAAGCGTCTGTTGAAAATGTTCTTAAAGAAGGGTGGGCCTGAATGCTTCACCGCATGAAAAAGTGTATCAATTGTCGCGGAGAATACTTCGAAAAGCAATAAAACAACTTCCATCTTTATAACTGATTTCATTTTTGAAATTCTAAAAACTCAGTGTCACACCCATGTTGATGTTGCAATTAACGGGCGCGTGTCAACCTTGCTAGTAGATAAATGTCTGTATACGCGAAAAGTGACTGTCGCCTCAATGTATTTAATTTAATGATATATAGCGAAGGATATAAAGTTGTCAGACACTCACACCACTACAAAAAAGGCAGACACGCGCTCGTGGGTTGCAAAAACCCACCAGTGAATATTCACTATGCGCTATTCACTACGTGGTATATACCACGTACCGCAAAAATCCGCAGTGCGTTCATCCGTGTAAAAACATACGAGTATTAACGAAATCGAATGCGGGAAAAACGCGCGTGTTTATCCGCAGTACGTTTTTAGATACATTCTAGACCATCGATTCCCAAACGTATTTATCTTACCGCCCCCTTTTCAGATAAAAAAACACACTCAGTATCTCACTAGACTATATTACTTAAGTGAATAAAGGGAACGGTACAATGACAAATGAGCAGTCGAAGTTTCTATCGCTCCCTTGAACCGTTTTAACCCCCTCCCCCCGGCCAATTTTAGGAACTCCGTACTGGACTACATAATATATTCTTTATTTTATTTACGTATATAAGTGTTATCTGAGTGGCTTATAAAGTGTTTCGCCTACTCAGGACTTCTTAAAATTGTAAAGGCAATGCTATACTATTGTAAATCACTAATAACTAAATACTGCCGTCTATTGACGAACCTACTGACAAAGTTTTGCTAAAGCGTGCAATGCAGGATTCCATTCATGATTCAGACCTCATTGTCATGACAATTTTATGATAATATTTTTGCAATAAATTCCATTTTCGTTTGAGTACCTTCCTAGTGTCAAATTTTTATACAAATTCTCTAAATACAAATTCCTTAAAATTGATACTACAAAAATAAATAATATGCAAGGTTATACATCAATTTAGAATCATCAGAAGAATCCATGGTTTCAAGCTTCGGGTCAGGCTGAAACATTATAAACGGCAGTGGCAGTATGCAGGTTTATAGAGACTTTTTGTGAAACAATGAAGATTATAAGAATTGACCGGAAAATGTAACAAACAACATTAGCGATAGCCCGTAGCGACAGTACATCTTCAACAGGAACCTTATTCCTGTTACACCCTTTATACTATATATTGTCCATACTATCTCCTCTATAATAAAAATATTATACAATGTTTGCCTTCAAACTCCCTCAGGCCTGAAGCAGTATCAATGCTGTGCGACCTGGCCGCCCGCCGCCTCACTCCCGACGCTGCGGACGGCTCGCGCTCCCCGTGCCTCTCGCCCCGCAAGTTCAGAAAACTCACCAAGGATAACAACCACTATGAAACGCCTAACGGTACGTTTTTTAGTCCTGTAAAGTCCAAGCAGACGAGGAGAAAATTATATGAACTAATATGACTTCGTAACTAATATGATCTTCTTATTGATATAACTATATTGTGAATTTTTGTACTTGTTATTAGTTAGTAGCCAAGTTCAGACGCAAAATAATTCAACATGCCATGATAGTCAAATTGACAAACGGTAAATATTCGCGTGAGCGGGGTACTTCTTAACTTCAATCAAAACTATCAACATCTTATATTGAAACAAATTTCACTTAAAAGGTTCCAGTGCATCATACGTATATTTCAAAACCACGTGCGAACATTCACCGTGCGACGATTATAAATAAAAAATATGAAATTTTAAGTTCATTGATTGTATTACACTATCAAAGACATTGATAATATTTCACGTGAATCGCTCGTTCGTTAATAAAATATTAATTCGTTAATAAATATTCAAATTATTCAATTACCGTATTTACAATAAGTACGATCAAAGATCTTTGATATTGTAATATCAAAGATAGGTAGTCTATAGGAGTATTTTCTTGAATTTGTTGAATAAGACTCAGTTTAATCAATATATCGTCTAATTACGCTAAAGAAACATCGAATAACCAATCCACGAACATGATAAAACTGAACGTAATTAGCCTGTGCTCATTGGCTAATTCGCATTAATATTGTATAGCACTGAACGGCTAGCACTCACGTACCCTACTAACTTAATTACATGAATTCTGTATTCACTGCTTAGGCAAGGTTAAGTTTAAATACTAATAACACTTGTATAACGCACTTAAGCTATAGGCCACTGTCACTAAGCGGAGTAGATGTTTCGCACAGATGTTCCAAGTTCCAATACGGTAGACACACTTAAAGAGCATTCGGATATCATCATCGTTAAGGAAGTGAGGAGGCCTCAGCGTGCACACACAGTAACGTTGGCCAGCCCTACAGCACCGCCCACTTGTAGAAAGCAAAAGTTAAGCCTGACAGGTGAGACGCTGTCGGCTCACGCTCCAATATCTCTCTTCACCGTATACCATCCCGCTTCACCTACACACCTCTGCAAATCCGTAGCAGTTAGACAGCCTGACGGATCCCGAACCATAGTAGTAAGACTATGCGTTTCACGTACATTGTAGACAATAGTTTCCGGCATCTTTTGGCGATCATTACCCGCTACATCAAGATGCTATTTTTCTTTTGAATCTTTTTGTTATGTCTTCATGTCAATTAATGATGACTACTACAATTAATGATGATGGCACTAAATAAGAAGTCGATTTAACAGTGCCACCCCATGGTTACGAGTTAAATAACCTCGACAATGTTGCCCTCGACGCTCCAAACGTGTACCAGGAAGATATAACTAGACAGCTGTACCCCGAGCCGGTGTTCCCGGTGGACTCTGACGAGCCGGTCTCGATGCCCGCTGCACTGTCAAGTGATGAAGCCCACTTCAAACATACGAACCCAGCCTATCAGAGTGCCGTACTCCATACCAGCACAAGCGAATCAACAAGCGATGGTCACAGTGATAGTGAGTGTCTTCCTTCTATTTGGTATTTTTATAATCACCGAAATTAAATAACTATTACATATATATTTCATTGAAGATTTTCACGAATTTCAATTTTTTTTTATGTAACGTTTTGATAACTTTTGAAACCTTTAACTGCTCTTCCTCACATCAAAAATAATCATACACTTTTGTCTTTCAGATGGCTTGAAAAAATGGAAAGGTGTAGCGCTATCACCTGACAACGAGCGCAAACTGAAGATAATCGAGCCCCCGCCTCCGCCTAAACCTCCAGAAATCAAACCAGATGCCGTCCAAAAGGAGAACGTCAAACCTGAACCACCGAAAACCGACACACATACTGAACCTACGGTGAGTACAATCGTCTTATAATCTACTAGACAAGCCAATGAGTCCACATTACATCGCAAAGTAATCACTAACAGATCTATGCCTTTTGTAAATTGTGGTGGCGCTTAGAAACTGTAAGCAGCTAAATGTGCTGTGAAGAACTCGCTCTTTTGTTTTTCTTTTTGCTAAAAAACATTACAAACATTATAGTATTTGATAATATTTTAATCCACTGCAAACTCTAAAGAACAGTATTCCATGCCATACAATCAGCGTACCTATGACTCTCCACTCCTGGATATAAGTCTCTCCTGCGGTTCGCCACCACTCGTGATCTACAAAACAGCTTTTCCAACTCTTCGGTTGTGTCAAGAAAATCATGTTAACATCAAGTAACTACTCACTACATAAATAAACAATATGTAGGTTAGTGGGGAGAGACACATTTTTGTATTTGAACTGAAGAACTGATTCTCTTTATCGCACATTTTCAAAACGCACAAAATGTCAAAACTTTACTTCACAACGCACCATTGAACTTCTATAGAAGTATCTTACAATGCATTTTTTAGATGTAGACCTTAGACTTTCAATTGTTCCTTTTGTAAAGGTGGTCTTAGGACCAACCCGCGTTTAATTGATTAAAACTAAACCAATAAAAAATGATTGATAAACCTTTCTTTATGTATTTTCTCAAATGTCCTCAGATAGTAACAGTGGAACTGAACCGTGGCTGGAACAGTCGACTGGGGTTCAGCGTACAGAGCCACCCGGACTCCGGGCAGAGCTACATCTCAGCTGTCTATAGCGACAGTGTGGCTGCGAGGGACGGCCGGCTGCGGCGCGGTGACGTCATACTTCAGGTTAGTACTTAAGTGTTAGTAAATACTTAACTATTTACTTTCGACTAAATAACATGTCACCAAAATAACGCAAAAATTGAACCACGTCAACTAATTGAAAGTATATATATAGAACCGTTCTAGCTAAAATAAATTTATTTTGGGGAATAAATCAAAAGTTACAAATATGTCAAGTTTTGTCGTTCTTTCTAAACGTTCGTAGCTCTCATTACCCAGTACAGGTTAATGACCGGGCAGCGCAGCGTGGGCAATGGCAGCGCGCCGCATTGATTACGTGACTGTGTGTAGCAAAAAAATCGACTGGTAGAATGGATTCCACTCTCCATACTGAACAACCTACTTTCAACTCCCCCTGACAAATTTAGGGTCTTAATCCACCGCGCGGGCTCAGTGCGTTTGGTGGATACACATACTTCAGATTTTTTAAATTCTCGAGCATGCGCGTTTTCTCACGATGCCGGGGCGTTCACCGCCGTTCATTTTAAAATGATATATTTTAAAATCCTTACTTAAATTGAAACTCAGTGGTACCTAAGCTCCCAGGATTTGAACTCAACGTGAACATGAGTCGAGAATAGATAGGAATAGATACCCCATGCTTCAAATATTATTATTTCTTAAATAGGTAACATAATTTCAATTTGACTCATTTGTAGGTGAACGACGAAAACGTGACATCAATGAAGACCCCAGAAGTGATAGACTTACTACGGATACTTCGCGGCTCCATCTGCATCACCGTGCTCCGGCCACCGAACCCTCCATGAGTAAAGCCTACTGTACGTTTCGCGACTTAAACCCCTTCGCTATTACGTTGGTACAACGGAAAAGAGGTGGCAATGAACGAAAACCGCGGGATTTTTGAGGGAATTTCAGTAGCTGCGGGTTTATAAATGAAACAGTAGATTCAGCTTGAGCTATACTAGCGGATATATAATGTTGATTCGATGTTTATAATTATGTTTGACTTTCCAAACTTGTATTTCAAATTTACTGCACAATATTAACTCTATATACATGTATATTGAACAATTACATGAAAAGTTGAAAACTAATTTATCTACCATTGTCCTCGCTACACCAGCCCGTATTTGGTGCGTCTTTTAAAACAAAATTCACGCAAGCATTAACGCAAACATTTAACAAAGACATTTCTTTAGTTTCGATAAATAAATTTAGTGGTCGTGGAGGTAGTTTTGCACATCTTGCACGGAAACCGAGCGATTACATGAATTATATTTGCGCTTTTCCACTGTATCCCTCCCCACCGATCTGCCACTTGTCGACTTGTCCACTGTTTATCTACCCTTTATTACCACCATTTACTACTTTCAATTACCTTATTGTATAGTCTGGCAAAGGAAACGTGGCACTACGGTAGAATCGAAATTCTTTACATGGCAACGTTTTTTTAATAGTAAATTGAATTTAGAGTAAACCATAACATCTCGATACTTGTTATTTTTTATATCTAATGATCGTTTACAAAGCACGGATGAAATTGTTGTGATTTAGGTATCAAATACGGAATAATTTAACAGAAACTGATTTATAGACATCATTAGTTCTAGAAAATATAAATAAACCATTTAAAAACGATAAACTCACTAATAAATAAATTTACAAAAATAAACGTGCTATAAGGTCTCTAGATGTACCTAATTATCTAATTCTGCGTTTATTTATATTTCAGTTCATGTCGGTTTATTCTGATTCAAATGAGTATCAACAGCCTTACATGCTTCATCATTGATAGACTAATCTTACTTATCGCATTTCTTGTGGAAGTACACTACTGAAAACAGTAATAGTTTGGAAAAATAATGAAAAAATTGAGTTCACTCTTATAATGTCGAATTTATTTTGCCGTTATTGAAGGACAGTGGTGCCAACAGTGAAAAGAAGGGAACGGATTCCGGAACGTACAGTACATTACACTTTCAAGTGATTGCATTATATTAGAACTTGTAGAATAAACTGTTTGTTAAAGTTCCTATACAGTGACTACTGACTCATATAAATATTGCGGTTCTTCATTGTAATGTAAAAATTTTAATCTCTAATATTGATTATGTTACCTGTAAAATGTGTGCTAGTTTGATCTTGTGGAATTGATCTCTGTAGGAATCTCATAAGGTATTTATTTAAGTGATCGAAAAACAATAATAAAAATAGGAATATTTTTTTGTCTTCACCCGACCAACCTCGCGCAACGAAATAGGAAAAAATAAATAATTATTTTTTTCTATATAATTACAACTGCTATTATTTTTCAGTATGAAGTGTAAATGTCCCCAATAATGAACTTTTATATGGAGTTGACGATATTTTTAAAAGTAGCATTCCACAATTCTGTAAATAACGTAAAGTAAAAGACAGTCACGTAGGTAGATAGTTGTTTAATGAAACACATGGTAGCCAGAATGTAGCATCACGAAATATTGTTAACACGTACCACGTACTTGCGAACTAACTTTTTTTCATACTGGTTTGGTAAAATGCACGACATTCAGTATTTGAAATTAGGCACTTTATTTAGCACTCAGGAGGGTCGCACTAACGAAAATATCGTCAAAATTTAAGTTAAGCTATTTTTGCACGCCTGTGAAAACGGAACTTAATAGATGTTTATACTGTACCACCACATTTGTTACTTATGTCCTTGTAGAATGAATTATTTCATTTAAGTAATTTGATTTGAAAATAATTTGTCCCCAACATATTATGATAACTAACAGCCACCAAAAGATTTTATATTGTAAATGGGGTTTACACGCGTACAATTAAAGACTAGTTTACCTTTTATTTCTACTCGACTTTTTAATTGTACGCCTTTAGATGTAGAAAACCAAAGTCTAAAAAACAAAAGATTTGGTTTACAAAGTTGATTTGGTATTCAACAGAACAGAAGTGCGACACTCGCTTTAATCTTGCGACATGAATTTACAGCACAATTATTAGAAAGTTTTATTCGTCTAGCTCAGTGTATGACAATTATCATACCAAGTTTTTTTAACGTCTCAATAGGTACTGATTATAAAGTCTAGTCAATTTTTTATTGAAATGAACATAAACAGTTAAATGTAAGATATTGATATACTATAGATATGAATTAATAATGTAGTTATACTTCAAAGATTCTTCTAAATATGTCACTACTAGGTATATACTAACTTCCTATAAATATTGTTGACACCTTGAAAGATTTTATGGACAAATCTATTCAGAAAATCTATTTTATTATTAATAAAATTTATCTTAAGGAAATAAATGTAAAATATGTAGAGAAATTAAAAATCCTTACACATAAAAATATTCTGATCGAATCAAACAACTGATATTCTAAAATTATTGTGATGGATTTGTGTTAGTATTACATAACTTCTAGGCGTGTTTATAATATGTATTAAAAGAACATAAACTATGTTGATATTTTATTTTGAACTGTATAGTTTATTACTAATAATATATAGGTGCAAATAAGTCGGACCCACAGGTGCGAGACTTACATATGCATTGAAAGAAAAAATAAAAGGCAATTTAAATAATTAAAATCACTAACATAAGGTAGTGTTTGCAGTAATACCTCTTAGCAAAGTTTTTGACGAAACTTTCACAAACACATTTATCGATATCAATATTTATAAAGCTGGCTCTACACTTTCGCCGTAGAAATTCGCGGCAGAGAGAGAACACGACTGTGAATGGCGCCTTTAATCACGCGCTCGGTGTTCGGAATTGTTATATACCCGTGACAAAGGGTTTAATGAATAAGACTTGGAAAATAATGGTCGTGGGGGTTTACAGCATGAGTTCTCACCGTGATTTCACGGTGTAATTGTGGAACCGACAGAAGAAGTCAACTGACGCTTCCAACTAAGCGGGCGTGAACGTCGTCAGTGCCATAAACTAACCCAATTTTTCCTGAAGTCAGATATCGCTCATGAATAATAATGTTCATTGAAATGAAAATTTTACGAATCTTTTTTTTGCAAAAATTCAATGTATTTTTGAGTTTATTGCTAAATACAAAGCGCTAATTCTTCCAAAAAATAGTAACATATACGTAAATAACAATTAACTCGAAACCACCAGCAGAATGGAAAGTTTCAGGCTTCGGGGGAAGTTTGGTTATATCCTGTATATATACCTCTTAACGCATGTCTTCTTGATACAATTTTACATAAAACTGGATGTTAATATAAAAACTCGAATTAATTAAAAGCTGTTCCTAATAAGTTGTGAAAATATCTAGTTGGAGTTTTAAAAAGTAGTTGAAATTAGTTCCGTTCAATCGATTTGGCCTAAGTAGGTACGTAATTGATGAAAGGTACCTACCTAAGAATATATATGATGATTGACAGGTAAAGCTTATCGGTCTGTGCTTCTACTATATCTATGGTTCTTCCAACTCACGAGCGCGCGTCTGCCTTGCTTGTAGCAGTGGCGTCCGTATTCGTAAAAAGAAACCTTATGTCCTTCATAATATACCTTTAAATACAATGACGCGAAAGTTACTTTTTACGTTCACGGACGTTTATCGACAAGCAAGATTGACGCGCGCTCTTGAGTTTCAAGAAATACTTACAAATTTAAAAACTTCAACGTGCACAAAAATAATGCACTAGTGCTTTAGATCGGGTGGTGGTCGTGATTCACCTGCTTAGTCCACCTTGGTGGATCACGGGCATTTTTTTTTGCCCGTAGTCCACCTTATACATTTGATCTCTTTATTGCACTTTGCATATATATCATTTTGCAAAAAAAGGAAAAATACGTATGTAGAAAATGATGATGATATATTGCAATATGCAAATGGAATTTTTAAATAAGGAAATTTCTGTGGGACTCGTGTTAGAAAAATTAATTTATATTAAAGTATATATAACTACTTTTTGTTTTATATAAAAGTTACTATTTTTAGTACATAAGGGCAAATAGTAATTTGTGAATAAATTGATCTTTTTACAACAGCCTGTGTCATGTTTGTAAATATATGTTGTGCGTAGAAATCTGACATTGTATGCATTACCTATATTTTTGTCGTTAAATAAAATTAGACGTGAAATGAAAAGATTCTACTTTTAGGAACATTTAAGGTGGACCATGGGCACATGTTTTATAATTTTCTGTACATAAACGCAAAGGTGGACCGCAGGCAAGAAAAAATGCCCGTGGTCCACCCAGGTGGACTAAGCAGGTGAACCACGACCACTACCCGCTTAAGATAAATAACTTGGTAGTTGTTGAACAGTAACTAAACACTACGATTTTCGCTTTTAAAATTAGTGCAACAAAAAAGTGAATCATTTCAATTAAATATATAAGTTGTGAATGTGCTGAATAGTCAAATGTACCTATTATTTTTGCGGTGCTCAATGTGTGGTTAGCTCGTAAAACATGGCTTGCTAGTCTGCTGAATATATTTTTTTTGTATAAACATAACCGTGTGACGATGCCTTAAATAAAGTCTGGGGCGTAGTCGTTTGTTGTGACGTTGGAATCATTTTATGAGATATGTTAGTCATAGAAATGTTAAATGAATGTATGCTATTATAATTACCCTATTATGATATAAATAATGAAATAAATATAATTTAAACATTTTGTTTGTTTAATTTTCGTGTATTTTGTTTCCTATTATCATAAATATATTATACATATATAAATCCGTTTATATAAACTGGATGCGTGCGATGTGAGCTTTTGACCAACAGTCAAGAAAAAATTTGATATCGCCATTTAAAGTTTGTGTAACGTAACTAAATATAGTAATTTTATTGATACATTTATATAAAAATCCTATTCAATAGACACAAGTATGGTTCAATAGATTGGGTTGTTTCACAAGAGCTGACACGAGCAAGCTGTTCATTGCATATTACACTTTGCTTGATTTCTTTGTGATCCTAATTATAATGATGAATATTTTACAATGAAAAATATTGACATTAATGTGCTAACTAAAAAAAATATTAATTTATTAACGTGGATACATCGAATAATTAAATATCGAACATGTCAGCTCTTATTAATGGTCTTACGCCTATGGTGTGTTACTGTATGCACAGAAGAGATCTAATATCATACTGAACGAGAAGAACTTGTGTTCTTTGACTTTGACAGTTTGAAAGAACTCTGTCTTTTGACAGAGTGGAGACGGAGTGTGGTGGCGTGCCTTCGGTGAGGCCTACTCGTTATATACTGCAGTACAGAAACACACGGATAGTAGTAGTGAAGCAGACCGATTATTTATTTCATTCGCACGATTACGAATACAAGTCATAAATACATACCCCTAGACTTAAACCATTCAGGTCGTAGATTAATGCAAAATTGTAGAGAAACACCCAATTATGCTATTTACGTTTTAGTATATCACGAACGCCATGTTCGTCGACATTCGTGATCACCACCGTGTAGCTTGCTTTACACTAATTGCATACGTAATCAATCGGCGTAACCGAACGGTTCCTCCATACACCGCGCCATCGATCCATGACACGAAACACGTTATCAGTACTATGAACTTTTTCTAAATTTAATGCATATTTGAATAATCAAGTTTATAATCAATTAAGTAAGTATATCTCATAGTGCAGGTGATTTCATTATAGAAAACGGTCAATAAAATTGTGAAAGGTCGGCAACGCACGCGCATCTCCACTTGTGTCCATGGGAAGCGGTGACCACTTAACATTCATAAGCCGTCCATTATCTGTCTGCCAACGCTTCAATAAAAAATAGACAATTGTGAAGGAAACAATTACTGAAGATACCTATGATAGAATAAGTAAAAGATGTTAAAAATGATGAAACATCAAGCAGACTTGCCCATTAAATTTGATTGTTATCTCGTACTTATTTCTAGTGTTCAATTACTTATTCCTTTATATTCTCCCAAATCACGAGTGGGCATCAATTTTTTTTTGTGGTAACTGTTACTTCTATCCACCTGATGGTATGTGGATACTGTCGCCCATAGACATCTGCGATACATGCCAACATTAGTCCAAAATGACAAACGTTGGCACACCCTGGATGCGCTGCCTACCTTTGGAGATATAGGAATGGATTAGAAGAAGGGGTTAGGAAAATGGGGAGGGATAGGATGGGAATGGGCTCTAGCACATCTCACTCACTACCGAAACGCGTACGTACATTGGGGAAATAAGATAAAGTAGGAAACTCAGTACATTTCAAGGTAGTCTGCCATGAGAGAGGGGTAACGTGGCCAGTCCAGTGCGCCCAGCGGCTCTGAGAATGCAGCGATGACCTCATATCTTTCCGTGGGTGTTGTAAAAGGAAATTTAAGAGATAACAAGACCGTTAGCACAAGTTCAAAAGGGTGCACAGAACTTTGTGGATTGGCAGGTTCATGTCCAGCAATGATCGATAAAAGGGCTGGTTACGATTACATCGTAGCCTAACGGAAAACTTCAGTTGTCAGTTTATTCCACAACTTACGGATACGGTGTATAAAATGTATTAAAGATTGCGCAGTGCCCAGCAACTCTTTGTAAAGGAAAACTGTAATTTTTTTTCTCTGTGTAAAAATTAAACTTTGTAGATAGATGGAAATAGAAATTCTGAAACGTCTGTACATAATATAGAGAATAGGTACTTATATGCGGCAAGTAATTTAGCTGAAAACATGAGTGTGAAAATTTTCATTTTAAAATTAAACGAATCGTATGTATAACTATAAAAAATAAGCGCTGCACGTTCGACGCTCGAGAGCGCTGTGAGTGCTAATGAACCTTTAAGAATTGAGCGTTAAAAACTGGTGGATATAAGCTCAAGTCTAGAACTGCTAAGGTTAAAGTTCTTAATATTAATTAGCACTAACTTAGCGCTTGTTGTAAAAACAACACTACGTGTATGTATGCCGAATGTTTCATGAAGTTCTCATACCACTAAAAGTAGATTCAATTCGCAACATATGTAGCTCTTCCAACTATCGCCCTAATAAACCCCAAATAAAGTACACCTGCTGTTTACCACTCCCGCTACACTGTTTACAATACCAGTTTTATTCGTGACGTTACAGTTAATATTGACTTTAACGAAGCACAAGCCGACGGTACCATATGGTTGAACGTTCCGGTCAGCGGTCCACCTCGGCCGAGGGAGCTTCTCGGTTGTGGTTGGCTGCTTCTCGTCCATTCCATATTCAAATAATGTTGTAGAAAAAGTTGAAATAGAAATGCTGGCAGCCCTAAATAATATTATATTTTAATAGCAGATCTGTATGGTAGGGTAGACAGGGAAGGAGTTGCAATATCCTTTATTACCAAATGTGTTCATGGAAAATCAAATGAGTTTTTGGTACTTAATTTCCAAAAGTAGTATTGAAGCTATTGGCAATCATAAGATTTTTTCACCTAAGTACCTTGTATTTTGTGACCAAGTGAATCAGATTGAATATGTTTAGTACGACAATTAGCTCCCAGAGAAGTAGTATATAATTTTATTATATCTCCCATATAGGCTTGGTTATTTTATTTTTAATGTTACCCGGGGACTCTTTTTCAAAGAGAAAACACAAGTTAATGTAATACCTTATATATAATACGAGTACGATGTCTGCCAACACGTCCCACTGTAGGGCAAAGGCCTGCACTTGCCTGCACTGCACGAGGGGGTTTCGGGTTATATGTAATACTCTACCACGAAGATACAGTGCGGATTTTTGGTTACTATTACTTAAGCGCCTAAGTGAATTATTATACTGTACCATTTAAAACATTGTCAGTTTAAATTAAACACGAATTCCAAAAAAAATTCAGACTTCATACCTCTGCGTCTTAATCACCCATGATGCATGCTTAAATGTTAATTAGTTAATAGTTCCACTTCATTGTCAAAAGGCTTAACAATTACTATAATCAATTTATGTAACCTAACCACCACCATTATTTGACTACCGAAGGGGATGTAGGTTAGGTTCCGCGACTCAGCAGTTGACAGAACCTAACGACAGTCGCGACTAACCCGCGCTCGTACTCGCTCGCACCGCACCTGCCAGATTAAATATAGCGAAAAGTGTGCGCGACGCTAACGAAAGGAAGTGCAGTGAATCACTGGCCTAATAACAACCAATTTTAAACAAAATTATACCGAGTTTATGGTTTTTTACTATTGTTCGTCGGTTTCCAAGGACGATATTTTTTGTAAGTAGACCTAATTATAATCATTTGATATTTTTTTGCAATTATTTCAAATACAATTTATTGAATAGGTAACGACTGAAATCTAATGCATTTATGATTAGTAGGATTTAACCTTAATATGTTCTATTATATAGGTACAATTTATATACTTATCTTCATTTATTATACCTACCTATATCTATTAAAACACTTTTTTTCTGCGCATACTAGTCGGATAAATTAAAACTTATCGAACTTGCTACTCAAGTACTCGATGAGCTATGATTATCCCATGATTAATTGTTTAACCTGTAACGTGTCCTAAACAAAATAAGTAAATAATTGGCCATTATTCAACATATGTGTTTAGATCGTGGATACTTTATAATCTTCTATATTTTGTATTTAATACCTAATTTCAATAGTCTTTAAAATTTCAACTTGATAATGACAAAACATTTAAATAATAACTCATATTTTACTTTCTGCCCTTTCATAGTACTTACATAGATAATACTTGGCGCTCTAAATTTTACAAAACAAATTCATTTCGTAGTTAACAAAGGGTCGAGACGAATTAATTTGCAAAGACACTACTTATTACCTGTTGCATGACATTATTATAATTTGAGAGCAACGGAGAGTGATCTGGTGCATAAATTAGAGCGTTAAGTAGATCGTGACAGATCGCAATTATGGGTCAACAATTCAAATTGGGTGTTGCAGAAGAAAGTGCTCATGAAGTATCATCATAGAATAATAAGTAGGTACTCGTAGGATGATAGATAAGACGCTATCATTTCCCAGTTATTAAAAGATTCAATTTCAGAAGGAATGTGATGAAATGTGACATTGATCTTTAAAATACTATATTCTCATGAAAATTAACTACTCTCAAAAATACGATGTTTTTATAAATATAAAATCGTAATAACCATATATAAAATTTGGTATATGAGTGTTGGTAATCGGCTATTTTTATGATAACGGACCGTGAAAAATCAGGAGCATTTCGCACAGCAAATTTCCATCAATGCTTATAGCTCCACTAACAGAATAGCGTCCAGCAGCTCAGCATTCTAGAACTGCCAAATTACTTTAACGGACAGATAACAACATAAAACCCAAATTAATATACCAGAAAAGTTGTCTGGCAGAGATTGTTATTAGCGATAAGACCGACTTTTGTGCATTTCATGTGTTACAATGTCTGTTACTGTCTTGTTTTGTTTTATTGTGGTGTGCAATAAAGAGTTTCATCTATCTATAAAAAAACCCGTTTAAATGTTTACCCACGCTAATCGTAACGTTTCTAAAGTTACAACTTCAACTTTTTACGAAATACCTTGTGAAGAAACATTCTAGAACTTCATAGAACTTTTATTACTTAGGCCCTCGATATTTGTTACCAGAACCACAGAACCCGTCTGGCCTGAAGCGCGAGTGTAGGCTTCCATCGCTAGGAAGACGGTAAAATTATTACTAACTTGGACTGATAATTAACGCAAAATAATACTCAGTGTATTATGCAAAATTCAGTGTCCTTTACATAATAACGAAACAAAAGTTCCCACACACCTATAAACTATCCACTCACTGAACTTGTTAACATCGAATAAGTATTTTACTACACAAATTACAACATAAACAATACACTTTCATTTTCACAAACGATTTTTATAATACAAAATCATTGCCTTTTACCTTTCGTCAATCTTGTAAGTAATCTTCACATTTTTCCCATAGTTCCATTGTAATATGTACATGTAGCTATCCGTTGATCTTAATATAATAATTTCAATTGTTTAAACGTAGTAATGAGTAGTAACTTAGCCAGAAGCATCACATTATTACATGGAGGTTTCACTAAAACAATCGATATGAAAGCAGTTTACGGAATGAGTTCGATTGTTAGGCGAGTATCGATACAATCGTAATCATGTTCTTGTTTAGTTCGAAATCGTGAGAATTGATGACACGTGGAAACAATATGTGTATGAGACTTGAAACTGTATTACGGTGCCAGCAATGATACAGACACATGTAATTATCTCGATTTCCATTTGAACTTGTATGCATGAATTGTTCTCATTGTACTAAACTAAATTTGTCGTTCTGATGCTCATCTTTCGCTGTAACCTAAGTCGTACTTGGGTATATTTTATGGTGATTCTAGTCATGTTTTTCTATTCTTACTGATTCTTGTGTTAATCCTTCTTGAAGGAAATAAAATACCATACGCTTTAAAATTAAAACTTTTACATTACCTCCAAAAGTATGAAAACCCCAAAAATAAACTTATAGGTCAGGTGATGAATCAAAGTACTTTTATAATTTTTCTTTTTAAGTAAAAGTATAAAATGAAATGTGTAAGCACGTAAAAAAATTTTATTCTTCATCCCAACCTTGAATAAATAAAAAAGTATTGACAAAATTACGTGCGTGCAAATCGCACGTTTCTCGGTAGCTAATCCCCGTAATGTTCCGACAGAAAAGTAGTAAAATAAAAAAGTAAATCACGAAAATGCCGGTGCAATGGCCACAATAACAAAACTAATAGCGAAAAATAAAAAAAAGGACCCGGAATTTCGTAAAAGATTGCGTAATTTAATCGAAATGGAAAGTATTAAATCTAAACAGCTTTTCATGAGTAGGTACGCTCAATTTGTTACTTAATCTTTACTAACATTTGCTCTTGGCGTCGCCCGCTTGGGGCCCGATTTCCAAATCGAGTTTGTCAATGTCCCTAAATGGGTGTACCTAGATGACTTCTACATACATTTCTACGATATTATGCCATCACCAATTATGATAAAAAGTCTCTATACTCAGTAAGAAAAAAAAATATTACGCAGCGGTGAAAACCTCAATAAAGAATTTCCAATAGATCCCGAGATAGCACGAACAAAGACGACAGACCTTTATGCAAGTCAATAGAGAGAATTATTGGCGCCTATTTAATTAAATATACTAAAAATCCTTAAAACAGAATATACACATTAATAAAAGTGAATTATCCTTACGATTTACCTTAGTCCTTACCTGTATTATAACTTTCAATCTATGCTCATAATTATAATTAAATGCACGTATCTCGATTTGTAGTAACGTTCATCAAGAGTTAATCTCGTTGCAAAAACAAAAAGTATCGGATGTTATCGATACCGGATACGGCAGGACGGGTTCGGTTCCCGGGGGAACACGGTTGGACGCGCCGACACGCTGGCTGCTCACGCGCTGCTCACCTGTGCGCCGAAAAGGGAAAAAGTATTCTACTCAGAATTCATTACAAAATTTATAAGTATTGTATTTTAACATAATTCTAGGATTTTATAGGATTATTCTTCAAAATGGTATATAAATTACCAACTTCTGATTTTATCGTTGTTTTGAGAAAGAATATTGTATTTGTGTTAAAAATAAATTAATAACGAAAGCTATAGGTTTAATTAAACATTTTCACGGCTAAAATTATAGATACCTACCTACTTAGATATATCTTTATATAATGTACTACTGTATGTACGTTAAACTGTGGTGTTGTATAACGAATAAATACTATATATTATTTTTCCTTCTTTCTAAACTAAGTACGTGATGTACTGACATGATAAGGACGAAAAAATGTTACGGTTTTTTGATAGATACTAAGTAATTCATAAAATAGTTGTCATTACCAATTTCAGAGCGTGTTGTTATTTTTTAAAATTAAATACAAAATATTTTAAAACAGCAAATAGGTACTATGATAAGAAAATTGTCTAAAAATAATTAAAATTCTTGTTGTTAAAAGAGATTTTCAAGTAAATCTAGTTATCAATTTGTTTATGCTTAGTTCTGAAGAATTACCGTAGAACTCTTGTTTTGCAATGGAAGGAATTCCATTAATGAATGAAATAGGTTTCAGTTTCTGGGGAATATTATGAATATTTCGGAAGCTTTCATAAATTGTTTGTATTTCTATTAAATAAAGACTATTTAGTGACATATCCCAGCTGCCGATTTGAACAATCGCAACCGTATTTTTTAAGTCTGTGCTGTGTCCCGTTGCTAGGTAAATATCTCCATCATTTCCTTCCAAATTCGGTCTGTAATTATTGTACATTCGCCCATGTTTCCCAAAGCTTTTTATACGAAAATAAATAGAAACACAAAAAGAACAAGAATAGTATTGATTTTTTCTGTAATACATTCTGAAGTCTTGTTAAATACAGGGAGTAACTGAACCATTCCCGAAGCTAGAAATCGTGGATTCATTGTTTGTCATTTGAGTTAATTGACATATAACGTTAAATATCCATTTATTAGATTATATATTTGGCAAAGTATCAAGAATTTGGTAAAATCATCAAATAAGTATTTGAAGAAAAAAATCGTTAATTTTCTTGTCAATTAACTCAGAACCACGAACAGAATCCATGTTTTCAGGCTTAGGGAATGGTTTCACTTTCACATCCTGTATAGGTATATCTCATAAATACCTGCGATTCCTTAAATACACAAAGGCATTGGTAGTGGAAATGATGATATTTATCCTATAAATCTTATATCCCAATACTTAGTCTTCGAAATAGTTTTTACACCTAAAATGAAAGGGAGTAATGATTATCGTTTTCATTCATCTCTATCTTCTTTTTTATTCGACTATCTCATTTCATTTTCCTTTATCTTCTTTATAAAAAAAATAAGGAAGATTGCTATAAATATAAAAGTCATGGACGTGTTTGATTTAGCCCTAGGTTTCTATCTGTACGTCTTCCAAGCTCTTTATTTTGTTGTCTACCGTGACGCCATAAACATTGATACTACCATAAGTGGCGTGTTTGTGTCAAAGTTAACATGTGCATAAATATGCCCCTTATAAATAGCTAACGCACAGGTTTGTAGTCTGCTTATATATTTCTCGATTCGGCATAAGCTGTGTCTCTCCACTGCTGGATATATTCCACTCTTAAGGACCACCACCAAACAAGGTATTCTGCTCTTCTCATTCAGCCACTTTCTTCGTGTCGTCATTCCACCTAGCCAAAAAGCAACCATTTGAATCCGTTTAAACCATTACCGTGACAAGCCCGTTTATAGTTCACTGCTAGACTTAGGCCTCTATATGCACATTGTCTCGTGCATAAGGGATGAATGACCTTAAAACGGCACGCTAGGCAAGCGGGTTGGCGAGTCCACTCTTTTAAAGGTGTTTAGTTCTTCAGAGCACGTGGTATCCCTCGCCTTTTATGCCACCCACGGGAAAAGTTTGGCTGGTTTATTCTAAAGCCACGTGACATCACACCATCCTGAAACCTGAAACTTTGAAAGCATTAGCCACTTTCATTTCTTTTCGTTTTACATCAAGTCTGTATATTTTACACTGTTGCAGCGTTAACTCAAACACAACATTTCTAATTTCGTCTTGGCCTACAGATCTCTTTACTTACCCAACTATGAACTTTAAATGACGCTCAGTGTATCATGGTAGGCGTAAAATGAAACATTTACATACCACTTATAAAACTGAGATGTACTCGTACAACAAAAACATTGTAAATAAAATAATTCATAACATAAAAATAAGTGAAGAAGGCAACTGTTCGAAGATGGCCTATAATTATATGTAGATATTAGTTAAGGCCTACTTTCGCTCATAAGAACCAGCTCACCTGTTTTTGTCTATACCGGATTTCTGTTTTGTTGCTGTTTGAATCATTTGTTATGATGATCGTACCAAATTATAGGTAATAAATGTAGCGATTTCACAGAGGCCGTCATTACAAACAGATTTGAGAACTGGAAAGTTGTTGAGAGGAAATACCTCTAAAATGAATGATATATTTTGAAAGAGCAGATTTCTTTCATTATTTCCTCCATTTATTATATTAATTGTGGCTTGTCTAAAATAAATATGTAGTGTCGTGTAAGCCCTAGTGATTTACAAAGGGAGGCCTGTGCCGTACAGTATGATTATGTTTAGAGATTTTTTTGATTAGGTGGAATTTTTGAATAAAACAGTACCATCTACTTTATAATGTTTAAATTAATACAGATTTAACATAGGTACATAACAGAGCTGTTAATAATGTAATATTTAATTATAAATAAATATTAAAAATCAAACAAAATATTCCCAGCGATAGAAACTTTTGTATATACTTACACAAACAAAGCAAAAATCACACGAACACTTTTACCAATATGTAATTTATATCTCAAAGTAAAATTTTATTTTGACAATAATAAGAAACATTAGACGATTTACAATTAAAAATAACTGTTATGGACATCCCCTTTTGTTTTCATGTTTTTTTTTTTCAATAATAATCATAATATTTATCACGCTCTCTTACAGTTGTAGTGACACGTTTTGCAATAGCTTCAAAATGAATATTTTCAATTTTGTTTAAAAAAATGCCAGAAAAAATCGTGAAACTGCTTTTTTGCTTCGTATTTTTGTTTACAATTTTTTTAACATAATTCAGCGCGAAAAGGCACTAAATTCTAATTATCGAACTAACGACATCTGTTTGTAATTAATAGTTTGTGGTAATTGGAAGTAGATTTAGTAAGACAGTAGATGATTAAGTATTTTATCCACTACATTTTTTTATAGAAGATATGACAGATGATGATTGGTTGAGCCACCTGGTCTGATGGTAAGTGATCGATGCCGTCCATGGACACGTACACCTACACCAGAGGAGATACGGGTCCGACCTTGCAGAATCCTGTTTAACTGCTCTCTTAAAAAGCCTGCAATTGAAAAATCTTAGCTGCATTTCATTTCACAACTTTCGGTTCTGGTAGTATAGTAGATACGTATATAGTAGTTTACTAACTAACGCTAGTATAATATATGTAATAATATATATTACTAACACGTAAGTAATTAAAAAATGTGAATAAATACTATCCTCGTACTATGGCTATCCGTTAGACATATAGGTTGGACTGTTGTATTATTTAAGTTAGTCTAAAATTAACACCCATAAAGAATTAATAAAAACAAATGTGCGTGAAATGACTAGTCGTAACAGTTAATTACCTACGATTAACCTTTATAAAAGTTGGTTATTGTAATCAAGCGGTCTAAGTACCGTTTAATAACGCGTTATTAACACGTAAGGAAATATTTTTCGCGTCATTCGGTACAAGCCCTTTACTTACGTGTCAATCTCGTGCACACATACCAAAACACGCGTCAAATATACGATCTATAATATAAACAATTATGCAAAAAAATGTTATTAATTTCTGACTTGAGGTAAGTGCGTCAAAGTAACACACTTGCGCCATCAAGATAAAACGCACTTCCCTATTTGCAAAATTTATAAGTTATGATTTTTAAATGGCCAAAATACTTCATATTTCGCTAAATTTTAGAACAATAAGTAAAGAAACGTGAAGCCGAATGTAGAATTACTACTATTTACTTATCAATCTCAAGATTGACACGTAAGTAAGCCCTTTACTGTAAAGGGTTTGTAGTCATGTATGTACTTGGAGCTGTATTTTAGTCAACTAATGAACCACTTCCTGCCACTTAACAAACACCTATTGTATCTATAACACCTATTTGTATTCTTATATGTATTTAATACTAGTGACCTGTCTTAACTTCGCTCAGTCTGTCTCAGGATGAGGCCGTTACCTTTTTTCTTTTACAAAAATTGCAATTAATTATTGACAAATAATTCTGTTTTCTAGGTGAACCCAAACTTATTATGTCCATCTTACATTAATCTATCGTCCTGAAAGTGAATGAATTATCAAAATCGGTCATATAGAATCATATGAGTTCTATAACATTTTACTTCTTACATAAGCAACCAAAAATACAAACAATCTCTGGATTTATTGTACTGCGATATTATACCATCTTCTACATGAGCAGGGGTAGAACGTTGCGAATAAGCACACTTCACAGTAGTTTAAATAGCAACAAAATCCAGTAAATCCCAAGTGTAGCGCCAAATATATGTATAGAAACAGACTAGTCTCTCTAATCTTGGTCGAGACTAGAGAGTTTATAAGAAATATATTTTATTTCCGATAGAACTTTTCTCTAAATGCTTTTCTTTAAACCCACCTGTTTAACCCACCTGTTTTGCACCACGTGCAATTTTTAGCTGTCTTATTCTCATCCAAATTACTAGCCCGACTTTATTCAAACCGGTACTCCACCTTGGCAGTTATATGACGTTACAGACGAAGAGTAGAATAAGGGAGGAGCACAGATTAAATAATACTTACATATAAGAGAGACTTACGTCATCATACCTTTGCATGATATTAGTTATTAAGTATATTATGGTATGGTAAATTCGTATAATCATTATATCAGATACAAACAAATAATATAAATAAATAGGAAAGTAAACCTATTTAAATATCTGTTTTATGAGCAAAAGTTTCTTTGTTTATGTACAAGGAAGTTGAGAAAATTATTTGTCACTGCATTTAATTCGATTCGCACTTAATTATAGCGCCCATATTTATCTTAACTTCAGAACCTTAAAATGCAAATTAATAGTTATATATATCGTAACGTGGTAATATTGTAGCTGTTTTTTTTTTTATTTTAATTATATTCGCGTGTGTAACGGAGGGTGGACGCTTTCTCTAGTTTGGGCGGCCGAGTTGAACAAATTTTCGTAGGTACTTTATTATTGCCGTTACGGTTTCGGAGCACCGCGTTGAATGAACCAAAATACCTAAGAATAAAATTATCCAAATGCCAATAAACTCTTTTGTAGTATAAGCAATAAAACAGGAAAAGAACAGGTAAAGGAAACTCGTGGGTAAGTTAGCACCACTGAAAGAGTGTCCCCCTGGATTAAATGGCAAACAATGGCGGATATCCGGCGACAACGTGATTCACTGTCTTTCCAGGGCTTAATGGCTTACTAAAAGCCTTGGGGTTTAAGTACTTAATCACAAAAAGGTGACCTCGTCACCTTGCAATGGCCAATGTGGCGTTTTAAGGCATTAAACCCCCTTGCGACAACAGGAGGCTTATGCCCTGCAGTATGAATTTAATAGGTTGATGTTCTAAGATGCATCACATACATACCCACTGGGGTAAGATAATTTTCAATGTCCTAAAAAGTCGCTAATAGAAGTTGCTGAAAGTTGCTGCTAATCCTTTAACTGGGTTATTTAAAGAGTCCTTCTTCTTCGGAAATAAAGACCCGCTAAATGCTAAATGCATAAACAAAATATGCATGAAAAATGTAAAGGACGAAATTACCTAAATGCATGTCATTGTTGTAGTCATAATACTCGTACATACTTATAATTATTATTATTATGTCTAACGAAAATAATTAACCATTATATTGTGCGCAAATTCACAATTTGATTTCCCATTAAAGTTCATCATTCGCATTGATCACAAATCTCAAAAACAAAGGTCAATCCCCCGCAGACCTGTCCCATTCGACCCACACAATAGTCATTGGCCTTCGCACCCGTCGCGCTTGCTGCTCCCTTTGTTTCAAACCAATGCGTCCGATGACAGGTGCCAAAAACACGTCGACAAAGTTATCTGTGCATGCGGAAAAATCTATTATAACTATTATGAAACGGACTCTATTATGAAATAAATATGAAATTATAAAACGTACTTATTCAATATTCTACTTGAGTTGGTTGTTTTAGTATGAATAGATAACAGTCACAAAACTGAGAGGAAAAATAAATGAATATTTTTGGGGAACCATTGACATCAGCATATGTCGTTCCACTGCTAGATAGGAGGGGGAGAGTGCACGTTGCAATCCAACAGCCGCTGGGCGCGCTCGACTGGCCACGTTACCCCTCTCTCACAGAAGACTACCTTGAAATGTACTGCATTTCCCACTTTATCGTATTTCCCCAATGTACGTACGTGTTTCGGTAGTGAGTGAGATGTGCCAGAGCCCATTCCCATCCCATCCTATCCCTGCCCATTTTCACAACCCTTTCTCCAAATCCATTCCTATATCTCCAAAGGTAGGCAGCGCATCCGGGGGCGTGCCAACATTTGTCATTTTGGACTAATGTTGGCATTTATCGCGGATGTCTATGGGCGACAGTATCCACTTACCATCAGGTGGACTGTATGCTCGTCTCACTACCACACGATCTTTTGTTTCATCCAGCCATTAACGGCAAACTTCAACCCATGATACGCTTAGCCATACGTAACAACGATTTTGGCACACTTCTTGTTCTGAGCTTCATCCTATACGAACCGCCTCCTTTCCTTCTCTATAAATACCAAGTTGAATTGCATGAGTCATTTGAACTCTATCTCCTTTCTCTTGTTAACATTATTTTAGTTTCCAATGTGAATCAACAAGCTTACTTACATAACTCTATGTCTTCCATACTCTGAGATACGCGTCCAAGTTATCCCAAATACGATATCTTTCAAAATGATAATCTATTATCTCAGGTATACGAATTATTCTCTTCTAGCAGAAATCGAGAGGTAGAAATAACAAAAGTCATTGGCCTGCAGTAGAACAATGCAATTAACTAGAGTACCTATTATAGAAAATCAAAATAGATAGTGTCGCCACACGTTACACACACATATAATTTTTTCGGAGTGCATACGTCAACGACACCGCTTGTATGGTATAGTACACACATCCGGCAGGGGCGCGAGGTCATCTCTAATTGTTTTACATAATTCACGATTGTTTCGCAAAAGAGACGCGTGCGAATGAACCTCATTATGATTGAATCATAATTCTCTTTATTTTAATGCAATTTGATGTAATGTGTAATTAACAGTACCTAAATGGAATTTTGTAGTAACGCATAATTTTCCACAATTTTTCATGTTGTTCATAGTTGATAGTTCATACATACATAAAACCGAAACGTTACAAAGAAACCACGATACAGAAAGTTGTTACTGGTATGTTTTGTGGAGAGAAGATACATTCTTGTCTTTACAGTTCAATATGGTGAAAATATAACCAAAGCAAGGTTCTGCTTCCGATTATCCGGCGCCTGTTAATATAACCAATAAGAGTAATATGAACAAATATGAACTCCCAAATATGAACAAATTGCAATTTTCAAAATGCAAATGTGATTACACGATGAAAAAAATAATAATAATAAGTTTGTTAAAGTTTCATGTAATCTTGCAAGTTTGTACTACATTTCTCATGTAAGTTTGTACTATATTTCTCATGTAAGTTTGTACTACATTTTTCATGTAAGTTTGTGCTACATTTCCCATGTAAGTTTGTACTACATTTCCCACTTTAACCAACTTCCCCAATATAAGTACGTGTTTCGGTAGTGAGTGAAATATGTCAAAGCCTATTTCCATCCCATTTCCCAATCCATTCCTTAATCTGCAAAGTTAGGCAGCGTATCCGGGGACGTGCCAACGTTTGTCATTCTGGACTGATGTTGGCATGTATCGTGGGTGTCTATGGACGACAGTATCCACTCACCATCAGGTGGACTGTTGTATGCTCGTTTGCCGCCTTGTTTCAATAAAAGAAGAAAATAAAACCTTTTAGAGGTGGTGTAATTCCTCGGGGCTTGTGGTAGTCGCTTGGTTATCCATTTTAGTCGCGCTTTACAACACCCATGGGTAGAAATGGTAGAAAGAATGGGTAGATATTTTACAAGGCAAGCGACACCACACGGCAGTTACTTCACGGATAGGTTTAATTCATGAAGCGATTTGACATTTGACCTTTATTATTTGGTCTCGGCGTTGCCGGTAACCGAAAGACGCTTTGTAAAAATATTTATATATTTAAACGGGTCTTAACGGGTTTACCTTATTTATTTTACTCGATGTTTCAACAGATTACATTACTCAGCTTTAATGTCTCCTGATGGTGTTCAATGTCTGGAAAGCAATTACTTCCTATACCAAGGTCAGTACTATCTCCAGGTAGATGGTGTCACTATGGACAGTCCCATTGCACCAGTTATTGCCAATATATGTATGGAACATTTTGAAGAAAAGGCTCTCAGCTTTGGACCAAACACTGTACGACTTTGAAAAATATATAATCAAGACATCTTCAGTATTATCATAGGAAGTAGACAGGAAATAGAAAAATATATTCAACATCTGAACTCCATTCACCAAAAAATTAGATACACATTAGAGTTTTAGCGTTCCTAGATGTTTAAATATTGGTTAGAGAAGATGGTTCCTTGTCATACACTGTGTAAAGAAAATCAACCCAAACCAATAGATGCCTACATACCTCGTCACATCACTACCCTCGACAACTACAATCAGTTGCTGTTTCTTTGAATACTAGAGCATAAGACCTCTGGACCCTGAACACAAGGATGAGTTGTTACATGTTCAGGAGGTACTTAAACGAAATGAATATAAAGTGAGTGGCAGGCTATCGTAGGGAAAGACATCCCGGAGGTTAGCAAACAACGGGGATTTATGCCGTATCTACGTTAAAGGAGTGACAGACAAAGTTCAAACAGTATTAAGAAAATACTCCATTAAGACTCTGTCCTCCGTCCTCCAATGTAGCGGAAAACCTACGCACACCAAAGGATGTAATACCCTATCAGATTCCAGGTGTCTATAAGATAGACCGCAGCTAAGGTAGTTCCTCCATAGGCCAAACAAAGCACACCGTAGCAGAAAGGGTCAAAGAACATATCGCAGCTGTGAAGAATCGCCAGACGAATAAATCAGCGATAGTGGACGCCGGGATCAATGACTGGATAGAACTACATAGTCCAAAAATCCTCTCCATTGATAGCCACTATTACTCCTGTAGAAATGTGTGTGAATCAATTGAAATAATAACACATAGAAATTTCAATCGAGAAGATGAATTTAAATTGTACTCACCATGGAATCCAGTCATTAATATATTTAATAAAATTAAACGTCGCGATTTTTCGTCGCACGCTATTTCTGATATTGTGAGTGTTGTGTGCCGCAACGTTCCGGAATATGAAGACCAAATGCGGATGGATAGTTGATGAAACTGCTCGCAACTCTCGACATGGACTACCCGCCTCTTCAGTTAACTCGTGACCATGGTTGGTGCAACCCAACCGAAACGTCGAGTAAAATAAATAAGGTAAACATTCGTGTTAAGACCCTTCCTTATAAATAGATAAATATGTTATGTGCGAAAAACGCGAAAATCCAAAATGCTTTGTAGTAAGAATTTTAAATATCTAAATAAAAATACAAAATCCATACTAATATTATAATTCGAAAGTAACTCTGTCTGTTACCTTTTCACGACTAAACCGCTGGACAGATTTGGATGAAAATTTACATTGAGATAGATCGAAACACAAGGACAGACATAGGGTACTTTCCAGGGAGGGACTTAGGGTATTTACCGCGATAACCAAGGTCCACGCGGGCGAAGCCGCGGGCGCAACTAGTACAGGTATAAAAGTTGCTAGGTTCTTCTCATTCATTGGGGAAACATCCGAGAGAATGACAAATTACGAAACAATGAGATACTTACGGCTAGTTGGCAAATGCTCAGCCTACACGCGCTAGTTCTCATAATATCTAGATAACCCATGTGATGATAAATATTTGCTTAAATCTTAGTAGTTTTTTTAGTCTTATGGCTTGACTATGAATCTTCTAGCTAGACTAAAATGTAAATATATAGCTTTGTTAAAGTGTGTCATGTTACAGTCATCATAACATTAAGTAGTTGATTAAGAAATTATTGTATATTTAATTATTGATTTATCGATTAGAAAAACTAGATACCCAGGAGGAAACAAATATTTAAACTCCATTCGTTTCCCACGCGTTAATTTTGCTCAAGAAAAATAAGTAATTTCTTCGAAACAAAACTCTTGAGTTTAACAAAGAATGAATGAAACTTCTACTTACTGTTTTTTTTAATTTTATCTAACTAATTCACCCGAATAAATTGTTATTGCAGTGCTATAAAAAACGGCACTTGTGAATATGAAGCCTATTCCCGCATCGTGACGAACAAATTCCTGAGAGTAATATGTACGAGCGTAGTATATAAATTACTTACCTATGCAACCTATACAATCTAGACTTAGATAGCTCATGATGATAACAACGTAGTTATTTTGCATAGAATATTTTGGAGAATTCGAAATGAAAGTGAACTCGAGAAAATGGAAAGCGTCAACGAATTCCACTTTTAATTGACTTGTAAACTGTCGCCTTTCAAAACTAAAAAGTTAACACTTGTCTTTACAGATAACTGCGAATCCATCGGCACGTAAAGATTAAATCAGAGTCAACCGAGAGGTGACAACACTTTCACCGGTAATGCACACTGATCTTCCCACGGAGAAACCGTGCGAAGAAAAGCGGGAAAAATGTTTATTGTGGTAAAATATAATAGGGTCCGATGTGTCAGATGAGCGAAGATGGTGCGTTCAGAATCAGACCGGAGTCTGCCACGAGTCCGATTAAAAGAGTACAAATGGATTATATTGTTGGTGCTAACGATCGCTTATGCTGTCGCCGCCAATCGCCCGCCTCGCTTCCTCATAGATGGCCAGTCAGAAATTGTTATAAGGTTAAAGGAAGGCCTTGAAACTCCAGTTGGTGAGTGAAATGTCCATAATCTAATAAAAGTACCTACCCAGCTTGATTTACGCAATTTTTTCAAAATAATAACGCCGCAGTCGGACTTATACTAGGATCGTGGATCCTGCCAGACACGCGAAAAACGAATGTAAAGGTACCAATTAAACCAGGTACCAGCGTTTGTCTTCAAACAAATGTTTGACCGACCGGAGCTCGAACATGGATGTACTGAAGAGCAGGCAGGAGCTCCACTAATTGGACTAATCGATTGGCGATTTTTACTAATGGATTTGTTCCGTTATTACCTACTCATAAGTTACCCATATTACTGTGTTGGTGCACTTGGATAATACTTGCTAAACCAAAGTTAATCCTGAATATTCGGTTGCACGGGGGGCACACACAGTATAGTTGGCCGGCAGAGTTATGCATATAATTATAGAAGGCCTTGAAGTAAGTTTTTCTGTTGGACAAGTAGGACATAGGTAGGTACATAAATAATCATCAACGTCATCATCATATTAACTTACCCTATAAAAATGTGCGCTGATTTTTGCACACCCCATTTACCATTGATAATACAATATTAGATACAACAGTTCAATGACAGCATTGAGCTAATCTTTTTAAAACTTCCATATAATCCCATTTCATGACGTCACTTAAGTCCATTACCGTTAAGCCGGTGTTTCGATGAGTAATCGTTTGTAGTCACATTAAAAGCATATTATAAGCTGGCAACGACATGCTATTGGTGTCAGGGCAAGTAGGGATCGTAAGGTTTCCCTCTGTTAGACGCATGTTGTCTTGGTAACCCCACTTTAACCACCCCCCTGAGGTTGTGTAATTTCCGGCTGTCTATCACCGATTGCAACAACCGCTTTTCGCTTTTGCGGTGCATCGCATCGATTACCTAATTTTATGTTAACGCGATGGTTGTGGTGTATATTTTTATTATTATTTTGTCTACACGCTAATTTATTTATTGGAAATTTATTGGAAGGTGGGTGATTGTTTGGAAACAATCACCCACTTTCCAATAAATTTTCAAAATCGATTCAAATGCAGATGTAAAACTCATTCATACTCACAAATCAGACATACTCGTATTTATTCTATGGGTATACCTACCTACTTATACCCATACCCCCTGATGTTGCAGGTGTCCATGGGCGGCGGTAACACTTACCATCACGTGTAGGGTTGCCAGGCTTTGGCTTTTTACAGTCGTGTCCGGCCAAATATTTAAGTGTCCGGCCTGTCCGGCCTTTGTTAGGCTTTTTGTCAAATATATTTCATAGGTTACATTTTTTTGTTTAATAAAAACTTTTTTATTGTTTTGTTTGTTCTTCGATTTTATATACTCTAAAGACTGTACTTAATAAATACTTAATTAAAATACGTAACCGAGTTTTTTTTTTACTATAAAAGTTATGTCCAGCTTTGAAAAAGATATGGTCCGGGTTTTAGGGCAAAATGTCCGGCCTAATATAGCGCAGAGTCCGGCTTTTGTATTTTAGGGCCTGGCAACCCTAATCACGTGGGACCGCTTGCTCGTCCGCCCACTAGTATATATATATTATATTAATATGGTGAATATTTTGTATATATATTGAAAATTCTATTTTTATGCAGTTGTATATAACCGTTACTTTTAATTTCAGGGAGCCTTTTATACCGGCTAAGGGGCGTTGACCCTGACGGAGATACGCTAAAATTTGGAATTAGAGATCAACTTGGTAGTGATATTTTAAGACTAGAAGCCATTTCATCCAACGAAGCTAATATTTATTTAGTTAAGGAATTAGATAGAGAGGTGAGAAATGTAAATTTGTAAATACATCTCGCTTTTCAAAATTTTAATTATCATAGCAAACTGAAGCATAAAAGCAACGGAGCTTTGTTTTATTTAAAAAATACAGAAGATTTCAGAAGTACAATTATGTGCAAAATATTTTATAGTACCTACTTACCTACCTACTTTAATTTATTTTGGAACATTATAATATTTTTTTTATTAATTTGTTTATAACTTAAAATGTTATAAACATTTTAAGTTTGATAATTAAATATATTTTTTATAGAAAAGGCGACAGACGAGCATATAGAGCACCTGATGGAAATTGGATACTGTCTTACATAGATATCCGCGGTACATGCCAACATCAATCCAGAATGACAAACGTTGGCATGCCCCCGGATGCGCTGTCTACCTTTGGAGATTAAGGAATGGATTGGGAAAGGCTCTGACATATGTCACTCACTACCGAAACACGTACGTACTTTGGGGAAATACGATAAGGTAGGAAATGCAGTACATTTCAAGGTTGTCTTCTGTGAGAGGGGTAACGTGGCCAGTCAAATGCGCCCAGTGGCTGTGGGAATGCCGCATACACTCTTCAATTACTGCATACAATTAAAGGCAAAATAATTATTTAAAATTAAAAACCGTTCATTACTTACGTTAAATACTTATGATTTTGAACGAATATAAATAAATATAAAATACTCAAATAATGTAAAAGTGCTGGCTGTACCTAACTTGCGAACAAAAAATTGAAACAAGTCATTAGGAAGAAATTAAAAACATCATTTATTTTCCTCATTAGACAAATGACGTTAAAATACTGTGTTAACAATTACAGCCAGTTTTTTTTAACAATATAGTAGATAGGTATAATAATTTCAAATGCTTGCAGGTCCGTGATGAATACTCCTTTGTTTTAACATTAACTGATGGGCATTTAGGAGAGGGTAACTTCATCACGCAAAGCTTTTTACTGTTAGTTGAAGACGTAAATGACAACGAACCAATTTTTAAGCCATATCCCTCCGCAATCACCGTGAAAGAAGATGCTTCTCCTGGTATTTTGACCACAGTAGAAGCAACAGATATCGATGAAGGAGCTTACGGACAGGTACTTCTGAAACTGATTGAGAATTCTTCTAAGGCTTCATGAACACGAACACTAAGTAGGTAAAAGTATAATGCGCGCGTTTGTCTAGGGAACATTAATACTTTAGTGGGACGTTAACGACTTCGGTAGTTTTTACATTGCACCCTGCAATTTAAAATCTCCATAGAGTAGGTACAACAATTTTAATGCTTTGTACCTCCGTACGAATAAGGTCATAAATCTCTTTAAATACAAAAGACACCATTGCCAGTTGTAATTGCCAATCATCAGAATGATGTTGGGCAGACTCAAACATTATTTTAAATGAGCCGAATTTGTGGCTCTTTTCGGTGGATCGTGCACTAATGATTCGCTGGGTTTTTCTTTTTCTTATATTTTTTTGCTGGGTGGTATTGTAGTGTAATAAGGCGCTTCGTAGGATATTTTCAGTAGGCTTTAACATATCTTTTTTTCCTCTTTATATATGGCAATGGTGCAATGAGCACATTCTGCTAATATCAAATTTTTTTTCTTGTATTAAATTTCAAAGTCTAAAACGAATCCTGTCAATGTCCAGTCCTGTCGAAGAAAGTCAGCAGTGGCTCAATAGGGTGATTGTAGATTTACTGAGGACAGGACTTCTTGGAGGCATACGAAAAACGCAGTTCCATGCTTTTATTTGATTATTACAAACAGTAAGCACAAAAACACTTTAAACTTTAATAAACTATCACTATTAAATCAAAAACCTCACTACCTGTAGGTACACAATATTTATAATAAATAAAAATTTATAATATTTATAATATAGTTCCCGCCAAAAAGTGTCTCTAACGCATCTTATTTCAAAACATAATTATATTAAGTTCGAAAAGATGTCAAAGAATCGCTCTTTTACAGACTCTTTGGAAGAATACAATGCAGTCTCACGATTTTATTTAATTATCACAAAAATTATGCAATAACACTATGCACTTTGAAGTTTAATAAACTGTCACTAAACCAAAAATCCTACAATACACAATTTAAAAAAAAAATCAAACAAATACTACTTCTCGATTTTCCGCCAATAAGTTCCAGTGTCCAAATAATACATATCAAAAAGGTCATTTGAAATTGCCAAAGAATCTATTCTATTGCTCTTATTTTATAAATCGAAAAAATACAGAAATAATATTTTTTAGGTATTGTACCACTTACAAGAGGTAGACGGTGACGTCGAGAACTTTTCTGTACAAACTGTTAACGGTAAAGGTGTCGTACGTCTCACAAATCGGCTTGATTACGAGCGCAAATCTTTATATCAACTTCGGATCCTTGCGGTGGACCGAGCCAACCAGGGGAGAGTGAATACGGGAACTGCAGCTATATTAGTGAAGGTTCAGGACGTGGAAGACCAGCCTCCTGAGTTTGTGGTTGCTAGTCCAGTTACACGGATAAGTGAAGATGCATCTGTTGGAACGTCGGTTTTACAAGGTAGGCTGATATTTATTAGCATGGAATACACAATAGCATCCACTTAGATATATGCAAATGATATTAATAATCAATAAGATCCATTAAAAAAGTAATGTGTAAAGTTTATAGCTTTCATCTCTCGAAGGCGTTTTTTTTTTATATATGACAATGATGCAATTAGCACATTCTGCTAGCATCAAGGTATCCAAGTGTCATGCTCAGTAAATTAATAGTAGTTTTACTGAGGACAGAAGAGGACTCATTGGACCAAAATTGCACCAAAGTTCTCACCTTGCACCAAAAATTGTTGAGTTCCCACCAAATCGTCACAAAGGTGGGCTAGTCTGTTTGTAATGGTGCAACATAAATAGGTAGACATGCACTTGTGTGTGTGAAATACTTTGCAAGTAGTGTTAGCAACCTAAGCTTAAGAATAGTTTTATTTTTACTAAAATAAACATACATTGATAATACACTAAATCTTGCATCATCACAGTTTTAAGTGTTTCTGTATATTTATTAAAATAAGTATGTATATTTTATTATTGACTAGCTGTACCCAGCCACGCATTGCTGTGGCTGCTCAACAGATGGGGCTTACCCTGTTTTTACCTGCTTTTGGGTAAAGAACATGTTTTTACCCTGTGATAGATATATAAAAACAGACACGTATTCCAATGCAATGTTGTGTCAAAATTTCAAAGCGATCGGTGAAGAACTTTCGGAGATTTAAGATTTTGAACAAAGCAACATTTATATTTTTATTTATATAGATATATCTTTGTATATGTACATTTGTTTATGTTTATATGAGGTCCTACAAAAGTAAGTGTATAGTATTTTAATAAAATATTAAAAATTTAACACCTAAAACTATTCTAATCTCCTCCTTAATCTGATCATTCAGTTGTTTACTAATATTTATTGGTGTTTTTTAATTGAAACATGTTGCAACATAATTATAGCTTTATTTACTTAATAAACTTTATTCAACTCTTCTAATCCTAACAGCAGCCACTTAAATAGTTTCAGTTAAAACTCAGTGGTCCGATTAAGGAGGAGATCATAAGGAGGAGATCGGTATTAGGTAGTTGTACATTATAAAAGAATAAATAATATATAAAAATATATTACTTCTTCAGTGCGTGCCATTGATGGTGACCGGGGCATCAACAACCGCATCTCATACAGCATCATATCAGGGGGAGAGGAACATTTTGACATTGACAGCAGCTCTGGCATTGTGTACACCACCAATCAGCTTGATAGAGAAGACCCCAATAATAGCAATGGGGCCTACATACTGGAAATATTGGTCTGTGTGATTAAAAATTAAATGTAATAATGCTTGTATAATCTGCATATTTTAAAAACTGTTACTAGCTCGCCTGTGAGAAGAAAACATTGTGAGGAAACCCGCATGCTCCAGAAATAAAAAAATATAGAGTATGTGTATCCACTAGTGTTGCAACGAATAGTACATTCGGCCTTCCGCCGAATACCGAATATTCGGTGGGGTCCTCGGCCGAATAGCCGAATATTCGGCCATATTTCCCGCCAATTTGTCTAGGTGCAGAGAGGCACAGCTCACACTGTCCTTTGATTGGCTCGCGCTCCCCTCATTCTGCCGTAATCACGTTGCTTTATTTTGTGCAAGTTTATACAGGCTCATTTTAAGTCACATAGCTATGGGACATAACCAGCTATTATTTACGTTTAAGTTGTTTAATTGTGAAGTAAAGCATCTTAAAAACGAAATGGCTAGTAAGAAGAAGTCTTCTATATGGATTTATTTCGAGAAAACTGATAATTAATTGACGTAATGTTCAGTGTAAAATGTGTCAAACGTAATGTGTCAATGTTTTTCGTGGTGGAACAAAAAAAAGTGCGTCGACTTCGAACATGTCGAATCACATAAAAAATAAGCACCCTGAAGAGTATCAACAGTTAGTGCTGACTTTACCGAAAGGAAAAAATAGTAAGGACAAGAAGTCTTCCTAGTGCAAATAAGTCTTCAAAGCAGTTAAATCTTCTTGAATGTATTGAAAAACAAAAAAAGTGGGACATTGATGATCCAAAATCCAAACAATATCATTATTTAATAGGCGCGGTTTGTCATCGACAACGAGCCCATAAATATAGTCGAGAAACAAGGTTTTATTAGATTTGCCAAAATGCAACTTTGCCAAAATATAACATACCGACCTAAAAGTTATTTTCATGATAAAATATCCTGCTTGTAAAACAACTTATAGGTATTCGGTATTGGGCAGAATATCAATAAAGGGCCAAATAGGCCGAATAACGAATAGTAACCGAATATTCGTTGCAACTCTAGTATCCACCAATCCGCATTGGGACCGCCTGGTGGATTATGGCCCAAAACTCCCTAGTGATTTACTAGGGGAGGCCTGTGCCCTGCAGTGGGACATTAAAGGCTGATACAAGATACAATGCTTATGTGTTGCAAGTTGGTTCTAGAATTAGAATTTGTACAAAGTTTGTCCTATACAGCATCTAACCCATCAATTTTTGAAGCTCTTGCCAAATTTTTCATTCGTATTTACAAAAAAAAAATTTATAGAATGTATTTCAGACGAGCGGGCGGGCCACATGATGGTAAGTGGTCACCGCCGCCCATGGACACCTGCAACACCAGGGGACTTGGGGGTGCCCTGCCGATCTTGCAGAATCCTGTTCACAGCTCTATTGATATTGTAGCCTAACGGCAATACTTCAGCTGGCAGTTCATTCCACAACTTTCGAATTCCCGGTATAGTGTCTTGTCAACCACACTGTATGCAGCGACTCTATGTCAAGGAAGTGCAGATGAACCGCATGACAATGACGAGCGGTGCGATGGTAAAGACCAGAATTGGCATCAAATTCAATTGCTTAAAAAAATTGCTTTACACCTCATTATCAATATATTCCAAAGCCAACTCGGAGATGCCAATAGTAAATATAAATATTATACAACAAACCTTTACATTGCATTCTTTCTACTAAGCAGAAACACAGCAATATGCACCAAAGATTTGAACTCACAGCATCACAAATGAGAGTCGAGAATAGGCTAAGGCTATCACCGTTTCAAAGAACATTGATAAAATCATCCAAGAACACTGGATTTTGTATTACTTCCCTATAGTCCTACAGTAGTCTAATGTTCTGTTGAGTTTATATTTATAGAGAAGTAATTATTTGAGCAGGAAATCGATGGTAGTAAATTTAAAGGTGAGTTAGATTTAGGTTCTCTTTTGACAATAAACAAATAACAGTCCTGTAAGGTGGGACCCCATGGACTTGATTTTAAAATTATTTACATCAATTGTTAAAGAAATAAGTGGCTGCTTCTTTAAACACAAGCCATACAATATGTAACTTAATCATTCTTATTCAGGCTACAGAAGAATCCAGGATGATATCTCCCATGCCCAGTGCTACCACTGAAGTGACAGTGATTGTGACTGATGTGAATGATGAGACCCCGAGATTCCGCAGTGCAAGATATGTGGGGGAAGTATTAGAGAATGCTCAGCAGAATACTCCCATTACCTTCCTTCAGGACGCTATACCAGAAGTCTTTGATTATGATCAGGTATCATATAATAATTCTATCTGTATAATCATATAATAGATAGGTATTCAACTCTGATTGTGACAGTGGCATTGTAAAACATAGCTGATAAGGAAAGTATACATTTTCTTATAATGAGAGAATATCAAATAAAGCCTGGATGATAATGATTCTCAATATTAAAATTAGTTTGAGTTGTGATTTATAGCACTTTATGCAGTCTGTGTAAAGATTAATTTTGAATCCTTCGATCTTTGTAAGTCTAAAACTTGGAACAATTTAAAAATATGTATCTATTTATCTTGATCTTAATTTTTAGTAGACAAGCTTTGTATCTCTATTTTGTTTTTTTTTACATTTTGAGTTGTTACTTTGACATAGTTTCAGTTTGACTGCAACTATATTTAAAATTTCAGTAGTAGTAAACACAATCATTTACTTGTTTGTAAATAGTAAAAAAAATGGTTTCAGGGCACAAATGGAACTTTTGAACTGTATCTAAATGGAGATAATGGTGTATTTGATGTCACACCTTTCAAAGGAATCAATGAAGCATCTTTTCTAATAAGAGTGAATGATCCATCCTTTTTAGATTATGAAAGAGTGACGGTAATGAATTTCAGTCTAGTTGCCAAAGAAATTGTAGCCAAAGATCCTAAAATGAGGTAAAGTATCCATTAATGATTATTTTGTCACTGAGTTTACAATTTCTATTTCAAATATAAACTGATCACTTGATTTAAAACTATCCAGTTTAAAACAAAACTGGATAACAAAGCTTTAATACCATGCCATCAGCCTATGTCTCTCTACTGCTGGATATAGGCCTCTCCCAAAGCTCTCCACCACACACGATCCTCGCCTCTTGTTGACCAGCTGTAATATTTGTCATTTTTTATTTCAGTATTAATACAGATATTTAGTGTAGCCAATATTCATTGCAAATTGTATTATATTTTGTAACGTCTGCAAAACAAGCTGTCACAAAAGTATAAAAATTGGCTATTGCGATAAAAGTAATTTAATAATGAAAGATGTTTCATGTATGGATTTATGCACAAATAAAGTAGTCGCAAAGTAAAATAGAGCAAAGTAATGCATCTTTCCATATTGTATTGCATGATGGACTTTAGTAAAGTGACACCTGATTCCATAGATTATATAAAAATAAAATAATAAATTATCATAAATTTTGTAGTATTGTACCTATAATGGTTCACATAAAAGACGAGAATGACAACTACCCCGAGTTCACTGAATCGCTGTATACAGTGTCGATAGCTGAAAATTGCGGCGTCGGTACTACCGTCGCGTGGGTACAGGCGTTAGATCAGGACTCTGGGAACTATGGCACTATGGGCGTGCGGTACACCAGTCTGGGAGGCAGTGTCGCTAACTTGTTAGTATATAATCAACTCACATTATAAAATTTAAAGTAATTTCTGTTCAAATTAAGAAAAAAGTTATATCATCACTATCAGTCACGTGATTTCACCAATTGACCAATTATGAGAGGGACCGTTCGTCGAATGACCAATTACGAGCTACATTGAACGTGTGGCGTCACTTTTTTCTTAATTTGAACATGTGACGTCACTCCGCAATCTTTTTCACTCGCGCTACACTTATATTATAATAAAATTTGGCGGCACACCTGCATTAAAAATATTCTAGAAATTTGTCACGTTTGTGCTCTTAGTAACACCTTCCTGCTGGGTGATTCAGGTTACACTGCGGCACACCGGTTGCGGTGCACTGGAAATTCCAGTCTGGAATAGAGCAAAGTATTTATTACAGTTTTTAATAAACTTATACATCGTTCTATTATCATTTCTTTCTTAGCTTATAATTTAGTTATGTAAAATTAAAATGATACCTACCTTGATACTTATCAACACAGCAATAACTAACAACAATACTTTCCAATATAACATTTGAGATTTTCGCGTTTTTAACACATATTTATCTATTTAAACGTGGACTACCCGCCTCTTCAGTCCGCTCGTGACCATGGTTGGTGCAACCCAACCGAAACATCGAGTAAAATAAATAATGTAAACATTCTCGTTAAGTTTAAATAGATAAATAACAATACTTTCCATTCTAATGTCCAGTCCTATTCAATTTGCCGCAAACAAAATCAAATCAATAAAATATATTATATGTAGATATCTTTTTCATTTAGCTTTAAATCTAGGAAAAATTTGCAGCCTCGATGAATCAAATTATGGATATGTAAACAATTATCCCCTCAATATTTAATTTAAGGCTGTGGCAGCTATCTCAGGCTACCATGTTTGTTTACATTTTGAACAAATTGGATTGGAATGTTCCGTAATACCATCTATTCCAGATTAACACTCAACCCGACCTCTGGGGTAATAACGGTCAAACAAGCAGGTGGGGACGCATTCGACCGCGAGCTCGTCTCCCGACACTACCTCACTGTGGAAGCGAGGGACGACCTCGGCAGGGGCAACAGAAACACCGCACAGTTGATCATAAACATTGACGATATCAATGATAACGCACCGATGTTCCTCGCGAATAAATACGAGGCGAGATTGTTGGAGAATGAGATGCAGTTCGAAAATCCACTCGTGCTTGAAGCTAGGGACATTGATTTAAATGGTAAGTTTTTCTAAAAAATTTCGTCTCTTACTCTTCCAATGAATTTAAAGTAGTATATTGTAAGGAAGGGTTATTCTACAATACTTTAATCATGTATACAAATAATATATACATAAATTTAAAGCTAATATCCAGTTGTTAATATAGCTCCTATTTGTTGGGTTGTTAACCTATATTGAAAAAAAAAAAAATTACCCATGCAGGTCTTTTCTTTTATACATAGATAGAGTACTTATCAGCCGCCCCTCGTATATTGACCATGACCAGCAAATAGATTTGCATTTTTCCTAACACTCAATCGCCCATTTGCTGTAGGAGATAAATAAATTGCTAGTGATGTTTAACAGGTACAAAAAATAGTCACATAGAATACTCCATAGTCGGTGGCGATTATAAGAAGAATTTCTCAATAGATCCCAACTTAGGGATTATAACACCAATCAGTGGACTTGACTTTGAGCAGATTCCTGGTGACAATAGCAATATACGACCAATACATTTGACTGTGAGTATAGTTGACATAAACATTTTTGTATCTGTTTAAGTGGTTTAACATATCAATCTGATTTAATACAAATTACATTATTATATCTTAACCGTTTTAGTCAGCCTGTGCAATAGAATAGTTCATAAAGTTTTTCTTTTAATTCTGTTATTTTACCCGGTCACACAACAGACTGGCGTAAACATAAGATAAGCCCATGAAAATGTTCAGCAATTCCGCATTCGATTCGTTTGAAAGAACAGACAGTGATAAAATTCCAAATCGGCGAGATTTGCAAGCGAAAATCGTACTAAATGAAGAAAGCCCTTTATTTATAGATAAAATAACAGAAAAACATAGTGCGCTGAATAAAGGTGTTGACATTGTAAGACCTTTTTCCTAATTTCTAAATCGCTATTGGTGTAAAGCGCATTGCAGTCACAGATATCAAAGGGTGACAGAGAACTGTAATATATATTTATTTCCTCTCTACCCAAAGGTTGTCTGGCAGGGATCGCCTTTTGTGCGTTTCATGTGTTACGATATTTGTTACTGTCTTATTTTATATTGGTGTACAGTAAGTTTTATCTATCTATATATATAACCGTTTACGACCACGTCTGTCTGTCTGGTGTTTTACCAGCTCATTTTTATATAAAAAAATATATCCCTATATAGATAAGAGCGCGAGACTTCGGAGTACCATCGTTGTCGTCGACAGTGCCAGTGACTGTATACGTGCAGGATGTAAACGACCACGCACCCATGTTCCAGCAGATGATGTACAAGCGATCCATACCGGAGGACATGCCCGGGGGCACCAGTGTGCTCGAGGTAACATATTTTTTAAGTGTTTTAAGTAAATTATATTTGCTAAGAACATATCTAGCCGCTTTAATTTTAATTAGTATTTCTGAGAATTTTACCAAAACTTATTGTCCATTTTTATCTCAAATTCTCGTAAAATGTAATTACCCTCGCGTAAACTGTTAAACTACTGAGTTTTGTTTTTAACTTCTAAAGGACTCTAGTAAGCGTAACTTACACAAAATCCCATTTATAATAACAACACGTATGCATTTGAATACATATTAATAACGCGACACATTACCTAGAATGTGTTCGCACGCTACGTCGCCGTTTTGAATGAACTACCATTCATAATAATATAAGAATAAAATGAAATAACTTGTTAATTATTAAATTATACTAGAGCAATTGGGAACCGGGATAATTGAGAAGAAGCTTCAATTTATGGTAGAACGACAAGAGCTTACAGATATCTGTCTCGACCCACATCCCTGACATCGTGAGTATATAAATTCCGGCTTTTACCACTGAGTTTCTACTTAAGTATGAGCTTTTCAACTGTATTTCAACTTTTCATTCAAAAGTATGAACACGACGCTGAAGGTATTTTCTTCAACAATTCCAGGCCTGAAATCTGAGGTAAAAATTGTAAAAAAAATCTGAGGTAGTTGTCATTATTATCATCATATTAATGGGGCAACGTGATGAATTATGATCCGAAACCCCTCTGTTCAACTAGTCTTGAATAATTAAAAAATTGAAATATCTGAAAAAAATCAAGGGATTGAACAAAAAGTTGAACATATTGGAATAGATGTTCATGATTGCAAAAGGATGCCTATGCCCTGTAAAGTGAGATTAATTATTCTCATTTACCCCCATACCTAATGACTTAAATTTACCCTATTTTTATCTTTTTTAATTTACCTATTTTTATAATTTTCTAGGTAAAAGCCCGTGATTCAGACGGCTCCTCTCCAAATAACCGCATTGTATACCGTATTCAACGTGGAGCCAGTGACAAATTCGTTATAGACTCCCGCACTGGAGTGTTGAGCGTCGCCAACGGGACCAGTTTGGACCCTGACAGGACTAACACTGGCAACCGATACACACTTACTGTGGTAAGTATTCAATGGTCAAGTAAATGGCGCCTTCGTGGGTTTAGGAACCGCTTAGACGGTGTTACGTTTTTCACGCATTTTTGGTGCTTTTCACGATCAATTGTGGCAAAATAATTACAATCGTGACAATGACTATTACTGACAACTACCTACTGATTCCTGATTTCCTTGGTTTTCCGCGTAGGTGGCGTTAGACGGCGGTATCGGTGAGCAACAACAATTAAGTGCGGCAGTGCTCGTCAACATCACTATAGTGGACGTCAACAACAAACCGCCCGTATTTGATGATCCCGGGACTGTCTCCATCAAAGAGAATACGCAGGTTATAATGATTTTTGTGTAATACAACGTTAGCCTATAATAACGTCCCATAGCAGAGCACAGACTTCAATCAAGGGAAAGCGATATTCGGGCCATTAAAAATCACATGGTCCTATGTCGTATTGCTGAGTGATACGCATTTTTCTCGGGAAACGCGTCTAACAAACTCTCCTTCTGTCAATGAGCCATTAGTATTTACTAATATAATTTGTACTGTTTTTGACAATAAATATGCTATTTTATTATGTTCATTTATATTAAATTGTTCATTATATTAACCTGTTAATCCCAGGTGGGAACGGTAGTATACCGCGCGCGCGCATATGACCCCGACGAGCAGCCAGTACTACGTTACGCGATAGACAGGAACAGTAGTATCGCGCGGGACGAGGATGGCGTGCCGGTGCTAATAACCGAGTACGACTACTTGGCGCTGTTCGAGCTGAACCCCGTGGACGGTACCTTGAGGGTTGTTAGGTGAGTTATAATTTTATTATTAAGGTGGTTTTAAATAGATGTACGAGACGCCCTCCGGCCGGGTGAACCAGCCGCTTGAACAAGTTCGCCGGTAGTGGTTGGATGAGAAGATCGTGTGGTGGCGGGAGAGGTCTATATCCAGCAGTGGAGACACATAGACTGATAATATGGTATGATAAATAGATATGTTATGGTTCATTCAACAACCCTCTTGCTTTTTTCTTTAGAATAATCATCCATACCTACCGATCAAATTACCTTTCTTAACACTTCTTTTTCTTTTCCATTGGAAGTGTTATCGAGCCAAGAATTGGTTGGAAAATTAATTTTCCAAATTTATTAAAAATGTGTGTCTATATATGAGCTTCGGAATACTTAAGGTGGGGAGCTATCGGCTTCTCTTTTACTCATGCGCATGATTATAATGATAGAACTGTTTCAGTTACGTTATGACAGTACTGCGGTCTTTTACTTTAAAGTTATAATTTCTAAACTCGACAGCTTAGTGATTCTTTTATATATTTCGATTTTATGTATTAATTTCTAGTTTCCTTTATTCAGGTAATTTTCTAAAAATAGTTTAAAGCTTATTGTGCTCCTATCTGCCTTCCGACTCCAGACCACAGGCGTAATAAAAAAGATGAATAGGTTGTTTTCGTACACAAGTTAAAGATTGTTTGTGTGTTCAGTATTTGTAACACAGTATTTGTAACCAGACACGATTAATTACTAATTTACACGACACCAGCTGGTTCAAATAATTACTAAATATTTTTGCTATTCGCAAACAACTTACTTAGGTCTACATTTGATACTCTTAAACTAAAAGAATGAAATTTTATTACACTATTATGTTTGCGGTTGGTCTCACATAGCCGCCTATTGAATGAATTAATAAAATATACAACGATTACGTAATCGTTCGAATGCTGGGTTACCTAATACATGAATTTCATTTATTTAATTCCACAGGTTAATAGACAGAGAAAAAGTAGAGACAATCAAATTAGTGTTAACAGTGGAAGACATGGCAGCCATAGCTAACGGACCAAAGCAAACCGCTTCAACCATCCTTACTATAATAATTGAAGACGAAAATGACAATAATCCCAAATTCCGAAAACCATTCTACAAAACCAGTATTACAGAGAACTCTAAGAACGGAGCTAGTATTCTCACTGTGACTGCTGATGACGCGGATAAAAATCGAACAATGACATATTACATTGAAGGTAAGTACCAAACAATTTAGAATCTCAAGTGGTGGAAAATGTTTTACGAGACTATTATAATAAGGCAGTGCTCCGCAACCTATTTTCACTTGCGGCACACTTTTTTTTTAATTTGGCGGCACACCTGAGCTAAAAATATAATTAAAAGTATAGGGATTAAAAAAGATACATTCATTATTTATTTTTATTTAAAATTATTCTTCAGATGATATTAAAGTAATTAAACAATGACTTTTAAACTCCAGTTAAATTATTGTTTACATTTTAGTAATTTTAATGTCAAAAATCACTGAATAAGTGTGTAAAATCGCTGAAAATTTGTCACACTCGTGCCCTTAGTTGCTGTCGCTTAGTGCCTTAGTTGCTAGGTGATGCAGCACGGCACACCAGTGTGCTGCGTCACACTGGTTGCGGAACACTAATAAGGTAGTGTCATATATTTAGGAGGCAGCAAAAAAAAAAAAAAACAATTCCGTCTAGCTGCTCGAGTCAGTTCTAACAGTTATCTGTTATAGTTCTGTTACAGTTATCTCTAAGAAGAGAGTCAATATTGTCATTCTGAAATATTTCACGTGCTCGAGAATTATAAGAAAACTGGAACTTATTATGTATCCATCAATCCGTACTGTGCCCGTGTGGTGTATAATAACACGAAACTTACTAGTTATTCACTAGGGGAGACTTGTGCACTGCAGACCGATATTATTGATATAATAAGCTCACATGAGTTATATAGGCTAATACCGATCAATTGAATAGTGTTTATCTTTATAAGTAATAATAAAATTATAACAATTGTCATATTGTCATTGACTGCGCAATAGAATAAGGCAAAACGTGATAAGGGGATATGTTTTGCGTAGTTTAATGTATGATGATGATGAATCAATATGTTATCTACACAATATTGCGCGTAAAATTTTATAGTACATTAATGAAAACTACCGGTTTCAAGATACTAAAATGAGATTGGCGAATTGTACGGTCAACAAGTCAAGCTAAATTGATGGGTATCTAAATGCGCTAATAATAACAACATGTACGGAATGGTTTTAAATCTTCGTATTGTCGAATTTACATATTGAATTAAGCAATTTGTATCATAATACAACAAATAGTTGTGGATTTTATTAGTTACTTTCTAGGGATACGGTACTTGGTACTTATACTATGAATATTTTTGAAATTTACTAATTGCTTTGTAGGGTGGGGAGGGGGGGGGGGGTTACTGTATTTGAACGAATATTTGTGTTTTTTAATAATATTTATGTGTTAGGGTTACTTCACACATTGTTCTACCTAGAAATTATGAATGACAACGAAACTATAATAACCAGAGTAAAGACTTCACAAAATATTCTTGAATATAATAAAAGTAATATTGATATTTTTTTGAGCAGGCAAAGAAGAACTTGTAAACCTGGTTCACATGGAGAATTCAACCGGTCAAGTGGTGGTCGCAAATAAGATTGACCACGAACAGTATCCGTGGATCAACCTCACCGTGAAGGCGGTCGACAACGGCGTGCCGCCCAGATACTCCGTCGTCGACTTATACATACAGGTATAATAATTTTAAATATGCTTACACTAATTACACCTACTTTTAATGCGCTCCCCACTGACATTAGAAAAGCATCCAATAAAAATTAAAAGATATATTTTTTACTGTAAAGATATGTTGTTTACATTTGTTGTTATTTAACTAATAGGTAACTAATTATTTAACTAAAATTAACTAACTATTTAACTAATGTAAGACTATTATAAGTACGTATACACTAACAGAATATGATAATAATGGCAAGTAAGTAATAAACTCGTATATATGTACATAAATGTGGACAAGTGTGCTTATGGTCCGGTTATCATAGGAAGAGCCCTGACAGTTCTGTATTAGTTCATTTAATGTAAAAACTATTTCTTTCTTAAGTCATAACATAACACAATAAAATGGAAAAAAAATATCTTAAAAGACCATAGAGTTGTAAAATTACTTTTAGTACGTGTTAAAGATTTATCTCAGCTGCTGATTTATGTCAAAATATCATGCATATGTATTTACTTATTTGTTTATTTACCCTTTTTGCATTATATTGTACAGACGCGGACTTAATGCTTTGAGACAGTCTCAACCAGTCGACCGTTGGTTAAATGTGAAAAATTAAAGCAATCGCAGAAGAAATTAAACATCTTAATTCATCTGTATAAATAATAAATAATAATATAACTATAATAAATTGACAATTTATTATACTTATACGATAAAATATATAAGTATATATATATTAACAATAGATATTAAATATTGTTTAGGCCATACATATGAATAAGATAAATATAACTGTGACAGTTATAATACATACATACAACATAAATATAGAGAAAAAAGGAAAAAAATACATAGCTCTGTAGATTTCGGAGGTAGTTCCTAAAAAATCCTCTTGAGTCTGTTTTTATTAGGAGCCTTCTTTATGTCAGTAGTTCCTTATGTCACAAGTATTTTACACAGCAATGACTTTTTCAAAAAATATTTCATGTAGAGACTGCTGTTACGATTTCATTATATGTATAGATTAAAATTGACAGGTGTTAGATGAAAACGACAACAACCCATACTTCGAATCAACGGCATTCGAGTACAGAGTGCGCGAGGACGCCGACCCCGGTACTACTGTTGCCAACATTCTAGCTCGGGACGCGGACTCGGGCGAATATGGGAAGATCACTTACCTACTAAATAGGATGTCTACACAGGTAAGATGTTTGATTGTGCGCAACAATTTTTGTTGAATGTTGTAGTATCTTCTACTTAATTAATAAAAATCTAACACTGACTGAGTGACAGACAACGCACAGCCTAAACCGGTGGGTCTAGAAGCATGAAATTTTGCACGGGAGTTCCTTATATAGTATAACGTAGGTGAGCACTAAGAAAGGATTTTTGAAAATTCATTCCCTAAGGGTGAAAAAGTTCCTGAGATGTTTTGCCGATGAGATTACTCATCGGACACACGGTTAGTAACTTTATAAAACTTTCGCGTTTGGTACACATTTTATATTGTAAATCGGGTCTGAACGCGTATAATTAAAGGTATTTGTTTACCTTTTATTTCTACTCGACGTTTCGGCACGGGTTACTCCAGCCGTGGTCACCAGTTGACTCAAGAGCCCGGTAATTCACATTCGGAAAAGCTGCGACGCACTACACTAACAATGTCTGTAGACGTATTCGACGGCAAATAGCAAGGTTTAAATTTGTTAGTCACTGGATTCCACGTCGACGACAATTTATATCCATCTTCCCGATTTAAATTTTTATAGTTCTTTCTTTCAATCGCTTCACGTACAATCCCAGATTGTGCGTGATTCAGACCCAATTTAGAATAAATGTTGTATTCTCCAACCAAATGAGTGATTAGGAAGGGAGGGTGTATGCTGCAGTCCCACAGCCGCTGGGCGCACTCGACTGGCCACATAATCCCGCACTCACAGAACACTACCGTAAAATATACCGTATTTCGGTAGTGAGTTAGATATGCCACAGCGCCCATTCCTATCCCATACTACCCTATCCTTCCCTTTCCCAAACCCTTTCTTCAAATTTCGAAAGGCCTTTGTCACCACCATCTAATAAAGTAACTGTTAACAATCTGATGGATAAATTATCTGCCAATGAAATCTAGCTGATTTTATCTTTCTGATAACGTACTTGTATCGGCATATAACTTCCCACTGCAGGGCACAGGCCTTCCCTAGTAAATTACTGAGGGGTTTCGGACCCCCATTCTGATATTAGTGATTCTGATAAAGTACAACTGACCTTATGATAAAGAATCAGGTGGTGACAAAGACCCTTAATCTCCAAAGTAGGCAGACCATACGGAGGTGTGTCAAGTTTTGTCATTCTGAACTGAAATAGCTATGTTACAGTGTAACAGTATCCACTTACCACCAAGTGGACTGTTTATTCCAAGTTTATTCTTCCAATAAAATAAAATTCAGTGCAATGCTATCGGCCCTTTCTTTATCCACTTGTGCGTATGGAATATAGGGCCTTAAAACGCCACGCTGCCCAAACGCGTTGGTGAGTCCACTCTTTCGTTATCGTTAAGTCGCTTCTTACGACACCGACACCACACGGCACTAAAAAAAATGTACATTGATCCCGTTCTAAATAATAAAAAAATCTATACATATAATAAAATCGTAACAAAGCCCTGTCGGACAAAAAATATTTCTTGAAAAAAATCATTGCAGTGTACTCTACGAAGATACAGAGACCAGAATAATCGTTTTTAGAATTTCTGTCTGTCTGTCTGTGTGAACTCGTATCAAGCAAAAACTACTGGACGGATTTTAATGTAACTTGGTATAGTTATAGCTTATGTATTTTATCGCAATCCGTTACAGTTTCCCACGCGAATCATTCTAAAGTTCACGCGAACCAAGTCGCTGGTATCGCTAGTTCAACAATAACTATTTTCAGGGCAAATTCCTGATAAACGCAGATACTGGAGCGTTGACTGTATCGGACTGGTTGGACCGTGAGACGCGGGCCACGTACAATCTCGTGGTGGAGGCGTGGGACAACTACCAGTTCGGGTATTTGAGTGGGGAGAGCCGGAACGCTTTTAAACAGATCGTGTAAGTATTATTTATTTGTAGTTATTGTAATCCTTACCTATTTTTTGGATGTAATGTATATATTTAATTAATGGAAGTATTGACCATTATTATCAATGCAATTTTGCCATCTTAATGGAACTTGATTGATGCTTCTGCTATAGAAGTCCTAGCCAGGGACGGGAATCGATGAATTCTCTGAAGGCGTTTTTCACTGCCTCATCGGAGTTGAATATTTTCTCCTATAAAAAGTTATTCAGATTCCGAAAAAAAGGGAATTCAGTAGGGGAAGTCTGGCCAGTACAGTGGGTAGCGGTTTCCAGTCGAAGGTCCTCTAACTCTGAGACCGTCTATCGTGCAGTGTGTGGGCGAGCGTTATCGTGGAGAAGCAGAGGACTAGAGCGATTGACCAGACTCGCTTGTTTGATAGCGAGCTTGTGCATCATCGTTTACAGTTCTTCACAATATACAACTGCATTAATTAATGTGCCAGATCTCAAGAAGCTATAGTGGATAATACCGGCACAGGACCACCATACAGTTACCACGAGGTTCTTTTGATTCAGTTTACGTTTGGGACATTGTTTGGCTGTGTCCTTCTGGGTTCAACCATTGTTATTGATGAGAGATAAGTCATGTAGTATCATTATTGTTAGCTGTCATAGCGGTCGTACTGGTTGGCCTTAGTTTATTCGCCAGAACCCTACTTACCCGCTACACGTACACGTTCACACCCTCGCCGGATTTTAATTGTATATTTACCTTAGACGTAACTTGTAATAAATACCCTTCTCGAGTATTGCCTTTTACCTATCTTCTTGCTACTTCTATCTTCTTGTTACCTATCCCTCTGACCGCTAATACAAACTAAAATCCGCTCCAAACGTCAAATGCTTGCGCCCTTGCGCTATATTTGATCCGTAAGGACAAACGGACACAAACATAGGCTTATAAAAAAAGGACGTGTCTACTGCACTTGAGTAAATCTATCAATATCAGTACTACTTGTGTTGTGAATATCTCTTAGATCGCTTGTTTTCGAATGAAACTCAATTTGTTCCAATAGTTACACACAATATATAAAAAATCACCTTATTAGAGTAAGAATAATAGACTGGTTTTAGTTTCATATTTGGGTCATAGGTCCTATTGTTTCAGTGTTTTTTTTTATTTTTACATATAAATAACATTGTTGGAGTGAGTAGGGTCTGGTATTTTTCACTGAAGCTATCTACTATCCGAGCTAATGTTACAACCTCACAATTAAATATTTTTTAATGATTACAGTGTTCAACTAGAAGACATTAATGACAATCCACCAAAACTCCACCTACCCACCGATTGCACCACAATTACTGAATTCCATAACCACAGGGAGCCGATAGTATCTATTTCAGCAACCGACGCTGATGACAACAATTCGCCTAATGGACGTGTGCAGTTTCATCTCGTGGGAGGCAAAGGACACGGTTGGTATACTTCATATTTGTGTTGTTTATATTTATTTTATTTGTGATCTTTTAGTATTGTCTTGTATCGGAGCTTGATCATTATTGCGGCAGTCTATAGCACTTGTCTTAAACTACTTTTTAATTAGGTGTCTATTTAATAAATAAAATGTAATCTTTAGTGAAATTTCTTCCCGCGGGTGTCGGAAAAATCAGCGAAGGGATAACAAATCCGCTATACCAAAATCGCTGAGGAACTACACCCACCTCTAAAAGAGTAGACTCGCCAACCTGCCGCCTACTACTAACGTGCCGTTTTAAGAACGTCTTAAAATGTCTGCTGGCCAAACTGGCATTTTAAGGCCATACATCCCCATTTATAGCCTTCAAACGCCATTCTGCCCAAGCGCACGTCGTCTTGTGCATGGAGACACGCACTAGACAGTGTGCGTGAGTCTATGTCCTATGTAAATCTATGTCCAGCAATGGACAATAAAAGGGCGGGCGACGATATCGATGTGTAAAATTTTAATTAGATGTTATATTGCTTATTGGTTATAATAAGTTTCTTGGACACTTACTGTGTCTACAGGTCAGAATGTAACAAAACAATACTTTTCTACAGAACTATTCCGCTTCGAACAAGTGGGGGGTGACGCGAATACAGGCCGTCTATTCGCTAAACAATCCCTTAAGGACCGTTTCGGCAACTACTCGCTGACGGTAGAAGCGAGAGATCTCGGCACACCGTCCAATGCGGTGCGAGAGGAACTTAGATTATGTGTGACGGATTACAACGACCACGCGCCGGTGTTCGTGCATCCTAAACAGAATGTCACTATCAAAGTGCCAGAGGTATGTAAAAATGCTCCCTATTTTATTTCCTGTTCTTGCCAATCCTGAATTCTAAATCCAGTTCCCCCTCTATTCTCTAAACAGTCCCTGAAAAACCGCTTCGAAAACTATATTCGCTGGCGGTCGATGCAAGAAATCTCGACACCACTGAGCTGCATCTCAGTGCTCAGTCTCTATGATAAACGACCACGCACGCTGAACGAATACTGATTCGTGCTGGTCACTTAATCAAAATGTCACTAAACTTTGTTTTTTAATTCGAGTGTTCTGACATTTGGTGGTGTTTTCAGCCAAATAAAATTTTCCTAAATGACCGCAATACAAAATTTATGTTTTAAAAATCTACATAGGATAATATTTTCTTCGGAATATAATCCTCATATTGTAGAAATATCGCAATAGTATGGGAAATAAAAAAATGTTTACTGGTATCACTGAATCTCTACATAGATATGAAACCTTTTGTATATTTATATAAAAAAAATCTCATTTATTAATGACATTATTGATCTCGTTTATTGAAATGTTTTTGTACCAAATTATATTGGCATAACTTCCCACCGCGTTATAAAAGTATAGTTTTATTTTGGTACCTTTTCAATACTTGGTTGTTACGTGTTTTGTCTTCTAAGTGGCAAAAAAACGATTACTTAACTAAATGATTTTGAGAAAATATCGATTTGATAGTATAGGGTACTTAAAGTAACAAGTACTTGAAGAATTGTTTTAAATTTTTAGAAGCTTACTCCATAGAGGCTAATTATAACGCAAATCGTCGTCTATTATTAAAACATAGTTAATTTAACTACGAGTATTATTATGCTTAACACATTGCATGATTTGAGTAATTTGAATACTGACTAAAATTATTTTATTATTATAAAACGAGAGTACACATAAAAGGTTTATTACACCTGAAACGTCAGCTGTCAAAAATATCTCGAATTAAAAATCAGAGTTTAAATATCAAAATGCCGCAGGTATTTAACAAAAAATACGTAACTGAAAATGATATTCACGAGCGATAAGTATTTGGTTATCATCAGGCGATCTCCACCGCATCTATAGAAAAGTGTCAAAAATGTAATGTATTCATAATAATATAACCTACCTTGAATTTATAAACTTATTTTAACAAAGCATGTAAGGTCGTATAGAAGCCTATGACAAGTTGAGCCTATGTTCTTTGAGGATTGTTAAAAAAATTCCGCAAAACTTTGATAATGAGCCTTTGTGTATTTTTTTCTCATATTTTGTAAACTGTCACGTCCGCGTCAAGTTTTCTTTTTTTTCTTTCGTCAAGTACTTCTAGCGAACGTATTGGGAAAGTTCATATAGAAATATTTAGGTATAAACATATCTCAGCAAGAGAATGGGAATGCTGTCCAATAACAGGGCAGACTATTTGGGGGCTCTCAGGTCACAACATCAACGGCCTTGCCGTATCGGTGGTACCGATATCAGCTATAAAGAAGATATGTTGAACTTCGAAACCTATTTCTTCTTAACGCATCCGCAATAATAACGTTTACAAACGATTAAAACCTACACTCACGCTTCTGATTGGACATTAAAGTCTAACGCGGTTGAGATTAAAGTCAATTTCTATAAACCTAAAAAGCATTGTTATAGAGGAACTATCTCATTCCCCTCTCTCATTCTGATTCTCGTTAGAACGCAACAGTAGGCACGGTAGTGGTGGAAGTGCGGGCGATCGACGCGGACATCGGTCCCAACGGCGCGGTCCGGTACCGCGTGCGGCAGGACGCGGGTGGCGGCTGGCGTGCGTTCACTGTACACGCCACCGGCGGCCAACTACGCACCATACAACCGCTCGACCGCGACCAGCGGACCACTTACCAGGTAACGCATCTCATTACTCATTCCCGTAGAACGCAAAAGTAGCCATTATGTATGGAATATGACATCGTTCAAATGTCCGCAGCGGCGTCTCACGGTGGCACGGATCCGAGAGGTTCAATTTTCAATGACTCCGCTGCATAGATCCGGCTGAATTTGAGCGATGGCCTGGGTTATGTTGACTTTGAGGGCGTCGGTCGATTGCGGCTTATTGGCATAGACCTGCGACTTCAGAAAACCTCATAGATGTGTATCTTTTGCACATGAAATTCACAAAACAGTTACATTGACGTTTTATCCTGCTCGGAACAGAATCTGAAGGTTTTGAAAATGTTTATTCCCAAATTAAACATATTTTAGTTTAGCCTGCAGTGCCCTGTAATGGCAGTGCAAACGCGGTCCTGCTTAGAGCGACTTAACTCACGGGATAACCAGGTAACGTATCTCATTCCGCCCCCTCACTGTCCTCGTAGAACGCTGTGACATATGCTGAATTGTGCAATATTCTTTTTGTTTTTTTAACACATTCTGTGCTGGCAACACACCAGTTCTGTCCATGCAACTTTAATGTTTATTTAGTTTTAGTGGTGCCGACTACACAGCCATCTGTGTTCCCCACATTTTCATAGTTTCCTTTAGGAAATGTTCTATGAAGAGGAACAAAATTATTTTACCAATAAATAATGTCAGTGAACAACACATTGTCTTCATATCAATTTCTGTATAGCGCCAGTGACATAACATGTTTGTTCTTCGAAATACATCGAAAAATTAAGTGACACCCTACAATAATTCAGCGACATAACGGTGGCACTGAATGTTTTAAATTGCCGTTTCATTTCATAATTTATGTTATTATGAATATAATAATTTTCTTTCTTTCTACAATAAGAACCAAACGAGAACTTTTATTTACAAAGGTTTAACTTAAGGGTTCAGAGAATCCTAAGCTGCCAAATGAAGCCATTTCATTCGTACTTATACAAATGTTACAGCTAAGAATCGAAGCCTACGACCTTGGTCTACCTACACCGCTAAGCTCCGACTTGGACCTAACAATTTACGTACAAAATGTCGACCACTATCGACCTAGATTCCCTAACAAATACATACAATTGAACATGACCGAGAACACACAGGATAATGGGGTGTATTTGCCTAGTGTTATAGAGAGGGATGAGATTGATAGAGGGGATGAACCGGTGTTGCCGGTCTGTTATTATATAGTAGAGGGGAATGAGGATGGCGTGTTTGAATTGCAGCCTAATACACACAGGTATGTTCCTTACTATCATATTCCCTATTTTTTATCCCATCCCATCCCCTTCTGTCTCGTTGAGTAGTGTCGAATCAATAATGCTTTCTTCCAATTCCAACTAGTCCGTCCACAACACATTTCTTATAGTTTATTTTTCTCTTAACCAATTTTCAATAAATTTGACTTTTATTTGAGTTATGTTACTAAAATTAAAACCTACAGAGTAAGGTTTTAATTTTACCTGTTGCAATTTATTTTTCTTCCTATTTCTATATTGATATTTAATAAGTATTATGTAAAATTAAAATAACTTTATATTAATTTAGATTCAATTACAAAATTACCATTTTACATATTATTTAAACCTTTGCATCGATAGCTATTTTTTTTATTTCATTGTAACAATAAGAAACGATCAGGATTACACGGAATTAAAATTTTTAATTTGTTCAACCCCACGATACAATTTGTTCTAGTATCATTAATGTTAATGTTTACTAGAATCTAGTGTTGTAAAAACGAGCGCTCGACGCTGCGCGCGCGCTGAGTGAGCGCTAATGAACTTTTAATACTAGCTTTAAAGGCTAGAGAGCGTTATAGTCCAAATTTTTAATGTTAAAAAATTAATTGTTTTAATGTTAAGCGTTCTTAAACCCTTGTAGTTACAAGCTCGACTCTAAAACGGTTGAGGTTCAATGGCACTAACTTACGAGTAGCGTGCTAGCGATCGACCCCTAAAACGTTTAGTTTTAACAACACTACTACAGCTGCTGTTGTAGGAACAATTCTATAGTCACTACAGTACTGTCTATGTGAATTTGGATCTTTAAAAAGCACAAACGTAATGTCTGGGATTATCGTACACAACCAGTTTCAATGACATGCGACAAAGAGAGAACTGCTTAAACGCCATATTAATAACCCTTAAACGAGCAACATTATTACAGGTTAACAACTTTAAAACCGCTGGATCGTGAAGAGAAACCAGAATACGCCCTCACGATCTTAGCTACTGAAGACTGTGTAACGAAACCAAAGTATCATGAAAGCTTAGATGCTGTGAGCACATCAAATGTTCATATAAAATTGAATGATGTAAATGATAATAGACCGAAGTTTGTTAGCAAGATATTCACCGGCGGAATCACTACTGAAGCCGATTTTGGTATCGAATTTATGCATATCAAAGTAAGTGCTAGTATTTGTTGATTAAACCATTAAAATTAATTTTATATTTCTCTATCCATTGTTTGCTGGTTAATTGTTTTGCTTTGTAATAAATATAATAGGATAGATGGTTGGTCAAGTTTAGAGCATAAAACCATAGTTCTGTATACCACAGGCATAATATGCACACTATTTAAGATATTTAAGATAGTGTGCATATATTATGACTTTAATTGACTCCCCTGTAAAATCTTTTGTATATGTGAATTAATGAAAACAATAATAAAATGAAATGATTTTTTTTTTCTTTCTTAAATTAACCACTTATGAGCTTAATGCTTTTAAATACACCTTAAAAATATTTATATCTAGTAAAAATATATTTCAATCAAAAAAAAGGAAATTTTGTAAGAATGAGTTTAGGATATTGTGCCATGAGTACCGCCAACGAAGTCATCAGACAGAAATGAATAACTTTCTCAACCTTTGAAATTAGAGCACAAAAAATAAAACAACGCTGCTTATAAAAAGAATACCAGCACGTAAAAAAATAATTCTTATTTCTCGAAAAGAGAGTACCTATAGCACATGTAAACTTTAACCATTTTTTCTCTCTAACAGGCAATAGATTTAGATGAAGGAGATAACGCGAAAATTAGTTACTACCTCATAAGTGAAGTGAAGAAAACCCTTACAGAGGGGTTGGAAAATTTAGTTGTGTCGCCGTTCATAGTTAACGTTGAAACTGGCGCCGTTTCCCTGAATTTCGATCCTCAGAAGGGAATGAAGGGATATTTCGATTTTAAGGTGAGTGAAGATATCAAACAAAATATATTAAAAAGCAAAATTACTTGAAACAAACAGTTTTAGTATCAAGGGTTTAAGACCATCAAACTTAAAAATTTGGGATATAATGTTCACGAGTGTTTAACGCTCGTGCCTTAAAAATTCATCAACGCCCATTCAGCGCTCGAGCGTCGAGCGCTCATCTTTACATCACTGCGATTTTTATCCTTTACTCCTTTACTGCGAATACCTATCCTTTGGGCTTATAGTCTTAGCCCAGATCGAAACAGTCTAAAAATCGACACGTTAAACGAATCGAGTTTATCGAATGTTAAACCTATCCAGCTATATGACCTTCGATGTTGTGTTAGTGGTACCGTTGAGTCAAAACGCGCTTGATTGATCAAATTAAACAACACAGACTGTCTAGTCTAGTCTAAGATCATGTTTTAGTCTTTAGAAGTAAAAAAAAAAAACTACAGTTCATTCAAAATCCCCATAGTAAATAGCATTTTCCAGTTCCTTTTAGGTAAATTAGGCATTTTAAATGACATAGCGGTTTATTTCCACGCTCCGCTGCACTCAATGTTAATGAACTAGTTATTTAAACTATTAGCAATCTACTGTTTTTGTATAAAGGCCAGTAACTCGTGATGTGTTGCGATCAAGGCCATCTGAGGCCCTCCAGTGTTCAATATAACTGACAATAATAAATAGGGCTGGTGTGCTTGTTTGGCCTCGTAGCTTGAGAATACCACCTCCTCATCTCTTTTCCCGTGGGTGTCGTAAATGGCGACTGGTGTAGTTCTCATTCCGTTCTATCCTATCAATTTCCCCAACCCTTTCTCTATATATAATCAAATCCATTCAGAGGCATCCGGGGACGTGCCAACGTTTGTCATTCTGAACTGTCAATATCGCGGATGTCCATGAGCAACAAGAGCATCCACTTACCACCAGGTGAACTGTGTGCTCGTCTGCCGCCTTCTATGTATAGAAAGAAAGTCTAGTGTTAATTAAAACATTTCAGGTTCTAGCAAACGACACAGGCGGCCTAAAAGACGAAGCGCACGTATTTATTTACCTACTGAGAGAGGATCAACGTGTGCGTTTCGTTTTACGCGCACACCCGTCAGAAATACGCGACAAAATTCACGTTTTCCGTGAACAACTAGCCCATGTAACGGAGGCCGTCGTCAACATTGACGATTTGAGGGTACATGAGAATAAAGACGGGTCAGTAGATAATACGAAGACGGATTTGTACTTACATCTGGTGAATGGTGAAGACCACTCCGTTTTAGAAGTGGATCAAGTGTTACAGCTTGTGGATAAGAATATTGAACAGCTTGATGAATTGTTCAAGGTACAATTTATTTTCTACTAGTTTATTTATTTGTTGAATATTGTAGGTACGGGCAGCAACACGCTAATGCACCCAAAACAGTGATTCTAGTCCTTATACATATCTAATTGCATACATTATTAAATTATTTATTAACGACATGTTGGTTAATGGTATATACAACAATATTCTCAACTCATTTATTTAATTAACTTCTTTATTTTATTTCTTTATTATTATAATTATATGATTGTCTTCTTAAATTATTATTAATTGTTTTCTCTTTTCACCGGTCCAGAATTGTAGACGTAGGCACGGCCCTGGGTACATCGCATGCCTTTGCAGATTTAAGAGTGGATTTGAGAAATGGGTTGGGAAAAATGGGGAACAAGTATAAATACCGGGACGAGTTCCTGGCCCAATTACACCTCCCAATCTTCCTTGGATAGGGATGGATGGGTAAGAAGAGTATAAAGAATATATATATATATAATGCAATAATGAGCTTACTTTATCCCATCAAACCTTATACTTAATGACACAGGAGGTTGAGACAGCGGGTAGGGAATATTAACCCTGGAAATTTCAAGTAGCGTAAGAAACAAATCATAACTTTTCAGGACAGAAAAAAAAAATTATATATAAAATTTTTAACTATTGCAGCTATTGTTTAATTTTAAGATTAATCTTGAAACTTGTAATAACAATAGCTATAAGACCAATACACTTACGGGGGAATTTTCATGACAATTAACTCAGAATCCTGAACGAAATCCATGGTTTTTAGCTTCAGGAAAGGTTCCATTACAGTAAGGAAGTAATTTACGAACGCAAGTTTTTAATGCGTTAGTAAGGACGTGACTACAGATATAAAGGGACAGATGGCGCAAGTTCTCCGCTGCGTGCCCGAAGTTGGTGCAAATGCAACTACTTCTCGCGCCGCTTATTCAGTCTATTCTGACCGCTAGCAAGTCCTTGTTCTGTAACAAAAACTGCTTAAATAATCATTCGAAAATGTAGTCACTAAAATTTACTCACTGATATGTTTGGTTTCCATACAATTTCATGAACTTGTGTTGTCTATGTTTATGGTGGTGAGACAAAACTCGACTTGCAGGAGTTCAACGTGCTGGACACGCAGCCGGCGGAGTACCAGCTGTTAACAGCGGAGTCGCTCTCCTCGAACCAGACTGTGTACTGGCTGGTGTGGAGCACATTACTACTGGCGGTACTGCTAGTGCTGTCCCTCATGGCGTGCCTCTCGCAGCGCGCTGATTACGCGAGGCGGCTCAAGGCGGCCACCGCTACTGCTTATTGTGAGACATTCACATTATATACTACTCCATTATCTAGATTGACTACGCGAGGCGGCATAAGGCGGCCACCGCTACTGCGAGATATTGATATATAGATATATAAAAAAACTTTATTGCACATCAAAACCAAATAAAACAATAACATACATTGTACATGCATGAAACATTCACATTGTATTACTTTGAGGACTCTTAAACGTTAAAGAAAGACCGATGGCAGCGCCAGTCAATAGGAAGATTTCCCTATATTCCGTAAGTTTTGTAAAAGGTGTTTAGACAAAAGATGTAGATTTTAACGTGCCTTATTCAACGACATACAGTTTATATGTAGACTTGAAGATTTTTTAAGTTTTAGACTCATAGTTTTGGAACTACTGAACCGATTTAGCTCATCTTAGATCTTAATCACGATATAGAGTAATATTTATGTGTAAAATCAAAATGGCGTTTTAAGTCGTATTCAACCTAAACGTATTGGCTTTTAACCTTAACCATGAAAGGCATTGCCTTTTAACCATTAATAAATGTTTTAACAGCTTCACCAACACCAGGCGAGTCAGACATGACAATCCGCAGCTCGGGCGGGCGCGTGCCCAACACAAACAAACACAGCACTAAAGGCTCCAATCCAATATGGCTACACGCATACGAAAACGACTGGTATAAGTCCGACGACCAAATAAGTCACTCGGAAAGGGATTCCCTCGACGAGAACGCTGTCGACCAAGACTTGACGAACGACAAGCCGTATTTCATAACAACAGCCGCCTTCCCCTCCATAGAGTCGAACGAAACAGAAACTCCCACCAACCAGGCGAAGTACGACTTCTATCAACAGCTGGAGCAAATGAAGAACGCTAAAAATATGGAGACGACTGAACTGTAATGTGACATCTGGGAATGGGAACCTAGTGAAATCTACATGGTAGGTGAGCACAGGCTCATTTCGCATAATTGGACTTTTTGATACTCTTTTTGTATTGTATATTATGACATTTTGGTACTTAGGTCATTCTGACACATTGGACCTAATGGACTGTGATATCAACCATTTGAATTTTAATGGATGTAAGGGACTAATCATAACTTTAAAACAATTTAATATAATCCCCTTCAACTTCATTAGTGTTACCATACCATCAGCTTATGTCTCTCCAATGCTGGATATAGGCCCTCTCCCACGGGTTGCCACCACACACGTTGATAAAGTGATAAAGGATAAAGGATAATCACACACACAGTGATAAAGGGAGATGTAACACATCGTTCAATAAGTCCCGGGACTAACTATGAAAACAACATTTTATCCGCAAAATTCTTTATTATTCATCAACATAATCTCCTTCAAGTGTAATACAATCATTCCAACGCTTCTCTAACTTTTCAATGCCATGTTTGTAGAACGATTTGACTTTTGACTCAAAATGAGCCTCAGTAGCAGCGATCACCTCCTCATTCGAGCCAAATCTTTTTCCCTGGAGCATCTTTTTGAGATCCGCAAAGAGCCAGTAGTCGCTGGGGGCCAGATCCGGCGAGTACGGAGGATGGGGAAGCAGTTGGAAGCCCAATTCGTTGAATTTGGTCATCGTTTTGATTGACTTGTGGCACGGTGCGTTGTCTTGATGAAAGATGACTTTGTTCAATGAACACGTTCTTCCGGTACTGATAGACGTCGAAGGGGGAGTACTCTCAAATCGTTGAACATTATGTCTACCTTGGGCGAACAATCCGGGTAGGCAAGTCCAAGTTCAGGAAGGAGCGACCAGACGCATTCAACTTGGCTGGGCAGCATTTGGGAAAATGCGTCCTCTTCTCGTCGCCTATACCACACCACAATGCTTGAAGACGAGTCTTCAATTAGTGCGTCCTGGCGGTTATGATGTATGGTGCTAAAACGTGGCCTTTAGCGGTAGGCCTGATCCATAAGTTTAAGGTGATCATTAGTGTTACAGATTGTCATACATCAGTCCACCTCTGTGCAATATATTGCAGAGTAAATAAATAAATACTTGCTGTCCAAGTCTCAAACAAGAACGTTTAAAAACAAGAATTTGTACTGCAAAGAAAAAGCATTTCGATGCTGTCCCTGCCAGGAAGTGTGACGCCTAAATTTTTTTTTTACAAGTATAAAAATCATATCAGAGAAACAAGAACAAGAAAACAAAAAGCACCGAAATTTTAAGTTAGAAAATCTTAACCCATACCGACAACACGACGAGACAATATGCCCCTTTGTTCAGATACTAAACATTTATTTAGTATGCGAGCCGCCTTCTGTAAATTATATTTTTTATATTAATCATAATATATCATCCTAGACTGTAATTAGAGCGATTTGCCAATTTTTACTTTATAAACATACAGACCATATTTTGTGAATTGCGTTTGTATCTAAATAGAATAGATTTATTGATATGCAAATAAAACGTGTTCAAATTTTTGGATTGGTTTTTTTACACCTATCTCCCCTTCTACCTGTCCTTGGTTAATTTTAACATCTTAATTTGTCGATGAAGTGCCAAAGCCTATAGGATTTAATATTTTTAACATTTACTATATTTCACTAATATATACACTGAATGAATATATTAGTACTTAATTAATAAAATATTCATTAATGAATATACTTGTACAAAACACACAAACAAACACAAAATCGTTGTGTGATAAACGCATTTCTATAAAAAATACAAACTTTTCTAAATAAACATCGTTGAAATTTTCTCCATTTTGTGTAGTATTTATATAGGGCTAAGGTTTTATAACAAACGGAAATCGTTATTTCACAATGTAAATATGATGCACCTTTATTTTCATAAATAATGCAAAAAGAAATGAGTATGATTTAGTGTTTTCAAAGAAGAATAATTGAGTTTCGGAACGCAGCCCACCCTTTTTAAAAAAATATATCTGAGATCCGTAACTTCTTACCCCTAGTTTACATGCAGCCCACTTCCACGGCCGTGAGCAGGAAGTGGGTAGCGCGAGTATTGTAAACAGCACGTACCTCGCACGGACAGCTCATGGCACTGCCACTGACCTACGCTCCCGTCGTTGGCTGTTTTTTTGCGCCGACATCAAAGAGAGTGCACCGCGAGCGGCAGGAAGTGTTTAGAGATACTGCCCTCTCGCTTACTTGCCGTCCGTAGATAAGTACGAGACGGTAAGTTTTAAGTACAACGTTATATTGCAATGAACTACTATCATTCACCATTGGACCATTTTCCTGTCCTTTTTTCCTTCACTGCCTCCTTCAATCGCACCAGCGGGCTAGCGTAGTATTATACTACGCTTGTACCCTATCCTGTTCTTTGTAATCTATCAACAGTATAGACATGAGATCTCGGTATGCCAAAACAATAATCATGAGTTTTCCGGCCGACAACGACACAATTCAACACACAACGGCGAAAACAAAGTGCTATCACAGTCACAATACACTGCTTTCAACCAAAGAAATCGACAACAATGTTATTACCTATCTAAATTTAATGTGTCTACATAATAAAAAACGTATCTTAATAATATTCACAGATTTTAGTAAAGCATTTGATACTTTAAGTCACAATACACTAATAAAGAAACTATTATAAATCATTTAGGAATTCCGAGGCTCAGCATTGCAATGGTGTGAGGATTACCTTAGAAAAGGACAGTTTGAAATTGTGCTTAGTGATGCAATTAAAGTAACTGAAGAACTACACAGGGTTCTGTAATGGGGTCCTTTGCATTACTTGATGTGTCAATGACCTCGAAAATATAAAAAAGTGTTCCCTATACCAATATGCCGCCGATACCTGTAGTGTCTGTAGGCAAAAATTTACATTTTGCTATAGAAAGATTGCAATATGACTTCACTGAAATGGTAAAATGCTTCAAAAACAAAAAACTTACATATACTACACATAGAACCTATAAAAATTATACCACACAAACATGAATGCCTACATAATTAAATTAAATGTAACTGTGAACTCATCGAACGGGTACCCCATCATCATCACACATACTTAGGGTTAATTGTGGATGACAGGCTTAACTGGGGTACACACATTGACTTGTGTGTGATAAAACTCGGAGGTATTCTTTACAAATTTTATTTAATTAAAAATAAAATGCCTTCTAAAACGCAGATACCTATACATGTACCAAACATTTGCGGAGTGAATAATTGCTGACTGTATTACCAGCTACGGACTCACTTGTTAACAGGTATCTCTTGATAGGATTTTGAATGAAGATACATTTAATAAAAATGATTGTTCCTTGAAAAGTTAAGGAAAAATATTATGCAGATTAAGTAGGGATTCTTAAGTAGGTATTGTAATATTTTACCCGTTCACGATAAGGTGAAATACATGTTATGGATAGAATAATTCAATAATATTGATTTACAAAAATCACTACGAGAGATAACCGAGAAGAAACTGATGATACCTAGAACGAATAATTTCTATAGAAGAATACTTAAATATACCTACAATTCCGAGTATTAAGAAGATAATTCCAATATATATCAAAGAAAAAAATCTGTACATATAATAAAAATGTAACTGATCGCTGTCTGTACATGGAAGATATATGAGAAAAATATTATTGGGGGCCTTTATCAACGCAATAGAACCCAAAACAATGATTGTTAGAATTTTTGTCTGTTTGTCTGTGCGTGCTAATCTTAGAAACGGCTTAACCGATTTGGGTGCGGTTTTCACTAATGTATTGTGGTAAGCTTTACTTAAAATTTAGTGTGTTTTATTTCAATCAGTTCATAAATAAAAAAGTTATATCAATTTAAAGAATGACGTCGAACATTTGTTCGATAAAAAATAAGCTATAAGAAATAGTGTGTGACCGTTTTTGAAAATACCAAATAACCCTAAGAAGGTAAAGACGGTGTTTATAAACTAAAGTCTACGCGGACGAAGTCGCGGGCAACAGCTATTACATAGTAAAAATAAATAAATTAAAAGACTATCACAAATACAAAATTATATACAAAAATAATTTCTAACTGGGCAACCTATATAAAGTATGTAGAATTAAAATGGTCAAATAAGTATCAATTTTACCTGTACCCGAAAGCGAATGTGCAGTGCCGTGATAAAGTCAGTTTTATGGCAACAGGAAATTGTTCTATAATATATGTACCTACACTTTGTAAATGTTAAATAAATGGACGTTATGGACAATTTCCTCAGTAGTGGCCAGAGGGCAAATAGAGTTCTTCGATAGTCTCCGGCCTTGCTTGAAAAGACCATACCATTTGTAAATCATTGTTTTTCCATGGTAAGAGTCCTCGTAACCTGCAGACATCTTATAAAATAGTCGTGAGCAGTGCCGGCTTTACCTATGGTGCAGGGTGTGCGGCGCACCTCCAAAGAGCCTACTAGAGGGCGCCAGGGTATTGATTGCACCCGGGCGCTACATGAGCTAGAGGCGGCTCTGGTCGTGAGGGTTTTTTCCATGCTTCGTAAGGAATGAATGAGTGCGCGATATTCAATTTTCTCCATTCTTAACGATTTCTTGTGCGTAAATGTAACACAGCAGTCTGAAAACAGTGTTGAAGCTCACGGGACAAGCTCTGGTTAGTGTGAGGATCAAAGTTAATTGTATAGCGGTGAAACCAGACAATGTAAATGTTCGTATTATGGATTAAAGTAGATATTTTAATGCATAATACGAATATGTACATTGTCTGGTTTCGCCGAACATGAATAGATATTCATGTTCGAATTCGTAATGTATTTAATGGTTTATTTCTGTAATTAATATCTGTATGTACGTCGTAAATAAATTTTATTATTATTATTACTCGGCGATATCTCAGAGGTTAAAGATACAATATGGCTGAACCTTGGTATATATACTAATTATTATGAGTAACTAAACTAGTAGCGTGGAAACGAGAGCTCCCCTACCTCTTTCCATCCCCTCCATTGCGCGGGCTTTTTGAGCGCCCCTCGTACATATTGGGTATTCGCACTTCATCTGCGATACGGATTTCTTAGTTGGCAGTCAAATTCGTTACGGTTCTAATTTCGGGACTCATCTAATTCGTTACTCGACAAATATGCTATTAGTAGACAATTTAAAAAAAAATCTTTACAGAGATTGTATACCTGTGATATTTTATAGTGACTACAAAGAACCTTTATAATGAATTGAAAATGATGGCTCACAAATTAAAAAATTAAACATGTTACAGGATTTCCCAAAAAAAAAATACTTATTGGGTTTGTTTCCACAATATTTTTTTGTTTCCCCAACACGCGAAGGGTTCCTGAAACTATTTATTAAGTAAAATGGATATTGGTGACTACAAACTTTAGACGAATTCCAGATATGGACAACTAACGAATTTGACGACCACCTAAATATATCGAACTTTTTTCTAAACCCCAAGCAGTGGGGCTTTTGGTTTAGAATACGGGAGCAATGAGGATATAATATTATCATAGTAAGTGACATTTGGGGAATATGCAGAAGTCTTCAATCAATGCATCCTGCCAGTTGTGAGGTACGGGGGCGAAACGTGGTCTTTCTGACAGTAGGTCTGATACACAAGTGAGCTAGTGATGAAAAGAGCTATGCCCGGAGTCTATTTGTTGGACAAAATTAGAAACGAAGAACTAATTGCCGACATAGCTTAACACTAGAAAGACCGGAATCGTCAAATTGACGATTTTGTGAAGTAAAATCGTCATATTTTTAAAGTTACGCCTTGTTTAAACATGATAGTTTTTGACTTTTAATATTTTGTAGTTTTATAGTCCCTGTTGAAATATAAAGTTGCTATCTTAATTAGTTTTTGAAATATAATGAGTCATACCTACAAAGACCACTGTCGTCAAAATGATCCAATACAGAGAACTCTGTTAATTATGATACTAGAGGGTACTTAGAAATATTTGTTTACATTATCCCTAAATATTTTGTTGTGCTCGTTTGTTCGATCAGTGTTGAAACTCTCAGTGGTGTGCAAGCTGGTGTAAGCTGGATAATTGTGTACCGTCACCTACTGTATTTATTTTGAACAAATTCGATATGAGTGCTCGTAAAAATATATTATCTGACTTTGAAATAGAGGAACAATTGAACAATCTTCAAAATTTACCTTATTCGGAGTCTGAATCGGGGGGAGGAGATAGTGTTGATGCTGAAATTGTTGATACCTCAGATACGGATTATATACCGGCGATCAGAAACACATCGTCATCAGACAGTTCAGATTCGAGTGAAGAAATTCAAATAGAAACGTCTACGACTAGTGTGGTTCCTGATCGTCGCTGTATCGGATCGAGAAGAAGCCGTAGAGGAGGACGAGGTAGGCGTGGTGGACGTTCTTCTTCACGACAATCGGCACTTCCTACTATAGGTGATACTTTGATTGCAAGTGATGGGACTGAATGGAAGTGTGTAGCGCATACCCAGAGTACAATCCAGACAGGTCGGCGCAGTAATCAAAACGTGCTTCGAGAAGTTTCAGGCCCAACCCCCTACGCAAAGCGATTCGTTCAAGATGGTAAAGTGATTACTGCTTGGCGCCTATTCATTGACGAAGCAACTCTTCGACACATCAGGTTATTTGTACAGAAACGGAAGCTCGTCGTCAAACTAACAATGAAACTTGGTGTATTTCTTTAGAGGAGATTGATGCCTTTATTGCATTACTATATGCTCGCGGCGCTTACAATTCTAGCCAACTAGATTTAGATTTGATGTGGTCGAAACTTTGGGGTCCACCTATATTCCGCGAAACACTAAGCAAGAACAGATTCAAAGAAATTATGAAATATATGCGTTTTGACATACGGTCTACAAGATCGTCGCGACTTACAACGGATAAATTTGCGCTAGTATCAGCAATTTGGAATAAATTCATTGAAAATTGTCAATTATGCTACATACCTGGTGAAAACTTGACTGGTGATGAACAGTTATTTCCTTCTAAAACTCGATGCCCCTTTACGCAATACATAGCAAACAAACCTGACAAATTCGGCATAAAATTTTGGCTTTTGGTTGATGTGGAGACTAAATATCTATGTAATGGATATCCGTACTTAGGCCGAGATGAAGATCGTACAAGCGAATCATTACCAGAACATGTGATCTTGAAACTGTTACAACCCTATACGAAAAAAGGACGCAATATAACTACAGATAATTTTTTTACCTCTATCAAACTGGCAGATAAACTGAGAGCCGAGAAAACAACATAGTGGGTACAATGAGGCGTGCGAGAAGAGAAATACCAACAGTCTGTAAAATAATTCGTACTCCACGTTATGATTCCTTTATTTTGAAGACAGACACTGATACTACCCTAACTATTTATCAAGGAAAACCAAATAAAAATGTTATGATTCTCAGTACTCTACACCCGAGTGTTCAAATTGGCACAGGCGAGAAGAAAATTCCTGAAACTGTTGAATTTTATAACGCAACAAAATTTGGTGTAGATATTTTGGATCAAATGGCACGGAAATACTCCGTGAGAGCTGGTACTCGTAGATGGCCTATGCATGTATTTTATAATATTCTAGACATAGCTGTCATAAATTCATGGATTATTTACAGAAAAATTACTCAAACCAATATTTCTCGGCATAATTTCATACTCCAATTGGTTTATGAGTTACGAGCAGAACATCAAAAAAATCGTCCAGGCCCGGCTCGTCTACTTTGCAATCCCGAAAATGTAAACGAAATGGTAGAAGACACAAAGTCAAACAAAAGACGAACTTGTCAAATTAATATAAAATGTAAAAGAAATAAAACGTCTTACTTTTGTGATACTTGTAAGAAACCAGTCTGTGGAAAATGTATAAAACATACAAAAAAAACCATAATTTGTACTAAATGTGACTGATTAAAATAAATAAAAGTTAATAAATAATACTCACGTTTTTCTCTATCAAACCTAACAATAATATCATATCAATTTCAACGGACATCCTAGCGTCAAAATGACGACATTGGTCTTTCTAGGTAGGATACAAATGCCGGTCTTTCTAGTGTTAAAGGATCAACAAGCTGTAAAATGGCAGTGGGCAGAGGGCATATGTGTCGCAGGACCAATAGCTAAATGGGGGAGAAGTCCTCCCCCATTAGTAGCACGTAGCGCCGGTCGCCCTCCGGTCAGGTGGTCTGACGAATAGAAGTCGGTAGTAGCTGAAGAGAAAGAAAGAAAAAATAAGAAGTCTATATGCAGCAGTGGAGAGACAAGCTGATGGTATGATAGAAGGCTTTGAATGGACTAGCTGTATATGTGACTTCATAACTTATTAACATGTGTGGTAAATTCATTGTACTCGTACCATATCCCATAGTATCCCTTTGTTTCGTGATGAGCAGTGAGGAAGGCGGACAGGAAATATTTTGTATTCGTTATCATTAGTAGCATACACGGTAATATTTTTTGTTCAAACATTATTTAATGCAAGACACGGCTTTATTACGATTTTATTATATGACAAAGAAAATACATTCATTGCGTAATAGTAAATTAATAATGAATAGTATTAATTTGCCAACTGACCAGCGACTGACCGAGTTGCTATCTCATAACGACATTATACAAAATAGACTATTTATAATATGAAAGAGAATACTTGCATATGTAAATATATTTGAATATAGAATATAGTTATACATCTGTTTCAAGACATTATGACATTGAATGTAGAGGCGTTAGATAAATATGTTTTCTGTGCTCTCAGCACTTGAGGTGTGGCGTGAATAATCATTCAATTCCCCGAATGCAAACAATGTTCCAACAAGACCTTTGTGTGCACTGCCCTAAACGAATAATACAAATAACGACTTTTACTACTCACGGCTTTATAAGAAAGATGATAATGCAAAGATCTTGTGATTGGTAGAATTATTACAGAAATTAATTGTTACATTTTCTATTGCAGTGAAACCAGACTGTGTAATTTTAATTAATTTTTAATGAATTAATAATGAACATTAATTTTAATAGAAAAAAATATCAGTTTCGTATTTTCCGTTCTAAAACTGACACGTAACTAAAACATACGCGACATCAGAAATAAACTGCTTTGTTTTAATTTGCAGCTACTAGATCACATTTCATTTGCCAAACTAGAAGCCAGGTTTGTGACAAGTACTACCTCTTTCTATAAAGAATTCCACTTCATTCGGTTGCGTGGCCTCAGATTTCAAATATAAGTTTGCTAAGAAACTCCATTAGTGTGGATAGGTCATCGACATGTGGCGTAGGAAAAATGGGAATGATATTTCTAGCGCTCGACCTCTATTCGCATAAGTAGGCGGCACTAATTGTTGTTCAACTTTTTCTCACCTTTATACGTGAAGGAACTGCTAGTATAAAATAACAAAAATAGCTGGAGCTATATGCATAAGGAAGTCTCCTAAATAAAGCTCAACTTAGTATATACATACACAATAATTTATTGTTTCTTACAATTTAGTGAAGCTAAAATACAACTTGTCAATTGATTACAATTTGAAGCTTTAGTTGTTCTCTCTCCCTGTGTACCAAGTGATTGAAACGTCCTCTCACAGCAGTAAGTAACACATCTGAGCGACCAGTGCCGTGACACCAAAACTACGTCTAGTTTTATCAGGTCTCTCCGAGGAATCAGGATTCGTGGATGGGATGATACATGGAAATCACAACGCAGATATCCTTACAACCACAATATATATTAGATAAAATTATAAAGAACGGCATATTGAAAAAATCTAGATTAATTAATCGATACTTATGACCTTACGAGATACACTGTAATTTATAGCGAGTGTTGCTACTGGTGGAGCGTTTTCCTTCCTTCAGAATATTATGGATGAAAGAAAACTGACCGCATTACTCGATCGTCAGTCTGCTCTGTAGCACTACATTTAGTAAATTAAAATGTTGTTTCTCTAGTAAAAAAAATAACACTCACTCGACTTCGATAATGAGCTCATTTTAGTAATACAACTTACATTACTCAAAATGTTCTTAACACTTATGAGCTTTACTTACATTTCAATGACGAATCCCTAGTGAACTGGACAAGTGGTAAGCAATCAACGCTACGTTCCTAAACGTATGGTTATTGTACAGTTTGACAATGTAATTTAGATCTAGTTAAAGTACAAATTCTTTAGGAATTACATTAATTCAAAGTATGTAAATTTAACTAATGTTTAACTAAACGAGTGTATGCAATAGACACATCTACTGACACATCAAAGAAACAGAAAATAATTTTGCTCTTATGTAGAAAATGTTCTTAAATGATAAACTGAAACTATGTTTGCACATGTGTACCTTGTTTACTGAGATGCAACAAAACGCTGTTTGGAATTATCAGAGATTACAAAAATTAGGCAGATCCTAAAGTGAGTCAACAATATTTTATACAATTTCCAATAAATTTAGTTCACTGAAGGGGAGTTGGGATGTCGGGGAATGGGAGTGGGAGTGGGAATGGGAGGGGGAGGAGCCGGCTGCGGCGATGTGTGTATGTTTGCTGACGTCACACTGACTCATCACATGGCATACTTCCTCGTCCACTCGCGGGCTAGTTCATTGTACTTTTCTCTGTCAGTTTTGTAGATTCTAGCAATTTCTGGCACCAACGGATCGTCTGGGTTTGGATCGCATAGCAGTGAGCAGATTGAGAGCAACACTGGAACATGAGAGCCGACCTTCAGTCACATCTCGTCAATATGTCGCAAGATAAGAGATTACCAAAGGGCGAAATTACAATACCTCTCCTACATATACTATTGTAACTACAACTGTACAAGACAAATTCCTACTCACTTTATTGCTAACTGTTTAGTAAAATTACAACATTGAAGACAACAATCCACAAAGGATTAGTCGCATTGCATTACAATAAATGCAGGACATTTTATTTGATTATACTACAGCAACTAATAATGTGAGAAAAATTCTTTATCTATCTGTAAAGTTAGACAAATGTACTTACGATAATATACATAGGAAGTAAATACATTTATTTAATTTGGCAAACCTTTCGTCCCATTATACTTTCTAATTGCCATTTTTCCAACCCATTCCTAATTCTGAAAAGGTAAGCTGCACATCTGGGAGAATGGCAACATTTGTCATTCTGGAGAGATGTTGCATATCACAAATGTCCATGAGCGACAGTATATGTTTCCAACCAGATGGATTGACCACTCGTCAGCTACCTTTAATAAAACAAAATCTCATAGAAAAAGTAATTAATAGGTGCATGGCAGGAATAAATTGATAACTCGAGATATATAAAATTCTAAATATGAAGTTCTGGCACTTTCTAACACTTTGGATTTATTTTAAAAAATGTGATACTTTCAATACATTCTATATTCAAAGCGAAAATGCAACAGCAGTTAATTTTTACTTATTAATTTACTCCCGCCATGCACAGAAATATGATTATGAAATTTAAATGCATAAGTGAAATATGAAACATAAAACAGTATCAACAGACTCAACAAATAGCTTCACATGTATGGTAAGCCTAAATGTGCCCCAAAAATAACCCTAAAACAGGTGACCTGATTCAGAAGGCTGTTATCTTAAGGACATCCATTATTCGGTGACACCTTTCCATTCACTGTAAATAGTTCATGTGATTAGGACTGGTGCTTTAAGATCAATACCAGGACTTAATACTTTTTGAACATAGCAAACATATGTAAATTGTACAAGTAAAACATTTAAGTTATTTTTAAGTATTTGTTGTATGTTGTTTTATGTTCCTAAATAAATAAAAAACCAGATAAGGTAAATGATAGTAAAAATTACCTTTGGATATGGTGAGTGCTGGGGACCATTGTGAACGCAGAATGTCAAGGCAAATGGAACCATTACTGTTTATGTTGGGGTGATAGATACGTGTTGTAAATGCAACTTTTGGTGGTTTGAATGGATAGTCTGTGGGGAAATGTATGGTCAGGAAAAATACACCTCCTTGATAGGGACTGTCGACCTGAGGACAAAGAAAGTTAACTTTTTAATATACATGGAAATTAATAAGAGTAGTTTTTTGTGACTGGTCTGTTAATCAATTGTATTAAAAACAATGATTAAATAAACTAAATTATTATGTACTTTTTCACATTACTGCTTATTCTGTAAACCTTTATTTAGAACCTTGTCTATCTTTACTGCCAGTTTGCTAGTTGTCTTTCTAATTCTAATGTAACTAGACAAAATTTAACTTCTGACATTCTCCAGAGTTGAAGAATTTTCTGGAACTGGACTTATTCACAGATGTTTGCTCACATTCAAGAACAAAGTCAAACATGCTGTGACTACAGAGCATCATAATTAGGTCTCCCTTTGTTTTGTTATTTTTAATTTCTTTTATTATTTTATTTTATCCACCAGCTAATTTAATAATTAAATTTATTGCTAAAATGTCAAATAGCTGTCATCACATTATTGAGATGTCAATTAGCTTTAACACTTCTGTATTCAATTCGGTACTTGACAATTTTTTTGAATTGATTTAAAATGAAAGATTATGTGTGTATATGTTTATAACTTGAAGCGTATATTAAATTGAAGTCAAGGTTTAACATAAAATCGAAGTTTTATAGTCAACTTTCGATTTTCCCGCGAAAACGGCACTCTGTCGTGACTCCATGTTGGTGACGTCATAGTTCTATAAACAAACGATTTTGTATATGTAAGTTGAATCGCTTTACGGGTTTTCTTTCTAATTTTTAAACATCATGAATCCTACATATTATAAGTGCTGTGCAGTCCCTCTGTGTACAAATACTACAATAAGTACACCCACTAAATTATTCATTCATGCGCCAAAACAACCGAAAATTCGAAGAAAGTGGTTGCTACTTGCAAGAAGAAATCTATCTGACATATCGTTGAAATCCATTCTTTACTTTTGTGAAGATCACTTTGATGTAAGTATTATTTGTTTATCTAAGTAGTTTGCATATTATATATACAAAAAAAATTGTTATATGGAAATGTTATTTCGTTGAGATTATAATATTTACCATAGACATTGAGGTTATAATATTGTTGAGGTTATAATATTTGTCAAGAAACAATCATTCAAAGTTATTTCGTAAAGTGCGTTCTAATATTTTTAGCTACCCAACGACATGGAAAATTACACCAGGTACCGTTTGATGGGCTCAGTTCTTTGTCTTCGTTATGTATTTTGGTTTAATGACAGGTGAAATAAAAACAATTTCACTAAAGGTAATAATAATTTTTATTTTTCAATGAACCGATCAAATCCCTTCATATCTGAAAATAAAATAGTAAAATACATATTAGTATTTTAGTACACGTTATTCTATTTTAGTACTTGTAGATAATAGTGGATAAATATTATTTTTCCAAAAATAAAGTAATATATTCAACATATTATTGACATATGTTTCATCATAAGAAATCTTGATTATTTGCACTTTTTCATTTTTTTCAAACTCCCAGTGTGCAACACAAAAGTAGCAATTCTTCAATCCTGTGATATACATTTGAATTTGCACTTGACATAGGAGCTTTGCAGTAATTCTTGCATTTTTAATATAATTTTTAAAACTTTGTTCACTTGCAGGACATTTTATTTCGATAATGGCATCATGTAATATACCATCTGGCGATCCTGCTATTATGGGATGTTGTTTCGAGATAAATAAACCGCACTTGTCTATCTTGCCAATTTCTTTTTCGACATTTTGTCTTACTTTTTCTTCCAAGAGACGCCCTCTTCTCATTGCTGATGTATCTGGGGTTCGTGCTCCCATGATAGTAGCTATTAAAGACCCATCAAGGGTCTTACAACGGCTAACTTCGTATGCTATTGAAGCCGTTATTCTGCCGTACCTAAAGGCATACCATAATTCATTTTGATGCTGGTCTCTTGTTTTTTCTTCAATCTCTTTTATGCTTTCTTCTGAAAATAGAATGTGTATACTTTCCAGAAAACTTTTGCAATCATTTCCGTCATTATATTGTAAAAATAAATGATGCAGAGAAAGCATTTGCACACCTTTCACTTCGTAATCAGGCAAATGCTTTAATATTTGGCAGTTGTTCACTCGACATCTCTTCGCTTCATTTACAAATTTAGTAAAAACCAAACTTTCTGCTGAAGTGCTTGAACTTTTTTTATTTTTACTTAAATCTTTTGCCTTTACAAATTTGATTGTGCTGCCCACCTGTGCTAATTTAGATTTTTTCCAGTAGCACTGTACAGAGGTACAAGGAGGTTCTTCGCTCCTTCTGTGCATCCACATAAGAAATGCCACCGAATGTTTGCAACCTCCTTGAGAGGCAGCGCAGTCATGACACTGCACACTTAATATACGATCTGCTTTTTCATTCACTATTAAAGTGACTTTATAAGGCTTTGATCGCACTTTGTGTTCGGGACATATTTTACATTTTACTGTGCACAAATTAGTTTTTGTATCCCGATGTAATTGTACATAGCCGACTGCGTCATCACCATATGAATCTCTCGAAGATCTGCAAGAGAAAAAACATTTTTGTTAATGATTGTAACCGGAAAAAACTCGATATATATTTGTGTGAATATAAAGTAACAAACATAACCTCTACGCGTTTACGTCTTTCATTAGCTATGTCACTTGTTAAGTTTCACAAAGAAAATGTAATCTATTGTTTACATAAATAATCCTTTGACATAATAATATGTAATGATTAGTACTTACACTGATGTTTTTACATTTCTAAATTCTGCAGAACAAAAGTCGGAGTTCGTCGCAAAAAAACTTCCCACCATAAGAACGTCGATTTTGGGCAGATTTGCACTGTCTGCTTTTATGTAATCCTTTTCCATAATTGTTGTCCATTATAACACTCTTTTGCAACCACAAAACACCACAAAATTCCTTAAACACCAACAAAATAACTACGAAAAAACACTTGGTACTTTATTAGCGGCGACATGTAAACAAGAACTATGACGTCACGCATCGTGATTGGCGTTCGTAGTCACGTGACAAACAGTTCAAAAACTTTATTTTTATTATTGAATTTCTAAAAAAATATGACTATAAAAAGTCAATAGACCTTGAAATATGACTTTTTAACATCTAATCTATCATTTTGATAAAACCTTATTTTTATCTAAAAATACTGTCAAGTACCGAATTGTGCTTTGATATGTTGATATCTTACTTTTTGATGCAAAAATAAATAAATGGAACCTTATTGTTGGTTCAAGTTTCTCAGATATTTGAGACATTTGTGAGATCTCAATAAAGATTTTATTGTTTTATCATAAAATCAAACTTTGGAGTATATTTAATAACAATAAAATAAAAATTTAACAATAAAAATTTAAGTTAAATAAATCTTACCCAATGTCAATAATAAGCCCGTACCAACAATAAGGTTTCTTTGATAATATAACTTCAGAATTACTTGACACTATTTAAATCTTGCAAACTATAAACTTTCAGGTGATCAAGGTTGTCATATTTCATTCATTTTCACTAATTCAATGACAAGGGTCAGCTCTTTGTATTAAAGTAAAAAGGTTTCTATTCACTGTTACATTTCACAAAAAGCAGACTAGCATTATCTCCTAATATAAACAAGTAATATTAAATTTACTACAGATATCACACGTTTTGATTAATAAAAATATGTAGACATACATAAAATGAAATGTGTAGGACTATCTTTTTAGATCACACTATCTCTGCATTGTAATGGTCTATGTCATTAAAATATGTTATCAGCCTAAAATATCACAAAAATAAAAACAATTTGAATACTTACTGGGCCCATTATTGTGGCTTGCCAATGGAAAACTGAAAATGTGGAAGACAAAAATATTAATTAAAATTTGTAACATATCTTTGAAAGTTTTCTGACAAAGGAATGCAAATACTTTTGAAACAGAAAATATTTCATTCCGATTGGTATACTTCCGAAATCCTAACATAAATATTATTATTTTTTTGTAAATTTCAATAACATTCACTGTATTTTATGTGGGTATTTCATAAATATGTTCATAAGTTATATTTCATGAATTTCAAAAAACCAATAGACAACACTAAGTATTTCAATTCCCATACTTTTTAAAAATTTAGAAACTTAATAACTAATGCAGAACTAATATTAATACAGAAAACATTGCTTGGCATTCAATTCTGTAAGTATAATTCCCAAAACATTCAGTGCAATTTTATTTTATAAAAAATATTGTCAATTTATCATCCTCCTGTCAGAAAGCATGCCACTGAAATATAAATGATATAAATACCAATAATAGTGCCCGTTCATATATAACATAGTTGAATAATGAATAATGTGTACAAGACATTTCCCTAAAATAAATGGTCCTTAACTAATGTTTTTATATATTCATATTAACTAACTAATAGTTTTAAGTAACTATTTATTCAGAAACATTCTTTAAAAATTTAATGCATGGTATTCTTTAAAAACAGTCTGGTATACTGCTCACTTATCAATTATCCTATATTTTGAATCAGTATTGCAAAATTAAATTACACTCAAAATCTTATAAGTATAAAAATACACAAATTGGGAATTGCTATAATCTTAGAAATAATGTTTTGGATGTTAGAATATTTAATAAATTGGATAATGGTTAAGCTGTTCTCCGATGACTTTCCCAGTATGCATTATTATTATTATAACACAATGAGTCACAGTTATTATGTAGGCAGATCAATAAATGTACTCACGATCTTCCCCATGTGGACCTGCAGAACATTGTGCTGGTGGATCTCTGCCCAGGTCTTGTAATTCCTGAAAAATTCAACGATGCCATCGGTACACAACAATGAACGCAACACAATACGAATACCAAAATCAGCAGGACATGTCAGCAAAATAAACGGGCGTCGAGGTATTCTTCCAAACAACAACGAAATATGTAGATAACATTATTTTCCAGCATATACTTCACCATCATCCACTCTATTTGAATATTTTCGACCACAATCATGTTTTAAGACAAGAAAACTTAAAAATTGGCACATTATTTCCGACATTTTATGTACGCCGTGTGCACAAAATTGTCACCTACATAAACCAGTAAAACACCGTTAACGTTTAGGAAACTGATTGTACCATGTATTGTGCTTAAAGAACATATTTTTTCTATAAAACAATCACATACACAGTATTATCCAGAAATAATTTCGATAATAGGTGTTCACAATGACGAAACATTCACAACGAAGTCGATTTTACAACACTTGAATTTTTTGTACGTATCATTTAAATAAATAATTAAACGAATGATACATACCCTATTAATTCGTTTTAACGCCATTTGATTATTTTATGATGGAATAAACTGGCTTTTAACTAGACAACGAAACTGTGAGCCAAGGACCTTTGATTAGAGATTGCAAGATGGCTTCCGTCTAAACGCAAAAGTACCACACAAGTCGTTTTATGTAGTAATTATGAAAAATAACAATTATAGATAAATTTCCAGACTTAGAAAATAAAATAAAAGTAGGTAATATTAAGAAATAATAATAATTAGAACAGAGCACAGGTTCTAAGAAAAATATCACACTTCACGAATGGAGATAAGCAAACAGGAAAATCCACCATTTGTGAAGAATGTACAAACCAGCTCGTCTTTTTAAATAATTGTGTTCACAATTGTACCATATTTTTTATAAAAATATCAATTGAAAATCATTTATTAAACAAAGTAATATCCAAAAAATATGCCATTGCTTTTGCAATCAATAAATTAAAGAGTCTCTTTAGATGAATTGCTTCTATTTTACTTTAGTAGTTAAATAAATTTAAAAGTTTTATACAAATATAAAACTTATGTTGTGGCAACACTATTCTATTTCGGAAGTGACGTCTGACTTAACAAAAACTAAGCGCTATTTTTGGATACATATATATGTGGCTATTTTCAAGCACATTTTTGCAATTTGAAACTTTCCCAGGTGCTAATGTTGGAATTCCTTTGATGAAATCCAAACATGTTTTTCTAAAAAGTTTATATCTCATAGATTCTTTTGCAACTGATAATAAAAGAAACTATACGAATTTATTCAAATATGCATGCGATAGGTAGCAAAACTAACATTAAAAAAAAACAATGATGGATCAGTCAACTCCTGTATATAGGGTTTCCTACGCTCAATTTATATTTGAAGGTGAAGTTAAAGGTAGATTATTAAATAACAACTATAATTAGCCTCTCACAGACACACAAAATATAGGTGGCGGCTGCATTAACGACTTTAAGCCACATAATATGGATTAGCATGGCCTGCCGCAGTTACTTTTGCGATCACCAATAGATCATTTTCATCTTGATTACAACAAGATCATAATGATACAACATCACAAAAGAAATATATATTATTCGTTACGTATTGTTTCTATTAAGTGAAGAGGGTGTTCATAGAGTGTGATAGAATGTTTGTGTGCTGTGTGGTGTCGACCGGCTCTAGAATAGCACCGCCCCATCTGAGCGGGTTGGCGACTCCACTCTTTTAGAGGTGGTGTATTTCTTCAGCACTTTGATAGCGGTTTTGTTATCCCATAGCAAACTACACCTATACGCTGTGCGCTGAGGAACTACACCAGCCAGCGTGACGTTTTAAGACCATACATTCCTCAACCTCATGTACAAGACAATGTGCATGAGGACTGAGGAGGCCCTGCTGGTTGCAGGAACATAATTTTGAAATGAAAAATTTAAAATTTCAATTTGTTCATTTGTATGAGAGAGGGTTCATAGAGATATTTGAAGAAATTTTTGATTTCAAAATTTGTTCCTGCAACCAACCCTTTTAGTATCTACTGATAGACATTCTCAGCTGCGGTGACAATGCTAATGGCTGTTAACAGCCGCTTGAAGTCACAATCAGGATTTTATAGAACACATTACCGCAGTAGGTCACGGCCATCGATATAGATTCACTTCTATTATTTATCCAGACATCGTCAAATAAAGGAATAGAGGTATAAGTATTTAACAAAATAAGTAAAAAGTAGCTATCTTTTAAGTTGATTTAAGTTAAGGTTAAAAATATTAAACTTTTAAGTTTAATATTTTTAAAAAATAATTAATTTCTAAAACTAATTACATACTTGTATTTAGATCAGCCTCTAATGTCCCCATGTATGTAGCAACAAAAAGCATGCAAATTTATTTTATTTATTTATATATTTCCTTACCACTTGACTGAAAAATAGAACCCTGCAAGGCATTAAGTCCGTCTTAAAAGAAATAATATAACTATAATAAAAATTAAATATTAATACAAATTAAGAGTAATAGTAATAACTATTATTATTAGAAGAAAGAAAAAACCCACTAACACTGTAACGATTAAATAATTTAGTCACAGTGAACACTAAATTATGAACACATTGATTCTGTATTGACAATATATTTTAAAATAATTTAGTGTAATGAGAAAACAAGCAATGTACTTAGATCCTGGTCGATATGATAAAAAAAGTTTCTAATTCTGAATAAATCTCTATTTGCGAAGCAAGTTCATGTGGAAATCGTGTGGTAGCGATAGCGAACACGTAGCCTAACGAATTATAACCATTTTCGATTTTAAATTCTCTAGGATATTGCAAGCGCCACCTCAAGACATATCAGTGTCTGAGACGTTTATTAGCATGATTCATGACCTATGTTTTTATATGGACTTTTATATTTATTTATATTTTTTTATGTGTTGCTCATCATTACTTATTGTAAAAAGCAAATATTGTCTATAAATAAAAATAAAAATGTGACATTAAAGCAAAGAGTACTATTAAAAAGTATTTTATAGGTTAACGAAACTGTATATTTAATCTATAGTAATATAATTATAGGCTAAACTCTAAAACGTATGAACATTGCTCATTGAAAAAACTTAAATAGGATGCATCCTTTTCTGTAACCATAGCACAAAAAGAGACTCAGCATGATTTAAATTCTCAAAGAGCCATTTTTTCACGTTTCCAAATGCAGCCATGATTTTTGACATTTTTGTCATCAAGCCACCTGTCGGACTTTTTATTTAATTATTGTAAAAATTGTGTAGCAGGAGTTTTGTGGTATAATCATTACTAATATAGTTTATTAAACTTTAAAGTGTTTTTTGTGCGTGGTCTTTGTGATAATCTAATAAAAACGAAGGATTGCGTTTTTCGTGTGGATCCAAGAAGTCCTCTTCTGTTCTCAGTAAACCTATACTTTACTGTGCGACTCCTAACTAACTCTGACGGGATTGGATATGACAGGATACGTTTTAGATTCTATAATTGTTTATTACGAAGAAAACTTGACACTAGCAGAATGTACTAATTACACCATTGCTATATATGATAAAAAAAAATATTTGTCATTTATCAGCTGTCACTTTTCTGTCAGTTGTCACCACGAGCAAGGAAAAAAATCAGTAGATAGGAAATTTTTCACTTTGTTCTATCGTTTGTTTTGTTGTTCTCATTTCGTGACTCTTTTCTCATAAAGTTGATGGTTTTAAGTTAAGTGCAGTGTAGTTTACGATTATATATTTTACTAAAAACAGTTTATTGAGAAATTCGTAGTAGTATTTAAAATCATAACACATCACAATGAAAAGAAAATAAACAATTTAAATTTATTTTTTTATTAAGTGATTAAACAGTAGCTATAAGTGTTTAAAATGTCTTTAACAATGACAGAAAAAATTAGTGACTGCCAGGCTGAGACGGTTCAATTTATGCCTATAGAAAAAGTAAGTAAAAAACTAATTTTAATTTTAATTATATGGCAACAGTAAAAGTCATTCTCCTCTTGAGATATTATTATTTCTCTGTGGTTAATTTCTTGGAGGCTGTCTTTTTCCCAGTACGGTGAATATTGGGAAAAAGACCAGTACTCAAGCCTTTCTATATGTTTTACTTCTTTTTCCAATTATCCATATATCCTATATCTATAATATCCAAGTTTCTTAATTTCTTTTTCAGATAGATTGATATTTTTTTTATCACCCTTTGTTTCACTAAGTTCCATATACACTAGATCTGGATTCAGATTGCAATGATAGTGTGGCACACGTGAACTTTCACCCCCCTGCTCTTACATCAATAAAATATTTTTTCAGTGGGTTTGTCCTTAATATTATCTGGTACAACTTCGGCTTTGTAGTGTTTTCATTAAATTGAATTAATTATTCTTAGTACGTAGCCTGTTTAGCATTTCAATTTTAAGAGATGGACTTGTGAGCATCCTTTCTGACTGAGTCAAATGATAAGGTGCGTTTATCAATGATGACAATACCATTTGGCGGTAAGTTTTTCTTTCAGCCATTGCAAAAAAATATTTGCACACATCTTGTGATGATAGTCGCCAGTTGTACTTTTGCATTTATACAGCAATTCTGTACTTCGAATAAATCGATTTTCTCACCCGGCATGTACAAGTATCCAGCATTGTCCTCCAGCAAGTGTGTGAAGCAATGAGCTTAAGGATTCCCCTAGCGGTAGACTGGCGGAAGGAATAGACCTCGGCTTAGGGCGTTGCTTTGGGAGGGAACCGCGGGATCACTAGTCGATCAGAAGCCCCCAGGCATGTGCCAATACCTGGTAAAAGTGTTGGCTGTAGGCTTTTGTATCAATTTTACTCAGGCATTTTTTGCATGTTTCAAATCTGTAATCTAATTGATGTATCTAATTGTCTTAAATGTACTTTTTTCATCTTGAAAATTTAGATTTCTTTTAGCAACAGCCAAGATTTTTTTAAAGTTGGGATTCTTTTTAATGAAAAACTATGGATTACTATGTTTTACTATGTATTCATAGTAAAACTGTTGATAATGTTTCTTAATGCACAAAGTTGAAAATTGTCCAATACAAATTTTTTTGGCACTTTTTTTACGCTTTTTACCTGGTGTTGACAATTTTCATTTAAAAGTACTAGTGCTCCGACCTGGTGAAGAATGTGACATTAATTGTTTGGCTTCATTTTTTATATTCATCAGAGTTCTATTTTATACTCCAGTTGCAGGTTCTTTTAATAACTTGGTCCACAGAAATGCTTTGCCTTAACCATTTTGAGAAATTTCAATACATTTAGGATAATGTTTCTTCCTTCACTATGTATAGTCTTCGTTATAAAACAACAAAACGTTTATAACGAAAAAATTAAAAAACGTAACAGAATAGTCCAAAAACGTAACAATAAAAACACTAAAATAACCAAATTGTTGAGATGTGTATTGGCAACAAAGATTGCTATCAGTACTGATGGAAAGGGACAAATGCGGGGAGTTCAGTGGGTAGGCGAGGGGGGGGGGGGGGCGTCATATTCCAGCGAAGTGAACAGTTAATTCAACCGCATTGTGTGGTAATTAGAATACATTGCAATAAAAGCTAACAATTTTTTTTCCTGAAATTGTTTAGTAACTTACATAGTCACATGGTACATTTTTGTACTACATACTTTAATATGTAATAATAATTTTTAGGTTTGTAATTTAAATAGCGCCAGAGCCCATTTCCATACCATCCTATCCCTTCCCATTTTCCCAACCCTTTGTCCAAATCCAATCCTATGTTTCCAAACGTAGGCAGGCATGACCTCGGATATCCGAGGTCATGCCAATTATCCACTTACCACCGGGTGGACTGTATGCACATTTGCCACTTTTTTCCTATAAGTTATAATATGTTATATATATATGTATGTATATATATTTTAGGTAGAAGATGAACATAGAGTTGAGAAGGAATACTGTCCAGCTACCACACTGCTTCGATGCAGAAAGAAACTGGAAGACAATAACAACCTGACCAAAGAAGACTTAGAATACATCAACTACAGACAGCTACTCAAATATGAACAGGCACCAGAATATCTGCAACATAACCCTTATATTAAAGATGGATATCGGAAACTATTGCCTACAAAACTTTGCTGGGAGAGGTATATATATATTTTTAATCAATATATTTGTATTTAATATATATATATATATATATATATATAATGTGTTTTATAATATTTCTGATGGCTGCATTTTGTGTGCAGTTACAATACTATTAAACTAAAAGGACAAAGTGTTATAATACTATTAAAAATCAACATACTGTGCAAAAAATATTGATAAATAGTAGAGCAAGTATTTGTCTAAAATTGTCATTGTTGGTGGGCTGCTAGAGAATACCTTTATTAATTAAGCTCCATTAAGCTCGCCATTAAGCTCGCCTTTTGTACGATAATGTGAAATGAAGTGTATAATTTATTAATTATTAATAAATACCTTCGTTAAACAAAGTCATTTATTTCAGCATATTCTGGTGGACGAATGAGACAATGAACATATGGACACATGTATTTGGATTCTTCCTAGTGGTTGGTTTAACAATAAATGATCTCCTCATCATCAATATCCATGCCACATTCACAGATAAAGTTGTAGCGGCTATACTACTCTCGTGTTTTATCGTAAGTCACATATAATTTATATTTAGTCAGCAACATGCTAATGTACACACGGCAAAATAGATAACTATGCAGGTAACTCACCTTGCTCACTACGTACAACACACGCAATAAATAGATACGACATTAACGGATTCACTGTGTAACAAAATTTTACTGACGGCTCTCATAGCTGCCATGTCCCAGTTAGTTGAGCGTGTAGTCTGTGAACAAAGTCTACTGCATGCAAACTTAATTATTTTGCCGTTTGTACCATTAGATTCTAGCTATGAGTATAGTCATTTACCAAACTATGAAGAGTTGTCTTCAAAGTTTTTCAGGACAAAATCGAAAATGAAACACTTTGACAAAGAACCCCAGAGTCACCCACATAGATTATAAAATCAGTAAGCTGAAATGGCAATGGGCAGGTTGCATCTGCTATCTTCTGCTATGTAATTATATCTATTGAAGTACTAACAACTGATGGGGTAGATGAGTTCTTGAACGAAAATCATGAACTAGGAAGCTATTATTACAAGATCACTGAAATAATATATATATATATATATATAATAGGTAGTCTGAAAAGTTCGCGGCCTTTTTGAACGTTTTACTTTAGCGTGCTATATTTCTGGCAACATTGATCACTAGCGGGAAAGTTGGTTGGTGTGCGCTGGGACACTCAGCGAAAGTTTACCTAGTAGTTCAGAACAGTCCATATACCCCCCCATTCGCATCTTCATAAGGAAAGTAATGTGGGCAATATTTCTGCGAATGCTGAGCGGTAGAAAGTGAAGCCGAACACAGCGTTGATCATATTGAGTATAAGGCAATTTGAATTTAAAGTACATGAAGCAGGAATTTTTTGTTTGCGAGGGTTCCAAATCTGTGAAGCGTACTCTAAGTATGCACTGCGACCATATGCACAGTAAATAAGTTTAACAGTATTCATTTCTATAAACAAATGTGAGGATCGCATAATAAAACCGAGAGCTTTGGATGACTTTACAGCAGTGTTATTAATATGACAAATGAAAGAGAGTTTGTTGTCATGAAAGACACCAAGATCTCTACTCTTACACACTCTTGGTAACTGCTGGCTTTCGTTGGCTTTATATTTTTTAGTTCACTAAACTTCATACAAAATATGAATGCAACTGTTTAGTTACAAACAGTTGCGTATAAAAAGATTTTTTGTTAATCCAAAAAACCAACATACACCCGAACCGTTACGAGTGCCAAACTGCAGTACAGTCTGTCGGCAGTTAATTTGGTATAATAATACTGAATCAACTTTTAGTTTGTCCTTACACTAATATTAACATTTATTTACATACGTGACAATAATACCGTGATAAATATCTAAGGATACATCGGATTAAATAGTTATGGAAGGTTTTTTTGACCGAATTTATACAAATCCTTTTAATTTTTTGGAACCACTTGTACGCAAAAATCTTTTCGGAGTTGTTTATGTTAAAATTGTTAAAATTCTTGCAATCAATTTATTTATATCCTCATAATCGTGATATATATTTTTATTACGATTATGAACTAAAAAAATATTGAATAAGTCATGCATAATTTGTTTTACAAGTGGAATTAAAACAAAAGATTATTATTATTATTTATTATTTAAGGTTAAAATTAGAAACAAGAATAGGTACTTTTAAACAGAGGCTCCGGGAACGTTAAATTTCGTCATTCATTACAGACAAAGCTTTTGTATAACTATGTATGTGTATAATTTTGTTATGATGTATATGTATGTATGGTATGTATTTATGTATATGTTAACATATTGTATGTATTCATTATGTATATTTATTTATAGGTAAATTATTTATTCTCTTTGTCGTTTAAGTTATATATTTATACCTCTCATCTCACCTCCCAATGTATCTCTCTGATAAACACAAAAATTAACTGGTAGAGAATGCCTGGCATTAAGTTCGCTTTTGTACCATAATGTGCAATAAAGATTTTTAAATACAAAAAAAAAATTACCTCTCTTTCCTTTAAACATAAAGAATTGTAATCCAAAGGTTAAATTAGATCTTTTGGATAGACGTTTACGTCCGCTGACACAAGATAGCCTCGTCAGCCCTCATTGCGGGCAATGCCGTTAGCAATAAAAAACATCTCGTCCCGTTTAGCCACCAATATTTTTACTTAACGCACTCTACATATATTTTTTATTTACACACGTGGACGTGCTATGGACACTTGACCACACATTAAGTACAAGACGTAGGTGTGATCTATGCACACAATTTTGGTCTTTGTATAAGTGTATTACGGATCATACTTGCGTATGAGTTAGCAATGATTAGATATCAGTGTAATAATTTCCATGGTGCGTGCATATTACGAAATGTAAGAAGGCGCACACCATTGGTCGATACTTCGAAAGTCGACGTCTCAGCTCAGATGATGACCTGCTTTTCTCCAAGAGAAAGTATTTTTGCAAGCCCGCGTCTTTATAAAAAAAGTAATGACCGTCGAAACTCAAGACAGCAAGCACAAATACATTTTAAGGTACCGTGGTCAATATTAACCTTAAAATAATGAGCTATATATATATATGTTTTGGCCGTGGGGTGTCGGTCGGCTTTAGAATAGCAACATCTTACCTCTTTCCTTGGGTGTCGTAAAAGGGGACTAAGAGATAATAAAGCCGCTACTTCAAGCTCTGAGGGACTAAGAGTGCTAAGAGTAGACCCGCCAACGCGCTTGGCTACGCATCCCTCATGCATAAGACAAGGGCTGGTTACGATCATGGTATATATACATCACATAATAATTATTATTAAGAGGAAAAACGCAATATATTTTTAGTTACATTAACACTGTTACAGAGCGAGGAAGTATTGCAAAAAACTGTATTTGACACAGTTCTATTTAAGTACGTTTTTACGCTAACTACGATTATCGATTACTAATGCATTGTCATTGGGCGAGACGATTATTGATTTTTTAGTGTTCCACACGATCCTGCAACGACTAACGTGCCTGAAGAAAATACACTTGCAAATGAAGCTATTTTTTATTTAGTTAAATGCTTCTCTGTGTATCAATGTCACAAGGTATTATTATTAAATAAAATTCTTGCAATAAATTTATTTATATAGCTGAGCTTATATCATAGCTGAGTAAACAGACAGATATGAAGAACCCCTTTTTTACTATCCATAATTTCACATGACTGTTTATGAATAAGCAAAATCAGTTATAGAAAAGAGTGTATATAGTAGTTATATAACCACAACAACGAAAGGAATAGACAGTGTGTCATTATTCTTTATTTTTGTGTTTAGTGGAAACATCAAAAATTAGTATTTACCTATGACCTCCATTGTAATTTAATTTAAGAACATACCTACTTCATCTTAACTTTATGTCCTATACGTTGATGTTTTATTTCGATTATCCATGACATCAGAATTTTTTATCTGAAATATTTTTTTATATTAATTGCATATTGCGAAGAAATATCTTCCTATATTAATTTTTAAAGGAAAAATGGCTTTTTACTTGTTTGTTCTATTTGACCTCATTTAGTTCATTATCAATAAATATATAGTAAACTGTCTTTTGTCCGTGGCTTCGCCCGCCAGCTCACTATCCCTGGGTAACATTAGTTGTGTAGCCATAGTCCCCGAGAAGCAATGCAATCAGCCCTTTTAGTATCTATCTATTGCTGGACATGGGCCTCGAGTCCACTCTTTTAGAGGTGGTGTAGTTCCTCAATGATATAGAGCACACAACAACATGTTTTTGAATATTTGTGTGTCCGTACGAACGCGTCACGCGCTAAAATCACGGGGCGGATTTTAATGAAATTTGGCATAGTTGTAACTTATGTGCGGGGTTAATATTTAAGGTACTTTTTATAGAGATAAATTATTAAGTTATCTGTATAAACGAACGAGCGAAGTCGCGGGCACCGCTAGTTATGCTTTAATCATTACTTTTCCATAATGTACACTTGAAAATAGATATACGCATAAAAGTACTTGGCGATGTCACTGACACGTGAATTACGTTATGTTTCTACGTCCAAACGCAATTCACAGCAAGAGAAATCGATTTGCGTCTGACATAGATATGAGTTATTTTCTATTTGGAAAATAACTTTATTGTATAAGTGTAGGTATACTTATTTATTCCATACGTATGACCTAAGAAACTAACAAATGTTAACAAATCTATTTAGACGGTTTGTGATACCACCAATCTATGGCGGTATCGCACCACCATAAGTATCATTAGGATAATTAATTGAATTAATTGCGGGAGACGGTGGAATGTTAGGATACAAAGGAGGAAATCGACATTTGAGATAGTGCTCTTTGGTTTAAGGCTTAAAATTTCATTAATTAACATAAATATTCATGTAGAGGTTTCATACCGTCTAGTTTTCCCGTTTTGCCTTGTACTTTGATCAATAAATTACAATAGACGAGTTGCCATCGATCGTCTTGTCAGATATGAATATTATATGAGATTTTAACGACGAATGAACCTTTCACCTACCGCTGTAGCAACTGTAGTCGGTTGTATGTATTTATGCTGTAAAGGTAGTATTCTAGGAAGTGACATGTTGACGCTAATCCAATCAAGTACCTACCTATTGCGTTAGAGACATTTCAACATTCCTGCGAGGAGATTGAATAGGCGCGATAGTTTTCCCGTATGCCTGGATTCGATTGATGAACTTTAATATAACATACCATTATTTCAATAGAAATATTTTGATTTTTTGTAGATTCTTAATCTTGTAACGATAACCAGACACGGAATTTTACTGATGCAGGATTTGTTCAATCTCTTTTTAGTCGACAAGATAGTCGGTAATGCGTCATATTATGTCAGTCATTATTATTTTGTCAACAAAATTAGGATAGAATGGTTAGAAATATTATTTTAGATAATGTTAGTTTACAGTCACCACATGTTAGTTGTGTATATGACGAATGGCTGACTCCACAATTGGTTGACAATGGTATTTCATGAGTTACAATGTCTGTTACTGTCTTGTTTCGTTTTGGTGTAGGTACAATAAAGAGTTTTATCTATCTATCTCTATGAGAAGAGTGGAACAATACTTATGTTGATGAGTCTTTACAGAGCCCCTTTTCTAACACTGGTTATAATAATATTTCTAAAGTCACTAATCAATGGAGAGACAGGCTGATGACACTAATACTATCGAACTAAAAAGTTAACCATTATTCATAATTATAATTAATTTTAATGGTTCAGTGGAGTAATGGCTAGTGGAGTTTTATTCGAAGCTAGATTATTTAACCAATGGCCTTAGGACGACAAATAAAAATTTTCTCCATTTAATATCAAATTCGCTCCTAATTTTCACATATGTTTGAAGTTATGAAGTCATTGTTACATCAATACAATGTTTTAACAAAAACGGAAGACTGCATTGACAGTTTTCTAAAATACATATTAATTGCCGATTTATTAAAGAAAAATATATTAAGTGACCTCGTGCTCGGGTGTTACGAAACCATATCTGTTAACAAATTTTTCTGGCGTCTTACTAACTTGTAGACAAAGAAAATAAGCGAATCCACGCCTGCGCGGTTGCAGGGTTGTGGGGTGGTACAACGCGTGGATTGCGCGGAGACCGGGCAGCAGGTTGTGTTTGTCTATACTACCTAATTATAATTAATATCTTGTTTTCACAGATATGCATGGCGTTGTCAGCCCTCTATCACACTTTCTCATGCCGTTCGGAGCACGACTACAACACATTCCTTATGTACGACCTGTTCGGCATCGCACTCTCTTTGCTCGCCATATACACATCCGGCGTTTATTACGCGTTTTGGTGTCACTATGTAAGTAGTTATTAACAATAGACGATCAGCGTGGAGTTAACAATGTTCGATTGAACATCTTAGGGTTCTGTATCTTAGAAGACAAAACGAAGCCCTTATGCAGTCATTTGTTTATCAATCGCTTATAGCTGACTGTTGGTTCTCCAGAACAGAAAATCTAGGTACAATTACGAGGGAGAGTCAAAAATTATCTACACTTTCATCATAACACACCTTTAAGATTGTCATACTGCCTCCTATGCATGCATGCTTACAGTTGGTACGACTAGTTATATGTACTGCGCCATCTGACCCCGATCGCGTCAGGTGCCTTCCGGCGGTTACAGTGTAAACATGTCTGCTCCACTAGTAGTTTGCACCAAGGAGGAACAACGAGCGGTGATCCGATTTCTCGGGTGGGAAGGTGTGAAAGGAGCTGAAATAATTCATCGTAGATTTTTATCACAATACGGGGACAGTGCCTTGTCACGTAAAAGCGGTTTTTCGTTAAAAGTGGCCGGACGAGTGAGACGCACGAAGAGGTAGCAGGACGCGCGTCAACCCCCACCACGGACGACAAAGATTCAGCAAGCTCGAGAGATGGTTCTGGCGGATAGACGAGTTACCATTGATGAGGTAGCGTTTTCTTTGTACATCAGTCATGATTTTGGTTCTGCCCATCACATTAGCCACGACGAGCTTAGCTTCCATAAAGGAAGCGGTGCAAAAGTGGATTCGCGTCCAACCGAAAACCTTCTTCTTGGAAGCAATACGCAAGTTTGTAGACCGCTGGACCAAGTGTATTGAGAAGGGAGGAGACTATGTTGAAAAATGATGTACATATTGAACCCCTATTTTTGTGTAAATAAATTGTAGAACGAAAAGTGTAGATAATATTTGACTTACCCTTATATTTTTAAATTGATTCGAAATTAGAAACTGTTATAATGCTATGCAATATTATCCTCTTAGTACTGAGATATATCTTCGTTTAAATAACAGGGTCTATTTTTACTTAAACTCCAGCATGTCTATGCGACCTAGCATGTACCGTTTTTCATTAATTCTTACCGTTATCCTGTTATATGGCATAATAATCTCAATAGATATAAGGGATTATATATACACTTTTTGGTGTATGGTTTGCATATAGAACAATGTAAAATATTTTTTTTAGTTACGTCATAGAAAGATTATTGTGGTGTCTAGTCATAACTCGCATACAGTAGTTATCCATAGAATGATAAATTTGCTAATTTACAGTGCTTATCTCCACAAACCGCTCTTCATTTCCTAGGGTGAAAACATAATGATGCAGGTTCCCTGCTTTTAGATAATCATTCAAATAACTGTTTTCTTCATTGTGTTTTCACCCAGTGCTATGAATGACGGCGCGGATTCTAGACTTACCTGCTTTTATTATAAATGACTTTGCACTTTTTAAACTTCCTTCTGTATGTTTACAGCCTATCAAAATCAAATTACTTTATCATAATTTGTTGAATGTACGAAATATTAATATTTTGACTAATAAGATTACAAAATGTACCTACAACATTTGATATCAGACTATAATATCCCACTATAGCGCACAGGTCTTCCTGTTGAGGTTCCGGGCTAGAATACATAACGCGGGCTTCAGATTTTTTTTTTAAATCTCGATCATGCGGGTTTCCTTAATATGGTTTCCGTCACCGCCGAGCTAGTGATGATTAAAAAAAAAATGTATTTTAGATGAAACTCATTGGGTACGGACTGAGGATTTGAAATTTCGACCTTCATTACGGTAGGTTATTACCAAAAAAAGCTATCTAAAAGCATTTTTTTAAATTCGACTACTGCACATCGGTCGGTTTATTAGTGTTACAATTAGCACGTCTCGATGCGACCACATTTATTATTGTTCAACAGTCCGGTATTGTAGCGGAATTTTCAAAACCGGATTTGCAAACGTGTTTGAGTACCTACGAGTGCATGCATCAAACAGTCGCCGCCTACACGCGTCGATTGGACATCGCCAACTTTCAATAAATAATCATTGTCCAAAAGACGTTACGTATTACCGCCTGTTATATTGTACAATATCCGGCGATGTTGTAGTAGTTTTCGTATTTCATTTTGTATTTTTGTATGTTGTACGTGTTTTATTGTGATTTTTTTTTTTTTTTTATGTACCTACGAAGGCGGCAGACGAGCATACAGTCCACCTGATGGTAAGTGGATACTGTCGCCCATAGACATCCGCGATACATGCCAACATTAGTCCAAAATGACAAATGTTGGCTCGCCCCCGGATGCGCTGCCTACCTTTGGAGATATAGGAATGGATTTGGAGAAAGGGTTAGGAAAATGGGGAGGGACAGGATGGGATGGGAATGGGCTCTGGCACATCTCACTCACTACCGAAACACGTACGTACATTGGGGAAATACGATAAAGTGGGAAATGCAGTACATTTCAAGGTAGTCTACTGTGAGAGAGGGGTAACGTGGCCAGTCGAGCGCGCCCAGCGGCTGTTGGATTGCAGCATGCACTCTCCCCCATGATTTTTGTAGTGTCTTCTCCGTCATTCAATATCGCGTGAAACCGTCTGTTTAAGTTATGTAACCGATCACGACAGATTTTTCCTTTTATCGTTCTCAAAATGTGCCATTATATCGACTGTTAGATACTGTACTAGAATTATCCCAATGTCACTTTGCTCATAATCATTGAAAGTCAAACATCATTGCATCTTTCAAACATGCAATAGTGTCTGTAATACTGTTATGCTATGATAAAAATCTTCATTAATTCATATTTGATAAAAAAATCAGTGATACAAATCGTCCTTATTTCGATTTTAATAAAAAAATCGTAAATCGGATTAATAGAGTACTGTCACCTCTTCTATGGAACCTTGTAGTTGACGATCTCATAAGAGAGCTACACAACTAAGGTTAATACACCATATGCTATGCAGATGATATCAGCATGCTAATAACATTGGTGTAAAGACCACGAACTCACTGTCAACCCGAAGAAGTCAGAGATGGTCCTCCTGTACACCTTCAAACGGAAACTCGAAGTTACAAGACCACCAAAACTATTTAATGTAAAAATGAAACGTCGTACCACGAAGATAAATATCTGGGTCTAGTATAACGTTGGTTATACTAGACAGCAAACTCAACTGGATGAAAAAATGAATTCTATAGAAAAATTCTATAAGTATGAAAAAATAACAAAGCCAGCATCATGATGTGGCAGTATTAAAGAATGCTGGGCAAAACATGGGGCTTAAAATCTCTTATAACACAATGGTTGTATACTGCAGTGATAAGAACAACAATAGCATATGGCTCAGTAATCTGGTGGCCTAGAACACAACTGAGCACGGTGCAAAAACAGCTACAACGCTTGCAAAAAATTTCATGCGCTGCGATAACTGGTTGTATGTCAACAACTTCCACACCAGCCCTGGAGGCAGCACAGAGTTTGCCGCCTCTGCAGGTATACATAAGAGAGATAGAAGCTATGGCGACTCTTAGAATGACGCAAACAGGCCAATGTGAAAAACGCATAAAAACTATTCATACTAAGATACGAGATTTGTATTTTATAGAGAGCCCATGGCTGCAGCGACTTATATTTATGAAAATAACTATCGAGTATATCTGACAGAAGAGTCCAACGACTACTCAGGTATACATGAATTAAGAGTGTACACTGACGCTTCTAAAACAAAACACGGTACTGGAGCGAGCGTATCTGTAGCCGAGATAATCCTACAGTCATACATCAATCCTACAGTATCCTAGACGTTTTGGTACACTAGACATTTTGGGACTGGACGATTTAGTGAATTGGTCATTATGGTACAGTGGGCATTCTGACACATTGGACCTTATAACCTGAGCGGCACAATGGTCGCCGAGTCCGACTAAGTGCGGAAATCTACCAGTTAAGATGAACATGATAGCCAAGATTTCAAAATGTCAAGATGGTAATTTGACGAGATCTCATTATGACAATATCTTAAAATTGTCACTTACATGAGAAATGAAAAGCTAACATAATAAAAGATAAATAGTGGTACAAGTCCGGTGAACAAGAGTTACATACTATAAACACAATAACCGTTCAAATTGCAGTGACTAGAACTAATGTAATTGTAATTTTAGTAATAATTATTAAGCTTATTATTCAAGAATAGTCTTTAATAATATGCTTAGCTAATCTAGTCTTAAACACGCAAAAAAGAGGAAACATTTTTTTAAATCAGCATATTTTATATATGAAGTTGCGAGTGATCGCTACCTTATAACAAAACTAAATGGTAGGTAGTTAGCGACATTTATGTTAGCTTGAAAGCCTTTCACCAAGACTCTCTTCAATTAAGTTTTCTAATGATATGTGATTATATGTTGTACTTATGTTGTTTAATACGTGTATGTTAACTTTATGTCTCGAGAGACTGCCAAGGCTACGTACTGCGCAATCCCGTAAAATCTAGTTTGAATCAAGCCTATTTTGGCAGTTGTTCAAGGAACTTATTACAAGTATAAATTCTGGCAATACCCTATTTGCAATTCAATTATTATTGAACTATTATCAAAGAAAATTCGGCATTCGAATTTTGAGAAAAATACTGTACATGTTGATTAAGGGTCACCAGCAGACCAACATTTCTTAACAAATTGAAATGAAATTTAGCATAGAAATATTTTAGTTCAAATCTCGGTAAGTTCGGGCCAAATCGGTTCAGTAGTTCCAAAATCAAGAGTTATTTCTTTTCTTCAAAAATTGCGGAAAAGTTAGTATCATACGTATTACCACAATTAATACGTCGATATCAATGCGGACTATTAAGTGTCTCCATCCGATACAAAAAAATATTTTGAATAGGATTGAGTACAGAACATACAACAGTATTTAAAAAACAGCTACCAATTCTACATTCCCTGGCATACAAGATAATAATTAATTTAATTAATTGTGTAATTGAAAATGAATTGAAAACAATAATACCTATTAAATGTTTTTACTAACTCAATAAAAGTACACAATAATTCCTGCTTAATCTGTTATGCTTTTAAAACAGTGTTTCTCAAAGTAAACGATTCCAAAAAGGATCCTGGAGGGGAATTGAACGATCCTAAGTGGCGATAGAAACTTATATCTGTCACCCACTCATATCTGTGATTTAATACAAAGATGCATCTTTCTATTTAATAACATGATCACCGAGTATTATATATGAAAAGGAGACAGTACGCCAAATAAAATTAGGAACGTATGGTTTTACTAAACATTTGACCGTCAAAGGGCTGCTGTTGCATCACTGCACTGAGCATGCACACGTATCCGTATGTACCTATATAAGGTATGTCATGTTGTGTTTAGCATCATATTACTAAACTGCGTCAATGACCTTCGTGCCACGTGCTCAGATCGAACACATTCTAGAACTCATTATCATTCACACATCGTTCGGGTTATCAATTAAAGGCTGGTTTACACGGTGGGAGCTGTTGGTCAACCGGTAGAACTTTTGCTACAGAACGTTCACATACCACATACGAGGCAAGAAGCTGTTCACACACGGGGCCGCAGTTACTGTTCTTTTATTTTCTAAAGTTATAGTAACAAAATGCCCCGATCTACCAAACAAGGATCATCTTCTTTTGAGCACTTCGTCCTTTCGTCACTTTCGTCGGCAACTTTTCGAGAGACCCACTGCACAACTACCTTTTTAAAACTACCTATTCATACTCCATTGTGTTACTTATCGTATTTTGTCTGTCACTTATCCCATAATTTTGTCAATTCCAGGAGCTAAAATCGTTCTACATGACTTCAGTGACCCTCATCTTCGTGATTGCGATGGTAGTGCAAATCCCGAAGCTCGGTATGCCGTATCTGGTCAAAATGCTGGTATTTATCGGCTGGGCCGTGTACGGCGTGCTGCCTACCTTCCACTGGACCTACGCTATGGGCGGGTTTGATAACCCGATGGTGCAGGTTAGTTACCTATAGATTCCTTTAGAATATTTCGGCAAAACCAAAGACAACACGCGCTAACGTTACATTCTGTTAGTTACACTAGACCCGTGACATTGCTGTGTGAGTATAGACCTTTAAAAAGCCAAAACACGATAGTTGCTGCTTCGACGACATGTAGGAAAATACGATTACTTAAAAACATCCGATTTGCCTTTGACCTTTTTAACTTGCATTTATAAGAGTCAAGTTTCATACGTTATCACAGGTTTACAATAGATGAGTAATTCTCATTGTCTGATTTGTCTTTGCTTGATAATATAACCTCTCTCGTAAGACTTAAAAAGTCAACGTAACGATTTTGTTTAGTATTTTATTTTTTTAATAACCTCTAAATATAACTTTTTAAACATTCGCGTTTTGTACACATTTTGTATTCTAAATCGGATGTGAACGCGTACAATAAAGGTATTTGTTTACCTTTTACGAGTATTACTACTCGACGTTTCGGCACGGATTACAACAGCCGTGGTGACGAGTTGACTGAAGAGGCGGGTAGTCCAGGATGGCAGCTGCGAGCAATTTTATCAACTATCCACACATTTGATCTTCACATTCGGAAAGGCTACACTAACAACTACACTATCAATGTCCGCGGATGTATTGGATAGTAGCAAGGTTTAAATTTGTTAATCACTGTATACCACGTCGACGACAATTTATATCTATCTTCCCGATTGAGATTTTTATATTTCTTAATTTCAATCGCTTCACGTACAACCTCTAAATGATCTCTAACTGCTGAGCAAAAGTCTGTCATCCTTCGAGACCCTTTATCCAATATGAACTTTAGCCACTTGGCTTTATTTAGATTCAGAAAATGAAACAATCTGAATATTAATTGTTAAATGTTTCATTTATTTTCAGATGTTCTTCCCGCGAGTGATAGGCATGTACGTTATCAGCGGAACTGCATTTATAATATATGCTTTTAAGGTTAGTTTGTATTCAAGCTATCTTTGAAGTTGTTTAATTTAATGCCATGTTAATTTTCAAGACTGAAATTTAAGAGAACGGCTTCTTTTAGGCCCTAAAGTCCTCCCTTACGGATGCTGCATCCCACAATTTAGTAGGCTTGTCTATTGGTCGTGTGGCTTTATTCCCATGGCTGTTATAAAAGGCGACTAAGTAATAACACAGCCGCTACCACAAGCCTTTAAGGACTACACCACCTCCAATATAGTGGGTTCGCCAACTTGCTTGACCACCGGGCCATACATCCCTCATTTTTTTATAGAACAAGGATACAGTTCACCTGGTGGTAAACGGATACTGGAATTACAAATTGATAGTCGCCGGTTGCGCCGGTGGACCATGAAACAGCCGATCACTGACTGACTGATAATTTACTTCTTTCTACATATTTTTTTTATATTTTTTTTTGCGGCATTTTATTAAGTCTGTTATCTTATAACCATTGAAGCATCAGAGTTCATGATCTATTCTTTGTCTGATTTTAGCTGCCCTCTTAACTAAATAATTCTGCTCAGTTAACAATAGTGTCTATATGTCTATATGAAGTATATTCTTATGTAAATACTATATTATACATGTATATGTTATTATTTTTATTTTAGTTTATTATGTGTCTTATGCTTGTATATATATGCATTTATTATATATTATTATGTACGTATATTATAATATATATTTAAATTAAAACTGCATTCGCGCTCTGTTTTCTGTTTGATCTGGTAGTTCACTGGATTGCATTAAGTCCGCCTTTTGTACATATTGAATACTTGTGTAATGAAATATAAATAAATAAATAACTCCAAAGGTGCCAGAACGTTGGTTCCCGGGTAAATGCGACTACATCGGGCACTCGCACCAGTGGTGGCACATCCTGGTGATGGGCGCGCTGTACTACTGGCACAACTCGGGCATGATGTACGTGCAGTACCGGATGAACCACGGCTGCGCGAACACAATGCGCATATTCTAGAGCTTTCTTTGAGTGCACGATTTGTGTTTGATAGACTGTCGGATTCCAAACATCAATTTAATTTAATGTGTTTCGGTTCGGACGACACAGACACATTACAAGACACAATAACCTACTCTCCAATTATAATTAAACACTGTGTAGTGTTCAATGACAAGTAATTGCACCCTCTTATCACGGAATTTCTTCCGTGTCAGTCAACTAATAACTTTTCACACCAACTCTCGCACCGCGTACGTACACTCGCACCGATTTACATAGATGTAGGTAATTAATAGTAGCGGCTCGTGTGTGTGGCGTTGCCGTTTGTAGCAGCGCATAGTGACTAGTACAGAGTATCAATGACAGGGATTTCATTTAAAATAATTAACTTTTTTGGGGGAAATATCAAGTTACAAAGAAATCGTAGAAAAGTTTTTAGTTTTAATGATTGGAAGTCTGTATTGTTTTTTTTTTGTATCTGATGTTATCTGAGCAAAAAGGACCTTATTGTCGATATGAAATTAGTGACTTTAGTAAAGATTTTCTAAAATTTTGTTGTCTCAAGATTTTGTTTAACATGCTCTGATATATCTAATTAGGATAAAGGAATCAAAATAAGTATTTTTTTAAGGGAAACTCAAATCAACAATAAGGTCCCTTTTCTCAGATAATATTACAAATATACAATAATAATTAAAATATTATGTATATAACGCTACTCAGATCCTAAAGAATGCTGAATAATCTTGCTGAATAATCTTGGGTACAGATTTCTACTGATTCTCATGGCAACGGAACCTGTTTCCCGACATCGATATGGTATTTTCTCATACCCATTATGTCATATCGATGTTTTCCGACCTTTTACAACTTGATTCCCGACAATCTGTCAGACAAACTTTTACTTCAAATTACATCCGAAAATCAAGCGCATACTACAATCATGAACATATAATGTGAAATTCGTAGTTAGTGTAAATAAAACATCTTTAATTTTGAAGAAACAAAACCGATTAAATTATGTTAATCTAATTGAGTCTCTGAAATAGATTGACTTTAGACTATAATCGTTTTCATGTAGCATGGTGTGCCTGACACCTGTCAGTTGACTGTCACTAGTGACGTACGGAACTTGAGTCGCAACAATGTTTTACGATTTTAGATTTCCGCTGTGAATTGTTTGTAATCGATTGACTAATCATTAATTAATTAAGGACAATAGTGACACAGATGTGAATTTAGGTCGCCAACTTAGTGTATATTTTATAAAACAAAATATTTCAGTTTTTTATTTTAAGTGAACAATTTACATTCCATGTATGGTTCTATTCCATGGGACCCGTCACCCGCACCGTGCTTCGTGAAAAAATGTGTAATCATAGAAATTATTACAGCCCTCAAGGCCATATTCTTCTCAAATACTCAATTATTTACAGAATTAATCAGTTCACGAGTATAGTGTGCGTTTGGTGGCCACACAGGCATACAACAATCTCGCACTATGGCAAATTCTAGAACAACGAACATGACAGATTTTATCTCAAATAAAATAGCATTTACTTTTATTTATATCTTTGAAACTAGAGAATTTTATGCTTAGTAAAATTCAATTCTATTTAGGTAGGTAGGACAATAAAATAAAATTTATTTAATTGATGACTATTAAATATTGGATAGGTACTTAAACGTGTATAGGCAATTTTATCTTCTATATTATTTAATAATTGTTATTGTTATCAACAAAAGTTTGCTCAAAATGCCAAGTTACCTAACTGTGATTTCTTTTCTGTTTGTTTTTTTAAAACTATGTAACGTCACTAAGTTGTAACACCGCTTAAATCAAACTTAACTACATTTTAAAGGATGAATAGGTTATTTTATTTTACAGTAAAAAAAGAGTTTTAACTATGGAATTTAAGAAATGAACAGAGTAAACTGCCTTTTGATCCAAGGCCATGTTCCAAAATGCACGAAATCACCTCTTTAACAATTAGCATCACGCGGCGTCTCTTTCTGTGTTATGATTTTTATGAAGACGGAAAAATTTGTGCCGCAATTAATTTGTCAAAAGAACGATTTTCGCAGGTTTTGGTACTCAGACCAATTTAAATTAAACTATTATATTTTTTAATTTACACAATTGTATTTTTTAATATACGCGGTGTTAAAAAATTAAACACTAGCGACAGTGCGCTCGACACACGACGGCACGTGGTTTTATTTATGTTAGTTTTTCACTGCTTTTTCTGCATAGAGATTTTTGTGTGCGTCCTGTGTCGACTCACTTAATGCTCAGCAATCGCCAGTCGTCTTCTACGCTCCTTACTAAGTATTTCAGTGCACAAATATTTATGTATCACGCGTGCAGCCAATATAACAAGTTAAAGGATATTTCATTGTTTAATTCGGCAAATTTCTGATATAACAGCCAACAAACTCTATACCAACATCCTCTAAAATCTTTTTATGTTTAAGATCTATACTGTATGTATTGTACTTGCCTCAATTGAAGTATGTGATACTTTTACTGTGAAATTGATTGAAATACAATAAATTGGAAGAAAAGATTTTATTAATTTGTTCTATACAATAATAATATTGTTACAGCATTTTATTATCTGTGATTCTTTCTACACTATTTATGTTAAACTTTTATTTTTAAGTGTTCGTTATTTATGGGTGAATATGGTTAATGAAGTATTAAATATTTTTTTAATGGTATATCTTTTTATTTATCCCAGATCACTTACTACCTTAGATTATCTACCATTATAGGTAAAAATGTTTGTCAACACTTCATTATTCACATAATAATACTAAAGAGCGAAATCGTTCATAAGATGGAAGTTGCGCAAGAAGTTGTGGAGCGAGCTAGTCTGAATAAAAACTACGCAAACGTGACAAAACGTATAACGTATATAAACGTATAAAAACGTGACAAACTACGCAACGAAACCATACACAAACTCAAACGAGTTACGACACAATTAGCAAACTTAGTGCTTATGGCTCGTATGGATGATAACCGTTGCTGATTCTAAATTTAACGAACAGCGGAATGAATTGCAAACGAGAAATAAAATGCTACCATTTTATTTTCGAATTTTAGCGCCCTCTATTGTCTAGTAGTGAAAATTTTAGAATAGTCTTTGGTGGTTTTATTATATCTACCCAACAATAGATAACGTGAGAGTGCGTTTATTAATAACGCCGTTCATACGCAACTTGAGACAAGTGAGAGATCCTTACCAGGGTCTATGAGGCAATGCTCGGTAGTTATTAGCATATTTTTTAAATTTTAGAATACAAAATCCTAATCCGAATACAAAATTTAGTGTTTGAATGCGAACGTCACGTAGCTTTCAGCTAGTAGGTACCTAAGTAGGTGACAATTAGGGTTATAAATGTTTGTATTAAAACATACAAGAACTTTCAACATTTAGCAGATCAACCTCTAGAAATCGAACCGCCAACTGAGCTAGATCATTTGGATAGATGCAATAATAGCTTCGGTAGTATAGGTATAGTGAATGACTTAATTTCGTTGTAAGTATCTACGTAGTGTACCTAATAATGAACGTTCACTGGAAGTGAAATTAATTTCACTCAGCTCATCAAATGGTAGGTAGGTGTTGTTGGATTGGAATAGGTATGCAATAGGAATGGGAATATGAAATATATTGTTTCTTTTTAACATTTACCGTTACCGTGGTGGCGCCCACCGAAAGGGGGAGTGCGAGATGGTCAAGTTACGTTAAAGGTTCTTTAGTCACGCAGCCCTCGAGCGTCCAGTGCTTGTCACTTCTATAACAGTACTACTAGGTATTACCTACTTATGTATAAATTACTTAGCCTATCTACTTAGTTAGATGTAGCTTAAATACATCCTTAAATAGGTACCTTAACGACATGTTAAGGTACCTATTCAGCTACCTTAACATCTAAACCTAAATGAATGGCATAATATATAAATCTTACAAGACCTGAATAATTCTTCCCACTTTTGCTTACCATGAGTATGGAATCCCCTTGAAAATAAAAATAGAAACGCCATAAAAATTCATTACAACAAAATAAAATTGGACGGCGCCGGCGATGTCAAACAAAATTGTGATTTCACATATCAGCGAGTACGAATCCTTTTTTAGTTGTTGCAAAAATGAATTCTGTCAGTGCACACACATTTCCGCGCACGCCCGTTAAAATAAAACAGGTTTGGAGATGAAAAACAAAGAGATAAACGGACAATATTTTCATTGCATCGATGAATGGGTTGTGTGTTGACTCAACGTAGTGGAAAATATGGAATCGTTTTTTGTCGCATCGCAGGTAATCCCTCGCTCGAATGAGCGATGCTTGAAAAAAGTTACGTTGATAAATTGATTAAGTACGGAATGGGAAGCAATTTTTCAATCTGCAATTGTAATTATAGAAATTAATGAAACACTTACTCTCTCAACTGCTCTTATTTATGCTGCAGAGCGCTGTAAATTTTCAATACCCTTTAAACTGCCAGATTGTTTTGAAGATCGATAAGTACCTACCTAGATAGATGCGATGGCATTTGTTATCTAACTTTTCTCTATTTACTGAATGAACATTTTAAAAGTGGTCATGTAAAAGTAAAAGTTGTAGAGCTTAATGAACTTTATCCAATAAACATGGATAGGTATATCATTTATATCCTCCTAATAACTATCGAAGCTATTGAACTGATTTGATCCATCTACGACCTTAACTGAGACATAGCTTGACGGTTGGGGTCTGTTGGTCACCACGAGGTCACCAGGAATTCATGATGTCTGCAATAGATAAATTTCTTCGAAATGAACATAAAATAAAATGCAGTTCTATAGAATATACTTAAACTTTAATCAACGTGAATTACCTACCTAAAATAATGAGATAACCTGAAAATGTGAATAGTTGTCACACAAATTGTCTGTCCTCTTGTAAAGTGTGATCAAAGTGAGCTAAATGTAACAAATTAGCCAGGTCATTGAATAAAGTTGATCGAAGGGCACGCGGCCGGTCCCCCGGGGCCGCCTGACGGATTGCCGCGCGATTGCTGCCGACGGCCGATGCCCAAGCGTCACGTGTCACTATCGCTTCTTGTCCTGAAACTGATAACGCGGCATGTTGACGTTTACTCTGTTTGAGAGATGATGCGATGATGTTTGCGATGGATGAGAGTCGAGTGTTCCAGTAGGTATGCTGTTCCTTAGATCCGCGGGAATGGCAAGGGTTTCTAATCCTTGCGGTACCTACTGCTAACAGTAACTATGAGTCCTAGATAGACGTCTAATTCGTGTATTCCAATTATGATATCATTATTTATCGTGATATTTCCCTATCCTATTATTTGTATGGCGTCGCGATCTTTACATTATTTCCAAGATTTGAGTTACGAAGAAAAATGAAGAGACAATACTTACTTATTATAACTAATACTAACGTTTTATCTGAATGTTTTACGTATTTAGACTTCTACGCATCGATTCTAGTTATCATCATTATCTAGATTCTTTTGTACTTTAGAATGGCTCGTGCTACGACGTATAAGCGTAGGGTAACCAGCGTAGGTACATACAAAAGGCAGGTACAAAATTACGAGAGCAGACCATTTTGGTTGATCGATGTTTAGATAGTGTACGAACGTAATTTACAGATTTGTAATTTCATAACAACATCCACTAATCGTCACCAAATCGCAATAACCAGTCGGCATTAGCATAAAACTGAGATGCATCGTGTCGCCGCCCGCCCACCGACAGATGTAGGTTTTATACGCGCTTATTATATGCGTTCCGTATGCTAATATTGCTTTTTTAATATTTCATCAAAGACTCACGTGGCTGGTGACATTGTAAGCTATTTTTTTTATTGTCAAAAAAAAATTGTGGGCACGCGCACGAGGTAATCCCTGGATTGTGTTCTATAAATCTTTTTTAAATATTTTCTTTTATAGTTCTCTATTGTAATTAATGAACGCGTCTTTATGATTCAAATTGGATTGAGAATGATTTAATAATAGTTTTGTCTATAACGATAGCAAATAAAACAAAGGTAGGTACTTATAGGAAGAAAAAAGTTTGAAAGTTATTTGGGAAGTTACAACGCTGTAGGTACGTATACCTAATTATTAAGCCTTCTAGTTTTAAGATCGCTTATAAACTTCGTTTCCTACTCTCAATATTATGATAACAAATTAGGTAGGTACAAGTAGCATGCATAACTAATTTTCCACGGCACACTCGTGGATAACGCGAATTTTGGCGACCGCGGGTGCCGACAACAAAGCGTAGGGTAGACCGGCGATGGCGTAGGTATTTCAGAGGGAGGTAGGCATCGTCTTCATGATTAATCGCGCTACATGAATATGCATGAGAGTTAGAGCTGTCAGGTGCCGGCGGGTACCTTTAAATAATATTAAATTAAACATGTAGGCGGCTCTCGCCTACCCGCGTTACATACATAATAAACGTGATGCAAAACATGTTAACAACTCTAATGTGAGTTTGAATTGTTTTGATTTATATTTTAAACTTGGCGAAGTAGACTTTCCCGTTACTTAATTTCTAAAGATACTTATATCTATTTAGATAATATTTTTTCTGAAATAGGTTTATTGTCTAGTGTTACAATTCCATGGGATTGGTACCTACTGATATCGCTAAAACATCGCTGCACTTATACTACATTTAATAAGATTTAATATGTACATTTAATTTAATAGATTTAATTCAAGACATTTAATATGTACCTATTTAATAAGATACAATAAACTATTTTAATAATATGCTGGTATTTAATTCTAGTCAACTTTTCCTCTTACGAGTATCTTACGCCACGTAGATAAGTTGGTTACCTATCTTTTAAAGTACCTACGACAAGTTTATTATGATTTTTTGGAGAGTGACATTGTCAGTCTCAAGTTTTTTTCGCAATAAACATTTTCAAAGTCTTAAACGTATTCTGTCAATGTCCAGTCCCGTCGGAGTAAGTCAGGAGTCGCTCAGTAAAGCCATAGTTTACTGAAGACAGAAGAGGACTCCTCAAAAGCACACGAACAACGCAGTCGCAAGCTTTTATTTGTATAGGTATCATACTCATCGCGCACAAAAACGCGTTGAAGTTTAATAAACTATCACTATTAAACCACAAAACGCCTAATACACTATTTTTACTACCTATAATCACACAAAAACAGACCTTCACTTCTAAAGTTCCAGGCCAAAAGTGAACTTATCTTAAGAACAAAGTAAGAGAAGTTTACTATGAAACTTGTCTTCTAGAGTTGTTCATAAAGGTATGTTAACAAACAAAAATGGTCCCTTCTCATCATGGCAACAAACAAATCGACGGCCGCTAAGTAAAATGTTCAACCTGCTAATTGGTTACTTTACTTATTAGGTACCTACTTAATTGCTTTTTATACTTAGATTAGGTACTAAATCATTTACTTAGAACTATTTAGTTACTTGTCATCCTACTTAGGTAGGTGCTCTTCATTTACGATACCATTCGTCTGACAACTTACGTGAAACATTAAAACATCTTAGTGAGATATCTTAAAAGTCAGATATTAGAGCATATTATGTCTATTTAAACACAATCTTGAAATAACGAAATTTAAGTAAGAAATCTTAAGCAAAGTAATAAGTCAATATCGACAACAAGCCTCCTTTGCTCGGATTACCCACATCACGTAAAACACTATTTTGGCGGGATAATGTCAAAATCTCCACTCGCTCAATTAAAAACCTACAATACGATTGTGCGCAACCGCGGTCAAAACAGACACCGCAGTATTACCGTCCGCCCATTATTATTTCTGAGCATTATCATCTAAATCGCATCGCGCCACCATTTACGCTGTTTAGGTATTTGCACACTATTGTTAGTGGCGTTGTGTATAAAATAAACATTTGTTATGGCGGAAGGGACGGCGAACAATATCGGTGTGCCGCGCGCGCCTATATCCCATATTACCATTACAATGGGACGGCTGATGTATGGCCAGCGTTACTCCAGGTTGAGCATTGATTCCAGATTTCAATATGCTGGGTTATTATACTCAGACATGTGAGTACTAGATATTTGCCCAATAAAATCCTGTAAAAGGAATTATTGTTTTACATAGGCAGATCAATATCGATCTATGAGACCAATAGGCAATGAGAAGGTGAAAACTATACAATACGTGGAACGTGGTCAGCGTGTGACGCCTGCCGTTCAGATGAACCGACGACTTAAAGAAGTTTGCCGGTAGTGGCTGGATGAGAAGAGGGGAAGACCCTGTATGGTGGCAGACATTCAAGAGAGAGACCTAGACCGATGGTATGGTATTGGTTTTATCTCCTATATTGACTCCTAAATAGTGGATATTTGTCTCCTATGTTTGGGTTTATACTCGTACGGTATGCATAGCTCATCGCGAATGGGAAAATAATGATCGTAGACTGAGATGAAAGAGATGAGATGACCTGATACGATGATAAATAATGGAGGTGCTCTGCAAAAAGGAAAAACGTCGATTTTTTATTAAATTTCTTTTTAATTGCGCTGTAGTTTTAAAACTGTTCATTCAGTATACTGCCATCTTTTAGCCTTGTGTCATTTCAACAATAATTACTCAACTATTCGAATATTCTCATTCGATTACTCTCATTCTCTTCGATACTTTCGCTACTAATTTCGCTTTACCTTGTCGCTCAGCCACTGTTTGCGCTGCTATCATAGGTACCTATCTAATGAAAAATGCGTAAAAAATGAAAGGATCAAATCATCAATGAAGATCAGCTTTAAGAGTCGACAATACACAGCATGAATGTGCAGACGGCAAAATAGATGTTTGCAGGCAACTGGCCTGTTTGTTTCTATTTGTGTTTTTTTCGAAATACAAGGGTGGCCGACCGTCATTGTTTAATTAGCAGTAAGTAATTAATGTATATGAGGGACGTGTGGTGTCGGCTGGCTACAAAATATCACAACCCCACAAAGCGGCTACCACAAGCTCTGAGGAACTACATCACCTCTAAAAGAGTAAAGTCGTTAATACGTTTGGACCACGTGCCGTTTTAAGGCCATACATCCCTCATGCCCAAGACAATTTGCATTAGGAGGGCAATGTCCAACAGTGGATACTGAAAGGGCTGGTTGCTTTGCATTGCACTGTATTGATATACAGTATAACATTCTACATGGAAATACCTAACTTATAAAGTAGGACTGTTTTATTGTATGTGCCTAAGTAGTATAGAGAATAATTTCGGTACTAAAGAGATGCACAAAAACATCACACACGTCGAACCATGACCGAGACTCCCGCGTCACTTGGTAGGTAATTGCAATGAACTTGTATGAGCTGGTCAGCTGTCATATAGCAGTAGTGTCTTTGTCAGTGGCCTTTTTATTTATTCACACAATAGCAAATACACTGTAGGATGTATTTGCTTGCTGTTGTGCATTGCTGTTGGATGTAGCAAATGAAAATATACTGTCGCACAAATAAACGTTATAGGATGACGGTAGTTACTTGAAAAAGCTTTGTAAAACGACGGAATAAGTGTTTTATATGAGCATCTCATTGATATCTAACTGCTAAGGCCGCAGTTTTTTATTCACGCATTTAAAATTCTACTGCTATAACCGTTTTGTCATAACTCAGAGTTAAAAATTTACTGTTGTGACAGAGCTGTCCAGGAATGTGTTTGAACATAGATGTTTGTATTTGCATATATATTTTAAACCAAATTATTTTTTTGAAATAAATGCTTTACTTGTATTATTTCAATGTTAACTTGCATTATTTAAAACTGTTGGTTGCGTTCACAGAAAAGTGCTACTCGAAACAATTAAATAATAATGCAATCTGGGAATATATTTGCTGTGCAAACGTCGGGCGAGGGGCACTGATGAAATCTAAACTGAATTTACACAGGGCGGTGCTCCGTCGGCCGGATGACACGAGCTTTAAATGAGAGGATAGTTGTAGAATAAATACTAGGAGAGAGATTGGCAATATTGTGAGGAAGCGTGAGGAGGCGCGAGTGGCACGTGTCGGCCACGCGACGACCACGTGACCAACAAAACGGATAACCCTCCGACCGCCGCCGATTGCTTTCTTCCCATCCTCGCAACACCGTTTTGGAAGAAAAACAGCATTTATAATTCGAACAGGAAATATTATACGCTAATTTTGTCACATTTGGGGTATAGATTGATTTTCTGCGGCGTGTTCGGATTATGTTATTTAAGGATTTCGCCATTTCACGGTTAAGTAATGACTTGCATTTTGGTTGGTAGGTAGGTAGGTATACTTTAAGTACTGGGTTGTCTTTTACACCTTTACTTTGTTTCCAAGCCTTTACAGAGAAACAATATAGGTAAAAATGATATAGTAACATTATGAACATAGTCTGATGGCCATGACCCATGAGTATAGGTAAATACCAAAATTATAAATTTTGATGAAATCGCCTTTTAGAAAATTAGCTGAAACTAATAAAGAAATGTTTATTATCTGTTGTTTCAAATGTTAATATGGATATGTTAATATAGAAGATCAAGAGAAGAAGATCAATATAGAAGATACAAGTGCCTACTTGCTTACGTAATTACCGGCATAGGTAGGTATTAATTAGTACAACATTAGTGCTGTAAAAATGAGTGCTGAGCGCTCGACGCTAGAGCGCCTGAGCTCTAATGAACTTGCGTTAACAATCAAGCGTTAAACACTCGCGGGGCGTTATAGGAGGCACAAGTTTTTAACGTTTAGCCTTAGATACCTATACTTTGAGGTTAATAGCTCGAGAACGATCAAGGTTTATTAGTGTTGCCGTAGCTCTCCAGCGATCAGCACTAATGTTTACAACAATATGCAGTACCTTCACGACATTTTAACATAAGACTACTTTGTTCTAAGACTACAAAGAGTACCTAGGTAAGTAGGTACTTTGTTTTTATGACTGCAATCGCATGTTTGAGTGAAACATTGAGCTTTTATAGCTCTACGTTTATAGGAATCTACTTACAAGTCTCCCGGATAATAGTTTCCGCTCCACACAACAGTATAAGCCATAAATTCAATTGTAATTATATGTAGTGGAAGTAACAGCGGGCGAACTATCGCGCTTTACGAGCCATGTGATTGAGACTCCTAACTATTCCATTAGCTCGGCAACTTCTGCTTTATTGATTCCAGACTGTAATTAAGAGGGTTTAGTTTAGATTGTCTAAGGAAATGGAATGCGGAGTCAGTGAATTCTAGCAAGTTTCCTCAAAATTAAGTAATTCATAAGTAACATAATTCAAGGTACGAATTTCAAGCCATTAAAGTATCTAATATTAGTTAAATGCTTAGGTATATCAAACAATTAATAGCTTGGATAGTTTTTTGGCTACTAAAGATACTACCTACACGATAATAAAATAGTAGAAATGTTCTTTAACTTATCGATACACAGAATACCGATATTGAAGAATATTCCAGTTACACAGATTATACCTATACCTACCTGTATTTATACATATATATATATACACAGAATATTCTAGTATACCGATGTTGTGCTTCCTCTTATCTTTCACAAAGCTGACAGTTTTAAAACACAAATTTAGTTTGGACATAACAAATTGTTTTTCTGTAGTTCAATTTGGTGAATAAATCAAGGAACGGGTGAGCGCGGGGTCGGAACCGCCTTAAAAGATAAGATCTCAATTTGCGAAGTTCCCGAGCACTGGGCACGGTAATGCGAATCTTTGGTAAATTAATTTAGGTCCTCCGCTGTCTACAGTTTTCTCGCTTGTTTTTGCAGGCTTACCGCGTTTCTTAATTACGGTAAGGACGTTTTCTCAAGCATTACGCGGAGACGAAATTTAATAAATTAGTTTGGTGCAGGAATACTCAAATAGATTTTGGAATAAATGAACGGTGTAGGTGTACAAGCTTAGGTACTGGTACCGATTATAAATAAATTTAAAACAGTTTTTTTTTGCTACAAGAATGATTCTTCGCATCAGGCTTCTCTGTATTTATATGACATTCTTCCTAATATTTGTCTGATATTTCGGTATCTCAAGTCTATCAATTGACGTTCCACAGAAGTACCTATACCTACGTACCTACGCGTCGAAGGTGAGTACATTTCTCACATCTTAGCAATGAATGTGTTTATGATTCTACTAAAATCTTAACCAAACATTTCCTAGTTCATAAAAGTTTTACGACATTTACTTTGCAAATTAGACGCCAACACGGAACTTTTTGGACTGTTTACCAAAATCGTTTGTTCAATATTAATTCGTATTTACAACTAAATTATCGCTTGTAACGAAGAGATTGTTTATCTCAATTAAATAAAGAGGCCGCGTCGTCGGCTGAATGGAAGCAGCAGCCGTTGCTTCGACTCCGGGAATTAGCGGAAAGCCTTTATCTTACGGCCGGATCCTTCGCAAAGATCGCGCCCATTGTGATCGCAGTAAGTTTGAATCTGCATAATTTCGCTTCATTAAAGCAGTGAAATGATTAATAATGGGGATCTTTGAGCCTTCGTCCATTTTACGGAAACAATTATTTTGGTAGAAAATAGGATACACTATACTCGTAGATAATAATAGTCATATTTTTTGTTAAGACATAGTCTCTTGACGAAAAGTAGTACAAATAGTTCATTATCAGTAAAGACACATTATAGATATGCGATTCTATTTCAAATATTCCGTAGGGCACATTATATAAAACAGGTAAATAGGTAGATACTTACCGTAAAATTAAACATAACATGCTGCTATGATTAGTCAATCATATATAGGTATAGGTATACGTACCTATATAATATATATATATAGGTATATATATATATATAGTGTGGCTTGCCCTAGCCTTGATGGTTGTCAACGATTGCATTAACATCTGACTGATAGGTTACATAGTTAGGTATTATAAAAGACAATACTGAAAAGTAAGTATTCGGAAATATCATAGTCACCGTTGTCGGAGACGTTACAATTGAGCATGATTTCAACAAAATATTAATTCGCCAGTTCCTATATTAGAAAATTAAATGAGTATTGGAGGAGCTAACGCTTTGAATATTCAAACAGAATAAATTATGTGAGTAGGACAGCGATAAACAGAATTGTGAAGACAAATTCGTGGTGTTTAATATCTTCGCACTTTAATTATGTAGGAAATTGTGTGAAAGGCATCGTGTAACAATGACATGAATGTAGGATTGAAGATACCTAATAAGTACAAAGCTTAACTATTGCACTTACTGGACTTGTTAAGAGGTTCGCATTCTCACGAAATGCAGATCGGGAGAATCTTCGGTTTGTCAACAATTTGTGTAATATCAAATTAGTTATTAAAATACAGAATCCATAAAACATTGGCCAATCGAACATTCGTACCATTGCAAAAATTTTTGCGTTCGTAAACGAGTTATTATGGTGATTTTAAAGTTCATTTTGGTTGCTTGAATGGTAAGGTTTGTTCTACAACGTTATATTTGCGGTTGGCGCTACCTACCGCTTATTGTATAAATTGGTAATTCAAAGCTTCAAATGAATTAATATTATATTTGTGCGAACGCTCGATTGGTCCTTACATGTCAATTTTTTTGTGAGCTGCAGATATTGACACAGTATGCGAGAGAGAATTCAAACTATTTCCTCCTTCTCACTAGTTAGTACACATATGAGCAGATAATATTACGAAGCGATTTATGACGTTTTAACAGGCTTTGTCACGCACGCACGCTACTGACGCTATTGTCTTCTATAATATGTATTATCAATTTTGTATATTTGTAAGTAAACTACTTACCATTGACGTACCTGGGTACCTCCTGTTGATGAGGACCATATTCTACAGTTCCTGCGCGCTTCCGATTGGTCACTGTCACCAGTGATTGCGAATGGATAATATAAGCGACTGACAATTGCCATAACCCGTTGCCTTTCTCATACTATCCTGTTCCATTACATAACATTTAATAGCGAGTATCTCTACCTATCTAGTGGAATGAGTGAAATCTCTCACCATTGAATACTTACTGTTCTTTCCAAATCCGGTTAAATTTTTCTTCAAAGCCTGATATGTAAATGCTTGAAAGTAAGCAGAGCGTTCGTAGACCTTGGACAAGTTATAAAAAAATGTTTGACTAAGGTTGGCATGTACTATCTATTGCAAATGCCCAAAGACAACAGTATCTGCTTACCATCGCGTCTGCTACCATTCTTTCTATAGGTACAAAGACATCTCATAAAATTAAATATAACCATGAAACTAAATATAAGAATCCTAAGGCGTAATCGGAAAGATAGATATCGTATCTGTTAGTTATAGATATTTTCTGTTAGTTTAAAAGACAATGTTTGTAAAATTTTGTAGTGTTTCACTAACCCTATCGAACAACATAACGGAAGGGATCAAATTAATAATCAAAATGTTTATTTATGGATTGTATATGCAAAGATGTCATGATCATTAAAATACTCACGTCCTTAGATCCCATCCTTGGCGTGTACTTTCTTTTTTATAATTAACATGAAATACTAATAGAGTCACTTAATAAATGTTGTAATAGATAGGTAGGTAGGTATACATCGCTAATTCAGAAATAAATGTATAGACAAAAGTTGTAGGATATAGCTTTATGAGCCCTACCCAAAGACGTGTCGGTTGTACTGTAGGTAGGCATCTATAGAAGTTGAACTATGTTGGTTTTTTTTTTTATTTTCGTGTTTAGAATACAAATCTTATACACGTATAGTCACCCTTAGTCGAGATATGGTGAAATTTTTCTCTCTCTGCAATCTAGATTTAATCGAAGTTTTCATAAAATCAGAATTACGAATAGGTAGGTACTTATTTGTAATATGAAACTGCCCTGAAACCGAAAGCCTCATGATGACGAGGGAAATTATGTGCATTGCAGTACCTATATTAGATCGGAATAGGGTTCAGAATACGGAAAATGTTAGCAGGTCGAATTTGGTGATTGAAAATTTAATACCTACTAAGTATTAAAGCTAAACAAGAAGACGACGGACAGACGAAAGAAATTTTCTAGGAAATCTTTATTTTATATTGTGGCGAATCACTGAATTGGGATACCTATTTGATGGATGTTTGGTGGACAATAAAAGACATGCTTGGAACAGTCTATTTTGGCAGTGCACACCCGAATGACCCCATTACATTTTTATTACGCATATATTCACTACAAATATCTTGTAGAAATATAAACGTTACATTATAATGTGCACAGGGCACATAACTCTTCCTGTGTATTTTTTGAATATTCAGCTTTAGGCTCCCTAAAAAATACGAATTGGTAATAAGAAATTACAGCAGTATCGCATTATTCAAGCAAAACGTCATCCCAATAAACTCATGTCCTACCTATGCACATTATAATAATAGATACATATTTAAGTATGTTTCTACACCATATTTATTACGCATAATCCACAAGGGTAGGTAATTGTCTGCCTGTATTATTTATTAATACTATTATTATTATTTATTAATACCTCCGTTTTAAAAGTAAAGCGTCAGATATTATCTATGGACGATACTTTAAAATCGATATTGCTGATATCGGTACTACACGGACATATACCTATGTATGATAATATATGTGTAGTCATGTGTAGACAGAAGACGGTCAAGTTCAGCGGGCGCACGGACTAGGATTATGTTCTTAAAGCTAATCTGCGTGTAATCTTCATAGGTGCTCGGAACATCCCGCCTGTTTATATACTGTCGTATTAACGTCACCACGGTTAACATGTAAACAATCGCACTTGACGTTGAGGTGATGCATACTTACATCATTGGCTTAGGTAGTCATCTTCATCACTTCGTTAGTTTAACTACCGATCAACTCCGGTAGTCAATGCGCAATAAAATAGCAGCGATGTTAATCATGTACCCAACCAAACCCGAAGATAGCTCCTGCTTCGGGTTTTACTGGCACAGAGCAAGGTGAAACTATTTGTATAATTATGGGGATCTGTAAATTTCGAACGATGATCGATTGATATTACTCTTAAGTACCTAAGTAAGTACCTACCTATTATTTATTGTACCTACACCATATACAAATAACAAAAGGTATAAGGTATAAACCATATATAGGGATTTTAGATGTACGATACACTTAGATAGGTACATACTCATACAGGGTGGAATAAGTTAACAGGCTCTGGAGGGTAAGTACCTACCTTGAATATTTAAGATAGTAGATAAATTTTACTCAAATGAAAACCTTGATATTTTAAAAATTAAGAAAAATTATAATACATTCATAACATAGTTTATACGCTTGTATCAGCCTATAACGTCCCCTGCAGGGCACAGGCCTCCCCTAGTAAATCACTAGGGGGTTACGGGCTGTAATCCACCACGCGGGCCCACTGCGGGTTGGTGGATCACATACTCCAGAGTTTTTGTAATTTCTGGAGCATTCGAGTTTAATCACGATGTTTTCTCTCACCGCCGCGCGCCGAGCAAGTGACAATTTTTAAAAATCTGTGCATAAAGAGAAACTCGATGGTGCAGGCCGAGGATTTAAACTCACGATCACAGGAATGTGAATCGAGTATATATACCACTAGGCTATTTATTAAAAGTAGTAATTTTCTCTCAAAATTACCTAATATTCTACTCTAGTTAGACCTTGGGTAGGCAGGTACTTAAACTAATAATTGTTCAAATGAGATCCACGTTCTCGAGTGCAAGAGAAAACATGAATCATTAGTTCCAATTTCAAAATTACTTTAAAATTACACATTTCATTCCATTTACAAATCGAAACATTCCATTTTAAAATATATCAACACGTAGGTAGGTATGTCGCATCCAATACAGACAAGTGCAAATACGAGTATAAGGTAATGGAATTTCCTTATTTAAGAACTTATTAATTATATTACCTATTATTAATTTACTAGATAACTCCCTGCAAATTTTAGTAGACGGTAGACGGGAACACAAGAGTTGATAAATCTTGGCTTATTAAACAAAGTGGTTTCAGATGAAAACATACCTATAGAATTGGCCAATCGAGTGCAGTTCATTATCAGCGTGTCCAATAGGTGGTGATGATCGCAAATAAGACTTAGAACAAAACTGTTTTTTTAATGTCTTTTTAACAAACTAATTTATATGTCATAATCACTATAATAAAACTTGGTTTCCTTCAATATCGAGCTGTGAACAGGATGTCTTAGCCCCAGTCCCATGTAGCATAACGGGAAAATCTCAGCTGGTAGTTTATTCCACAACTTTCGGATTCGCTGTTTGAATGTCTTGATGACCACACTGTACGTAACAACTTTTTGTCAAAAAAGTGAACCGCACGACGACAACAGATGGATATTCAAAACATTCCCTATTATACAGGCGGTAGAAAATGCAGAGAAATTGTACGCTAAGCGATTCTAAACCGCTCATGAGAGTGGTGGCGTCGACGATTCGGACAGCACGATGTAGGATCAAGGCAAAAGGGTTGAACTGGTATTTGGGTGCATCTGTCCAGAGGTATGAGCAGTACTCCATATGGACAGTGGCGGGGCAAGACCTAAATTTGATGTAGGCGAAATTTAAAAAAATACTGTATTTCTCAATTTCACATAATTATATTATAATCAGGAACACACAAAAAATGTTTTTCAAAGTGCAAGTTGTGCTTTTTGGTTATATATTTTTAATATTCTTTGCGAGCTTGAAAACCTCGTACACAGCGGGAGGTTCTAGGGCTGGCCCACAGGGTTAGCCGATTGTCACATTTTTCACGAATCAAAGCTGCATGAACTTTCGAGGCGCGAGGCCGTAGGCGGTGGCCCGCGTCGCCCGCGCCGCCCGCGCCGCCCGCGCCGCCCGCGTCGCCCGCGTCGCCCGCGCCGCGCGCCGCTTCTGCATGTGGAGTATAGCTTGAGGTTTATAATGCGACAAGCGTTGCCCCGGAGTGAAGCACTGCTTCGCTCTATTCAGTATACCTAGCATTTTAATAGGTTTGCTTTGTTATTCAGAAGGCTCGGAAACTCTACGACTCTGCTCGAAATATCGACGCCGAGGATCCCAATAGTCTCAGAGATTTTGAGAGTGTGTTCTGAAATCGAGGTACCACGACAAATGGGGCTTTTGTCCAATTATTTTACCTTTTTTAAACATGTAGGTAATTATTATACAAATAAATATTACCTTAAAATTTAGGGAATACTTAGGTAGGTATGTTAATAACGCCCAGACGTTATCCAGATAAATAGATATTTTTCGGTCTTAGTCTGAGTACCTACTTAGTGTTTCATAGGATGCATGTCCTGTAAAATAGGATATTTATAGGGATCTTCATAGAGATTAATTTCGGATCATTCTATCTTAGCGCGGGATACTCGTAAATGCTCCTCATACCGTTCTTGACTTACCATGTCGTTGGAAACTACTCTCTATGCAGACTGCATAAGGTGCTATAAAACCTGAATGTGACTAATTCTAAGACCGAGAATCGACTATTTATCCGGCTCTTGACTGTTCAGATTAAATCTAAACCTGAGAATCGTTTATTTATCCCAGCGGCCTATGGACCGACCTTAGAATTTTTACTCATCTTTTTTAAATATAATAGATAGCAGACGAGCGGGCGGGCCACATGATGGTAAGTGGTCACCGCCGCCTATTGACACCTGCGACACCAGGGGGCTTGCGGGTGCGCTGCCGACCTTACACACAGCTCACAGCTCGTTCACGGCTCTCTTGAATACTCTCTATCTGCCTATAAAATGTTACAAAATGTTATTGTTACAAAATGTAACATTTCACATATTTATGCAACTTATCCAGTACCTAACCAATATCGGACTTGACTTACGGACTTTGTCAACGCTATTTAAATTTAATTATTCTATAAAAAGGACAAAAGATTTTAAGCAAACGTTAAAACAAATACATTTTATTTATGATTAGGTACGTCATTCCATAAATATACAAACTTTTTACGAATCGTAAATGTATCGCAGAAAGGTTGATAAAACTACCTAAATAATAATAGTAAATGGCGAAGCAATAAAACGGGTGCAATATTCACCAAAAACAAATTCAAATTTAATGCAAATAGTCCCGTAACAATAAAAAGGGCATAAACACTATCCATTACGCGCTGTCGCAGGGCCGGCAGGGTGTCGCGCCCTTCCCGATCCGTTCTCGATTCTATCGAGTTTTATCGACCCTAAATACTCTTTTATTTTTGGCGGGACATCTGCGACGCTCGATTAATCAGACAAATTTGTTGCGGGACGTTAGCATTTCTGCAGAGATTGAAAAATTGTCTTTAGCTGTAAAGGGTTTTATTATTCGGTATTGGTTGATATTATATAACCTACAAGCTTATATCATCCCACTGCAGAGCACAGGCCTTCCTTAGTAGTCACGGGTTTCGGGCCATAATCCACTACGTGGGCCTAGTGCGGATTGGTGGATATGTTTGTATCAGTTCTTTTTTAATTCTTGGTTTTCGCACGATGATTTCCTTCACCGTCGAGTTTTTTTTTAAAATGGGCAGGCAGCTCACGTTCAAACTATCCATCTAGTGGTAAGTAGATATTGTTGCACCTATGGACATCCGCGATATGTCGTCAACATCAGGTTCAGCTTAACAACAACACTGTCTACCTTAAAATATTTACCTATAATTAAAATTGATAATTCAAAAATCCTCGGGTTAACCGGCCGGTGTTTAAATTCACGGTCTTATTGTACAAATAAAGTCAGGATAGATAGGTAATCAATGTCAGCTCTCTTAATATAAGAAAAATACTTACCTATATTGTATTTCCAAAAAAATCGCAAAAATGCTTCGTTCGGGGTAAGTAGGTAATTTTTTTCCGTTCTGAAGATTACAAAACATGTTTGCATCTTCAGAACATGTTTGCATCTTCAGAACATGTTTGCATCTTCAGAACATGTTTGCATCTTCTGCGGAGTTGAACTTTAGTTTTAGAACTAATATAAGTATAACTAATAAAAGTCTACGCAGGAGCTTTTATTGATTAAGTAAAGCAAACATTAACTTAATACTCCTATATTTCCTATATTTCACAGTTTTCTTTTTATTCATCTATTAAAGTACGAAGAAAGTGTAGTAGTATGAACATATATCGTCTACTGCTGATCGTGGGCCGCCTCATGCACAAGACAATGTCCATGACAATGTATGGGGATGTATGTATAGCCTTAAAACTGCACGCTGGCCAAGCGGGTTGGCGAGTCCACTATTATTAGAGGCGGTGTAGTTCTATTATTACTATTATTAGTACTATTATTAGTTTATTATCGCTTGGTCGCCTTTTACACCCGCGGGAAGAGGATGGAGGAGAGATATTCTAAAGTTCCACGTTTTTAGGAAGAGATCCAAAAAGTCGATTCAAACACACGACACGGCCATAGGAGGCCAAACGCGTAGATACCTATCCTAACTGTTTATCTATTTTACTGGACATTAAGCCGGGTTGCACTCAACACGACCACGAGCTGACTAAGCTAAGATAGTACGTTATGCCTAAACAGACGTTCAACAGATTGGTTACAAATTTTAATGACTTTGTAGCTACAAAGATATTAAATACAAAGGCAGGTAAGACATTATTTATTCAGTCGACCGTTATATAACAGCAATCACAAAAATAACGTTTCAGTAAAATCTTATAGGTATTTTCAGTTTAGAGATCTGAACATAAATTCTTAATTCAGTTTAGTAAGTTGAACCGCAGAAACATTGTAATCACTCGACAGTTTACTTGGCTCTCCTACGGTATTTCTCTCGTTCGACTCTCTTACCTAACCTCATCGATAAATAGCATTATAATGTGTTATTATACATTGTGAGGGTAAGATGATGTATAGTATTGAATGGAGTGGTTAACAGAAATAATTAGTAACTGTTATATAGCAAACACTACTCAGTAAGTAGTACAAACGTAAGGAAAATACACAATGATAAGTTGTTAATGTCGTATTACCTATAGTTAAGTACTTGTGAGGTACTTGTACTTGTGAAATTAAAATAGCTGTAGAGCAAGTAAAATTATTTATTGTACACCAGTAAGTAACACGAAGAGTAGGTATCTAAGTATAACAGGCGAGGGCCTAATCGCCAAAGCGATCTCATCCAGGCAACCTTTGGGTGGTAAGAAGAAAACAGATAACAATATCAAATAAAGGTTTTAATATGTATCTATTTAAACGGGTCTTAACGCGAATGTTTACCTTATTTATTTTACTCGACGTTTCGGTTGAGTTGCACCAACCACGCTCACGAGCTAGACATGGCCATCCTTGTGTAGGTACACTGTATTGTGAATGAGGGATGTGAGGCCTTAAAACGCCACGCTGGCCAAGCGGGTTGGTAAGTCCACTCCTTTAGAGTAGTGGTGTAAGAAAATAAAGACAGTAGATTAATGAAGACCCAATAATTATGTAGGTATAGATATCTTACTGATGCATCGTTTGTTAATTAGGTACAAAATACTATTAAGTACAAATGTTATATTTACAGCTTTGCGCTTATTCTTTACTTATTGGACTATTATCTATATATAACCTATTTATTATTAGTGAGGAAATAGTGGTTAGTGAGGAATTACACAATTAGGTAAGTGGATAGGTTCTGTACCTACTTATGTTTTCAATTATCATATTTCCATATAACTTCTCAAATGGTAGGTAGGTACCTACAATATGCTGTGTCATTTATAATTTTAAATAGTTTGAGGATAGAATCCTGTAAAAGGGATGGATATATTCATTATTTTATAATAGGTAGGTAGGTAGGTACTTACCTAAATCTAAATTAAAATTCTGTTTAAATAATTGTATTTTCTTTTTCGAAATAAAGTTTTATCTATTATTTGGCATTTTGGCGTTTGCGGTTTATCATAAAAGAGGGGGGGGGGGACTTTTCTCAACAGAGGGACAAACATAGGCTAATAAAAAAAGTCTATTATTTTAGGTATCTACATAAAGTAAATTCGAGGATTTAGATTATTCAAGGTCTTTTGTCCTAACAATTATATTAACGAATTATAACTTTGATTATTAACATTTCACCTATAGGTATTTAATTTTCTATTCGCATCTACTAGGTAGGTACTTTACCTAAAACACTTATGAATGTTTAATTATTAGATATACCTCTTGGTCATAAGTAACACGCATTAAATTATTTTCTTTTCACATCATTAAGTATGTATTTCCGTCTAGTTTTCCGTCGGACATTTGCCGTCGGCTCCGTGGACGAGACGGCGGACGGCGCGGCGGGCGGGCGGGCGGTCGGCGTAGACTTCGTAGCATTCGTAACGCTCTACGAAACTCTACGACTACCTATTCTACGATCACACTTATTGTTTTTAGAAACGAATTCAAACACCAAAAGCCACCAAAATGATGAGTGAGTAACAAACTGATGCACCAAACAGCGTCGGTTAGCGATACGGACGCTTCAGAAGGCTGCAGAACGTGTGTCCGCCATATTGTCGGCGCCCCGCCCCCCGCGCCACAACGCACTCTCATTGGCCCCGCGGCACGCCGGGGGCGGTGCCTTGAGCGCCTAAATGTTGCCAGCTTTTTGAATAAATAATTTCAGTAATTTAAGTAATGAAGGCAATTATGGCGTTGTTTAGCTAAGTTTGCGCGGCAGCGAGTGGGAACTTTATATTTATACCGCTCTCTTTATGTACGCCGACGCGTGGTTAATGCGCCCGATCTGTTTACGCTGCGAACCGCTCGACCCGACCTTATTTATTGTGGAGGACGCCGTTGCATGGCACGCAATTTAAACTGCAATTATTTGTAAGGAAAACATATTGCACAATTTGTATTAGTGGAACCAAATTGTGGATATTCCATCTTAGTCTACTACAAAGTGCATTGCATATTAGGTAAGAGGCACTTTATTATTTATGAATGTTTAATCAGGCGAGCACAGGTATATAAATTAGTTATTAGGTAACATAAATTAGTACCTACCTACTGATTATCCCCAAAAACAACACTTCACTTAACATTAGTAACATGAGATGCTGTCAAGTTACATTTCTTAAATGGGTAGTTACTTACATCGGAAAAGAAAAACATTATACCTTAAACATTAACTTACCTACTTATAAAGAGTAAAGTACTGAACACATCATGAAAAGCAATCAAATTGCGTCACGGCTGTCCGTCGAAGATGTAGTGTCCGTGGCTGAAGTAAACAGTGACGTCACGGAGCGTCATAGCAAACCGATAAAAAGTCGATTTTCGCACAAGTTCGGCCAGCTGACTGCGCCCCCTGCCCCGCGTCGCCACACCGCGGACCGAGTTTTCAGTACGACGAGATTTCATAATGAAAGGGAAAGAGTGAGTGGGGTACGGCGAGTGCGAGGGAGACGACAGTATGGGCGCGCGCGCCAACGGACCGACGCTGTGGGCGGGCGGCCGCCGGATGATGTATAGAGTGGTGGAGTTAGGTTCAAATTGCGCCGGGAAGTGGCCGAGATTAGAGCCAGCGCGGGCCGCACCGCGCCGCGAATGTAAGCCCACTTAAGACTGTTTTTAATACTAGTATTTTTTACGCGATCCCAACAGGATTTAGCGGATAAGCGACGTCGCCGCGATCGTGCGCTTTGATTTATCGGTTTCGAATTCGGATTCGGTTTGTTTTCTGGTGTTTACGTTAGTGGGTGACGGCTGGCCGCGCGTGGACGCGCGTAATCCCGTGGCTTGTACCAGATTATGACGGCTATCATCGGATTTCGTGTACACACATTGTGAAAATCACCTCTCCGAGGAATTACCGGACTTATAAAGCTACTTGGCACAGATAAATCCACATTTATCCAGTTCAGAGTGAGTATTCATATCCTACTCTCCCAAGTTCAGTGCTGTGGTTGTCTTCACAAAATATGATAGGTAGATGATACTGGGTAGAGTGAGCTTCACATCTGAATAACACGAGCTGAATAAATCAAGAGTTAAATGGAGTTTTAACTCTTGGTTTATATGTATCTCTCAATAAAGCTGACTATCATTGATATCTATTATATTATTTTATTGATCTCCTGAAATGTCCACTTAGTTTCTAACCTAATGAAAATTTTGTATGTGAAAATATTTAACTTTTGTTGTAAATAACTTAACAACAAAAGTAATATTTCTCGTAAAATAACATTTTAAACAATAAATATTACAAAATATTTTGAAAAGTATCTACAGCAAAAGTCATAGAAAGTAACGTAGGTAAGTAGGTACGTAACGTAAGAAATTACTATGATCTTTAACATTATGACAAAAGTGTGACCGGTTTTGGAAGAAACAACTTCTGTGAAGAATATAGGTAGGTAACTATACCTAATTAAGATTCTCTACTGCTTACCTACGACCTATAACTTAGGTCTTAATTTTTGAAATAATATCTATTTTAATAATGATCAAAATATTAAATAAAATTTGTTTCATTAAAAAAGGTATAGGAAGTTACATAATATGGTTTTTTAAACCCAATAGGTACCTACCTAAGTAAGATTAAGAAAATTCGTTGATTTTAACGTGAAAATAGACAAATGACTTGTAGACGAAATTAAATGAGTAAGTAGGTACCTACTTACTTACTAATATACATATGCAAAATGCAAATTAGACGTAAATATTACTAATTTCTAAGAAATATTAGGTCCTTATCTATGAAATTGCGAATTTGTAGCGAAAGATTAAAATATTTTTTTTGTATGAAAATGATTTATTTAATTAATGGAAGTACCCATTGTCCATTATTATCAACGTACTTTTGCATTTTACTGTAAGTTGATTGATGCCTCTGATAAAGAACCCCTGGGGACGGGATTCAAAGAGTTATCTGAAGGCGTCTTTCACTGCCTCATCAGAGTTTAATTTTTACCCCTGAAAAAAGTTAGCCAAATTCCGAAAAAATGGAAATCAGCAAGGTCTGGCGAGTACGGTGGGTGACGGAGAGTTTCAAGTCGAAACTCCTGTAACTTTGAGACTCGTGCAATGTGTGGGCGAGCGTTATCATGGAGAAACAGTGGATGGATTTGGATGTCTCCTGGGTTCAATCATTGTAACGAACGTTTACGATTATTATTCAGGATCCACTTCTCATCACAAATGATAATACGATTCAGAATCCCTTTATTTTTGTGCCGGTTCTATGAAGTAAGGCAAGCTTCGACGCGTGTTTGCAGCTGACTTTCATTGTGCTCATACGGTACCCATTTCACTTTCCCGATTTGATGATATCGTTCTGCCACTTACGCCGAAGGCTACTGCTACTCAGATGTGGTTTGAGATGGATCCGCTTCCACTATTTCTTACAATTCGTCATTTTCGACTTTAGTTTCCGGTCGTCCACCGGGCTTGTTCTTGAGGCCGAAATTTTCAGAATGGAAGCGATCAAACCAAAAACGCACCGAGCGTGCATATACAGTTTTTGATCCGTACACATCGTTGATATTGTGTGCAGTCTGTGCTACGTGGCTGCCACGATGGAACTCATGTTCGAAACTGACGCGAATTTTTAACTTTTCCATCGTCACAAACACGATATCTAAGCAAAAAGCCGTTTGATGGAAAAACATATGAATAACTGAATTTGAAAAAAATGTCATAGTTTTAAATTGAAATTAATTTGAATTTGGAATTCCAAATTAAAAGCAAGATAACTAAGTTCAAAGTGGCCACTATGAACAAACAGTAATTTCATAGGTAAGGCTCTAATAGATAAATAAACTAATTCTTATATTAATTTTGTGAGCATTCTATCATATCAATCTTTAATTATCATTATCAGATATTACATGCAACGAGTGATAATTTTTATTGGATTTTATATACCTACAGCAACTAATGAACAATCACTAGATAGCTTAAACATTATCCCTATTGTTGCTAATTTTGAAACACTGATTTGCAGGAAATCGATAATTCAAATGCGAGACGGGGCTGGAAAAATTAAGACATTTTGCCTTCCCGAATAGATGTCTATTAAAGCTCTTGGATAGACATTTTCTCTCCCTATTTGCCTTGTCTAAGACCATATCGATTCCTTAAATTCAGCAACCACTTAAGCAATAAATAAGTAACTAAGCAATAGTTACACGAAATATATAAATCCAGTTAAATAACGTTTAATGACAGTTAAGTAACAATTTCTTTATAACAGTTATAGATACTTATCTATCGTAACTTTAGAAGTAGAAGTCTCATTAAAAGAAATGACCTTTCATATTATGACAGTCACATTTATCTACCTTTATCTAACATTGCAAGAAAATATGTCTTTCTAAATTATTTGCATGTCACATCTTTTACTGATATAAGTACCTACCTGTATTGCAATGTAAGAAACAGTCGGACGTATGTACGTATATGTATGTACGTATATGTATATGTACCTAAGTATATGTTGATATGTCAACAAAAAGTTGTCACTTAATTTAAATTTAATTCATTTCATTTATTTATTTAATTATCACTGTATTGTATTGTAATTTTATTTTATTATTTAGTTAGGTAGGCTCCTTTTTCTGACAGGTTGGTATCTACAGATGGTCTAAAAGTGCGTCTAAAGACAATTTAGTCCAAAGGTAGCGGTTCTAAAAAGCGAAGTAGAGAACTCTAGATGCACGTTCAAAATCTTAGGTAGTCTATCTCTGCCTATTAAGCCTATTAGGGGTATGTCGCAGTAAGATAGCGAAATCTGTCATTTAAACAAAACTCTGGTGATATTGCTAAACCACGCATGATATCGCTACAAATGAGTTTTTCCGTTATCACAGAGAGCTGTGCGTCCCCGGAGGACTAGGGTGAATCAGTGCTATATCACTAGATAATAAGGCTAATTATTACACTAGATTAGTGACAGTATTATTATCGTTTGTATGAATTATATGTTTCTAAAAACACTTTATACCGCGAACCGGCAAGTTGTGAAATGAACTGCCAGCTGCGGTTTTTCCATTACTCTACGATACGGGGCTCTTCAAGAGAGTTGTGAACAAGATTTTTAGATGGTTTTCTCAATTTAAACAAGGAAAATTTTCGTTGAAAGATGATGAGAGAAGTGGCCGTCCTGCGACTTCTGTAACGAATAAAAACATCGAGGCGGTAAGGAAAATGTTTCGCAAAGACCCAAAAACTACCTACAAACAGATAGACGATACTCATACGAATTCATCGTCGGTCATTCATGGAATTTTACACCAACACCTTCAAGTCAAGAAGCTTTGTTCGCGTTGGGTTATTCATTCATTGACTGTTGAACAAAAACAAGCTCGCGTGACGTGGTGCAGGGAAATAATTGTAAAATTTGAAAATGGAGAGGAACGGAATGTAAATATATAATATTATTAGTGGAGATGAGAGTTAGATCTATCAGTATGATGCACTAACTAAACGACAATCAACGGTTTGGGTGTTTCGAGACGAAGAGCCTCCTGGGAAGGTCAAACGTTTGCGCAGTGTTAGCAAAAAAATGGTGGCAACATTCTTCTTTGCGGGTAGCCATTTAGCGACAATTTCTTTAGACGCTCAAAAATATGTTAATACCCAAATGGTACAGTAAAGTGTGCTTACCAACTATGTATGTTCGATGTGTTAAATCAAAAACGTCCCAAAATTGGTTTGGGAGGGCTTTTCTTGTATCATGACAATGTATCATCTCACAAAGCAAGACTTACCCAAGAGTTTTTGAATACCATAGCGATCCAAGAATTGAGCCGCCCTCTTTATACTTAGCCCCGATTTATGTCCATGCGACTTCTTTCTTTTTCCAAAAGTAAAGCTTAGACTCCGTGGCATTCTTTTCGACAGCCCTGAGGACGCTCGGAATGCTTGTATGGCAGCTGTAGAGGACCTCGTTAAAGAAGAAGAGTATTACCAGTGTTTTAAATCTTGGTTTAGACGAATGAATCGCTGTATAGAGACTAATGGCGAGTATTCTGAGAAGTTGGAATAAAAAATTGTGTTGTAACCCAAAAATTGTTTATTGTATCTCGAAATTTACTGGACACCCATGTATGTATAAATACTGAACACTCAAGAAGGCCTTGGCGTAAGTAATTATATGTTATTTAGCTATATCACTAGAGATTTGCCTGAATGACTGACTTCGCCCGCTTAGTGCAACAAATAGATATGAAACTCTTGCTCGAGAGTTTATTTATTATTATTTATTAAAGAGTTATGTAAATGCAAGAATATTAATTATAAACCTAAATTTTACTCTACTTACAGGCGACGACATTATGACTTAAAAGTAAACACAGCCAAAAGAGAATTAAAATTGAAATTAAAATCATAAAAATAAATTTAAAATTAAAGTTAAATTGAAAATCAAAATTAAAATTAAAATTGTATAAATTAATAAATTAAAACGAAGCTATTAAGAAAGAGGTTGCTAAAACAAATCACCTAATTTTATTTATACTATCAGCAAACAGGTGAACCTTCCTGCTTAGGAAATTTAGAAGTCTCTGCTAAATTCTCATTAGGCGATTTATCGTTGAAAAGTGACTAATATTCATCATAGCTGTTTTCTCCATAAAGGACAAATACTTGCCTGTTCTAGGAGCCCGAGTCGGTGCGCAAATATTTAACAAAATTTACATTCAAACAAATTTTATTTTACAAAATAGTGACAAAATTTAAAATATTAACTAAGTATAAATAGCTAGTTAGAAATGAGTATTTACAAATATTTCTTTATATTGTTATTATTAACACTTCATTGCACTTATCGTACTAAATCCGCGCTTATAAACAATGAGAAATAAAACTCTTTAAATTTTTGTTCATTTACAAACGTTTTATTTTATTGTATTTAAGAATACAAACGGTAATGCATTATATTTTAATATAACATAGGTATTAAATTTGTTATAGGCGCAAAATGTGAACTGTCCAAAAGATAAGTAGATAATTTACTGTATTTAATTTACTGTACTGTATGTATTGTACTGGCGACCCGCCCTCGCTTCGCTTCGGTTTATAAGTTCCAATTTTTTTTTTTCATATTTTCAAAATAAAATATAGCCTGCCTATATTAAACACGGATAATGTAGTTTTCTAATTGTGAAAGAATTTTTGAAATCGGTTCATTAGTTCCAGAGATTACCCCCAACATACCTACAAACACACAATTTTACCTCTTTATTATATAATTATTCCATAAATATTATTAGCACACTAATATTAATAAAAATAATTTAAATATTCCATTCAAATTGAAAAAAAAAATCAATAAGATAAAATGAAATAAATAACGCCACACTCAAATGCTATGTTAATTCCTTTAGTAAAGAGCGGTGATGACCTAGAAGTACAAGATCTTGCACGAAAACATTGGCGGGAATATTAGGGTATTTTCGACAAACGTCGAATTCATAAATATATAGAGGTACTAATACCCCCAAAATATTCTACCGGCAAAGAGCAGGCGCAGGCTGTTTGGAATGCGGTTACAGATTGTAATCTCGAAGATAAAGTTCAAACTCTCTGTTGTGATACTACGGCTTCGAATATCAATGGTACTTGTGTGCTCATAGAGGGAATTGCTTATTTTTGCTTGTCGTCATCACGTTTACGAACTGGTGCTGAAAAACGTATTTGAAATAAAAATCAGTTAAGTGACCACAAGCCCCGATATTTCGCTCCTCAAAAAGTTCGGAGAAAATTGGAAAAGCATCGATTTCGACAAGATACAGTTCTATAGGGAAAACGTGGAAACATACCTAACCGCTTCCGAAATTGAAGCTCTTCCAAAATAGTCAGAGATGACTATCGAGAGTAGATAGAGCTCCCAGTCATATATTTAGATGGAGATACAGCGAAAATTCAAAATTAGGCCTCAGGTGATGGCAAGTTCAATGCAGCAAGTTCGATTGATGGTGAGAGCGATCTATTTCCTGAAAATATCGTTACAAAGTTATCAGTTAAAAATAACCAATAAAGAAGGCAGCTCTGCTAGACGTCAGCTTGTTTATTGTGACATCCTATGTCAAGCCATGGCTTCAATGCAACTTGGCAGTAAAATCACCTTACCAAGATTTGTGCTTTCTGAAGTCATTAAAGACTTACGAAAACGTTGACAAAAGTATCTCGAAAGCAGCTCCACAGAAGTTTACGCAACACTTATGGTATTTAACTGATGAAGTAGCTATCTTGTCACTATTTGACGATGAGTTGGACCAAGCAACAAAAGTTAAGATGGTGGTAAATTTAACTAAAGAAAATATATCGACCATTGGGAAATGATACATCCCATCGAAGGAAGAACTTTATGGTTCAATGTATAGTTAGTTTGACAGATATTGTAGTTGTTTCTTTAGTTTTCTGCCTCTCACGCTAACTATTCTTTTGTATTTCAGAGAAAAACATCTATGATTTTATATCAGTAAAGAGCAAGTGTTTGTTCTCTCGTTTCAGAACTGATGAGTTTTGTCCACGAATGTCTTTCTTTATGGGAGACTAATGCCTCGTTTCTAGAATACAAAAATACTGTGTCAACCCTTAGATCAGTAAACGATACAGCCGAAAGAGCTGTAAAGGTGATGCAAGACTTTCATGGTTTGATTACGGTTAAGGAGGAACAAAAACATTTTTTATTACATTGTGTACAGAAAGATTTATCCGAACTGTAAAAAAGAAACTTTTATCCGATTTATCCGAACTGTAAAAAAGAAACTGAAAAGAAAATATGCTTCATAATTTGTTTTTTTAAATGTAAAAAAGTAATAAATGTACGATTTGGACCAACTGGTGTTTTATTTTCCAAAACTACACGAATTCTTAAATCAATCCTAAGTACCTCAGTCCAAATTCTCAAGTTGTAAGTTTGACATCAAGTCGGCACGGGTTACCGTTATTTTAAGGCTACAATATTCCATAAACGAGTCATTAGGAGCAAAGGGAAAAAAAGGAGAGGGTATGCATATGCATACCCTTTGCGAAATACATTTTTTACATTACATACATTTTTTAGGTATTTATTTCGCAAAAAAATTCCCCCTTATGCTATGGGACACCCTAATGTGTATCCACTAATCCGCACTTGACCCACGTTGTAGATTACCTACATATGGACCGAGACCTAATATTCTAGGTGAGGCCGGTGCCCTGCAGTGGGACGTTCAAAAGGCTGAAAACAACCTTTTTTCAAAATAAATCTTAGGTACATTTATTTTTCGTCTTTATTTTCATATTTCATATCTTCGTCGTAAGTTGAAAAGTTGCGTTATTTTCGAATATGAGTTCTGCCATGTGGTTGTGACAGTACATAATACCAGCCACGTATATTACACGGCTAAGTAATACAAGTAATCTATACCAGGGTTGTCCAACTGGCGGCCCGCGGGCCGCATGCGGCCCCCGATGCCGTTTTGTGCGGTCCCCGAAAGAGACAAAATAAATCAGAAAAAGAAATAATCAGAATTCCTTTTGAAAAAGATTTTATAATTTAAAGCTTTTACCAAATATGCTGGTTTATAATTTAATTAAAATAAAATATTTAATCATATTTTGAGGAATAACAGACGGTCAGAATCTGTTACTCAGTCCATCATACTTTCCTTATTTATGTAAAACAAATACTTGAGCAATATAAAAAAATATTACTACTTTTGGTTTTATTAATAACATTACCTTACATAGTTTCTTATTGATACTTTAAAATTAAAAGTATATAATAATTTAATTTAAAGTTTAAATTAAAGTATTATTATATGGCCCGCAGCTACGTTCAAGGTTTTAATTTTGGCCCTTGAGGCTTTGTAAGAGGAAAGATTTGTATATGTGTATGTTTGTAACGAATAAACTCAAAAACTACGGGACCGATTTCAAAGATTCTTTCACCATTAGAATGCTGCATTATCCCTGAGTAACATAGGCTATATTTATTACTAGAAAAAATTAGGAATTCCTCAAAATAAAATGGCTATATTTTATTTTGAAATTTTGAAAAAAAATCTTATAAACCGAAGCGAAGCGAGGGCGGGTCGCTAGTAAATAATAAAATAATAAAGTATTGAGAATTAAATAATAAAGATCTGGTGTGATAAACACCTTCCAGAAACCGTTACCTCTCGCCCTTGGTGAACGCTTGGTGAACTATTCAATTTTGTTGCGTTTTATAATGGTTAGTAGAATACGGTTTTAAATCAAAGTCGAATGTCTATTGAAACTGAAACATAAACGGTATACGTGTTAGTGGAATGGATCACCAGAAACAGCAATGACATTATTGGGTAGGTTCATGGAGCTACATGTTATGAGTGTAGCTGGATGTGCCAGCCGCCGGGTAGCTGACAGTCAAGTTATTATTTATTCTGTGTGTGTTTTTTATATCAATTTATGTGTTGTTCTTTTATGCACATGGACTTATTGACGACAAAATAAATTAATTTATTAATATTATTATTCATTATTCAACTGACACTGAAATATTTTCAAGTAAATTTGTTAAAGTAGGTAGGTACATTGTTCTTACATATAAAATATAAAGCACCTGAATATCGGAGTCTTCACAAAAGAATCTGACCTCTGTAATTATTTAATTCTTTGCATGTGAAGAGTGAATGGAACAAGAATGGAAACAATTTTATTAAATACTTATTTAAATACCTGTGTATAAAAAGATAACTTCATTGCGGGAAAATTTACAGATTATCAGTTTGATCAGTTTCACATAAAAATAAAATGAAAATTTTTGGGAAGTGCATTTCGGGCACGCATTAAACCTATACTGGTTCCGATGATGTTTTTAGTTTAACTTTGAAATTTTAATACTAATTATCTGTCAATGCATGCTGGTTTATATTTCAAGAAGGGTATATTTTTACCGAATAACATTTTCCAAAAAATACTTAGTTACCCTAATAAATGTTTTAGGTAGAGATAATCTAAAAATAACTAAAAATTACTAATGATTTTTACTGGGCCGTCAAAATAAGTTTAAAACACTGACAATACCAACTCTCCTCGTCGCAGTGAACTTACTATACTTGAACACATGTTTCCGTCATAGCGCGGAAGCATTGAGGTACCTATAATACTTACTTTAAAATATTTCTTTAATTAAAATTTTTAAACTTACACACTCAACGATGCGAATACCAAACATTTATTTATCTATTTAAACGGGTCTTAACGCTAATGTTAACCTTATTACCTTGTGTTTATACGTTATTTATACGTGTTATTATACGTGTTTATTATTTCAAATATTATACGAAACATTTGTCCATATATAATGTCACCAAAATCAGATTTATAGAAATTGTAGGCCCATGACCACGGATGAACATGACCAGAACCTTGCCTCTTTTATTAATTCACACAAATATTACTATTGGCATTGAAAATTTGGTATTTGTAGACTCAGGATTCAAAACAACATGAAGTAGGTTCAAAACAACATGCAATCGCTCTTTGATGCACGATTTTTTCAAAATTATTGGTGTGGCGCACGCGATATCTGCTCAACGATAAATTTTATCTACGTGTTAAATTGATAACAGAAAGATAAAATATCGCTCCATACCTAAAGACCAACATTCGAATTATTAATATTGCTGAGTTTTTCAAAAACATTCAAAATATCTTCCACAATTTTGTTTACATAAGTAGATAATTACATAAGGTAGATAATGTATGTGTGTGTGTGATGTAAATAGAAATGAGAGCTATAATCTTCATCATAATATTCGCAGAAAAATAATCCAAGAATTTCGTGGAAACACGTAGATGTAATCAAAGTAAGGTAAGTACAGGCGATGTAAAAATTAACAAATTATCTACAAGTACAATTTCTGTTAATCACCTTAATTAAATAAACATAGAAATATATTAATAACAAAGTTTTTATTAATAAACTAAGTCATAGGTACGTTTAAATAGACCTAATTATAAAGATGAGTACTCTACATTTATCTCAAAATATTGTATCAAATTGTATTGCTTAGTTTTACAAAATGATAAATAACATTGTAAATATAGTCGGTAATACGGTAATACACCGAATACCATTCGATTATAACTCATATTAGTATCATATTAGTATTTTAATATCAAACGTACGTACATGTTTCGGTAGTGAGTGAGATGTGCCAGAGCCCATTCCCATCCCATCCTATCCCTGCCCATTTTCCCAACCCTTTCTCCAAATCCATTCCTATATCTCCAAAGGTAGGCAGCGCATCCGGGGGCGTGCCAACATTTATCATTTTGGACTAATGTTGGCATGTATCGCGGATGTCTATGGGCGACAGTATCCACTTACCATCAGGTGGACTGTATGCTCGTCTGCCCCCTACGTACATAAAAAAAAAACTATTTTAATTCTAAACTGAATATGAAAATTGAAAATAGATCTTCGATTTAGTACAAGTATTCTGAACAGAGAACTTTAAACTTTTAAAATGTTGTCGTCTAGTACGTTTCTTATTTGATATCAACATGGCGATATCACTGACAATGCCGTAAACGTTATCGGCCGAGATACAACAGATACAAATAGATACGGCCAAATATTTACAGATGAGACATGTCAAATGTTGTTCGCTGTTTTACATTCATCGTTAACATGTAATGGAGATATGATTTGGTTAAGTGACTTGTGTTCATGAGCGGCTTCTTTTAATGTTTAATAGTGATAAGGCTCGCTCTGCTTTATATTTTGGATGATTGAAGCTGTGATGTTGAACGGATTTTATATATTTTGTTGGGATTTTACCTGTAAAAGGTTGGTGTACTTTCAGCCTATATTTAGTCTAGAAATCTACTAATGTTTTATCAAGGACTATTTTGAAAAGATATTTGTATATTGGTAGGTATATACATGCTATTGTAGATAACTCAATTTACGTACCAGTAATCTTTGTCGTTTGTATTATGTACTTGAGTCAAACATTAAAATTAGGCTTCAAAAGGAAACGGTGTATGGACAAGTCTATAGACTAAAACCAGCTATCTAATTATGAAAAATAACACAGAGACCAAGGAAGTTGGAAGATTGAAATAAAAGGAGTATTGGTATCAGTGGGAAACGATCGCAGCCAGAGCGAGTTCGAAGTAAAATTCGAACGGGATGGCGTTTTAATAGAGCGAGCTACTTTCGCCAACTTAAATCTTTGGGCTTAAAAAAGGCTTTGCGTTGGTTTAAAGGGATAAGAGAGGCTCAGCCGGCTCGATTGCTGCTTTTGGCTTTCCCCAATTACTCACCGCCGAGTCAAGATTAGTATCTACTTGGTGCAAGGACAATATTGTTATTGTTTACGTTTTTTCGCAAACTATCTTGCTCATGTTAGGTACTACTTTTTTGCGTCACTATACCTGGGATTTTTTGTTCAACATATTTCATCTCGTTTTTATGAGTTTTATGCGGCTGCTCATTTGGTAACACTGGATTTATGATGACGCGACCGACGGGTATATTATGGCCAATATTAATGTTACCCCTCATAGTTAGTAATATAGCCATTATTCTATTGAAAGTGGACTATACACTGTCGGCTGCTTAATCGCGTTTCTACACTTGATGATATCAACACTTTCGAATGTTTCAGCACGTTTGTACGCTTCGTAGATTCGTCGTGACTGTAATAGAGATTAATTTGTTGTTGGTAACGCTGAGACGCTTAACTTTTGTGTGCATAGAAAGTTAACCAGTAGTTATCCTTTAATCGATCAAAATAAATAAAAAAATGCATAAACTTTTCTAATTAGTATGTCTATTAATCAGTAAATATCCTACCAGTTATTGAAAGGATACGTTAAAATCATACGACCACCCAGGAAGTCGGAATAGCACATTGGCGCTTCGGATGCTCTGTTCTTTTTGCTGAATATTGAATTCCCGGGTGCATGTTAAAAGGCAATTAAGGCTATAAATCACTTATGTGCCTTTTCCTACTTTTTCTCTCTCAGCTATTATAACTGAGTTTCCCGCGCACACGGCGGCGGTGTAGACGTGCAGCCTCCGACACGGCTATTTGATATATGAAAGTTGTATATCTCCATCACCGTTCTTTATGGTGGTTTAATTTTTTACACGTGTGTATACACGCTTTAAATCATAATGACACTCGACTAAAATTGATTTATTGTCTCGTTAGGAAGTTTTCTAATGCTGAAGTTGGTAACTTAGCGATGTGTACTCGTAAGCATGAAAATTCACATTCGCAATGCTGACTATTGGTATGTTTATCTACAAACTTTTTAAGCATTCGTAAACGAGTTATTTCAACGAGTGATTTTAACGTTAATATTTATTTTGTTGAATAAATAGGTTTGTTCTACAACGTTGAGCTTGCGGGTGGCGCTACCTATCGTTTAAGTTGATTGAGATGCAAACGAATTTGTATTTGTAGATTTATCTCGCGCCTTTAACAAGCCCGACTTGTTGATTGAGTGAATTAATAGAAAAAACAAGACAATTTATAATTTTATCCAGAAGTCTTATTATTATTCATATCCTTACCTATGGAATTACCGTTTTATATGAAAAAAATCAAATAATCTTTTTGGTATGAAAATTGTATAGGTATTTAATTAATCGAAGTATTACTTCGATTTCAATGCACTTTTGCCATTTTTATGGAAGATGATGGAAATTTCGAAAAAAATGGAATTCAGTTAGGTCCGGCGAGTACGATGGGTGACGGAGAGTTTCCAGTCGAAGCTCATGTAACTTTGAGACTGTCTGTCGTGCAGTGTGTGGGCGAGCGTTATCATGGAGACGTTTGGGACATTGTTTGACTGAGTCTCCTGAATGCAACCATTGTGACGAACATTTACGATTATCATTCAGGATCTACTCCTCATCACAAGTGACAATACGATTCAGCGTCCCTTTATTTTTGTGCCGGTTCAGCAAAGTAAGGCAAGCTTCGACGCGTGTTTGCAGCTTACTTTCAGGTATCCACTTTTAGAGCTTCTTCACTTTCCCGATTTGACGCAAATTAATCAATATCGTTTTGTCACTTACGCCGAAGGCTGCTGTTAACTCAGACGCGGTTTAAGATGTATTCGCTTCCACTATTGCTTTCATATGTCTTTATCGACTTTAGTCTCCGGTAGCCCACGGAGCTTGTTCTTGAGGTCGAAATTTAAAGAACGGGAAGGATCAAACCAAAAACGCACCGTGCGTTCATTTGTGGTGTTCGGTCCGTACCTACACATCGTTGATATTGCGTGCCGTCTGTGCCGCGTTGCTGACACGACGGAACTCATATTCGAAAATAACGATTTTTTAAATTTGTTCATGCATCGACAAACACAACGATATCTAAACAAAAAGTCGTTTAACGGAAAAACAAATAAATAATTATTGATATTAGAAAAGAATGTCATAGCTTTGAATTGAAATTAATTTCAATTCAAAATTCCAATCCAAACGCAAGATAACTGAGTTCAAAGTGGCCACTATGAACAAACGGAAATTTCATATATGAGGGTCCTATAATATCAAACATAAAACATTTATGATAAATTGCGTAACATAATCCAAGGAGAACGCTGACCTTCAACATATAGGTTTATACTTAGTTTGAGGGTCAGGAGACCGATTAATGTATTATATTAAAACTGATAAAATTGTATTACTGTAGGTATGTGTTGACTGTACCAATTAGTACTTAGTTGGGTCAAAAAAATGCAAGATTTTAAAATTTTTCAAAAATATCTTACTTTCTTAGTGCTTTCAGATTTATCGCAAAATATGCATTTAAAAAGTTAACTATTTCAATTTAGTTAAGTATAATGTTGAGGATAGAGTTGTACCATCGATAATGCCAAAACACATATCGATGAGTTGTCTATGTGATAGAAGACTGGCTTTAGTCCAAAGTCCTTTTTTCTATGTGGCATTCATTGCGTTCAAGAATCAAAACACTATTTCCTCTTTTGCAGGGTGCACCGATGGCCCGCTGCGCGTGAAACGCGTCCCGCCCACATTGAGTCGCGCGACGACTTTCTCACCTCGTTTCCGTAAACCGTCATCATTCACCTCCGGGTGTACAAGGAGGCGCTGGCGGCCGGCATGGAGCCGCTAAGCGAGAACGGACTGTGTCTCTCCGAGCTGGAGTTACACGGTGGCCACCTGCACGAGTCGGTGGCTGCCTCCGTGGGGTCTGCGATCTCGAGCCTCATGGCGCCGCTGCACCACGAGCCTCAGCACGCGCCGCTCCACGCGCACCCGCCACCCCTGCACCACGAGCCGCTGGAGAAGCTGAAATGTAAGCCTTTAATACTACTACTACTACCATCAGCCTGTGTCTCTCCACTGTTTCTGTATGTCCAAAGGACCTCCACCACACGCCCTGTGTGCTTTTCTTGTTCAGTCACTACCGGCGACTTTCTTCAATTGGTTGATGCACCTGGCCGGAGGGCATCCCACACTATTTTTCCCGGTACGTGGTCTCCATTCGAGGACTCGTCTACTCCATCGATTATAGCTCCTGCACCATATATCTATTTATAATATAACGTTCTGATTCCGCGCTTTGCACACGTATTTTATATAGGTTTAATAAAAAATACATGCACCTTTACTTTACTTATTTACTTTTACTTTACTTTTTCAGCGACTGATGGATCAGAATTTTACGTCATAAATTATACTTGATTATATTATATTGATTTTTTTCTTCAAGTGCTTGTATCAATATTACGTACTAATTGCTGATAGTAGACATCATAATTAATCGTTTGACCAAGTGGCTAAAGCTCGTAATACACAATGCCTTTCCAGTCCCACCAAACACAACTCCTTTTGTCTTATGACAAACTAGATAAAGATTTTCCTATTTTTTAACAGATCAAACATGATTAAAACTAATATTGCGTAAGCAATAGTAGTTCCAATTGAGTCGATCTATGCACGTGAAGAAATCTTTCCCATATTGGCAAATAAATCCCGTTTTAAACTCTGCCGAGCCAGTAAATAAAATAAAGGGGACTTTTCACTACGAGGCGTCTCGCATCCGATGGAGTCATTCCTTCGCCCGTTTTATTTTTATGAAGATATGTTGCTCCGAAATGGGAAGAGACGCTACCAACGGATTTAGCAGGGTAAATAAATAAGATTCTTTCGTTTTTTATTCTAACATCTATTGGTTCAATGTGATTAATGATTATCACAATAATAATGAATTTGAGTCACAGGTCTGCGAAGTTTTACGGTTATAATTTATGTCAAATCGTCTCTACTAATGAAATTGTCATTAGTCAAAGGCAGGTACCTATACAAAAATGTACAATCACCTAAATATTATGTGAAAATATTAGATAGTCGGATAAGTTCGCGGCCTTTGTATAGTGAAAATAATAAAGACTTTTATGTATTACATAAATATTTATTGAACGGAATATTGTCCATTTAATTCGACTATCTTTCTCCATTTTTCTGGCAGAGCCATTATCTCATTGCTAAAAAATTTTTGGGGTTTCTGAGCGAAAAACTGATTTAAATGGTTTATACAGGCTTCTCTTGAATGTAACTTTACTCCATTTCGAGCATTTCATAAAGAGTACAATAAATTATATTCCGAAGGTGCATGTCTGGATTGTATGGAGGGTGCATTTTATGGAGGATTCCCAGTCAAGGTCCATCAGTTTTTGTTTAGTCATCAAAGATGTATGCCGTCGAGCATCGTCGTGAAGGAAAACAACGCCTTTTCTATTCATTAATTCTGGAGTTTTTTCTTCAAGTGCTTGTTTCAATTTTACTAATTGCTGATAGTAGACATCAGAATTAATCGTTTGCCAATGTGGCAAAAGCTTCTAATACACAATGCCTTTCCAGTCCCACCATACACATAACATGACTTTGTTCGGAGTGAGGCTTGGTTTTGGGACTATTTGGTACCTCGCTTAGACCAAGATCGTATTCGAACATTGTTATCGTAGGTGATCCACTTTTCATCGCCTTACCAATCTCTTCAGAAAATTATCGATTTCATTTCGTTTTAGTAATATCTCACATATAGAAATTCTATTCACCAAGTTTCTGTCATTTAAATCTACCCAAACATCTAGCTTTTTTACAAAAATATACTTTACGGTCTTACAATATAATTCATTGTGTAGAATTCTAAAACACCCATATTCTGTATTATACATTCGTATAATACAGAATATGGGTGTTTTACTTTCAAGTGTAAAAAACCTACTATGGAATACAATAATCAAATGTTTAGTTTTAGCTAAATTATAACCATCTACAAATTGAAATACAAACCCATTGCAAATGGTTGCAACGCCTTCTACCTTTCATTTTGAGAATATCCAAGGTTTGTACCTACTTATAGTTTGATTACCACAAATATTTATAAACAAATACCTACCTATCGATTATCCATTATCGATCTAATCGTCCGATACTTTAGACTAATAATAAAATTATAAGTATAAAAATTTTCTGAACAACACAAGCCTAGAGATGAGCACATGAAAAATGTCAATATCGATGAATTTATGACGCCGCGAAATATAAAAATTGCTTCCGTCACGCCCAATCAGCGAAGCCCAACCGTGACGGGATGTGGGCAGTGCAATTTTGTCGACAAAACTTTGTATACAAAAATTAGGGATTATTCTATTTCGTGCCCTCGCTGACATGCAATTCTTTTCCTTTATTTATTCATCAATAACGTGAGACATCTCTATGCAAGCTTTTTGACACTTGATATTATGAACATTTTTGGAATGTATTTACGAAAAAATGTATTTTTTTTGGATTTTTCTTTAAATAACCCTTCTTTTCTATATTCAGCACTCAATTAATCAAAGGGCCATGATTCATAATTATGTTAATTTATTTTATTGCATACATATAATACGGAAAATGAAAAAAGTTATTATTATACGTTGCGAATATATCTATATATAGCGTACATGTATCTATATGTTGCTTTCTTGAGACTTAAGAAGGGCGATTAGAAAGCAGCATTCCTTATTGACAGAGCACCTGTAAAATGAGTCACGAATAAACAAGTTCAATAAGTATAATTTCTGTCTATTGTTTATACAAATTAAAAGCAAATCGACACTGATGTAGTCCCCTGCCGGATAATCGGATAGTTTTTACGAACACATCAATATCGGATTACGTGCCCCTGGATGTTTAGTTACACAATTAGTCACGGGAGACGGGGGTGAGCGCCCGGCGCGCACTGAGCGATGCTCTACTTGATGAATTAAAAAAAATCAATAAAAATAAAGTTTTAAATTAATTTGAACATAAAATTTTGTTAAAATGCTTGTTTCTGTAATATAATAAAATGAAAATGTATAATACTAAAATTTAAAAAGGGTAGGTAACTATAGTTTAACTATAGTACACAAATCATAGTCTAGGAAATATTTAGTTATCTACTGCCCAAGATAGCTTGTAGGGATAATTTAGCATACGTAGAAGATGAAGTGAGAAGCTGACATTTGTAGATTATCTACCAATTTGAACGTTTGAAATTAATACAGTAATTTTTAAATTAGTATTGCTATCGAATTCTACCAATTACAATGAAAATTATTGTACACTTAAATGCGTTATATCTATTTTAAACTTAAATACCCTAATGCTTACCGTAAACTATAACCAGCTCTTTCGCCCACTGCCTGACATAAGCGTCGTCATGCACATTGTCTTGAGTATAAGGAATGTATGTCCTTAAACGGAGCTTAGAGGCCTTAGAGGTGGTGTAGATTGTCAAGACTAGTGGTAGCAGCTTTATTATCATTTACTCGCCGTATATTCGCTAGTCGCCTTAGGCGACACTATCCTTGGATAATGCTTGCCTATTTTAAAATTAATGATCTTATTCGGAATCATTACAAAAAATGAAGTGTAGCAGATTTCTATACGGATTCACAGTAGACGTGAATCTGGCGTAAACGCAATGATTTGCAATCCATCACCGTCGAACAAAAAGGGCAACTGAGGCAATCATTTAAAGTCAATTCAAATGAATCGTATCCTGTCTCGTTCCCTCACACATATTTAACTAAAATTTTTTTTCTATTTCACTCGCACGTTAAAAAAGCTCGTGTCCTCTCTCCCCTCGTGTTCGTCGAAGCATTATATTGCAATGATTAGCCCTGCACTTGCCGCTTTTGTCATTGAATTTAAATGGGGGATTAAAATGCTACTGTGCATTTTATTTATTAAAGCTCTATTGTGTTTTAGGTCATTACGCGATTCCTGTCGTCATCATCTCTTTATTGTAAATATTTGTAAATGTTCATACGTGTTTGGTTCTTCCATACGGGAACTATGTAGCGCGATATTAAATCATAAGGCGAGAGTTAGAAAAATATTAACATATCTATTAAAATTCGTATATTTCTGTTGTTTGTAGCACTTTTATTAGTCATCTTTGTGTAAATTTTATAACGGTACATGTGACAGTGACATCATATCATACCATACCAACAGCCTGTGTCACTCCATTGCTGGATATAGGCCTCTCCCATGGACCGCCACTACTATTTACATACGGTCTTCAGCTCTTCTCATCCAACCTCTACGGCGACTTTCTTCAAGTAGCCAGTCCACCTGGCTGGAGGGCGTCTCACACTACGTTTCCCAGTACGTGGAATCAGAAACTGATCTAATCAAAAACTGTGTTATTTTGCGACGTCATCTTTTGTGAAACCGTTACTTATCTTAACTGAAACATCTATTGTAAACATAAATAATATCGTATAATATGGGGGGTGCACCCACCCACATATCATGATGATATAGATATGTTCAATCACTGTGTATGAGGTGATATGCATGTATTTTCATATTATCTTGACTAGATTTTTTTTGCTGAACCACAAAAAATCCTATCACTTTTGCGTGTGATATTGGCTCCGCGCGCTTATCCATCGAAGATTGTTCTCATATCCCGAGATTTTTATAAAATAGGCGAAAAACACGTTTCGTGGCTTTAATTTTAAATTGAGCAGGTTTTGCGGAATCTTCCTAAAGCCTTCCGTTCATTCGCTTTGTCGTCGCTGGTTTTTTTTTTTCATGAGCCGTCGATAAGGTGGGAGCGGATCTCATTATTTCTCACGGAAAAAATATGGGAAACTAATTATGTGGGATTTGAACTCGCTTATAAAAGGGATTTTTTCTATTTGTCGCCTGAATATAAAATTTTATTAAATTTTACAGGTTCACGTGTGATCACTTCAATTACTGTACCTACCTTGTGAACTGTAATATAAATTTGTATCTATGTATTGGGTTTTAGGTGAACTCTAATTTGAATTTTCACCCTTTAAAGCGAAAATAGCGTCGCACAGGATAGATGTTCCTTTTTGTCGAATATGATCTTAAATACCAACATGAGAAAGATAAGTGTCGTGCTTGACCGGGGTGTGCACAGTGCATTTCTTTCTATCATGGAATTATACATTTAATTTCACTCTATAGATATACAAACTGTAATATGCCTCAAGTCTATAATATAATCGTATATCTATGGCTCCAGTAGTTATTCCTCGTTATTTTTTTATTTGTACTACATAGCATGAACGAGAAAGTTACGAGTTTTGGTTATCTGTTTATAATACACTGTTGGCAATTGACACCTTTTCGGTTCTACTTATCTGTAAAAGCGCCCTTGTTATGTATCTATATATAATAAAGTGTAGGTAAAACATATTTTTCACCTGAGCAGTTTCTAAATTTGTCGTAAGAGGTAATCATCTGTATAGGCTAACTAGCCGTAAACATATGTACACCCACTGTAAAAGAGAAGGCATCATGATCGATTAACTAACTCCCGGAAGAAGTTAGACGAACGCGTCGCAAAGTTGTGCGTAAGATTACGCCGGCTCACGTAATCGACCATTTGTGATATAGGGGATTATAAGTTGCTGCCGCGGAGCTACGCTGCATTGTTTTGCTTTAACAGTAGGTAAAGGCGATAAAATTAAACCATAAAAATTCAAAAGAAAGTTTAACTCCTGTTAACTGATTTTTTTTTACAGAAACGATGAAATGTACACACAAATTATTGACCCTTTTTATTATTTACTTGACGTTTCGACGGTGTTGTTGCAAATGATGGTCTCGAGCTGACTGATGAATTGAATTAATAGCCGTTTAAATATAACATACAAGTGACCCGCCCTCGCTTCGCTTCGGTTTATAAGTTTTTAATTAATTTTTTTCTTTACAAATTTCCAAAATAAAATATAGCCTATATTAGACACGGATATTGTGTCCTATTTGTGAAAGAATTTTTGAAATCGGTTCAGTAGTTCAAGAGATTACTCCCAGCATACCTACAAACAAACACACAATTTTACCTCTTTATTATATCTATTAGTATAGATAAATAAAGATATATTTATTTACCTGCAAATATGTGTGTAAAACCAAAAATCTTAAAAAAATAATTATTTCGACCCTGTTTCCAAGTCGTTTGTGTTTCCAGTTTTGACATTTTGAACTTGGTTCTTAGTTTTTTCAAAATATACCTACCTAACATTTATAAAAATGAATAAAAAATTCAATTGAAGACAATTTCAAAGTTTAATGTTGTTATTCTTTATCTCACAGTGCACGTGTCACGGGTTTGCCCGCATTATTCTTAAGGTCCTGAGCCACAGTAAATATTTATTTTGTTAGTTCACGTCTCGGGTTGAGATTATAAACTTTATCTCGATGTAAATCTGACCGGGAACTCGGTTCTGTTGATTTTACATCAGAATGTTAGCGTCGCTTGCAGGCAAGCTACTCGCAGGTAGGTATCGTTTGAAAGGAATTTCAAGGTTCAGACTGCTATTCAAATATTTTATTAAAAACACTTTATCTCACATTTTATTATGCACCTATCGTAGCCACTTGCTGTAATTTTGCGTAAATACTTTTTGGTTTGGTGGTGAGGGCGTGTTATGTCGGCCTGCTTTAGATTAGCATCACAACATCTCTTGCCGTAGGTGGGGTAAAAGGCGAATAGGAATAACAAAGCTGCTAACCACAAGCGCTGATGAACTACGTCACCTATGAAGGAGTGGATTTTCCGACCCGCATATTCAGCTAGGCGTTTTAAACCTATACATCCCCTATGCGCAAAACAATGCACGTACCATACAATAAACAAACTGAACCGAAAAAACACAAGGTAAACCAATTGTGTTTTAACCAATTCATATAGTTTCTAAACATACTTGGTCCTGATAGTGCAATGGTTTGGCATTACCGCATATGACTAGAGGCGAAGTTTCACTTAATGAAGAGATGTAAATATTTTGATTTTAGAGGCTAAATATGTTTGAACCTTATTCTTAGAAGACCTTTAGCCTCGCTAAGACAGCTATCCAGATATCCAATTTTATGAAGTATCCAGATTTTATGAAATGTAAGTGGCTATAACATAAGCAGTTTATTTATACCTATTACAAAAACAAATTGCTGATGATTTTATACAGAAGATATAAAATCATCAACATTAGAAGGGCCTTGACTTCTAATGTCTTTCTTCTAATGTTGAAGATTCCAGTGTTTTAAAATTGCAAATTGATAAATAATTAATTTTAATGTGCATATATAGAATAACGAATAAGTAATTAAATTAAAATGGTAACTACATAAAGTACCTACCCATCTTTGGGTATTTTTATATTGGATGAGCATATAAATGTCTACCTATTCCTAGAAGAGCTTGCAGATTAAACTCTGCTGTCACTCCACTTAGAATAGACCTGTAACTAAGCTTCAATATACCTAGGTTATATTACCTATACTTAGGCCTATTCTTGGACTATTGCTATAATGCTTAGTGTAATGTCGGGACAGCACAACCTGATACACGGAAATGCAATTATCAAGGCGTGATTTATTAATACAAAAAATAATAAAAAAATGTTGGTGCCAAGCTGTCTATTCTGTCCCGAAGCCGCAGTCTATCGCTTCTCTATAAAGTTTTTGTTTGAAAAAAAAATAGCAGCCCCCTGTGACACATGAAGCTACAAAGGGTACCGTTGTCGAATGTAGACTCTTTGATGCGTCCGCTGTAATAAATCACTTTTTTTGACGTTTTTTATCCTAATAGATTTTTGTTTTAGATTTTGCGTGTAAATTGTGTATGATAAAATTTAGCGTAAAGATTTTAATAGAATATACCTATGTACAATTTTTTATGCATAAGTAATTTTGTACATCGATATTTTAAATAAAAGTGAAAGCAAAAGGAAAAATCGAATTTCGAATTCGACAGTTTACATTTCTCGAGCTTTCGAATAAGTTTTTCGCATATACGAAAGTTTTAGTTTCATTATATACTTACTTACTTATATTTTTAATTATTTATCTTAGGTATATACTTACAAACTTATTTATTTTTTATGTGGAGAAATAATGTTCTTGACATTGGAACTTTGTTCTCCGTTGTGCAAAAAATAGTGTACCTACCTACTTAAATTTGCGAAAAAAATTTTTTTTTTCGAAATTCAAAGTATTTCGCGAGGGGCGTGACCACGTTTTCCGTACGACAGATGTCACGGCATCCGCCCTCCAAAAAAAGTCGAGAAGGCGTGGTGGCAATAAATTTTGTCAAAATATGCTCGACACAAACACTTCCCATAGCTCGCCCTATTAGAATAACAGAACAAATCGGCTTAATTTGTTAACGGGCGTTCAGAATGAGTGTCACATGTCTCGGCGAGCGCGAGGTATGCCGCTCCGTTCCTAAATTATTTATCCTCGCCTTCACTAATTGCCGATGACAAAGTTTAATAGCCTGTGCACATGTTTATTGTTGTTTTTCTGATATAGAAAAAGATGGTTTGGAAATCTTAAATGCTTCAGTTACTAAATTATAAACTAACAATGGCCACGTGAATCTAACAAGGAACTAACAAACTGTGTTTTGATTTATTTTACTGTAGCGTAAACCAAGGAGAGATGTCCATAGTTTTAAAAATGAGCAATGTTAGTGAATATATGTAGAATGGACAGGAAAAATTGCCTGTGGGCTATCTGTGAGCTAAATGCCTATAGGTATAAGGGACAGATGCTCGTGGAACCGTTATAATTAACAGGTCCATACATTTTGCTGGGTCTACACTGCAATCTTCATGAAACCATTTTTCACACTGAGTACACCTTAACTAATCGCCTTTCTCTTTAGTAGCATGATAATAATCTCCATAGACAATGCAAATATCTCCAACGATATTATGTTCAATGTCTTCCGTTGATGAACTATCATAGAGTGATATGTGCGAGTCCTCATCACTAGTATCATTCGACACACTCTTTCTCTTTCCATAATTTCTTGTTGATGGTCATTTCTCTTCTACTTTCTTTTTCTTCAATTTTTTGTTATCTTTGGTCCTCGGTGTTCTGTTTTCGGTCTTTATTCTAATATTGCTTATTTTGTCAGGAGCTGTCAATAGTTGTGCATGTTGTTTCCTCTTAGAAACTGTACGACCTGAAAATGTAGGGACTGAATGAATTTTATCTAAAAATTTTGAAAGTATTTCCTTATCATAGTCATTCTTATTGGAGGGATCTAGTTCAGTCGGTGTTTTTAAACAAGGTTCATTGTTCGTCATTGTACTAGTCGATAGAACTGGATTGTTTGGTACTGGTACTGATGTGCTTGGTACTGGTAGCCCTCTGAAATCACGCTGTTGGGTGTTTTTGCTTCCTTCAACTCGGCTATTTTTCGATTCAGCTACGGCAACTTGCGAAGGTACAGGGTTGCGAGTCGGCAATAAATACGTATTCAGGTATTGCATAACAGTATACGTATTTGCCAATCAGTTCTTCGAATTGGAGCCTCCCTAGACTCCTTAGGTTCCTGCTAGGATTAGTTTTGATCCATCTGCTTGTTTCAGCATAAAAATGGTTATTCAGAAATTTAAAAAATGCTCTATCCAGAGGTTGTCACTAATGTGTCCAGGTGTTGTGTGGCTAGGAAATTGGAGCAAGATAATGTCATATTAAACATTTCAACTGGAGGAATAAAATTACCTTAAACATTACAACAGCATATCAAAGAAATATTTTCACCCTTTTCTGCAGAAGTAATTTGTGGAAGTGATTTAAATCCCTTCATCGCTACGACGTGAGACGGCCTGTTATGTAAATGCAGACCAGTCTCATCCAAATTAAAAAAATGTAGCCGTGCCCATTAAGTTGTGTCTTTAATAAATCGAAAAAAATATTTACCTCTTCACTTGACATACCACAAGCTCTATGTAAGGAAATTTCTTCCGATTTTCGTAAAGCGAATTCTGGGTTTATGAATTCTGAAAGATTGTAGGTAGGTACCCAATCATAACCAGCTTTACCTTACCAGCCTCTTTATTAAATTTGTGCGGTAAATTCTAGCTCCGAGCAAACTTAAAAGTTGTTACACTGAAGTCATCAATGGACGGTGCAAAGTGCCACTACTTTGCATTTTTTAATATGAATCACAATTTTAAGTTCTGCTTCTCCAAATTAAAACTTGGACCCAAAGGACCTTTCTTAGAATTACCTGAAGCAAACCTTCACCGTAGATTGCGATAAGGAATTTGATATTGATTACTGGCTTAAAAAAAATTAAGTCTTTTATTCATTACTCCAGATATTGCTTCTTATAAGTCATTTTCTGTCCAAGTAGCTCTTCTAATTCCCGAATACTTTCTGACGTACTCTCGAGGCATCTAAATTGAAAAAAGAAAAGGCTTCATGTATCATCAAGTAACTTATCTAAGTTAATTACAAGTCCGATTAGTTCTAGACTTGCAACCCATAAAAATGGCTGTGCATCTCTCCCATTTGTCAGGGATAGATGTCTAATAGATTTAAACATATGCATAAAATGAATCGCAACTTTAAATGTCGTCATAATAAAAGCTCGACATCTATTTATAGGTTATGAAAAAAAGCAATAGTAATTAGCCTTAAAAAAACCACCATACCCACTTATAACCCAGAATCTTATCAAGGGTTTCATAAATTTCACTTACCTTATATATCACAATATCTTCAAAAAGGTCTATCCAATAGTAATAGTCTATAAATAGTCTATGGTAATCGTCTATAGTAATCGTCTATAGTAATCGTCTATAGTAATCGTCTATAGTAATCGTCTATAGTAATCGTCTATAGTAATCGTCTATAGTAATCGTCTATAGTAATATAGTAATAGTAATAATATAGTAATAGTCTATAAATAGTCTGTAGTAATAGTCTACCCATCGTAAAAAGTTGCTCTATAACAGGAAGCAATAGTTAGACTGACATCAATTTGGTGCGTTCGGAAACTCCGTTATTTAATTTTATAAAAAAAAGAAACAAATGACATCTCTCCCATACAGGCGTTTCTCCCAGGTTTACCTTATACAAATGGTATCAACTTCTGTACATGACTTTATTCTGGCTTGTATTTAAAAGCAAAAAGTACTAAATGAGCAGTAAATCATGATCAACAAAACAACGTATTGTTAAATAACTGAATGAAATATTCTTTAATTATTAAGAATGACGTCACCAAGTCAACGGAGTTCTTTTTTTTCGGAATGGCTAAATACTTGTGGCCTTAATGGCCTTTTTAGAGTCACCGGACTTGTATGGTTTAGGGCGAGCGCAGAAAGCCCTCAGCCATGAGCAAAGAGTTTAAACATTGGCACGCCTCCGGATGCGCTGCTAATCTGATTAATACATAAGTCTCACTTGTGCCTAAAATTCCTACTTATAACGTTAATTTATTAAGTCTTATTACTTTTAAATAGACGCCAATTTACTTTATATTTTGATGATAAAGTAATGGAAATTGATTGTTTATGTTTCGTACCGCGTAATGACAGTGCACAGCGTGATATCGAACTGTATCGGCAAACAATAAGTCAATGGTAGAAACAGTGTTTACAATGTGTTTGATTGATAGTGCATGACAGATGTCGAGCTAACCCTTGCGCGGCGACCGACGCATCTGTCGTCATATATACCGGCGGATGGTCAGTGAGACACCAAATAAATATTCTGTGCCCTTTTTCTGCACTTTCACTCTTTAATTTACCCAGTAAATGCGTTATTTATGTGCAAATTGGAAACAGCTCATTTATAAAGTCAATGATGGATTAACCTTTCATTAATGGTATGGAAATTATATCGGAATGGGGTTGAAACTGTTGATTTAAAGCTTTAAACAAAAGTGTAGTACTAACCTAAAAATCTTTATGACCTTTGTGCCTCAGTCGTTCCCTTTTGTATTAGTAGATATTGGGTGAAGTTTTTTTTTATAGAAAAAGGCGGCAGACAAGCATACAGTCCACCTGATGGTAAGTGGATACTGTCGTCCATAAGGATATCTATGGACGACAGTATACAGCAATACATGCCAACATCAATCTAGAATGACAAACGTTGGCGCGCCCTTGGATGCGCTGCCTACATTTGTAGATTAAGGAATGGATTAGGAGAAAATGGGGAGGGATAGGATAGGATGGAATGCAAATGGGGTCTGACATATCTCACTCACTACCGAAACACGAACGTAAATTGGGAAAATACGATAAAGTAGGAAATGCAGTACATTTCAAGGTAGTCTTCTGTGAGAGAGGGGTAACGTGGCCAATTGAGTGTGCCCAACGGCTGTGGGAATGTAGTATACCAAAGTGAGTGGCCCTACCAAGTCGATATTGACTTGCTAAAATAACATATAGTCAGGTACATTATTTGAATTAATTTTAAGTAGGCCATCACAATATACGTTCATTTATTATTTAATAATCTATGCCAATATTATAAAAAGCGAACATATTTTTCTTTTTGGTTTTGCTATTTTAAAAATTATTTCGCTTTTAGGAAGGTAAATTAATGTAGGTGGAGATAGACTATGTTTGTGTCCCCTCAGAAATCGTTATGCCACCTTAGCGAAGTAAATTAATTTATTAAAGCGATTTTTTTCACTATCTGGAGGGTAATTCGGATACCCTTTCAACACACATGGGACCGTGCAGTTTTTATCGTCTTGTTTTAATTTCATTTTTTTGTTTGCATGTTTAATTAATTTTTAGAATAAGACATTGTCACGTTATTGCGATCACTTATGTGTATGAAATAAAAATTTCTATCTATCTGTCTATCTAATAGATTTAAAATTTACATAGCATATGCTTATTCCCTGGGGAATCATTGATCCATCAGAGCTAAGGCAGGCCGGCATAATGATTCATAAACCCCGTTTTTGTTTTCATAAATAACACACGAATGCTTTAATCCATAAACATATAATAGGAAATGAGATGGAAAGGGAAGCGAAATGCTCTGACAACTCTCACTCACTTGTGAAACACATGTGAGAGCGAGGTAAATCGTATGCACATAATCGGCCGTGGTATGCAAAATTGTCCTCCGTTCGATAATTTGATTTTATAAGCCCCCTTCAAATGTTTCATATCGTGAACGATGACGGTCTCAATGCATACGTTTTACAACTGGCACGTCGCTAATAGGTTTTCAAAACATCTCTTCGTAATATTACTTTTCGTTTATACCCATTTTTATTTGTTGCCATAAAAGGGAAGAATAACGGCTGTTAAAGAGTATAACTGTGCGTCGTGTATTGTACACACATCGGAGACGGGGCAATAAATCTCTTTATTTTATGACAAATTGTTGTCTAAACGTTGCTCTGTCACCCTCGTAGCGACAAAAGATCTAGAACAAATAGTGACATAATAGACGATGGCCACACACATAATGGTACATTTGTAAATATAAACACAATGATACGATAGCCCTCCTGTAATATTGCTTACGAAATAAACTAAATACCCTATTGTGTCTATTAAATTTATTACTTATAGGGCTACTTTTATACCGCAAAAAGTGTATTATAATTATGTTAGATATCTGTCGATTTTCGTTTACTTCTTAAAAAAGCAAGAAATTAAAGTACCTACCCACAAAGTTGTACTACGAGTATTAAGGAATCGTTGTATAACATATTTAAATGTCTATTACCTATGTAAAAACTAACAAATCAACACAAATTTAAGATGAATGAAGTTTTATCACTTCATTATTAATAATAAATCTTTGTTTATTTAGATTGTGGTTTAAAAGGTGAATGTCCATTTTTTTATGTTTATATTATCCTAATTTATTGCAATGTGATTGAAATATTTATTTCATTACTTGATATCATAAAAAATAATTTTGACATATTAAGATAAAATTTAACGAACCCTAAATATAATCGTAATGTGTAAAATGCTGATGAGGCGTTTCTACGAGTATAAGGGATGGTGACGTGTCACGTGATATATGACATGATGATGTCTAACAATGGCGGATGACGTCGCTTTATGACACGCCGGTCTATGGAACCCAACCTCGTAATTATATGACTTCACATTATTCTCTAAATATTGTCGAATACCTCGAGCCCCTGTGAAAAATATACCTAACGATTTATATCGGCGATTATTTTCCCTATTTCAGTAGGTACATCACTATCGCACCCCTCATATTTTTCCAACAAATATAAAATATTTTAAAGTTACAACATAGAGTTTGTTTTCTCCTTTGCAATACTTTTACATCATCTATATAACAAACTAAGAAGGGTGGAATATCACACCACAACCTTAATATCCTTTTGTCACCCCTACAGACCGCAGCTATAATTTCGTAATCACCATAAAATCTGTATCACAGCACTAATATATTTATGACGTTATAGCTTCCACTAATATTTATGCAAATTGAAAACGTACAGAATGGCATCGTTTACGCGACCCCTAATCCCCTATTCAGTGGAGACCGAGAGGACATATGCCGGAGTTGTAACATTTGTTAGAGTGTAGTTATAAGACACATTAGTAAATACTAAATAAAAATTTTGCTAAGGTTCTGTCTAAAGATTGTTTCTTGATGATTTTAAAAAATCACAGGTTAGAAAAATAGATAGATAAAACTCTTTATTGCACACCAAAACAAAACAAGATAGTAACAGACATTGAAACATATGAATTGCACAAAAGGCAGTCTTATGGCTATTAGCGATCACTGCCAGACAACCTTTGGGTAGAGAGAAAATAAAAATTTTAATCACAGGTTGATAGATGATGTACAGTATAGATAAATTATATATAATACGTAAATATCAATACAGATATACACAACATATACATACATACACACATTGCATACTTAGATATACACACTATACATAATATATGTATATATCAGTAACTGTATAAATGTTACAAACCTAAATAGTGTTTAGTAAGTCGTCTTCTGAAGCTGGATAAAGATTGATAACGTTTTATGTTGAGGCGAAGAGAGTTCCACAATCAAACCGCTTGCACAATAAAAGAGTAAAAATATGAAGTAGAATGGTGTAAAGGAATTTTAAGAAGAAGGTTATAAGAAGAACGACGATGAAGTGAGTGAGAGCAGAGAAATTGAAAATGCTCTTTTAAATACTATGGAGCTGAAGGATTACAGAGTATACAGTAGAGGAGGGAAAGGATAAGAGTATTCCGTCGTAGGCGAATGGGGAGCCACTTGAGCTGTCGGTGAAACTGAGAGACCAAATAAGAACCGAATGCAAATGTTTTGAAGACCCTCGAGTTTATCTAGTTGACCTCATTCAGATCAATATAACAGAGGTCACCATAGTCAATAATGGGTAGAAGTAGAATTTGTGGCATATAACCCTGGTGTTATATGATAGGAAATTATGTAGTCTCCTCAAAGATCCCACCGCAGCGAACATCTGCCTGCGTACTTCAGCAACCTATGGACCCCATGATAAATTTCTTTCAACCATTATTTCCAAGTTCCTGACCAGATGATTGAAAGGAATAGTAACACCGTTGGAAACTGCGGTTGGAAGTAGCTTCCAGTCTACCTTTGCAATGAGTTTTGAGCTACCCACAACAATGCATTGAGTTTTTGCAAGATTAACAGTGAGCCCATAAGAATGAGTCAATTCCCAATGACCTGTAAATCTGTATTAGTTACAGCAATGGCTCGGGAAAGTTCGTCTACAGGAGCCTGGGTATAAATCTGAAGGTCATCTGAATATGAAGGTCATGAAGGTTAACGGAGTTTTTTTGAGAAATAACTAAGAGTTCAATGCAAAATTATTTTACTGAAATCGTATTTATCAAGTTGGTTGAAATTAGTCAAACTATACAAACTAGTCAAGAGATACTTGACGTTATTAAATTATCTTATTCAAATTCAAGAATTATTTTTATAAACTTGATACATTTTTGTACAAATTTTATTTCATAACCGAGATTCTTGTTTCCTATATCCCATTATAGCAGCATGCTTCAAATCTCGCCTCCCCATTCCACTTGTCATCGCAGTGGATCTGCGCACCAAATAGGAAAAAGTAATTTGTGTCCATATGGGACCTGTGATTGCCTTCTGAACACTTTCCCCTCGGAGTGCCGAGCGCTCTTTTGGCGGCCAATTTTGTGTCCCCTATCTAAGATCTTTTAATATTGTGGTATGGCCAATGTGCCATTGCGGTTTGTTAGGATTCCGTTATGTTTTCCCGTTGTTATATTTTTGTATAATTTATATTGTATAAACAAAACATTTAAATAGACAGGAATTTCAATGCTCTATCTTTACATAGTATAAAACAAAGTCGCTTCCCGCTGTCTGTCCCTTTGTATGTACGCTTAGATCTTTTAAACTACGCAACGGATTTTAATGCGGTTTTCACCAATAGATAGTGTGATTCAAGAGGAAGGTTTATAGTTTAATATTGTTTTAACGAAACCGAAGCGATGCGAGGTCGGTTCGCTAGTAAACTATAAGTAATAACTAATATATATCTAATATTTAATAAGGCTATTTGAAAAAGTCTTTGTGGAAAATATTCGTGTCGTTAAAGCACTGCACTCTCCTGTTATAATTTAAATAAAGATTTATGTAAAGATAGTGCATAATATTAAATATTCTACTAGTTAGGAAAGTGTTGCTATACTTAAACTAGCGTTGGTAAGCTTCTAGTAAGTATAATCTATAGTTTGTTTCACATCGCATTAATTTATAATGCTTCTCTTCCCCTAGGTACGGTTCTCCACAGATTGAAACTAGTAATAATTTTGCGGGGCATTTTTACAAGTCTCAGGTGGTGTGTAATTTGCTTGCGGAGCGGGCGGCGGGTGGAAGGGTTACACTTGATTTATCTCGATGGTAATGCGCCTCAGGGGACGCACTATCGCCCTGCGCTCCTCGGACCAACCATAAACACTAATTTATTTAGCCACCGAATTAGTAGCTTTGAATGTTGTTAGCAGATGATTTAACTACCAGTACCACATTTTGCTTTATGATCATAACATTGTGAAAATTACAAACGTAATTTATGTGAAATACTCGCGATGTATTACTAATGTAAAAAGTGCAAGATGAGAAGCGACCTTGAGCTTGATAGACATACGTGGCCAATAAACAGGAGGCGAGAAACCCTCGAAGCGTACGTGTCATGTCGCTCCGCTACAATAACGAAACATGAAAAATTTCCAGACGCCCACATCAGACTGATAAATGGCTTCCGAAAATCCAAAAGGAAGTTACAGCTTACTTGGGATTTGGTCTAGAACCTCTCACGTCCCATAACTGCTGCACTCCGCTTTATTACAATTACCATAAGCCTCAAAGTCCCGCACTCCACACCAGACGGCTACGACTTCATCATTTTGAACCTACTTACAAGCGCGGTAAGACTGTTATTGCTTGGGTGAAATAGAAACCACGTCTGGGACGAACTGTTGGCATACTTGCGGACAACTTTGGTACTTACCGCAGTCGTTTTAAGATTGAAGTTGCAAATGTACGATTGAGTCGGGTAAAAGTTATGCGACGTTCGTGCCTCCCGCAGCGGTCCACTCTTTACATTTATGTACGTGTACGATATGTCGACGGCTATTTGGAATACTAATTGAGGATGTCTGGGGACTTCAGCCGAATACTATTTACTTTTTCGGTACAAGCAGTTACACGCGTAAAAAGCCTTGTAACTGAAAGGCCGGAATAGAAATTGGCATTTCGAAGAACATTTGGAAAAATAAAAACAAGCATTTGCTTCATCTAGAATGCGAGCAGCTCGAAACGACTTGAAGAGGATATGCATCAATAGAGGCACTATTCGATTAAACCACGTCAAGTGGGCAATTAACTATAAGTTAGTGTTTTAAATAGGCGTATTAATGCAGCTAGCTACTGCATAATTGGGGCTGCATAATAAGATAACTATTTGTTTCAACCTATCAATTTCCAAGCGGGACAGGTGTTAGTTTTGTACATAAATTTATCCGTAGACCCTCGCAGTAACCGCCGATACAACACCGTGAATGGAAAAGCAGAAAACCGCGAAATGATGATGAATCGCGTCAGAGAAAAGGGTCGTCACAATGAAACAGACATTTACGAAGTAAGCATGAGAGAAAGAGAGCGCTGTAGGGAAAATTAGCGGATGCTCCCGTGAATTTGTGTACGTTTTCAATGAAGGTTCTTTACGGTAGGTAAAATAGGAATAAAATGGATCGGGTCTAATCCCGCGGCCATTTATAACTTTCACGCCATTAATTTGAGTGATAGCGATGCGATTGGTCGTAGATATTGAAATGGGTAGTGCACAGTAGCCGTGTCTATACACGCACAAATTGTCTTATCTTTTTATCAAATGAAATTCCTGTACTTACCTAAGTACCTACATTTTATACACAAATTGGTATTTAACATACTTACTAATTGATTTACTGATTTAGACTTATAATAACCTTGATTAAAATAGTTATCACAATATTTGAAACCAAAAAAAAAATTAATTAATTTTCATGAAATATGGTTGAGGTTATTCGTATACAGCATTCGTATTTCGTGTTAATTGATTCACCTGTAATGACTTACCTAAATGAACTGTGAATAAGATTCTGCAAGGTAATCATGAACTGCGATGGACATTTACTACCTTGTGGTGATCTTGTGATGGACGGACTGATCCGTCCATCATCATCGTCATCGTCCATACACATCCGCGATACATGCCAACATCAGTTCAGAATCACAAACGTTAGCACACTTCGAGATATATGAATGGATTTGAAGAAAGGGCTGAGAAAACGGGCAGGAATAGGACAGGATGGGATGGAAATGGGCTCTGGCATATCTCATTCACTACTGAAACATGTACCTACGTAAATGGGGGAATATTACAAAATGAGAAAAACAGTACATTTCAAGGTAGTCTTCTGTGAGACTCCTCTCGTATAAATTGTACTATTATTTAATTTGTTTAGTGTAGAACTGTAGATGATATTAATTTAGTTAGGAACAAAAATTTTATCTAAATGGGGAAGTTTTATAAATTAGTTTTAAAATTTTGTACGTGATGGTGTTCAAAGTATGGGGTCATGATGTAATGGATATATTCATGAATATAGTCCAGTCGAATATAGTAGATACGACCTACTACCGCCCAAAGGTTCTAACAGACCTCCGGTTATACGAACCGAATGGCCGAAGTATGCGTCAAACTTCATAGGCCTCTTCATCTTCTCTACCTCTTTACAAATTTCCAGTACTACCGTTTCCCTAAGACACTTTTTCCTCTGCATCGCTAACATCGAAATTGCAGTAAAACGTAGCTATTCTCTGGTGCCGACCAGCTCCATTTTGCTGTAGTTTCAATGCTAATTCTGACCAAAATTGTAGTTGTATGTACAATAAATACAAATTTAAATAGTTTTTTTATTAATTCCGTGGTTCAATTATCGTGTAAGATAGGTATGTGTTTCATTCGATACCTACATACTCGTATTTGAAATAGTTTTCAACTAAAATTATGTTCTCCAGCAATAATTAATGACATGCACGATAAATCATTTTCGGAGCTATGAAACAACATCATCACGTCCAACATCTGACGGAGTTGGGCTGAATTCTGAATACACGTATGTAAAATATTTGACATTGTACTACTTCCAATCATTCTAAACACATGAGAATTAATGTACCTTATACATGTGTTCAAAAATGAGGCTATGGTACACAATAGTTAGTGTTACAGTGTGAATTAAAATTGTGTGAAGTGTATACCATCTAATACTATTCTGTAAGTTACAAGATGTCGATTGCTGTATATTAATGTCATATCCTTCGGCCACCTTCGGACATCGTTTGCTCCTTCTTAAGCAGTCGACAAACACCGGAAGCTAGCACTCGTCTACTGCTTCCGTCCGTTATCAGGATTATGTTATTAAGCAGACATCTCAGTCTGTGTGGTCCGTATTTACTGCTCTTAATATTAACACTTGATCTCATTATGGTTATCATGGTTCACTAAGATTGAAATAAATAAATGTAAATTCATCGTTTCTGTCTTACGAGTAAGTGTGCCTCGCCTCAACTTTAGTCTTAACCTTTTTTATTTAAAACATTCGCATCTTAGATAATGCATCCTAGATATAGAGAATAATTTATATATCTTTAAAAATTAAGAAAGAAATTATATTAATCAATCAAGCAATGACCTTTGACCTTTCACTGTTTGCTGGTATGCGGGAACTTACGCCACCGTATTGGTTAGAAAGTTATAATTTTAGAAGCATTTAACATTTTGAACATACACCTATAAGTTGAATTGACACTGAAAGAAAATGTGTACTCCGCTCTATTACTATTGTTGTTAATATTATTTACTTTGATATTTATTTATGTATACACTTCATTGCATACTTCATTCATCATATAAAGGTGAGCTTAATACCTTAAGGCATTCTCTACCAGGCAACGTTTAAATAAGGAGGTGCGAGAAAGACTTAAAGATACTATGGTGAAATAAAATAAATCGTTATTTGAAAAAGAGTTTTGGCAAATTAGTCTCTTACTTCCTCATCTTCTAAAGTTTCCTTTATTTTCTCTGCAGTTACATCTTCAATTAAATTTCCTAAAGATTTCCCTAATTTGGTTTCCTTCTACTTCGCATTCTTCAAATTCTTCAATACTAAGAAAATCAGAAATTGTTCTATTTCATAGTTAACGTTTATATTGCTGTCGGTGACATCATCGTCCAGCATCGATCACAGGATGTGTCCCGGCATCGTCCAAATACTTTATTACAAAAATGTCTTTTTTACAATTGCAAAATATTACAAAAACTATTATATTTGCAAACTTTGTAACATGACCTTAATTGCCTTGTCATCTTGCCCATTTGAAATCGAATTTTACCCGACTATTGGATAAAGACACACATATTACGAAGTACTTATTACCTCCATGAAGTCTTCGATAAAATCAGCTAGTGTCTGTACTATCTTAGTGTGCTAAAAAGTTTACATGTTTAAAACTGGACATTTTTATTTAGAATGTTACAAGCAGATTAAAAGAAGATAAAGAAAGTATTTTTAGGCATTAGTAAAGTAAGGAGTAATATGTAACATAATGTGTAATACCTACTTACATATCGGTACGCTGGCAAATGGCAGGTCATGTCTGCCGCAAGATCGACAACCGATTTGATAGATAAGTCCTTGAGTGTCGACCACGTAACGAAAAGCAACGTGTAACGCAGTGTAGGACCCCTCTGGCCACGTGCACCGACGACTTGAAGAAGTTCGCTGGTAATGGCTGTATGAAGAAAGTCAAAGACCGTGTATGGTGGCGAGCTTTGCGAGAGGCCTATATCAACAAGTGGAGAGACATAAACCGATATACTCGTAATGATTTGGTACATACGTACCTAAACAAATTTCTGCGGTATTTGTGTGTGTTATCATTGCTTTAATTCCACAAGATTCTCTCTTCTTTCCGGAAAAAATGCCCTTAGTTTTTTAGAAAGGGATATTGGCTATCTAATTTACTATTCAATATATTTATTTGACATTCATAGGCTGGACAATTAGTCATCGGCAATTCTGTGCAAAGTAATTTAACAAGATTACTAGTATAGCTTAAGCACGGCGTGTTTGACATTCATTGAGACAATAGATATTAATTTCTTAATAATTCATAGCGGCTTTAGAGCACTGGCTCGTGTAGACACTTTTGATACTATAGGATTACTCGGTCAGTCTTCAGTTGAAGGCGACAAAGATTTAAATACATATATAATTAATTATGTATGTTTTTAATGTTTTATTTGTATGTTTATTTTCAGTATTACCTACATATGAAACTTTAATAAATCGCTTCGCTTTATTTGCTGTATAAATACAAGCAGCGAGATATACTATATCTATACTAATATAATAAAGAGGTAAAATTGTGTGTTTGTATGTTGGGAGTAATCTCTGGAACTACTGAACCGATTTCAAAAATTCTTACACAGATAGGAAGCTACATTATCCGTGTCTAATATAGGCTATATATTATTTTGAAATTTACTAGTCAAAGGATAGAAATCGTTCACAGACGACTTTGAACTTGTGAATCATATATTGAAATTATTGAAATTATTCATTACTATATTGAAAAAATAAATTTCAATATAGTAAATTTGTCCGTATTAATATGAGTGTTAAGCAATTAATAAAAATACTAGTCCTAGAGCTAAATAAAAATGTTCCGTATCAAGTTTAGTGGCAAGCCGGGTTGTGGTCGTAAATTATATGTACTTATCTGCTATATTTATCTCAGAGCGACTATCTGTCTTTAATGTAAATACACATTTCACTGTTTATGTTCTTTTTACACATTTTTATACTCGTCTATTATAGGTTGCGCACGTAAATTTTGCTAATAAATCTAAGTAGATAGTTGGCTAGAAAATATTTAAAAGGAAATACCACAAACATCCTTTGATCTTATAAAATTACCTACAAATAACCGTGATGTGAGATGATTTTCCAGATTCTCACTCTTCTAGCATTTTTAAGTAAAATAGCCTCCACTTTTTTACCAATGACGAAATGATGAAATTCTTATTTACTCCTTTTCAATATTTTTTCATCATTTACAAAGTTCACGGCTACAATGTAAGTACCCAACAGTGGGTAGTTTAACAATATTACTAAGTTTTAGGCCAATTACGAACTAATATTATAATAAACAATTAATACAGATTAATTATATCTGTGTGGTGTGTGTGGTCGTATATGTTCTTTGAGCAATGTGGTAGTGTTATGTGTATACGTGTGAGGTTTACCGTGTTAATAATAAATGCCTATTTTCATTTCAATGACATTTTCGGTTATAGAGTTACAATAGATTTTCATTTAGAAAGTTTCTGTGCCTCCTTTCGTCCCTTTAAATTCAAAATTTCAAAATTTGTTTCTTAGCGTCTACGTTATAAAAATTACACTGCAAACAACTTTTTTCATTCAATATTTTGGGCTGGGAGAAGATGAATCAGTCAGTTTAGTAAGTCAGGAGTCATTTTGTATTACATACTCGTATGAATTCATGCTCGTATATACTCATAGATGTACTATATAGAGAGTGAATTTGAGGCACATTAAAAATTACACAGTTGTAAAATGTTATCTTATCAATATCATTTATATCACATCACTATAAATAGATGCACTTGTCACAGATCTATACATATAATAAAATCGTAACAAAGCCGTAGACAAACTTTTTTTTAAAAAGCGATTGCAGAGTAGAATTTTTTAGAATTTTTGTCCCCTGTTGATCTGTCTAAAAGCGCATCACGTAAAGACTACTGGACAGATTTTAATGAATTTTAATTTTAATGTGCCAGGTTAACATTTAAGGTGTTTTTTATTCAGATCCATTATGGAGTTCCCACGGGAATCACTACAGTTTACGCGAACATTATTTCCGTTTAATTAAAATCCGTCCACTAGTCTATACGTGATGCGCGTTCAGACAGACAGACGGCAAATAAAATTAAAAATTGTTGATTTGGCTTCTTTATCGTTCGTAGAGTAGGTACATTCATTCATTAATAATTTATATGAATGCAAATGTAAAAATACATGTAAAAATAGACCTTATCCTTCGCAATATATACTTCTTAATACATTGACGCGACCGTTATTTTTTTGTGTACCATATACATTTATCCGCAAGTTGGCGCTCGTGAGTTGCAAGAACTGTGTATACTGCATACTGAACTATATATAATATCCTACTGCATTTTGATTACAAATCAGCATTTTTGTGAACAAATCCTATTTCTCAACAATCACGTGATTCCAAATTAACATTCTTTTCGTCTAGAAATGTCTATTTATATGCTATGTATTTGTTTTTAAAATAACACTGCGTAATGGACGGCTGTAAAGGTTATGACTGGTCGTATTACAGCGGTGATACAATTAGGTACTATAACAGGTGTATTGTACAGTCACTCACGAGGACCTTAGTTCTTGGGATTGAAAAACATTTGTTCACTAAAAGTTTAGACTGAGGAAACGTTAGGATACTAAAGGGAATATTTATAAATATTTTTTCCATAAAAATATTTTAAAATATGTACTTCAAATATTGTATTCATATTATCTTGTAATTTTATGTACCAATTGTGTAGTATTTATGTTATCGACGCATTGTAATTAGCTAATCGGAAGGCGTTCTTAGTATATCATTATGCCAGCTGGGAATGAGTAAAATTTATAAATTAAGTCAAATTGATTTTTCTCCATAATTCTTTTGATTTGTGTTTTGTATTTTCTCAACAGTGTGTTAAATACAGGTACATGAAAACTACAAGCTTGCACAATTCTAAGTGCAGGTTGTTTTGTAAATATGTTATTTTAGTTCCTTCTTATTTACAAGAGATACCAAGCTACACAATTTTTTTTTTGTTTCTGATATATTTAGCTAGCCGGTGAAAGGGCATTTCACTTTTTCCAAATACATTTAGTATTTGGAATTACGAGTATTTAGAAAAAATACTGACTTATGGAACTTAAAAGTGAAAGTTAGAAAACGATTACTGTTTTAATAGCGTCACTAAAACAGTTGTTTCATTACACCCACATAAAAGTGACAAAGATAGATTAAATATTCTCAACCTCATATCTATTTAATTTTTTTAATGAATTTGTTAAATTATTTTTAATATAGGTTTATTTTTTACTCTAACAGTAAGTTATAAGAAGATAATAATTTCATTATTTTATCTTTAAATAAGTTTACAGGTAATGCTTTGATGTTATTTGGAAATTTATTATATATTACTAAACATATTAGATGTATATTAATTATATATTACAACTTTTTAAATTTGTTTTTTGGTTGTAGGATCATAAAAATAAATTAAGCCAAAACACAACACCATTTTTACTGAGTTTTTATCAACCGAGTGCGTACTAACAATGTCACACACGCGTTCAGTTGAAGAGTTTAACACTTTTCCGTGCGAGCGTCCATTCAGTTCATCATTGTAAACGAGCGTAGTGAGCCAGTTTACAGCACCAATAAAACAATGAGCGAGCTCTTATCACTCGTTATCAACGCAGCAAACATAAAATTTATTTGAACTATGTAGTATGTCGTTTGTACTGTACGTTTGTAGGCCCGACGTTTGTTTCGTGACGCGATAACGTGACACTGTGAATATGAATTATAATCATTTTAGTTTAAAACCATACACAACTTGAAACAATTAGATTACTAAGCATGTATTGTTTAGTAATCTAAACGTATGAATATTGCGTAACATCACGTCGCTTCTGTTAAAAGTTTGACTCAGGCAATACTAATTTTGTTGGCATTTTATTGTGTAAGTTATAAATCGTTTTCTTTGTGTTATTTGAAAAATAATATGCCGAGTATCCTAATAACTTTTGATTTAATCTACTTTTAATTTTATAAATATAAGACCTTTTATTATAATATTATATATACTTATTAATTTTTAAATCTGTTTATAATAACTATACGCTAAATGATCCAGGCCAGCAAAAGCTAATTTATTTTTAATTTAAAACGACGCGACGCGACGCGACTAAATCAGTAGGACAAAATTTTGCATGAAACGGTTTTTTCTTGACATGAAGGTAATTTAATTTCGCTATCAATCGTACAGTTCGTGACTTTTCTGAAAACAATGGGCTCAACAGCCGGCACAATAAAGACATCGACTGTAAATAAACATTTAAAAAAGCTAAATTAACAATGGAAAAAACTGGTTTTAAACCAATGATGAACATTAAAATTCTTATTTTAAAACAAGAATTCTGATTTCGTCCATTTTTATCTTCCTAAAAATAAAATGAAGAATTCTATTATAATAAAAATACTTCCATTCACTGTTTGTTTGTGTTTATATTACCTATTCACAAATGTTAATGGCTGGAGAAATATAATATTTCGATTTTCATTTTTTATTTTCCTTTTTTTTTTACTTATCATGGGCATAATGTATAAACCTTGCCTTTGCCACAAAAAAGTCGTCGTTGACGGGAAACTTTTACGTGGGAAATGTACCACATACATTTTTAAGTTTAGTTATTACGTTTTATTGTCAGACAAACGTCATATTTAAATTAGGTTAAAAAAAACTGAATTTAGAAAAAACACTCACTTTAGTCCATATTAATTTCCGAACCAATCTATAGCGGCACTACGCTTAGCCTGCTCTCAACCACCAAAGGTTAGCTGGAAGAAAATGCTATATAGCATTAAGTTCGCCTTTGTACACACATTTTGGTGCAATAAAGAATTTATCTATCTATCTATAGTCATTTGAAAAACAGATCGAAGAATTGCTTGCTATATCTACATATAGAAGGTCCAGTGACGTATGGACCTGCCTATTCTACTCATGAATATGTTAGAAAGTAGTTTTTTTTTCATTCATATTACATTAATATTTATATTTTGATGTCTGTAGTCCGATAAAAAACGTGTTAGTAACAAAATAGGTGAAAAAATATGCACGTGTTTGTCTGGCGGGCGCTATAAATAAGGGCGCGCTCAAACGGCCGTGTCTCTAGTGACTAATTTGTTAACAAGTGTTCGGAATACTTAATTACCATGTAAGCGACGGGGTGTCATTTCTGCTCAACGAATACATTATTTTGTCAAGATCTCCTTCTTAAATAATGGTACTATTAGTTACGTTAATTGAATTTATGGTTTCACGTGAACAAATTGATGGAACGTAGTAACGTTACGCAATTAGGTAATTGTGTTTCGTAAATCGTATTTGTAATATAGTTGTAATAACATTTTTATAAAGGTTTCATAAACGAATTTGTTTCTTTTTCTCTATGTAGGTAATTACCTATTTTTTGATTAGCCAGTTGCCTTAATCTATACAAGTATGATGGGTCAAACTAAACGTTCTTAGAACTGGCTACTGTACAATACGATAGAAAAAAACAAATTAGAATTTAAAAAATGGAACTTGATTGTCAAACGCCATTGAATTTTCAAAGCCGCCATTTGTTTTATATTTCTTCCGGAAATTTGAAAAATTTACTTTGTAGATTTTTTATGACTTTTGTTGAGGTCTAAACCAGAAACAAAGTTATGAAAGACTTAAGTTAGCATTTAGTGATGAAGCCCCATTCAGTGCCACTATTTATTAGACGACGATTAGAGAAGGGCGTCCTGCAACGGCGGTGCCGGAGGAAATCATCAAAACTGTGCGACGACATGATTGAGGCAGACAAACGAACGACATATCAGCAGATTCGGGCATCATTAGATATTGGTATGAATCAAGTTCAAGCTATTCTACACGATCATCTATGGGTAAGGAAGCTTTGAGCTAGATGGATTCTTTACAATTTGAGCGAAGCTCAAAAACACTGTCGCGTGGAATGGTGTCTCCAAATGCATGAAAAATTCTACAATGATCAATCAAATGCTGTTTTTGATATAGTAACAGGCGATGAAAGCTGTATCTACCCCTATGAGTCTCAAGCTAAGAGGCAATCTGCGCAGTGGGTCTTTCTTTTCGAAGAGTTACCGACGAAAGTGAAGAAAGGACAGAGTGCTGAAAGGAAGATGAATATCCTTCTTTGGAAGATCGGGTCACTTTGCTACTTTAACTTTAGAAAATAAAATAACAGTAACTGCGGACTGGTATGTAAACAGTTGCTTACCTTCTGTTTTGATAAAAATCAAACAATGACACCCACGAAGCAGAAAGCAGAATCACGATAATGCCCCAGCTCACTCTATTTTAGATAGATAGATAGATATTTTAGATTTTTATTTATTCCCTAAAATTATGTATAAACTTAGAGGAATATGTTGTATGAATGAAAAAGAGGTAGCAACGGTCTTCCAAACGGCTGTTGAAGAGATGCCTAAAGAAGGGTGGGCTAAATGCTTTACACAATGGTTTCATCGCAAATGTATCGATTGTCGCGGAGAATACTTCGAAAAGCAATAAAACAACTTCAACCTTTAAATCTGATTTCATTTTTGAGATTCTAAAAACTTTCAGTCACCTACGTAGTAGTTATACGGGGAGCCTACCATTTAAGTACTATTTACTTACCCTGAAGCTACGCTAATGTGAGCGAACCGCGAGCGATTGCTACTCTTAACAATTTCCTGTCAATTAAAAACAATTTTTATAAAGGTACCTGCGCACTGTCGCTGCGGCTTAAAATAGTTTCAAAAGCAATGCAAGTCACTGATCCATAATCACTTAAATCTAAATATTAAAGTTTTGACCGCCGTGCCTCATTCAATAGTAGCCATTTAGACACCAAACTTATCTAATGCAAATGAAATATCCAGTCCCTAGGTTTAAAGTTGGAAATTAAAGTAATCATTATATTTCATTTTCTAAAATTACCTACATCCACAAAAAAATACATAATAAACATTGACGCCAATAATAAACATAACATTGGAAAAACAATTATTTAGGTACATTACATTTGTTAAAAATATAATATTTGTGAAATATATATCTATCCGATAGCGCCGAGATGTAAGAATGCTCTGCATCCTCTTCTATACGATTTATACGATGCAAGTTGCCCCAGAGTATTTGCAATGTAAATTTCAGTTTCTGCAATGACCATCGTCTTCGTTCCGCTACCAACTCCTTACTCCAAGTCTCTTCATACCATACTGGCTTTATGGCCAAATCTTTCACTGCGCAGGCAGCTAGACTCTGGAATACCATCCCCACTGACATCCGGAAAGCCCCTAATAAAATCTTTTAAAAAGACCTCATTACATTAAAAAGAACATTACCTCTCCATCTCTCATCTTTTGCTCTTTTGCTTTATCTTTTATTTCACTTTTGTCAGCAACACGGTGTTTTTTTAATTGTTTCTCTTAATTTTATGTAGATATTTTATTTACATAATGTATTCATTGATTATGTTTACCTTGTATGTATGTATTATATTTATTCTTATGTATATATTGTATGTGTGTAAGTTTGTATGGATGTATGTATATGTAATATAATTATTTTCCACACCATCTAAATTGTGTTTTTCATGCACCTCCCAATTGAACTTCTCTGATCAACCCAGAGCTTGGCTGGTAATTAAGCTCGCCTTTTGTACGATATTGTGCAATGAAGTGTAAATATACATAAATAAATAAACATTAATTGTTTACTATCTCTACAGCTGGTGTATTAGTCATGGCGGTCACCCTCTAGATACATAGGTAACTGTTGTTCCTCAAAAGTTCAAGGTTACCTTCTCAAAGTTAATAAAATATCTTATGTACCTATGAGTTGGTTATCACTAGCACGTTGTTATCTTAAAATAACACCGACTATTACTATTGCAGTTACTATAAGATGCTGCTCTCAATACACAAGTCTCGAAATGTCGCTTTGTTCTTACCATTGACAAGAATTCATAATTCCTTTGTTTCCAGTATGGGCGGAGACGGGCGAGTTTCGGGATAGCGGGCACTCTTCACTTACATCAGGTGGCTCAGGAGTGGAGCAATCATCACTATACGCGCCTCCCAGGCAAAGGCGTGATAGAAAACATACAGACGACAGTGAGTAATTTACTTCCTTACAATTGCCAGTTAAAGAGCAAGTATAAGCTTTTAAGTATACCTAAGTATCTACTCATAAACTCAAGTACAAATTGATTAGATCGAGACACTTCGAAACATTTGTACCCGAATAAGTATCAACATTAACTATCTGTCATAAAGAAACGACTGCCTCTAGAATAAAATACTCGACACACATCACATACGTTGTAGGCGGAGACTGCACTATACATTCCCACAGCCGCTGGGCTTACTCGACGGGCCACGTTACTTCTCTGTCTCACTACCTTGAAATGTACTGCATTTCCTACTTTATCGTATTTCCCCAATGTACGTACGCGTTTCGGTAGTGAGTGAGATATGCCAGAGATATTCCATTCCATCCTATCCATCACCATTTTCCAAACCCTTTCTCCCAATCCATTCCTTAATCCGCACAGGTAGGCGCGCATATGGGGGCGTGCCAACGTTTGTCACTCTGGACTGAAGTTGGCATGTATCGCGGATATCCACTTACCATCAGGTGGACTGTATGCTCGTCTGCCGCCATTTTTCTATAAAAATAATAATAATAATGCGATTAAGAGAGTATCCACTAATCTGTAGCTTTTAAAATGCAATGACTTTATATGACTGTCGCCGCTTATCCGCTTCCTCTCATCTAGTAAGCACCAGAGAACGATTCTGGTAAAACATGGCGCAGACACATTTTAAGATTTTTATACAATTTTTTAAGAATTAAAAAAGTCTTGGCCGTGTGTATCCACCAAACCGAACTGAGCCCTCGCATCGCACTGGATTTTGCGTTATGGCCCGAAACCTCCCCATGTTTATTAGGGAAAGCATGTGCCTTTTAGTTGTTCGTTATATGTTGATGTCGAAATATGATTTTCGTCATCGAATTGTATCGCTACAATTTGACGTCTCAAATTTTTATCATCTGGTTTTATATTTAAAGAACGCTTTGATTTGATTTCTATTTATTAAGTATTATACTTATTACTTATAAACATTTATTTTTAAATTCAGATATGTACCTATAGACATTATATAAATGTAAACACACACGTACTCGTAAATATAATACTTACATGTGGATATATTACGTGGTAAAAATCGATTATTTTATCTATTCCTTTTATCAATTACTTAGTCATTAACATAATTGTTGAATTATCTGTTGATACAGTTTAATCCAATGGACTAACATAATTATTTCCATCAAGCTGAATAAATCGAAAAATGGAAACTTTCGTCACGAGGGACCACACAAAGTGACAAATCTAAAACTGAAAGCAAACTAAGTTAAGCGGGAAATCTACCGCAAATACGGTCGCGCGGCTACTAATGCTTTCACAAACACGCCTCCTATGGTAACCGTGCTGGTACCTCATGCTTGTACGTAGATACTTTTACCGAAGACGGAGACCGTAGGTTCTGCTTATAATTCCGAGTTAAATGACACATAATGTTACGTAGTTTTTTTTAATAAAAATATCAACAGAAGATTTGTATGAACAATTTGGTAACAACTCAATTAAATTTTTGGAAAAAAATGTTTGCATTTTTCTTTTACCAGGCACTAAATAAATTGATATTTGAATTAAATAAATTTATTCTGTCAACATAATTGATTTAATTTTTCATATAACATGGTAGTGATAAAGGGTACACCAACCGGTAGTGTGTACTAGTGATGTCTCACGATAAGTGTCGTTTTAAATAGGCGTTTATTATATAACTTGTAAGTAAATAGATTAAAGGAGACGTCGCGGTGCGTTATCACGAGTGTCGGTGAAGTGGTTACACGTTGTGATATCAAGAACACATGTAACTGCGTTATTTACACGTTTGTGGCGGTAACGTAAAGGTTGGTGAGTGATGGATGTGTCGGCGAGTGCACAAAGCGTATCAACGATAACAACTATCGGCCCTATCGGCTCTATCGGCTCGTATCGCAATCGCGAGGCTAGCGGTAGCGTCCGCTGCCTAAACTTTGAGACTATAATCCCCACCTTGTCCATTAAACGGTAATAGGATTGCCAACTAGTACTGCTTCCTTTCACTCTGCAGGTACTGTGAGTCCGTCAGAAATTATAAAAAGCCACGCTGGCCAAGCGGTTTGCGAGTCCACTCTTTTAGAGATGGTGTAGTTCATCAGCTCTTGTGGCAGTGGCTTTGTTATCCCTAACCTTTTAAGACGCCCACCCGAAAAGATGGGGTGGTGCTATTCTAACCGGCCCACACCACACGGCGATGTAAAAATCTTTTTTATAAGATTGTTAAAATAATATGATTTATTACCAATGTACAGTACTCAGAGATGCGACATGTATGTGGCATGTCCCAAATGATAAAGAGACGTTTTAAAGAGCTCTTTTCCGTCATTCACCGTGGCGCGTCCAATTAATAAAGACGACTTCTTTCTCATGCAGGATATGCCATATATATCGCCGGATATTTGTAGGTACTTTTATTTTTATATCAATTATAATATATTTAAATATAACAAATACTTTTATTATTGTATATGCATTGAAGGTTAATTATACAAAGACAGACTTTTGAAAAAAATGCTTATCATTAGTTGGTAAGGTGTTTCAAGATAATAAGATTCACCTTTAACTATTATGAATGCAAATTTTACAACACAACAATTTACCAATTAGTTGATCAATCAAGATAAAAACAATAAAACTGTAAACGTTAAACCGATATAAATGTACATAATAAAAAAAATATAAATGAAAACAATTTATGATTTGATAACGATAGATATAAATACGTACTCAGTGCGATACATATTTATTGTCCTGGTTTCGTTCTTGTATTTTATTTTTATTTGTTTTTTATCACATCCACAAACATTTTGATGTTAGATGTTTGATTGGAAGTTTGGTGTTATTAGTCTCAAAAATGTTCAAACTCTTGAATAAGTTGAATAAGTGGATGACACCATACATACTTACTTATATACTTGTAAACTCGTATCTGCCATTTGTATCGACAATTATAAGTCGGGTCGATAAATTGACAATCGGAATAAATGAATATCTATACTTTTTACCTTTCTCTATGGTTACCTACTTTTTATCTCTCTCTACTCTCTACTTTTTATCTATGGCTTTAGTACTATCTCATCTCTTCCCCTGGGTGTGGTAACAAGCAATTAAAGGATAAAAATGCGCTACTACAAGGTCTGAGGAACTTCACCACTTCTAAAAGAGTGGACTCGCCAAAACGGTTAGTCAGCGTGGCGTTTAAAGGCCATACATCCATCCCTCAGGTGCAAAACAATGTGCATGACGAGGCCCATGTCCAGCAGGGGAGGAAAAAAAGGCTGGAAACGGCCACTCAATTGTGCTACCAGTTTGATTACTGAACCAATAATAATTTTCATCAATACTTGTTAATAGACTGGTAATAGTAAGTATTATATTTACGAGTACGTGTTTACGAGTTATATAATGTTTATAGGTATCTGAATTTAAAAATAAATGTTTATAAGTAATAAGTACTTAATCAATCCTTTTTACCAGATAACCCAATTAAGTTATTAAACAGCTTCGTGCTACTTGTAATGAAACAGTGCTATATAGTTGTGCGTTGATATCAGGACTTCGTCCTCTCTATAACATACATGTGGTATGGGAGGTATATATTCCTCTCTATGTACCCTTTTTTAAAATAGTTTTCCTTGACGAAACGATTTTTTACGAATTCGGTACTTTTCTCAATAGGTAAAAATAGTCAGAGCTTTTTTCGCTGGCCGCTAAGTAAAATTTCTTGCTTCATTTTTGATATAAGTAAATGAAGTATTGTGATATAAATCGTTAAATATATCAAATTTTATCATATGTAAATATTTTCATAGAAATTACATTCTTATCGAAGTTGTCAGTTGTCAGAATATTAACGTAAGTGTAAAGTAAGTTAATAATTCAAGGTAATTATGCAGTATTTATGTACTTTACATAAAAGAAACAGTTTAATGCCCATCGACATGTCCAGAATTCGACCTCAAAACAACAGCTTATGTCTCAATCCTTCCACGAAATAGTTTTGTGCTGGCTGTAGTAAATCGGTGCGTTGACACGGGGATTTGAGTAAACCCAATATGCGCGGCCTGATTGCCATCGCGCTGTTATCAGTAATGAATTCATGTAATAACACCACTATCACTTATCCCCTCATTCTCCCCGCGATATAGGACACATTGTTCGTCGAATGTAATTTTTGACACTTTGTTTACTAACAGGTACCTATGCACAGGCATAGGTACTGATGCCTAAAACTACAGAGTTTAATTTCAATGCTCAGTCTAATGATGAATTTTAGTATACATATAAAGTAAGTATATAGTTAGCTATTTATATAGCTAATGGACCGACTTTAAAAAAATCTTTAACATAACCTAATGCACATTCCTTGAAAGTTGTAATGTTTGTAAATCGGTAATCGCAATTTTTCATTACCAATATTATGCCAACTTAGTAAAGCCAAGGCGAGTCGCTAGTGTTTAAATAATATCATCAAATTTAGAGGAGAGTGCACGCTGTAATCCAACAGTCACTGGGCGCGCTCGAATGTACTGCATTTTCCCACTTTATCCTATTTCTCCAAAGTACGTACGTGTTTCGATCGTCAGTGAGATATTCCAGAACCCATTCCCATTCCATCCTATCCCTAACCATGTTCCCACCCTTCCTCCAAATTAATTCCTATATATCCAAACGAAGGCAGCGCATCCTGGGGCGTGCCAACGTTTGTCATTTTGGACTAATTTTGGCATATATCGCGCATGTCGACGTGCTACCTACAGTATCCTCTCGCGATCAGGTGGACTGTATGACCGTCTGCCGCTTTCGTCTACAAAAAAATCAAAAGTAGTAGTTGAAACAAGATCATATTTAGAATTAATATCTTGCTTTATGTGTACTAAGTCCATAGAATAATTTGATAAAATACAATAAAACAAACACTAGACAATGTTATAAAAAATAAGAACACATTAGATATTGTTTTAGCCACTATAAGTAGGTATTCGCTCATGGAGATCAATAAATTTACAGTTACATCGTAAAAGTATTAGATTCTTAGGCTTGCGCCTAATCCCACAGCATTACGAGCTTGCTACCGTGGGGACTTGATCACAGATATAGACTTTTCTATAATATTATAGAGTTATAATATACAATAGGTACTAGCATGAACAGTAATAGCTTAGAGGTATTTGTTCTGGAGTCTCATTCGTGAGATCGTGTGTTCAAATATCTTGCCAGTATGTACTTAACTACATACTGGCATACGGATTTTTATGTTATTACTAGCTCTATTACTAGATACTAGAAATAACATAAGAGTGTATAGAATGGGATCCATTGTAGAACATGAAAGCCGATTTATGTAGAAAAGACTTTAATTACGTTCACTATAATATTTCAAATACATGTAGAAGAAAATCTCACGGCTCTAAGTGAGTGTACTTTAAGAGCAAACTTTAATTTTCACTTTTGGTTCAAAACAAATTATTTTTACAACAATTACCCGGGACGGCGTGGTGTCGAGGTAATATTATGAATTGGTTCAAAACAAATGAAGAATGAATTTCTGCAGCATTATCCCGAGACGGCACCATGTCTGAAAAATATTATGCATTAATTGCGCTACAAGAGAAAAACACACAGGGAAGTATGCATGCTCGAGAATTAAAAAAGTCTTATGCACTGGGCTCGCGTGGTGGATTTTGAGCCGAAATCCCCTAGTAATTTTACTGGGTGAGACCTGTGCGGTGTAATATTATTTCCATAAAAAGTTGTAGTCGTTAATATTAGTGTAGGTCTAAATCATGAGCCCCAGTTTGTTTTCAGCCAAGTGAAACATTTGAGTATTAAATGAAATGATTTACACTAAGTAAGTTTGAGTCACGTGGGTGGTACACGTCGTAATTAGCTCCATTGATAATAATTTATTGATAATAACCCATACAAATGGTACAAAATATTACAAAATAAAATACATACAAAAGGCATGTCTATCGCCATAGGAGATTTCTGCCAGTAAATGCGATAGGAGGGCGATATGAGCAATGAAATGGGCAGACATAGTGCGTAGGTACCTAAATATACTACTATAAACATTATCTTTATAAACTATAAACTTTCTTTTTATGTTGCATTTTACATAAAAAAATGTGTCAAGTTCTGTGCTATTTACAGAACAAATACATACATTTATGGAAGTAGGCTATTAATATTAGGTATATAAGCTCGCGGCCTTTTTATAGTGAAAATAATAAGGACTTTTTTGTATTACATAAATATTTATTGAAGGGAATATTGTCCATTTAATTAATCTTTCGCCATTTTTGTGGCAGAGCCATTATCCAATCACTGTGAAAATCTTGCGGTTTCTGAACGAAAAACTAATTTAAATCGTTTATAGAGGCTTCTCTTGAATGTAATTTTATTTCATTTAGAGAATTTTGTAAAGAACGGAATAAATGATAATCCGAAGGTGCTATGTCTGGACTCCATAGGGGATGCTTTAAAACTTCCCAGCCAATGTGCATACATTTTTGGTTAGTCATCAAATATATATGGGGTCGACCATTGTCGTGATGAAAAACCTTCACTCAACTTGAGTTACTAACCTGCATACCTCTTTCTCAGACAATCGACCGCTAACATCAGAACCAACAATAAAGACCGAATCAACGACTCCCGGCGTCGGCCCTGACGAACCTTCTTTAGATGACAAAGGCGATAAAAAGAACAAGCGACAACGACGTCAACGGACGCATTTCACCAGTCAACAGCTGCAAGAGTTGGAGGCGACGTTTGCGAGGAACCGTTACCCAGATATGTCCACGCGCGAAGAGATCGCGATGTGGACTAACCTTACCGAGGCGAGAGTTAGGGTGAGTTTTACATATACATAATTCTTTAATATGAAATTAGATACCCATTTGTCTTTTTATTCCTTTGATTAAATAAATGTTTCTTTGGTTCTCTTACGTACTATTTAGGTATCAATAGAAATCACAATATTTTAAAATTGTGATGACATGTTGTCCCTGTTGCCATGTGAATTATTGACAAGGGCTTAATTGTTGATTTTATCCCAAAATTAGATAGATAGATAAACCTCTTTATTGCACACTAAAACAAAACACAGACAATAACAGACATTGTAGATACAAAAATGCACAAAAGGCGGTTTCATAGCTGAAAGCGATCTCATAATCCATCATAATCATTAGGTGCATAGCATAATCTTCGTTAAATCTCTGTTCTTTCGTTGTAGATTAGGTTACTAGAAGAGCATTATTGAACATTTTAAAAGAAGAATTGCCAAAGTGGTCAATCATAAACAGTTTGGAAAGTAGTAAAATTTACAAATAAAAAAACTTAACATCACCGGTGGACATTTCGTTTAGACTCAGTAAACGCAAAAGATTACCATGCCTTAGAACTGTCACTTTTTGTCTTATTGTTGCTATGACTGTGACAGCATCAGGGAGAGGTGCATCACAAATTAACGAGCTATATGTTTAGGATAATCACCGCATCCGGTGCGCCTCCGGTATTTTTGTGCCGTCCGACGGAACACGGGATCCTTTAATCCGTGAGCATTTGAAGCGTCTATTTCGGTCTCTTCATAATCCAGGGCTTAAGTCTGATCGCACCCACACTCGCTGTCAATAGTTTTCGAAGGCCCTCCGCTAGAGATTCTGCGGTTAAAACGGGCCGTTCTATTTACACTGATTTTTGGATACTCGGAATATTTTTTGGTTTCTTCGGTATGTGGTGAATTAGTGTCGTCCGTGTTAATCTCTTAAAACGCGTGAACTACTAAGTTTGTTTAGGATTAACCATGTACACAGGAAATTAATTATGTATTCAGAGTCTAATATCTATCTCTTAAACTAGACCGATTAAAAGTTGAACTTTAGAATCAACTTTGAACTTTTAAATTGACTGAAACGTAAAACTATTGGATTATCTTTATTAAAGAAGTTAACTAACGAACAATTTATGGTTTAACTGAACGTTTTGACTAAACGTAGGTACTTTCGTCAATGGACTTTCAAACGAAATGTGTGACATTTTTGCAATAGGTAATACGAAAACCAATCGTGGTCGTCTCTAATAGTACCTATTATATATTAAAATAGTTATTTAAATATAACAGGCAATTAACTTATTGATAAATTACGAACTGTAAATCGATACTTTTTGAGTTAAATTCCAGAGCTCCAGTTCAAGTGGTAGACGTTCGTTTGGAAGACTCGATTGCATTAATCGACCGCGTGTGTTCTTCAAAACATATTCACTTGGAATCGGGCAGGGTTGAGCAAAATGTTATGACAGTGTTTTTATTTAATCTAGCGACAGAAATTGTTAATTTTTAATCATAAATTAATTACCTTAATTATCTTTATGACTGGAAAAGTAACATTTAAGATAAATAAATATAATAAAATAAATTATTGGCATTATAATTGCATCGACATGACTAGTTAGTTTGCTACGTATATGTAATTGTATATACATATATAATTTTGGTATGGATTTCTCTGTATTGGTTTGGAGTCAAAAGTGATGTCGGTCAAATATGTTACATATTTTTTTTGTTACTGTTTATTTATTTGTTACATATTTTTTAATTTATTTATTGAACTTGATGTAGAAAGATAAAACGCGTTATTGAATAAATGTTACATTACGACAAATATAAGGAATAATGTTTGAAGAAAAGAATATAATCAATTTCCTTATAGCAATTTCCTCCAGACAACCTTGAAAAAGGGAGTTGTGACCGACATAATAATGGATTTACTGGTATAATTTACTAATGGATATTGAATATATGGAATTTAATGAAACTGTTTGTCTTCCCATACAAAAGTCACAATGCAACCTGCAGTTTAAAATAACTATTAGTCCAAAATTAAGAAATTTTAATAAAACAATTACAATATCATGTTTACAGCTTATATTAAAATACATACAAAATCAATTTAATGTATTTCTAATTTGGGTAACCCTATTTGCGTGGGATTAGCGCGTGTTCGTCCGGCGAGCGCTCCTGACGCGCCGTCCAATAAATCTGTGCTCCCGCGCACCGATAAATCGTCAAACATTATTTTAAACATTATTTTTGTTACCCACTCATTAGGGTCATTGCCTGCTTATGACTCAATTACCAACATAAAATATGAGATGTTAATTTGAATGTTTTCTCTAAAGTATTTCATTGCAAATTTTGCATGTCAAACCAAACCACGTATTACATTCATAATGTATTCCGCACAACCGCGTGTTATTTCAAGACAAAAACTATGAGTAGGTAAAGTGGATATATTAAAGTTTGGAGAGTAAATAATAATATTTTTTGTTATATTTTACTGTATGTACATTCTTCTTGGCGTTCTATAATACAAAATTGACTTTCGTTATTTTTTCTACTGCTCTCGTTTTTCTTTGCGATTTTATAAGGGTAGAGTGCACGCTGCATTCCCACAGCCGCTAGGCGCATTCGATTGGCCTCGTTACCCCCTCTCACAGAAGTCTACCTTGAAATGTACAGCATTTCCCACTTTATGGTATTTCCGCAATGTACGTACGTGTTTCGGTAGTGAGTGAGATATGCCAGAGCCCATTCCCATCCCATCCTATCCTGTTCCTCTCCATTTTCCCAACCCTATCTCCCAATCCATTCCTTAATCTGCAAAGGTAGGCAGTGCATCCGGGGGCGTGCCAACGTTTCTCATTCTGGACTGATGTTGGCATGTATCGCGGATGGCTATGGACTACAGACAGTATCCATTTACCACCAGGTGAACTGTATGCACGTCCGCCGCCTTTTTTCTAGAAAAAAAAATCATATTTAAATAATTGTTATTATTATTATTTATAGTCACATATTTCTGAAGCCGCTGGCTGACCTCAATCTAATTTTGGCAATCATTGTGGCAATTTAAACTTTGAAACACAAATAGTTGATTTACCAAACCAGGTTTGAAGGTTAGCTCATTTGGTAGTACATACTTCATTTGGCATAGTATGCCAAAGAGTGGGACTGAGTTCGATTATGTGCCGGGTAGGAAAAAGATAGTTAAAATGGGATGAATGTTTATTTGACTAGGTTTGTGTTCGTCTCCATGTGTGTCTCCGGACCCATGACATTACGAATCCAAGACTATTGAATGTGGCACTATGTGGTGTCATTTTATTATAAGTGACTTTAACAAATACAATTCATATATTTCTTTCGAATAACTTTCACTGCCGCGTATTCATAAGTAAATATCCAATCCCGGCCCGTACCGCTGGATTTCTGTTCAAGTCATAGCCATCGTTAATAAATTTCTCCTCTGCTGGATCATCGTAATTCCGCTCTTGTCATCTTGTCACTTCCGGCGAACTTCAAATCGTCACACTTTGATTGGAGAGGGATGCACCTCGGTTAGGTGGACTTAAGTAGGTACGGATTATTTAAATAGTAACTAGGCGAGGAAACCCGCTTGCCCGAAAATTAAAAGACAGTGTAGCTTCTGTAACCCCAATCTGTACTGGGCCCGTGTTATGAATTATGGCACGAAACCAACGTTGTAGGACTTTACAGGCTAATAGCTATTCTTGTCTTTATAACTAGTAAAGGTTAAATATCGTTAAGTTTTTTTTTACTTATACATATTTGTTAAAACTGTTTTGTCGCGTTGCAGGTTGTTCTAAGAAAATATGAATAGGGCCGCACTCGTCACAGGCAATTGTCCGTGAAACAGCTCGTGACACATTTCATTTGGCTCGAGTCGGGGTGTCGTGTTGCGTGACACGATTAGCCCATCTATCGGTGTGACAAACAAATATTAATATTTATCTGATAGTAAATACTCGTACTTGACGATTCGATATATCATTGATTTCTCGTTAAAAAGGTTAAATAGCTTACCTATACTAAGTTATTGTATAGCTAAGCGGCGATAGTAGATATCTGTTCTCGGCTTATAAGTATTCGTGTGCTCGTGATTTTGAAACCGACTTGTACCACGTTAAATAAAGTTTTTCCAATTATCACTGGTTCGGCAGTGAAAGAAAACAAGGCGGAGAAACCGCAGTGCTTGAAAATTTTATAAAAGAATAGGGCATGTGTTCTCGTAAATAATATCTACCTATCCACACTGGCTCTCTAGTGTATTATCTCCTAAAACCTCCTCGTCATTGCAAAAGGAAATCTATTTATGTGGTGCAGTGGGCCGCTATAGTGTGACAGGGATCAAATTTTTTTCAATGTAATGCCACTTGTCGTTAAATTACGCTGCTAATCGCCCCGTGTAAACCCCTAATTTTTACATAATTTACACACACTTCGTTTATTGTCACAAAGTCAAAAACTTAAGTTAAGTTAAGTTAAGAATTCCTCTGATTCTTGCGAATTTTTTACTTCGAAACTATTATTTAACATCGCTAAGCCGCTACATTTTTTGCTGAATCGCGTTGTCCACCAGATGTAAAATGGGAAACATTTTAGTGCTATAGTTAAAAAGGCGTATCAAACGCGTCCGCCGACAGGGCGGACGGCACGTAACATTATTTATTTTACGTGAAAACGGCACAGGCGACCGGCTCTCTTGTTTTTGCGATGCTTTTACTGCACACGCCGCTGTCGGCTGTCCGTCCGTGTATGCAAACAGTTTAGCCCGGTTTACAGAGCTCGACACGCTCGCACTATCCGCAATGCAAGTAAATTGATACCGATTCCGTTACCGCAGATATTCGATTTTGCCTTCACCACTTATATTAAAATTAACAGCGTTGAATCTCCGACATTAGGATAGCATGACCTGATTGTTTTGCACTCATTTTAATATTATATCTACGTATTATCTCCTCCATACCATACTATGAGCCTGTGTCTGTCCACGGCTGGATATAGGCTTCTTTTAAGGACAGCCACCACACACGGCCTTCTGCTCTTCTCATCCAGCCACTACCTGTGACTTTCTTCAAGTCGTCAGGCCACCTGGCCGGAAGGCGTGCTACGCTACATCTCCCATCGGATATCGGTCTCGCGGTGTATATGTCCTGGCCACTGACATTACTAATTCATGTTTTAGTTCTATCATACATATTATGAATACAAAGTACTTTTAATTTGGCTATAAGATCTTATTTTTTTATGACAGAACTATTTTAAACAAAAACAATATGATGCAATAATTATGAGTATCTTTTCAAAATAACTACAGAACCATAGAATGGAGTACATCCGTATAACGATTATATTTTCAAATGGTCTTATAATTAGCACGAATAGTGGTTTATTTTAATTGTCGTAATCTCAATTTATGGTTCTATTACGCAATCGATCTACAGGATCCCAGCATTAGATTTCATTACATTGAATACAGTTTATCTCGGAGTCACAGCGACGCACTTTTTACTTATACCTAGAACTACTTTGAAAATATTCTTTAGCAAAGTTAAAGACAAATAACTCTTTGCACTTACTTCTATTGAGTTCATAAAAGTCTGTAATCGACTTTTTCGAAATTGTCCGTAATAATATTTTAGAGCTCTTATTGAGATCTTAAGATAAGCGATTCCTAGACTGTGGTTAAATGCTGCATGCAATTTAATATACTCGTATATATACGTAATGGTGGTATGGATTAGTTTTAAAATTAAGATACTCATCATATTATCATAGAACTGACAAGTTAATATTCATTTAACTAGGTAAATTTAATATCACTGTCATGTTATAGACTTGGCACAAATCCAGCCAGTAATAGACGCAGATAGTAGGTACCTAATAGACGCAGATAGTAGGTACCTAATAGACGCAGATAGTAGGTACCTAATCTCGCAAGTATTTGTATCAGTAAACATACAACACAATATCGGAAGTTCAATCTCAATTTATTTGCAACAATATGTTCTTGCCAAGAAATTACAGTTACTCAAAATTTAACATTAACTCGTAGGCCCAAAGTTTGTTTTCAGAAATATTAAGTATCAGTGAATCGCATAGAAAATGTAACCAGTGTTTATTCCACTTATGACTTCATAGGCTCAACGGTGGGTAGTGTGATCTCGTGGATTTCTGAAGATCTTAAGACGGGAATGTTTTAATGATTTAAAGCCAAAGATATATTATATTCGTAATCCAGCTAATAATGGAATGAGGAACATTATTTATAAATTTATCCATTTCGAAATATTTAATATATAGAAGCAAATTTGCACTTCACACTAATAGCAATTGTCATTTATTATTAATATATAATTACAGTATGCACAAAAGTATTAAAAGATACTGTCTCAAAAGTTGAATCTAGCGTTTTACTATGAGGTACTTCAAAAGGTATATAAGTACTCCACTTCACACTTGTGTGAAAAGCTTTATAGACAAATAACCTTTGCCTGCCTATATATCATATCAAGTAATACAGATACACAATGTACTGCGACCACCAGGCTGCGTTTAACGCGTGTCAATAACAAACTTTATGTCCTTTATCCGTTTATACGGGCTCGTGTTTATTTGACTTTCGCATTGTGAGTAACCAAAATACTACACATGAAAATAACTCCACCCTCTAATAAATAAGAGCCACTATTCCTTGTGTTTTTGTTAAGGGCATCCGTTCGGATAGAGCGGTGTTTGATTGATGACACTAATAAAACTGTGATTCCAGTTTAATTTAAATTTAAGGCAATTTACCGACCCTGCGGTCCCGCTGACCGTAAAATGGCTTCGTTATTTGCAATAGACACACCCATCATTCATCACTTTATATTAGTTACGTGTGGACAATGCAATCTTTGTTTTTCGGAAGATGGATCACACGGCTCCTTGTAAAATTAAGAAATTTTACATTGGCATTCTTGTACATTATTTCTGTCGTACTCGTATATATGTAGGTTATGTCTGAACCTATCCCGAAGCCTAAACCATAGATTCTGAATTAATTGACACATTAGGGTACATATTTCATGGAATAATACTTATCAATGTATGGGCTTTGTATTTAACAATTTTTTTTGAAAAATTACGTGAGAATTAAAAAAAAGAAACAGATTTTTTGCGGTTAAAATTCGTAAAAAAATCATGTTAATGAGCTCAGAATCAATGATTAAGTGAGTCAAAATTAAGTAAATATTAGTTGACAAGGACATTTTATTTTTATTAACAATTGCATGGGCTAAAGGCGTAAAATAAATGAATTTATTATTATTATTATTATGAACGAAAGCCATAGTTTCAAGATTTGGTTACACCCTGTATAATTGAATTATGTATTTATACACAGAATGAGTTTGCAACACTAACAACCATCCAGGGTGAAAGCGTTAAAAACCAGATTTTAATTTACATTTTAAATCTCACTTAATTTTATGATGTGATGTTTTTATATTATTAGATCACGTTTCTGTTTCTTATACCGGTAGAAATATAACACAAAGAACTATTAGTTAATTGAGCTTTTTCTGACAAACCTACCGAGTTAAGAATAGTTCACTTGTTTAATGATACCTAGTGCAATTTACTTTTTTGCCTGTTCATTATATTATATTGTCCCATACATTAAGTATATTTAGGTATATTTTAGGTTACAGAAAATATACATATGGGTGTAAATAATATGGGTGTAGTCCCAGACTTGGGCTGTCAGGACCGATGAAGGTCTCCGTCAGAGCTCACACGGTGGCAGTGCACATTAATCTTACAGTACGCCTACCACATGATAACTTGATAACACACGCCTGGATATAACTGAAGGATATCTTTTAAACGCCTCATTGGCTTACCGTGCTGCTGTTATAGGAAAAAAATCACATGGATGTAGGTAAAATAATTAGTAATAAACTTGATAAGTATGTTTCGATAGAAAGAATCCAGGGTCGTGAATAAAGTCTTTATTAAGTAATAATCGTAACATTACTAATATTTGATCATGAAAGATCGGTGAGTCGATTCTGCAATTTCGCAACTTTAGTATGCGAAAGTTTTCTTTTTATACATTTTCTATAAAAATAAGTCTCATGAAAATATGAACAACCGGTAAGATGAATAAATGAATTCACAACAAACATTAGTATCGATTTAAAAACATTAAAAATTGTCTGTGTCCCTTCTCGGTCGCTGATGGAGGGCACGGACGGTCACCATTCTGCAATAATATATTTAAAGGATTAGCCTCGCGTCGCAATATCGCGACCCTCCTCCGGTCGCGAGCTCCCCGCCGCGCGACGCCGCTATTCAAATAATGGAAATTATTTCCACATATGTGCACCTAAATAAATATCATTCTCTTGTCATTATTGAGCACCCCAGTTTCTGTGGAGTTATTTTCACTCGTTTGTTCGTGGTTTCAATGGGAAATGACGTGTGGTGTGAAGTTTTGTCCCTTCTTTAATTTTTTTTTTTGTGTTACGAGAATCGGAGTATGTAGTGTAGATATAGTAAAAGCTCTGCTTTATCTGCGCAGGCATACAAAACATGAGGTTTGTGAATTTGTGAAATTTATGTTTGGAAAAATAAACGATTGTATATGGGGTGGAAACGACCGTTTATGTTCACTTAACCGAGGAAAGAGGGTATTATTTACCGTTTCGGCTGGGTGAACCCGCCGCAGTGAGTGAGACAAATACCGCCGGCGGCACAATATTTATTGCAGTCGCTTCGTGGATTGCGCAATTTATCGCGGAGGTGTCGTCGCAGCGATCGATCGCTCGCTGACTGACGCGCCCATACATCAGCGCGCGCGTTATCTGCGCTCACGGCGACTTATCACAGCTCCCGCGTCGCCCGCCCCGGCCCTGCTGCTGCTGCTAAACAACATCGATTCGTGGGAGGTTTCATGGCGAGCTGACGCCGCCGCTCATTTATTGCGGCTCGATCCGAAGTCGCGGCGAGCGATGCGGAGCCGGCTGCGTCCCGCCCAATTGCGACGCTCGTTTATCTTCATTTTGCGGCCGCAATTAGACGGGTCGTTGGCTGCGGCCAAGCGGGGAGCCGCCGCCTCCGACAGCACTACGTGGCTTGAATACACGGTTGCTCCGCGTCGCTCTGTCAACTTTGTAATGAGTAAAGTTAATAGTTACGAAACGCAGGTCGCGTCCAGTTTCTGAATCTCGTTAAAACTTGGTACATTGCTATACAATAACTCCACCTCTGTTTTACAACTTACAACTTTCCAATACAGCGTAATGTTAAAGAAACTTTTTTGTTGTTACAGGTATGGTTTAAAAATCGGAGAGCAAAATGGCGGAAACGGGAGCGGAACGCCATGAACGCCGCGGCGGCGGCGGCTGCTGACTTCAAGAACGGTTTCAGTACGCAGTTCAACGGTTTAATGCAGCCGTTTCCGGACACGGACGCGCTTTACTCGTCATATCCTTACAACAACTGGGCGGCGAAAGTGCCGAGTCCTCTCGGAACGAAAAGTTTTCCATGGCCTGTGAACCCGCTGGGGTCGGTGGTGCCCGCGAGTCATCATCAAGGCTCGGTGAATTGTTTCAATACAGCAACGTCAATGGGCGGCGTGGGGGGCGGCGGCATGCCGGGCGTGAGTGGGTCGGCAGGCGTAGGCGGCGGCGTGGCACAGTGTCCGTACACGGCGCCGCCGAACCCGTACAGTATGTACCGGGCGGAGCCGTGTCCAGCTATGTCGTCGTCAATAGCGTCGCTGCGACTGAAGGCGAAGCATCATTCGTCTGGGTTCGGTGGCGGGTACGGCGGCGTGTCGCCGGTATCGCGTGCGGGGTCGGCGCCGCTGTCCGCGTGCCAGTACGCGGCGGGCGGCATGGGCGTCGCAGACCGCGTGCTTTGAGAGGAGGCGCGCGGCCGCGACGAATCGCGCTCTCCGCTGCTCGCCGCCGCGCGCGCCTCCTAGTCGTCGCCCGCGCATCCGCCGCCGCCGGACGCGATGCACCAGGGCCTCTACAGGCACCTCTGGGAGTGGTTCGACTGAACCACCTGCGCGACACTATCACACGACGTTTGCGGCTTGAAGGGTGTGTGAAGGGACTATTGACTTGTCGATAGGTTCGTTACGAAAACTCGGGCAATAAAACTTAACGATTCGTTTTAACTATTTGTAAATATGTAGTTATGTACGTACGTATACCAAAGCGATGTGTGCAATTTTTACAAGCTTGAACATATTTAGACTAAGTGATTTATTTTAATGTATGTAGTTTACTAAAGGACAGTGTAAATATTAATAATTGAGTTGTTTTTGTATGGGTAATGTGAGCATACCTTATAGTTAAATATTATGTTATACTACTGTTACTGTCGTTGTCCAAAATTTTTACTTTGAATTAAAAGATATTCGTAAATCATCAATATCATTATATGTTTATTTATTTAATTATTGGATTTTCAAATTCACAACATTTCGTTACAGATATAAAATTACCGGTTATAACTCGGCCTCAAAAATATTCGTTTATCCATAAAATAGAAGGATAAATGTGAAACTTAAGGAATATCGTTTTAAATAATATTTAAACGCTCCTAAACATCATAAGACGACAGAACGAAACCTTACCTACTACAGTCACCATAAAATATTGCAGAACAATGTTTTGCCATTTTATGGGAATAGTGCTACAGCACGGCGAGTAGCAGCCAGCGCTACGCTGGCGCTACGAATTTCGTCAAGTGCTACGACGTAGCCTGCTTTTTTAATGTTGATTATTAAACTTTAATCATATTTATTTTTCCCCTTATTGAAATAGGTAATAGCCTCACTAATGTAATTAAATAGCTTAAATTACCTATTGCATTTATCTGCCAAATAATTTTAGTAAGTTATTACACTGAGATTTTTATACGAAAGTATTTAAGGGATTGTAACAAATAAATCATAAGAGCAATCATATAAAGAATTTTTAAATTTAAATGTAAATTTTATCGAATTGTATGTAAGTTTTTATAAATATAAATGTAAATATAGAATTTATTTTTAAAACTCGAAAAGTCCACAGAGCTACGCTCTATACAGATTGCATAATATAAATTTAACTACTGCTTTATCTTGACATTTGGCGATTTTTGTTTCCTTGTTCAGATTTGCTATTTTCTTGGAAAATAAAAAAAACAGGTGCTTTTAAATACTTTAAATTATTTATAGGATTTGTGTTGCATCTTTATTCTGACTCTATTCTGATCAACTATAGTTCAAAACATTATTGTTTGGCAAGAATTACTTGAAATAAATATGATAGCATATCAGCTGTGGTAGATTATGAACATCGGTATGTGCTGCACTGCGCTTCGACGTTTGTGCTTCACTTACTTTAAAAACATTTTTTATTTGTTTATTAATTTTTTAGGCAACTAAGGCAACAATATATACCTTAACTTAAGATACATAAAAAACAAACTTAACTACTAATAGGGATTTTGTTCTTGCTCAGTCCAGCTTCCCTAAAGCGTCGGCACACTACCAACCCCGTCTTAATATTTTATTCAGCCTGTATTATATCAGAATTTTGTGTCGCTCTGTAAATTCAAGACACAATAGTTGTAGTTTGAAATCCTATTTTTAATTATATAATTTATACAGTTGTTATTTTTCCAGTTCGATGGAGTTGAAGTTGATATTAGTATAACAACTAATTTGGAACAGTGCAGCGGAAATCCTTTGGGTGGACAAAGAGAAGTCCGTATTTTGCAGTAGAATATTATAGGCCAATATCGATACTGTGTCCAAGTCTACGAGTAAAACATGGTGGTTCACGGAGTGATGTAGCTCTGTTGACAGAACTCTAGAAGGAAACATTAAATTACAGAAAATACTTATATTACTCTCAAAACATAATCAGCCTTGTCTCTGAACAAAGGACGTATATACTGACTTTGATTCAGATTTTCTAATTTAAAGTTTGGTTATATCAATATGCTGTCAAGATAGAAACGTACACTAACATCTGATTTTTAAGATTAAGCAATAAAATTATGTTATTTTGAAAAGGTTTCGTTAAAGTTTCAATATCTGGGATACAAGGTCCCTTTTATCAGACACGACTACAGTCATTATAGTCTTACTGTTTTATAGAGTACCTGGATTGATAAATCACTTTATTCTGAGGCACTTCTTAGATACACTCAAAGTATTTAAAATCTGAAAAATGTGTGTATAGGATATAGGTTCCTGAAATAACGTACAATGTACATTGAATGAAAACATATAGTGTACCATGTACACATGAAAAACGCATGTGAGTACCTGCGCGGGCTCGTAGGTTTTATTTTCCAGTGAATTAATAATTAATTCTGTATTATTTATATAATATTTAATTATGCTGAATAGATATAAGTAGTATCAATTCGGACAAATCCAGATTGAGTTGTGCATATTTGATTTTACATTCACCAAAAAAAACATAATACAAGCGTGGATACATCTGTATAGCCTATTTTACTTTCTCAATACTTTAATGTATGTAAAGGTTTAGCTCATACAAAATTCAGAAAGTTGCAAGTTATTATTTGTACAATTTGAGTCTGGATTACAAATTTTCGCAATTTTATTTGTAACAGCTGGGCGAGGAAGGTATTAAATAGTTCCATTAATCTGTTTGTAAATAATTAATGTCATTTATATAATTGAACTTCAACAGTCGCCTGCAAATGAGATTAACGTAAACAGGATCTCATTATTTAATTTAAAAAATATTTATTGACGCAGATTTACGGGAAATGTAAATAATTGTACTTAACTAGAATATGTTTTACTATTAAGTTTTAGTTTGTTACACGAATTAGATATACCTACTTCCGTGTGCCTACTTATCACTGAAATGTTTAAATTATAAAAAAAAATGTAAATATTTATGTCAGTGTGAATAATACAACAGTTATTGTGAATGAATTCGAGGTTTTCATTTTAATACATATCAAACAAAATATCTGCGAACTAGTAAATGTCGTTTGTTGAATTATTTTGTAAATGTAGGTACTAAGGAGATACCGATTGTTTTGTAACTTAAAAAACCTCTAGTCATAATAAAAAATATCAATCAGCATTTGGTGATTTTATTTATAAACTAGCTTCTACCCGCGGCTGTGCTCGCGTAGACTAAGCAACTGTAAAAAAAATTAACACCTGTAAAAGCACCGATATTGATGGAGCTCACGGATGCGCTCACTTTCACCGTTGATATTATCTTCTCCCATCTCTCGTGTATATTCATAGCCTTCTGGAGTATACATCCAATCTTATTCCAACTCATCACTGCTCTTAGAATACTAAATTCAGAGTAAACAGGCATACTCTCCGAGCCGTATCGGGTGTCTTCCAAAAGTTGCTTATGCTCGTTACTGATTTTAGAAAGACTTGAAATATATTCTAAGTTCTACAACCTTTAGTTACGTGACAAATCGAATTATATACCAGATGGCACGCGACGGTTTCTTGTCAAATGAGTGGGAGTACATCGCACTTCGAAAGGCATAATGTAATCTAGTTGTTGTAATCCGAGGCGGTGTATTGAATTGTACTGCGCAGCGATTGCCTTGTGTATCCAATAATACAGAAAGACGCAATGTTCTAATCGGCCTGTGAGAGTATCATACCATAACATCAGCCTATGTCTCTCCACTGCTGGATATAGGCCTCACCCAAGGCTTGCCACCACACATAGTCTTCGGCTCTTTTCATTCATTCCTCACCGACGAACTCTTTCAAGTGATCGGTCTTTCAATACACAAACTGCGCTTCCACAATTGGTGTCAAATGGGTTAACAAATATTCTGGTATACTGATTCAGAGTTGCGTGCAGCAATTCATATCCTTTTTAGCCTCTTCTTGTAAGTTAATTGACTAGCAAGGATGGAGATTACATTTAGTGCTGTTCATGATTTAGCTCCGTATTTTTGTGTATTTGTCATCATCATCCGCTAGAAAGTCAACAGATAACAATAAATCCTGTCTAGTGTCGTCAATCTTTATATTATTTCAATCAATATGCACTCAGACTGGTTCTTTTATTGTTCATTCTGTTTCACAGAGAATTTTTGTGGTTAGCGTGCAACGAAGCGTTCAACCAAAAATTTATTCGTGTTCTTCCTAACTCAAAGGAGCCAGTCTTCGCATAGGCGAGTATAACGTTGGTATTAACTTCTAGTTTTTATTGATGTCCGACTAATCTATTGACAAATAGTGAAACGTACTCGTATTTAATAGACATATGTTGGTGTGTAACAAAACTTTTAACCTCAATTTATTGGGTTTGTCGAGCTCTTTCTAACATACAAAGAAGTGAACCTTCACATATTCAATTAAATATATTCTGTTTTTGAGTCTCAATTATTAAAAATGCACCAAGTAGAATATGACCATCTGTTAGCGAACAGTGTCTCAAAATAGATTTAAGTAAAAATTATTTTATTTAAATATTAAATACTTAACTGACTTAAATAATATAACTGTATAGGGACTTTATCGGCCTCATTCCGTCATACAAAAAATCACTTTTTTTCCCAACTCCTAATATCCTATCCTAATATCACAGCGAGATTTCGCGTAGGTAGTCCAGATTTCCTTGCGGATAATAAGCTATACAGTAGCGAAAATCCTAATTCATTACCTATAATAGTGTTTGTACAGAGAGAAAATAAATATTTTTTAATCCACCCTTGATATAACGCGTTTAAGGATAAGTATTGGTGCTCTTATTAGACTGCATACTGAGCTAAACGACAGTAAAAACCTCATTAAAATCCATCCAGTAATTTTTGTGTAATTCTATTAACAGTCAATTTTGTATTGCCCTCTATAACTCGACTTCCTTTTGTCATGTTTTCACATACACCAGTTTTCCTGCTGGACAATTAGGTAGTTTTGCCCATGTGATGCTATTATATATTTGTATTTGTATCTCTAGTGCCATTATTTTACGAGAAATAATCAAATGAGGATTATGTCATAAGAATAATAAATAATATAAGTGTTATTATTTATTATTCTAGTTACGTTTATGTTCTCTGGTGACAATAAAGGAACAGGAGTTCCGCGATGCGGGACTCCGTTGTCATGGTGATGACATTTTTGGTAGTTTAAAATTATTTACTTAATTTATTAAAAAATAGGTTAATTTCATTGACTTCCTTTTCTTTATGGAAAAAAGGTGGCAGACGAGCATACAGTACATCTGATGGTAAGAGAATACTGTCGTCCATGGACATCCGCAATAAATGCCAACATCAGTCCGTTGGAGATATGGGAATGGATTTGGAGAATGGGTTGGGAAATGGGGAGGGATAGGATGGGATGGGAATACGATCTGACATATTTCACTCACTATCGAAATACGTACGTATATTGCGCAAATAGGATAAAGTGGGAAATACAGTACATTTCAAGGTAGTCTTCTATGAGACAGGAGTAACGTGGCCAGTCGAGAGCGCCCTGCGGCTGTGGGAATGCACTCTCCCCCTCAATATCTGATCACGATTTGCTGATCATTTAGTATTTTTACTGCTCGTATAAATATATGTCTTATTTTATAAGGGAAATACTTCAATCGCTCGTTGGAAAATGGTAGAACCAAAGAAAATGGGGAGGGCACTCACCGAGCAGCCGCTTTCTCACTCCAAGGTGGTCCGTCGTATCGTTATCACATGCACAAGTGATAACGATTGATAAGTGATAAGTTTTGATCATCCAGATTGTCACTAAGGATGGTTTCTTGTTTCAAAAAATCGTACTTATAATTGATTGACACAAGTTTTTGATTCTTTATTTCGCGAGATGAGCTCGCAGCGCGTCCATATTTCTCGAGGTATCCCATGCTAAATAGAATATTGTTCCTTATGTTTTTTTTTCGCAATGACTAAATTCTCTTGGTCCTAGTGACCTTTTAAGAGTTATCAGACTTGTATGGTTTAGGGCGAGCGCAGAAGGCGGCCAGCCAGGAGCAAAAACTGTGTGCACCCACAAGCCTAAGGGCTCCTCCGCCGGTAGACCTGCGGAAGGAACGGAAGTGTTCCTTATGTCGCTCTGGAATGTGATGATTTCGAAGCCTCCCGAGGGATTCGGTGTCGATATTGAACTTCTGATGTCAAAATAAAGAAAGTTTCTAGTAGGTACTATATTAGTATTTTATTTTATTTTTCTTTCGTACGAAGTTATGTTAAAGTAAAATATGCTGTAACTAACCACTGTAGACACCCACTGTGAACAGGATTTTGCAAGGTCGGCAGCGCACCCGCAAACTCCCTACTGTTACAGGTGTCCATGGGGGAGCGGTGACCACTTACCATCATGTGGCCCCCCGCGCGTCTGCCATCTATTCTATAAAAAAATGATTCGTATATACAGGTATATTCTAGTAGCGTTCGTACCATATACTTATGTTAAAATGGATTGAGACAATTTTATTAACATTGATCAAAGATTTCAATAACATCTTTATAAAATTTTTATTCAGTGCATAATAAATTAAAAAGAAACTCTTAAAACTCTCTGATGTTTAGTGGGGACGGTCTGTGCTCAGCATTAGAATTTATAAAATTTAAATAAAAGAAGTACAGGAAGAATTATAACCTACATTAATGTAAATAAATAAATATAACAAAAAAAAAACTGCACACACACTAATACATATAATACATTCTGTGTGAGTTTTTAGCAAACAGCTTGTAAGTCGAAATTCGCCTTCAAAGAAACTAAGTTGAGACCTGAACGTGTAAGTAGGAAAATAAACGTAAAAGTGATATTAAATACAGAGGAAGATTTTCCAATAAATCTATAAATTCAATAAATTCAAAACTGCATTTCCAACAGCAATATATAAATTTTCCACTGAATACCACACGACAAAACTGCCTTTGGAAAGTGGCGGCGAGATGTGCATTAAATTGGAGTGGAAATAAATTTCACGTTAGTGTAAGCTATTTTATAACGCAGACGTCGGCGGCTGCCAGTGCTGCCACGGGCGGAGATGGATTGCATCGTCATGGCAACGGTGCTCGTACTGCTACTGGCAATTTCGGATACTTGATTTTAATGCTTGATTAAAATCAAGTATTGAAATCAGTTTGGCCACGATTTTGGGTTAAAGTCAATAAGTGTCTTTATTTATTTGATGGCATCTGGCACGCAGATGACAAGAAATATTCGATTATGATTAAGTAGTTAGATATATCATGCGTAACACCTTAAGACAGTATAATTATATTATGCTGACCATAAGATCCAATGGACTCCCAGATTTTTGTTGCATACGAGCAGATGATCCGCTTGAGTGCAAGCGGGTACCATGAACCCCCATGGACATCTGCGATAGAGGCCAACATGAGGCAAAAATGTCAAAAATAATTTGAATTAGTAATCTGGATCTAGATCTAGATCTAGAATTAGAAATAATGGAGGATAGAGATTTTAATAGGGTAAGGTACTCCTTACCCTATTACCTCTTACTCTTACTACTCTTACTCTCTCTTACTCCATTATACTTTGTACGCGACAGGGTCGAGTAGGATGGGGAGGTAAAGGAAATAACTCTGGTAACTCTCACTCGATCTCATAGTACTTTGGTATGTTTCACGGCAATTTTCCTTGGGAGTAGGGTAACTCAGCCAATCAACTGTAGGAAGCGGCATCTCATCCGTCATGGGAAACCTAGCACCTTGGCATCTGGTATTGGGAAAGTAAACATAAAATAATTACATATATGTAGGTATATTATGCTGAGGTATATTTTGAATCCTGATAGAAAGAGTACTCAGTTAAAAAAAAACTAAATCAAAAATACACATGATAATATCGAATATTAAGACCGACATAATATTGAAAGTATACAAATGCCAAAAATTACAAATTAACTGTCCTCTGCGCGGAATTACCGTGCCTAAGCGCGAAAAATCTCTACAAATCCTTTCAAAACTCAAACGCGAAATCCGAGGTCGGAAACCGCAATAAATTGCAAACAATTGATTCACCGGAATCGGTGACATTAGGCGGAAAGTATAGGTACGTAATCCAGCAAATGATTATCAGTCGGGCGACGCAAACACACAGTTTCCAGGTGCTCGAATCCAGGCGCTTTAAGGATTTAGACGAGGATTTGCTTTCAATATTAGCCGCCGGCCGCCGAGGGCAGCCCATTCCGTTCCGCCCGCACCTTTTTTATTATTTTGTCGCATCGTTTTGACTCTAAATGGAATCATTCCGCCATCTACATTTTTATTTTTCAATTGCGCCCCGATTAGTGGGATTAGTCCGTATCGCTTTCCGATCCTTTGTTCTTTTTGCTGGGCGCTTTGCGGACTAACGCGCCGGCCGACCACTCTAATGACTTTCCAATGGGAATAGAGTCATACAGGCGAACTTGATTTTTCTTTAATTTTTGACAATCATATATATTTATATGTTGCTGACCTCGGCAGTCGTTTATCTAAAATCATAGTTCTAACTTTGAATAAAACTTTGGGTAAAAGTTAGAACGATAGCTTATGAGTACAGAACTAATATGTGACTATTGAAATCAGACATCGTTGTGCCTGATGACGTGATGACTGTATTTTGTGACAATGTTATTACCAGTTGAAAAATATGGTTATTAGTTGCATTGACGTCAAAGGCCGGCTATGGACGGGCTCGGTGTTTGTCGAGGCTGTCATTATCAGATAGTCAATGCTGTTTTTATTATAACTGTTTAATTAGAGCACGTATATGTACTATTTGTTCACGGGTCGGGTCTTTACATAAGCACTGGCGGTGGCCGACTGCAGCCCCGCGCGTCACAAGACACTTTATCTTTATGACAGCAAACATTAATGTTGTTTTTTAAATTATCAAGGATCGCCCTCGTCACTAAGGTCTGGGTCTACGTGCGTATACCCAGCGAGATATACCAGTATGAACTTGATATCATATCATCCCGAGGGCGCCCTTATATTTACCTACACACAAACACAAGACGGAATATCAACAAACTGTTACTACATTGTGTTACAAAAGTTTCATAAACTTTTGTTATTTACAAAATTAAAGATAGACACCTCACTCACTACCGGAACACGTAGGTATATTGGGGAACTACGATAAAGTGGGAAAAGCAGAGGGGTCTCTTCTGTGAGAGAGGGGTAACAAGGCCAGCCCAGTGCGTCCAGCGGCTGTGGGAATGCAGCGTGCACTCTTCCCCTACAGTGGAAGTGGAAGGAGGTGGAAGGAGAAACTTCTAGCACCTTATGAGGAATTCCACTGCAGAGATAGATGGCTACACCACCACGAATTAAGATGTAACCTGGAAGACTACAAAAAGTCGAGGGGTGAGACGGTTTAACTTTCCGCAATTAATATAGCGTGAGTGGTCTCAGATGAAAAGGTATCTAAAAGTTCATTCTAATGGTGCGGTATACTTTCAGTGTTAATGTAAAGCTTACCGAAAAGCTTAATGGAGGTGACACGCGTCGAAGCTTGCCGTACTTTGCTGAACCGGCACAAAATTAAGGGATTGTGAATCGTATTGTCACTTGTGATGAGAAAAAAGGCTCCTGTATGACAATCGTAACCGTTCGACACAATAGTTGAACCCAGGAGACGCAGCCAAACAATGTCCCAAACGTGGACTGAGGCAAAACAAGCTCATGGTGACTGTATGGTGGTCCTGTGGCGGAATTATCCTTCATACACCATAGCCGGTATAGCTTCTTGAGATCTGGCACAACAATGAATGCCGATGTGTACTGTGAAGAACTGCAAACGATGATAGACAAGCTCGCTATCAAACAAGTCTGGTCAATCGCTCTAGTCCACTGCTTCTCCATGACAACGCTCGCCGACACACTGCACAACAGACAGTCTCGAAGTTACAAGAGCATCGACTGGAAAACCCTCCATCACCCACCGCACACGCGAGACCTTGGCACTACTGATATCCAATTTTTTCTTAATTTGGATAACTTTTTACTAGGGAAAAAATTCAACTCTGATGAGGCAGTGAATAACGCCTTCAGAGAATTCAACGATTCCCGTCCCCAGGAGTTCCATAGCAAAGGCATCAATCAATTTCCATTAAAATGGTAAAAGTGCATTGATAATAATGGACAATACTTCGATTAATTATATATGTATTTTTCATACAAAAAAAAAGATTTTTTCCATATAAAACGGCAATTTCATAGGTAAGGATATATAATGTAATATATAATCTAATAAATAATGTAATTCAACTATATCGCTTCATATTTACCGAAGTACCACCTTAGGCTAGTGTAAAAACCTAAGTAGGTAAAAACTTTTTATATTTAAGCAAATCAATGAAAATATAAGCCAAAACGATTTGTAGTCATTAATTAGACTATAATTTTGATATCTTCGCAATACAACGTCAGTCTATGAAGATCAAGGCGTATACTTCATACGTGTTGTCGTGATGAATATTCTTTTTTTGTTGATATTGCGTCTTTATGAAGGTTTGCACAATACTCTTAACTTAACTCCAAAATTAGTCATTCGGACATATCTAATGAAAGCTTCGCCAACAGACAGGTAGCCACGCACATGTCAATAGTTAACTGAGGAACGGCGAAAAGGGCTAGGTTTTGGGTGGAAAGGGATCAGAAGGGGATTAGAGGAACGACAACCAATCAAGGGTAACTGGACTTCTATACCTACGCGGGATAAATGCCGCACATAAAACGGAAAACAGAAAATTTAATACTGTACGTTAATGGGTTGGTTTAAGGTTGAGTTTCGGTTGTGCGAGTGAGTTTATTGATGTTTTGTTTCGAAGGGGTGGCTGCGAGGGAGGGCGAGGGTTGCGAGTGCAGCCTCCGCAGACAATCTTACAAGTTAATTGTGTTCCGTGCCTGAAGCCGCCCGACTACAAAATAATATCGCACTCAGAAGGTACTCTATATCATATATTGTACTAGTCTATAACGCTTGAATAATACTACTCAGTAATATGTCTATCCATTTTGAAAATTCTTTGATCCTGACAAAGTAATTCTCAGTAGAAAAAAAATGGCAGTTTTCTTAAAGCCACATAATAATATGTAGTTGTAATCGATTTCGAAGAATATGCAGTGATCAATGGATTGAACTCTTATTGCTTTACTATTAGAATCCACTACTGCTAGAATCTAGTATACTAGAATCTAGAATCTATATGCTAGAATCTATGGAACAACAGTCTTCTCGCAAATGTGTTGCGCAAACATATTTAAATGTTAATAAAATAAGGGAACGCGCTACTGCGATCCCATACTCTACATTGCTTCCTTTCTGCTACCCTTTGTCTATAAAAAAATAACACGATAACTTTTAACTTTTTTTTATAGAAAGAAAGTAGCTGACGAGCAGACATTTCACCTGGTGGCAAGTGGATACTGTCGTCCATGGACCTACGCGATACTTGCCAAAATCAGTCCAGAATGTCATAAGTTGGCAAGCCCCCGGATGCACTGAGAGAGCTTGGGAAAATCAGTAGGAATAAAACAGGATATCATAGAATAAGATGACATAGCGAATATACGTTTTAATAGCACTAGTCTTCTGTAACGATTGTGCATTCATTGTCCGTAGGGCGGTCGACTTGGGCGGCATTGGGCGGGCTGCGAGGGCGGGCGCAGTAAATAAAATGCAATGCGACGTAGATTTATTGCGAACACTAGTCAACTGAAATACGTTTTTGAATGAGACGTTTTGAGTTGCAAAGCGTAGCAGCGTTTTTATGTACCACAATCATTTTAAGAATGAATTTACTGCTCATGGCTGATAATAGCATACGCTAATTAACAAATCATAGTAATGGCATATTAGATACCGTACTTTACTATCAATTTGTGCACGTATTAAACGTGGCAATATGTCAGAAAAATATAAAAAAACAGAGATCGCTAATAGCGACAAGACGATATTTTGTGCATTTCATATGTAACAATGTCTGTGACTGTCTTGTCTTGTTTTGTTGTGCAATAAGGAGTTATGCATCTATCTTAAAATAAGGAGGACTTCGATATCAGTCGTTAACGTCCCTGTGTAGGACAAAGGTCTCTCTTAATAACAGAGGGCCTTCAGATTATTTTTAACACTTGGCCAGCTTTGAGGTCATTCATACATCCCTTGGCCAAACAGGCCCATGTCGAGCACTGGATGTTAAAAAGGCTAGTTATGGATTCTAGGTACTCGGAATAAGCGAGTTTAAATAATGACAAAATTTTCATTCCTCTATATTACACTACCTACGTGTATATGTTGTAGGTAATAATATTTATTTAGAATCTTATAAACAGAAATTCACCGTTTCAGAATGTCCATTTAAAAGTTTTGAATTGTTCCTATTTACTTTCTGATGACGTATCGAAAATTAAGTACCTATTTAAAAGCTCTACTAGCAGTAATACTTAAACAATCAATGGAGTAAACAGATAACAAATAATGAACAATCCAAAACAGTTAAAATTTACAACAGGTATAATATAACACACGTCAATGTGACGTCATAAGTAAAATTACGTACCTACGAGTAGATAGATATAGATATGACAGAGCATTTTGCTTTTAAGCCGTTTGCTTGTTATCTAAATTCAAGGCCAAATATCGGAATTCTGTTACAGATTTTTACAGACGAACAGATTTTTACAGTTACAGTTACAGTTACAGACGAACGGCATTTGATAACCGACACCACCCACGAATACTTACAACACCAGAGGTGCAAGAGAACAGGCAGAAGCGCTGTCGGATTTACAAAATTCTAGTTACAGTTTCCATGAAGAACTCCATGTCTTAGCACAATTGAAGTTCGTCAACAGTTCATGAAAACCATTGCCCGTGTAGTCGGCTCGGCTATAGCTCATATGGCCGAGTATATCGCTCGTGTAGGCTGCACTTTACATAGGCAGGTATTTTCTTCTATTTAATATTCTTCTTCTTATTAATTATTTTCTTCTTCTATTTAGGTATAAGTCATTACATTATATAAAGCCTTACAGATTCTACTAGGCGTCACCGATTATAACTTTGAGATTTTCACGTTCTTCACACATTTTCGTATTTATCTATTCAAACGCATCTTAATGCATATTTTTAGCTTTTTTCTCTCTATAATTCGGCTGGATTATACCAACCATTCAGCTGACTGGTGACCATGGTGAAGTAAACCTAGATAAAACGTCGAGTAAAATAAAAAAGTAAAGTCCCATTGTAATAGGCAAATATAAGTCCTCATGTAGGTACAGAGGTTAATTGAAGTATTAATTGTTAAAAATGCAAAAAATGCATTCTTCGTAAATTTCTAACAATACCTATAATAATATGTATTGTTACAAATTTCTAATATATAAATTAAGTTAGTATAAATATTGATACCAACTAAGAGTTTAAAAAATCAATAGGCATTTGAAAGAGGTTCGTAAATTGTCTTCTATGTCTTAAGAGGCTACACATCACACGAGGACGCTGAAATTTACTTTTAATCGTACATAAAACTCTTGTTTAACGAATAATTAGATGCTTATCCCTACCCTGTCATTATAACACTTATTATGATAGGTGATGTCTAAGGGTTCGAGTGGAGGGAACCCGAATCACGCGGGGGGGAAAGGGGAGAGGAGACGGGGAATGAAGATTTACGATCGAGGCATAACGAGCGCTAGATGAGGCGTAAAGAAGCCCAATTCGGGTTATCGTATCTATCTACACGTAATAGACGTGTACTATATTTAGAAGTAAAAGTTTGTCGTACAAATTTCATAAGGAAAACCGCTGTGATCGTTCAAAGAAGTCAGCGGAGTAATGGTGTAAGAAAGATCTCTCTTACAATTAAATTCCTATCACATTCCATCCCTGTCCTAATTCATTCTCTCTAATCAGAAGTCGGAGGTGTAATGAGATAAAATTACACCTAGATAAATAGATAAACTAGTCCCGTTATACTTTCTAAGGTAGTTCCTATAAGGCAGATGGAGCATTCGGGGACGAGCCAACCGTTGTTATTCTAGATTGATTTTGGCGTGAATCGTAAATTTCCATGGACCACAGTATTCACTTAACGCCAAGTGGACTGTATGCTCGTCTGCCGCCTTAGTACATAAAAAAAAAAAAAAAAAAAAATGCTCATCTGCCACCATCTTTCCATAAAAAAGTGGGCAGAAGATGCAAAAAGTTTTAATGACTGAAGCGCGTGGAGACTGACCCAACTGTATTGCTCACATATTTTTACCTACATTTTCTAGATAACAGGCGCCACAAAGCTGTGTTATTGTGTTATTATATTTTCACGTGGAAGTAAGTAAAACAATCACGTGGCGTATGCCAAACAATCGCTGCTTTTCAGAGTTGCGTATGCCAAAAGGGGCAGGCAGTAAGCCGTATACCATCACATGAACTGTCTGCCTATCTGTCTTTACCTTATCATGGTAATGGTGTTTTTGATTTTTATATCGACTAGAATATGGTAATAGAATATGTGTATTAATACAAGCTAATGTAGTTTCAAGTACCCAGTTCGAAGTATGTCGCTAAATAAAATATCTGTGTTGAAATGTGAAAAAAAAAGAAGCGGGAAAGCAATGAGAGGACGTAACAATTTCGTTCTTTTTAATTCTAAATTCTTATATATAATCACTTAGCAGCATAATGATCTCCATGTCTTTGTGTATTTATCCAGGAAAAAAAACATAACTTTCTTGCAATATAATTTTGAATCGTTTTGATGGAACTTCAAAAACACACAAGTTTTCGCAGCATCATACATTGACCACAAAATTGATATTTCTACACTCACATATACCGTGGTATTGACCAATCAGGCGTTCGAACAAATACCAACTCCTTTGCAGCTCATTATTAACTAATTCAGTAGGCGGTTACACCTAGCTAACTGTAAAAGTAACGTTGTAACACTGTTCTTTCATTTACAGTAAAGAATAACAACTCCTTAATAACTCGTTCAGGAATGCAAATCATATAAACGCTCAATTTGTCATTACTATACCTACCTAGAACACTAGAATAAGGACACGTTACTTTTATGTATTTCAACAACTTAATAGTTATAACTGGTAATTTACTTTTTAGCATTTTTTGTAATCCCTATCATAAAGCCATTATAAAATGAAAATATGTATGTACTCGTAACATTGCCCTGAAAGTTCTATTATTAACATATGTTTAACATATGTTGTGTTTCTTACGAACTTTTCATCTAGAATTAAAATTGTATATTTAAATTTATCTGTATTCTGTTCTTTCTTCAGTTGTAAAAAGAAAAATAGTAATAAAAAACTTAGCAAACAACAAAGTTTGCAAAACTAATAAATAATTGTAGGCAAAATAAACGATGAATAAATTATCAAGTCAAACCACACTAGTAAAGAAATTATTTCAAAGACAAAATAACTTTATTCAGAATAAAATAATACTTAAGTGGTTACAGTATTAAGATCTCTTGAGAACAACTCGTGAACAAGGAATGAATTTTAAATTTCTTCTAAGATCATGACGATGAAGGCAACCTGTATTTATTTATTGTAATTTTCTTAGAACGTGAAATATGAGCCGAAGTAAACAACGTTGGTGGCAAAGGGTTGCTGGCGGGTGAGGGGGGCGTAACTAATTTGTGGATTAAGCACATTTGCAAACGTAATTTGTATTCATTAAAACCACGGCGAACGAGTACGTGATATGTTTTTAAAAGACAAAGACTTTTTAAATAGTCAGATATCGAGGTTTCCTGAATGTTGTTTCAATTACGTATACTTACATATTATGTGTATCTATCTGGAAGTAGATATTGTGGATCTATTCTTACACATAGTATTTACGTTATTACATTTTTTATTTATTTCTTAATATAACACAATGGTACATAATTTAGTCTCTTAGCATTATTGGTTTATACCTGGTAGTCGCTCGACATTCCTTAGTTTATTTAAATACATTTGATATATTAGGTTCTCGGCTAAGTTCGCTGCCGTTTTATAGTGAAAATAACAAAGACTTTCTTTGTATTACATAAATATTTATTTAACGGAATATTATTCATTTAATTCGACTATTTTTTGTCATTTTTCTGACAGAGCCATTATCCACATCGCTATCTCAGTTTCTAAGCAAAATACTGATTTAAATGGTTTATACAGCTTTCTCTTGAATGTAATTTTACTCCATTTAAAGAATTTCGTAAAGAGCTAAATAAATGATAATCCGAAGGTGTTATCTCTGGACTATATGGACGATGTATTAAAACTTCCTAGCTAATGTCTATCAACTTTTGTTCAGTCAAATATGTACAATTATTCAAAGATGTACTGGTATGCGATCGAGTAGAAAACTACACTTTTTCTATTCATTAATTCTGGGCGTTTTTCTTCAAGTGCTTATTTCAATTTTACTAATTGCTGACAGTAGACATCATAATTATCGTTTGGGCATGTGGCAAAAGCTCGTAATACCATACACATAACATGACTTTGTTCGCAGTGAGGCCTGGCTTTGAGACTATTTGTGATGGCTCACCCTACTTAGACTAAGATCGTTTTCGAACATTGTTATCGCACGTGATTCACTCTCATCGCCTGTTACCAATCTTCTGTTCACCAAGTTTCTGTCATTTAAATCATAGGCTAGGTGCTAGGTATAAAAAATCTAGGTGTTTGGGTACCTAGCTTTTTACAAAAATTAGTTTATGCAGGTGATTAAAAACTGTTGAGTGGTGAACGCTAAGCTCTTCCGCAATTTGATGAGTGCTTATGTGTCGATCTGCTTCAATTTTTTCAATGATGACATCAACATTTATCTTAGGACGACCACAGTGAGCAACATCATTCACATCAAAATTACCAGACCTGAATCAACTGACCCATTTATGCAGTAATTTTAGATTAAGCATCGTCTCCGTAAACACTACAAATCTCTTTTCGAGCACTAGAAGCGTAGCACTAAAATCCTTGTCGAAAGAAAATTGTAAAACATATCTAATTTTCTCCTTATTAACTTTCATTTTAAAATTTAAAAAAAATATGAAATGTAAAACTTTTAACTTGCAATTTCAATATGCCGCCATAACACTAAACTCAACTGTCAAACGATATATCACTTTCTCGCCAGTGATCAGTGTTGCCAGAAATATAGCACGCTAAAGTCATACGTTCAAAAAGGCCGCGAACTTTTCCGATTATCTATTATAAGTGCTAGAAGTCGAAAGTCTTCAATCAACTGTACTCTGACGGTAGGCCCGAATCATAATACACTTTCATTGCAGTTCTACTCATCACATTATACCTACAATTAACTTTTTATAATTCAGGTAGATTTAACACTCGTAGTTGTCTCTATATTTACATCTTTATATCTTTTTGGCTTTATATAGCTTTTGCCGTTTGACTGTTCGTAGATTTTCGTCTCTAGGTACACCTATGTAGGTACAGCATGGTTATTATGTGTCAGTTATCTAATGAACTGCTTAAAAGTGTTTTAGAATATCTACAAATTAACTTGTTAAATAAATAGTTATAAAAACAGAAAAACAAAATAAATGCATACTTTTAATAATGTACGCACTTATTGTTGTGTTCTCAGAAGTACGAATTTAATATTCTGTAGTTGTGTTTATTCTTCTAAGTACAACAAAAGCAGAATTCAAATTATATTTCAGTAACGGCACGTCTCACATGAAGACATCGGCACGTAACTACACGTCGGCATCGACAAAGCCCGCGTCGTCGTCGTCGCCACTCAAACAACTTTATTGTCCTGTCGTTCAAACGCGACAGAACCTAATAGAATTAAATTGGGAGAGGCGCTGCTCCGTTATGTGGAAAATAATAACAGTGAGTGGCTGCTATCACAGAGCTTTCACGCGCCGATGGCAGGGGTCTTCCACTAATGGAAATCCAGCCAATGATAATCTGTTTTCTACACCATTAATCCTGAACTAAGTCTGAGTACAATCTGCGGCGTCTCCGGAGTGCGCCTCGAGTTTTATGACCTCGTTAGGGTCCGCAATTTGTGGAGTTGCGCCGTTAAGAAGCGCCTCGCCCTCATTCGCTCCAAATCCTAATTCCGAGCGTGGACTTTCTTAATCTTACGATATCGGGCCCAAGGTAATTGTTTCAAAACTGCGGCTTTGATAGTGTGTGTCGAATTTAACTGCCGCGTCGAGTACCTTACAAGTTTTATGTGTGTGAAGCTTTTTTTGTAGCAGCGTCACTAAATTAACGTTTATTCAGATTAATGTTTCCTTACAGTGTTTTTTTTTTTTTTAGGTACGAAGGCGGCAGACGAGCATACAGTCCACCTGATGGTAAGTGGATACTGTCGCCCATAGACATCCGGGATACATGCCAACATTAGTCCAAAATGACAAATGTTGGTACGCCCCCGGGTGCGCTGCCTACCTTTGGAGATATAGGAATAGATTTGGAGAAAGGGTTGGGAAAATGGGGAGGGATAGGATGGAATGGGAATGGGCTCTGGCACATCTCACTCACTACCGAAACACGTACCTACGTACATTGGGGAAATACGATAAAGTGGGAAATGCAGTACATTTTAAAGTAGTCTTCTGTGAGAAAGGGGTAACGTGGCCAGTCGAGCGCGCCCAGTGGCTGTTGGATTGCAGCGTGCACTCTCCCCCCCTCTAAGCAGAGGTAAGTTTAGGTAAGCAGAAATCATCTTGGTCATCTTTTTACCGGCGGTATTGAAAAATACCAGTATTACGAACAAACTATTTGCAATAAAATGTTTTTGCATCAAACCTCGTCTATACCAACCTACCATAAGTAAGTAATTAGAATTACTCTTAGCTATGAGGCAATTTAAATGGCACATGGGCCACATGATGGTAATTGATCACCGCCGCCCATGGACACCAGGGGGCTTGCGGGTTCGCTGCCAACCTTGCAGAATCCTGTTCATAGCTCTCTTCGCACCTATTACGTTGTTAGACGATTAGAAATCAGTAAACAGTTTTATTTTATTTTGTCGAAGGGCCTTTTTAGCATTATTAAATGACAATACAAAGATAACAAACTCTTACCGCGACAAGTGAGTTCAACTTACTCGAGAACCAATATACTTAGTGAATGAAGCGGCAGTCACCGGCGGGGCATAATAAAAACGAAAGTAATCATGCAAATTGGAGGTGCTGGAAGAAAGTTGAATTAAAAAGCGGGTCTGAACGGGTGTCGGCGGGTACGGAGGGTGCACGAGGGGGGCAGGGGGCAGGCTAATGTGTCTTAATGACCGCAATGGATGAGCACCCTAATCCGCCCTCCAGCCGCGCCCGCCCCGCAACCTTTTACTCCTAGTCGTTAGCTCTGGTTATATACTGCCTACTTGTACTGTATGCGCAATTGTTTTATGTATTGAGCCTACTACATGTGTGATGATAAAGAGCTACTTCACGATTATTATGTAATTGCTACATTGAATATTCTAAGTATAAGTTCGGTGGAATGGCGAGATGGCGTCTTAACTGACATTGAGTGAGCTACACCTGAATATCTCAGTCTGTTTTGATATTGTTATACTTATCAGTATTAACAGGTGTTATTTTAAAAATCTGTTTTGAATTATAATGAACATCTATGAAAATATATGTAACATGGAGCTAAAAAATCAAAATACAACTACCGGTACAAATACTGCTAGGAATTCTATGTAAACTCACAGTCGACACCTCTACAAATACCTTGAAGGCGTCTGGCTTCTACTCGTAATTTAAATTTATATCGGTCGAGGTCAAACAGAAGCCCTGTTTAAAAAGCTCATCGTCGACCTTTCCGCGTCCTAATAACGAACTTTTCCACGTCAAAAGTTAAACTTGCGAATCTTAGTCGAGTCGTGGGGCAGTAATAAAATGCAAGTAATCAGAGGCAGGGTCGCAACTGGTCGTAAGGCGGCGGCCGCGAGCGTGTAGTGACACATCACATCGTGTAGTGGGCGATAAAAGTCAGGTCCGCAGCAATAACCGTACGGCCCCGAAGCGCGACGCGTAGCGATATCGCGCGTGTCGCTGTGTCTCGGCGACATCATCAAATCAACATTTGCAGATTCGCGAAGCTTTCCCTGGGAGATTTAGAGGTGGAGGGAAAATAAAAAAGTTCGTAGAGGAATCCGGCTTGATCCCTGTTGCCTTTATGGTAATGCCGGGATGCGTGTATTCGACTATTCAATTTATATTTTTTCCCTACGCCTTATTTCTTTCTCTCCGAAATTATCTATCCTTCGAATTTCGTTTCGCACTGTATTGTATGCGGGATTCGATGTTTGCGAATAAGGTACGACTTGGCCTGAAAATATCACGGATAACCGCGGTGGATTGGCTTTGTTCCCGACTTCAAAGAAGTTTTCTTTTGGAAATATTGTGTATAAAATCGGTTGTGGAAGCCCTTTGGGTTGGGACAAACTTGTTTTGTTGTGTATTGCACATACTACGCAGTTTGTGAAGTACTATGCTACATTGCATAGCGATAAATTTTCTTTTAAACTGGTTGTTTTAGTTGTTTACAGTAACGTACGACAATTTCTCGAGACTATAGTGAAATTTAAAAAATGTGGCTTGCTTTTTGAAGCACGTTTGCACTTAGGGATTCTAAATAAGCACACCGATTATATAAGCCTATAACATTCCACTGCAAGGCATTGTAGACTTCTCTAGTCAGTTACGAAGAAATTTTATATTGATTACGGAAAACCTTACTCTCGTCTCTCATTCGTGAGGTTGTGAGTTCAAATCCCCGGTATCGTACGAATGAATTTCAATATAAATACGATTTTTTAACAATATCATTAACTCACTGGTGAAAGGACCGATAACCGATGGGGTAGATGAGTTCTCGAATGGAAGCCACGTACCGGGAAGCGCAGTGTGGACTGACGATTTGAAGACGTTCGCCGGTGGTAGTTGGATGAGATGAGCCGAAGATCGTATGTGGGTGCGTCTTGGGAGAGGCCTATATCCAGCAGTGGAGAAACATCGTCTAGTTAGCTACCCCTCTGGGTGCCGAGCTATCTGGTTGCTCGCCAAAGCTGCTGAGAATAACTTGTGTCGGTCGTCTCTGCCATCAATGTGAAAGCCTGATGATTTACTGGCTCACAGTGCCAAGGAGAACTTGAAAACTGCACACTCGACCTCCGGTGCTCACGTGACTCTTCAAATTCTCCCACTCCACGGGACGCTTCCCGAAAGCTTGGAAAATATTTAAATCTACCCACCCAATTACAGGGCAATAGCGATAACCACCCTCCTCTCCAAGGTAATGAGATGTGTCATTAACACACACCTCCTTGATTACCTAGAAGATCATCAGCTGATAATCTTCTAGCATATCTCACTCACTACCGAAACACGTACGTACATTGGGGAAATACGATAAAGTAGGAAGTTAACATAAAACAGCTTCAATTGAACTACTGGGACAAATTATTTGTCCCTGCTGAGTTGTCCTGCTGTCCTTGAGCATAGTATGAATGCTCAAGAGGTTTAAGCCTTATGAAGTTATGCTATGACATGGGGTTCTTCAAGAAAGCTATGAATAGCTTTCTGCAAAGTCGGCAGCGCATTCGCATACCCCTAAGTGTTGTAGGTGTCCATGGGCAGCGGTATCCACTTACCATTATGTAGAGCGGTTGCTCGCCCACCTCCTTTAATATATGTATAATATAAAAAAGAAAGTCCAAGTTAAACGGCATTACCATACAAACTTCAGTTTATGTCTTTTCACAGTTGGATATAGTCTTTACCTTAAGCATGGCACTTCCGCTTCCACTCTTCTCGTCCAGCCACTGCCGGCGATTTTCTTCAAATTTAATTGTCCACCTGCGTCCTACGCTGCGTTTTCCGGTAAATACGCAGACACTCCACTCGAGGACCCATCTACCCCATTGGTTACCGATCCTGCGACAAATGTGACATGTCTATTGCCACTTCAGCTTACTGATTCTCAAAGAGACTTAAAAGAAATTACAGGGCATCTAAACGAAGTCTAATAAATCTTCGTTAGACCAAATTACTCAATAAAAACAGTTGACAGTTGACAGTTGACAGTGAAATGGCCCGCTGTTCAAGTAGGCATGCTAAAATTTAACGTTGCTCTACCCTCATGAATAAATCATAAGAAGTAAGCGGGGCTCGACGCCTTTATAATTCTACATAATACATTAAAACGGTGTACAGATTGCTCTTACTTTAATAATATCAACTTAATAGGTATTACCATATGGAACGTACAACGGCGAATAGGTATTTGCCATAATGTTATAATACCTCTAAATAAAACTATATAAAACATAAAATTTTCACAATATATAACTATAGATTAAAATAATAATAAAGTAGGTACATTTAATGACCTACACTAGGATTCCCTATGTCGTGGATCCCGAGTTACATACAAAGTTAAATACAATAACCAGACCCGAATAAACTTTTGTCTTTAAACAAGTAACTGGAGTTAAAACCCGGGACCATTTGCAAAGCAGGCTGGGCCATTAGGAGTAGGTACAGACTAGGGGGCTAATCGGTAGTCCAAAATTTGTGAACAGCCACTTTCAAAATTGTGAGCAGTTCTGGTATCTGGGGAAAATTTGTTACAGATGACCTGTGTGACGACGCAGATATTAAACGCGAGCGCACAGCGTTGTCGGTGAGGGGTGGTAAGGCCCGTCGGTTAGTCCACTGTTAGTACAGAAGAGGTCAAAATTATCTTATTTACTGTCAATCCTTTTACTCGAACACCCTATGGGTCAAATATATGTTTAAAATAATAATTCGTTCAGAATGCAGTTGGGGGGGGGGGGGGGGCGTTTCTGCAGCGCATCCAATGTGTTAAACGTATCCAATGAACAGATGGATTTTACGCAATTATGCGTAAGAAAATCGCTTCTTTATTAAACAGAACGATTTGTAGCACCAAAAGCATTCTGAGCGTTAATCAACGGCACCGGATGAGGGTGTTGATCAGGTAGGCATCCACTCGCCAGCACGCGTGCCTGATGAATACGCTTGACTCATGTCTCATTAATTTGTAAGTTATATCTACTAACACCTAGTTCATAAAATAAATTTTAATAACACATTTAATGGATCTTGTAATCTGAGATATTAAATTAAATAAATATATAAATTAGGGCAAAAATCACTTTTTTAAAATAGGCCTGATCTTTTCTTGTTTTTGACGTTATTTACTGAAACATTTGGACTCTCAATCAGCTTTGAAAACTTTGAGCCGAACCTTATTTCAAACAAAATAAAAACTCTTATGCACCTAGAGTAAACTCTGAAAATATCGAATAAAATGCAATGTGATTAAATTCGACAAGAGAAGGTGTACCCGGTGTGACTAATCTTGAATAATAGCAGCCGTTTGTCTTTGCGCCCGGTCCTTTGAATTTGAACTCGCCACAGTTGCAGGTGGAAAATGGGTACCGACCTTTGTAATTGCCCGGGCAATGTTGATTTTAACAGAGGTGGTCTGTGAGGCAAATTTATTGTACCTTCTAGATGTATTTCAGAATATCCTATATAAATGGCTGTGGGTATACGTATACGCTATCAATTAAAACGCTAATAATCAATGTTGAAAATTGTACTGAAGTTTGTAGAGGTATCTGTAATAAAAATTACGCCTTTAAAGATTGATGTTAATTTGTCGATCATCGATAGTTTAATTTTAGTACTCAAGAAAATACGGTAGAAAAAAAGCTAAAATCAAATTTGAAATCTCAAATCGGGAAGTTATTTTCAATCAGTAATCAATTGTTTCTATAATGAAATTCGACGATTTTACTGAGAAATGAAATGCACTGAAATTCATTTGCACTGAAATTAACTGAAATAGAAAGTTATAATATAAAAAAAAGGTAGGTACGTGTGTCCCTTAGTTAAGTGTATAGTACAGAAGTATAGAATCTATTATATAATTATAGTATAATAGTATATCACTGTATAGAAGGCAGAAAAAAATAACAATTAAAGTGATATTAGACATTAGTCTATTACGGTCCACTGGCTCAGGCCTCCCCTGATTACTGATTACTAAATCATGGGGGGGATTTCGGGTCATAATAATCCACCTTGCCGGCGCTGTGCGGGTTTGATATACATAGGTACCTACTTCAGATTTTTGTAAATTTCCAGGCGTGCGCCTTTTCTTACGATGTTTTCCTTCACCGGCTTAGTAATCATTTTCAAAATCTGTGCTTAAGTAGGAACTCAGTCACAGAATAACTGCGGTCACAGAATAATGGTACGGGGCCGACGATTTGAACTCTAGATTTCATTAATGATAGTTGAGAATCGATACCCCTAGGCTATCAGCGCTTTCAAATGAGATATTATCAATTGTGTTATCAATACATATGCTACTTGAATATAAGCATATACAATATCATACTATTCAATATGACATAGGGACGTTGTATTGAGAATTATTTGAGAATATGTCAATAAACATTTTAAAAATGTTTTAGGTATACTCAAATTAAGTGATTACCTATTTCATTTCTACTCTACGTTAAAGATAGATACATTTAGTAGAGTAGAAAGGTTAATAAGAAGATAATTGATTTTTATTACAGTAAATACTGCCAAACAACTAATTAATCGGCGAATAAAAAAAATATAGTGAAAAATTTCCCGTATTTGATTCAAAATAAATTGACAATTTTATCTGGCGGCAGTGATTCAACAAAGCGACTCGGAGGCGAAGCTTTTAAATATATCGAGTGTTTCAGTGCAACGATACAGCGGGTTGTTTACAGTAGGGGGTCGTGGTGGGTCGTTGGAGGGTCGCCGGGGGCCTGAGGGGGTCGGAAGGGGGGCAAGATGGCGGCGTCGCCAAGGCAACGCTGCACTCGCTTCCTTAATCGACCGTCGCAGCCTCCGCGGCCCCCACTTCTGAGGTCCGACACTCATTTATATATTGTATTGCACTTGTGGAACGACTTTTATGTTTTATTATGTAGGTAAACAAATGTATCATATACGTATGCAACAATAGTTATAATAACACTTATATTTCTGGGGTTAATGAACAGAGAAAAGTTTTACTTATGTATGAGGCTGAGGAACTGATTAGGTTTCATTTTATTTCTGTGACCATTGCGAGTTAAAAAGGACCAGAAATTGATACAAACTTTAGTATTATAATTTTTTTAATTGCCTGTATTTATCATGTCCTTCTTCTTATCATTATTACCTTACTAAATTCACAATATCTATCAATAATGTACAAAAAATAATTTGTTTTGAAATTCCATGTGTATTTATGCACTTAGGTGTTACTAATTTTTTATATCTCTAGGAATATTTCTTTTTCATGGATATGGAAAACTATTAAATATTTTATACTTTACTTTTTTATAGTGAATGTATTTTATATGTAAATACATATATAATATGTATTTTATACTTTACTTTGTAGGCGGACGAGCAGGCGGTCTCACGTGATATTAAGGTGTTACCGCCGCCCATGGACACCTGCAACACCAGGGTACCCCCTGGTGCGGGTGCGCCATCGACCTTGCAAAATCCTATTCACAGATTTTTTAAAGAACCCCATATTATAGCTTAATGGAAAGACCTCTTGAGGTAGTTCGTTCCACAGCCTACGGGTTCACGGTATAAAATGATTTTTCACCTCATACACACCTCCTCCGTATCGAGGAAATGCGGAAGGACCGCACTTCTGTGACGGGAGGTGCGGTGCGGCTGTAGAAACCCGAGGTGGGAATTATATTGAACAGTTTTTCAGAGCATTCTCCATTTTTTTTTTTTTTGTTTTAATTTATTTTCAGTTCAATGTTTGTTTCAGTTCAAGTTTGTATATATTTAACTGCATTCTATTATTATTTCTATGTATTAGTGTTTATTCTGTTGTAAATACTTTCTGTCTGGTTCAGGTAGCCGTTTATTTTCTTTGTCTGGTCACTTTGTTTATTGCTCTGTTATCTGTTACATCTAATTCTAAATACTTATTCTAAATTTTATTCTCCTATTTGTCGTCATTTCCCCGTTTATATGTTTGTGTATACTCACATATAAATACTATCACAGTTTGTCTATATCTTGTTTCTTACATATACTATCACAGTTTGTCTATATCTTGTTTCTTATTATACTTACTTATTCTTGTGTTTCTTATTGAGTGCATATCGTTTCACTGTTTTAGTAACACACGTCATATTATTCTTTACTTAGTGTCGCTCTTCTTCTATTTTCTTCCATTTCTCTTCCTATTCATTCCCTGTCCATTTAAACCCTTCCCGCTTCCTGCTTGGATCCTTTCAATGTAGGACATCCCCAGCCACCCCCATAATTTCGCTCCGTGCAGCAATTGCGACTTTTGGTTATGGTCTCTTCCTTTTGTCTGCTAGTTTTAGGGCCGCAGCGGCACTGCGAAATCGTCAATGTTGTTACCTGTTTTTTTAAAAAAGTTCCTTTTCGGCTGTAATTGGTCCAGTTTCTTATGAAGCTGGATCCAATTTGCTTTCTTGGTGTTTGACGATTTTTACGTTTAAGTCGTTTCGTTTCCCATGAAGCCGAACACGATTTAATTCCTTGCTTTGTCTTACAAGAATTGTGCCGCGGCGGTCCAAGCTTGTGAGGCTCTCGCACTGCGCACTAGTAATAGGCCACGGCTGATCTGGCCAGTGTATCCCACTTTTTCCGCACCGGACATTCGGTGCTGAAGGCATTATGGTCCTTGCGGTCCATTTTTGCCTTCGCACAGTTCCGGCACGAAGGTTTCTCTGCCGCTTGCCATTCCGCGCACTGAAATTTTAAGTGCGGGCCTCCGCAGTGGCTGCACAAATCTACCATCTCCACGCAGAAGCGCTTGCTGTGGCCGTATCCAAGGCAGCGGGAACACTGCACCAAGGGGGATTGGTCCTCGACCCTTACGCGTTGTAGGTCGATGTGCAGTGTTCCCGCCTCCGTTACCCGTTTCAGGCGGTAGAACACACGGAAACAATATAACATACTTTTCAGGTCAATGGACACTGGTCAATGGACAATGGACACTAGGTCTAATAAACAACACCAATGTAATTTATCACCGTTTTTAATTTAACGAACTTAGTAACATACCTACTTAATAATTAATAACATAGAAGACAAACCTGTTAACATTCATCTCGATGGTAAATCGCCATTCAATACGTGAACCATACTGAGTTATACGTGACCCATAAATAAAACTATTCATAACAAAACTAATATATTTATTGCTTTTCAAAATATTCTCCGTTATATTTTAAACACTTCTTCATCCGCTCATACCATTTTTCGACGTGTTAGTTGAAAGCCATCGCTGGCTCTTTTGGCTCAGGAAATGCAACATCCAAAATCAAATATTTGATTTTGGGAAAAAGTAAGTGCGAGTGTAAGAAGTGTAACAGGGTGCGAGGTCTGGGCTGTGAGCGGCATAGGTCACAAGCTCTACCTTCTCAGAACACAAAAATGCATTTGTCTTGTTCGCGGTGTCAGAGGAAGCATTGTCATGGTGCAAGGGGTTGCGGCTTCTCGGTCGCCTCTCGCGAACTTTGTCGAGAACACTGGGCAGACAAATTATCATGTACCACTCAGCTCAGTTGACTGTTCTTTGTTTTTCCAAGGGGCACAGTACAGACATGACCCGTTTGAGAGAAAACACTCGCGATCATTTTTTTCCCCACGCTTCTGCCCTGTCGCAATTTTGTTGGTCTGTTCTCATCTTCCAAAACTCATTCACTGGACTGTTGTTTTTTTTCCGGATCGTAACAATAATTCCATGTTTCGTCTCCTGTTACAATATCATAAACAGCATTTGAACGCCCATGGTCAAACTTCAGCAACATTTTTTGCACCAATCAATCAACACGAGCTCAGTTCTGGCCCAATGTGAGAAATCCAGCGGCAAAAAATCTTCCTGACTTTTGAATGTTGGCGCAAAATCTTTTGAATTTGGTTCATACCGATCCCGAAATGTCCACGAATTTCGTCATAGGTGATGTTCAATCAATCGCCTGACAGTAGCCACATTTTACTCAGTGACCGCAATTGACTGACGACCTTCACGAATCTCGTCATGGAGAGAAATACGACCACGATTAAATTAAGTGTACTTACGTCTCACAATGATCAAATGTGATGCTTCAACCAAAAAAACATTTTGAAGACAACACTGCAGAAAACTTTAAAATCGTAAAAAAATCATCTCTCTAAAATCTTTCGACGTTAAATCTATTTTCAGTGCGAAAGGTGAACATCGATTAGTCGTATAAGGATGGTACGTGAAGCGATTGAAATTAAGAAATATAAAAATTTCAATCGGGATGATGGATATAAACTGTCGTCGACGTGGAATCCAGTGATTAACAAATTTAAATCTTACGATTTACCGTCGAATAGCTCGCACCTCCCATCCTGGACTACCCGCCTCTTCAGTCAACTCGTGACTACCGCTGGTGGAACCCGAGGCGAAATGTCGAGTAGGAATAAAAGGTAAACAAATACCTTTATTATACACGTTCAGACCCGATTTAGAATATAAAATACGAATATACTCTAAAATTTACGAATAGTCTCTATTGAAGAGATGAATGAACCTCCTATTATCATTTTGTTCCAATAATGAATGAAAAATGCCCAAAGTGATTGAAAAAATAAATAAGTAGGTCATTTTAAGACTTAAAATAAGCCTCAACAGTTACCAAACCAAGATAAACCAAAATGCGATTTGTAAATAATCACTATGTTCAAGAGTCCTTACTTGTGCTATCCGTTAGGTCAGTGCCGTAATCCAGTGGCCGGCGGCGGTGCAGCGAGGAGGGCAATAAAAAAGAGTTATAGTTAAGAAGAAAAGGAAAGTCTCGTGTCTCCGTACTCCGCCGTTAGTTAGGGATCAAGGGCTCAGCGCACGCCGAGCGATAATCATAATTTTTACTTACAAGCGTAGAAGTATACGGCATTAGCCGGCGGGCGTGCGACAAATCTTCCCTAACTGCGGGCCAACTTCGCGACTCCACTTCACCTCGCGTACCTCTATCCGATGCCACTATATTTTGTCGGCCACCGGCGCTTTGTAGAGGCTATGTATGGGATAAAGTCACTGTGGAATTGTTAAACGTGTGCATAGCGCTGTTTGTTTGCACGCTGTAATTAAAGCGCGGTTAGCGTGGATAAGGTACCTCTCGACGTACGTAACACTAGCTAAGTAATCATCGTTGTTCTGCCATGTTAATTAACAAGATATGAACCGTGTATGCGCGTCCGTCGAATGATGGTCTTACTTAAGTTTCGACTAAGTACGGATTTTTAATTTTCACACATTTTATAAAGGACAGATTAAAATACATTACACATTTATAAAATTGTAGTTATCTGCCTTCAGACTAAGCAGTTTTCTGTTCCTGGACCTAGCCTAAACTACGAGTAGCAGGTGGAGTGCGACTACTCCACCTGCAAAATATCTTCAAGAATATTAGAAATAATTAGAATATCTTCAATATATTTTTATTTCCTCTGCTATCTTTTAATGGATCTATAGGTATGGTGAAATCTTTTTTAAATGACCGAAGGAATAAAGCAGGAAACCCCATAGAGTTTTGTGTTTTATTAGATAAGGTTCTACTAAATTATTTCTAGCCCATGTATCCACTAGTGCATGGAATGACTTCACTGATACCTAAGCAGATAAATACCACGATACAGTACAGATATACAGTACGATACAGTACTTCTACTTCTTTGCGGGCAAGATTGTTGCAAGCGCAAAAAATAACAGTATACCGTTCATTGGTCATTTCTCTATGACCGTAGTTTGCGGTTTATGTAAATGATTTGCAACCTCTTTACTATTTTATCGATTTAGATAAACACCACAAAACTCTTGGTGGATGCTAATGCACATATGTATGTATCCATATACCTACCTACAGATACCTCCATAGGTTCTTTAGGTAACCAATAGAGAAGTTAACCGTCAGATCAAGAAACTTTTGTAAGTTTAAATACCTAATAAGTTTAAAATTTGGCGGGACAAGACAATGTTGCAATCCCGCAGCTACCCCAGTTAGCTTGTCCGACTTTGCTTCCCCACTCTCATAGGTGAACGCGACATGAAATGTAACAATGTGGTTCGGAAATAGGTAGAGTTACTGGAGCCCGTTTTCCTTCCCTTTCCATCCCACATCCCATTTAATACAACCCAATATTTTTCATTCCATCGAATATTATTATCAGTAGGTATTATACACACCATACCGGTGTTAAATTGGAGCGGTGATAGCCGGTGATACTCGGCTCACATTCGTGTGATCGTGAGTTCAAATCCTCGACTCAAAACAAATCCTTAAGTGCGGATTTTCAAAAAAGTCGGCATTTGCTAGGCGATGAAAGAAAGCATCGTGAGGAAATCCGCGCATGCTCCAGAAGTAAAAAAAAACAAACATATGATCTACCAATCCGCAACGGGCCCGCATGGTTGTAACATGTCAACATTAGTCTTTTTAGGTTGATGTTGGTCTGTGTTACAGTTGTCCATAAATGACAGTATTTGATCAAGAGTACTGTCTGTTCCTCTGCGACCTTTTTCTATAATGAAAAGTAGCAACATCATATTTGCTAAATAAAAATATTTATTAAAAAAAATGTATTGTCTCCAAAAGGTATGTTTATATGAAGTCTCATCACGCGGGACTGGAGAACACAAAATATGAGTGTTTAGTGCGTTAGGATAGGGCTGGCTGCGATATTGAAGTGTTATTCAGAATATGTGAACACGACGCACGTGGCGGCAGCCGTAGAGACGAATTCGTATATAAAGATTTATTTATTTCTGGAAACAAAGGGTTGAATTTGGATAGTTCTTCGTAAACTATGCGAATACTCAGTAGAAACATATTGTTCGCAGTTCTGAAGTTAATAATTCAACAAATGTTGGCAGCTGCTTTTCGGCTTTCCAAGTAGATGTTCTATGATGGATAGATTTTTGCAATACCTACGTACTTATATAATCCAACGATATCGCTGTAGTTACTAACCTACTATATATATGGTACATCGTGAAGTAGGGATAGATACATAGATGATCGGATACTCCTGTGAGAGACGATACTGTTTTCCAAGCGACTGAATGCGCCTTGACCGACGCGTGGTGTTTCCGTAGGATATTTTAGGGGGTATTTTTAGCATCAAGGGGGAAGTAATTACTATATCAGCAGCTACCAATGTCTAACAAAATTAGGGTCTCCTATTTGGGGGTGCGATCGCATGTCTACGCGATCGCACTGTCTTCTATCGGCCTTGCAAAATCCTATAGCTTTCTTGCATACCACATACATACCAACACGATAGAAAAACACCATTCGATATTTCGTATCACAACCTAAGGGTTTTATGGTATGAAATATGTACAATATAATTAAAAATGTAAACCGAAGCGTAACTCCACAGTTTTCCGTTCGCGACCGCCCCATGGGCCGGCTCGGGCGGATTTGTTTTATGTCCACCGAAGACATCGACTTACCGCGACCGCACGCCCGAGGCGTCTTCTTAATTTTATTACGCGACCCGCTCGCTCCCGCTGGAAAATGCTCTAATTGTGCCTTGAAAAAACAACCTGGATATTGCAATTTTGTGCCGATATCTTCGTAGCCGTCGACTTTTTATTTATTTATGGAAAAAAGGCAGCAGACGAGCGGACAGTTCACCTGATGGTAAGTGGATACTGTCGCCCATGAACATCCGCGACAGACACATCCCAACATCAATCCAGACTGACAAACATTGGTACGCACCCGGATGCGCTACATACATATGAAGGTTTAGAGAAATTGATTTGGACGACGGGTCTCACTAACTACCGAAACACGTACTTACATTGGGGAGTTGGGTAAAGTGGGAAATGTGATACATTTCAAGGTAGTCTTCTGTGAGAGATGGGTAACATGGCCAATCGAATGCTGTGGCCAAGTGGCCAAGTGGCTGTGGGAAAGCAGCTGTGGGAAAGGGAAAGAAGAAACCTGCAAGAAAATTAGAGCTTGTGCGTTTGTAATTCGAAATCTCCGCTATATGTGAAATAAGTTGATGAGCAGTAAAAAAAAATTAGTTGTACAGCAAATCATTATCCGCAAACCAACTTATTTTGAATATCTAAATAAATAATTTTAAATTACTGAGAATAATTGATAATTGATTATTTGTATATTGTCACCAGAGGACCCACCCATAAATTTGCTACCGTCGATTTACTGCCCTGTCTGTAATTTCTGTTCATTTAATTATTTTTCTGTTGCACATTCATTCATTCCTTATTAGAAAGCAACACATTGATAAGGCTTTGGTTTGCGCTAATACATTATATTTAGGGAGGGCGCATGCTGCATTCCCCAGTCTATTGGACTTGCCCTAGGTACTGAACGTTTTTAACTGATGTTGCATCACCATGTAAACAAAACATGACAAATGTAGCATGACAAAACATGGAGATTGAAACCCTAATTCACGAAATGGCTATTTGAAATGGTAGTGAGACCAACCGTCACCTATGGTTTTAAAAAGTAGTGATCTCGTCAATATGAGTTTTGTAAGTTTTGTTGAACGATACCCAATAGTATCTTTTTTATATAGAAAAATGGCTGCAGATGAGCATACCGTCCACCTGGTGGTATCTAAGTGACTACTGTCGTCCAGTAGACATCCGCGATTCATGCTAAGAGCAGTCCAGGTAGACAAATGTTGGTATGCCCTCAAATGCGATACCTACCTTTGCAGATTAAGGAATAGATCGGGAAAATAGGGAAGGATAGTATGGGATGGGAATGGGCTCTGGCAGATCTCAATCACTACCTAAACACGTAGGTAGGTACAAATACATTGGGGAATAACGATAAAGTAGGAAATGCAGTACATTTCAAGGTAGTCTTCTGTTAGAGAGGGCTAACGTGGCCAGTCGAGTGCGCCCACCGGCTGTGGGAACACTGCGTGCACTCTCCTCCTTTCATTAAAATTACAAAACTTTCAACGAATGGAATGTGTTGCCATTACAAATTATATGAACACAATTCTCTCCGCAACACACACAGGACATACATTGTTTATGAGTTTTTAGTGACCCTTTAGGTACCGTTGATATTCCAATTTCGTCAACATTTATATTCTGTTGGGCGTAATTTTGTATTGATCCACTGCTTTCTCCAATAAATAAAAAAACTAATATAATTTACTGCTAGTCTATTGAATGCAATGGCTCTCGAAGCGGAAGTAGGACGTCGATATGTGATGTCAGGTTGAAGTTTGAAGAAGTCATCGAACCAATCTTCGCATGTCATGCCGTCATCCACGTTAAATGCATTTAAGATATTATTCCTCATTGCTAGTTCAAAAGCAGAGTTCCTTGCCAGTCAAAAACAACGGCTTCTATAGCTTTTCACATATTTTCTTCATCTCGTTTTTGTCTGTTTGACTTTATTTTGTAATTAGGTACCTACGTACCATGTTTGCTGAAAAATAAAGAATCTCAATGAATTAGTAGTGATAGTAGGAGTGGGGATACCATCCCGCCTCTCATTTTGTCGCAAACACCAATTTGCGGAAGAGGTTTTAGACTATCACAATAAATCGTAAGATTTTATTTAATGTCTACGTCAGTAAAATGCTTAGCAATATATCTGATGAGTGAATGCAATTAGCCTAATTTAACTAGCACGAAAACACCTGTCTACACGTAATTTTAAATAGCATGCACATCTAAAAATAACTTGAAAACTGTTGTCGACAGCAATGGAGATTTGACGCGCAGTGACACGTTTATTAGCCATGACCGGTGCGGGGGGATTGAATTGCGAGCGAGCAAATTTTAAAGTTCTAGTTCTATCCGAAGCCTCATTTTGCCCCAAGTTTAAGCTGATTTTAAGTTTATTTTAACCCAATCAAATCCGAGCCTATTATGCCAGTACTTACCCTTCAGGTAACTTAAAACTTGACTGAGCCCTAACACTAATCAGAACCACGAACTGGCATCTAGACATTCACCACATATTGCAGGCAATCATGAGAAACTATACCAAACCACGTTGTGCCCACAACGCGTCTTCTGCAGCTGAGCAGAGGGGTAATCTTCGTTTAGTAAAAGAATAGGAATATAGGAATCTTTACGCGATATTATTCACTAAAATTCAAATTCCAAGATTGTACTTACTGACATTAAGGCAAATGAATAATTTGAATTTGAAAAAAATCTTTCCGTTCTAAGGTGCTGTAGACAACCCCCCTTGCAAAGCGAGAATGGAGTAGCTACCCGAAGCATGCAGCAAACCCAGAAGATTACTCGACTTCTGGAATACGCTGGGGTGGCTCGAGTAGAGGTCATAGGTACTCGAAGACAGACTTTCACAATTAAATATCTCTCTGATATAGGTACTAATAGAGTCCGAAGAAGAGACAGGACGAGGGTTTTTGTTATAAAAAATCTGTTATCGAGTCACAAGACCTGATAATTGAAAAATAGTGGTTTTGAATGAAAGAATGAATGAATTATTTATTGACTTAATAACAACTCTCCACACTTCTACCTAAGTACCTACAAAAATTAGAATCAATGTGAACATGAATAAGTTTTAAGAATTACTTCGTCGAAATTCACCCTCAAATTATTATAATCTCACTTGATACAGTTATGATGTGGTTAGTTGACTGATTGACTTTAAATAGCAAGACAATTTTAGATCAATTGTGGAAAAAAAGCAGTGGAAAATCTACTACAATCGACAGTTACATCAACAAAGATAGCCAGCCAGTGTTTATTAGCGTTAATAAGGTAATAATATTTTTATCGTTTATAATCATATGAATCACGGATTTAGTACTAATAATATGTTTATTTTACCAGTTACATTACACAAACTACTTTATAGCATTTACAGCCATCTATTAACGAGTAGAATTTATTTACAAATTGGTTTCGCCATCTGTTGTTCACTAGCACAAGCGATTTAAACTTAACTTTAGTTTATATGTAAAATATGCTAGATGGCGGTGAAACCACTAGCGATTGACACCACCTTGATAACGATATGTTATAATAACGTTATTGTAAAATTATTAAATAATGCTTCATAAAGCTCAGGTTAGGCCCCATAAGGAGTACTGCTCAGTGCTCACATCTCTGGGCCGACGCACCGAAATATCAATTGGATCCATTTGACTCCATCCAACGACGTGCTGTTCGTATAGTCGACGATGCTACTCCCACGGGCGGTTTAAAACCTCTCAGCATTCGGAGCGACGTTGCGTCTCCCTGTGTGTTCTACCGCCTGTACAATGGAGAATGGTCTTAATAATTGTTCAATATAATTCCCAACTCGGGTTTCTACAACCGCATTTCCCGTCACAGAAGTGCGGTCCATCCAAATTTCCTCGATACGGGGGTGTCGCGTATTGTTCGTTTCAAAAATCATTTTATGTCGCGAACCCGTAGGCTGTGGAACGAACTGCCTCAAAAGGTCTCTCCAGCTACGATATGGGGTTCTTCAATGCCCCCTAGTGTTGCAGGACTTGCAGGTGTCCATGGGCGGCTTGACACTTACCATCGCGTGGGACCGCTTGCTCGTTCCAAAAAATATATCCACAAAATTTAAAACAAAGTTGAATGTTATTTGATTGCATCATCAAACTAGTTTCTTCTACAATATTTATTTGCTCAGTTGTCTGGCAGAGATTGTTATTTGCAATAATGGGTTGTTTACACAAGGAGAGATTCTCGAAAGCAAGTTTCTCGAACATCGATCTAAAGTTACTATGTATATACAACTGTTTTTATCATCTGGTCACTCCCCTGTAATCATTGTTTTTTATCATCATGTGAACAATTCTAGGCGAGAATTGTAGTTTTGTAGTTTACAAGAATTGTATATAATATTCTCACCCGAACCGTTCAAGAAACTCACCTTGTAAAGATCGCCTTTTGTGCATTTCATGTCTTACAGTGTCTGTTACTGTCTTATTTTGTTTTAGTGTAAATGTTTGTTTATATATACATATATATTATAATACATGGCAGACGAACGAGCGGGCCACGTGATGGTAAGTAGACACCACCGCCCATGAACACCTGCAACACCAGGGGGCTTGCGGATGCGCTGCCGACCTTGCAGAATCCTGTTCACATCTATCTATCTATGATTCAAGAACAAAAATGAATATACTTTGTATAATACTTTATAACGAAAATAACTTTATAACGACAAAATAACATTAGTCGTTATCATCGTTATTTAATTAGGCAGCACTTCGTAGCTGTTGATAACGCATTTGTCAAACGGCTGAGTGACTTGACACTTGTTTTAACAATCGATACCTACGCAATAACAAAGTGAAATTGTTCCCTTAGTCAGCCTTAGTGCTTGTTAGACTTTTAAACGCTACCAACCATAGTGAAACAATAAGGGGTAAATAACATTGCTAAAATGGCAAACACATTTGCTGTTTGTCTTCTCTCCATACTTCTCTTTTGCTGTACCAGTAAGTATTTTACGCTTCCTATTAACGGCTTGTAAATAATTAGTCCTTGTATTTGTTTTTAAATCCATTTGCTAAGCTAATGAACCATTCTGTTTCCGTGCAATAACATAGGTATTACCAATAACTCTGACCCAAGACAAATCAATTTTTTTTCTCGAACAATTTAAATAATTAATTATTTAAAGATGTAAAGGATCAAATAAATACCACGTTTCTCTACTGCGACTAAGTGCCTATCTTTCTTACACCCATGTTTGTTTTGGGCACCTTTGTTTTCGTAATTAAGTAGAAACATTTGTTAGACCGTCATTTCTATCTGAACATGTAAATAAAAATATTTTGTAGCATAGGACATCAAAACATTGTTCCATGGAATTGCAAACTGTTTTTTTAATTGCGTTATCAAATCATTGGCTACTTGTACAGGGTCACCAATCTGACAGTATATTACTGATAAGCTACTTATTATTTTGTATTAAATTCAGTCAATAATTGTTGTTAATAATAGTATTTATCAATGTCCTGAATCTAATACAAGCAGACAAGCAGTGCTCAAAATTTTATTACTACTTATATTTGTTAAACCTTCACTAATGCAAAGCCAAGTTCTTTTTAAATAACATCTATTGAAATGGGATGCTTTTCAAATTTGAATATTATTATTGTTTTAAGTAACGGTGACACATCAATTGGTATGTCAGTATAAACATACATGGTCCCTGTATTTAACCCGTCTCCAGTATACAAATCTGGTATATAAGTGATATCAAATATATTAGAAATTAATAAAATGATTAACTTTGACAAATCATCTATTTATAGTAAGGCTTCAATATGGTATGAATCACCAGTTATACATGTTGTATTACTCACCATTTACACAGCAGGACATGTTTCCCGGGGATCATATTTATTAACTGTGACTGTAAAAGTGTCTTATAATAACTATAACTAGAATATCATAATTTTTATTGTAGTAGGAATGCCAAAGTAATGCATTGCTTTATGATCTACCTATAAAAAGTTGAAGGATAAATGTAACATAAACAAAAGCTACTTACATCAATGTTATCGGAGGAAAGGAACCCTATTATTGGTATGAACTTATTGTTTCGGCTTTTTCTAACTTAAAGTTTCATTGTTTTAAGATACTGATTTTTTAAATAAAACTAAAATATTGATATTTTATCGAAGATTACACTAAAATCTCAATATCTGAGAAACTTTAACCAACAGTATGGGCCCTTTTCTCAGATAATATCATTTTAATTTATTGTGAGTAATAAAATTTTTGATGTAAATAATGAACACTGTAAAAAGATAACCATTTAAAAAACCTCAACATACAGACTGTACATATTTGAGATTTTTATTAATCTTAAATATATACTGTATTTTATAATTAATTTATGTTCCGTAAACCTTGTTTTGTGTATGTTCCTATGTACATTGTTTGAATAATAAATTTTACTCCTTTATGGGTAAGTGGGGACAATGGGACTTGTAGACAAAATTATTACCATTGTCTGCACTGACAGTTTCAAGAAAAAAATACTAAACAAAACTATCAAAAATGTAGCTGAAACTTAATTTGGATAGCTAGATTCAGTTGAACATAGAACATGTTTGAAGTTAGAGATTTATACCATCATAAATTTATGTGAAAACAATGTTGCTATCATAGACGGACAACAAATGATTGTACTAATGCACAGCTTAATAATAATTGTGGTAAGATAACTATTCCAACTGACCTCACATACCCCTCTTTATCTCTCATTGTTAATTTATTTAATATTATTGATGTGCTATAAAATTTAATTATCTACTTTTTTCTTTGGACTATAGAAAAATAAAGAGTATGATTTCTGTGAATAAAATTTGTGCAAACTTAAAAATGTTTTTATGAAAAACTAATTTAAAGGAAATCACAAAATCATTCATTCTGTTTCTTGTTCTTTTTTGAGATTTACTCTTAGGATTATTAAATTAATTAATGGTTTATTTGCCTTTTATATTTTATTTATTTGACAGTTACAGTTTCTTCTTGAGATTAGATTTTTTTTTTGACAGATTTATCATCAGCGCGACAAGTACCAAAAGAATGCAATAAGGGACCAAGTTACTGGTGTCAGAGCCTGAAGTAAGTACTTTCCTCACAACTTCCTTTTTAAGTGCACATAAATAAGTGCATTTAAGTGCACAAATCAAAATCGTAATCTGAATTAATTGTATATTCTGCTATCATATCATAATGATTGGTGAATCATTCCTTACTGCAGATCAAATTTCTATTGTCAACTTCAATCAATCAATTGTCCACTTTTCTATCTATACATTTAAATTATAATCAAATATACAAAAACTACTACTTATCTACCTTTAACACTTATTGAAAATTTTATCACATTTATAGATTAAATTGCTTATAGGTTGTAAAAGAAGTGCAATATACTTTAATTTATTTTGCTCTTGTTTTAATTGTGAATTTGCAAATCTGCAGCACACAATCACATACTCTAATTAAACATGGACACAAATACGTGGGTGACATTTAGAATCTCAAAAATGAAATCAGATATAACGATGGAAGTTGTTTTATTGCTTTTTGAAGTATTCTCCCTGACAATCGATACACTTCTTCATGCGATGAAACCATTTTATGAAGCATTCAGCCCACCGTTCTTTAGGCATCTCTTCAACAGCTATTTGGAAGACCCTTAGTGCCTCTTCTGCATACATAAAACATATTCCTCTGAGTTTCTTCTTAATTGTAGGCAATAAATAAAAATCATAGGGCGCAAGGTTGGACTGTATGGCAGATGACCCATTAACTCTACATTTACAGTACACAAAAATTGCTTTGTTTGTCTGTTGGAGTGAGCAGGGGCGTTCATTGTCGTGACGAAGGATCATTCTGCTTTGTGGCCGTCGTTCTTTGACTTTTCCAAAACAGAATTCAAGCAACTTTTCACATACCAGTCTGCACTTACTGTTTTTTTTTTTTATTTACGAAGGCGGCAGACGAGCATACAGTCCACCTGATGGTAAGTGGATACTGTCGCCCATAGACATCCGCAATACATGCCAACATTAGTCCAAAATGACAAATGTTGGCACGCCCCGGATGCGCTGCCTACCTTTGGAGATATAGGAATGGATTTGGAGAAAGGGTTGGGAAAATGGGCAGGGATAGGATAGGATAGGATGGGAATGGGCTCTGGCACATCTCACTCACTACCGAAACACGTACGTACATTGGGGAAATACGATAAAGTGGAAAATGCAGTACATTTCAAGGTAGTCTTCTGTGAGAGAGGGGTAACGTGGCCAGTCGAACGCGCCCAGCGGCTGTTGGATTGCAGCGTGCACTATCCCCCTCCTAGTTTCTAAAATGTTTCGATTGTTCTGTGTAATTTTTTTACATAGAAATGCGGCAGACTGTGGTGCTGTAGGTCATTGCACCAGCTCAGTATGGGAGAAGCAGGAACTAGAGATCCACAAGAATGAGGTCTCAGACAAGTTCCTGAACTTCCTCAGGGAACTCAAAGACGTCAAGGATATGATTAATGAGGTATGCAGTACATTCATTATGCTTTTACGGATGAAAATGTATCCGGTGTAAGAGACAGATTATCTTAACGGCAACTAACAAACCTTTCTCTGAATATTCACATAACACCTTAAAGGGTTTACACAATCTAAAAATTACGTTCACTATACTCTGATCAATTTAAGAAAAAAAATAATGTCACTATCATTCACGTGATTTCGCCTATTATTCAATTACGAGAGGGTGCATTCCTCGATTGACTAGTTAACCCGTGTTATGTTATAATGGACAGATGACGTCACTTTTTTCTTATATGAAAAGAGTATACCTATTTGCCTGGCCAGCGTGGTGATTCGAGCATAAACCTCACTTATCATTCAATATGGCTTATATCCAGCAATGGAGAAATATAGGTTGATAGTCTGGTACACCCTCAATAATTCTACAAATTATATTTTTTCTTTGGATCATTCCATTCGTCTTCTCAGTTGTCACTTCTACCTATTAGGTACTTATTATCTTTATCTTTATTACTTATTGCAATTAGACATAAAAAATGATAAACCTCTGAGTTGGAACCCAGTTATACAGCATGGATTTGTATTTTTTTTGTTGTTGTATTTCTAAGGTCAATTAATAAAAAAAATACTCTTCAAAAATTACCGCTAATGATTTTTTACCCAGGTTGTTCAAAAAGTTATGTCGTGACTTCATATACTACTTTATTTGTATTTTTTTTAATAAACAAACATATATTTTTTTTAATAGCCCAGAAAGTTTTTTAATAAACTTTCTGGGCAAGCTCATGGTGTACTGGAACTTGTCTGCTTCAATAGTTTAAGAGTTACAAAATCGACAGCCAAACTCGAGACTCAGTTCCTGATTCCTGCACTACGATAACACGCCGGCTCAAAGAGCTGCCACTACTGTGGACTATTTAACGGCGATCGGAATCGAAGTTTAAAACATCCTCTCTACAGTCCCGACCTTACTCTCTGTAGTGGCGAATTAGAAAACAAACTGAAGTATCAGTTTGTTTTCTAATGATAAAATGTGCATAAACGGCCGCAGATTATCAACAGACGAGCAGTTGATGGGAGCGTTTGAGGATAAACTCGATTTAATTGCCAATGAAAAATGGGAAGGTCGGATTAATGATTGATTTGAGCTTATGGGGAAATGTATTATTTGACAAGGACGGTACTTTGAAAAAATAAAGTACATAGTATATGAACACACGAGAAAACTTCTTGAACAACATGAGTAAAAAAAAAAACCAGCAGTATTGTTTTATTTTTTCAAGTATGGTATTTTAAGTTTTTTTAAAACTTTACTAGAAATACAACAAAAATAAATACAAATCCATTCATTATAACTGGGTTCCGAGGTACCTTTCAGTCGGTTGCACTCGACTGAAAGGTGATTTTTAATTGTGTTATTATTATAGTTAAATCCGGGCATAAAACCTATTTCGAGCTGGCAGTGATTATGCAACTAAAAATTCTTTAAAGAAATCTGTGGACAGATGTCTTGTGAAATGTATGTTTTGTTTTGTAGATACTAAACAAATCAAGTTAAATCAATTAATTAATTAATTAAAATAAACATTAAGTACAAATTAATGATATGATTGGGAACAGATTTTGAAGTTCTGTGGAAAAATATCTGCGTAGCGCATAGTTTGATGGCGTATAGCATAGTTTGATTCGACACGGACTGTTTATTTGTCTTGAATGTGTCCAAATCATCACCGACTTTTTTTGTCAAGTGAAAATTTAAATTTGCTACACAAGCCTATAGTAATCAAAGGCTAACGTTGTAATCAAATGAAGTTGTAATCAACCAGTCATGAGAATCACCCAAAACAAGAACGCACTTAAGGATTTTAATAACAACAGGATTACCTTTCAACGCGTTTCTCCTCCGCCTGCCGAGATGTTCCGTACCCAGCAATTCGCGCGACGTGTCGTGACAACAGTGCGTCTTTGGACAAATACGTCTACCACGTGCTCGTGTCGGAGACTAGCCCGGAGACGATGTGCCGCATTATTGGACTCTGTAATAACATGAAATTGGACAATCTTATTACGTTAAACGTAAGTAACTAACTAGTATGTCAGTGAACCATCTACCTGGCAGTTATAGTTCGTTAATTATCTAACCCAAAGGTCTGGAAGAGATCGCTTTTAGCGATAAGACCGCCTTTTGTGTTATAACAATGTGGTGTTTTTATCTGTGGTGTACAATACTTACTTACCTGTGGTTCCGATTTAACGGGTCACTAATAGTCACTATAAATTGACGGACATTATTTTAACATATTTTTCGGAGTTTTGAAAATTTGTCAAAAATATTCCGATTGTTCATATTATCTAAGATGCGCCGTCATTTTTATGACAGACAATTGATTTCGTTTTGCAATACTAAATTAATGCAATCTAAAACTATCACAAATATAGTCTAATTGATAGAGATCTAATGTACCTATACTAAATATAATTCTGCTTATTTTGACAAAAAACTACACTATGTGCAAATATCGCAGACTGTGCAGTACAGTTAATAGAAGCTGGAGTAGTAACATGTAACATTTTACGAGGGGGAGAGTGCACTCTGAAATCCAACAGCCGCTGGGCGCACTGGAATTTCCGGTGTTGAGCTATGAAGTGCGGGAGGCGTGACTTGTCGGCGCGACCAAACAGGCCTTTGGCAAGGCGGCCGATGAACTCATCCCGGTGTTCAGGTCCCTCGCGATAGTAGCATTCCCCACACACCAATGTGGCGCCTACCATAGGGTTGTCGATTGCTGTGCTCGCAGCAGGTTGTTCGTTTCGCTGGCCAGGGCGTACCATGCCGGCGCAACGTATGTGAGGTGGAATCTCACGTAGGTCTTGTAGATCCCGAGCTCGAAAATCGTTGTGTGATCGGCTCTGTGTATTAAGTGCTATGTGTATTATTATTAGCAACTATTTCTTTTGCAAATATCTGTTTATTGTTTACCATCTTGTACCGCGAACTGATCTTATGACTTTGTTTCGACACAAGCAATGCTAGATAACAAAAAACTAAATAACGCCTATTGATTTGAAGTCCTGTATATCATCTATTTTTGACTAGATATATGTCCGTATACGCTCGCATAATTAGATCTAATAAATTACCTAATTTTATTGTATGTTAATTCAGTTAAAAAGATATATCTGTATTAATCCTATAAAGAGAGATTGAGATTTGCTTTTCGTTTAAAATCAAAAGCTACTGAACCGATTTTAAAATTATTTTACTGTTAGAAAGCTATATTAATACAGATGGACATAGGCTATGTTTTGGTTCCCTAAGAAATCGTATGCCAACAGCGATATATCTATACTTGTTATGCCTATGTATAAGAATATGAAGTGATCCTAACTTTATGATTCTTTATGTGTATTATGTACTACTTTTGTAATTTTGCTGTATATTTCCTCAATATACGTTGATCCATGTGTGAGCGTCGAATTTTTCTCCTTGTGGATCAAGGCTTACAAAAAAGCAGTACTTTTACAGTCTTGAAATGGAAATAAAAAGTAATTAGTATTTTTATTATTTTATTTTGTTGTAGAAAAAGAAAACCGAGCCCGCCAAACACAAAGGTGAGTTAATGATAGTATAAAGCACCATTTGTAATAAATTATTTAAACAAGTGTTCAGAGTATATGCCAACACGTCGTACGTCGTTGATGTCCTTTTTATTTATTTTGTCGTTTCAATACTTCAATAATTTTATCGAAAATGTGTAAGAACGTAACATTCAATCAATTCCTACATAATTTTAGACATATAGGAATGATATATTTCAGTAAATATCGTTTTATCTCGATATAATCCATTCTTCCCATCCCTCCCGTCTCATCATCTCATCTTATAAAGTAGAGAGTATAATGGGATACAGCAATTGGATGGTATACGGAGAGATGCGACAGGGAGTTCCTCATCCCGTCTTTTCCAACCCTATCCCATCCCCTCCCAAAGGAAAAATGGGAAATGTAATGCTTTGAGTAAATCTGATCTCGTTATACTCCCTATTGTCCCGTCCTTCCCAGTGTTTCTTCCAAAGTCATTCCTATATCCCCGAAAGTAATTCTATTGCCCGCATCTGGATACGTGTGAACGTTTGTCATTCATGATCTATGGTTATGTCATGGTATATGTCGCGGATGTCCATAGGCGGCAGTTTCTACATCACCGCGTCGACTGTTGGCTCGTCTATTAAAAAACCTTCGCCTCTATTAAAACCTATTAAAAAAAGTAAATGGTATAAAAAAATATGGTGAGATGGGCATTATTATCATGTAATACTGCAGTGGGAAATAACAGTACTTTGTCAATTACTTGGCAAATCACAATCGACGGATGTGTTTAGTTAATCACCGTTGAATAATATGATGGTAATAAAAATACTACTACCGGTCACTGTATTATTAACTGTCCTTTTGTCTTAATTTTTTTTTTCTATCATTATCGACAATACTGTCGATAATATTGCCATCCGTCAATAGTATCTACTACCACATTCCACGTTCTCGATATTGTCTATATACATAGGTACTATAATTGTTTTTTAAGGTCAACTATCGATAGTTTGGCAACACTAGTCGAAACATAGTCTTTAGTGAACACCTATAATGTTACCTACAACGTGAATGAAACGTTAAACAGTAGATAATATTTTTCTATAATGTATACTTTATTTCAGAACACTTGTTAGGAAGCAAGAAGTGCACATGGGGTCCATCTTATTGGTGCAGCAACTTCAGGTAATTAATAACTATAATCTTATTGATTGCAGTCTTTATATCATGTTTTATTTATTTATATACAATATTTTTTAAAAAACACGTGATTGAACCAATTTAATAAAAATCTAACAATTTTTTTTTGTATTTATGTTTTCCATAAATTAAATCACCTTTATTTCTTATTAATTTTCTCCTTATACAAAGGTTTTCCTAAAAAAATCGCTTTAGCGATAAGGCTGCCTGTTGCACTTCGTGTTACTTAATTAAATTTGACATTTTGCAACATGTGTTCGTGTTCATATAAATAAACTCTTTGACTATCTGTCCAAATTATTTAATAATAGTTTATATTAAATGAATTATTATCAATATTATTTTTAAATTAAAAATTACTTCAAATTTCGGAACTGAAATGTACGGCATTAGTTAACTGTAGTTTTATCGGCTTTTCTAATAAAAATCGTATAATTCTTACAGTGCTGGTAAAAACTTATAAATCCATTTAGATTTTAATTATTCATACTATATTTCTTTTATTCAATTACTGTTGTGATTTCAATTACATAATGTGGAATAATACTTCTTGTATTATTCCACATTTATGTTTATTATTAACTTTTAACATTATGACGTTTATTATACGTGGTGTAGAGACAATGATTTAAATATTGCAAAACACGCCAATTGTAATGTCAAAACAATTCAGTTACGATAACGTTTATGTAGGTCGAGTAATTTCCTTTTCACTGTCACCAGACAGTGCGGACGATCGCTTCGTATTATACAACATTGGTTTCACAGACAAACAATCATGAAGATTCGTTACTAACGACCATTTGAAAAACTATAGTTATCGATGGGATCAAACACATCGCAAAATTCAATGTTTTTCTTTTGAATCGAGAGGAGAAAGCACTTGGTGCTATTTATTCCATCCATAGCCATAGGGCGCGATCAAATGGCAAATTATCCATCTCACAGTACACTGCCGTGGAAGATAGGGTGAAATGGAAGCCCATTACACTCCCAGTTTTTTAAGTCGATACTAGTGAACGATAATTTGTTTAATTATAATAAAATAAAATTAAAAAATAAAACATGCCTACTAAATATAAATTCCAGTCTTTTTAATAATTTTCAATCAAATACATGTTTTCTTTTGATTTAAGAACTTTATTTCTCAAAGAATATAACAATATTCACTTATTTAAGAAACAATATTTATACATTATTAATATTAATATTTGTCCGTTTACTGACATCTGTAGGTACAATAACCTATGTACTATGCTTTGAACATACATAGATTGCAAAATATGTTCGCTTTTCACTTAGTTGATTTTCTCACACCGATAGAATGTTGTTTGTTTCGCATTAATAATGACTGTATGTAGTTAAGCGGTTTTATTTGCGACACATTTATATAACTCGGTCACTGCGTAATTAAGTTTTGCTGTTTTGGTAGCATTTTTATCTTAAATGCTTTTTAGACACTATAATAATGTCAGTACAATCAGTACAATAGTTGATTTCAGTACAAATTCCAGATTTGAGAATCAGTACTTGTTATCGTTAATTTTGAGTAATTGTGGCATGAAATGTTACAGAAAATTGGATTCCGATACTAAGAACCGGGCGTTACCCTGGACAATGTCAAGTTTCGTCACACTGCCTTACAACACCCACTATATTTTTACACTGTAGACTTGGATAAAAAATGTCACTGAAACCAAAACCTTTCACGATAATAAACACCGTAACAATATCAAACCAGAAAGAGTAGTGCAAACAAAAAAAATGCTTATAAACAAGCCCTGGTCATGTATTGTCATGTAGATATGCATTGCTATTATTCTGTAGAATGAATGGGCTAGTTAATGTGTTGACTTTCGTAAATAAATATATAATTTGAAATGCGAATATTTTCTTTCTATAGTACTACCCGTGAATGCAAGTCAATCCACCACTGTGTTGAACGCGTGTGGTCCAAGACTAACTATTCTCAGGACGATGACAATATCTGTAAAATTTGTACCGACATGGTGAAGCAGGCCCGCGACCAGTTGGAAAGCAACGAAACACAGGTAAGTCCATCAAGAACTAATGACTTCATAAATTAATTCATGATTGGATGTATCACATCGATATGGGATGTATCACATCGACTAGATGACACATCATACGTTCTTATCAAAGAAACCTGGTTGACAACTTCTAGGGGGCGGGGGGGGGGGGGAGGTAGGGTAAAGCAGATGAGGAGGGGTTCATTAAAAAGTCAAATTGGGAACTTAAGTACTTCGTAATGAATGTTCCAATTTCAAAACACATGAATTAAAGAATTCGAGAACTACTGTGAACATAGAACATCATTAGACTCTAACGTACATGCCTAGTGCTTGTATAATATATCTAGTTATACAAATCTATGATGTATGGCAAATGTCCTTGAGCGGACGGTATCCGCTTGCTATGAAAATCAGCGCCGTGTAGACGCACTCAGCATACACGCTTAATTGTTTTTTGCGCATTGAGCTGGAAATATTTTTTATGTGCCACTATTTTGTGTGTTTTTATTTACAGTCACAATATTTAATTGTTGAGCCACTATCCTTTATTCTTATTTTTGCCATGAATATGTAATACTGTTATGTTTGACACTATTGTGACGTTATATCATTGATATGACCATTGCCAGAAAAATTAGTTAAAAATCTGTTGCTTTTGCGGTTAAGTAGAGCTCAAGTCATTCACCGATAACCTCACGCGGTGTTTGTGCGCATACCTATAGTATACTGATAACGTAGAGACGAATTTTGAACAACGACATACACAAGCTTTTTAAACTAACAATAAAACATCGTATCTGCTATTGTCGTGTCGTTATTATGTGTGGTGTCGGCCGGTTTTAGAATGTCACTACTCCATCTCTTCTCGTATGTGTCGTAAAAGGCGACTAAGACTGAAATCACATTTGTCAGCATCGATTCACATTTAGCTGGGCGATATTGGTCACACTTATACGCATCGTAAGTCAAAGGCTGCGATAGGTGGCTATAGCATGCTTTCAGTTGCTATAGCCCGTTTTCAGCTTCATCCGTTTGTCTATCTGCGCTCGCAGCCGATCAGCTGCAATTAGCTGAGTTGACATGCGTTCGCATACTTAAGCATCTGATCCCATGCATTCGCTTGATTAAGCATCCTTTCTTATACGTTGATGTGCGTAAGCATCCTTTAACATGTAAAATCGAGTACTACACTTATACGCAATTTTAAATACAATGATGCGGAAGGTGAATTGATGCTGAAAGGCGAATTGATGCGCACGCGTCTCCATACAAAATAGCCATTTTCAATAGATAAAATGCGAATTGATGCTGACAAATGTGATTTCACCCTAAGGAATTACAAAGTGGCTACCACAAGCCTCGAGTGAAAGGAGTAGACTCGCCAACCCGCTTACCCTCATGCACAAGACTGTGCACTAGGTGGCCCGTTTCCAGCGGTGGATCCTAGAAGGGGCTGGTTACGGGAATCTGTTATTTTAATATATCGTACCTGTTATAGTAAGTTTGCAATGATCACAATGCTGTTAACAAAATATGGATAAATATTACACGAATTTTTGTGTTTATTATCAAGTATTAAATTAGAATTGCTGCAATGATTTTCAAGAAATGTTTATTTAATTTTTTCTCACGTAGCCTTATTCTGGTATAGTTTATCAGAGCTGGTAGTTTATCATTGACTTCAGCCTCTGACATCCCAGTTTCAAACCACAGTTCTTCCCTAATGATCACGTGATTTCGGGTAGTAATTTACCGCACGGACCCTTTGTAAATTGATGGATATGCATGCCATAGGCTTTTTTAACTCTTAACATGACTGACTGAAGTAGCAACTTAGTAAATCGGGCCGAGGCTTAAACTCACGAACTAAAAATAAAAAAAGAGTTGAGAGAAGATAACACTCGGCTATCACCGTTTTATAAACTAATGGTATTAACCATTGACCTATTATATCTTTGACCTCCAATTAGCACTCTAACGAAGCCGTAGCTATATTATTTTTTACCATTAAAGAGCAGTTTAAAATACATATGCGTATATAAATTTTTTCATAGCTATATCGCCAAATTTGACAAAATTACGGCCAAAAATTAGTTTTAGTGGTTTTGTAAAAGTAAAAAATAATAAGCATAAAAAGGTCACTAATAAAAAAAATGATTTCGATTTATGTTTTAATTATCATGGGAAAAATAAAACTTAACAAAAATTATGAATATTTATCCAAATTTTTAGTTTTTTGCTGCACTGAAAAGTTATTCCGGATTGTCTTTATTTCACCGAGGGGGGTAAATTGTTCTCTTTTGTATTCGTGGCCTTATTGGACAAGCCGTGCTTGACTCGTCAATAATTAATTCATGTTGTAATTTTGTTAATTCAGGAGGAATTAAAAGAAGTTTTCGAAGGCTCCTGCCAGTTGATCCCAATCAAGATAGTGAAGAAGGAATGCATGAAGCTCGCGGACGACTTCGTACCGGAACTGGTGGAGACGCTCGCTTCACAAATGAACCCGCAAGCGGTGTGTTCTGTCGCTGGACTGTGCAACAGCGCGAGAATTGATAAGATGCTTGAAGGATACGTAAGTATTATGATACATTATTACTATTTATTACATATAAGCAGAGCCCGTGGCTTCGTGCGCGTGGATTTATGAAACTGTATGTGCTAGACAGCGATTTATTTATTTAAACATAATAACGTTGAGGGTTAGTACGAGATGGAACCTGCCCCAGTAGGTCATGAGTTAGCGCGCTTATATACCGATTCCGGACAAAAAGCGACACACCACTCAACAATGACGCCAATGACACCTCGCCCCTCAAAAGTTTAATTAAAAACACTATGATAGAATAGACAAAATATATTTGTCTTATTATCTCTCTTATTAACTTTATGCAAGAAACAAATTCTTGCTTTCATACTGAATTCGTCCCTGTGTTTGTCAGCAAAATGACGTTAAATAGTTTTTATGTAATGATTCGTACAAATCAAAGAAGATAGTCTTGGCATAATCGTGTTTTATATCAACCTATAATGTCCTACTGTAGGGCACGGGTTTCCCCTAAGAATCACTACGGAGGGGGGTTTAGGCCATAATGCAATAATACATACCAAGTAGTAGGTTTGTAAATACATACGCTCCAAAATTTTAGTTTAGTTCTCGGGGATGTTTTCCTTTACCGCTGAGCTAGTTTCATTTAAAAATCTGTACTTAATTATGGAGAAAATCAATGGCACGGCCTGGAGATTGATTTCATGACCTCATGAATGAAATGAAAGTAACCAGAATTTTAGTCATTTTTCACCCCACCCCCCCTGCATTTTTTTACAAAATCTGTTCAAGTTTCATTATTGTTATTTATTTAATCAGAATCTACTAAATGTTGCAAAAAAAATATGAACAGTAAATAAATAAATATTGCTGACGTAATCGCCATTCGGACGCCCCCGTCCCCCATGTCATCAAAATAAGCAAAGCAAAGACAACCCCCCCACCCCCATTTGGTGCTTACGTAATACTTAAACGGCCCGAAAGTCGATACTACCCCAAGGTATTTTTTTAATAATTATGGATTCAAATACTACATTTAAAAAAACATACTAAATATAAGGCAATGAAAAATATCATATATTTTTTTCTTAGCGCAAGTATTTATACAGTGATATTACGAGTATGTCATTCAAATTATCGGAAATATTGCGGTTACTAATATAATAAATCATTCGTGTGAATCACTATTTACACCGTCTACATAATTATTATTAATAAAGAAACCGTGGACTGTCGCAATTCGACACAAAGAAATCATGCAGGAACAAATACACTGCCGTAACCGACAGAACGTTTTGTATTAAGTTTATTTTTTTTATCTTTATATTTCTGTGATCTTTAATAGTCCCTAATATTTATTGATTCATCTTTGATACTGTCATGACTAGAATGGATGAAATATTATAGCTTTTATTTGCTCGGAACATTATTATAGTGTTTATTATATTTATTACTAAAACGTTGTTTTATAAAAATAAGGTAGCAGACGAGTAGACTATTCAGGTGAATTGTCTGGTGGTAAGTGGATACTGTCTGCCATTGATATCATTGAACAACGACAAATCTTTTACCTGTATGGATGGTATGTGTTGGTTTTCATATATCCCTGAACATCACGGAATCGCGAATACATACTCGTATTACATATACGATTGGTCAAACTAAAAGTTCTTAGAACTGGCTATTGTACAATAAGATAGAAAAACAAATTCAAATTTTGAAAATGGAACTCAAACGCCATTAAAATTTCAAAGGTGTCATTTTTTTATTTTATATTTCTGGCAGCAATTTGAAAATTATGTATTGGCGGAAAAAATAATTTAACAAGAGAACATTTTCGTTCAATGATTTTTTATGACGTTCGTTGCGGTCTAAACCAGAAACAAAGTTATGAAAGACTCGAGTTAGCATTTAGTGATTTAGTGCCACTGTCTATAACTGGTTTAGTGAATTTAAACGTGGTCGTACCCACCTCAATGACGATGTTAAAGAAGACCGTCCTGCGACGGCGCGCGGCGGTGACGGAGGAAAATATCGAAACTGTGCGGCTCATGATTGAAGCAGACAAACGAACGACATGTCAGCAGATACTGGCATCATTAGGTATTGCTATGAGTCAAGTTCAAACTATTTTACACAATCACCTACGGGTAAGCAAGCTTTGTGCTAGATAGATTCCTCATAATTTTAGCCATGCTCAAAAACACTGCCCCGTGGAATGGTGACCTCTAACTGCTTGAAAAATTCAACAATTGTCAATCAAATGCTGTTGTTGATACAGGTGATGAAAACTGGATCTACTGCTATGAGCCTGAAACTAACAGGCAATCTGTGCAGTGAGACTTTTCTTTCGAAGAGTTGCCGCCAAAAGTGAAAAAAACGACACAGTGCTGAAAAAGAAAATGATTGCCTCCTTCTTTGGCAGATTGGGCCCCTTCGCTACTATAAATTTATTATAGAAAATAAAAGAACAGCTGCTTGCCTTCTGTTTTGGAAAAAGTCAAAGAATGACACCCACGAAGCAGAATGATCCTCTATCACTACAATTTCTCTCACCTTACCGCCAGACAATCGAAGCAATTTTTGAGTACTGTAAATGCAGTTAATGCATCATCCACCATACAGTCCCGACTTTGCGCACTGTGATTTTTATTTATTCCCTAATATTAAGTATAAACTCAAAGGAATACGTTTCATGAATGCAGAAGAGGCAGGAACGGCCTTGCAAACGGCTGTTGAAGAGGTGCCTAAAGAAGGGTGACATGAATGCTTCACACAATAGTTTTTATCGAATGAAAAAGTGTATCAATTGTCACAGAGAATACTTTGAAAAGCAATAAAACAACTTCCATCTTTATATCTGATTTCATTTTTGAGATTCTAAAAATTTTACGTATACGATACAATACACATCTTACGGCCTATTCCGTGTTGCATACATACTCGTTTGTAACTTGGAACATGAGTAACGTATACAAGCTTCAATGAAATCATATGTTTTACTATAAATTCAGACATGTTCTCAGTTATCCCTATTCTCAGCCTCCCTAGTTAACTGTGTATCTGAAAATCTACAAATAATGTGAATTACAAAACTTTTGTTTATCGTAGAACAATCAGTTCGCGGTGCGACAGGAGTGTTCCAACTGTTACAAGACCGTGGGCGTTCTCCGGAAAAGATTTGACGCCACCAGCTATGAAGACTTCCTTGTCGGGGTTTTAAAGGTTTGTCTAAAATTGTACTTAATTTAATCTGTAAGAGATCAGCATAATTAATCGATATTTAATATTTAAAATAAAATAATGCTTTTAGTCGTACAAAAGGGGGAACTTAATCCCTGGAGACATTTTACACACACTATGTATGTATAGAATATATATAGAGGTGAATTTTTTTCAGGGCCCTTGTAGGAGAAATTGTAAACTAGTAGGATATATGAGAAGTGTGCTTTATTTAAATTTTTATTTCAAGATTTATTGAACAGAACAAACAAACATATTATTGTCTTTTACATGATTTTTTTGTTACTTTATTAAACATATACCGTTGTTCCTTGCAGCGTGTTTTGTTACTTTATTAAACATATACCGTTGTTCCTTGCAGCGTGTTTTGTTACTTTATTAAACATATACCGTTGTTCCTTGCAGCGTGTTTTGTTACTTTATTAAACATATACCGTTGTTCCTTGCAGCGTGTTTTGTTACTTTATTAAACATATACCGTTGTTCCTTGCAGCGTGTTTTGTTACTTTATTAAACATATACCGTTGTTCCTTGCAGCGTGTTTTGTTACTTTATTAAACATATGCCGTTGTTCCTTGCAGCGTGTTTTGTTACTTTATTAAACATATACCGTTGTTCCTTGCAGCGTGTTTTGTTACTTTATTAAACATAATACCGTTGTTCCTTGCAGCGTGTTTTGTTACTTTATTAAACATATACCGTTGTTCCTTGCAGCGTGTTTTGTTACTTTATTAAACATATACCGTTGTTCCTTGCAGCGTGTTTTGTTACTTTATTAAACATATACCGTTGTTCCTTGCAGCGTGTTTTGTTACTTTATTAAACATATACCGTTGTTCCTTGCAGCGTGTTTTCATAGCTGCTGTACTGTGGTATTGGACTACACTTACGATTTCGCTAAAAGAACTCATCCTTTGTAGAATTTTATATAAGAGTAGATAGATGAACTTAGAATGTGAATATAACAGCACATTGTCGAAGTCCATAACGTATAAGTAAATATAAATGCAGCATTATATTTATAACATTGGTTTTGTCGGGCGAGATAACCTATTTTAAATGAAATTAGGTTTAACTAGATGAAATCTGGTTTTAAACGAGCAAAGTTTTAGTCAAAAGGCGGTCAATATCTAGAAAACATAAAAGTAAAAAGATAATTCGATGAACATAAAGCATTGGCCAATCAAAGCGTTCGCACGATTACAGACATGTTTGCGTTCCGTTTATAAGTTCTTATGGTACATTACGGATAGTGCTGTCTATTGTACATTAGCTGCCTATTGAATAAGTTTATAAATACATAATTCATTTATAATGAGCAGCAAAAGACATTGCATTTTTTGATAGATAAATTGAAAGTGAAAAAAAAAACAATTTTGTACAGATGTGTCGCAACATGGGCTCTCTATCAGACTCGTGCTCGATGTTGGTGTTCAAATATTTCGAGAACATTCTGGATGCTACCAAAAAAGATCTGACTGCTCAAGGAGTGTGTCACACCAGTGGACAGTGCGCATATCAGTTCCACAGCCATGTGGAGTACGACTTCCCACAGGTCGACTTGAATAAGTTGAAGGCTACCGAGTAAGTTATTACATTATATTATTAATTATGTTGACATTCACTCCTTGATTAAATATTAAATACATATTTAATAGTTCAGATTTAGGGCATGGCTTAATAGTCCCTTTAAATGAAATAAACTAGTGTTTAGATTCTTGTTTTTGCACGCTGTTTTCCAGTAAAATGTATGGCATCTAAATGAAATTGTCACCTGTATTGTACTCACATTTCCGCAAATAAACTATTATTATTATTCGTTCATGATTACTTACCAGTGACTTACTTTTTCTACTTTACTATAGTTACTACTACTACATATAGTTATATGTGTAGCAACTTTACTACAGTTGCTACGCAACATCGTTGCTGGAGTTTTAACAACAAAAGGAAAGAAGGAAGGGGATAATCAATGAAACTGTTTTTGGAATATGTTATCAGTAACATGAAATAATTTCGTCAACACTAAACTTAAATTTTTTTGACAATTACTGTATACTAATGGGTATTACGTTCGTATAAGTGTATGTATGTATATTTATATAAGGTTATATTTCACTATAATTACATGTAGTATGTACACTATCCGTGTTATTACCTCGGTCACAACTCTTTCTCGGGGTTGTTTGGCGGCAATTTCAAAGCAATATAATTATTGCTATAATTGCAATAAGACCGCCTGGCTGTATTCTCTCCTTATAACATTGTTGCTCATTTTAGACATAATGTAATAATAAATAATCAGTCAGCTCGTGACCATGGTTGGTGCAACTCAACCGAAACGTCGAGTAAAATAAATGAGACGCGTTAAGACCCGTTTAAATAGATAATAGATAAATACATATATACAATTTATCTATCTTATCTATTAAGTCTTAATCTTAAGAGTTTTATCTATCTATCAATTGAAGTATTCAACGTTATCCGTGATGTTGTGGTATCCCTAGGGAATTTGCGATATCGCTGATTTCGTCATTTCCTTCCGACACATCCATAATTTTCCTACATATTCATTATACTCGTTCTGTTACTTCATAGTAGTAATCATAGTCGTAATCACAATTCATGGTTACTTCATAGTAACCAGCGCTTTTATCGTCCCCTGCTGGACATGGGCCTCCTCATGTACATATGTCTCGTGCACAACGGCATGCTGGTCAAGGAGGTTGGCAAGTCTACTCTTTTAGAGGTGGTGTCCTCTGCGCTTGTGATAGCCGCTTTGTTATCCCTTAGTCGCTTTTTACGACACCCACGCGAAGAGATCCACACGGCCAACTATAATACTATAAACAGTATTTAATTCTTAATTCTTCACCCATCGCTTTCAGTGACGTGCCGTGCGAATTCTGCGAGCAGTTGGTGAAACATTTGCGTGACGTTCTCATTGCCAACACTACTGAAGTGGAGTTCCACAGAGTGCTCACAGGTGCGTTACATTGTATTTCTCTGTATGTTTTTGGTGTATAATACAATAAAGCATATCTGTCTATATATTACATTATATATCTTACTGATGACGCAATAAAAATACAGGATAATATGTCAATTGTATTCCCCAAACCTGAAAACACACATTCTGCTTATGATTCTAAGTTAATTGACATAAAATGTTCTACATTTTTTTTTTGTAAAGATGTTTTTTTTGGCTTTGTATTTAGCAAATATGTATGAAAAATTTAACAATAACTGAATTGAATTGAGTTTGAAAAACTTTGTAAAAAAAAAATTTCAGAATCATGAATTGAATCAGAATCACGATTACAGGCTTCGGGAATTGATCGGTTATTTACATCCTGTATATACTTAATGTTAATTTATTTTGTTATCTGTATGAATAATAATCGTGTTTCTTTCCTAAAAATTATAAAAAAAAAAAAAAATATTATAGTCTGTTGTTAACACGAGCGCTGAACGCTCAACGCTACTTTTTACAATACTAATTATAGACTAAACAATAGTATTGCTTCTATAACCTAGTCTAATCATAAATACCGTTATAACGAAGAAAAATATATAAATTATTACATTTGAATATGGAATCCGTCATTCTCACATGAAAATAAATGTATTTTCTCATTTTGGCACCAATCATTGTTCAATATTTTACTAATATTAAAATGGAGTGGGTTGATATCGAAAACCGTATTGCTTTAATTGCATTACACAAAGGAGGCGTGGAGCCAAATGCAATTTTTAAAACTGTCCATCCGCTGGGTATTGGCTGAATGTCTGTTAGTGACAAAAAAAAGGTCTAGCCATCCACACTATTCGTACTAAACAGACGATTAAAGCTGTGAAGAAGAGATTTCGAAGAAATCCCGTCCAGAAGCAAAAGATTGATCAGAGAGATGATGAATATAGCATCCAGAACCATTTCACGTATTTTAAATGTGATTTAGGACTTGCCGCTTACAAAAGACGTACTGGCCACTTCTTAACTAATGCTTATCTATTTCTAAAATAACACAAATTCTTCCAATAAAATGATAATGTTAAAAGAATATGAATGTTTTCTTTGTAACAACATTCATGGCTAGACTAGGTAGAAGTCCAAAACCTAACTTACCTAACAAATCTTAAACCAATAGTATTTAATAGTTATACTATACCGCAGTTAATATAATACTTTCGATAATTAATTATACTAATGGTTGGCTTTATATCCTTAACTAATTCTATTGTTTTGAGATTTTTTACGTTAGTCGAGTCTTTGAGCTTCTTTCTATACAAGGTTAAATAAAATACCTGCACCCTCTTCACACTGAAGGTATGTCATATAACTAATAACTTTAGTTCGACTTTTTTCTGAATTTGAAATTTTTTCAAAAAAGTATTTTTTTTTTTCAATGAAACCTGTGACTTATTTACTCTGTATTAGTCACTATGCGCCGCTACAAACGGCAACGCCGCACACTGCATTCGTAAACTGTTGCTAATCGAACCGCTACGTAGATAGGTACCCACATCTACGTAAACCGGTGCGAGTGGTTTGTGTGAAAAAAGGTGCTGAATTTTAAACAGTCGTAGTACAAAAGTTAGTTTTCGTTTAGCATTATCAGGTTGCAGGTATTTAACACTTATGAAAGTATCGCCATTGTGGAAACCACGAGATTATACCCTATTTAAGTTAAAAAAAGTGATCACTACCAGTTACGTGATTTCACCTATTGACCAAGAGAGCATTCCTTGTTTGATCAATTAATACTACACTCTTATAAATCTAGCTTGATTAGAGTGATAGCTGTCAAAGTGCCTCAAATAAAAATAATTAATCTATAAAAATTTAAAAATCACAGACGGTTTTTGCCATAGGTACGGTACACACACGTTTTTTTTTATTTATAACATTTAGTCGATAAATAAACACATAACCTCAGTTTGATCATTATTGTCCCAGCACTATTCGATGCACTTTGTTTGACAGCTGTCATTCTAATCAAGCTATTCATTTAATGTTCATGCTCATTGGACGGATGATGTCACTTTTATTGTAATTTCAATAGAGTATCGTCTATTACCTATTTTATTTTATTAATTCGGCAAATAAGTACACAGGGATACAAAACAAATACACAATACATCCAAAAAATCCACAAATTTCACATTCATATCTTAGATATAAAAGATAGAGTCAACACAAAGCACACAAGTAAAATTAATCCAGAATTTCAATAAGTAGCAACAAAAATATAAAAAAGTGCAAGTGAAAAGTGCCATTCATAATATAATTATACTATTCATGTAATTTCTATTCATTCCATAAATGGCAGGTCTCTGCAAACAAACCGGCACCTTCAAGGACGAATGTCTAGCTCTCATCGATCAATACTACTCCGTCATTTACGAATACCTCGTGTCGGGTCTTAATGCCACTGAAATCTGCTCCTCGATCGGTATCTGCGGCAAAAGGGCAGAAGTGCCTGTTGCGCCTTTGGTGGCGAAGGAATTAGCTGTGAAAGTTATAAGCCCGTCTTCGAAGTTAATCGGCAACGATGAAGCTAACAGCTATAAAATTGAGCAGGTAAGGGTTTGTAAGGCTTTTTTACTGGCATAAACGACGATTTTAAAGTTCATTTCAAAGTTCAAACTGTGTTGCACCACTTTTTTATAGAAATAAGTGACAAACGAATAGATTGTAAGTGAATACCAAACATCAGTTCAGAATAGAGAAAGGGTTGGGTAAATGGGAAGGGATAGGAGAGGACGGGATATCGAAAGACGTACATACTCGTTTATTGGTGACATAGTATTTCCGGTTTTCCGGTAGTGTTCTGGGAGTAACTCGGCCAGTCGATTGCGCCGCGGGCGAAGCCACAGACAAAAATTATGAAAAGTTACCAGACCCTTTCAGTATCCACTGCTGGATATGGGCCTCCTCATGCACATTGTCTTATGCATGAGAGATGTATGGCCTTAATACGCCACTCTTATAGAAATAGTGTAGTCCCTCAGCGCTTGTGGTAGCTGCTTTGTTATCCCTTATTCGCCCACGTGAAGAGATAGGCTGGTACTATTCTATAGCCGACCGACACCACAGACACGGGCTAGTAATAATATTATACAGACTGCCTATCTTAACGAAATTCACTTTAAAAATACATTTAATAATTATGTATATATTTCAGCTCGCCCGCGTCCCGGTGACAAACAAACAGACGAACGTGCGCGTGATGGGTTCGGAACCGGAAGTGCCGCCATTACCAATCGAGCGCATGTTCGTGTCTATGCCGCAAGGGAAGACCGAGTGCTCCTTCTGCCAATACTTCCTGCACTATTTGCAAGTCGAACTCAGCGATACCAAGACCGAGGTAAGCTTGTGAATTTATCAAACTTGTAACTGTAACTGTTATATTTCAGTATAGAAGTACAAAGAGAGACAGTTATTATGTTAAATTACGCAAAGTAAAATCTAAAGCCTGGCAGAGCACATGCCTGTGAAAGACATGGATGGACTTTTTGGCGGGTACTCGGGAAGTGAAGTTAAATTTTTGTTTGATTATTTTAAAAATTGAGTATTTTGTAATTTGTTGTTTAATAGTGGTAGTTTATTTATCTTTTGTCCTCAATAATCCTACTATCAGTATACTGAACGACTTCTGATTTACTTCGACGGGACTGGCCATTGACAGGATACGTTTTACACTTTAAAATTGTTTATACAAAGGAAACTTGACACTGGCGGAATGTGCTAATTGCACCATTGCCATATATGAAAAAAAAAATACATTGATGAATGACATTGACAAAATATGTTGTTAGATTTGAAGTTATTGATTAATCAACTATATTGCAAATACGGGTAATCCCATTAATTATCACATGTACGCAATTACATGTACATTGCATCTCTATTAATAACTTTTCTTTTTGAGAGAAATGTTAGTTGGCCGTTTTCTGTCTTTTCTGCTGATGTCTTCTGCAACGCGAAAAATAACTGTGTTGTTAAAACGTGTTATATTATTTTTATTTGTTGTTGTAGGATCAAATCAAGGAGGCGGTGGAGACGGCGTGCGACAAGCTGCCCGAGGCAGTGGAGGGCCAGTGCAAGACTTTCGTCACCGAGTACGGGCCCCTTGTCATAGCTCTGCTCGTGCAGGAGATCGACCCCGCTAGCGTGAGTCTAACATCAATTCTTTATTTTTTTATGTTATTGCATATATAATATAGCTTGGCTGGGTAGCATTCGGGAGACACCTCGTAGCCTATTCGAATGTGTTATACATAAATCATAATTAATTAATTTACTAGTGAAATAAACATAAAATTGCCAGTGACCGTTTCGTTGATGAAAGTTATCCCATAAACATAATATATAAAATAAAAATAACTTATCAATTGAGTGAATGTTTTATACAGGTGTGTCCGGCCATCGGCGTGTGTCCCAAGACACACGAGGTGCGCCGTGTGGCCATCAACTCTGAGAAGTCGAACTGCCCGTTGTGCTTGTTCGCCGTCGAACAGCTCGAGAACATGGTGCAGAACAATCGGAGCGAGGTAACTACCATACCATAAGAATTTGTCTCTCCACTGTTCTGGATATAGGCTTCTCCCGCAGCTCACCATCACACGATCATCGGCTCTCCTCACCCAACCACCACTATTGAGAGTTTTAAGAATTGCATTTGGCTCCATGCCTACTTTGTGTAATGCAATTACAGCAATACGGGTTTCGTTATCACCCCACTCCATTTTAATATTAGTACAATATTGAATAATGATTGGTGCCAAAATGAGAAAAATCATTTATTTTTTTATCTGGTCTTTATGACCAAACTAAGTATATTTTATTAATTTACACATATTTTATTAATTATATTTCCGATATTCCTTTATTTTTTATTTTCCTCTTGCTTTTCTCCTTCCTTGATTGTGCCACTGTGATTGTTATCTTTTCTCTCCTGAAGGAGACCTAAGGAAGACAATGCCATGTAGCATTAAGTTCACCTATTGTACTTTGTGCAGTAGTGTTAAATAAATGAACACCAAACATATAAATTACTTTCAGGCTAACATCCGCTCTGCACTAGAGAACCTCTGCAGCCATCTTTCCCAGAAACTACGCACTGAATGTGTCGATTTTGTCGATACATACAGCAAAAAACTGGTGGAAATGCTTGTCGCTGATCTCAACGCTCAAGAAGTTTGCGTCTACCTGCGTTTGTGCAAAGATGAAGTCCCCGATCCCCTGGGCGTGACCTCGACTATAGACAAGTATCACGAAAAACCACAGCTGAGAGGTGACAGGAATAACTTCAGAGGGAAGTCTTTGTTGCCAAAGCATATGTTGCCTGGCGGTGATATAGGTGGGTATTTTGAAAAATGAAATTTGTTTTTACCCTCATTTGTATTGCTAACTCCAACACATCTGAAGTGACATGCCGACTCTATCATTGATACGATTAGAATGAACCCCTACTAAAACAACATAAGCCAATTAGTAGCACATGTTTGACAGGACTATCTGACAGAACAGGACCTAGGATAAATTATTGTGTTATTTTGGCAGTTGATTTTCGACTCTTTCTCCTTTATGTTTAGAAAGAAATCTCGCTCGCACGCTCTTTGTAGTTGTAAAAAAATCCTAAATTTATATTCATATTACCTATAATTTATCCTAGGTATAAAGAATGCTAATGTCCGATTTAATAGAGCAGTAATTATTTACCCAATCGATATGGAAAAAAAATGCCTCAATACTTTAAAATGCGTTTTCAATAGTCTCATTCGCCCGCATTTAGAATATGCATCACAAATATAGAATTCCATTTACAGTAACTACAATGAACAAATTGAACATGTGCAACGTAGATTTCTACTTACAATATCCTATAGATATTTTCATTCGCGTCAGTCTTATACTTGGCTGCTCAACAGGTATGGCCTTCTATCTCTTACTTGTAGATACTTGCTCCTGGCTCCAATGACTCTTCATAATCTATGCAACCATAAATATGATTGCATAGATCTTATTACTAAATTGTGGTACCAGGTACCCAGGACGCTACATCGCGGCCCGCGCCCTCATGAATCATAAATCATGAACTTATCGTTAAAATGTACATTTAAAACAGATGGACCTGGTTGACTAGAGACATCTATATGTATGATATGATCTGAGGAAAACGATCTCGGGAAAACATTGAATTGAGGCAAGACGATGGATCTAAAGTAACGTCCTCACAAAAAACAATCACCACAGGAGTGTTGCAAGGATCAATCCTCGGACCACTATTCATGTTGTACACCGCTGACATAATAAACTGCATGCACAACTGCAAATATCACTTGTATGCCGATGATCTACAGATTTACATGTCTTTCAAACCAAAATATATCCAGTTTGCTATTAAAAAAATCAATGATGACTTTACTCCAGTGGTCAGTTCGTGGTCAGTTCAGTTCGTTTTGAACAGCATGTTACTAAAATGACACGAATGTGTTGTGTGGCACCTATCTGGGGTTCTTCGGATACGGTTGGTTGAAACACTTGTATTGTCCAAATTAAATTATGCCGATGTTGTGTATGGTCCCCGACTCCTATCCAGGACTCAAAGCCTAATTCAATGCGTACAGCCTAAAGATCCCGCCACGACATCACGTCACACCTTATTTAAATCAGTTTAATTTGTTGAATATGAGGTCAAGAAGAAAGTTGCATCTGGCTTGCCTCCTATTTGGCGTCGCTAAATATAAACAATCTAGTTATCTCTTTAACAAGTTGACGTGGTTAGGGGAACATGCCAAACAACCCATTCGTCTCCGTACACCACCACTTTATGCTACGAAGTGGTGGAACAATATTCGCCCACCTAGTAGACGGTCGATTAGTTTAAATTGCTTCAGAGTTAATTCAAAGCCTTTCTCACCGACGTTCAGAAAAAAATTGATAACTACGAACTATTCCCTTTATTATAATAACCACTAACTATTCCATTACAGCTTGATGTTGGCGAACCACCGCAGTAACGGTTACTTGTACTGCAACTAATATTTGACTGTTTGAAGTATTACTATAGTACAGCATAAAAGTGAATATATTACACGTATGTCTATATATTATGTATATCTATATATAGGTGTTTGTCTTCTCCATTTAAATATTGTAATGTAATTATGCATATATTTTATCACACTCACCACCCTCATAATTATAATTTACATTATATTTATCTACACACTCTATGGGCCTAAGATTTGTTATTAACGGCGGACATCACTGGTACACCCGTTCACGCGTTTTGGTTCCGTTTGAAAATCAGCGCTGTATGCCGTTTTTACGGTATACAGCTCGTGCTGAGACAGACACCCTTGGGACCGCGCAGTTTTATCGCCTTGTTTAAATTTTATTTTTTGTTTGCTTATATTATGTCTTAATGACTTTTTAGAATAAGAAATTATCATGTTACGCGATCACTTGTGTGTGTGAAATAAAAATCTATCTATCTATCTGTGTGTAAGAACTTGTTAAATTTCGGTTATAATTTTCTAGCTTAAAATTTCGTTGTTTCAGATTCTGTTTAAATAGACACATGCTCTAACATCTTATTTTTAACATGAAGCAATGAAATCATTTTTTCAAGACTACTAAAGTCGTAGTTTCTGGCAAACTAGAACCGACAATAAGGTCCTTTTTCTCCGAATGAGCAATAATGTCACGTATAATTATATAATAATAATTTTTTTATCAGAAACGAACGAAATCCCTGACAATACGGTGAACGGGCGTGTGGTCACACAGAAGACCGTGTGCGTCGTCTGCGAGTTCGTGCTCAAGGAAATCGACGACCAGATCAAGGACAAACACAATGAGGTATGTTTAAATCTAAATAAATTATCAGATTTTTGTTGACATAACATTCATTGTTGTGAATCCCCTGAAGTAGGAAGCGCTGTACCACGAGAGTGTCATCGTCAATAATCTGACATTTGAGATTTTTCCCGTTTTTCACACATATTTATCTATGTAAACCACCAGTTTTTGTTATAAAGTATTTTGTGCTTAACCAATAATTATAACTTATTTATTAAAAGTGCAAAAGAAAACAAGCTTAAACAAAGTTAAAATATAAACAGAGAAAAATATAATTTGATGTATATATGTATGTGTTTGTACTATGTTTGTAAATCTATATTTCTTTCTTTCACCCAGTCGGCATTGCGTCTATGTGGTGGATTATAATCGGAAACCTTCTCGTGCATTGGACTACGAATCGGAAGAATTAATTCGTTAGCGTCTTTCCTTAGTTGGTTTGTTAATAATTAGTCTCTGGAAGAATCTTAAACATAACACCGAGGACCGGATAAATAGATAGACTCGGATAGACGATAAATCCGTCCTATGTGATCTGTAACCGTCCTTTCTAAGGGTGCTTGTACATGCTAAAAAAATTAGGTCTTACTGTGTACACGATAACATATTTGTTGGATATAGAAACAATATTGTCGTTTGCATGATGGATGTATGGTCTTAAAATGACAGACTGTCGACAGGAGGTTGGGAGTGGGAGGGTTGGCGAGCACTCTTTTAGAGGTGATGTAGTTCCTTAGGGCCTGCGGTAGTTGCTGTTATCCCTTAGTCGCCTCACGACAATGTTCATGAGGAAACACGTAGTGTACAATCGTTCATTTAAATTAAGGGGCCACCGTCGTTCGTGTGTAGAAACGACAAGAAATACGGGTGTAGATTCGTCTATTTATAAGCGTGTATAAGTACCCTAAGAGTATCGTCTATTTCTTCTACCCCGCGTTCTGGAGTAGCGGCCATTTTGTCTTAAAGTAGCGGCTGACTTAAGCTGATCGAGCGCACCACATAGAGCATTATTAGCTAAACATTAATTTACTTTGGAATATAAATAACAGGCATCGTTGTAATTTACTAATCTTGATTAAAAGTAGTTGTGCGATTAATAAGCTAAAATTATTGGTTGTATTTATGTAGGCCTTTTACCTACACATAGAATGAAGGACTTTCCTGATAAAGAGTCCTATGTCTTTGTATATGATCTTGCGTATGGTCGGTTGACCATTCTATACATGGTTTTATACTTGCTAGAATATATACTTTAAATACTTTTTTAATCTAACAGGATGAAATCAAGCAAATCGTGCACGGCGTCTGCAAACGTATGCCGAAATCAGTTCGCTCAGACTGCGATCAATTTGTCGAAAAGTATGCCGATCTGGTGATCGCGCTGCTTGAGCATAAACTGGAGCCGGAAAAAGTGTGCCAGGAGTTGAAACTGTGCGACCCCACAAACCTTGCTGCTGTTAAATGTAAGTAATCTACAACCGACTGGGTGCGTCCAACTGGCCGAGTTAGACATCTCACAAAGGTTATGAAACCTGCTCGTCATTTTAACTGTGTCGTTTCTCTCCCTATGCAACAAGCATTTTCAGTATCCACTGCTGGACATGGGCCTTTTCGTCTCATTCCCCACTCGTCCGACGCACATGTACGATGTGATAAAAAAGTGTCGCTTTTAATTAGTTCGCTTTACCTCATAATGACCCCATCTAATAATTGCTTTTCCTGCTTTATCGACACCTGATAAAAGCAAAGGTTTTAAATAATTGACTATATTCAACCTATTTTATAACTTTGAAAACAAATACAGAAAAAGCTATTTATTTTCTGCTTAATTGTACATCGTCGGACGAGTGGAGAATAAGACGAATTAGTGCAGAAGATGAGTTATGAAATTAATCAGTTACATAATGGGACATACGAGTATTTATTAAAATGACGTATAGGTAAAGAAGCTACTCTGTTAATGTGACGAGTGGGTTTCATAACCCTCACAAAAAACTGTCGTGAAACTTATTTTGAAGGTGGATCAGTGTGAAATCAAACTTGCACGACTTTAATCAGAATGGAACCAACCCACAATCATACTTTTTCTCGCAATAATAAAACTTATATTAAAATGTTGCAAATCACATACATACTGTACTTTATTAAATTCAGTTTTTATATTTTGCAAAATGCTCCAGCATCTTAAAACTACATGTGGGTTGGATCCATTCCGATGAAAGCCGGCCAAACTGTACTGACTGTCAAACTGTGCCGGCTGACTGTACTTTACTGCACTATTATTACTGTTGAAATCTCACCACTTAAATTTTGTTTCTAAATGCAATGAGCCCTTTCAGAATCCACTGTAAGACATGGGCCTCCTCGTGCATATTGTCTCGTTCTTGAGGGATGTATGGCCTTAAAACGCCACGCTGGCCAATCATGTCGGCAAGTCCGCTCTTTTAGAGATGGTGTAGTTCCTCGGCCCTTGTGGTAGCGGGTTTGTTATCCCTTGGTTGCCTGTTCAGAGACCCGCGGGAGGATGGGGTGGTGTTATTCTATTGCCGGTCGACATCACACGCCACTTATTTTTAAATATTAACTATTATATAATTTTAATACCACACAACAGCGGACATCCTGGACTGCGCTGTGTGCGAGACAGTAGTGGTGGCCGTGAAGAAAGTGCTTTCAAATGACAAAGTGGACCACAACATCGTACATATCGTGGAGAAATCCTGCGGTCTTCTGCCCGCTAAATACAACGCTAGGGTGAGTGGAATCATTTTATTCTGTACTTTTTTGAAGCCATTTATACATATCGTGAGAAATTGTCTCCTGTGTAGTCAGTGATTTTTGAATGTATATAGGTACAGTTCGTAGACGGAGTATGGATAGACTGGACATCTACGCGACAGAATGATACAGCTTTTGTTTTAAAATAACCAAATTGTTTTGGACCTAGTGATCTTGCAAATATTCAGTGTTTAGTTTGTAGATGAATTATGAATAATGATATTAGAATTTTTTGGAGAAATCAAGTTTTTAGTAGATGAACAATAATAAATTACGATACCTAGTCAGTGGTGATAGCCTAGAGGCATCTATACTCGACTCATATTCGTGTGATCGTGAGTTCAATCCTCGGCCCGTACCACTGAGTTTCTACTTAAATACACAACCCGGCCGAAAGTAATACACATCGACTATGATTGGCTAGCTTCGGTTTTGTAGAGCGTCGTCGTGTGCCGTTACGACAGAGACGACGCTCTACAAAACCGAAGCAAGCCGATAGCCTCTTTCTAAAGCCCGATGTGTATTACTTTCGGCCGGGAAGTGTATGGCTTTTTAAGAATTATCACTAGCTCGGTGGTAAGGGAAAACATCGTGAGGAAACTCGCATGCTCCAGAAAAAAAAATCTGGAGTTTGTGATCCACCAATCTGCACTAGGCCCCCTTGGTGGATTACGGCCCGAAACTTCCCAGTGATTTACTACAGGAGGCCTACAGTGCGACGATGTAGGCCGATACAAGTTGCGTTCAAAAACCTATAAAACGATTGTCGTATATTTATATCGAGAACTAAAGAATTTGGGATATTACCACTAGTGTTGTAAACATGAGCGTTCGACGTTTGAGCACTGAGTCGGCATTAATGACAGAAAGAAAGAAACATGTATTCGACAAGCACACACAGGAAGAGAAAATAATAATAGACAGAAAGAATGACAGAAAGTATATAATCACAAAGATATGTTAACAAAATATAATAATTGTCATTCCGTGCGCGACAGTACCTCGCCGAAAGGTTCTCCAGCTCAGCATAATGCTGAATGTCTGAGACTACACTCAGCGCTGAATTTCAGCTGGAGCCTCGGTGACATATGGACGTCAGTGGGTGTTATATGTCAAATATAATAAAAATATAAAATTCAAAAAATGAAATATATAATGTTTGTATTGAATATGCAAAACAGGAATTAATGCTTTGATCGAACAATATAATTAACAAGATTTTTAACGCTTTCACCATTGATCAAAGACACTCACGAGTGTTAAAGCTCGAGTGTTAGCGTTCAATGGCGTTGTCTGTCTCAGTGCTCAACGCTCATTTTCACAACGCTAATCGTCTACGTATTGCATAATAAATAGTTTCTAATAATAAATATATCGACAGTGCCACACACTAATGGAGATCTACGGCGACAGTGTGATCCACCTTATTGAGGATTACGGTGCTAAAGGCGTGTGCAAGAAGATCGGTCTGTGCTCGGCGCAGGAGGGCACCTATGTGCGGATGCACCGCGGCAAAAGGAACTAACTCTCGTAAGTACAGTACAGTAACCAGCCTTTTTGTCGTCCACTGCTGGCCACGGCAAGAGGAACTATCTCGCGTAAGTACAGTATAGTAAGTGGAATTGGCACATCCGCGACTTAGATTAACCGCGAATTTGAAGTTTTTTGGGTCATTGGACGTTTTGCGAATTGGACCAACTGCGAGTAAACGGTTATGTGGACTTAGCCTTTAATGTAAGGGTCATTTAGCGTAAGGGCCATTTTGCGTTAGTATCATTTTACGTAAATTTTGCTAAAATTTTTACGTCGGGAGTCCTTCTGTGAAGAGGACATTGTGCGTCAAAACCATGAATAGTAAATAATATCGAGCAAGACATTCACCCAGGTGGTTCATCCATTGGGTGATCATGGGAAGTGGATCAGTGGACTTTATTCACCCAGGTGATATCATTCAGGTGCATAAAGTATATTGACCCGATTAATAAGGCATTGAATTCTTTAAATAAGTATCTAAAAATACTAGAATTCGATTATCTCTTCGAACTTCGAATTCAAACGACCGTATTATCTCTCTTCTCAATGACCAGAAGGTTTATGCCCTATTAATATGTTCTTCATTGTTTTCTTTCCAGGTGCTAGTGGCTTCAAGGTTACAGCCAATTTTCGTAATCTCCATACACCTACTAATACTTTTATACTTAAGCCATTTTTACCAAAATTGTGTAGTAGTTAGTATATAACAAAAAGTATTGTGACTGTATTCAGCTTGGAATATGATTGAAAATCATAAAATTAAATATTATTAGTCTTTTAGTCAAGTTATAATTTGATGTTTGTTTAAATGGAAGATAGAACATTTTAAGAAAAAGTGTACTTATGTTTATTATCAGAAGTCACAATATGTAATTTTGTTTTCATCTTTAGTATAAGAATTTGATCAGCTTTTTATATCTTTTCTTTTTCTATACACTTCTAACAGCAACATGAAACTATTAAGATTTAATCATTTTTATTTTTATTTACAACGAAGATATTAAATTAACACGCTAGACTGTGATGTCCTTTGTAAACTGTTTTCTATAAATAAAGTTGGGGAAAAGTATAAAATATGCTTGTTTTATTTTAACAAACTACAAAAGTATATGTGACTTTATCTAACAAAATGGTCCTCACTTATGTATTTTATTTACTAGCTTTTGCCCGCGACTTCACTCGCGTTGCTGTAGCCCTGGGATATCCCCACGGGAGTTTTGTAGTCTCCTTTTTTATCCCCAAAAAAGTGCATGTAAAATTTCAGCTCGATTCATCCATCCATTGATGCGTGCAAGCATTTCAGACAAACAAGTCAAAGTAACTTATGTCAATCCACGGTTAAGACAATATAAGCTGGACCTTTTGATATTGAAAATAGTAACGACTTTTTTTGTATTACATAAATATTTATTGAATATTGTCCATTGAATTCCACAATCTTTCGCCATTTTCTGGCAGAGCCATTATCCCATCGCTATAAAAATTTTGTAGTTTCTGAGCAAAAAACATTTAAATGGTTTATACGGGCTTCTCTTGAATGTAATTTTACTCCATTTAGAGAATTTTGTAAAGAGCGGAATAAATGATAATCCGAAGGTGCTATGTCTGGACTGTGTGGAGGATAAATTAAAACTTCCCAGCCAAGGTTCATCAATTTTGTTTAATCATCAAAGATATCGTCGTGATTGAAAACTACACATTTTCTCTTCATTAATTCTGGCGCGTTTTTCTTCAAGTGCTTGTTTCAATTTTACTAATTGCTGACAGTAGAGATCAGAATTAATCGTTTGCCCATGTGGCAAAAGATCGTAATACACAATGCCTTTCCAGTCCCACCATACACATAACATGACTTTGTTCGGAGTGAGGCCAGCCTTTGGGACTATTTGTGATAGCTCACCTCGCTTAGACCAAGATCATTTTCGAATATTGTTATCGTAGGTGATCATTTATTATTAGAAATCAATATGGATCGATTTCATTTCGTTTTAGCAACATCTCGCATATGGAAATTCCATTCACCAAGTTTCTGTCACTTAAATCATGCGGCACCCAAACATCTAGTTTTTTGACAAAATTCAGTTTATGCAGGTGATCCAAAACGCTAAGCTCTTCTACAATTTGATGACTGCTTATGTGTCGATCTGCTTCAATTTTTTCAATGATAACATCAAATTTACCTTAATAGGACGACCACAGCGAGGAACATTATTCACATTAAAATTACCGGACCTGAAACGACAACCATTTTTTTTTGCACTAGTTGTAGATAAAGCATCTTCTCCGTAAACACCACAAGTCTGTTTTCGACCACAAGAAGCATTCACACTTAGAAAAAAAATTGTAAAACATCTAGTTTTTTTCCTTATTAACTTTCCTTTTAAAATTGTTAAAAAATATGAAAACAAAACTTAACTAATTTCAATTTGTCACCATTACAGTCAAACTGTCAAACGGTATATCACTTTCCCGCCAATGATCAATGTTGCCAGAATTATAGCACGCTAAAGTCACGTTCAAAAAGGCCGCGACTACCTATTATTTTATTAAAATTTCATTATTTCAAGATTATGTTTGAATAGAAAGAAACATACTTAACTTTACTGATTTTTCGCCAGTCTCATATCCGGGGAAAAAACTGACAATAATATCCATTTTCTCAGATAATGTCACATATTCACCCTCAATATCCATTCAACTTTAAATATTTAAAATTACTTCGAGGAATTAAATATAATTATGTCGTGTTATGTATATAGGCTATAGTGCTGAATATAGGCCTAGCCTATATTCAGCACTAGTTTCCCAAAGTTCGCCACCACGCACGGTCTTCCGCTCTTCTCATCTCTCATCTAGCCGCCATCGACGAACTTTTTCAAGTCGCCTGGCCGGAGCACGTCCTACAAGGCGCTTTCCAGTATCTGACCTCCTTTTGAGGATTCTGATACCCCATTGGCTGTCAGTCCTGCTGTAAATATGACCTGCCCATTGCCACCTCAGCATACTGATTTTATGAGCTATGTCGGTGACCTTAGTCTTGACGAATCTCTTCGTTCTAAATCTTCTCATGGAAACTCCGAGCATAGCTTTTTCTCCATAGCTCGCTAAACAACTTTGGACTTATGGATCATGCCCACCGTCGGGGGTCACGTTTCAGCACACAACACTTTCGTCTTCAAGCATTGTGATATAGACGACGAAAAGTGCTGAAACATTTTCCCAAATGCTGCCCATCCAAACTGAATTTGTCTATCGTCCTCCTTGCTAAAGTTGGATGGTCTGTATGTATATAATATTTTTATAAATATATTTTTATTACTTCACTTTTGTTGCACCTTCTTCCTTCATTGTCTTCAGGTTTCTTTTTTCTTACCACCCACAGGTTGCCTCGAATAAATATCTTTAGCCTTGATAAAATATATCGAATAAATGCATCATCTTGAACTTCTAAGTTTCTTGTATTTCGTTTTTTGTATATTTTGGCGAGCTTTGGAGAGGCCTATATCCGGAGGTGAGAAAACCCAGGCTAATAGTGTGTGATAGGTTTCAGTGTATAATAAAGTTCAGTGTATAATTTTCTAAAAGCAAAAAGTCTTCGTCTCAAATATCCACGAGGTCGCATAAATCTTATACTATTGGATCATGTTCATGGATTATAATATTTATTCGGTCGCGTCTCCCTCGTCGGTTACGAAGTGTGACAACGCATGTCCAAATAAATAACAATTGTGTTTTTTAAATATTTCGCTAGATTATTGACTCGGTGCAATCGTGGGTTGAGAATATGATTTGAGGATGATATTGTGTGTGGTCTAGGAAAGTTGATGAATAAACCTGTACAAAATGAAAGACAAATTGTAATAAAAAACGATCTCAATATATGTAAATATTTCTTCTCACTTAAGTGACTCCTCGGACGGTTGCGGAGTGTGACATCGCTTATCTTCTCTCTGCTCCGCGGGTTGAGTTGCTAAATTGGGCTCATTGGGGTTGTGATCTTTCAAATACTCTGCTAGCCAAAGTATGGGCTCAGCCGGGCGTTCGTGTGCTAAGGCAGTGAGCCCGGGGAGGAGGGTAGGGGTGATCTGTTTCTGAATGTAGTCATTGACTTGCCACTCGCGAAGGATTGGCCCCACTATCACTGTCGACAGAGGATTGTTTAAGTTAGTTTAAAAAACTTGAGATACCTATTGTAGGATAGGTAGATATGATTTATGTTTATTTAGTTTGAAAATTAAAACGAACTTAAAACTACATGATTTGTCCATGTTACTAGTAATATTTTCTCTAATTAAATGCATTCATCTTTTCTGTCCTCTAAAGCCAAATTCAAAAGCCCAGGGTAAGGTTTTGAGCTAATCATCGTAAAACTTGTTAAATTATTTGTAATTCGGGTATCCAAGTAACCTACAGGTAAGGTCGTAATTTAATGTAATATTTCCCCAACAGGTACGTTTATCTGGTAAATACTATAAGTAATCTCATCTCTGCCCTGGCTATCAAACGCTAAGGCTCTGTCCGGCTACGGTGGACGAACACTATTCACTACTTAGGTGCACTACAATTATCTAAAGAAGTCCCATCGGTATATCTCGGTTTTAGTCGACAAAGTTCGTTTTTACACAGAGGCTAAGTACACATAGAAAACACATACTATTTACACATAGAAAACTATTCACTTATATGAAGATGCAATTTTACATATCGTGTGACGTAAGTGGTTCGCGTGTTGAATGTGGCAGAAAAATAATATTAAATCTCTGCATTAAATCAAAGCATGGGCGGTGATGAAAAGATAATTACTTAAAAATAGAACATGTCTTATCTTGTCGACAGTTTGTATTAATCTGTATTGATAGTTTGTATTAAGTTATCTGTTATCAATTCTGTAATAATAAAATGTATTTAATAATAGATGTTTAATAGGCTTCCTTATCGACCTCATCCTAGCTATTTCCTTTATGCGTGTTGCAGTTTGTTATCTATTTTACTTTGTTTTCCTGTTATAATATAATACATCTGACGAGGACTTTATTTCTCAATAAAGACATATAATAGGAGACTAATATCTATCGTTCTGTTGTACAATAAATAAAAAGAATAACAATACCTACATTATCATGGCTTCAACTAAAACCAATATAAAAAGCGGTAAACCGCTTGTTGCACACAATAACGCGTATAAATACTTTTGTAAAGAAGCTACTTTATTTAATCAAACTGAAAATAATAATTATCAGAAGGTAACACAAAGAGTTGCTGAAGCAACGGGGATTTCATGAAAAATTATAAGAATTTTAAAATAAAATGACGAAAAGTGCATTGACGAGCCGGCAAAATCAAGAACCCAGGGAACACCAAGCAAGAAATATCATTTGAAGCTAGATTACAACTATTACAATTTGAAGGTTAGAACTAGTTTGAAGATTTCGATTACAGTGTTGTAATACGGCGAATGATATATGATTTCCATTTGAGATTTAAAGAACTTCCTACTCTGAATTCACTACGCAAAAAGTTAATAGATTACATCAATTTCGATTCTTCGAAATATCATTTGAGATATGGGGTTCAGACTTAGAAAAAACAGAAAGTTCATAACATTCATAATGTAAGTAACAACAATTCATAAGTCTACTGTTAACAAACTACTATGAAGGTGTAGAGGTGTCATCACATTAGATGATTTAGATTACTTCTTCCAAACTATCAGGTGATGCTTAATATTCCATTAAAAGACAACAATGTACTTCGCATAATTTGTTATAGTGGCACTTCCGATAAAATTCGAGATATGTCGATGGGACTTCTTTAGATAATTGTATTGTACGCCACGCAGGATGGCGTCTCTATAGTTTTATGACTCGCCTTTTCACCTCTCAGGCCTCAGCCCATCTCTGTTTTGGTGGTTGTTAGCTTTGGCCACCAACCTTGAAGATTAGGGCTATATTCGCAGCCTTCTGTTGTTGCATGCCTTAGCGGGAATTGTCTGTCTTCTGTTGTTACATACGGCGGATCCATTTACTATCAATGTCCTGAAACATTATCTACACTTATGTATGCCACATGTCTTATAAAAACTTAACTAACTGTCAGGAAAGAAGAAATGTATCTCTCTAACGGCTTCTGCTAAGTTCTCGCTGCCGTGTAGAGCGTTGAAGTAATCGCCGTACTTGGTGCGCCGGCCGTAGCACGCGCGCAGGCTATCGGGCCAGTATGCTTGAGCTTCAGCCACCCTGGACAAAAAAAACTTGGTCTAGAGATTAATATAGAATTATACAGTTGGTAACGGCTGGATAAGAAGAACGGAAGGCTCGTAGTGGTAGAGGGCCTTAAGAGAAATTTGTATTCTAGAGTTAACTATAACATATGAGACTATAGGACTGCATATAGTCTCTTAGGTTATAGTACGAGTAATATTGCTTTCCGCTGAAAGGAAACACCATCGCTTATAAATAAGGTTCCTAGATCTAATAAAGTAAAAAGTATGTTCGTATCTCTTACGGTTAAAAATGACTATTTAGAAGTATTCTAAGATAGATGGCTCTACCGTGATCCTATATCATCGAGTTCAACATACTCTTATTATATGTAGGTAGGCATATTTTCTGTGACCTACTCTGACAAGAAGTGAATTATACTATAAAAGAGTATGATATCTAATCCTAAGAGCGGTGATGGCCTAGGGTTATATGTTCTCGATACGCATTCGTGAGTTCAAATCCTCGGCCCGTACCACAAAGTTACTACTAAGCATGGATTTTTAAAAAAATATGTGACTCGGTATGGTCCAGAATTAAAAAAAAAACTAGAGAACAAACCGCACTGGGTCCCGAAACCCATTAGTGATTTACTAGGGGTGGTCTGTGCGTGCCCTGCAGTGGAACATTAAAATGGTTGGAAAAATACCTAATGCTGATTCCTTTCGTATTTACTTATGAAGGTTTTTATATATATTTTTATAGGGAAGTAGGCAGACGAGCAAACGGTCCCACGTGATGTTAAGTTTTACTGCCGCCCATGTACACCTCCAGCACAGCAGGTATGCGGGTACCCCGCCGACCTTGAAAAATATATTCACAGCTTTGTTGAAGAACCCCATATCGTAGCGTAATGGAAAGACCTCTTGAGACAGTTCGTTCAACAACCTACGGATGCGCAGTATGGATTTTGAACCGAACATTACGCGACACTTCCGTTCGACAAAATGCGTTTGCACGGCATTTCTGTGAAGGTTCTGTTCTGTGAATTTCTGACAGAAATTCGCGCGGCCCCCGTACCTGCACATCTGCAATGCTGTCATCTGCATAGCAATGTATGTCATAAATTTGCAACAGATTGTTGATATGCAGAAGGAACAGAGCTGAGGATAGCACGGAACCTTGAGGGACGCCAACATTAATATACATGGTATCGAAGCAGCCACCATAGATAACGACTCTGATGGTCCGTCCAGTCCGGACGGACGGCGATTGACAGAAGATATCGTCAGCAACCTTGGCGAGTGACCGTTAAGCTCGGCTTCCAGAGGGATCTGTCCGTCCGTGCCCTGTACGCAGCCCATTTGTTATAGCGGACCTCTCTCTAGGACGGTTATCACGGAACAAGGAATATAACATTCTATGCCCTGTAACATCATGTCGACAACGGAATCTGCACACGTATCTGGATCACCCGACGAGAAACAACTCCTGAGGATAGTGTAACCCCTAAGTGTAAAATTCACTCAACCCATTCCAATCTGCTGACTTGTAGTGCCTTTCCTGTGAACGGGTTAGGTCGGTTTTCTTAGCTGGAACAGCAGTTTGAACGATACAATAGTCGGATGACCCCAACGAGCATCAACAACAATATTGTAGTCATTTGGCCGCGTAGTCAGCAGGAGGTCCAGTAGGAGAATGGCTCTCGAAATCAGGTATGCCATAGGCCAAGGCAAAGTTATAACATGTTATGCTCTCCCTACGCGGTCTGTAGTTCGGGATCCCAACCACTCTTTTCATGGTGGGCGTTGAAATCACCGAGGACTAACACTTCCACGCAAGGAAACTGCTCGAGCTCGCTGTCAGTCGTCTCTTGTTGACGCTCAAAAAAGCGAGTCATTTCCGTATCACCGCTGTGGGGCCTGTAAAGGCAACCGTAGACTCTAATGGAATCTCCGTAGTCAATAGACGTGCAGAGATATTCTCGGCGGCGGCAACAGATATCCTCCCCGACATACATGCATACCCCAGCATACAGATACTAAATATCCCAGATATAAGCGCCAAGATCTTCTAAATTGTTCGAGATGTGCACTTTGATGTGCTTTAAAAACTCATAGGTAGTTACATACTTCGACATATTGCAATGATTTCCCTCGTATATTTGTACGTGAGGGGCCGGGGAACATAAAATCAGGATCAAAACCTTGCAGGCCCCATAAGTGTACGCCACTTCTCTATGCAGTTCCTGGCAGCCAATACGAGGGCGATGACCGGTCCACTAGAGATGTGCGCCACGAGGTGCGGAAAGTGGTGTCGACCGTAGTGATCTTTGTACAGTTCTGCCGCCTGCTCGGGCGTGAGGCGCACTTGACGCTTCTGTTAACAAACATATTTTCAAGTTAAAATCGAACTGTGATAAACCCGTTAAAATGGTATATTAATAATTAAATACATACAGAGCAAACACCAGTTCAACCACATCTATAAGCGACTAATTCAGTAGTTCGTCTCACTTCAGCATCGCCCGTTCCGGTATAAGACTTTACACAATCGTGAAGTTGTAACAAAATCGGACCAGTAATTCCTGTGACTAGCCTAAATAGATAGACATCGTTCTTTATATATGAAGAGTAGAATTAAGTCTACTTTTTTTCTAACTGTGATTTTACCATAATTCGTATTATAATTACACAACTTTTTGGGTTAAAGTAATCAAAGTGTTAATAGTGGCATGCCAGCATGGCTACATGAAATGGCAGCAGATTATACTATTCCAAAAGCACTTTGATTCGCTAGAACTAAGGGTTAATATGACTAAACTGGCGTGACTGCACAAAACTCGTATCTATATATCTAGGGGTAGATAACGGTTATTAATAATATTTAATCAATAGAAAGTTACTCCAATAACAGCACATATCTAGCTAAACGTGTGTTAATGGAAAACTTTAATATACACATAAAGCTGTCGCAAACATGAACCCTACTCGAAACGTCGAAACGAATATTTAATTAGTTTTTTTATGGTTTCTATAGATAACAGCGGTGACCGTCAATCGAGATGTAGGGTGCTCGAAGATCTATCGTGTTACAGGGTTGTCATTAATATTCTTTTTTATAAAATTTCTAATTTCTTGGCCTTAATGTTATTACAAAACAAATTTTTGGACTTATTACATATGTATTTAAAAAGAAAATATATTTTTAAATTGCTAGATAACAAATAGGAAGTAGATTGTTGTTCATTTTTAATATACACACACTGGACAGATATAAGAAACTGGACAGACCAGTTCTTTTATACATATACGAGTACATATATTTTTCTTACAATAGAGGTAGCAGGCGAGTGGTCAGCCCACATGATGTTAAGTGGTCACCACCACCGACATTGCAGGATCCTATTCATCTTGAATTCCTATAAATTCTTAGTGTTATTCAGAGATTTCACTGGAAATCTTGCAGTACCGTATCTTATCTTTAATCTAAAAAACAAAGTAGCAACCCTGCGCTAACAAGGGCTGCATTTGACGCGGAATAATGAATACGCGCGCCCCTCATGCGACCGATGTCGATATACTGCGAGTTTTGCATATCACTAGCAACCCTTGCATGAATCGCCGCCGGTCATCCAGTTTCATTTCAGCCCCTCTTGCTATACAATCTTTCAATGAGGAAGAAATTTTGGAAGCTATTTTGTTTTAATGTTTTTAATGTTAAGTATCTGTTTTTAGAAATAAATGTATGACTAGATGAAAAGACACGGAATATGGTGTGTGATAGGAGGTCTTTCACACGTTGATTAAACTTTTGTTTTGTCTTTAATTCTCTAGGAAAAATCAAAGTATCTACTTTCTCAAAGACCACATTTTTGGCTGGTTTGATTTCTTCGCTCATTTTAAATAAGTAAATAAATAAATATAAGTTTGTTTCTTTAAGCATCGACTGCGCGAATTTTGATTTAAAAAGAACCGGTGAATGGCTTTTGATGTAAATTTCACTGCAAGATTAGCTTGTAATTAAATTAATTATGCAGTTCCTTCTCGTCGTCATCCATACGTCAATCAAAGGTCATCTTGGTTAAAATTGTCATAAGATGCGAAAAATTCTCGTGAATGAATTTCAGTATGTATAAGCTAATGTTTAAAAAGGACTGTTAGCAAGTAGGTACATTTCGTAGGGTAACATGTGTGTTTCTAGAGCATCATGTGTTTCATTACTTAAGACAACATCACAGAGAAAGCAGTAGATACCTACTCATAAATACGGGTACTGACTACGATCTTTGTGTGTTTTGTTAATTATAAAACCTGACGAGGCGCAAATAACATTTTTATTGAATACGAGTACCTATAATATTGAAGCTTTTTAGATTGAAATTCAGTTTACACTGATAATATCTTCAATTTAATCGGAAAATAAACGGATATAACCTTAATTATGACGGTATACACTTAGAAAAACACAGGCAAATAAGGAAAATTCAGGCTATTATCAATAAGAATCTAAAATGCGGCTTGTTAGATATTACACATACATTTAATTACATGAAGATTCGCAACGTTAAAAGATGTAAAACGTGAAACAATATTTAGTCTAAAAAGACTTATGGGTATTATAAAGAATAACTTGTAAAACAGGAAATGTGACTTACAGCTAATACAATGAACCCATTATTCCTTATATGGTTTTCTATTGCCTCCGCGTCCTCGTAAGCCTCCGGTTTGATCATGGCTAATGTTCGCTCTGAGTACGTCTGATACTCCGCTGCGGAACCTGACGACGCTATCGACACAGACTTATATGTTGTAATTTTAGCTAAATTTTCTTTACAATATCGTTCCATAATTCTTTTGTAATAGTTGTTCTGTTTCAAATAATATTTGTAGTAAGTATTATTTGAAATCGACGCGACATTATAATAAAACGAAATTATTTTGTAATCAGTCAGCTTGACATATCCAAGTTACCATTAAGGTTTGATATTAGTAATGAGACTTTATTTGTAAAGATCACATTACAATCACTAATTTAAAAGTAGAAAATATGTAGTTACTGCCTCGTGTTAAATCTTTTGTTTATTCTCAACCTTGCGTTTTTTTCGACATGCAGACTACTACTCTACTCTATAATGCAGAACGAATTACTTCTCGGTTGGCATCCATTCTGGTGATTTCACCCAAGATATTTAAAAAGCATTGTTTATTTTTTATTCGTGATGGTTCAACTAAAATTAGGTTGATCTATGGCGTTTTCCGCCTGTTATTTCCTTGTATTTACTATATTAGCCAGTGTTTTCCCATTTAATTGCTATTGAAGTATCTGTGACCTATCTGCTATACAACAATAACATTTCCTTGTGTATGTAGAAAGAAATGGCAGTCGTAATTTCTAAAAAAAAATATCAATTAGTACGTTATTGACAGAACAATCAGCAATCGTAGATGGGTTTAAGTGGGGAAATTGGCACGCGTTTTCCGGATCGTCCGAGCCACCCCGAGATCGCGGGTGGCGGGGGCTGCGTGCGGCGCCGAGGCGGTCGGGGGGTCCGGGGGGGTCGGGTGGCGCGCGCGGCAGCCCCAGTGCCCCCCGGACGCAGCGGCGGCGAGACGCCTCCCCGACTACACCCGCGACATGCCCGCCCGGCGCTAACCGACTCCCGCCACCCGAGAAACACCGCCGTATACATGGACAACTCTTGCCTCCTAGACCTCCTCATCAGGTGCTTCGCGATGACCGAGCCCGAGGACCTCAATTTTACCGCCTTCACCGACCTCTGTCGACTTTGCTCCTTGAAGAGCGGGCCGCGGCTCCATATCTTCGACAAGGAGTCGGAGCAGAGGCAGATCCTGTTCAAGCTCAGGACCTGTCTCCCGACTATGGTAAGTGCTTTGTTCTTAATTACTTACTCACAAATGTTATTACTTTGTCCTTGACCGTTTTACATAATGCCCCTTATCTCTAAGGTCATTTTAGTCAAATCGCGCCCTATAAAACAAAAAAGTACAACAAATATTCCAAGAAAAAAAATAAGAATTTAAGGTATGGGGTGTGGGGGTTATGTGCAATAATATCGCTACGAAGCGGCGGAGACGCGTCGAGTGGTCGTAGCCCGTAGCCGTAGCTCGTAGACGCCTGCGCGTTACGAGGTGCTACGAACAACAAACACAAGGAAACGATCTCACGATACCTGTTGAATTTCACTTCAGGGGATTACCACGTATTTTTAGGACATTGATTTGTGAACTTTAGACTTTGCTTGTTCATATTTCCAGAAAATTGTATATTTTATCTATATCTATCTTGTACGACATTAATTTCATTCGAACCTAAAGCGAACCCCAATGAAGTCGGGATCATTCAAATGATTGACAACAGGAAATTAAGTTTTTGTGGCTTTGAATTATCAGCTCCGGAGATCTCGTCGACTCACACAAGGCAAGGAAATGACAATTGCTTCGGAAGACGTAACACTAGTTTTACTCTTTTAACTTTTCTTTGTTTTCTTTTTTGTAAATTAAGTAATCGACAAGTTTTACTACTCCATCAATAAAAATGCAGATTCTACAATACTTGACTACTTATGATTCGTCGCTTTATGTGTTATCGCGATGTTGCAAATAATAAAAACAACTCGAAAATACACCAAACAATTCAAAGTATTAAATACTAACTGTGACACGCGGTTTCGTCCGCCTATGAGTCCATTCTACCATCTACACCGTAAGTGAAATTTGGTAGCGATCCATTGCGGAGTTATTGGATAGCAAACAAACAAGTAAATCAAATTCCCAAATTATAATATTAATAAATATTCTTACTCATCGATACTCATCGATTCAGATCCTGATTTGCGATGAAGGTATGCCAATATTCCGCGCTTTTTCGTGTAAAATTTGATCTACGAAATATTTCTCTAAAATAGAACTACGCCTACTCTATAAAAACGTATAAAGTAGTATTAAGAAGTCTTACGGATAACCTCGCAATGTATTGCGTGGGCTGAAAATCAATATAAAGGTATAAACTGAATTCTTGGTAAATGCATTGCACCCTGCGAAAAGCGCTGACGTCGGTTTGTCGCTATTTAGCGGGTTTTTGACAAGTGGGTCTCCGTGAGGGATTATTCCCGGAAAGCTCGAATGCTTTGGGCACAAAGGCCTGCCACGTGACTACCATGTAATCCGATTGTTATTATTGCTGTCTATATTTGCTTGAATTAAATGCGATACTTTTTATAAACGAATAGGAAGCTTAAACTATATTTCGAATAGTACCTGCATGGTATAATGTAGAATGTTTCAAAGGGTTGCATTTGTATTATTTTATTCTGATATATGTACCTATGTATATTTTGATTTTTATAATACCATTGTTAATTAACATAAATATCGCTTTCTTGACACGGAGAATTGTTAGAGAGTTTATGGGTTTTATTTATTATTATTAACAATAATAATCATTTATTACGGACACACTATTGTCCATAAACTGTATACAGTATAAAAACGTTGATATAAAATAAAATAATCGATTCGATAGCACGCCAACACACATAAATCTGCACTATTTTGATATTTTTTGCTGAATAATTAAAGTAACTGGCAGTATATAAGTGCATTTATAACAAAAGCAATAAAATATTGGAGTATACCCTTTTCACACTTATTGTAAAGAGGCGGACTTAATGAGTTAATGCATTCTCTACCAGTAGACCGTTGATTAAATGTGAAAAATTAAGCGGGTGCAGAAGAAATTAAACTGACAAACTTAATTAATCTTTATAAATGATAATAACATAATAAAATTAACTATTTACTGTTATTATTGACTATTTACCCTATTTCGTTTTTTTTTTCCAAAATAAATGTGTGGAATTTTGTAAAAAAAATAATTACGTATAAGAAATAATTAAGTATAAGTAGAGACAACGGGCTCAAAATATACCTCACCCAGATATGTCGTCATTCTTTACGAAATTAAATTCATATCCTGAAAATTGCAATATGTCTGTGTAGGTATTGTTCGTCTGCTCATAAATGGGGCTAATTTTTCAAGGCCCACTGAGTACAATATATTGTTTTTGGCATTTTTCCGGGAAATAAGTTTGAGTCATACCTACTCTTGTAAATGAGATCATTGTGAGCCTTTACATACACAAAACTGTCAGCAGACTGATTGATAATTTTTTTTGAGGCGAGGTGATAGATGAACATGCCAGTACACGTGGTGGTAAATGGCTACCACCGTGCTACATTTCTACAATGGCAACAGTTCTATTCAAAACGTTCTTCACCAACCCCATGTCGTAGCATAATGTAAACACATCTTAGGGCAGTTCGTTGCATATCCAAGGAATTATACATATATTTATGATTATAAAGTTCGGAGTAATTTGTGCATCTGTAATTACGTTTTAAAATGTATTATTCGAATCGTATAGTCAGTCATAGCATACGAGTATTTGACTAAGATTAGTTTTAAAAAATTAAAAAAACTTATTAATCTATTAAGTGTATCTAACTATTGCTAATATATCCAGCAGATATCGAAAGACGATTTCTTGCCGAAGAAGATATGCGAGCGATGCGTGACGCGCCTGGAACAGCTGTACGAGTGGCGGCAAAGCTGTCTCAGCACGGACTCGGTGTTGCGGAACTACGCGGAGTCCATGAGGATTGTCACATCTACTATCAACTTTCAGGTTAGTTTTCGATGGCAATTAGGCACCTGTTAAAAATTCAATTTCGGGGAAGTCTCTGTTTCTTAGACTTCCCTTTCATGTTTTCGTTTTCTTTGTTCTTCTAATTAACCGTTTTCAAGGAAAATTGTTTTATCTAATCTTGAATACGGTCCTAATAATATTACTTCAATATTTGTTTTAACTATGTGGCTGACGGCAAACCTTTAATCAAGAAAAGTTGCATGCATTTTATCGTAATATCGAAAAGTTATATATGGATATGGTCACCTTTATATAAATTTCAGTTTAATCTTTACACACATTAAATTCGATTTGCATTAGTACTAAGTACAATTTAAAAAAAATACAAGTTTAATACCTACAAGATATAATTATTTAATAATTTTCCCCAAACTCCAAATATCAAGTCATGCAAGTAGATTTTTTTATTGCATAGTAACTACAATCAATAATTAAAATCATAAACAACATAACACTTAATGATTTCAGTCGGTCAGAGATATACATCAAACCATAATTTTCTACTAAATATCGTCGTACAAACATTTGAGATTAAAATATTGCACAAAGATAATAATGAAATCAATAAATGAGTACAGAGAATACCGGTTAATGCAATTAATTCCACTTTAACATTGTACACCTAAAATAAATTTAAAGTGTTTTTACTCGTAGTTCAAACAGTATATAAACAGTATATAAAACACTAAACATGAAATAATTAATGTTTAAAACTCTCAAACTTTTATCACCGTTATAAATCTCGTCATTAAACTGATTTCCGCAGAATGAAATTTTTAAACGGGAACTGGAGGCTTTGTGTGAACATACAATCTAAGCGGACGACTATTGAACACATGTGCGCATAACGAGTAAGAAATCAAGTTAAATTTCCGGACATGGACGAGCAAAGCTCATAGTCGGGGCGTTGTCTGAATGCTCTAAGGGCTGATTCACGCTCCCCTGTGGTCATTTATTGACTGTTGATATTGTGTTCTATATCCTGTATATCGTTCGATAGTTTAGCGATTACGTAGATATGATATTAGTTGATATTATTTATCTATGTGCTGCCGATAACAATCGATCGATATTGAGTTTCATTATAGAAGTAGGTGGGATAAGTTAATTTAGAATATATCATTGAATATAGATACATGAAAATATTAAATACATTTATGTAGTACATTAATGTACTCAATAGTACGTGCATCAATTGATGTATATTTCCATCAATAAAATTGACATTTGCTTAAACTAAAATAAATAAACAAACTTGTCTCATTACATACTTACAATAAATTGTAATACTTTGTATGTATTACAATAAATTGTATTGTAATACATACTTGCCAGTATATTGTAAACATACTGTAATGTGTACAGATACAGTATATTAAACAGCGGTGGTTACTGTTAACAGTATGTACTGAAAGTACTTACTCTATCTAAGCAAACATTGGATAGCTGGGCACCTGCCTACAGTATACTGTACAGCATTGATTATTCTATCATCACATTGCAAATAAGTTATTTTTATAAATGACGATTCCAGTAAACTGAAATAAATCCTCGAAAATTTGGAAGAACTTCTAGTGACAGGCAAAATGGAAGGAAAGGTCGAACACAGCTTCATGCTGTGGATCGACCACATTCGCACTACACTCTAAATACAAATTCATGATGTTTTTTATGCATCGACGATAGGTACAGATGGAGAATTGTCAGAGATAATGTTATTCCTGGTAGAGGGCCCGCCTCTTATAAATGAGAAATACGATAAAAGGAGGAACTTATTAACCTCATTTTACTTGTAAACATTTCCGTATGAACCTCAGAGTGAACTTTATTGTAAGTTTGCTTATATTTTCCACTCTTTTATAATAGTATGTGTACAACATTGAGGATTAATAAAACTGTAAATGGGATTATAAACGCCTATAATACTACTTAAAACACCAATATGGAAAATGATCTTAGGAAAAATGAATAGTGAGTACTTTATCCTAAGCTAAAATTACCAATTTCAATAATTGTCATCAATCATCAATTTGTTCAATGTTGTCAATAGTCTTGTAAGTCGGTTGTATTGTTTCGGCACGCGTGCCGATGCAAGGCTCTGGGCGGTGGGGCAGCTCTCCGCTCTCCTTTATTGATCGCGCTCGCCCGGGCCGTATCGACCCACCACCCACAACACACAAATCTCAACCTTATCCCAAACACATAACACTTAAAACAATAACTAAGAACGGTCAATAGGAAACATTCACTTCACGCAACTTTCAACCCTAATCCTTCTCATCTAGAATCTCTATTACTTGATTCTTTCTGCAATTGAAAGGTGATGAATTATCCGCTTTAACACGATAGTTATAAGGTTGTCAAAGACACACGCTGCGCAATAGCGTTCGGAAAGTTCATCGTCCGGTACGCATGTCCAGGGATGTTTTGTTTTTAAATGACTCTTTGTAATTACGGTTCCTGACTGTTACCTATGAGCTGTTAGTGTCAAATAGCGATGAGTTGAATCTACGAGTATGTATAGTCGCAGACATTTTTGTAATTGACAACACCGTGTATTGCAGAAGATCTTTATGAACGCAAATAACGATACAGTAAAAAGCAACAACATAAATCATCTAATAGAATAAATGTTAATCAAAAAATCATTACTATCTTATACATACGTGCAAATATATAAACACGATTCGGAGACCCAATCATATATTCGTCAGATGTAGCTTGCATTGGTGCATTAACACACGCACTCTCCAAGGTCGAAGGTGGCTCACCGTCACCCCAGCTCGGGGGTACAGTTAACCCTGACCTAGCGCGGGAGGTGAAGGATATTCCTACTACAGGCCCCGCATCCCCCCAGCCGTCACCCCGCGGGGGTACGACCTCGCCCGCCTGAACATCACTTGCACTGAAACGCTTCAAACCTTCCTCGTTACCCGTCATTCCTCATCGAATGATGGGTTCTGCGTACTTAGCTTACATATAGCGTATATTTCTGCTGCCGAAACTAAGAAACTTATCACAACTTAACGAGTATTTACATGACTAACAACACGAAATACACTTAATATAATTTGACCTACTATCTCGTAAGAACTAACTTAATAGTTCTATGAAACGTTGTAAGTACCATATCACGATTACAAACATAATCGGTACATGAGAAAAAGTGCTGTGCTTGAAGAGTGCAATCTTAGCTGAAAAATAATCAAAGTTATAATAAATTCGATATCTTTCTGTAGAAACTACTAAACAGCGCTACAACCGTGCACCGTAGCGCTTCGTAACAGACGTAGCGCGTCGTAGCAAGGTTACTATAATAAAAAAGTTAAAAAATAATCAGATTGTTCCATTTTGTTTATAATTGCTTCTGTTTCACCATTGAGACAGATCGGAATTTTGTAGCATTAATGAAGAAAAGCATTCGTTCTCAGTCCTTTCCTAATAAAATATGAATATTAAATATGGCTTTCACGGTCACCCATAGCATGGATGTTTTTCAATATAGACAAAATCTTAAAAATAAGTACGCTACAATTGACATAGTCCGTGCGTCTCTAATAAATAGCATCACTAAAAACCATCGCTATAGTCGCGACTAATGCAAGAGTTTGGGATCGTTTCCGGCATCTCAATACATATCTGGAGTTTTCAAATGATAGACTTTTTTGTATCTTTTTTTAGAAGAAATGATAGACGGTGATAGTAAGTGGTCATTGTCGCCCACAGACGCCTGCAGCACCAGGTGGGTTGCAAGTGCGGCGTCGATCTTGCAGGATTCTATTCACAGCTTTCTTGAAGAACCCCATATCGCAGCTCAGTTGAAAAACTTCAGTTGGCAGTTCATTCCATAAAATTCCGATTTGTGGTGTCTTTCTTAAATTAAAGTGTCGTAAAAACCGCACTGTACGCAATAGCTCCTTGTCGAGGAAATGCGATTGTACCGCTTTTCGATGACGAGATGTCCGATGTTTAAAATCCAAAGCTGGCATTAGATTGAACAGCTCTTCAGAACATTCCCCATTATACAAGCGGTAGAAGACACAGAGAGAAGCATCATCTCTCCGGACTTTCAGCGAATCTAATCCGCTTGTAAGAGTGGGATCGTCGACAATTCCGACAGGCCGCCATTGGATGGGGTCAAGTGAGTCCAGCTGATATTTCGGTGCATCAGCCCAGAGGTGTGGGCAGTACTCCATATGGGGTCTAAGTCTGGCTTTGTAAAGTAGCAAGCGTTACCCCCGAGTGAAGTACTGTTTCGCTCCATTTAATACACAAAGTTTTTTGAGAACAGTTTAGCCTTATTCACCAGATGAGACTGGAAATGTCGATACCGAGGTTCCTAATACTCCCTGAGATATTAATAGGGATGTTCTGAAATCGAGGCCCCACGACTAACGGGGCTTTTTAAATTAAAACTTTAAAATAAATTGAGATTAAATAGAACTAAGTTTGATGGACCCCAGATCGAGATCCCGTCTAAAGAGTCCTCGATTTCTGACACAAGCCTGACGCGACTCTCCTCCGCTTTGGTCCTAGGAATATTCTTTGTCTTACGTTCTATCTTTTATGTGTAATTGATGTTCCTACATTTTATTGCATTTTTAACTGTCGCACAAATACAAATTGTTCGTTATTATAATTAAGCGAGGAAAACTGGATAGCGCGGTGCAAATGGAGGTGATTAAACTACTTCCTGCGGCGCGGTAATATGCATACTCCAATCGCAGTTTCCATGAAAATTGTTCACAGAAACCGAGCGAACGAATTGTACTCATTTATTACAGTTTATTATATAACCCATTTGCTACAAGTATTGATTTGGACTATTGCTTGTTTCAAAAAGGCATCTATAGCATTGGCCAGTCACATTTTGAACCAAGAATAAATAACAATAATTTGAAAATTACAAGTAAAAACAGAGAATAAACAATGGTTATTCATTTTGTTTTATCCAAAATTGCAAGTTTCTAGCTTGAGTTTCTTGAGTTATGTTTCTCTTTTTTCTGGTCTCTGTCTGTTTGTAGTTTTCCTTTTCTTAATGCTTGATTTGCATAAAATCTTGGTTATCTTCTACGGTGGAGTTCAGTTTTAATAGTTAATAGTTTTTAATCTTCTTCAGTTTTAATAGCTCCAGTGCAGTTTTTATTGACATCTTTAATAACTGTCCTTTGCGCAGACACACGGCGCACTTTTCTTTATGAGTTTGCGGGATCCACGCGGATTCGCATAGTTGTTGCTGGATCCCGCGCGGTCAATCAGGATAATTATAAAAAACTTTAAAATTGGAATATACATATCTTAACATAATTCAAATCATCTTACAATTATTACCTCTGTTTACAATCACGTACTACTCTGATTGACCCTAAACATACATGCAAACATATTTACAGATATCACTCGTACATTTGGGAAGTGAAACTCGTCCATGGAAATAGTGATGAATTATTTATAAGTTCAGTTTAAACCGATCACAGGTAAACGCGGAATGGGCTGTAAATGCGAAAATAAAATTGGATCGTGTTTGTGGTCAGTGAAGCTTGTAGAGTGGAAAATTAAATTGCGATACAGCGTGTAAATGGAATTTTAGTAATAAATAATTCTTGTCGATTATTTGGTGCATTTATACGTAATAATAAAATCGTACCTATGCATGGTGTCTGTACATGAAATATTTTTTAGAAAGAGTAATGCGTGCATTTAATGCTGGGGGCTAGATATGAAAAACGAAAAACTTAGAACACAATTGGGCAATAATTTTACCCATAGTACACCTACAAAGTGGACTGACCAGGTGGATCACGGGCACGGAGGTATCATAACCTAATAAGTATTTTCTAACAAATTTACAGAAGAGCCCAAAAACGTTCAAAACAGTCAAGTAAAACCCAGGAAATTGAAATAAAATTTGATCGTTGTGTGTTAGAATATAACACAAGATGATAGATATATCATGCCTAATGTATTATAGTTATCATATAATAGGTCGGGAGGAAAGTCTTTTCGTATTTTGTACGTATGTAGTTCTAATCAAATATCTTTGGTTGTACTATTTGTACCTGGCTGGTTGTAACACCATTAAAAGATGACATTCTAAAAAAAATATTTAAAAAAGAAACTATTTTACGCCATTTTCTGTGAAAATGACAGAAAGTAACGAAGAAATCCGCTACACTGAAATTTTATTACAGAAAAGGCAAACAGCGACACAAGCCGCAAAAAAAATATGTGCCGTTTATGAATAAGATACATCGCGGTATCGGTAAGGGTAGCACAAAGTTGGTTCAAGCGTTTACAGTCTGGAAATTTTAATGTGAAATACGCAGCTCGCTCTGGTAGCCCATTTACAGATAAAGCCAATGCCATCTGTAAAAAAGTGGAGCAAGATAACATTGCTGAGGAACTAGTTATGACATTGATCACAAAACGGTTTACGTCATTTGAAAAAGTCTGAGTACCAGAAAAAGCTCGATATTTGGGTGCCACATTTGGGTTACGGAAATAAATATCATAAACCGTGTGTCCATTTGCTATTCTCTGTTAAAACGAAACAAAACCGAACCATTTGTGAAACGATTGATCACGGTGAGGAGAAATGGATCACTTACAACAGGAACGTGCTAAAAAATCGTGGTCAAAGCACTGATAGGCTCCACAAACAGTGGCATAACCCGGCTTAACGCGAAACAAGGTGATGTTGTGTGTATGGTGGGATTGGAAAGGTATCGTTCATTATGAGCTTTTACCGCCGAGAGAAACTATTGATTCTAACCTCTACCGCCAGCAACTGATGAAATTAAAACAAGCAATTGAGATAAAACGGACTGAGCTGCTAAACAGAAAGGGTGTGATCTGATAACGCCAGACCACATATATGTTTAGCCACTCAGCAAAAATTGAGAGAGCTTGGCTGGGAAGTGTTGATACACCCACCGTATAGCCCTGACCTTGCCCTCTCGGTTTTCCACCTGTTTCGATCACTTCAGAACTTTTTAAGTAGCGTAAGGTTGACATCAAGAGAGGATTGTCAAAACTACTTGTCGCAATTTTACGGTCAAAAATCCCAGAATTTCTACAGCAATCGGGACCATGACACTATCTACAAGATGGCAACAAGTTATCGATCAAATTTACAACATATATCACATGTTTAATGGGATTTTTAGTGATCTAGGAGTATCATGTGATATATTACTAATTTTCAAGTTATTCATATCTTCATAAATTCCAAACCAACTTTGCTAATCAAATTTTTCAAGAAACTTTTTTTTCTAAATTTGTTCTTTGGTGGGTATTGAAGGGTTTTAAGACAGCCGAATTAAATTGAATGAATTTTCATGAAATTTATTTTAATTATGATATAATATGTTATTTGATCGATTTTGGTAAAAAGAAGACAAACTGTCAGGATCAAATAGCCTATACAAAGATGGAAAAAGCACACGAAAGTCAGTTTAACAGTTGTCGATATTAACACGATCAAACGATCAAACCTATTTTGTTTGTTAATTGCCTTCTCTTTTCACTTTTGGTCTGTTAAGTTTGATGATTCTTATTTCATTAATCGATTTCTAGTATCTTCAATTACAAAATAAATTATTTATAGAGTCAGATACCCTGTCGTGATAGCTCTTTGACGCACAGAACAGTAAAAACCTTTTTGTTCAGTATTGTACCTTAACACACAATGTTTTATTAGCATGTCGAGAACAAACAGTTCGTCTAGCTAACAACAGCGTAGTTCGTCTCGAGCAACTGAGAGTCGCCATGCCGATGCATTAATAAGCTGCAAAGGTTTCGGCCTTTGTAGGACCCTAATTTTACCGCAACGGAAAACTCAAGGGAGGGAGTGGGTGACCAGAGGGCGGGGGGTGGCAGTAGGGATTTCCGTCTACACCATAACATATGAAATAACTCAATATTGACACTTTGTCAAGCAAATTAGACAAAGTATCGAAGACATATATTCATATATTAAAACAGTAAAAGGATGGAGTCTGTCGTTGAGTTAATTTAAAAAAAAGTTAAGCGGTATTTTTAGAAGCTACACAACCCAGAACAGATGTTTTTAGAATGTTTGTCTGTTCGTTTGAGTATCACGTAAAAACTACTGAACAGATTTTGAATCGGATTTTCACTGATGTGTAGCTAATTGTCCAAAAGGAAAACTGGTATATGTGTCCTTCACATGTCACAAGGAAGTTGAATTTAATAGGAAAATAAAAATAATTCTTTTATTAGAACTGAATGAACTTTAACATTTTAACGCGGTTTTCACTACCGTGTAGTTCAGTATGCAGTCCAACAACAGTGCCAATATATTATATTATCCTTAAATACGCATCGAATTTGGATTTTCGCTATTGTATGAATAGCTTATTATCAGGAAGGAAATCTGGAATATGTGGTATCTCGCTGTGACACTAAGAAACTGAGTAGTGAGTAGTGAGTAGTAGAGAGAAAAATGTTAATAATATGAATATCATTGTATGTTAGTGATTTCTTTTTTGGATGATGGATTGGCGTCGAGAAAGTCCTTATATATTATTAATTGAAGTCAGTTTACTAATTAATTATGTATTCAAATAAAATATTATAATTGTTACTTAAAACTATTTAATTGCATTATTGCTAGATGCATTTTAGTAATTGAGACACGAAAACAGGTATATATTCAATTCAATTGAATATGAATTCAATTCAATATATATTCAATTGAATATGCAAAGGTTCACTCTTTTGAATGTTAGAAAGAGCTCGAGAAGCCCAATAAATTGAGTTTTACACATGAACATAGGACTACTAAATACGTTTCACTATCTATACACATAATAGAATAGTAACAAGACCAAAACTATACACTACATATTTTCTTGTGGAAAAAAACTTGCTACGCATAGAGATGATACTAAGTAATCGGCCAACATCTGCACTGCTATCCTTTCCTTAGAGAAACTTATTTATGCAGTCGTTTTCCATGTGGGGATGGTTTATTATGAATATTAGAGAAAAATTGAGAAATTGAGAGAATTAGAGAGTAAGAATTGGGTAAGGAGCTATCCTAAATACTTAATACCCAAATTAGTAAGCCTGTGTCCATGATGTCAGATTCCCTGAAATTGTTTGAAATAAAATAAAATACATAAGTACTTATGAAGATACCCAATCTAGACATACGATAAAATCAAACAGTGTTTTGTAGAATTTTTGTTTATTTGTTTGTTCATGAATCATGCAAAACCACTCACTGAACGGATTTTATTAAAATCTTGCAGTATTTTAAGAGTTTACGGGTTTGCCGAACATTTGTAACAAAAATCATCACGCTATTAGAATATTTTTTCTATAATTTATTAAGAAGAAAACGACATCGTGGTACTTTTATTTTTTATTTTCAGCTACTTGTTTTCACAAGGTACACAACAGGTGAAGAGATTGACCAAACGGCCGAGCGTGTTATAAATTACTGCGCATATTCCGTTCAAGATATTGTCAATTCGATTGGTGGTCCACTGAGTGACCACGGGTTAATGGCTCCTCAGTGGAGTTCCGATATAATCCGCGTTAATCGAGAGTCCTCATTAAACAACGCACCGAAAAAAAATCTGAAACTAAATTTCTAAAACAATTGTGTGCTACTATGCGCTGTGTGCAGCGCTGATGAAGTCACGAGTAACAGCTAGTAATATATAAGTAAATGGTAATTTGCATTAGATATTCGTTTTAGTCCAGAGAAAGTTGGTGCCTTGCAAGGAACTTTCCTTCTGTTGATGATAATTCAATATACATGTATGTATGATTTTGATGACTTTCAATTTACTACTATGATTTTATAAACTGGAAGCTTTCTCAACAGGGAATGACAAAATAAAAAAAAAACATTATTAGATATCTGGTTTTTCCATTGCATTAATATTCGATTGCAATCGGCTTGAGCTCCGAAATAACGTCCTTCATATTTTTTTTTAAATACCGCCATTTTTTCATTTCGTCTGAAGATTTTAGCACACCGTCTCTAATTCAGGTGCGTCGCGAAGGGGAAAGTGACGATCGATACAGTCAGCCAGTGGTTGCTTGCACTAAGTGCATAGGGCTGGCGGAAGACGCCCGCCTTACGCATGCCGCCCAAGACGCGCGCCGGACGATCACACCTCGCACCGCTTGAATTGTTCCGGGCGCTTCGTGACATTATCGAAATAGTAATATTATAATAATGTTATTTTTATACGAGAAATATGGCTTTATGTTACAAATATGAGTGTTGTGAAAAATATTGTCGATTTTATAATAACTTGAGTGGTGATATTCAATAACAAAATGAAATTGAATTCGTATTACAAACAATTATGGGACCTCGGAGTAAGTTTCTTATTTAGTTATATTTATAAAAATAAAAAATATGTATCTTTTATTTTAATTTATTTATTCTAAGTGCAAGATTCATTTAATTTTTCATACGGATTTATTAACTTAACAAATTATAATTATTACATTATGTTATATCTCTTTTGTAAACAACCTCGAAGTATCTACAGAATTCATTGAAACAATTAGACCACAACTGATACGGCTTCTAGATACGAGTAGACTTACCTTTAACTGACGAATAAAACTTAATCTACATTTTTACCCTATCTCGAGTTACCCTACGCATGCAGACCCCATGTTTACGAGTAGGTACGTTTGCTTTTAATCAGTGCATGAGTGATAAGGTCCCCCTGAGGTTTCGCCCTCGTTACTGCCTCGCCCTTATCTTGGAGGGACTCTTCTCCAACAATGGGCTCGCGAATTATGAATATTAAATATTTCGAATGCCAGGTTTTGAAAAATACCTTTGCTTATTGGGACACCTGAATTTGCATATGAATAAATATTCTAAGCTGAAAATATTCCGTTGTAATCCCGAACTTGAAGTCGGATAGGTCGTACAGTATAATCTTGTGATTTGAATTTAATATTAGGTTTCTGTTGTCTTTTTAAAAAGCCTGATACGTTAGAAAATGCATCGCAGACAACAAGGAAACACTGGAAAGGCGCGACTATTTACGGCAATACGATGAACACTACTGTTCAACATTATTTTTTTTAATTTTTGAAAAAACGCAACCAAGAACCGTTTATTGAATTTTAAAAACTTGATACATGTGAGTCATTTGTATGGATATCAGTTTGTCCATAATCATATAAAAAATATAAATTTTATTTTTATTTTATTTGAGAAAACAAACGGTAATGCATTATATTTTATTATAAGATATGTAATATAAATATGTAGGCAATAAATATAAACACACAAATATTGAGACACACAAATATGTACATTATTACATTTAAATACGGACGTGTTATGCGTAATAACATTAATATACTCAAAGAAGTGTGATTAGCATAATATCAGCTATTACATAGCTGAAATATCCGTCGAGCCATCTCACACCCCGCTTACGAGGGATGGAGTATCCTGCCTGAGCGTAGCCCACTGCGGAGGTAGCATCGCCGCCCGCTGATACAGGCAGCTCTTATGGTTCTTCGCCGCCCGTGCGGGGGAAATTCGCTTGTGGAAAGCCCAGTGAGCGACTACGCAGCGAGTTATCTAGCTGAAGCAACTATTTGTGATTGGCGATGATTTGTATGTCATGGAATTCGTTTTGCAAAAATGAGCGCTGAGTGCATGGGCGTAGCCACGGTGGGGCAGGTTGGGACAGTTGACCCCTGGCATAGGGAAGAATAAATTATAAGATTTTTTTTTTGCTTTTGCCGCACCCTGGATAAAATCCTAACTACGCCCTTGGCTGAGCTTACTACTTTCGAGCGCTAAGTCATCGGTAATGAACCATAAGACTCGAGGGTTAAACACTCAAGGATTTAAGACTTATTTTTACAACTTCAAATGGAATATTTACTCGTATGACTGACGTTTGCCCGCAGCTTCGCCAATTTGGAACCGTATTTCCATATCGGTTTGTCGGTATGACTAGTTTGTCACTAAATGTCGATTATTTTAATTTCCTACGATGTTATACCATCATCTAGGTAAATAACCGTGATGACTGTTGTACGTTATTTTGCTAAAAGTACTTCATAAACACGCTAGCATACAATACCATCAGTTCATGTCTCTTCACTGCTGGACATAGGCCTCTCCCACACGGTCTTCCGCTCTACCGGCAAACTTCTTCAGGTTATTCGGTTCATTTAGCCCGTGAATTTATTTCATTTTTTATTTCATTTACAGTGAAAATCGCAACAAAATCGGCTCAGTAGAATTTTAGATTAGCGCGAACAAACAGATCCACGTTACATTTTATGGAGAATAAATACTACGAATAGCATTGCTTTTACAAATTTACGTCACAAGACGTTGCAATAACTTATATACCTACCTAGTTCCACCATACCAGGGAAAATAGAATTTAAAATGCGATGTAAAGCTATTAAACCCCAGACACACAATACAATGGTTTATATGAAAATCTGATTTGTTGTCAACGTTTCCCTAACCATCTTAGAGGTCGTTGAACCTCGTGCGTGTCGAATTTGGGCAATTAACCATAGGGTGTTCTGACAACGTGTTCCGGAATGAAAGTCGGTGGGGCTAGGGGGCTGTTCTCACTTTCTACGGGGTGAATGCACTCCGCGGGGGCGGCCTCCCTCGTGCGACCCTCCCTCGGTTCCCTCTGGCCGCATCAAAGAGTCTCGTTGAAGGCGATATAATTCGAAGTCGGCATACGTAATTGATGAATTCTCGTTTCCTGGAAAAAGAGACACTCAATAATGTCTACAGGCTTTTTACAAAACGGTATATCTATAGGTGTATACGAAATGGAGCATTTATTTCGAACAAAACATCATGCATTCTTTAGTACATATAAACAAAGCAGACAGCAATCGATTAAAAAATAACTTTCCTTAAATTTACTTTTTATCATTCTGTGGAATTTTAGATTAGTTATATAGAATTGGTCGAGTTTGTTCACATCATAACATGAAATAGATAATTTAAAACATATTACACCACACATTTCAGCCATTGTACACCGTTAATACGTGTATACTTATTAGATCATTTAGAGAACAGCTTAAATTAATGAGTAAATAATATTAAGCCTAATTAAATATTAATCTGTTTGTATTTACTGAAATTGGGCTAATAATAATGATCTAATTTTTTACACAGGATGGCACAGTGAATATGGATAAAATGACAGAGGCACAGAAAACTGCGTATTTAGAAGCTCATGTGGCCGTTCAACAACATATGGCTCAAGCTGCAGCTGCAGCTAGGCGAGAGCAACAGCAGCAACAGCAGCAGCAACAGCAACAACAGCAACAGCAGCAACAGCAGCAACAACAGCAGCAGCAGCAGCAACAACAACAGCAACAACAACAACAGCAGCAACAACAACAGCAACATCAACAGCAACAACAACAACAAAATAACAACTCCACAAACGCATCGCGGCATCATCAAGAAATGCAAGTAAGTTAATGCAATGAAGAATTTAAATATTGTAATTCTAAAAATATAATAATGACGGTTCTAAAAGACTTGTAATTTAACTATTAAACCCTTTCAATAAAACTGCATGTTTACCGTAACTGTTTAAAAATTCGTAAGTTTTTGAGTACGAGTAACTTGGACCGGTATACTATAATTAGAATTACACAATTGCAGAAAGAACTCCGATCTGTGCTTAATAATAGAAACATCTTTGCAGCAAGCACAGAACAGCGGGGGCGCCCATCAAGGCCACCCGTCACCACCCACCGTCAGCTCCACTCAACATCACTACACCACTATCAACTCTCCCATCAAGGTGCCGCAAGTCAGCTCCAGTACGGGCGGACCAGACAGCACATTCACAGTGCCCGATGACGTGGGCATGGGATTCGAGGGAGGCGTTCGTGTATTGCAGAGTCTAGGGAATTGGTAAGAATTTGAAATTTAACTTTATTAAATTTTGAATTTTAAACTTTCTTATTATTTACTTCTGAAAGATCTTTTATTTCTTATTAAATACAGAACTCATTTGATTAGTAAAGACTAATGTGAAGACTATAAGAAATGTGATATCTGCATGATCTGTGTTATTACATCAGATCAATACAAATGTCTATGTCACGTAAGTCAGCAAAGAACATGATATTATGAACACTTTGGAACAATGCTATCTATGATTAGACTTAATTTATTTTATTAATTTTTTAAGGTCACCAGAAGTAACGAACACTATACCAAGACCTAATCTGATACCTTTCACGGAGCCATACGCTGAGGGTGGATCGATGCATCCAGGAACTCGTCTCAAGGCCATACAAACCACTGCAGTTGTCAGGAAGCATCCAGCTATAAAGGCTACCAGCTCAACTGCCACTGAAAGCATGAGAGATAATTTGAGAGATGGTAAGCATCAACGACCAATTTTTTTTATGGAAGATAAAGGCCGGCCGCAGATGAGCATAAAGTCTATCTGATGGTAAGTAAATACTGTCGTCCATAGACATCCGCGATACATGCCAACATCAGTCCCGAATGACATACGTTGGCATGCCCCCGGATGCGCGCCTATCTTTGGATATATAGGAATGAATTTGGAGAAAGGGTTGAGAATACGGGGAGGGATAGAAAAGGATAGGCTAGGCTGCAGCTAGGCGAGAGCAACAACAACAACAACAACATGGGCTCTGGCATATCTCTCTCACTACCGAAACACGTACGTACATTGGGGAAATAAGATAAAATGGGAACTGCGGTACATTTCTACGTAGTCATTTGTTAGAGAAGGGTAACGTGGCCAGCAATTAAAATTATTGAAAATAGAATATAAATATAACGCATTGGTATAACTGTTTCATTTTCTTTGTAGGAACCAAAGCTTTCGAGTGTACTGTATGTGGGAAAGGTTTAGCTCGTAAAGACAAGCTGACAATACACATGAGAATTCATACAGGTAGGTAAATTATATGTATCGCAAATAATATATCAACTATTTATCAACATCAATCATTTATCATGTCATTTACGAAGACATGATTGAAATAACAGTAATCAATCACCCGTTTTTATTGTTGTGATTATTTGACGATGTGATTGGAATTGATTTACATTCAAACATCGCATGCATTGATAAACATTAAAAATTTAAGAAAATGTATAATGACTTAAAAATGTAAACAATCATGTATTGTTTCTAGGAGAGAAACCATACGTGTGCGAGGTATGCAATAAAGCGTTCGCGCGTCGAGATAAGCTGGTCCTCCATATGAACAAATTGAAACACATCACCCCTTCAAACATAGCACCTCTAGGTAAACGGACCATATCGATACCACGTGAGTATTGCACAGTTATTGAGCCGATAATGATAACTTATCTAGTTTATCGATTTATCGGACAATTTCTGACACGATACTTTTTAAGCTTACAAAACGGGTAACAATATTATCTTAACAAGAGATGAGTTACCCATTATTCTTTCAGTACAATGTACTTCTTTTGTAATTACAATGTATCTATTAGGTGTACAAATTTCACACAAATTACTATTCCTTTTGAAGTTATCTAACAAAATAAAATAATTATAAAACAAAATAAAAAATAATAATTTATCTCATACAGATTTATTATCGGAAATTATCGGAATCGATCCACACATGCTAACATTTATTAATTGATGTTTGAAATGTATTCCTCTATCAGACAGCCTTTTGTATCTGTTCTATTTTCTTCTATTTATAGCGCTCAAATTGGATGACGTGAAGCCACAACTCACTAAACAAGAGGACACAAAGCCAAGTCAAGCAGAGATTGCGGCAGTCGCTCAGCAACAGCAGCAACAACAGCAGCAGCAGCAGCAGCAACAACAGCAACAACACTCACACCAACAGCAGATTCAGGTCTGCCAGGTACCTGGACACAACTTTACGGTAATTCCCTCCCAGAATACGAAGCATGCTTACATAGAGACTTTATTCTTTATTTTATAGGTTTTCTTTACTTCTTTCTAATTTAATTATCATCTTTTATTAATCTCATTATTTTGTTTCATGAAAATAGCTGCCCATATCATCATCATAAACGCATATAAAATTTTCTTTTTCATCCATATTTCATAATGCTCCTTTTATTTCTTGTAAAAATTAAATATAAATCTCTGGATATTGAACTAATAACGTATTCATGTGATTTCCACCACTTAACTTTTACAAATAGATGTGGAACTTAATTTAAACAAAACGATTTCTCTTATTTAAAAAATAATATTAGATTCTGAAGATTAAACTTTTTCAATTAGATTTTCTGACATTAGCTTATCAACAATTAACAAGCAATAACAATTAATCAACCTATCAAACGTATCAACTAACCATTTCAACAATACCTAATCTTTAGCATTAAATCAGTAATCTTTTTCGATTTAAAATAACTTAGTGTTTTATTTAATACCTAGATATTTAAATTATGATTCCAAAACTTCTTCCAAATTCATTCAATGCATAAAATCAACTTTGAATTTTTTTTAAAATAATAATAACGTTTATTGAACAACTTAACATTGAGATATAGGTTACACCAATAGTTACAACGAGTGTCGGTCAGGAAGCCACAATCACATAGGGTACCTTATGGTCCCTGTGTCGTGTGATTGCGTCACCCGGCCAACACCACAACAGTTAAGTCTATATACTTTATAGTTAGGGCCATCTACTAAACTCAATTTATGGGTATTGTGTAATAGTGTGTAAATGTTGTATTGTATTTATGTGTTGTGTGCATTGTGATTAAGATCATGGATATGTAATCAATGAAATGGATATGTTATGCAATTATGGATGTGAAACTTAGATAATTTATTCATTTATAAATTTTTAATAAATTCTCTGTTTCATTGTAATTTAAGGTTTTTAACCATTTATTAACCCTATTTTTGATATTATATAATTTATTCATTAACTTTGAATTATTTATTAATTCCAGAACACTAACTTAGTTCATACAAGTGCTGCGACGGCGGTAGCTGCGGCGACTGCCGGTATGGTAGTCTCATGGTCGTGCGAACTCTGCGGTAGACTGTTCGCCACGAGAGACGAGTGGAGCGCCCACGCCAAGTCACATCTACCAGATAACAAATTGCTACAAGACAAGATGCAGCAAGCGACGCAACATCAGGTAAACAAACTAAACTCTTTAATAGTCTTTTGAACTTTTAGTCATTTCAATGTACGAGAAAAGTAGAAGTCACATTATCTCTAGTGCAGCGATTAACAGCATGCTTTTTATCTGCTGTAAAAAAATATTTTGAGTGCGATACCTAAAATGAAAGATGAATTTGTAGTAGTATACCTATATGTATAACGTAGTATACCTATATGTATAACGTAGTATACCTATATGTATAACGTAGTATACCTATATGTATAACGTAGTATACCTAAAATGCTCAGTTTATATGTATAACGAGTGTAGAGTATTTTTGAGATTTAGAATTTAATTTCATGGTATTTAACTTAAAAACGCAACATTAAATAGCATTTCCAAGTAAATTAAATATCTAGAAATGATTGTGTCCTTATACAATATATAGCGATATAAAGGAGTTTAAATTGACTAAAAGTGATCTTCCTATTTCAGCAACAAGAGAAAGTCCACCTAACGAACCAAGAAAAATTACAGTTGCTGCATCATCACAATCAGAACCAGCAAATACTGAATGGGCACGCTCTGGCGACGGCGTCTGTATCATCAGCTACTGTTGTGAACGAAGGTGGAGGAGGGGGCGGGGGCGGGACATACTTCACACACGGACATACACATTACACGCAGGAGAGACAACACACACATGCGCACCATCTCTGTCTAATGTGTCGACAAGAGTTCGCCGGTAAAGCAGAATTCATGTTCCACGTCAGAGGTCACTTCGAAGGTAAAGTGACTGACATAGCTGCAGCTGATGTGTTAGCCCGTTCTTTAGTGGATAATTCTGGTTTGTGCACATGAGCCACGCCTGCGCCTATCAGCGCATATACGGATGGCAAGACAGTCTATCAGGACGAAACGATCATGTTGAAGTTCTGAGACTCGGTTGACGATGTAGATTTAAGCTTCCTGACCAGTGACTTGAATGAAGTAGGGTAAGATCAAAGTATATTTTTTTCTAGAATAGCGTTGTGTGAATGTGGCCAAATGTGTAATTGAATGGGGATGTAGGTAGACTTAGATATTTTTATGTCTACGAGGTCTACAAACTGATAAAAAATATATAGATAATTAGGTACATCAATAAGCTCAGACGATATAATAATTATAAACTTAAAACTTAATCTTTTAATTGAAAATATTCTGCATAAAATTGTACCTATATGAGAGAATGCATGAATTGATTCCAGAATGCTCCATTCCAGAAGTTTGATTATATTTAAAACTAGCTTCCATAAGAACTGTAACCTATAAAATATCGATATATGTAAATATTTATATAAAAATAGTTGTAATATAAAACATGTTTGATAGAATCCTATTATATCGCTTTACTTACATTGTATTTTAGTATTAAGGCTAGTCTAGTCAAAAATATCTAAAGGATGAGTGATTCTAGTCATTGCGTAATCTAGTCTTGTATCTGTAGTAGAACTAAACCGTCTATTACACTAGTCATAATGGTTTTATAAAAAATATTTTTGTATATACCTGTATTATATAGATAATGGATAAATTAGTGAAGTTCTTACAGTAGATCGATCAAAGTCGGTAAAACTTATTTCTATACTTACTCGGATAATTTTATTGTTTTTTTTTTACAAATGAATTTAGTTCATATGTGTTTAATAACACCGTATTTAATGCATTTTATTCTATTATTTTGCCCTACTGCAGGATTAATAATATTATGTTTATGTTCCAATAAGTAAAATAATTTAGTTTTTGGTTAAGGCTACACACTGCACAGCGAATTGCGAAGTAATGAGGAATATAAATTCAATTTAATATTTTGTGAGAGAGAGAGAGAGAGAGAGAAAATGATTAAAAAATAAGAGAAATCATTTATTTTTCACATTGTATATTCGTTTTGTCAGCTACTTTGGACTCGGAATCTTTAGAAATGAGTTTCTCACCTATACTTTTTATAATCTTATGTAGAACTTTTACGATCTTCTAGACACATTTATTATGTATATCCTGTGCAATCTGTTACATTCTTCCGCACTAGATAATCTGGATCGGTACTTAGATAAGACGGATAAATACCTATTTTTATGAAAAGTGGTTAGAAAAATCATAATGTTATTTCGATGTTACCATTCAAAAGTCTTCCAGCTATTTATAAGCAGTTAATACATTGACTAACTTACCTAATCTATATTCGTACAATTATAATTCTTATCTACGGAAATTAAAATTGGTTTTACATACTTTTTATTTATAAGCTGATAGTCAAAATGCTTTGTAATGATCACAAATATATTTTTTATCTATTACATCTCAAGTGACTGATATTAAACTAATTATAGAGGATATATCTTTGTTTATATATCTTTTTTGTTATCTTTATAGTTTATAACGATGGGTAGGTACCTATCAGCATATAACGATGGCAATGTAATATCGGATATAAGTGTGATGTTGTTATAAAACATTCAGAAAAAATATAGATCAAATAATGTAGCATCTATCAAACACAGACTGATGGGTCAACTCAACGTTGGTAGCAATGTAATACAGAAGACGATAATCATAGATGGGTCAAATCATTGTTAATCATTTTTCAAAACGAAGCACTTATAATATTGGATATATCCACGGTGTATTCATTAATATAATTAACGTTAATTAATTACTTATATACAAAACATTCTTTTGAAAAGTAATAATGACGCATTTTTAATGAATCTGTAGCATCGAATGTGCATTTTGATGTGTAAGTAGTTGTAAGGGTCCAGTGTGGAGTCCACATTCAGATTTATTATAATAATAACAATAATAGCGTTAAGAATCATGTGTTGCTGGCGACAATTTTACGAAATATCTCGAATTTACAACAGAAAATTGAAAGCTTTGTTTAATAGCAAGCTTGTCCATCATCGTTTGTAGTAGGTACTACACAGTACACATGTGCATTAGTTGTTCTGCCGGATCTCAAGAAACTGTAGTGGATAATACCGGTACAGGACCACCATACAGTCACCATGAGCTTATTTTGACTCAGTTTACGTTTGGGAAATTGGCCCCCTGTGTCTGCTATCATACAGGATCTACTTCTCATCACAAGTGACAATATAATTCAGAATCTCTTCATTATTGTGTCGGTTCAGCAAAGTAAGGCAAGCTTCGACGCGTATTTACAGCTAACTTTCATTAAGCTCATACGACACCAGCTTTCCGAGTTTTTTCACCTTCCCGATTTGACGAATCAAAAGAATCAATATTGTTTTGTCACTAATGCCGAAGGCTGCTGCTAACTCAGACGTGGTTTGTGATGAATCATACTAATGGGAATAATTTGAATATTTTTTACTGTCATCCTTTTTAACTGCCCACATATATGCAATTATGCATGTTTATCATCTCCTGAGAACTTATTTCGTCACAGCACTATATGAACCACCACAAATTCATCCAGGTGGCAACTTACACATGTAGCCTTAAGGGAAAAACAAATTGGAATCACTACAGATGTCAAAAAAGAAAGATATATAACCCCACAATGGAGAAAAAGAAATGCACTTAAAATGGGTCACATATCAGATAAGAAGGAATCTGTTTAGGTATATAGAATCAAACAAGAGTGAAGGTATACAGAAAAGAGAGACCGTCTAATGCCAATCGGTAATTGTTTTTGATAGCGGAGTAAATGCTGTTTATATTGTAATTTAAAACTGTTTAACTCTCGGATTGGTGGCGGCTAGTTGGTCCAGCATTTAGTGGCGGCATACCTAAAGCTACCACGGAAAGCAGCTGTGCTGTGACTAGGGATTTGAAACAAGTGCCTATATGCCCTAGATTTAGTGAGTAGATTATTCATTTCATCCATGTGGGCTGTTAAAATTTAACAATACCGAAAAGGAAAGTGGCCAAATGAAGTTCCCTGCGTGGTGCCATTTTCAATATGTTAGTTAGCGTCATTCAAAAATGAAGTGACATGGGTGGGAGTTGGGATTTTAAAACAAAAACGCACACAAGCGTTTTGCACCCTTTGCATGACGCGCTCAGTTCTGGCCAGAAGGCGTGTGCCATACACAGTGTCACCTTGATACGGTTAATTACTTTCTTTACAATATTTGCGTCGGAGTAACTTAAGATACAGTATCCTCTCCTTATATGATATGCATCACTTTTACGTGATCGCATAGCAAAAACGATACTAGGATACGCTTATTATTAGTGCTACGCACCTTCAGACAATTTACTGGAATATTGACAAGTCTCAAAGACAAATCAATTAATTTTTAGCGTAATAACTGTATGTGGATTGTACACGGAATGAATTTGCGGAGGCAAATCAGAGCACGAATGAAGTTACAAAGTAGGGATAGGTATTTGTAGGGTGACAATGGGGCGGGGAATAGGAGGGACATGTATGCAATACAAACATAGCTGAAAATAGATTACTTACCTTTGTAAATAGTTATAGTTTTATATTAATGTTAATTTTGTAAATAACTATACAAAGATAAGTACATGAAGAGACTATATATATATAATTGACTAACATTAGTAAATAAATATTCTTTGATGTAAGTATTTCAATTATGCCAATTGAAATTTGGCTTTGTACCTTAAGGTCAAAACAAAAACTGTAATGTTCACTACACCAAGGTTTAAATTCTGTAAAGTTCTATAAAGATGTTGAATTAACTAGAATTTTCTTGTAGGAACATAAACTGTTTTACACCAGATTAAATTGAATTCTTGTAATCCATGAATTACCCATTATATCGTGTTTTTTCTGGAAGAACATCATAAACAACAAATTGCAAGTCAATTCATAGAAGGATGTGTTTTAGGAGGCACGTATACAAATTATAGATAACTAGAAAACTTTCGTGATTTTTTTTATGATTCGTCGTTTACGATGGTTTTGCTGAAAAGGCTCGATATATCAAAAAAACATGGTTGAGAGGTGGGTGCGGTGCAAGCGCATTCCATCGTTCATAAACTTTTTGTTCATGCATGATGTAGTGTATAGTCTTTGCTTTTACTAAAAGCGACGGCCTCCAGGGTTACGTACTTAATGTATTTTCGAATCACATACGGTTCATATGGTTTCATCATATTAGTGCATTATTAGTGCAATATTTTCTAGTTTTCAAGCTATTATCGCATACTCGTCAAATGTATTTCTGTACGAAGATTTGAAATATATCAGTACGTCCTGTAGAGACACTGTCTAAATCTCTGTACAAGTAAAACTCCAAACGAAAGCGCAAAAGAAGCATATACAAAGAAAGAGCAATAACCTGGTGGTAAGCGGATAAACATCTGCAATAGATGCCAACATCAGTCCAGAATGACAAACGAAGACACGCCCCCGGATGCACTGCCTACCTTTTGAAATGTAGGAATTGATTTGGAAAACCAATTCCTACATTTGGGTTGATTTTGGTTGGGAAAACCCGTTTTTAAGGGTGCTGAGAATGATCATGAAGTCATTTTATGATCACACATTTCCCCGTACGTGGTAATAATAGGCTGTCTCTTGTTTAAATAGTCCATTATAAATTATGCTACTGAGATTGGACAACGCCGTTTGTATATTATACGAGCTTTTATAATGTAATATCTGAATACTGAAAATAGATTCTAAACATTTGCTATTAGAGCTGTAAATGTCGCGAATTGTATAATATAGTTTGGGAGAAGCACATATTCACAGGCTCCAAGAATATCCCTGCCAGTGTTATTATTCATAGTTTCGATACGCAATCACAACACTGCCGTTCCTGTAGACCCTGAAAATAAGGTGTTTTACCTAAAATAAGAGACACAGATGAAACAGATCGGCCTTGGATCTTGACCTAGCGATTACTTGCCAACTGTGTCATTAACCAATACTGTCATGCAATTGAACAATTGAGAATCAACAAGTCTATTAATTGGTCCGATTGTATGATAATATTTCCGTAATCATTAATTTACGCTAGTCGTTACCTCGTTTATATGTCTTATAAATTAGCAAACACTAAGCTATTGACTCTTATAAATTGACCTTGAAATATTTGGTTCAAAATTTGTATCTAAAGAAATCCATCATCATTCTCAGTTTCCATGTTCTGCTTACTAAAGATTTTTTACGACCTTTGTCTCTACCTTGTGTAAATCTCATCAAGGTTTTATTCGTAGGGCTGTTTATGTTACCCGCCCAGCCATCATTACATACAAAATACATTAATTATAATACATAGGTAATGTGGAAATGGCATAAAAGTATTTGAACAATGAATGGAAAATTCAAAATAATCTAATAATATATGGATATTATTGGATTATTTTGAATCTTCCATATTATTGTAACTTTTAATTATTTCTTTGGTGAATGTATTACTTTTAAAATTACAATAATTTAAATGACCAAAAAAGCTAAAACGAATATAGATGTATTAATACAGGATTATATTAGATGGATGTATTATAAAGGACCTTTCCCAAAGCCTGAAATCATTGATGAATTTTTTTCCATTTTTTTTTTAGTTTTTATCATATTTTCAATATAAATCTAACAAATACAAAGAACAAGAAATTGACATTTTTACAAAAAACATGTTACTATTATGATCAGAACTCATGGTTTCAGGTTTCAGGATAAGTTTAATCACAGTCTGTATTTAAAAAAATATTTGATTTTATAAGCATTACTGATTATTATATTGTAAATTTAGGCGATTACGACTAGATAGGATAGACAAATAGGTAAAGAAAATTGGCTTTCAAAATGATCTCAAAATCTAGTCATAGTTTTAGTACTACGCGGCAAATATAACGAGTCACTCGACGTCTCCTGCCCCTCCACTCACCCGCCCATGTCCGACAGTAGCGTTCGCATAGTAGCCGCGACTGGCAACAAAGGAGGCGATACAAGTGGAAGCGGGAGGCATGGAGTGACTCATTAGCGTAGTAGCATAGTACATCATAATTTAATTATTAAATTCTTCAAAAGACCCCTTGTTTTCTGATATTACATATATGAAGGTATTTTTTCATGTAATTTAAATTAAAAATTATTATTATTTAAAAAATATAATTTATCAATATTATAATTATAGTCATCTCTATCTTAGATAGTAATTATTTTATATTCTAAATCGGGTCTGAACGCGTATAATGTATAATTCTCGATGTTCCTACTCGAATAAAAGGTAAACAAATATCTTTATTATACGCGTTCAGACCCGATTTAGAATATAAAATGTGTACAAAACGCGAAAGTTTAAAAAGTTATGGATAGTAATTATATTTATTCACTGCCGGATTAAGCTAGAGCGGGGCCCATAGCAAATTCTATCAAGAGGCCCTTGGTTTGCATTAGGTTCTTAAGTTCTTTCTTAATTTTTTTTTTACGCTCAGACAGGTGTGGGTGCGCGGGGCCCTCCAATGTGCGGGACATCTGCTACTCTTGCTGCGTAGGTAATCCGGCACTGTATGTATTGATAACTTATAATTGTAAATCAATAAGTTAATACTTTTTGCAGTGGCTAGTGAATGTTTAAGTTCATATGAAAATTAATCTCTTTTAACACCGAAATTGTAGCCAACCTATTTGTGTCTTATAAAGGATTTTGAAGAATTTCGTAATAAATATAGAACATAATTAACGTTGCCTATTGTACATTTTATTATGACCAAATAATGCAGGTTGTATATAACGTTGAAATATTTGTAATACTAATAACATAATAGTGTTGTAGGTATATCTGTGTACAGTAGATACCTATACAGAGTGCAACCGATTTTTTTCCGAAACCTGAAAATATAGTAAATATAGGGAACAGATAAACATATATGCATACACACTAACATCAACTGCTAAAATCATAACCCTCCCTTGGCTTTGCCGTAGTCGGGTAAAAATAGTAGTTTACATAAATCCGCACGACTGCTCGTGTCATGAAGTACTTAACATTAAAACTAGGAAGTCCTATAAATGTAAAATTAATGAATGGATGAAAATGTTAAATGAAATGTATGTGTGTGTGTATGGAAGCGAGTGTATGGAACCTACTTACGTAGTAAGTAGCTACTCGTACCTAGTTTTCTTAATATTATGAATATAATAGCGACATAGCTTGGTCATAATATATATAAATAGCATCTATTTCCAATAATATAAGCATATTAAATATAATTAATTAAAGTCTTTAAAGGAATTGTACAAAATCAATTTAATATTAGTAGAAGTATTTATTTAAGAGTATGAAAGGGTTCGAATTTTTTAAATGTTAATTAAGAATGATTTTTAATCTGAAGCATGTAAAAAGGGATATCAAACTGTGATTACGCTTTGTTTCCTGTCCATGTTGACATTTTGTAACATTTACAAAATAAGCTATTAAGTATTATACAAACCGAGAACTGTTTAGAATTTTCTAGATTATTTATTGGAGTGTCTAAATAAATATCTGTAAATTTAGGAGCAATAACACGGTCGCATATCGCAAATTGAAACTGGTAAAAGTCATCGGTGTAAAAATGGTAGCGACGTTTTCGAAATAAAAAAATATTAAATTACACTTTTACTTTGACACTATTGTTACCCCACCCTTCTATTCACACGACAGAAGCGGTTCACTAACCCACATCTTTATCTATGCTGGTAACTAAAATTTGGTGCATTATACATATCTACAGGTGGTAATCTGCTATTAGTCATGCAATGCAACCAGCCCTTTCAGTATTGACTGCTGGAGATGGGCCTTTTCATGCACATTGATTGACTCGTGCGTGAGGGATGTAAGGCCACAAAACGCCACGCTGGTCAAGCGGGTTGGCGAGTCCAATGTTATTAATTATATTAGCATAATCAATAATAACTTTGTTTGTTGTGAAAAAATACCATAGGTAGACAATATGCCTAATATAAACAGTTATTGCCGGCCAAAGTCAATATTTTTCGAGTTATTTCAAGAATGATCGATGTTGGCATATCCGAGGATACCTTCGCCTACCTTTTGATATAGTATTTGGGGGGGAATTGTAGAAGTTGAGTGGTGTGTACAGTCAAGTAGCACTTTTGTAGGTAAAGAATCAACATGCCTTCACTGTGCAGATTAGATTAGATATTAGCCTATAATGTCCCACTGCAGGGCACAGATCTCCCCTAATGAGTCACTAGGGGGGTTACAGAACATAATCAAATAAACATAATCATAACATAACAGTCATTAAGATTTTTCAAAAACGATACCATGTGCGATTGTTTATGTCGTTTATTAAGACTAAGAAAATAGGTAAAATTTAATTGTCAATACCACGAAATGTAATGATAGAGTAATCACATATCTGGTGCCTTTTACTTTTTTTTTTATTGAACGATGGTAGTTTTTTATTGAACAGTCACCTGGTGATAAGTGGATACTGTCGCCAATGGTCATCCTCGATACATGTCAACATCAGTCCAGAATGACAAACAATGGCATACCCCGGATGCGTTGTCTGCCTTGGATTTAGGAACACTTTGGATTCAGGATTTTGGCGATTTTAGGAATCCCTTGTCAATATTTTCTTTTAATTTTCTAAGTCAATGGGACTTAGAAAATTAAAAGAAAATATTGACAAGAAACATATAGATCTGGGGGAATTTATAGACCTAAAGAAGGCATTTGATACAGTTTTGTATAATTTATTGCTTCGCATAATTAAATCACTTTGGGGTGTCAGGGTCAGCATACAAATTGCTACAATCTTATCTCACAGATAGATCACAAGTTGTGACAATGGATAATTATAAAAGCAGCTCATTAAAGCTATCGTACGGTGTACCACAGGGATCCATTTTATTTATTGCGGAGTTATCTCCTTTCTCTCCGAAACCGAAAGTAGTATGCTAGTACCGAAGTACCGAAAGCGAAAGTATGCTAGTACACACTAAGCGCTCTGATTTTACACTATGACGCTTGCTTATCGCAGTATATAGTCCATTTCCCTCGGCAGATTGCTTTGTTTTATATACACATGACACAAACTAAACTTTCGCTTGTTCACGCGCTCATTGTTCTCTCGTGCACATTATATTATTACTTGTATATTGTGAGAATAATGCGCAACCGGTTTTCCCAGAAATGACAGATAAACCTAAATAAATATGTACAAGTAATTACATAGATATGAAGGAAATGCACACTAATTCGTAAGCATTATATCATTCGTATCATGTTAATAATAATATGATACGATTTCAGATTAACTTAAACGTGGACTAATAATTTATCTTCATGAGATATGATATATGGATGGTGAGATATATATGGTAAGATATATGAGGTAAGATATATAAGATTGTGACGTCTTCGTTCATAATAATATTACGATTTATGTTGTAACATTTATTATTAACTAATCTATGTCAAAGGATTGTAATTATCTCAACAGCGTACCTATTATATTATATTATTATCAAAGTGACATATATGTAGGATATCTTCTCTAATATAAATTACTAATCTATTCTATAAAATTATTGTATTTGAATTACTAGCGCCGCCAGCGACTTCGTCCGCGTTAACTTTAATAACTCCCGGGGGAACTCTTTAATGCTCTTTAAGTTTAAAGGGTTAAGGGAGGTATCATTTTGTAGAAAATTTGAAGATAAACAAAAAACCCTTATGAAATTTTTCACTAGGGAATATTTTCGATATTTTCACGAATCGAACGAAACGAAACGAGATATTTTCAAAAAAAACTCAATTTCCAAATGTTTATTATAAAATGTTACAGTACTGCGCAAATCTACGCATAGTAATAACTTTAATTGTCATATGTTTTTACTATTTTTTCCAAAAAAAAATTGTCCCTATGTCGATTTGCCCATACCATTTGCTAAGTCGACTGAACTTAATTTACATTAATATTTAATTTTACACCACAAATGCTCCCGTGATTTAATACTCTGCGGTAGAAAAACAAACAAAACAAATAAAAAATACGACTATTATATTATTCACATACTGGCACAAAATAAAAGTGGGTTAAAAATTTAAAAGTACCTTTGGCGTAATTTTGACGTAAAATATCGGCCTTCGGTTAAAGTAAAAATTTCGGTTGATTTAAATTATGTGTTAAATGTGTTTATTTACCTAAATTATGGGTTATTTGTAATAAAATTAAATTCAACGTGTTATACTTGGTGCAGGTATTATCTATTTTATAAGTGATACCATGAGCTATCAGAGATGTTGTCGGTAGTGGGCGGATGAGTAGAAAGAGCAGTCGCGCGTGTGTGGTGGCATTAATAAAGCCTATATCCAGCGGTGGAAAGACAGGCTGATTGTAGTAGTATGGCATAAGGTCATGGGCTGTTGAAGTAATAAACCTACACCGTAAGTACAGTGGAAATCAATGTAATGTATTTTGTAGTTGGCCTGTTGTGTCCTTTTATTTGAGGCATGTGAACTTCGTTTTACTCATGATTTATCTAACGACGCAATGGAAGAATTCCATTAATACATAATGTGAAATTTTAAAGCCATTGAGGCAAGTGAATAATTTTGTCGCTTTGTAAAAAAAATTTACCCGTTAAGTACAACTGCCATGAAGATGTTAAAGAAATTTGTAAGCGAAGAAAAATATTAAGTATATAGAGCCTTAGGTTCCATTACCTGGGTAGCGGTTGGCGTAATCGCTCTCAAGACTTCATTCAAAAGTGAACTTGCAGAAGTGAATACAGATGAGATAAAGAAGAAGTGTCAGAACCGTGGAAAGTAGTCCTGCGGCTTCTACTAGATCCTCTAAATTTTATGATTGATATAATTTAAATTGAAGTTATATCTGTTCTCTCTTCTCTTCTCTTCTCTTTTGTCTGTTTTAGACCTAAGATTTTCATTTGCCATTTATTATATATCTAGCTATATATTGTTTTTTATTTTAGTTATTTTCTTAATTGGAAACCTAATTAATTATGGCAACAGCGTGTCTTAGAATAAAATTCACACCACTTTTGGAAAACATTGGCAAAGATGACTCTAAGTGTTATTTGGAGATTGTACCGGAAATATCCTGTATACAAAATTTTAATAATATAGCATGGAAACGCCAAAAAGATATAATTGAATACACTATACCAATGATATACAAAATATGCCTTACGCGACGTGAAAGAAACAAACAATTATTTGAATATGAAAATGAACAATCATATGAAACAGAAAAAACTTATCATTCTTGTGTTGATTTGCTACATTATTCTTCTTCGACAAATTTATCTGAAGACATTACCAGAATCCTAAGTGATAATTATATTTTGAGTAAAATCACAAGCGATGTTGAAAGATGCAACATACTTATTCCCGAAGATACCTGCAAAAATTGCCAATCAAAAATTAATTCAAACGGACAAATTATTGAAGATGATGTCTCTCGACAATCTTGTTTGTGTAGTTATGTAGAAAGTACTAAGAATTCTCCACTTTGTTTAGGACGTAAAAATGAAGAAGGTTTACATATTTTTTTTGTAATATTTTCGTAATTAAGTTTTATATCTTGTAAAAGTTATCAATTTATATTTATTTTTTTAACTTCTTTTGTAGATAATGACATATTGAAAAGTACTAATGAAAATGTTTACATAAAAGCTGATGAAAACGACCATAAACATCGGACTGTAGAAAAAAGTAGCATTCATGAAATAACTTTTAGTCCATTTAAAAATACACAATCTGTGGAAACTATTACCTACTGGAATAAAAACGAATTCAACGAGTACTACAAACAAAGACTGAGTTTCACGCCTATTTGTTCGATCGACACTAAAGAAGACCCATTTGTTACAACCACTTCTAATAGTTCCTTCACTCCAAATTCTATTATATATCGGTATCTCAAAACAAATAATGTTGCTGAACTTGCAGAAGCTGTTAACACACACACTAATTTATTAAAAGAAAATACAATTCTTGATGTGTTTAACAGATATGACAATAACAAACCGTCGACATACATGCAATCGAAAAGAATTTTGCCAGAATTAAGAGTTGCCTATTTGGTCAGTTACATGAAAAAAGAATTCTTCCCATTACAATTAATGCTCAATGAAATAATAGATAAATTGGTATCCATTAATATTCCAAGGAATGATAACGATACGCAAAAACCAATTCTAAAAAAACATGTATCAATAAAAAATTATTATAAGTCTATAGTAAGAGAAAAACATGGACAATCTAATCGTGTCGTGTATTCTATTTTCTTTGACGAATAAAATAAATAAACATAAAGCATTAAAAAATAAATAGAAAATAAATATTTTAACAAGCTTTGTTTTAAAAGTTTCACTTACCTACTTTATTACTATCTTTAGGTATACATTGTTGTAGTTAGTAAGGAAACAGGTAAATTGCTGATAATAAAATTAAAAAAGTATGTAGGTACTTATGACAATAAATGACAATAACAACTTTGGCTAAAGCGACCATGCAATCCTTCTTTTTTATCACCGACCTAGGTTTATCACTGAGCTATCAATACGAGCAAATTGTTTCAAAACCACGTTTACCAATCGGGTTAGCTTAAATTTCAAAAAACAATGTTTTATTATTACCTTACCATACTCTGCAATATTGGCAGCGCACCCGCATGCTCCCTGGTGTTGCAGATGTCCATGGGCTCCGATGACTACTTTCATGTCACCCGGCCGTTCCTCTTTCATCAATTCTATATTTAAAAAATAACACTAGGTTGTCTCTCCTCCGACAAACACCTTGCGATTCTATTGGTGTAAAAGCCATTTTGGCAGAAATAAGTTATTATTACAGTTTGGTTCAGTTTTTTACGCTCTATCGACTTATATATTTAAAATGTAGATATTTGAAAAAAATGGTTTTTCTACTCACTTTCTTGTAAGCCTAGGCAAGATTTTCACAGAAATTATGTGTCAAAATTTTTTGCGACATGGTGCCAAATAGTCTTAAAAACCACCATTCCTATGGTTGTAAAAACCAAATGGCTTATATGACCATGAAATAATAAATTTTTATTTGTTTACATTTTTATTTTATTTAAATAATAGATTCACAAAAAGTGATTAAAAAGAGTTTAATAGTAACTTTAATTTATAATTTAAATTTAAAAATATATAAAATAAAAATATATTTCACTTAAATGGTCTGACCGTCTCAAGCCTTCTCATGGCGTAGGCATAACTAGCGATGCATTGATATATCGAAAAACCGATAATATTGACTTGTAAATATCGATATTCGTATCAATACAGCCATGGCCGATATATTATCGAAGAATCAATATGCATATAAGAAATATTTACGATTGAATTTATACGAGTATCATTTACATATCGAAATACTATGTAGATATATATACACCATGTATGAATACTATGTAATGTAATACATATTATGTAGATCATTTTCCGTTGTTAGTTGGAACTTGGCATTCTTCTTTAGGCACATATTTTTTGTTATAAATTGCTTTATATGTATTTCCGTAAAGAAATTGTTAACGCTCACAAATATTTAGGGCAATGGATAGAGAAACCACAGCAGAACGTCTAGTTCGGAGTTTGTCATTTGAAGTAGAAGCAGTACCTCAAGATGTCGTATTCGCCAGCATGAAAAATACTACCCCAATAAATGTGAAGATTAAGGTACACCGAAGAGATAAATTGGGTGCTCTACAACAAGGAATACTATCGGTACCCAAATTTGGTCAATCAAATGGTATGCCTGAAAGAATTCGATTAGTCAATAGCGATCAGACAATAATGTCGTTTAACGTTTTAATGGAGCCTGATTCCGAGAAGAAGCCTGTAAAGAAACATCGGAAACACTTTTTCAATATTTTTAAGTCGGGTAAATAATATTTTTTACATACATTTATGAATTAGACATGTACTATATGAAAAATTGTCGCCTATGTTCACATAGATCCACAATCTGGCTCCACCTGTGGATCAAAGAAGAGGAAAAAATATACATGAATTATCGGTGGAGCTTGATTGTCGATCCATGTGAACGGAGGGTAATTTTCTGCTCTTTTACTTCGTCTTAGGTGGGTGCTTAAATCCTGAGGATGAAGACGATAGTTATTCGTACATGCCTAGCACATCTGATAAGGAAAATCAATTTAACGATATTAGCAGAAAATCAGAAAGCGAAATTTCACTACAAGTTTCCAATGGCAGTGGTTCAAATAAGTTAACTGAACGAGATATAGCCATATTAGGAAAGTGCAAACCAGGTACCTATGTGCTAATATTACAAAGAATAAAATGAGGCTTAAGTGTATATTTTACTAAACTTATATTTATTACAGGTGGTTGTTTGGATCCTCCTTTTAGTGAAGATAAGTATTCATATAAGCCATCACCACTGAAGCATACAACACCACTTTACAACACATGTCTAAATAAAAAAAACGGCGAAGTAAAACAAAGTCCTGAAAGGTCTAGTCCACTTTTCAATGAACTTCATAAAAGAAAGAAAGGGAAGAACAGCAGCTTAATAACAACTACTGCGAAAGAAATCGACAAAGATGAATGTAAAACTGGGTCTACATTAAATTTAGATCAATCCGAAGCTGTAAGAACATCGTTAGATACTCCTCTTTCAAATACCATTATAACTTACCCGTTAGAATCGTCTTCCACTGACCTGTACAAAGAATTGTCGCAAAAAATTTTAAAAAACAAATCTGTTGAAAAATCTGATGAGGCATATTTTGTTCCTTTAAGAAAAGTGTCTCGCCAAAGGAAAGCAATAAACGGGAGTGATAAAGACACCAAAAACATTGCAATATCTGAAAAATTATCAAGTCATAACTCTTTAAAAAAAGGTGCAAATCATTCTATAAAAAAAGATAAATCACAAATCATGCAAGAAAGGAAAGGGTCAGAAAAACAACTTCTTAGTCAAATTGCTGACATTAATCCAAAAATTACTAGACAAATCTCAAGAGATGATTATTCGGGACCAAATGATAGACAAAATTCTGTGAATTCTAATTTTACTCACCACGAAGAGTTGGTACAATTGTTACCTTCACAAGAACCGAAGATAGATTCTTTGAAACATAATTATAGTCCTCTTGTGGTAGAACATTCAGTCATATCTATGTTGAACAAAAATTTAGATAAAACTACGGAACTTGATAGTACCCAAACTAAATCTGTGACCCCAGAGCGACAATTTGTTTCATTAATACCGATTAATCTCACAAACCAATCACGTAGTCCTGTAAATGGTTCTAAAGATACAGTAATTAAGTCAACAGTTAAGAGTCAACCCACTTCTAGTATGGAATCGATTAACAAACAGAGTAATTGTATGCTCAATGAAAGAAGTAATGATAATGTAATCAAGGATGACTTTAAATTAAACAATATGCAAACAGATCGACTTAATGAAAACATACTGAAAGAAATACTATGTCCTGACATAACTAGAGAAATGGCTAGCGACAAATGGATATCTGATGTTGAGGGAAAGGATATTATTGCAATAAAAAATAAAATTAATTTATTAAATAACGAGATATTATCGTCAGAAATAAGTTATAATGTTAGCAGTGTTGGTGACGGATCACAGAAGAACATTGACGATGAAAATTTAAAAACGCCAGTTACCAAGGACAGATTTCCTAAAGTATTAAGTAAGACGTCAAGTGTGTATGACAAATTTGACGACGACGAATCACATATGAAATATTCTGTTGATAAACCTGATAATACCGAAAAATTTGAAAGAAGGGGTCATTTATTGAAAATTAATGATACACTGAATATTGATGATTCTACATTGACATCGCGTGATAAAATTAGTTTAAAAAGCGATGAAATTAAAGTAACTAAAATTTTAACAAAAAAATTAAATGACCAAAATTCTGTCCTACTTGACACTTCAGTAACAAGTAAAGATTCAAAAGAAATTGTAACTACTACAGATGATGACAATATTGTAGACACAGATAATGACAATATTGTAGACACAGATAATTTATTTGAAATGTACGATAATACCGAAAGATTTGAAATAAACCATAAGTCAATACCAAAAAAGGGTGAAGAATTGTATATACCTGCCATAAAAGTGAGTATAATTAATGAAAGAGCAACAGACGAAGATATAATAAAACATGACAATAAAGAAGTCGCTTTAACAAAGAAAGAATCTGATGTTCTGAAGATATTAGAGGTTGATAAAGATAGCTTAATGGATTCGTATACTGAAAACAAAGTACATGAAGACAGCAGTTCAGTATCAGGAAAAAATAATTTATTTCATGCAGGTAAATCTACAGAAACAATATCATTAATATCAAGCAAAACAATAAATAAAAATTCAGAGAGACAGGAAAATAAAAATAATATTAAAATGAAGAAAAGTCCTGTCCTTCCGGATACAATGAGCATTAAATCTGATACAGGACATGACACTATAAAAAAGAATTCTTTGTACAAAATGGAAGATTTATTACATAATAATCAAGTCTTTATACAAAATAGCGATTTATCACCAAGAAGTAATAAAATTTTAGATAAAGAGAAGATAGTAGAAAACAATGATAGCGACGGATATGAAGGGAGCGTTCTAATATCGAAAAGAGTTGAAATTTTAGATATAAATGAACTTAACGAAAGGGTGTCATTAACGAGGAACAAAACAATAGATGAATTTGCAGGTAAACATGATAAAAGTAATATTATTAAAACAAACATAGAGACTGATGTTTCAAATATAATAAACATAAAATCTCAAACACAAGATGACAACAAACAGAGATTTTCGTCACACAAGGGGGAAGATTTGTTATTAGTTAATGAAATAATTATAAAAGAAGATGATTTATTACTAGAAAGTCGAAAGATTTCAGATAAAGAAGAGTTAATAGAGAAATACAGTATGCATAAATATGCAAATAGCGGTTTTATATCGGAAATTAAAAAAATGTCGAATATTGGTACATCCAACCAGGCTGTATCTTTACATGCTGATAAAACAATAGAAGAAGATCTAAGCAAACATGACAAAAAATACACTGTTATAGCAAATACAGAGCGTGCAGATTTGAGGGAAATAAATGCTAAACCCAATGCATGTAAAGATAGCGTAATGGAAATGACATTATTTAGTAAAGAGTCTTTATTTAGCAATAATGACACACCACAAGAAAAAAAAATAATGGAAAAAAATAAAAATTATAATAATAAGTTAATGGAAGAACCTGGGAATTCTTTTACAAAATATTCATCGACAATTATTTATGAAGTCATAGATAAAGAACAATCAATTAATAAGAATGTGAATAAGAAACAATATGAAGAAAAGGGATTCATATCGTCAAAAAATATATTTGATTCTGATGAAACTATCATGACAAAATCAACATCTGCTAGCATAGCAATAGAAGAAGATGCAGTTCAACTAGACAAACCAAGTGTCCTCAAAGCAAATGACGAGTTCGATGTCCAGAGTGCAAGTAAATTTGAGTCTATTAAGGAATATAAAAACGTAAATAGAATACCTTTACCTAAAATGGAAGAGTCCTTCCATCGAGATAATTCTACCAAATTAAAACGTGACGGAATACAGAAAAATGAAATAAGTGATTTTAATGTAACGGAAAAGTTGAATTTCGTGAATTCAAAAATTATAGACAATTTCTCAACACTGCTACCTGCTAATAAAGCTATAGAAGAGAATGCAGGTCAACATGACGAACCAGATATCATAAAAATAAAAAACCAATTCGATGAACAGATTACGAAAAGTTTTGAGTCCAATAAGGAATATGAAGGTGTAAAAAGAGTTCCCTTGCATAATATTGAAGAGCCCCTTCCAGATAGTTCCACCAACTTACAAAGAGGTGGAATACGTGATAACGAAAACAGTGATTTTAATGGAAGCGAGAATTTGGATATAACCGATTCAAAAAATAATTTTACATTTAATTTATTGACTGCACCTTTAACTACTAGTAAAGCAGTAAACGACGATGGAAGTTATCTTAACAAACCATACGTTATGAAAATAAAAAACGAATCCGATGTTCAGAGTGCAATGAGCAATAAGTCCAACAAAGAACATGACAACTTAGATGGAAAGCCTTTGCATAAAATGGAAGAGTCCTTTATAGTCAGTTCTACTAAATTACAAGTAGATGGAATACAAGAAAAAGAAAAAAGTGATTTAAATGAAAGGGAATATTTGAAATTGATGGATTCCAAGAATATTTTTAAAGACAATACATCAACAACACCTTTACCTGCTGATATAGCAGTAGAGAAAGATGCAAACCAATTTGACAAACAAGGTATTATCAAAGTAAAAAATAAGTCTTATGATCAGAGTGTAATGAGCTTTGGGTCCTGTAAAGAATATGATAGCAAAAAAATAATGTCACTACGTAAAAAGGAAGAGTCCCTTTTAAACAGTTCTGTCAAATTACAAGTAGATGGAATACAAGACATAGAAAAAAGTTATTCTAATGGAAAGGAATATCTAAAATTGATTGATTCTAAGAATGTTCTTATAAACAAGTTATCAACGGCATCTTTTCCTATTAGCAAAGCAGTAGAGGAAGATGCAAATCAAGTTGACAAACTACGTATCATCAAAGAAAAAAATAAGTCCGATGTTCAGAGTGCAATAAGCCTTGGGTCTATAGAATATGACAGCATAAAAGGAATGGTCTTACTGGATAAAATGGAAGAGTCACTTCTAGAGAGTTCTGCCAAATTACAAATACATGGAGTACAAGAAAATGGAAAAAGTAATTATAATGAAAGGGAATATTTAAAACTGATGGATTCAAAAAACATTTTTACTGACAATTTATCAACAAAGACTTCTGAAGGTATTTCAAATTATAAATCTATAAATGAAAGATTAGCTAGAAACCAGATTTCGCCAGTGCAATCGTAAATGGCTACGTTATCGTAAACTAGTGATATTTTCAAAACTACCCAACTTATTTTGATAATTTCAATAACATCTGGAATAAATAAATATCCTACATAGTAGAAAATCCAGAAGAAAATTGGACTAGTAAATCCCTAGATAATCGTGATCAAATAAACAAACCGATAGATGTTGTTCTTTTATACAAGAGTGCATGTGCAGAAATTGACACACCACATTATTCTGCTTTCAAATAAAGAATCGTTGTAATATATTTTTTTTTATAAAAACCATAAGAAGACATTTCTAATCGAAATGAAACTTGAATCCAATTCCTTTGCTTGAATTTACTTCAAAAGTCGAATTTATTTTGCTTGGCAACAAATTTTAATATAAAAAAAACAAAATTGAAATATTAAACACTGGTCGAAATAAAGCCGTCATCTATATTTGAGAAAAAATTGCAAATAATAACTTGCATTCGAGTCCTTCTTTATTTGTCTCTTTGATTGTTTGTTATTCAATCATATCTCAAAAGAATAAGTAGTATGTGAAATGAAACTTTGTGGAACGTGTTGTGCGTAACAATCATTTCCTAATAATTTATTGATGAATCATTAGTGAACGAATAAATAGTAATAATTAGGGCAAGCAGAAATAAATATACTAATTTCAACCCGAATGACCAAGTTCCCACGGGAATTGTCATAAAGTCTACAAGGAAATATTATTTGTTATCTACAATAAGTAAAAACAGTAGGTTTTAAATTACAATGTTATATTAATTAAGTAGTTTTAATATAAATACATGTCTATTGCAGCAGTTTCATTTTCAAGTAAAAATTTCATTAAACGAGATATAGATAATATAGATTTCACAGATTTTAAATTTAGTAAAACTGCAAGTATACAGCTGGAAGTTGATGGCGATTTCATTAAAAATCAAGAAATTCTTGAAATTATGAATCCTACACAAAGTTTTAGCAAGGATGTTGAAAATGATTGCAACAATTATTTTGAAAGAGCACGCCGAGACCGTGATTCGTCTCAAAACACGCAGGTTATAGCTGATAGTTCAAATGAGATATCACATCCGTCTATTCCTCAAAATAAAACCTTAAAACCTGATAAACATGTTTACAGTTCTGCAACGGATATTGAACTTATTCAAGTTTTAAATAATGGTACAATTACAGATAAAATGATATCAAATATTTCTCAACTTGATGAGAAACAGTTACCCATGTTCAATGAAAAAGATTTCAGAGATACTCCTGTCATTATCAAAGAAAGTCTTAATGTAAAATTACCATTCCAAAAAAATAATATTAGCAATCACTACGCAGTTAATCAAGCTTCAGACTCATTTAACGAGTCACAAAATGTTAATAACAGATTGATGTCACATAAACCAAGGACTGATAAAAAGTTAATTCACGAAGGTAATGTCATTTTAAATCTAGCTTTTCAGTGGAATTTTAATGAAAATAACATCAAAGAATTGAAAACTTTAGATATGGAAAAAAATAAACGTACAAACAATAATATTACAACGGTAAAATGTGTAATGAATCCAAATGGAAATGGTTTGCTAATTCCCATTGATTCTAAAAATGATTTGTCCATAAATATCAGTAAAAAATCCAATGCACCATCACATAAATTAGATGAAATGAAACCAGAAAAAATACACGACTTGGAAACATCTCTTCAAGCAAATAAGGTTACGAGGAGTGAGTATCCTTGTGCCAATGTTTTTTATCTCAATGTATGTGACGAAATCTAGCAGTAACATATAATATATTTTTTGCAGCAAACATAAAAAGTATTGGTCCAGTTGCATATGAAAGTAATTTAGTAACTAATGCAATTATTGATGAAAGAAACTTGCCTAACGTCCTCGCTTTGCTATATGAAGAAGAGTTGATTCCTTTGCGAGACGTAATAATGAGTCTGAAAAAAGAAATAGATGATTTAACGAAACAAAAAGAATTGTTTATGGAAACAAAGTACGCAAAAAGAACAAAGTCAAAAAGATTAATTAATACCAACAAAAAATGTGATTGTTCGAAGAAATGACCCAACTTCTTTTACATACTTTTACTATAGTTTATTACTTATACCAGTCATGACATTTAATAAACAGTGAAATAAACGAGTTTAATTAAATTTAATCAACGAAATGTTGCACTGACAATGTTAGAAAGACATCGGCACCACATGTCAACCCTTGCCAAAAATAAGTGAGGTTTGCATAGATACTACAGGAATTAGGAGTAAGGCTGCAAAAGAACAAATGACACGAATGGTGAAAGGAGAAAGATGAGTAGCCTACTTCTATATCTAGCCTAGTAGAATAGAAAGGTGGGCTTCGACTTTATTACGACGTAACAATATAATCGCCCTCTTACAGTATGGGCTTATTATTTCTTGTAGTATTTACCATTTGTACTTTTGTCTATTTACATTTAATTAGTAGTCTGAGTATTAACCGACTGCTCCAATAGCGACAACAGCTAGGTATTTTCACCATTACTGGAATCACTTTGTTGAGAAAAATTGTCTAGTGATGATCAGGTAGTAAGATCTAATTTATCAGGGCATCAAAATTGATAAAGTACTTTCCGACCAGCTGTAACATTAATTTAATACACTAAAGGGTTTCACATCCCTTTGAAGGCAGTACACGAATGAAAAGGACCAACAGAAAGCTTTTACAAGTGTTGAAGAAACCAAGGATCCTTTATAATTTCATCATGTTCGTCCTTTTACGACAGAATTGCAATACTTATTTAAAATTCGTGATCGTTTTTGATAAAAAAAATATTGACTACATATTTTATTACTAGTTTTATATTTTAATGCAAAACTCGATTTATATATACTAGAAAATTTCTATACAGTCAAATACGAGTCATAAATAAAGTAATGTAGCTGCTATGCTTAATCATAATATAATCTTATAATATCCATTATTAATCATTAATTATAATATCATTTAATAATTATATCAGTCAATATCAATCAATATTCTGCCTATGAAGACCCGTTGTTGTCCCCAACAGGAATACCATTGCATTGTATTCGCGAGGTTTAAAAGCCATATGAGTTTGGCTCCTTTTGTGGTTATTAAATCGCGTACATACAATACGGTTGTCTAAACGATTTTCTTACACAGCTCTCAGGAATTATTCCGATTATCCACACTAAAAATATGTGGATAATTGAAAAAATCCACCAAGGTCGTCGGTGTGGAAAATTGGATTTATTTTAATAATTTCCCAAAATCTCACCCATCCCAATAATATTTACCCATTCGTCTGTTAATACTCATAATAATAAGTCTGTTAATATATGAGACCATTTCAAAATTCAATTATTGAATGTTCGATAACACTGAATTACGATTTTTGTAAAAATCAATTAAGGACATAATTATGTAATTAATTAAGCCTATAAAAAAATCGAGCCTTCAACACAAATAGTTTAGACAATATGACGACAATATTGAAGGATTCCCTAGTTTAACCAATAATTTATAATCAGTAAAAAACACCGTCTATTTATAACTTCTACTCCATCACGACATCCTTCGTTTATCGATTTCTAGATGTGGCCCTCTATCGAAATGCATGTTATATAACGCTGATATCGATTATCTAAAATGCATCAAAATGCGATTGTCTTTTAAAAATCATTTTAGATACTTCCAACAAGTACCTATTTATATTACAATACTAGCTCACCCACAGGCGTTGTCCTGTCCAAATTTCAATAATACAATAATTTCAATAAGTTCATACAAATATCCCATATAAAAAAGTACTTCCCGAATTTTCCAATTTTCCGTAACACTTTTCCATTTTTTCTTTCCCTAAAAACCTTATTCAGACTATTACGACCATTTAAAAAAAAGCCAAATCGGTCCAGCCGTTTTCAAGTGATCCGCTTACCAACGAATAGCATTTAATTTTTATTTATATAGACTTCTGCAAGAATATTGAAATATTTCATACAAGGTGTACCTACCTACCGGAAAATATTGTACTAAATTCTGATATTATAAGATAATACCACGGCATCGTATGTTATTTTCGAACCATCTTCTGTATAATATATATGTTCCTTCAGAAACTATTTATTCCAAAACTCTTGACATATTTCTATATGCTTCTGCAGCATAATTTCTTTGTTGAAACTCTAAAGTATACAGTGCTGAAGAAGAATTTTACCTAATGATATCTTTTTCCGTTGTTTCTTGTAAATGAACAAATGAAGACAAAATCTAATTACAAAACATGCGTAATAATTGTCATTTTGATAACTTTTTGTAAAGACAAATTTCTAGAATGTAACAATAATTGTTAATGAACAATTTTATTAGTCCTATCTCAGAAAAATCAAAATTTTCCATCCATTTTCCATTTTCAAAATCAAGTTATCTATTAAATACAATTCCTGGATACGTAGACATATAAATCTTCAATTATTTATTTTAATAGTAGGTATTTCCGGTAATTACGGTAAAAAGGAACTTGCAAAAGAACATTTTTTTTTCCATTTATTAATAAGATAATAAAAATTAGGATTTGAAATAAATAGCTTAAGATAATCCGACCTGCTATTTAGGATAATAAAATATGATTATAAAGGTGATGACATACAGACATACAATCTTTGCACAATAAACATTTGGATTATGATACACAAATATTATTTTTTATAAAAATGTTATGTACAACCAATAATGACATATTTAATTTTTGTGGCAAATCATACTATATAGGGCGAGGCCCAATGGCAAAGTAGGTAAAAAAAAATCGGGAGTAATTAAAAAAAATGCCGGTTTCAGAGTCAGTCGGAAAGGCAGATTCCTTATTTTCAGTACGTCTTAGAAAATAAGTGTTTAGTTACATAAATAGACATATATAAGTTACAAAGCTTTATGAGTCCTATTGAACGACATAATTTGTATGCATAGAACTAAAAACTCTTTTTTTTGGATTTTCAGAAAAGTTTCTACCATTATAATTTTGAAACTACTGAATCGATTTGCACTCTTAACCCAGATATAGAGCTAACCTTTTGTCGCCAAATTTCTTTCAAACTATTAACAAATGCGTCGTGATGTTTGACTACAAATTTTCTTATAACCCATAAAACAACCCCATATATTTATGTATACACCTCGTGTTTGGGACTCGGTGGACTTAGTCGAAGTGTAGTTAAATTTTCCGAAATTCAAAAGTCGCGATCGTCGCAATAGATTATATTTCAAATCTATATAAAAAGATCAGAACTCTAATTTAACGCGCGTCCGATGCGCGCGTCACCAGTTTTATTTTGCATAATTTGAGCGTCGAGTTGTTTGCTAATGCTTTTACGGGGCACACGTTCCTGTTTGTTTCGTAGGTTCGGCATACAAGTTCTTTCTTCGTCATAGGGCTATGCAAACACTCAAATTTCATATCCTTGTCACATCGGTAACAGTCTACACACTATTACTGAATAACATAAACAAGTTATTTTACGATAGTATAATAACATGTAATGTTATCTTATTGTCGATTATGGACATATTGATTGTGTTCTTTTTAACTTTTTCATTGTTTACGATTCTGTTTACATAGAAACATGCTCGGTTGAATACAACATCTATACATATAATAAAATTGTAACAGGCCGATGTCTGTACATTATAGATATTGAAAAAAAACTAATATCGGGGGTTTTTATTAGAGCAACAGTAGCAAAATCAACAGTTTTTAGAAATTTTGCCTGTCTGTATGTTTGTTCACGCATCACGCAAAAACTACTGCATGGAATTGAATGCAGTTTTCACCGATGTATTGCTAGAGGTCTAATTTAAAATATAGGCTCCATTTTACCACAGGAAAATATCTTATTCCGATTGTTTTAAATTTAATAAACCGAAGCGAAGTGAGGGCGGGTCGCTAGTCGATAATACATTTTTTTAAGATTACTTGATGTTTTTTCTCTTTAAAGTCTCAACTGGAACCGAATGGTGCCTTTTCTCAGATAAAAGTCACACTCTTGTCTCTGTTGCCTTTGCGAATCATCGCTTTATCCGCTTACAATACAATCCAATGTCACTTAGAAATGATTATTATTACACCGCAAATCCTTTGAACCTTGTGATGCATTCACTATACGAGTCCATAAATGTTCTGACTCTTAGGGATTGCTCTTGTATGCCGTTAAGTAGAACCTCAGATATTGAATACTTAGGTGTAACTATAGACAATACATTAAATTGGCATAAACATATTCAAAATTTAACCTCTAAAGTTAGAAAATTAATTTATATTTTTAAAATGTCAATCGCTTCTAACTTATTGTTTAGCCGTTTAGGGTGGAGTTGATAAAACAGTTGAAATGGCACGGAGGGCAGTACTAAAGGATATCTGCAAGAAACCAAATCTATATCATCTATATGCAACCTCTAAGATTTATTCTGATAGTCAAATACTTACAGTGAGACAGCTATTTACTCTTAATATAATACGAGTATTACGCACACATAATTCTATTCCTTTTGATATGAACTTAATTGAAAATAAGCAACGGAAAAACTTAGTCTTCAATATTGAAAAGCATGGAACTGTGTTTTCCAAACGACACCTTCACATTATTGGTCCACATGTATATAACCAGATAAGCAAACACTTGAATATATACTTCTTAAACAAATACAATATCAAAAATAGAGTAAATAAATGGTTATCTATCCACCATAATTACAATACACACAACACACAACACACAACACACAACACACAAATATAATACAACATTTACACATTATTATATAATACCCATAACTCGAGTTTAGTAGATGGCCCCTGACTACAAAGGTTATATTATAATATACACAGGCACCATAAGGTACCTACCCTATGTGTGACTGTGGCTTCCCAACCGACACCCGTTGTAACTAGTTAGTGTATGTAACCTATATTTTAATAAATAAATAAAATTATTTGATTCACTATGATTTTCAAAACCCGTTAAATTTTCAAACCTTTGTGCCGATTTTAATTTTTCAGACTAAACCTCGACAAAATCGCACCAGTGGGTTCCGCAGCGTGAAAAAACAAACAGTATCGACAGACGTTCCTTACGAGTATCATGTGAAGAGTCGGTAAGAATCGCAGTTCTTGTTTTTATTGAATCATAGTGTCATCTCTACTAAGTACGCAAATTGTTTATTTACAGTTACTCTAAACAGTGCAATAATTATATCTTTATTTATTCTTTAACGAAGATTATAACCAGTTTATCTGGTTCGAAGAAATTGCCGCTTTTCCACGCGACGGTCGATCACGGCGCACGTGTTTCACAAGGTAACAGTAACCGAATAAAACATGTTAACAATTAACTTCGTCGTGAATAAAATTAGTTAATTATTTAATATAAAAAATAAAAATAATTAATATAAATCAATATACGCTTAAATCGTATGGTGTGTGTTTGAAATTGGGATTCTTCAGAACATACTTATATAAAAATGACACAAGCAAAAATTAGTAGTGTTTCCAGTATAGTTCAAAACAGTGATAAAAATGCAGCGGACTTGGATCAAGCTCTGGCGGTCGCAGGTATAAATTTATAGTTTATTAGCTAAGTATTTTTAAGATTGGATTTTTTACTCTTCGTCTGATCGTGTTTTTGTCAATAGCCTGATTTAGCTCCATGCGACTTTTTTCTCTTTAAGCGAAGCTTGGACTCCGTGGTATTCTTTTCGACGCTCGGTATGCTTTTATAGCAGCTATTGAGGACCTCGCTAAAGAAGAGCATCGCCATTGCTTTAAATCTCGGTTTAGACGAATTAATCGCTGTATAGAGACTAATGGAGAGTATTTTGAAAAGTTGTAATAAAAATGTGTTGTAACCCAATTTTTTTGTATCTCAAAATTTACCTAGTCCCCATATAACATTCTTTACGCCAATAACGGTGTCTTACTAAGTGCTACACTAACCATACTGCACTAGATACACTGTGTTACTAAGTACCTACATTAATGTTAAAATATTTTATAATGTCCATGGATGTGCAATGGTAACCTCTAATTATTATTTGGGTCGCCTTTTTCAATAATAATAATAAAATTATGTATTTACTATATAATAATTAATATTGTGTATAAGATAAAAAACATCCCTACACGATTTACTGATCAACGTTCGGTACCTACTCAGAATACAGAAATATTAATTAATATTTGATATAAATTACGACACAATCGATCCTTGTTCGAATCGATAGATCTCATTCCAATTCCAATTTGGAAACAAAGAGAAGACTCTGTTATACTTGTAAACCAATACGAGGTTACTTAATCACTTCTGGGTATTACTTGGATTAATGAGTACTCCTTACAAACATTTACTCCTGCAACTAAGACTCATTTTTGAGTAACTATCATTTATTCAGAAATCATTATCTTTTTGATCTCTATGATCGTATGATCTCAGATCAACTGTATGATTAATCTCAGTTAACTCATTTAACAGACTCTTTAGACCCTTGATCCCTATGAGATTAAATCATGTATACATATGCGAGATTTATAGTTAACTAGTTTTGGCTACGGCTTGCTTCTTATGTAACACCACATTGAATTGAACTAAGGATCCCTTTACACAAACCAGATCTCAAACAAACATTTGTCTTTGAATAGACGGATCCTACTGGATATCTAACCCGACAACTTTTACACTTTACGCAAGGCTATTTATTAACTGTACTAAGTGATGGCCGATTAATTCAATGTGTAATATTAATCAATACGTAGGTACATATTATTATTAAAATGTTCACCCTTTGTATTTTTTTTCTCTTTAACAGGCTTAGGATGGTACAATATAAAATTCTGCCTCGTCTTCGCAATGTTCCTTATAGCCGGCATCGTAGAAGTTATTGGATACTCATACATTCTCCCCGCAGCTAAATGCGATTTAAATATAAGCGACTCACAACGAGGGCTCATCGCATCCTTGCCATACATAGGTAAGTTTTGTTAGAGTACTACATCACGGTCTCATCCTCTACTGAATTTTTACCTGTTAAAAATCTTTATAAAAAGCCGATAAAGCTCACCAGCACCTTCTTCTCATAGGTCCATAAAGGTTCGGTACACAAATTTGATTCATGGAATTCTAATTTTGAGACTAAAATACCTCTACGTGTGGACGCGAACACTTTAAAAAAATATTTTAATTCTAGCAAATATGAAAACAAACTGGATATCATTTATCTATTGTCGTAAGTGAAATGTCGCGTCGTGCAAGAATTTTAATATTGTGGTAATTTAACGTTCGTGTTAAATTTTAATTACCATGATAAAACAAGCTAAAACTAGGGCGATGAGCGATTCGTGGTAACTTCTTATTTTCTGTATTCATTAATGGATTTGCAATATTGCCAGTATTATACCGTAAGGCACGCTCGTTAGTAGCTGAATATAATAGATCATAAACCTGAGTTTATGATCTTTTATTATGATAAATGTTACACTCAGTGTCCAGAGCGTGGGAGCTAACCATAAATGTAGGATTTTTCCTCACAGCAAAAGTCAACAAATCTGCGAAATAGAATTCAGACCACATCATATTTGCTATAAAGCCCGGGTGACATGAGGCCAGCGTATGAAGCCAGGATAGTATGACTGACGACTAAGAAGTAAGATAGTAACTAGCTTCGTGTAGACACATTTTTAAGCTAGTAAGCTAGTATGTAATCCAGTAAGCTAGCATGGTGCCAAGCCAGGATAGTAAACCAAACTAGAAGTTGGATACTGTCTTGTTATCTTGGCTTCATATTACTAGCCTCGTGTCACCCGAACTTAAGCGAGAAAGAATCAGCACGAACATCGAACCAACTGTCAAATAGCACACATTCTGAAAGGCCCGGAATCTTGTCAACTGTGTATTACTAGAAATGATGTTGTGGTAGGGACGGTCACGCACATTATGACGAATCACGCACACTCAAATAAGATGTTTTTGTGCCATGTCAAATTGAGATTATACGTGTTGTATGAGGTATGTCTGTAGTTGTAATGATATCTAATGTCTATAGTATTAATGATGCAATTACATATCAGTAATTGTAATATACGTAGTAAGTACATATTTTGTAGTTGTATATCTAAATAACTTTGTATTTCCTTCGTGGTAAAGAACGGTCGTAAAAATTTGCAGAAAATCCTCATGGCTAATAATGGTCTAGGGTGAGACATTGCTGGCCCAAAACTCTTGTGAAGTTGTAAATAAATAAGTACAGGGTGCGCCAGAGAAACTTACTTATTTGAAAAAATTCCCGCGCGGTGAGTTGGGCGGGTAGAGGGGCAAGAGGGGGCGCATCTGGAGGGGGAAGTTCCCAAGTTTGTTTCTCCCTCCAGTCAGTTGCCATCATGCTCTGGTCTAGAGAGCAGCGGGCCTTCGCAGTTTGGTCCTTATTTTTTTGAAGAAAACGAACGCGCAGTTACCGTGAATGGAGCTCGTTACAGGAACATGATCGAGGAATTTTTTCTTCCAAGACTCGAAGAAATGAACGTTAGGAACGTGTGGTTTCAGCAAGATGGAGCCACAGCACACACAGCACGAGACTCAATGAATTTGTTGCGACAACGCCTCATCTCTCTCAGAGGCGATCTCCAATGGCCGGCACGCTCTCCAGATTTGACTCCATGCGATTTCTTTTTATGGGGTTATTTGAAATCCCTGGTTCGACCACGGACCATAGCACACCTCAAGAACAACATTCGCGACGCCATTGCCAACATACCGATTGATATGCTGCGAAGAGTGGAAAAAAATTTCAAAAATCGACTTCATCAGTGTATGCGCAATGGGGGTCGCCATTTATCCGATGTCATTTTTAAGACTGCATAAAAAAAAAATTGGGATATTGTATTCTCAAATAAAAAAAAATTTAAAACAATAACTGAAGTACTTTTTTTTTATTGACCTTTCAAATAAGTAAGTTTCTCTGGCGCACCCTTTACTTTGCAGATATAATTAGTTTTCGTTAACTATGTACGTACGGGTATTATGCATACACATACAATATATTTTATCCAACGCGGATTTTTTGCCCTTGTCATATAGATAAGCGACACCAGGTAAACACTAATAAATGTAAAAATTACAAGCAGTATTATACTATCTTGTTATCTGCAAATCCGCATGCATATAAAAATAACATTTACATGTTATAAGTAATGTACCTACAAACTTACATGGCATATTTATGCCATGGTAATTTTACCACCCAGGAATTCCGCATTCCGAAAAAGTCGATTCTTGCAGTTACTAAATTGTAGGTAGTTCTTAACTTGTCTTTTTATTTATCTGATATAGATTTGGCCGTACAGTGTTGGCCTGCTTTATAATATAGTACTACGAGTATCTCTTTCCGTGGATGTAGTAAAAGGTGACTAGAGTATATAACAAAGCCGCTACCACAAACCTTAAAAAACTACACCACCTTTAAAAGGGTGGACTCGCCAATCCGCTTAGCCAGCGTGGCGTTTTAAGGCCATACATCCTTCACACACACGACCATGTTCACGAGGGAACTCATGTCCAGCACTGGAAGGTAAAGAGTCGGTTACGATTACGATATAAATTTGTGGGTATTTACGGTATTTTTGGTACGATATAAATCGTATTTACGATTACGATAGGCGCAATGTGGGACACCCTCCAGCTAGGTGGACCTGCGGCGAATTAAAGCAGTGCGCTGTACTACCACCACAATGAGAAGAGTCGAAGATTGCGTCCGGTGGCAAACCTTGGAAGAAGCATACATCCAACAGTGGAGAAACATAGACGAATATTATGGTAGATTTAACCAGCTCTTCCATATAAACCTCCGGGCGAAATAAAAATTGGCCGATATCATAGATAACACAATACCAGTTCGATATATAAGTTAGCCTTCAATTTATCATCAATGAAAGTCCCGTTAAAGTATCAACCATGGAAACAAACCAATTCTTCGCAAGACGAGTAAAAACCCATTTATTGTAAAAAATATCCTCTGAAACTTTCTTAATGTTACAACTATTTTTTTAGTCTTAAAGCTTTCAAGGTCAAAACATTAGCTGTCACTGATAAAGTTACAGAGATTTTACTCGTATGTAAACATTATTTTCTGCCACTCCTGACAGTTTGGTTGCCTTACGTACTTTCGAAATTTCCACTATTCATATATTCAGCTGAATATTCTTGCGTTAATTAGACTAATAAAGATTTGATAATCTAAGTAATTATAAGGAAAAGTATTTTTACATTTACACGCTATTTTAAATTTTGTTTAATTGAACTAGTGAGATTTCCTTCCCTGGCCATTGCCAGCAGTTCAATCGTTAACATAAAATGGCTTCAATTGATCGTTCAATTGATAGGAAATAAATATTCCCACTACTTAGTTCAATGATTGAACTGATCAATTGAACTACAGGGAATGTAGGAAAAATTGGCCTATACCAATTGAAAAAGTCTCCATTGGTAATATTTATTCCTTCTTCACTTTTCCTTTCAGTAAGCGGTATAAATATTAATTATTTTTTTCTGCACATGTGAATTACCGTAACCGTAACCAAAACCAGCTATGTACGAGTGCATTGTCTCGTGCATGAGGAATGCATAGACTTAAAGCCTATTGCCGACCAGTAGAACTGGAGTTCTACTGAACGAATTTTGATGCGATTTTCACTATCACGTACATTACTTCTTCCGGAAGGTTTTAGTATATAATACATTAATGCATTTTTCAGCAATCGTAATAACATCGTTTCCATGGGGGTACCTAGTCGATACCAGGGGCAGAAGGCCTATGATCATAATAAGCTCTGTCACATGTGGTGGATTTGGAATACTGGCCGCTTTCATGCCTGACATGATTAGCTTCACTGTGTGCAAGTTCATCGCGTCACTTTGGTAAGAATATGCTTTAAACTTGAACTAGCTTCCTCACTATGTATTCCTTTACCATTGAGCTATATACATATAATTGAAAAATACTGATTAAAATTGAAAAATCCGTACTCAAGTACAAACAGTGATACGAACAGAGGCTCGATCTCGCGATCTCAAGAATATGAAGTCGAAAATAGTTACAATCGATTAAAAAATAAAACACAGATCTGAAAACATGTTTAAGGTGTAAAAAGGGAATATCTATAATTTTTATAGCAGCAGATAAATGATCGATCCACTCAAATACTGCACTCAATTAAAATGACTAGTCAGTAAGAAAATTTAATAACAGCAAATAATTTATTTCGTATCATTAAAATAATAATATTAATAATAAATAAAGTAATTTACTGTATGCGATATTACAGTGCTCATTTAAATACGTGCCGTAAAAAAATACACCAATCAATATATTCAGCTAGACAATAAAAATTTGCAGCCAAGTTTAAACGGTGATTTTTAAAAGAGATCTCCCCACATTTTTATTACATAACTACCGTAATAAATATGTATATCACTATACCCCATATTGTACCGACACATTATAACGATGACTTACAAGTATACCCCATTCGCCAATGATCTAGTAGTTAGTCATCATGGCAAAATCGCTGGAAAATATTTTCCTGTTTGTCAGTTCAGTTTACTTTGTCTTTTACACTGAGAAGAATATACGGTGGGTATATGTATATATACCCCCGGACGGTAATAATACGGCGCAATACTTTTTTAAATCATACCGGTTATACCATAGAAATCTAAACAACGATAGAATAGAAATGGTATCCTACCACTGTATTACCGGGACCGCTTGTCACTGGCTCGCTGCTACTCGTACTACTACATACACAGATAATAAATACGTTCTTATCATGCTGTGCAACCTAAATTAAAACCTTAGGTTGAACGCACACGTCATACTTTTCGTAGGTCCAATAATTGTCCATCGGTTTTGTCGGTGAATGTCACACACGGCTGTCGATGACTCAACACGGCTGGCATTTTGTCGGTGACTGTCAAGTGATGTGCACGTCGTGGATCTTCAAAGAAAACGGTGTATTCTTTTGTATTTAAGAAGCAAAAGGAAAATACATAGAGAACGGTTGCACGTTGACATTGCAAATACGTAGCATTGGCTCGCTTCTCATACTTGGACTTCTCATCTCACCACTAACACGCGCACGACTCCTGAAGCCGTACCAGTACGAATTCTCGGGCACAATGAAGTCGTTAACATTACTTTTTGGAGTTCGTTTGTCTCTTATTTTCATTAATAAAATGTGAAAACAATTGATAAATTATGATAATCTTATGATAAGTATGAAATTATTGTATCTAAATGTATTTTGTAAAAAAAACAGTATTGTTACTAAAACAAAATACTTACCGATGAAATGTTATCCCTTTATTAGTAGGTTAGAACTAATAAATTCCGCAATTAGAAACACACTGTTTACCGTTGTACGTTTTAAGAACAACTGAATCACAAGCTCACCCGAGTTTACAACTTCTAGTCTCTTATTATTTAGATTTCTATGGGTTATATCATACATAATAATTATAGAGGACAATACCGGTCTTAGGTATTAGAAAACTAGCAGACTTGCTGAAAGGTTCTATGCTGGATAAAATCATAAACGAAGAAATTCGACGAAGAATTGAAGATGCCAAAATAACTCAAAGAATCGGCAGGTTAAAGTGGCAGTGGGTGGGTCATATCTGAACCGAAGGGGTAGACGAGTACTTGAGTGGAAACCACGTACGGGGAAACGTGCGACGCCTCCGCCCAAGTAAATTATCGACTTAGACAGTCGCCGGTGGATGAGATGAGTGGAAGACTGTATGGCGGTCCTTGGGAAAGCCCGAAATCAAACAGTGGAGTGACACAAGCTAATTATTTACTATCATTATTTTTTTTTATTAAGATAATTATTTATTTAGTATATTGTATTATTTACTGTTAGGTGTTTATTTAGATAAGTTTAACTATAGATGATATAGCTGCTTGCAAATAATTGTTAATGTTGCGTGTATCGTCTTTTCATTTATTGCCTCATGCATAATGAAAATATTTTCCTGTTTGTCAGCTTAGCTTGTCCCGGTGCTGTGCCATACACATTCATCGGTGAAATACTTCCACAAAGGCACAGAGATTTAGCGCTGTCTGTAACCAACGCTATGCAGTCTTTGGGTTCCGCTTTAGTGCCCTGTAAGTATTATAATATATACATAGCAATGCATTTTATGCGTACCTCACGTGAAAATTAATTCTGCCGTTGCCATGTGAGTCAAGCCTCGTTATCTTTATTACAGGAGTTATGTTATCACTTATAAATCTTAAAGTTGCATACATCTACATATAGGAAACTGTTATGTTATTTACTCATGTTATTCGTGTTATGTCAAGGTAGATATGATATGGAGTGAGAGAAGTACGAATAATCCTATTTGCCTTACTCTTATATTTTTTGTCTAGGATCGTCATAATTTAAAGTTGATGTTACTCTATAGGCCATATATGGGCAACAACCAGCCCGCGGGCCGGATCCGGCCCGCTGTAAGATATGATCCGGCCCGCGAGACATTTTGAAAAAACCCAATTAAAAAAATATTACATTAGGTACTTATACTCACGGGAGTGACAGTGAGGCGGCAAACATCAAATCCTTTGATGTTTGCCGCCTCACTCTTTGATAATCGCCGCCACTCGGCTTGCTCGATCAAATTCTTTGAGGTTTGCCGCCTCACGGGCGACACATCAAAAGATTTATTGCTTCTCAATTATTCTAAACTAGTTTATTCCAGATTATTCCTTCATTTTGCCTATATAAGCGGGTGGATGGCCCGAACGTTAGTTCAGTTCTATTTGAGCTACCGAGGTGATAACTTGGACAAGCGATATCCTAGCGAACTGCTCGAGCCGTCAACTTGCTTTGTGACTTTGTGTGCATCTTGAGTGGTTACTAACTATAGTTTGTTATTAAGTTTATTGAACGAAAAGTAAACAAAAATGATGTCTGGTGGAAAGAAACGAAAAGTAGATACAGAGGGTCGCCAGTTTCAAGAAAAATGGACTGAAGAATTCTTTTTTATCCTGCACAATGGTAAGCCTATTTGTTTGCTGTGTAATGAATCCATTTCAGTAATGAAAGAATTCAATATAAAGAGGCATTACTCAACTAAGCATGCTACGCTGCACTCACTGACAGGACAATTAAGAACAGACAAAATCCAGAAGCTTACCGCAAATTTGGAAAAGCAGCAACAAATGTTTCATAAACAAAGAACACAACTTGATAATGTTGTGAAAGCTAGTTTTATTCAAGAAAACTCACTCCTAAAATCCAAATTTGAAGACGTAGAGTTGTGCGATTTCTACAAAAAATACCTAGAAAAAGACAATTTTCCGCAGCTTAGAAAATTCGCAAGAAGATTGATTTGTGCGTTTGGCAGTACTTATAAATGCGAACAGTTCTTTTCATTGATGAAAGTTAATAAATCAATACATCGTACAAGACTGACTGACGATAATTTGGAAAATTCTTTACGTCTTTGTATCAGTGGAATTAATCCAAATATCGATGGATTAGTTTCCCAAATTCAAGCTCAAGTGTCTCATTGATTTCGGTGTATTTAACTTTCGTAGTTTGTAGCAATTGCAAATTTAACGATTTAATTATAATGTACCATTTTTTAAATTTCATTTTGTTATTTTAATAAATTGTACTATAATAACATTGTCGTATTATTTCATGTCTAATATCTATCGCAAAAAATATTATCACTACTTTAAAATGCACTAAGTACTTTTAAACGCGGCCCGCGAACGTATTTGCACGCTAAAGTTTGGCCCTCAACATGTCAAAGGTTGCCCATACCTGATATAGGCCATACATAGCAAAAGGTAGAGGGATACTTATTGTTTATGACAATTAGAGTTTTTATAGCTTCAAAATGTGTCCCACTTCTGAGCACAGGCGTCTTCTCTCTTCCTCCATGATCCTCTATACAATGCTAACTTTGGCCACTCAACTAAATGAACATCTAGATCATTCGCCATCACCTTCAACCCACCTGCGGTACCCACTCAGTGACGATTTTTGTCCACTTTTCCGAATGCATTCGGGATGACGAAAGGTAATGTTCCTGGAGCTTCCATTTAAAAGTGTTCTTATTTGAAACATTTCTAATGTCAATGGGGATCGCGTTCCAGAGTTTGACTGGCTGCGCGCCCAAAGAGTTGGATAGGAACCCGGTATGGTAAGAAGAGAATTATAGAACAGAATTGTCGGAAGAGCGAAAAAAAAGGTCATGAGTATCACCCTGAAAATGAAATTTAGATTTCAAATGAACTGGGCATCTTGAATCGTATATAATTAAAAAGAGATGACTATAATGGAGAGGGAACTAATAAAATCGAAAGCAGGAAAACGCCTAGTCTTGTTATCTACTCGTATTGCATACTTATAACATTCACAAATTCACAAGTTACAGAAAATAAAGTTAGTTCTTTTCATTCAAATAAATAAACAAGGTCTCGATCGCCACCACAAAATATATTTTTATGTGTATGTAAGGCACAAATATAAATTATTTATAATTTTGAATTATGTATAGTTTATATATTGCAATCGTATCTAAAATACAATGTGAGCTCTCCCATTCTCTGACAACACAGGTTTTAATATAGGCCCTTTAGAAAAACGAGACGTTTGACTATGCCTTACATAAGAACTTTACTGATGAACCTAAAACCTTCTTAACAACCTAAACCTAAAACTTTTGCTTTCATTTTCAGTACTAGCGTGGGGTATTTTATCAAGCGACATCAGAGCAGATTTTAAATCCTATGATTTCCGTTCCTGGCGACTTCTGGCTATTGTGTATTCTTGTACTTTCCTTGTTGCTTCGTTTTTCATGTACTTTGGACCAGAGAGTCCTAAGTATTTAGTTTCACAAGGGAAACATGAGGAAGCGCTTGAAGTGTTACGGAAAATATACGCGGGAAACACAGGAAAATCGCCAGACGAATTTCCTGTGAGTATATGATACTCTGAAGAAATTTACTATTAATCTTCTCCTCTTATTATTAGATTTATTTTATTTAATTCATAATGCTTTCTTTGCAATAATGTTAGTATTACCATACCATCAGCCTATGTCTCTCTACTGCTAAATATATGCCTTCCCCAATGAGCCACACGGTCTTCTCCTATTCTCATCCAGCCACTACTGGCAATTTTCTGGTTGTATATTTATATATGTATTTGTTTCATAACATTAGCTACAAGTGTAACAACAAATTTTTATATTTATAGAAAAGGTTGCAGATATAATGTGATAGGTCTACTCCGGGTTGCTATCTGTTGAAGTGCACAGATAGCAGTGCACTGTAACGTTGCCGCCTGGGATGTCGTTGTGCCTCTTTTTACCTTTTCCATAACTAAATATTTATTATTTTCAGATACAACGTTTGGTTTCTGGGGACGCTCCCAAAGAAAAACTCAGTTTTCTGAAATCTCTACAAGTACAGTCAGCTCCATTGATAAAACCTCCCTATTTGATGTGGCTGGCTTTGAACGGATTCCTACTCTTCGGCGTATTTGCTACGTAAGTAGATAGAGAGTAGAAATACACATTTTCTCGAATTTTAAAACATAACTTACGAATTTTATTATTCATGTTGAAAATCCTTTGTTTTCTAAAATACGAGACATGTTTCAAGACAATAGTTATTTCAATAAAATTCTAATTTTCAGATTAAACGGTTTATTCATGTGGGTTCCTGATGTACTCAACCGAGTACTCGGCGGCAGCGTCGAGGGGAAAACCGCATGCCAGGTCATTGCTCAAAGATTTGATGAGGTTGGTTGACTAAATATCGCTAACTTGAATAGTTCTTTAAGTTAATAGCGTCACCAAGCAACTATTCTTTGCACTTCGGTGTAGGTGTACTGTTCGATCGGACCCGTATATTAAACTATACGTGCCATAGAATACATCTAGCAAGATATGGATTTACCTTTGGACCTAGGACTAATACCGAAGGTTGAGAGAAAGAATGAAGGGAATGCGTTCGTAGCTTTCTAGATTTACTTAGCTCAACAGGCTCCTGGAGGATCAGATGGGGATGGAAAGTCACGTGCCATCAGCCAAACCGTGTGCTTCTTTGTCCCTTATTAAAATGTGTTATGTATTGTCACTTATGTGAGCCCAAAACAACATTTTTTGGCATTTTCTATGTGTCTATCTGAACGCACATCACGCAAAAACTATTACACGGATTTTAATTAAATTTGACATTGTTATAGCTCCTGCCCTGGGTTAATATTTAGCGTACCTACTTTTTAGCCAGACCCATTATTGAATTCCCACGGGTATCACTGAAGTTTACGCAAACGAAGTTGCGGTTACCACTAATAATTTAATATAGTTCGATAATATCTTTACAGATGCCAGCAGAAGGAAATGCACAATGCGACGATTCCATAGACAGATTAACTTTCGTTATCAACTCAGTAGCCAACATCTCCTGCGCTTTCATAGCGTTGGCTGCCAGTGTCTCACTGAAATTTATTGGAAAAAAGGCTTTACTGGTCCTCATGTATTTCATTCTTGGAGTGTTCTGTATACTGATAAATTTCATAACAGAAAGCATGTTGTTCGCGGTACTTCTATCCTCTATGCAACTGACTGCAGTTGGAATAGGGCCTATAAACGCTTACGCTGTAGACATATTCCCTACGAATTTGAGGTCAGTGTTTCATTTTCTTTACTTTTTTATTTTAGTCGCGATATCAGCATATCGTCCCACTGAAGGGCACAGGTCTCCTCTTATAATCGCGAGGGGGTTTCGGGTCGTAATCTACCACGAAAACCTTGCGTGGATTGGTGGACATTTTATGCTTCAATTTTTTTTCTAATTCCCTATCATGCTCATAATATTTGCCTTCATTGTCGAGCTCATAATAATTGGAAAATCCGTATTTTATTCAAATCTCCATGATACAGGCCGTGGCTTGAAATAACGACTTCACCAACATCATTATCAATCTAAAAGAGTCGAAAATAAATAGGTTACAACTTCTAAACATTTGTCTAGAGTCGAGCGGTGATAGCCTGGGGACATTTATTAAAATCCAAAGTGAATTTATACATGAATATGTTAATACACAAATGAATGCCTAAGTGATGTCTAATTTTACTAATTTCTAATTTTTACTTAGGCTTTTTAGGCACATTCAACTCACAACCTCCTAAGAATATCTGTAATACGAGTATCAAAGACAGTACACCAGCTACGAGTAGGTATATTAAGAAAGTTGTTATTCAAATCGCAGTCATTATTATCAATTAACATTAATGCTCGATATTAACATTAATGCATTACAGCGATAACAATCATAATTATGCGATAACAGCATAATTCTGCCTGGATGCTTCATTTGAAACTAACGAGAGATATTAAAAATCTGAACGAGCGAAATTACAATTTCTGAAACCCCTGATCTGCTACATGTGATTCTTCAAAAAAAAAACTGTAAATAGAATTCTGCAAGGTCGGCAGGGCGCTAGGCCCGTCTGCCACCTCTCTTATAAAAAACTTATTCTGGAATATAATCTGTATAAAAACGAAATGCCCTAATCGCATTGCTGTGATATATTCAATACATACATATGATATTAGTACTTATAGTCGCAGATATTGGTATGTGATTGGTAACATAGCGCGATATCGCGTTGCGTCTTGTTATCGTCGAGTGATCGATACTTGGTCCACCCGGTAAAAGGCTTTTTCTTTACATAAACAACTTAATATATACACTCGTATCTCATCAAACTATATAACCTTTATTTAATCTTTTATTGTCTGCGTTTTCAGTGCCGATTAGGCCAGAAACAGCTTTGGAAGGGGCTTACCTACATCCAGTCGCTTTAGGAGAGGCCAATATCCAGCAGTGAGTGGAGAGACATAGGTTGATGGCATGGTGTGGTACATACTTACACAACTCTAACTTATTTATGACTCTGATAGCGACTCGCAAATGTTTGCAGCTTTCGATGTTGGCTCAGACATTTTTTTTAAAAACATACAAAAGTCACACCCGTTCAGATTCAGCGTTATGATTTAGATTTAGAGTTTCTTTTTCAGAGGTTTAGTTTTACATATAGTTATAAATAATTTTATATATAGGGCTGTTTTACATCTCCGTACATCATTTCGTAATTTGCAGAGGATTGGCTGTGGGTCTAGCCTTGATGTTGGGTCGTATTGGCTCCGTGATCGGCACCAACGTCGCTGGCATCATGATAAACAGTGTCTGTGAAGCTACGTTTTACACCTTCGGTTGTTTATTATTACGTAAGTAAATTAAAGTGCCCGGCGATATAAATGGCATGTCATAAATAAGAAAGTAGGAATAAAAAGTATTGAAATATTTTTGGGCGCCTTCTTCGTCGCGTGAAGTCTCAACAATTAGGTACCTACCTTATACACGGGCTACTTTGTACATAAAAATTGCATTTTATTTTTATTTTTACGATTATGGTGGGTTAAATATATATTATTTAAATTACTTAGCATTGTATAGTGATCTGATTATATACTCTTCAATTTAAGAATTTATTAATGGCATAGAAAATTATAAAATACATTTTTCATTTTTTTTATTTGTGGGCTAAAGTTATCCTTACTTTGGGTTATTTTGCCCACAAAATATCAAATCATAGTTTTACGCTATATACAAAGCAAAGGGCCAAAGAAAGATTACGATTTGAAAAAGTATGCTTTATTGGAGGTTCGTGCAATTTTTTTCATTAATAGGAATTTTAAATAGCCTAAAAGTTATCAAAATGTAACATAATATAACTTTCTGTGATCTTTCTCAGCGCACACACATACTAATGAAATAACAATGGAATTTTGGTTGGTCTTAAACAATACATTATTTAAAATTATAAATCACATTGTTGCACAGAAAATACCCCTCTTTTCATTAATGCTGGTGGATTGACTTTTGTATATATCACACCACTTGTGGTGCAGAATGTCCTTTTGTGAGGGCCACCTCCATCCAACCCTTCTTACCTTTTTTCATACAGTCTATGGTTGCTCCATCACCACTAATGGCTTTGATAATACCAGGATAAGTTTCGCCGTACCAGTTAACCATCAGAAAGTCACCTATAACAACAGAATTTTCAATGGGGACAGCGATCTTTTCTCGAGAAGTGTAAGCTAGAGGACTCCTGATATTTTGCGGACCCGGTGAAATAATTTGAATATCCTCAGTTACAATGCAGTTCTCACTATCGATGCTGAACTGTTCCATTTTTGTTGAGGGTGCGTAATTAATATCCTCGCTGTCTACGAAAGCTGGATCTGCTCACTGCTCGACGGCGCTTTGTGCCTGAAGGCTTTGCTTTGTGTACTGACTCTTGCACGCCTACGATATCCAGATCGGAACAGATACTTCGTCCAGCCGGGACACTAAGATTTTTTTTACGTTTTGTCTTGGTAACTCCAACATCAGCACGATTATCAGCCAAGCTGTCCAAGAATGCTTGCCCAATGGGTTCTGTATCAACAGAAAGCCTGTCTTGTTGAGGCAAACGATTGATAAATTCATTTTTATCTATGGAGTAAATTCCAGCTTTTATTAAACCCGATTTAAGTTTCCAAAAGTTGTATCCTATAGTCTTTCGAGAACTTTTTTTAATAAAGATGGAAAGTGTTCTTTTGGAATGGTTGCGCATTTTCTTTCAGTCGGTGACTCCTTCCACTCTGTCAATATTGTTCTCCATTTTATTTTCAATGGCTGAAAATAATCAATATCTAAAGGTTGCGTCACGTATGTAGAATTAGGAGGTAAACACAAATTCAATGTTATTTTCATTGCATAATTTTAGCACATTTTGGCCTGTGTGAAGACAAATTGTCTCGGATTATAACCTTTTTCCCAATTTGTCTTCGCTATAAAAACGATGTGACATGAACCACTCTTCAAAAGTAGTTCTGTCTAACCAGCTGTGTTTCGTTCGATTGTATTGTGTTCCGACAGGGCCGCTTTTTGTCCATGTGGACCATAAGTTGTAGACCACATATGGTGGTATGGCTATACCAGCTGCATTTCCAGAGAACATAATTGAAACATTAGATTTTGATGAGTTGATAACTCGCTCGGGATATTTACAATCTCTACGGCTTAGGTTCGTTTCGTCGTAATTATAAATATTTTCATGCGGTACACCTGCTACCACTTCCTTTATATTGCCTATATATATAATCAGACAATGTCTTCTCATCAAGAGCAGCTCTGTTTCTATTAATATTTGATGCAAAACGTATCGTCAGTTCTGAATGTCGTCATAGAAAAGATTTCTCCGCCTGGTAAATTCTCCTCAAATCTTCTGATAATTCTACCTTGAGCCGAGAGGTAACTTAACTATAAATCTAAAATCAAGGTCATTCATTGGAAATCATAATTCTGAAACAGATACAATGTGGTTAACAAAAGCGTGCTCTTCTGCTTCCATAAAAACCGTAGGATGTCTTGGTTTCTGTATAAATTTTGTATCTGTTAATAGAATTTGTTCGTGAAAATAACACAATTTTGGTGGTGACAAAGTTATATTTTAAGGGATAAAGTAACCCGCGTTTACAGTACTCAAGAGTTATATATTTTGTAATTTGTGTTTTTTTTTTTATAAGGAACCGAAAATAACTGATCACTGATCACGCTCATTTATATTCACTATTCTTGCAAGTGTCAATCCTTGGAGAAGATCTTGGAGCATACGACCTCTGAAAAGTTTAATTTGTACTAGATATTATGTCCTCTCTTCTGTTTCTAAATCTGACACAGGAACCGATCCCGAGTCCTTACTCAGTTTGACGAAATTAAGCTAGCATTTCACTTGACTTGAGAGCTATAAGGTCGGAAATACATATCTTTTTTATTTATTTTGCAAAACCAAACAATTATAGAATAATACCATGTCTCAAAAAAGACCAAATTACCAATGTTTGTTTCAATCAATCAATTATATTTTATTTATATCTTTACTTATCACGTTGTTTGTAAATATTTTGAAGTCTGGAAAATTACTTTCAGAAAGGAAATAAAAAATGGATTATGTCGATATTCGACCTTATAATACTCATGTTGAATATATGTACATAGATCTACGTAGGTACTTATTAGATAAAATTATTCATATTAAGTAAGTACTTTTGTTTCAGTTTGTGGACTACTCACCTTTTTGTTGCCAAAATCTAATACGAATAAAAAGAAGCCAAAAATAACACATTTGTAAAACGTGGTAACCGTAAAATGATCGCAATAAATCGTGAGCATTTATCGTGAGAGATGATACTTCGAACATGGAATTACGACTTTTGTGTGATACATGACAGTTTCGAAAAGTGTATATATATATATATATATAAAGTGTATAATGTGTATATAGCTAGTGTGTTTGTGTTATGCGCATTGTGCAGTGCAATAAATTGTTAATATTGTTATAAAATATACCTACCTATATAAAAATATTGTTTTGATTTATTTCCTACTTCTATTTGTTAGGTAGGTACCAGTTAATTATCCCTACGATCCATATCAGCCTATATTTGTTATGCAAATAAACAGCAAACAGACCTGGTAGTAAATGAATACCGTCCACCCATGGACATCCGTTAATTCCGTTATACATGCAAATATCAGTCCCAGAATGACAAACGTTGCCACGTCGCAGGATGCGATATCTACTGTTGGAGATTTTGAGAGTGGACTAGGAAAAAGGATTGGAAAGAATGGGAATTATAAAATATACCTACCTACTGGGCCGTGGATCTCCTCGGAAATGTTTCTATTATATTTCCCACGATAATGAAAGATGCTTCACGTTTACTTAAACCTTCATATTGGAAGGAATTTTAAGGTATCTTCTTATATCTTGCATGTCAAAGAGAGGAGGATGGCTGAAACGGATTTCAAAAATAGGTACCTATTCTTACAAATCCTTGATCTCAGTAGCGAGCGATGCAACTTCTTTGAGAGACAGAGACAGTTGCATTTCGACCAGATAATACCTTAGTGTTTAATGCTTAGGTAATGTTGTGATAATTAAATAAAAGCGTGAGACTGCTATTTTCGTGTTCTTCCAAGGAGTCCAACTCTGTTCTTATTAAACCTACTATCACTTTACTAAGCGACTCTTACTTCGACGGGACTGGACAATGACGTGATAGAGGTCTACCGGAATCTCATGGCAAATGGGGAAATAAAAATTTGTTGTGTGCAATACTGGGGAAATTGGATTAAACGACCTTGATACTGTTTAATTTTTATTTATGTCTCTAGTATTAATGAACATGATGAAGTATATTAGGTATGTGTATGAAGAATGTTGTTATACATCGGGTTCTTAACATAGGAAAATATGTCATGGAAAATAAATCAATCGTATATTACTTTATGTACTAATTTATTATATATCATTTAAATCATACTACTAACTTAACACCTCATTCAGAACTAGAAAACGATTCCAAGAACTCCACTTGCATTTCTTGTTCTTCATCAGATGATGAAGATAAAGAGATATTTATTATAAATCGCTCTTCCAGCATTTCAATTATTCTATCTTGCTCGATGAAATCATTTTCAATTTTCTTTAGATGTTCACAACATTTTCGCCATTCCTCTGCACCAATTTGTGAGAAAGCTTCTTCTGTTAATAATTTAATGTCACTTGCAGGCCTATTTACATTTTTATCAGCAACTTTTTGCTTCATTATACTCCAAATCATTTCTATGGGATTCAATGTGCAATGATAAGGTGGGAGCCTTAAAACTTCGTGACCGTGCGATTTTAATACTTCATCTATCTCATATAAGGGCGCAGACATGTTTTGTTTCACTACTTCAAGTAGTTGACATTTACGCCAAAGATCATCATAATGTACATCATTTGCACGAAGCCATTCTTTTATATCAGATACGATTGGCTTGTGTGGGCGGTTTGTTCATCCGTACGGAATGATAACTAGCATTATCCATAACAATTAGTGAAGGTCTTGTCAGATTTGGAATTAGCTTCTCTGTCACCCATTTTGTAAAATTGTCCTTATTCATATCGTGGTGATAGTCAGCAGATACACTTGTTGACCTGTACACCAGACAACAATTTGGTACAAAGCCATTTTCTCCACCAGCGTTTACAATGATCCACCTCGCTCCAAGTGAAATACTTTTAGATGGACCTGCAATATCTTTGCTTTGCCAGCACTTGTTCACAAAACATGAACCGTGAATGTAAGTCTCATCTAAATAAATCACATCCAATTTATTATGTTCTTCAGCTTCGCGGTTTTCGTTTATACGCTTCAAAAACTTGTATCTTTGTAGTTTTATGTCATCTCTCCATCAAAATGGTCCTTTTTGATTGGCATTTAACACATTCAAAACCAATCTCCTTAAGTATAAGTCTGTAAAAAATAATAAAATTTATCATGTTACTCAAACGATAGCTTAGTCATTCATCATCATCATCATACGTCCCACTGCAGGGCACAAGCCTCCTCTTACGAGTGAGAGTGAGAGGGATTATTACTTAATATTTTTCTTACCTCAATGATTCTCTACCTCTGTTGAAATCAATATCTTGTCGAAGAATTTGTAACAGTTTCATTAGGTACTGTTGGAATTTCCTTCCGAACTGTATAGAATTCATTTACTTTATTCCTAATCAACTCTAAATCGAAACTGTCCAAGTTGATTTTCTTCTTCCCCCCTCTCCTCTTTTTACCTCTTTAAGCTATAACCTATATCTTTGATTTTAGTTATAACAAACGTATTATAATTTAACAATATTAAAATGAATGAAAGTGAGAGTGAAAATGGGGAAAAATCTCCAATTTTTTAGTATTCTTATTTTGAATATTGGCAATCTGGAATTCTGCTTTGTCATTGGTTCTCCTATGAAAATAGTTAAAATATGTCTCCAATAGAAAAGTGAATTCAAAGTGCCAGATTCTTTCTCGAGGATCTCTATACTTGAAAAATATAGGTGGTAGATCTACCAACTTTTCATAGTAGAATTTGTTGGAAACTATCAACTTTTAAAATCCTATCTCCCTTGACACACCTTGACACACCTCCACCTTGACACATTTTGGGTTGGTAACACTGATTACAAGTCACTTTTGAAATTTCATTCCATCATAACATAATTCATATTTCATCTTCCCTTTTAATTTCACCTTTATTTAAGATATTTGCATCGGCACACATTAATAAAAAAAATAACAAGAATTGGTTTCTAAAAGCTGAAATCGACCGACAAATTAATTCGTCCCAAAATGCACAATTTAGACTCCGATAGCGAAGATGAGCTGCCTCCCGGTTGGGAAGAGAAGTCAACGGAAGACGGAAATGTTTATTATATTAAGTAAGTACGTTACATGAGCTTAGTTTATCAATTAGTTTTTTGGTGATTTATAACGTTTTACATTTCGAATAGTACATGCACAAGGAAAATACAGTGGACACATCCACGGACTGGACGCAAAAAAGTTATACCAAAAGAGCTGCCTTTTGGTTGGTCTAAATCTGTAGACGAAAAAGGAAAAACGATGTATCTTCAACAAGAAACCGCCAACACTACATATATTGATCCACGTCTTGCATTTGCTAAAGAAGAGAAGAAACACGTCCATGATTTCCGACAGAGATTCGATGCTTCTACTACTGCTTTTCAGGTGTGTTATTATTTCTTATTAAAAATTTTGTACCTGGATGGTAGTGTCACATATCCTAAAGTTCTTTGGTATGTTTGCAAAGGCTTGTATTTAATCGAGCTGCAAAAAAATACTAAATGAGCACCAGATCATGATTAAACAGTTTTTAATAACAGGGATAAATAATTTTAAATTACTAAATATGTCATAGTCACGTCAACATTCACAGGCATCTATTTCTTTATTGTCCTTTAAATCCCATTCTATCCCACCTTTAAATTTGCTACCATTGATTTACTGTTTATTCAATATTTTGCTGCTTGTTTAACTTCATCTCTTTTGAAACTAAGGCATTGCAGTAGATGTAAATTTGATAATTTTTTTCACCAGAGAATGGACTCTCTGGAGACTAGACATTGTATATTGACACTAGAATGTAATCTTGCTGTATCTCAAAAAATAGAACTTTACAGGGGTCAAAATATGATTTAATAATTCTTAAATTAAATGAAGTAGAACCATAGGTTTTGTGACACCACCAGTTATAAAATAAAACTCATAATTTACAATTATTGAAACTTTGCTAAAGTTTGTCTAATTAGGAATGATATATAAAAAGTAATATTTATATATTTCACCGCAAACCAATACAACAAAATTGCTTTTTAGCCTTGATATAGTGCCTAGTACATATAAGAGACTAGCGCTCAGGCAGTGACACAATGAGAAAAGGTCATCAACATCTGACTTTAGCTTAAAATGTTAAAAATGGGTTTTTCCACATTACAAGACCTTTTTAAATAATGTCTGCTCTTATTTTGCTATATTTACTTTTAATTGTAGATTAAAAGTGACAAACAGGTTTTCTTCAATTTCTGTGATCACCAATTTTAATGAAAATTATTTAATGAAAGCTTAAAACTTGTAAAAGAACTTGTAAAATTATTTCAAGTTATTACTACCTTACAACATTTTTCTTTATAGGTTTAGTTAAGATATGCACAATCATATTTTTGTACATTTTACAGATTTTACATGGAGTGGATTTATCAGGAAAATATGCCTTAATAACGGGCTCTAATGCTGGCATTGGGTATGAAACAGCAAAATCATTGGCAAGGCATGGTTGTAAGGTGTTACTTGCAAACCGCAATATGGCGGGGACACAACAAGCCATAGAAACTATTGTGAAGGACACAAATGCTTCTGAAGATAATTTGAAAGCAATACACCTGGATTTATCATCATTACAGAGTGTCAAAAAATGTGCTTTAGCTGTGAAGACGTTATTTTCAGAGTAGGGGCAAATATTTTTTGGCTACAATTCAAATTATAAACTATTTTGGCTATGATTGTAGTAGGTGATTCTTTAAAGTAATCTGTCACTAAATTTTGTTTATTACAAACAGTGTACAAAAATGTACTCAAATATCTTTGTAAGAAAATCTGCTGGTGTTAGCCTGCATAAATAAACCAAGTAAATGAAGCTCAATTGATATTCTGATAGAATATTGATAATTTAATAGAACTTCATAAAATGTTTGTCATTGCTAGTTTCAATATTTTCAATATTCAATATTAGTCAATTATATAAAATACACCATTTATTTTAGAGATAATAAATATTGTTACAAGAATCTGATAACATTTTGAAAAAAAGTAAATTGCCATGCCATTTCCATTATTAAATACCATTTTAAAATAACAGGTCCAATTTAAAAACCTTTGAAAACATGTCTTATATTTATGTATAGTTCTGTAGAATTACTATATGTGACATTGAGAAAATAGAGCTTATTCATTGTTCTCGATTTCTACATTTAAATGTAAACATAAAAACAAACAAACAATATTAGTTAGAGCATATTTCTATTCAAACAGAACCTTACATTGCATTAGAAAATCTTACATATATACATATTATTACGAATTTTACATTAGAAAATCTTAGCCAAAATCAATAAGCCTCACCAATAATTAGTGTTGTTACAATGAGCGTTGGCGCCCTATAGTGCTATTGAACCTTAACTGTTTTCAACTCGAGCTTTTAACTACAAAGGTTTAAGACCAAACATTAAAAATTTAGAGTATAATGCTCACTAGCCTTTCACGCTAGTCTTAAAAGTTCATTAGCTCTTACTCACAGCTTGAGGCTTAACCTCAATGCTCGGTTTTACAACACTACCAACAATAAAGTCTGCTCATATAACATTGATATTATTTTTATTTTACAGCCATCTACACATGCTAATATTAAATGCAGGAGTATTTGGTCTGCCATACACAGAAACTGAAGACAAGTTAGAAACAACATTCCAAGTGAACCATCTCGGCCACATGTACTTTGCCTTGTTATTGGAACCACTGCTGAAGAAAGGCTCTAGAGTTGTATTTGTATCATCTGAATCACATCGGTTAGTGATTTTTATACAACTTTTTAAACTTTGTATACATTTTAATTTAATCTGCTCTAAATGTGTAAAAATAAAGGCTTCTGTTTACCTTTTACTTATATTCGACGTTTCGGCATTCAAAATAGTAATTAAAATGACTTGTAGTAATGTGTATGTACTGAAGTGTTTGTTTTATAGCAAACGTGAAAGATAGTAAAGTACAGTGACATATCAGTGTGTATATATTGTGTAGGTATCCTAGTGTGGGCCATAATGTGTAGCCTTATTTAAAGAAAATCTATATTAAAAACAGAAATAATAATGGAAGGGTGTAATCCCCCCCCCCTTGCAAATCAGGATGGGGGTTTCCGGTCATAATCAAAATGGGTTAATGAATGCTCCAAATTTTGAACTCCTCGGATATGTTGGTTTCCCACAATGTTCTTCACTACAAATCAATTGATAATTTAAAATTCCGTTTTTAAAACTTCATCAGCAGATGGTGAGAAGGCCCATAAGTATTTTAAATATAAATTTTAAGTATAAACTTTATGTTACGGTAGTTCGAACCTTAAGGATAATTGATAACATTATTATTTTTCTAATGGATCAAACTCGAGGTCTCATGTGAGTTAAGAATAACTATCCATAAGCCAGCATGTTCGTAATCTATATTTAATTATGATTGAATAATTCCATTTCCAGGTATGCAAGTCTAAAGAATGTGTTTATGCAACAGAATATTGCAATGACTAGAGACCAATATAGTTCTATGATGGCTTATAATAACTCGAAACTGTATAATGTGATCACTGCCAAGGCAAGTACTGACTCTATTTATATTTTAATAGACAAGTGTATCTGATGGTAAGTTCCATTATTCACATTTGCAATATTATAGATTTTCTACGAACTTAGGGTTAACTAGGGTCTTTATTAACAGGGGTAACTGTATATATTATTCTAGTGTATTATTATTATTGTAGTATATTATTGAACAATAGGCGAGTAGCATTACGCTGGTAAGCCTATTTCTTGTGTTGGCTGGTGTTACAAGTTATTCCATAGCTCTCCTGGAAGCCATTTGTCAAGTCTGTTGAAACTATATCTATCATAACTTATACCCGCGCCTTCGCTCCCGTGGACTAAGCAGCCAGCTTTTTTAACACCTGTAAAAGCACCGACATGATGATTTCACGGATGAAATCCATCCAGTACTTTTTGAGTAGTTGTGATAAAAGTAGTTTTCTTAATTTCCTCAATAACTTCCCTATAGCTATTATTAATTTCGGTATTAACTTCGTTATGTCATATGAAGATTACACATATACCAGTTTTCCTTTTGGATACTTAGCTATGCATTAGTGAAAACCCAATTAAAATCCATTCAATAGTTTTTACTTGATGCTCAAACAAACAGATACAGACAAACACTCCCCACTCCCGATATCCCTTTTTGGTCAAACTATCCCCTGGGTTAGGAAGATCAAATATCTTGGAGTTACTCTAGACCATCAACTGACCTTCTGAGAACATACAAACTGTCCGAAACCGATCCGCCTTTGTACTCGGTCGCCTAAACCCTCTCATAGCCGGAAGAAGTAAACTGTCGCTTACAAATAACTATCATTGTACAAAACCTTCATACGTCCCATAATGACCTTCGCTAGCGTTGTCTTATCACACGCAGCCCCCTTCAAGATTAAAATACTTCAAACCCTCCAAAATAGATTCGTGCGTAAAGCCGTGGCTGCCCCATGGTACTCTCGCAATGTCGACCATCACAAGGACTTGGAACTTCCCCCCATCGTCAAATACTTGAAAGACTCCGCCCCACGCTACTACGACAGAGTCCCTCACGATCCCAACCCCCTAATACTTGCCAGCCTAACCTATGTCTCCGATAGGAATGCCCCTCCTCATTACCGTCGTCGTCGTACTTCGCACGTCATAGACGACCTAATTACTGTTGCCAATGCAGTTCTTACACATACCGTCCCCGCCGGCGGAGACGAGGACGAGACGACGAGAAAAGAAACAGACAGAGATACAGACAAACATAGAGACAAAAAAATTAAAAACTACTGTTTGTAGCTTCTAAAGAGCCCCAATTTTATTTTTTTAAATTAAGTCAGTGTACAGACTCAAACCTTTTACTATTTTTTTATATGTATAGATCATTATATGTATATATATATATATATATAATTCATCATTTACCCCGGTTGACTCTGAAAGCTTACCATATACCATTAGCCTTTCCATTACTAGATAGGTATCAGCTTTGATTGAGGATTTGCTACCACATAATCATTCATATTCTCATCCACCCACTGCCGGTGAACTTGTTGGTTGGTCTCCCTGACCGGAGGATGTCTCACGCTTCACTTCCCATGGATGGTATCCATTCAAGGGTCGTCTACCCCATCGGTTGTTGGTCCTGCGGCAGATATCACCTGCCCATTGCCACTTCAGCATGCTAATTCTATGAACTATTGTCAGTGGCTTTGTTTTTTGACCAATTTCTTTGTTTCGTATATTATCCCGAAAAGAAACTACGAGCATAGCTACCACCAGACGCCACGTTTCAGCACCATACGTGACGACGACGTACGGGCTTTAGCAGCCTGACAAAATTCGAGGACCCCTAGCACCCCTTACTCTATCTACCTACCCTTTACTCTACCTTAACAAATATCGTAGTTATGTTTAGTAGGTCCTTGTATTGTTTTGTCATAAAAAAGATTTAAAAGACATAAAACACCAAGCTTGCGCCGAGTTGCGAGTTGGCAAATCCATTTTTTTGTTGTAGGATTATTTAGACCCCACAGCTTTTGGTAGGTGCCCTAACAAACCAACAAGCGAGGTTATCGCCGTCCGATATTCAGCGTTGTGTTGTTGCCTATTAAGCGTTACTTGAAAACCTTAGGTTAGATTGATTGGGATAACCAGGGCCGGCCTTATCGGTTTCGCCGCCCTGTGCAAAACATTCGATTGTGGCCCCTCCTTGTGTCTCCGTCCATTTTCTGTATAGAGCGCCTCTCCAATTCATGGAGACCTCTGTGTCCCGACGAAATATCGTATCTTATTGAAAGCAAAAAAAAACTAGTATCTAGACTAGAGAAAGTATCTCCTGATACTCATTTAATAGGGGGGAAAAAAGTTCCCCAAAATATTTTCCGCACCCCTCTAGAGCACGTCTAATTCAAGGCGCCCCCGAGCCTTCGGCTGCACGGCTGCCCTAAACCCGGCCGCGGCGATAACAAATGAGATTAGACAAACATAACTATTCATTTCACACGTTTAAAAATTGGTATGCAATGCATGTTGGTCAAGGCTCCCCATAAAGGCTAGTAATAGTATACATATTGTGTTTTCAGATCCTGAGTGAAGAATGGAGGTCGATGGGTATAAACGTGAGCTCACTGCACCCCGGCAACATGGTGTACACAAATATCAGCAAGTCATGGTGGCTATTCAGGCTCGCCTTCTATCTAGTTCGTCCATTTACCAAATCATTGGTATGTCTATTAATTTTGTAGAGGTTTGGTTGTTGTATATTGTAGTATATTATTATGTTGATATTGTATCAGAAGGTGATTAATTAAACGATGAAATATCTTTTAAATACATAACAATACGCAATACATGAAAATACTTTAAACTATACTGCTTAGTAAAGAACGACATAGGATGCACACAAAACTCGATACAGAAAATCTATTATGAAAACTATTAGATGTTTACCTACGCGATTGCCGTTTTCAATATTTCTAAAAATCAAATATTTCTGTTTTTTGTATGAAAATTATATATTTAGTTAATCGAAGTATTGTCCATTATTATCAATGCACTTTTGCCATTATAATTGAAGTTGATTGATGCCTCTGCTCTACTCCTGGGGACGGGAATCAGTGAATTCTCTGAAGGCGTTTTTCACTGTCTCATCGGAGTTGACATTATTCCCGAATTTACAAAAAAAAAATTGTAATCAGTAGGCGCAAGGTCTGGCGAGTGTAGTGGTTGACGGAGTTTCCAGTCCAAACTCCTGTGACTTTGAGACTGTCTGTCGTGCAGTGTGCGGACAAGCGTAATCATGGAGAAGCACTGGACTAGAGCAATTGACCAGACTCGGTTGTTTGATAGCAAGCTTGTCCTTCATCGTTTGCAGTTCACAGTCCACATCTGCATTAATTGCTGTGGCAGATATCAAAAAGCTATACTGGATAATACCCGCAAAGGACCACCATGCAGTCACCATGAGCTTCTTTTGGCTCAGTTTACGTTTGGGACATTGTTTGGCTGTCTCCTGGGTTTAAACATTGTGACAAACGTTTACGATTATTATACAGGATCTACTTCTCATCACAAGTGATAATGCCATTCAGAATCCCTTCATTTTTATGCCAGTTCAGCAAAGTAAGGCAAGCTTCGATGCGTATTTGCAGTTGACTTTCATTAGCTCATTTGTCATTAAGTTGTCTTCAGTAGCAGCGGTTGTTGGGCGCCCAGAGCGAGTCTCGTCGTTACAGACGGTTCTGCCGCCTAAATTTCTCGCACCAGTGTGCTACTGTAGAATAAGACAGAGCATTGTCTCCCAAAGTAGACTGCAATTCTTGAAAATCACATTTCGTAAAAAATATTTTCGGACAGAAATATTTAATAACCGAACAAACTCAAATTTTCTTCATTTTGCACACTAATAAATGTAACCCGCCAAATGTAAATAAGGAAAAATATATTGATGACAGATTTTTTAATTCTTTTGGCACTGGCTACTACTGAATTTGAGATTTGAATGAAATAGAATGCATTCCTATAATTTAATGTAAAGTATCCGATTCCAGAAACTTATTGATCAATCTAGTAGAAACAGCGGCGCGTCGAAAGTAGTGAGGCATTTTTGAACATGATTAAAGATAGAGTGGAAGAGATTATTTCAAGAATACTGACCTGTGATGAGACCTGTATGGTACCTCGAAAACAAACAAGAATCATTACAATGGAAATTCAAAGGAGAAAAGCCACCACGAAAATTCAACGGTCGGCCAGGCCGACTAGGCCGACTTTATACGCCAACTGTGCGCAATGATAAAAACCAAAAGAAAAAGTAAACTTCATAAAGGAGTCCAGTCCACATGCAAAAAAAAAGCTTCTGCAAAAAAGAGCTTCACAGAAATCAATCATCCGCCTTACAGTCCAAACTTGGGCCTCTGTGACTATTTTCTGTTTAGAAATTTGAAGAACAAATTAAGAGGACGCAGATTTTCGACTAATGAGGAGACGAAGACCGCCGTGAATGATCATTGTGACGTTATTGTTACTGTAATTGGCAGTACGGTTCAAGGTGGGTCCACATTTGTATCATTTCACCAGTGCTTTAGGGATGGCCCAGACATTCACAAACTTACTTCGACTCTTGTGACTTTCGATGTGTCTTCGAGCGGGTTATTGCGGACGCAGGCTGTTGGTGCGTTAGTGAATTTTTGACCCTATTCCAATGTCCACAATGTTGATTGTTGTTTGTTAATAAAAATCCTGTTGTGCTGCGCTTCACCTGGTCTGCGCCAGCCCATAAGAGATACACCACCGTTGTAACTGCGTATCGAAATACGTCCATACCTACGTTCACACAACACGTGGATACAATTCGGTGAAACGCAACGATGAAATGATATAAATGTAGACTGCTTCACTCATCTACATTTTATAAATCTATTGCGGTATACTAGAATTCATAATCGAACGCATGGTCACGTGTCTTAACGATCAGCAACGCAACGCAATCGGCCGCGTGTCTGGTCGCCGCGACCAAAACTGTATCCCTAGTCGCAGCGACTAGATGGCACCGTGTTTTCAATACCTAAAAGTCGATAGAAAACGCTCGTATTTGAACATTCTGTTATCTATTATATAACTCCCAAATCCGAAATCCAGTTACGCCAATCATGTCTGATACCATACCATCAGCCTATGTCTCTCCACTGCTGCATATACGCCTCTCCCAAGGACCACCACCGCAAGGACGGTCTTCAGTTCTTTTTATCCAGCTACTACCGGCTACTTTACTAAGTCGTTAGTCCACCTAGCCGGGGAAGCGTCCCGTGCTACGTTCCCAGTACGTGGCCACGTTTCTCCCATCGGTTATCGGTTCAGCGGCATGTCTGATAGTTGTATATAATCTCATTGTGTTGTTTCAGCAACAGGCAGCCGCCACTACAGTTTATGTAGCCACGGCTGCAGAACTTGAAGGAGTCACTGGCCTCTACTACAACAATTGCTTCTACTGCCACGAGTCTGAACTAGCGAGAGACAAGGACATCGCTAATGAAATATTTGCAATCTCACTCAAACTTCTACAAGAACGAGTGGGCGCGGATGGCATTCAAAAGTACCTTGACAAGTATACTATAAAGAAGGAAACTTCATGATTGAACGGAGAAAATATATTTAAATGTATATTGATGTATAATATTTATAATTATATATTAGTGAGAAATAAAATTATATTTATGGGAATATCTAGTAATTTGCTTTGTCTTTTTATTTCAAAAAACTTAAAAACTCGTCTATATAAAAGTATATAAATAAATTTACACGTAATATTTACATTGGTCATCATAAATGATATAGAAAGGAATTATATATTTTTTCGATAAAATTCACAGAAAATGACATTTTTAGAGCAAGTGTTTTAAGGAGAAAAGAAAATCTAGCACAAGTGAAAATTAAATTGTAAGTTCTATTCAAATAAACCGATACTGCGCGCAATTTAACGAGAGCGATAGGAAGCGCCCTTAATAAAAATAAATATTCATCCAATAGCAGAAATATTTGATCTTGTGATTTGAACATAAATTTGTGGTTTCAACCATTCGATCCACGGATTTAGAATTTTATCAAGTTCAATTGTTATTAACCTATCGTTAAAGTATATAGTTATTACAATAATTAATTTATTTATTCATAGATATAATCCAATGAAATAACAAAAAAAAAATTGGTCGCCAGCACATAGATTAAAGGCACAACTCTCGTCCACAGATATCAAAATATAAATCCAACGTACAAGTTTCGTTTTAAAAAATGAAAATGGTTATCTACTTCAAATGCATGAATCAAAGCGCTAGGAACGCCATTGATGCTACGAACGGAACGCGAACAAATAACATGGCGGATTTGACATTTATGTGTGTCAAGGTAACTTGTCAACTAAATTATTCGAAAATTCGTTTTTATTTGTTGCCATTGAAATATTTTCTTGCAAATTAACTATTTTATCAGTATAAGTAGTACATATTTAAATTTAATTCGGGTTTTTATATAATTTCTTGGGAAGAATGTAACCAAATAATCTTTGTTCGGACGCTCCCAATGGTAATTAATTTTTCGATTGTGTATCGCTAATTCGTTATCATTGTATAAAAATGTTGGGAAAGTTAGTAATGTTTGTGAGTACTATTGGAACATTGAAAAGTTAGTATCAAGATGGGAGACAAGATGAATAGAGAATACTACGCGCCTGGCGCTGCAGCCTTCAACTACAATAACATGGTAAGTGACGCTATTTCACTTTTACCTCCAAAATATAAGGAATTTTTGTTAAAATTTAAATACAACTCAAATAAAACCGTTATGTCTTTTATGAACAAAAAGGTTCCAATTTGTGATTGTTTGGTTTATCCATGCGGTTGTATTTCTTCTCACTTTCCAATTTAGGAGACAGGTTTTGAAGAGTAGACAATGCCAGTGGAAAACCTAAAAATCAAATGTAGTTAAATGAACGATTGCACCAATTGCTCATTGTAACTTTTTTAATAAATGGAAAATTATTTGTAGGTGCTCATAATTTAATGTATTGTACCAACAATTAGCCTAGATTTGTCAGAATGTTTTATAAAAACTTATTATTGTCTTTACTAAACATTTTATTTTATCTATTTTTACTTGAAACTTATTTAAACATTGATTAGACAAACAACAATTTAAACATGGAATCATTACAAAAATCACTTTTTATGGAGAATTGAGTACTTATTGATTCTTTTTAAAAAGTGTTTTGTGGAATAAAGATTTCATTTTTAAAAGGTTCTAGAAACCTCCACAAATGCTATAACAAACAATATTCACTTATTTACTGCATAGGAGGGGGAGAGTGCACGCTGCAATCCAACAGCCGCTGGGCGCGCTCGACTGGCCACATTACCCCTCTCTCACAGAAGACTACCTTTCCCCAATGTACGTACGTGTTTCGGTAGTGAGTGAGATGTGCCAGAGCCCATTCCCATCCCATCCTATCCCTGCCCATTTTCACAACCCTTTCTCCAAATCCATTCCTATATCTCCACAGGTAGGCAGCGCATCTGGGGGCGTGCTGACGTTTGTCATTTTGGACTAATGTTGGCATGTATCGCGGATGTCTATGGGCGACAGTATCCACTTACCATCAGGTGGACTGTATGCTCGTCTGCCGCCTTAGTACATAAAAAAAATAAAAAATAAATAAATACTTTTTAAAATCTTTACCTTTACCACTGACCTTGCATACTGATTTAGTGTGGTCATGACTCAGTCATTTCCTTATTAATATAGACAAAATTAAAGTTAACAGTTCAAATCTATCATAGATTTGAACTGTTAATGTATTATTATAGTGAACATATTTTTTTTACATATTTGACCTAAAATAATGGCTCTTTCCTAAAATTTCAACTAATTTATGTAATGTAAAGCTTGCTAATGGCTCATTTACACAAGGAGAGTTTCTCAAATGTGAGTTTCTCAAACATCGGTCAAAAGCTCTAATATTTTTGGGGAATTTTCTTTTTTTTATATCTATTTAATTTATTTAACTTTTTTCGAATTAGGTGTTGCAACATTTAGCTTTATTTACTCAAGGAGCCTTTATGCATCTCCTGCAATAAAAACCCATTGGTCTGATTAAGGACAAGATTGGTATTGATAACTTCATTTCCTTATGAAGCAGCTAGACAGCTCTAAACTGCTGTGCTGTGTCAATCCTGTAACCAACCCTTTTAACATACACTGCTGGACTGGGCCTCCTCATGCACAAGATGTGCATGAGGGATGTATGACCTTAACAGCACTCTGGCCAAGCGTGTTGGCAAGTCCACTGTTTTTGAGGTAGTGCAATTCCTCAGGGCTTGTGGTAGTGGCTTCTTTATCCCCTGGTCGTCGGTGTTGCCCTATGACATTTTTACTGTAGACAAGTCCTGAAACATGCAAAATTGCTTTTTGACATTCATTTTGCTGCTACTTCCTTTGTATTATGAATTTAGAAAAGTAGGCACAATATTTAAATTATAGTGGAGTGTAGGCTTTCTCGGCCGGTGTCCATATTAATTGAATCTTCCGGGCGACTTGGCCAAGGTCTTCTGGAAGAGATTCCAGAAGACCTCGGCCAAGTAGCCCCGAAGATTCAATTAATATTTAAATTGTTAAAGAGCAATAATGTATTTAATTAATTATTTTTACAAAATGATTAAGAAGTGTAATTTTACAAATTGATTAATAAGTGTGTGCCTTTGATAATACATAGTATACTAGCTATTCAGCAGTTCCACTCATATGGAACATGCACTACTGTCTTGCAGGGAGGAGTATGTAATTTAAATCAATTAGATTAAATCATTGATTTAAATCATGATCAAAATCAAGTGATTTTTTTTATTTAAATCAAAGTCATGCAAAATTCACTGGTTGTAACATATTTTTTATCTTATGTTAATGAACATACCTATGTATAATCAGTTAATCACATCCAAAACTAGTTTTTTTTTGTATTTATTTCTAAGCAACCAATGTGATACAACTCAGTGTTACCAGCCGCCCAGCTTAATTTACCCCCTTTAAAGAAGAAATGTTGCCTAACTGAAAAAATAAAATAATCATGATTTTCTTTGATTAAAATATAATAAATAAATTAAAAAAAAATCTAATTAAAATAAAAAAATGTGATTTTCTCAACCCCGCTGTCTTGTATACTAAAGCCTACATGATAGTAAGTAACAACATCAAAACCCATCCAGTAGAACCCAAATTAAAAGTGAAGTACAGACAGATATTGGCATTTATAAATAGCTATAGAGATTATAAAAAATAGTTATCAGATGATAACAATAAAAGACAATGTGTGATCCATGACGATGTTAGTAGTAGCTTACATATCTAACAGTAGGGAGACCTAATCTGATAGTCTTGTATGTTGATTAATAGTATCGGTAGGTAACTATATATTACATTCATATAATTTGTTCACACGAATTTTGTGAGCCACCAAGTTCTTATTGTAGAATTATTCATAAATCAGTTTACAATATGTGTTCTATCTCATTTGGCATTTGTTACTCCAATTTCTTTTTTACTATAAGAATGATTAATTGTCATTATCATTACCACTTGTGCTTTTTATATCTAAAATAATAATGCTTATTTACATAAATGTTCAGTGTACATTAAAATTTTCTACTATTGACTATGTTTACTTTATATAAGCAGGTAAAATTATATAAAAATATAAAAAAAAATTGTATATAAAAATGGTAGTTACAATTTCAAAATCATAAAAACAATAATGATCATAAAATATCTGCAAGACATTGCAAAGGAAGTAGTGTTTCTCTTAATTGTAGAAGACTGTGGTGGAAATGTCTAGTCAGATTTTCTATAAATCCCCATCATACTTATTATGAACTGTTTTGTTTCCATTCATAAGAAATGCGGATGTTAAGGTTGATTAGTGAGGTCACTATTATAGATAAGGTAAACAATAAATAGGAGACACTTTTAGTGATAGAAGATTAAATAAGAAGAGATGGGGAACAATCCACATGACTTGCAATTGAATGAAAATATTGCCTTAATTTTTTTATAGACTTTTTTATTATAATTTTTTTTATGGCTTTATAGAATATTTGAAATGTTTGAACTGAACAGTTAATGTTACTCGAAGGGTCTGGAAATAGATAATATAAGATAAAATGTAACTTTATTGTAACTAACTTCAATAATAAAGTGTGAAGGCAGATTAAGCCGGGCAAAATTAACCTATCAAACTTCTTTGACCTTCAATTGTTATTTTATTGGGTCGTGCTCTACTTGACTGGTCAAAAAGACATAATTATAATATTAGTAATCAGAATTCCACTTTAGCTTAAATCAAGGTAGTAGCATGCTAGAACACACTTCATGTTCATATTTTTTGTATTGGATTAGTCGACCTCGATATTAAATAAATAAATAATGCTCTATTGAATAGACACTCAATAGCTGGGTCCTGATTATTAAACACGTGATTTACCAATCACGGATACCAATTTGCCATCAATTTACGGAGGCGCTCACATTTGCTTCGGGCGAGTCACGTCCAGGAGGCTTCTGACTCAGTGAGGACTCGGATATGACCACACTAGGATGTTATGTGGCGTGAGTTCCGTCAGAGGTACACACAGAAATAAATACAGCCCACCTATATCCAAACATAACTAATAATTTGAACCATTTTTGAACAACTGTTTATCCGGCCGAGAATGAATAGGACATTGGCGTATCAGAGCCGTCAAAGATTTTTTAGTTACGAAATATTTACCATTAGTATTTTAAAAAACGTCTCATTATTATTTATTACATTTTAACGGTAACTATTTGTTTCATACCCATAGTAAATGGACATGGTAGCACCTCATGGCACCTCAAAACCCTCACTATAGTTAGTCGCGCTTCGCCGATTAGCTTGATTGCCGTTCACGACGTGGTCACCCCGGTTAGAACATACCGCAAAACAATGTTGCTGAAACACAAGAAAGATTAGGAAAGTAGCCTTAGGCAACGCAACGTTCAATGGTTGCTATCACAAAGAGAATTCTTGTAAAGCTGCACAGTAAAACGATTTATAAAAATTGTTTATGCAATTTAACGCATGCAAAATTGTTACTACCTTTAAACAGCTCTAACGGCCGTGTTATTGGCAGATCTTTTAGATTTCGCTATACGAAGGCCTAAATGAATGCAAATTTATTGCAAGTCAAACATAACTGGTTGTTCACTGTGTCGGATACAATGTCACACAGGTAGTTAGTTTTAAATATAAAATTATCTTAACGACAATCAGCAACAAATGTTTAGTTCTTTGTCTTACAGCGTTTGCTACATTGATGCCTTATCGCCTTTATTATGCGCACACTGATGCATATTTCTTATGAAGCAAGGAAAGCAAAGTGAAACTCGAGATTACTGATTGTGTCTTGTTTATGCTGAACAGGCAAACGTGCTACCAACATTATAATTGTTTAAACTTATGGTCATTGGATTATTATTACTTACGCTGTCCCTTAGAACTGCGCGTCTCTTGTGATACTATTGAAGGTCACAAGATCTTAGACGAACATAGGAAGTTTGGGGAGGGAAGGGCGCATAATTAAGAGCGAACCGATCTTCAATGGACTTCATCATCAGCATCACATATCGTCATCATTGTTTGCTGTTAGTACCACGTTATATAAATACAGCTGGTCACAGACTCATCTACATGTTCGTCACTAGGGACCTCGTGAATAACGCGGAAGGTCGTGACTATTCGCGTATTATATTATTATGCTCAGTATCAAAGATATCTATTTCCAGAGTGCATTGCATGCAAGTGCAAGTGTTCTTGTACACTTTTTAACGACTAAAATTAAATACTACTTAGGAACGTTGCTGTTACATGTTTTCGAGCGATTCGGCGCGGGAAGTTAAAAAATAACATTCCATTGTTCACGATTTTCTATTTTACCAACTTCACCGATGAACAATAATACGTAGCATGATCCCACGTCGAGACAATGCGATGTGGGGCAAGCAGCTGACACAAATTAATTTGCGCGAAATACACGGCTCAAGCATAAAATGTGCAGTATAATAAGTAATCACTCTTTACTCTCACGCTTCCACCTGCACAGGAGATATATAATGCTTATGTACACAGTTGTTCTGTATGGGAAATAATAACACAATAAATGGTATCAAATTAAATGGCTCTGCATATTAATTTGTCGCCGTTAAAATGAAATTAAAATAGCATGATAGAGATTATCTAACTTATATTACCAATGCTTCAAAATTGACCATCTTTCGTATATTTTATAGGACTATGTTATACAAACATTTAAATTAAAAATAAATTAAAACGATGCATCAGTACCTAATAAACTGGTTACTGTGTTCATATTATACGTATTTTATTGCATTTAATAATGACATTAGTTCCGATTGCTTCATTTATTTTTAATAAATCTAGTTGAAATAAGCATTTTAAAGTCTACATCGCTTTAGAGACCTATATAAAGCGATTCTCTTTGAATTCTAATTAAGAAAATTTTGATTTTTGTCGTGCTGTCTCGAATGAAGAACAATCTTCAGTCTTGAAAGAACAATTGAACTTTAGTCAGTCTTCATAAATAAAACCTACATAGATACTCGAGATAATAATGTAGAAACAAATTTTTATTGCCTCAGAGGTCGCATGTTTAAAGCAAGGCTCTTGGTATCAAGGTACCAGGAGCTGACTGGTGCTCGCGTGCGCCTCTTCTACGTAACCACCGTTTGAAAGTATATTAGACGTATACCTATAATATTATAGATTATAGCTTATTATGTGCCTTTGACTGCGTTCAATCGAATTGTGAAAGTAGGTATGTATTATCATTGTGTATATTGAAGTTATATTTGAAAACGACGTACATATGTGAACTTGTTTAAAATGATTTTGTCACCAAAGATTTGTTTTTGCCACGAATGAAAAACTTTATTTTAATATAGAACTTGACAATTAGATAAAGAATTTTATGTGGAAGATCGGATGTCAACATTATATATTATGTTTAACTTTATGTTAGATAGTGCAGGCAAACTACATTCTTTACGTAGCAACATTTCTAGGAATAACTTTTTAACACTATTCAATAAATAGTTAGATTAAAAGTACTAACAATTACTTGAATTTCAGCACGGAAACCTTTATATGTAGCTGTCTTTTCTGTAAATTTATAAATAATCTTGATTTTTATTTCATAGTTGTATTTAATACAGTTTTATTTATACTTTGTATGAAACGTATAACCGATCGCGTGTTCAAACAGAACCTATCTACCGAACTGGCGATATTCAAAGTATAGCAGTCAGTACATGTCAGACTTGCGAAACAATTGCTGTGTTGTGACCTCAAGATATTGCAAATTAAAACAACTTTAAGTTCACTCGAATGCACATTGTATAAGAACTTTAAAGATCTCATGTAAATTAAAAAAATGAGTGAAAGGAATCCAGGAATAAAATTAAGAGTTCACTAAACTATGTAAATTGTTAGAAAATGATAAAATAATAGTGATTGATAGAAGTCAAGCAATGAAGAGGGCTTTGTTTCAAAAAAGGAAAGCGAGGAAGCCGGTGCGTGCTCAACTAATGTTAACACGTAGATAACATCTAGTATCACATTTAGCGAAGCACACTTGTAGTACAGGTGAGCCAATCAACCATTATCACCCCGTTTGTACCTCCATAAAAGGCCGTTTTCTCTTTATCAATTCTGAATATATACTAAAATATTAGTTTATTTACTCAGTCCGCTAAGTGTCTTATAGTTGGTTTTTACTTCCGACACTAAGAAACGCCATCCAGTCCTGCTTAATTTTCGTGCCAGTACGCTACTAAAACTCACGCAGGTTCTTCTTAATCTTGTCCCTTTAGCTTTACATCATTACAAAAATATTGATAATCTTCCTATATTAGTTATTTTTCCTAAATAACGAAGAATAATTACCGCTTGAAAGTGGTTAATTCGTCTGTTACGACTTATTCTGAGCTGGACTAGGCCATCTAGTTATATTGAATCTTATTAGACTAATCGGAATATTTTTTTAAAACTTTGAATAGCTCCATTACAACGGCGAACTGTAAGAATCACACAATTTAATACTGTGTTTCTAAGAGGAAAACTGCTCAAGTGAGTCGATTTGTACTAGAGAAATCTATGCGAGTCTATACACGGTTGCATGTGCTGTATCATCCATTTGGCTTTCGTCATTTGCTAATTCTGATCAAATTGCTTTTTACCTTATTTCGATTGCGCCAACTAATTGCATTACGTCGATCGACTTCTCCATTTGGAGTCGAATGTTTTGGATCTATGATCATCGGCGGACTTCTTTTAAAGCCTATAATCTATTTATGCAACATATAATATACTTTTAATCTTTGTTAGCTTAACTTTGACATTGGACAGTTCTTAAGTGTTTTTCAATCACTGGATTAGCATACTTGAATGCTTGAATTAATCATGTTTGTCTAGTGCTCAAGGAAGAATCTTATATTTGCCAAATCATGCAGTAATATTTTCACGTTCAATTTATTTGAGTTTTATCATTGCTAAATCCCTGACTTCCTAATTTCGAAGACAAAGTAACTTTTCATACATTGTCTGTTTTATAGTGGTTCGAACAACAGCGCAGATATGTACTTTTTGGGGGATAAGTTTTATAACATTCGTAAAACACTAATTCTTCTTTTTACATGCCGTAGCCACGTTTTTGTTTTACTCCTTGATGTAACACTACACTGCATCATAAATATACATAATAAAAGTAATCATATCACGTAATAGAAGATAAAAAATGTTGTTCCTTCCGCTTTCAACTAGGATTGTGATCTTAAAACTGGTACAATGAAGGCGCACGCAATGCCTAGGCTGACTGGACCCATTGACACAGATTAGCAATTTTAATCACAGGAAAGTAATATAGTTGGTACTTACTGTATTCTATAGGCTAGCAAGTCTAGTCCCTAAGATATGTAAATCATATTTAACGACCACCTTCACTACAGAAGTACTTTCAATTCTATAAGGCTGGTAATTCGAATTTGCAAATTACCAACGCCTCGTTTAATTGCAATAGGGTGGTTGGTTATCTATCTAATGAGATAAATGGTCAATTCAGGTCATAATAATAGCTTTCAGACAATGGTCTGAAAGCTATTATTATTATGAATTTGTCATGAACGATATAGAAATAATATAAATAATATAACATATAAATAAATAATAGAATTATTTTATTGTCATTATTTGGCGTAGCAAATTTACCCAAACAGTAGTCTTATAAAACTATTGCCAACAGTAGAGAAATCTAAACTTGTTAGGATATTGGATACCTCATAAACGACAGTTTTCAATATCAGTCATTTATTTGTAGTACGTATCGGCTAAAACTAACAAAAGTAGTATCGTTTTCTAACCGAAATTTGTCTGCTTGTCTGTTACATTTATATCGGGTGATATCGCCGCAATATGTTTGCGTATATCCTCATTACGCCGCTTCCAATGCTCAAATGAAAGCTACTTACTTATATGATTTGTAATGCGTGCATATTTATCTACATTGCTTGTTATAGAAAGGTAATTCAGTTTCACCCATCGAAACTCCCAAACCGCCGATGTTTAGATTTTACAGCATATATATTACGTCAGATTATATCCGAATAATGTCTAATTAATTATAATCGCGTCTAAATGTATGTGATCCCGTGCAGTATAGTTTGGAACTGATTTGTGATGCAACGTGCTAAAATATTGGTATAACATACAGGGGATTTTAATCAAGATTATTTTATCTATATATACACATATGAATCAATTTGTTTTTAAATATCAAATTACAGTGAAATTGAACACGAAATAAATAATTCATTTACATTCAGAGAAACAATGAGCCAAGTATGATTTGGTATTTTAAATTGCTCATAACTCTATTCCTACGAATCTGAAGTTTTTCAACGGTTTACTTTCTGTTTAATGTATATATTAGGTTTTTTAATTTTATATTTAACCTAACTAAAGGCATACAGGATTCAAAACCTTCGCCGATCTTTTTATATTAAAAGGACACGCCGTTATTGAAAGAGTAATAATCAATAAGAGTCACATAATTAATCATGTCAGATTCATTATGTGATGGAAACCCTTCGGGTATTCATTTAATTTTCAAGGATACCTCCTTTGTTTTTATAAAGTCACAAGAGGCAATTTATTGTATAACTACATGTTATTAAGTTTATGAAATGGAACCTCATGTTGGCTTGTTTTTAATAAACGTAAAAAAACCGTTTGTCATGCGTTATAATAAGCAAGTGGTCCGTCAAACTATCTGGTTTGTATCATTTAAGATTAAAATATTCGCGTAGAAAGATACAATAAACCTTTGGTAGAATTCAATATCACAAATTTAATAAGCCATATTTATTCTATTTATTTATAAGTCTTATATATACATAGGTGTGAATATTCTTGCGCTTATCTCTATATAACAAAGGGAATAAACGTAAAGAGATTTCTAAACGGCCCGCATTTCCGTGTCGTCAACTCGTCACGCCATGTTGCGTACAGTTGTCACTTCTGTCACGACCGGGCGACAACCAGTTCCGAGCGACATGCGTATTCTACATTTCTAGACTTTCAGCTGAATACCCATTTACTACCCATACCTATTTAACGTTTTACAATCGTATCATTTCCCATAAATCATTTCAGTGTGTTTGCATTAATATTGATTCATGTTGGTGAATTGTATGAATATTCAGATATATTTGAGTATATATTTGTCTTAACCTATTTATATACAGAATCTCAAATTGAGGTTTATATTTTAAATTAGCGCTTTTTAATCTTTACTCTCCACCAATTTCTTCAGTCAGTCTCGGGTGTAACATAGAACATTTATAGAGCTTTATCTTTGGCTAGCTGACTAATAAAAGTCTGAAATTTATGATGAAACTACTTTTATTTCATCCGATAAGTATTAATGAAATAATCCTAGTATTAGAGTGCGTATATTTTCAATAAAGAAAGTCTTTATATAATAATAATTTTCAAAAGCAGTAATTCTAATTCTAATACTTTGTGTACTAGGCAGCTAACATTCAAGTTTATACAAGCATACCAGAGCAATATTGCAATTAGTAAAAGAACGAAATATAATATGTAAGTTACATTATACCTCTTAACTAGATTACTACGGATTTAAAATGCAAATACTTTTGGACAAGTATAATCCTGAAAATGTCGTTGCAACCGCATTAAAAGTAGCAGCTTACATAACTACGAAAGTCAATTTTACCTTCAATGATGTTCTATAGTTGACTTTAGATCGTGACAACGCGATTATGTCTTTGCAACATTGTCGCATCTTTGTAAAGACTAATGCACAGTCTCATGGAAACAGAAAATATTGCCGGAATTTTTATTTGGTCATAATTGGTTTTACGATCTTAAGTTCTTCCTAATTATTTACTTCTTAGTTTGGGCAAAACTCTTTCCGATTTCCTTGTGCGTGAAAGTTAATGAGATAATTTGTATTTAAACGTCGACTGCTAACGACTAAGTAGGTTTCTGATGAGTATAGTCGCGTTTAGTACAATTCGCAAAACGTCCATTGGCCCTAAAAACACCCAATTCGCGGTTAGTACAATTCACTAAAGGTCCAATTTACGATAAACGTAAAGTTCGTGCCGCTTTACTGTCTGGCCATGTTTTTGGACACGGCTTTCTTTAGTCCACAACAGACGACGAACTGACGGCTGTCACCGGGAGAACAAAATATGCTCAATCGCGCGGCGAAATCGTTCGGTTGCCGTCGTCGGCACCCTTGCAATACACTCAAATCGTTTCATCAAACACAATATTAATCGAGTCGCGGACTCTAGAAATTGTGAGTGAACAACGTCAAGATCGTCGGCTATCCTAGATGCGCTGTGCCTCTACTTGACGATTTACTATAATCATTTCATTTCGGCATTTTTTTCCAAATTATTTGCCACCCCCGCATCACACTGGTCCTTCATCCCGGGTTCTACCGGGTACACCTTCCCATGTATCTTATTTGGACGTACCCATTTAGTGGTTTCCATCCCGCACGCACATACACGTAACGTTTTATGAATAGTAGATTATTTTAGATTAATATATTCGATTTATTATTTTTCTTTATTAATTTAGATAGAATCTTTAATTTTTTTAACTTATCGTTTCATTAAATTTGTTTCCATTAAATGATTAAAGAAAATGTATGTACTACATATTTTAAACAGGGAAAAATAACTTTCATATAATATTCAATCACGTCAAATCGACAAATAAATTTAAAAAAAATTTTGATTAAATCATTAATTGTTATTATAATTTATAATGTAAACAGTAGTCATATCTATTATTAATAAAACGTTACGTTTAACATAAATTGTATCAACCGCGAATTGGACCAACTTTGACTAAATGTTCTGATATTCGATTCCACCTACATTAAAGTATTGATTTTAAAAAAAAAAAATAACGCGGTATTTTTACTATTAAACTATTATTACACGTGATAGGCTACTATTTTTAATTTTAATTGTAGGGTAGGTACTTTCAATGGCAATGGTCACGCGATTTCTTGATTAAACATATATCTACACATTTATATTACGCGATTTCTCTCCTATATTTTACTTAAGTAATTATGTTACAGAATAAAAATTAATATCACAACTATTCATTATTTGCAAATTACACTTGCGAAATATCCACTGTGTTGCACTAGCAAGATCATAAGGTGCGTAATGTGATTAAACCCAAATGCAACCATATGAAACATTTGACCTGAAGTATAATTTTAATTATACACGACGTAACTCAGTAGGAATTAATTGCAACTTGCCATGTAGCGGCCATTTTTGAATATACTTTCTATGAAACCAATTATTTTTATAAGATTAGATGTTTGTGATATAATTATTATGGTTTGTTTATAATATTAGATCCTTACCTATGAAATTGTAGTTTGTTCACAGTGGTCACTTTGAACTTAGTTATCTTGCGTTTGGCTTGGAATTCCAAATTCATATTAATTTCAATTAAAGCAATGACATGCTTTTTCAAAATCAGTTATTCATTTATACATACATAAATACATACGAGTATGTATAGTATTATTGTTGCCCAGACAGGATCCAATCTAGAATTCAAAATGAATTCATAGCCGATTTTGATATGTTCATTGTGTCGTTAACCTCGGAGTTATCGCCGAGTAAGCAAGTCAATCTATCTGGCATTGTTTAAAATGGAAATGCCTCAGAAAGCCATAATGGGGATGTTTTATGCGAAGGGATGGTATATGAAAATGAGCCTTAACCTGCTTGTGTGATACTGATAACGCAAGAACGACAAACCTACGCATCTGAATAATAATTGGATTTATGTTATTCCGGACCTGGACCACATGACGTAATAAAGTGTTTATTTATAATATTATCATATTACTTAACATAATCACCAGTTAAACTGGTGTTAATAACCAACAAAAGATTGAATAACGCAATATTACGTAATTCACTTAGGTACCGATACTGTGTTATCTTGTTCATCTGCATTAGTGTGGATCTTATCGTCCGTCATCCATCGGATCGGCTACCAAGATGATCTTACAATCCGATGCCAATCGTTTGAATCGATGGATGATTTAATCGTGCTTTTAAATGCACACGACTTTATGGCGAGTCTGAAGATCGCTCCGTAATCTCATTTATAACTCGTTATTTTAATTTATTAAGTAAGAGTGTTTACAAATGATTGGTATCGTGGCAAACAGGAGGTTTCATATCAATGAATTTATCTTTTTGTCCTCTCTATTATTTCTTTATTTTTGTTTTTTTCCTGCAGATATAGAGCTCAATAAATGATCTAACAACTTATTACTTCCTTAAACTTTGTAAAAAGAGTGCATTTGTATTTTCATTGACATTCTCTTCATACTAATAAACTTTATTGGCAGTGTTACATAAAACTAATTATTTGGAAGGTATATACCGTATGTCAATCCTAACGAAACTGAAACCAAAATAGCAGCTTTTACCCAATTCACTGTTAGTGATTTCACTTAAACTTCAGTCGGTTTCCTTACCAAATATGATATTACGTACAAATATAGTACAATTACCAGGAAACGACACGAATTGACCACAGAAATTGGTTACCTGTTATTCTTTGATTAATTAAAATTTCCAACGTTCGAATCATACCAAATCTTATGTAGTCTAACCGTGGTGAAAATTGATAATAGACTGTACCACCAGTAATCGCTTAACAATGCTTACGCACATCTTAATGTTCTGTTTAATGTACAACATGTACGAGCAGTTTGTTTACTGCATCTGCATCTGCATACTGCAATAGAATCGCTGATAATAATGTCGATAATGGATCCAAATAGTCATTGATATTAAAAATGAATTTCCGGGCTTATTTTTCATAATTCATTTAGACGCTGTAGTGCGTTGCAAAACTGCCACAGAGTATATTTATAGAAATCCGATGTTTTTCTCGTTCTCAAATTTTGTATAACATCTACTTAAACATACTATCTAACTAGTTCTAGATTTCTACCTTTGTACTACTTAATGTTTATTTATTGTGAGAGGTAGAAATCGTACGCTAATCTGACTCGTTCTATTTTTGTTCAACTTGATCTTGACTCGAGCATTTATCGCGGAGCGTTACCACGTGTTTGTATCAGTGTAGCCCATACGCGGCGAGGTGTGGTGTGGTGTCCCCGTAGCGGTTTCTAATGTGATATCGAGCCGAACACGTCCGGTCTGGGTTTCATTCGCTTCGGCTGTGGTTGGAGAGTGTGACCAGGCTTTTGACTGGACTCGGCATAAACAAAATTGAAAAACATTCAAGTTGATTGATTTTTTTTTCTTTTTAAGGAACTTGTATGCACATGTCAGTTCCATTCATTGATATAAGATGGTATAAAAGAGAAAGAGCAATATCTGTTTCGAAATAAACTATGCCAAATTTACCGGTATATGAAAGAAAAAGGAATAATTTACGGATAAAGAGACAATGTTGACCTGTTACTCACATTAGTTGAACTATGACTAGTACTCCTAAGATGGCACTTAGCAGCGAAAGATTACTATCCAAATCTTAGTTTCGTACACAGAACCTCTTCAGTAAAAACGTTTCATGGAAATATAAGTGACATGGAATTTATTAAAAACTAGCGACCCGCGCTCGCTTCGCTTCGGTTAATAAGGTTTTTTTTTCAAAATTTCAAATTGAAATATAGCCTATATTAGACACATAATGTAGCTTCCTATTTGTAGCTCGCTAAACATGCGTACCATATATAAAGGTGATCGCTGTTGAGGCTATTTGGATAATGTAAATAAAATTCGCCTGTAGCTTGGTCACACTAGGTTGGTGACGGTCTAACTTGGCGTTATTAATATTAATGTACACCAACGCAGGTAATATGATGTTGTGACTTGTCTTATATCCTGTCGCACCTAGGATGCACTGAAAGGTAACACACTACTTGTAACAGTTGCTATACCGATAACTGTTATGCACTTTTACAAGAGTAGTACCCGGTCATGATATTTTCTTTAGTAAGAGTGAAATGAACTGTAATGCCAATTAAAGATGAAAGCTTTTAGTTTGAACCGGGAAGTGAATTAATTAGCCATAATCGTATTCGTCGACTTGCATACTTTGCAGTCTTAATCTAGGTCAGGCGTCAATTTAATATGCAAAATCTTTTGCATTCTTGGACTTTCATTTCTATCGAATTCTTTAATTTCTCCTTCTTCCTATTAGTTTCTAAATTATCTCAACACTTCGCATATTAAACCAATGATTGCAATGACTCGCCGATGAGCTAATACTCGTTCTACCCAAACTACCTAACTTGTAACCCCACGCACGAATACACCCATACATAAACAAACATCTACTAATTGAGTGGATTACCTAAAGAATGTCCATGTTTATGATCACTGAATTGGTGTTATGAAGAAATGTGAATTAAACAACTTTGTGTTAATTAAATTTGTAGCATATACTTATGTATTTGTATGTTCGTATGTTTGCTTTTGATCGTATGCAATTTGTTGTTTAGGATCCAAAAACTTTCCTCCCTTTCGATACAGTGCAGTATACTTTCTTCAGAAAATAATTAATCGAATGTTAAAAATTTGATGAGAAAGTCTCAAAATCAGATCTGACACGACACATTCATCATGCAGATTTTTTTATAATTATAATTTAAAAAAATGATTTTATATTAATAAAATAGATAAGTGTTAGATAAGTCTGTGTAGACTGGATGCTTATTGAAATATTCATAGGCATCGTGTAGGTAGCATAGAAAAATAAATACAGTAATTTTAGATTTCAAATTTATTCAATTTGTCGAGTTATTTGAACGTAGTTCGTGCAAAGCTTATATTAATTACAGTGCAATAAGTGATACGACATTAACGTAATATGTGTCGAGGGCAGTTGCGACTTGTTTCAACGCGACCGCGCCTAATCGCCAAACCCCGAAAGACCAACCCCCTTCTAACACGCGAAATGGGTGCAGCCATTAAGTCAAACAAAACAGTACATCGCCCGCGATAGATATCCACGACAACTCCTTGGACTTTCCAAGAGATAATTGTTGGAAAGTGATTCCTACACAGAAAGTATTTAGAAAAAAAGCAGTATTTACGGCAATTGACCGTCTGCAATAAACTATACTCTTTTTGTTGTTTGCGTCCAGCGACGCGCTCTACTTGTTCAGTCGTCGTAATACGCTAATTTGGTGAGGTCGTTCAACAAATTAGACGACATTTTCCGTCACGGAGGTAACGTCACATCACCTCGGAGTCCTATAATCTTAAACTTGCATAACGTTACTCAACAATATCTTAGGTTTAATAATATACGAGTGTACTTAATAACGCGCACACGAGCGTACACTAATGTTCACGACTCGGCCAGCAACTCGCCAATTTATCTGATAATATCATTCGACGATATTATAATATGTTACGAAATCCTATTGTTTTGCGATTTACAATAATTGAGTTCGATGAATTTATCGCTTTCCATATCGGTTTTAAATACCATTTGGCAGTTACTTTCATAAGACACTTTTTGGACCTCTTTAAATGTCAAATGCTTTAATGTTCTGTAATATTTATTTAGTACAACAGCACCACCCAAATATCCGTCGATATACATAGTATATTACATATAATGTACACTTTACTTTAGAAGTTGTACCAAAAATACGAGTGAATGTTAGATCACCTTATTTAAAAACATGTAACGATATTTGCAAATTTTATGTGAAAAGAAACCAAGAAAGTAATTCGCAACAAGATTCAATAAAATTACTTTTATTACACATGCTTCCGTCTCGTACTCAGCTTTCAAAAACAGCTCAATTAAATCCTTTTAGATTTCTTTTCAATCTGCCGGTTCAATTTCACTTACACGATGATTACGCTTAACATCTGTGTAACATATTACTCTTTGTTACTGACTCACTTAATCTTTATACTCCCTGCAGCAACAATTTAGTTGTAAATAATGATTTATTGGTTTTTTCGCGTTCGACATGCGGGAGAAAGTGAATTTATCGGTATCCCATCGCAGGCATAGTTCACGAGCCGCCTTCATCAATCAGGGTACAACGACCTGGATCGGAACCGCGATGACTGTTAGTGGGCATTATGCGATATGCCCCAGCAATGAGATTGAAAGCGTTAAGTAACTGGCCATTGTTTTACTTTATTGACTTAAACTTGATAACGTATTTGGTGGGACACACCAGTGTAGGATTGTACTCAAATTGTGAAGGAAAACCTCAAAGGTGAACCTGTGGTCTGTACTACTGGCATTACGGGTATGCGGTTATGTTGTGACAACAGATTTTACGATAGTTTAACATACGGTTAAATATGAATATGCGACAGACGTTCCTTAACCTATATACCTACTTAATATTAAATTCTAACAAGACAGGGTATTAAAACTTAGTTACTTTTAGGGTAACTTTCAACACTATATAAAAACTAATGCAATCATCAACTGATTCACTTTTCATATGCCAGACATAACAAGTTTCTACCAGACTCATTAGAAGTTATCTCAAAATCCAACTTTCGTGAATTTCTAGAGCCAAAATCTTTATCATTATTAACATCCGTTTAAATTAATTTGGTTTCTTTTTTGTACTTATTCACCTTTTAAAAAGTATGTTCCTAAAATAAAAGTATGTTAATATTTATATTCGTAGAGGATTTAAATTACAAATCTATACTGTTAATAAAAGGATTATTTCTTAGATCGAGGGGCGGAGCAGTTACAGTGACAGTAGCAACCGGCTCGCGGCGCAATCACTGTTCAATGTCCCAGGTGCTGCTGGGCACGACCATTTAATGTATCATGTTTGCTCTTGTTGCGTAGTTGTACTCAACTAGGTGTACCGAGGGCATAATAATATTTAGCTAATATCTGGATGTGTAGAAGGGAGTTAATTTTCAATAATTGCTGTGTCATAGTTGTAAGCTTACTTCCGTATTAGACAACTTTGAAATAAGACTATCTTTTGATAGATCGATGACTTTTGAGGTCACAATGTTGACGGATCGTGACGAACTTTCGTAATAGGCGTTAAACTTTTGTCACGTACGGAATCTCTTACGCTACAAGCGGCGGTTTTTTAATCGGCGAAAGTAGTTGCGTGACATGCGCTCACGTCGCATTTTGATCGCCATCCGTTCTACCATTACGCGTTTCGAACATTTTAAGCATAATATTCAAATTGCGACGTCATAAGTGTCAGCACATTGCGACCGTTGACAAATAGTTCGCTTAACACTTCAAACTTCAAACACGCACCATATCTGAGCATTAATCTGCTCTCGCGGTACCATTACCGCATTTGCACAATCGGACGTTGTCGGTGGTAATTGCGAAAGTGGTACACTATTAAATTGATTTTCGTCATGTTCTCCAGTAAAATAGCTGTCGAAGTTTAGGTGCGTTATGCTTTAATGCCGTCTTAATAACATAATATTTGGGTTCGTGTCACTGCAAAGCCCCGTATGTTGTATAATATTGAGCCGTTTCACAATTTCTCCTACTAGAGTCAGTCCGAGTGTTCGTGACTGCAGCTCGTTTGTTAATGTAATGAAATGGCACTTTCGACTACACCTCCGCTAATTTCATCAATTAGCTTTAGCTGCAATCGAACAATTAATAACTGACCCAAATACGAGTACCTATGATTTTTCCTCTGTTGTTGTGACAAATATTAAAATATTCTACATGACTAATTAAAAATCTACGTTTCTGTATTGGATGTCTTAAGGTCACGCCTCTTATTGGGCCGCTGGACGTCATCCAATTACTCTCGCTTCTTTCAACGCGTATATAATCGGGTTACCGTGTCACTTTCTTCATCTTCCGCTGCTAAAGACTTCCACTACATTTATTTAACGTATGTAACTTCCAACATATTAAAAACGAGCAATTATAGTATTAAACACCTGGTCTTAAAGATCTTTTTCACCTTTCTACAGCAAATGCATCTGAAAAAAAAAAATTATCACTTGATGAGTGAAAAAACACGTTTGTTAATCACATCATGATGAGTTCACAAAGTAAACTTTCTTTATAAGTGCAGTGTCAAATTTCTCTTTACAAGAACTCGTGCCTATCTCTTCATACAATAGCCAAATTAGCGTGTTTCCATTCGCTATTGTTGTGTTGTCGTGTGACAGCGGCAGCGCTGATCACATTTATACTAACAAACCGCAATATTACGTACATTTATTCTATAACCAAAGCGCAAATGTGAAGTATTGCGAAAGCATATAAAATTAACTTTTGCATGCTGTAACTTTATATAATCACAAATCCCATTTTTGTGGTTTTCAATTTTACTTTGTTGTGAAACGTCAATACTCATTAGCGTTGTATGATTTTGCGTGTACAAAGATACTTGTGTTTTATAAACTCTTTAATATCGCGCTTCATTCATTCGACCTTGTTATGGGATTGCGTGCAGGCTTGACCCGGCCGACTTGTAACTACCACTAGCTAGAGTGAGTATATAATTGGCTTTGGATAGTTGTCTAATGCTCGACAGGTGTTGTTTAGATTATAAGACAATGTACTATAATTTGACATTTCTGCCTACACAATGTGTTTTATTGCGCATGAATATTTGTAGAAAATTATTCATAACAGCGACATTCATACACTAGACTGCGTGTCTCCGCAAATTGAAAAGTAGATTATATTTTCTCAGGGTTGACAACGAACATATAAATAATCTCGCGTTACACGATATTTATATCGTTGTTTTCTCACGGGAGTGGTGCTCACGGTCGTCGCAATGAACGACAGTCCCAGATACTTCGCCAGAGTAACTTCAAATAAAAAAAGGTAACTTCTCACTCGCTAAAGGTATCAGAACTACCGCCGTTTTAATCATTACAATAACAGGAATATTCAAACCTTATCAGTCGTGTGCCATATTTTTTGGTACATTTAGGGCCTTTCTCACCACCTCCTGATAACTATCAGATCTATCAGATTGTTAAAGTAACTGTTAACAATCTGATAGATAAATTTGTCTGGCAATAATCTGCCAGTTAAATCTAGATAATACTGACTTACTGATAAAGTATAAATGACTTTCTGATACCTTATCAGAAAAGGTGAAAAAAGCCCTTAAAATTTCATAAAGCCTAAAGTGGGAATACATTTTACAAAAACATTGTCTCACAAAAACAAATGTCAAATTTTCGTAATATCAGCTCGTAGTAATTGTCGGAGTAAATCGCGAGAACGTCGCTGCAATTGCAAATCATGATGTGTGTCAATGCTAATATAGAGTCGCGAACACCCACCCACACCCGCAATCAGGGTCGCAGCTTAGGTGTACTGTAGGTTACTTGAAAGCTTTGACACAATGATTTACTGTCATCCTTTTGAGCTGTAAATCTTATCTATGCAATGAATCGAAAGGTGAAGCGAATATCTGTTTTTGTACGAGTTATTTTAAGATTATATTGCATTCTTCCGCAGTTCCGCTCTTAAATTATTGTCGTCATTCCTTATATCTTTATTATTTATATAAATATATTTTTGTCTATCTTTACCTTGACGAATTTCTGTACATATTCTTATTGTACTACTATCTACCTTCAGGAAAATTTTCCGAACAATAAGCTGCTAAAGGACAAGAAAATTGACGGAACTAAAACACCGCTTTCATGTAGACGACGGTGTCACCGAGAAAAGCTAATCGCTTCTACCTATAATTAATCAACCATCTTAATTTAAGTAAATTTATATAAGTTAATAAAGTTTTACTTAAGAATTTATGGGGTTGATTGTAAAGCAATCGTGTTACTCTTGAGCTGAGCTTATACTGAAGCTAATGTAGTCGCTTTTTCTAGGCCACGTCTGATCTCTAATCTCCTAAGAAATCTTAACTAGCTAGAAACAAACAAGACACTGAACAAATGAAGAAGTGTGCTATGAAATGTTTATGAAGTGTCGCATTAAGAGTGTTTAGTGTTTAAATTGAAACTAAATTTAGTAGCGTACAAACTGAACAAAGTAACTTATTCTGTTAACGCTAATTTGACGTGACCAAACACAGAGGCTTAATCTATTAGACACAAACATAATGTACTACTAATAACTAATTATTTAGTTTCTCCTAATATGCGTCATATGTGACTATTTTCACACTGGCTTTCACAATATTATTGTTATATCATTGACGCCCCTTGAGGTTCCCATAAAAACAGGGAAAGTATGCAATCGTCTGTATAAAGACGGCGGCCGGCGGGCACTCGTCCGTCACGCCCATCCTACGCCAAAGCTGTTCGGAAGAAAGTGAAATTTTGTCAGACAGGCCTCTCAACATTGGACTTATTGCGCTCTTTAATGATTCAAATGTATCCAGTTATACTCCCTTCTTGCTTAACTCACGTATCATGCGAATAACGTAATCATAGGAACCTATAATAAAATTGTACAAGATTCGTTCCTGGTAAGTTAAGAATCATTTTGGGTACCAAAATTTTTGGTTAAAAATGAAATAAATCTTGCACAGATACCATGGTAATAAAAAAAACTTGAACTGAAATTCAACATTACGAATACTTGTTAATTCCTAAACATATTTACTCTCACATTTTAAAATCATGTCATCTTCGTCACATATCCTCTACTCTCTGTCAACGTCACGTATTTACCGAGTCTACTTAGCAGCTTTTTTTTTCAGCTAAAAAAACCCCGATCAACCCTTTTTATTCATCAAGCAGCTTCCATCTACTTTTTTATTAGCCCACCTGTCCGCGCCACGAAATAGTCTATAGAATGTGATAAATTATTCGTAAAACATGTAGGTTTTTTGTTGAGGTTGTTCTATTGAAGGAAAGAAGTTGGTCCTTCACGGTCCGTGGCCCCGCCCTCGTGTTCAAGGTTGAAACACCGATTGGCACGTGCACCATTTGAAAAAACTTAACCCGTATTTCATTGTAAGGAAGTAATTACTATGCTGGTTTAAAGTTTTTTGAACCCACTGTATGGACATTAGGTAGTAGACACCTGTCTGCCAGCGTGTATTAATGATGATAATAAGTGACTCATGTCGGTTGGCGCAACATCTACATTAATATGAAGTAGGACGTCTGAAGTAATAATGCATATGCATGCCATCATATATATTAATTATATTGCAATATTTGTAAACCTTAAATGGTGGTTGAATGAAGGAAAGAGGAAGACAAGGGAACGAGACATGAAATATGTTGCTTGTTTAGATAATAGCACAGAATACTCCGATGAAAAGTTCAAAACTATGTACTTACTAAAGCGGTGACAGCCTAGGTCGTCGTTTCTGAACCTGATGGTCACGATCATATTTCACAATACCACCAGGGAGGGGATTCCAGTTAGTTAGGAAAAATTAAGCACTTATGTACGAAAAAATCTTTTATTAATGATTTATAATCACATTTTAAAGGGTAAAAACATAATTCGGACCTAATTGTTACTAATGGCCTCACGAATTTACTTTATTTTTGACCTTTTAGGGGCTCGCGACACTAAAAAGGTTGAGAAACGATGGTCTTGGGGTATCCATTCTTGATCCACAATCGTGGGACGCGAGCCTCGGCTCGTATCACTGAATTTCAATTCAAATACAGTTTTTAAACTATTACTAACTCGGTGCTGAAAGATAACACTGAGCAATCCCGCGTGGGCGAGGCTTAAAAATGTGGGAAATGTGCCTGCCAGAATTATAGTCCGAAACCCCCTAGTGACAAGGGGAGGCCTATCTGACATTGCTGGTATACGTTATAGATTGATATCCAACCTTACTGGTGGAACTTCAAATAACAGCTATATAACAGCAAATAACAGTTCTCGTTGTTGTACACCCCAGTTGAAGAAAAAAAAAACGTAATAGGTTAATAGGTACCTTTTCAGAACTGCAATGATCAAAAATTTAATGTTACGTAACGAAAATTTTAAACTACAAACATCAGCTGTATTTTTGCATATTAAATTTATTTGTAATATGACCGTTTTGGAAATCTGAGCAGACTGCTCAAAACTTTAATACTTGTTATTTTATTATTAGTAATCAATAAGAATGTGGATTTCCAAATAAGATGTTGTACACAGTCAGCAATTTGCCTACACAAAATTATTGATGTGAAATTCGTGGGCGGTGACGTCGCCGCCGGGTACCGATGCGCCATAATTCACAATACCATCAGATACTGTACCTAGTGACTGCTTTCTTCAACTATTGATCGTCTTGCGCATTCTAAACGCGTCATTTACTACGCGGAACCTCAGCAATACCCAACAGCACGTGGGATTAAGGAAGAATTATTAGACGTCCATCAGTCTATTACTTTCTTCATTTAAACAAACCATAGGTTCATTACTGCATTCCAAACAACATAGATAATGTACACAGCGTTGATGTGCAAGAAAACTAGTTGTCGTGTTTCACGCACAATTTGTGTTACGTTCGCGAAGAGCCTGGCTTCTTGCTGCGTTTCGCGTAACAAGTATAAACGCAATTACACGAAACTGGAGCATAACTGCTTTGCAAATGTCCGTTGATGGATGTGGTCGTTGTCCCGATTTTGTGTATTTCACTGTGTATGCATCATTTAGCCGTCGACATGCCGTGTTAAAATCTCATCAAGTTGCCCCATCTCCAACTGAAAGCTGCCTATGCAATAGCGTTGCGGCGGCAATTATTTATAAGTTTTGCAATTTATATTCAATAAACTATTATTGTACTGTATACTTGTACTATGTTTATACAGCACTAATGACGCACGAAACACGTTTCGTGCGTAAAGTGTATGCACAACTGGAAAGTTGTAATAGTATCTTTCTATTTTTTTTAGAAACATTGTACTGAATATATTGCATTTGAATCCATTCTCACTCTCGATGCAAACAATATTGCACTGTAAACGAGATTTGATTCTCATAAGTGTTGCGTAAACTAAGAATTATAACTAGCATAGTGTTCTAATTACAACAAAAGGTACGCTACTTCGGTGGTAGAGCTCATAGCACTTTCCCTGCAAATTACACAATGATGATTGCTGATGATATAACCTTTTATCTTGACGCGATAATTACACATCTGTACTTTGATATCAAATATAAAATGAATATAATGTTGATTAATACACGTCACGCCTACATTCGCTCAATTCATCACTTCTTTTATCGTCGAGGTGTTCCGTAAATCAAACTTTGTAAGTACAGTGTTATGTCTGCACCAGTCAGTCATCTTGGCAAATGATGAAATAAATATGGATTGAAATCTCGCCTTGTCATTCACTATTTAAAAGCATTTTAAAATGGTGCAATTACTTCCTGTAAAATATATTTTTGTCATTGTTGATAATCTGGGAATATTGTATCATTCGCAATAACCAATTTATTACGTCATTTTGCAAATTATCCAGTTCCAAGTAATCACTTTGCAATTGAATGGCCCTAGAAACTTATCGAATTAGATAAATATGGTTTATTTAACTGAAGCTAAAAGCTTGTGTGCGTTTTATTGACTCGTTTCCTGTCTGCGTTCAAAGGGCTGCTTCCCTTTCCCGTTTCGTTTCCCATTAATAAACAATATGGCGCATCAAAAGGAGAATTCCGAGGAATGTTTAAATATGTCTCATATGGAATGTATTTGAGAGCTCTCGCAGGATCTTCGCTGTGATAGCGAATATACAAACTAAAAGATATGAAAATTACTGAATAATAATGAATTGTGACCATACCTCGTCTATTACTTCCCGTACCGATTCCTTAGAAGTCTAAACTAACACTTCTGTATTATATCATCACGACTTTATATTAAAACTACATATTATATATGTCGCGATGTACTTTAGCGTGTTATGATTACGAAAGTCACACGGGAGCATAATATGTTCGCGCTGTGTTGTTTCGTTAGGATGTATGCAGTTGTGCATTACAAATGTTGTCGTGCACATCGCCAGTACGAGCGAATAACTTACCGGGCTAACTGGCTGGTTCTCTTCAATTGTATTCGACATTTTGAATTCTACTCGTCACCTCATTCGTTAGTTATGTTGTCAGTTACAATTAAGGTGTTCATACATGACCTCTCAGTGCAATAATAAACTTTAGATACCGGAGTACAATTTTATTTTATGCCGCATAATCACAAGTAAAGGGGTTCCATAACTTTTACAACATGCTTTTGATTTATTTCTAAAGCTTTACCATACTATAGCATACCATCACTTTTTCTTCACTGCTGGATAACATACCTCTCCCAAGGCTCGTCACCACACTAGCTCTTCTCACTTACCCACTATCAGCGACTTCCAAGTCATTGGTCCACCTAGCCAAAGAACATCTCACGCTCCGTTTCCCGGTACGTGGTCTCCATTCGAGCACTCATCTACCCTATTGATTTCTGCGATAGCTGTGCCTGCATTGCTTTAGTAGACAATTATTGCTAAATTTTTCCTTCTTGACAGGATTTCCTTTTCAATTGGATTTCCGCATGAAACTGCAGATTTCCAAGTTGAACAAATTCCAGAGAGTAATAAAAGGATTTTACGTATATAGCCCCACGTTATATCATCTCTTATTTTTCTTAAATGAATATATTAGAATCTTCTATAATATAATACGTGGTTAGAAATCCTGTGTAATATTTGGCGTTTCTAATTAATGAAGGATTTTAAGAGACGTACTTCATGAAGCCTAGGCATGGCAATTTAAAAAAAAATGATTCTAGCGACATTCCATATTTTAAAATGTTCTTACATAAATTGATGTTTATTTAGATGGTTAGTAAACGTCTTTACAACGTTAATTCTTGCCATCTTACCACGAAATTGTAGGCGTGTATGAACGCCTTTAAAGACGGAACTTGGTAGCTGTTACTAAGATCTACCGATTCGTTGTGGTTTGATTGAATTTCAATTGCGTCGAGACCACTGCAGTGGTCAATTCCAGACACAACTGGTATAACATTCTTATCGTTCAATCGTTTCATTGAACTGCATAGAATGCACGCTTGCACGAGACTAATACTTTATGGTACTTGAAAACTTCAATTTGTGCGGGAAATGATGGCATTATACTGTAACAATACCTTATTAATAGTATAGTACGAAGTACAGTGAAGTACGAATACTTATTCGTACTTCACTGGCTTTGAAACGGTTTTACAAAATAAATAATACCTTTGAACGTGAGCTCAGTCATGCAGCGTTCCTTTCAATCCAATGTATGTGGTTGCGATTAGGACTTACCGCTGTGTTTTGCAATTACATACATATTTAGAGGTAGTGGCAAGTATTTAAGAGAGTAGAATTTTATTAAGAAATCGATATTACTATCAGCATGACGTTAGTCACTCTTTTGTAAACTATTTGGCAACTGTAACTGTAATTACAAATTACTTTTCAAATGTTGGATTTTGATATTGCTTAATTCATTAAATGTATATTTGCACTTCTAAACATAAAAACATGTATATAATGTATATAAAAAATTCACGACTAATGTTATACAATGCACTAGCTGAGTCAATAGTAGCTTATGGTATTAGTAGTTATGGTAGAACGTATAAATCTTACCTAAATAACATCTTTCGACTACAACTAAAAATATTAAAAACAATTGTTCCCACCAACATTAAACTAAAATATGCCAACAATGACCTTAAACTATTTAAGCATTGCAATACTTTACCCGTTCATATTAAAAGTACATATAATATATTAAAAGAACAATATTTCAATACCGAAATTCAAACGTTAATATCACATCCTACAGTTACTCGTAGTATAACACATAAGCATTTGGTAACCAACGCCGCGAACAATATATACGGTCAGCGGACCAGCGCTTACTCTGTTCCCAGGTTAATAAATGAATTAGATCCTAAATTTAAAAAAGATATCAGCGAAAATAATTTAAAATATAAATTAAGAACATATTTCTTGTCCAAATTATAATTTGTTCACTGCTCACAGGTAGGTTTTTAATGTCTCGACTACTGATTCCAGCAATACTTGTATCTTAGACAAATCTGTATGGTTTATTAGATACAATTATGTTAGCTATATACTTAATCTTTGTAAAATTGTTAATAATAAAAAAAAAATATATATATACAGAAGTCGGTCGATCTGGCCTTTCCAACGCGTTTAGTTAAGTATCGTTAAAAATGGCAAATTTTCTTTGCCATTTAGTTGTGTCAAGCTCACAACTGGTCCTCAAAGAATAACTTCTGCTTATCTCTTAAAAACATATTATACTTTTATAAAACGTATGCAGTATTTAAAATCTAGATTTAAAAGACTAACTTACCAGCTTTTTAACAGTATTTTAAATGTTTTGTATTTATTGTGTCTAACCCGAAAAAACCTCCTATCGCAGGATTACTGGCAAGGTGATACTTGATTCGATTTATTTGAATACGGGAAAAGATGCCATTTGACATTTTACTTAAATATGAATAAGAAATGAAATCGGTAACATTACAATGTACGTACCCTGCCGTTGGTAAACATAATTGCAATGCAATGCAATCAGCCCTTTCAGTATCCACTGCTGGACACGGGTCTCCTCATATACATTGTCTCGTGCATGAGGGATGTAACGCCTTAAAACGCCACGTTGGCCAAGCGGGTTGGCGAGTCCACTCTTTTAGAAGTCGTGTAATTCCTCAGCGCTTTGGTAGTGGCTTTGTTATCCCTTAGTCGCCTTTTTCGACACCCGCGGGATGAGATGGGGTGGTGCTATTCTACAGCGGCAGACACAATATACGGCACTATACTGTGCTCTAATTGGGACAGATGCCTTCATCGTGAAGACAGGTTGCGTGCAAACTTGCTAATGTCACAGCTTTTAAAACAACACCAGAGGCAGTTGACATTCGAATCGCCGATAAAAATATACAATTTTCATCCCAACCGGTTAAACAGCATTCAGTGACATTTACATTATGTTAAATAAACCCGACTTACTGCCTCTGGTAGATAAAAAGAAAGTACTTACTGACGTGTGTCTTATGCTAATAAAATTGATATTTTACAAATACTACATGATGAGACTGACTGCCTTTATCGTTCAAAAAACGCATCGTTCTTAAATTTATGTAAAAGAACTCTCACTTTCGGATCTAATTTTATATATTCTTTACAAAATTTTAATGCCTGTGACTTATTGAGTTTAAATAGATCCTACATTTTCACGATGATTTAAAAATGTTTTAACACTATGATGGAAAAGCTAGGGTCGATTAGTTTTTTCGAAGTAATTTTCTCTCGATCGAAATACCGCCTAATTTTTTTCTGAAATAGCAGTATTCAATAGAGACAAAAGTAATAAAGTCCACAGAGTAATGACAACAAAATTTTCTTCTAAAAGCCTTTTTTTGTATAGAACAGAATGTGTATTATTCAATCTTATCGGATGATAGCGAAGGTCCTAGGTGAACAGGATCAGAAAAAATCGAGAGCGCAAAATCTGGGCGGGACATTCCCCCGCCCGCCCACGCATTGCATGACTACTTGCACCTAGACCTAATACCAAAGGGAAAGGATATCCGATAATTAGTAAATATATACTTTAATTTAGTTAACATATAGTTATAACTTTGACGGAATGCATTCGAAAATAAAAAGAATGTTAAAGATAATTGAATATACTGGTGCACTTAACAATAAATAGAAGCATATCGGACTCCCGTCATGCCTCACTAAACGGATGCTGCGAGAGAAAACATCGTATGTTTATGTCCGCCGGTTTGTAGATCCGCGTCCACTCACGGAATACCTGATTATGGTCAACTTATTTACGACAAATTTATGGTAACTTCAGAATACTAATGCATGTCGTGACAATAACATTTCTATATGTATAATGAAAATTATGAACGAAAATTAATTAATTCTCTTTGTTTGATATCTTATTATGAGTGTTCATGACGTCGAAGATAGCATTTATAAAAATAAAGAAGAATTTAGTGATTATGAATTATCGACAACTATATTAAACTGTTACGATAATGTACACAATAACAACTAAACAACAAAGTTGAATATTTTGTTATTTTATTGTCGTTATCAACTATTACTATATATTTCGTAATTAATGTGAGAATTTAGGAATACGTGATGTTACACGAGGTGGCTGAAGTGCGATAAGTGCAATAAACTATCGTAATGTACATTATGTTTGAGTAGATATATGCAAGCACGTCTAGTCTTCGCGAAACGTGACGTGAGTCGGCCTTGGCGATCGGCGCAAGTTCGGTCTGCCTCGGATTTATTCGGTTTCTTTTTCCATCTCTTTCCTACCCAATGACTGCGCCGTTCAACTGGCTTAAATTTCCACACGCAACGTTCGAGGAAACTGACTCAGCTGTGTTCAACTGTCACCAATGACTCCAGGAAAATGTGTTCTATGTCTTTCGCATTACGGTGTATTTTTACACCAGCCGCTTCTGAGGTTACACCTTTGATACGTCATGATATTTCTTTCTCTTTTTTTCAGTCTCGTACAGCTGGCACCGGCCAGTATGGCAAAAGCACTAAAACGATACAGACCGTAACAACGTTCAACGTTCGTTCTATAACCCGCTGTCGATTATTCGAATAGTTCTCGACGTATACTACGATTTTCATAGAATTTATTGAAACTTTTTGTATACGAGTGTTTTGGTGGTATATTTAGTGCATAAAAATTGAAACGTTGAAGTTTCCTTCTTGCAATCTGAACGAATCGATTTTTATCATTTCCACAACATCGCCGCTATTGTTTGCAAAACATTGGGAAATTGTCGTCATGTCACTCAAGGAAACAGTGCAGTGACTGCATCGCTATGTAGAATAGGGAACGGTAACAGTTACTAGTGAGTGCGTGTGTTTCGGACGAGTGCATCGCGTGGCTCCAGTCTAGTAGTGTCCCTAGTGTATAATCGCAGCGTGATACGATTTCGGTCGTGAAGTCACTGACTGATGGAGCATTGTGCTACTGGAGTGCCAATGTGCTTGACCGGGCGTCATGCAGGCATGCGTGCTTGCGACTAGCCGAAGTGAATACCAGCAAAACGGCGGCGTTAGCGACAGTGGCGGTTCTTGCACCACAGGTTCGCTTTCATACAGTTTTATTAGTATTTCCTTTTGAAATCTCTTTAAGCACACCGGTCTCGATGTCTGTCTCCATGTTATCTGAACCGGCTCGACATGAGCCTGATGTTGATGTTTACTCAGTTTGAGGCTCTATAGTATATTGCATACTATGCAACTTCTTTTGACTCGAATTAAAACTCGACTTCTTTAATGACTTTTAGTACATCAACAATTCTTCGACGCCTACGATTAGAAGGAGAAGAAGTAGGTGTATTAACAACCACACAGATTGTGTATCTGCCGCCTGTTCTATAAAATTCTACCTCCAAACCCCCTGCTTTAGTTTTTAAAATAATACAAATTATACTATCGTCATCGTGCATATGATTTGTTTCCAAGGTAAATTGTGAAGGGATTAAGCATTAAGCAATTGAAAAGATAATATGGCCAATGACGCCAGCAAAATATGAATCAGCGTCAGATTTGTTGAATTCTCGGATTGTTAATAGTAAGAGTAATTTTACCTACGAAAACGGACATTTGAAGTAATAAATAGCATCAGTCTGCTTTGTTATCTGTTGCTATAAAAAAACATGTTTTCGGTTTTTTTTTCCTCTAACAACTTAGGTACAAGTATAGGAATTTTAAACTACATTGCAGTTCATGGGTAATAATCTGTGATTCAATCAATTATACAACGCTATCAAAGCAGTGCTCGAGTCTAAATTAAAATTGTGGTAGACACAGCAAATGACAAAAAATATACTTGAATTAGACGAGTAGCTTAATGTTAAAAATTCATAATTCAAATATTTTCTTTCCGGACATTGTTACATCGAAATAGAGAAAGGACATATATGATGGATTCGTTTAACAGCGATTTCTCCATTAAAAAAATTTGTGTCAATATTTTGGCACAACACTAACAATAGATTAAGAACACGTCATAGTTATCTTTTAAAACAATGAATCATTCTAGAAAGCTATATGTCAGTAATATTTCAAAATTGCTCCACGATACGCGCCATTGGTACTTTATCATTTTATTTACTTTATTTCATACATAAATGTTTTGAAATAATTATGCTTATTTAAGAAAACTTCTTTCACATTTTATCGTATCATTTTTGACGGATAAACATCTGGGTACTAATAAAGTTCATATTTTTTCTTGTTGGTTGTACTTTATGTATTTCAAACGGTTCTACATTTTACAGTCAGTCTGAGGCTATAAAGCGAATTGTGAATTGATGAGAAATTTAATACTTTGCCCTTACATTGTAGAGCGAAAAAATAGCGGCGAAATGGCTACATTATAGTAGTAGTTGTGGTACATACCGTAGCACTTGTGGTATAATTAACGTAATATAGCCACGTCCATAGACCGTAGTATTGTGGTATCTACTAATCGGTTAGTATATTTAGATATTGTAGTCATCCACTCTGAGTACGATACGTTAATAAATAAATAACGCCACACTCAGTGTCCCACACTAGGATTCCCTGTGTCGTGGGTCCAGAGACACACACAAAGACAAACACACACCCAGACCCGAACATACATTTGTCCTTTTTTTTATTTATTAATCAAATGTATGTCCGACCGGGGATCGAACCCGGGACCATTTGCACAGCAAGTAAGATCACTACCAACTGTGCCAATCGGCCGGTCGTTTGTTCTTTAATGCAGCGATAATTCAAACATCGCTTAATATGAAAGACGTATGTAGTCAACTCAATAAAATTACATTGGTTTTATAAGATCGCTTAAATTCCGTTTCGAAACTCGCCGTATAGTGTAGCCTCAAACTTACTTCTGTTAAAACTCTAAATTCAATCTTGTTATTGGTTTCTAAATAATCTGAAAAACATAACTAAGAAACTTGCGCAGTTCATATTTCTCTGAATTAGTTTAACTTTATTTTTTTATTACTATACTAGCATTTACCCGCAGCTTCGTCTGCAAGGATTTTCTTTTAAAAATAATTGGCTCTTCCTGGACAATTATTCAATTTACCGGGATAAAAAGTATCGTTCTCCGGATTTCAGACTATTTTATTCCAAATTTTATTAAAATTTATTGTGAAGTTTGGTCGTGAAAACGTAATAAACAAACAAACACACTTTCGGATTTATAATATTAGTGTAGAATGTGGATTTATCTTCGGTGGTTTCACTTAAACATTTACAACATCATTAAGTAGACTACAAAATTAATCAGTCTTAAGAGTCAGCTAGATTGTTAAAATAGTAATTCTTTATATTCCTCAAAGAAAGTGCCCAATCAACTTTACACAAATTTTGACAAAACAAATACCGGAAATTTAGCTTGGAATACTAATCGACGTTAGTTACGTTGCACATACAATATTATTTCGGACGGTTCCGAGTATAATGATACTTATTTTGTGACAACTAGGACATCAAAAATAGGACTTGGAAAGGAATCTTTCATAAATCTTTTGTTATATATTATTGTTATTACTAACTTCATTCACAAAAATATGCAAATTAATATATTCTCAGAATTTTTGCAACAGCTGGGTATTGTTTGAGTAAGTTTTATCTTAAGCTAGTCAAGATGAATGAGCTGCCAAAATTTTCTCTGCGTCGTATTTATCATCCACGCTATTAACCGCACAACAAAATATGTATTTGATAAAAAGGAGAACTAGGATATCATATAAACAAATTATAAGTATTAAAAAAATGTTACATTCTTGAAAATTAATAAGACCCTACAACTTTTTAAATTATTTCTTCTACGACTTCATGTATGTCAGTCACTGTTTACAACACTAGAGGATTTGTCCAAAGTAGACAAATCGTGTCTATTAAGATCTTAATAGAATTTTAAGGCATTGAATTTTGTTAAAGTACATATTATTAAACGCCAGCTCTTCATTACTGAAATGTGGATATAGGTTTTACCCACGTGCTATCTATCTCTCCTCCACCTAGTTCTCTAGACATAGCTTATTAAATAACCAAAACATAGCTTATTAAATACGATTATATTAATTTAAAAAAAGAAATAAAGCAGATTGCAATATTATTAAAATCTGCTTTATTTTTTGAGCCTAGCTTAATAATCCCTCCAAATTTTTCCAACTCTTTCTCCAAATCAATTCATAAATCTATGAATTACCTTACCTATCTGCCTACCTGGCGCGCATCCTGGGGCGTGCTAACATTTATCATTATGGACTGATGTTGACGTGTATCGCGGAAAACCATGGGCAACAGTATCCACTTACCACCGGGTGTGAACTATATGCACATCTCCCACCTTCTTCTTTTTAATAAAAAATGGTCCCAATACTCGTTTTGGACCACTGTACCCTTTTTATGATATCAATTTGTATCCCAAATATAAGAATTCCAATATAACATTTTTTATTGTTATACAAAAAACCTTTTGTTAATCTGTGCTTTGTGCAATTGTCTATTTTATTTCGACACAATGAAACAATGTTATTAGGAAATTGTATTGTCCATAACGGTTCCAAGTATAAGAAATGTGGACAGGTGCATTATCTCTCGAACTTGTTCCCAAGATGTTTTGTTTTAATGTCTTAATCTTTTTTATGTATAATGCTTTGCTACCTGCGTACATATATGGGTACACCTGTAATATCGTGCGTCCGATCAATTCATGTTTTAAGCGTCCTTGTCCTATCAACAGGGTTATTTTAAATGTTAATTACTGGTTATACAGCTCTTCATCATTTGTGGATTGACGTACATACATACTAATCAGCTATCACTCGTATAGCAGGTTTTGACGAGAATGGTTAAACTTTATTCACGGAGAAGATTATTACACAACTGCATTTGGAATAATATTGTGCATATAATTTTAAATATCCATATTTTTTATGCCTTAGCCAGACCATAAAAGCATCGCTCTTATTATAAATACAGGCCAGACTTTATTAGTGTTTTATTAACAGCAATGCATCGAAAAATGTTCATTGTTACTTATTTGAGAAACACTATAATATGAAACAACTGTTTTTGTAACCAACTTGGAAAGAGTAAACATAAAATTTATTTAAGGAAAGTCTAAAGCTTACCTTGATAATTACAATGTCTTACAGGCTTATTGAGGCATGCTATTGAGCGTAACAAAACGACACTTACAGATAAGCTTTCAAAATAAAAAAAATGCGCTTGAAGACTTGCATGCAATAGCTTATTTAATGGTAATTTTTTTTTATGTTATTTATTTGTTAACCACCTTTAACCCGCCTATAAATTTGTTAACATCGATTTGCTGCTTATTCCGTATTTTCTGTTGCTCATTTAATTACTTAACTTTATATTTAACATTTTGTGCCAATCAATCAATCTATATTAGCCTATAAACTCCCACTGCAAGGGCACAGGCCTACCCTTGTTACCTAATCACGGGGGTGTTTAAAAGCCTTCGCCGCGCTAGCCATAACGTACTCGTTATGGCTCGTTATTCTCACCTACTGGTGAGAACACTCTTTTGGGGTCCTGGCTGAGCGCCTGCTGCGCTCGTCCTAAACCATACATGTCCGGTGACTCTTGAAAGGCCATTAGGACCACAAGAATTTAGCCATTCCGAAGAAAAAAACTTTTAGTCGTTACGGCTCGTCGTAGTCGTAGTCTGGTAAGTAAGCCATATATGTGCAGTTTTTTTTTTGTGTGGTTTATATTATTATATTCGTCACATAATTTAAAAAAAAACCCTAGAGCTCCCAGAAAGCTCCTTTTCAAAATACATCCGGAATATTTTTATAAGTAGCTTGATTCAGCAACAAATTTAGTAATTCGTGTTATTTAATCATTGTGTAATGTGTATGTATATTGAAATCTTCATACGTCAATAGTCAATTTTTATCCTCTGCATCTTAGATGGTATTTCCTTAAATATATATTATGTTTATTAAGAGTAATATGTAAATAGTCTTAGTACGGACGCAATAACGAATTTCTAATAATTGCATTGTGATAAATAATTGTCGACATTACTTCAAGCTTTAATTGAAGTTGCATATGCATATGGATGAGATAAATAACACTTATTAAAAGTTCAACACACTTTTAAGGTGGCTAGAAACTTTATTTCTCAACTCACTGGTTTACCCTTATAAAGGATGAGTTCTTTGTCACTCGCTACAACTTCCCTGTGTATACTATCACACAAAGCCGACAAAAAGTAGTTTCTGAGGTTGCATGTCTCGCGGTTGTGCATTGTCTTAGCGCTTAAAAGGCAACGAGTACCTTACTGCCGTGGGATATCTATATATCTCTACTGACGTCTTTGGGCAAAGTATCCTGAGAATCATGGTTGTGATGTTGCGTCTACTGAAACCTTCTGAGCACGCCAATAGTATACATATCACCTGGCATAGCCAGCAGTTATAAGCTCGGGTCTTTTAGCGCCCGACAAATTCATTTGAAACTGTACACGAGCACACGTAAAATACAAACTTACCGTAAATGTAAACACAGAGAAACGTAACACTAAAAAATTACTTGCATATAATTCATATAACGCATTCATGCATATAATCGAGCGGAGAGCTAGTGCATCTCACAATATAATCATACATACTATATATACAAGGGATGTTATATTTATTTTTAATTGATAATGTTAAGGGATGTTTCTACAAACTTTCACATATGTAAATATTAATTATAATTTTCAAATTTTTAAAATATGTACCTATAATTTTATATATGTATTCAGTGTTGTAATTTTATATTATATTAATATAGGTCTCTTACTTGACGCAAATAATATTAATAAAAGTAGTTATAGAAAGTAAAAATTCTTAACAAAGCTATAATTCATATTCTGGATAAATATTTGTTGAGGGTATCATCTAAAGTGTGGATACGAACCAATAGCCATAATACGAGTATATCCGTTTGAATAGTGATCTTCCCTCCGTTTATGAAATAGGCAGTGAGCTTCTAAATACTAGAGTGGCAACGTCTTACAAACTGTTCTCAGAAATATGTAACCACTTGCGACTTCAAAAGACGTAGCTTTGAAACCGATAAATATTCCAAAGTAAACTATGTTTGTCTCGTTTCTTCTACACAACTTCTTCGTTTAAACTAATCACGTCGAAATGAAACAAGACATTGTTATCGGAAAAAATGGCGAGAGTTGCCAGTGGTCAGAAATAATTTCCCCAGAATTAATGAATTACTTGGGTATAAAGGCACTTATTAACAGGTATTATTAACAGATTGTAATGAAACTTTCAATAGATCATATAGATCTAATGAAATTGACAAGGATTACAGGTAGGAAGAAAAAATATTTATATGCGTTAACGAAAATATTATATTTTAAGACTATTTACATTGTGTAAAATTATTATTGTTTAAAATGGAATAATATTTTTTTTGTTTATGACAATCATTTTAAAAAAATATATTTCAATTGTAAATTAATTAAATTGTAAATATATTATTTTAAACCTCAAAAGTTATTATATTGATCAAACACCACTGTGTAACATGAGTTTGTTATATAATTGCCTTTTACTCTCTTTTTTGTTATTTAAAGTAAACATTTTACTTTCGTGGTATAATCTTATTTTGATATATTTGTGAATAATCGCGTTGATCAACAAAAGAGAATGATCCATTTGTAATGACGACACATGTTCCGCTGAATGAATTGCAAATTCTCTGATCGACAAATTGGTTTGAATTTTTTCAAGTGTTTTCGTAGCTAAATACATAGGACCATAATTAGGGTTCAAAGACTTTCCACCAGACATGGCAATAGCCAATCTTTAGGTACCCTGGAAAACAAATAAGAGATCATTCTACCTACTACTGACTATTTTATGATGATTACAGATTATGATAAAAAACATAAATTACTATTAATACTTTTGACTTACAGTCATTCATCATTTACAAACCTCCCAACGGTGTGGGAAAATCAAAATAGTTTTTACTGGCAACATTGATGGCAAACGCAATGCGTGATAAATTTACTTCGTTTTGTAATGTTATTTTGGAAAATCTGAACAAAATTGTGCAAACTTACTTGTGAAAAGTAACACCACTTGCTTTATCATCCTTTTCGGACCGTGACATACAAATTTTAACGCCACATTTCACCATTTTGGTAACTTTATCGTTAGGCCGCAGATACGTTCACGCTCACCGACGTCAAGCTAGCAACTGAAGTCAGATATGCCTGCAGGCATCTACGAAGTGGTAACGTTAACTAATGAATACTGCTAATCTAGTCATATGTACATCAATGGAAATAGGATTTACCTACCCACTTCTCCATAGAGAAGTGTCGTTGACAAACATTAACCACTTCAATAAAGTCCTGTCCTAGGTGTTTGGGGCTGCCTGTCTATGTCGATTTATTCCTTATAATGTATTATTATTCTAGTAGTTTAGTAGATAGAACAATGAAACGACCGTGGAATGTCATAGACTGAAACTGATCACTGGTAACAGTGAAATCAACAGTGAAGTGAGTTCAACAGTAGTATCACCGAGAATCCCTTTCGGCTGTGAAGGCTTCCTCTGGAGTTTTCTAGACTTTTCTATCTCTTAATATTATAATGTTGTACATAATTGATTTAGACTGAGAAATAAGTCTTTTTTACGTATTGTGTATCACTAAGTACTCTCTTACTCTCTATGAAATATGAGAATGACATAAATATTGTGCTTAATCTGTGTTTTTCCATTTGTATTCGCCAAATGAAATTGTACTTCAAACTGTCATCTCAAAACTACCTTTCAACAAACAAGTGTCCGTATGATAGATTAGATATTGATTATGAGTATACGATATTATTCAGAACAATACCCATTGTAATTCTTGCATTTTAAATCGATGTATTCATCAATTAGATGTGAGCAAAAATAAACAAACATTTCTGATGTTTTTAATTACGACATTTGTTTGTATTTTTAAAAAGACGTAGATTTCACCATGTTTAATAACATTTTTTATAAATGCATAAGTAAAAATTTTAGAGCATCAATCATGAGATCTATCAAGCAGCTATTATTTATTTATGACAATTTATGTATATAAAGGGTGTCTCAAGAAGAACATGAATATTGAATAAATGGAAAAACACCACATTTGAATGAATTTCGTGGAAATTTTTATTTACATAAACAGATCAATTATTGACATTACATGTGAAATAAAATCGTCAAATGACCACCGCGACTTCTTCGACGAAATTTTAGAATACGGAAGACGGTAGTTTATTAAACTTCAAAAATGTTTTTTGTGCATAATGTTTGTGATATTCAAAAAAAAGCAAGACTTTGTTTTTCGTATGCTTCCAAGGAGTCCTCTTCTGTCCTCAGTAAACCCACTATCACGTTACTGAGGGACTCCTGACATACTTCGACGGAACTGGACATTGACAGAATACATTATAGACTTTAAAATTGTTTATGTCGATAAAACTTGACATTGGCAGAATGTGCTAATTGCGCCCTTACCATACATATAAAAATAAAACATGAAATTTGAGCAGTAGCTTGCTTTTAAGGCATAAATAAACATTTACACAGAAATTTTTTTCGAAGTTCTCAAACAGGAGTAAGACAAACTTTCCATTGAAAATAGAATCGATAGTCATTAATTTGAAATTTAATTCAAATAAATAATTAAACACGTGTTTTATTGTATTTCAAAACTATGTCAGGGGGCTACAATACATGGTGTCAAAGGTGAAAGCCCACGGTAGTATGAAGCTGCGACCCTTTTTTGAGAATTTCGTATAGGGTGACAATTTTCATAATATTTAGCACTATTTGCGTAATTTAAATATATATAAATATTTTTTGAATGTGGAATTACGCAGAAAATAATATAGGAATATAGATTTTTCCGTTCGTTTTTGTTGTTTTGTCAACGCTACAACATTTACGAAGTGTGCTATTTAGTTTGTAATAAGAAAAATCGTATCTAAATACATATATTACATAAGCAAAGATATAATTCAATATTTGAAAAATGAGTAACGTTTTTATTCAATATTGTAAAATAATGTTTATCAAAATACGAGTAAGTACAATAATCTCAACCAATATTCGTAAATTTTACTTTCGAGTCAAAGTCAAATAAATCTTCTAATATGTGTCAATACAATTACTAACATAATTAATGACATATTATCCCTATAAGCAAATTGCGTAAAATTGCTACAGATTCCCTTAAAATATATTTCGAATTTATGTTATAGTTATCCTTCTATACTAGTCTTTATAATCTGTATTCAAAGACATATTTTTGACATGTTAATGCAATTACTAACAAAATTAATTAAATTTTATCCTCAGACCCAAATTGCGTAAATATTTTTTACAGACTACTGTAAAATATGTTTCGAATTTATATTACAGTTACCCTACTACAAATGGGCATTCTCCTTTTGTTTGGAATCACTTGCATGTTCTAGGGCGGGGTGATAATTTCAAATTCAAATTATATGTTGTACTACGTGAATAAATAAACGCGTTTTGTACCGTTTTTTAAATTGTGTCATCGCTATTAAGTCCACGCGAGGGACGCCGTAGGCAACAGCTAGTTATTTTTATATTAGTTGTACTTTTAGAAACATTTATAGTCTTAATTTTAGTAAATACTAATGAAGGAATTTGGGATATTTACAAACAGAAAACTATTGTCAAGCCAAATTTTATTGTGTTTTAGTTAAAAAATGTATTTTGTTGTTAAAAAGAACTTTGATAGATTCATTTAGATGACATTAATGAGATTTACTTGTATTGTTCAGGTTTCACATATTGTCTATTGTCTTCTTGTCTTTATCATAAAAAATGACAGCCGGTTATAATACTATTTCTCTTAGCACAGTAGGAACTCCTTTGTGTTTTAATGACAGGTGAGCGCCTTAACAAAATAAACATTTTCCGGTGTCGGAGTTTAAAATACACCAATAGTAGGTCAACCGGTAACCAGATGCCGTCGAACACTCAATGTTTTCCACTTGTACATTAGACAGCATGCAAAAGTTATTTTCTTAAGGCAAATCCTAAATAGTTAACACGTGTTAGCCGTTCTTAACTATGCCCTATGGGGTTTATAATTGATTAACTTTTGTCGCGGTTTGTATGCCATTACCCTCGGCTTTCTGAACTAATGCGATTATATTCTGTCGTGACGATAAAATTGAGAGCACGAATGGCAGGTTTCACTTCCAGCGAATTACTTTTTTATCAAAATTCAATACACCGTTCTCCGACACGATATTGATAACAAGTTTTTATGAGCTGCTCGTACATCATAGACGAATTTATCTAGATATTGGTCAATCATGATAGTGTATGTAATATACTTATATGTCAATGTAAAATCCTCTGATCATAATATGCAATGGTTACCTAAGCTACTCCGGGGAAAGCATATTTATTGGAATATTTAATAAATCTTTTTGCATCGTTATTATACATTTGCGCAATAGGCAATAGAGTTGGGTAGGTTAAATAAGAGGCACGTGGAAGCCATACCGTGTTGTTTCAGATCGCGATAAGGAATCTCAAAACGTGAACGATTATTTGCAATACTTACCATGTTATGTTATACTAACTATTATAACCATGTTATGTTCTCAAACATGCTCGGGTGTTTGATTTTTACAAACAAAACAAAGGCTCTTAAAATATTTATCGTCTCGTATAATGTAGTTAAATGTCAAACTTAGCCAATAATAAAAGTCGTTACCAAGTCGGGCCAAATATGTAGAGATGACTATTGCTAATGCGCTAAGTGTAGATTTGCTAGCTTTGTTCAGCTCGAATGGTCTCGCGGGGGCGGGTATCGTGAGAGGCGACCTTGCTCAGTCTGACATTGGACACGTCGATTTCGAATCTCGTCTTATTCTCCGCCGAGATCGACGCAACGACCTTTGCGCCCGCGCCGTTACCGCAACGAGCTCATAGCGTGAGCGCACCACTAATCACATCCTATCTAAATAATGACTTAATGTTTCCAATGCTGCAAAATGTTGTTTTTCAACTTGAAAATATTAATATTTTTCACGCATCACGCTAGCTAGAAAATTACGTTAGTCCATGTTTTGTGTGAAAATAAATTGAATTTGTGGAAGCGTCTATTTTTTGAGCGATTAGGTTCGTTACGTCCTTTACCGCAATGTCTATTCGGTCCGTTACGTTCTATTCCTCGAATGTCCTTTTCCCCGAATGTCCTATTTTGCGCGGTTGTTACAGCAATCGCCAAATCCCATATTTCCCAAATCGGTAATCCGTCAAATCGTCATTTCGTCAAATTCTATAATTAGTCAAATCTATTCATATAATAAAACTAGAAATATTTACCAAGAACCTCCTCCTTTTTTGAAGCCTGTTAAAAACTGATTAAGGGCGATGAAGGATGTTTATTAACAGAATACAAACAGACGATTTTGAAAATTGATTCTGTCTGTCTGTTCGAACACGCTAATCACCAAAACGGATTTTCATGGGGTTTCCACATATTGATTGAGCTTAGCTTGGCGCTTCGCAAAGGCTTTATTTCATCGAAATCGGCTGACGGGAACAAAAGATATCCCAATTTAGAGTTTAAAAACTAAAATTCCGCGCGTACGAAGTCGCGGCCACAGCTAGTATGCAATTTTTTATTTTTTATTTTACAGATTAAATCGCAATGTGTGTTCTACATTTCTGCATTTTAGTCTGTTTTCTCGCGCGTTTCTAACAAAAACTATGAAATTACTCAGTGAGGATGCACTAAATCAGTTAAATTAACGCTCCAATAACGAAAGAGGTATGGGATGTTCAAGGAATAGGACATTCCGGTAAAAGGACGTAACGGACCTAAACGCATTTGAGCACGTGTACATTCCGTTCTTGTATTCTATCATATGTATACAACATACATTAAATGCAACTTTATCGTTGCGGTCAAACGTTACACAAGCGGAGAGCAAGCTCTTAGCCGCCATACCTTATTCGTTGTGGAAGTTCCGTTTTAAGTTTGCTCATTGCGCGTAACGCGGTTGGTGTTGTTTCAACCGCGCTTTCTATCTGTTATCTTGAGATCGCCAAACCGCACCTCATTCGTCTCGGTAGCTGATGCCGACCGCGATTAGGGACTCGTTAAATGCTGCAAATGAAATAAATCGAATTAAGTCGCTTGTTGTTCGCTCATACTCTTCCTTTTAATAGGTTGACTTTATGCTACCAACTGTATTGATATATATATACATGGCCCGAATCGCCAATCACTGGATGGAACTCCATTAGCCAAAACTCTCCAATGATCGCCACTATGTCTCTAGGATTGTGTGTGAAGCAATTGAAATCAAGAAACATTAAAATTTCAATCGAGAAGATGGATACACATTGTCCTCGAATGTGGAAGCCAGTGATTAATAAAATTAAACCTCGCCATTTTTCCTCTAACAAACTTTCCGGACTATGACGACCATATGCGGGTAGTTGAAACTGCTCGCAATTCTCGACGTGGACTACCCGCCTCTTCAGTCAGCTCGTGATCATGGTTGGTGCAACCCAACCGATACGTCAAGTAAAATAAATAAGGTAAACATATGCGTTAAGGACCCGTTTAAATAGATAAATATTAAAATTTCAGGGTTCTGTTTAAATTGAAACATACATACAATTTTTAATGTAAGGCAATAAAAATTATGTTCTTTTTATTAAGTTTTCACTAAAATCTTAATGTTTCTCAGATAAAGTCATATCTGTGCTTTCCATAACATTCGGGTGTTAATTTAATATGCAATAGGTTTATGCTTAATTTGAGAATGACGTAATATGATTATTTTTCCCCATTTCGTATTTCACTACTTACAAGAAACTACACATTGTACAAAATGTCGGTCCTAACTATGTATAAGTTTTTTTTTTTAAGAAAGACCCTTGACTTCCTCAAATATATTATAAGAATGTTTTTTTTTTAAAGAGAAATTTTCTACGAATTTTCGTGCGGAGTGATTAGGCTCCAAACTAAGACATCCGGTGTAATGAATGTGTCGTTATGTGTCCGGAGATTTAGCAAATTATAACAGTTACAGAAAATTCTATGCTCACGATCATTCGCATTATGCTACCAATAACGTGGTCATGAACGTTATGCGGCATCATTTCCAAGTTTCAGGCTAATGCTACCAACAACCGCATGCGCATCGCTGTGGTTGGTTTGCCATCTACGGTGCATTCGTCTCGAACGAACATCGACCTGACCATTCTCTAAGATTTATGAAGTCAGCTACATTACCTCAAATTGTTTTTTGAACGATTCTAAACAAACTTCACATCTTGTCATTTAACATTTTTTATTAGTTTTGCTATATCATCCAAAGCTTTCGTGACCAAAAATGTTAAAACTCCAAAATACTGTTCCACGTATTGTTTTAGTAGGAAGCTAAAACTACAAACCCCGTAGTGTAAATTATGTCACTCAATATAATACTGCAAGCAACCCCCCAAAAAGCTGTCAAAAGACGAGTAGGTGACCACGTCGAGGTGGCAACTTGTTTTTTTTTTTGTATATGCTTTTGCATCACAGATGAAGGAACGATATTAGTTTTTTATTCAAGTGGGGGAAGGGACAAATCACACACTCAAAATTACCCGCTTTTATTCTCTTTTTTATGTGCGATAAATCGGCCTAAAAATGAGATCCTGTAGGTTTGTTGGGGTTCTGAACATTAATCAGGTGTCAAAATTAGCAGCACGCTCTTCATCCCCGTAAATTTCACTAAACACCTCTTGAATGCGGGGGATTACGCAGATGAAGAGGATTTAGTTTAATTTTGACATCGGATTCGAGTTCAACAACCCAAATAACTTACTAGAAATTATTTTCATACCATACTTTCATACTTCATTGGGGTAAGTCACCCCGACTTACCCCTTCCCCTGCTTGAATCAAAAAAAATCGTATCGTTCCTCCATCTATAATGTAAATGCTATTATTTCCACAAAAATACAAAATGCCATCTCGTCGTGGTCACTTACTCGTCTTTTGACGGCTTTTTGCGGGTTGATTGCAGTAATAATAAGGCACAAGTCACGTTGAGTTGACTTTGGGACAAAAATAGAAAGTGTCAAACACTTCACACTCGCATACTGTGTACCGAATACCTGACAGACATGAACATGCCTATATACTCGTACTTTATTTTGTATTATACATATATGTAATTATGTGATCAGTTATTTCTTAGTGATGAGGAAACAGGATGACTTTATTATGTGTTCAAAAGTTTTCTCAACTTTAGGAACATAACTCTAAACAGTCCTTTTAACGTCCACTGCTGGACATGGGCCTCCTCATACATATTGTATTGTGCATGAGAGCTCTATTAGGCCTGAAAACGCCACGTTGGCTAAACCCGTTGGCGTGTCCCCTTTTATAGAGGTGGTGTAGTTCCTCAGGGATTGTGGGAGCAGCTTTGTTAAATAATATAATCCTTAGTCACCTTTTACAATACCTATATGAAGAGGTGGAGGTATTCTAAAGTCAGCCTACACCACACGGCCACTTGTTCCAAATACATATTGTGTATAAAACAAAATGTCTTCTATAGATGTGTGTGTTTTAGGCAATGTACCTTGCGATGTGAATTGGACCGTGATATCGGGTGATAAATATGAGTCCGACACTTGTGAACACGAACGCTCAGTCACGACAACAGTATGTAAACCATAACGCGTATGCATTTATTGTCAAGATATTTAAGTTATAATAATATTCTTAAAACACTAGATGTAAATATATATTCTTTGCAATTTGTAGAAAACGTGTTTTAGATGTTGAAATTTTTGCGATAGCAAACTTGATAGGAAAACATTGCAGAAATATTCGATTGTTATCATAGCCTGACTTGTTATTTTACAGTCTACGTAGAGATCAGTTTCATAACTTTAGTTGGATCGAAAGGAAGTAAAATGAAATCATTTTTTTTTCCAAATACCAAGTCATCTACAAAGTGATAGTCGGTTTTATTTTACATTAAGTAATTCAGTAAGTATTGCGAATATTGAGACAAAATAATTTACGCAGCGAAGGTAGATTCGAGTGGACACTGGATTGGTCACGTTCCACTGCGCAAGACGAGGATACCATTCATGCAGAACGGGCGGCACCAACTATTGGCAGCTGTAATGTTGGGTCCCCTCTGTAAGCGATAACAAAGCAACAGCAACTTGTGAACTCACCATTTGCCGCTAACTGATCCTTATTGTTCTTATCGAAATATTCAGTTTTATCAAAACAACAAATATTCAAATAGCTTTGTATTCATATCTTACTTCAAAACAAATAACGCAGAAACATTATAATCAGAAAAATAAAATTAAAATTGTACGGTCTTGTAGCTGGTCTTATTTGTGTCAAAAGTCGTAACGTTGGTGCTGTATTGTAAAGCCATGACTACTGCAGCTAATGTAAGTATTCCATCAAATTTAGTTGCGCTGCGAACTACCGCGCCTATGGTCTAGCTCTGTTCATCTTTCATAAAGTGTGCGACATTACGGGAACTTGTATGGAGCTAGCTCGTTTTATGACCACGTAATCAGGTCTATAGACATCCTTTTAAGAACACTGCAGGGAAAGAAATTACAACGCATAATTGAATCTTATTAGAAGAGTATCTCTTACACTTCTCACTAATGTTATGACTCGGACTTAATTATCTATAAAAGAATCAAACATGTATGTTTGCACTTCTTTCAAATAAAATTAATCTGTATTTAACGAAATATTCACTTAACTTCGTAACTAACATAGATTTAAAAGATTTTTCTAGAATTTGTAGTCTGGCATCGCTTTCGCAACCGCTTCGCTTGATATAATTCTCCGGTTTTATACGATTTAGCTGTAAATAACACCGATAGAGATTGTTGTACTGTTATTGTTTGCATTGACCACAATACGACGAATTATGTTTACATGTGAACATTCCTAACAATGAAGTACTTACATAGAACTGATTGACATTGGACTTGTAGAAGGTCAAAAAATACCTTAATAAAATATTGCACCTTTTCGCCAACTTTACTTCGTTCAATAGTTGAATGAATAATAATATAGTAAGTAAGTAGTGCTTTTATGTCTATCAATCTCTTTTAGGCTCATACCATAATCAATCTGATACCAGGCTTCCATATAAGTCTGTCTGTCCTGGGTGGCATACAATGTTGTAGAAACTGGAACTTAAGGAAAGTCACACCAAATTTGGTTACACCAACGTCGTGAGATTATGATCACGTGACTCCATCGAACTTTCCGCCAATTATATCAGTCGCTTTGTTATCTCACTTTCTGTATAATCCTGGACATATATGTGTAATTATTAATTAAGTATATTTTCATAACGTTTTTAAAAAGCCGTTTATGTATAAGGTACTTTCTCCAAATTATCAACTTCTAACCAAAATTATCTAGAAACACAATCGGAAGCTACAATCAGAAATTTAGAATTCCATAATTTAGAACATTGTTTACAAAACTCAACAGTTTGATACAGACCCGAGGCAATCACTTAATTATAATATTTTCTACTCTTCACGCCATCACTACCTTTTTATCATTACGGCGACTATATTTATTAACTAGCGGTGCCAGTGACCGTTCGCGTGAACTATAGTGATTCCCGTGGGAACTCTGTAACGGGTCGGGATAAAATGTATCCTAAATGTTAACCCAAGTCATAAGCTTGCATATATCGCAAGTCATAATAAGCCAAATTTCATTAAATTCTATCTGGGGGTTTTTGCGCGATGCGCGTTCAGACAGACATAAAAATTCTACAATTGCCGGTTTTGGGTTTTGTATCGTTCGTAGAATACACAGCAACATTTTTTTTTTTTCAAAAAATGTTTTATTACAGACGACTGTTACGACTTTATTAAATGTATAGATAAACTATCAATATAAATAATGAAACAGACTTAAATTATTTCACGATAATTAATAATTGCGTTTTATATAAAAATAACTACCGGAAATATTTATGGCACTCTTACATACGTAAAGCAACCAGTAATTTACATATTTACGGCAAATGGAAATTATATTTTCTGTGCAGGAGTGCACCAGTACTACATTTTTCTATTTTTTGTTGCAGGTAAGCGTCTACATACTCAAATTAAACTGCAATGACATGAATTCAAAATGACAAAGTAAGTGCGTGTATATACACGTGATGATATTGTCAACTTCTTTTCTTCTTAATTTTGTCAGTTCTATTTTGTGTTCTATATATCCTGTAGCTGGGGTAAGGCTTCCTGTACCTTTTTTTAATTTTTAACGGACTTGCACTCAACATTTTTTCAAGTCGTTCCATAGTATTCTCCTTTTGGCTATCACTTTCTTTATATTTAAAATTTGATATTTGCAATTCGTATTCATATCTTACGAGGGAAGGTCTAAAGTTTCCGGCCTGACAATGAAAAACGACACTTAAGTTCATGAAACTATTTTTATTTTTCAATATAATCTCCGTCTATTTGAACACACTTTTCGGATTGTTTAATTACCACTATTATAGTATAAATATAGTCAGAAGTTTTGTCTTCAAAATGGCCGAAAACCACAGCGGTCCTTTGTAAAAAATAAACCTAACCTAACCTTTGTTTCATATCGGTCGGGCTTAACATCTTACATTGTAATGAACTTAATCACTGAACGATATTCAAGTTTAAACATTTTAAAGATTTTGCGACTTCCTGTTGTTCTAAAAGTCGAGGAATCAAAACTAACGAGGGTTGAACTCTAAAAATTATACACGAATTAGCAGTATAAATAATGAGTCAGGCCAGAAACTTTTGGACCCAACTGGTACATAAGAAGAAACGTAATGAGAATTTTAGAATAACTGATGAAGAAGCATCGTGTGAATTGTAACTTTATCATTGTATTTACTCATTTCCAGTCTGTAAAACAACGCGATTATCAATATTATAACAGTAATAAACTCGTAGTTCAACATTAAATTTATGAATAAAGTTAGTAAATATATGAAAAATAGAAATAGTTTTAATAGAATAGAAATATATAGTTTTTGACGGAATTTAAGAACCGAGTAAAACAAGTTTACATTAAAGTTCCTTACGTACATAATAAAGTTTTGGTACTCTATTTTCGCTGTGATCCGTACATTATAAAAAAGAAATGTTTAGACAAAAGTTGTCGAACTTCATGAGCCCTATCCAACAACATAGTTTTGTGTGTTTATATTATAAGTTTAAATTATAGGGCCTTTTTTAAAAGTTTAATCTTCGTAATTTTGGAACTACGGAACCAATTTGTCTGAACTACGAACTAAACCAATATATATACTTGAACTATATGTATTTTTCTGTCAAATTTCAATCTGTTAAGAGATGCAATTTTTTTGTTATATTAGGTTATACTCGTATATCTATATGATGGATATACATATAGACGTCTTAAATGATTATTGTTTTATATTCACCTGGTCATCCTTAGTTGAGATGTAGTGGAATTTTTCTAAAATTCTTAACCTTGTGATCTCCACCGTGGGTAGATTTCTTAGAAATCTTCATAATAGACACTAAAATTAATATGAGAGATGATACAAATTTTATGACTATTAAAAACAAGTCAATTCTTTTATTATAGGGATTAAAAATGCGGATTTCCTTGAATGCGCAGGAGAGTACAAACGCTTCCATCGTTTGTGCCGTCAATGGTACGTAATTCAATTACCGCCCACGGTTCATAAATGGGTTAGTGGCCCGGCTTCCCCGCTACACACGTCATTATCACATTACTACTTTGTTCTTTCGCTTCTCGTAAGAACTTATCGTCTGCAACTCCGCAGATATATGTGTCGAGTTAGTACGTTGATAACTCGATAATAATGTGGATTATGATTTTTAACGCATCGCTAAATGATAGACTATCAGTAATAAAAAAAATCGTTAGTTTACACAATTTGCACAATAGACGAATATAAATTTACCAGAGTATTTTAAAAGTTTTGTTCCTGTTTCCTGTTTTATCCATAGTTTATGGATGGTATGGGTAGTTTATGGATTTCCTGTTTTATCCATGGGCTGTTTCTGTTTATCCATCAATCCATATTTGACGTGCTCCAAATTAAGAAAAGTATAATACGAGTTGCATAATATACAGTTACTACTGTTTTACTGTTATCCGCGGATTCCTTCTCGTTTAATTAGGATTAAAAACCTTTCAGAACAACCCAAATTACAGCTTACTACGAGATGAAAATAAATACAATAAAATACGCAATTAGTATAGTAATTATAGGGCAATTATAGTGCAGTTTTATCTATTTTGCACTTATCCGTTTCTACATCGGTGCCATCGAAATCATTTCCATAGAATATTATCATTTTATATGTTACATTTTAGTTTATTAAGCGTATTTGTTATGTATCAAGTATGCGGGTATTATTGAGATTTCATTTTATCACATACCTAGGCTGTTCCGTAAAATGTTAGTGAAACCAAAAATAATAAGTGTATCAAAAAAAATATTTACAGTTTTTCAAAATACTCCCCTCCAGCCTCTATGCACTTGTTCATTCGACTGAACCAGCTTTAGAAACATTTTGAAAAAGTAGAAGACTAAATTCATCGACAGCCCCATCCGAAGTCTTAAATTTTCGTCCATGTAGTATTTGTTTTATTGTGAGAAATAATAATAGTCGCTCGGGGTCAAATCTGGGCTGTAGGGTGGATGGGGTAACAATTGAACGCCCGTAGTGGCTAAAAAGTCGATGATTCTAGCGGCCATGTTAGCGGGAGCATTGTCTTAGTGAAAAAGAATGTCACGAGCGCCGCTCCTTGGGCGGTCGTCATTCAACTCCTTTAAGATTTGGGGCAGGCAAATTTCGCAATACCATCCACTAGTAACGGTTTTCCGATCTTCTAGTAGAATTATCGCTACTGGACCTTTGCGTCGGAAAAAAGCAGCATTCATTTTTTTTATTTACACTTCGGCCGCGAACAACTTTGTTGGGTAAATCGTCCTCATCGAACACCCATCATGGATTGTTGCTTTGTAAAGGGTCGTAGCTGTAGATCCAAGATTCATCAGTAGTTAAGGTGTAGGATACCTACTTGTTGCGAAATCCCTCCATCGAACTTTTCCAGCATAAACTTGCATTAATCTACACGTCGGGATTTTTGCGCTTCTGCGAGAGAATGATGTATCCATCGTGAGGCAACCTTCCTGACATTAGATGTTTATGCACGATAGTGGAAACTGACCGTGATCTAATCTTCAGTTCAGCCTGAATCTCTCGATGTGTAATATTCTGATGATCCTTTATTAACCACTCCACCCTGATGACGTTTTAGTGGGTAAACGCAGTCGACGGTCGTCCCGGCCTAGGATCATCGTCGAGGCCTTCCCGGCCATGTTTAAATTCACGGTACCAATAGGTCACGGTTACTAGCGAAGAAGATTCATCAAAAGCAGTTTGTAAATTTTCGTGATATTCCTTAAAGGTTAAACCTCGTTTGTAATCATAGAAAATCATTGCACGAAATGCTTGACGCGACACGTTCATTGTTGCAATCAATTGTTGATTGCAATCGTTATCTTTTCGTAAAAAAATAATTTAAAAAAACTGAATTTTTGTGGCCAATGAATTTTAATATAGAGGTTTACTCTCTCCAATCCAAATTACCCTCCAATATCTGTTATAAATATAGGACAAATTAATTGATATATTAGTAACAAATTAACTAAAAACTTTCGGAACAGCCCGCGTATTACGAGAAAGTAATATTCATAACATGTTGCGTACAATTTTATCTTAATTGTTACGAATAAATATTAATAAAGCTGTTTCTATTTCATCGTGTGACGGTATTAGAAGTCACCGATGTCATTGAACTCATGCACTATTCAGTCTTATTTTATTAGGACGAGCCGAGGACATGGACATAATAGCAATGCGCACTAATCGACGAAACTTATTGATTGTTTAATTTCGTAGTTGGCATGTTGCCTGATTCACCTAAGGTTTCAAACTTTAGGTGAATAGGCCATGCCAATCCAATGTATTGTTCTACGTAAATATTAAATGTCCCCGTAAAAATCGTAATTCTAACCAGTTCTTTTTTCGTCCACTGCTGGACATGGCGCTCAATGCATCCCTTATGCACAAGACTATGTGCATGAGGGGTGGTGGCTGCAAGACGCCACGCTGGCCAAGCGGGTTATCGAGTCCTCTCTTTTAGGGGTGGTGTAGTTGTCAGTGCTTGTCGTAACGGCTTTTTTTATCCCTTAGTCGCCCTTTACGACACCCACGGCAAGAAGTGGGGTGGCGCTATATTAATGCCGGCCGACACCAAACGACCAAAATAGTCAAGAATATATAGTTGAGAAAAGTCCCGATTTTGAAAATTGTTTCACATTAAGTTACTAGCCTATGTTTGGATTCCCTGGGAAATCACTAAGCCACCTTAGCGAAGTCAGTGCGAGTTACTATTATTATAATTTAATAAATCTCACTTTGCTACTTTAAGGATGTTAGTTTAAACTCACTAAACCGGATCTAAGACACGTGAATTGAGAAAGTTGCAATAATTAATATTGTGCAATAGCATTTCTAAATTTTACCGCCACATAACGTGTTCGATACACATCTCAGTATTTATTGTTCGCGTGATGCGACACATTCGTCGCGAGACGATCGCACCGCGATTTGAATTCGTTGCATAGTGTGCCAATTCTCGACTGAATAACGATAACTTTCTACTTCGAAATTCAGAAAAACTGGAATCTTATAATGTTACAAAAAATGTAACGAGTTTGTTCTTTCTAAATTTCTTTTATCAACAGCCTTAATATCCCTTTTATATCTGACATAGCTACCTCGACATAGGATATTCACATTTGGTATGTATTGTTGAAGTACCATAAGTACTATCTGCTTGAGTTTTTACCTTTTGTTGCGTAGTTTACGAGTCTCGATCCACGGAGCATGACGGACGGTCAAAAAAACATCTCCCCGAGCAAGGTTGAGGACGTTTTCGGAATAAATAGTTAGAGGGCACATACTGCTTTATACATTTATTCGTAGATATTTCCTCTAAATTGAAGTTCATTGCATCTACAATCTGTAGTAAGATTTACTAGGTTCTGGAAATAGGTATGATTTGTTAACATTTTTAAAATTTGCCTTTAAAATTTTAAATATAAGCGTTACAATATGTCGATGAGTATATATATACTTAGGCCCCATAGTTTTCTTAAAGACAGGTAGAATAAACAAGTCGAAAGACGCATATAAAACACCTGGAAGAGCTACTGTCTATGAAGCAGTTCATGAAGGGTAGCCTTCCGATATCACTGAAGCGCAAACTCGTCGATATGTGTATTCTGCACATTCTAACCTATGGTGCACAAGGTCCCTGACTGAAACTCAAAAGTTCAAACTAAAGATTTGCCAACGGGCGATCGAGCATAGCATACTGGGTATAAAAAGGACCGACCATATCAAGAACACCGAACTGCGTTCTAAAACCCTTCTTACTGACGTTGGTGCTAAGACCGCTAAGCTGAAATGGGACTGGGCTGGACACGTCTGTCGCAGCATGCAAAAAGGTGAGCTAAAATTGTTACCGAGTGGATGCCACAAAATGGACACCGACATAGAGGCAGACCGAGGAGGAGATGGCGGGACGACTTAGATGCATACCACAGGACTTGACGGAGCGTGGCGTTAAGCAGAGCGGCTTGGCATAAAAGAGGCGAAGCCTTTGCTTAAAAGTGGGACACACAGGCTGATAAAAAAAGTAACAATTTTACTTCTCATTTTTATTTTTACAATTTTCAGAAGCAAGCCTTGTTTGTAAAAATGTTTACATCGTTACCTTTCGCGTCTTTTGTGTAAAATGAAAAATATTGTGAGTAGTCAGTATCTTTCACATTGTCATTCCCGTACCTGTTGGATATAGTTTTTGTATTAACTTGGAAACAGCGGACGACATCGTTGCGGACGTCACGGGGCCTGATTCCAGATGCAAAAACTTCAAAGTCCTGTCGGTGATTTGCGTTGCCAGCACACAGACAATTAATTTGATACGCTAAAAGAACCTAATTTTTTGATTTATTATTAAATTTGAAGTGATAAAATCGATAAAATACAATAACATTGTACTTGTGTATTTGTTACCATACCATACCATCAGCCTATATGGCTCTCCACTGCTGGATACAAGTCTCTCCCAAAGCTCGCCACCACACACGATCCTCGACTCTTTTTAACCAACCACCACCAGCGAACTTCTTCAAGTCGTCGCGTCGGTCCACCTGGCTGGAAGGCGTCCCACAGTGTACTCGTTACAGTGCTTTATTAGTCATTATGTGCTGCTTTGCAGAGAAGCGACATAGCTAAGCGTTATGAACGAAACTAACAGTAATCCAAACAAATAAGCGATCACTGTTTAAAATTAGATTTCATTTGCAATATCACTATTATAATCTCGATATGTCGCAAGATATTATCGATGTAATTTTCAAAAATGTTAATCTCTTGTTACTTTACTGGATTCCATTTGTGCAAATATAGCATCCTTGTTCGTCGAAGCGTGTAGAGTGGTATGGTATTTGTTGGATTAAAATGTGATTGTGCTGTCGCCCTGCAGGGTCCCCGGTGTGTGACGTCACCGCGTCACTTTGGCCTGAGCTCGCGCCGTGGACCGTGACGCTGCTTCCGCTGGTGTTTCCGCCTCAACCACAAATTATGTCAACTGTTAAATCGAATTTTCATTTCGTAAACTAGAGTCCGAGCAGTATTGTCTCGTTTATTAATATGTACAAGTTCCACTCATTTATCATTAACCTCGACAAACTTCATTTTCGATTTATGTTGCACGCGACCGAATAGCTTAACAACTATTTATGCGATACATATTGTGTTTATACCAAAAGCAACTGTACCGATCAATACACAAAGCAATGCCGAGACAAGGGACCTTTCATTATCAATTGTTCCATTACTGTCATCTGTATCTAAGATATTTATTAATGTTATAAATATTAATCCACTAAAGCTAGTTGCTGTCACGAAACTAACTTGCATTGAGCTAATATCGAACTTGCTACTTACAAATCCGGGAAACTTTACAATGGGTGCATAGGGAAAGTTAATACGCAAACTCGATCGGCACGAGGGGACCACAAGAAACCAGAGCCTGGTGAGGTGAGCGAGCCGCGCCCGGGACGGCATCGTTTCGTGTGACAAATCGCTACATGATAATGATACCGACGATATCAATTACCTCGTGCACTTTAATTAGCGCGCTCGTTGGCACACTTTATACACATCTCTATAACCATCAGTCATCTTGATTAACTGTTTGTGTCATTGTATAATTCTCTATTTCATTAGATCATTACATATGGGATCTATCTTATTAGGACTTAATTTGTAGTTGTGGTACAAGTTGGTCTCTTTTTAAACGACTACGCCAAAGCCAAAGGAGGGTTTCAGCAGTCCCTATGTTAGTATGTTTGTGTTCATCTGTTGCCTCGTAGCTCCTAAACCAGTCATCACATTTTCACAAGTGAGGTGTTGTTGGATCTGTCTTGATGTTCCGCATAACATTGACTATATGACGTCACTTTAAATCCAGCGTATATGAAACACGTAAATGCGTATCATATTTAGTATCAAATGAGTTTTTAAGTTATTCTAAAAATATAGGTATAATTTATATACTTAAAAATGTGCCATTTCCCCGTAAAAGTTAAAAACTAAAACCCGACTACGCAAAAGTTTGAAATAACTTTTAGGTTCTTTATAAGGAAGTCTTTTACATTATGGCGTAGTCGCACGTCAGTTATAATAAGTTATGACAAACTTGCGTAGTAGGATTTTAGTTTTTAAACTTTTTTTATCTCAGTGTCTATTCGTGTTTCTTGAATAATATGTAATTTCTTATGTAATAAATGTACTCTTAAATACTATCGCTTTGAAAAATCACAGAATATCCTCAAGACAATTAAAATTAAGCCTCTAGTGGATATGTACAGTCCGTTACAATCGAATTTGCCAAAACCAAAATCAAATCAATGAAATATTTCACCATTTAGCTGTTAGACCATTAGACTTGCCCTGGAAAAACAACGATTTACAAATGGCATGGTCTTTTCAAGCAAGACTGAGACTCGATTGAAGACGATTGTCTGGGACGCCCTATTGAAGGAAGCCACTATTGAGGAAATTCTCCAAAAAGTCGCAAAACTTGTACTGGAGGATGCCCGTCTGAAAAAGAAACAACTTGTAGAAATGATTGGAGTATCAGACATAACCATTTTGAATATATGGTACTCCATGACCATCTTGGAATGACATAGGTCATCGCAAGATGGAGTGCCCAGAATGCTCACGCCGCCCCTAAAACAAATGCACGTGGAGTGCGCTCGTGAGTTTTTAGATCTGTGTGGTGACAACAAGCATGAAGTAGTGGACAGGATTGTTACTGGAGATGAAATTTGGATTCGTCACTATGAGCCTGAGTCTAAGCAATACTCAATTCAATGACATAAAAAGGGTACACCTCTCCTCCCAAAAAATTCAAGGTATCGCCGTCGGGCGGAAAGCTCATGGCTACTGTTTTTTGGTATACCGAGCCTATACTGTTGATAGACTACAAAAAAGGGTGCCAATCGAACTATTATTTATTTCCGAAAATGAAAAAAGAGCTTCGAGGAAAGATATTTGATAATGATGAAGAGGTAAAGGTAACTATTTCCGCCTATTTTGAAGGGAAGGATAAACACATTTTTTTCGAGAGAAATACGTTAATCGAACGTACTGAAAAATTTATTATGGTCAATGCAGAATATATTAAATGGGGAAAATAAAAACTTGAGTTTATCTTCCCCTCTTCCCCCTCATTTCGCGAACTTTGTGACCGCACCTCGTAAATAATACTACGATCGTTACAAAACTGTAGTTCCAAATTTTAGTACAAATTGAAAATTGGTAGAATTCAGTTGTAAAATTCCAGGACGACCATACTTCACATTTATATATAGAAAATAGAAAGTATTGTCGCACAATTGTCTCGATCGACGCGTCTGTAACCTTTTATGAAACGCTTCGTGCATGCCAATGAATTTATTGTGCAGCCTGATTTTAATCCGCGACACAATACGGAACTGGATCACATGGAGTTCTGAATTACGAGGCGTGAGACAGGGCTCAGTGAAAGTGTCTTACTCTCCAAACAATCGATTGCCGTTCTATATAAAGTGTCACCGAGATATGTGATAGATCTTTCAAACGCTTACCAGCTTATGCTCCGATATGACATTCACACAAATAAATCGTATTGATTCAATTCAAAACGTGATTAATAGTGGCACTATTATAAGATTTTCTATATATCCGTATATCTTGCATGTGCCGTAACAGTCTTAGTTTGTTAATTGCGTATTACAAGTACCTATACAAGTTCCATTGCTTTATTTTCTCGATGACAGCTGACACACAGTGGTCGATATAACTTTGTTCTAGCGTCAACGCCTAAAACTCCGAACAAAAATTAGGCACCAAGACGTCATATTTCATTAACAAGGTCACGTCAGCCAGAAAGCAATTTTAGGGATGTAGTTATCGATAAACGTAACACGATAACAGATCGATATTTTTTTACAAAATGTAAGAAACTAAACTACTGCCGGATACTTTTGTACAAATTTATTAACTAATATTATATTTCATTACAAGATGTTACACGTGTTAATTCTTGATTGATAATGCCAACTTCTTTAAAATTTTCGAAGCTGTTGTAAAATAAGTAGGTATAGGTAGGTACTCGACAATGAAACGAAATAATTATAATGACAGGTAATCTTTATTTATTTATTTTAATCAAAATCTGATGAATCGTCACTGTCACTCGATGAGCTCTCCCCAACATTTATTATAAGTTCCTGTACTTCTATATTATCGAATGCCACATGAATTTCCCAATCCGACGCTATAATGTTTTGGGTTCTTCTCACAATTTTTTCCCAGTTTTCGGCAGTTACTTCCGCACATGCATTTTTTAATAAATCTAACATCTTGTTTGCCGTAAAAGGGGGATGGGTATTGTTTCGAGCGGCGTGTCCTTTGATTTGTGCCCATATTAGTTCTATAGCATTGTACTGGCAATGATACGGCGGAAGTCGAAGAACCCAATGACCACATTCGGCAGCTATTTCGTCGATAACATATCTTTTAGGGTGGCTTTTATTCGATTTTAAAATATTCACTAATTGTACTTTTAATAAAGTATTATCCACATTTTCGCCATGACGTTGGAGCCAGTCAATTATCTCTTGTTTTTTATTGGCCTGCGTCGGCATTTTATCAATTTGTCTGGAGTGATATGTAGCGTTGTCCATAATAATTATCGACGGTTCTTCCAGAGATTGCACCATTTCTTTAAACCATCCTTCGTAAATCTCCGCGTTCATTTCTTCGTGGTAGTCCACTGTTTTCTTGGATTTAAAGGCCAGTAAAGCATCTGACATGAATCCTTTCGTAGACCCTGCATGGCATATGATGAGGCGTTCACCTTTTCCCATTGGCACTGAACTAGTGGAAGCGACGGTGTCGTCAGTCCAGTTCTTAGATACTGTGTGGTTTGCATTTAACCAAGTCTCGTCAGTGAAAATAACATTTGACATTGAAAATAACATGAAAATAACATCTGATATCTTTTTGGATTCGCTCAAAAATTCGCAGCGAGCCATAGCAACGTCGTGACCTTCATCATCAACATCAACCTTGATCACCAGTTCTCTCGCCTGCCTTTTCAGAACAGATCCTTTCGGCATTTTGATATTTGACAGCTGGGCAGCAATCAACACGGAGGAACACAAAATACACAACGTAACGTATGGATAATGTGAAAAAACTCAGCGAACAGAAATGTAGTGACTAGCACGACCGTCTTGTTGCGAGTGACAGATTAAAACAAACACAAAATGGCGGTGGGCCATTGAGTGTTCCCACCTTGAAAAAATATATTTGAATGTTTTTGTTGTATTTGTCTTTGTTCAAAATATAATAAATATATGCGATCGATATCATTACTTATTTGGTCACACAACACTACAACTATCAAATTAGAACTGTCATCGAGAAAATAAAGAAATGGAAATACTATAGTCTATGTGGGAGGTGAAAAAAGTAAGCTTAAAACGATACAATATTATAAAATGGTTAATGCGACCCAGATTCTGGCCCATAGAACCCAACGTGCCTTGTTTATAGTAAGAGAGCGTATATTGTGTTGTATATGAATATAATTGCATTATCTTAAAACAGTATTATCTGGTGTAAATGAGAGGAAAGATAAAATTGGAACGTGTAAATTTTATACAGCAGTCGCTAAAAAATCAGATACGTTGTATAATTACAAGAATGTGTAACGTATTGAATTATTTAACGTTGTCCGAAAACGGAGAGTTATTTTTATCCAGGGAGCGCCGACCCAGTAATACAAACTTCATTTACAGCTGTGATGATTCACTGTATTGTTCGCGCCCACACTGCAACTCTCTAGTCTTTGCATTTGTTCTGATGTAGCCGAACGTCTAACTTAGATATTGTAAGTGCCGACCTACTTGAATGTGCCGAAAGCGATATCGTTTATCTTTTGTATTGGAAGAGAAACCTCTTGTCAGCACGTTTTTATGCCTAATTTTAATTTTTTCCTAGTGTCGATAGTTTTATTGTAGAATACAGAATCTATTTTAAATTAGAATATTCTTTTCATATATTGTACATTTGCACGGTGGTTCTGATTTATCTTGTAGTGATCTGATTTCTCTTATATACAAAGCGTTATGTCAAAGATGATGGTTTGTGTAAACTTTGTACTTATTACATTGCTAACATTAGAAATCAAAGAAAAAAATAAAATAACACCCATAGTATAATAGTTGACGGAAATGGTGGTCTCGCGATCAGTTGCAATGACGGACGGACCTGCCTCATTAGTTCCGTTAAGAGGACTTTAAGCGTGTCACCGCGAGTCTCTTCCATCATTCTGTCACATAATGCCCCTAAAGGTAACGAGAATAACTATTGACATAATGTGAATAAGTATGAGTATATAAGTAGACATATGCTGAAGGATAAACATAGAACTTAGGAGTTCTCAGTACGTAATCAATATTTCTTAGAAAGTTTTTTATAGATTATAATTCCTCGAACTAATTCAGACTTTTAGATGAAATGTAATATCAAATAAATTATTTCAGAAAATCTAGACTGTTTATATTCGTCTTGATTTATTACATTTATAAATATTTAGATATTACACTCTACCTTACATTACACTCTACATTCATATCTCAACTGTAGTATTATGGAGCAAACTAATCAATTTCGCAGACAACTCAAATCGCTTCAACCGGTAAACCAGCCTCCCTAAATATACTAGTTGATAAGAAGCAGCTGTTTCTCCATACAAGCAGTTTCACACGGTTTCTATTTCCGTTCAAGGGTTATTATAAATGCAAAATAAGCTTTATTCGCATTTTAATTGCTTCCACCCTGTGATAGTCTAGACGCCAGTGAAGTGTCCTTAAGACAGACGGAATAAGTGATTCACGTAAGTTGGGCGCCAGTTTATTGACGGCACTTATGAGTCGTTCACCGACTTCTATCATCAATTATTTCAATTGCTCTTATCTCCGTCGAGTGCAGCTGTTAGCGCGTTTCGTTCATTGTAATGAACCCATGTTTCACACTAGGTACTGTCTTGTAACCGAACGTAATCAACTTGTTGGATAACACCATGTTACGTTGCTGAATCGTTTCCTTAATTTATACTTTCCTTTTAAATTAGGTTTAGCCAATTAAACATCACAGCGGTGAATTTTTTTAAGTAGATATTGAAACTTATGATTCATCGACAATTGCTTAGCCTACTTTTAAAGTTTCTTGCAATATTTAAATAGCCGATACCAGTTGGATTAGTCATAACAAAAGTAAGACAATAGTTGTATAACGTTTTCAAAATGATTATAATTTATAGTCTTGGTTTCCACTAAATATAAATTCGTTTCTGTGCAACGATAGTATTAAGAGTACATAGCACTCTACGACTGCGCGTGCGCAGCCTGGCGTCGTCGTCGTCACGCGGCTGTGCGTGCCCGTTGTGGTGAACTACCGTTTAAACTGATTGCGTGTCCGCCGATAGCATAGATCAAACCATTGTTAAATTATGTTGAATATATATACCTACACCTTTGTCTGTGTGAATGAAAGCAAATTCAATTTAGAGATCAGGGTTAACCGGACTTTGTTCTCGTAAACTCATATAAAACCAGATAAAGTTGTTTATAGATAATGTATTTAATTACATTATCTATAAAAATGCCCAGTATTCATATTTCTTTTCATCAACCATTATTTCATTTAAACGTTACAGTTAATGGTTCTTCAAATAGCTTTGGATCATGTTTTCTTGTATATTAATTATTTACATCGAGGTTTAGAATAATAATCTCTTAAAGTAACAATTTAGAACGAGAATGTGAGCATTCGCCACGGCCAGGTCATTATCCGGAATATTGACCAGTTGGCCTTGCGTTGACCCGAAACACCAAATGCTTATATTGTAAAACCAAAAAGAAGGTTAAGACAAATGTTTGCTTCAACGTAGACATAGGTTTACATAGGTGTTACCTCTATCTACATTTACTACTAACGGTCCGAAGAACTTTGAAAATATTCTTGGAAATTAGTATATTCATATTACATGTTTTTTTAATAACAATCACGCCAGCTTTATACATTTATTTCCTACTGGTGGTTTCGTCGGAACCAGCTTAGTTACATACCTTAGCTAACAATTCATCTTTTCCATTGTAAACTTCCTAAAATATACAATATTCCAGGAATCACCTTAAAGATATGAAATTATGATATCTTAGAACCAAAACATGTGATGATTTAATAAAATTTCCGGAATGTTGACAGATTCAGATTTTAAAAAAACGAAGTATTGTGGAAGGAAAGTTGAATAATAGGAACACATTTGTATTTGCTCATTACGCTACAAATGCGCGACAGATACCGAAACAAAATGAGTGTTGTATGTTCTTGTCTAGGAAACAATTTCTCTTGAGATCGATGGATCGATTCCAGGTGATATTTCCTACTATAAACGACACTTACTTTCTTCTTGTTTCATTTTCTGGTTGACTTTGTATGATCGTCTATTTAATTAAACTAGTAAACTGTAACTTATTTAAAAAACGGGACATGCCAAAAAAATACAATAAGTTCGCAGCCACTTCAAGATGATAATTGTTAAGTAAACGGGTTCCTCACGATTTATTATAGCCATAAAAGATGTCATAAGATTGTATATTTCGAAGTATTAAAAGAGCAAGGCTATTTTAAATTTTTAGGGCAATTTTGAAGTCGGTGTTTTCTTTTTAATTTATTTTGAGTCGTTATTTATTATAGTTATCCGTGTTTTTAATTTACTTAATAATGTGATTTTTACGTCACTAAAAATTGTGTAATCGTATGATTTAATCTAATTTCGTTTATTTAAAACAGATTTTATAGATAATTACTGCACTGCTATTTTATTACACAGATAAGCGGTTACTTATAATTGACTTGTTATTTCTGTAATTTCTTTATCATTAAAGGCGCTACTTACAAGCATTCATGCAATGCAATTATCTCACGTGTTTTAAATTACAGATGCGAAATAATTGCACTAAGGACCAAGAAACGTTTTTATATGACTTTATCTCTTCTCCGTCTAAGTTACAAGGAGCCTACTCGCGGCTGTACTGTACACATTGAACAGATAAACTAACGATTATTATTAATTAATTCTAAGCGAATTAATAGTAAGCTGTATGAATCGCTCTCACGATAGTGACTCGGTTAAATCTTTTACAGGCTTATTTAGAAACTAAATCTATACATATAATAAAACTGTAACAGGCCGATGTCTGTACATTATAGATATTGAAAAAAAACTAACATGGGGAGGGGGTCTTTATTAGAGCAACAGAATCCAAAACAACAGTTTTTAGAAATGTTGTCTGTCTGTCTATCTGTATGTTTGTACACGCATCACGCAAAAACTACTGCATGGAATTGAATGCAGTTTTCACCGATGTAGAGGTGAAACTAGAGGTCTAACTTAAAATATAGGCTCCATTTTACCGCAGGAAAATATCTTATTCCGATTGTTTTAAATTTAATAAACCGAAGCGAAGTGAGGGCGGGTCGCTAGTCGATAATACAATTTAAAAATATGTTAATATTTTTTTAAGATTACTTGATGTTTTTTTCTCTGTAGTCTCAACTGGAACCGAATGAGGTGCCTTTTCTCAGATAAAAGTGATCAGATCAGATATTATGGATAAAATCCATAATATTTGAAGCATTAAATGTACGACACTTATAATAATTATTGTAAGGCGCTGTTAGTACAAGTAGTTAGTAGTTACTGATTTTTTTTCGGAATGGTTAAATTCTTGTGGCCTTTCAAGAGTCACCGGTCGTGAGTAGTTACTGACGTCGTATCGGCCGGCTCTAGCACCACCTCCTTTATTGGCGTGTGTAACACAAGGCGGCTACCACAAGCCCCGAGGAAGTACACCCTCTCTAAAATAGTGGACTCGCCAACCCGCTTAGCCAACGTGGCTACACATCCCTCGTGCACAGCACGATGTGCATGTGGAGGAGGCCCGTGTCCATCAGTGGATAACAAAAGCACTGGTTGCGGATGTCTTTATAGTTTTTTAAGGAAGGTGACACACGGCCACCTGGTGGTACGTGGGTACTGTCGCCTATGAACATCCGCGATACATGCCAACATCAGTCGAGAATGAAAAACGTTGGCTCGCCCGCGGATGCTCATACCTTAGGTATTCACATTATCGGAAATGGGCATTACCTTTGGAAATTTGGAAATACATTCGAAGAAGCTATTGGGAAATTGTGGAGGAATAGGATGGAACGAGATGGGAAGGGGAAGATTGCTCTAAAGCAATAAAATTTTCTTGCTTTTATTCTCTTCTATATTCTATCGTCTGAGATATTACATCTCTTTTGGACGGTGGCAAGGGGCCTTAAACCACCGGATGTCGGTCGTCGTAGCCCCAATGCGCATGAAACCTCGAATTATGGCGTAATTGAAGCCAATTTAGAGTTAGCGCTTTGTGAGTGTTAAAAAATACCTGGTGCAAACACACACCGATTTTGTGTTTATCGTAAAAACATATCCGCACATTAAGTGCTATTAAATTGTTTTGATGGTTGAGGATGTCTGTGTTGATGGCAAATGTTTGACATAAGCTTTCCATTTTATGATCGTCGTTCTAAAGCACGTCTGTTTTAACTGTTGGTTCACGTTAATTTCGAAATCTACGGGGCCAAATTTGATGCGGTTCTCACTATTGTACACGATATTATCTCCACAGGTGTATTTTCTATACAAATAGTTTCAATAGTTGAAGTTTTGGGCAGATTTCGAAACTAGAATAGATATCTGTCCACATAACGTAAAAAAAAATACAGATTTAAAACTATAAATATTCGCAGTTAACTAAACTAAAAATATCCAAAGTTCAAAGTCAAAAAAGTACATTTCATTTTTTTTTAATGTAAAATAGAATGAATGAGTCCTGATATAATATTAACGCCTGATTGTGTGTTATTTATGTATTGTAACATTAGTCCTTATATTATGGTATCAGTTACAATATCATTTATTATATATCACATCTTGTACGCTCAATGATATCTTATTTCAAAGAAATATGATAGTATAATAACTCGATCCGGTTGACGTGAGACACCTGTAACCTGTCAAATTAGTGTCATAACAGACTTTATCGAAAGCCACGACTAATGAATTAAATTATGATAAATACTTTTCCTCGAGAAGAGGAATATAAAAAATTAAATTGTGAAATTATACTATAATAATATAATAAATTATATTTTAAGCTTCATTCATTTGAGTGTGTTCAGAGTTTGTCTTGTTTTGTTGATTGTATGTCTCATAGGGGTCATTCATAAGTGAACGTGTTTAACACTAATTTAAAAAAAAAACCCGGTGCATTAGATTCCCGCGGTGCAATATGTCCCTATACTCTCTCGTGATTACTAGGGGAAGCCTGCACCCTGCTTTGGGATGGTATAGACATATGTCGATGGAATGTAATCTTAACTAATATTATTAATAAAAAAGATGATTTGTTTGTTTGTTGCTTAATTATTCTGCAAGGAATATTATTATCTTTGACATATATTAATTGTCGTAGGACGAATTAAGGATAATTTTTAACCCGATCAATAATGGCGAAACCGCGCCACCAAATTATGGCGAATAATTATTTATGATAAAATAATATTATAGTAGAGAAAAAAAAAATGTTTTCAATATTTTTTTAGAAGAGCATATTATAATACATTTTTAAAGTATTTTAATTGTATAAAACGACTATACATAAGTACATTTTCGCAAGAACGTACGCTCACTTCAAAATATAGTACTTTGTACGACATGAGCCAGCCAAGACATTAAATCAACCGAATGGTGGAAATATCTCGAAGAATTACCTTTTCGTCGGTGATACTGATAAGTTTAGGCCGGGAAACTAAATGAACTGAAAGTGCTGAAACAATCCGCTGTAATACGATTAATTACATGCTAATAATATAATACGTGTTGCTTCTAATTAAAAACTACCTTTTTGTTATGTAAATAGTAGTATTTATAAATAGTAAATAGTAGTACTTATATTATGTAAATAGTGTAGACTCATATAGGTATTTTGTAGATATATTACGAAGCTATTAAACTTTAATGAACAGGGATTTCAGTATTTACTTCTACTTGCTGGTTATCTTTTAATATGTCATACAGCGATGTTTTCGCGAATTCATTTTTAATTCTCCTCAATCGTGCTGATCAACGATAAGAATGTGTTTTACCGAAATATTGACCTGTAACTATCATGTATTCGTGATCTTTAATAATTTTTCGTTAACTTTTAATAAATTAGACTTAACTTCCCGCTAAAAGTCGTGTCAATATTATGCTCGTCTACTACTATTAAGCGTTTCCCGTCACTGTTTAAATAATTTAACTCACGCATAACTTATTACGGCGCTTTGTAAATAATAAGGCAGTGAGTTATGACCCTGTGTTATACACCTTTGAGCTCAGTGCACAGTTTCCGTTTCATTGTGCGTGTTCAATTGTGTTTAATTTGTTTCGCACGCTGTAACTCGTCAGCGTAAAATAAGCGGTGGGTGCAACAATCGTTCACCCACGCTACACATTTGAAACAATATGAACGATTGCCTTGTACGGGAGATCATCCTACGAGATGTTAGTCTCTTTAATAGCTTTTGTTAATATTTTGATGATTAAAGTAAATATGAATGTTGTAAAGGCATCGTAAATGGAAATTTGTGTGAGAAAATCAATATTTTGGATTGTATGATATGATACTGTTTCTATACTTTAGATATATTTACTAGCAGGTAAATTATTTCTACTCTTTATTGTTTAAGTTATATACTTATACCTTTCATCGCAACTCCAAGGTATCTGTATGTTTAACCCAAAGATTAGCTGCTAGAGAATGCCTTAATTAAGCTCGCTTTCTAAGGTTTTTAAATAAATAAATAAGAATTCACAGGAACGAAGAATAAGATTGGAGGAATGAATAAAATTTTTGTGACAGAATGAATAACAGGTTCCATGACATCACGCTATCCTCGTAAACAATTTTAGCTATAATACTTTTGAAGTGTGTAAATACTAGCCTGATGGTGTGATTGTTTGACCTTACAGCATAACGATAATATGCTAGTTGTACTTCATAAAGAAACTAAAGATTTTAGAAAATTTAGTGTATACATATCAATTCCTTTGACTTTTCATGATTTAATGATGAAGTGTGTCGACTTTTCATGGTTTGCTATTATACATTACAGCAATTGGCTTCACATACATGACGGAAGTGCATTAATTATTTCCAAATTAAGTATAAAGCGTCGATTAAGCAATTAAGTAAATTGATATTTAGAGTTAGATCGGAATTAGCTTTGCCTTGTGTGTGCAACGTTTCATTCAAGTACTTATATTATAGCGTTGCATAATCTGGTCTTTCACATATCCAGTTTCTCTTCCTTTTTATTTCAAAGTAGAGTCAGTCAAACCGCAATAAAACCCATTGGTAATGAAGTACGTGGGTACCCGATTTGGTTACATACTTAACGATTCCTTAACAAGCGATTAGTGATAATATGCAACTTCAATACCTGGAACCTGCATCTTAGGCAGTAAGCAAACATTATGTAAACGTAAATCAGGAACAGCTACAGGCATTAAATACGCCATAATATTCTTCAGAAAAGTCGGCAGGTGTGTTAGTGTGGACGTGTTAACAAAGATAACCCTTGGACCAAAATAATTATCGATATGCTATGCTAATCGCTTTCGGGACGGTGATCTACTAACACCTCCTGACTGATAATTTTGAAGTTTTTATTTATATTTAAAGTCCTAATAAAATAAAATTAATATTTAAATTTAAAGTCAAATCATAGCGTTATTATTTCAACATATACCAGTGACGTCCAAAAATTTCTGGCCTGACATATATCTTGATGTCTAAAAAAAAAACAAATTATACGTCATTGTAATTGTCATTTTTCCTGCTAATTCGTGTATAATTTTTAGAGTTCAACCCTCAAAGCTCTCAAAAACTACAGTCCTTAGGATTCTTCATATAAATAAAGTTAGTTGCGATGTGGATGCCAAAACTTCTTTCAAGTGTGCAGCGAAGTGAACGAGTAGCATGCGCTAAGGAACTTTGAGGCTTTATAGAGAAAAACAATTTTTTGTAGTCAATTGTTACTGGGGATGAAACTATGGTTCTTTACCGTGATCCCCTTTCCAGTAGGGAGTCGATGGAGTGGCGTCGTTCTGGTGAAGCACCACCTAGAAAGGCAAAGGTGACTGAGTTCACCAAAAAGATTATCTCTTCGATATTCTGCGATTGTCAAGGAATATTGCTTATAGACATAAAAGAACGTAATACTACGGTGACTGGATGCTACTACTATGCTATCCTTTTATAGAGCAATTACGAAATTCGCCACCCACCCTATATTCCTGATTTGGGTCCCATTGATTACTATTTGTTCTCAAAACTCGAAGCGGACTTAAGGGGTATAAGATTTTCAACTGATGATGATGTGCCGCTGCGGTTTGCGCCCATTTTGAGGACAAAACTTCTAACTATTTTTATACTGGGATAGAAATGATAATTAAACGATCAAGTGTGTTCAAATAGATGGAGACTATATTGAAAAATAAAAATAGTTTCATGTACTTGAGGGTCCTTTTTCTTTGTACGACCGGAAACTTTGGACCGTCCTCGTATGTCGTACTATAACTATGTATGAAATAATTTCAGATACAGTTATAATTCCAACAACTATTTTGTTTATATATCTTATTATTACATATATACTTTTTAAAATAGCCTATTTAGTGTCCCACTGCAGAGCATAGGCCTCCCCCATTCGGTTGTAGCCATCTTCGGCCATCCCTCGTGGAAAGCATCGAGGTCGTATTGCCACCTTCGCCTAAGTCTTTCTTGGTATGTATTCGTTTGTGGGCTAAACGAACACATAATTGTGTCCATTGAGAATATTCTCCCCAATCTCTCCTGATGCATAGGGCGGGGCACACTTATTATTTTTTAATTATTGTTTTCGTAGTATAATTTTTTTCTTGTTTTGAGGTTTTTATGCGGTTCAATGGTGTCGTTAATAGTTACCATTATCTTTACCATTAAGATTGACAATGTCTTTGATACGGAAAAGTTAAACGAGTTGACTTAGATCCCTACTGAAAGTACGCGGCTTTCAAAGGAATACTTTTCAACGTCGTTAGCTTGTAACTTCTCTTTGACTTTCTTTCACTGAAAATACGTTTCATTCAAGACGTAATCATATTTCGAGAAGGTTTCAGAAGTTCCGTTCTATTTAGTATCACACGTGAAAGAATATATTGTTAGTTCTTTTTGTATTGATGAATATGGCAATCTAACTGTCACATCGCAAAGCACACCATTGAAACATAAATACATGAATTATTTGTATGTGTGTAACTAAAATAGCATAGGTTTTAGAATAACACCATCCTATCTATTCCCGCGGGTACGACACTACCATAACAAAAAGTGATAAGGTATAGCAAAGCAGCTACCACAAGACTTGAGGAGCTACACCACCTCTAAAAGAGTGAACTCGCCAACCCGCTTGACCAGCGTGGGGTGCGTGTGCGTGAGGCCTTTGTCAAGCATTGGACGACAAAGGGCTGGTGGCGGTGACGACGCCAGAGGTCACTAAAATATAATTACGTATTTTTTAATTCATTGGTATTTTAACACAATAACGGACCGGTTATGATGATATACATTATCTCATTATTAATATTCAATAAATAGCTAACTAGCTACATTGATTTATTTTTACTAACTACGGTCGACTAGATACTTTTTCACTAATGTGTTGCTTATGTATCAGTTGTTTCACGCATAGCGATTTGGGCGGTGCTCGATGGAAAGCACGCTCCGCTTTTTACAGGCATGCGGGCCTTTTTCCGCATGCGTGTGCTACTTCTAATAATAATGAATGTGTAATTTGTAATCTGGTACGTATAGCCATCCGCCTTACACCATTATTTCACAAGTATTAATTACATCGTAACGTGACATTATGGGTATAACTGGATAAATTAGGCGTTCTGAAAAGAGTAATGTATACCAATATATTTTAACGTATTTTTTTCAATATTATTTCTTAACAGATTTTTCTCATTTGCCACGACCGAATTGTTGTGTGTAAATAAATAAATAAAACTAGTTTTTTAATATAATATCAATAATAAAACTAGGTTTTAGTGTAGTTTGTAGGCGTTTCAATCGAAATTTATTAGAAAAATAAGATCAGTTTGTAACACTGTTTAAACACGGTAACACGGCAACAGTTGTAACACGGTTTAAGACTGTTTTCTTGTGGGTTTTCTAAACACGCAATATTATTCTTAGATATGTTACCATAACATTAGTTATAATATAACATTTATAATTATGACATTTGCAATAATGCAATAGTTGATAATCTAGTTTTCTTGAAGATGCCGTGCCAAATATTGTTGATTTAATAGTGAATTTTCCAAATAGGCCCTAACATAATAAACGGGTAACGCGGAGAGTGAAAGCATTTAACGGTTGATTGAATCACGTTCCTTTGCCTTTTTATTTGTCCGCCATTGCAAGTGTCAACTGTTTGTCAACAAGCAATTTCGCGACGGTTGCGCCTGTTAAGTCTCTTCGCTTGTTAACATTTGCCCGATCAGATTTCCAAGAACGGATTTGCTTACTCAACGAATAACTCTTTTCTATCTTAGTATCCACACCCAGCGTTACACTTGTAAATTACAGCAACATTTTCATTTTATTTATTTATTCAATTTTCAGGGAAGATACACTACTTAGTAGGTGGTAATTCAATTCTAAGCAAACATAAACTTACATTTTACTTAAAACATACACTAACTACTAATTCAGAATCCTCACGATTATATACTAAATGTAGTAACATTTTAAGCCTGATGCAATAATTAGGCACTGAATTGCTGTATGAGAAAAATCGTACCTCCAGGGCTCGATATTTAATAATACATATTAATTAATACGTTAATAGCGAAGAAAAGCAGTTGGATTATAATCTTTGCTTTCAAAACAAAGAAAATTCACAAAATTATTATCTTGTATAAAAATAAGACTGAAAGCTGATGAAGTTGTCTGATTGACACTGTTGGTAAATGACTAATTGCTTTCACTTGTAAACATAAGAGAATTTCCCGTTTAACATGTTTTCCCCCGGTACCTGAACAATTTAGCGTTTACCTACTAAGCGACTTCTCAAGTTGCTTCAAAGAAATCGTTGTTCTCGCTCCAAACTGTCCCGTCTATCAATCTATCAATCCCGATGTGAAAACTAACCCGGAACTTGTTTATCTTAATGTAACTAAGAGGATTTGATTGGGAAAGTCGTATGTGTCTAGGGTCTAGACAAATGACAAAGTGGCAAACTGATGCAAAGACTGATGCCGATGCAAGTTGTAGTCCAAGATAATTGCTGCGTATATCACTAATATTGATTACATTCTGTGTTAATATACACTTTGAGGACTATTGTTAATCATAATTTAGTGCTCAATAAATCTAATTAGAACATAGACATAGTGATAATTGTATAGCGACCATTACCTCAAATTATTTCGGTAAAGTGACACTTGAGATGACAAATAATATAAATTATGAGTTTGCATCTAAATATTTGTTTTATTTTTACCGACACGGTATAAAAGTAAGCAAAAATAGTTGATAACATTTTCATTAGTAGAAACACGTGATTTGTACATTTTGTTTATACACTGAGGTAAGATTTGCTGAAGTCAGACACTAGGAAATCATAGTATATAACATTTTTTGTTACTCTATGCGATAGGGGTATCGATATATGTAGGTCCCGTAGGGCGACGCAGTTTTGAAAAAAAAAAATCAAAATCGCGACTTGACACTACGCCACAAAGTTTCGAACCCTTTTAAAGTTGTCCAAGTTATAGACAATTTTAAATATCAAACACCCGTGTAAAGTACTTGCTCGTTGTTTCCGATTTCCTCAGATACGAAATTAGAATCACTACACCGAATTTATATATAACACTTGTAAACCTTAAAACATTATATTAAATACTTACTGTTTATTTTTGCACTATATAATTTAGTCAACCACGCGGACTTAACACTTCTACATAATTATGTATAATTGTGGACGTAATATTGAATCCGTATGGTAGATCATGACTCGAAATCTCCTAGTAATTTCAATGGAAGACCTGTGCTCTGCAGTGGTTTAATAAATGAGATATATCTTTTAAGATTTCTTCGCTTTGCACACATATTTATTTATATATAAAACGGATTTATGTTTATCCTTTACAAGTATTTAGCGAGTCTACTGGCGAATCTTATTTGCCTACATTAATTCTTATTATTAGGTTTTGTTTCTCATAAACACATTTAAACGTTACTTCTGAGGAAAATCATGACTTCTCATAGCTGTTTGCTACGTATTTTCTTTCTTACAGGATATACGTCGGCAAATGAAATCTCGAGCATCTATTTAGTATCAAACCCTTAATCAAGTGCTATTTTCGCGAAGCCACGCCCGCGTAATAGCTAAATTGTACATTCATTTTTCTGTTCGCTTTTTGTCCGAAGTCTGGTTGGCCCATTACACGTTTTTTTGCATTCACATGGTCAAATATAATACGAGTACATTTCCTATTTTTTACACGGTCTCGCGGTTTGATGACCACACTTATTTATTAATCACATGTTGTAACATTATTCTACCGAGTGCCGTATCACTCTTATTATTGCCCAACTTGAAGACTATTTTTTTTTATTTTTGTAACAATAATTTAACAGTCGTAGTGCAATTATGTTGGATTAAAAATTGTAAACCATATTATGCTACTTAGCAAAGAGATTATTAGAGTAACTTTACAGTATCAAGTGTTACACTTATCAAGATAAAAGAAATAAGTGTTAATAAATCTTACAAAACTTTTTTATATGGATGAATTGCTATTACTCAATCTGTAACGGTAAATTCTGATTGACGTTTGGAAGATGTTCTGAAGAGTGGGCGAAATGATATAAATATTTTTTTGTTATGTTACGGAATCTTGTCGAAAATATTTCGTTGTTATATTGTTGCAGTTTAAGAGTTTATTTTGCCAAGTACGGATTTCAATTACCAAAATACTGAATTAAAAACCTATGGAAGTTACGTTACACCTGCCTTACTGCCCAAATATTGCACTGAAAAATCGCTTTAGAAGTTCGCCTATTGTGATTTTCGATTTCGTATGTATTCTACATGTATGTATTCGGTGTATGTACTTATAATCATTTTTTTATTATATTTTACAGTTTTGCCATTGCTATACGACATTTTCATCGCGTGTAAGCTTTAATGTCCTTACGTATTCCCACACTTACTTAGCCTATAGTTTGACCCCCGGTTTCATTGAAGAAATTTTAAATACATTCGCATCCTTAATTTTCCGACCGGAAAGACGTCAAATGTTCTGTGTACGATTGAATCTTTGTAATTAACCGCTTTCACCTTTCTTTTGTTAATAGCAGAACTAACGCACCGTAAATAATATTTAACGCATTTGCAAACACTCGTATACATATACGTCCCCGGAATATTGCCTATCCTTATTATATTAACAGTTTTAAGTTGAACTGTATATCTTTATTCAGTATCGAGACAATAATCAAGCTCTTAAGAGGAGTTAAACACTGTTCAATGTGTGTTGACTTTACTTAAGTCCAATTTTAAAGAGAAATCTCTTCATTATGCATGACCTTGTCTGTTGAATAAAATTTTTTATATTCTATAATATTTATTTGTATATTTCTTTAACGATTCATCAAGCTCTCGACTGATCATTTGATGTTGATGTCTCCTAGGTTGAGATTGAAGAATTTTATCACGTTATTTTTCCTGATAAGTTAGATAGCGTGTTACGGTTAATCATTTTTAGTGAATAATGAATAATTATATCCACATTTTTAACTAATTGAATTACTATTCGTACAGGAATGTTTGTGATTACCCTAACATTTCAATGTTTATTACTTATATGCAAATTGGCTATTAATGTGTTAAATGTATTCACGAGTAAAAATTAATAATTACTTAATTGTGAAAACATAAGCACATAATATCGTTTTACACGCGCAGTGTATGAGTTGCTTAATATTCAGTGGTTTCGTTTTCAATTAGGTAGTTAGTCATTTTACGACTTCGCCAGTAAATTATTTTAAGTGCTTAGAAATCAGCATGATACATACAAGACAATCACAGATTCCAAGGGATTTGCCGACCTTAAGCTTACTTTTACTTAAAGTTAATATTTCCGTGATTATTTATTACGAGTTACCCAGGCTGTTACGTAAAATGTTAGTGAAACTAAAAATAATAAGTGTATCAAAAAAAAATACAGTTTTTCAAAATACTCCCCTCCAGCCTCTATGCACTTGTTCATTTGACTGAACCAGCTTTCGAAATATTTTGAAAAGGATTCTTGCGGAAGGTCGAAAAAGAGTCGCCTAAATTCATCGACAGCCTCATCCAAAGTTTTAAATTTTCGTCCACGTAGCATTTTTTTATTGTGGGAAATAAAAATAGTCGCACGGGGCCAAATCTGGGCTGTATGGTGGATGGGGTAACGATTAAATGCCCGTAGTGGCTAAAAAGTCGATGGTTCTAGCGGCCATGTGAGCACGAGCATTGTCTTGGTGAAAAAGAATGCCACGAGCGCCGCCCCTTGGGTGGTCGTCATTCAACTCCTTTAAGATTTGTGGCAGGCAAACTTCGCAATACCATTCACTAGTCACCGTATTACGATCTTCAAGTGGAATTATCGCTACAGGACCACTACGCCGAGAAAAAACAGGAACACTTCAGCCGCGAACAAATTTGGTGGAATCGTCCTCTTCGAACACCCATTGTTTAATGTTCCGATGATCCTTTATTAACCACTCCACCCTGATGACGTTTTCGTGGGTAACCGCAGTCGGCGGTCGTCACTACCTAGGATCATCTTCGAGCTTTTCCCGGCCACGTTTAAATTCACGGTACCAATAGGTCACCGTTGCTGGCGAAGGAGAAGATTCACCAAAAGCAATGTGTAAATTTTCCTGAGATTCCTTAAACGTTAAACCTCGTTTGTAGTCATAAAAAATCATTGCACGAAATGTTTCACGCGACACATTCATTGTTGCAATCAGTTATTGATTGCAATCGTTATCTAGACGTAAAAAAATAATTTAAAAAACTAAATGATATTTAACATAGAGGTTTACATTGAAATTACACTCCAATCTGTTATAAATATAGGACAAATTAATTGATAGTAACAAATTAGCTAAAAACTTTCGGAACAGCCCACGTACACTATTGTATCGCTGTAGAAGACGTTAATTCTTAATAGATATTTTAATATGTAATTCCATTATCATATTTAAATTGTGCTGTTGGAAGGCACCCGTTTATGTAATGATCAGTAATCGACAATTGACCGGAAATTCTATAATATTTTCCGCCCTATTGTATCGTACCCTTGTACCGATTCACACTAAATATTATAAAGAACTGTGATTAGCTCATATCACGAGGGAATAACAGTCATTGTAATCGACCGCACTTTTAAACGAATGAAAATATTTAACTTTTTAATAATAAACAGATACGTATAACGAGATGTTTGAATAGCTCTGTAACGGTATAACTTTTGTAAGTTGCTTCAGATATGTGAAGCATTAACCATGATGAATAGTTGCGATATAGCCGTTGTTAAATATCTTTAATTACGATATAATCTTAACAATATCATGTCAATGTCACTCAACAATATCAATCTACTTATCTAGTTATCTACTTAGTATAATTTTCTAATTATTGTTTTAATTATACTCAAACAAAAGTCATGTGTATTGTTCCACCGATTTTTTATTTAAAGGAAAGTCCCATCTCATCACAGCAATCATCATCCATCAAAATCAATCAACAAAAAAATATTTTTATATATGTCTTTAGCATTCAACTGTATAATAATAATATACAAATTGGCAATGTGTAATACATTACCCAGCGCATATTTAATAAGTATCTCACTTAACACGTAAGTTTGATTTTATATTCGTACGTGATAAATAAATCATTTAATATAAGGAGGTAATGGCTCGATCTTTTTAGAATTTTATAATAATTTGATCATTCACTGTACATGACCCTTGTATAGGAAAGGCCAATAAAGATATTGTGTAGTTAAGCATACGTGATGTATCAATCATTGACGTCCGTTCAAATGCTGAATCACTGTTTAGTGCGAAGCGCTACCATTATAATTGGAGAGATAAACTTGTATAGGCACCAGGACACCTCTTTAATATACGCTATATAATTTTTAAAACCATTCTATTCGTTTCAATTCTATTATAACCTTCGTATATTTTCCATGATTTTGTCTTCCCTTAAAGGAATCCAAATGTTGTGTATACTTTGTGTACTGTTGTGTATACTTTTGAAGACAAAATACTTCGCTTTTGTAAAGTTTCTTTTCTAAGTATATTGTATATTGCAAAATCACCTCCAAATTTGCTTTATCATTAGATATGTACAAACATTTTGAATGGCACTCATTTTATTCTTCAAACATTATTACGAATTTTATAAAAGTGAAATTAGAAACACGTGCAACATACACACACATCTACAATTTACATATTGTTACGTCGAAACGGAATTTCTTGGCGAGAGAAAATAAACCATTGACAGCCTCGGCAAATTCCGCCTAATCATGTGGCGGCACACAAGACTTAATGTCATATCGCATTAGTGAATTGTTATAATAACAACTGGTGTTTGGACAGATGCGGCCTTGCTCTGATGCAACGCTAGCAAAGAAAGTGAAACTACGAGATCGCAACCGAAACATGAATGTCTCTATATGAAAACTATGCACTGTAGCAGCGGTCTGTTCACAAACACCCCGCGATTATAGCTTACCTGTTTCAAACGAGACACTCACACAATTGTCATTGTGGTCGCATCTATAGTTTACGGCTAATTATTGAAAATTATTATAATTTTTAACTCTTAAGCGGAAGAAGTACAAGCGCGTTGCATAAAAACACTGAAAAAGCGCTGTCGTAGTCTGGTGGAGATGTATTTACTTTGTAGATTTCGCATTTAAATATGAAGGGTACTTCGCTAATTTCACCGCTTGACCTTCTCGTAACATTTCTAGCTAATTTGTCATAAACTGAAAAGTGGATCATAGTAGATAAAAAAGTTTATTTCAGAAACGAAAAGTAGCTCGTTGACCTTCAATCCAGATATCACAAGGAATATTTGACTAGAATTTAGCAAAATGTATCTTGAAATGTAACAACACTACATTATTATCAGCACTTAGGAAGTGACATAGACATTTCTCGATATAAGGCTTATCGCTGTCGATAAGGATTGTTCATTTATTGACAACATTACATTTCGCAATTTGCAACGGCTTAACTTGTAGACCGAACGGCACCATTATTAATCATCGAAATACTATTTTTAAGTGAATTTGGTAATTGCCAATATCTAAATCTTTATAGGTTCTCTTCAATTACTTGACTACTGCACAATAGTGTAAATAAAAAACTGACTGCACGGTACACACAAATCATGTTATATTTGTCTCGTCTTTGTTTTTCTGTGACTATTTCAATAGTCATAGTAGACAAATTGAAGTAATTGAAGACAAGCTATAGGTACTTTATGCGAGCCGGGAAGAGCGAAAATCACCAGTGTTTCGAGAAACCAACTTATCCAGCCATATCCGTCTTGGTCCGGCGCGCGGCGCGACTCCGTTCTTGGAATTTATCCTGTGGTTCTACTTGAGCTTATAATTCTTTGTCAACTCCAACAATTTGCTATGTAACATTAGAACTTTCGAGTTATGAAAAAAACCTAGTTATTAGGTTAAGCTAAATCAGTGGAATTCCGTGACAGAATAATTTTACTAAACGATATTATCCTAACAATTTGCTTTTCTAGTCGATTAATTTTCAATGGAAGCAATGATTGACGTCGCTTATTTTTAGCCACTTGGGAAATTGAAAGTGAAACAACCAACGATTTTACTCAAGTCAACATAAACGTTATTATAATTCACTCGTGTCGATAATCTTAGAGCAGTTTCCAATTTGCGAGTAATGAGATAGATCTTAGTCACAATAACTATGAAAGTTGCATAGTTGTGAGCGAAGTTTTTTTTTAAATATTATTGCAATACAACCATAGTCATAGTTACTATTAATAGAACATGATGTTTTCATATTGTGACAACACTGTTTGTACCTATGTTACATTTTGTCTGCAGTGAATGAACTGACTAGACAGGTCACGTTCTAGAAATTAAAAAAATAGAAATGCCATTGAACAGTAAAACTATTTACATTGAGTATGTATCTTAAATGTATTACATCTATATTATTGTTCAAATAAAGTCTTTTGTAAAACCGATTTAGCAATAAGTTTATAACAATGCGCTTCGCCGTACAATGCTCGCGAAGGAAGAGAGTGACACGCGGTGTCCGGATGCACGCACTCAAGCATCACGCAATTTGACGCTGGAGCACACGGCGACAGTATTTTTTTTTTTTTTTTCGTCACTTAATTACAATAAAGTACCCCTAACTAAACAAACCAACTGTTTACTACATAAGTTTCCTATACGAGTACCATGCATGTTTAAAATAATTTATTTTTGTTTAAAATACCTAAATACAACCGATAAACATCATTGTAAGTAATAATATCATTTATCATATGTACAATGTTTATTTACCGCTTACCTTCAGTTAAAGGTCTTTCCAGTTCTTTCCTGATGGATCGTTTTTTTTTACTTACTCACATAAGTAATGAGTGCACGCTAATCAGAAAGGTGAAAAAAGTGAACATAAAGGATAAAGGAGTCACTTCCTTTCTTGTATACTTTCACAGTCCCTTATTTTTTACTTCCTTCATTCAGTTCCCGTCGCTTTAATTTCTACTTGTAACGCAGTTCTTTCTTCTCCATGTCTCATTTTCATACATTTCAGATGACTCCTTTTCAATTACTTCTTATTAAAATGAATTGTACATTGTTTCCAGACGGGCGGTGCAGACAGCGCCAGTGGGGGCTCGGGCGGTTCGGGCATGGAGTGCATTCAACTGCGCTCACCGCCCGGACCGTTCCACTACCTCATCTCGGAGCAGGCTAAGTCCCTCGTCGCGCTACAGGTGCGTTACTTTAATTTTACTTTAATTCAATTTTGAAGATAAATAAGGGACACTGTTTATAACCAAAATGAGCATTCATATTTTTGATCCACAGAGCCGACACATTATATTAATCGAAGTATACGGTTTTTACAGGAACTTCAGAATGAGGTCGGAGCTTTACTCGAGTTTCGCGACCTCGTCATCGAGACATTCCCAAATCTGCGGTCAAAGATGGCGCCGTCGACACCCGCGAGTGACACGCGCCGCGACTGGGAGCCTGGTGTTCGCGTCCGCCGCAAACTCGCCGGAGGCAGTGGCGACTCCACTCGTGCCAAACCCCAGCCCTCTGTACAGGATTCGGGGTTTAGCACGGAAACTTCCTGCGGGAAAGACGCGCACTCGTCTTCGGCCTCGGCGTCCGCATCGGCTTCGCGATCTCGACCACTTGAGGACGATTTGTGGGCGCTGCTTGACGTCATTCAGCGCAAAGGCGGGAAATTGCGGGACGAGGCCGAGCTGCTTCGCGGAGAATTGGACGAGAGGCATTCCGGCGACACAGCTGAGGAGTCATTCGCGCGCGCGCTTTCGACGGGTTGCGGGGAGTGTACGTGTGCGGAAGTTCGGCGACTGCGAAGCGAGCGTGATGCGTTACTCGCTCGAGCGGCCGAGCTCGAGGCTGAGGCGGCGACGGCTCCACCAGATCACGCGGGCGCCGAACTCGGTCGGCTCGACCGAACACTCGAAGCGCCCTCACGGCCGCCCCGTGTCGCCACCCCTGACTCCAAGAAGTTCGCGGCGATTCTCCTCGAGAGCAATCCCGTCGAACTTCAAAGACAACTGCTTACTTCTACCGTTCAAAATCAGGTTTGTAACATAAAATATTTTTTGCATTATATGTCTCATCTATCTTCGTATTAAAGGTTTACAGTAAATAGAAAGAAATATTTTTTTTATATAGAAAAAGGCGGCAGACGAGCATACAGTCCACCTGATTGTAAGTGGATACTGTCATTCATAGATACATTCCGCGATACATGCCACCATGCATGACTAACGTTGGCATGCCCCTGGATGCGCTAGCTTTGCAGATGGATTGGGAGAAAGGGTTGGGAAAATTTGGAGGTAGGATGGGAATGGGCTCTAGCACATCTCACTCACTACCGAAGCACGTACGCACAGTGGGTAAATACGATAAAGTAGGAAATGCAGTACATTTCAAGATAGTCTCCTATGTGAGAGAGGTAGCGTGGCCGGTCCAGCGCTCCCAGCGGTTGTGGGAATGCAGCGAGCACTCTCCCCCTACAAATTAATGACAATTTTTGAACAACAAATCAAAAACAAAGTACAAAAAGATATAACGATAAAGTGTAATACTGTCTATATTTTTCATTGTAAATGAATTTAATGTCCCACCGCAGATCACAGGCTTCCCCTAGTAAATCACTGTGGGGTTACGGGCCGCAATCCACCACGCGGGCCCAGTGCGGATTGGTGGATACACATTCTTCAGATTTTCTTTTTTTGTTTGTTCCTCGAGCATGGCGCGTTTCCTCGCGATGTTTTCCTCTCACCGCCGAGCTAGTGACAATTTAAAAAATAATAATAACCTAATTTTGGTTACATAACAAATGTTTATTTGCAAAAAACCTTTTTCATAAGAAAATTCGTCTGTAAGTCGGCCAAGCTCGTTAATTGCAGAACAAGTGAGGTAACAGAGTACGTGCGACACGCGGGCGGGTACACAGTTTGTCATTGTGCTAACGAGGTGCCGCCTAACACTTTGTGACGTAACCGTGATTTCGGCAAAATTACGCGGAACAATAAAACTAATGGAGTGTGTCCGCGATCGGCCAACCGTCGCCATTAAACTCTTAATATCCTACTTACTTCTCTTTTGTTGGCCAGCTGTGTACGTTTAGTAATGGCTTTCGTCATTTCCGTGGCGTCCTTGACGTGGACAGTAATGATCACTTATTTTTTACGTCACGTTTTGCAAATTATCTGCAACCGGTCAAACTATCATTTTTAACTATCAATCATTTGTCGATCTTACACACACGTCTAACAGATTACGCAAACCCCAAAATATTTTCTACAAATAAGACAATGTATGTGTAGGTAGTCAGGTAGGCTGTGCTGTGCATTCTTTGTTATTGTGAAGCTAACTCCTTTAGCCAATATTCAACTTAATACTATTAACCTATACTTAACTATGCGTCATTCACCTTGGCCTATTCTCATTGATAGTACTTGAGCATGTTTTTCCTTTTGATAAATTGCATTTTTGGTATGTTTCTGACATAACAGAGGAAGACGGAAGGTTGTAAGGTGGCTCTTCTTACTTTGATTATAAATCCGCATGTTAAAATATGATCCGTGATTTTGGAAGTTAATTGCTTTTAATTTATATAGATGTTTATCTCAAACAAATTCTGTTCACTAGGTATATTATACTTATCCGTCGATGTCATCATATTCATGTAAGTCGTGTGTGGTCGGCCGGCTTTAGAATAGCACCGGCCGATCTCTTCTCGTGGGTGTCGTGTCGTAGCGACTAAGGAATAACAATGCTGCTATCACAAGCCCTGAGGAACTACAGCATCACCTCTATTTAGGGTAGACTCGCCAACCCGCTTCGTCGGCATGGCGTTTTAACGCCATACAGCCCTCATGCATAGGCTTCCCATTCGTCCTCCTTTCCCCGTATACTGTCCTCTATTGATGTCCGGAGGATTTTTGAAATGTGTCCGGGGTTTTTAAGAAGTGCGCATTTTAGATTGTCACAAGACTGGTTTGTGATTTTATATTCAGTACGTTACGGACGCCATGTTCGGGGTTTTAGGTCATAAATTCTATTGTAGTTTCTTTAAATTTTTGATGGCAACCCTACTCATGCATGGCCCATGTCCGTGGATAACGAGGCCCACGTCCAGCAGTGGATACTGAAAGGGCTAGTTACCGGTTATGAAATTGAAACTTTGACTTTAACTTTGCTTTAAAAAAGCGTTTTAAATTTATTGCATATAAATCAGTAAATATGTTTGTCTACAATAAATATCATGATGTTTTTCCAGTTGATGTCTGAAAGGCTGAGGCAAGCAGCGACGCATCGCTCGCTCCTGCTGGAGAGGTTGGAACGCGCAAGAGAACTGAATGAAGACCTCAAATTCCGGGTATGTTACATATATATAGAACTTTGTTCTTAAAATTTGTTAATGCACATTGATTTAATTGTATGAATATTTATTTAGTTGCTCATTTACGATCGAATTACTTAAACAGTGTACGTTGTACACAGTTATTGTACGCTTGTACGCTTATAGGGTATATTACAGAAAGACATTCATTCTATTACACCTGTAACATGAATCAATTAAGTGATAATTTTCGTACAGCTCTAATCCTAATTCCACACGAATGAAGCCGCGGCCAAAAAATAGTATTACCAGTATAAAAATGAGGGCGCTGTGCAGACGTAGACTAATCAGCAGCTTTGCTAACTGACTATCTGTGGATAATGATTTTCATATAATTACTATGGAATCTATAATTTAATCGTTTATATCTACAGACATTGAACGTGCCAGATACGTACCGTCACAGACAAAATAATATTCTTTAATACATTGTCTATTAACGTATTCACTATTCATATCTATCGTAACGTGGCCGCGCAGACGCCGACAGACACGTGCCGTGTCCGGCCAGCATTGCAAAGAATATATTGTCTGCGCGGTGCATGTCTGTAGCTGTCTGGCGACATTTTGTCGGCCAGTGTGTAAGGAGAACCGTACAGACATTTCTTTTGTTTTCGCGCGCAATAGACTGACGTCACGTCACGAATAACGAAAAACTCATAGAGATTGTTAGGGAATATAAATTCCTTTACGATCTAGTGATACCATTTTTAACAAAAATGCGAAACAAAATTGTACTCTTTCTATTAAAGCTATTTAGTGAGTGCCGGTCGGTGTTGTGGCTAAACACGCATCTGGTACGACCGGCGTCTGTCGTGGTCTGTAACGAAACGTGTCTGGCACGTTCAATGTCTGTAGATATAAACGAGCCGTAACTGGGCAGACGTAACAATTCTGTTTGCGAGTCACGGCCGCCGACGACCGTTTGTCGAACGCGGTGATTTATAAGTTTCAAGTTACCGCAACTAGCACACTAAAAAAATATGTATTTATTCAGAAATCATACAGTCCCTTATCAGCAAGGTAACCATCAAATAAATACATAAAAACCAGACTAAGATTCCAAACAAACAGAAACTTACTTGAGCAACTAGAATTAATAAATAATAATAATACGGGTATATAATAAACTTTTAAGTTGTATTTTAATTTGATTAAGTTTGTTCTAAGTTGACTTATAGCAACACATATTGTTCCGTCCACGCCGACGTCATTATAAGCACGGTATTTGTTTATTTCTTCGAGATCCATCGTTCTCACTTGTTTGCAGCTTGACCTGAGAAGTTGCAGTGGTGACCAATGATAACTGTTATAATTACCCCAATTAGCCAGTAAAAGTGCAACTGAAAGTACAGCTAAAATTTTCGTAATCCACGCCACTACCAGTAGTGTCGTAATCCCGTGGGGAATTTCTTTTCCCTTCTGCACTGCTAACCAGTAGTCTAGTGGATAAATTTGAAAATGCTGTCTTCCTTTTTTCCTCGCGCCACTATCAAGGGAAGAGTAGAGAAGAGTAGAATGGTAGGGAAGGATATTATTTTACCATTCTTTTATTTTGAATGTGAACATGCTATTTATTTTAGTATAAAATTGTGCTTTTGATAGTGTCGTGGGGAATCACACTATTTTCACATTTACTTATGAGATATCAGTAGTGCAGAAGTAGAACGAAATTCTCTACAAAACTACCGGTAGTGCGGCTTGGTAGTGTTGTGGGTCACAAGGGTCCTAAAACTCTGCCGTCCGTTAACTAATAGACGCCCAAGTGATAACTTTATTGAGATATTGGCAATAAACGTGAGAATCGATATCTCTAGGAAATGTGAACAGATACGAAATAGTTTTTAACACTGATCATTAGCATTTTTTTATCTAATTGAATGTTACAAACCCACAAGTGTTAGTGGGTAGGAAATAGGTCAGTTGCCGGTTTTTATTTAGAGGACGGCAAAACTGTCATTCATTACAACAGTAGAACGGTGTTCTTCAACCGTTACTGGTCCGCAAAACATTTTATTCGAATCATAATAACTTAACGGTTTGAGTGATGAATGACTAAAAATCGAACAGAGAAATTCAATGGATACATTTTGCTTCTGAGCGTTTCGTCTCTTAGAAACAAAAATGCAGCCATATTTGATTTGCTAACAAAGAAGCAACAGCAGACATCACACTAAATAATGCCAATTTCTATAAATTTAAATTGTTATTTAATTAGTAAATAAAAATACTATCTGCGGTGGTTTTTATTTTAGTCTTGGTGGTTTACCGGTCCGCAAAATATTTGTTTGATTTCCCATAGGTCCCCATCGCCGGTCCCCCATAGGTTTAAAAAAGTTGAAGAACACCACTGCAAAACATAATATGTATCTTATACAAATTACAGCTAGAAGAGAAAAGCATAGAAGTGGAGGGTGCGAGAGCGAAAGTGAGACAACTAGAGGGCAAGCGGGTTTCATGCGAGAGCCTCGATCGCAGCCGTTCGCACAGTAGCATGCGCGAGATGGAACCGCTGCAATTGCCCGAGGGCGAGTCTACAACACCTGGTGGTCGAACGGGCCGTCGGCCTAGCCGCATCCCTCTGCACACGGCGCACAAGGGTGCCGCGCCCCGGCCCCCGACGCGCTCCCCCGCACCACCCCCGCGGCCGCCCTCCGCTCACTCAGTCCGCTCAGCCGCTTCAGCTCGCAGTCGCGCCTCGTTGCGCCGCGACGGCAAATCATCAGTCCCGGTCCGCCGATCTCCACCAGCCGACAAGGTGCGCGGCCGTTTCTTCTGGAACCTCTGGGGCTTCAAAGACTCCTAGATTAATTGCTACAACTTCTGGAATTCCAAAGACTCCTAGACTAACTGCAATCGTGTGACCAGTGCACCCCCAGTGACTTAACCGCTATTAACGAACTGTGTTCATGTTTCGGTTTTGGTCGCCGCCCGCCCACGCCGCCGCGTAGTTCACATGCCATTATGTCGTAAGTTTTGTTTCATCTTTCTTTTCGCTTCCGTTCCGTTTGTAGCCTTGCGTTCCTTTAATATTGTTTCGTTAGTAGTCGCCTTGCGTTCCTTTATTTCATTAGTAGTTTTCGTTCATTGTGTTGTGGTTGTGTTGGTACGTTTAGTTCGGCGCATGCCCTCCTCACTAACGACCGTCTGTCACTAACACTAACATATTATTGTGATGGCTTAAAAATCGTTGTTATATTTAAAATAAGAAATGAAGTAGTAAATTTATTAGTAACTCCTAGCATGCAAACAGATTTTATTAACGATATCTTGTATGAATGAGGAGTTTTCGCCAGATACTTTGCACGAGTTTGATTTTTATGCCACCCATAATAGCCATTACCGTACGATATCAAACAAACCATTCCTTGTAAAAATTCATGTATCTTGGATTGGTGCCTATGGTAGCTGCTTATAAATCTAGACCTTATTAAAATTGAAATCTAAAAATTATTAGTCTATTAGACCCTTTCCAAAATATATTAATTTTATATAGTTAGTGTTTCAATATATGTTTTTGTATCAGATTATCATTAAAATATATATAATTTTTAATGAACGTCATATAAAATCATATTCCGAGCAAATGGTAAGTGAAAGACAAAAAAATAACACAAATTCGTCACTGAAATACACATTTAGTACACTGAAACAAGCATTATAGCTAGAACTTTTAATTTAGTTTATTAATTATTTTATTATATTTTGTTTAAATTTTATTTTTGGACATAGTGGCATAATGACGTACGAATTGATAAATCACAGAGCAATATATAATAGTAAAAATTCACACATATGCACTGTTTGAAGCGATATTGAAGTAGTTAGAATGAAAAAAAATGTTTGTCACACGAAGTGAGCCCCCACTGTTGTTAGCAATTTGACAATACTTCTTGTGTGCAGTCTTCACTTGATAATATCGACAATAGATAGCAAGCTAACAAATATAATTAAAGGGATGTAGTTTACGATGTTGTAAATCGGAAAGCTGACCGCTCTTTCTAATAGCATCTTCCCACTAACATGCGGTAAACCGGCAATAGATTAGTTCCACGGTAACTAGATAAACTTCCATCAATGTGCATTTGTACTGTTGATTCTATTTAAATTCTTCAAATCTCCTAAATTGTTATGCAAATATGTGTTGGAATTGCATTTTGTTAGTCGTAGCAGGTATGACAAGGCTGCGAATTCACAGAATGAATAAAAAGAATGTCCGATTCAATACTCGTAAAAGAAGGACAACGAAATCAACAATATTATTAACTTTCTTAACTTAAACTCTGCTGGCTCTGCTGCTCGTGTAGAAGCTTGGTAGCCGAGTAGGCGACATCAACTTAACCTCTTGGTTTGCTAGGGCCACTTCTATAAGCAGTGGGATCTAAATAATCCCAAAAAGAAGAATCTTCAACTTTCAACTAGGCCTCTAAACCTCCTTATGTTCCCAAAGTGAGACTTGTGCCTTGCTGTGAGAGGCTTTATAAACCTTTATGATATGTCTATAAAGTCTGTTAAACTGAGTTTTTCATTTGCATAATTCAGTGAAGTTCATAGATTGAGTTTTAAATCTACATACAGCAGAGATGATTTTCAGTATTATTGCTACCGATTGTAATAAATTTCATTGCCCTTGACTATGACTATTGCTGGATAATGACCCCAAATGAGTTTGCAGCTTCGTTTAGTTCCAAACTACGTACGATCTTATTTATCTGTTAGGGCGGTGGTTAAACAATATTTTTTTTAATGAAAACGTCAGCACGCAACGTGTAAGAAGACCGCTGCGGACACTTAACTTGACGTTCAATTTTTTTAATGAAGTTGACTACAGTTACGAGCGTATCGCTAAAACTGGCTCCACATTTGTATCATTTCACCGTTGCCGCCGTATCGTATCCGCTACGTTTATCTTAAAGTCGAGTCTGTATCACGGCTATGGACGCACTCGTTGCTTCCTGTGTTATCGTATCATTGCGCTGCCATTTCATTGACAATTCGCATTCGATTTCCAGTGATATAGCTCCTCCTATGCTTCCTTCTACAGATTTTTATTATAATGATTTTTGGTACCCGGGTCCCACAGAACTTCCTCGGATCAATACATAACCGATAAACTTGATCACTTTCTTGTTATTCCACTGCATTTAGCCGATTTTAGATGAATGCACTTATCACCGGACGGACATTTATCACCTTTGGACGGGGAAAAAAGAACAGAATCGCAATCCGTATGTGTACCAGGTGGCGTATTTAATAACTACGAATCAAAACACGTCCATACCTACGTTCATGCAATACGTCGCGTCGCGGAAACGCAACGGTGAAATTATACAATTCATTCACGTGAACCCGCCTCAATGCGATAGTTGAAGAAATTGACATATTTTATGGCGTATTCAGCAAACTAGATAACCCATAACTATCGGTTTGTTATCATGGGGATCTATTATTGTTATCCCTATCAATCGTGCGTGGGTTATAATGAATAATGATATCATTCTTCTATATTGCGGTTTTTTCTACATTGCGACTCCTGAGGCCTGAACAATGATTTTATCTCGATCATTTTTCAAGATATTTGTAATATTAGCAGATTGATGGATAGTTATCTCACTATATGACTTTTTAAAAGTACTCAAATAATTTAGTAGTCAATTAAATCTAGAAATGAAAAAGTTCAAATTTCAGATATTTTGACAGCACAGGATTATTATAACCTTTTAAACATTTGAGTAGAAATAAAAGGTAAACAAACGCCTTTAATTTTACGCGTTTAGACCCGATTTACAATATAAATATAATTGTTTGGAATCACGTGGCTACATCTGCCCAATTCGGCCAATTAAGCCTTCCGTAGGGGGTTTTTACACCTTGTAAATTACGTGATGATATTATCATTGTTTATAAGTTGTCTAACCCCTCGTCTATTATAATGTGTCTACAGAAAACTCGACAGGAGCAAGCGGATCCCGAGTCGGAACAGGACTTCCAGGACTCGCTCGCGGCCACATCTCACCCTCACTCCCCGGCGTCGCCTCGCGCCCTCGTCGCCGAATACCTCGCGAGGACCGCTCGACTCGTCCCCCTCTTTTCAAGACTACATGCCCCTCAAAATCTCGCTCTCGAACTCTCAAAGTCCATACTATACGAAAACGCGGACTCAATTGATAAGAAAGCATTAAAATCTTTCAGTGGGGATTCACTGTGGCACGGCAAGCCGCAGCAGTACTTCGAAAGCATGAACTATGGGGACGGCGACGCTAAGTACGATGATTCGCTTATTCAGTAAAACTTCGGTGGAAAATCTTGTTAGGTGAAGCAACTAAGCGAGAATTTACTGTTGGAATAACTTTGACAACTTTGCTAGCTTTGATTCGATATTAATAATTATGGCTTTTAATACATTGCAACATCTATTTGTGTGCTTTTAAGTGAAAAGGGACCACGTGTATGCATTGGTTTTGGATATAGTCGCATGGTGTGCGAAGTTGGATGAAAATTTTAATTTTTGGATTTTATAACATATGATATCACAATCTTTGTATACGCAAAATTTTAAACACCAAAGTTTAGTAAAATAAAACATCAAATTATGCCCGTGTTTAAATGATGGCGGATTCTTTTTATTTGTATAGTGTTGCGGCGTCAACGTATTCATTGAATTCTACTATCTTTTTATTTTGACAATACTATATGTATTGTAACATACGGTAACGCCAAAAGGGAAATACCCGAATTTACTAGTTAATTTATAAACTTTAATATCTTTTAAGTCGATTTTCTGTAAACTTTGTTTTTTCTTCAACAACTTTTTTCTCAAAAAGCCCATGTTTCCCACATACCCACAGCCGCTGGGCGCACTTCACTCTCTCACGGAAGACTACCTTGAAATGTATTGCATTGCCTGTTTTATCACATTTCCCCAATGTACGTACGTGTTTCGATAGTGAGTGAGATATGCCAGAATCTATCCCATCCCATCCCCCCCTCCCCATTTTCCAAACTCTTTCTCTCAATCCATTCCTTAATCTGCAAAGGTAGGCAGCGCATTCAGGGGCGTGCCAACGTGGACATTCTGGACTGATGTGGGCATGTGTCGCGGATCTCTATGGAGGACACCAACATACCATCAGGTGGACAGTATGTTTGTCTGCCTCCTTTTTTCTATAAAAAGAAATGATTATTTTAATGTTGTCGGGCCATTTTTCTAGTTTAGTGATCTGCCCAAAAACTAATATCCCATTGACGGACCCTTTTCACTTAAAAGCCCACAATTGCCCGCCGCGAATAATATTTCGATAAAGATCGGATTTAAACAATAATTGTCGCATGGGATGTTTTACCTAATGAGACAAGCAAACATTGTGAACTCACTAATGGCGGAAAATAACTTCAAGAGAATACAATAACAGTATATTATTTTGTTTATTGACAGCGGCAGTAATTCCAGTTCTAGTCGACGGGACGTGACAACAATATATTCAGAGTTCTTTAAATGACAACATTTTTTATACCTAGCAAGTTAAATTTATAGTGTCCCTTAAACATCTTGATACTTCCGATTTACTTGTTGTTTCTTTTTGCAAATACACACGGATGAGATATTGTATTATATGAAATATAGAAATTGGTGAAAAAAAAATAAACAAAGTACGGGAGTATCATAATAGAAACCGAATTAGACAAAATAATAATTTTAGAAATGAAATATGGAGTTGTTTTTGTCTTATTTGAGTTTTAACAGTTCATGTTTCTTTAAATTTGCCGCTAGTTTCTTGTACCACGCTTCATTGGCCAGAATCAAGTTGCAGTTATTTTTCCCTTAGCGGGTCTGCAACTCTAGATGACTTTGTTATTTGGGGGTCGATTCGACACAATTGCTGACGTAAAACCATAGATAATATAAGTATTGCACAAAGGTGCACAGCGTATTATGGAGCTAAACTCATCATTCCACCTTCTAGAAGTCCACTTTTACACGTGCATGTGTTTGCACGCGGTAAAGCACGGGAATTCGGGAAGATTTGTAAATTGTGAAGGATTGTATCGATACGGACGTGTTTTATTCCGCTGGAAAACGTGACCGTGGAAAGGAGGCAATTGGCGCGCTCTTGCAATGCCTCAAGTGATCTGTGATATTCACGTCTTAAATTAAACTGCGCTTGTCACTAGTTTCACTGATATCATGGCGTGACTTCAAGATTATTAAAAACCGAATTTGAAATCCACGGTTATATAAAATCGGCGGTCATTAAAATTCAGCGCTGATTTTCAGCTGTAACCTGGTTATATAGTAGATATATTATTTTCTGCAGAGATTTTGTTTTCTATATAAGTTGTCACACGAATTGTATCGTAACGAAAATAATATACTTATTATCGTTACTACCGATTAGATATTTCCATATGCTATTTAGCGACCGACGAAATATCAAAAACTTTTTGAATAAAAGAGTGAATGAAAAATAGAAAAAAATAATAAATTAATCTTTATTATTTGGAGTTACTAAGCTATTAAATTGTTTTAAGGCATAAATTATGATCATGCGATATTTGTTTCTTACAGAGTCTTAATTAATTGTACCATAGTTTTAAATGATTCAAATTATTATTTATCGTATGCGTCTTTAAATCCTATGTATTTAAATTGTGTACAGTCGAATATTATTCGGGATACGGTAGCTATTTACATAATGTCATTCCTAAGCCTATAAGGACAGACTGTATATTGCTAATATTAACTGAGTGCGAGCTTGGAGCGACTGTAGTAAGGCTGTGAAACATTGAAGTGTGAATGAGGAGTTCTGATGTATTGTAACATCGGGTAATAATAAAATTAATGTTAAATAGGAATTATATGGAACGGTTCAGACGTGATCTAATGGGTGTGTCAATTTTTATTTATACACATACTATTGTTGTTGATCTTTGTCATAATGAATAAAAAAACAAATGAGTTATTTTAATAGAAAGTCAGGACTTGTTTGTGTGCGTGTCGTATTCTCGTATACGCAACTACATATAATTTCGATGACTCGAAGCGAGGCGGCGCACTTTGATATTGACCTAAGATTCTATGTATAATATTGTCCAGTCGACCGTTCTAGTAAATACAAACACGTTTGCGGCTCATAGTCAATATAACTTTATTTCTGAGACTTGGGGAAAAAAGAAATGTTCTTTTTTATTTAAAAAAAAGTTTCAAGTTCGTGCGAACCGAACGTACAACCGAGCGGCCGCTCGGTTGGCGAATGTTCTACGAATACGGCACGCTTTATGCAAGCCTGTGACCTCCATCTATGAAAATAACTTTATTGTCTTTTCAAACTACGTTCCAATACGTGTCAATTTCGCACTTTGACAATTTAATTCATGCTACGCCTCTGTTAGGAAGATAAAAAAATACGCCATAATGAGATTTTCAAAGAGCGATTTTGTAAAACAGTCTTTTTAATATGTCGTTTGCCAAACGTCCAGTGATGTACGTCCTAGTGCGGGAACGCACCACTGCCTCCGTGTTGTAATTTTACGGATTAGTTGATTTTGATAGTTGTTAACGTTTTCGCGCGACAGAGCTCGGTAACAAATAGTAGGAGACTGATTTTGTATAAATTAAAAATATATATAGTGATATGCTTTATACCAAGGTAGGGAAACTCCATTAAAGCTTCTTATTGTATTTTAAGTTTGTAAAAAGGTATTGCCCACAAAGGTTATATAGTAAGTAATTACAAATAGGCGATATTCCAATTCTATAGCGTATTTGACTATTTTATGCAAATTAAGAATTAATGATTAAAATGTAGAATATTAATAATTGTATTTAAGTCAACTGTTTATTGTACAGCTTGTATTCACTATTAGAATTTGTAAATTATTAAGCCACTACCTACCTATGATTTAAGATACTCATAAAATTTATCTAGTTGATGGTTTATGTAAACTTGTACAGAAATCATATCATTATATACAAATTATTCAAATAAATTGTTCATATCAAAATACTTAGTTTTTATTTAAAATACACAACATTGCCGTACAAATGGAACTGTATTAAATTATGACATTACTAAGTAAGTAATCATAAACATTTGTTAAAATTAGGACATTACAAAATATGAAAGATAATTAAAAATTATATTAAACCCTGGACGACTTAAAAAAATTTAATCCTTTGAAAAGGTTAAAAGGTTGTGTCACCGGAATAACGTAAAATCTAAAACACGTCAACTAATTTAAAATATATAAAACTAATTTCTAACGAAAGATGAAATTATTTTAGGGATTAAATAAAAAAAATACAAATAACGTTTTGTTCTATCTAAAACGTTCGTAGTTCTCAGTACTCAATACAGGATAGTGACCGGGCGATAACGTGCGGCGTATTGATTGCTACGCAGAACTTTGATGATTTAATTCATGCTGCGCGTGTTAGGAAGATAAATAGAAATACGCCATGAGATTTTCAAAGAGCGATTTTGTAAGTCTTTTTAATATGTCGTTTGCCAAACGTCCAGTGATGTACGTCCTAGTTAATGCACCGTATGTGCACATACATGTATGTGCACGTATGTGCACGTATACAGCATCATTCCCCTCTATATATTAGAACCGTTCACTGAACCCAACAACTAAAAGATGAGTCCATTAGTTGTGTATTATTATTGTAAGGTCTCTTTAACACTTCGCAGATACGGACAGATTCTCAAAGTACACTCAAAAACTATTATATTTTTATTTACTTATCAAAGACAACTAACGAAATTATTGTAATATGTTAATAATTATATATATTTAGGTACTTAATATCGATAGAATTCGTTGTCCTAAATTTTTCACCATAGCAACCACTGACTTTCCTCAAAGTCTTCCCCGCTGATGAGAGTGATCCATTGCTTAACAAAATAACTGAAATGATCTATTTTCTTCGGTGCCAGGAGCTGATTCACTTAGAGAAAGGTAGCTTCAGGTATTCAGAATTTGCAAATGTCTGACTGAAGCGGTATACAATGCCATTGCATGACGGAAAATATAAATTAGGTCAGTATAAACTATAAACTTATTTATAAGATAAAAAATGGCCAGTAATGAGTAATAAGACTGATGATGGGTTATCAATGCATATGCACATCCCTACTTCAATTTAATCACGTTAGCTCCTATGTTAACAAGAGGGAAATAAGAAAATAAAAAGAATATTGAAATTGATTATAGGTACTTCGAGAATATAAATAAGGCGTTTCGGTAACATCAGGACAGAAGCTACAGCTACTGTGTAATAAACTTGTGTTGGTGAATGTACAATGTACTGTCCTTATGCTAAGGAGGGATTATGGCATATATAATATCATGACAACAAAGCCTTTTAAATTTATAAGTCATATTCATGCGCCACTAGTATTTCTTATGAGAGATTACATGCGCCACGCCTTATGAGAATTCGTCCATATGCGAAAAAAGCTCTTTTAATTAGAAAGACTCATTCGAAGGAAATTGTAAAACATTACAACTTTTAACTTTGTTCAGCAGCGCCTCCTGGTGAGTCACAGATGTCACTCACAATCACAACGCCTATTCACGAACAAGTTCCAAAGTATGATTAAACGGTTGCAAAAAATTGTTTCAAAGACAGGGTAACAATTTCTCTTACTCCAAATGTATAAATGCCGTTTCCGTTCCGTCGTGGGTAAAAAAATATTAAAAATAAAAAGGTAATACAAATACAAATTTTTATTTAAATTACATAACCTTTACCCTATGATAAGGGTAGTAATATAAATAATCCCAATAATGGGCTTATCAAAAAACAAAATGAATCATATCATTTGTTAAGAATCAGGACATTACAAACAAAATGCTAATAAACATTAATCAGCAGAGCTAGCAATTACAAAATTAATTAAAAATAATTAAAGTAAGAAACAATTTAACAACCCTTGTTGTCGAAAAGAAACTATATTAACATAAATGGCATTACAAAATAAGGAATTTTATTTAATAAGGCATTACAAATTTGCAACAGTATCAAACAAAAATAATTAAAAACAAGCAGCTAAGTAACAAACATGTAATTTTATTCAAATTACACCTTTGCAGTACAAAAGAAAAAAAGATAACATTACAAAATAAGAAATCATAAATATTTGTGAATAATTGGCTTATAAAATATAATTAACTTTAATCAGCAACAGTACCAAAAGTAAAATTAATTAAAAATAAAATGTTAAGTAACAAACATAAAAAATAAGAACAATGATTGATTACTATCAAATCATAAAGTAATCATCATCAGTAATATTGAAGCTAATCAAATTTAGGTCCGATCAGTATATCCATTATTTCTAATGTATCCGGATTTTTCTTGATTCTAATAAAACCATTGTGTTTTAATTCTGGAAAGATAGAAGTAAAATATTTCTGTTTCTGGTAGGTTCAAAAAACAAATTAAAATATAGGATAAATTATTATTATAAATTCTACTCACTGAGTATGGATGTGAAACAACGTGCAACAATAATCTTCTGATGTCCGGATATAATTGGCCCATTTTTGACGAGGCTCTCTACTGTCAACGGTCTCATACCATTCTTTATATGATATAATACTTTTAACATCGTTCCTTCTATACCCCATTCATTTCTAAAATACAAAAAAAAAATACTTTAAAACTGTGCTCAATGGACCTGCACTAAACCACCGAGAGCGTAAAAGCATTCTTTAGGCTTGTGTTTAAGCAACAGCAACAAATACTGAATGGGCAGCAAAATCACGATCAACAAAACAAACTATTTTTCAATAATTGAAATAAATAATTTTAAATTACTAGGAATGTAATTACTAACCGAGTCGACAAATAGAGGACTCCTATTTTTTATCACCAGAGAACCCAAACCTAACCCACCTCTTTTGCTGCCCATTATTCAGTACTTTCTGACGCAGTGCTAATTTAATTATTTCTCTTAGGGCCCTTCTCACCATCTGATAAGGTATCAGGAAGTAAATGCTAGATTTAATTGGCACATGATTTATCTATCAGATTGTTAACAGTTACTTTATCAGTAGGTGGTGAGAAAGACCCTTATTCTTGTGCATTATTTGTTATGAAATATATCAATTGAGTAATCGATATCAGTCTACTGCAGGGAACAAGCTCCTCACATTGCATACGGACACATCGCGAATTGGTGGATATTACACCAATATTTTTTCGAACGTTAAGTTTCGCCGATAACATAGTCATTACGATAGAATCGCTTAAAGATATGAACTGGATGCTGAGTGGTCTTCAACACTTTACATTCAGCGTTGGTCACGGAATTAACTTAAACGAAAGTCGTATGCTCTTCTGGGAACTATAAACGTCGAAGGCGTGCTACTCGAAGATGTTTACAATATGCTTCTTATGCTTTACAAAGCTCAGGTGAGGCCCCATATGGAGTATTGCTCTCATCTCTGGGCCGGTGCACCGAAATACCAACTGGACCCATTTGACTCCATCCAATGACGTGCTGTTCGTATTGTCGACGGTCCCACTCTCACGGGCGGTTTAGGATCCCTCAGCAGTCGGAGAGACGTTGCGTCTCTCTGTGTGTTCTACCGCCTGTACAATGGGGAATGCTCTGAAGAATTGTTTAATACAATGCCCATCTCGGGTTTCTACAACCGCACCTCCCGTCACAGAAGTGCGGTCCATCTGCATTTCTTCTATACGGAGTTCGGTCCAAAAAATATTTTATACCGCGAACCCGTAGGCTGTGCAACGAACTGCCTCAAGAGGTCTTTCCATTAAGCTACGACATGGGGTTCTTCAAGAAAACTGTGAATAGGATTTTGCAAGGTCGGCGGCGCGCCAGCATAACCCATGGTGTCGCAGGTGTCCATCACGTGGGACCGCTTGCTTGTCCGCACACTTTTTTATGTTAAAAAAAAAATATTGACGATTGTTTCCCTTGATCAAACCATTGAAAAAGGCAAGTCAAAATTTTGCAAGGCCGACAGATGTATTTCAGCTCGGCTGGATAGAATGTAGGTAAATAGAACGTCAACTCTTGCTCTTCTCATCGCCCATACTAGTTCCTGACGTTGGAGAGTCTACAGTCTTCTCATTTATGACATACGGTGCTCAATCGTGGTCTGTAACAGTAGATCTGATCCATAAATTTAAAGTCTCTCAGCGACATATGGAGACATCTTTGCTCGGAGTTTCTTTACGGGATAAATTCTGTTTTAAGGTGTTTGGCAGGCAAGAGTTACGGAATCTAAGTCGCCAATCGAATAATTCTTCATATGAGTCGGCCATTCAGTTCACCTCCAACACTGATAATATCACGACTCTCGTGTGAAATGCGCAAATGTTTCTAATGATATCCTCATAATGATTGTAAACTTAATTGTACCTAACATTTTGAGCGGCTTGCGTGTCTCTAGACTGCGATAATATGAGTCTGTCAAATGTACCTACCTACGTTGAATCTGTTGGAAAAGGGGGTTTATGGTCAATAGTGCAGAGAGACTTGGTATGGGCATTTCACACTTGCAGTTAAATAAATAAAGATTGGTTAATCTTCGGAAAAAGCCCAATTTTCGCCGCATACGGAGCTCATATTTCTCATATTTTGAGCATATTTCTGAGTAGGTCTACCCACCGAAATACTCCATCAAACGATGTTCTGTTTGTATTGTCGACGATCCCACTCTCACAGACAGTTTAGAATCGCTCAGCGTTTGAAGACATTTGTTTTTTTATAGAATAAATGACAAACGAGCGGGCGGGCCACATGATGGTAAATGATCACCGCCGGCCATGGACACCTGGCAACACCAGGGGACATGCGGGTGCGTGCCGACCGTGCAGAATCCTGTTCACAGCTCTCTCGAAGAGCCCCATATCGTAGCGTAACGGAAATACCTCAGCTGCCATTGCATTCCACAATTTTCGGGTTCGCGGTATAAAATATCTTTTTGACCGCACATCCAGAGCTGGCGCTGGGCCTGGCAGAGGGTGAGCCGTCACCATAGTCGAAGGCCGTCGATGGTTCCAGGTTAATTTTTGATATTTTACACCTACATATTTGATTACCTTGGAAAAAAGGATGGTTTTCCCATTTACAGTAGGCTATATTCATTTATTTAGCAGCCTTTTACCCATGTGTAACACTACATATATATAGCGTCCAAACTGAAATAAGTAGGAACTAGGGATGTTGAAAACGTCGATTTTCATTGATCGATTCCACTAGAAGTAGCAACCGATTATAAATTAATAGATTTTTCATTTCAAACATGTCAACTAATTTTTCAAACGCCATTTATGGTGTTTTAGATGTTATAAATTTAGTTTTAAAATTAGAACGTTTAAACATGCAATAACGCCAGTTACCACTTTGAATTTAAAACTATCAACTTGTGATGATAATTCCCATAATAAAGTTGAAATTTGAACTCATTAAGAGCCGTTTTTTTAATTCATTAAAAATCGATTTTACTTCACAATAGATTATTTCTATTTGAGAAATCGATTTATTTAAAATCGATTATCAGTATCACGCAACAAAAAAATACATTGCCTAACAATCGATTTCTTCATCCATTTGTGACATCCCTAGTATGAACCACTGAATGTGGTGCTATTATTCAAGTTACTTACCGAATAAATCTTGCCGAGTCGGTCGTTTTATCTGAATTTCCTAAAGACACTTTGGTCCTATCCAAACTTCCCAAAGGAGTTTCAGACGCTTCACTTGGTCTTTCACGAGTGACATCCGCTGGTACATGCTCTTGTAGTGTTTCTGCGGGTATGTTTGTTTGTATGTCCGCCAAACCCGCTTCTTGTAATATCAACGATAGGTTTTTGTCCGAGTCTTTAGGGTGTTCCGTGATTGGTTCGGGCTCTATGCGATCAGTTACAGGAATTAATAGGTTTTTGTCTGTGTCTTTAGGGTGTCCCGTGATTGGTTCGGCCTCTCTGCGTTCAATTACTGGTATTACCTCTTGCCGTTCCATTATTGGCACGTTTTCCTTGTCGGCTTCTAAATGAACATTCAGATGAGTCAATTTAAGTTTTTTATAGAAAGGTGGTGGACGAATGGACAGTCTATCTGGTTTTAAGTGGATATTATCGCCTATACACGTAAGTGATTAATGCCAACATCAGTCAACACTGACAAACGTTGGCACGCCTCCGGATGTGCTGACTAAATTTGGAGATTTCGAAATGGATATCGAAAAAAGTGCAGGGAAATGGTGAATAGGGAATAATATAAAGGGAAAAGGAATTTCTCACTGCCGAAACACGTGAATGCCTCCCCGGGAATATACGATTTTATTTTTATTATTAAGTTACACAGAGAACGTTACATTTTATAACATTTGCTTAATATGTACGTACATACATACAATGTCTTGAGCAACATACCAAACATAATTAAACTTCGAAATAATTATTGAAATATTATCTGAATCGAATAAAGAGTACATTTATAAAACCATAAAATAAGCTGAAGATGTGTAGGTGTGTCCGACAGTGTCCACTGACCGCAGGTTGGACTGTTCGTCTGACACCTTTCTTTATAGACAAATTACAGGATTATTTAAAATAAAAACACCACCACCTTTTTAATATTGAATTTCTGAAATCAAAGCAAGAAACTATTTATTGTCTAATAATATTTGAGTTACATACAGGATTGTAACCCAACCTCACCCGAAGCCTACAACCATGGATCCTGCGTTATACGTTCGATTAGTTCAGAATCATAATTCTAGGTTAATCCATAGGTACCTATATCTATAGGTCTATCTATCTATAGGTCTATCTATATAGAGTTAAATAAAGAATATTTATATCCTCTTAACACTGAATTTATATCATTAAAACTAACAACATAATTCTCTCAGCGACATGACAATTATTAAAATTGACTTATATTTTATTTTCTTCATCTGTTTCACCATCTATATTTTATTTCACTTTTTATTATCATTTTGATCTTTTTATTATATTTTGATAAGTTACATAACATTATTATTATTATCATATTATTGTTTAGATTGACATATTTATCGATTTTTGTTGACATTTTTAGAACTTGATTATGACCAAGTGTTCAAGATAGGAACAAGTTAAAAATAAAAGATGCGCGCACGGCGACGACGGTGTCGAGGCAAGTCTTTTATAATACAAGAAAGGTAGGTTTATTTTGACACGACGTATTAAACTATAAATAACAACGATATTGAGATAACGACGCGCAGGATGGTAGACAACAAGTGTTTAATGAATTCAGTTTAATATTTACAATTAATTTTGCACGCCTGTTGAGGCAGAACATAATAGTCATGTTTGTTACCTATGTTTTTGCAAAATAGATGATTTGATTTGAATAACTTTTGTTTTTACTTTCTTTTAATAAACACAGGTGGCAGACGACTGTAACGTGATGGTAAGTGGATACTGTAACCCATAGATATCCGCGATACATGCCAACATTAGTCCAAAATGACAAACGTTGGCACGCCCGCGGATGCGCTGTCTACATTTGGAGATATAGGAATGGATTTGGAGAAAGGCTCGGGAAAATGGGGAGGGATAGGATGGGAATGGGCTCTGGCACATCTGGCACACTAACGAAACACGTCCGTACATTAGGGAAATAAGATAAAGTGGGAAATGCAGTAAATTTCAATGTAGTCCTCTGTGAGAGATGGGTAACGTGGCCAGTCGAGCGCACCCAGCGGCTGTTGGATTGCAGCGTGCACTCTATCCCTGGAAAGAACTTTTTCTGAACTCTATATTTACTACAAGAAAAGCTATTTTATTTATTTTAAATGAAATCTCTGACTACTGACTAGACGCTACTACTATGGACGGTAACTCCATCCAAAAACAGTTCTTAATTGAACCGACACCTATATCTATATAAATGGGTGCGAGTAAGTTAGTGGTTTGTGTTAAAAAAACAATTAAAAAAGTCTTAGAACAAAAGTTGTTAGTTTTCACGAAATAAATTCAGTTCAAGGAAATATTTCTATTTCAGCCTGTATATTACGTATATTTTTTGCAAAAATAATAATTGTACCTATAGCTTTCATTACGATGAACTGTATATGGAATCCGTGGTTTGAGACTTCGAAACAGGTTCCGTTACAACCTGTATAAGTAACATTGAGTCTTATACTTCGTGGAGTGTTTTTTTTTCTTTTCTTATACGGTCAATGGTCAAAGCGCAATTAGCACCAATGTGCTAATTGCGCTAATTTTAACACAATTGTTAAAATCGAATTTTCTTCGTAATTAACAATTTTAAAATGAAAACAATACAAAATACAACACGTCAATGTCCAGTCCCGTCGAAGTAAGTCAGGGGTCGCTCAATAAAGTGACCGTAGGTTTACCAAGGACGGAAGAGATCTCCTTGGAAGCGCACCAACAATCCAGTTTTACTATTTTGTTTTATTTTTACAAACATTACGCACTTTGAAGTTTAATAAACTATCACTATTAAACCACAATAACTACACATTTTTTATAAAAACCAAAAAAAAAAATCGTTTCCGCCAAAAAGTCTGGTATAATGTTAACATAAATTTACCTGCTTCTGCAGCCCACTTCTGAGATGTCTTCATAATGACATAACCACCAGGACGTGGACGTAGTCTCTTTGGCTGCAAAAGATGAATATATGTATATTGTGGACATGGGATGCACGAGTTCAACAGTCGTGAAATCAACCAGATATAAACTCTTTATTGTACACCAACATATCGTACGCTTAGTAACAACTCAAAATTCGGGAAATTTTAGTTTCCATCAAATAATTAATTGTACAATAAGTATTTAATCTATGAGCTCTGTTTTTACAACGGTCAAAATTACGCGAAATATAAAGATAGCAAATTTGATGCTTTTTACTTTTAACAATCATTTTAATAATGTAATTTCAGTAATTTTTGCGATCGTGATAACTAATTTAATTTATAAATTTATTTATAAAGCAAAGGCTTTAATAATAAAATTTAACATTCCCAGTTGAAACTTACGCATTTGCAAAATTTTGAATCATAATCTGATTTATAACCAATTATACCTAGTCTGGCCATAAATACTGTTACAATAAAGAAAAATAAATAAATTTTATTTGAATTTGGAATGTCATTTTCACGTGAAAAATAGATGTTTTGATTCTCATTTTGGCGCCAATCCTTATTAAATATTGCAGTAATATTAAAAATGGAGTGGGGTGATAACGAATCAACATGTCCACCAGCTTGGTATTAGCCAAATGATTGTGTACCGAGCTATTGGTAGGTACATTGAAACGTGCTCTGTTTGTGACAGAAAAAGGTCTGACCATCCACGCTCTATTCGTACTAAACAGATGATTAAAGCTATGAAGGAGATAAACCAAAGAAATCCCGTCCCGAAGCAAAAGATTTTATCCAAAGAGATGAATATAGCACCTCGAACCATGTCACGCATTTTAGATGATTTAGGAGTGCTGCATATAGACGTACTGGTCATTTCTTAACTGATAATTTAAAGAAAAACAGGGTTGATAAACGAAAACAACTTCTTCGGCGGTATACAAGGGGAGCTCACAGACAAATCTTATTTACGGACGAGAAAATTTTCACCACTAAGGAACATTTTAACAAGCAGAATGATCAAGTTTATGCTCATAACTCTAGAGAAGCTGCTCAATTGGTCAATAGGATGCAACGTGGCCTTTATCTGGCTTGAATGATGGTTTGTTGGAATGTTCGCTACTAAAGGAGTGACTGAACCATATTTTTGTGGAAACGGTATTAAACTGGAGTCGGCTCAGTGTTTCAAGATACGATTCTTGAGAAGGTCGTAAAGCGTGTTAACAACATCCTGTGCCATAACCAAGAATGGTCCTTTCAGCAAGACTCAGCACCTGGTCATAAGGCTCGCTCAACACAGACGTGGCTAGAAAGGAATATTCCCGACTTCTGAAGACTGGCCGTCATCTAGACCCGATGTAATCCGCTCGATTGTGATTTATGGTCTGTTTTAGAAAGTATGACATGCTCTAAACGCCATATTGAATCCCTAAAACATTCCACAAGGGTGGCCAGTTGCCAATTTTACAACGGAAAGGGTAAAGGTTTCAATCGAAAACTAGCCACAACGTTTATATAAAATGGGAAGATTATATAAAAGCAAATGGTGATTATTTCGAATAAACGTTTTTTTTATTTATTTCTAAAATAACACAATTTCTTCCGATAATATGATAATATGATAATTGTGTTAAAGAATTCTTCGCACCAATGTTTTTAAACAGTTAAATTTATTTGTACCTCAACTAAATAAAAATCCGTGTTATTTTAACAGAACTGAATATACGAGTAAATACTGTAAACAAGGGTAATAATAATTAAAATCATGCATTAATTCAATGAACTAAAAAATATAGTAAAGTGGAGCCATGGTAATTACGAAAACTTTAAACTGCATTTTCCACATTTTTAGTAATTGCCTGTTTACTATTTTAATCGTGCGATATGTTGCAAACAATTTAAGTAAGTAACACGAAAATTACAACGGGCGGCCTTATCGCCAAAGCGATCTCATCGAGGCAACCTTTCAATGGTTAGGAAAAAACTGATAATATGAATACAGGTAAGTATCAACAGATTAATTTATCAAGTGATGATAATCAAATATGATTTGTCATCACTAGTCATCAGTGATTTGAAAAAAACAATAGATCAATGGGTCAGCTGGTTAAAAAAATATTGTGTTCTTTGTCATTATAATTTGTCAATAATAAAGATATCATTTTATACTATCGGATAATTCACAAAAAGAATAGATTCTCATAAAGACAGATTCTTATAACTTCAGATCCTCAAAACGACAGAACTGTACAGTCCACCTGAGTGATGGCTTTTGGGAATGGCTTTTGTATCAAGATAGTTTCGGGTTTTCTACGATCTATGGGTATGATCTTAGAACGGTTCACGGATTAACATCAGTGACTCTTCAAATTGTTTGGATACTTTAGAATTTAATTAGCAGCTATATGTATCCTATTTACGTTGATAGCCCATGTATGGGTGGGCTATCAACGTAAATGGACTATTCCATTTATCCCTTCCGACTAATTCCTAATTCCGCTATATTGCGACTAATTAATGACTAATGAGAATTCAAATGCATCACATGTCCCTGCTAGGAAGGACGCCATTTTAACTTAAAATTTGTTATTTCGTCACTTTCCCGTCTATTAAGATATTTTGGAATTAAAAGGAATAATAGATTAAATAAAAAGAGGATTAAATTTATTAAAAGATCGAGTTATCTTAATTTTAGAGCTAATGTAGTGCAAGTTAATTTACTTTACTTAATTAAAAATAACGTAACCTAATCTTAATGCGTTGTTTTTTATGTTTACAACTGTATTCTCTCCTTTTGAGAATCTGTCTTTTTGAGAATGATCCGAACTATCGCGTCAGACTCATCTAAGTGAATGTGTGTGTATGTGGCTGTGTGTGGGTGTGTGAGTTATTTTTTGTGTGTTCATTATTCATACTTACAGGTGATTCATATTCAGCGGTGCGTTTCCTGGAGGGCTGAGACTCCGGTAATTGTGTGGGCATTTCCGATATAATCATTCGTTCAGGAACATTAAATTGAATGTCGCTTACATTTCTCGGTTCAACGTTAACATCTATGGGTTGAAATACCCCTAAATGGCTTGTCTCTGGAATAACCGTTGGTTCTTCTTCTATTGTTTCTAGAATGGTTATTTGCTGCCTTCGAGAACGATCTGTTAAAGCTTCCTGAAAGAGACAATATTACGTTATGGCGACTCACTATCACTGTATTAAGGCTCATTTACACAAGGAGTCTTGATCGTTTCGAACGAGAATATTGTATACGATTGTCGTATGCGATCAAACTACATACAACTACTTACTACATGATGATAACAAGGATAACAATGATCAGATAATGATAACTGTTGAGTATACACTAGTTTTTGACCGATGTTCGGAAAACTCTCCCTGTGTAAATGAGCTACTGCACAGGGTGAGTCTCTCGAACGCATGTAGGACAGAACATCAGTTAAAAGCTAGTATAAACATCATTATCATCATGTGAACAGCGGCAGAGGCGAATCGTTTTTTTTTGTTGGAATAGCTAAATTCGAAAGGCCATTAGGGGCCTTTCAAGAGTCTCCAGACATGTATGGTTTAGGGCGAGCGCAGAAGGCGCTCAAAAAGTGTGTGCAGCAACGAGCCTCCTCCGAGGCTCTCCGTCGGTAGACCGGCGGAAGGAACGGACCTCTGGTTAGGGCGTTGTTATGGGAGAGTACTGTGGGATCGGCGAATCGATGAGAAGCACCCAGGCACATACCGATACCTGGTAAGTGTTGGGCTGAAGGCTGGTGTGTGTTCACGATGTAGCGAGGGTGAAGTCTTCGTCCCCGCCGACGGGGAAGGTGTATATGAGGTAACCTGTGAGTGTAGTGTAAGAACCGCATTGGCAGCAGAGGGGAGAATCGTATGAAGTTTGTTCGCATACGAGAACGAGACTTTAAATTACAGCGACTTTACTATTAGTAGGGCTGCCATTTGTAAAATCATGAAGCGCAGACACAAACTTCGTATAGAATAGGATTATGGCTTGAAACTATTTTTTAAATTTACGATTAAAATTTTCACGTGGTCAGACAAAAATATGTAATTTCTTCGTAATCGAAGTGTTGCGCTTATTAAAATAAAACTTTGAATAGGTAGTTAGTTATTATAGGTAATATAGGTGCTTGCCTATGAAATAACCGATTTGTATGAGAAACTGATTGTTTTTTGTGATAAAAATGTGCTATTATGTTTGTCATCAAAACAAAAAGTGGCCGCCACATGTTTCTTTTGAAACTTGCAGGATAACTCTAATACGTTGGGCATCGGGAGAAAAAGTATATCTGCAATTTGGATCACCAATGTTGTGGAGAGAGCCCTCAAATCACAAAAATGATTGTTATTTCTGTATGATGAATACTGCCGGTTTTAAGTAATAAAATAAACATCAAATTAAATATGCGGACGTCTCATCAGTTACAAAACCGATTTTACACTCGGAAACTCTGCCACATCCCGAATGTCCAGGTATGTCAAGTACAATTAATGAAGATAGTGAAAATTTGGATGCGGATGTTGATTCTGATGATGATTTCACGATTTAAGATGATGGTACACCGCATTTAATTAGCCAAAATGAATTAAATGATCTTGTGCGAGACAACTATCTAGACCTAAGGCAGAGATTCTTGTCTCTCGTCTGCAACAGTGGAACTTATTGACACCAAACACGAAAGTAACTTATTACAAGAAGAGAAGTTCACAAGAGAGGATGACTTTTGCTTCTGTCATGATATTCCCGAGCTTTTTAATGCGATGAATCAAAAGTATGATCCAAATGATTGGTGTTTATTCATTGATGCCTCTAAATACAGCTTAAAAGCTGTATTACTTCACAACGGAAATATAATACCATCTTTACCAATCGGTCACGCTATAAACAGTAAAGAGACCTATGAAACAATGTCTACTTTAATAAAACTGATAAAATATGAACAGCATAACTGTAAAATATGTGGCGATTTAAAAGTAGTTGGATTGTTATTGGGCTTACAGAATGGATACACCAAATATCCTGTTTTTTGTGCCTATGGGATAGCCGAGCTAAAGAACATCATTTCAAAAAAAAATATGGCCTATCCGAAATAAATTTACTCCAGGGAAAATGAATGTCAAAAATATATCTTTAGTGAATCCTCAGAACATAATTCTGCCACCACTACAAATTAATATGGGCCTGATATTTTTTTTTGTCAAAGCCATGGATAAAAATAGTGCTGCTTTTAAATATTTACACAATATTTTTCCGAGTATTTCGGACGCAAAACTAAAAGAGGGAATTTTTGTGGGTCCGCAGATACGTAAATTGATGCAAGATAATCATTTTGAAAAGCTTTTATCTACAAAAGAAAAAAATGGTTGGAAATCCTTTAAAATGGTCGTCCAGGGATTCTTAGGGAATCATAGAGATAAGAATTATAAAGAAATTATTGCTAACTTATTAAAAAACTATCATCCAATGGGTGTGAACATGTCTCTTAAGTTACATTTCCTTGATTCCCACCTGGACTTTTTTCCCGAAAACTTAGGCGCTGTGAGTGACGAGCAAGGTGAGCGTTTTCATCAAGACCTTCAAATTTTTGAAAATAGACAAAGGTTTTTGGGACGAAAGTATGTTAGGAGATTATTGTTGGTCTGTTTTAAGAGATACTGACGCAGAAAATTATAAAAAGAAGAGTAAACTTAACCATTTTTAATATTTTTTTTGTTTTTTAAGCTATTAATTTGATTTTTTTTAAATAATAAATATTTTCTTAATGAGACGTGAGAGAATTTTTTCATTATTTTTCCTATTCAATACCCCCCTAAATCTATAAGAAATGACATATCATAACAAAAGTATATAAACTGTGTAAACCAGTGTAATTTTTCAATTTATTCATTTTATATTCAAGACAATCACATGAACAAAATTTAAGTACAGAAAACAAATGAAATACAGATTTTGAAATAAGAACATCGTAGCTATTAGATGAATTTTATTTTATTTTGAAATTCGAATTAGAACAGAAGATATCGAAACTAAAAGTGGCCCGTAATGAAATCGGTCATTTCATAGGTAAGCACTCTTTATGAAACACATTTGGACTATAATACAATCAGAAATAATTAAATGAGCAGTAAAAAATACTGAAGGAGCAGCAAATCGATGGTAGCAAATATAAAGGTGGGTTAGGTTTAGGGTTTCTGGTGACAATAAAGACACAGGAGGCCCGCGTTGACTTGGTGATGACATTCTTAGTCATTTGAATATTGTTTATGTACTTCAGTTATTTAAAAATACTTAGGTTGTTTTATTGATCATGATTTGCAACTCATTTAGTATTATTTGTTGCTCGTTTAAATAGAAGCCTGTACCCTGGCCACTGAACCCAACACGACACTTGATTAGAACATTTTGATTGCGAATATCTTTCGCAATTGTCCTTACTAGCCAAATCATGAAGAAAACTGGTTTTTACTTTGAATTACTCAACGTAGGCTACCCGAAAGTAGAAAACCCGTGTTCCTATTCTATCTCATAGAGGGAAGAGTATATTGGGATAAAAGTCATCCCATTGTAGGTCCTATCCAAGAAAGTACAAGAAATATAATGGGACGAGAGCTTTCCATCCCAATATTAACTACCCGACAGCAGAAAACCAGTGGTTCTTTGTTCAAACTCAAAGAAACGTCTATTTATTCGGCCTTAAGTAATGTAATTAAGTATATAATTAGTAAGTAATTAAGCAATCTAATACTGGCCAATCGAGCGTTCTATCAAGTACAAACTGTTTTGCAGCTCATCATCAACTTAAATAGGCGGCCAAGTGGCGCCAAGCGAAAGTAAGTCTGCTTAATGACTAAAATTTTCACTTATAAATTGTAATATAACATGTCACAAGTTAGTATTATTCGTTTCGATTTCTCACAAATGATACATCAATTAGAGATCAAGACAGTTTCAAAAAGAACCATTTGTCACGTCGACCGAGCGATGCAACGGTTCGTTACATTACCAGTAAACGTTTCAGTATATACCTTAACACAAAAATGTATTTTCAGCTAGAGCAACGAATATAAACGTTAAAGGTTAAGTTAGATTAGGTTCCATAATACGAATGCAAATAAATTGTAATCGTGCGAACGCTCGGTTGGCAAATGCTTTATATTGATTATTATTTACCTCCATCACTCTCTCTGCTAATGGCTTTTGGTTTGTAACTCCGAGGTTTCGTGTAAAAAGAACGGACAGCTTCTGAGAGAAGTTGTGACGCGAATTCGCGCCGCAATGCGCTGGTCTACGCAAGTAAATATTTGAATGTACCCTCAAATTTACTATGTCGTCTGAACTTTCCTGAATTGAAAAAAAACAATAGTGGTAGGTAGGTACTTAATTTATTAGGTACTTCTTTTGTTCGGGAATATCTTTTTAACTTATTTTGGCAATATATTTTTTATAATTTGGCAATTATAAGTGAAATTTTTATTTCGTGTTTTTTATCTTTTTTACTTCAGATGTTATAACAATGTAGTCTGGCGAAATTAAATGAAAGTTGTGGTTGGAAAAGTACCGCAAATTAAAAAAATATGTTATCACTAAAAATAGTTGGAAAAATAATTTTGATAACTTCAGTGCGTCAAAAGGGAGTAGAAATTAATTATTCTGGAACTAAATTTCTTGTGTACTTGGCAACACTACGAGATGTGTCACACTCACTTAGGCATTGGCCCCCGTGATTATCTTTTATGTTGTTGTGACTATTTTTCTTTAGTTTCGGAATAATATTACTTTTTATAGGTTTAAAGTTCTAGGTTATAGAATATAATAACATTATAATAGGTGATGAATAGAGAAGGTGATGAATATACTTTTTTACAGAAGTAGGTACCTACATTGATACAGGCAGAGTTCCTTCTCTATTAGCCTTGTGTTTAACGAAATAATTTCAATTTGAAAATGGTACTGCTCCGGTGGCCATTATTTATCTATCATATTAAGATGAACAATAGAAATTAATAAAACGAAACCGCGTAACTAAAATATTTATTTTTTAAAATTAACAATAATTAATCAAAATCATACGCATTTTTGTATACATAAAAAATAAACAAAAATAGTGTTAAATTAGGAATCACGTATATCGATCGATACAAAAATCATTTTGATTGAACCTTATATACCTAATTAAAAGTATACGTAGGATAAAAATCACAATTCGATAGTCAGTTATTGTTACATAATTAGGAACTATCGCTAGTATCACAGATTACTGAAGTCTGGATGTATTGTCTGAAACTATAAATAAGTAATAAACTCTACACAATTAATAATTACATTTTTATTAAAGGAGATCGCTTGATAGAACATAGGTTAGCGTATAAAATTAAACAAATTATGCTAAACCTATGATGATATTAAATATTACATAAATAACGTATTCATACATAAATGTATACATAAATAATGGTCATCCGAGCAGTAATATTTTTAAATTAGAATTATTTTGTTAAATACAAGGGTCTATGGCCAAGCAATAGAGCAATTCTTTGTGTCATAAATCCTAGTAGGAAACCGACTGTGCCATCATATGAAGGACAGTCCGTAGATGAATTCCGTTATGTTTTCCACTCGGAAATGTTGTCTATTATGGTATGTTTAATTGTTATAAACATTTTTAAACAAAAATCGAGTTTTTTTTAGTTTTTTTGCTTATAAATTGGAACTAATGAACTAATGGAAACTAATCTTAATGCATAACGTAGAAAATTTGTAGAGAATAAAAATACGAACAAAATGAGGTCGAACGACTCGATCGGATAATTAGCAACGGAGAAAATCCGGAAAAATCGGAAAATTCAGCGTTTGAATTTCCGATTTTTTTTCAACTTCAACTGAAAAGTTGGTTTAAAAAAAAGTTTAAAAAGATTACAAATCGTTTGTTTTTACACTTACAGGGCTGAAACTTCGCGAAAAGGTAGTAAGTAAATGGTGCGAAACAGGTCGAAAATGCACGTAAATATGACTAAAAACGGATTCAGTTACCCCAAAATCGAGTAGTGGGGGGAGAACGGGAGCTAAGGCGTCTATATGCGCGCACCGTTGTATCTTTAATTTAAATATCTCAGCAACTACTGGAGCTATTTTAATAGTTTTCTTTTTTATTTTGAGGTAACTGAATCTGTTTTTAGTCATATTTACGTGCATTTTTGACCTGTTTTGAACCATTATAGGGAAAAATGAAAATATACGTTTTGTCACACTATGCTTCTACTTTTCAAATCCGTTTAAAAAATTAAAATCGGACGATCTCTAACGCATCCAGGCCAGCTGGAAAATAGCGCATTGAAAAATTAAAATTACGATTGTACCAAAACTAATAGTCGGACAGCGTCGGGGTTTTGCACACATAAAGTACCTTTAAAATTTATAGTATAAATTACTACCTTTACGCGAAGTTTCAGCCCTGTAAGTGTAAAAACGGAATTTCTACGTTGTGCATTAAGATTGCTTCATTAGTTTTCACTAGATTTTTGTTTAAAAATGTTTATAACAAATTAATAGACATTTCTGAGTGGAATACAACGGAATTCATCTACGGACTGTCTTTCATATGATGGCACAGTCGGTTTCCTACAAGGATTTATGACGCAGAATCGCTAATACTTTGCTCTATTGCTTAGCCTATACAAGGAATTCTGCTTGTATCAATGTACTTCTGTAAAAAAGTATATTCATCACCTTCTCGTAGAATATAATGTACCTATCGAATATTTAAAAAAAATTGAATGTACCTTTTTGATAGGTATAGAAATTTAAGGCATCTAAATGTTTTCGGCGCTTTTATATTTTTTTATTACAAGCATATGCTTGTCAAGAGGAGTACATTTGAATAAGGCACATCTCAATAGCCTCAATAGAAAAAACTTACATGCCTCAGGCTGGCTGTGTCCCTACAAGGCTAGCCTGAGGCACGTAAGTTTTTTCAGCCCGGCCCCCTACTATCCACGCCAATATCTCACATAATATTAAGTTTCAGCATTAAAGAAAGCGACAGATATGGTATTTATGGAGTACATTCGTTCCGTAATAGTGTGGTCACTGAGAACGGCGCGCGAGCAGTAAAGGCGCGAGGGCGTGTCGCCATCGATTGACGTTATAGAATATGAAAAAATACACATATATTTAATCAGGTAGCTAGAGGTGATGACCGGACGGCCATCTCCCTCGCTTTCCCACCTCATGGCGCAAAGCTCAACTGCTCGCGTGCGTAGTGTAGTTATTGAGTTACAATAGGGGCCGGACTGGCAACGTCAAGCTGGCCAGGCCACCTTTAGATGCCTTAAATTTCTATACCAAAGAGTATGTACCTACATTGAAAATGAAAGCGGTACATATGCTCCTCAAGGGGAGTACATCCTATTAAGGCACAGCTCAAAAGATCTAGTCGATGGGTCGGGCCAGTCTGACGCACGTAAATTAATTTGAGTTGTAGCACAAGTAGATGAATTTTGGAACAGTCATTTTCCAAATCTCATCATAGTTTTGAGTTACGGCCACACGAAATTGATTGGAAGTTGATCAGTTGATTTGATGTTTAAATGCATAGTATTCATTTCGATAATTTGTTGTTCCTCCGAGGTTAGTACCTAGTAGGTACTAATAGAGGTCTGTTCTCAAAATTTCCAGTGGGTGGGAAACTCAGTGGGAATTTTGAGAATAAACACTAAAGTCGGAATTATAATTCGATTCCACATTTGACATTAGCTACTGTCATTTTGTAAAATACTGATACCACATATAATAGTGTAGTGATGAACACAAAAATCGATAAACAATCGCGATTTATGTTTATGTAATCATAATATTGGTGTGCCAATTAAAGACTAAATTATTGATTTTTATTTAAATAAATACATAATTATTCATAACAATTATTTATTAATTAGTAACCGCTGCTTTATTTTATAAAAAGTTAATATTTTTGTTTTTTTTTATATTAAAAACAAAACTTATAATAAAAGAGCCTAGATAGTTTTCTGTATTGGCAACCCGTGCGCGCTCGTGCAGCTATCGCCATTTTGTTTATCTTGTCATTCGGCTTCATTCTCCTAGTCCTATTCTCCTAGTGCACGAATATCTCGTTTCATTGCGAATCGATATTTTGTTATTTTGTTGGGTTTTTGTTACGTTGTGTTTGTTGTTACGTTTATAGTTTTTTGTGAACTTTGAGTGAATCTATTTGTTTCGGTTTTCCATCAAAATGGATCCTCCGCCAAGTACATCACAAAAAGACGTGGATGTTTTCTTGTCTCCAAGAAAAAAACGTCCACGAAAAGCTTTCACTGTTACTGAAAAAGTAATGATCCGCAACGCATATAAGTACCTACGTGAAAAATGAAACTTCTGCGCAATTGGAGGCCTTTGAAGTTGTGGAAGAAAATGAATGTATGAACAAAGTTGCTCACATATTGGGAATAACCTCACGCTCTGTTTGTAACGTTTTGAAGGAAGTAAATAAAGGTGCGCCGCCAACTCCCCCTAAAAAAACTGGACCAAAGCGAAGTTTCAAAGATAAAATTGATGAATTTACATTCTCCGCAATACGACGAATAGTTCATCAGTTCTTTTACCGAAATGAACCTCCAACCATTGCAAAGGTTAGTCAATCAGTCAGACAGTATTATTTTATACCTACATCTTTTATATATAAGTAATGATTCCAAACTATTATAAAATTTACTATTTCAGATTTTACAAGTGATGAACGATGATCCAGAAATGCCCAAGGTTTCCAAAGACACCCTCAGAAAAATTTTGAAGCATCTTAATTTTAAATTTGTTGCACGGTCACGCAAGAGCACACTTATTGATCGAAATGATATAATAACATGGCGCCAGCGTTACTTGCGATCTATATGTCAGTTTCGACGAGAAGGGAGACATATATATTATCAAGATGAAACTTGGGTTAACGCAGGTAAGGCTAACATTTTGAATTAATATACATTTACATTAAATTTAATAGTAATATTGAATGTTCATGTACTATATGTGATTTAAGGTCATACTGTAAAAAAAACTTGGGTGGACAAGCAAGTCACATCATCTCGGCAAGCGTTTTTGGAGGGACTGACCACTGGATTAAAAAACCCATCTGGAAAAGGCAAACGTCTCATAATTAGCCATATAGGTAGTGAAGAAGGCTTCCTGGAAGAGGGGCTCATGATTTTTGAAGCAAAGAAAAATTGTGAAGATTACCATGATGAGATGAATGCAGTTTGTTTTGAGGAGTGGTTCGCTGGAGTCTTACCAAAATTAAGACCAAACTCAATTGTGGTGATGGATAATGCACCTTACCACTCCCGAAAATTGGAAACGGCACCAAAAATGAGCTGGAAAAAAGCTGCCATTCAAGACTGGCTTTTAAATAAAAATATTCATTACGAACCAGATATGGTTAAAGCTACGCTTTTAGAACTGATTCCACATAACGAGTCTTTTAATAAGTACGCTGTAGACGAAATGGCAGCACAACATGGGATCACGGTTTTAAGACTGCCCCCTTACCATTGCGAGCTGAACCCTATCGAATTGATATGGGCTCAGGTAAAGGGGCATGTAGCTCAAAATAATAAAACCTTCAAATTGACAGACGTGAGAAATTTATTTGAGGAAGGCATTCAAAAAATTACGGCCACCGAATGGTCTAAATGCGTATCCCATGTTGTCAAAGAAGTGGAAAAAATGAGTAGGCTAGATATGTTAATTGACAATATCACAGACACATTTATAATAAATGTTACAGAAAGTGACAGCGATAGCGATAGCGATGACGGCGACGATTTATAAAATAAAATATTACCATAATACATCTATTTGTTTTATTTCTCATGTTCCTTCATGATCACATTTATTTATTTATTTCACACACAATTATTAAAGAAAACTCTCAGATCCGTAATAAAATTAATCGTCATAACTAAATTATCCGTTCACAAATATTTAATTTCCTGATATACTTAGTTTACGAGAATAAAATTATAAACGAGAAGAATCGATCCGGAAATATTCCATTTCCGTATCGAATAATTTCGCAACGTTACTATTTAGTACTTGTCATAACGTTGCAACACTGAAATTGTCAAATCTGGAATCGAATTAAAATTCCGACTATAGGTACCTGTTCTGTGCTATCGGCTACTTAGGAAACGCACTTACCTCACACCTTAATTCCACGTTAGGGTTTTCGATCCTCTGGCGAAACACATTACCGCTGATTATTTTCTTCCTGTCTATGATTAATTTAGTCTTTTTAAATTTCTTTGCTGGCGGTGCTTTCTCGTCTAACTCCTGTTCAGTTATAATTAAAAATATGTTTTTATTCATAGAAACGTTTTTTATGTACCTACGTTCTATTTTCGTACACGAAACTACAAAGAATACTCCAGAAGTCAGGTTCAACTAATCCTCCGGTTATACGGAGCGAATCGTAGAAGGCACTGCCTTGCTTTTATTTTTTTTATTATCATTTGTCCATGGTTTCGCCGAGTGCTCGCTATCCCACGGGAACTTTAATTTTGTAACCTTTTCGTGGTTCCTAAGAAGGTACATACACAGCTTAACAGACATCACTTCAATTTTATATAAGTAGGTAGGTACATACGCTCATTTATTGCTAGTATCATTATTTAAAAAATCTCGATTTTTAAATTATTGAAAAAAAATGTAGGTAACCTTCATTGATATAATCTGTTAATGTAAAAGTATCATAAAGATACCTTCACTACAGGCCGCCTATCTAGGTCACTAGCTATTTTTCATTATTAAGATTTGTAAAGTGTAACTTGACAGCTTAGCAGAGCCTGGCTCGGCTTCAAACTGCTTTTGGCGATGAAGCACCTAGCAAATCGACAATTCATAGCTGGTTTGCAGAACTTAAACGCGGTCGTGTCAATCTCAGTGACGAATTTCGTGAAGGTCGCTCGTCCACCGCTGCTGTCAACAAAACCATTGATGCTGTGCGCCATATGTCATGCTGTGTGCCGGCTCTCGCACGGCCAAACAGACAAACGTCTTTTTGAACGCGAAAAACGTAGATCTCATGAGCCATCCTCCATACAGTTCCGACTTGGCACCTTGTGACTTCTTCGTTTCCAAAAATTAAGAACCAATTACGCGGTCAAGGATTTTCATCGCCAGAAGAGACTGTCGAAGAGTATGAAAAACATGTTTCCGAGGTCATCAATTGTAATTTTTCATTCCGGTAACTTTCAGTGATCCTCGTACTTTCAAGGATTATAAATATTAAGCAAACAACATGCTGCAAACTCATCTCATAAATATTTAGTTAATCCACCTGCGGTTAGATTTGTATCTTTTTCTTTAATGCGCGTTTTTTCTTTTCTTAGGTTATATATATATATATATATATATATATATATATATATATATATATATGGTATATATATATATATACCAATTATTACCTATTGTTATCAAATGAATTGTTGGTGTGAATAAATAAATAAATCTCTATGATTCGGTTAAGGAAGGGCAATGACAGGTGACATCAATCGTAACACAGAAATTGTGAACTATATTACCACATGTCTGAAATGAAAACTATGTTTTTTCAAACCCCATATAAATCATCTTACCTAAAGTGAGAAGTCTTACCGCTAATTCAATCTCCTCGATTTCTTCCTCTTTCGAGACTTCTTCAGATTCCAAATCCCCTGAGGGTCCGGGCACTGGTACAAATTCTTCTTGTACTTGCCTATAATAAAATGATTCAATTTGGTTTTTAAACTCACTCAAAAATTTACAAGAGTGATAAATAACGTATATTCCGTTCCGATTCGTCCAAAATTTAAATAAACATGGTAACCTGAAGTAACGACACAGCCATAAAGATAATATCTCAACATTTTACTTCTTGGGCAAACTTGCACTCGCTATTTAATTCTCGATTGTGTCAATTACCTCAGACCGCTGTTTGTTTATATTTTGGAGTCATTGGATTGGGATGAAATGTATATACATTTTTAATGAAAATAATTTTGAAGGAAGAATAAGGATAGGAAGGGATTTAATTTTGATCGGATTTTCAATAAATTTACACGACATTTTAGACGACGCATTTGTAAGCACTTTGGATTTTGGCTCCAGTTCGTTTCTGTACACAACGGAGACGAACTAGGGGAGAAATTCAAAGTACATACAAATACAGTTTGCCTCTGTATCTGAATTTAATAACTTGAAAAATCTCTTTCATTTTTTATTTACAAATGAAATATATAAATCACTACGTGCAGTCAAAGCTCCTTATTCGTGTGGCTTACGTTCAGTAGGTAGGTATATACGCCGCCAACCGCGAATAGGGAATGGGAAAATGTACTTATGGGATTATAAGAAATACGTTCCAAATTTACGAATATAGAAATCAATAATGATAAAAAATGCTTTTAAAGTTTGTTACCAAAATTAACATAGATACTTAATTATCAGGCGGGCAGTGGCTTAAAGAATTTAGTTATTTTTTCTTGTTTCACAGTATTTAAAAGATTTTGTAATTCAGCAGTAATTTGATCAATTTTCCTTTTGAAAAAGAGGGCTTCTGATCAGGGCATCAATTATTATGAAAAAGTCACAGAAATCATTAACCATTCGTAGTCCTTCACCCATCAAACAACTAAGGGGCGCGTGTATTCGCCCACACTAGAAGGTGGCATCGACAGACGTTTAATAGTTCAGTTAAAGGGCGTTTTAATAACGTAGTAGATCGGAAACAATTGGTTTGTTTATTTACCTAAAAAAATATCTGTTTCGATAGCAATGAACAATTAGTTTTGATCCGCGAGTGCAAAAATTGGTCATAATTATTAACCGCGAATCCGTGAATCGGGAGCTTTGACTGTACTACCTAAATGAAAATACTACATTATGTACTTGTTTAAAACTAACTCTTTCTCAGTAGGAGGAGCAGGCAGTTCAGGAAGCGGGAGTTCAGGAGTACGAGGAGTTTCTGTAAACATGTTTATCAATAAAAATAAAACAAAACAAAATATAATCTTCGTTTTATTGCGATTTAATAAAGATATAAATAATAAGATTAGGTATGTTATATGGTTCTTCGTCAAAAAGGCAGGACTTGAAGTGTTGTTAAAACGAGCGCTGAGCGCTATTGAACCTTGACCGTTTTAGACTCGAGCTTTTAACTATTATACAAAGATCAAACATTAAAAATTTTTACTATTAGAGTAAAAGTTCATTAGCGCTCGAACGTCGAGCGCTCGTTTATACAGCATTACTTAAAACCGGTTTCAAACTTACCAACACAATTATTCAAGCCGAGGATCAGCTTTTCGGAAGGGTTTATTTATTTTTCTTGTTGTTAAAAGCAAGTACGCGCTGGACACACTAAATAACTTAGGAATCACCGCTAATGCTTGTCTAATATACACTGCCTGTTTTACATCCAGTCCATCATCAGCACAGGCAGATAAATAGAATATGTAGGTTTCTCTCTCCACTACTGGATAATAGGTATCTCCCAAGACTCGCCACCACACATGGTCTTCCGTTCTTTTCATCTAGACGTTAGTGGCGGTTTGGACTTACTAAGTTGATAACACGACGAATTTGATTACTCAATGCGGTTCCCGGTACGTGGCATCCATTGGAGGGCTCGTCTGCCCTATTGGCTGTAGGTCAAGTGGCAGATATGACCTATTCATTGCCACTTCAGCATTGGTTATATAGGGTTTTATTATTTGGCGAATCTCTTCGTATCTTATCCCACAAAGAAGCTCGAAGCTTAGCTCTCGCTGAGCATCAGAGTCCAGATTTCGGGTCCGTACGTCATAACCGTCAGAACGCACTGATGGAAAACTTTCAACTTTACGGGCGTTTCTCACTACTTCCTGATACTTTATCAGAAGGTGTCAGAAAGTCAGTTATACTTTATCAAAAAATCGATTAGATTTAATTGGCAGACAATTTCTCTATCAGTTTGTCAACAGTTACTTTATCAGATTGTTAACAGATACCGCTCCTCATCAGAAGGTGGTGATAAAGGCTCTAATCATTGTATCGTAGTTATAGGCGTTGTGAATAGATAACGCATTTTCATAAATGCGTGCCAGCCGAGATAAAAGCATCTTTTTTTTAAATATGTCAAATAGCTACAGGTTTATATTATATCATTTATACATTTCGCCAAACTGATGAGCAGTTTGTTGGCGAACATGCTGTCCTCAAACCTTGCTTAGTTGACTTAGGTAGGTACTCGTAGTTAGTATAAAATACAAACTTTATTGTATTAACATCATTATTGTAAAAAAATAGTGTAAGAAACACTAGTGCTAAAACATTATCTGTCTAGTAATTGTCAGATAATGTTTCTTGAGCTGCTTTTTCAGCACCGGTTTATTTTCACCTATATTTGTTATTTTAACCAAAATTTCGGGAGGTAATTCATTGAATTCTGTAGGTATTTCATTGCCTCTGCTATTTTTGATCAGCATTTTTTTTCAAAAATTTAGGAAGGATTGTTACATAGCATTTAAGCTACGTTACATAAAGGGAGGTTACGTAATGGTAACTACGTAACCCCTTAAGAAAGACACGAAAAACTTACCTTTATCAAATCCATCTTTTGATGTCAGTTCCTCGCCATTGGCTGAAAAGTAAGTTGCTTTTAGGCACTGGTCCCAATATCGTCGTATAGTTGCCGATCAATTAATAATGAGTCGGCTATTAGCGAAAAGTAAGTAAGAGTAAGTCCCCGTCTATAGACACCGCTAGATATAAAATGTAGGTATAATATTAAGTATATATATAATCTATATAGATAAAAGAGGATGTTGGTATATATGATGTTAATAGACTTCGACACCGTTTAACCGATCACCATGAAAGTTGGCACATATATGTATTTTTTCATTTTTCATGGAGAAGGTTTCTATGCTATCGACTTTGTTGTAACTCGCCACTAGATGGCGCTGCAGCACATCAACTTTTATAGCAGGACAACGGCTGCGGGGTTTTGCTAGTATTATATATATAAATGACTGATTTCTTTCATGTGATTCGTTAGGTTTTTCTGTACCTAATCTTTATTCATGTGATTGTCTTGAAAATAAATAGGATAAATTGAAAATTAGTGCTATTTTTGAATATCAGTTTCGTCGCGGCACCAACGCAAGTCAGACAGCTCACAATATCAATAGTGTGTATGGGCAAACACCACAAACAATCGCTTTTTTTTCGGAATTCTTGTGGCCTTAATGGCCATTCAAGAGTCTCTAGACATGTATAGTTTAGGGCAAGCGCAGAAGATGCTCAGCCAGGAGCAAAGAGTGTGTGCAGCAACGAGCTTAAAGGCTCCCCCACTGGTAGATCGGCGAAAGGAACAGACCTCGGCTTAAGAGCGTTGCTTTGAGAGGGTACCGCGAGTCGCTGAGACGCGCCCAGGCACGTGCCGATACCTGATAAAAGTGTTGGCTGAAGGCCGGTGTGTGTTCACGGTGTAGCGAGGGTGAAGTACTCGTCTACGGCGGCAGGGAAGGTGTATATGTGTAGTTTGTGAGTGTAGTGTAAGAACCGCATTGGCAGCAGTAATTGGGTCGTCGGGGTTATCTAAGACGTGCAGAGGACGACGACGGCAACGGGGACGATCATTCCTACCGGAGACATAGGTTAGGATGTCAACTACTAGAGGTTTGGGATGGTGAGAGACTCTGTCGTGGTAGCGTCAGGCGACAAACGATGGCACCGTGCGTGGATGGTTTGAACGCTTCCGTTTTGGAAATTTCGATCTTAAGGATGAACCCCACGGACGACCTAGGACCAAGGTTAATAACGATGAATTAAAAGCTATAGTGAAAGCAGATCCATCTCGAAGTACAGCTGAGTTAGGAGCAGGGTTTGATGTTAGTTATAAAACAATGTTGGTTCATCTGCGTGTCAAATCGATAAAATAAAGAAGCTCGAAAAGTAGGTACCGTACGAAGTGAACGAACGTCAGCGACAACAACACATCGAAGTGTACACCGTGTTAATGAACTGTCACAAAAACGAAGGAATTTTGAATCGCATCGTGACTTGTGATGAGAAATGGATCCTGTACGATAACCGCAAACGTTCGTACCAACAATGTGCAAAACACAAGATAACTAAGAAAAAGCTACTGGTATCAGTTTTGTGGTCCTGTGCCAATTTTGTACACTACAGTTTTATGTGAGCCGGTCAAACTATTGATGCAGATGTATACTGTAAGGAGCTGCGGACGATGATGGAAAAGCTGGCAACAAAGCAACCAAATTTGGTCAGTCGCTCATCTCCACTTCTTCTTAATGACAATGCCCGCCCTCACACTTTTCATACGAGTTTTAAAACTTTAAGAGCTGGACCTGGAGGCTCTCCCTCACCCACCATACTCGCCGGACCCTGCTCCGACAAATTTCCATTACTTTCGAAATTTGGACAACTTTTTGCAAGGAAAAAAATTGATTCTGAAGTGGCTGTGATTAGGATTCATTGATACCCATCCACGAGACTTTAAAGGAGTAGCATCAATCAACTGCTCGTGAGGTGGCGAATGTGTGTAGATAAATAATATGGGTCAATATTTCGACAAATACAATAGTACATTTTTATAACCAAAAAAAATCAGTTTCTCATACAAATCGGTCATTTCATAGGTAAGCACCTAATAGAAGGTACCATCAAAAGAGCTAATCAGTATTAAAACTGCAAATACCTACTGACAAAAGTATGCCAAAGGAAAAGTATACTTTTCTTCTTGGTAGGCATAGGTACTTTTTGGGACATTAAATGCTTCATAGAAGTATAAATATACTTATACTTCGACGAAATATTTAAATTCCCGACCATTAAAAGGGATGTTTGCCTTTTATCAGCACAGTTGCCTACTCTCATACCATCAGGAGCCTCGTCTGCCTGCCCATTTCATAGAAAGAAGGTCTCAGACGGCGATCCACTTGGTGGTAAGTGGACATTATCGCCCATAGACATTCACGATAAATATCCATCAGTCTAGGACAACAAACGTTAACATGCCACCGGATAACTCGCCTACCTTTACAGATTCAAGTGTGGGTTTGGAAAATGAGTTGGGAAGGATGAAGAATAGTGTGTGTATAATGGGACGAATTTTCCTCAACTCATTACACTTCCAACCCTTCCTTAAGAGAATGGGATTGGATGGCGAGTAAAGAGTATAAATGGAATAAGGAGTTCCTTTTGTGCTCTCACTCAATGAGACAGGAGGAGACAGGATAGGACGTGTTAGGAAATGGGTTCCGGTAGTTATATCTCACTCACTCCCGAAATACGTCAAATCGGCCAATGATAATGTTGAGCACTTATCAAAGTTTTGTCAATTTAACATTTCTAAAACAAGGGCGATCTTCGTTTTCAAATGTAGCTTGTCAATTTATATTTAGAACTTTATCAGTGTCAGTTCTTTCAAATGAATCGAACGCTCAATTGATCAACATTTTCATGGGCCCACCGTACATGGATACATATTATATAATATTACGGCAATCTTCTGGGAGAGGGGGGTAGTTCGACAGTCCAGTGGCCGTGCACCCACCCTCTCCCCATGTCTACCAACCTGAATCTGAATTTCAAGTAAGAAAAAGTAAAAAATAAATTCCTCAAATTTCTTAAATATCATAATATCAAAGTGGCATACATTTCCTGAATAGAGTGACGTCAGGCTCCGATATCCTTTCCATTTGAATGTCTTGTTGAACAAATCTACTCTTATCGTGCGATTTCTCAGTCACGTCCAGTGCTGGAACATCCAGCCCACTGTGATGGATAGCTGAAACGTCTCCCGGGACAAGCATTTGCTCCATAGTTTTATCGGCCAGTAACTGCAAATTGTGGTCTGGATTCTCTTCCCCAAAATTGTCCTAATAATTAGATTTATATCATCATGACATTCGATGCTTAATCTATCCGACGGATTCTACAATACGTACAAGGGTCAGTGTCAAGCTGGCGCTCTTATGATTTTTAGTTCAAGTGCTGTATAAAACACTGTTTATTATGAAAGTTAAAAAAGGGTTTATATAAGTATGGACTATTTGTAGAATATATGGACTATATTTCTGTCTTACTGTAATATTACGCTAAGTTAAGTCATTGAAAAAGTAATTTGTCAATTCAGAATAATTCATTTAATATAACTTTTGATAACTTTCACAACTTCAATTTACTGTAAAGTTTTAAAGTTAGACCCTTATACGTAGGACCCATTGTTATAATTATTTATTTAAAAAAACTTTATTGCACATTATGGTACAAAAGGCGAGCTTAATGCCTTATTAAGACATTCTGTACCAGCTAGTCTTTGGGTTGATCAGAAAGATACATTGGGAGGTGTGATGTGAGCTATAAAAATATAACTTAATATTTCAAAATAAAGATTCTTACATTTGGCGTCAACTGAAAGTCAGGGATAGTAGCTTCCTTCATAGTTATGTCCTGAACGTTGATTACTACATTGTTACTTTTCTGTAATTAGTAATAACAGTTCGTTTAAGTATACAGGCAAACCGCTTGTACCTACGTATATTATTTGGATTAAGACTATTGTAACGGTTTCGTTTCACTACGTCAGTAGTGAAGCGAAAATACATTAAAGTACAAACTTAAATCAACTATTAAAAAAAATAACATCACCACATAAAAATATCTATTATTATTAACTATTTACAATAAATAATACCTTAAATTATAAACACATACTTAAATAACAAAAAAATAAAGATTAAATATTAATTTGAAAGCAAAGCCGGAGCGCACTATATGTTTCGCAATTCTATTGTTTGCGCGTGGAGCGAACTAGAATACCGGTCCTAAAACATCGATAAAAGGCGGGTAGCTACCGCGTCATTGGCACTCCACGTTAGCTATCCTTCCTGGTAAACTAATATTACATCTACATTTAAATAATAAAAAAAACTACTAATACTGAAGGTTTTGGCGAGTCAAGTGCCGACCTACTAATAGTGTCCTGAGTAGTGAATCCCCTTACTTACTGGGTGAGTGTTTCTAATTTTATCCTTCATATAATGGTAGCTAGCTACCTACATTGTTTTAAACTGTTTAACTTTAACTGTGGGTTGACTGCCTCATCATGAACACCATTTCTTACGAATCACGCCATCTGCCTTTGCTTAGCATCTTCTAGTGAGGTCTGAGCGGGTGTATGATGTCGCAGTCAAGCAACGAAACTTCCGGGTCTTGAAATGTCCGAAAAATATGAATATTTCAGGGTTCACCTACCCGGCAGTCTACCCATGGATGTGACCTGCGCACCACCTGGGCGATTATACCTACCTACCTACCTGCTCGCTGCAAGCTAAGAAACTGTTCCGGCCTACCGCGGAATACCTACTGGGAGGCTATCGCAGGGCAGTGGCATTTCTTTGGACCCAGTCATACCTTCTGACGTGAGCGCAGCGAACCCACTCCGGAACTATTCACTTGTTTAAATTAAACTTCTATGATGTAGTGGAGTCTATTATTTACAATCAAGAGGCTACGTGACATTGGCGCCCAATACAGGTTACGCTCACGATCATAAGTTGTGATTGGGTTTGGTAATTAATGGGTTCTATGGTGTTGGCTTGGTCTGTTTAGTATTAAGATTAGTAATAATTGTATACGGATACTAACTAGTGTGTGGTCGTTACCGTGTTATAACTTTTGTAATAAATCTAACTTCGTTTTTTTTTCTTTTCTATGTACCCGCCACACATTAGCAAAACTGTTTATTTTTTTTTGAACTTGGTTAATGTGTTTTAATGCTTAAGTATTAATTATAGAGGCTACGCTTTGTAACGTATAACACGTTTAGTCATTATATAGTCTCATTGAAACCATTCCTCATTGGTTTTGTATTAAATAGCCCGTAATTAGTATTGTAGTAGATTTTGGAACACCCACCCAGTACAATATGACGTACCCTATCTATTATCTTTCTTTACAAAAGTCGGAACTGGAATACGAAGTGGAACTTCGTGGCGGTACTAGTGAATCAGTTAAAGAGCTTCGAAAACAAATTGTCAAACTGTCCCAACTGCTACCTGCTGAGTATATTTTAGAATCGCATTTGGATCCCTCAGATGATTTAAAGGGTGTGAAGGACTCTCTTTTAAAATCACAAAATAATTTAATTAGTCTTCGGAATAAGTTCGAAAAAAATTTATTCGGTAGAACGGAAACTTTGTTACACCATTTGTATCATCGCATAAACAGAATTGAGCAGGTACCGGATGTTCATGATATTCATAAAGTTTGCACTACTAGTCTACATTCTCAACTAAAGGAGCTTGCTTCTCTGAAACCACTGTCTACTCAGATTAAAGTACCTACCTTAGAGCCGGGAAGCGCCTTAGAAATATCTAATATATCAGTTAAATGTGAGCGTACCCTATATTCCGAAATTAATAAATTAAAATATTCTGGCAAGACTTGCGTTCACTCTTTTATTCAAAGAGTTGAAGAATTTATGCAATCTAGAGGCATCTCTTTCGATAAAATACTTTCGCTGGCTTGCGAGATCTTTGTTGATGACGCGTTGCATTGGTATCGCTACAATAAGGACAAAATAAAGACCTGGTCTGAATTTTGTGTACTTCTGAAGGAAGATTTTAGCAGTAAGGACTATGATTATAAACTTGCTGCTGAAATCAGGTCACGGACACAGGGAGAACAAGAAAATATAACTATCTATTTGTCAATCATGCACGGTATGTTCTCGCGTCTTAATAAGTCCTTCTCAGAGGAGGATAAACTTGAGATCCTAATACATAACATTCGTCCATGCTATGCGAACACGTTAGCTGCTTCTCCGTGTGTTAATTCTATTGACGAGCTTAGGACTATATGTCGTAACTACGAAAATGTTAGTTCTAGATTCTCACAATTTCACGAGCCGCCCAGTCTATCTAGAAACACACTGGCTCCTGAGTTTGCTTATAGATACACTCAAATGTCAAATAATAGTAATATTGCAAAGGAATATAAAAACAAACAAAACTACAAGAATACTTACACTAACTATAATAATACATATAAAACTTACCCTTCTAATAACACTGGAGAATCTAGCAAATATCAAAATAATAATTATAAGGTTGCCACCGTGTCTATTCAACAAGTGAGACCTGTGTTTTGTCCTAGATGTAGATCTAACAGCCACTCTCTTAGGAATTGCAGTCAGGAACGATTCCCCATTTGTTTTAAATGCGGAAAAAAAGACGTGCGATATCCGGACTGTCCGGATTGTAAGACGAACCACAAGGATGAGCCATCAAAAAAACTAAATAGGCCCGATTGGAGTGACCAAGCTAAAGAGTGGAATGATTGGTTAAAATTCATTCGTAATTTTTTTACCTTCAACTCAGTCGCTTCAATCGATAAAAATAATAATAACCGCTTTGCTAAAACTCAACCTTATATAACTATAAAAGTTTCAAATGAGTCACTAATTGGACTTTTAGATACAGGCTCTTGTACTACTATTCTGGGAAACAGTTCTCATGAAAAGCTGCTGAGCATGGGATTCAAATTACAAGCAACTGCTCCCATTCAATTTACTTCTGCCGGTGGGGAAAAGCTTAACTCTATTGGACTTATTTCTCTCCCTATTCAATTCCAAGAGAAAACCCACCTGATTGATGCATACGTTGTACCAAAAGTCACTACATCTTTAATATTAGGCATAGACTTTTGGCATACTTTTGATCTGTTCCCCAAGCATTTGGATGCTATTATGTTTTGTAAGGATCCTACATGTTCTACTATTACTACCATTGATGAACCTAGTGTATTATGCCCATACGAGCAACTGACGGATGAGCAGAAGTGTACGGTTGACAAGTTAGTTCTACAGTTTCGTGACATTTCTTACGAGAAGCGTGGTTTAGGACGCACTACACTCATAACACACCAGATTGATACTGGGGACGCTGCCCCCATACGTCAACGTTACTACCGAATGTCACCCGAAAAACAAAGGATTTTAGTCCACCAACTAGACGAAATGTTAAAAGATGATGTGGTTGAGTCTTGTGAGAGCCCGTGGTCATCTCCGGTTCTTCTCACGCCTAAAAAGAACGGTGAATTACGATTTTGCTTGGACAGTAGAAAACTTAACGCAGTAACAAGAAAAGATGCGTATAGCTTACCATATATATCTGAAATACTTGACAATCTTAGAGACGCCAAGTATCTCAGCAGCATAGACCTTTCCAAAAGCTTTTGGCAGATATTGATACGAGAGGAGGATAGGTGTAAGACTGCCTTTTATATTCCCTCCCGTGGTACATTCCAATTTAAATCAATGTCCTTCGGATTGACCAACGCCCCAGCTACGCAACAGAGACTCGTTGATGCCCTCTTCTATGGTCCTGAGTTTGAGCATAAGGTCTTCTGTTTTGTCGATGATGTCATTATTGTCTCGGAAACATATGAATCCCATATTTCCCTTCTAACACGTGTACTTAATAAACTTAAAATGGCCAACTTGACTATTAACCTAGAAAAGAGTCAATTTTTCCGAAATCAACTCAAATACCTCGGCTACATAGTGGACTCTAAAGGACTCCACGCTGATCCCGAGAAGGTAGAAGCGATTACTAATTACCCCATCCCTAGAAACCGTAAAGAAGTTAGACGATTTATAGGCACTGCTTCTTGGTACCGAAGGTTCATTCCTAACTTCAGCAATTTGGCTAACCCTCTAAATAAGTTGACTTCCCAAGGTAAAAACGCTCCTCCCTTCTCATGGTCTCAAGAAGCCGATGAGGCATTCAAAAAACTTAAGTCCCATCTAGCGTCAGCTCCGATTCTCGCATGTCCGAATTACTATAAGCCATTCGAAATACACACTGATGCTAGTGATTATGGATTGGGCGCTGTTCTTACGCAATCGCTCGACGGCGAGGAAAAAATGATTGCTTATATGAGTAAATCACTTACTAAACAAGAACGCAACTACAGCGCTACTGAGCGCGAGGCGTTAGCTGTTCTCTCTGCCATAGAACATTGGAGGTGTTACATAGAAAATGGCCTTAAATTTACTGTTTACACAGACCATTCTTCTCTTAAGTGGTTCTTAAATCTAAATAACCCTACTGGTAGACTTGCTCGCTGGGGTGTGCGACTTTCCGCATATAACTTTGAAATTAAACACCGCAAAGGTTCTGATAATGTTATTCCTGATAGTTTATCGAGGTCCGTTCCTATAAGAATAGATGCTATAGGCAACTCGACGAACGAATTGTCTAGTATTCCCCCAAAAACTACTGACTCTTGGTACTTGAATACCTTTACCAGCTGTCTTAATTCGCCGACGTCAACCCCGAATTATCGCGTCACAAATGGGAAGCTGTACCGTCACATCAAAACCTTAAACCCACTCACCAGAGAGTTTGAGTGGAAGGAAGTGATTCCAATGGAACAACGTCAAAACATTATCTCTCTAAACCACAGTGAACCCACTTCCGGTCACTTTGGTATCTTTAAGACATTTAAACGTTTATCATTAATGTACTTTTGGCCTAGTATGCATCAAGACGTAGCTAATTATGTTACCAGTTGTGACACTTGTCTATCATATAAATACCCAAATCATTCTACGCTTGGCGTAATGGGCAGACCAAAAGATTGTTGTCGACCATTTCAAATGATAAGTATCGACCTTGTTGGACCCTTGCCTATATCTAGGAAGCAGAATACATTTTTGTTAGTGGTTCAGTGTTGCTTTTCGAAGTATAGTTTATTATTCCCTATCCGACGTGCAACCGCCGACACGATTGCACAAATTCTAGAAGAAAAGGTCTTTCTGATACACGGAATACCAAGTACTGTGCTTATGGACAATGGTAAGCAATTCACTGGTAACATTATGAAAAATTTATTTTCTAAATATAATATTCCCAACGTCTTTTATACTCCTCTATATACACCACAAGTAAACTCAGTTGAGCGTTATAATAAAACTATAATTACGGTCGTGTCTACATTCATTGAAAATGATCATAGGTTTTGGGATACGCACATACCTAAGATCCAATTTGCTTTAAATAGTGCTGTCAACGAAGTGACTGGTTTCACTCCGTCATTTTTAGTATTTGGTCGGGAATTAGTTGGCTGTGGTTCTCATTATATTGATTCAGATATCAGGGATCATATTATCTTTGGTCCACGCGATGCGTATGCTGAGAATTTAGGTTTCTTGCATAAGACCTTCGATAAAGTGCAACTTTCACTTTGTAAGGCCCATTCCAGAAATAGTACTCACTACAATCTTCGCCGTAAAGATGTTAACTTTAACGTTGGAGATATTGTGTGGAAGCGAACCTTCTACCAAAGTGACAAAGACAATAGGTTCTCAAAGAAATTAGCTCCTAAATTTATTAAATGTCGCATTAAAGGGAAGCGATCCAAACTAGTCTTTGATTTAGAAGATATGTCTGGTAATAATTTAGGCACATGGCATATCAAAGACTTTAAGTTAACGTAGTTTAGTCTTATTCTAGCGGAATTTATTAAGTAAAATTCCTAACCTAATAAGGGGGGTATGTAACGGTTTCGTTTCACTACGTCAGTAGTGAAGCGAAAATACATTAAAGTACAAACTTAAATCAACTATTAAAAAAAATAACATCACCACATAAAAATATCTATTATTATTAACTATTTACAATAAATAATACCTTAAATTATAAACACATACTTAAATAACAAAAAAATAAAGATTAAATATTAATTTGAAAGCAAAGCCGGAGCGCACTATATGTTTCGCAATTCTATTGTTTGCGCGTGGAGCGAACTAGAATACCGGTCCTAAAACATCGATAAAAGGCGGGTAGCTACCGCGTCATTGGCACTCCACGTTAGCTATCCTTCCTGGTAAACTAATATTACATCTACATTTACATAATAAAAAAAACTACTAATACTGAAGGTTTTGGCGAGTCAAGTGCCGACCTACTAATAGTGTCCTGAGTAGTGAATCCCCTTACTTACTGGGTGAGTGTTTCTAATTTTATCCTTCATATAATGGTAGCTAGCTACCTACATTGTTTTAAACTGTTTAACTTTAACTGTGGGTTGACTGCCTCATCATGAACACCATTTCTTACGAATCACGCCATCTGCCTTTGCTTAGCATCTTCTAGTGAGGTCTGAGCGGGTGTATGATGTCGCAGTCAAGCAACGAAACTTCCGGGTCTTGAAATGTCCGAAAAATATGAATATTTCAGGGTTCACCTACCCGGCAGTCTACCCATGGATGTGACCTGCGCACCACCTGGGCGATTATACCTACCTACCTACCTGCTCGCTGCAAGCTAAGAAACTGTTCCGGCCTACCGCGGAATACCTACTGGGAGGCTATCGCAGGGCAGTGGCATTTCTTTGGACCCAGTCATACCTTCTGACGTGAGCGCAGCGAACCCACTCCGGAACTATTCACTTGTTTAAATTAAACTTCTATGATGTAGTGGAGTCTATTATTTACAATCAAGAGGCTACGTGACACTATGCTTATAAATAAACGATTATCGATCTTAAGAGTTTAGTCGAAATCGTGTTTATTATGGGTACCTTATGCAGTCTGCATAAATACTAGTTTCTAACTACTCGGTCTAAGTCTAAGCTAAGAACGATCTAAGAAACGTGTATTTATCTCGCGGTTAAAGCAAAACACGTTGTCGCACGGATAAAATCGTATAACAAGTCGTATTATTCTCCATGAAACAAAATAAGACATCTGATGTGCTTTGACGCGAATTTATTTGACCAAGGAACTGTCAAATAGGGTAGTTAACTTACTGGAACAAAAATCCAAATAATATTTTTGTTTAGAACAAAAATAAAGTATGAAGTTCGTTTATTGTACTTAATAAAAAATGAGTGGTTACCACTCATTAGTGAGGTCCAAAAGTTTCTGACCTGACAATTTATAGATGTCTAAAAAAAACAAATTACCTATACGTCATTGTAATTGTCATTTATGCTTTTAATTCGTCTATTTAGAGTTTAACCCTCATTACAGGAAGTCGCAAAATCTTTAAATTGTTTAAACTGGAATATCGTTCCGCGGTTAAGTTCCTTACAAAGGAAGGTGTTAGCCCGATCGATATCAAACAAAGGTTGGATAATGTGTACAGGGATTATTCTCCATCATTTTCCATGGTCAAGCAATAGTGTAAGATTAGTGTAAGCAATTTCGTTTAGGAGGAGAGTCCATCGACGATGAACCTCGCTTCGGTCGACCCGTTGAGGCACTCCAAATAACATTCTGAGCGATCGACGGTTAAAGACGTAAGAAATGGCAGCAAGGATAGGGCTTTCAAAAACTACAGTCCTTAGGATTCTTCATGAACATTTTCAAATGTATAAAATGCGATGTGGGTGTCAAAACGTCTTTCAAGTGTGCAGCGAAGTGAACAATTAGCCCGCTCTAAGGAACTTTTGAAAGCTTTTCTTAGAAACGGAAGCGATTTTTTGGAGTCAATTGTTACTGGGGATGAAACTATGGTTCTTTAACATAGTTTACCATATCTGGAGTGGCGTCGTTCTGGTGAAGCACCGTGCACCGCGTAAAAAGGCAAAGGTGACTCAGTCCACCAAAAACAGTATGGCTTCGATATTCTGGAATTGTCATGGGCTTATAGACGTAAAAGAAGGCAAAACAACGGTGACTGGAAGCTATTATGCTAACCTTATAGAGCAATTATATGAGAAACTATCAAGCAGAAACATCGTAGAAAACTAAGCAAAGGTGTGCGGCTTCTCCGTGACAATGCACCCGTCCACGCCGCCGCAATTGCGAAAGCTGCTGTTTCAAAGTGTGGCTTCACGGAAATTCACCCAAACTAAAGTCCCGACTTGGGTCCCAGTGATTACTATCTGTTCTCAAAACTCGATGCGGACTTAAGGGGTATAAGATTTTCCACTGATGATGACGTACCGCTGGGGTTTTCGCCCATTTTGAAGACAAAACTTGACTATTTTTATACATAGAAATACTAATTGAACGATCCAAAAAGTGTGTTCAAATAGACGGAGACTACATTGAATAATAAAATAGTTTCATGTATTATACTTGAATGTCCTTTTTCTTTGTCAGACCGGAAACTTATGGACCTCCCCTCGTATTTATTGAAAGAAAAAATTTAAACATGAAAGCTGCTTTTTCTTGTGCTACACTTCGTTTGGCAGTCAAATATTTAATTGTGTATTTACCTGAATCATTTCCTCGACTCTTTCTTCATGTTCAGGTAATATTTCTTGGATAACTGGTTGTGGATGTTCAGGGTCAAGTTCAGCGGGGATGTCGAGAACTTCATGTATGGTCCATCTAGTTTTATCAAAATATCGTAACATTTTATAGCAACCTAATAACATATACACGCACACGAGTATATACTGGAATTTTACGATTCTACTTTCAGGTAGCACAGATATAAATATCACAGATATAATATCATACAAATTAGTTACAAAATAAATCCATAAATGACCAAAAGCTCAAGTAAAAATTATATATATTACGGGCTTAAGCCGAATTAAGAGCACATCGAGATGTGCTCGGGCAAGCCGGGCGATGTGCATGTTGATGATGGTCAAACCTGCATAAAATGAGTAACCTAAGAGTAAGCGTTTCCATGATATCCTACCCAGAAACTATTTGGCTTGATTAGGTTAAAAGTCTGAGACGATCGCTGGTTATTTTTCGCATGTCTGAGGTTAATTATTTTTTTAAACAATGTAAATATTCTTCCTATCCAGAAACAATTCAAGCGAATTGTATAAGTAGATTTAGACTGGCCCAGGCACATCTCGATGTGCTGTTAATTCGGCTTTGGCCCATAACATATACAATTTAAATCCTAAGGGCTATGAATTTTGTATAACAAATAAATAAATAATAAATATTAGTAGTTAGAAAAGTCTTGTTTAGATGTTTAGTAGAAAGTCCATAAAATCTAAAGCATCGTCGAAAGTTTCATTAAAATTTATTCAGTACTTCTAGATAATCTATTCTTAAACAAAGATGGACAGATCAAGTTAGGTTTAGCGTAGAGAACTGGAATTAGTATAAATACATAATTGTCTACTGTTAGACCAGCCTAAGAAACGCATCAACAAAATTTAACCAAAATTGTCTTGATTAATTTTTAATTGATCAAATTGTTTAATTAGATTTTACTGACACCCTATTATACGGTATCACTAAATTTCAATTCAATAATAATATTAGTCTAGCAGGGAATTTTAGTATCAAAATTGTTATTCCAAATATTTTTAGTGATACTGATAATCTAATTTTTTTTATTTCTGCACTTTTCCAGTCCTCAACTAACATTTGCTAGACTAGTAGTTTCTGAGATTATCTCAAACAAGTGAACAAAACAATGTTTGTTTAACTTTATAATATTACTAATATTAGTATGTATATAGGTAGTGTTATAAATAGTACACAATGTTTTTACCTTTATAGTGAAATTTAGTATTTTTAGCGGAATGTTCAGTTTTAAAGCTATTCAGCTATACATATTTAGTCAAGTAATGTCAAAATAGTAAGTACCTACTCACTTTTTATTTGTATGTTTCATAATATAAGCATTCATCATGCATAGTTCACCTGAAAATTATCAAAGCCTAAATTTAATAAAGTATATTGTAAGCAGTTTTAATTTAGTAATTTGAAAATTGATGTAATTTAATGCATATTTTGCAGACAACACATTGGTTTTAAAATAGAATATCTAAGAAAGAGGCAGTGCTATTTGCTCTAGGTGGCAGTTTTGAAATAAGCCATCTCTTAAATGATATAACAGGCTAAATACATAAAACCCACACTTCTTTTTTAATGAAAAGGGCAGCAGACAAACATAGTTTACTTGATGGTAAATGAATACTGTCATCCATAGACATGCCAACATCAGTCCAGAATGACAAATGTTGGCACACTCCCGGATGGACTGCCTAGCTTTGGGGATACAGGAGTGAATTTGGAGAAAGAGTTGGGAAAATTGGGACAGGATAGGATACTCTACTACTCTTCACTCTGAAATAAATTAATTCCTGCTCCCCTTTGAAAATATATTAGAATTGGTGCTTTGTTATAATAACATTCTAATGTTTTTTTTACATGCTATAGCATGTACACTCACTTTCGGGTAGTTATGTAAAATTGTTACATCTTTGATCAGTTTACATCTACACGGTTTATGTTATAACAGTTAAATTAACTTTACTTACTTTCAATCTCACTTACCCATTGTTCTTTGTTTTTTATACATTCAGAGTACAATACCAACTTACTTAAGAAAATAGTGACTTTCCTTTGATAAAGTCTAACCAGACCCCGCATCAACTGAGAACTCAGGCGCAGGGAAAACCTATTGGTAGGACGACTCGACTCGTTCCACACAAGTTGCAGCAAATCGTCGCTAAAACCAATTCACAATCAAGTTATATGTGAAATCATCTCACGAAATGGACCTTAATGTGTTCTAGTCAATTTATAAGGTAACATAAGTGATAAATTATAAGAGACTAGCAAATTCTTTACCATATTTGCCGAATGTCTTGCGACCACAATTGCCTATGTGTCAGTGTGGCAAAACGTAAAGGCCATGAGTCTGCAACCCAGCATAAATAAAATCTGCCACCTTTTTTCAAAGAATTCACGGGAAAAAACATTTTTTTATTATTTTTTCACTCGTAAAAACTAAGTAAACAAAATTGACGTTCATAGACTATGAACTATGAAGGAACTAGGAAGGACGCCTATTTCCCGCCAAAAAATATTAATATTCGTCTATGAATTTTTTACAAGACTTATTTACTTGGAAACTTATATTTTAAGCCGTCATTTTTTTGTGATGCATTTTTTGTCAGTTATATTCAACTTGGAATTTCATTCATCAGAAAATGTATTAGATATTAAATCTATTGAGAAATTATTTCTATAAATAAAACATATTTACTCACTTATCAATAAATGTATTTTCTCTGTTGTTTAGAAAACTGTATAACCAATATACATTTTTAATTAAATGGATTCAGTAGTTTTGAAAATACTGAAGAATGTATTGGTGGGTAATCAAGACTTCTCGGAGTGTTATAACTCACTTAATCCTGCTCCGCTTGTGGATCCGACTTCTTAGTTACTACTTAACTCTTTTGATTCACCTTCCGAGAGCGTTTCATTACCTTTCCCCAATGGTTGTAGCATATGCAAAAAAAAGGTCATGCCATCGTTGCATCTCGATTTTGAGCCCGAGAAGCGCCGATACGCGATTACACTCATGATTGGTGCCGGAATCGGAATGATTAACAATTCGATGGAACAATTAAGGGATTCTACTCCACTTGCGGATTCAACTCTTTTCATTCATTAACTCCGGAATTACCCATCACTAGAAGAATATAGTAGAAAATTATTAAATTACCTACGAATATTAATCTTTTGCAAATTTAGATTCCTCTGATCGACAGTCTACATCAGTGGTCGTCACACTTTTCTGGTCAAGGGCCACATAGGACAATGTGAGGTATCACTGCGGGCCGCACATTCTTGGATTGTTTAGTTGACACCACCAATCAATTGACATATTTTTTACGAGCTGTCAAAACGCGATTGCCCCATAGATTTTGTATGGCAATTGCTACCTGTGACCAAGAAGTCTTTATTTGCCAACTCAATATACTAACTAGCATACAATTAACGGACACAAAGAACAAGAGGAAGATTATACCTACCCGCGTACTTCTATTTAGTTAACTTCATGTGCAAAATCATATTTTGATATTATCCACTAAAATTGTTTGCTTTGTCGCGGGCCGCACAAATATCGTCCGCGGGCCGCATGCGGCCCGCGGGCCGCAGTTTGACGACCACTGGTCTACATCAAAGACACTTGTTTTTTGTTAGGCTGTTATAAATAACTGAATTGGGTGGACTTATAGTTTAAAATATATCACAAACTATTAATACCCGATTCTAAGGCAAATAAAGAGATATTATTAGCTAGGACCACCAAAATGTTCAACGTCCATTAACGCAATATAGCGCGAAAATATCTCATTATACTACCTGTTAAATTGAGTGGCTAACTGGCTACACTTGCATTTAGCGTCCTATGCTGATAATTATCGCGTTAATTTAACATTATTTTCAAGATAGAGGCTGAAGTTGCTACGTTGTTATACTTTATGAGTGTAAATGAGTAATATGTGAATTTATTATATTAATCCTGGAGCAGACAAAAACCAAGACTTAAAAGAAGATCGTGGATAATAAAAATGCACAGAACACGCACTCGGTGAGTTTTTACTCTAACTTCATTCTGAAGTGAAACACGTCCGTTCCTGTCGCGCCTACGATGCACAATAACAAACGCTAGTGTAGCCACAACGCGCATTAGATAACGCGCTAAATCTCTTTGATGTGCCAAAAAAGACCGCCACCCAAGCTATCGCCTAATGTCTAAAAGTTTTTAAGAGTTCATATCGTCGTGGTAATCAGGTCTTAGAATTTGATTTAAAAATTAGTAATCCATTTTCAACAAATTCTCTCTTTCCACCAGCATGGGCTATCTTGCATCAACACTGTCAGACATAAATTGATAAGAAGCATGTATATATGCTTCATCAAGAAATATTAGGTACAGGATTTTATTCAAGACCGTTTATTACGCAGCTCAGTCTGACTGAGGCTATACCTCGCTCGCCTAGCTGATATGTCAGCTCGCTCCATCAAAACCTTTCGTTTGGACTGACATTTGTTGTAACTAAACCCCATACTTTCTAAAATGCAATTCAGTGAAGTGCGGCTATATTTAAAATCTATATCGGATTTTAATTGAAGCCATAGCTTGTTTATTGTAGAGACTTCTTTTTTAACAACATAAAATGAGTGTATTATGTACCCTATAGCACACTCGTCAAATTTATCGATCGAGGAAATGCCTTTTACTCGGTTTCTTTTCTTTCTTTTACTTGAATAGTCTAGTCGACAGCAGTCTGTCAACGCTAGAGCATGCGCGCCCCCCTCGCGCGCGCCGTCCACTTAGATTTCCTTTTTTTGTGTCCTCTGTTCTGTTTCTTGTTTGTATGAACTCAACCTAGTGACATTAAACGCATATCTAGTGGAACCTGCTCGTTTCATTCTATAAAACTTGCTCTGGGGGCGGCACAATTGCTTTTTCATAGCTAGTTACGCTAACATGTCCTCTAACCAGCGCCGGCTCTAGCCCATGTAGCGCCCGGGTGCAATCAATACCCTGGCGCCCTCTAGTAGACTCTTTGGAGGCGTCGCGAGCGGCGCTCGGCGCCCCCTAACACCCTGCGCCCCTGTGCGCCGCACACCCTGCACCATAAGTAAATACCATAAGTGCCCGCGCGCCCATTTCAAATGAACTTACACTCTATTGACTTAGAGATCATTTTGCTACCGGGCGGCAACGTGTCAAACGTACATACATACACTGTCTTTGGATTAGAGATTTTGCCGCGCGCATGTTGTATTAAATAAAATTGTTATTTGTGTAGTGTAGTAATGCGGTATGACAAGCGACGAAAGAGTAATAAAGGTAAAAAAAATATTATTGTTAATGACTATTTTTTTTTTGCTTGCGCATACATATTTGTCGTAAGTAACAAGTATATAAAACTGTGCAATGGCGTTAAGTTCAATGAAATATCCAAAAATTCAGCGCTCGACAGGCGCCCCCGGGCGCTCCGCGCCCGGGTGCACCGCACCCCTTGCACCCCCTGGTAAAGACGGCCCTGCCTCTAACACTCGCATTCCCCTTGGTGTTGCAGGTGCCCATGGACGGCGGTAACAACATCACGTGGGACCGCTTGTTCGTCCGCCCACTTCTCTATATAAGCAAATAACAAACATAAACCCTGAGGAACTACACTACCTGTAGAGTGGGATCGCTACACTAGTGTTTGGGTCGGTGCAGTTTTAAGACAATCCCTCCCTCATGTCATGCACAAAGATAAATGTGCATGAGGAGGAGACTGGATGATATAAGGGCTGGTTACGATATTATTCTTAAGACCGTAACAAAACTTTGGTTTATAATAAAAAAATAAATATATAATTCTATTTTTTTTATTTAAAACTACATCACTAATAATAACAAATTATCTCAATACTCGTTAGTCATATAATTGAGAATAATAATTACATTAAGATTTCGTTTTTTATAGGTTGGTAATGATAAACAATGATTCCCAACTTCAATGTAATATTATCTGAGCAAACCGAATTGTCGAATTTTGGTCAAGATTATCTTGAAATTTCTTTGTTTCAAGATTCTGTTTGAATAGAAATATGCTCTAACAGGTGATTTTTAAGATAAAACAATACAGAAATTCCATTATTATTTTAAGATTTCCCTAAAATCTCAATGTATGGGAAACTGTAATAGAATAAAGTATCTTTTTTTAGATAACATCACAAAAAAAACATGCTATACATAAATTAAACAAATGCAAATTAATATTTAATACACATATATTTTATTACGGCTTCAATTCTGGATAATTTAACTGTAGGCCTGCCTCTTCTAAACCAGTTTTCAGTCGTGCTAAAGTGTTATTGTGGATTTGGTCTGCTGTTACACCACTTTTGATTGCCTTTTCAAATGCAACTTTTGCTTCATCAATATTATTTGCTAATAAATAGGTGTTGATAAGTCTCAAATAGGCATTTCCTAAGGATCCTTTTGTAATATTTTTGTTCGTCTCCAACATTGTTATTAATTTTTCGATTGTTTGTGGCTGGTTATTCACATATGACTCTTGGAGTAGTCTTCTGAATACTATGTTGTTTGCATTAATTAAGCATTGTTTCCAAATCGTCTCTGCTTCGTTATTTCTTCCGGCAAGAAGATATTCCATCCATAATAAGTTGGCTGGCATAACATGATCTTTCTCGGCCGCTATTTCTGCCACCTTTTGACCTAAGAAACAATAAGATATGTTATATTTATTACTTATCTTTGCAGATTCAACAATTATTTATTAGGTACACCAACAAAGTACACATATACAAGGAATAAATAACATGAAATAATAATAATTAAATTAAATCAGTTGAATAACTCAAATGCGATGCCTCTTTTGTTTAAAATTGAAGTAATTATAGAGAATGTAATCAAACCATGGATTCTACTCATGATTACAAGTTAATTAACATAGACATGACATTTTTTGGTAAAATATCAATTTGTGGGGCTTAGTATCCAGCAAATATGTATGTATGAAAAGTTTAACAAAAACCAAAAATAGAACCTGAACTTTTGAAAAAAAGATTCGTATTTTTTTACGCTATGTGCAGTGCAATAAGAACCTAATTGTTTTCAAACAGATGTACAATGAAAAAATACTTACACTTCTTTAAGACCTCGTCATTCTGCATAATTGACGCTAACGCGTTGCTTCTAGGGAATTTCCTTAGTGTTACAGTCAATTCATCATCATTCTTAGCCATTTGTATTGATTCTAATAGATTATCCACATGTTGCGTTCCAGAACCCCTTGTAAAAATTGCTAGGGTCAATTTATCGTCATATGTCACATGCCGCCTCATGTTTTCATTGAAATAATTTCCAAGAAGTTGAATTTTCTCAATATTGCCTTCTTCGGCAAGATTTCTCAATAGAAACTTTAAGATGTTTGATTTTGGTATAACACCTTCTTCAATAACTTTTACCACAAAGTCCACTGCTTGGCTTGTTTTTCCTTCTTTAATCAATTCCTCAATTTTAGTGGTTATTTGATTTTTAGTAGGTTTATCTGTCGCTTTTTCCTGTGGTGTGACGATTTTTTTAACTGTTTCTTTCTCAGTTCTGATTGTTTTTTCTTCCGGAACGATGAATGGCACATCTCTGTTGTTTTGCGTAAGATGTTTGCCAAGAAGCCTTAGGAATTCGTCACTTGGTACTTCGCCTTCTTCTTGTAATACTGTCCATAAGCCAAGAGCTTTGTCAGTGTCGTTAGCCTTGCAATAAGTCGTTAGGAGGTGTAGGAAAATGTTGGATCGGTCAATGTGGGATAGCTCTTTGGTTGCCTCAAGTAGTCCTTCAAGATATTCAGATTTGCCTTCCTGAAATGTAATAATACAAGTGTTATGAAAAGGAATACATTTTAATTTTTAATTAATAAATAGCGGATTTCCATGGTTTTGATAAATAACAATGTATTTCGGATTAAACAAATGTTGAACACAGTTTTTAAGATTTGATCGTTTTTGTTGTAACTACGGTAAGACGTGATTGTACTAGTTCTATCTATGCATTTGATGTGATGTGAATAGCCATCACAAAATCTAGACAGGTTGAGGAGTGGTAGTGTAGAGCATTTTATGCATTTCACAAGACAGCCTCAATTACACGTTGAAGCCGGTTTGTAACCTCGTGTTGTCACGTAAGTTTTTTATAGAAAGGTGGTAAACGATCAGTTTTTCTGGTTTTAAGAAAATATTGTCACACAAAACATTTACTATTAAAATAAAAAACCTAATTGACTTTGCCTTGACATGAGGTTGGTGGGAATTAGGCCTTACAGCAGGTATGGGCAACCTTTGACATGTTGAGGGCCAAACTTTAGCGTGCAAATACGTTCGCGGGCCGCGTTTAAAAGTACTTAGTGCTTTTTAAAGTAGTGATAATATTTTTTGCGATAGATATTAGACATGAAATAATAGGACAATGTTATTATAGTACAATTTATTAAAATAACAAAATGAAATTTAAAAAAATGGTACATTATAATTAAATCGTTAAATTTGCAATTGTTACAAACTACGAAAGTTAAATACACCGAAATCAATGAGACACTTGAGCTTGAATTTGGGAAACTAATCCATCGATATTTGGATTAATTCCACTGATACAAAGACGTAAAGAATTTTCCAAATTATCGTCAGTCAGTCTTGTACGATGTGTTGATTTATTAACTTTCATTAATGAAAAGAACTGTTCGCATTTATAAGTACTGCCAAACGCACAAATCAATCTTCTTGCGAATTTTCTAAGCTGCGGAAAATTGTCTTTTTCTAGGTATTTTTTGTAGAAATCGCACAACTACGTCTTCAAATTTGGATTTTAGGAGTGAGTTTTCTTGAATCTCGATCAACTCCATTTGTAAGTGTATTGGAGCATTTTGTACATTATATTTTGTAGGAGTAGCAAATAAACTGAAACAGTCTTCCATGTTTTTGAAGTCGCTAAATCTGTTCGAAAATTGTTCCGACAGTAACTTGAGTTCTTCAGCATATTGAGCATAAGCAATATTTTCATACGCAGAGAGCGTGTTGAAATGGTAACTGTTACCAGACAGCATCTGTGACTCCCACAAGCGTAGTTTGATCTGAAACGCTTTCAAATGGCTGTACAAATCATTTACTAACTGTCCTTGTTTTTGAAGTTTCAAATTTAAATCATTCAAATAGCCTGTAAGATCGACCAGAAATGCTGTCACATATCCATTTTGGGTCACTTAATTCAGATAGTGGTTTATCTTTTATTTTCATAAAGTCTGCTATCTCATTTCTAAGCTCGTAAAACCGTTTCAACATTTTTCTTTTGCTCAGCCATCTGACTTCACAATAATTATATTCAGCTGATATTTCATCCAAAAACGCCTTGAACTGACGATGGTTAAGCCCTCGGGATCGAATAAAGTTGATGGTTTTTACTACCACATTCATAACATTCTGGAAGCGAATGGACTTAGAACACAAGTTCTGTTGGTGGATAATGCAATGAAGGACTATCAAATCATCTTTTTGCACATTTAATTCTGTTGCTTTTTCATTCAAAATTCCGATGAAACCTTTACGTAAGCCGACCATAGAAGGTGCACCATCAGTGCATACTCCAATTAATTTTGACCATGGCAAGCCAAAACTTGTGAATACCTTTTGAACTTCAATAAAAATATCCTCTCCTGTAGTGGTTCCTTTTAGCGGCTGTAAAGCAAGCAATTCCTCAGTAACAGTGAACTCCTTATCAACACCTCGAATAAATATAGCCAGTTGAGCTGTGTCAGACAAATCGGTGCTCTCGTCTAATGCTATGGAAAATGATTCAAAACCAGCCATACGGTCAGTCAATGTTGTTTTTATATCATTAGCCATCATTTCTATACGTCGAACAACAGTTCGTCTTGACAAACTAATTTTTTCAAATTCATTTTCTTTTCAGGACACAAAATACCGCAAACTTCTAACATACACTCCTTGATAAATTCTCCTTCGGCAAATGGTTTTAATGCCTTTGCCAATTTTGAGCTAACTATAAAACTAGCTTTCACAACATTATCAAGTTGTGTTCTTTGTTTATGAAACATTCATTGCTGTTTTTCCAAATTTGCGGTAAGTTTCTGGATTTTGTCTGTTCTTAATTGTCCTGTCAGTGAGTGCAGCGTAGCATGCTTAGTTGAGTAATGCCTCTTTATATTGAATTCTTTCATTACTGAAATGGATTCATTACACAGCAAACAAATAGGCTTACCATTGTGCAAGATAAAAAAGAATTCTTCAGTCCATTTTTCTTGAAACTGGCGACCCTCTGTATCTACTTTTCGTTTCTTTCCACCAGACATAATTTTTGTTTACTTTTCGTTCAATAAACTTAATAACAAACTATAGTTAGTAACCACTCAAGATGCACACAAAGTCACAAAGCAAGTTGACGGCTCGAGCAGTTCGCTAGGATATCGCTTGTCCAAGTTATCACCTCGGTAGCTCAAATAGAACTGAACTAACGTTCGGGCCATCCACCCGCTTATATAGGCAAAATGAAGGAATAATCTGGAATAAACTAGTTTAGAATAATTGAGAAGCAATAAATCTTTTGATGTGTCGCCCGTGAGTATAAGTACCTAATGTAATATTTTTTTAATTGGGTTTTTTCAAAATGTCTCGCGGGCCGGATCATATCTTACAGCGGGCCGGATCCGGCCCGCGGGCTGGTTGTTGCCCATATATGCCTTACAGTATAATGATAATATCATTAGCGGTGCCAGTGACTTCTTTCGCGTGAACTTGTGATTCCCGTGGGAACTCTATAATAATAAGTACCCCAAATGTTAATGCGGCGTAAAGGGTTAGGCTATAACTATATTAAGTTTCATTAAAATCGGTCCAGTAGTTTCGCGTGACGCGGGTTTAGACGGACGAACGGACAGATAGACAGACGGACGGACAGACCGACAGATGGGCGGACAGACAGTCAAAAAATCCAATTTGTTTCCAAAATCACTGGTACTTTACAACTTTTTTAAAAAAATACCCAATGTTCACCTTGCAGTGGATCTAGGAACAAGTATTTTGTTCGTTCGATGATCGATACATACCTCAACGTATCTCTGGCAAGCGTCGTCAAGGCGCCTGTTTCGCGGCTGCAGACCCGGCGTCTCCAGTATGCGCCGAGCCTGACGCAGTCTACCGCATTCCACGAACGCTAGCACCAGATCGTGGAGAATGTTCACCTCGCCGTGGATCTACAAATAATCAAGGTGTCAATACAAGATTAATTCATTCCAAGGGCCTTTCTCACCACACCCGGATAAAGTAACTGTTAATAAATCTGATAGATAAATTATCTGCCAATTAAATGTAGCTGATACTGACTTTCTGATACCTCCTGATACCCTATCAGACGACCGTGGAGTAAGGCCCTGAGGGTCTTTCTGACCACCTCTTGATACTTGTGAGAAGGTTTATGAGAGTTAGTATTGGAGAGTGAAGGTGTACGGTACAATCCTGTAGCCAATGTGGTGCTAGTATCCTATATATTGAAACTTTAAAACTGATGTTAATTTCGTCTGATTTGGAATAATGTCTTTTGGTCACTCCACTGAAAGAACAATGGCTAGATTGGACCTGGGATCGTCTATAAATGACATACACCTTTAAAAAAAACAAATTTTTCAGTCTCAAATGGTATTATCACGTTATCAATTTAAAAGCTAGAAAAAAATGTAATTTATTTTGTAAATTAAATTCAATTAAATGTAAATTTTGTTTATGTTGGCTATTTTTAAATGCATCATTTTTGCATTACGTTCCATTCCAAGAAATATCAGTGAAATTGGAAATTGATTTAAAAATTATATCTGCATACTAAAATGTTTTTAGTATTTTTCATGTTCGGTTATTCACATTTCTTTCTATAACAATTATTAACAAATGTTCAAATAACTAATTATACAAAATGGTTAAATATTAAAAATTGCCGAAATGGAACGGATATATAACATTTGCTATTGTAGAATGTCTGTCAAATAGTCAAAGAGACTTTAAATATAAAATGATTTTTTTTATGGACGAAGGCGGCAGCCGAGCATACAGTCCTTTTTTTTTTTTTTTTTTTCGGATTGACTAAATTTTTGTGGCTTTAGTGGCCTTTCAAGAGTCACCGGACTTGTTTAGTTTATGGCGAGCGCAGAAGGCGCTCAGCCAGGAGCAAAAAGTGTGGTTGCAACGAGCCTAAGGGCTCCCCCGCCGGTAAACCGGCGGAAGGAACGGACCTCGGCTTAGGGCGTTGCATTAGGGGGAAACCGCGGGGTCGCGAGTCGGCGAGAAGCGCCCAGGCACGTGCCGGTGCCTAGTGAAAGTGTTGGCTGAGGGCCGGTGTGTGTTAACGGTGTAACGAGGGGGACGTCCACGTCTCCGCCGGCGGGGACGGTGTTTGTGTGCTGTGTTTGAGTGCAGTGTGAGAACCGCATTGGCAGCGGTGATTGGGTCGTCGGGATCGTCCAGGATGTGCCGCAGGCGCCGATAGCGGGGAGGGGCACTCCTGTCCGGTATGTAGGTGAGGGAGGAGACAAACAGAGGATTGGGATGGTGTGGAATAGCGTCATAGTAGCGTCGGGCGGTGTCTTTTATGAATTTGACGATCCAACAGCCAAGCGGCTGTTGGATTGCAGTGTACACTCGCCCAAAGAATGCATGCATATCCGAAAATTGTTGCTATTTACACACAGCAGTGCGCTTTACACATCGTAATCTCTAATTTATACCTGTAAATGGTTTACTGTGGCTTTATAATGAATGATGATAATTAGAACATAGTTGTAATGTTAGAATCTTCAATGTTTTTAAGAACAAAATACTTACGCATTCCTCACCTCAAAAATATTTTCATTTAAGTATATCTATTTTCTTTGGCTTTGCATTTAAACAATTCTAACAGAATTTAATTACGTATATTTAAACGAATCTATATTACCACATGCTGTTTATAGACGTGATTGTTATGATCAGGTCCGTGTATGGAATATGGCCATTGTTCTTTGAAAGTTATGATCTTAATGGATAAAATTGTTTAAAATTGCTCAAAAGTAATCTTACCTTATGTTAAAGTTACTTTCGGTTAAAATAAATTTATTTCTCAAAGAACGTTAAAAAGTTCGTTAGAGAAAATTGACGATTAACAACATGTTCACTGAGTGAGTCGTTGAAGCCGACTTTCAGGTGTGATTTTCTCATTCAATTTTACCTATAGTAAATTGATATTTTTAACGTTATCAGGTATTCTTACATATTACCTTTTTTACTTTTTAGCAGCTTCTCTGTTATTTAATTGCTGTTCTAAAATCAGCTCCATCATACCTTTCGATATCACTTAAGCTTTTGATGTGGAGTAGTATGCAGATATTTTTACACTTTTTGATTTCTAAATTGTGATTTTTCTCGTATTTTTACGACAGCGACAGGTAAAAACAATCAATTAGTTTGCAATGCGAACTACGCTAGTTAAACTGGGTGTGTAATCTGGTACGGCCATCGAGTCATCGGTTTATCAGGTCCTTTAGCATCAATAAACGCACTTAGCGAAATTATTTTATCATCAGGTATCAGGTCTATGGCGAGGTGTTTTGACGGAAATCACTTCACAGTTGTTTTAAAGCAATGTATTTAATTATATATTTAATTATATATATTATTCAGCGCCGGCTCTAGCTCATGTAGCGCCCGGGTGCAGGGCGCCCTCTAGTAGGCGTTTTGAACTCTTTGGAGGTGTCGCGAGCGGCGCTCGGCGCCCCCTAAGACCCTGCGCCCGTGTGCACCGCACCCCCTGCACCATAGGTAAAGCCGGCACTGAATTCAGCGCTCGACAGGCGCCCCCGGGCGCGGGGCGCCCGGGGTGCACCGCACCCCTTGCACCCCCTGGTAAAGACGGCCCTGATATTATTCCCTAGCACACTATATTGTCCTTTGGATTCTATTTAATATGTACTGACGAATCTATTCAATTAATTGTACAAAGCGTATGTATATGAGTATATGGCACCGTTAGCTAGGAGAGCTCTTGACTACTGCGGCGGCGCGGCGCATGCGTAGAACTCCTGCGCACCGAGCTGGCCGGAGCACGCGCGGCGGTTTAACTATAAGCGCCGAGCGAATCTACCTTCTAAGATGTATTATTTTATATGTAACTCCACCACAGGTCGAAAAGATCCGATATTTTTTTTTGCACTAGTAAATAGGATTTGTCGAGGTAGTTACAAAACAGTATTTGCTTCTTTCCTACTCTCTAAAATCAAATATATGCGTTCCGCACCAGGCGTTGGCAAAGCGTTACTACGTCCACTCCGCAGGACAGTTATGTGTCAGGCTTTTTGGACCCGATAACGCAGTTAACGTGTTAAGTTACATTACAATACTCTGTTGAGAATATAATGGTTTAATGGCACATAATGTTAGGTATTATAGCCAGACAAAAGTGTAGTTTCGTAAACTACATTTATGATAATATAATCTTAAGTTATCTTACCTGAGTGCTAATATCTGCCAACCATTGCAGTTTGGTTGCCTCTTCCTTCATAATCAGATTTTTCATTAACTGTCCTTTCCATGGAGTACTTCTATATTGCTTGCAAGCATCTTCAAAAGCCACCAAAGCATTTTCTAAATCATCATTCAATAGATGCACTTTAATGCTTGGCCCGAGAATGACATTTGACGCTTCAATATAATTGTTCTGAATCAACACTTCTGTCATTTCTTTCACCTGCAAGGAAATAATAATTTTGATTGACAAATCTAAAGATTACCAATGTGATAATGTTGGTAATTTTTGGCTGATGTTGATATATATATATATATATATATATACCATAAGTGAATACTTACCACCTGGTGGACTATCTGCTTATTTGGCACTTTCTATAAGGGTATAAACAAGTTATGTGGCATTGTCAAAACCATATGTAACATATTATTATGTTTATGGTTTCAATTTTACAGGTTTAATAAAGAAGGGAAGTTTTAAAAGATTTAGAGACACAGAGAGAAAAATAATGTTTATATTTACCTTAGCAGGATCTTTTTGTTCTGCCAAAGCATTGAGCAACTGCCAGCACTTAGAATTGTATATGAATCCTTTTTCACTATCGCCCTTTGGTCTGTTATCCTTCAAAAACTGCACAGCTTCATCAAACCTATTCGCTCTGACTAAAGCAAACGCCATTTGTATCACCTTTATGTTTTTAAAAACAAAATCAGGTTCTTTTTCATGTATCTTAGCTTTATATTCATTGGCTTTTTCAATATCGTCATTCTGACAATAGAATTCAAATAACTGTGCGAGTGTTGTAACAGTTAATTCGAAGTTCGATGCTTCGAGCTCTTTCAGGTAACTGTTTATTTTTTCAACATCATTATCCTCTTTAATGTATGCAGTAAGAAGCTGCTTTTGAAGACGGTTGATATTATTCGTGCCTTTGTTCTTTGCTTGAGATAGCAAGTGCTCTATTTGCGCTGATGATGTGGATACGAAAGTCTTACGAGGACTTGCAATAGGCACTGGTTCTAGATCATTTGATGTAAGATTAGTCAACAGTTCTGATAAATCACTTGTCATCTTCTCTCCAAGATACTGTTGTATTGCCTCAGCGGACGCCGTGTTAATGCTTAACCCTTTAGAATAAACAGCTTTTAGCAACTTCAGGATATCAACAGGGTCTGATAAAATCATCACAGCCGTTTTAACAATTCGCCCAATCTCGGCACTGTCAGTCTTCTCTTCAGTTTGATTTGCTGTTTCATCTTTGACATTTTCCTCCTCATGCTGCGAATGAGGATTGATACTGATCACATGTAGTATTGTCACAAATGAATTGATGTCTTTAGTCTTTGCTAGAGCATTAGTAAGTGGCCGAGAGACCATAGAATACTGCCTTCTAGGCTGGTATTGCAAAGCAATATTAGCAGCTTCATTTATCTTCCATGTGTCTAATAACTCCATCATAACATTCCTGGCTCCGTGAATGACTGGTACATTTGCAATCTGAAGCTTCACTATAACATTCTGTGGAGTATCCTTTTCAATCAAATAGGGTATGACATAATCCCTTAAGGTTTCACCAGATGGGGTGAATCCTTCTCTAGCCATATTTCGGAGGATTTGTAAAATACCTTCTTCATCTTTTTCCTTCCCTTTCTGGACTAACAGAGGCCAGTAATAATGTTGTCGAATTTCTACGCCATCTTTCTGCATTTCTTTGAAAAGGGCTTGTGCTAGCTCAATTTGACTATTTTGCAAGGCACTTTCAGTTGCAATGTAGAAAGAATGCGGGACTAAGTCTTCATCCTGTAGTTCCCTGCATATTTTGACTATGGCTTCTGGCGATTTCTTTAGTCTCAAGACCTGTCTGATGAAAAAGCCACCTCGGAACAATTTTCGGTCCTCATGTTCGCTTCTTGGCATAGTTTTCATGAGCTTCTTGGCAGTGTCTTCATGTCCTTTATTAAGTAACCTTAAGATCATATTACAGACGTCCTGATTGTACCCAGCCCCTTTGTGGAAATGGGAAAAGAGCTGTTCTACTTTGTCTCCATGACCACTAATTGCTAAATGCTCAACAATGTCTAAAAGGTCCTGAAATTGTTAATTTTATTATGAAAGTCATAGTTTATCTGCTTTTCCTAAAATATTCATGCCTATATATCTATGCCAAATTGTGCAATAAGGTTGGCAAAAGTGATAGTGTAATGTCATAAGAAATTAATTTTACCCATTAATTGATTGATTGGCAATTAAATCATGTAAATGTAGATTACATAAAATGTAAATCAGTAACCATCAGTTTTTGCTTATTTTTGACAACGTTTACGATATTATACGTAAGCAGGTCGGTAATTTTGGCGCACATCAAAAGTTTTGTTTAGGACATTACGAAATGAAACCTTTGTGTAAAAAGTCTGGGAGGTTTATAAATACAATGTAAAAACTTCTATAGATATATGAAAGAATAACAATTAAAATAAGGAAATAAAACCTTACCTTATCAGTCATGTAAGCATCCTTTTCAGTTGAAATCTTGATAATATTCTCAACACCATCAATATCTCCTTTTTTAGCGTAACCACAAGCCAATAAGGCATAAGTGCGGTTTGAAGGCTCCAGACCTGCCCCTGCCATTGTTTCCAGAACAGCTTTAGCCCCTTCACTGTCTCCATGGAAAGCATGACCCATGACTAGAGCGTTTAAAACTGGTTCAGATACTGGCATGTTGAGTTCTCTCATTTTTTCTAGAACTTTCGTTGCGCCTTCTACATCACCCTCTTGGCAATACCTCCACATAAGTCTTTGATAAGTTACCCTGAGGAAAAAAGTTTACCTTTACTGACACATTACTTAAGAGAAAGTTTCAGAAGTCTTTGGTAAGCCACCCCGAGAAAAAGTTTACTTTTATTGATGCATTAATTTATTAGAGAGAAAGTTTCAATACTTTCTCAACTCAAATTAAATTCTATACTTCACTATCGGCATGCAACTTCACCTGCTTAGAATTCAATGTCCCAATTAATTTCTTCAGTGTTAATGTAAAGCATTACTAAGCATCTGCATGACTACAACCTTTTCTTACTTTTCTTCTTACTACAATCTTGGAATGAGTTATTATGGTGAATTTTATGTTCATATTCATAAACTACCTTTGTATATTTGAAAATCTGTTCATTATTTTCAAGCCACTGAACAGACTTTAACAAAAATACTGTATAGCTGTCGAGTATAAACATGTTACACAGTAGTAAACAGTATAACATGTTACATTCCACTAAGAGTGTGAGAAAAGAGGTATACAGAGTGAGTGGTAAGTTAACACTAGGGTGTTGTGTTACTGATATAATCACAGATGTCCATCAGCAGACAAATTAATATCAAGTAGACAATGTGTTCATTTGCGACCTTCATCTAAAACTATGGCCTCCTAAGTCAATTTAATTACCTGTTAGCTTGCAAGCCCTTCTTCTCCAGCTCCTCAAGGAACTTGGCCGGAGAAAATGGATGTTCATTCTCTATGTAGACCTTGAGCAAAGCGTTGTAGTGTGAGATATCCATGGGGATGCCACGCTCAGTGAGCACGCTCCATATCTTTTGGACAAGGAGAGTTCTTTGCTCTGGCAGCTCCTCTGGTACTAATTCACCTGTAAAAGGAGTAGAAATGAAAGTAGAATTAACAGTATCGATTTTTTAAATTGAGACTAGATAAATAGTAATGAAAGTAAGATCTATGCATACACCATCGCAAGGTTAATTTAATATTTAATTTATATGTACAGTGGATTTCATTAATAACGACCTCGGTTGTAACGACTTTTCGGTTATAGCGACGTCGAACTTACGTCCCTAGAATTTAAAGCATACTTTCGTAGGAAATTCATTCGGCAATAGCGACTCCGGATATAACGCCTAATTCGGGTATAACGACTTGTTTTTATGAACTATTTGGGACAGATTCCTAGAAATTCCTTGCGGATATTGAGACTGAGTCGGCAAAGGCACAAAGACTCATTCATAAGCTTTAATGTGACGTAAACAAAGGATAAGAATCTTTTGTTTACATTCGCAGATGGTCAAATGCTTTGTTTGTGTGTAGGGTTACTTTGCATGTGCACGAAGTTAAAATTATGAATCAGTTACGTAGCAATTTCCAGTGAGTAAACATCGTTTCTTAAACTTGTGAACATGGCTCCTAGACGTTAAAGCCATTATCGAAAGCTTCTTGTCGAGAAAATGGTAAACGACAATGAAAACAGCTCGACTCCTTTCGCCGTCAATCTTCTGGATGGCATTGAAATGTTAACAACAGCATGGGCACAAGTTACTCCAGATACAATAAAAAAATGTTTTTCACATGCTGGGTTTGGTAAATTTTCTACCATTAATACAACTGATGAAGATTCTGATGATGAAATGGATAACTTGCCATTGGCGAGATTATCATCAGCGGAAGCAACAGTTACGGATTGGGAAACTTATGTGAATATTGATGATCAAGTTATCACTACTGATGACTTGACGGATAATGAAATTATTGAGTCTGTACTTCAAACACAAGAAATGGAGCATGAAGAAGAGGAAGAGGATTGCAATGTAAACGAGATTCCAACAATTAGAGATGCATTATGTGCTATTACAACGCTCAAAAAGTACTGTTTATTTGGAGAAGGCAATAATAATTTAGATGTAGAGGGAATTATGAAAATGGAATATACCTTACAGCGTGCACAAAAGTCTAAACTTAAGCAGTGCACTATAACTCGTTTTTTTAGTAACAGCCGTGTATAATATAAATAAATGATAAATAAATAAATATGTATACATATGTACGTGATTTTTTATTATTTCGGATATAGAGACCTCCGGATATAGCGACGACATTAAAGTGGTCCCTCCGCCGTCGTTATAACCGAAATCCACTGTATATAGTAGATAATATATCCCAGGTAATATCCGGTCTCCGTCTAATCCGGCAAGCACCTTGTAATCCGACACGCCAATCACGGCGAAGCAGAGATCAACATGAAAGACTTGGTCCAGAAATTTGTCTGATTATAGGGGGTCTACTGTATATTATATGTATTTTTGTGTGTGTGTAAATATATGTATGCGTGTGTGTGTGTAAATATATGTATATTTTAAGTGTTTATTATTATTTATTATATCTGTAATTATTACAAATTTTATTTTATATAATGATTCACTTACACCTAACACACCATCACTAGATAGCCCCAAGGTTGGTTGGGAGACAATGCTATAAAGCATTGAGTCAGCCTTTTGATAAAACAATAAAGTGTAAATAAATAAACATAAAAGCACATTGGCTGCTGGCTGTTCCTCTATTGTATCATAATAATAAATTCAAGGTATTTCTATAAATTGTATTTCTTACGGCGCCAATGTTTGGTAATGTGTGGATACGCTAATAAAGTCCCTCATTCAAGGACTCATCTCCCCCTATCAGTTGTATCACTTGCAGCAGATATGGCCTGCCCATTGGCACTTCAGATTATTAATTCTGTGAGCTACACAGCTAATATAATTATGCATGCTAATATAATGCTAACATGCTATGCTAATATAATTTGAATTGATTTCTGTCTCTGATGTAATACATTAAGTTCCAAAAGCCCTTGAAATATTCACTATTTAATTTTTAATGGCTGTAATTTGGACTTTGCACAAGAGCAGTGAATATTTCATTTTAATTACTTACCACAACATCTTATAATGAGTAGTGATTGTGAGCTGGTGATGTCATTTCTCGTTCGAATTTCGTCAAATACCTCGTCAATATCTCTTTTGGTGATCCTACCAAATTTTCGCACTTCAGAATCTATCTTCTGCAGCAGTGGCTCTAGGCTTTCTGTCTTCTTAGATGTTGCGTAGTCCCTCAAGAGTACACTGTTTTTAATAAATAATTAAATAACATAAGAAATCAAATAAAATCAATAAAGAATTTTATAAATTATATAGGTATGTATATTCTTCTATTAGTTCTGGGTGAATATTTACTTTGAGGTATTTTTGTCTTTTAGCCACATAATTATTTTGCAGGTTGTTTATGACAATTTTAACAACTTAGGGTAACAATATGAAATAAATAAATTAATAAAAAATTAAATGTCTTAAAATATAATCTCTATGGCTGTCTCAAGACTCACCTTTTCATGTTCAAGGAATAACTACGACCAATATATTATTAATTACAAGAAACTAAATTTTGCTTTAAAATAAAAAACTGTATAGTCTAGTATAGAAAAATACTAATATATAATAGTATTTTAACTTCATCAAATGTAGGAAATATTTGTATTTAAATACATGTCACACAATTCTCCTGTAATCATAGTGATTAATGCAGATGTTCGTATTGCTTAGAACATCCGGAAAATCACGTAGTTACACCTGTGTAGTGTTGGTAAAAAAATCGAAATATTTGAGTAAAAAAATCTTGTTTGGTAAATATTTGTTCATTGATATTATCATTAAATTAATATTATTAAAAGTGAGTACATATTTGCCAAAAATGTGAGAAAAATATAGCCTTTCACAAATAAAGTTTTTTCAAAAATGTTTTGTCACTATCATGTTGGTAATTACAATGGTTTCCCATGGACTTGTAAACACACTGTAATGAATGACAATAGCAACATGGTGATGATAAAAAAAATATATATGTCCCTTGCATAACTAAATAACCCTAACTTTACAAATTATTATAATATTAATTAAATATTCAGTTGTTCATAATTTTTTTCCATTTATTTTAGAAATTCATTGTATTTCACATGCTAAAATCAAGAAAATGTCCAATGATGAAATAATAGAAAAGCTTAGATGAAAAAGCAAGAGGAAAGAAGATAGAAATAAATCTATTATAGAGAACATTAACAGACAATGGAAAAGGTCAAGTGGAAAGTGAAAGAGGAAAAAAGCTTGTAAAAAGAAACAAAGCTGAAATGACTTAGGGAACAAAAAAAACCAGGAATAGGGTGGAAAAGTGAATCCACAGGGACAAAGCAACAAAAAACCTGACACAAATATTGACAGTCAACAGTGCTCATTAATGATACTCAGATGACTATATTATTTGTAACCCTTTTACAACAACGGAATGCATTTGCATTGCATGAAGGAGAAGCAGTAAGAATTCCCAGCGGAGCATATTTGATCAGGGCTGATTCAGAGCCTCAGGGACAGCAATAGGTGGATGATATGCGCAGTACAGAGTAATGCCATCCTCTGCTTCTTTGGATTTAAGCAGCGGTGGCCACCTAACCACCTCAGGTTGTTATTGAGGCAGATCATAATTTCAAATTAAGTTGTTTGCAGACAGATCTTATCAGTTTTAGCTCTCAATGGATTATCATCATGTGAAATGTTGATGAATGCTTCAACATTATATGAGACTTACTCGCAGAAATAGTCTTATCTATAATAATTGGCTAGTTCCATTAGAGCTATGTGCGGTCCAGTCTAGTGTGGGGGCTCAATTCTGTGATAAGTCTCAATTCAATTCTGTGATAAGTCTGACTCTGATAAGGTATTCTCTGCTCTAAGAGACCAACAGTTCAAAGGATTTTTATAATCGGCCAAATTTTTGGAGTAAAAACCATATAGATGTCGTATTTATTACTAAATACTTACTTATTGGTACCACATAATGCTTTTGGATTAATTAAAGAGGTAGTTTCTGCCGTCTTGGTGGTGTTTAGTATAAGAGTTCTCGCCGCACCAGTAAAATAACGCACCAATTTGGTTGAACGTAAAAGCGACGACATTGTGCAGTCGCGCTTCTTCTAACACATTAAAATTCAATTATATCTACACAACGTTATCGCAAAATCCACAAATTCCTAAATACTGTAACAGACAATTGTTACGGATTCTCTCACTCTAGAAAAAGGAGAATCTTAGGTTATCTCGTTATGTCATTTCTTTTCTTTTATAATTTATTTGGGTACTGGTATATTGGCGGGGGTACAAGAAGTAGTTTTAGTTTAATTATTCTAAAAATTGTGTATTGTGGGATTTGTGGTTAGTGTTAGTACATAATGTTCGTGACAATTAGTGTGACTGTAATTTTCGTGTTCCTCCAAGGAGTCTGTCTTCAGTTAACGTACACTTTTTTTTTCTGAATGTCTAAATTTTTGTGGCCATAATGGCCTTTCAAGAGTCATCGGACATGTAGTTTAGGACAAACGCAGAAGGCGCTCAGTCAGGAGCAAACAGTGTGTGCAGCAACAAGCATAGGGGCTCCCCCGCCGATACACCGGGGTGGCGGTAGAACGGACCTCTGCTTGGGGCGTTGTTTTGGGAGGGTACTGCGGGATGACGAGTCGGTGAGAAGCGCCCAGGCGCGTGCCGATACCTGTTAAATATGTTGGCTGAAGGCCGGTGTGTGTTCACAGTGTAGCGAGGGTGATGTCCTCTTCCCTGCCGGCGGAGACGGTGTATACGTGTAGTCTGTCACAGACTGTGAGTGTAGTGTAAGAACCGCATTGGCAGCAGTAATTGAGTTGTCGGGGTCATAGAAACGTATTGTTTTATTATTTGCTGTCGACCAATAGCTATATCAGTGTCCAAACAATTTATTGAAAAACTTTTTTTGTATTGTTTAAATAATGTTACTAGATTAATAAAATGTTAGCATGTTTGCAGACTATCCTATAATTTAAAAAAAAAAATCAAATTGATATATTAATATATCTGTGGTCGATAATCGATATCTCAGTTAGTTTTTCATTACGGTGTAAATTATTAATATTAAAAAAATGCTGTACAATGATGAAATATTCTTCTTTTTTTCCCAAGATATATAAAAAAACATGACTGTGATTAAACAGGATATACAATTAATATTATATGTTGGTACCTACTGTGTTAAGGTATGAAGGAAGGAGGAAAGCATGTAAAGAATTCCTGTACATATTGCGTATTTTTTAAATATTTTGTTTTATTGAAATTGATTGCAAGATGGTAACTATCCTTAGTATACATAATTTTTTATTCACTAAAATATTTATATTAGAAAAATAGCACTGACAATATTGTAGAATGATATTATTATCTTTTATCTTTTTATCAGGTTTATGAAGAATTTGAAATAGCCGCCTACGTAAATTCTTCGGCTTATTACGTACGTACATATTTCGGCGACTTCCGTCAGCCAGCTGACCGACCAAACCAATCGTGCACATGAAAAACTTTGTCGACGACCTGGCAAGAACGTTTCATTGCCTTTATACAAATTCCGTGTTCCTTGAAACTTAAAACATCAAGTTCATTTACCGATTAATATCGACCTTCATAACACCTTGTGACACATAATTATGGTGAGTTTCTAATACCTTTTTATTTCTAATGACATTAATTTGACCTTCAAATATTATTTTAAATAAAGTCCAATCTTTTATCTTGATTATGCTTTGAATTTATTAATAAGGCAATTAAATATCATCAAAATTCATGTTAATTTTAATGCTTTCTAAAAAAATGGATGAAATAGTTAACTATGTTAATCAAGAACCGGCCGGTAAGAGAATAAAGCTGTCACCTATGTAATCGAGTTTGGGGTTACAACATTAAAATGAATAATTATAATTTTTATCAGAAGGTGAGATACACTTATCAATTAATTTGGAATAGTGTTCATATCGAGAACTACTTATTATTTCATTCAACAATGTCATGTTTATGCTGCGGGTCCTCGGCACCATCTGAACCTGGCACTGTTGTTGTTTCTAAACCTGTTACTATGGTAATCTAAAATTATCCCAATTTTTTATTTTGAGACTTCATTTGTTTGTTTATAAACTGTATTTACAGTAAAACAATGAATTTGTTTTAAGTAACATTATGTAAGTTTATGAAATAATGTTAAGTTCTAGATATTTAGTATATTGATTTATCAATGTTTACTTACATTAGTTCTTTTTTTTCATTTTCTATATTTGTTGCATTTATTTATTCCCCCACCATTTCATGTCCTGAATAGCCCAAAGGTTGATTGGTAGATAATGCTGTAAGGTATGACTGTAATAATTTACAAAAAAAGAGTAAATTAATAAATAGATACTAATATCAATTTTATACTTTTCAGGCTGCACCCATCAGAGTTGTCGTCACTGGGGCAGCAGGCCAGATCGCCTACTCCCTGCTCTATCAGGTTGCCTCCGGTGCTGTGTTTGGTCCCGACCAGCCTGTATTTCTACACCTCCTTGACATTGCTCCTATGATGGGCGTGTTAGAAGGTGTAGTTATGGAATTAGCTGACTGTGCATTGCCACTTCTTGCTGGAGTCCTGCCTACAGCCAACCCAGAGGAAGCTTTTAAAGATGTCACTGCTGCTTTTCTTGTTGGTGCTATGCCCAGAAGAGAAGGCATGGAGAGGAAAGATCTCCTTTCTGCAAACGTCCGTATTTTCAAAGAGCAAGGCGAGGCTCTCGACAAAGTCGCACGTAAGGATGTGAAAGTTCTTGTTGTTGGCAACCCTGCTAACACAAATGCCCTAATCTGCTCAAAATACGCTCCATCCATCCCTAAAGAGAATTTCACAGCTATGACCCGCCTTGATCAAAATCGTGCCCAGTCTCAACTTGCTGCCAAACTCGGTGTGGCTGTTCAGGATGTTAAGAATGTAGTAATCTGGGGCAATCACTCCTCTACCCAGTTCCCAGATGCATCTAATGCTGTAGTCAAAATTGGGGGTGCTGAGAAGCCTGTTCCGGCGGCCATCAATGATGATGAGTACTTGAAGACAACTTTTGTTTCTACCGTTCAGAAGAGAGGTGCCGCAGTTATTGCTGCAAGGAAGATGTCTTCAGCTCTGTCTGCAGCTAAAGCTGCTTCTGACCACATGAGGGATTGGTTCCTAGGCACAGGTGATCGCTGGGTCAGCATGGGTGTTGTTTCTGATGGATCTTATGGAACACCTCGTGATGTCGTATTCTCTTTTCCTGTCACAGCCAACAATGGAAAATGGAAGATTGTTGAGGGCCTGACGGTCTCCGACTTTGCCCGTCAAATGCTTGATGCCACAGGAAAGGAATTGGCTGAAGAAAAGCAAGATGCTTTGGATGTTTGCAAAGATTAACTGTAAAGTATAAGAGTGTTAGTAAGATAGTACTAAAATGTGTTGATATCACGTGGACTTTTTACATGTTATAATTATGATATTATGGCAATAAAATTGTTGATTTTGGCCACTTTAGTTTCATCTTTTGTTCAGAATATATTTAATGAATATATTTCTATAATAGTTGTTTATTGCTCATCATGTATTTATGTCAATAACTACAGTCCTTCATGTAGGTCAAAAGTCATCTACTTCATAGCCATTATCTTATTTATTACAATTAAATTATTATAAACTATCTTAACATTTCTGCTGTTTAAAACATTATATTTTTGTTAAATTTGTATTCTATACAGGTTCCATTGAGCATTAAATTTTCATATTTTATTTTATTTATTCTTTTATTTTACTTTATTAATATAATTATCCTTATTAACTATATATTATACTGATAAGTTTACTTTATTCATATCTTGGTATGTTGAGTATATCTATTATCTGTATCTATTTGATTTTTGATTAAACTGTGCGTACTCACTTGCATAACAGCCACATACTTGACCTTGTTATGTTTGTACTGATAAAACTGCAATAACTTATTCAAGCATCCGTTTATTAAACAAGGCATAGAAACAGGTGGGTAGTTAGAAAAATGTTTTTTATTGCTTTATCCTATTAAAAATGTGTTTGACATGTTCCTATTTAAACAATTTTGAAACGACGAAATATTGAGTTAGAATAAAATGAATAAGTTCATACCGACAATAAGCTCTTTTTGTTCAAGTAGGTAACTACAAATGGGGCCATATTTTAATATATTGGCCATTATTGTGTTGTTACTTTGGCGTAATTTGACATGGATGAACTAATGTGTACCAGGGCTTGAAACGGATTTTAACCTATACTTTTTCAGGTTTTCCGAATTTTTCTATTTCGGTTTCGTTTCAACAAAATCATTGGGAACTAAACTCAAATTACTCTCTAACCGGCTAATTTTTTTTATGCTCATATAAACACGGGCCCGCTCTATAACCAATGTTGGAATTTCGTTCCTTCATTACAGTTTTTTCTTTGCAAATATTATTTTCACGTTAGCTTCAAGGTGTACTTGAAATATTCATACACTATCATAATTTCCCAAAATTATGATGCTTAAACTCAAAAAATCCATATAATTGTCTATTGTATATATCGTTGGATAGGGTTCTTACACCTTTTGTATAAACACTTTGTATAAGTACTTTGTATAAATTTCCCTTCCAAATCTGCCATCGGTCTTTTTTTGTAACAATTTTTTTGTTGGCATATTCGTTGTTCTGATAATCAGTGTGAATAGCCAAAATTTTTAAATTTTCCCAATGTTGATACATTGCCAAACTAACGTTCTTCGATGTACTTACCTACTTAGATAAATAAGCCAATACTTGTTTGACAGAGATAGGTAGATAGATATCTATGACACATTTTATTTATGATTCACAAATTCAGTCGTTCACGGAGCGATGCTCGGAGTTTATTTGCTGGACAAAATCCGTATCGAAGAAATTCAACGAAGAATTAAGGTTTCCGACATAGCACAAAGGATCAGCAAACTGAAGTGGCGGTGGGTGGGCCATATATGCCGCAGGACCCATAACCGGATGCGAGTCCTCGAATGGAGACCGCGTACTGGTTAACGTAGCGTGGTACGCCCTCTGCCCGGGTGGACTGACAACTTGCAGAAAGTCGTCGGTAGTGGCTGGATGAGAAGAGCAGAAGACCGTGTGTGGTGGCGGTCGTTACGAGAGGTCTATATCCACCAGTGGAGAGATACAGGCTGGTGGTATGGTCTGGTAACATTTTATCACCATATTTTAGGCCTTATCTCGATCTCGGTCAGGATGTAGATATCTTATCTTTTTAAATATGTACTTACCTAGCCAACTTCACTATTTTGATCAGATTAGATTCATTGTTAGCGTAGGTAGTGTTAGTTATCTTGTTTTGATTTATATCTATCAAATATTACAACATGACACAGCCAGTTTTGTTGTTAATTTTTGTACCCAAGTAACATTACTCAATTTTTTAGGGCTGGGTTGTTCGCTGTAATCTCACAGCCGCTGGGCGGATTGGCACTCGACTGTCCAGACTGAGAGGGCTACCGTAACCGTACCGTACGTATGTGTTTGGTAGTGAGATATGCCAGAGCCCATTCCATCACATCCTGTCCCACCTCCCCATTCTCACTTTTTCTAAATTACTCCTAAATATTCAAAGGTGGCAGTGCGCAGACTTGCCATTCTGGATATTCTGTATCGCGGATGTACATGGGTGAAATATCCACTTATCACCCGTCTGTCTGCTCGTCTGTGACCTCTTTTTTTTTTATAAAAAAACACCCGGATTTTTTTGATTAGCTCAGAGATGAAGTAAAACATCGGAACCCACGTGCACCATGGGAACCATGAATTTAAAATTCTGGGACGTGTAATTTCCTTCATTCCTTCTTCATGCGTAGCTAGTCCATTATTGCTCGAAACCTCGTGATTGCGAGGGAAGTTGTCATTTTTTCTGGCGAGACCAGTTTCAAAACACTTGTTTTTATTGTACCTACTTAATTGTACTAAAATACAGATATATATTAAAATGTAGGTATACTCTGAGGATTATAAGTTTCGACGTATCTATCATATTTTTGAGACTGGTCTTGCCAGACAAAAATTACCCGAGGGAGGCCTGTTCCCTGCTCAGTAGGAGTAGGATGTTATATGCCAACATCGTACGCTCCAGGATATTAAAGAAAACAAGTAAATTATTTTTTGAGGTACTTAGTTCTTTTATTGAAACCCTTTAATCCATAAAACTACAACAACCCTGGCAAGATCTTTGATACTATTAAAATATAAACATATTTTTTTACCATTAACAACCGTTAATATAAAAATAATCATTAAAGTTAACTACCTATCACAGATATCTTTAAAATGTTCTACTTATTGCTAGATACATTGAACAGCAATGTTCATTGAACATTGAACAAATTTTGCCAACAAAAAGTATTTACGTACCTACTGATAATCATTAAGGTTCTATTAAGTTCCTGATAAAGCGATTTTAAAAGCCGTATATGTGAACTATATTGAACTCAGCGATGAAATTCAGATGACTGCGAGCGTTGTTACACCGTTGGCACAAATTAGGAGCAGGTGGAAGTAGAAGCTGCTTGGCGCTGTAGCTTTTGTTAATATACCATCAAGCCCCAGAAAGGGGAGAGTTGATATACAGGGACAGGACAATGACTTCTAGTAATACATAGAAGTCATTGGGACAGGAACAGAATTTGTATGGAGTTAAGAAAGAGCACGTCGGAAAAAGTTAACGCAAGTACGACACGCTTCAGTCTGAATAACCTGTCCCATTGCGTTTAATGTATTTGTATAGCTATAATTTAATGTGCTGTACATATTATTAACAATTATATTGAATATCCGGTACTTTGTCAATTTATATCTAGTCAATGCTAGAATTACTTCACATTGTCAATGATTCTTTTCTAAAACAGGTTAAAAGCCGAAATTACATTCGATAATTTATTGTGTGTGTCGCGTTTTACTGCACATCCATTTACTGATATATAGGTGTGATTAAACTATACTTGTGTGGCGTTGTGTGGTTTTATGCCACGTTACATACACACCTCATTATTTTTGGTTTTCAAGCCAATCACAATTTCTTAATCGGTGGGACCAAAACCGTTAAAGAAGATTTATCAGTACCCACATATTTGAATTTTATAGTACCTATAGATTCCCATAACATTTTGTAATTATTACAATGTACTAGGTATTCATTTCAAACCTTGGCTTCAGTATCAAGCATTCTAATCAAAGTCTATTCTGAGCTTACTCGTATACAATTTGCGGTACTTCCCCTCAATGCTAAAGTAAAGAGCTAACACAAGTTTATGTTTGAGGCAAAAGGTACCTATATATGCAATCAGATAGCGATAATACGATGTATTGTGCCTGCCTATTGTGTTTTATGTATTGTATGTGTTGTGGGTAGATTTACAGTCACGTGTAGGGTATAATTGGTTGTTAGTCACAATAATATAATATTGTCCTGTTTATTACTCCATTAATAGGAAGTTACTGGCTTACACCTATTTAATATCTGGCGATATAAATAGTGGATCGAAAATTCTAAGTAATTATCTTTATTTTTATTGACTATTAGATACGTAACTGGTTTTTACATTAAAGAATATTTAATAAAGACATACTTAGTTACCAGAGCGCATGTACACTTTACTAAGCCAAAATGTTTATTTGTTTCGAGAATGGCATGAATCGATTTTTTGGTTGCGACATGTTTGTATGTTGTTCGTCAATCTATTATGTAACTCGTACTCCTGCTCCTCCTGCCAATAGAAATCCTGCAGACTGATTTACAGGCGAACCCACATACTCTTACATTATGTAATCTTAAAATAGTACAATAATTATCTGTGCTTCAAAAACTTGCTCACATAAGCCATGAATTTGTTGGAAAACTCTGCCGTTAACCGATACCTTAGCGCTAAATATGCTAGCGTCCTGTGAATCAAAGTGAAAACTAGTAAACCTAAAATTTGTATATAAAAGTTATCTTTAGCCATTCCTACATCTCGAAGTAACAGGTTAGGGTCAGCGTACATGCAGAATTCGACCTGACATTCCATCAATGGTCGGTGTTGGAAGATTGCCAAAGAGAATGCAGCGACTCCATATCGCAGGTAAGACATCGTCATAAGGATTTTCATAATATTCTCTATGTATGGTCCGAAACCCATGCCGTAGCAGCTTAGAGCCAGCAACGGTGCTGCCACTGCTGGACCAATAATGGAGCCGTTCTGGAAAAATAAATGAAAAGGTTATATTCTTTAATGTTATGAACTCTTGCAATAGGGTATTTAGACTTTTTTAGATAACTATACACGATTCAATAAAAATTACATGTACCGTATTAACACTTAATTTTACTCTTAACACTGAATCTCTTTCGTGAAAACTAACAACTTTTAAAATTCATTTATACAGAAAACACAGATTTTGTATATAACCATTGAGGTCCATAAGTTTCTGGCCTGGCATATTTCTAGATGTCTAAAAAAACAAATTATACGTCATTGTAATTGTCATTTATCCCACGAATTCGTGTATAATTTTTAGAGTTCAATCCTTTCCGGTCTTTTTAAAACAACTGAATTCTGAATGTTACTGTTGTATTGTACCAATAACTTATAGTAGGGTTTGATTTCTTCACTTAAATCAATCTTACGTCTTCTTTCTTTCGCATTCCCTTTTCTAATTTATTTATTAGGGTAGGGTCAAACCTTACTACGGTACAAGGTAATTCTGGGTCGTAGATATTGAGACACTACGGACCATACTTTATCTAAAGCCCTGTTCTCTGAATATTTTGTAAAAGACTAATGCTAATACAATTGTTGTTACCTTATTGTCTCCTATATTAGTTTTATTACACATGTTAATCATCAGTGATTAAACAATAAAAATAATTTTCATTTTAATCATTCGTTCAATTATTCTTTCATTCAAAACAGAATCGTTCCAAATCATGCATATTTTTTTTAGTTAGAATTATTATTGTTTGTGATTTTGGCCAGTGTGTTCAAAAAGACATGAGTGTTATCTCTTAGATTATCTCCATCTTGTTATCTCCAATATACGTGTTATCCAATATACTCCAATATCTATTATACGTGTTATCTCTAACAAGGTTTTAGATAATGTTCAGCTAATTGAATAAGTTCTAAGGTTGGTAAGGACATTTTAAATGGTGTTCTTTGAATTGGTCATGGACTATTTGCTTGATTGCCAACTTTTTTTCCATTGAATTTTTCACAGATTTTTACAGGTGACTTAAATCATATCATACTTCAGGGAATCACCATTTTTTACAAAACGGATGAAACATTTGGCTACATAAATTAGTGTACCAAAGTAAAGTACTCGCTCAGGACACAGTTGATCGAGTTCAATTTGACATATTTTGCTATTATTGCTTTTACGTAAAATGATGTTTTGTTCACCTAGCTCTAAATGTAGCATCTAATTTATTATATCAAATTGAATCCAACCGATTGGGTCTCGTCAAGAAAGTTTATCAATAGTTTTATTTGGTCTTTTCAGTGTGCTACGGTGTATCTTAGCGTTAAACATCTAATAAATAAATATATGCAATGGATGTATTTGATATTGATACTCACCGTAATGCTGAAAGCAGACCCAATGGCAAGGCCGAGGCCTTCAGAGCAGATGCCTACGAGAAAGCCACTTAATGAGAAAAGCAGGAATCGGTCCAGTTCTAGCACCTGTCCAGACATCGTATAGCAAATGATGATAAATAGCAGACCAAGCAGGGCCTGAAAGAGAATTACTAATTAAAAATGCGTTTTTTTATGGTGAACATGATGTAATTCAATATTTTCCGAAGGGTTTCAATACAGGTGTAGTACAACAACATTTGATGTAAGCACTTATGTTAGTGTAGAAATGATTATAAGTTATATTAAAGTTATGGAATGAACTGCGAACCGACATTTTTCCACTGTCCTACGGCATGGGGTTTTTCAAGAGAACTGTGAATAGGATCGTGCAAGGTCGACGGCGCACTGGCTGTGTTTTGCAGTGGCACCACCACTGCTGTTGCAGGTGTCCATGGGCAGTGGTGAGCATTTACCATCATAAAATTTGATTTGTGAATGACATCTAAGAAAAGCAGTGTTCACAACTTGTGTAGTGTTGTAAAAATGAACACTGAGAGCTCGAGCACTATGAATTTTAAAAATTTTAACCTTAACCGTTTTAGACTTTTAACTTCAATTTAATTAATTTTAATTTTAAGCTTTTAACTTCAAGGATTTTAAGACCATCTATGTAAAAATGTGTACGTTTAAATCACGAGCATTTAACGCTAGTCTTAAAGGTTCAATAGCGCTTACTCAGAGTCCGAGCGTCGAGCGCTTAGCGCTCATTTTTACAAAATTAAACTTGTGCTCAGTGTTTCTACTTTTGACTTTGGTTTCACCCTAGATTTTTTTTAAATTGCCCTATTTACCCTAAAATGGATCTCTAAAATCCCTTATTTAGGGCGTGTTACTGAATTAATTTTAATTCATAAAAAACATCGTCTTATAAGGTTTTTGTTTAAAGAAAATGATCGATTCAAGTATTCATCAGCTATTTATGGAATTAGAAGCTGCAGCTGCATTGTCTTTCATTTTTTTTGCTGCATTCATGATGTCATCTCGTTGAATGAGGTGTAAAAAACAAGGTTTATTTGCCTAACTATAACATAGCAAAAGATTCAATTCCATCCATCATCTAGTGAATTTGGTGAATATTAATACATTGTAACATTGGTCGCATGATAACTGTGGAGGAGTTTCGTGAAAAATCTATTATAAGGCAAAATTTCGGACCGTGTCTACCATAAACAAATTTTAATATAGTTATCACTTCAAATTCGAATTTACCCCAATTTACACTAAATCCCCAAAAAAAAATTGCCCCTCAATTAGTCATACTTCAAATTAGTCGTTTCGCACTAAAAAAAAGTGTAATAGAGCAGTAGGTATTTATTCTCGACTCACATGGGTAAAGTTGTGAGTTCAAACCCCAGTCCGTACCATTGAGTTAAGTATTACTCCACATGCCTGAGTATTAAAAAATATCTTAGGCATATGTGTTATATCCAGCATTGGGTTTGTGCTCTGGCAGGGCTAAAAGAAATAATTTAAAAATAATAATAAAAAAAATAGCTGCTTTCGGAAGAGGCTTCACAATATGAAGTTCATTGACACGTGGAATCACAATGAAGTTGAAGTATGTGGAATGTGAAGACGAGGGTCTACACCGCGTACTGTGGGCATTTCCCCTTTAGGCAGGCTCGGTTTTCTACCGGGACCTCTTGAACTCGACGGCGACGGTTCTGCGAGTTCACACTGCAGTGCAGTGATGGCGCAAACAGACCAGCATGTGGAAATAAGCAGGAACTATTCGGCGCCGGACTAACTGTCATTGTGACGTCAAGTTCCACAAATAGCAAGGATTTGTAGGGAGTTAAAAAAGGAGCGCGTTCAAAAGAGTCAAATGCAACTACGGCGCGCTGTTATTCGATCCATTCGGTCCGAATCATTATAGGGTTGGTACGACCATGGGAAGGTGGAGGAACCTGCCTTCTGGAATTTGCGTTATACATTATCGTCCAAATTTTCCTAGCAATTACGAGGTGTAGGCCGGTAGGCCTGTACCCTGTAGTGGGATGTTATACGTGATATCTGCTGGGTTTAATGGAACATTGTGTTGTGAAAACACTGGCTAAATGTAAAAGACAGGACAAGAAGTCTTAGTTTAGGAATGAGAGCCAATAAAATCAGTTTCTAAACATTTCATTTCATCTTTGTACGAAACATTCTGAATGAATATTTTGTTGCGATGAGCACGACAGCTACATTATATTGAATTATAAGTATGTATAATATTTACTTAAAGTAGGTTAATTAGACGGGAACCAAATATTTAGATATAGGCCAAATCATTTTAGTTTTAAATATCATTGAAGGGAAGTTACAACTTCTGTTTCTTCAATTACATACTTACTTACATACTCGTAGGTAAGTAATACATTTTTTTCCTATCGAGGTTAATAGGTGGTTAGGTAGGTACGCTTACAGAAAACATTTTCAGGTATTTTCGTATATTGGCACGTTGTTCTAGTAAACATTCTAGTTCTAGTTCTAGGAAATAATAAGATTTGAAGCCAAATTGACTTTTTGTTTAAATAAAACGTATGCTTTTTTAATAAACTAAAAAGTTATGTATCTGAACGGTTATAATATCTATTATCGTTCTTGGGCCCATGCAGTATATATTATGATCCAAACCTTACCATAATTATAAAGCAAAGAATTGTGCCTTGTATCGGAACCATTTAAATATCCTAATTATGCTGACCTAAACGGTAATTCTTATACGATGCATTCGTTAAGACCTATGTTTAGAACTATTTGAACAGTTGAAATGGTAGTGCCAGATTTTTACAAAAAATATTTGCCTTAATAGCTATAGTATATGTATGTATACTATGTACATACATACTATATAAACAACAGTCCTCCCGCATACATATGCGGGAGGACTGTTGTTCCATCCATCTGTAAAACTGCAATTGCAACGCATGACGTCATGAAAAAGCGTCCATTTAAATAGATATTAAGTAAAAAAACCTCGGTCGGAATTAAAAAGCTTTGCTATAAAATATATTCGTAGACGTAAAAAAAATAGGTATGTAGGTACGTCGCGTACTTAAGGTACTGTGTAATTATATGTAGTGTTGTAAAAATGAGAGATGAGCGCTCGACGTTCGAGTGCTGAGTGAGCGCTAATGAACCTTTAACTCCTGAGGGGTAAAAACTTGTAAGCGTTATAGTCCGAGTTTTTAAAGTTTGATAGGTTTAATAAACTCTTCTGGTTACAGGCTCGAGTCTTTAATAGTTAAGGTTAAGGTTCATTAGCGTTGACTTAGCCCTCGAGCACTCAGCGCTCATTTTTACAACTCTAAATATATGAGTTTTTGTTACTTTGTGAGATATGATCTCACCGCTTGTATGTAAAATGTGACCTTTCTCCTACAGCAGGGAGGGATTGTGCGAGTGAGTGAGGGATATGTGGAAAAAAGGAGATTAAACTACTCACGCCCAGGGGGTCTATTTTGATTTTATGCTTCCTATGTTTCGGACCCAAACCAAGTTCGAACGAACGAAGTGCTATAACCCTACACTGACTTTCTTTCTCTATATATTATATCTCACCAATTATTTATTATCTGAGATATTGTTAACGTGAAATTTGACGCTTGATCCCCAAGTAACTCCTGCCAAAATCTATACCTCCTTCGTTCCTTGTCTCGTGCGATCGGAGTAGTTTCAAATGTCAAATGAAGTTCGTGACCGATATATCGTAGTGAATGTTTACGTGGTAGGAATCTACCGAAATAGCAGCCGAAGTTTCGATTTTCGTGTTTTCAGAGTAGACCCTCAGGAACAAAGAGTAGAAAATAATTCGTACTTAGCAACTCGGTGGTATGGGCATGGGGTTCTAATTCACGACCTCACGAATGTGGGTTGAGAATAGATTATAATTAAGAACGTGTACATTATGTCTTATGTCTTGATGTGTACTAGATGTCTTGTGTACATTATTAATTCCTTCTTAGTTATTGTTACTCGATATTCAGTTATAAAATAATAACCCGAGCTAGTACGAACAAACATGTATCACAATTAGTAGTACACTAATGAAGATAATGTTAATTAAATTACAGGTATAATATAAGTTAATTAAGATAAACGTGTTTACCATAACAGGCAGTGTGCTGAAGGTCAAAGCGGCGTAGTACGCCTTGAGACTGTACCAGCGGTTAAAGTATTCTCGTCGGAGCATGCGCACTTCCATTGGGACTGGAAAAACAAAATAAAATTCTATTAAAAGCCATATATAACAGAGAGCAGTTCTAATAATCCTCTCTTTATGTGTTAAGAGTAGCATTCTGCCCCAAAATTGAAACCAAAATTCAGTACCTAGGTGTTGTATCGTAGTTCCAGAAATAAACATAAAGACACATTATAAGCAATTATGTACATCATTGACTTAGCCATAGAAGTAGTCATAAAGTACGTTTCTAAGATTCTAATCAACAATTTTGAACTCACACAACAGTATGGGTATCATGATGTAAGTATACATGAAGAAGACCATCACGCTAAGGCAGAACTTGAAGTTGACGACAGGCGCGTTGCCGTCGTTGCCCACCAACCAGAATATACTGCCAAGTAACACAGCTGATATAACGTGGTGCGCTAGTTGGATCCAGAGGGCAGTCTGAAGAAAAAAATAGAACAAGAAATTAAGTTTTGATTTCGAAGAGTTCGAAGAAATCATTAGAATCTCATAAATAAAATGAGATAGAGACTTGACAAACTTGCAGGTTTCTTTCAATAGTTTTTGAGTCGCCTGAATTTTAATTCTATATCTGTAAATTTTATTGAAATCGCTTACCGCGTTCCTCTTATTCTGAACAAACATGCGCTTCGTTAGTATTAAGAATTGCGTCAGGAACGTTGTGGGAAATTCCATCGTTTGCATTTGTTCTTTGGCCACATGCTCACAGAATATTCTTTGTATGGAATCGTCTGAGTGTAGTACAGGTTTCCTGTAATATGTAAGGTGAAATTATAAAATTTATTCTCCTAACTTTTAACATATTTTTTATAGAAATAGGAATAGATAGTCCAATTCTGAACATGAATTACATAGAAAGAAGGAACTACGTGCTAAGGTATTTTACTTTTGGCGACTTTAGAGTATAGGTACTGTTGCTGATTTTAGCCACTTATCAATACATGGATCACTTCTATTCTATTCCATTTTATCAGCCCATATCTCTCCACTGCTGGATACAACTGTATCCAGCTCTCCTAAGGTCACCATACACAATGTTCTGCTCTTCTCCTGCAGTTACTAGCAGTGAACTGTTTATTGTTAACCTGCTAATTCTGTGGTTTGTTTTAAGACATCGTACTAATTTATTTGAATTAATACATACCGTCCTCTTACAGTCATTCGATCTAGCTTCCTAGAAAGTTTTCCATTCTGGCACAGCTCTGATAACTGAGCAGCAGCTTCTGGGTCACAGGCTAAGGTTTCAAGTATGAAGTCAGCCGGATTGTGCGTGGTGGGACAAATATGCCCTACTTCAGACAGGAATGGCACTAAGAGAGGCGCTGCGCCCTGCAAGAAGACGAACATTGATGTTATTTACCTACATCACTAGTAGTGCCCGCGACTTCGTGCGCTTAGACGTTATAGTATATTGTGTGGTTAGTTTCAATCCCATTATTTTGGAAACATTACTGTTTTGGATAAAAGTACACTAAATGTAAACCCGGCACACGCGTTATAATTACTTACGCCAAATTTTATTGAAATCTGTCTGGTGGTTTTTGCGTGATTCGCGTTTAGACAAACGGACAAAATCGTATAAATTGTTGTTTTGGGCTCTGTATCATTCATATTATCATTCATCTGCACACGAAGAACGCAGTCCTATGCTTTTATTTGATTATCACAAACATTACGCACAAAAAACACTTTGAAGTTTAATAAACTATCACTGTTAAACTACAAAACGCACAATACACAATTTTTATAATAATCAGACAAAAACAACTTCACTCCTCAAATTCATATTTTACAACTTCTATCAAACAATACTTCATGTACAGACACGGCATTGTATCATATTTTATCGTTTTACGATTATATGCGAGATTCTGTTTTGACAAAAAGCACCTATCAACTCAGCGCCGGCTCTAGCTCATGTAGCGCCCGGGTGCAGGGCGCCCTCTAGTAGGCGTTTTGAACTCTTTGGAGGTGTCGCGAGCGGCGCTCGGCGCCCCCTAAGACCCTGCGCCCGTGTGCACCGCACCCCCTGCACCATAGGTAAAGCCGGCACTGAATTCAGCGCTCGACAGGCGCCCCCGGGCGCGGGGCGCCCGGGGTGCACCGCACCCCTTGCACCCCCTGGTAAAGACGGCCCTGTATCAACTCGTGAAATGCCTAGACATTTCTATAAAGTATTTGGCGCGAGAATATTGTAGACAGGATTATAAACGTATGCTGATGAACTATACTGGGTATCTACTCAAATTAATAAAATACCTACTAATCTAAAATCAATTAATCGAGTACTTAATTTTGGCTTGAATATGTTTTGTTTACGGAACAATGAAAATATCATTTGAACATTGAGAACTTTAGCGTTTTCGTACGCTAGCCTAGCACTTAAGACTTAAAACGAAACGTTAAGCTAGCCAACAACAAATGTTATGTTTGGTAGTTAAGGAACAGTTTGAAGTTCTCATAGATTTACACACGAAGTGTTAAACAATCAACTGATAGCCTACAAATAGGCTGTCTTAACTTTGGGGCATCTCTGAATTATGTACGAGGGTGTAACGCACTTGCAAAGTGTCTATTATCCTATTAAGTTTATGGTGGGGTGTAAACAAATGAGGTGGCTACATGATTTACTTAATTGATCTTCCTTGCGAATAGACCAATAACTTGAAGTCTATTCGTATGTATAGCTTTTTGTACACTTCTGATCCGAGCATTGGAATCGACTGAAAACAAAAATTTACTTGTGATCGTTGATATTCTATACGAAATTAAGTACCGTGAAATATGCCAACTTTGCCCGCTTTTTTGAAAAAAAGTACTTTTTTTGAAGTTTTTTCTATGGACACTTAAGTGCATTTTTTATCTGCTGCAACACTAAGATCATGTGCATGCATTGGTTCAGCAAAATTTATAATAAGTCAACATTTAATGGAACATTTGATTGATTCTATTGGCGGGCAAAGTTATCTGAACTTTTAGCCAACATTGTCCACGTCGATTTTTGACGCAAATATAGCGTTTATACAGATGACATAGGAACCAGTAAAAGTATTTGGGTAATAATGGCGTTCACTTTAGAAATCTAACCGATACCATCGAAACTTTCGTATCAAAATGAATCGGCAATGTTACCCTGACATTTTTTCTCTTTTCCATACAAGCCGCATGTAGCGGTTTCAAAGTGCAAGGGTTGTCACATTTGAGCAAAATGATTAACATAATAATTTTTGAACATTTTTGTAGAAAGTGCTAGATCTTTGTAGAAAATAATAATGTGAAATAAAACACGGTATTTAAAGTATAACGTTTATTTTTTTTTGAAAAATATGAATTTCTATCTTATACCACTATCAAAATTGAGATCGTACTGAGAAAATTAAAGAAAAACTATCAAACGTTCGTAATGAGGTAAATTAAAGAAAAACTTATACATAATGCACAGACAGTAATGAAAAACTTTTTAAATCAATTTTGTTTTCATTTAATCAGTGAAGGACTAGAAATATGAAAACTAAAAATTTATTAAAGAGTGACTGGTACGGTAATTTCAGTAGGTATTTTCGCTTAGACATTTTTTGAAATCATATTTTAATTTTTAAGGTTCAAATTATATCAAATTAAGGTCTGACCTGACTGAACATGACAGAAAAAAAGAAAAGAAAAATGAAATAAATAATATAGGTACCTAGCTAGGTAATATGTCACCTATAATTTTAGTCGTGTCTATTAGGTATTAGTTAGTAATTCACACTCGCTAATGACTAAACAACATTTAGGGCTTTATAGAAAAATCAAGTCACAGCGTTAAGCCGAGTAAAGTTAATCATCAGATATCAATGTTTTCGAGGTAGATTTAATCCACATCGCAGTAACAAATATATTTTTATAGAATCGTATGAAGACTTCCATACCTACTCTACTTTATAGAAATCAACAGTGTTATTGTTACAAAGTAGACGTTTTTCTTTACTACAATTGCTTAACACTATTCTAAACATTTAATTTTTTTTTTAAATACAAATAAAATCCTCTTATTTTTCATTGAATTATTCTTTGAAGAATACGGTCTTATTACTGTTTTTTTTAGTCCAAATAAAACCAAAAATAGCTTCGCGTTAAGTATTAGGTAGTTATTTATTGTATATTGAAATTACTGAAATCGACATTAAATACGATTTGACCTCGTCGAGTAATCTTTGGCTTGCCCAATACTGTAATAACATCTCCTAAGTTATGCATGATGCAAATGTCATCAACTGTTGGGTATGTGAATGTGGTTCCTTTTACACATTTAGAGTCCTTAACTTTCCGTACAAATTTAACTGTAGGATTTTTATCATCGATTGACAAAACATTATCCACAAAATGTTTTAAGCTCTTTTTTGTAGCGAACTGAGCTATAATCCAGTCATCTTCTTTTATTTCTTCACGATTTTCAGTGAAATATTCAATTTCACTTAGTCTAAATGAGATATCTATTGGTTCAAAATTTTCTTTATCTTCTTGTTCTCGTAAGCATTCACCTATGTAATAGTCATTCACTGTTTCGTAATCTGAATCTGTGTCAGCTGTGACTATTTCAATATCCGCAGAAGTCGAGCTCGACTCACTTTCAGATCGTTTCTTCCTTCTCTTCACTGAAGTATGCCCTCTAGCTGACATTTTCTCCTTTGAATCATTTCTATCTTTTCTATTAATTTTCTTCCCTTTTCTGGAATATTTATTCTTTACTTTTTTCAAAACTTCAGTTTCCTTCCCTTGCAGGCATTTTGGTAAATCACTTTTATATATAACGGCGAACGGCATATTTTCCTCAATTTATCTAGAAACATCATTCAAAATACGAACATCTGAATTTTGTATTCCTGCTTTAATGATCACATTGGACAGTGTATTTATTTTGGCAGGACCATTTTTCACGGATCTTTGATTATCTTTTCGTGTCATGGACGTAGATGTACTTGCGACAGCTTTCAAGAGTGAAAAATCATCAGCAGACGTCGATGATGTTGTTGCATTATGCAATGATTGGCCTAAATAGAAGTTAATTATATTGATGCAACATTTGCTGAGACTCTCAGAAGTAAAATTATCTCTAAAGATATTAAAAGTCTCTTCCAAATAGTAGTCTTGATCCTCAGTTGTATCATTATTTGAAGTCAGATCAGTTTTAGCAAAAAGACCAGTTTGTGCATCTAAAAATAGAGCGTTGTCATTTGTTTTCTGCCCTTTTGCCACTCTAGACAAATTCTTTTTTACTTTCTTTTTCGTGTTACCCTCAAGTGCATCTTTGCAAGAATCAATATTAAAATCTGAAACCGTCACCGATTTGCCCGGATCGCAATTAACTTTTTTATTTCTTATCACTTGCATCGGTTTTGGCGCTCTAGTTTCTTTTAAATAATTTATCAGTGTTTGATCAATTCCATACGATAGTATTTCTTCTTGCATTTCTGGGATCTTTTTCAAAACTTCTTGCGGATTCATTGGAAATACTCCCGTTGCTCTAAAACCACTTTTGATGTTTTTTGCCTCCTTCAGCCGAATTGCTTCAATTAATTCACCAAGCAATTTTGGAAAATGCTTTTTGTTCAGTGCTGTTTGGTTTGGGTTTCTGAGCTTGTACTGGTACAAAATTTTACGCCAGGCTTTTTTCAAAGGTGCAAAAAATGACACGTCGAGAGGCTGAGTGAGATGTGTTGATCTCGGAGGGATAAAAACAAAGTTGATGTTATTTTGCTCGCATAACTCTACTACTTTGACGCTCAAATGACTAGATAAGTTATCACAAATGACAACTTTAGTCCCTGGAGTCTTTTGAGCCAAGGGAAGAATTATTTATTCAAAGTAATCCTTAAACATGGCGCTATCGAACCACCCTGATTTAGTGCAATTGTATCTGGTTTCTGGTGGTCCTCCACTAATCCATTCTGAATACAAGTTTGTTGCTTTGTAGACAACATATAAGGGCAAACACTTACCGTTCGCGGTTGCTGTAAACATGAGAGATATGTTTCCTTTGGTAGAATTGGCAACTCTTTCCGGATACTTTACTCCCCTTCGAAAAATGCTCTTGGAAGAACCTGGATCGTCCGACAGATTGGTCTCATCCAGGTTGATAATATTTTCGGCGGGTATGTCTTTCAATGTTGTGCTTAAATTGTCAAAATAATTAGCTATTTCTTGAGGTCCTTTTTCAGCTCTCGCCTTCGATATATTTTGAGTAGTTCTTACAGTCAATTCATCAGAATGCCTAGCCAAAAAGCCTTGGACCCATGCATCACCGGGAATTCGATTCTTAAATTTATAATCTTGAGATTTTTTTTTTAAATATTCATGAACCACAAGCTTCAGATCCACTTTAGTAAGTGGGGAGCCAAAATCGCTTGCAGCTTGCAAGACTCCTATAACTTTTTTCTCTTCTACATCTGTTAAAATGGTAGGATGCCCAACGGACTTTATATGTTTGTTTTTTATTTTATTTACTATCGTGCGCCTAGGGATACCAAACTGTCGTTCAGCATCTCGTGAAGAAATTTGGTGTGATTTAACTGCTTCGCACGCAATTTCCAACATTTCATCGGAGTAATTTTTGTACATTCTGGACCCTAATTGACGTCTTGATTTTCTCTGTCGAATTCGGGATTTATGTTTGTTTTTCTGAAATACAAAATGACAATAAATTGAATGAAACAATTTTTAATCCAAAACACAACATAAAACACACCCTTAACACACCCCCAACACATCCATAACACACTTCCAACACATTCTAAATACACCCCTAAGCCACCCCTAAACCGCAAATATAAATTAAAATATCTTTTTGATAATATAGTAATGTGTCAACCCTAAGCCTTTTTTGATTGCGGGCAATGTTGACATTCATAGGTCGGAACATTACTAGGTAACTTTGCCCATCATCATAACTTTTGTTTTACGAAACTCTCAGCAATGAAACTATCATTAATATACTCTAGAATTAGTTTTTTACAACACCAATAAAATAAACTAACCTGTGTATTCGCCATGAAGCACAATTCACTTTCAATTTGACATAAAAATTTGCCCGCAAAAACACGCACCGCACTCGAGAAGCTTCAACCAGTAACTGAGTGAACTTGGCCACAAACGCTATGCTCAGTGATGTCACATATATAGTCTATTTTCCGTCAAATTAATCAATGTTGCCATAATATTGGGATATTTTTGTACACTAACGGATTTGCTTGTAAATTGTTCTTCGGGCAAAGATACCCTTGGATGCAAAGTTGGCATATTTCACGGTACGGAAAATATATTTTTTTAAATCGAATAGATGAGTGATAGCCGGTTTACCGGCACTCATTGTACGGCACTCTTTCGAATATTGTCTTTTACTGCCACTAAATCCCTAAGAAGTGGCCGCTCACGAAAACCTAAATTATTTGCTCCTAATATCAAATGCTACCTACACATTCTGCCATATATTTTTTGATATGTAAGGATGTGCCTACTGTATGTACGTATATTTGTGAATATTACATATATCGTTTGTTTGGGCTTGCCATTTAACTTGGTCTGTACCACGATTTTATTTGTTTTTTTTTATTTAACTACGAATTATACATATTTACAAAATGTAAAAGTAATATTCTAAAAACTATGAAAGTTTGTCTATAAATTGTAAAAATAAATAAATTGCTGAAGTGAGGACTAGATGTTTTTCATTCAGAAAAACCCACCCCAACTGCGCAAACGTTGTATGTCATATGATTTCTTATTATTTGAAATTGTGTCGCATAGAATTAGCGTTCTCATGAAGAAAAGCATTAGTCCCTCACGTACGAGTATATATATATGTACGGTAAGTAATGGACCGTTAAACAGTCTCGCCACTTTCTCGCTTCACCGAGGACACCAATAAAATAAGTTGTGAAAAGAATGAAGTTTTCCGACGAAAATATGAAAATTGCGACGCTAAAGTTTCGAAGATCACTATAAAAGATGTCGCTGGTTTCACTATGCTAAGAGTAGAAATTTACTGAGCCATATTTTAAAATGAGACTTTATAAGCTCGCTACATAGACAAATAATAGTTGTTTGTGGAGCTTCTTTTAATACTGATCATATGGTCAGCAAAATTTTGTATATGGTTCTATAATATAACTTAACAATAACACTATAAAGAAATAGACTATGTTATTTTATTTATGTGTATATACTATATTTATGTGTTATTTTATTTACATCATATTTACGAGTACAATGAATTTCTACAGAATATTTAGCTACAGTGAGTTAAATGAGCTCATAAAACTCATAAAAATTGAAAGGTAAATTACGGCACGGGGGACAGTAAAATAAAAATATAATTCGGAAAGTAATGTTCCTCTTGAAACAGTTCTTATTGGGGGCTTTGTTAATGTTAGCTAGGGAGCGTGTATCATCTTCGTTATATTTTGTGAATTGTGGTATAAATGATTAAATTTAATTCCTTTTTTACATTACATATTTGTTAATTATACAATAGGAATACGAAGTACCAGTTAGTTCTCCAGTATAATTCAAAACCACCGTTTTAACTAATATTGAATTTATACCTCGCAAATTAATGAAATGATCAAAGCAGGAACTTTAACTGTCACTGGAGGAAACGCCACAAAGGACTGTATAGCTTCTGGATTCAAAGAGACAATGATCAACCACTGTAAATAGGTACAGTTGTGAATTATATCATACTAACCGTTGACACCCAGTTTTCCCGGTAGAATTGTTTAAATTTTCATTTTTCATTTTCATTTTCATTTTTAAGTTTTGTTTCCCTTTATCGTTTTTAGTTTTCATTACCTATGTTCATTTCTAATTTTCATTTTCACTTAGGTCTCCTGGAAAATTTTAGTTCATATCTTCATGTTTATATTTCGTCAAAATAAATTCCGAATACCCCAGCATAATTGTCTCCTCGTACTAGGTCCAACAAGGAGACACACAGACAAACGGCTTGTAGAGATAGAGACGTTATTTCTGTCGACCTTCATTAGCCTTTGCAAAGGCTTTGAAACTATTTTCTGCGTCGCTGAGGTTAATAAATTGCCGTTATCAGCGTGAAAGGAGAGTTAAGCATACTAGATGGCTTGCGCTGCTTTGTTTATATTGTTTAAAGTGAAATTTAAAGATACAAATGAGGCAAAGGCCATAATAGAGAGATTAACTGTTTTAGGTTTTCTCACATTAATAATGGTTTCATGTCGACATCGGCGGCGTTGGCTCATGAAATAATTAAGTAGGCATCTTTCTCTTTACCGGTGCTAAATGTTCTTGTCCGTAATTTTACAACTATTTGCGAATGGTAGAATGTCAGAAAATATGTCAAGTGATAACTTGCATAAAATGATATTGTGTTATATGTTTAGGTAGATCGATAAATAACTAGAACATAACACATACATTAATAATACACACTAGATTACACATTAATAATACACACATAACACACTAGAACATCAAATAATACAAATCTTGTGTGCAAGTAGATAGAACGCACAGCCAGACGTCGAAACATCACTGTGGCGAGAGCCATTGACGAGTACGGACGTGTCATAGACTAACCCTATATTATGACTTAGATAATATCTAACACGTCATAACATCTAAGTCGTCCATAACACAATCAATCCATGTGTAATGTTCTGGACCCCTATGAAAATAAGGTGTCAACGTGAACGCATTAAATGGCAGCATAACGTCATTATACTGATTCCTGAGTCCTAGAATCAAAGGAACGTACGCTCGCTCTACGCGTGTGTTGCCGAACCAGGAGACACTATAGGTGTTATCGTATTTATGATTATCTGCACCACCATCTGAATGCCATATTACATATTTACGGAATTATTTTCCACCAAAAAGCAACTTTTATATAGAACGATTTAAAGAACATCAGAATTATTTTTGATTGAGACCCGTTAATATAAAGACAAGTCTTAAGAAGAGCTTTAAACTCTTTAAACAAAGTTATCGTGTTACAGGAAACTAGTTAAAATTAAACACTGAACTTCAATGGTCGAGTGTTGGATGTCGAGACTCAAACTTGCTAAGAGAATGTTGTACTGAAGTTGTACTTTTGCAAGTACTTAATTGAAGTTTTCTCTTTTAAATCTACGTAGTTGTATCAGGCATGTACCGGGTACTGGCATTGTTCCTTAATGAGAAGAATATTTAGTATTAATCTATGTCTCTCCACTGCTGGATTATTAATATCGTACTAGTTACATTGCTCTTGTTTTTTTTTGCCACTTTTGCAGATGTGATAATAATCTAGATTTTTTTAGCTTAATGAGACTTGTGACAACACGAAAAGTTGTTTGAAATCAGTAGATTATACTTCCAACGTTTTCGTCTAATATAAATTAACCAGTACATTAAAACAACTTTGGTGTGTCACGCCCGCTGGTCAGACCGACGACAACTTAAAGACGTTTGTCCTTAGTGGCTGGCTGAGAAGAGCTGAAGATTGTGCGATGGCAAGATATCGGAGGGGTCTACATCCGGCAGAGCAGAGACCATAGGCTGATGGTATGGAGTGTATGTATACACCTAATTCTTCAAGCCTTTGGGATTTCTGGAGTACCTCATGATTTTTAATATAGGTCGTCTATATAGCTGCTGTCTTCGTTTATAAAGCCTAATGAGGCGGCGAAGTTTCTACGGTCCGGTAAATTGAACAAATAGTGCTATTACTAGAAAAGAAAGGGTGATTTTTTTCATAATACGAGTATTGAATTGCTCAACGGATCAAATGCAATTTCTGTCATAATTATGGCGTTCAGAAAGACAACGTTACGTTTCAACGTTAAGGTACGTTTTCAAGGGTGGCGACAGGTGACACCAACAGACGAAGACGACACCCATCGCCGATGCAAAGCAACACTCGTAGTTCTATTGATTTGTTGAGCTAGTAAGTTTGGAGACAGGTATTATGCGGCATTCCGTGGAACATTGTGTCGCTTTGTAGCTAATAGTCAAATTACTATTTAGTCAAGTTACCGTATAGTCAACTTCTTGTTTAGTCAAAACTAACATGTTTGACCAGTAATGTCACGTCGCTCATCCCAATATAAACTTGATTACATAAACCGAAGAAGAACAACGAAATTTTGTAAATTCAGAATCCAAACACTGCTTTGTTAAGATACAATAATATATGCCAATATCATCTTCTATTTCTCAATCTGTACAGGCTGCAAGTCGTTTGTAGCTACAATTTAGTTGTCTATAAAAGGTACAACCACATTCGAGCGCGATATCAATAGTGTCAATAGTCGCGATGACACGTAACGAGGCAACTAGTAGTTGGTCGCCGCGACCAGTGACTCTCTGTTCGACGTATAAGTGTCACCAAGCAATAACGAGACTGTCGCCTATCGCTATCGTCTGTGGTTGTCGCCGCTTCCGTGAATGTATTAGTAAGGTACATTTTTGTAACGTACGACTGTAATATGTTACAAAAATGTACCTGTTATAACGACTGCTTACTGAGTAAATTAATTAGAGATTAATTTTGGTAGCATGCGACTGTAAGTCCACGACCAACAGCCGCATAACCCACGACTACGCCCTTACGACAATGGACCATTGAATATTTACGACCCATGAAAAGTCAGTTTTAAGCATGTGTAGACTGTACAATTGATACGTATTGTTTGAAAAAATAAATAAGCTGAACATGAAATAACGTTTTTGTTACAACAGAGGTGGTAGCGACGCGACACGTCGAACTGTCGCAGATTGCTATTGGTAGAGGAGGCAGTCGTTACGACTGGTCGCGCTGTCCTTGGTCGTGGTCGTACGGACCAATCGTACGTCACGAAAGTGCACTTCGAAGACATAAGATTTGTTATTTAATGCTCACATGCCGAAGAAACTGATTAGTTTATAATAATATTCCACTGTTGCCAGGTTTCAATGGATTAGCATCTTTAGTACGCCCCAAGAGTTCCCTTAATTACGCAGCTCGCTTCGGCCAATCAAAGTTTGTTGCTATATGAACGCCAGACCGCGTTATTAACTTGTGAGTTTAGTGCGAGTGACGGGTATGGTAATTGTACGAGTTTACACTTGATGACTTTGGGTTCTTATTACATCTTGCTGGTAGTGTTATGGGTGCGGTAAGATGTACCGAGAAGCGCACTGTGGAACGCTATAAAGGACCGACGACTTGAAGAAGTTCGTCGGTGGTGGTTTGATGCGAAGAGCCGAAGATCGTCGGTGGTGGCGAGTCTTGGAAGAGGACTATATATATCCAACAGTGGAGGGAGATAGGAGAGAGAGGTATGGAGGACTGCTATTTGGATTGAGAAACGTGAGTTTAGTACGTATGCTTTTATGGAAAGAAGAAGACAAGCGAACAGTCAGTCTATTTGATAGTAGGTACACGGATGGTTGCCGATGTATTTATATGAGTGATATACGCCAAAATCAATTTAAGATGATAATCATGTCAAACATCGGCACGTCACCGGATATGCAGCCTACTTTTGGAGATTTAGGAATGGATTTATAAAACGGGTCGGGAAGGATGGGAAATTGGAAGTATAACGGGACGAGGAGATTTCATTATCCTATGACACCTCCTATTCATCCTTTGGGGGGGGGGGGGGGGGAGTAGAGTATAATGTGATAAGGAAATTCACGCCTAGCGCCTATGTAGTATAGGATACATAGATAAATGTAGTCTACAGCTGCATACCAATTTAATGGTACATAATACCAATTTAAACCGATTTAATTTGTAGGTACTCTGTACATGACATATATCACAGTATAAAGTCTCATGTTAGGGCAAACGTTCCCTCTTACAATCATGAAGGGGCTTCGAGTCATAATTAAGTTTGCAGACTAGTATATATTTGAGATTGTTACGTTTTTTCGTCTGACGCTACTTCAGATATTGTGAGTGTTATGTCCGCATCTTTCCGGACTATGAAGACCAAATGCGGGTTGTTGATGAAACTGCTTGCAATTCTCGACGTGGACTACCGGCTTCTTCAGTCAGCTGGTGACTATGGTTGGTGCAATCCAACCGAAACGTCGTTGAGACGTTGAGATTTATAAATCTGCGAACTAGTGTTGTGTAAATGAGCGCTGATCGCTCGAGCGCTGAGTGAGCGCTAATGAACCTTTAAGACTCGAGCGTTAAACTCTCGTGAGCGTTTGTAGTCTAAATTTCTAACGTTCATTGGTCATAAAGCCTTGAGGTTAAAAGCTCGAACCTAAAACGAGTTAAGATTTTTAATGTTAATAGTTAAGAAATTAAGTTAAGATTTTTAAAGTTTATTAGTGCCGACGTCACGTCCAAGCGCTTAGTACTCAGCGCTTTTTTTATAACACCAACGTGGACCCAGTATGCATTAGTGGATATTACACATGCCTGAGATATATTATAATTTTTTATAATTCTCGGATAAGTGTGGTTTTCTCACGATGTTTTCGGTAAGTAGAAACTCCTATGACTCCTAGGTGATTGCGGTGGTGTTAGGAGTTCGAACTCACGACTCCGCGAATGTATTCAAGAGTACGAGTAGATCACTGCTATCATCGCTCTGTAAATAACAATACATACTTGAATGCGCGACACACATTCACGGTTTGTGTAGCGTAGACTAATATCTTCGGCCTAATTTTTTCCCGAATGACTGGATCAATTTTGTGGTCAGTTGATAATTAAAGGCAAAGTTATAAATAATGTTCAATAATATAAAGTGAGCTGTCAGTGAGTTGTTAATAGATTTGTTTGAGTAAGCAGTTACGCACAATGGCATATCGATGTCGGACAATAAAACTGAATGCTCCATGTATTTCACGTTAGTAACATTCGCAATTGTTCCGGTACGGAGCGGTGTACCGACCAACCAAATCGTGTTTACTTTTAATTGAAAAGAAAAAAAAAACGTTAATGTCCGTACGCGCTTCGCACTTGGATTTTATTGGATTCGTAATCAACAGATCCGGTACGTGCCGGAAAATTCTGGTACAAATATCTGGTGTATTCGATTCATTATAAAGCCAATGAATTATACTAGATGATACATGGGGTGACACATCGACGTTTCGCGATATTAACGCATTTTCGTATTTGAGTTGCAGATTGATGTTTGCAGATATTGCATTCCATTCCATACCTATTAATCTATTTTTATATAGGTACATATATGAGAGAAATAGAATAAAGAGTCCTGACTGACTGACTCCTCAAAGTCGAGCCGAAACATGGAATATGGACAGTAGCTTCTTTTTATGACGTGAACGACTTACTAAGATGTTTTTTTTGTAATTCAGCGTAAATTTGGGTGTCAGTTTGTATGGAAAAAAAGTGAGTGATTCCGCGAGCAAACGCAAAATCTAGTTGTAATCTCGGGTAATCAAGTTTCTTATGTTTAGTTCTTGCTGCAGTGTAACATATTACTTAATTAAAGTCACGTATTTATGATGGTGATGATTTATATCTAGTACTACCTAGATAATTAGGTACTTTAAATTAAAAAATTGATGCTCCAAAATTTGAGTTTTTCATAGTTACATTTAGAGCCTGTTTAACGAAGACGCCAAGAGAGCGAGGATGCTCAAATGAAGACCATGTAAAATTACTATATGATATAAAACCCATTCACGTAGTATAGACACATACCGTAATCATAACCAATCTTATTTTGCTGGACATGGGCCTTCTCATTGTCTTGTGCATGAGGGATTTGTGGTGATATCGAGTAGTATGACTGTCTCACTTATTGGTCGTGTTACGCTTTAGAATAGCTTACGCTATTCTTACGTCGTGTTACGCTGCCTATCTCCAGCGGTTGTCGTAAAGGCGACTAAGGGATAACAAAGCCGCCATCATAAGCCCCGAGGAACTACACCGCGTCTAAAAGAGTGGACTCGCCGACCCAGTGTGGCGTACTAAGTTCAGACATCTATCTATATAGATATAAATCCAGGTAATAATCATTCCATGTATAGAGACCATGGAAATATAGCGAGGGACGCTCTCCAGTCAGGTGGAGAATGTAAAGCCGGTAGTCACTGGATGTAAAGATAAGGTCTTGTGTGATGGCGGATTGTATGCAATATGTCACAGAAATAAAGCAAAACTGAAACATGACGGCCAATTTAAAGTATATAAAACCGTTCTAGTGAACAATCATATTATTTCAAGGAATAAATTTAAAATTACAAACATGTTAGGTTTTGTTGTATTCTTTCAATCGTTCGTAGCTCTCAGATCGGACGCCTAGGCGGCGCGCGCGACGCGGCTCGGGCAACACACGTAGAATAAAAGATATACTTACTAGAATTGTACTATAAATCATGAACAAAAAAACCTATTGCAAAAACTTGTTACGACTCCATTCTATTCTCGATACTGAATAACATATTTCGAACTTTTGCGTCATTTCAGTGACAACTTGTATAGCTCTGGCATGCACGTGGCATGCACATCATGCAAGTTTGCAATAGACATGTAATATGCAAATATGCATTACGGGGACATCAATCCCTCTACTCATCAGTGAATACAAGTCATAATTTATTTGAGCATCTGTATTGCATTTCTCTTTATTATGTTGAGTAGGTACAGAGACATTGTAGTTGGTTTTACGCGCGTCAAGCAGCACCGCGAATGACAGATGTGTGGGATGATATGGGTTATAGGATTGGACGTAATGAAGAAAGTTTCGTAGTGCGACAGTGTCTGCGTCACAATTTGATAGATAATACATAGAACATACATACACAGCTACCCAGCTGTGTATAAGATGTTTAGACATCATTTTAAAAATAAAGTTTGTATCAATTTAATACAATTTGATTCTTTACATTTTTAATGCTCCTACTCCAATTTAAAAAAGGAAAAAAGATTGTTGCAGCATTTTTTAATTATTATAATATAATAATTGTAGTATAGGTAATGTATTAGTAGAATGATAATAATTAAAAATTCAGTTTTAATGAATTGTGAATTATAATAATTTTCTTTCTTTCTTTCAAATGGAAAACATGAATTGCAAAAGAAGATATGTAGCTTGATAAGTTAAAAAGATTCCTCGCTACGTATGGATGTAGCCAATTGACGATAGACGACACTTGTCATATATCACCCATTTGTATCGCCTCTAGAATCACCCTTTGAATACAACATCATCAACGTCTTATTAACATTTACAAATGTGATAAATAGTTTACCTGATAACAGCACATTCCTCTGGCAAGCACGTAGACCTTGTCAAAGAGCGTAAACAGCGATGCCGAGGGTTGGTGGATCGTGCAGATGATGGTTCGACCTTGACGGGAGAGCAGTCGCAGGAGCACTATCAGCTGCCGGATTGACACAACGTCTAAACCCCTGAAGAAAAATTAACAAGGCGTTGAGTAACAAAGGATTAAAGTTACCGATATAGCTCTGAGAATTACCTAATAATCTGAAGTGGCAAAGGGTAAGCAATATTTGTCGCAGGACTGTCAAGGAATGTGGTGGACGAGTCCGGGAATAACTGAAAAAGACTTGAAGAAGTTTCTCAGTAGTGGCTTGATGAGAAGAGCGGTGGATGAGATGAGTGGTTGCGAGCTTTGGCAAAGCAGTGGAGCTGTTGTGGTGAAGAGACATAGGCTGATCGAAAAGTAATTTCAATATTCATGTTTCAAATTCTTTAAATTATCACTAAATCGGCGTTGAGAGACAACATTGCGATGAATCTCCCATGTCCGAAAATTAAAAAATCTGAATATCTAACAAACGCCCTGGTCGCACGTTTTGGATTCTGGCCCGAAACCCCCTCGTGATTATAAGATGAGGTCTGTGCTATGTAGTGGGAAATTCAATGCGGATATCAGAAGTAACATCGCTACTTGGTAACTCATAATCTGTTGTTAATATATCCTCTTTCTACACGTTATAAAATATATTTGTTAATAAGAAAAAAGTGACTCTACTGTCAGTCATTTCACTCGTTGCCCGATTACGTGAAGGGGCCGTGCTTCGATTGATGAATTATTGTCGTCTTACACGTAATACATTAGATCAATGATGTCACTTTTTTCTTAACATGAAAAGAGTATATTCACTACAGTAAGGTACGCGTATTTTCCGTTTTTGAGATGCAAGAATATCCAGTCGATGCCGAGTACAGTCAGTTAGTGTGAACTCCTATACTATGAGCATGTCATAGCAAAAATCATTGCAATGACATGAGCGTATTGAAAAATAAGAATATGGGCTGGAATTTATGCTATCCTATAACAGTTTCAGGGTTATAACGATTCTAATAATACATCTTAAGCTCAAATCGGTTGAGAACTTTAAGCTGTAGGTCATAGGTGGGAACATTTCAATTACATAGCTACATTTATTTCTGTGAAAATCATAACTAACCCATTGGGTTCATAGGTGGGTAAAAAGAGAAATAATCTAAAGCTTCGTAATAAACAAAGGTTGATGATCAAATGTACTTTAACCTCAGCCACGTACTTACATTCTCCATATTCTCTACAATTCTCCACACGCGATAGCCGTGTGTAAACATCTATCGGTCGGTTGCGGTAGCCGCAACAATAAAATCGAATAGTCTGCGTCCGTTGTTCGCAAAGTAATCAAATTCGATGCTCCAGCGGTATTGCACTCCCCTTCTATTGTTTGTTCACATTAATTACTGGACGTGTTTTATTGTCTTTGCAGAATGAATACTTTTGCAATAATTTATGACATTAGAATTGACTTTGAAAATGTTTTCGTTTATTATTCCAGATCAAAAAGGTGAGTTATTTTCTATCAGTCTACTAATGGCTAAAATTACATATTTGTTTGTAACGGGTTTTATGTACACACAATAAAATAATCGATCTAAAGGGTGTTTTAATGTAGTACTGCAACCATCTCCCAAAAAGCCATCACAAGGTGACCACGATGAGGTGGCAACTTGTTTTTTAGTGGAAATTATTGCTTTTACATCATAGGTGAAGGAACGATATGAGTTTTTTCGATTACACTGAGGAAGTGGTAAATCACCCCCACAAATTACACTAAATACCCTTTGACTGCGAGGGATTACGGAGGATGAAGAGGGTGCATCTTAATTTTGACACCGGATTTGAGTTCAGCAACTGATAAAACCAACTGAAACCATTTTCAAACCGATTAATAGCACATAGAAAAAGAGATTAAAAGCGGGCAGTTTTGAGGAGGCAAACGAGCAAAAAACTCATATCGTTCTTTCATCAATGATGCAAAAACAATCATTTACACGAAAAAACAAGTTGCCGCTTCAACGTGGTCACCTAGTCGTCTTTCGACGGCAATTGGGGGTTGATTGCAGTACTAATATTATCCATGACAAAATTGAGCCCGCAATTATGTAGAAAATAATTATGACGTATAATTGTTAGAAATTAAATTAAACGGTATTAAAAATTGCTTGAAATTAGATAAAAAGGTTTAATTTAGATTAGGGTATAGAATCAATATTTTTTGCACCCGAAAATTGTCACTCGATGTTAATGTTATGTTAAATTAATGAAGAAAATTGATAATTCTTTTATGTTAATGCTTGTCATTTATAAGTATAATCTGTACTGCCGTTGATATCTAATTTTTTATTAAAAAAAATATTATCTTTTTTATAGAAAGTTGGAAAATCTCCTGAGGTATCTAATTATGAATGTCACGGAACCCCAATAATTCTCGCTAATACTGTACAAAATTATACTTTCTTGGCTTACAAATGTTTCCTCGGGTTCCGTCTTCGATGTATTAATAGAATAGAGACCATTCTCACATATCCAGGAATCCTTATAATGATATTAGCGGCCGGCCGTTGAGAGAAAGTAATTATATCAATTACTCATACTTAATCCCGCAGTTCTCTTCAGTTATATGTGGGATTATCCCTCGGAGATATCACTTATTGCCGGATCTAATTGTTTTTTTTTCTCAATCATTGTAAGTAGACTCGTAAGTGTGGTGTGGGGTGTGTGGAGGGAATAGGGAATACTATGGCTTTGTTCTAATTAAACAAACGCTCGCACGATCAATAAGATGCAATCTCGCACGGAAAGGGCTGTTCTAGAGATATTGTCTAGAGACAATATCGCGTAATATCCGACAACATACAAGTTGATGAGGCACATTTTACATGTCCCACTGGGTAGATTATTCGCAGCCTTCTAGGTTTGTCTGTTTCAAATTACTTACCCTCTATTTGCAAAGAAGTGACGCGGGAAAATATCCACGTGATGAAATTATTTATACTTGTATTGATATATCTGCATACGTGCGAGAAATTAAAAATAAGTTTTCTAAGAAGTTATCAGTTGCCAAGATCCGTATTGGTTTTTTGATTAATGTAAACATTAAACGTGTCATATGTAAGGATCATTTAACGTGTTTTATTAAATCCTAAAACAGTTTTCATATAAACAAATATAACAAAGTGCAAGTGTTTGAATAATTATAAGTACCTACAAATCTTTTTATGCGTTTTGCAAACAATTTACCGTAGTTTGCTGACGTTTATATTCGATGTTCTAAACTGAAAAATTAAGATTGTTTTACAAATTTATTTTTGTGGTTGTCGTCACTAATAGCTTATATTAAATAAGTTGATAAGTAACTGCAAATAGATATGTAATAATTCGGACACTTGGTTTTTCAATAAGTACGGTGAATGTTACGAAAGGTACTACAAATATATGAAACTTACGAAGTAGGCTCATCCAAGAATATGATAGGTGGATTGTTGACGAGCTCCAACGCAACAGAGAGTCGCTTTGACTGGCCGCCGGAGAGGCACTCCGACCTGGTGTCCCTGTGGTCCCACAGACCCAATGTTTGAAGGATCTCTTCCACCTGCAAGGTATAAATAATAAGGAAAGATAAGAGAGGAACACTTCCATATAATTCTAATTTATATACAGTCAGCAACAAGTCAACGTATACCGATTAGAAACAAGAACTAGAATCGAATGGTTTTGGGTACATTAGCGTGTTGCTGACTGTACTTACATAATAGGTCGGGGAGAAAGTCTTTTCGTATTTTGTATGTATAAAGTTGTGATCCAATATTTTTGATTGAACTGTTTGTACCTGGCTGGTTATGATACCATTAAAAAGGTAACATTATAAAAAAAGATGTAAAAAAATAAAAAACTGTTTCCCGCCATTTTTCAATTGTTTTTTTGTCCAAGAAAATGAGTGAATCTAACGAAGATATTCAATACATTTTGAAGTTTATTACAAAAAAGGGAAAAATGCGACACAAGCCGCGAAAAAAATTTGTACCGTTTATGGACATTAGGTCAGTAAAAGTAGCACAAAGATGGTATAAGCGTTTTCAGTCAGGAAATCTTAATGTTAAAGCAAGCTCGGCAAGATCAAGAAAGAAGCAAGATCGGCATATAAGTAAATAGTTACGACATTGCTGATGAACTGGGTGCAGTCTTTCATCATTATAACGCCAGACCACACACATTTTTTGGCCACTCAGCAAAAATTGAGAGAGCTTGGTTGGGAAGTGTTGATGCACCCATCATGTGGCCCCGACCTTGCGCCTACAGATTTCCACTTGTTTTGGTCTCTTCAGAATTCTTTAAGTAGTGTAAGGTTAACATCAAGAGAGGAAACTATTTGCCGCAATTTTTTGACCAAAAATCCCAAAATTTCTACAGCAACGGGATCATGTCAGTACCTACAAGATGGCAACAAGTTGTAGAACAAAACGGCACATATATATGTGCCGTTTTGTTATAATAATTAAAAATTATTAAACTTTTAAAAAAAATATCTTGAATTTGTATATAAAATACGAAGAAACTTTTTCCCCGACCTAATATAATAAATATTATATCCTTTCGTGGTACGAATAAGTTGATAAATCAAAATAACTGTTTTTCAAGGGAACAGTAAATGTTTAGATAGTTATATAGATAAACTCTATATTGGACACCAAAACAAAATAAAACATTAACAGACATTGTATGAATAAATAAATACAGGTATACATTTTTGCACAAAAGTTGAATGTGTGTGTTTTCGCTTTGAATATATAGATTATTGCATTTTTTAAAATAACAAGTTTAAGTAGGTAACTATGAATTAGAATTTCTTATTTGAGGAAATAAGTATTAGAATTTGAAAATAAATTATGAAAAAACACCCGTTGTAAAAACTGGTAGAATCGTTTCTAATCTCGATACTAAACAATACGTTGTACACTCGTATAAATAAATATTAGTCTATTCAAACTACATTGATTAAAATAAACATTCTCTCAAATCTCTAAATAAAATGACCAACTACTATAAACTACCCATAGTATTTGCATCATACATATTTTACGAACGTGGGTAGAAGCTAATCTGGCTTAAAAGGGACGTCTTATCCCATAAAAATACACTCGCAATCCAAAAAGGTCGTTCAGTGATACCTCTATCCAGAATAAGTGAAGTACACGGATAAATGGAGTCCAATTAAAGAAAATCACTTGGAGGGCAATGTTCATGACCCGGTTCTGGCCAAGTTAGAAGAGGTTGGCCTCGCTAGCGAGCATGGGCTTATGGTACCTATTAGAGTCATAAAACGTACATAGACGACTACCGTAGAAGAACAGGTATCTATGTCTCACGTATTTCGGTAGTGAGTGAGATATGCCAGAGCCTATCCTATCCCTCTATTTTCGCAACCCTTTCTCCATATCAATTCCTAAATCTCCAAAAATAGGAACCGCATCTGGGGGTGTGGTAACGTTTGTTATGATGTTGGCATGTATCGCGAATGTCCATTGCCGACAGCATCCACTTACCACCAGGTGGACTGTCTGCTCGTCTGCCACCGTTTTTGTATAAAAAAATATCCGTCGCAAAGTTTCAACTTTATTATAGTAAGAAAGAATCAAAATATGATGTAATCCAGACGAAGTTTGGGCGGATATTCGATACACTGGCAGTGCAAGATGTAACGAAGCGCTTGAATGTGCAGCTTCAGATCGGAGCAGAGACAATTTTCTTGTGGTCTAAAGGAAATGAAATGTTCATACGCCAGATTTAAAACCAAAGCTATTTTTACGGCGAGATGTGGCTTGGCTCGTACCGTCGCCCTCAAAGCGAGCATTCGTTCGCCACGTCCTACACATTACGTAATTAATTGTGGGGACTTATTACACAAGAAAGGGTTACAGGTTTAGTGTGATCGTTAATTTTATATTTTACTGGTGCTAAGTTATGTCGCGATTAGGTGTTTCTGCGTTCTGTTGCTTTAGCTTGCTTTATATTACCTACTTACATTGTTTTATTGGAATATATGAGACCTTCTTTTGTAATAAAAATAAGGTTTCGTGCGAGAATGGACCAATACGGGCTCAGTGTTGTATTTATAAAAATATCTAGGTATATAACCTACATATGCCTCCAAATACAATACCCAATACACTGGTATTAGGTACTGAATTTTGTGCGGGTATGTAAATTACTTACACCACGATCCTTTCTTTCATTCATAGTTACATATTTGTGCCAATATTTGTGCAGTAGTACAATACGAGACTTAAACCTCATGCGTGTAAGGGGGGGGGGGGGCTCTAGGACTTAAATAAAACCTAAATAGGACTAAGGTAGGAAGAGCGCTAAGATATGATTGGTATGTGTGCGTTTCTATAAACGCATTTTATACATTTACATACATGCACAAATATACATTTTAGGGTTCGAACTTCGAACGGAACCGTTATTGCACCTCGTCTCTTCATTTATTTTTCTGTATGTTTGTTCGTTTATCTGCCCGCCGACTTGCAACACAAATGTTCTTTCTATATTTCGTTGACTGAGTGGTATTAGTTTTTAAAGTTGTGGCACCGGTCATATATATGGTTTTTGGTATGTAATAATTTTTCTATTGGTATAGCTCAGTCGTGCAAAATTGAGAATATCACGACAATGTTAAGGGCCAATGTCATGTTCTAAGAAGTGTAATGTTCTAGTCGATCAATATCGATTGATATCAGCCTATAATGTCTCACTGCAGGGCACAGGCCTCCCCTAGTACCTATATAGTGTATTCATCAATCCGCAATGCAGATTGATGAATAGACATGCCACAGAAATGTTTTGTGCTGCAGTGTGCGATTGCGACGATGTGGGCTAACATGGTATTAAGACTGTTTAGAATAGTTTAGATATTGTTTCGGTAAACCGGCTCATTAATAGAGACGGAATCAACAACACAATGTCGGCTACAACAACGTTTGTCGGCCAGTGCAAGCGTGCTAGTGGCGCCATCTAGTAATTAATCTGGTCTTAGTCTTAGTAATTAGTACAAGTCTCCTTGTGAGTCCTCTGTTTTAAGCTATAGGTGTTTGGAAAGATAAATAAATAAAAAATATATTTAAAAATTGCATATGTTATGATTAATAAAGTCAATCTAACTTAGAGTATTTAATGGCCCAGAACCCTAAATGTTCGAGCTTCTTGCATTTGATCACTTTATATATAGACCTCTGTCAATTTTTCTCTGAATGTTTTGACACTGATATGGATCCAGTTATGAAAGACACGAAACACTTTTATTATTAATACACTCATTACACTGATTGTTTCGATACAAAATTATTAAGTACCTAATATTAAGTACCTATGTGGTATCTGAAAATGTTCTACGATTCCCGATTTTAGTTATTTTTCCAAATGATTTGTACTTTTATATTTTTTTTGTAGTCATCAATTTCCGGGCTCTTCTTAAAAAGCGATTATCTATAGCTCTTTTCTCGAGTCTACTATTTACAATATCAATTAAGCCAGCGTTTAAGCGTTTAATTGTCCTTACATATTTAGTGCTCACTTAACCGAATAAAACATCTTTTCCGTTGTCTTTGAGATCTATGAATTATTTTTGGATTGTATGAAAGGTTAGAGTTTTTAGAAATATTATTGGTACTCGTACTTGTAACATTTATACAGGTTGAGATTTATATTTTGGAAAGAGATTTTTGGAATATTTTTTCTATAATTAGTGGCGTGAATCTATAGCTTCTCTGCTTATAGGGATATAAGCAGAGAAGCAGAGTTTATCATTTAGTTGCTACATATGTACCCTATATTTAGGCTAACGTGGACGAATGGAGGGCGACGTTAAGCACGTGGACTAGAATGGAAGTAAATGGAAGTAGACTCTACTTACAATAAGTTCCTTCTCTGCTCTTCCCAATTCTTTTCCGAGCTTCAAATCAGCTGCTATCCTCATAGATTCGTGGACCGTGAGCCTTGGCTGCAGAAGGTCGTCCTGCATAATGTAGCTGCTCAGTTTCTTGAACAGCCGCATATCTCGGGAGTGACCGTTCACAGTGATACGACCGGTTACGCCATTTGAGCTGTAATTGTACATCTGTTAAGAACTGCAGGAATTGCTAAGGTGATTTATTATGGCTTATTCAGAGGATTATCTTAGATGGTCGGAGAATGGGAGATCGTGATGAAATAAGTCGTGTTCAGCTATTTTAGCTGTTGCCCATGGGCGTGCGGAAGGCGCCCAATCAGGAAAAAGAGTACTGTAACGAGCTTAATGTCACTTTCGCCTGGATAAACTGCTGAAGGAACGGACCTCGGCTTAGGGCATTAGTTTGGGTGGACAGTGCAGGATCGCGTGTTGATGAGAAGCGCTCAGGTGCGTATCGATACCTGATAATTTTATTTTATTTGGGCACTAACGGTATGATATACATTATATATATATATATATATATATATATATATTATACATCAGTTAAGCTACCACTGATTACTTAGAACATAAACATTAACAGGTGGATTGGGGACAATAATATATTATTATAGTACAATGAGTTTTTTAAAACATAATGAGTAGATATAGAGATTTTGACTTCCTTTACTGTAATAGCGAAATTTTCTGTAAAATAACCCTATACTTTTGAGTTAGTAGTCGGCGGGTCGCGAGTCGCCGCGTCTAGCGACATCGTGTACCCGACACACGATGTGATTACGAGTTCAATTAACGGCCCACGCAAGAATGCTAAAACCGTTGTTATCGCCAATTCACCATTAACTATTATGGTCGTATCTGGTCGTATTATGGTCGTATCGCTAATCGATTTAATCAATCGCTTAATTACATCGTTAATATGTTAATTATTTTAGATACACGGTGGAGCGATGCTGCAGAATATAAATTAATATTTATTTAACAACACCCGTAATTTAATTGAACATAGTATTATTAGTATTTTAGAGTATATACCGCTAACGAGGGTTGAATACAATATGTGTCGTGTACAGTGATTTGTGTCGAGTACTGATTAAATACTAATGCCGATCGGTCATCTTCCTATTCCAGACAAGCACGAAGAGATGAATAAAAAAGAAATCAAGATTCGTTGCAACCACTCTACGTTATATACATCTTTCAGTGTTCGTTTACGGTCAGAAACATGAAGATAGCCAACCTGCATTATTTATTTAGTAGCATTGTAATTATTTGAAATTATCTAAAAAACATATGACGATTTGTTTCTTACGTCTTCATCTAATAGTCTAAGATTCATAGATAATTGTGTCTTATTGCTAATTATTTTTAATGACAATTAATTAAATAAATGTGAAAAAGAATAATATTCACCAGTTTTAATTTTTGTAAATATTCACCAGTTTTAAACTGGTACTAGCTTAATTATATTATCGATACCTCTATAAATTATTGGTTAATTGATTATCTATTCTCTTGATTAATTATTGGATATTTTCAAACATGTAACAAAATCAAAAATAATAAATTAGGAACAGAATACTTTGACATTGTCTTTTTTTTTCTTTTCATATATGGCATTGATGCAATTAACTCATTCTGCCAGTGTCAAGTTTTCTTTGGTATAAACAATTTCAAAGTCTAAAACGTACCCTGTCAATATCCAGTATCGCTAAAACATGTCGAGTCGCTCAGTAAAGTGATAGTAGCTTTACTGAGGATAAACCAGAACTCTGTCATTTGTCCCAAACGTTACACACAGAAAAACTCTTTGAAGTTTAATAAACAATCATTATTAAACCAAAGAAAAGCGTACAATTCACAATTCTCAAAATAATCAAACAAAAACTCAACTACACTTTTCGAGTTCCGCCAAATAGTCCCAATGTAATTTTCTTCGTTACCGAAATTATAACATAAAATTTAAAGAAATAATGTGTTGTTTCCCAGTTGATTACATGAAATTAAAAATAAAATTTATGAAGCAATTTCGTTAAAAATACTAGTAATAGCGTTTCCAGTGTGAAAACATATTTTTTCATGAACATGATTAATTCTGTTATTTACTTTCACGATGTGCTATTATGATATGATAATTTATCATTAAAATAGTTTATATACAAATATAATAACAAAAAAGGTTTGTTATTTGCGTTTGAATAAAATAAATAAGCAAAGAAAATAATTTATCTATTTTTCGTTGGATTCGTTTGCTTGCATTTTGAGAAGAATCTTAAGTTGTTAAGATTTACAATGTCAAAGACGGTATATCTGAAGACAAGTATGACCTTTGGTATTACAACTTGGAGAAGGATAAGCGCCTTACTTTAAAGACTCATTAATCGAGTACTTAAAGCGTCGAAACAAAAATATTTTATGTTTGATTGACTAAGCAATATTTACTAAGCTGGTGACTGATATCTAACAGCATGAAATCGCAATTAGTTTGCAATAAAATAGGCATTTCGTATCGAGACGTGTGTGAATTAGAATCGATGCGAAGGGCTCGAATAGTGTTACAGTTTATGCAGTTTTTTTTACATATGTTGATACAGTCACCAGCTCTTTCATCTTCCACTGCTGCACATGGCCCTCCTCTAGCACATTGTTTTGTGTATGAGGGGTGTATGACCTTAATACATACAGTACTACTTGTTAAATATCGGCAAGTTAAATAATATTAATAATATGGGCCATTATTTCCCATGGTGACCAAATGCTGAGAGATGTTGTAGAGTGGTTACAATGTAATGATCTCTGAAAGAGTGTTAGAATGTTTGTGTCTATTTTACTCATCTTCTTTTCCTGTTTGTTCGAAATATGAAGATGTACACGAGTCCTCGAATGGAGAATACCGGGAAGTGTAGTGAGGGATGCGCAGTAGCGCAGCCAGTTGGTCCAACCATTTGAACAAGTTCACGGGTAGGGGGTGGACGAGAAGAAAGATTATGTATGGTGACAAGCCTTGGCCGAGGTCTATTTTCAGCAGTGGAGAGATATAGGCCGATGGATTGGATTATCTAAGTTCGATAATCGATTAGTTAAATCGTTAGTGCCTCTGCCTAGTGAGAAAAAGAAATCAAAACCTTTCAAAAATGTTCATTAGGTACTCACGTGTATCCAGCGAGTATGTTGAGAAGTGAGGTCTTTCCTGCACCAGAAGGACCGAGGATGCAAGTCAGTTCTCCGGAACGAAACTCTCCCGATATGTGGTGTAATAACTCTCGATCTTCTGTAAAGGTACATACATAAAATATATATATTAATAATGTTGAAAAATCTTTATAATGTGACATTTCAAAATGTGAGTAAATCTAAGCCTTATTTTTTTACCATATTTCGCTACGTATGAAGCGAGAAACAAGAACCTTCTGCGTGACATTTATAAACCGATAAGGGGTTTTGTGTTTAGCCAAGTGAGAATGTCTTTGATTAAATGTCATTGAATTCCAACTGTATAACGGTTTAATTAAACAATTAATTACACGTTAATAATGTAATTAATGGAAATATGTGGTTAACACATAGTAATTATGTATGCTGCATTCTTGACGATTTACACGGAGACAGATAAAACAATATTACCTACTTACAGGAGAGATAGATTCGATGGTAAACGGTTAGTTGCTGTCGTTTATGTCACTGGCAGTTTTAGTTTAGTCTTAGAAACGAATAGCTATTTACATTATTAAGATTAATAACACTTTTAAATGTGTTGAAATGCCAAGTTGAAATGTTGAACTCCAAGCGGTGATCATCTAACGTTTGGACAAATAAATGATTCTCGGGCTGTAGGGATACTTACTCCGAGTCGTATTTATGGACATCCTGTGCAGTTTGTTAAGAGACTAGTTTAAAAGTATTTGATTTAAATCTGCACTAGGAATGTAGATTAGATCCGATAGTTGTTTTAGAAAATTCTCTTAAAACGTCTGATAAAAATTTCTTATTATCCGGCCCTATTAGCCGCATATGGGTTACTATTAAATATTGAAGAAATATACCTCCGAATAGCTTCCTTGTCAACAACGCCTTAGTGGTGAAAGAAAACGTCGTCGTGAGGGAATCCACATGTCCGAGATGTTAATAAAAATATCCACATAAGGCCGTGATGAAATATTGCTTTCGTGGTAATCATTCAAAAATACTTACAAAGTGGTTATTTCTATATGTTTATCCCGATATATGTTTATCCGGGGATAAGCCTATTTATATAGGTTTATCTCCGCAATAGGATAGGTAAACATGTATCGCGGGCGCCTAAGTTTGGATTATATCCTAAAAAGATTAACAAAGTATATTGCTCTTGGGTTGTACCAAATTCGAGATAGTTAAATCAATTATCAAGATAATAAATAAATCAATTAATTTAAAGAATTAATCATGAAATCCATTGTGATTATAACGAAAGGACTGTGTCCTGCAGCGAGACAATAGTGCCCTTTCAACAGGTCCTCACAAGATTCTAATCATTTTAATATCTTTACCATTTCTAGTATATTCTGCAAATTAACAGTATCATAATTAAAAATCATTTGTTGGTCCAAATGTGGCCAGATATTGCGAGCATTGAACAATAATATTTTTTTTTAATATTAAGAATATTTAATATTTTATTTAACAATAATATTAATAACTATTAAAAACTATTTAACAATAACTATTAGAAAAAAAGGCTTAGTGGAAGTGGAAGATTAACGCAGGTAATGAACTTTAGGAAGCATCTATTAATTGCTGTATGATTCAAAGTTCATTCACTTCCTTAGTAACCAAATCACCAAGGTTTTGATACAAGTTGATATATTCAATGGCTAACGAAATACTTTTGATGTCATCTTGACCATAGCATTAGTAAACACTTGTATTGTTTATACAAGTTTACCTATTTTTGTTTATTCTTATGCCCTGACCTTTGTTTACTATGTAACATTTTGAGTTAAAATCTGTGGTTAAATTTATCGTTAGAGGCCTTTCATACGATATGGTAAAACAATTTTTTTTTAAATTACTTACAATTAAGCAATTGATTATAATAATATAATTATCCACTTATATATTCGTAATCTCATTCCGGTACTTACTTTTTTCTATTCACTTCACGTACTATTTTTATTTATTGAATGTTTAAGGTCAAAGGTCATATAGCTTGATAAGTTAATTCTTGGTTTATGATAAAGCTAAACTATTCGTGACACTAGATATTTTTGCAATATCGTAACAAACAATATTTGATAACCCGGTTAGTATGTCGGAATTCATGAATATTGTAAAGCAAGTCGGATATTGCGTGATGAAAATATACGGTACAGTGATATACGGTCAGGTGTCGCTGCCGCTGCGCTGACACGCGCTGGTACGCTTATCAATGAAGCGAACACTTCTGAGGGTTCGATGAGTGTGCAGTTGGCTTAACAGTACATTATTTACGGGTGTTTAAAGGCACTGGGAGTAAAGTAATATATAAAAGGATAAAACTGTAAACAATATCGTGACAAAAGTTTTAGTAATTGGAGAAAAAATAACATTATGGTTTTGCGTTTTCAATTAGGTTATGTTTATAAATTGCAAAGTTACTTAAACACTGTAAGTTTTATAATTCAAATTTTTTAACCATGTGTAATGACGAGTAGCAATAAATAATTAGGTAGCTTGGTTAATATAATGTGAGGTTTATTCATCGTATTAATCATTAACATATTTTTTAATTAATAATATATTATTTATTTAAATAATGACGTGTGTGTATGTTACTTGCGTTGATACCTAATTGAACTGGACCGCTATTACAGTTTACGCAAGTAATGTAAGTTACTCCACTTATACGAGTATGCCACAAAAAGGTGCGGCAACGTCGATAAAAAATCATCGTGTGTACATTATCTATATGGAAAGTCGTTTAAACTTGTTAGTTCCGAAACGTGGCGAATGCACTTTGCTAACATTTACGTAAAGGCGCATTTTGATATCGTATTTCTTTTAAAATTATACTGAATTAAACTTTGCTTGAATGAATAAAATCATCAATGGAATTAAATTATTACGTATATTTTAACTGTTAAAAGTTCCAGTTTTTCATAAATTTTGTGTTTTGTACACTCATGTCATATTTTTATTGAAAATTTTATTGAAGGTCATATTTGCGGTAAGGAGAGGCCTTTATCCAGCAGTGGAGATACATAGGTTGATGGTAAGCTATGTATAGTAATTATTTTAGCTTAGGAACTATTTTTGGCCCGATAGCCTCAAATATAATATTTAATAATAATATAATATTTAATAATTTAATATTATAAGTCCCATTGTAACGCACAGGCCCACTCAGGCTTGTGCTCTGCAGTGGGACGTCACAGGCTTACATAAATATATATTTTTGAAATTATTTGTCTTAAACATTATTTGAGATGTGTCTAAGTAAATGTTTTAAAAACTTATGCTTGTATATTTACTTCATCAAGATACTATGAATTTGAAATTTAGCGTGAAAATGAGTTAATAAACTATAGTAACATACGCTCTGAAAACTGAAAAGTTTAACCTACATACATAACATTTTAGGGACATTACGAGTTGCTCGAATCTAGTTCTTTGAAACGAGTTAAAAGTAGTTTTTTAAAATAAATGGGAGGTAAATGAATACAGGCGAAGTTAGTATAAAAGTTCAAGCTAGTATAGTGTATTTCACACTCCCGCAGAGAGTTCGTAAAGTTATTTTTATGATCGTTATATTCGTTATATCTTATTAAATCTTTAAGTTAAACTAAATTCAAAAGTAAATTAACTTAAAACTAAACTAATGCCTGAATGATTAGCCCTGTTAAACAAGTGTTAATTCCCGCTCTGTCTCCGGTCCCGGTTTCCATTGCTGTAGGACATTGGTTTAAATACAAATATTTGTTTAGGCCTTGGTGGTTTGTCGTCCTGGCGAATGTGTTTTAAATCTCCGGACCTACTGACCACTAGAACTTCCTTTATTATACGTACAGTAAATTCTAGTGTGGTCCAATGTCTGTGGCGTTATTTGCAACTGTGCGGTTATTGCGTGGTTTTACACTGGCATGACATTAGTGTCAATTCCGGCTAGCTCTCTTACCACCAATACTAACGAGTTAGCCACGTGTTAGCCAGGGACTTATTGACTAGATACGAATAAATAAATAACTTATCATTTGTAGGAACATACTACGTTAAATATAAATGGTTTCATTAATTGACATTTGCTTAAATTTCTTCGTCAGTTTGTATTTATCTATGTTGGACTTAGAAACATATTTATCTATTAAACGGGTCTTACAAACGAAATGTTTTATTCAGACGCTAAATATGTTTTATTTAATATGTTTTACATAAATATGGCTGACGTTTTATTCTGTTCTAAATGGTAAGTGCTGTGAACATTGCGGATTATGATGACCAAATGTTGTACCATAATCACTTAATCAGCCTTTTTATCGTCCACTGCTGGACATAGGTTTCCCCATGCACATTGTCTTGTGCATGACGTATGGCTTTAAACGACACGTTACCGACGACGTCGATGAGTCCACTCTTTTCGAGGTGTTGTAACTACAAAAGGAAAAGGAAACAAAGCCGCTACCACACCTTTACCACACTGTTTCCTTTTACGACACCCACGGGAAGAGATAGGATGATGCTATTCTAAAGGCGGCCAACACCAGGTGCCCATTGTAGGTGTAAGTCGGCCGCATCATCGTGTAACATAAAAAGGTCAAATTTTGTCAACCACACTATGACGTGAAAAGGACTAAATAAAAGCGATGAGTTCTTATTATGAGATAAACATGTAAATAAAATTAATTTAAAATATGTTGTATCTTATGGAGACAGATGCTTAACATTTTGTTAGCTGGTTCGGGTATAATGAGCAGATGTAGGAACTTTGATTTGGTGATAAAGCACGCTTTTTAACATTAATTGTTATTACAACATTATTATAACATTATTACAAGGTCACCATGAAATGTGAATATTTTATATGAGAAGGATCGTCAAAATTGTGACCGATAGAGTCTGAAGGATGTCAATTCGACCCACATGCACGCGACCTCCTCGTATAATAATGTAAATATGTTTGTTCCTGAATATGGTTAAAGTTTCGAGAGTTTTCGTTGTATGGTATAAGAATATTTATTTATTGCATGAGGTTGTACTTCCATTCTACTATAATCGTTTGTTTAGGTTCATTTGCTCAAAAATAGACAATTGCAAATATCCTTATATAGATAATCCAGCTAGATAAATCCTTACCAGGTACCTAATTTTTAACTTATTTTATCGAGTGTTAAATTATTTAGTAAACGTATAGAAGCATTCGAAATGTGGGCGTACAGACGTATGCTGGTCATCAGTTGGACGCAGAAGGTCACCGATGAGGAAGTCCTGCGACGAGTAGATCGGTAAGGCAAACCGCCAAGTGCAGAAAAGTTGCGTATCTGAGTTAAGTGCTAAGGCATGAAAGATAGTAGCATTGGCAACTAATTATGATGCGCAAGTTTTGCCGGAAAGAAACGTGTTGGTTGCATGAAAGAGTCATGGCTGCGCAACATACGGGAGTGCACTGGCATCGCGAGTGTCGTCGAACTGTTTCGCCTTGCGGCAAAATATTCGGAGCTGATTGCTAACCTCCACTAGTTGGAGAGGCACCACAAGAAGGAGAAAGTATTTAAAGCGTTTTAAACAACCGATTATTGAAAATCTTATTGAACCCTTTTTAGACGGCGTTAAACCACACAATAGCTAAAGGTACTAATATAGGAGAATCATTCTAATAAAAACTCTAAATACCTACGAAAATATGTTAAAACTAGTGACTATTCCTCGCGAACTAATTTGAATCTAAAGTGTTCCTATTTCAGCGGAGAACGGAGGGCGTATGCCAGAAAAAGGAAAATTATGCGACTGATTTCAGACAAGCGTGAATCTCTTCAAACTCGTGGTAGCAGACGAGTTTAACTTCTGTACGTATATTTTCATACTTAATTGTGAAGTGAACCAGGCTTTTGGTGATGGGATAGCAGGCAAAAGTCTAGGCAGTTGTCTATAAGAAAGGTGCGTATGCTCTTTTGAGATACATATTTATAAAGGGCAAACTTATTGTTGGTAAGCTACAAGTGTAGGTATCTTCATTATTTTCTAATAAACTATTATGAAGGAGAAGGCAAATATTTTGGATACATAATAATAAATGGGAGTTTCATGTATCAGTAATTTCCACAATGACCGAAGGTTGTCTATTACTGAGTAAGTAAATCTGGTGTGGATAATGATCACATTTTCCGACTGAAATAATGAAATAATGAACAAAACGACTGAATCTTTTCACAAATTACTTGTATCGCTATACGATAGCTAAAATAACGGTTCATAGTTAAAAGGAAGTGACGAATGAAACGAAGAGACCATTTCTTAATTGGAGAGGCCTGGATATATAATCTTTAAGCCTAAATTTACAATAACTATAAACTATTCTACAATTTAAATATTAAAAACACATCTAGGTTTTGTTTTACAAATTAATTAAATGTAAGTTACTGTTCGTAACATTTTAAAAGGGATAGAAAATTCAACATCGATTCACAAACCCGACACTTCATTCACGGCGACAGTCGAAAATTCTAAATAGAAAGTAAGAATTAAACTTTTCCAGTTGTGGCGCACATAAATTTTATTACGGCACTAAACAATCGTACATCATCAATGCGGCGCGGCACAAGCAGCACAACATCTAAAACGACAACAAGCTTTGAAAAGGAAAGCTGAAGGAACAATGAGAAAGATTGTGTTGCTTATCTTCGCGGTGTGTTTTATCTTCTCTAACCACGACTGTTAACATATTGGCAATTCAAGTTGAAAAATCAATTAAAGAGACGTATTAATTTCCTGTTTTTCCTAATATTATGTTTATTTTGTTATCTAATGGTTGAATAAAACGAACAGTCATAATCAACAGTTTAAAGTTCGATTATGATAATACTTTTATACATAAAGATTGAAATTTGTATAGTGTAAGGTCAAAATTATGAACTAATTTTCGACTAAAAAGTATTTTATTTAAGCGTAAGTATTTTAGTTTAGACTAATCCGGTATCTGGCGATGTTAATATATGACAACGTCTTGGCTAACAAATTTTAGGGTATCTACTACATATAAAAATTTATGAGACGCCATTTAGATAAATACTTATATGATAATTAAGGTATCATATCAATTAAGATTCATAATAATCGTATCGTTATTTAACATCAATCACACAGCAATTATAACATGAAATGCCGCGCTCATTCACGATAAAGTTGTTCAAACGATGACTGAACAAGGGTTAGAGGGCATACGTTACAAGATTGAATATCGAAGGGATTTCGAGCGATGAGACAGGAAAAGGTTTGGCAAAAAGAGGGTCCCTTATTGATTGCTTACATTCAGATGACCCTTGTTAATTCTAAAGGCGGGAAACTGTTGACATTTTAGTCTTGCTTTAGTTGGGAAGCTAAATATACCAATCAGGTGGATTTTTCAATTAATGTAAACTTAACTTTTTCGTCATATATGGCAATGGTGCAATTATCACATTTTGCCAGTGTCACATTCACATTCTGACAGAAGAGGACTCCTTGGAAGCACACGAAATACGCAGTTCCACGCTTTTATTTGATTATCATAAACACTACGCACAAAAACACTTAGAAGTTTAATAAACTATCACTATTAAACCACAAAACGCCTAATACACAATTTTTACAATAATTAATCAAAGAAAAGCTTCTCGAGTTCCCTCCAAATAGTCTTCGTGTAAACTTATCTTCAATAGAACTTTCAAACGATGTAAACAATACGGTAGATTGACATTGTCATTTTTAATGAAATAATACATAGTTTTAACTAATATTTAACCGTTAAGTTAATACAGTTAAAAACACCGTAAAAGTGATTAAATAAACGACATCTTATTTTATAGGGTTTGTGGAGTAATTGACTAAAAGGTTTGTTTACATTGTATGAAACTTCTTACATTGACCTGAATTATGAATAGTTCCATTAGTTCGTCAGCTGTATTGCCGAACTTGGCTTGATGCACTGTCATACACCTAGATGGCTTGCACACTCCCACAATTCTTTGACATTTGTGTCTTATTAATGACGGAATAAAGGTCATAGTAAATCCTTATAAGATTAAAGCGGACTGCTTATCTTATCTTATCAACACTGAAATAAGTTTTCGTGTTATCGGTAGAGTCATATTTTCATTGAAAATAAATCCGTTCTTTACTTTACGCTTAATTACCCTATAAATACATTGATCCTCGAATGACAGCTATATACGAAAAATTATATGTTTACTTCGTATTACATTTAACATGTTAATTTTAACTGTTTCGTAGAACAAGTATAAATAATAATCAATGGAAATTATTCTAATTATAGTTGAAGTGGTAGTTGAGTGTTTTTCAGAGCGTAATAGAACTCGCTCTCCGTTTCGCAATCGCGAATTTTACTTTCGTTTAGTTTCGTAATGGTAATGCGTATTAGCGAGTCGTAACCAAGGATTACTCTTGTATTACTACTACTTCATGAACATTATGAAATGAACTGACCAGACGTCGGCACCGAAACTGTCTGATCATTTTACAAAACAAATGTTTTTAACCCATGATACAACAGGAAACGTGGAAAAGGAAAGTTTGACGCGTATGTTTAATGTGGCTAGGTAAGTCTTGTTTTCTTCCTTATCTGGTAATGTCTGGTCTTAGGGGAATATCCTGTTCCGCAATATTGCGCTTTTCTAGCTGTGAGACTCACTGACGATATTTAATAGTGGCATATTTACAAATGTGAGTGGTGTTAAAACTGAGAACTTTTCACAGATATAAAAGCTTTAGCGGAGCGCAATAGGCAGATCCTTTCAGATCAAACGATACATATAATATTTATTTTCGTGTATTCATATTTCCCATACTTTTTGTACTTATGTAACTTATAACTTTAGACTAGTTTCAGAAAAGTTCCAGGAAGCCTAACAACGTTTCCTTCACTAGAGTTTAACTTTGAATATAACGCCTAGGGAACAACCTTTGAATTATTTACTTTGGATTCTAGTTTTGCCTCTTTCACGTACACGCAATATAGTCTGATAGAGTATAGAACTGATGTATAGGCTGATATTGACATCAGAAGGTATATAAGGTAATTGTAATTTTATATAATGCTAAAATAATGCTGGGAGTTTATTTGTGCGATAAAATTCGAAACGAAGACATACGCCAAAAAACGAATGTCACCGACGTAGCCCATAGAATCGACACAATATTGAAGTTACAATTTCATAATGGTCTTAAGTGGAGACAAATTACGAAGAAGCACAATACGGGACGCCCTCCGTTCGCATGGATCGAACGCCTGGAAGAAGACGCCGGTAGTCTTGGAGCATTAAGAGATGCTTATATCCAGCAGCGGAGAGACATAGACTGATGGTACATGTAATTTAATTGAAACTTAATGTAATTTAATTTACAATAACACATGTTTTAGCAAATTCCAACGAAAATATAAAAGATTAAAAAATGCGCATATTAATTGTACTCATTCATTTTGAGTCTAATATTTAACAATGAAGTATGGTAATTTTCAGATCATACACGTGCCTCGGCTTTTCATATCCGTTTTCATCAAAAGTTTAATTTGATTCGGTAATTCGTCCGGAAGGCGCTTTATATTCGTTTTGCTTCCGTCCAAAAATACTTTCAATGTTCTGCTCGTTTACTCTCTTAATTTATTAATTATTAATAATTTATAAGCACATTTAATTGACAATTACATTTCCATTTATCATTGCGAATAATTGCTCATGTGTTTAAATAACAGAAATAATGATTCATGGCGATTATTTCTCATAGATATTTTATCTTTAAATCATGCCCATGCGCATTTAAGAATAAGGCATGCGCCTTGCTCTTAAATATACAGAATCTCTCTGACTTTCACAGTGTTTCATTTTCTTTTATCGCAATCATACCAATTAATGAAGGTTGTTATTTTGCATTATTATATTGAAGCAATAAAGAGAAACGTAATATCGCGGTCTATGTATTCTAATGAATAGTAATGTGAATGGAACATGTGCATTAATTACATCGGTTCTGCATCGATCAAATATGTTCGCAATATTTGATATGTACATTAGTGTTTACTTAGTAATATACCTACTGTGTAATGGGCCTGTTCGTCATATTTTATTAGTGTACTTAGGTAACGGAAAGAGGGAGCAAAGAGGGAAAGATGAGTTGAGGTGATTTGGAATCAGATAATGATACTTTAAATTTCCCATTATTCCCAATCCCCCTTTTCTCCAATTTTGACTTTATTTATCAAAAGGGGAGAAAATGACTAGCTACAACACTCGCATCGGGTGCGCTCTTGTAAAATGACTTTGACCCCGTCGTTCCAAATTCCCAAAAGTATCAGAGAGTACATGTACAGTTGATATGCCAGGATTACCCATTGTTGATAGACTGGCATGTATAATAAACAGTTAAAATCCTTTTTTAAAAAATCAAGCAGAACTTGCAATTTAACTACAATTTACTTACGTTAAACCCACGCTAAGGTGAGAGAACCGCGGTTAAATCTACAAATATGTATCTGAATATTACTTCTCCTAGTTACCTACTTTTAAAACCAATGATAATAAATTTATGTCCTTGGGTCTTAGCAGGCGGACAGTCTGCTCGTTTGCCATTAACTTTATAAAACAACCCGTTATCTGTAAAAAGTAAATATTATTCTGTTTATGAAAACTCCGATTAGCAAATGTTAACAAAGCTTTCGAATTCGTTTAAAAGCATCTCCATAAATAAATAAAAAATAAAACAAACTTGAAAAGACTGTCTACGTCGTGTTTTGAAGAGTGCATGTAGAATGTGTATGTAGAATTGTTATCAGTAAATCTTGTTGGCATTCGACAAATCAATGCGGCTTGACCCCTTAGGATCACTATACAAAAGAGAACAATTTTAAGGCCAACGGTCATATATTTTGAGTGGGAGTCATTGCATCTAAGACAGTTGACAAAGTACACTAATAAGTCAAACTTTATTCAAAATTCCAAACTGAAAAGCATTTGGAAAGCAATGCGCCCAATAAAATTAAACTGCGAAACAAAGTTCACGCGTGATTTTAATTAAACGCAAATAATATCGCATGTAAACTCCACGCCCACAGATAACTTCGCATTATTAGGCACAATTTATTGATACCCAAGTTAGGGCTGCGGGGAAACGTTCAGGCTTATTCATAATTTATATTAATTGGAGAAGGGAAAGTTGGTACAACTTTTGAAGAAGATACTTGTTTAAAAGAACAATTTGTACCAACTGTGCAGGGTTGGCGGCAATAAATACTATCACAGTATTTATATTGCAATTAAACTTTGGATTGTGTCTTTGAAATGACGGCTTTATAGGAATCGCTGGAATGTTATGGGAAATTTATTCCAACATTTTTGAAGGTATTGGCATATTTTTGCTTTATTATTTCTTTTTCTCACATTTCGTATTTTAGGGATCTTGATTTAAAATTAAAATTAATTATCACGGAACAATTTTCATATAAATGAGAAATTCAGCAAATTATAGTCGTTTGGGCAATTATTTCTTTTAAAAAAGAAATGATTGACCCGAAATTGGTCAATATTTTAGTGTACCTACATTATGTCAGATTTTATTTTTACTCATAATCTGACGTCATGTACTTACATAGTAAATGTTAACTGCCGTCTTTATATTTATGTAAGCCTGCCAATACTAAGATTTTTAGTTAGGTAGGTACTTGCGATTTACCATCCATTATTTAAAAGCGACTTTGTATTTTGCAGTTGCAGTTTAAAAACAAGACTTTCACATACGTATACATACCTATATCATGTGATTTTTCATAGACCAAAATTCTACATTCTACACATTGAAATTCGTAGCATCAGAATTCGAGTTTTAAGGAAGAAAGATTTTTGTCAAGATATTCGTAGCAACTTAGCAAGTCAGTCGTTCGACTCCTTTGGGATCCAAAGAGCCCAAGTTTGTATGCATACAGACTGTTGAGCAAGCCGCAAAATTGAGAGAGATTCCCGCCGTTTTATGTTACCCCTTTATACATTACGCTAGCGTATGATAGACGGTTGATGCAAATGACACGTTTTGACACGTTTTTTGCAATGCAATGACACGTGTGACACGTTTTGAACTGAATGTTTAACTTCTCAATATACGATTTTGATAATTCGCACTTAAATACCATTCACGCATGTACCAGTTAAATGTATGTATGAAAAATAAAGAACTAATGTGTATTTTGTATTAAGTGTTTTTATATATAATAAATAAATACGGTAAAAATTCCCCAATTTCGTCCGTTTTATCTGAATATAATGAAATATACCATAAATGTGACATAAATATTAACCCTGATAAAATACGCTCCTTTAAAAATAATTACCTACAGACTGTTATCTAATTTACTCCATTCTGTATTAATTTTCTTGTTATGTATTTTGCTAGCTTCTTATATAAGTATTATGTTGTAATATACACATAGATTTTTTTTAAATTTTAGGTACTGCATTTAGGTTTAGTAACTTTTAATCTTTTCTTCCTTCATGTTGTAAAATTAGGCATATTTTGTCCTTGTTGTTTGTGTTCGTTCTTATTAATGTACGAGTACACTATTGTCCATGAACGTTGGCCTATGTGTAATTTAAGCAAAGATTTTGTTTTGTAATCTAGTTATAGTAAATGTATGTGTTTATTAAATAAGCCTCATAAAAAAAAATACATAAGTAAGTATAAAAGTACGTTTGATGTAAAAGTAACAGTGTACATTTGATGTAAAAGTCATATTTTTAATGCATATATAAAACTTATTTCTTCGGTCTACGTCATTACACTACTAATCAGAGAGTGTGAACTACCAAAATTACATGCACTTAATTATACTGATGACATGACGTTAAATAAATTTTTATAGTATTTCCATATAAATGACAATTGACTCATGAGTTCAGTATGTTTATAGTTTTATAAGCAGTAAATTATCAATTCAACATAATTATATATTCTTTAATAACATTTAAATGGAATTATGGCAAAAATTACTAATACGCAAGATGATAAAATGAATTTAATGTCATCTATAATTTGTGGTTATTCTGCATTTAAAATACCCCCGCTGTGTATAAGTACAGTAATTACCAATAATTACTCTGCCATTTAATATACTGTTGATAATTGTATCTATATTTTGCATTTCAATAACTTCTTCACGTCTATATATTAATTACAATTATGATTCATCCTATGGTAGTTTTTATAATCGATACATCATTTATAATAGATAAGGAGTACATTAACAGCATTTTATGAAATAAATGACCCAGTTGATGATAGGAGGCTGTTTTGATATTTTTAGTTTACGCTACGATGTTAGTGTTTGAGACAATAATTGTCGTATGTCGGCCGACCTTTTTTCAATGGCAACAATATACAGTTTTTTGTTGTTATGCGTTGTCCTAAACTAAGTATGTGAGGCTCCCTTCGATGTAAGGTACTGGCATAATTTTTCAGAAAAGATTGCAGAAAAAAGTTTTTGATACAAATTTATAAAACAATTGTTATTAAACGTTTCGGTTTATTTAAAAACTAAATTCGAAACATTTTTTAGTAAAAAGTAAGATTAATAAATCTGTCAAAGTAATTTATCAGCAATCTCTACATTATAAGCTATTTTCAAGTAACTTAGGTCATGAATACATGACATAAAGAACAGTGAAGTAAGGAAATTAAGTAAGGTATGTAAATTATTGTCAAAACACAATGATGTGAATAGAATTGTGCAAGGTCTGCAGCGCACCCGTCTAGCTCCGTGGTGTTGCAGCCATCCATGGGTGCCAGTGAACGCCTGCCATCTCGTGGGTCACTCGACCGCCCACTTCCTATTATCTTCTTTCATTTTTTGTGACATTCTCAGCTATTGTAACTATTAATGAAGCAAGTATAAAGTTTTTGACTTTATTTTTCATAAAAACCCCTGGTCTTAGCATAAAAATATTCCACTTTACTCGTATGGTCCTGTAAATTTCGCCTTTTCATGTCTTTTGCAGATTTATTTGTTTATTTAAGAGTCGTACGATTTATCTTCATAAACTGGTAATGAAAAAATTCGTATCACATTCCGTCACATCGATATAATTCTTCACATTTTTCTCTGTTCACGGCGTGTACATACTCCAATTCCTTAGCCATTTTATTATTATTATTATGATATAACAGGCGAGCAGTAGCAGCTGATGGGCCTATATCTTATGCTGGTGTATGCATTAATCTTGTTCCGACATCCATTTGTCTGGTCTTGATTTGAAAATCCCCACCGTTGAGGAATCTACTATTTCTTGTGGCAATTTATTCCAAGTGTTTACCACCCTGTTGTTCAGTGCGTTATATGCTATTTTTGATGAGGTCAGATACTGTTCCAGTTGTTTGTCATTGCATGTCTGGTTCTTAGTCTGCTCTGAGCTTGAAGATCGACATCAGGTCTAGGCATTCATATTTGTTTGTTTCATTTTTTGTCTCTATAAGGTCCCCACGTACTCGACGCTAACTTAAGGACATTCTTTATTTTACAAGCAATTGTTTTATTTTTATTTTTTTAACATGTTTATTATTTTTTTATAAATTTTATTAAAATTAAATATTTAATAAATTTACTATTTTTAATCTAGTTTTTTTTTATAGAAAAAAGGCGCCAGACGAGCATACAGTCCACCTGATGGTAAGATGATACTGTCGTCCATAGACATACGCGATACATGCCAACATCAGTCCAGAATGACAAACGTTGGCACGCCCCCGGATGGCGCTGCCTACCTATGCAGATTAAGGAATGGATTCGGAAAAAAGGGAGGGATAGGATAGAATGGGAATGTGATCTGGCATATCTCACTCACTACCAAAAGACGTACGTACGAAATATGATTAAGTAGGAAATGCAGTACATTTCAAGGTAACGTGAGTAAGATAACTGTGAGAGAGGGGTAACGTGGCAAGTCGGAGTGCGCCCAGCGGCTGTGGGAATGTAGCGTGCACTCTCCCAGTACCGAAAATATCATTGTAAATATTTAATGAGTTTTATTTGATCAAAATATATCATGAATGGGTCTGAGTAAAAAATCTGAATCTATTAGGGGTACAAACGAAGGGGTTGAAAAATGTCTGTTCCTTAAGTGGCATTTCTCGTTGGAAATAAGGCTGTGGGAGTATAAAAAGGGTATTGGCATAATATAGATTAGTTGCGGTATGCGGCCTTAAGGGAATTAGCCAAAATGCTATCCTTGCTAAGTAGCTCCTGTTCACAAGGTTTTATTGTACCCAGATTTGCAACTCGAAGGGCTGTCACAAAAACAGTAGTACCTTCGAATGCATGACGCACATTGTCAAATTTAACGTTCCACAAAAAAATCTTAATAGGGCTGTATTCCATGTATTCCTGTATTAGGGTTTAATAGGGCTGATCTGCGGAAATCGCGTTCTTTTTCATTCTAATTAAGGTGTAATTCGAATTGCCGCAAGAATTAGATTGTCAAAGAGGGAATTTAACACGTTTTGTACTGCAAACATGAGTGTGTGTGACTTGTGATAAAGTGCATGACAGCGCCGACCAAAATGTCATGTCGGACATTCTGCAAAATTATTTGTCGGGATTCAAGGCCTCTTCGGCAAATTTAAAACATGTGCCATTGAGAGTTGTTTCTCACCCTTTCTCGCTTATGGTTAACATTACGTTCTGGTTCGCACTCTTTTAAAACCCTTTTGGCTCGCACCGCTCGAACAAGAGAACAAAATCTTTTAAATCTATGGTTGGGTTTAGTGTATATTTGGGAACAATTATAAGATTCCCTACTGTCATTAATATAATAATAGGGCACTGGAAAACGGATTAGAGGGCTGCGAATGACGAGTGGTGAATTTGTGAGAAGACCCTTCGGACTCCGTTGGGAAACTTCGTTTACGACGGCGCGGTTAAATTTAAAATTCTAGTGACACTGTTAAAATATGGCCTTTTCCTATGAGAGGAATGGCTTTCATGACAAAAAACTATATGGGATTGGGGAAAGTTTATATCGAATTTTTACGTTTTACGAATTATCGTCCTACTGGGCTGTGTTCATTTGTCTTATTATTATAACTACTCGTTTAGGGCCCACTATTAAGATATTTTTACTGCTTGTTAGTTTATGATAAGTAGGTAGGTACTCATAGCGCGTCACTTATACATTGTTAGTAACCCGTGGACAAAGAAGTATGTGAAACAATGAAACACACTCCTTTAGCAATGTACTCGTATCGTTTAAAATATATTGTATCATTGACAATTGTTCCCAATAAAAAAAAAAATACTGCAAGGTACATACCTTCCCTATTAATCACCACAACGTGGGCTCAATGCTAATTGGTGTACACACATGTTCTCATCAGTCAGAGATCTATTTTCGATTCTCATTTGTGAGGTTGTGACTACTAGTTTTTTTTATTAAGTACGAAAACGAAGTACAAATTTTTCAATTATCACTGGTTTGGAGATGAAGGAAAACATCTTGAGGACACTCGTTACTTACTTAACTAGTAATGTGTAAATTGACGACTAAAGGTAAATATTTGCCATCGAATTTAAGAAATTTTATAAAATCTATTATTTATCAATCAATTGAATAGCGGAGTGCCTGTCAAATATTTTCCTGTCAATAATTTATGTCTGTCAAAAATACCAATCTAGCTAATAATAATAACATTAATAATGGATTGTTCCACATGTTATTTATATATAGTATGAAAAAATGTTAAAAATGACAGTGTAATGTTAAATCTGTAATTAACATTCTTGTAGCTATTTATAGATATGGGTAAAAATACATAGTTTATACAGAAGATCTTTTGCGTATGTGTATGCGTAGATGTACATATACTTACATTTATTATAGGTATGTGCATATTTATTTATGAAAATGTTCTTTGCTTTTGTCACCCAATAGAATCGGATTTATAAAAGCAGAAAAATTTACAATTAAATTATCATCATTGTTTTTTATAAATATCTTTTTGTGATTTAAAAAAAAACAACGTACTCTTAAGTAGTATTAGGTGAGAGTTACATATTAAAACATTTAAAACGGAATTATATAATTGTTAGATTACAAAAAATTATAGTGTAGTTAAAATAATATTCCTCATAATAACACCAAGTAATGTGTTTCAGTTTGGAGGTTAAATACCAATTGTTTAAGATTGACATTATGCGAATTGAATATACAGGTTTTAATTTTTTTACTTCATAACATGAGTGACAGAATGTTCGCACTCGTGTTATAGAAGTTCAGGGCAACCTCAAAGGAGTGGTATCATCAGAAGGTATTATTATCAGAATAGGAGTAGAAAGCAGGTGTGCCAGTACAGTATTCAAACCAAAGTTACAGCTTCAAACGCATAGTGAACTAGGAATAGATATTATTCGAGGCAATAGCCAATACGACCCGAAGATATACGACAGACATTAACGGTCGTGTTTCCCTGAAGATACATAGCCCGTATTCAAGATAATATATTTGTTCTTTGTCTTAAATTATAGAGAATTTTGGACAGTGATTTTCTTGTATGTTTCACAAAGCTGATTTTTTAAATTTAGCACTCGACTAAGGGTTTGAAATTCATGCTTACCGCTTCTATTCCTGACTCTGTAATTTACTTGTTTCGATCAGACTCTGTACTGATTTAGTAGGAGGAGTACTATAACCATAACTGTTCTTTTTAGTATCCACTAGAGGACAAGACCTCCTCATGCGAATTGTCTTGTGCATGTGCAAGTTTAAGGCCACAAAACGCCACGCTGGCCAAGCGGATTGGCGAGTACACTTTTATAGAGGCGCCGGCCGACACCACACGGCACAAAGATACCACATGCCACACGGTACTAGGTGTACATAAACGTATGTATTACCACGGTACTAACGTTTACAGATGTTATAAAATAAATTAAAATGAACAACTTAATTTAAAAATTACTTGTAAACATGTTTTTGAAGATAGTACTAGAAAGTAATTTAAGCAAAAGCGTGCGTAACATTTTCTGTATTTTTTACGAGAATTAGATTGATCTACGGATTAAACTTTTTATTGCACACCAAAAGAAATTAAGACAGTGACATATATTGTAAAACATGAAATGGACAAAAGGCGGTCTTATCGCTAATAACGATTTCTGCCTGACAACCTTTGCGTAGAGGAAGTATTTTTTTTTTTAATTTGAGAATTTTGCACCCATTAGACATTTGTGTGTAGTGGTCGTAGCTTGTCGCTAGCCGAAACTAGTACAATACTAATGTCTCACAATTACATAAACATAATTATACTCGTAAATCTGTAATATCCGCTTAGCAACATCTAACCCTTTGTTATTTTTCTGTGAGTGTTACACGTGTTTTTTATTACATGTGTACCTATTTTTTGTTTTTTCTTCAATCTTTTACGCAAATGTACACACATCCTCACACACATACATACATACACATATTTACATACACTAGCTTGAGTCTTACCATATTAGTTATTCTGTGGTCTTATGCGATAGTTCATTGTATGCCAATCGCTTACAAAAATTATCTGTATAAATAGTTACTACGTTATTATGTAGTAAAATTCATTTTTGGCAATAAGATTATTTTACATATATGTATAATAAGTTCACATTCCAGTTTTGTTGTGGGTTTTCATAAATAAATAAAAATAAATAAAACTAGGTATTATTACATAAAAATCCCGCTAATGTCCAACTGCTATATGAACACATAATATATACATATGCATATTAAAATGAACTGTTATTAAATAAAACAAGTAATTTTGCATATTTATGGCATACACTGACTGATTGATTTGTTTTGCTTTATGAATTATTCCACTATTTTGACAAGTCGGTACTCCTTGCGTATTTACCGCAGTCGGGTAAAAAATATTGTTATTATTGCAATAAATTACATAGGTTTTGTTCCTGTTAATGTTAAAGATTCGCATATTTTTACGGTAATATAAAACTATTTTACTGTAATACAAATAACAGCAAGGTCATTACACATTTTTGAACAGCAAGGTCGCAATCATGGAATCACAAAGAACATGGACTCGCTTCAAGGGAAGCCAATATCACAAATACCCGACTCCGGAAATTGGTGTTTCACGGTCTGTGACGTCAGCACGACGAGCGTGACAAATTTTGAATACATTTTATCCGTATGCGACGAGCAGTTGCAATTATTGCAAAGAGCGGGGTGGAGTGTACGGGATATGTTTTTTAAATTATATAAACGACAGTTTGTATAAGTACAGTATTTTATATATACAGTTTGTTTATAAATATTCCGATAAAAAGAACTATATTCTACGTGTATACTCCATATACTTTCATTTGTGTATGTATAACTTTGATATGACTTTGCGACAAAATTCGATAGCATTTTTAATGGAACCATCTCTTTGTAGGTTCTGTGGTTTATCTATTATGTGACCATATTATGTGTGCAATTATGCGTGTATGTATTTTTGCATGTATGTAGGGTTATTTATTTATAATATGTATGAATTCGATTAAATTATTTTTTTGGGCTTTCTAATTCGAAACTGTGATCCTTTTTACAAGCTTTTATTCAACTTAACACGTTTGTTTGTTAAGGTTAAATCTTGCAAGTTGATTTTAACCCACTTCCAAGTGGAAGTGTACTAGTGACTACTGAAGATAGTACAAGTGTACTACTACTGCCTTATACACACACATGTAGATATATAAACTTTTTGAACTTTCGCGTTTTGTACACATTTTATATTCTAAATCGGGTTTGAACGCGTATAATAAGTGTATTTGTTTATCTTATATTCCTACTCGACATTTCGGCACGGATTACACCAGCCGTGGTCACGAGTTGTAACCGTGACCACGGCTGACAATACAACCGATGAAAATACAGTAATCTGATGCCCTTAAACTGATGCTGCCGCCAGGAAGGCCAGCACACTGTGGAACTTTTCAACGGCGAATTGTAGACATGTCGGATTCCGGCTCGTTTTGATGCGTTCGCAATTTTAATGACAAAAAGATAACTTTACATAAGCTTGACCGTCTGATAAGCATTGGTCAGTAACCTGTCTAGGAGAAGGAAAGCTCCAAAATTAAACCGAATATCAAACGAATTATATGCGGTACCAGAAATGCATAGGTTAAGAAGTTTCTGCAAGTTAGAACTTTAAAAAAGAGTAAATAAGTTTGACGTAAAAAAACTTTTTAAAAGCAAGTTTTTGAACAAAATGAATAACATTAAATTAATAATGAATGAAAATTAATAATGAAAGTAATGAATAATGAGAATATTGAAGAAAATAAACAGAAATCATTGCTATTAATTGATGTACGAGTAATTCGCGATATAAGGTTTTCGTTCCAATTTTATTAATTAGCAAATTTCGCGACAAGCTTTTAAATCACATAAAAACATTAATATACTGGGGCTTATTTACATCAAATAATCTTAATGAGTTTCGTTTATTTTCTTCATTTTAGTGCATATTAATAAAAACTTGTTTTAATTTTTTTTTATTCTGAATAATCTTGTTGACTAAGTGGTATTCAGTCCCCCTTTTGTACATATCGTTGTGCAATGAAGTTTTAATAAAGAAATACCACTGACGTAACAAAGCCATCACAAAGTCCTACTTCTTATTCTTCCAATATTTGGTGTGATCAATTTTAATTACTTAAGACTAATTTTACCGACTCAATACCAAGTTTTGGACGCTGTCTGGATGTTGGACGCTGTCTGGATGTTGGATGCTGTCTGGATGCATGATTGTGCCAATATTAACTCTAGTGCAATTGTAGATCATGCAAAGAACCAAGACATAACCCGTGGGCGTCTGTTACTTTGTCTTCCTCCGGCGGTTATAGCGGTCGTGCTGCCCACACTGGGCATAATAAATTACGCCAATTTCCCTTCTGTAGCTTTTTTACGCGCTTCATTCTGTGAAGGCATTGCCATGTAACAAGACGAGCCAAATATGTTATCATGGAGTTTGTTACTCACAATAATGGCTATGGTTCCGCTTGGGATTGCGGGCCAGATTCCCCTATTTTTTTGTTGATAGAATACGATTGGGCAAACTACATCCTTACCTATGAACTTGCCGTTTTATATGGAAAAATTCGAATAACTTTTTGGGATGAAAATGATATATTTAATTGATCGAAGTAATGGCCATTTTTATATTTGCGTTTTTGCCATTTTAATGGAAGCTGATTGAACCCTCTGTTATAGAACTCCCCGGGACGGGAATGTTACTAGCTTCAGCGGTCTCGGCTCGGCGATGATGATCAGTCAGTCAGTCAGGACATCTCTTTTTATAGATTAATTTGGCCTACTGACTAGAATTTTAATAGATTGCCAAAATATTGATCAAATTGAAATAAAGACTGCATTGTGTATGCATTAGGTGATGATGTTATCAGTAGTACATTTGTGAGCAATTAAGAAGCAATTTTTTATTTATTTCATTTATTTTCCTGCTCAGATAACACTTTTTGAATCTATTAAACATTAATATTAGATAAGTTTTTAATCATATTAATATTTAAAAACTTATCCAGTTGATGAGTTCATTAAGTAACCATTAAAATGTTGTTATTCTGAAATAGGGAAGAAGATCTCAGAAGCAGGCAACAACAACAAAATCAATATGTAAGTATAATTTAAGGATTACCTGGAAATGGAAATCATTTATCGTAGTTGCTTTGTTCGTTCGTTTGATTCCATAATAATTCATTATTGGATTGTTTGGTCTGTATATAATAAATGCGTAAGCAGTACGGGTTGGGAGGGGGAGCGTGCACGCTGCATTCCCACAGCCGCTGGGCGCACTCAACTGGCTACGTTACCCCTCTCTCACAGAAGACTACCTTGAAATGTATCACTTTTTCTACTTTATAGCATTTCCCCAATGTACGTACGTGTTTCGGTAGTGAGTGAGATATGCCAGAGTCCATTCCCATCCCATCCTATCCCTCCCCATTTCCCCACTAGTTCTCCCAATTCTTTCCTTAATCTGCAAAGGTAGGCAGCGCATACTGGGGTGTGCCAACGATTGTCATTCTGGACTGATGTTGGCATGTATCGCGGATGCCTATGAAAAAAATCAAGAAAATGACTGTTGTTATTATGGTGAGTATATTATGATTACAAACAAAAGATTTACGTAAGCAAATGAATATTAATTATAATTAAATTTTAATTAATTATTATTTTATATGTTCAATAATTATTGACGTCACACAACGTCATATCTTGTAATTAGACAAGCTACCCTGTGAATTGTGATGAATGAAAGAATGAATGAATGAATGAATTATGGCTATAGAGATTTAGATGTAAAGTTGTAGTAGATGCCGATACCCCTGTATTTATAAACGTTGCATTTTTCAGCCACTTTTGCGTCAGCACCAGCTATTTCTACAGCCGCCTGGAAATGGGACGGAGCCAGCGTGTCTACACAAATAGCGTCCCACATTCGTTACCCGGGTTACCCCATACTCCATTCCACGGAACCAGGGACATCGGATCCGGTCTCTTGCCATCGTCATAAATTGTTATAAACATGTAATTTAATATCCGTAATACGCTTAATTAGAATCATTTTACGAGTTTGCGTGAAATTCTCAATAAATAGCAATAAATCAGCTCAATACAGTTGGAAACATACGATATAAAAGTGATTATTAGAACCTATTGGTATGGGACGAAGAAATATCAATTGTTACTAAGGGGCCGTTCGAGTATTACGTAAGCAGAATTTTAGCCATTTTTAACCCCCCCCCCCCCTCCCACCCTTCGTGCTAACGTAAGCATTGGTATAATTTTTACAAAATCTGTTCAAGTTTCTCATTTAATCAGAATCTACTAAATTTTGCCAAAAAAATACGAAAGTAAATAAATAAATATTGCTGACGTAATCGCCATTCGGACACCCCGTCCATGGGTCATCGGAAATAAGCAAAGCAAAGACTCCCCCCCCCCCCCAACGGCCCCTAACGGGTTATCATTTGGGTATAGATTAATTATCTATTCGTAGGTTATTAAATATTTTTTGATATAATAAGCCTACAATAACAATAACAATCCCAGTAAACTTGAAGATGATAAGGATGGCGTGATGTTTTCTTTTCTAGGATATTATACAATTCAATAACTTTAATTACTTTTACATTCCAATAATAAAACTAATCATAATGTCAAAACAGTAATAAAAAATTGCATACTTTCTACTCAATTCTCGGATATCTATCCGTCTATCCGATCCGATAGCTCTATCCGATAGGAGCTTAGAAATTAATAAATTCACTGGATACTGTAGTCCATAGACATTCGCGATACATGAAAACATCAGTCCAGAATTGACAAACGTTGGTACATCCCTGGGTGCGCTGCCTACCTTTACAGATTAAGCAATGGATTGGGAGAAAGGGTTGAAAAAATGGGAAGAGATAAGGAGGGATCCCATGGGAATAGGCTCTGGCATATCTTACTCACTACTGAAACACGTACGTACATTGGGAAAATACGAAAAGTGGGAAATGCAGTACATGTCAAGGTAGTCTTCTGTGAGAGACGGGCAACGTGGCCAATTGAGTGCACCCAGCGGCTGTGGGAATACAGCGTGCACTCGGGGAGATGCGCATAATACATAATGCGACAAAGAAAATTTACACATAATCCCCCGAATACCTATAATTTCCCAATTGAAGATCGTAAAAGATTTTTCGAATGCGTAATTGCTCATTTAAGTTTATTGACGAACTTTGAAATATTATAAAAAATATTTGGCCGATTGTACTCGTATAACCTTCGACTATAATTAATACAAGTCGAAGGTTCACTCGTGTTTATTATGTGTCCATTATTTTATAGTTTCAGTGACGTATCATTCACAGTTGGTACTACGAATACTATCATATCATTTGGTGGGTACTTCTGTAGTTTGGGTCGTTTTTGCTATAATAGTCGATATAAACACTGTTTGTATTTATAATATAATACACTGTTTTAAAAAAATATCATATTACATCAGTATAAATGTTATTTGAGAGCATTAATTGTAAGGGCTGCAACGTATATACAATTTATGCCAATTTTAGTATACATTAGTTATAAATAGATTGAATAAATTTACGCACGTACAACTTACCTACAAATACAGATAAGATATTCAATGATGGTTTGTTAATTGTAAATATTCAATGATGTTTTAAGTCTAACAATATGCTTTACAGTAATTCTAATAAGGATATGTGCCTATGCGCCCGACCAACATGTATACGTTTGAGGGTATGTCATATGAATGATAATAATAATTTAATTTATTTGCTTTAGAATGCGGGTACACATTGGTTTTATGCCCCATGAGCCCCATGACACATATATTACAGTAGGTACATACAAGAAAAAATAAAAAAAAATAAATTAAAGAAAAATAAAAGCATTCAAACCCCTGTCGAAAGAAATTGTAAAATATATCTAATTTTCTCTTTATTAACTTCCATTGTAAAATTGTTAAGAATATGAAAAGATAAAAGTTTTAACTTGTAATTTCAATTTTCCGCTATTACAAAAAGTCAGCTGTCTAACGGTATATCACATCGCCAGTGGTCAGTGTTGCCAGAAATATAGCACGCTAAAGTCATACGTTCAAAAAAGCCGCGAACTTTTCCGACTAATTAATTTATTATCAAGTAAATTCACCATATATTTTTGTATGTCGAGCTGTATCTTGTTATCGATTTATCTCTGTATATTTTTATGTTGTTACCTACACTTAACAAAGACTATAATAATTTGCTATGGTAAACATTGTCTTTGCCGGTACTATCCTTTTCAGGAATCACGGTTTTCAAGAATTTGACTAGAACAATATACGTGACTGCAAATATTTATGTCCTCAAGCGATGTGTTTAGAATAAACGAAGACGTTTCCACAATTTGTTTTCGCAAATATAAAATTTCGGAATAAAATGCAGAGCTGAAATAGCAACAAGGAAACCATATCTGTGAAATTATTGCAGATATAGACAAAGCTCCCTCACGTCCCTTTATTGAAGGCATCTATTCGTAGAGGTGATGTGCGTTACTCAGTTCTGTCATTTCCTCAAACTGTGCGAGTCATGAGGCCTTTCATTATTGACTCTTAATGAAACCTTGCCTTGACGCTATCAACGTTTTCAATGTAAGATATTTTTCAATGTACTGATAATGTATAATTAGTCTTTGTGTGATTCAGAACCCACAATTCAGGAAATTGTAGTGTAGAGAAACACGCCTAAATTTTAATTATTCACATTTCATATACAGAAAGAAGGTGAAATCAGTTTGCCTGATGGTAAGCGGATACAAATATTATTATCGCTCTTCTACGATACATGCCAACATCGGCAATAAAACACAGATAAAAGACAAAAATGAAGAAGACAGTCGGAAGACGTTTTTTTTTTATAGTAAAAAGGCTGCAGATGAGTATACAGTCCATCTGATGGTAATCTCCCAAAAAAATTAATGAATGTTGGTACGTCCGCAGATATATTGTCTTGATTTGGAGATTTAGGTGTCAGGATTTAGGAAATAATTTAGAATAGGGACTATCATTATCCTGTGCTCCATTGTATTCTTTACTCCCCTCCCATCTGCTCCTAGAGAAGAATGAAGGGTATAAGGGGATGAGAAATACCCCTTGTCTCGTTATATTCTTTAATAGAAAATTGCAGACTATCATAATTTATTAAGTAGATCAAGATTACAATTAACATGTTAAAGCCAAATTTTATAAAGTCTAATTTACGAGCGTAGATATTTTAACAATATTTCTATGTGAATTTAGTCTACGCCTGTTGTTGATGTGTTCGTATGATCAGGAGCTGTATGTATTAATTTTATCTACAATGTATATATTTTGAACATGTTTTTTGTGTACCTTTAATAAAAAAAATCCTCATCCTTGGCAAATGTTCCTGCGACATGACAAACTCTATCTTTCTTGACTGATGTTGGCACGTATCGTAAATATTCATGGTCGGCAGAATCCACTCAAGCAGGTAGGCTGTCGTCATGTTTGCCTATTTATTTAGGTAGGTATACCTATGAAAAATCCCGTACTATCATAGTATTTACGTAATCAGCCCTACCGTCCCTCGCCAAGTCCTATTTTATCTGTCTTTTCCTTCATTCCAGGGAATGAGAAGACAAAAATGAAAATCATTATTAAAAGAGAAATCGGACATCACGATATATCATCCTATCTTTCATCCACTTTCACATAAAAAAGCTAATGACATTCGCAGAGGTTAATAATTGAAATATGAGTAGTGTACTTATAATTCCATCTAAATCGTCAGAATATCGTTTGTATGTAAAATGAGGACTTCCTCGTTCCCCATTTTACATATCTACAGAGAAATCTCTAGAGGCATATTTTCTGTGCTTTCCACGCTTGAATATCGTATACTCGCACCGCGAGATTGCCAAATTGCATATCGATATGTAGAGAGGTTTATCGCGGACCCTTAGCTGTTGGATGTGGCATTTGCACAAATTTGCACAACAAGTTTTTCCTAAAAAAATATCAAGTACAAGGGCGTAATTATAGCGTAATATAGTAATGAATTACATCAATGCGACGCAAATACGAGGTGATCACGAAGTTACTTAAGAGCAAAGTAAATATACAACCTAAAATATTGTTAGTAAGTAGAAACATTTGTGTAGTTACGTCAGCAATTAATGAAAATATACTAATTGTAGTTTAATAGCACGATAAACCGGAAAAAAATGAATTTCTGATTATGTTTGGAACGAGCGGTATCATTTTGTCTATACCACAAGTGATAGGAGAGTTGCGATAATTACAAGGGCTGTCAATGAAAATGACAATAATTTTAAAATGTTTAAAATAAAAAAGTTTTGACTTTGACGGAGTCACATTAACACTACTATTATAAGTCCCGTTCTTGACTTTAAAAACAATAATTCAAATAATAAGTGAGTTTTGTTTTAGAATTTTGTGTCATTGATCCAGGTCAGACACACTAAAAGAGTTAATACTCAGTTTTACCAAATTTTTTTTTTATGTACGAAGGCGGCAGACGAGCATACAGTCCACCTGATGGTAAGTGGATACTGTCGCCCATAGACATCCGCGATACATGCCAACATTAGTCCAAAATGACAAACGTTAGCACGCCCCCAGATGCGCTGTCTACCTGTGGAGATATAGGAATGGATTTGGAGAAAGGGTGGGAAAATGGGGAGGGATAGGATGGGATGGGAATGGGCTCTGGCACATCTCACTCACTACCGAAACACGTACGTACATTAGGGAAATACGATTAAGTGGGAAATGCAGTACATTTCAAGGTAGTCTTCTGTGAGAGAGGGGTAACGTGGCCAGTCGAGCGCGCCCAGCGGCTGTTGGATTGCGGCGTGCACTCTCCCCCTTCGAGAGTTTTTCTTCTTGACATTCTTCTTTCTCAATTTTTTTTGTGAACATGCACATATATATTTAACCACTATCCTAGTAGTTATCCTGGTTATTTAAGTGCATTTCATGGTTCATTCATAGATCAGAAGTAGAATTGCCTACACGTGTTGCGACTGTTACGTGTACAATTGCCTAAAACAATGCCGTTAGGTAGTCTTTTGAAGTGTAGGCATCGAATGGTAATAAACAATATTTAGATATTTGAACCAGTTAAAACCAACGGCAAATCTATATCTTTCAAAAAATAAATTTAAAAAAATGTGTTTTCCAGTAGACTAGTTTATTATATTTCCAGTTTATTATATTTATTGTTTATCATATTATATTGTTATTATTATCCAGTAGATTATATATATTTTTTAAATAGATTTAAACTACCTCCATCATAAAAGCACGATCGTTGCCTTGTCCACACACAAAAGCTATTTCAGCTATTACATGGCAATCATCGGTCTTTCTTTGTTTTGCATTGTAACATTAATAAATATTAGAATTAATGTTTTTTTTAAAACATATTAATATTATTAAACGTCTGGTTTTGACATATTTTATTGTAAAATTGACACAATTTATTCTTATATCTATTTAATCTGCATATAGTAATTGTTATTAAATACCTGAAGTGACATTTAGTTGTGTTTGACGGCTATTGTTATTTTGTCCACCAACAATAATGTAATTAATTATGTAGTAGCACGCCCAGTATGTGTACAACTGCTGAAACTAATTCTAAGTATCTATGTTATCTCTTACACAGTTCATGTTCTACACAGTTGATTGCAATAAATAAATAACCGGCATTATTAGCTCTATATCTGTGTATTGATGCCGTCCGACGCATCGGTGCATCGAGCCCGGCCGGTGTAGCTGTTGCACAGTTTTTATTAATTTTTCCATTCCTAACGAATGTTACCAGCTTGATTTGCATCGGGTAAACGATGTTATTGCGAGTGTCAGTTTTATTCTTTACCGACATTAATTTAGGAATTTGGAGGTTGGTATTAAAGATGCATTTCGACTGCTTGTACTAACAAGCAGTCGAAATGCATGATATATTTTTGTTGTCCACCCCAAGTGAGAATATAAACTCAACTGTTCATGGGTCCAAGATTAACGTTACTTTTGATCACCTGGACAATGGGAATGCGAAAATAAAATGTTCCTGTTAACCACCCCGCAGCTTTTGGGACGGTAAAATTTTATTCTCGCAATCCTTATGTCCACCCTAGGGGACTTGAGGTTAACAACAGGAATAAACCAAATGAACAATAGCGTCATGACTATCGCTTTTTGTATGGAGCTATTGGAAAACTTCAAGTAGTCGGTTCACTCGGTCAAAGAATCCACATTGAGCTTCCCTGTACATGGTCTCCACTAGAAAACACGTTCAACCCATCAGTTGTCGGTCTTGCAGCAGTTATGACCTGCCAACTGCCACTTCAGATTTAGGCATGTCGGCAACATTCGTATTTCTCTCTTCTCATTTATATAGACATTTGTTCTATTCATGCGAACTTTTAAAGATGATCCTTCAGTTCTTAGCTTGTATCTATGTTAAGTGATAATTGCAACAAATAACTTTTCTTTGTGACTAAATAATAATTTTAAAAATTCCGCGAGACAAAGTAATTTAAAAACAGGTCATTCGCATATGTATTTTGATAAACGAACATTTACCCCTTCACCTCCGTGACTACTTTCTCATTACCGTTTAGTGATAAAATTTTTCATTACCAAAAGTTCGCGAAATGGTGAAATGACGGTCACTCTCCCTAACTGGTTGCTTAGGTGTTACTGTCATGTATGTACTCTCTTCTCTCAGAGCAGTTCTCCGAATAAAATAAATTCATACACACAAAAAATAAAATATATAATTGGATAATATGGAACGGAATAGAGTGGGGTGGGATGGGGTTTGTTCTGCCGTAGAGGTGGAATGGAATGGAATTCGATGGGATAAAGAGTATTATTCAAAACATGCTTCACAATTATAATATTATAACCATGACCAACAGTGGACACTGAAAGGGCTGATTGCATAGCATTGCATTGCGTTACTTTACCTCATGAAAAAGACTAGCTCTCCGAATTACGATATATTTGGAATTGTTGAAGATGTCCAACACTTGTTGGTGGAGTGTGTCCGGAATCAACAGGAACGGGAGGCCTTAGTGAGGGCTCTCGATCTGAACAGGAATGATGTTTGTATGTTACATAAGATAATAAGAGAACCTAATTCACGAGCAGCATTTAGTTTGTACAGATTCGTGAGCCCTCACTAGGGCTGATATATTGGTACCTACATTAATGTTGTAGAATGTAAGTTTAGGGTACAATGGAACTGACATGTGCCAAGGCATAAAAGTTCCTTAAAAATAAAAAATAAAAATTGTGTTACTTATAAATATACGATTATATCATATAAGGATTATACATAGCATAGATACAAGTGGAAACATAACATATGTATTGTTATACTTATTGTTATTAAATAAATAATATAAATAAAACAAGTAAGTAAATATATTTTATTAACTTATGATTTCGTTAATTTAGAAATCTGTGTAATAACTAAGTTCGAGCTAATTTTGGAAATAATAACACCTTGGATTTTTGGTGGCATTAGTTGTTGTTTTTCATGTTTATTCCGAAAGGTTTTATCGTATTATTTGTACACAAAACCTGAAATTTTGAAATTATAACGGATTGTATATAACACAGCGTGGTCGAATTGAATAATGTTTCCGTCAAAATCTAGTTTTAAACGGTCAAAGTCGAGGACAAAGGCTATAAAATAAACTAATACATATTTTATTTCTTTTCCCGTTTACAAAACACAACCGGAATTTAAAGTTAAAGGCTTCTAATCAATGCCAGTCGAGGAGTTTCGACACCAATCAAATATCTACATAACAAGTATTAAAATTTAATAGTTTACGTTTTACGAGTATGATATTAAAACGTCTTTATAGTTATAAATTAACACCATTTCGTTAATCATTAATAATAGTTTATTATTAATGATTAGGCTGTATTAAAACAATATGTGGATATAATCGGCTTTTCGCGTTTATAATTTTTGCTACTACAAGTAATAAACTATAGATACTCGTAGATACACCTAGATAGATAGATAGACTTAATTGTACACCAGAAACCTACAGACAAATACAAAGTACAAGTAATGAGAATTACAACCGGCGCCCTTATTGCTAAAGCGATTTCTTCCAGGCAATCTTTGGGGGTGAGGAGAAATCTGTATGCTAAATAGAGGTAGACGGTGCAATAAAGAAATAACGTCTTTATACCTAGTTTAGCCATAAATACTGTTAAAAAAAATGCATGTGAATTTAGAACCTGTCATTTTCACGTGAAAATTAAATGTCCTTTCTCATTTAGGCGCCAATCATTATTAAATATTAAAATGGAGTGGGGTGAGAACCAAAACCGTATTGCTGTAAACCGTACAAAAGTAGACATGGTGCCAAATGCAATTTTTAAAACTCCATTCGTTTGGTATTAGCCGAATGTTTGTATACCGGGCTATTGGTATGGACATTGAAACGTCCTCTGTATGTATTCGTACTAAACAGACGATTAAAGCTGTGAAGGAGAGAATCCGAAGAAATCCCGTCCGGAAGCAAATGATTTTATCCCGAGAGATGAATATAGCGCACCCAGGATCATGTCACGTATTTTAAAAGATGATTTAGGACTTGCTGCTTACATAAGACGTGCTTATGTAATTACATTTCTTAACTATTAATTTAAAGAAAATAGGATTGACAAATTAAAATGACTTCTTCGTCGGTGATTGAGTTTATACTCATAACTATAGAGAAGTTGCTCAATTAGTCAACAGGGACCAACGTGACAATTATCCGGCTTCAATGATGGTTTGGTGGGGTGTAAGCTATCAAAGACTGTCTGAACCATATTGTGAAAAAGGTAATAAAACGTTGGCTCACGTGTATTCTACATGTACTGCAGTGGATACGATTCTTGAGAAAGTCGTAAAGCCTCTTAACAACATCCTGTTCCATAACCAAGAATGGTTCTTTCAGTAAGATTCAACACCAGGTCATAAGGCTCGCTCAACACAGGCGTGGCTAGAAAGTTATATTCCCGACTTCATTAGAGCTGAAGACTGGCCGTCATCTAGTCCCGATCTTAATCCGCTCGATTATGATTTATGGTCTGTTTAATAGATGCTCTAATCGCCATGGTAATATTGAATCCCTAAAACATTCCATAGGGATAGCAGGTGCTAATTTTCCCATGAAATGGGTGCGTGTTTCAATCAAAACTGGACGCAACGTTTGAAATATTGTAAAGCAAATTTCAAAAGAACGTTATATTTGTAAATCTTAATATACATAATAAAAACAATAATTTGCGCCGGTTGTACTTCTAAAATAACACAAATTCTTCTAAGAAAATGATAATGTAAAAAAAAAATCAATGTTTTCTTTGTAACAATATTTATGGCTATACCTAGGTATACTTACATAGATACATACATAAATATATATTTTACGTATGTATTTTATGTATGTAAATTTTATGTATTTTATGTTAAATACGTGTATATGTATGTATAAATACATATACATACATAAATATAGAAAGGTTTAAGATATTAAAAAAGATAAAAAATATTAAAGGAAGTGAATTTGGGAGCAAGAGAACTTGTAATAGAGTACAGAGTAATGCGATAAAAATTTCATACATTATAATTAAATACATTATAATTAAAAGAAGGAATCAAAGTTGGTAGTAGGCAATTTCTCAACATTACAGGTAATACTGAATGGTTTATAGATCGTGATACTCGTTGATTATACTCGCGATGGATGAAAGCGCTGTGGGATTGTTATTCACGTATGTATATTGAATGTCTTTACACAATTCAATAAATGTTTTATGAGGTGTTGCATTGAGACATCATTTGTACTGAAATTTTAAATCAAATTCATTTTAGATTCTTTGACCTGTTTTCTGTAATAATTGCAAAGATATTTTTCCTTGTGCACTTAAGTCGTGTCTTCTATACCTCGAAATCTCATGAGCTACAGTTTCTTATGCACAACATCAAGCGGTATCGATATTTTCTCTATCAACATAACAATATCGAAAGTAAAATCCTTCAAGCATAATATCCTTTCCAAAATTTTTCATACTTTTTTTCTTATTATATCTATTAGCTTTTTTTTTTTTGCAATATTTTTTTGTGTCTGTGAGTGTAAGTATTGGTGAGTACACCTGAAAGCAAACTACACACCTGTCCTTACCTTATTTCATATAATACATTAATATAATATTACGTGTGTACATACTTGTTGGTGAACTTAATAAATAAAGTAGGTATATAAAAGGTTATTTTTCATCTGTAGCGCTTTATAGTCACGTCTAGTTAGTAACAGAGCCAAGTTACAAACGGTTAACAACACAAACAATGGTGAGTTGATAATCATTGTTCTGTATTAAAAATGCATGCGTGAAACGAACAAAGTGTGTATGCAAAAACTAAGCGGTGAATGCCCGTTTGGAGTTGGACGGGAGTGGTGTTTCAGCGAATTTGCGACGTTTGAGGTGTGGTCTCAGTAGTATACAGCGGATAGTAAAGTAAGTTTCAGCTGTTTTATCAAGTTTACCTATTTGTCGAACGATAAGCGAAAAGTGACCAGCGATGGAGTCGAACCTACAAAATAAATACAGTGTAAACTCTTTACAACGAAACTCAAGAGGCCGGTTATTTTCTTTCGTTATATATAGTTTACAATGGAAATAGAAATTGTGGTGATTGTGGATAATTAGTTCACGTGTCTCACAGATATTACGTTCTACCAGTGTTAAAATAGTTTCAAAATTATGTGTCGGGCCATATGTCTAGACAGGACGGTCAGAATCATATTTTTTGCATATCTTTGCAACCGGTTTAGTTAATTATTACCGGATTTAAAGTTATACACAATTAAAAAATAAAAAAAAATATCTGTTTTAATTTTTCAAATGTTTCGAATATAATGTTTTCGAAACTTGCAAAATTTTACGATTTTATTTTACAACGAAATATAATAATATAGTTTTTTCTTTATGGTCTCAACATTATTCAATTTTATGTAGTAAGTATAATCTACTAAAGGGTTAGCAGCAAAATATACATTGAATACGAGGAGGATTTTTTTATTTATTTCTTTGTTCATTTATTTACCTGTTAGGTCGACAAATAAAGATGGTACACAGGAATCTTAAATACTAACTTATTTATCACTATGATAGTGTTCCTAGTGTCAGCTTAAAGTTAGACAGAATTTACAATAAAAAAATATGTAGGCAATGTACAATCAACTATTTTAAAGTGGAGATAAAAATATCATCAATATGATAACATAGACAGAATGGAAAAAAATGTAATTTCTCGTTTTAATGAAAAGTATCTTTATATTATTGAAGAATTCGTAGTACCCATATCGTTCCTAACCGTGGGCATACCCCGAAGCGTGTGCGAAACTCTGCTGACAATAGGACGAATCACCTAAACGGCGGAAAACGCCGAGCGACAGAACTGAATGCATTCTACCTGGTTTTACAATGCAAATGGTGTTTCGGCAAACCGCGGTTATTGGCGGATTTGTTGCGGATATTGTCAAGTTAGCGTTACAACTAACTGTGTCTGTAATTTGTACTAAAGTGTTAGGATGTACGTACACGCACACCATATAACAAATTTTTGGAAATTTTTGTTACCAATAGTTGATAGATGAAAAGAGCGGGAAAACGCATGTTATGGTGAAAATTGGTAGAATTATTTATCTCCAGAAGTGATTAAACACAGCAGGCTGATGCTAAATACTCGAATGGAAACCACGTACCGGGAAACGTAGCGTGGAACACCGTCTCGTCAGGTGGACTGACGATTTGAATTAAGTCACCGGTAATGGCTGAGAGGAGCAGGAGACCGTGGTGGCAGTCCTGGAGAGAGGCCTGTGGCATGGTATATATTAAGATACCAGCGACCCGTCTGGCTTCAATCAGGTGGTATGACAATTTCTTAGGGAATACAAACTCGGTTGATTTGCATCAATTTAGCTTCTTAAAAGTGAAATAATTGGGTTCAAAAATAGTCAAAACTGGTCCTGTAGCTTTCGCGTTTACGACTACCTCTTAAGGCCTATTCAGATATAAGCGATGTTCGCTGCCACCTGCGGTAACGATAATGTCTAGGCGATATCCCACCGGGTATTTTGTACCGCTTGGGTAACCGATAGTGATGACACTGGGACTAGGCCGCTATACGCGATATATCATTACCCACCCTAAGGAGTTAGCGAATATCGCACATGTCTGAAGGAAGAAATTATCGCATACCCACGCGAATATCGCCACCGCAGACGGTGGCGAATATCGCTTATATCTGAACGGGCCTTTATACAAAAAACAAACAAAAAAAACAATTATATTTTGTCTGAATACGTCTCATATAAATTATTTTTAAGGAAATTAATGCATTTCGAAATGCTGTGTTACAACGAACTTATCTAATCAAGTATAATCTAATAAGCGACGATAATGGAGTATGTTAGGCGGCTATTCGGCGGATTAATTGGATGATTCACAGCTCGACTCATCCCCTGTCATATAAAAGTGCTTTTTCTAAATCATTTTATTCTGCTGAAAGTCATGTAATCATCTTGATAGATTATAGGTCTTGATAGCTGAGAATTACATGATTGTAATTCTCAGCTACTTTGGTCGATGTGCGAGAGAAAAAGACTGTGGAAAGACAATGATAAATAGTGGTAATGAAAAACGACTTGAGGGTGATCATCTGCATAATGGTAGGACCAAATTAAAAGGTTAACAGGTAGCGTGGATTGTATTTCCGCAATGCCGCATCATTTGGGGGTCTGCGGAATCCCTCAGCAGCTATGCAGATCCGCGCGGATCCCGAAAACTCGTAAAAACTGGCGGGAACGTGTGTCTGTGCAAAGAACCGCTATTAAAGATGACAACAAAAGCGTTCAAAGTGAACTGAAACTGACGCTAATACACCTGCGGCAGCAGCTACCTGCGGCAGAAGGTAAACAATTAGGATTCTTTGAAAATGAATTTAACATTAAGAAAAGGAGGATTTCGAAATATTAAAAAAAAATAGGACTGCCTATGAACGTGAAGGAGTGAGGGGAAAACACTTACCTACCTATAATTTATGCTTTGATTTCTTTGATTACCTTCAATTACTACTTGATGATAATTAAAGAAACAAGTGTAGTCGCCAAAAAAGCCTCCTCGGCTGTTAGCTATACGTAGGTATAGCTCGTACTCATATATATGAAATTCTTCGTATATATGGAACTCATACCTATTTATTTCTTAAGATCATGTTTTCAAAAACAGAAGTGACTGATATAATTATAAAAATTCCAATTAATTAATCTTATTATTATAATGAATCCAAAATTTTTACAATAGGCGTGTTAATTTTATTAAGACTCAATGTGATTTACAATTATTATTATTGTATGAAGATTAATGAAAGTTCTTAGATATCACCTACAAACTGATGTTATTATGAAAATTATTAATTATTAATGAGTCTTATTAAGACTCATTTTATAACTTACCATTACTTTTAGGTACAGAACGAAGTAAATGTCATTTAAAAGTTTATAATGTTTATATAAGAGACTTATTTTTTCAAAGAGATTTAAAATTCGATTCAAATTAGCGTTTTTCGTTAACAGAAATTCTGCCTTCGATTTTTATTAAAAAAATGAAGTTACTTAAACAATTTAAGTACTAAATAAACGTTTTATTTTATTTCATTTTTTTTAAAATCAATGCTTTTTAAACCAACCATTGACTCCAATCCCGCAAATGTACTGCGAGATTGAAAACATTGCGGGATTGCAATCCCTATTTACAGGACTCTTATTTATTGACGTTTTACGACAAGCTGAGGACAATGAAAAATGAATTTGTATGCAGCGTATGCAGAAGTCTGCGCATAAAGATAAACCAGAGTAAGTCTTTAGTGTAAGGATGTTTACTGAATCATGTACTAATCATGTATCATGTAGGTACTATTAATGTATAATGTAGAGTAATCATGTATTGAGTTAACCCTCTTTAGATTTGGAGAATACTTTCCTTTCACCTTGACAAGCTCTAAAATATCAGTAAAATACACAGTACCTATCTATGCATTGTTTATTTTTCTCACAGGTCATTGACATCGACCTTCAGTCCCGTTACGGTGACAGACGAAAGCCAGATTTTTACTTAGTGTCCCTTTCACTCTGAAATTCAATTAGTCACTTTCAGAGAAAGCCTTTGCCACTGACTTTACGTTTACTGACGGCAGAACAGGAACATTTAGGACGAGACGATAGGTATTTCTTCGCACGTTACAAAGAGCATAAGTATTTGATGACAAAATTTTTTTTTTTTTGTTGTTTGAATTGTAATAGAAAAAAAAATTACAATGTAGTTTAAAATGTTTATATAAATTAGTTTCAAGCTTCGTAAGAAATGGCGAGATTTTTAGTCGTAGATAAACTTTATGCCGGGCATATACAAGTGTGTATTATTACAATAATGCTTATTAGTCATTTTTAAACGCTCGTGATTCTGAAAACGATCTCCACAGCAGCGCGGCTAATTAGCCGCACTGCGGTAGTAAATCATACTAGTAAATCGAGCGAATCACTGTGTACATAACCGTATACTTATTTTATTTATTTTTATTTTAAAAGTTTATTTAATACCGATTTTTAAAAGTTGACTTAATCACCTTAAGACTTCTAATATTTGGAATACACGAGTATAAGAATAATATGAAATTGTTAATATCATATAATTATCTAATTTAAAATCGTATTTCGTATTTCACGCGGTCTTCACAATGAACTTATCTCGCTGAATAGCTGTATCCGTAGAGAAATAGAATAAAAACAGTTCGGTATCTATCTTCCGTGATATAGCTAAATTAGACATATACAATATACATATATGCCTATATATACAAAGTTTCATTTATTGAGAAGTGTTCCAGGCATGTCAACTTCTCTCTCTTGTGCACCTCTTGTTTGATAACCTATTTAGTTATCAAACATTTAGTTGATTTAGTTGATATAGCTGTGTTAAAGGTTCCGTGTTCGATTTCGGTCGGATATTCATTTGTTTAAAGACAAATGTTTGTTCGGATCTTGGTGATGTGTTCGTATTCATATATGTCTCTGGACCCACTACACAGATAATCCTAGTGTGGGCCATTGAGTTTGCCATTATAATTTAATAAATAATTACGAAAGTAGCAAAAAAATGCCATCTAGTACTTCAGTCGGTATCTGTCGGTATCATTTGTCGGTTGTGGTTTAACTAAGTTTTATTAAATTTATTTGCTAGGTGAAATCACGGAGGCTGGTGAAAATAATATTTAAATAAGTGAAAGGGGAATTCCCCCCATAAAGGGGGGGAGAGGTTGAAGGACAGTTGAAGAACGTAGCGGAGGAACATGTGACAAGCAAGGGACAAGAATTTGATTATTCATGTGTAAAAGAATCGTGAGAAGGCAACTGGAAAGGCGCCGGTACCATGAAGGCGCTAAAATTAAACTTCATGGATCCGGCGCCTACTTAGACCTACTTAGATATTATGTTTCGATGTGTTATGCTACCCATTGCAGGGTTCAGGACCTTCAAATTTCAGCGTATCTCCATTAACAGTTACCAAAAGCTCTCAATTTTGACGCAGAAATTATATTTATCTGAGTAAAGTTCATAGATGGATCAAAAACATTCTGTGTCTCCAAAGTGACTATATACCTATATTATTTTTTAAAAATAAAACACATTAAATAAATGATATATCGATGAGTGGCTTGTGAAGGTAGAAGTTTAAAAGTAAAAATTTGTTTTTTTAAATCGTGAGTTCCAAGCCCAATCACTTCGTAAATATTTCTATAAAGTAATAATTTATGTATATTTTTCCGATTATAAGAAAGTTGAATGAAGTTAAAATCGTAAAAGTAGCGTCGAGTCGGATCACTAAACTTGGACTCAAGTTTCAAATTAATTGTCTGACAGCATCGCTAATGGTGCAAATTCTGGAGCCAATTCGGCGAATTCCATTTCACGGCACCTATATAAAAAAGTTTGTATTTGTCAAAGAACAGACAGGGCAGTTAGCTGTTCACTGTTTTATTAGGTACAACGTGCAAAATTAAACATGATAATTTTTGTCCGTTAGATCGTTCATTTGTTTATTATTTACAGCTCGATACAACATTTCTTATGAATTTTGTTAAGCTTTTCACTACTTGTAACTTAATATTATTATAACTTAAGCACTTTATTTAGTTGTAGATTATGTTAATAATTATAAACTACTTTCATTGTGCTCTGTATTGTGTTTTGGAAGGGAAATAAACTACACATATTCTATTACGTTAGTTCAACAGTCGTTTCAAGGTTTATTAAAACAACTACTGTTGTTTATGGTATTAAAACAACTGCAAATGAAACCTTAGGTAAAGGTTTATACACAAAGCCTAAGGTGCGGCATTAGGAAGTTGAATGTGAGCAGGAATGGCTCTAAAACCGCAAGTAGCCTAAAGCAACAGAAGCAACATTATTTCTGTAAACAAAACCGCTGAATTACGAGGTATTAAGGGAAAAGGTAAATAATAACGTGAAGGTAGAGGCAATGAGGAAACTTTATTCATTAGTTATGTGTGGAGCACTAAAAGTCGAATGTTGTTTATTTGTTTCCACTATGATAATTATAGTATTTCCATTTCTTTATTTTCTCGATGACAGTTCTAATTTGATAGTTGTAGTGTTGTGACCAAATAAGTAATGATATCGATCGCATATATTTATTATATTTTGAACAAAGACAAATACAACAAAAACATTCAAATATATTTTTTCAAGGTGGGAACACTCAATGGCCCACCGCCATTTTGTGTTTGTTTTAATCTGTCACTCGCAACAAGACGGTCGTGCTAGTCACTACATTTCTGTTCGCTGAGTTTTTTCACATTATCCATACGTTACGTTGTGTATTTTGTGTTCCTCCGTGTTGATTGCTGCCCAGCTGTCAAATATCAAAATGCCGAAAGGATCTGTTCTGAAAAGGCAGGCGAGAGAACTGGTGATCAAGGTTCGTAATTACTTTGAAGCAGAGTATCAAAATGGTGGCCCGCTATTACCACTGTCGCAAGTGCGAGAGCGTGTTGCGGCCGCATTAGGAATTAGTGGACCTACTGTTTCAAAAATTACTACCGAAGCTTACGGTACAAGCGGCATGCAGGAAAATAAGCTTCGTACGCCGAAGAAAAAACGCCAACCACGTCGTGTGACATCGGTTGACAACTTCGACGCTGACGCTATTCGCCGTCATATATATGACTATTACTTGCGCAAAGAAATTCCAACACTTAAAAACTTATAATACAGGAAAGGAAGTACAGGAACTTATAATAAATGTTGGGGAGAGCTCATCGAGTGACAGTGACGATTCATCAGATTTTGATTAAAATAAATAAATAAAGATTACGTGTCATTATAATTATTTCGTTTCATTGTCGAGTACCTACCTATACCTACTTATTTTACAACAGCTTCGAAAATTTTAAAGAAGTTGGCATTATCAATCAAGAATTAACACGTGTAACATCTTGTAATGAAATATAATATTAGTTAATAAATTTGTACAAAAGTATCCGGCAGTAGTTTAGTTTCTTACATTTTGTAAAAAAATATCGGATCTGTTATCGTGTTACGTTTATCGATAACTACATCCCTAAAATTGCTTTCTGGCTGACGTGACCTTGTTAATGAAATATGACGTCTTGGTGCCTAATTTTTGTTCGGAGTTTTAGGCGTTGACGCTAGAACAAAGTTATATCGACCACTGTGTGTCAGCTGTCATCGAGAAAATAAAGCAATGGAACTTGTATATATAAATATGATTGAATTGTGCAAATACTGAGAAGGGTCGGTGTGATTGATGTGGCCTAGTTTCCATTAAAAAGTAGAGATGCACAGATCATGTTAGCCCACGGGAAAATAACAGTTGAAGGCGTAAAATGTTTGTTTGTAGACCAAGTCAAAGAAGCAGAGGCAGATTTGCTTGATGAAGTGATAATATTGCGAACGAGGCGAGGAAACCTAGATGACAAAAGCACAAGATCAATGAAAGTAGGAGTGCATTGTAGGAGTTCTATGCTTTCCAGTAGATGAGAATTATGAAAGAAGAAGAGTACATTAAGAAGAGTAATGAATATTGTACATTAAGCAGTAGTAGATGACGTCGGAAGCGTGATACTGATAACTTATTTCATAACTTCGATTTCATTCTTGAGATAAGTTCAAATAAAAAAAATAAGAGGTTCGATGAAGTTTGGTGTTGATTTGTATTTATAAATTATTTTCATAACTACTTTTTATGGAATATTACAATGTAATGCAATCAGCCCTTTCAGTATCCACCTGCAGGACATGGGTCTCCTCATGCATATTGTCTTGTGCATTTATAGGGATATATGGAATTAAAACGCCACGCTGGCCGAACGAGTTGGCGAGTCCACTTTTTCAGAGGTGGTATAGTTCTCCAACGCTTGTGGTAGCAACTTTGTTATATTATTGTATATTAATATCCCATTATTAGTATGATATTGGCTTCTTCATTGTAATAATACCAGGAAGCCTCTATTAAACTTCGGATTTCTCCTGAGGATCCGTATATTAAGGATCGCTTAGATCGGCTACTTATTACGTAAGTATATGTGTTTACTTCTAATTTTATACAGTCGCCGATAAGGCAACCTAAACTTATATGCACTATAGAAAAATACTGTTAATGACAAGAATCTAATACTTTTGTAACGAAAAAGAAGTGAGTTGTATAGGTTGTGGTTTTTCGAATTAGCCTTTAAAATGAATGAAATGAATTTTATGAAGATAGCCCGTTTAATAAGTATTTGATATAGAGTTTGGCTAACCTGTTACTGCACCTTTTTATTTGCAAACAGGTTGTGCTGCATTTTTTATGGAATTAATGTATATAATAGGTAGACTATCTATTGGTATTACCCGTATATTTGAAGAGACAAACAAAAACAATATTATATCCTAAATAGAAAAATGTCAAGGATGTTTAAATTATGGAATAAATACATAGGTTTTCTTTACGAGAAGAATGTAGCATATGGCGCTACAGTCCACCTGATGATAGGTGAATACTGTGTCCATGGACATCTGCGGTACATGTCAATATCAGTCCAAAATGACAAACGTTAACAGCTAATAGGTAGTAATAGGTAGCTAATATAGGTAGATGACCTATTGAGATTTGTCTCTATTATATATTATATTATATGTCGCTATAATATGTGCAACTACAAATCTAATGACTTTTTGCATTTATCGAAAATTTAATTTTTTCAACGATGAAAGCTTTTTAATTACAATAATTAAGTTATTAAAATTTTATTGGTTAATTCACTCGAATCTTGTTAAAACCTGTCATATTTTTAATATTACCTAACTGAGCGACTTTGCTAAAAAAAATCTCTTTAACCTTCCGGACCTTCCTTTGCAATATTAAACCATAAGAAAATCAAGCCAACAGACCAGAAATACAGAAGTTGCATTCATGTATGAGAAAACAAGAGATATATCTCCTGACAATGACAATGACAGCTAAATAAAACCTGACAATGATGATGATAAACTACAACTACAAATGGTGTTATTTTAAAATAATAATGGGCTTCATCCTTCAACTTTCTGAACGAAAGTGGTTTATCTAGAGATCGAAAATTTGAAATTATTAGACAATCTGATAAGTTCGCGGCCTTTTTATAGTGAAAGTAATAAAACTTTTTTGTATTACATAAATATTTACTGAACGGAATATTGTCTATTTAAATCTACTGTCTTTTGCCATTTTTCCGGCAGAGCCATTATCCCATTATGATTTAAAGGGTTTATAATGGTTTATATTTTTATTTATAAAGAGCGGCTTAAATGATAATCCGAAGGTGCTATGCCTGGAATGTACGGAGGATGCATTAAAACTTCCCAGCCAAGGTCCATCAATTTTTGTTTAGTCATCAAGGATGTATGTGGCCGGGCATTGTCGTGATGAAAAACTACACCTTTTCTATTTATGAGTTCTGGGCGTTTTTATTCAAGTGTTTGTTTCAATTTTACTAACTGCTGACAGTAGATATCAGAATTAATCGTTTAGCCATTTGGCAAAAGTTCATAAATCACAATGCCTTTCCAGTCCCACCATACACATAACATGACCTTGTTCGGAGTGATGCCTGGCTTTGGGACTATTTGTGATGGCTCACCTCGCTTAGACCAAGATCGTTTTCGAACATTGTTATCGCAGGTGATCCACTTCTCATCGCCTGTTACTAATCTCTTCAGAAATGGATCGATTTTATTTAGTTTTAGCAACATCTCGCATATGGAAATTCTATTTATCAAGTTTTTGTTATTTAAAACATACGGATCCCAAACATCTAGCAGGTTTTCTAACAAAATTCAGTTTATGCAGGTGATCCAAAACTTTTGAGTGGTGTATGCTAAGATCCTCCGCTTTGATGACTGGGTTATGTGTCGATTGGTTTTAATTTTTTCAATGATAACCAACATTTACCCTAATAGGACGACCACAGCGAAGAACATGATTCATTCACATCAAAATTACCAGACCTGAATCGACTGAACCATATTTTTACAGTAGTTTTAGATAAAACATCTTCTCCGTAAACACCACAAATCTCTTTTCGAGCACTAGAAGCATTCATACCTTTGTTGGAAATAAATATTGTCCAACATATCTAACTTTCTCCTTATTAACTTCCATTTTGAAATTGTTAAAAGATATGAAAGATAAAGCTTTTACCTTGTAATTTCAATTTGCCGCTATTACAAAAACTCAGCTGTCAAACGGTATATCACTTTCCCGCCAGAGATCAGTGTTGCCAGAAATATAGCACGCTAAAGTCATACGTTCAAAAAGGCCGCGAACTTTTCCGACTACTTATTATATATGTAGTATCGCACCGATATGACATGCCAAAATGATATTGTGTAGGCATTTCGATAACGTTACATTTTCGGAGCAAAACATGTCTACCTACTATATTAATATTATACAAAATGATAAAATACAGGGTCAAGGGCATTAAAACATTACAGTAGTCACCCGGTTTTTTATGTAAGTCTTTATATCGAACTTTTTGTATTGAAATAATTTTATTTCAAATGAATGAAATTGCCGTATTCCGCTTTAAATATACAATGGAATATAATTATGGAAATGCGACTATTGGGTTTCTACTATATTTTCTACCTTTTCTACTATATTTTCGAATGGGGTAAATACATAAAGGGGAATATTAATAATTATTTATAGAAGGTATAAATAAAAAAGTATAATAAAATAAGCTCCGTCAAAGGAAGTTCGTGATGTTGAACTAAATACATAACATAATACTTGTAATGATTGTGTGACATAAATGTTATGTAAAAACCGACCAAGTGCGAGTCAGGTTCACGCATTATAATAGGGTTTCGTGGCCTCCGATAGGTAGGTATTTGTAGGTACTAGGTACTCTTTATTTTGGATTTGACTATGAAAGTTACAGGACATTAAATAATGCCGGTGGGCCGAATAGAGTGGTTACAACGTAATGAACTCCGAAAGTGTGTTCGTTTTTATACTTATCACATCTTCATGTTTGTTCGGAGTACGAAGATGGCTGACTGGCATTATTTAATTAGTAGTACTGTAAATCTACTTAGCACTGATCTAGTAGGATATGAGTTTTATGAGTAGCGTTATTTAAAGGCATGACGTAATGGGACTACGGGAGCTTTCTTTTTTATTGTAACCATTTGACACGGATCTCTAAAAAATGTAAACATAAAAACAAATCTGTTTACTAAACACTATCGAATGTTTTTAGAAGTAACGATATCCGCGTAGCGCTCAAGGAAAAGCTGTTTATTACAGTCAATTTTTATTTAATGATAATAGACTCTATTGACGGTCGTTCTCATTAAAAACTAATTTATATCGGTCTACATTTACGTTTCAACTTTAGGAGATTAGAATGTTCTACAATTGTAAGTACAATAGTCTACAATAGTCGCTGAATTTAGGAAGTTGACACCTTCGAAGTAGTTTGCTTTGCTTCACTCTGCGGCAACGCTTGTCACTTTATAAAGCTCAAGTTACATATGGAGTCCTGTTCACACCTCTGGGCCGGTGCACCGAAATACCAGCTGGACCCGTTTGACTCCGTCCAACGACGTGCTGTCCGAATTGTCGACGATCCCACTCTCACGGGTGGTCTAGATTCGCTCAGCATCTGAAGAGATGTGGAATCAACCGTCAGCCGAGGTTTTTCCTTTACGCTACGATATGGGGCTCTTCAAGAGAGATGTGAACAGGATTCTGCAAGGTCAGCAGCGCACCCACAAGGCCCCTGGTGTTGTAGGTATCCATGGGCGGCGGTGACCACTTACCATCATGTGGCCCGTCTGCTATCTATTCTATAAAAAAAGAAGTAGTTTGCTATTTATTAAACTAATGTAGATTGCCAACGCTGGTCTAATTAGTTAGATTAACATAGTCCGAACGTAACTTACTCCTACAAATATCCGCATACATTACGTCTTGACTTTAGTGCACATATTAATACTAACATACTACCGCGTTATGTCCACTAAAGGTTCAATCCTGATCAAAGCAACATCATAATTGAAATCGTTTAATAGTACTGCATGGGGTCTTAGTCTCTTTCTAGGTTATTTTGAAGCAGAATCTGATTTTTGAAGTTTCACTTAAATTCAAATTCTTTATTTGTATTAAAATGCCAAGTTTGTACTTAGCACTGATGGTTTCTATGCCTTGATATTCTTTATAGTGAATAGTGAATTTGGGAATATGAATTGAGAGTCAATATGAACTTAAACAGTGGCTTAATTATAAATGACGAAGAGGTAAACGAAAAACTTCACAACAAAGGGTTCAATGTCGTTTATACAATCAGTAGTACTAAATGTCAACAGATCTAGATAGAGGGATATACAGATAGATCTCTTTGTTTTATAATTGTTACATTATGACAAAAATAAGGTACAAGTTTATAAGAAGAGAATACAACCGGCCGGTCTTATTGCTTTATAGCAATTTCCTTCAGACCGTCTAGAAACAATTTTAACATCGCAAATGAATTGTAATGTGAAAAATCTGATTTACTTGAATTCGCATTTGAACGCAGTAAACTCGCCGGTAAGAAAGAAGGAAAGTAGCATCAGTAGGTAAATATTAAAGCTCTTCCATCAGAAATAAATCAATGTCTGAATTACAGTAGATAATAACGTTGTTGTTTTTAGGTCAAGAAAATGATATGGCCTGATGGACTAATTAAAATGATTAAGCATTTGTGCTTATGAAGTACGAGTAGCTTTGTATTTCGGTATGGGAATGAAAATAGTTTGTAACTAGCAAAGTTGACATAAAATGTAAATATTTCTTATCTTTTATCTTATCGTCTTCCAGGCACTTGTGTGAACATAATAAATGACGATCCGAAAATCTATGATGAGGCCATCAATTAATTAATGTGACTATAACAAAATGTTTATTGTTATCGTTGCATTTTTCATATCATTTAAATCATTATCACGTTTGGTTTCTTCCAATGTTCCAACATCGGGAGTTTACGATTCAATTTTTAATCCGTCAGAATTTTTAAATTTACATTTTACCTTTGTGAGAGCTGACGGTGTAATTCACATCTTCAAACATTATGTGAACTGGTGGTCGCTTCGCCATACGATTGAGAGCCTTTAATGTCGAACCGGCTCTTTCCAAAGCAGCTGGAGTCCATTGGTTCTCTTGCGGCGATGGTGGAGTCAATGGTGGAGTCAACGCTACACCCTGAGGAGTAGTTCCATGGGCTAAAGCAGCTCCAGCTATCGCTTTTCGAACTAAAGGAACTGAAGACATTTTTAAAATTCACATGACACTAAGAACAGTCAAATAGAAACAGTTAAAATTTTTCAACGATTAATGTGATTGGCCGATTTCGCACATTGCGATAACCGCGTTCGGCGCCTGATTCGCGTGCGAGCGTCAGAGAAGGCGTAGCACGACTAAGCGATTTAGCTGTAAGGCAATTAACACAAATATCAGCAAGTGCTGCGCGTGAAACGATCCATGAAAACAATATGTTGGCAGTCTAACTAACAATTTTGTCTCATAATTCTACGTAAACGCTGCGGTTACGTGACTAGAACTGACGCGTGAGACACTAATGCCTGATAATAATGCAAAATAAATATATTGTATTATGTAAGAGGCGGAAATGCAGGAGAAAGGAGACCGCAAGTCTGCAACGCGGATTTCTCTCGATATGGATTGGTACTATTCGTTCGAAATATAGTGATTAACTCCACAGCAGAAATACAAATCAATGTAATGTTTGTTTACTTAATACAAATAGGAAATGGATCGTTCATTTAACTTTTTTAATTTACAAACCATCTACATATTACTCGTCGTATTTTGTAATGGTGTATGTTATTTACTCAGGGCCGTCTTTACCAGGGGGTGCAAGGGGCGCCTGTCGAGCGCCGAATTTTTGGATATTTCATTGAACTTAACGCCATTGCACAGTTTTATATACTTGTTACTTACGACAAATATGTATGCGCAAGCAAAAAAAAAATAGTCATTAACAATAATATTTTTTTTACTTTTATTACGCTTTCGGCGCTTGTCATACCGCATTACTACACTACACAAATAACAATTTTATTTAATACAACACGCGCGCGGCAAAATCTCTAATCCAAAGACAGTGTATGTATGTACGTTTGACACGTTGCTGCCCGGTAGCAAAATGATCTCTAAGTCAATAGAGTGTAAGTTCATTTGAAATGGGCGCGCGGGCACTTATGGTATTTACTTATGGTGCAGGGTGTGCGGCGCACAGGGGCGCAGGGTGTTAGGAGGCGCCGAGCGCCGCTCGCGACGCCTCCAAAGAGTCTACTAGAGGGCGCCAGGGTATTGATTGCACCCGGGCGCTACATGGGCTAGAGCCGGCGCTGTATTTACTCCTAGAAGCAGTGGGAATTTAGTACCTATTTAATGGGTAGCAATATCTTTTCAATCAGTCTTAACCTTATCTGATTGATCATGTACTTAATATTATCAGATTCCGATTCGGTGAGGGATTTATCAACCACTTGAAGAACGTTGCTTGTAGAGGTAGCATTGTTGATCAGCGGAAGACCGTGTAGTTCCTCAGGGCTTGTGGTAGCTGCTTTGTTATCCAGTAATTGCCTTTTACGACTAAGGAATACACCACTGCAAAAGACTGGACTTACAACCCGTTTGACCAGCGTGGCGTTTTTAGACCATATATGTATGTAAGTATTTTTATTATTGTTTAATGCACCCCGTTTGTGATTCTCCGTTTACCCAAAGGTTGATTGGTAGTGAATGACATAAGGTATTAAGTCCCCCCTTTGCTGGTTATGGTTATGGTTACGATTATGGAAGATCGTGTGCGAGGATAGGCTTTAGAAATGGCCTATATCAGGCGAGAGGCAGGCTGAAGGCATAGTATAGAATTGTTTGGAGGAGCCATAAACGCTTTAGCAAATATTATGTTTCTTTTATAATAATTATAAAATAATTTTTAGAAGGTTAAAGGGTCGTTAACATTTATATGCGTCGTTTATAAATGAATTCAATACCCGGATTATTCTTATCGGTCGGTAAATGACCTTCGCAATCGTAGCGTCTAAAGGTCAACATTGTAATATTAAGTAAAAGCATTTTCATACTTGAATAGGAACAAAATTTAGAGACAAATTTTCATTAGTAGTGTACAAGTATAGTAGCCAGTAATTATATTCCAACAAATTAACATATCAATATAAAAGTTATTTTTTTGTGGGCAGTAGATTTATTTTGAGAAGTTATTTTTATCTAACATTTCAATTTAAAACGGATGTCGCCGAACGTTATTGTGTACGGATGTGATGAAGTATGTTGTCCGTATGGAAACAGGAAGTTCTAACGTTTGGACGAATGCGTCGTTTCGATTCAGATTAAATGTTGCAATGCTAAATGGGAAAATGGGATATGGATTTGTGGTCAATTTTCCTAACTGGCCTACAAATTTTAGGGATATTTCTTAAAAGTATATATTGCAAAGATATGTGATGAGCTGAATTAAAAATACTAATTAATTTCGAAGTTTAACAAAAAATAGTTTTTTTTGTTTAAACACGTATTTTATTAAACCGACGGAAAGTCGATACTATTCGATAATTCGCCTGTCAGAATGGGTGAAATTTTCTTTCTGGCGCCTGAGTAGAGTCAGTGAAGGTTTTTACTTCAACAGAACCGATTTCGATGCAGTTTTCTTTAAATGTTTGTTATTATTAATTATTCAGAATAAGAAACATTGTATTTATGTTGGTGCACATAGTCGTTTATATTGTATAAACAATGATAATAAAATCTATACGAGGTGGCCAGTAAATAGTGGCCATGCTTCTTGATAGGCAATTAACTGTCGATAGGCCAGCTCATGACCTATGTTGTTCTGTTAGATGTAAATCAGTATGTTTAATTTACTGGGTATCTTCCAAAAGTTTACGTTTGTCTGAAGTTAAGGTACAACCTGCCTGTACTAATTTGAATTTGACCTACGGTTACCAAAAAATGTAGCAAAGGTAGAGTGACCAACTATTTAAAAAAAAAGTAGATTCTAAAAGGGTATAACAAACGCGATTTCCTTTTTCAAAAATGATTATATTGCTATTAAAAAATCACAGGAGCTATTATATTTATACCAAATAGAAATAGAATTCAACACAACAAGTTAAATTTTTAATTTCCATTACTAATGTGCACTAAATTGATCTTAAGTCATAATTATTTATCAAGACATGTGAGGGACTAAAGATAGACCGAGAAACAAAAAATATAACACAATTAATTTATTATGAAAATTACATAATATGTAGAAAATTGTATGCCACCTGCCCTGATGCAGACTCTATATCTTCTTATGAACGCCCTCTTGAGCTTCGCTTACTTACCTGTATAGCATAGCAGCTGCAGCGAACGCTCGGGTAACACATTGAATTTTTTTTACTGCAAGTATAAAAACGATTCATAACGTTAGCCTCTAAAAATAAAAGTGTACAACTTTGTTCACCACCTCCGACAGAAGGTGCGGCCAAAAAAAATCTATTAAAAGAGTTTATTTGCAAGTCCAACAATGGAAGAACAATGTTCCAATATCTCTCGGTTGGATAAAGCGAAATTTTCTATTGCCAATACATTTGACACTGCCGAAGCGCTGAACAACATCATGATTGGCGACCCTAAAAACCCCCGAGTAATATTTTCTCGTCGAAAATTAGAATTAACGTAGAAAAACGTATAAATGTGAAGAAAAAAAAGATCAAATTTTTTTCTGCGCCTACGATAATGTTTCTGATTTCAAATAATAAATAATAACAAAATTAACAAACACTAAAAAAACAATCAATTCGCATCTGTTCATGAGGATTAGGCGCATCTTATAATACATTAGTTTTGATGTATTATAAGCTTCTTTGACTCGACTATCTGCCATCGACTTAGGCGATTAAAAACAAATTCTGAGGTGGTCCTGAAAATACCACTACAGAATTTTTAAATTTAACATTCTCAGTTCTATGTGTAATGTTTTTAAGAACACAACTTAGAGTAGAAGAGAATGTAGGTTTCGTGTTCGCGCACTGAACTCGCCCGCGGCTTAATGTTCACTGCACGCTGCACTTAGCGAGCGCTATTGATGATATGAGTGACGCCTCTTATGTAACAAGCTTTTGCGGAAATTCTAAAATATCACAATTTTCACTGAGTTAGTTACGTCATTTCCAAAGTACTAGCTTAAGTTATTAGTAAGATAGTAGGTTACAACCAGGAAGGAGTCAAGTGATTTACGACATAAAAGCTATCAATAAAGATTTATTTATTTAGATAGTGGCTTCATTTGCTTAGGGACAATGTCATCCGTGAAATCATAGTTGATCTTCTCGTCTTACAGAAATTTAGAAAATATAACATATAATATACTAATATATCAATTAACGTTCTATTATTAATTTATCCATAATTAGCAGATGTTTATATTTTTTAAAATTTCCTTATTGATTTTTACAAAATTTGCTATGATGAGTATATAAACCTCAAAATATCTACATACGTTTCAAATCGACTCTATATAACATAAATAAGTAAACAAGACTGTAAACATAGCTTGCTAAAAGACAAATTGTTTTATTGCAATTAAAATATTGTCATAAAAATAATATTACTTGTCTGGCGATGTATAGTTGGTTAATGATAGGTAACGCTTAGCACTTCCAAGTTGAATTTCAGTTTGGCATTTCTAAAACATAAGGGCGATTTTAGCTTGCAAATCTAATTTGTACATTTATATTTGGAACTTTATTATCCATTCATCCAAACGAATTTATAACCTTGCGAATATCAAATGTGAAATTGCTCCACATTTTCATGGACTCCACCGTACGGCCGTATCTGGTTATATTTTTGCGTTCCAGCGTATCAGTAGATATCATTATGTTTTTAATTTCATAAAGTGGCCTTACTTCAACCTCTGTGGCTTATCAAGTTATATGACCCTTAACCTCCAATTTGTTCTCTTTTGTATTAGTGGCCCTATTTTGTCAAAACGTCAAAAATCATTTACTCATTACGTTTTCTAGCATTACAATTTCAAATTTGGCAGAAAATGAAACAAAAGCTTAATGCGATTTGAGAAAAAATAAAAATCGTTTTCGATTACACAGCGGAAAGTACATGCGACTTATTTAAATAAATGTTAACCACAGTTACTAATCGGGTACGGTACATCAGTTATAAATAACTATCGAGGTAAACATGTATCTATTAAGCTATGAGTATTTATATTAAGAACACGCTTGACCTTGAGTTAAGAAGCAAGATCTATAAGAAGTGTGGTTAGTTCTGGAAGATTTGTAAATTGCCGTTATTTCTGTAAACAGTGCCGGCGTTAGTGTTAATAGCGCTCCGGGCAAGATTGTCGCGTCGCCTCCTTTTAAGAGGACGAAATTTCTACACAAAAATCCTATACATATAAAACGTATATAAAATGGTATAGGTACTAAGGGAGACTTGTATCACAGACAGCAGTTCTCTACTCTCGGACTGATGCATAATACTCAGTTAGATACATAAATAAAACCTTCATAAGTCCTTAATAAGTTCTAAAACAAAGTCAACTTCAATAACGTTAAATATACGTTACGTTAACTATAACATATATACGTTATATATAAGTCGAAAATTGACATTGACATTGTTCAAATATTTCAATATTTATTTATTTCTGAACATTATACAGAGAAACAGAGAAATAAGTAATTGAAATATATAGAACAAACTTTGAAATATATACCTACCTACATCAAAATTATGTTATGTTTTATTTTTTTATGTTAGTTACAATATTTTATATTTAATCGAAGTTATCAGTAATCACGTAATTTTTATCAAAATAATTGGAGCATATACTCGATTATATGTCATTATCATATGGTAATAGTATAAATCGTATGCTTATTAATCTAATTATATATTTGTATACATATGTATACATTTGTTTTACATAGGAGTATCATAAGGATTGGGACCGTGTTCCAATTCCCCGCATGTTGTGTCAATAAAAGTGATATTGTAACTTTCTTTTTACAATTAAACATGTTGCAGATATTAGTGTTAAGAGTGTTTTTTTGCTCTGTACACGGACCTTTATGTAAGGTAATTGAATGATTACTATCTAGAATGGGATGAAAGAGGGATGGAATGCGGTTACCCTCGACAGCTCCGCGCTGGTTCGACGGCGTCGGTTGTTTTCACGTCCTTTGTCTTTCTCCTTTCCAATTTCTCCCAAACCTGTTTTTTTTTCGTGTGCACGTAGATCGAACATTATATCTTGACGGTACATAGGTGGGATGATGCTGAACGATTCCGCACGTTTCGGTTTACTCTTGCATATCTATATCTATCACTATCACTAGCAATTCGTCCCTTTAGGGTGATTGTACCCAATAAGTATGTTCAATAATGTTTACTACAGATCATTTCGAATTCATTGACAAATTGCCGATGAATTGTCCAAATGGTTTGTTCGAATTGTCCGAAGGCCATATTGATATTTGTACGCCTACACTTGTTTCAATAATTCAATTACTACTTCCGAGTTGATTAATATCTGCCTATAGCATCACACTGCAATACATAGGCAGAGGCCTATGTATTGCAGTGCGATACATAAGTAGTTTAGAAGATAAATGCAAGGAGAGCCTTGTCACAATGCTTGAAGATGAAAATCTGCAATCAATGCGTCTTGCCAGTTACGACGTACAGTTACGCAATTTAGGCCCAATCCATAAGTTCAAAGTCAAACAGGAATTTATTTGCGGTTGGATACGAAACGATTAGCCAAAGAACTAAAGTTATCGACATAGCTCGTAGGATCAGAATGCTAAAGTGGCAATGGGTAGCATAATTGTCCCATTACCGATAACAAATTAAACGAGTCCCTGAATGGAGTAACGATAAGTGCAGTGTGGGACTGGTCAGGTGGACCGACGACTTGAAAAAGTTCGCCGGTGGTGGCTGGATGAATCGAGCCGAAGATCGTGTTTGGTAGCGAGCCTTGTTAAAGGTTTATGTAGTGGAGCATTTATTTTATTTTTGGTTTGTAATTGTCAGGTTCGGATCAAGTTGAGTTTAGTCCAGGACAAATGAAAATAGCTTTTTAACTTACATTAACAATATATGTAATGTGTAACTCGATTGGTATTACAAAACACTTGGAATAAAATTACAAAGGCAAATTTCATGAGTTGATTTAGTACCGGAGCAGACGCAAACATCGTAAATTATGAAATCAAAGAAAAGAGAAAGTATATTTACTTCGAATACGTGCGAACTCTCATATTCTCTATTTTTATTCTTGAAATGTGGACGAAAATAAACAGATGGTTATATAAAAAACCAAAGCCATAGTGTAATAAAGAGTACTTTGTAAATATGTCGCTTTTGCGACGTACTACAGCTGAGCAAAACCCTTACATTAATTTAGTTCCTACTGTCTTAAGGAATTAAGGAATTGAAAAAAATCAACTGATAAGAAAACAACCATAAAAGGTGTAGACGACCAGTTCAAACTACAGAAAAAGTGCATGAGAATTTTAGCGTATATAAAACAGAATTAAAGTTGCCGATCCACTTTTTCCCAACTAAAAATCTTAACATCCATATACATACCTACCCATTAGAAATCTGTAAATTTGTAAGTAAATATATATGTTTCCTAATTCAACACACAACCTCACTAAACTTGCGACCGAGAAATAGAATAGTTCTGCCAGTTTAGTTCTAGTATAAAACGTACCTAACGTATAAACCCTACGTAATGTATATAAAAATCTATAATTAAATTCCTAAACCTATAAAAAACGAAATAAAATTGACTACATTTAATAATAAATTAAGTAAATAGTTTATTGGCATATGTTTTCGATGATAAAGAATAGCAAGTATATGATAGATATAGATATAAATATAAGTGACATTATTAATAATAATAATATCATATAATAATATTATAAGTATAAATAATTAAAGATCAGATTATTAAATTAAACTTAATTTAATAATTGTGCTTAACAGTGACTCTCTTGACAATTTAATTTACTCTTGCCTTGACATGTGTATAACTGAATAATTTGACATTAATTTTAAATTAATAAATAATTCAAAATTAATTATGAAACCAATTAATAATTCATTTAATAAATGTATTTCATATTTAATGTATGATTTTTTATATTTTAACTGCATCGCTGTGCCCTTACGTCATTAGATATTGTAACTTTAATGTACCTACAACATGCAATAAATAAATAATAATGCACATTTCATATTACGAATGCCATTAAAAAACCTAATTAGGTTGACTGGTGCATTCGATTGGTGGAAGTTACACGTGTCTCAAACTTTTTACAGTTGTTCGCGTGTTTCTTCTCGATGTTTTCCTTCACCGCCGACACAGAAAAAAATCTGTATCTAAGCAAGAACTCAGTGATAAAGGTCGGGGTTCAAACGTCGAACTCAACAACGATATATTGTTCTTGCTTAATTATTTTTATTAAAATATGTTCAAAATTTTACAAAGGAATAATAGCATCTGTCAAACTCAATGACGTTTGACCTTCAATTGTTATCTTTTGTATTGGTGGCATTATTGGTCCATTTCGGGCTTGACTGTCAAAAGAAAAAAAGAGCCTTTATTTACATAAAGCTACGTAAACGCTATTACAAGACCTGTGGAACTACACCACCTGTAAAAGAGTGGACTTTTCAACCCCCTTGTATAGCGTGGCGTTCTAAGGTTATACATCCATATGCAAAAATACGAAGATGACCATTACGCCGAGAATGGGAAGTGGGCTGATTCGCGGATCAAGTTACCAGTATATGGATAAAATGTTAACAATACTGGTTAGTTTTGAATGATTCGGTGTAGTTATGGACTGTTGAATGAACACAGTTGAACTTTGACAAGGTCGCTCGAGGACTGCCTTTGGACACGTTTTTAATTAATTATCTTAATTTTTGGATTTCCATCATTAGAATTAGAAGGTCGACTTGTATTATTTATTGATGTTAGTTTTGTTGAAAATGTGCCAAACATCGATATTTAGGCGCAATTTTTAACTTTTCTTTTTACTTGAGCTATCGAATTCATTTGAATCTTTATGATAAACGTTGTTATGTAGTCGTGTGATTACGTCAGTAGTCTAATCAAGTTAGATTAAATAATACCTATTAATGTATTATCTAATCTGTTCCATAGATTCGTGACCATAACAGGCTTATTTATTTACATATTTATTTTAAAAATTTTAACATTACTGTAATCAGTGAAGGCATTACAAATTAATATCATCGTATTAAATTATTCACTCATATCCTGGGTGTCAGCATTCTCTTACAATCAGTACTCAGTCTAGCTATTCCAGACACAAGTTGGTCACACTTTGCTTACATACTATATATTTCTAACCCACCAGGGGTAAAACGAGCAAGTCGAAGGTTTAGGTCAGTGCGCGAGACCGACCTTGGGAGCAGGTTGCGCTCCGTGCCCTGCTATAACCATCAGGCGCGAACAGTCTTGCACCATGATAGTGTAGTTGTGAATTTACTATAAACATGTATCCACATATAATACAGACATATATATGCACACAAACATGCATAAACATAATTATATGAAATTTCATTTCACTGTCTTGAGCGCATCACCCACTTCAGTCAAGTTCAGTCATGGACGAGGGCTGATGCGATCGTACTGCGTGGTCAAGCCAGTGACCAAGGATTACACACAAGTGAAGTGTAAAAGACGATAACCAGTTTACCCAGGTTTAAGGTATTAGGTACCGGGCTAGTAAAACTGCTACGTTTGTAAGAGTTCAGATTCAAAGCACGTGAATGCATTGCTGACTATGTCTTATACGCTTTGGTTCAATATCAAGAAAGAGATAAAAACGTAGCCTTAAAAGGGTTTTATTACAAAAGAACTAGTACCGGGAGTTGGCTATGTGGAGCTATTTGGAGGGGGAGAGCGCACGGAGCGGAAAGTGCATTCCCACAGCCGCTGGGCGCACTCGACTGGCTGACCCCCCATTCATAGAAGACTACCTTGTAATGTAGGTACTGCATTTCCCACTTTATCCCATTTTCCCAATGTACGTACATAGATACGTGTTTTGGTAGTGAGTGAGATATACAAGAGCCCTCTTATCTTATCCTATTTCTTCCCATTTTTGCAACCCATTCTACAAACCCATCCCTATATTTCCAAAGGTAGGTAGCGCATCTGGGGGCATACCAACATTTGTCATTCTGGATTGATGTTGGCATGTATTGCAGATGTCCATAGACAACAAGCTGTGAGCTGGTCTCACCTTTTTTCCATAAAGAAAAAAGAAGGTTCTCACCCATTCTGCACACACTCATTGACAGTTTCTATAGCACACAAAAATACTTCCTTCTATGCCTTGGTATACTTATGTTTACTAACAACACTCATTCTGCACACACTCACTAAACACTAAACTCCAGGTTATTAGGAGTTAAAACTTATTAGGAGGTTCGCTTGCAGAGGGATAAGCGAACCTCCTAATAAGTCTCCTCTCCGCAGATGTATAGATAAATCAAAGGTCAATTTGTATCAATCCGCTAATTATAATAACGATCAATTATCTCGGCTTTGATTGCGTCATTCAGGAGGTGTCATTATTTCTAACGAGATGTCGCGGAACTGTCATTAACGGGAAGCCTTCGGTAGGTATATTGCATGTCATCACTATATCCATGTAGCAGGAATGATGTGATGACAATAAAAATTATCTTCCAACATCTCTGGTATTTTGAATTATGTAGTTAGTATTGTTTTAATGAAATTTATGGAAATTCACATCCATGCGGATGTGTTTCGATTTATTTTCGTTGTATTTTGACAATTACTGTAACTGACCGACAATATCGACGTTACATGAATGAAGACAAGGAAGAAGATGTGACCATAAATCACTATTATGGTAGTATCCTATTCTAGAGGTATCATTCGTATCTTCGAGTACCCTAGCAATTACAACAGCTGACTTTTTTTTTGTTGAAATCATGGAGTTCATACTTTGTGTTTCTATAATTATTTAGTTTACTGTAGAGGAATATCAAAAATAGAATTATTTCAAAACCTGGAATTCTGCCATTTCTTCTATTACCGAATCACGCTGGACACTCTGATCCTATTATTGATGTTCGGCATTTTATTACCGAGTGTAGGGAATTAATTCATAATATTGGTTCGATATAAAAAAATATTTTAACATTTTGATGAAGTTTATTAGGCTAATATATACATTTGGTTGAATACCACATTTATCGTTACTATATGTCTCATCTCTCTTATATCGTAATGCATATAAGAGTATGTTGTTGAATATCTGGTATGTTGAATTGTTTTGAAGCTTGCTACATACTCATGCCTTGGGAAACTTATACATCTGTGCAGTTGTAGGTATAAGTTGTGCGTTTCTTTTTTTCATCATTTCTGCAAAAGACAAAGAGCGACCAAATTATTTTTGAATACCGCAGTGCCATCGGGATTTTTCTCTAATAAAGATAGTTTTCTACATATCAGGTTCTTACTACCAAGAAACTAAACGAGCGAAATAAAGCTATCTACTGAATAATTTGAATTATGATTGCTTCATCAATCGATAATAGGTTTCATTGATAATCCTAGTACCGATCCATTTGGGTCGGTTAAAGGTCTGAGGACCTTTTAAAGGTCTGAGGAAATAAGGAAAATGTGACTAATAGTGGCATATCATACCATCGGTAAGTAGAATTTCACAGAATTTTCATGCACGGTGGTAACGTCACGGCACGGGCACGGCCCGGCCCCGGCACGGTGTAACGTGAATCACCCTTGAATAACTGGCCCGGCCGGCGCACGGTGGAAACGTCACGGAGCGGGCACGGCCCGGCCCAGGCACGGTGTAATGTGAATTATCCTTTAGTCACATTTTTTGTGCGGCTATAGTGACACTATATATAAAAAAAACCATAACATCATCGAAACATCAACAAATATCATAAAGTATTATGCGTATCTATCAATATACCTATAGTTTCAGAAAATATATGGTTTCGAAATCCGATATCAAATATCGATATATAGTTTCGATTTGATATTCTGTAAAAGCTTACAAGTCTCTAATCCGTCGTCGATTGCCCCCCGGGCGTCCGGCGAACGCATTCATGTTACGACGTGCCGTGGCCGGGCCGGGGCGGGACAGGGAAAAGAATACCCACCGACATTTTGACGCCGTGCCCCGGCCGGACCCCGGCCGTGCCCCGGCCGGACCCCGGCCGTGCCCCGGCACGGTGTAACGTGAATCACCCTTGAATGACTGGCCCGGCCGGCGCACGGTGGAAAAGTCACGGCGCGGGCACTGCTGGGCCCCGGCACGGTGTAACGTGAATCATCCTTTACGATCTCTTCGCTTTGTTGCATACTTCCTTAGTGGTACTCTGTTGCGCTCTTATTATTAGCCTCAAATATATTTCTTTATGTTTGTTCCTATATTTTTTTTTATGGACGAATGGCGGTGGACGAGCAAACAGTCCATATGATGGTAAGTCGCCCATAGACATTCGCGATATATGTCAACATTAGTCCAAAATGACAAGCGTTGCTACACCCCCGGATGCACTGCCTATCTTTGGAGATATAGAAATGGATTTGGAGAAAGGCTTTGGAAAATGGGGAGGGATAGGATGGAAATGGGCTCTGGCACATCTCACTCACTACCGAAACACGTACGTACATTAGGGAAATAAGATAAAGTGGGAAATGCAGTACATTTCAACATAGTATTCTGCGAGAGATGTGATGAAATTTAGTACATACCACCCCATCTTGTTTATTGGTGCAACAGAGTGACCTTAACGGTTCCTTTTCTCCCCATTGTATACCGTAGGTACACAAATTAGACATTACAGAACGTTGATATAGGAATAATAAACGGTTTAATAGTTATCATGAGTCATGACAGTAATGTTCCGTTGCATAAAACCAACGTTACTCAAAGTCTCGAAATAATTTAAAATGCTACAAGTAGTAAACACAGCGGATGGTAGAAAATATCTATGTACCTAATAATTACAGACTGGTTGGCTACCACTAATATCCTCTTAGCGAAATCCGGTTGGTAATAACAGTAATTTTGCCTGGATACAAGGCGGAGTTGCGTAAGCCTGAATATAGCTACGTAATTTTTGTATCGTAGGCTGGCACATTAACGTTAATATAAGTCAAAAATAATTTATAGGGGGAAAAGGTTCTGAAGAATATTGTGAAGGTACAATTTGTAGCCAACTTCGGACTTTTACCATCGCATTTCTCGTAACCGAAACACTGTCCATCCGCACTTCCTTGACATAAAGTTGCTGCATACAGCAGACACTATATCAAGACACTATATCGCGAACCCGAATCTTGTGGAATCTTGCCAACAGAAGTTATTCCAAAGAGTTCTTCAAGAGAGTTGCGAAGAAGATTGGCAGAGAATAAGCAATTCCTCCTGGTATTGTAGGTTTCCAAGTACTTAGATCGTTTCTCCATCAGCCATATCTTTTATAACTAAAGTGTGTCTGTATAATCATTTTTAAGATATAATACCTTAATATATAATGAAATTGTATAAAATGTAATAATAACTTTTGATTCAGTTAAGATTTATATCAAGGTATATATTTCTAAGTTGACTACTTCACACTATATTGTTGGGGTATCGCCATGAATGTCTAATTACGTTCCTATTACAAAGAAATAGGGAATTCCTATACTTAAATGATCTTGATTGAACGCTGTAATTTGACACTTGTTTTAGTTCTTATGCCAAAGTCGTAAGGTTGCAATTCTATTATTTTGAGTGTCATTACGATTGGTCTATAATTGGCTGAACCTAAACATTGTGCAGACAGACATCAGAGCCATTCTGAACATTGTACACATTATAAAATGAACTTATCTTTATTTGTTTATACTGCAATATTAAACATAACATTTCGGGGGAAATATTTATTTACAGTGATTATCCTCTAGTGATATACTGTAGTGGGATGTTATAGGCAGATATTGATCGATCGATCGATTTATTTATAAATAACAATATAACACTATACTATTAATTTCGAAACTTTTCGAACGCATCGCTAACCATGACAGATGACTGACTGACAGCTGTCACTGGGAAGAGAAAAAAAGAGCGCTCCGCAACGTATTGTTTGGTTGTCATCCAGCTTCGGCTTGCTACAAACAATTAAATCATTCAATCCAAGCAATCTTAATGAACTAAGGCAGTAATTTTAATGTCACGTTAAATTTAATTATCTACTTTCAGCCTTACTCATATTTTATACGCCATAAAACCTGTTCTAAAAAAAAAAAACTGGTTAGTATATGATAAATAATTTTATCTATAGTTAAATTCAATCAACGTTTATGTGTAAGAGGGTTTTATGAAACAATGCAGATAATTCTAAAGTTTAGGATAAAAATTATATTTTATAAAATCTGAATATAAAATATACATACCTAATTAATATTTGAATCACTAAAACTAAGTTACAATTATGTCAAATATATATTAAAATACTTATAATAATATTAATATGATTATATTATATCATAATTTTGGCCGCTTTAATCTTACATTTCAGTTTTCGTGCGAAATTTATAAGACTTGTTCAAATTGAGAAGTTAATTCGTAGCCCACATAATGGGGTAAAATTTAATTAAAAACTAAGTGAAAATGCCTCGCGCTTCGAGAGCCGGTTATGAATAACGGCTCTGTAGTAAATTTGTAAACCGCAGCTGTAAATGTGGGATCAATCTTAATATAGATGAGATACGCTATGGATACTGTGTACGTATTCCTTCATAATATCATATATGTATACATATATCTATATTTGCTAACTGCTTGCAAATAGACACACATGTTTACGTGGTAGACGCGAAGTTCTTTGCACCTCAAGTCTTCAACTTAAAGAGTTATCGTGTCACTCACATAGAATTGCCAGGCCTTAAAATACAAAAGCCGGACTCTGCGCTATATTACGCCGGACATTTTGCCTAAAAAGCCAGACTCAACGCTACATTAGGCCGGGCATTTGGCCCTAAAAGCCAGACCATATCTTCTCAAAGCTGGACATAACTTTTATAGTAAAAGAAACTCGTATACTTATTTTAATTAATTATTTATTAAGTACAAAGACTTCTGGAGACTAGATAATATCGAAGAACAAATAAAACACAATAATAAAATAAAAGTATTAATTTAAGTGTTTTATTAAACTATATTATTTTTATATTACTATATTTAAAACTATATTAAACTACATATTAATTTTTATTAAAAAAAATATATCGAAATATATTTGACAAAAAGCCTAACCTAACAAGGCCGGACACGTAAATATTTGGCCGGACACGACTGTAAAAAGCCAAACATGTCCGGCTAAAACCGGACACCTGGAAACCCTATACTCACAGCTGTTTAAATGACGCGCAAAGCAAACCACTCGGCTTACAAACAAGACGTACAAACAGATCCTATGCTACACCTGTATTTCCGTCTCGACTTATATTTCACTTTCCCAGATCTGCTGGAAGAAATCTTCCCAGAAGATAAGCTTGTCTGTTGTACACTTTTCTTTTTATTCATTTCATGTTACGTGTGTACAATAAATTATTAAATAAAAATAAAAAAAAATCCCTTCTCGTGTTGCAAGTTATTTATTTTTCTCTTTTTCAATTATATTGTTAAGTTCAGTGTTATATCGTCATGTGCTATACCATTTAGCCTATGTATCTCTAATGGTGGATATAGGTCTCTTCCTGGTTCTTAACCATAACTCTCTGGAGGCGGACAAGTAATCACAGTGCCTTTAGCACCGGTAACGAAGCCGATGCTGAAGGTAAGGTAAAGCTGAAGCTGAGGTAACGAAGTTTAATGAGGTCATTCATAAGACAATGTGCATGAGAAGGCCACCTATAGTAATTCGGCTTCTTTTAGTAAGTAACGATTTGGCACATCTGCAAATGCGCTGCGAGGACTAGGATTTGAAAATAAGTTTGAAATAGGAAGTGTTATGAGATGAGGAATTCCACTCATTCCTTTATACCCACTCCTCGTTCGATAGGATGGGATTATGGGCTGAGTTTGGAAGGGATGGAAAGGAAAACGTCAACATTCGGAAGTGAATGTACCTACCTTCGAAATGTGTTGGATTTTTATATGCTTTTGTAAGAGTGAGGTTACTTGACCAGTCGGAAACTCACATTCGACTGTGATGCAAAATCGCCGTCCTATATTACTTGTTATTAGAAACAAAATTATAGACAATAAAAGAGAAAGTAAACAAGTCTTTTGCACTCGTCAATACTGTTGTTGACTCGTTCATTGAAGTCTTTGAATCGAAAAGGACTTCCCTCGCCTTTTTACACGAAAATGTAATAACTTATTTCTGCAACTTTATGACTGATGAAAATATCTGGAAAAAAAAATTTAAATGTTTTTGTAACATATTCTGAGTTTCATCCGTAAAAACGTCGGTTTATGTTATGGACAATACGGCATTAGGCACTTTATGTAAATTACATGCGGGTACTATCTCGTGGGAAATAAACGTGTATCACAAGAGGTGGGTGATATTCTAACATATTTTATTATCCTCACGTCGGACTCCGTCGCTCACGCTCTTTGTTTTTTTATGTAAATATGTGAAATGAAAAAAAAAAACAAGGGCACAAGTACTCCTATGAGTTGAGTGCCTATATTTTAGAATTAGCAATATGTTGACAAAAGCTATACAATTTGCAGCATATTTTATCCAGGCGAATATTAAGAAAATTCTTATACTGTTTATTTTTATGGACTAATGCGGCAGACGAGTATACAGTCCACCTGATGATAAGTGGATACTGTTACCCATAGACATCCGTGATACTCGCCAACATTAGTCCAAAGTGATAAACGTTCAAACGTTCTCACGCCCCCGGAGGCGCTGCTAACCTTTGGTGATAGATATAGGAATGGATTTGGATGGAATAGATATAGCAGAAAGGGTTGGGAAAATGGGGAGCGATAGAATGGGAATGAGCTCTGGCACATCTCACTCACTACCGAAATACGTACGTACATTAGGGAAATAAGATAAAGTGGGAAATGCATTACATTTCAAGGTAGTCTTCTGTGAGAGAAGGGTGACGTGGCCAGTCGAGCGCGCCCAGCAGCTGTTGGATTGTAGCATGCACTCTCCCCCTCAAATGTACGAGTATTTACTATTTATCATATTTTTAACAGACTCAGTAGGGATCAAGGTTGGTACTAGGATACAGGCACATAGGCAATATTTATCCTGGTTTCTATTTATTTTCTTCGAACCTCTTAGGGGCTCAAATGAGCTTTATGAGTAATGTTAAGATCTTTATGATAGAATTTAACATGTGTGGTGTTAACTCAATTGCATAAGTAAACCATCTTGTACAAAGACTTCTGTTCTGTTACGTAAAATACAACACACCAGCTATATTTGCAGTAGACAAAGCAAGGTTTGATTGTTATATTTTAATTAGACAATGGTATTAAAATTGGGGGTAGCAAGTAAAAGACCGCTCAAGTAGAGACCGTTTCGCCGCAACTGAGAAATTTCACTGAAATTGCGAAATTAAATTCTTATTACCGACGTAATTTATTTTAAAATATGTTCCCATTTTGATAGGCGAGGGATAAGGGCCAAGTTGCGGATTGTTTAGATTTTAAATGTTTTGAAATAAGAGATCCGAGTTCAAATAGACTAATGTTTCAAAAACAATGTTTTGAGGAACTTCGTCAACATTAATTGAGGTCTTGGCTAATTATTTAGAGCAGAATTACTTATCTGCGAAAATTATTTGTGAATAAGCGTCTGATATCGTAAAATGGGTTATACCTACCAGTAAAATTAGGGTAACATTTAAAGTCAAGATAAAGTGTATCAAACAATACAACTTCTGGTTGAAATTCTCGTATTTTACTTGAATCTAGTGATAATGTTCGTAAAGTTTATTTAAATAACGTAAGGTTACATTATTAGGTAAACAGATAATCCGTGTCCCAGCTTTTGTGTATAGGCCATTAACCGTCAGAGTTGCTTCATTGTCCTTGGCGGGCAAACAATCTTATCTTTATTTACATATGAGAAGACTTACCCTTGAAAATTTATAGTTTAATGCCCTTGCTCCCAAGCCTTACAGCTAAATACGTTACGCTCTTGTTACGCCATATATATTTTTTGTCGCGTAACATTCTTCCCGAATGTCTTACTTTATTCCAAAGGAAAATTATGCTTCTTTTGTAAACATCCTTGGCGCTCGTAATTCTTGTTTGAGACACTTTGCTGTGACGGTCACATAAATTTAGATTTTTTCATTGCGCTGTTATGCCCTCTCATGTTGGTTCTTCTTCTTTTTGAAATAAATAATAATTTATTTTAATACTTTTGAACTTTTGATCTTTCATCTAGTTTATTTTTATAGAAAGAAGGCGGCAGACAAGCATACAATCTACCTGGTGGTAAGTGGATAGTAAGTGGACCGCCCATGGGCATCAGCGGTATATTATGCCAACATCGGTCCAAAACGACAAATGTTATTACACCCCCGGAAGCGCTGCCTTCTTTTGGATATATATGGAGTTGGCAAGTAACAGTAAGCCATTTGTAATTATTACTCGTCTCCCATTCCCCCTGCACGATTTTGTACATTTAGCCTTATTATCGCCTATATCCAGTCCAGCACTGTATAGGCTTTATGTATGTTCTTTTATGTATCACTAAGACTGTATGTTCTTAGTGAATGAATAGTTCATAGGTTGCACCCAGTAGGTATACAGACGCTTAGATTGCTTTCATGCTTGCATCGCATCAATGCGGAGCCTGTAATATACACGCGGCTACCGAATACTCAAATAATGCTGTACGAACGGGGTTAGATGGAGTGCAGCTTTTCGTAATTACTACTGTGAAAGATTCTAGTTTACTGTGTAAAAACGGGCCCCGTCAGCTACTTGCACTTAATTCATAAAAAGTTTAATATTACTAATACTTAAGGGCTATAAAACTATCCTCAGTACCAAGTTGCAAATAACACTAATATTTTTTATCACGTCGTGATTTCCAGTCAATTAGCGAGCCTAAATAACGTTTAACGGAGCTCATAATCCTGGAGCTGTGCCCATCCCCGATAATAACATCCATAATATCATGAGAAACAGTATTTCACCTCATTACAAATGCTCAAATTTTCCTTTAATCAGAAAAATGTTTGCTGCACTGTTTGTTATAATGATGCACTTTTACTGTACTGTTTATGAAGACTCGTGGGTAATTGCTGGCCAGCAGAATGTATAAAATTTAATATTTACTGTTGATTTATCACAAACTCATGCACAAAACTCTGTCATGGGAGTGAATAGGTTGTTTAAATAACGTAAGCAATGCCGGCTTTACCTATGGTGCAGGGTGTGCGGCGCACACGGGCGCAGGGTCCTAGGGGGCGCCGAGCGCCGCTCGCGATGCCTCCAAAGAGCCTACTAGAGGGCGATGGGGTATTGATTGCACCCGGGCGCTACATGGGCTAGAGCCGGCGTTGAACGTAATGTTACATTATTAGGTAAACAGATTATCCCTGTCCCAGCCTTTGTGTACGGCCATTAACCGTCAGAGTCGCTTCATTGTCCTCGGCGGGCAATAGTAAAAAGTAAAAAGAAAGTGAATAGTAAAAAGATAAGCATGTTTTAAACTGAGAAATACAATAACAATCTGACAGCGCGCGGTTCTTGAGTTGTCTATAGTTTACCAGTCAGATTTTTAGGCGGAAAGGCAGTTTTATAAAAAAATGTAGAGTAGAGGTAGAAATAATGCAGGTGGTACATGCAAGTCGGAAAGGTAGATTTCGATATTTAACGCACATTTTAGAATATTTTTGTTCAAAATTTTGGACCCACTATTTTTTACTTGGTATTGTTTCGTTCGTGCTTACTAACCTCTATATAGAAATTGGTCTGAAATAAAGACAAAAAATGTAGAGTCGAAAGAGTCATGTTCTTTTTAAATCATGAATTCTTAGAAATCTCTAACTAAAAAGAAAATTGTTTGGAGATAATACGTTTAGAAAGTTTTTGTTTCTCATAGATGTTTATTTCATGAATAGTTGAGGCATTTGCTACTGCTCTTTATTTATTTCTGTGGTACATAATAGTTTCAACCCGTTGAACGCCGATGGCAATAAAATGCTTTGTTTACGCGGCGACATCTGGCGGAGGGTACAAGGCGACGATTGGGCTACGCATCCACTATGGAAATTTGGCTCTTCATATTGGAACGAAAATTGGGGTAAGTCAGACAATACTGGTTAATTTATTTGTTACAATCAGTTTTGTATTGTTTTATTGAACAGATTGCTTGAGATGTACGAAATAATTGTATTATCTACTCAGAAGGTATTTGTTTTTATGAAAATGAGGTGGTAGGCAGTCCACCTGATGGTAACTGTTGTTTATGAATGAATATCCGCGATACATGCCAACATTAGTCCGGAATGATAAACGTTGGCACGCTCTCGGATGCGCTGCCTGCCATCGGCTGTATGAGCGAATGAAATAAAAACGCTCGGATAAGAGAATTGTCGCCAGTATAAGATACACTGGGCTCGGGTGGTATTTAATGGTAACCTCCATGAGATTACCAGAACAATTTTGTACCCTGCAATGAGATTTTATAAATCTGTTAGCGAATGGTGGGAATTAAAACATGTAATCTAACTGATTTTACCTTCTAGGCCGCCAACTATATATTTAGACGTTAGGGTGAAAGTGATTTGAACCCGAGATGAAGTTCCATATTTTGACACTCATAGTTTAAAATTAAAATCTAAACTAAACTGCTTTGTTTTTCGTGTCTGCTGTGTATCAAGTCAATATAAAAAACCACCGCTGCAATCTGTCGCAAATAGATTGCGTGTGATAGCAATGCCCTGTACGACTCATACCTGTCTGTCATTTAAACAGCCGAGTCAGTCACAAACAGACTAGTAGTCAGTCAGTCACATAGACATCATAGTCAGTTTTTTTGTAAATCGTGCCGCCGACCCCAGTTATAGCCACAGCCACTGTGGGAATTGTTGGGAGCAGCAAATGAAGTAATTCATTTATATTTGCAATTTTATGTAGAAATGCAGAAATGCAATTTGTAGAAATGAAATTAATTAGTACAGTATTTAAATTTTTATTTTGTCCTTATCGACTTTCTAGAAATACACAAGTGCCTCGGTTCACGTGTACCACGAGTGTCTCTGTTCACGAGTTCTTTTTTTGATAAGAATTTCTTGTATGATTTGAATATTTTTGTATATTTATTTGAATATTTTATTAACATCTCATTCAATTATTGTCTATATGTAAGTACACTGTTAATAAAATTGTTAGTCTAAAGAATTATATTTCCTCTACAATATAAAGTTTTATTTAATTGATAACTCAAACAATTTACTGCAATGTTTAATTAATAATTACCTAGTAATTTAACTGATACATTCTCACTAATAAGCTCTTAAACCTAATCGTGACCAGTCCTTTTGTTGTCCACTGCTGGATATGAGGAGGCCTCATACCGAGCTGGTTGGCGAGTTCACTCTTATAGAGGTGGTGTAGTTTCTCAGAGTTTATGGTGAGGGCTTTCTTATCCCTTAGTCGACAGCACATGAGGAGATGCGGTGGTGCTATTCTAAAGTGTTATTATATTAAACCTAAATATTAATAGTGTAAAATACTCAATAACACATATTTTAATCACAACGGCATATTTTTAAATTCCGTATTCCTTATTCTATCACATCAACGAAGGTGTTATCATTATCTGTTAATAGAAGTACTTAATGCTACTGCTACGATTGTCTATTGTCATGACATCACTAGTTACATTAATCTGACATATGTCAAATCAGTAATCTGTCGACGGCCTAAAAAAATAATAATATAGGTAGTAAAAGTATTTTATACAAATACTTGCAATAACCATAGACCTATTTATAAATAGTACGATATTATAACTTAATACATACATAAATACATTCATAGATAAATATATATATAAGTACATAAATACTACCCTATTTACTACGCACAGCAAAGTAAATTGTTGAAGAGATTATGAACAAGTGACACACAGACAGAACATGACGAAAGTGTTCCCTAGTTTCTTCAGAATCTAAAAAAGAAACCAATGTAATATTAAAAATGTCTGCTCAGCTTGTACAATTTCAGGTGATTTTAATAAAATTATTTTATGTTAATCCCATGTCCGAGGAAACTCGAGGGAAATCTGAAATGTAATAATTTCGCCAATATTAAAAGTACCTGTTATAATTATTTTTTATGATTTAACTTTACCTTTTGTTTCCAAAAACACCCAGAATATTTTGAATAAAGATGAAATTATTTTTTGCTCATTGTTTCAGAAATAATTAACCACACTTCGATCATATCTGCTTATACGTCCATGTATACGATATATGTGTTCTAATCGTATGAAAAAAATATTACAAAGAATAAAAGTACAGAGAAATTTGTTATATTGTGTTATATATAATAAACAATTATGATTATTTTAAACAATTTATTGGTACTTTATTAACAAGTGCATATTAACTTATTTATTGTGACAGTTATTACTTTTAAACTCTTCTATAATTAAATGTTAATGTATAACAAAATACTGTACCTTTCGGACTATATATTGATACCATGTAAATGCCTTCTCTTGCGACTCTCAAGGGACCAAGTAATCTGTTAACATTTTCCATTTTCTCGATATCTACGTTTTCAAAAGAATAGACTCCCAGTTTCATGGCACAGGTTTTCTTATTATATGGTATACGGAAAGCGTCGATTAACATTTGAGCATATGAATTACTAGAACAAGTAAACCCTTTCGCCTGTATTAACCATTTATAAACTCCATATCTTTTTATTCCATACCTCATGACTCCTTTTAAAGCTGTTGTATCTTTATGTACAGACAGGTTACCTCTAAAATATTCCTTTTCACAGTTTTTGTATATTTCAAAATATACAGACATTGTTTTGTCCTTTTCATATGCTGGGTCTGGAGTTTCACATTGAGCAGCATTACGTATAGTTGTTTTATATTTAAAAGCTTCCTTAGATGATTTTCCTGTAGGGATTATCCCAAGGCAGAGAATTACCACAAAACACGCCTTCATAATTCAGTGTGCCTTACAATGAATTGTTTTCGGTGTTCTATGGGACATTTGATTATCAAATTAACTGATAATTGTATCGTCATTAAGTTATCATTAAAATATCATTATTATGTTCAATGTTATGTTGTATGTTGAATGAGAGCGCCTATACTTAGAGAATTAATCACAATTACTCTTATCAACATATAAATGATTTCATGAATATTTTTTTTTTCATATATTAAAGTTGTTTTGTATAAACGCACCACACTATTAGATTTATCTGATATTGAGTTGAATTTTAATGAACTCTTTTATGATTTATCCAAAAAAAGATACGAATCTTTTAAATTATATACTATGAGGCCGCTATTTGTGATGATATAGTTGTACCCCAGCGATTTCTCTGATCGTAGTGACGTTTTAGAGCAAGAATGTACCATGCTGTCCCACAGCCGCTAGCCCTATTCGACCGGTCAAATTACCTTTCTCTCACAAAACGCTTTTGTAAAATGTACTGCAATTCTCACTATCCTATTCCCCCTTTTCTGTAGTGAGCATTACCACAAAACCGAGCCCGAGTTATGATGACATGTTGTGATTCACATGACGAGCCCGTGATGAGTATATGCCTGAGCCTATACTCATCACATCTATTTTCCCCATTTCTATCTTCCCAACCCTTTCTTGAAATCCATTCCTAAATCTAAAAAGGCAGGCAGCGGATCCGGGGCGTGCCAACGATTATCATTCTAAAGTGATGTGAGTCAGTGTAAGTCAACATTTAAACACTTCTAACGCCAGTAAAAGTAAAAGGTGGAGTAAAAGGTGATACCATCTGCGGGCGACTGGCCGTTCGCTCACACGACCATCCACCAAGTGTTTACATTAGGCCGCTCCATACGACTCCATACAATTTATTTCGAAATACCAATCACCTGGTTGCGGGGCGCCGCGACCACTGATAAAATGTGCCCGACGCCCAAGGCTTTTTTAATATATTTTTTTTAAATAGCCTATTTAAAAATTAATATTTTCTTAACATAAAACAAAGCAATTTTTTTATGTAAATTCTATATCCAAGGAAACCCAAGGGAAATCTGCGTCGAAATAGTTTCGCCAATAAAGGAATGAGAAAACACTGAGAAAGACAATTTAATTACTTTTTAATTGCCAAGTGCACATTTATTTACTAATGGCGACATTTTTTAATTTATTATGTTTAAATCCGTTTATATTTAAATGTGAAGGTATAGCAAAACACTGTACCTTTCGGACCGTACACTGATACCATGTAAATGCCTTCTCTTGCAACTCTCAAGGGTCCAAGTAATCTGTTTAGATTTTCCATTTTCTCGATATCTTCGTTTTTAAAAGAATAGACTCCTGGTTTCACGGCACACGTTTTCTTATTATATGGTATATCGAAAACGTCGAGTAACTTTTGTGCATAGTAATTACTAGAACAAGTGAATCCTTTTGCCTGTATCAACCATTTATAAGCTTCATTCTTTTTTACTCCATAACTCATGGCCCCTCTTAAAACTGTGGTATCTTTATATACAGACAGGTTACCACTAATATATTGCTTTTCATTGTTTTTGTATATTTCAAAGTACATGTACATTGTTTTGTTCCTTTCATATGGTGGGTCTGGACTTTCACATTCTTCAACATTACGCACAGTTGTTTTATATTTAACAGCTTTCTTAGCAGATTTTACAATGAGAATTATCCCGAGATACAGAATTATCACAAGACACGACTTCATAATTCAGTGTACGCTATAATGAATTGTTCACTGTGCTGCGGGAGATTTGATCAACAAATTATTGGAGAATTGTATCATTATTGTCATTAAAATATCATTATTTGGTTGGATGTTGCGAGAATTGACCTCACCCAAGCTCTTCAACCTGTACATCATCCATCTGGTCGTCGAGCTCAGTAGCATGCACGCGGGCTGCTATGTGGATGTTTGTGTGAATAGCATTAGTTATGCTATATCGATTGTTTGATAGAGAGTTTGTCCATCATCTTTTGCAGTTTTTCACAGTACACATCTGCGTTAATTGTTGTACCAGATCTCAGGATGCTGTAGTGCCGGCACAGAGCCACCTGCAGGCACCATGAGCTTCTATTGACTCAGTTTACGTTTGGAACATTGCTTGGCTGTGTCCTGGGTTCAACCATTGATACGAACGTTTACGATTATCATCACAAGTGACAATAGGATTCAGAATCCTTTAATTTTGTGCCGGTTCAGCAAATTAAGGCAAGCTACCAGCGCGTTTGCAGCTAACTATCATTAAGCTCATACGGCACCCATTTTCCGAGCTTCTTCACTTTTTCGATTTGATGCAAATGAATCAATATCGTTTTGTCACTTACGCAGAAGTCTGCTGCTAACTCAGATGTGGTTTGAGATGAATTCGCTTCCAATATTGCTTTCAATTCGTTATATCGACTTTAGTCTCCGGTCGTCCACGGGGCTTGTTATTGAGATCGAAATGAGCAGAACGAAAACGATCAAACCATAAATGCACCGTGCATTCGTTTGCGAGGTTTGGTCCGTACACATCGTTGATATTGAGTGCCGTCTGTGCTGCGTTGCTGCCACGACGGAACTAATATTCGAAAATAACGCGAATTTATAGCTTTTCCATGGTCGCAAACACAATGGTATCTCAAAAGAAAGCTGCTTGACGGATAAAACTAATAACTGATTTTGAAAAAGAAGGTCATAGCTTTAAATTTAAATTAATTGGAATTTCCAAGCCAAATGCAAGATAATAACTAACTTCAATGTGGCCAAAATCAACGAACTGCAATTTCATAGGTAAGGCTCTAATATTTGAATACCTAAAGGTAATAAACCGAAATTATTCTATCAAGGTTTAATTTTTACTTGCACATCTTAGGGAGATTGGGCGTGGGATGGGGAGTAAAGAGAATAATGGGTTAAGATTATTTCATATCATTAATCATTAAGATTAATGATATTAATTATATGGCACAGAAGGGGATGGGATGGAATAGGGAGTATTGAATGTAACGGTATAAGAAGTCCCTCTTATACAATTATACTTCTCACTCGATGGAATGGGAAATGAAATTTAATTATTGTAGTATTTCAATTAATTACATCAACAAAATTCTCTCATTTATTTATTGACTTGTACATTGATATACGTATTTATCATTCATTCGGTTCGTAAAGAACAGTTAATGTATAACAAAAGATAGTACCTTTAGGGCTGTACACCGATAACACGTGACCAACTTCTCCTTTAAGACTTAAGGGAAGCAATCTATTCGCCCTTTGGACTTTCTTGAAATCCACGGCATCGAACGGGTAGACGCCTGCTTTTATAGCACATTTTTTCTTGTTATATGGTACACAGAAACTGTTAAGTATGAGCCGTGCATAATGATTAGTACAAGAAATCTCTTTAGCTTGAAACAGCCATTTTTCAACTCTATTTATTTTGACGCCAAATTTTATAGCTCCTTTTAAAGTTGTTAATTCATTAAATACAGAGAAGTTGCCTCTAAACTTGATGTTTTAGTTATATTCATACATTTCAGTGAATACTTCAGCTATTTTATCCTCATATGGTGGCACTGGGTTTTCACATCTTCTAAAATCACGTGCACGTATTTTATAAACGACTTTCTGAGCTGATTCAGCTATGGGAATTATTCCCAAAATAATTGTCAGTATATAAGTATATGCCTTCATAGTTCAAAGTAAACGACATGTTTGCGGTATTATGGGAAATTTAATCAGCAAATATCCATTCAGCAGTTCAGATCCTTATCACCATTAAGGAAGTGCCATTATAATAACATTATCTTGGTTAATGTTATGAACATCATTATACACGATAATTGATTCCACTCACTCTTTCCGATGAATAAATCATTTCATGACACTGAACGAGGTTTTAATGAATTAGACGCGACATTAATAAAGCAAATAAGTTGTACTGTAATAAGCAAATAATTCTTCATTCATGTGTTTAGTTGAATTTTATTTAAGATTTAGATTGATAAATTATAGTAAATATATAACAAAAAATAATACCTTTGGGATCGTACTGAAAACACGATCATTGTTTTAACATTTATAGTCCAGTCATTGAAGATGAAAATACTGTAATACCTGAGAATTCTTTCGCACTGAACCTTGCAAGCTGAGAATTTGCAAGCAAGCTTATTTTACCCTCCTCTTCAAAAGTTATATGTTGCCGAGGTGTGCCGAGGTGGCTTTAAAGGGGTAAAAACCACCCCCTAAGTAAGAAAATTAAAAAAAAATATATTTTGTCGCTATTTCAAGTCAAATCAGGTTTAAATGTATAGAATAAACATTTCTTACAATCTCGAATGAAATTCATGAAATTATTAGCCTCAATTGTAGCAATTGGTTTGCCTTTTTAAGAGATTCAACACTGTAGTTGTCTAATTTATAAGGTCCAGATGGTATGATATTAGTAAAATCCAATGTGATTTAGGAAAACCTTTGCATGTGAGTTAGTGCAGGGATCAGTTTGAAATTGTACCAATCATTTTTCTTCTCCATTTCGTTTCACAGCGTGCTTTACTGACGTTTTCAAATATTTTGTTTCTATAAATGGTAGTGTTTCCTCGAAGTATAAATTTATAGTGTTTCCTCTATAAATGAAATAAGTTTCATTTATTTTGTAAATTTCAATGTAAATTAGTTTCAGTCTTATTGCACTACCTATATCCCTTTTATTTTTCTCTATCCTAAGGTTGCCTGGAAGAGATCGCCTTAGCGATAAGGTCGCCTATTGTATTCTGTCATTTATTATTTGTGCACACATAATAACCAATTGTATGCAATAAAGAGTATTTATTATTATTATTAGTACACTTTTGTTTTTTTCTAAAGGTGGAATAGGATCCTCACATGTTTACACATGTTTTATATTCCGCTTTATTAATTAACAATTCAACTGTTGGAATTATTCTCAATATAACGCACCCCGTTCGTTCGGGTTTCTAAGTATAACCGCACCTCCCGTCACAGAAGTGGGGTCCATCCGCATTTCCTCGATACGGAGGTGTCGCGCACTGTTCGGTCCGAAAATTACTTTATACCGCGAACCCGTAGGCTGTGGAACGAACTGCCTCAAGAGGTCTTTCCATTATGCTACGATATGGGGTTCTTCAAGAGAGCTGTGAATAGAATTTTGCAAGGTCGGCGGCGCGCCCGCATACCCCCTGGTGTTGCAGGCGTCCATGGGCGGCGGTAACACTTACCATCACGTGGGACCGCTTGCTCGTCCGCCCACTATTAATATATAAAAAAAATATATATATCACTATTGCTGTATATGACTTTATTGATCAAAATACTTTAACTATTATTGAAATAATGGCAGTGGGAAATTAAGTGCAAGAACTACAAATAAGTTAGTGACTGTACGTTATTAAATTTTCAGTGTGTGTTTGAATTTATTGTTTACCTGATTCGATGGAAAATTTCACGCCATGAATTTTCACTTGTCATGAGATGCGCTGACTTAATAGTGACTTACAATAACACTTAATAGTTACTTAATACTTAATAGTACTGACTTAATAGTGACTTGATTTACAAGAGTAATAGTGGTTGTATGTACCAATCAACAACATCAGAGAATATGATTTTTGTCATATTTTTATGATATTTTTTTGACTGTCGATTTGGTCCGTATGAAAAATTCCGAAAAATTAGTGTAATGGTGGGTTGAGGCTTATAAAGAAATCGCATATCTGTGGTTTGAGGTTTATACGACTGATGAGGTTTATCATTCTTACTTAGAATATGTTTTAATGTTCTTATGACTCGTCCATGCCCAAGGCCGGTAGAGCATTAGCTCGAGGGTTGTGTACCTTCGAGAACTGTGAAGAGGTTGCTGCAAGGTTTGGAATCCAGATAAAGTTTTCAAATCGGTTTTAGTCGTGCATGACAGAAATGGATGATATTTTGTTTTGGCTTCACTCGGTAAAATCGATAGTTAATCAGATTTTTCAGAAACAATTCAATTCTCATCGTTCTTATACCGAAATGCGTATATAGCAATTTCGAACTCAACTACTACTTTTAAAAGACATTATTTATTACACTTACTTGCAGGAAATTTATTTATTTAGTTATTTGGACATACTACCATCAATATATAGTGAAACAAACATATTAATATTATATTAAAATATTAGACTACGTATAAAACCATTACAGATACGTACGGCATTGAGAAAATAAAAATATCAAGAAATTGAAATGAATATTGGGGCAAATGAAACAAATTACAATATAAAACTCGTTTATTACGTCAGCAAGCTGAATAGCTACGATTAAATAGGCTTGTAACGTAAAGTATAATCAAGACAGCCAACCGCTCCGTTCTCTCCGTAAACAGAAAACATCAGTTTACCTAGACCATTAAATTTTATAGGAAACAGCACGCCTATTTTGTCAAGATTAAGTACGTCGACTGATTCAAAGGTGTATGTGGCTGGTGGTACGGCACACGTGTTCTTATTAAACTTCGTTATGTTAAAACTTTTGACCACAAGTAGTCCGTAAGGACTTCTGCACGAGAATCCTTTTAAACGGAACAACCATGTCACCTTCCCATTTTTTTGAACTCCATATTCGATATTTCCTTTTAAATCTCGCGTATCTTTAAATACAGTAACGTTACCTCTGATACAATTGGTTCCTTTACGTAATTCAAGGAACAGTTCTGCTGTTTTGTCCTTTTCATAGGGGGGGTCTGGATTATCACATATAGTCACATTTTGTACAGACGTGACGTATTTGCGTTTGCTTGCCTGTTTTGCTGAGGGAATTATTGCTGTTAATATTATTATTAGTAAGTACACCTTCATTGTTCCGCACTGTTCATTTTAATTTGTTGTTAAGAACTGTTTGCTTCGTTGCTCTCTATTACAATTAATAACTTCATGTATCGCAATACACAATATCAAATGCCATTAAAATTTCATTTGGTTTCGTGTCGTTCGTTTCTCACTTCACTGCCTTTCAGTTTATGAATTGCGTCGAGCTCTAATGAATATAAATTTAAAATGATATATAATGATCGGCATTTTCATCATCAGGAATTTATAGGATTCCGTAAAAAGAGAACCTGTTGTGATCGGACAGACAGGATTTGCTTGGTATAATAGCAAAACTCTTACGTACATACACATGGCTTCATTGACACTTTGATAATCATTTGTATGAAATGGCTAAAATAATGATGCTCGAAAGATAGGTATCAAATAAATAGAACAAATTGTAAGATAAATCTATAAATTGTCTTTTTAAATAATAATCGCCTCCAAGCGGTATACTATAATATACCGTCTTTGGAGTCTAGTCGAAATATTGCTGACATGACGACCCTTTATAAAATCGTTAATAGCATTATCGATTCCCCCCTGTTGCTGGAGAATATACCCTTCAATATTTCCAGTAGCACTAGGTCTAACGAACTGTTCCTGATACAGCCATCAAAAACTTGTTACGCTCACAACTTTGTCATAATGATATCTATAATAGCTCGCTAAATGTATATAAAATAAATGTTATCCAGAGTTTTGAGGGAAGGATCAGGACCTTTCCGTCAATATATTATTTATTATAGTATTGTTATCTTAGCTTATTATCGTCGATTGATTCTCTTTTCATTACTCAGCTTATTTGCTGTGCAATGGGGGGACAAATTTGTTGAAAAATATGTATTTACTTTAAGTTTGAACCTCTTTATTTGTCAATCAAACCAAACCGATTGTCTTTTTTGTATAAATTAATTATTCACTTAGTGTTATTTTTCAAATGACGGCACAAAAACGAAGAGTTTTTGAAATCATTACCTGTGACGAAAAATTAATCCTGCACGATAATCCCATATGTTTATTGGTTAAATCCAGGTGTCGATGCTAAACATTTCTCGAAATAGAACATTGGTTCTCTTTATGTTATTGCAGCAGTCACGTTAATTAGATAGATACCATTAAAATGACAGATGATTATGTTTAACATTTTCACTTTTTTCATGTATCTACCTATACCTACATTTTAAGTGAAAATTTAATATAAGGAAGGAAACCAATACCTGGAGTGAAAACAATGAATTCCACATGAATTGATCAGTTAGTAAGATTTATTCAGCAATTTGCCTAATTGTTGAATATATAAAATGTAACGAAAAGATAGAACGATTCACATGATTCACAAATATTAAAATAAAATTTGTTTATATAGTAACCTAACTTAAAAACCAATAATGTTTATTAATATTTATGCAGTAAGCAGTAAATAATACATGTTTGAACTAGTAAAGCAAAGAGAGAGCATTACAAGCATACAATTAAACATTTATATAAAATTAACACTGTTATTGTATTTGGACACCAATATAGGTTAATGAATAATAAGTACGCAGTAATTTGTATTTTGTTTTTCACATTTTCTATCTAGAATGCAATCTTGAATACCAAATAAGAATAATTCCCACGTAAAGCCTTTGTATCCATATTTTTTAATTAGCTTCATTAGTATTGCAAGGAAAGAAAGAGTGTATAAAAAAAGAATTTTTAGCATAATTAGTTCATTGAAAAGAATTGGTTTGAATCAGTTGCAAACTGTCTTAAATTCTTTTATTAGGTCAATGTAATGTAATGTAGCCCTTTCAGTATCCACCGTTGGACATGGGCCTTCTGCACATTGTCTTGCGCATGAAGGATGTAAGGCCTTTTTAGAGATGTGGCGTTTGTAAGGCCGTATTTACTTACATTATTGTATCTTTTATCTACATACATGTACATGTATCTTTTACCACTTTATTAATTAATATTATATATTATTAGCTGTAGCTAAAGATTTTTCATCTTAATGAAATAAGTAAAAGTAAATGCTTTGGAAGATTTTAACGATGACTAATATTAATTAATAAATACAACGGCAAGTCAGAATTTATATTTTATTTCGGTTTGATTATTTTGTACTGTAACGTAAATTTAACACATAAAACAGTTCCTTTGGGACTGTACCCATATATCATCCACACAGTGTCACCCAAATTTCGCAACGGAAATAAAACGTTTGTTTTGTCAATTTGGTCAAAATCTATATCTTTAAAACGATAGGTTCCGGGCTTGACGCTACAAGTTTTCTTGTCATATGGTATATCATTAATACTTAGCAAAGCGTTTATAAATCGATTTGTGCAGGTAAGTCCTTTCATTAGTATCAACCAATGGTTGACTCCGTTTTTAGTGGTGCCGTATTTCATGCCTGCTTTGATGTTGCTTGTATCACCATATATTGTTGTAAATCCTCTCATCAAAATCACTTTATTATTTGACTTATATAGTTCAAAGTTTAAGTCTGCTGTTTTCTCTGTTTCGTATGGCGGGTCTGGATTACTACATTTATGTAGATTTTTTAATATAGTTTTATATTTTGTTGTATTAAATTCTGCCACAGTAACAAAAACTCCCAAAAAGGTGTAGATCACTGGAGACCTCATTGTTGTATTGTGTATTATTGTACGTTTATCAGATAAACGAATAATATTCTCATTGAAAATAATTATAAAAGCATTACTTTTGTATATTGCAAGTAACTATCTGATAAAATCTTATCTAATGTTCTAAATGATCTCATTAGTAACTGAATACTTATAGTTATATAGGTATTAAAATAATACCATTTTTATTTCCCTTTTTTTACCCACTAATATTATGAAGTCCCAGGTTAAAAGCCTATGGAGCCTCCTGAACCCTAGTTCAGGAGGCTCCATAGGCTTACCAATACCCTAGTAGACCAATACCTCAGGAGCCAGTACCGATGTTCTATAATTTCATCTAGTCTATTTATTAGTAATCATCTGGTATTCATATTTGCCCTCCTAAGAAGAAAATGTACAAATAATATTATATCTATATATATAAAAATGAATATTTTTTGTTTGTACCGTATGCGTTCCTATACCATTCATCCGATTGCGATGAAACTTTGGTGAGTTGTTGTGCGCACGCTCGCGACGGTTTCTTTTTTTTTTATGGACGAAGGCGGCAGACGAGCATACATTCCACCTGATGGTAAGTAGATACTGTAGGAAATATAGGAATGGATTTGGAGAAAAGGTTGGGGAAATGCGGAGGGATAGGAAGGGAATGGGCTCTGGCACATCTCACTCACTACCGAAACACGTACGTACATTGGGGAAATAAGATAAAGTGGGAAATGCAGTACATTTCAAGGTAGTCGTCTGTGAATTAGTACTTGAAGACCACGCGAACGAAGTCGCGGGCAACAGCTAGTTTGGAATAAACAAAGACAATATACTATGGTTATTCTTTTTGTTTTATCCAAAACTTCCAAGTGTCTAGCTTTATATTAATAATTTAATGAACATTTTATTATACCATATTTATTTGCATTTTTTTTCGAATGTCATCAAAATGCAATTGTACCTTTTTTCTAAGGAGGGCAGAATAAACATCGGGGAGCAGGTATTATACTGTAAAGTAAAGTAAGTCTGTAAAGTAGCATGGCCCATTGAACTGGCTATTCTCCGGCCATGTTAACTGATGAGTTGAAAAAAGTAGCCGGTAGACGAGAAGAGTAGAAGAACGTGTGTGATAATGATGCCAAAGAGTATAATGGACACAAATGTATAAATGGACACACGGGCTATGGTATGGAATGGTAACAGTTAAAAATTTAATATGAATAGAAAATATAAATATCCGTGTTTTTATTGGTTTTAAAAGTGTTTACGAGCATCAAATAGAATGAGTACGAAAATTGTGCTATAAACTTTCAATTGAAGTTTTTCCACTGAGCTACGACACGGCGTTCTTCAAGAGAGCTGGAATAGAATCCTGCAAGTTCGGCGCACTTGCAACTCCCCTGGTGTTGCAGGTTATCCATAGACGGCGGTGATGACTTGCCATCACTTAGATCACCCACCCGCCTGTCTACTACCTCTACTATAATAAAGGAAAATGACTTTCAAGTACTATATTTTCTGATTCGATTGTAAAATATAATTACAAATATGTTAACTATCACTTGTCTGTTTGTATGTTGTGGCGAAATGTTCATTACTCCTGTTACGTTTAAGTATAACTGTGATTTGAGTTGGATTAAGAAAAATATGAATAATTAAGGATATTGCAGCAAAATATGACTTTGACATGTTGAAAGCGAACTCCATTTTAATCATAATTATAAATTATATTATAATTCAAATTATAAATTATATTATATTTCCCGTAGAACTACGCTTTTTGAATAAACGCTTTGAACGCTTTAACGAGATTAATACCGACTGTTTCATATTTATTTTAGAGTGGTAAGTCATTAAAAAAATAATCGGCGTTAATCACTGAATCACTAATGAATCGACGGTTAAGCGTCTAAGCATTTAAACGGCTTAGACTCATCTAGATGACACCCACTTTAAAATTAATGGCCTTTCCATTAACGACAAAAGACTTGAATTAGTTTTCTCGCTCCGGTTGCAGTAGGTGGCGTTGTTGCACGTTTTGTAGTGTACTCGATACCTTAGGGCAGTTATCCATCGGTAAGTTAGTCAAGACGGCGGGAAGCGACTTTGTTTTATACTATGTAAAAATAAGTAATTAGCTCAGTTAGTAGTGCATCTACCTGCCATGCAAAAGGTCCCGGGATCGATTCCCGATCGGGTATTAAATTGTTTAAAGACAAAATATTTGTTCGGGTCAAGACGGTGCGTCCGTCTTAGTATGTCTCTGGACCTACGATAGAGGGTGTCCTAGTTTGGCATTATTATTATTAAATACATAAACATCCCAAGAAAAAGCCGCCCTATGAAAAATTTTAGTGAACAATATTATTTTTAGTTAAAAATTTTAAATATTAGAATATAAATCTAGTTTATAATATAAAATGTTTTAGATTAGATTTAGAATATAAAATGTGTACAAAACGCGAAAGTTTAAAAAGTTTTTTTAATGTCATCAAAAATTTGCCTGCAATAGCATAAGTAGGTACTTACATTATTAAATATAGCGTGTCGTGGAGTCGAAGAGCAATCGTGCGGTTAGAAGCTTATAAAAATTTTACATGATTTTGCATTCGATGGATCTCGACCGCTAGTTGCCGCTTTGTACAGATTTTAAAAAAAAATGTTTACAGATTTTTTGGTAACAACATTAAAAAGTTTTTATGTAAACGGTAAATAGTTTCACACATAAAGGAATTTTGTAAAGTGAGTATGGTGTGTAGTTGCAGTAAACGAAATTTCAGAGAAAAAATACTTTGACAAAAAGTAGGGGTGTACTTGTAGAATGGGTAAATGAATTTTTTTAACAAAATGACATGTGGGAGTAAACATAATAGCTTCAGTATTTGAGAATAAAACATTAGATAATTACTCTCGGTTCGCGATAATAATGCAACGAGTCATCATTCAAGACAGTAGACGTCAACCCCTGAAAAGGGTTGAAAAAAAAATAAAGTGTTTTTTTAAGATTATTCAAAAGGGGTATGAGGTAGAAAAAAATGTTTTAGGTAAAAATTGTAGAGCATGAAATTTTACATAAATGTGGTCTTTTGACTTTTTTTGCGATTAATAAAATTAACATAGTTAAGGTGGTTAGAACTTAAGGGATAATAACGGCCGGCCGCCTCGCTCAAGTATTACTATACTACTGCCGTGTAGCCGGTTTTAGAATAGAATCATCCCATTCCTTTCCGTGGGTACCCTAATAGATGCCTAATTAACAAAGCCACAAGCCCGAGTGGGGGAATTACCTCTAAAAGAGTGGACTCGCTTGTCCAGAGCGTGCCGTTTTAAGGCCATTTATCCGTCACGCACGAAACAATGTGTGTGGAGGGCTGTTACATTATCAAATCACACATAAAACATTATTTATTAATTTATATACTTTATTGTACACACAAATTATAAAAATAGTTACAAAAGAAAATATGTACATACAAAAGGCGTGCTTATCCTCTTAGGAGATTTCTACCAGCAAACATAATATTATTCAGATCTTATAATACTGATAATTATTTTTTTTGCAAAAGTTATGCCGAGTGTAGGTATTAATGTAAGCTGTTTAGATAGGATTTCGATAACGCATATATATGTTATGCATTATATCAGAACTATGTTGTTACTAGGTGTATAGGTGTCTGTATATAGGTGTATATTATTATACATCAATTTACATACTTTAATAATACCTATGTTAGTAGCGCTGCGTAACGTCCGTCGACGGCAGTTTATATTAAATCAACATAAGTTAACTGGTATTGGTGTAGAAGTATGATAGAATATTGGGATATATAACATTTAAGATTTTCGCCTTTTATACACATGTTTATCTTTTTAAACGGGTCTTAAAGCGAATGTAAAATAAATAAAGTAAACATTCGCGTTAAGACCCGTTTAAATAGATAAATATATTGGGAATCAATTAATTATTTGCAAACGTTGTCTATGAATATAGATAGCGTAGCGTAGTAAAAATATAATAGTAGTTTAACTCCAGTCTCGTCGTGGAGATAATTATCTACTCTTGATTCGTAGTGAAACTCGATGCGCGGCATTCGAACTGTGGCGTATGGCGCGCCTCGAAAAGAACTTTTAATATTCTATGTGGTTTTGCATACTGACACAGACGAGCGCATTTGTATAAAGATAACGATTTTTGATCTATTGTAATAATCTATAACGTCTTACTGTAGGGTATATATAGGTCTTCCATGGTACAAATTCTTTTAGAGTCGCGTTTCATTACAATATTTTGCTAGTGATAATTAAAAGTGTCGCACATAATACTTCGTACTTAATAATAATATTTCGTAACAATAATAAGTACATAGTCGATAACTTAAAATTGTTTCTAACACTAATGTTAATATGGATTTTTTAGTCCGAAATAAACAAATAATTATTATTTTATTTATTTAAATTTCATTGTACAAGTATTTACATGTACAGAAAATATTATAGTTAATAGAAAGTTATATTGCTATTTAAAAAATAAATGAGCGCTAAATTGCTTAATTTATCCGGAGAATACAACTGGAAGTTCATATCAATTGTTTCTCCAAATTCAAGACAATTTACCGTGAACATTTAGTAGCCAACGTGTTTGGGAGGTAGGTCAAAAAGCTGCGGGCAATGACATAAATAAAAGATTTTATCTCTCTGCGAGGCGCCTGCACCGCACCACTACGCCAAATATCTACCTTATATTCCTATATGCTATTCCTATCTGATAAATTCTTTGTCGCATCCGAATACCTTTACTGTGCGGGGCGCTATCGGATGTTCAGTTTAAATAAGCACGATGTGTGTTTCACGCACTCAGACGCAGTAATTTAAGGACGTGGTGGGGAACCTTGGAGGTACTCATCAGTGGCACGCACCTTGTAGGTAGGTACGTGTTTTGTTTGATGTATGATGGCATGATACTCAAGTCTTGAAGTCTCGGGCGTTGCTAGTAATTAGATACTTATAAAGACATAAGTTTACAAAATTATACTATAATATGAATTGTGTTAGTATGTGTGTATGAATGAGTGTGTGTACTGTCTTTGTAACCATTACATGTGCGATGACAAGCAGTTTAGCTAATTTTATATATTAGGTCGGCTAATAATTCTTAGCTCCAACTTTAATGTTTGTCGTAGGTGTCATAGGCAGCGAATTCTAAATAGCGACTAACAATCAATGAAGATACTCATCATAACATGTTTGGAGATAGTATACTCCGACACCGAATTAACACCTGTAGATCATGTCTTTCCCTTTCTATAAAGTAGAAAAAAATAGTTTTATAAACTAAAACCCGACTACGCAAAAGTTTCAAATATTTTTTTTTAAAACCATTTTGGAGTCTACGACTATGTAACTCTTTAAATCCCGGAAAACTCGTATCTGGAATTATTGATCTCGTGATAATATTTTTTTAATTATATTGCACTAGGACGGGTATGCTGATGACCTTCATGGGGGAATGGCACACTTTTATGGATATACAATATATATTTTTGGAATGTGCACATTAAAACTATTCATTTGATACTGAAACACTTATCGCACTTATCATTGAAAACATGATACACTTATCTGCAGTTATTTTATTTGCTATGCGTATTTTCATGTTTAATATCGGTAATATTGGAATTATAGTGACGTCATATAGCCTATATTACGCAAAACTTCAAGACAAATCTAACAACACTTTATTTTTCAAACTGTGATGAGTAGTTTAGGAGCTACGAGGAAACAAATGAACGTACACATACATACAACTGACATAGACTGCTAAAATCATAACGCTCCTTTTGTTTTGCCGTAGTCGGGTAAAACAATAGAGACTATTTTCGTGTACTGTACCTTTATTGTGGCTTATTCCAGAACGCCAGTCCCGCAATAACAATTTCATATTTTGACATAAAGTATGGGCATTCAGAATCGCTAACATTCGCAAGAATACGAAACAGATTTCATAAGAGAGCAGTTCTCGAAGTTTCCTCAGATACATATGTTAACTCGATGAAACTTGAAGTGATCTATTTTGTCGAGTAACATTTATTCGAATTTCTTCGGAGCCCGATTTGGCTCAAGCATTCAGAACTAGAATTTGTGAAAGGACTGTAATGACTTTTCTCTTTTGGAGGATCATCTGCACATTCGATAGAGAATCAATACCTATTAACTTTTAAATACACATTTTATATTGAGAATCGGGTCTGAACGCCAACAATTAAAGGCTTCTGTTTTACCTTTTTTTGTTCTCAAAATTTCGACATTCTTACAGGACATAGAAATAAAAGGTTGAAATAAGTCTATACTAATATAATAAAGAGGAAAAATTGTGTGTTTGTAGGTATGTTGGGGGTAATCTCTGGAACTAATGAACCAATTTCAAAAATTCTTTCACAAATAAGTAGCTACATTATCCGTGTCTAATATAGGCTAGGCTATATTTTATTTTGAAATTTTGAAAAAAAAAAACTTATAATCCGAAGCAAAGCGAGGGCGGGTCGCTAGTGTTAAATAAAAAAGCTCTTAATTGTACGGGTTTAGTTTCACAGTCAGGGTCGGATCTACCGCATTGGGCGAAAAATCTGCAGCGCTCCTTTAAGGGCAACATATTTCGCGCGTATAAAAAGTAGATGAAATATTTTGGTAATGATTTACGAGTGAATGTGTATTTTGGAATCATACTCAGTTCATTTATATGAATTATAAAAAAATAGAAGAATCAGCTCTTACCTAATTTAACAATGATCTAACTAAAGAAAGTATGCAAGTTTTAGAAACTGTATCTTAGACAAATCTGTATGGTTTATTAGATACAATTATGGTAGATTTATGATTTTTGTTTGTTTGTTAATAAAATTAAATAAATAGAAACTAAGTCGTCAAACATTTTAATACTATATAAATTATATCGCCTAAGCTAAAGGTGTTAAAGGAATGTATGATTCTAAATATGTTTCTTTTAAAATGGAACATTTTATAAAGATGAATTTACGACTGACGCCGTTTCTACAAAATGAATAAAGTTGCAAACGTATTTTATTATAACGGTGTTGAGTCTTATGTCGAATAATTTCTTTTGGTTCTCACAAATAGGTTATTTATTCTCCATTTAGAAAAATGTGGAGGCGTGTACATTACCATCATAACAATGCAATTTATTTATTTTAATACATCTTTGCGATCAAAAAATGTGAGGCAGATAGAATCGATACGACGTATTACTTGTGCCATATAAGTATACTTTCACTGCGGAAATATGCGACTAGTGTCATGATCTCGCAAATTGCTATGTAATAGTTATTTCTATAATATGTGGTGTGGTAGCTTTTTATTGGCTATTTTATTTATTTACAATTTATTGTTTTAACGAAAGGCGGACTTAACGGCTTCTATATTGATGGCATCGTAGGTGTACGTAAGATAACATTATAGAAAATAAAAAATGAAATAAATATATTATACAAATATAATTGTTTACGCGTTATATATCCATAGGAAACCACTATTATGGACCAGCAGATGAAGGACTTGAGGGATGCAAAAAAAGAGAAATGACTACTAAATTTGAATGGGCGATGGGATGGACTCCAAATGTGTCTGCGATGCGGGGTGTGGCAAAACAAGAAATTTATTTTATTTTATTTAAATTTAATATCTCAGATTACAAGATTCATTAGATTGTGTTAGTAAAACTTATCTTATGATATGAATGTTAGTGGATATAACTTACAAAGTAATGAGACATGAGTCATGCGTATTCATCAGGCACGCACGCAGGCGAGTGGATGCCTACCTAATCAACACCCCTATCCAGTACCTGGTTATCGGACCATCGTATTTGTCCGCTACAATAAAGCGGCGGGAACAATAATAATAATAATAAACCCTTAAAATATACAAACCCACATACATAAACATAAAACTACTATAGTAGTTTTCTATCGTTTGCGTGGGGTTTAAAGGCCAAAGGAATTGAAAGTGATGCACAAACTACAATGATTACAGTGTCGAATACAAAATATAAACGGAAAATTACTAATTATACCACTACTGTTCACGTGAGGTGCGTGCGCCTTTTTTCCACGACCAGTCACTTGACATCCACATGTCAAAAACTTCCCTAGATGCCCCCCTCTCCAGCGCAAAGTATTGCGTTTAAAATAAATCGCTTCGAAGTGCCATCGAGCTGATTCTCTCAACATGCAAAATAATAATACATATATTAAATAATATTTATATTATATTCTCAGCAGACACCACTCGCTTTTCGACCAAAAGTGAGAGCTGGCAAAAATCTCACCGCTAGTAATTTTGCGGACTAGCTGTTGTAAGAAGACTGTATTCTTTTTATGACTCTTCCTAGGTAACCGAAATTTATCGTTGGATGACGGAAAATACGTAAGGAGACAGTGAATTCATGCGACTCAAAATTTTAAGTTTATTTCAAATTCTGGGTAACCAGAATTCGAAATAAACTTCTCCATTTACAAGTCAGAAGTTTCTCCTGTGTAACCGGTCGTTCACCTGACAAGACAATGCATCAGCCAGCTTTTGTCACCGCTGCTGACGCTTCAATAATGTAGGTATCGTTAAAAGTTTGTTACGGGCGTAAATAAACTAACTTGAAGTATATAAAGAAAACAGTAGCATTCATAGACTTTAGAATAGTAAAGATGTAATGTCGCTTTTCGGTGAAGTGATATACTGAAACTATGTCGCTTGAGTGTTAGTACAAGCGACACAAATTCACGCATATTAAGCATACTATGGCGATCGCTCCCATAACTACCAATTGCATATAGTTTTTAAACGCTCATACATTCTAATTGTTATGTAAACGGGTTATTCACGATTTATTATTTATTTATTCAGTGTGGGTAGTTGCATAGAAAACGTACACGACGGAGGGTAGTCAGCTTTGTCTGTTAACAGCAACAATACCCACCTCCGCAGTCTCGTCGCGACCACGGTTCATGCAACTACACCGAAATATCGGCTATAATAGATAAATAATAATCGTGAGTAACCCGTTTACTTAACAATTATTATGTTCAACCACTATAACAAAAGTTTAAAAACTCATTCATTCTTATGCAGGTTGCTTCTGTTTATTGTTTTTAGACACATAGCCTACCTATATGGCCTGTGAGTACATTTTGGGATTATGTACCTATCTACACAGTGTGCGGGGTGATTTTAGTAATTAGACAAATCCTGAGAGATACAATATTATGATTACTGAATTAAATAAATATTAAAAGGTGTTGTCTATTTAACTGCCTTAGCTGGTAAAGTTTGATAAGGGAGATCTGTCTTCACTATACGAGTATTACTGTCACTCATTTTTTATCTGTCTTCTTTAGTTAACTATCCATATCACAGCTAGCCAAGCAAACATCTTTCGGTAGGAGGATAAAATGTATGTATGAATGTATACATGTATACATTTATGTATTGTATGTATCTCAAGTAAATGCCCACAATAAATACATCTGACTAGTGTAAATGTAAAAGGTAATTTATTTTAGTTATTATATATGTTGACATTACGTAGAAATTGCACTATCTAACTAGTGAACACTTTATTTCTTATTACATACATACTCGTATTTTCTCCTTACCATTCAAAGCAGGCAGGTGCTTTGGCGATAAGGCCGCCTATTGTACTTTTCGTGTCAATTAAATTGTTATTTTGTAACAGGTGTTGCTGTACAATAAAGAGTTTATCTATATATTTAAAATGACCAGCTGCTAATGCGATCCTTATTGAAATGATTCAAATATTCATATAGACTCACAGAAGACTACCTTGAAATGTACTGCATTTCCCACTTTATCTTATTTTTCAATGTACCTACGTGTTTCTGTAGTGAGTGAGATATGCCAGAGCCCATTGCCATTCCATCCCTCCCCATTTTCCCAACCCTTTCTCTAAATCCATTCCTACATATTCAAAGACAGGCAGCGCATTCGGGGGCGTATCAACGTTTGTCATTGTGGACTGACGTGGGTATGTACTCGTACTGTGGATGTCTATGGGCGACAGTATCACTTACCACTAGGTGGACTGTATGCTCGTCTTGCAGAGAGTGCCTGCCAACTATCGCCAATTAACTGATTGAGCTGAATTAATTAATTAAATTAGAATTAATGGTTTGCAGAATATTCTCAGCTCTAGAGTTACGAGTATATACCACTCGGCGGCGGACATAAAGATTTACAGGACTCACATAACGTAGATTCAGTTTTAATAGCAGTATCAGTAAATGTTAAATTAGGAATAGAAATTGCAATAAACGTAAGTTCTGGTGCCTCCAATCGGATGTGTAGTCACTCTGTACTCAGCTACTAAAATTTTCGACACATTACACTACTGTCTTCTCTACTATATACGAAGCTAGGAGCCTGAAGACTTCGTAACTCCGAAATAGCATTGTTCCCTGACTTGGAACGGTGTCAACGATTTGAAGAGATAAAGGCTTCAAAGTTTGCGTTACGAGGCTTTAGTACGGCGTGCCGGATTATGTCTCTTATGATAATGTTATCTTTGGAGGTTAACCCGACGCTTCTCCAAATGTAGTTTTCGAAGTTGTTTGGTATTCAAATTTATTGTACGCTCAAAATATAAAATTTCATATGACAATGTATGAATGATGTTTATCATGCATTGTTGTGAAGTTGTTGTTGCGGCAGTGGTGGTTTTTTGATGTAGATAACTTCTATTCATGTTACTTATGTTATTCAGGTTGGTGGCTCTAAACGGGCAGCAACACAACCCTGAATTTCGAGTGGCGACAACCCAACTCGCTTTTCTTGCTAGGACATCTAACCATGAGGTCTAAATGACCTTAAAATGAGTAGACTTCCCATCTTGCAAAGGTTAGCGTAGTATTATAAGGTATCGTAATTCATCACGCGGGCTCGTTGGTGAATACATATACCCTAGATTTTTTATTCTTTAACGGATTTCGTCGTGATGTTTTCCTTCAACGCCGAAATAGTGACTATTATAAAATCCCTACTTAATTGGAAACTGAATGGTTTTCGATTGAATACTTTTGGGCTATCACTGCTTTCAGGCACTAGTAGGTACACCTGACTTTACATAATGTGAGTAAATATCTAATTAAATACATTGCGTTTGGAGCTGTCGAGCAAAGTAGGACACAAAATAATAGTAATAATAAATACTCTTTATTGCATATAAATAGTTATTATATGTGTACAAATAATAATTGATAGAATACAATAAGTGATCATATCTAATCGCTAAGGCGATCTCATCCAGGAATATAGAGATAGAAAACAAAAAAAGGAATATAGATAGTGCAAAATGACCGAAATCGACAGAATGAATCAGGTCCAATATATACCTACCGACTATATTGTTAATAAATATAATATAATAAATACTTATAATAATATTATAAATAACTTAATAATATATAAATACATACATACATACATATCTACATCTGCAATGCACCCAATATTAATTCGCAAATAAGAATTAAAGATGACAAGGATGGAAAAATAAGAGGGAATTGAAGTCTCCAAGGGACGAAATAGAACGGTTTGGTAAAGAAATCATTTGGTAAAGAAAGAAAATAGAAAACTTAAAGGAACTAATAGAATAATGATTTTTAACTTTGCTTTTAAAACTAGACAGCGACTGAGCACGTCTAATGACTACTGGTAAGGGATTCCGAAGCCTAACAGCCTGCACGGTGAGAGTTAGTAAAGAAATTTGAAGAATGGGTACGTAATTTAGATTTCAGGTACGTAATTAGATACATAATTTCAGAAGAACTTAATTAATTGAATTTTGAAGCAAAGCATTCAAAACGCCCCTTCAAATATTATGGTGTCAAGGAGTAAAAACGAACAGAGCAGAGAAGTGAAAGTATATGCATATTCCTGCGAAGTCGGATTGGTAGCCATTTGAGCTTATTACGAAACTCGGAAACATGGTCATATTTACGCAGTCCAAATATGAACCGGATGCAAAGATTTTGGAGGCGTCTTAGTTTGTTGAGTTGGCCTTCCATTAGGTCAAGATAACAGGTATCAGCATAGTTAAGTGAAGGGAAAAGTAGAAAAATTTTTGATGTCTAAAAATGTAGTTAAAAAAAACATTGTTATAGAACGTTAAATGTAATGATATTATATTTAATAATGAAATATATTTTTTACTGCAGCGTAAAAAGTTTGTGCGCATACAAAGTAATGAGACGAACTTTCAACACACGGGGATATAGTGTTAAAATTCTCATCCATTTTGTCATGCATGCGAAATTTTACTGCCATATTTATATTAGTACTAACAAAGTCACGTTCACATACTTCAGGACTTGACAGTTGGCAAAGTAAGTCACACGTTGCGAATGTCTAATAATTATATTTCTCGCTACACTGAGTACTAGTTTTAAATTTATTCATATGAAATTATTCATTATTTAAAGCTTATTCCAATTTCTAACATTCTATGTCAAATACAGTAACATGTAACACATGCATTTGCATTTTCCTTGAGCACTTCACATTGAGATATGTATGAAGTGACGTGACAGGTGACAAACCAAAATACGATTTTATCCGTTTTACCGTTTTCAGGGTGTGTAAGGAACGAAGAACTCATTGTAATTTTAAAATACGAGTGTTTCTAAATGTAGTTCCTAACACACTTCTCGTAAATTAATGTTATTATAATAATTTATCTAGCTTATTCATATTAAATTGGCTATACCACTTGTTAACTAAATCAAATTTATACTTCAGATAAAGCTGTAGATGTCTATATATAAATTATATATAAATAAATAATAATTTCATACCACCATACCACCAGCCTGTGTCATTCCACTTTTTTTATAGAAAAATGCGGCAGACGAGTATACAGTCCACCTGATGGTTAATAGATAGGCGAGGATGGGATGAGAGTGGACTCTGGCATGTCTCACTCACTATCGAAACATGTAAAATGTACATTGAATTCAAGGTAGTCTTCTGTGAGAGAGGGGTAACGTGGCCAGTCGAGTGCGCCTAACGGCTGTGGGAATGCAGCGTGCACCCCCCCCACAAACCACATTCCACTGCTGGATATAGGCTTATCCCAAGGACCGACAACACATATGGTCTTCTGCATTGCTCATTCAGTCACTGCCGGCGACTTTCTACAAGTTGTCAGTCCACCTGGCCGAAGGGCGTCCCACACTATGTTTTTCGGTACGTAACATTTAATCGAGGACTCGTGTACCCGTTCGTTTCAATGTCAATAATAGGCACAATAATTATTAATCTAATACTTATCTATATATCGTGTTCTATGTACGTATATATAAACACTTACATAATCTTAAACTATTGTATATTGTATGCAATGTAAAGTAAATGTTGGCCCTAAAATTACGAGTTCCTTACAACAGTTTGACATTAAACATTAAATGTGATCGAGGGAGAAGACACAATTTTCGCCTTCAAACTTCAGCGGCATGTTTCAACTCGGTCATAACTTCGGAATACAATATTTCCTGGACAACTTTATTTTGCGGTTTTCCCAAAAAGAACAAGTTTCGCAAGAACCGTCTGAAGGCAATAAACTTTTGGTGAAATCTGGGGAATTAAATGCAAAATCTGATCGAGTTGGGATGAAATTGTGTCCACCTGCAGACTTGAGATTTAATGACGTAGAGATGATAAAAACTCGTTGAGACGTATTTCTTGATAGAAATCTAAATGTACTTTCAGATTCCATTACTGCTTTTAAATATTTACTTTTATTGATAAGCAAACTGTTAGTCCTGATTGATATTTCAACAAATAGTATTTGATCTAAAAAACAAAATTGCGTTTAATTATTTCTGTTTTTGAATCAAACTTGGCTTGGAAAAATTCATTTGAAAATTCAAATCTGAGTACTTACCACACAATTAATATATTAGGGTCGTAAATACATTTTTTTTATGGACGAAGGCGGCAGATGAGCACACAGTCCACCTGATGGTAAGTGGATACTGTCGCCCATAGACATCCACGATACGTGCCAACATTAGTCCAAAATGACTAACGTTGGCACGACCCCGGATACGCTGTCTACCTTTGGAGATATAGAAATGGATTTGGAGGAAAGGGTTGCGAAAATGTTATATTCATCAAATACCAAAATAAATTATTTCAATCAATTTGCAGGCGTAAAGATAGAAGAAAAATAGAAATATAACGTAACTCAAGGCTCACGCGAGTGAAAACCAATACTCCTTATTTATCTGACGGTCAATCATTCACAAGACGCGTACAAATCGCCCGAACGGAATTAGATAAAAAGGAATTGCGTCCAAAACATAAAACGAGGGAAGACAGCGGTCGCTACAATTTCCGCGCCCCTCATATCTAAAAATGATATCTCAAGGCCATAAGAAACAATCCAACCGCGACCAAGTAATTTCATTTCACGCTTGAAATTAATCTCGCTCGAAATCACAATTTTCCACTTCACAAGAAACACCACCACCACCCATTTGTTCTTCATTTTGTTATCCATAACAACTGAGTCTGTGATTAAAATTAGCTTCTGGAAAATAATTGGTATGCAAACATTCATAATTGTGTATGATTTGATTTTCTTATTGATTGAGTTATTCCTTTATAAAACGTTAGTTTTTTCTTAAATTCTATTTCCTTTGACATTTATTTATATTTTGTTTACTTATTCAAGAACAATAAATATATAGTGCCTGAGATTCATTATATAAAATTTAATAAAAACGTTATTCTTCAAAAACGGAATGACAAACTATTCAAAATAAATTGTCAATGGAATAATCATAGTGGCTAAAGGTCGTTTTAAATCTATTTATTATTTACTTAATTATATAATTATTCATTAATAATTTGATTATTGCGTAATGTAAACTATCTCCAAACTAAACAAACTATCTTGTGTGCGTGACATTACGTTCGAAGAGACAGAGTTAGTGTCGGTTTGAATACGTTAATGAGGCTTAAACGCTAATACGATTTTTCGTACAGGCGAAACATCTCTCTAGCTAGAGGCAAATACAGGCGAACGAAAGATGTTTACGAGTAGGTTACATACAAATTTATATTTTTTAAAGTTTTCGCCATTTTTACATTTATTTAACTAACTATTAAATGGGTCTTAAACGTGTATGATTAACCTTTTTAATTTTAATTAAAAAGGCTATAACAAGCTAAAGAAGGATATAATGGGCTCCGGGTTACCGAAGCCTGAATTGACATAAGACGACATACGTATTTTTTAGCAAACATGTATTTTGTTAGGTTTTGTAGTTAGGTAATTTGTATTCATAATTTCGCAAATATTGCAATAAATTAAATTATGCTAAAAAAGATATGACAATGAACTAAGAAGTATGAATAGTTTGGTTACAACCTGTATATAGTATAAAATTGTTTGAACTGTAATTGGGAGCTGGTATAATAAAGTCTCTATCTCGAAATGACTAAGGTAGCTATTATGACTAAATCTCGATATGACTAGACTTCGATTTGACTAAGTCTCAAATAGTCTAAATCTCAGTTTGACTACAATCTTTATATGATGTACAGTGAGATGTAAACAAGTTACGAGTATTTTTGTTAACCGAATCCTGATTTAATTTCATTACTGTTTGCATACTATAAAAAACGCGTCATTTATCAATTCTTCATACTAATTTAAGTAATTTATTTTAAGGGTAGGTTTTGAATGAATGCTGGAAAAATACATTTAATGATGTCTAGGTCGTAATTAATCATCCACTTATTTATTATGATATAAAAAACTCATTTAATATGTTGAAATATCTTATGCTATTCGGCTTTTGATTGAATCTATGTTGTATTAATAGCAACGATATTGGCAGCAATCAAATGTTACAGTCAGTAATTTATTCCATTTGGAGTCTTCGTTTGATGACTAAATAAGATCAGACCTTCAAAATGAAATTATTCTATTTTTGTTCATTTCAAATATAACTGTTAATGCAATTGATTGTATTGTTATTTCTAGATGTTATATACTTTGCATTTACGTTCAAATTTTCAAAATTACAGTCATTGTTCAGTGGACTTCCTTTGTCTTAGAAATCCTTGTTCCAACGACGATCTCTATGTATTTCAATTCATGACTATTTCTTAAACTTTACTTCAAAAGCACTTAATGAATAAAAGGTACGCGGCGCCAAAATCGTCGAGGAGTTAAGTAAATAGTTTCTCTTTGGAGCTTGTTGAACGAAGTTTCTTTTACTTTGAGTCTTGTTTCCAAAATTACTGAGCCACGTGTAAAGTGATGTGTTTTTAGCAATTTTCTTAATTACTTTTTAAAGTTTCCTACAATTTAGTTTATTATCTGTTTAGACAACAACAGTGTTTGTTTGTTATTCATAACGCTCCATTGAATATTAAAAGGAACTATAATTAGTTTATGTAATATCGGTAAACTCTGATTTTGACAATTATTATACTAGTACTGTAAAAATGAACACTCAGAGCTCAGTCAGCGCTAATGTACATCTTAAGAACTTGAACCTAAAACATCCTAGATTCGAGCTTTTAACCCCAAGGGTTTAAGACAATTATTTGAACATGAACTATAAACGTTTTAGTCTTAAATGATCATAAGTGATCACTCAGCTTTCAAGAGTTGAGCGTTCAATGTTCATTTTCACTACAATATTAACTACTTTTAATTATAATTAATTTATAACTTATTAAGGTATATTGATAATAATAAATAATGACAATAAACAGGTTAATAATAATGTATATTTATAGTTTTCATTTTAAAACGACAAGTACCGATTATCGTAAAAAATATCAAAACAAAACTGTGGTTAAGTCTTTGATCTGTAAACCCTGTTTAGCCAGTGACTACTTAAGTACTTACCTGCCTACCGCTAAAATACAATAAAAAATACAATGACGTTAGAGCATGTTTTACTCGTATGTAAACTTAATCTTCAAACTACGAAATATGAAGTTAGAAAATCTTATTTTTTTTTATATACTAGAGGGCGGACAAGCAAGCGGTCCCACATGATGGTAAGTGTTACCGCCGCCCATGGACACCTGCAACACCAGGGGGTATGCGGGCGCGCCGCCGACCTTGCAAAATCTTATTCACAGCTCTCTTGAAGAACCCCATATCGTAGCTTAATGGTAAGACCTCTTGAGGCAGTTCGTTCCGCAGCCTACGGGTTCGCGGTATAAAGTAATTTTTGGACCGAACAGTGCGCGACACCTCCGTATCGAGGAAATGCGGATGGACCGCACTTCTGTGACGGGAGGTGCGGTTATAGAAACCCGAGGTGGGAATTATATTGAACAATTCTTCAGAGCATTCCCCATTGTACAGGCGGTAGAATACGCAGAGAGACGCAACGTCTCTCCGACTGCTGAGGGATTCTAAACCGCCCGTGAGAGTGGGATCGTCGACAATACGAACAGCACGCCGTTGGATGGAGTCAAATGGGTCCAGTTGGTATTTCGGTGCGCCGGCCCAGAGATGAGAGCAATACTCCATATGGGGCCTCACTTGAGCTTTGTAAAGCATAAGGAGTTGCCCAGGGGTAAAGTACCGCTTCGCTCTGTTCGGCACACCGAGCTTTTTGGAAGCCATTTTGGCCTTATTTTCCAGATGACCCCAAGATTCAAAGTCAATAGGGTCCATATCGACAATAAGGTCTCTTTGCTCAGAGATTTTCACATTTATATTATATTATACAAATATAATAATATGTGGAAACAGTATATGCAATCACATTGCATTTTAAAACAATACCAATCCTGGCTAGGATTATTTGCCATAATGTTACTATTACAATACAATAATTCAGCTACTTTCAAAAATAAATATTTTTGCCTCAATGTCAGATATGAGATCAATGTATCAAATTGTTACAGTCATTTGATACGTCTTCGAATATCGTCTTGAGATGAAATGAGCCGTGACGACAATAATAAAAACACTTGTATTGTGCTAGGAACGGTTCTATTGGAAAATGTTCCTATAGTTACAGGACAATGTCAGGTTTTTGGTAAAAGTTACATAAAAATAAGTTTATCTATACTTTTGATGTGTTGAATAAGTAAATAAAATTAATTGATTTGTCTTATGAGGATTCCAGGAAAATATTACCTACATTTATTTCCATATTATTATATTTAGGACCACTATAGGGAATTAGTAGCTTTTCGAGTTAATACAGCCTCGATCATTGCTTCATGCCATGGGCCATAGGGCCAATGCCTATGGCTGCAGGAATGGCAGGACATTTTTACAGGCAGGACATTGGCAGGCAGTTGTAGCATTAACTATGTTTCTAAAATTACCCAACAAATTCCCGACTATTCTAAAGGGAACAGGTAAGTACTCACAGGACGGTGAATGCTTGTCTTCAGCCCCGGGGCACCTTGTTGTGGGTTATGAGCTGGTTCGGTAATATTCTCACTACACAGACACTATTTTTGTTTTTAGCGTACAGACGTCGAACTGTCAGTGTTGCCAAATTTGACGGAATAGGACGAGGCGGAAAAAAAGGAACATAGTCGGTCTTCTAACACTAGCAAATTGTTGATAGGCACTGTTCAGGAATAGCAGTATACTTTTACAATCGAATTATTGAACCTCTTCCACTCTTAAAAGAATAATTCGCTGCCAATGCCTATGACCTTGGGCGGCTTGAGAATATCATCTACCCATCTCTACTCGCGGGTATATACGTGGAATTTACGTCTCGACACTACTAACGAGCAAAGAATAATTATAATTCAGTAATTTAGGCAACTGGGAGTATTATTTATTACAAAGCAAACGGATATACCTACATAATATACCAACGCGATACCTATTCGTATTATGTGGTATATCTCTATCCGCATCCCTGACGAGGCTGTTTTCTTGACACGGGTATGGACTTTGATCCCCTCGAATAAACTAAGACTCATTGTCATTATACCGAACTCTTGTGGTCACACTAAAATTGCTATGTAAGTCAATACAGGCGCTCGTTTGATTTTCGTCTCAAAGTCTTTCTTTAAGATTGTTTTGAAGAATAAATCTATTCATGAGGTAGTGGAGGTACCTTTTATTATCCAGAAGTGGTGTAAAATATGTTAATATTCGCCAATGGAATTATAAATGGAATATACCCAACTATTAGGTTTGATAAATATATCTATTAGTTGATAACGAAATATTGTACAGTTATATATAGTTTGTAAGCTTGTTTATTAATAAAAAGTTTATTAAGTTTATTAAATATAAAGCTTTATTTATTAAGAAAGGCGCACATCAGTGCGATGAAACAATCAGTGCTCACACCAATTCGCCTACTCAGGATACTTTGTATTTTTTGGTACAATAACAGAGTATAGAGAACGTATGCTATTGTGAGATTAGTCGCGGTTTTTAGTATTTCTGAAGCTCCGTATCGCTTCACAGAATATTGCGTCATGCCGTTTTTGCAGAGGCCTTTCTTTCGTGCACACATGAGGGGTATGAGGCAGAGAATTTATTTAGTTTGTCCAGCGCATGGAAAGTGTCCCATTGACTCGCCTCGCCCCTGAATTGCGTGTCATTCCACGGATTCCTCTCCTTTATATCATTCATTTAATATCAAGTCATGAACGCCCCCCCCCCCAGCCCTTTCCCAGTTACGTAAATCGACAAAGAAGACACCTTACAAATATTACCGTGATCACGCTTAGTTGATAGCGACTCGAACCAGATAAATAAGGGGCAGGGATGCTAATGCGATCATCCATCATAGTTACCGGCACCCACCTTGCCTTCCAACCTTTATGAGGTTTAAGGCATGAGCTCACGGCTTTCCTTATACTTTTGAATATACTTTGAATATTTATATTTTTTGAGATGGGGTGAATAAATAAGGACAGACGTTAATTATGAACTCCTCAAAGTTAATAAATGTACATGGCAAAAGAATATGGCAATATATGTTACCCGATTTGGTCAATGAACTGCCCATCAAACTGCAGGAAAAAGATATGAATGACGAAAAAATAAAAGTTTAACTAAATAAAACAAATAATAATTTATTTATGTATCCTTTATACCATACAGTGACAAAAGGCGGACTTAATGCTTTGAAGCATTACCTCCTATTTATCCCTTATTATTTTTATATATGTTTATTAAAGATATGTTGTTTTCATCCATCCAGAAAGGTTATTAATGTACTAGGTGTTCTTAAGAGGGTGTTAATATCTGTCTATGCCCTATGCACTTCGGTGGGACGTTCCCACCGAAGGGCATAGTCATTATCTAGTCATATTGAAGGGATTTCAGGCCATAATTCACTGCGCGGGCCCGGTGAGTATTAGTGAATACACATGGCCTAATTTTTATTTTTATTCTTAGACATGCGAGTTTTTTCACGATATTTTCATTCACCGCCGAGCTAGTGATAATTTAAAATTCCGTACTTGATTGCTAACTCAGTACCGAACGTTCGAATTCTAATGAGTATTCTCTAATTCTCACTAATAAGAAATGACAATATCGTAGATGTCCCTAAACTATCACCGCTCTTAAGGAAGGTGTACTTAGGCAATTCTAGTGGCTCCGCGCTCACCTTGAAATTGAACCAAAATGCGAGCGCACAATACATTATAGAAGATCGCAAATAAATTCATAATCATTCATAATTGATGAGGATGTTTGCAGAGAACTTGTTTGGGGAAAAATGGGTGTTATGTACACAGGTTTGTTCCTTTGTAACTTTATTAAGGACGCTAGGGACGAGGTTATGCAATTAGCGTCAGGTCGGCGTTGGGACGGAGATTGCAATATATCTTTTACTACGAGTAGGTATATCCTTTTCAAACATAGTACAAAGTATGAAGTTCTATGGTAGATATTATTTTCTGCAATTAAAATAATTAAACATGTTCAGTGTCGTGTGAATCGATATGATTCATACTACAATTAATTTATTTTGTGTCGTTAATTTATTATAGTCATAAATAAGACATTTTAAGTAATTATTAAGTTTATACATTGCTTATGAATATTTAAACATCGTTTGTTGTATATAGATAAATGAAACAACCGTCGATAACCGATTTAAAAAATTCTAGTTTTGTATTATAATAAAGTAAATATCGGTTACGATACGTCAGAAACGAAACTGATTTACAAACGTTTCCTGAAAATCTCAATCAACCGATTTATCTCATGTAGGCGGACGGCATAAGCGTTGTATTGACAAGGCATTAGATATGCCTCTGCGGAAAGCGACTTTGTGAGATTCAAATTGTTGTCGATATTTTTTTTTTTTTTTATTTATATACTAGTGGGCGGACGAGCAAGCGGTCCCACGTGATGGTAAGTTATACCGCCGCCCATGGACACCTGCAACACCAGGGGGTATGCGGGCGCGCCGCCGACCTTGCAAAATCCGATTCACAGCTTTCTTGAAGAACCCTATATCGTAGCTTAATGGAAAGACCTCTTGAGACAGTTCATTCCACAGCCTATGGGTTCGCGGTATAAAGTAATTTTTGGACCGAACAGTGCGCGACACCTCCGTATCGAAGAAATGCGGATGGACCGCACTTCTGTGACGGGATAATAAGTATATTACTGTGACGTGACGGGATATTACGGGATATAGATATATTAAGTATTACGAATATACAGTGCAGTAGTTTCAAATGATGTAGTACAGAAATCAACAGGCAAAATTTGTCGATGCTTACCAGTTGGCTGGATTTTAATCTTGCACGAGATTAATCTCCACCAAGGATGGGGACCAAGCATAGTGGCACTTTTAAAATTGAGCTCACGGAAATGGTCTCAGAGTGTCATCGTCCATTCATGTGACACCTGGCAACCGCAAATTGGATCTTTTATAAGATATCGAAAATCTCAGAGATGTTTTTTTATAGAAAGGAGTTGGCAAAAAAGTGGACATCTGGCGGTAAGTGGATACTGTTGCCCATGGACATCCGCGATACAAGCCACATCAGTCCAGAATGACAAATGTTGGCGCGCCCCCGGATCCGCGGATACGGATCCGGATCCGGGGGTGCGTGATTATACTTATTCGTATACTTCAAGTATACAAATAACATTTGAATAGATGTCTGCTTTGAATCCTAGCGATTCTGAGCTGCTGTAGAAGTGACAAAAGGACAAATGGTCCCGACATTGCAATGCGACTGAGAAAACTACAGAAAAAAATCCTTTATTGCTTAAAACAGTAGGTACGTATAGTAGCGGGTGTTATTCAAATATAAATATCGTTTATACTACACTATCCCAGGATACAATTAAGAGAAATTTGAAATTGAAGACTACCATACTGCATTTCCCACTTTATCCTATTACTCCAATGTATACACATATGTGGATAGTGAGTGAGATATGTATCTTGGAGCCCATTCCCAAAACTTTAACTAAAATAATTTCCAAATCTTCAAAAGTTCAGACTGTGTCATTCTGAACTGATGTTGGCATGTATCATCTTACAATCTGGTAGACTGTTCGCTTGTCTTGTAAATTAAGTATAACGACAAAGTCATGAAGGCCATAATATACCGTTTAATGGTGTATGTTATGCATACTTAGATACCTTCGACACCGCTGCCGTATCATAATTACTGAATACTGCTTCAGTCAATCGATATTATATGATTAATTAGTAACGATTGGAGTAGGTAGTGATATTTGTGTAAACAAACTAAATGTATATAATGTTGATATGGTTCTGTTTCTAGGATTCCGGGATTGTGAAATTATGATGTACTTATTAAGAAAATATTATTTTTTGTAAAAAAATGTAGAGGCAATATTGTTAAGAATATAGTCTCAAGTTTGCTTTACTAGTTACATTTACTTACATCTATATAATATATATATATATATTGTTTGTCCCGTCGAAGTAGGAGACGCTCAGTAAAGTGATAGGTAGTAGGTTTGCCGAGGACAGAGTTGGACTCCTTGGAAGAACATGAAAAATATAGTCTCACGTTTTTATCTAATTATCACAAACATTATGCACTAACACTAGGTTGAAGTTTGATAAACTATCACTATTAAACCACAAATCCCACAATACACAATTTTTACAATAATCAGACATAACTCAACTTTACTTCTCGGGCTCCTCGGCCGAAAAGTCCTGTCATGGGCTAAAGGGCCGCATTCAAAAACGTGGCTAAAACAAAAAGCGGCTCGACCAAAATATATAACCAGTAAAATGATGCTGCCTATTCCGAACGTACTTAATTAATATGTGACGTAAGTATTCACCGCCGTAATTACTCAGAAATTATGTTGGTACTAAATAGTCGTCTCTGCGAGTATAACTTCAGTTGGCACACAGTACGTTATTTAAAATGCCTTATTAAAATGAGATATACCAGATTACTAGTCTTATGAAATTACCAAACGCCTGTTTAGGGTAACTATATAATTTAGCTATCAACCTACATTATTATAACATGTGACCCTGAATTCTCTTTTGTATCAATTGCTCTATTGGTCCAAGTGCAAGTAAAATAATATCTTATTCATCTCTACATACGTCAGATGTATCTATATAGGTATGTACATATAATAAAATTGTAACAGGCCGATTTCTGTACATTATAGATATTGGAAAAAAACTAATATGGGGGTCTTTATTAGAGCAACAGAAGCCAAAACAAGAGTTTTTAGAAATGTTTTCTGTCTGTCTGTCTGTATGTTTGTACACGCATCACGCAAAAACTACTGCATGGAATTGAATGCAGTTTTCACCGATGTATTGCTAGAGGTCTAACTTTAAATATAGGCTCCATTTTTCTCCAGGAAAATATCTTATTCCGATTGTTTTAAATTTAATAAACCGAAGCAAAGTGAGGGCGGGTCTCTAGTTACTAATATAGACAGATAATAATAAAGTTGTACTATAATAATAATAAAATATTAATAAAGATAATAATATGGGTTGTACATATATTTTCAGTATATTATCCTGATACTTTGCTATATAAAGCAAAGCTTTACAAAGCTCATGTTAGGCCCTATATGGAGTACTACTCACACATCGGCCGGCGCACCGAAATATCAATTGGACCCATTTGACTCCATCCAACGACGTGCTGTTGGTATTGTCGACGATCCCACTCTCACGGGCGGTTTAGAACCTCTCAGCATTCGGAGAGATGTTGCATCTCTCTGTATGTTCTACCGCCTGTACAATGGCGAATGCTCTAAAGAATTGTTCGATATAATTCCCACCTCGGGTTTCTGCAACCGCACCTCCCGTCACAGAAGTGCGGTCCATCCGTATTTACTCGATACAGAGGTGTCGCGTACTGTTCGGTCAAAAATCATTTTATACCGCGAACCTGTAGGCTGTGGAACGTGGCCTCAAGAGGCCTTTCCGTTAAGCTACGATATGGGGTTCTTCAAGAATGCTGTGAATAGGATTTTGCAAGGTCTGCGGCGCACCTGCATGGGGGTCCTGGTGTACCAGGTGTCCATGGGCGGCGGTAACACTTACCGTCACGTGGGGCCGCATGCTCGTCCCCCCACTGTTCTGTAAAAAAAAGTGCTCTTTTGATATTACTGTATTTTGTAAGTTTGATATTAAATATCGGAAATATTGGCAGGTACTGAGAACCTCTACCCTCTGAATTAACCTATTCGACGTCAATCGACAGATAAATAAATGGGACAACTGCCTATCTAACTTTTGCGGTATTAGGAACACGTATATCCGGGCACAAAACCAAAGTAGACTCCAACAGGCTGTTAATGGAACCGAATGAAATGGGTATAATTTCACCGATCAGTATTTTATTTGAGTTTATATCAGCGAAAATTATCGATTGATAAGTGAAAATTATTAATTGATCAGCGACTTGTGATCAGCGGATAAAGCGAAAACGATCAGCTCTTATTTTTATTATGAATTGCCCTAAAATAAAACAATTAACCTAAAATACATTCTTAGGGCTTAAAGTACTTTTGATAGATATACCTACTTTATGACCATCTCTAAAAATAATTATGCAATACAAAAGTAAAAATATGTTAGACAAACATTGATCAGTGTTTTTAGGATTAAATCAAGGCTGCTTCAGTATCCTTGCAGTTTTACATTTTTTTTACAAAGAGCCAGTTTTGTGCTGTAACTTTTTTTTCTTCTTTGTTACTATTGCCTCATCTTCCTCATTGTCGTCACTATCATATTGAAAATACGGAACTGTACATTCACATGAGCTTGAACCTGGCATTGAGACAAATTAGACACCATGATAACGCCAAATAAATCAAAGGTGAATAAAAAAATGAAAAAACGCAACTATGTTTACTTAAAACAATAAAAGAAAAACACGCAATGCGTACTGACCGGTCGTGGTCCCTGAGACGACAACTCATGTGCTAATTGGCTGTTCGCGGCCTAAGAACACGTCAACAAAACAACAAAATTTCACTGGTATTTTCAATAAATCGACTCATCAGGAAATTTTTCAGACAGTGGAATTGTATTGATAATCAATCAAATAAAAATACGTCTGATCAATCAATCATTTGATCGGTACAATAATTAAGTCAAAGCGGTTTATTTAATTGATCGAAATTTAATTTAATAGTATAATTTGAATACTGGTAGAATATTATCAAGCCAGTTGAAAATTTATTAAGTTGATTTGTAATAACATATCCAAAAAAATAATTCAAAGGTCAAATAATTTGTTCCCAAAAAAATTGCAATGTGAGCGTTGCGGCGAAAATTAGTATTCTATTGGCCTAGCAAATATTCTGTTGCCGCCTTCGTCAAAACAAAGTAGCCCACAAGCTTTGTTACTTGCGGATTACGATAACAGGTCAGCCTCTTAGTTGTTACAAAGGACTTTGTTGTCATTTAATTTTGTAGCCACGAGGCCAAATATTTTAGCCTTGGAGGCTGGTTTTGGCTATGTAAATCTCTTTTGTAATCTTGAAACACACTGGGAAGGAAGCGTAACAACATCTGCATGGTCTAAATTTAATTAAAGTTTAACTTTAGGTGGGTGTTCCGCATACATATGTCCATTTAAGCTTTGGCAAATGTGTTAATATAGACATGATTAACTCGCGGGACAGGAATAAGAAAGAGTCGCAATTTTAGTCTTCATTTTACTCGACTCGATTGTTTAGAACTCAAAATTTGAATTGTACTCTGAGTCTAGGTAGAGTCGAGTCAAAAAGGAGTCTCCCGTATAACGATAGTCTTGAGTGCATTTCTAGAAACTTGTTTTTTAATAACTTGTGTTTGCTCCAAAGACCAAGAAGACAAAATGGCAAAATTAAGACTCGAGGACTCTAGTCTTAAATGAACGTATTAATTGAAAAATAGGCTAAATACGAACTTGAGAATATTATAAAGGTAGGGACGGGATATATTGCTGTTTCTGCCGCTCACGCAATGGTAATATAGAATGACGTAATTGTTCTATATTGCTGTCCTTTTCGTAATTTGTGACTTTTAATCCTCCATTTCATTTACGACCCATCGCATGGCAGTGGATTAAATTTCTTGCTCATGTTAGAATTTTTCGAAAATTTTTACTTTTCCAAAATTAAACTTGTTTCTGACGACAATATCACTGCCTGGCACAGTCCTCGCAACGAGACATGAGCTTTGCATCTGTGTGAGTGGGTGCCGAATTGTCCAATCAGATTGTCGAATTCGTTCGGACTGTACATTATCGGTGTGCACTTACACAAACGCAAAGCTCATGTCTTGTTGAGTGAGCTGTAAGACTCAGAAGTATATTCGGTTCAAATATAAGAAGCGCAGGTGTGAAGTACAATGACGACAATATATGAATGTTTCTTATATAATATTCATGACAAATATTTATTTGTCTTCAAGTCATTTCACGCCTTCAATTTTTATTGTTTCATAACCATGGGTTGGTATGTCAGATTTGTTTAATATGAAAACCGTAGTAGCCGAAGAGTTTACACTGAATGAACCGTTGACTCAGCTTTTAACGCTTGTCTTCAAGCGCTTGAATACTAGGACGGTTTTAAAAAAAAGTTTTATTTGTTTTGTTGTTGTTCTATGACTGTTCAATTGTCATAGTGTACAGATTGTCAATCTGAACAACAACAACAGCACAACACCAAAAAAAAACAACAACGAGACAAAAAACAAGTTTTTAACACCGTCATGTATTTAAATACTTGAAAACAAGCCCTGAATTGGAATTTCGATTAAGATAAAATTTATTCGCATAATTTTCTGGAGTCAACATTCGACTTTCGTACTTTCATCTAATTTTATTTGAATTTAAATCTGGAATCTTGGACAATAACTAAATGCCACGGTTTTATGGCTTCTCCGAGAGATATAAAGGATCACTGACCGTCCCGATGGCGACACTTGAAAAGGTAGGTTTAGCTATTGTTCATACATTTTGGGGGTGCACGCTGCAATCCAACAGCCGGTGGGCGCACTCGACTGGCCTCGATACTCCTCTCTTATAGAAAACTACCTTGAAATGTACTGCATTTCCCACTTTTTATCCTATTCCCCAATGTACGTACATTCTCAAGTTTCTATAATAATAGAAAACTACCTTGAAATGTACTGCATTTCCCACTTTATCCTATTCCCCAATGTACGTGCGTGTCTTGATAGTGAGTGACATATGTCAGCATTATTGTTAGCCCTTTCCTGTCCTATCCTAACCCTCCCCATTTTTCCAACCGTTCCTCCAAATCCATTCCTACATCGCCAAAGGTAGGCACAGCATCCGGGGGTGTGTCAATGTTTGTCTTTCTGGACTGATGTTGGCATGTAACACGGATGTCCATGGGCGCCAGTATCCACTTACCACCGGGTGGACTGTCTGTTGGTCTGCCGCCTTCTTCCTATAAAAAAATGGACAAAATGTTCTGACAAAACTTGAGGAGTCCTATTCAAAATATTTAATAGTAATGATGAACAAACTAATTTCAACACGTCCTGGAAAATTAAACTTGTTGGTAGGCACTGAACATAATTCGCCTTTCTAAGAAATTCGACATATTGTTATTTTGCTCCTAATTCTGAAATACTTATCTAATGTCTTATATTCATTTACTACATAATTATCATTAGAAGCCAATTAGTTTTTAAATATTGAAATTAAAATGATTCACAAAGGTGTTAAATTTAAGTAGAATTATTATTAAAATAAAAGTCACTTCATTTACCCAAACCCATAAATTCGCGGAAGGCCTGCTCGTTAAGTCACCGTTTTAACCTCAATTTAAACCATACACATAGATAGATAGATAGACAACGAAAGTTGGTGAAATTGTATGGAAACCAAGCGCGTCGCTTATTTTGTACCTACGATTACGTCACGAGTGAATTTGTCATAAGAAATTAATCACTCACCGATATAGCGAAATAACTTTTTTTTTATGGACGAAGGCGGCAGATGAACATACAGTCCAATTGATGGTAAATGGATATTGTCGCCAATAGACATCCGCGATAAATGCCAAAATTAGTCCAAAATGACAAACGTTGGCACGCCCCTGGATGCGCTGGATGGAGCGCCTCCTTATCTACCTTTGGAGATATAGGAATGGATTTTGAGAAATGGTTGGGAAAATGGGCAGGGATAGGATGGGCAGGGGCTCTGGCACATCTCAATCACTACCGAAACACATACGTACGTTAGGGAAATAAGATAAAGTTGGAAATGCAGTACACTTAAAGGTAGTCTTCTGTGAAGAGGGGTAACGTGGCCTGTTGAGCGCGCCCAGTGGCTGTTGGATTTTAGCGTGCACTCTCCCCTTGCAATAACTTATTCATAACTCTTGTCAAATTTGTACTATTGATAATAGCGCAATTAGATATACTTGTGTTTTTATAACGACTTGCTAGCGGCACAGTAAACGCTTAGCGCCCACTTCGGGCACGTAGCGACGGACGGATTGCGTTATTTATTTCTCTAGATCTGTGGTTTGGGTACTGACAACATTGAAGTGTCGCGTCGGTTACATTTTTAAATAGGTGGTTGTGTATTGTTGGACCCAATACATGAATCAACCTGTTCATTTTATTTAGAGAACGCTTAAAAGCCTTGGATAGCTAATAGGATAGCTTCGAATTCTACCTAATAAAGACTGCATTACACATAAACATATTCGCGATACGGAGTATCGCAAGAGCAATATCAAGGTGCAATTCTCCGGTCCGGATCAAATCCCCGGCGCCTTGAATCGATCTCACGTTGGGAACGAGTAAATAAGATGTGTTTACTCGTCGCCTCGAGAAATGGGATTATTCTGGAAGCCTGCTTAAAGGTGTTAAAGAAGATGTCGGCGCTGTCAGGGCGGAAATGAGTTTTATTGTTTGGGTTGTTTTGAACGGATCTCAACGAGGGAGATTCTCATGCATGGAGAGAAGAGTGGCCTTTCTGTGGAAGGAGATTAATCAATTCGTGTAATTTTTTTGACTTATGTTGGCGTGAATCGCAAATTTGATGGTGTTCGGTTCCTGAACACGACCTTGTGTGACACTTCAATAGATGCGCTCCGGTAGTATACGCAGAGGTAGTACGGTCGACATACACTTAGCGTTAAAAACGTTAAAAAATCACTCAAAAAACGTAATATTACACATTAACAAAAACGAATTATAGTAAATAACAATATATGCCACCATTCGACATATTTTACTGATGTAAACATATTTCGTGAAAATTTTCGTCACTAGTTGAACTGTCGAATTGCCATTTGAAGATTTTTCATTTAGTTACGACATAGTCTTTAAATGGGCTGTGAGTAGTATTCTGCAACGTTAGCAGCGCATCGGCATGTCCCCTGGTGTTGCAGGTGTTCGTAGGCGGCAGTTACCACTTGTCATCTCGTGAGCAGCTCGCCAGTCTGCCACCCTTGCTATATAAAAATAAAAAACCATTCGCTCGTCTGTCTTTCTTTTTAGAAAAATTAAGGAAAGAATAACTGTTTCGAAGGTATTCCCGGAACTGTTGTTAGTCCGGTGCCGCATGTAAGTCGGCAGTTACCAACAAGTCAGGAAACTGTGATGTATTAGTGTACATTCTAGGAGATTTATGTTCGTTCCTTATCATCACACTTCACAAAGAGACAGCCAATAAATTAGGCCAACTTGTCGGGAACTTTGATAAAATTGAAGCGGTTTCCGCTCCGGTCTAGTGACGAATTCTAGGACTCTTGGGCAAATTTTCGTGAAGTCAACAAAGTGTAGGTATAGTAGACAGTTTATCAACCTGTAAAAATATTGCCTTCAAGCCTGCAAATATCTTAGAGTGCTCTTGAGCTCCTGAGTTATGACATAACATGCCAAGAGGTGGTGTGGCATGAATTTTTATCAGGATTTCTTTACATCATTTACTTATTTCTCTAATGTTTAATGCACATTTTTACAATAGGCTTAATTAATTAATAATATATTGTGCAAAATTTCCCCTGGTCCTATGTAGAATGAGTCTTCAGCGTAGGTTGTTAGATTTTTTGTTACATTCTTCTATTTTAGACATGAAATATACATGAAATTTCTTTCTTTCTTTGTACACAATCTACCAGCATTTTACTATAATATATATGATGGTAAAATTACAGATATTATTAGAAGTCGGCTTTCTATCATGGTCCTTAATATACTTTAATTTCAGACAGTCTTTCTATTATAGGACGTGGTCTAAAATCGGATTCCACAAAAGATATTAAACATTGTAATTCAGCCGTTCTACCGGCAAGGTTCTTAGAATTTTCGTAGATGCGTCTGATGGAGGTCATATATTTACTATGAGCTTGGCGTACAACCGTCCCATTCACATTGATATAAAACGATAATTTACGAGTATACAGTAGGCATGTAAGGAATATTCACTTTTACGAATATATCTTCTTTTGGAACATATTTTGTTCCATTTCGTAATAAGTATTATTTTCGTTACATCACTTATGTAGCGGATAACAATGATCATTGTATAAGAGGTTGCTCAAAGGAATTTCGCTTCAGTTAGTTTGTATTGTTAGTATCAATAATAGGCCCATGTAGCTCCCATTCGCGAGTAAATTCGCGACTTCGGTTTCACAGTTCAACTTTGTGACATTAATTGAGTTCGACACGACAATAGTTCAAACGGTTTACACCAGGACAATGACTTCACGGTTCAAACAAATCAATTGCGTGCAAACAAATTGTGCTACGTGTGTACATATATGTCGTTGAATTAGGTGTGTATATAAGATTTTTGTATAAAGAAATAAAGCGAAGATAAGACTTGGCCGAACCTTGACAGAAGTCTATAGTCAGCAGAGGAGAAATAAAGGCTGATGGTATGGTATGCGGCTTGCATTACAACCTACTGTGTTGTAAGGTTTCAAGTAGGAAATAATGTGTCACATTTTACACAGCTTACTTTATACTTGTTTAGTAAATTAAGTAACCATATTCGACAGCTAGCTGAGCCTGCAGTATGACGAGGTCCTGTAAAGAAGGATGAATTAAAGTTTCAATACCCTGTATTAAGTCAATAAAGCACTCGAAATATTACTTGTTAAAGGTCGCGGTTCAAGTTCTACCGTAGTGGTCACCAAGTGACTATCGGAATAACTTGTAGGACCATTACTGCGTACTATAATAATGGTACTATGGATTGCACAAACCAAAAACGGTAGATGGATAAAAAAGGATTTTATTTGCGACATGCACAAAGTATGGAAAACGTAATTCTTGAAAAATGTCGGCGGATAACGGTCGTGCGGTATCGCGCGCGCAAGTATAGAGGCTCGATTGACTGGTGATTTTTTAATAAATCTGCAACTGACCGTTTTTCGTGACGTCACACGATCGTACTGGCCCTTTCTTAAACGAAATGTCCATATTGTGTACATGCAACAGACGTCAAAATACAATTTACAAGATTTAAATAATTAGAATTGAACGCGTCGCCAACAAGTACTATAATAGAGATGGCGACCGTAAAGAGCGTGTGGCCGCCACTGGCCACACGTGTGCTGAAATTCTCCACAAAATAGCTTGTTACAATTGTGTGGTCGCTGGAGGCCCGTCTGTGGCGAGCCTAACTTAGCCCCATGACATAAGCATTAAGGTACTATTGTACTATTAATAATTCGTATTTCCTAAAACAATACACGATGTCATGCAAAATCCCCGATCACAAATGTAAACTAAACGCTAATCTCTTTGTAATTAGTTAAGCGGTAAATCCCTCTGGTGTATTATGATATAATTTAGTAACTAAGCACATTTAGTAACTAAGTATTTCCAATGGGAATGTTTGTACAGATCTAAACTTATTATATTACGAAATTAAGTTTCATAAATTATTTTTAGCCACATAAATAGTGTAAAATAGAAACATAATAAAGGCTCGTAGAGCGCGGGAAACGTTATACAAAGTTAATAGAAGAACTCTGAACTTGGAGAATTCAGAAAAGCATATTATGCATAACACATATCCTGATAATATTATCGTAAGGAACACCTTCCAAAAGAAATGGTTAGAAAGCAAAAATAAAAACATAAAAGATGTTTATTAATAATCTCTTATATCTACAAAGTCCCCCTTTCCTCACTTATCTGGGCAACTGCACAAGAGTTAAATATTTACTTTGCACTAATAAGAGAAATTAAATTAAAAATTTTGCGGTGCTAAGATCGTGACGGCGCTTCCATCTGCTTAAGCTGTTAAAGTGTGCTAAGATTTTGAGTCCAGAAATTAAGAGGAATTACACCACCTCTAAAAGAGTGAACTCGGCAACTCGCTTGGCCAACGTGGCGTTTTAAGACCCATACATCCTTCATGCACATGACAATGTGCACGAGGAGGTCAATGTCCAGCAGTGGACGATATAAGGGCTGGTTACATAAAGTAATGTATGAAATGGTCTTGATTCGATGATTCGTCTATCCTATCGGTTATCGGGTCTGCGACAGGTATGGTCAGCACATTGACTTGCTGATGACGTGAGATATGTCGGTAACTTTAGTTCACACTTTTTGGCGGGAACTTGAGAAGGGAAGTTAAGTTATTATTTGATTATTGTAAAAATTGTGTATTAGGCGTTTTGTGATTTAATAGTAATAGTTTATTAGCTTAAACTACAAAGTGTTTTTCATGCGTGGTGTTTGTGATAATCAAATAAAAGCGTGGGACTGCGTTTTTCGTGCGCTTACAAGGAGTCCTCTTCTGTCTTCAGTAAACCTACTATCGCTTTACTGAGCGACTTCTGACTCAATTCGACTGTACTGGACATTGACAGGATACGTTTTAGACTGACATTGTTTATTACGAAGAAAACTTGACACTGGCAGAATGTGCTAATTGCACCATTGTTATATATGAAGAAAAAAAAAAGTATAGGTCTTCGTCGATTTTTTTATTTTCGAACTTTGTCTAGTAAAGAAACTTCGATTGGCTATATAAATATAACCAGGAACATCCTTCAGCCAAGTGGACTGGTAAGAGATGTGGATGGCCAAGTGAGTTGAACTAGTTGAACTAGAGAAACTAGAAGAAGCCTTAAGTCTAGCTGTGCACAAATAGAGGCTGACTGTACGGTATATATATTACGCCCCTAAAATACGTCAAGGGGTTTCGTTACTTTATTCATAAGAATAAAATACACGCAACTTTTATTCTTATGAAATAGGAACTTTTATATATTTATACAAAGCTGATCAAACGTAAAAGATGTTTTTGGTATAAAACGATGTTTATGTTATCCTACTGACGTATGCCAAATAAAGTATCATAACGAAATAGGTTTTGTATACATATATGTGTAGATACAAGATGTTTGTGTGAAAATCTAAAAAAATAGTAGGCTACTCTTTAGTAATGGTATGTTAGTAATTGTAGTTCCCACTGACACAATCGTAGTAGTTGTAAAAATTGCAATAAATTTTAAAACCGAAAGAAGTTTTTCACTGGCAACACAGGCTGGCCTAGCGCAGGGGCTTGCTGCAGCACTGTATTTTATATCTTGTTTTCTTGACGGACTTCAGTTAAATTTTGACGGACTTTCAGTATGTAAAACAATTGGTAATTGAACAAAATATTTTATTTATTTACATTTATAAGTGGTAAATAAATATTTAATCATGATTTTACCTCAAGATTTAAGGAAATATTAAGTTGTTGATAAGGAAAAACTCTTTTTAATACATTAATATTCCATTTTCTTCTGAGAGCCCGTGAAAAGTTTGTTTATTTTACACGATTATTTATTTTTTATTAAAACGTAAAACAACATATTTCTGTTCTTAATAAGTCTTAGAAATTAGTCCACAGGCGATTTTATCCTGCTAAGTTCCGCACGGGCTAAGGTATAAACAAGCTAAGACAATAATTACATTAGGCAGACCACGTTCTTTTTTTTGTAGGCGGCCGCTCAAGCATCCCACGTAATGGTAAGTGGCTACCGTAGCTCATAGACACCTGCAACACCAGGAGGTATTAGAAGACCTTGCAAAACCCTATTTCTTGAAGAATATCGTAATGGAAAGACCTTTTGAGGCAGTTTGTTACACAGTATAAAGTGGTTTTATACCGTGTAGCGAGCATATTCACTTACATAGACATATTCACCACCCATGGTACCACCAACTTTACGGTTGTAAAGATGGAATTTTGATAGGTGTGTAGTTCTTGATTTCCTACAAATTACTTTCATTAGACTCTTTCTCGCCTCCTGTTTTTCTGGAGCAAGCATGTGTATGTCACGCTCCGGAAAAAGAATTCATACAACGCACTGATTCGTAGTCGGATAGTTTCTTTCTTTTTTTATACAAAGAAGGTGACAAATAAGCAGACAGTCCACCTGGTGGTACTTACAATTAGGTGGACTGTGAGCATCCACTTGTATACTGTCGCCCATGGACAAACTTTATACATGCCAAAATCAGTCCAGTCCAAACATTGGCACGCCGCCTGATGCGCTGCTTAAGGCCCGGAGCAGGAGAACACTAGCTAAAACAACTGAGCGAATTTAGTTTGTGATGCTATCAAATCCACACAGTAAATATTATGTGAATTATCCTGGTGCAAACAATTATTGTAAAGACAAGATCAGATGAGCGTAGCGAACACAGCCACATTACGTTCATGTATATTTCCACCCGTATAGTGGCCAACATAAAGTATCCTGGTGCCAACAGACGTCGCAATCACCGTAATGTATTGCAATAAAAGCGTAGTGATTGCCGCTTATTCGCTCATTTAACTGCTATCTCTATTTTGTTGGGGACGTTTGTCGACAGTTAGTCTAACGAAACCTCTGCAAATTAATGTTGTAATAAGTGTGGTAATGAGAAAGTCTGTTAATTTTGTGTATAAATGTCAAAATAGAATTTTGCATGCAATAGACTTTGTTTACTATAAACTAAATGCTCAACCAACTGAGCTACGGAAGCTATTAGAGCCGTTAGTAAAATTTAGTTGTCATATTCAGCAAATAAACTATAGTAAAGTTAACTATGTGTGTAGTGTTGTTGTATGTAGTAAGCAAGGCCTGCAGAATTATGTGTTTTGCCGTTTTAAATTGAAGAAACAAGATTTTATATAGTAAAAAGGTGGCTGACGAGCAGACAATTCTCCTGGTGCTAAGTAAATACACGCACCCACGGCAATCGGAATTACGAACGTAGGTACATCCGCCGACCGTCTTTGGGGATTTAGGAGATTAATGCCAATTTGGGAATAAGGTACTGGAGATTCATCTTTTTACATCTTATAATAATTTGTAATACATCCACATGTTAGTTTTAGATATTGTGGATCAACAAGAAAACAAAAAATATAAGTCGATTTCTATATTCATACATGAATATGTCTTTGAAGTATCTCTGAACAAAAATAAAAGTGTGTAATGTAGTATGAGAACAATAATCCGGATAAAGGTGGGGTTTTAATAATACCCAGATCTAATCTAAACAGACCAATATATTCCTCAATAATAATTAATCAAATCAATCTCGTCAATGGAAAACAAATTGTTATTTTGAAAACTGCATAACATTTAATGTTTTAAAGGAATGTGGAATTGACGTATGTTTTTATCAAAATACCGAACATGTTGTGAGTTCTAAAGTTATAACATTGAATAGAAAATAAATCATTCAATCGACGAGCAAACGTTTCGTGAAAAATTTAAGTGGACTTCACTCGAGTTATTTTTTTATAAACGACATTTTTATTCAATATTTCGTTTGATGAAATTTATCGTTTTTTTTTTGCCAAAACAATCGTTAAAATTGCCAATAGAAAATTCTATCGCAATATTTTTTTATACGTTATACCTACTTGAACTTTAAAGAATTTAAACTAGAGATTTCTGTTCGCAACAGAGAACTGTTACAATCCTAAACTTTTCACGTATCCGCAATTTTTTTATCCGCCTTTTAGTTAGCGGACGGCAGGTCCGCTAACTAAAAGGCGGATAAAAAAAATCCCATTCCGGATTTTCTACAGTGTCATAAAGCTGAAAAATCTCTATCGGTCTGTCTAGGAATTATGTCTCTAATCAGTGTTAAAAATTTTTTCGTATCTGTTCACATTTCCCACAGATATCGCCCACGTTTTTTTTGCCAATATTTCAATACTTAAGGTTTAAGATAATAGCAAAACTCAGTTAGGCCGTCTGCCTGTTTGCCACCTAAAACTCAAAGATATCACTTAGCTGCCTTTTAGTCAGCGGACGGCAGCGTAGGTTTCTTCACCAGGAAATGGGTCTTCCGCCAGGCCTTGGATTCCATGAGTTTTTCCTTGCATGATCACAAGATTTTCTCAATGCGCATGATATAACCGAAATAGGTACAAGAATTTGAGAATCAGAATCAGCTGGGCATGGTTAAATATTGTGGGTTCGGAACTATGTGAGTAGACCACATAAAATGACGCACCGGTTCAATCGATTCATTATTATTGAACTATGTCAAGAGTTTGTGATCAACTGTGTAGGTGAAATGAGAATGGCATTTAATTTACTGCCAAAGCTAGCTAAAATACCACTGGTCAAGCGGAGCGTAGGCCGTCCAATTTGTCTGCGGTTGCAGCAGGTGGGACTCGAACGTGCGACTACCTAATTGTGCCAACTGGATTAACTTCCAGTGGACCGTGCTCTAATGAACCGCCACTGCTCTGTCCTCACTTACTCATTGTTTAGCTTTTTGAGTGTTAATAGTGAATTTGTATTTTATAGGAAGAAGTTGACAAACGAGCAGCCAGTCAGTTTGATGGAAAGAGTCAGGACATTCGGGATTCATACCAATAGGGATGGTATGTTCGCGAATACGCTGCCTACTCGAGTTTAGGAACCAGGAGTCAGGGAAATGAATTGGAATTAATTATTTCCTTAATTTTTGGGACAAAAGCTCGTTTGCGACGTTCTACTCATAAATCATTAATCCTATTCGATTGCATGAGGTGAGACAGAATGCGATTGTGCGAATTGCGAATGTGTTCTGGTAATTTTCAGTCACTCTTGAAACACGTTGGTACATTTTCAGTCTGTGAGACTTCTACCACCACGAATCGTTTATCTTCCTTGTTAGGGCAGACCGACTGAACTGTATTTTTTGAACAGTAGGAGGAAGATAGGTAGCTGTATGATAAGTTATAGCATGACAATATTAGTTGCATCACTGAAAATTGATGGTGAACTTAAATCAATGTATCTATCACCTTAGTTGTCTCTTTGTGTTGGAACTTGGAAGAGATACCAAGTGTTCACAATCCTTGATGAATTAGTTTATTAAAAGGTCTTTATTAATTAAGGTATAAAAGCGCCTCTTAGCTTTCTTTGCCAGCCAATCTTTGTGATGGGTAAAAGGGTTATATATAAGTATTTCATATATAAGGTTATGTATAAGAGTTTATATATAAGTACTTTACATTAAAGCTGTCACATACGAGTAAGTTCTGGTGAATAGTTTGACAATCTACTGGTAAAAAGTTAATGGTAAAGTGATTAAAATTCTGTTGAGATTCGATCATTTGGAATTAAATATTCGTGACATCACTTGTCGCTAATTAATTATCCAGCGTCGTAAAATTATGTCACTGACGCTTACATTAATTCCAAGCAGTCGAATATTAATGAAATTTAATATAAACAGAATTCAATTTAGTAAATCGTAGTAATTTCGTGCAAGGCTTTAGAAAATAATGATAAATTTAGTAAAATAAAGCCATGTCGGTGTAATCTTTTCCTGTTTTCTTGCTCCTGTTTTAATATTTTACCTCAATATAGCAACATGGTCGCAAGGCACAACATGACGCAAGTAACGATTTCATTAATAATTCCATGGTTATGCGACATATAGGTGAGATGAGGAAATTCCATTGTCAATTTAGCTAATTCCATTACAATATGGAATGAAAGTTGTAATATAATGAAATTTTTATAATGGAAAAATTATAGTTGTTTTCCTGTATTCTATATATTACGTATTTATTTGTTTACTTTCTTTCACTATATTGTACAGATGCGGACTTAATAATGCCTTAAGGTATTCTCCACCAGTCGATCGTTGGTTACAACGCAATACAGCTCTTTCAGTAGTCAGTAGTTCGCTTCAGTAGCCAAGCGATTAGTTAAATGAGATAAATTAAAGCGGGTGCAGTAGATATTAAAACGCATAGTTTTATTGTAGTCTTATTGATATATTGTTTGATGGATTTGTTTAATTACGCGTGTGTGGTGATTAGTGGTTTAAGCGAAATAGTGTTTTATGCCAAGTATTGTGGCTGGGTAGTGTACGGATGACCTTCCAAAGGCGCCATTAAGCACCTTCCTGTCCAGCGTTTTCAGCTGGCCCTACCGGAAAATTGAGAGTGGGTGAGCAGGACGTCACCAGGTCGGAACTCTTTTTATTGTCCTAATTTTGACTGCGTGTAACTCGGATAAAACTTAAAACACTTTAACTTGCCACTGCCAAAATTGAGATCGGTTTTTGTATACAGTATAAAATAAAATATGGTCTGTTAAATGTCATAAAATTAACGGCAAGGAAATAAAGTGAGGGAATCCTGAATTACGTGAATCTATGAAACAAAGGATTGTACTTTGTTCCCTACACTTTTATTAGAAGTAATGAAATCTGTCTAAAAGTACACCTGATTATTAATTAATGGTATTTTATGTTCTAGAATTCCTTTAAAAATCTTTTGAACTTTAGCTGAGTATATAACATTGCAATTGTAGGTAGGTAGGCAAATATTGATTTTGGATAAGATTATATAAGTTAAAATTTCGTCTTTTTAAGATTAAGCTTTAACAGAAATATGTTTTAACATCTTATTTTAAGATAAAAAGTAAAATAAAAATCTAATATTGTATTACTTTATTGCATGGCCTACCTCTTCCTCTAAATTATTTCACTACTCGTTGGTTGCCCGGAAGAGATCGCTTTTAGTGATAAGGCCGGCTATTGCTTGTGTATTAGGAGTAGGTAAGGTTGCATTGGAGAATTTTCATTCATTCATTCAAAATATGCATTAAGCCTTATTATTATTATATTATTTTTTTATTTCAAGACTTAAAAATCTTATATCAAGATAAAAATTTGCAGCGGGCCCGCGTGGTGGATTATGACACGAAATACTTCCTCTAGTAATCTCTAGCAACGGCCTGCGGATTAAGGTAATAGGCTTATATCGATATAAGGTAACAAACAAACCAGATATTGCATTAATAACGTTAGTTATGGCACTGAGACCCGAGAGTTCACACTCAATTCTAAATATCTTATGTAGTCTTCATAGGGATAGATTCATAGGGATTCATTTTCCAATCACTCTGTTTTAAGACTAAGCCTAGATTGTCTTACAAGTCATTTATCCGGCCCCAAGTTGGAACTATATCTCTGCAAATCTGCAGCGTGAGTGCGAGAGTTACCACAAGCTGCGGTTTCACTAGGTCTACGTCCAAATTGTGCTTACCGCAATTGCGAGCTCAATTTCTACTGTCGACTACCAGAAGTTCTAACGTAAGCTTAACACTGACTTTAATATAAAGGGGTGAATGGGTGAGGAATTGGATAGGTTGTCTAGAGTAAAATATTTGTAACTACGCCAGGTAATAATACGCAAAAGAATTTACAAAACATTTTTTTACAGGAAAGTAAAGTTGATTTGTATCAATTGGCTATTGTAGCTACTCACCTACTCATCGGTTTCTACTTAAGTATCGATTTTTCTGTTATGTCTAGCTCGGCGGCGAAAGAAAACATCACGAGGAATCTCGAATGCTCGAAAAATTAAAATTAAAAATAAAACATATTCTGTGTGTTGGGCCCATTTGGTGGATTATGGTCCCAAACACTCATCGTGATTAATAATGGAGGCTTATGTTTGCCTATGCCCATGGCTTATTTCATTAGAAAGAACTAACATCGATTACACGTATTTGTCAATGAAATGAAAGAAATAACGTTGTTGTCGTTTACTTGGATCAACGTTCAACAGACAGTCCACTTTGCGCTACGTCGATCCTGTTGTTCATGGACATCCGCGATACATGCCAAACATCAGTCCAGAATGACAAACCTTTGCACGGCCCCGGAAGTGTCGCCTACCCTTGCAGATTTAGATATGGATTTGAAGAAAGGTTGGGAAGGGATAGGATAGGATAAGGTAAAATGGGCTCTGGCATATTTCACTCACTACAGAAACACGTACGTATATTGAGTGGATAATATAAAATAAGATATGCTATTATACATTTTACAGCAGTCTAGTGAGAGAGGTAACTTGGCCATTCGAGTGCGCCTAGCGGCTGTGGGATTGTAGCGTGCACATATCCTCCTCCAACATTACCAACTCGTTGAAATAAATTATATTTAAATTATCCTCCATAACAATTACAATGTCATGGTGTCTTCCAGTATTTGTCCATCGAATCTTCGATATCAATACCTACTATGTACTAACATTCTTTGACGTGAGTCGCATTGCTGGAAGATCTCTTTTCGCTACAAACATAAAAACAATTCAGAATTAGTCGTCCAACAAAATAAAGCAGAATTTCTTATACGAAACGCTGGCGTCTTAAAGTTAAACTTTTACTTTGGAAGCAAACAACAATACGAAGACGAGAAAGCAGTAAGATACGCAGCGCTATTACATAATGTTTACCCCAAGTGAAATTGGGTATGTTAGATGAAATATATATGTAGTTAGATTAGAAATTAAAAATTATTTATTGTATTCCTATTTTAACTTACTGCTTAAAGCTGTATGCCAATACAGGCCAAATATTCTTCTTTACGTATAATATTCTTACTCACTATCTTTATCATACACAAATAAAATAATTTGAATGGCCATTTATGCTAGACAAATTATCACTACCTCCAGACAACCTTTGGCTAGACATTTAATATTTTAATACACATAATCCTTGTATAATAAATAATTCCACATAGTAGTTATGTCATAATTAAAGTAGTTACTTACGTATCATCAAAAAAACTTTTTTGTACAGTGTGGAACGGTCGGCGTGTGTAGCGATCGCAAATCGTCATTGTTATGACATACTTGGGCGTTTGTACGAAGATGCTACGCTGTTTCTTATTTGTATTGTCCTAACTGCGACATTGTAAAGTGTAAAGTTTATGGAATGAATTGTTTTGAAGTGTTCTCTAGAGAGCCGCCGCTTTCATTCACTGTAGCTCTGACGAGACCATACGAACGAGCGTTATACAAACACGCACATGTAACTTATGTTGTAGATATGCGAGAACCATAGAATTTCATTCAAGCGTGTTACGGGAGTATTATTACGTTTTTCAAACGTGTACTAAAAAGAAGGTCTTTTTGTTTGATTGTTATTAAATTTTGAACTGTTGTTAGCAGAAATCGATAGAGTAAAAACAAAATATAAGTAAACATTTGTGGAGTTGTCATAATTAATGTTAATTCACACTAATATTGATTACTATTAGAATAAAGGACGCTGGTTCCCTGTTTCAGATAATAAAATTGGTGTCGGATCTTATGTTTTTTTTATGTTTCATAAAAAAGGTACCAGAATGTTATTCGGTACAGCTTCTATTCAATGATCTGTTGTTATAAGCGGCTTAGCAGGTTTTAATACAAATATAAATAGAAATAAGATCGGCATTGAATATAATACTTTATATTTTTTTGAGGGGGAGAGTGCACACTGCAATCCAACAGCCGATGGGCGCGCTTGGGAATGTACTGCAATTCCCACTTAATCTTATTTCCCTAATGTACGTACGTGGTTCGGTAGTGAGTGAGGTGTGCCAGAACCCATTCCCATCCTATCGCTTCCCATTTTCCCAACTCTTTCTCCAAATCCATTCCTATATCTCCAAAGGTAGGCAGCGCATTCGGGAGCGTACCGACGTTTGTCATGTTGGACTGATGTTGGCACGTATCTCGGATGTCCATGGCTACAGTATCTACTTACCATCAGGTGGACTGTATGTTCGTCTGCCGCCTTCTTACATAAAAACAAACTTGGAGGAAAAGCCGTCGGCGTATAGTGAACCGAGGAAAGATCGTTTTTGTATCTCTACGGTAAGCAAGAGAGCTGAGAAAAGAGGTTCTGCCTCCTTTTCCTTCCTTTACCGTTATTAAACTTTATCATAACTATTTCTTTTTATAATTTCTACATCTTAAGCTCACTGCAGGTAAACTTCGGTTTTTCTTGGAAGGAATTGGCATACCATTATATGATACGAATATCTCTAGGCGACGATAACCGCTTACAGCTTACCAGGCAAACAGATAGCGATTTTGTCATCGTTATCTGCTTGTCTGCCATATTATTTTTATTAAATATAAAAATAAAATTATAATTTTTAACTAATTAATAATTTTTTTGAGAACTTGTAGCTAAAAATTTAGTAAGAAACATAAAATATTGATTTTTCTTAAAGCTAAAGGTAAATTTCCATTTATATGTAGCTAAGTAATGAAAACACTTCCGGCATTATCTAGATTATTCTAGATAGTGAGTGTAATAGTAAGTATTGAAAAACAATATACAATCATTTTTTTTATGTACGAATGCGGCAGACGAGCATATAGTCCACCTGATGGTAAGTGGATACTGTATCCGCGATACATGCCAACATGTATTGTACTAACAATTTTACGATTGTACGATTTTGTACTAACAAAATGACAAACGTTGTCACAACCCCGGATGCGGATGCCTACCTTTGGAGATATAGGAATGGATAATGCAAGGGTGTTCGTAATAAGATACCTTTCAATTACTTCCTAAGTTTTATTAACTGTCGTTTGTGCCTTTGAATTACTGAACAATGTTGTGGACATAGGACTTGGCGTAATAACAAAGGACGAGGTAACTACAATATTACATCTTATTTTACAATCAAATCGAGGATTTTAACATGACGTAGTAAGAGAATGTAGACTTTATTATCTGAAAAATAAAAAGCTAATTAGAATATTGAGTAATTCCAGGCTTACTTTCAAGAAAATAATATTTTTCATTATCTGTCGTCATTTCTTGAAATAAGTCGCAGATAATTATTTTTTATTGTCCAATTTTATCCAATTACCTGATTAATATCAGGTATCTCAAAAAAATGTCTATCGTTATTAAAGTACAACTTAAAATGGTGCTTGTATGCGTCTAGGTAGTTCACGGGTCTACTATCTAGGTTTTGGCACTAGGGTTCGCTTCCTTCATTATTTTGATATCATTGATTTAATTTTTTAAACTACGTAAATTGCACTTAAAAATGTTACAGATAATTAGTAGGTATGATAGGTACTTAGGTACAAGTTTAGGTTAGTAACAGTTTAGTTAGTTAAGTATACAGTTTTAAGTTTCCTTAAAACTAAATATTAAGGTGTCAGGCGGAGCGTTGCTCCCCTGACTGACGGTTTGTATGATACGACGCAAAACTATAGGCTATTGAACGCGTTCGGCGTTCTAGTTTCATTGCTATACTTGTATTATTTATTTATTATTGTTATGTTTTCACCTACATTTTTACAACGAATGTACATATTAATTCCTAAAAATTTGTTGCATGAGTAAGACAGACCTGATTACAAAATTACTTATAAATATATTACAAACATGCTTACAGCTATCAACGGTCGTACTCCAGTGATAAGACCGCCTGCGGACACAAACACCAATGATATCTGCATTTTTGCTAGAACGAACATTATTTTCTTCTGATTCGATACAGACATGTTCTCCCATGGTATGTCATACAATACCTCACATAAATCCTCGCTCTGGAAAATAAAAAGTAGGTGATAAGTACCTATGGAATGTGGTCTTCAGTCTTTTGTTTGAAGTATAAAAAAGAAAAGAAGATAGTAATTTTGAAGAAGTAAATTAGCTTAATTAGCAAAAACACATTTAAAATAATTTTTATTCCAAACATGATTAATAATTTTGACTTGCAATATTAACTTATAATTGTTTTGGGCTTAAATTACAAAATCGAGTCCTAAACTACTTTATAAAGAATGATGGCAGTTTGTATGATAGCGATGATAGCAAGAATGATAGTAAGAATTAAGTAGCATCTTTGTCTCTTTTTATTCTATTTCCCTATTTCAACAACAATTTTACACAATAAAAAAAAATTCCCACACACCTACTAAACAAATTAGTTCTATATACAAGTTAGTTCAACTTTATGTATATACATAAATTGGATCTAATTAACAGTTTGGGGACAGATTAAAAATATTATTTGCTTTTGATTGAATAAATATTTCTTGTTTGTTGTATTAATTTTGGTTACGTAATTAATAGATACCTGTATACGGATCTCTTCAAATATAAATGACATTACGGAAAGGCCGCCCATGAAAATTCCAAGTATCATACCGTACATCATTGCATTCTCCGGATCCTTAAAACATTATTATTTGCTTTATTTGGGGTAAATGAGTCCTTGAATGAACCGATCCGCCCACGTGGACTGATGACTTGAAGATGTTCATCGGTGTGGCAGGATGAGAAGAGCTAAAGACCGAGTATGGTGGCGGTCCTTGGGAGAGGCCAATATCCAGAAGTGGAGAGACATAGGCGTCTGGTATGGTATAGAATAAATAATCGCTTATTAATATTAGAATTTTTACAAGCTAAATTATTATAGGTAGATATTATTGTTATTGTTTTGTATTATTAACGTTGTTTCATCAGCTTATAACGTCCTATTGCAGGACACAGGTTTTATCCGATAATCGCGAGGCGGTACGGATTGTGGATGTATAACCGTCACACGTTTTTTCTTTTAATTTTTAATTTAAAAATTCGTATTCAAGTGCAAACTGTGTGGCTGCAGATAAAGGTTTGAATTCATGATCTCACGAATGAAAGTCGAGAATAAATACCCCTAAGTGTAGGGTTACAGTGATCACCAGTCTATCGTTATCGTTATAATTGATGTGTAGTGTCTGCTCACTTCTGTGTAGGCGCTACAGGAAGGAAACTGACTCCACCTACTGTAGATTCATCGCACCTCCCTACGTGCCCCTTTGTTCAATTCAAAGGTTGGCTGGTAGAGAATGACTCCAGGCATTAAGCTCGCCTTTTGTACGATTAAGTGCAACAAAGTTTTTTAAATGTCTAACAGCATGAAACTTAAAATCTTTTTTTCTTAATACTTAAATAATCAAATAGTACATTTTAATTATTTTAACATCTTATAATATTTTTTATATTGAAAATCAGATCTGAACACGTAAAATTAAAGGCTTTTATTTACCTAGTCAGACCGATATACAATATAAAATGTGTACAAAACGCGCATGTTTAAAAAGTTATATCCTATAGTAGGTACACTTGTGCAAATAAGCTATTAATCAATATAATGTTTACCGCAATCATCATTAAGCACATTAGTAGACTATCCATAACTAAATTGTGGAAGTAACTGCCGGAAATATGTATCCCACAACCCAATTGGAAGTCTTTGAACGACCTGTTAAAATAAATTGTTCTAAACATAAAATGTTTTGTTTAAGATTAAATGAAAAAAATGCAGTGTTATTTAGGCAGATTTAATTACCAATTGAAGATATAAATAAAATAAATAAAAGAGATAAATTTTATGAAAAATATTAAATTATGTTCATAAAAAGGAATTTAAATTATATAGAGGGAATAATTTTATAAGAATTAAAATGATTTGTCATTGATGTACTAACTTATCTAACTTTTACCTAGCCTGCCTTGAGTAATGTTTGAGTTGAGTTTATACGGGTAAGGTGTGAGCAACAATTTGTATCAATTGTATTTCCAATCTTGTCCAGAAATTTTGGGTAATTTTAAGTTAACCCGTGAAGACCTAGGTTTAGTCACGATTCTAACATTACGCATTACGTTATATTAATAAACGATCCTTTGTTTGATAAGGACCCCTAAAGTCACAACTCTTGAAATATCACGTAAATTAAAAAAATGTGACAACATTTTTTTAATTTACGAGTATGTATATACAGATAACTATGAATTCAGTTGTGTTGTAGCAAACTAGTCATACAAATGATCAATAAACCAAAGCCAATCGAACAACGTTGTTTGCTTCTACGTAACGTCGTAAATAATACCATATGTTTGTAAAATAAGAAACAAACAGGAGACGCCACTGCTCCACGATTACTACTGATATTTTTCAAGCGATTTTTGTATTGTGGTGTTCAATAAGATTTTAAGAGCAAAAACATTCTAGTTAAAAACACTAGCGTGCAATAAATAGAGTACAACTAAGGAAAATATTAGTATATATATATATATATATATAATATAACGTATAAAATACAGTTAAAGCAAGTTATTCTTGTTAAAATTAGCTTATTTGAAATCTTGATGTCTTCAATGCGCTTACTGAATTATTGTTTCTGTTTTTTAAAACCCATATGTGAAAAACCGGTGTAGATTGTACACATATGTACACTTGTATGTACATATGTAGATATTTTACACTCATACACCTAATGTCTAACATTTTATGTAAAATTGTTTGTTTTTCCCAATAAATTAAAAATAGGCATATTTTTATTTTATATGTAATAATGATATATTTTTTAATCACCTATATATTTGAAGTGGGTTTTTGTTTTGTGATGTTAGGTAACATTTTTGCAAGCAATCATTGATAAACCAAGAAAAAGGAAATTTAAAATCATAATAAAATAATCAGACTTTAAATACTTACCGGGTTTATTATATTATACCTTATTAGAACTTAAGGGCAATAACTTCTATATATGGCCCGGTTATCATAGGAAGAGCGCTGACAGTTCTATATTTATTCATTTTATGTAAATACCATTTCTTTCTTAAGTCATAACATAGCACAATGAAAGAGAAAAGAAATATTCTTAAAGACTATCGAGTTGTAAAGTGATTTTACTATATGTTAAAGATTTATGCCAGCTGTCAGAGCTCTTACTATAATAATCGGACCATAGTTGATTTACTTACTTCAATATAAAAGCATGATATTCAATAATTCGACTGATCTTATTCTTAACCCCCTCATCAGACAAGTCATCAGTAAATGAAGTTTTAATCCGGTTCTTCAGAATGAGAATGTGACCGATTAGATTAAATACTATGAGATATGTAAAACATTCGACGAAAATAAATGTGCAACTGCACATAATAAGGATATAAACATTCATAAAGAAGTATAGTATTGACATATTAAAATCATGAACATAGTCAAATGACATCATTAAGTAAAAGTTGGTCCGAAATTGTATTGTTCCATTTGGTACTACTAAGTCTCTGTTCTTTATATTTTCTACCAAGGGCCCAAAGATACAAAGAAGACAAGCTGTCGATACAAAAGTACCCAAACCATAGACAGTGTAGTGCGAAATAGTTTCCAATTTGGTGAATATCTGGAAAAGATGTGAATTTTTTATGTGGATAGATTAAATATTTACCTAATATACCACCAGTATGGTTCATTATATTGCGCTTAAAAGTCAATAATTATACTTTGGCATCAAAACTTATTTTATGATCAAGCTTCGGTGGACCAAACAAACAATGCTTAAAAACTCTGCCAGTCAAGTCGCTTTTAGGGTTATTAGTCGGCCGCAGTCTGCTTCACAAAGATGCTACGCACGTCCTAATATCATTGTGGTAATAATTGTGAATGATCGTTGTTGCACATTTTGGGAGAGGTTTATATCCAGCAGTGGACAGCTACAGCCTGAACATGAAACCTATTTTATTTGGATTTATTTTACCTGTTTATTGTATTCACATTCATTTTGATAGTAGTACAAATGAAACTGATTCATGAAATCCTTTATAATTTGCTTGAATGGGGCATATTTGCTTGTCAGTAATTTTAACTGGAACCAAAAAAGTTTTTTTTTTATGTTTGTGTATCTGATTCTTACGTTGATAATAATTGACTGTAAGATTTCTACATAGATAAATAAAATAAAAAAAAGTATCCCTAAAAGCTGTTTTAGTCCCACGGACCCCCAACTCATTATTATCGAAATGATTAATCGTCCATCAATATTAATCAGATATTATCAACTTACATTTATAACCATTGCTAAAGATATCACAGAGAATGTCACGGTACTTCGAAATTCCGATGACATATCTTTGTAATGTAAATAGAAATAAGCGATTTGGGAAAATGTGATAAACGGAAAAATTATCGCCATTATGTAGTAATTGAAGAGCATCATTTTGTTCGGAGGCTCGTAGCCCCACCAAGTTTGTTTGCCTGTAGACGTCAGAGTCATGCAGTACGCTAACAGACGGTACATCATTTTCTCCCTTGGGTGTTTCCTGAAAATTCATTTATTTAATTATATTAATCATTCCCTTTATTTATTTCAATTATTCACTCTGTCAAGACAGATTACCGTTGATTTTGCTTTTGCTTTCCTTTAGCTCTATCCTATTCCAAATTCAAAACCCCTCGTAATCCCACAACAACTGGGCGCACTCGACTGACCAAGTTATCGCTCTCTCACAAAAGATTACCGTATAATGTACTGCATTTCCCACTTTATCGTATTCCCTATTTCCCCAATGTACGTACGTGTATCGGTAATGAGTGAAATATACCAGATCCCATTCCCATCCCAATCTGTCCTATCCCTCGCCATTTTCTCAAATATTTTTTCAAATCCATTCCTAAATTTCCAAAGGTGCCTAGCGGTGATGTGCCAACGTTTGTCATTCTGGACTGATGTCTTATCGCGGATGTTCATGGGTGACAGTGTACACATATCAATTCAGGTGGAAGGTGGACTGTATGCTATCCTGCCACCTTTTCTCTGCATACAAAAATAATACGAATACATGTCCCCACGCAAACAAGCATTCAAGCAATTTTATTTTTAAAAACGCTATTTTGAATTTTACATGACACAATATTAAGTAAAAAAATATTTTTATTTTAATGCACATAAGTCTTACATGTATTAACAAGTACTAGGGGAACGAAATAAATATGTTTAACGCACGAAGAAAATTTCGATAACTTGGAGAAAAATATTGATATGCTTACAAAATATACTTGATCATATTTCGTACTGGTGTCATGTAGGTAACGAAGTGAAACTTCAGCTGCGATACGTTGCGCCATAACAAGTACATATTGTTACCATAATGACAGTGTATGGTTACGATGTATGGTTACACGTTTCCATTACACAACTTTAGAACAACTCACGTGTTGTTCTTTACAACCCACGTCATTGTAAGTGGAAGAAGATGGTAAAAGGGTAAAGGAAACGTCTTTGGAGTATCCATTGACAGTGTTGTTAAATCTTATTTACACTCTTATAAATTCTTCCGGAGTTGATTGTTGCAAACACTTCGGAATTTATTGATATTACACAAAAAATATACAATTTTATGTTCGCTTTTTGAGCTTTAAAAGCAAACTGTCGATATAACGTGCAACGGTTTCTATCTGTATATTTATTAATATTATATTGTTAATGTATAACATTGTTAATTCACACGTATATTGTTAATTTCAGAAACTAATAATTCTACGTTTTGCGATTGTCACAATAATTATTATAATGATATTTCTTTCTAAGGTTTTAGATCCCATAAATGTGTACTTAAATGTTCGCCCAGTAGTTATGAAAACATTCGTTATGAAAATTATGTATACCTAATTTTCGGTTGAAACTGACACTATATCTCCAAACGTAGGCATCGCATCACTCCACAATGCCAACCTTTGTCATTGTGGACTGATGTTGGCATGTATCGTGGATGTCCATGGATCAGTATCTACTTATTACGGTAGACAGTATGCTCGTCTGCCGTCATCTTTCTATAAAAAAAAGTGGACGCCGGCGACGGTGCTGGTATAGAAAAGAAATATTTAAAATACTCATAGGTGATAGATAAATAGTCTGTCTTCTCACTCGTTGATTTCTAAAGTTAGGGTATCTTTAATATTTTTTATTGATGTTGACATGTATTTGTAGTTGTCTATGGGCAACGCCATCCATTTAGCATCAGGTGGAATGTTTGCCCGACTAAGTACCTTTATATTAAAAAAAATATGATCGTTGGGTCCAGTTCAGTGAAAACAAACAATAAACAATACATAGATTACTAGACAAGAAAAGTCTTTCATTACGTTCCTTTTTATTTCAGTCTTATAATTTTGTACCAATCAGACTTATAATTCTGGAGAAACTGAATACGTTCAGTTGGCACAATCCTTTTAATCGACTTTAATGAACGAGCTCAAAATTATTTTGTAAATACATACGAAATAGGAATTCGCTTACTTGTTTAATTTTTATTCATAATTTAGGTGTCATTTTTTTCTAAATAAAATTACCGCCATTCGGTTTTAGAAAAATAAAAATTATAATATAGTAATAACATTTATTGAAAGCGCAGTAAATTATGAATATTATTTTTATATTAATAAAACTCAATTTTATTAAACAATACAGACTAAATATATATCAATTCACATTTTAAAAACGCATCTCTACACTTTCCAGTAAAAGCAAAAAAGCAAAAAAGTTCCAGAAAGTTCCAGAAAGCAAATAAATATAACGAAATTGAGATGTCTTCAAAACCTCTCTCTCTCTCTTTCTATATTCTCTTCTCTTTCTTTTTCTATCGATACTGGTAAATGTGACCACCGATGTAAGTTAAAATCAAATTAAACTACAATTTTTGTGGAAAAATATTATCACATTCCATACTTGTTTCATCACTAAGATGTGAATGGGACTGGCTACTCTGGACGCAATAACTGGTTTCAGAATCTAAATTCATTGTTAGAGCTAGTTTGTAAAAGTAAACGGTTTTCTGAAACCCGGACAAAGATTCCAGTACATCCGTCCGGTTCGTTCGATGCCATCGAGTGAGTTATCGTCCCCGCTCTATGTCGCTAATGTGTTACATCTATCATCTCAGCCGCCGATATTGGATTTTTCTCTTTGAAATGCGCGCCCCTATAATGGTTTTTAAAATTCTGCGCTCAGACAAGGAGTTCAACGGTTTTATTACGTTTTCGGTCGTATAATAATTTTCAACTTGATCTCTTTCAATTCATTTTCACCATTTTACTTTTTGAAACTTGTACGTATAATTCGACTATACGGGCTGTGTAACTTTTTAAATTTTCGCGTTTTGTACACATTTTATATTGTAAATGGTCTGAAGAGGTAAACAAAGCTTTTAATTTTATGCGCTACTTTTATTGTTTTGTTTATTCGTTCGTAATAGTAAGTACGACCTCATGAATTCGCAAATGTAAATTGAGAATATAATTATATCCCTAGGCTATCACCGCCCTAAACCACTGTGTTTATTTCTCACTTATTCTGAATGAAGACAAATTAAAGCCTAAATTTAGGTTACTGCTATATTATATAACAATATGTTTAATATATGGGTCAATGATACCTATCTATATATTGAAAACATTGTGTAAAGGGCGAAATTTTAAGTTAAAAAATTGTAATCAAAATCGATAAATAAGTGAATACTGACAATAACGCCCCTTTGATAAAACAACATCATATTATTATGATTCATAAGTATGACTCACTAGAAATCACAAGTTTCAATGTATTTACGTAATAACTGAATGAATAGATGTCTCCAATTTTCGACGGCACTGTTCCGAATAAACAAGTCTATAGACAAAATTGTTGTAGGTAATTGGATGATAATTGTATTCTGTTTCAGCTGTGCCGTTTAGTTTTTTGATGCGAATTTAAAGTTAAAAGGTCATTTAGCCGGGAGTTTAAACTTGACCTTATATATTTTTTTCAACGTCACACTCAGTGGCCCACTAGGATTCCATGTGTGTCGTATGTCCAGGAACACATACAAAGACGAACACAATACATGCAACACCCAGACCCGAACAAACATGTATGTATTTAAATACCTTACAATATAATACGACCTTACATATATCAATACAGAAACAGTACACTGTGGTTCCTGATATTTTTTTGTTATTTGTGCAAGGATAAGGATGGTACTGTCGTTTATGGACATTTTCAATAAATCAGTCAATAATGACAAATATTGGCATGCTTACAGATTTGTCATTATTGAGACTAAAGATTGGGAAATATTTAAGATTTTGTAAGAAGTAGGCGTCGGGAGCATTGTTATCCATGAAACGGCAGTAAGTGGTAGAAATGAGAAATAGGTACATCTCGCCTAAGGGTCAGTTGAGTCCAAAACACAAATCAATTTCGAGGTTTATATCTATCAATATTTTGTATATAATAACGAAATTTGTTGACAAATTGCAGAGCGTATTTTTATACGGATTGAAATGTTTGGCAGAAAAGTAGTGTGGATCTCTGTTAAGTTCAAAGACGAGTCAAATCGGTTCAATAGTTCCAAAATTGTGACGCTATGAACTATATGTCGTTAGATAGGGATCGAAAACCGTTACAACTTTTCTCTAAACAATTTTATTCTAAAACATAAGGAAAGTAGTGAAATCGCCCTTCCGACTGCAGCACCCATTCTTTTAATCCATACATTACTATTGGTACCGAAATGTGTATAATGTAGTCGAGTTTAGCTCCCATTGCAGCCTAGGTGAAAATTAGCTGTGGGCAGACAAGCGGTGACAGCTTAATTACAACTGATAGTCGAGCGTGCCCACGTAGCTATTTCTATGCTAATGCCATTCTCGACGTGTCCTATATTACAATGCCGAAGTTAATTTTTTAAAACTACTAAAAGTAAAAACAAAAGATAGTGGCGTAACAACTCTGTTACTCAAATACCCATTTGAGTCTTCTCAAATAATAATTATTTGACAATTGAATAATGAAATAATTGAAGAAGTTGGCTAGTAATATAATAGTTGACTGGTAGTTGACCAGTCAACTACTAGATCCAATAAAAAATGGAATGCGTAAGTAAACGACTAAAATGGAAGTGTGCAGGCCGTGTAGTGCGCGTTTCAGATGGAAGATGGTCCAAATGAGTCACTATTTGGGCAGATCCAAGCGGCAGCAGATGCAGATGTCGACCCAGAGATCGCCGGCTCGACGAAATATAAAACCTGGCTGGTAATAACTGAGGAATGATTTTGAAAAAAATCAGCAAACATAAATAAATCAGAAATAAAGGATTATTATTAATATTATTACCCGTAGGTAAGATATGTATAAAATAATAAAATAATACTGTATATTTACTATTATAATACATTATGTACATATTATGAACAAACTGAACTGAATAGATTTTGTATTGTAATAGATACCACTACGAAACTGAAATAATGATTTTAATACTAATAAACTAGTTTGTTTCTAGTGCATTACTATTAATAAGGTCTCAGTAAAACAATAATTAAATTAATACTATATTAATATTCCCAAGTCAATTGCATTCCGTATTCAAATTCACAGGTTTTTTTTAAATTTATATCATCGAATAATTCATTATCCCTCACCTGTTTATTATCTTTTATAATTAAATTTAGATGTCCATAAAACGATTTAAGTAATTATATAAAGTTTTAGAGCGCCTCTGTACCGTTTAGTTTACGAGTTGGTACTTAAATTAAGTAGGTTGAAGCTAGCTCATTTCCACTTACAAAAAACAAAAATAGAAGCTCGTAAACATAGATACTACTACAAAACGTAATACTCGTACAAAATTATCGCGATCCTGATAATAATAGATTCTCCGCAATCCATTACATCATTAAAGTCTTCAATTTAGTCTAAACCGGAGACATGATCAATAATTTATCGAGACATGAATGATACATTTTAAATTTAAAATCGTCTACGTAATCGATCATCGAATTTAGCGGATAATGAAAATATTTTAACGGGTAATTGAATAGTTCATTTTGTAGAAAGTAATAATGTTATAATAATTTTGAACTGACTGCTCGTTGGAATTTTAAACATTTACAATTCTTTCTGATGATCCCCGTGGTTTATCTGTATATACTCCTAGACTGATAGATAATACAAACTGTTCGTCGTTGCATGTTGACGCTAAGCTCCTATTTCTCGCACTGCTCGTTGTTGTTACCAAACACAAAAATACATAATTGCCCCATAATCAACTGTAAAAAGTTGTAAACTGAGTCGCGGGAGATGTTTTGTTTCGGTGAGTAACTGCGTAGTACTCAGCGTTGTGTAGATACTCGTACATTTTTTTTTTTTTTTTTTATAGACTAGAGGGCGGACGAGCAAGCGGTCCCACGTGATGGTAAGTGTTACCGCCGCCCATGGACACCTGCAACACCAGGGGGCATGCGGGCGCGCCGCCGACCTTGCAAAATCCTATTCACAGCTCTCTTGAAGAACCCCATATCGTAGCTTAATGGAAAGACCTCTTGAGGCAGTTCGTTCCACAGCCTACGGGTTCGCGGTATAAAATATTTTTTGGACCGAACAGTGCGCGACACCTCCGTATCGAGGAAACTTACCTGACGGTAAGTACATGCTGTCGCCCGTAGACATCCGCGATACATGCCAACGTTAGTCCAAAATGACAAACGTGTTCTGTCTGTCTACAAAATTAGTTCTGTCTACTAGACTAGACTACAAAACTAGACAAAATGATGTTCTGTCTACCTTTGGAGATATAGGAAAGGATTTGGAGAAAGGGTTCGGAAAATGAGGAGGGATAGGATGGGAATGGGCTCTGGCACATCTCACTCACTACCGAAACACGTATGTACATTAGGTAAATAAGATAAAGTGAGAAATACAGTACATTTCAAGGTAGTCTTATGTAAGAGAGGGGTAACGTGGCCAGTCGAGCGCGCCCAGCAGCTGTTGGATTGCAGCATGAACTCTCCTCCTCAAAAAAGTGCCTGGATTAGAAGAATGGAAGGTCGTGTATGGGGCGAACCTTGGGAGAAGCCAATATCCAGCAGTTGAGAGACATAGGCTACTGGTGTGGTATGATATGCTGCATTGTAGTAATTATTTCATTGTAGTAATTGCAAATTTTTGGCATTTCTTAGTCATTCGAATGGCATATCCAAGTGCCAGGCTCGTGAGTGCCTTACTATGTATGCATGAATCTAATATTCACTAGTTATAGTAAGTGAGCGAGCGCCCACATAAGTGCCATCCTAATTTCTAAAACTAAACAGCGCATTCAGGGGCGTGTGAACGTTTGCCATTCTGGACTGATGTCGGCATCTACCTACTGTGGATATCCAAGGGCGACGGTGTCCATTAATCACCACATGGGTTGCCCGTTCGTCAGCCGCCTTCTTTCTGTAAAAAAAAACTGTTGTTTGTTCTCAGGAACCCTTAGGTATTAACAAGTCCAAAAATTATACAGTAAAAATAGTACAGTAAAAGTAAGTTATAAGAAATACAATAACCAAATGACAAATTAAATTAGTTTATGAGTTCAAAACTTCCACGTGTCATCGGAGGTGTAAAAATCCACTTCGGGTCGTCGAACCAGGCGAACTAAAACATAAATGGAATTTCTTGTGGAGTCCCAATTTTAGCTAGGTAAAGTGATAAACTAAAAAGGTTACAACATATATCAATGGTAAAAGGTTCTAGATTCCAGAGTACCCTGGGCCTTGGGACAGGAAGTTTAATACTAAATAACTGGCCTAACATACAGCCAGTGCCAACCCTGTAAGTGTTTACGTACAGATACATATGTTTCACTTGTAGGTATACTGATTCTTGCAGTTTATACTTCAGGATTAATAAAGGTTTAGTAAATACTAGTTCAAATTTAGCCTATAATGTATCACTCCAGGGCACAGGCTTCCTCTAGCAAATTATTGGGACGATTTCGGCCCATAATCCATCATGCGGACCCTATGCGGACTGGTGGATACACATGCTCCAGATTTTTTTATTCTTCAATATGCTAGATTTTCCTTTACCTCCAAGCTTGTGATAAAAAATCATTATTTAAGCAGAATCTCAGTAGTACAGACCATGGATTTGAACTCACTACATTACAATACGGGTTAATAAAGGTCAATAACTGTTTATACTTTCTGAGTAAAACCAATGTACAAACATTTTATCTAGCTCATGTAATCCTTCTACAGAAAGGTATCGTTATCGCAATATCGGTATCGCGTTTTCTAAATTTATTAGTATGATTATACTAATAAAATTAAGAAGAATAGGATGAACTGTTTGTATAAAATGAGCTATGTTACATTGTTTCTTTTTTATAGAATAGATGACAGACGAGCGTGTGAGCCATATGATGGTAAGCGGTCACCGCCGTCCATCGATAAATGCACCAGGGGGCTTACATAATAAAACATAAGTACACTATACACTTTAATGCAATATTAAGATATCAATTTTTATATAAAAAAATGCTGATTAATAAAAAATCCTCAATAAAGAAAATATTTGTTTCAAAATCAGTGATTCCGGCTTTAGGATTGTTCTGCTATTTTCCAAGATTCCTATATACTAGAATAAATACGGTAAGAGATGAAACGTTGCAGAAAGTGCTCGCTCTGTTAATATTGACTCTAATAATTGTAGAGAACAAACACGTGTCGAATCTGTTTAAACAGTGCCCGGGGAGGTAGTTTCGGGTCGACTTAATAGCGACAGCCGTATGGAGTGAACGCGTAAGGTGTGGTGGTGCAGGTAAAATGAGCGAAGGTGAGACTTTTAAGAAAAAAGAAAAAATTAAACATGCAAAAAATTCAGTTAAATTTAAAAGTTAGGTATCGTCGTCGTTATGAAACCGATAATGATGTAGCGGTAACATGATATAATATGTTATGCAGGCCTATGTCTCTCTATTGCTGAATATAATCCTCTCCACTAGGAGAGGATATAACTCCACTAGCACTAGCTAGCCTCAACCATCACCGGCGAACTTCAAGTTGTCGGTTCAGCTGGCCTGAAGGTGTCCAACATTGTGCTTTCCGATACGGGCCTCCATTCGAGGACTCGATCTACTCCACGGTCCTGGGGCATATATGACCTACCAATTGCCATTTTTAAAGAATCAGCATATTAAACAGTATATTATTTATTACTGTTGAATTTTCGAAAACTGAAATCGTGAATTTTGTCTATGATGCGGAGCTTCGAGCTTAACGCGCACTAATAATATAACTAGTCTGGCCATAAATTCTGTTACAATTGTATAATACCTATCATATTTATTACTTTTTGTCAATTTAAATTTGGTACGTTTTAATTCATTGTAGACTAAGAACTGTAACTGTAACTAAGTAAACTAAGTTCATTGTAACTGTAACTAAGTAAACTAAGTTCATTGTAACTGTAACTAAGTAAACTAAGTTCATTGTAACTGTAACTAAGTAAACTAAGTTCATTGTAACTGTAACTAAGTAAACTAAGTTCATTGTAACTGTAACTAAGTAAACTAAGTTCATTGTAACTGTAAGACTTTTCCGATAATTTTATTTTTATTATTTTTCTGATAATCGTAATAATTTAAAATGCAGTGGGGTGTTAACGAAAATAAAATTGCTGTGATCGCTTCGCATAAATATGTGTAATATTGAAAACACTCCAGATGCTTGGTATTTAGTCGTATGTTTGTGCATCGTACTATCGAAAGATACAGAGAAACTTCGTCTATCGAAGACTATAAAAGATCAGGCTGGCCAGAATTCGTCGAAATCCCATAAGAAAGCAAAAATTCTATCTTTATCGGGTGTCATAAACAAGACCTAAATGTATATGCATATTGACGATATACAAGACAAACCCTAAATCAATTCCTGAAGGCGAAGAGAGTGGAGAAATCAAAACGATTACTCGCTCGTTATGTGGAAGAAAGTCAGTTTCCGGACGAGATATTTTCATAATAGTCAAGAACAAACAAACAAAATAATCGTGTGTATGCCCAGAGCTCCAAGAAAGCCTCTCAATTGTTCGGAAAGGTACAGCGGAGCCACCTCCCTGATTCTGTATGGTTTGGTGGTGGGTCCTTTCATGGAGTGACAAAACTACAGTTTTGTGAGAGAGGTGTGAAAACTTTAGGCAAAGTGTATCAAGATAATGCTAAGAAGACAAGAAGACGCTGTGGTACCTCTCAACAACACACTTTTCCAAAATTGGAGTTACTAGTAAGACTTTGACACTAGGTTACAAGGCGCCGACCATTCAAACCTGGCTGGAGGCCATCATTATCGGACTTCATTAAGGCTGAGGACTGGTTTTCGTCTAAACTAGTCCTCTCCTCCTTTGGACCACTAAATTGTGGGAGACGGCCTGCTCTAAAAGACAAAACATTGAGTCGCTTTGGAGGCTGCGGTTGCTATGTTCCCTATGGAGACGGTGCGTAAAGCCATAGACTCGTGGCCTGAGCAACTAAATACCTACATAAAGGTCCAAGGTGGACATTTTGAACAAACATATTTTTTTAATATTTTACTTAATTATTAATTAATATATTCACATTAATTTCCTTTACATTTTATTTAATTTTACTAAATTACTAGTGTGTATATTTGTAACAGAATTTTTGGCCAGACTATTCCCAAGCGGACGATGCCTTAGATACGAGTAAATTAATATATTAACCAAAGACAATATAATTACTAAAATAAATCAATTCTATAGTCTTTGATGCCAAAGACAATATAATTACTGATTACAAACTATTTTTCCTACTGGGTTGAGCAATTCACTAATTAGAGAAAATATTTACACATGGGCAAATTAATTCAAAGTTTCGCCAAATGGGTGATTTCGTTGCCTGATTAACTTGAATGGTGATTTAGTGAAATTAGGTCACGGCTGAATGATCGAATGAACCTATTTGCTTAAAATTAGGATTAACCCTTTTCAATCATTGTACTTATTAAGTCTTATTCGATCAGTTTCAAATATAATTCGCATTTTCAGTACGGGTCATTACGAAATAAGTTTTGGCAGTTTTTAATGAATTGATTAATTAATTTGAGCCGAATTATACGATAGTTATAATTTTCTGGAATTAATGTCTTCTAATCAAGTCACGTTATTAAGCAATTTAAAATCATTGAATAAATGACGGTGACGACTTTGTGGAAACTTTACGTTTGTTTCACTGGAAAAAATGTGTTGTGGAGTGTTTGTATTCGTTTAATACTAAATACCTACACGACTCGTACCAGTTGTATTTAGTAGTCAGTGCTTACAGTTATTTTAAATACTTGTTACGTTGAATAGACTATCGACTTTGCTGTAATATAAATACGTTGAGACTAGTTATGGTCTAGTGCGAGGTTTATAATTTAGCAGTAAATTAGCAAACTATTTAAACCAAGGAAAAATATGAAAATATTAAAAAAAAATCTCAGCAAAAGAACTTTCTAAGATTTTTTTACTTAAAATTTCATTGTTTATATAGTTAATTTATATTAGAGAAACATGTTCTAATATCTGATTATAAGATGAAACATAAGATCTGACTAAAATCTGAATATCTGGGAAACTAGAAGGTCCTTTTCTCAGACAATGACAAAAGTATTAATATCTTAAAGAACCGTTTTTTTAATGCTGCTATTTTAACATCTGTGATTACGTGTTGTGCTTTAAAGGGAGACCCGTAAAACTCGTAAGATTGTTTCATAGATTTTATTTAAAATCTCTTTTCTAGAAAGGGTCAACAAGTTTACATTATTATTTGTTGATCAGTTTAACTTTATTAGTAGCGAATCTGCATGCTTTGCTACGAGTTTCGGTATCATTTCCAACTCGTGCTATTGCAAATGTTTATACAAGTTCTAGCTCTGTTTGTATTTAGAATTTAGTATTTTTTAATCCACTGGCCACTAAATTAACCATTCAATTTTGTTTGGTTATATTACGTCAGGTTATGCCACATTCAATGGCCTACACTAGGTATTCCCTATGTCATTGATTCAAAGATACATCAAAAAAGAATTATCCAAACCTTTAGAGAAATCTTTGTCTGACCAGAAATCGAACCTACGACCTTTAGCATATTAGGTAAAGGGACAAGTGGACTAATGGCCTGTCAAATTGCCGATTTTTACCATTCTGTATAGTGATTATTACAAAAGATTTAAATGTAATTATATTCTATTATATAGTATTAAGTTCAACAATATTAGTCAAAGTTGGGCTCTGAACAAAAGAAGCCGAGCGTAACAACTAGTTAGAAATATAGTTGCTGAAAATACTCGCATTTAGTACCCGCATTTAATACCTGCATAGTGTGAACGAAGCATGACATTTTTCTGCCTCTACTGGGACGAGTCATGACCGCTCCACGCGCGTGACGATTACCCCACATTCCTGTCACGATCCCCTCATCACTCCTCACTACAAGCTTCGACCCTATGTACATTCACCTAAACATTTCACCTAAACTCAGATTTTAAATCTACCCACTGAATTTCTATTAGATTAGCCGTTGGTAAAGAGATTTCGTCGTCTGGGGATTGATGAAGATTAAAAAATAGTTCGATAGTCATTTTCTTTTAGAATTTAATGAAATTGACTTTTTGAACACAAATTTGTGCGCGAAACCTACTGCGAACAGTTTTATTTGGTAAAATAAAAAAATACATTTTCGTCTTAAGTAATTCAACGATTTTTGGAGAAACGTTACCTAATATTTTATACCTACGTGTAAATTCCGAAGTTAAATACCAATGCTATTTTGCTATAGATAATGTAACAGAGTCTCAAGAAGTTTAGTATTGTTAAGCTTAAGCTTAAGCTTAAGTCACGCGAAAGGAGTCTCGGTATTGGCTTCAGGTTATTCCATCAGCAAACTTGGGGACTTACCTGGATCCCAATATCCTTCGCCTGGCGATCAGCTTTCGTCTGTATGTGTCCAACATAAATGTTCTTGTGGCAAGGATGTGGATCAGTTAGGATACCACGCACTGTCTTGCCTCTCAAGTGCTGGCCGCTTCTCCCGCCATGCCACACTTAATGGCATCATACGTCGTTCTCTTACCATCGTCAACTTACCAGCTTTACTGAAGTGGAACGGTATCGTGCGCGACGATAGTAAGAGACCCGACAAAATGTTATGGGCGTCGTGGAGGATGGGTCGTCCCATTGTGTGTGACGCAACGTGCGTTGACACGATGGCTCCGTCTCATCTCCACGGAACTAGTACGAAGGCTGGGGCAGCGGCAGAGGAAGCAGAGAAACGGAAGGCAGTGAAATATAGAGGTATCGGTCTCGAATACATTTTTGTTGCCTTCGATATTCGAATACCCTAGGTCCTTGGGGCCCTAGCGCACATTCGTATTTCAAAGATCTTTCTAAGCGTCTGGTCGACAGCACCATTATCTTGCGCAACGCATCAGCCTTACCATCCAGCGAGGTAATGCTAATTTGTGGTAATTTGTACATGCTCAATATTTTGAGCATTTTGTACAATAAACGGTACTATAATTTAATATTTATATGTTAGTTTTAAGTTATTTTACATATAACTTTAGATTAGTTTTTAGTTTTAAGTATTTTCTTTTCTTTATTTCATTTGTGTGTACAATAAAGATTGCGCGCTCTGTACAATTATAACAAAACATTAGTCTTCACTTAGCTCGATCTCGGTCGTATTACAGCATTAGTTTCATAAAAGTCGGACATTAAAAAATGCTCGAATGGCAAGAAGAATAAAAAGAGAAGTATAACTTTGTGGCGTTGTGCAGCCAACGTATATTTATTGTATTCTAAAGTTGCTTCTCATAGTAGCTGCGTGTTGTTTCTCGTTGTTCAGAGCAGCGAATAAAAGAAATAGTAGAGAAACTCATGGTTATCATTACTTTCTCCATTGATATATTTTATTTCTGCCACAGCTCGCAACTAAACAAGATATTTCACTCTTCTCACCCAGTCACTAAAACTTGACTGTAGACGAATTTAAGATTCATTTACAAACAAATTCATTTATCAATAGCAATAATTTTTTTATCCGTCGCTGCAGTCTCGCCGTGGTCATGGTACATGCAATTGGATCGAAATATCGAATACAAAATAAATAACAGAAATTGTGAATAACTTAACAGTTGTTATGTTCAAGCTTGATAACACAAAACTAATGGAAATACATATATTGTTACTAATACTTTCAAGTCGTTTTTGCACAGGAACGCGGCGATAAGTGTCGAAATGATATACGTGGAATAGTATCACGTTAGGAATGCAGGTAAAATACCTGATAAATAAAGAGAAAATAGCACGTGTTTGTTATCACGTATTAACCATAAACCTACGAGTAGGTCTCGCTACTTCTAGGCTTCTTCTAAGGTTCACCATACATATCATCTTTCGCTATACTCATTCAGCCGCTACGGGCAAACTTCTTCAAGTCGTTAGTTTATAAAACTGGTGGCTTCCCAGGTTTCGCTCCACTACGTATCTGTTCTCCATTCAAGGGCTCATCGGCCTCGTCGGTTGTCGGTTTTGCTGTAGATACAGCAAGTAATTTGCTACTTCAGTGACTTTAGTTATGTGTCAAATTTCACCAACGTATATATATGTAGGTATATATATATATATATATATATATATATATATATATATATATATATATATACATACCCATATATTATATTGAGCAGAATGTGGTTTGTTCTTGTGTGATCCGTCGAAACTAGTTGATAAGCTTCAACTTTGTACATGTGTCCTCGTTGTGTGCGTGAAGCACAGTTCGAGCGTTATCTTGATGAGATACTGTTTAACCTGTATACATTGTGATTTCATTTTGAGTGGTCGTAAACTGGCGGCAAGCAGCCGAGGATAGGAAGTAGTTCTGGCAAACGCTGTTTATGATGTACACTTATGATCTCTTGAACAAGTGTTAACATAAACACTGGGTTGTAATATACCGCAGAGAAATTTTGTATTAACATCGTATAAACAGACGAAATGTGCATTCATTGCAGTGTAAATTTTAAGATAAACGATAAATATTTGATTGACAGCAACTCGGTGACGGGGTATTAATTAACAAATACATTGGTTAGTCCTGGGCTTAAAACTTATAGACTGAAAAAAGAGAGTCTTGGGAGCAGCAATGTGCAAACGGTTTTGAAACTAGGTATCTAAACAGTAGTGAAGTATGCGGGGTAAGTATCAACATAAGGACTGTTTTTTATCGATAGGACAATGTTAGGTGCAACAACAACACTAGCTATCGTCCACATTAAGATAAGTTTATCATAGATAAGCAGAATTTAATGGTAATCTCTCTTTGTCGGCATATATGAGATTGCAACAACAGTGTACGGCTATTAAAATTTACTATTAAAATTAAAGAAAAACCTACACGACGCACGGTGCCACTGCCGTGACGTGACCTGCCGTTACGTGGCGTGACGTGACGCCGTGACGTGACGTTATTTATGGTACAATAGAAATAATGAAATATAATTAATTTTATTATTCCTTATGGACAAAATAGAATAATTTATTTGTTACGTATAATTAACGTCTTCTCGCAAAAATGTGCTAATAACCAGCGAGCTTTTAAAATCGTATTTTAAAATCATGCTCGTCGAGTCTAAAAACAAGCAACCTGTAGGTTGCTGGTTAAAACGGAGCGGTGTATTGTAGTTGTTTTGTATTTAAATTTGGCAAAATTTTAATGGGATACATTGTTGCCACTGAAAATAGCAACGTTGCAATTACTGGTAACGCAATATAGTTTAAGAAGTATGTTGGTTAGGAAAAAAATACTTCTAGCCAAATAAATGTATTTCAGGAGGTAGGTAGTTATGTTTTCTGATTAAGAAAGAATGTTGTTTTCTGAAATCAACTATTAAAAATAAGACAAACTATGAACTAACGCATTGAAATGTAAGATTATCAATTACAAAGGAGGTTTTAGCAGAAATATTTTTTCATAACAAGTTTTATTACCTCAAAAGAAAAAGTATATTTATGACATCATTACCTAAGAAAATTGACCTTATTGTCGGTTCCAGTTTTCCCGGTATTAAAAAAGGACACAAAGAATAATGAAGGAACATTGTGGACATGCAGTAAATTTTAAAATATTAAAAAAATTAACAAAAAACATTTCAGAATTTCATAAACTTCTTCAATCTTACTTTTTTTCCATTCTTTTGGGGGGAGAGGGTTCACGCCACAATCCCACAGCTTCCCTGTGCATTGGACTGGCCATATTACCTCTTTCTCACAGAAGACTCTCGTAAATTGTACTGTATTTCTATCCTATTCCCCCAATGTACGTACGTATTTTGGTAGTGAGTAAGATATGCCAGAGCCTTTTCCCATTCCATCCCATCCCTCCTTATTTTCCCAACCCTTTCCACAAATCCATTTCTAAATTTCCAAAGCTGGATTGCGAATGTCCATGGGCAACAGTATCCACTTACCATCGGGTGGACTGTCGGCTCATCTGCCTCCTTATTTTTATTTAATAATTTATTTTACACACGTAACATGAAAAGGAATAAAAAGAAACGATGTACAAAAGGCAAGCTCATCTTCTGCGAAGATTTCTTCTATCAGACCTGGGAATGTGAAATATAGGTCAAGACAGAAAGGCAGGCCAGGCGTACTGCGTACTGGAAATTTATATGTATATACTCGTAATAATATTATCAAAATATATAAATACTGGCGACTCGTCCTCGCTTCGCTTCGGTTTATAAGTTTTATTTTTTCCAATTTTTTTTTTTCAAAATTTCAAATAAAATATAGCATATATTAGACACGGATAGTGTAGAGCTATTTGTGAAAGAATTTTTGAAATCGGTTCAATAGTTCCAGAGATTACCCCCAACATACAAACAAACACACAATTTTACCTCTTTATTATATTAAGTATAGATAAATTTTTGTATTTTGTTTTTTCTTTCTATATAGGAAATGAAGAACCTGGTACCTGATATTTCCTTATTCTCATGTGAAAGTTTCGTTCAGCTACTCATTTTACGACATAGCTTACTCGTTGGAAAGTCTACAAGTGTGCTATAACACGCTCACCTATTTGTTACCTAAATCGATTCTCCTAAACTTTTACGAGAGACGCAATAATATCTTGACGATGGCAGAATCGAATTATAACGATATCCGAGAATTACCTTGATCATTTCACCGAACGACGTCATATTCTCGATTTCTGCAACTCGATTTTATGACATCATCCTGTTATCGTCTAGGGGCAGGCCGAAAACGATAAAGTACTAAATCTTAGTTACAATTCGGAAATTCGTCTAGAGAAAAGTAGCTTTTAGGTCTGTCTCTTGATCTTATCTTAAGAACGATGATGGTATTTATTCTTGACTCTCGATCATGACGTCATGAGTTCAAATCCCTGACCAGTACCGTTAAGTTTCCATTTCTTAAAAATTTTAAACTGGAAAGTGAAAACTAACAACTTTTGTTCTACTATATTTATCTATTTAAATGGGTCTAAACATGAATGTTTACCTTTAATTCAATTTATTTTAATTATTATTTTATTTGATGAAACTGCTCGCAACTCTCGACGTGGACTCTTCAGTCAACTCGTGCCCATAGTCGGTGCAACCCAACCGAAACATCGTATAAAATTAATAAAGTAAAGGTAATAAGGTTAAGACTCGTTTATATAGATAAATATGTGTGAAAAACGCGAGAATCTCGTTGTAAGAAAGTGTTATTTTGTTCTACGACTGATGAAATTCATCACTTATTTCACACAAACCACTCATTCACACCGTTTACGTATATTTTGCATCAATTTACACATATGTCGGTATCTGATAGGAGAAGTTTTCAATTAGCAGGTGTATTGTAGAGCGGTGATAGCCTCTAGACTAGTCTCATATTCGTGTGCTCGTGAGTTCAAATCCTCGGTCCGTACCACTGGAGTTTCTACTTAAATACGGGTTTTTAAAAATTGTAACTAGATCGATTGTGAGGGAAAACATCGTGAGGCAACCCGCATGCTCCAGAAATGGAAAAAAATCACCAATCCGCACTGGGCCCACGTGGTGGATTACGGCCCGAAACCCCTTCAGTGATTTATTAGGGGAGGCACGTGTCCTGCAGTGGAACGTTACAGGCTGATACAAGAATGTAGTGTGTGGCTTTGCCGTTCGTAGCGGCTTATAGTACAGAGTAACAAAGTCAGAGCTTCCATATAAAAATTTAACTATTTTTGAGGAAAATATCAAGTTCCGAAAAAAGTGGTAGAATGAAACTTGTTAGTTTTAATGACATAAATGCAGTGTCAGGGTGCAGGTATTTTTTTATGTAACCCTACAGGGTTAAATAAAAGAATGGGTACCTGAAAAAACTACATATACTCAATATAAGTAATTTGTAGGGAGAGAGTGCAAGTGCATTCCCACAGCCACTGGGCTTACTCGACTGTCCACGTCACCCCTCTCTCACAGAAGACTACCATGAAATGTATTGCATTTCCTACTTAATTGTATTTCCCCAACGTACCTGGTTCTGTAGTAATCGGTATGCTGCAGCCCATTCTCATCCCATCCTATCCCTCCCCATTTTCCCAACCCTTTCTCCCAACCCATACCTTAATCTGCAAAGATGGGCAGCCCGTCCGGGGCCGTGCCAACGTTCGTCATTATGGACTGATGTTGGCATGTATCGCGGATGTATCCACTTACCATCAGGTGGACTCTGTATGCTCTTCTGCCGCCCTTTTCTATAAAAAATAAATAAATAATTAAAAGAATACATAGTTATGATGCTATCTATGTATAGCATTGAACTGAAATTTATAGACGTTTGAAGTAATTAAAAAAAAAAAAAAATCATGTTAATAATTGCTTACTAGTACACAGAACACATTTTACTATTTGGATTCAATCACACAATAGGTATTAATTAATGAAAGTCTTAATCAACATTCAATCAACTGCTTATCGGTTTATCTTGGTGAAATGAATGATGTCAATCACCGACTCATGTGTTTTATTTAATGAAATCAATTTTTTTTTTGTGCAGTTTTTATACGAATATTATGAGGTTTAACTCGGGGGTAATAGATTTTATCACGGATTCGAAGAATTATTATTGGATCACTTTTTAAATTATTGTAAGCAATCATTTTTACAATAAGTTACATTTTTATTTTTCGCTGTATGACAGAAATAATTATGAAAGTCAAAAATATTATTTCGTTTAATTCTGATCGATTAAAAAAAAAATACATTTTTGTCTGTGTAATTTCTGTATAATTTCGAGAGTACTAGTCTAATTTTGAGGGATGTGTAGTCTTAAAACGCCATGGTATGGTTACAACTATTTGGTTACAATTATGGTCACGATAGTTCAATTTTATTGCGGTTTAGGATACAGATGGTATAGTGTATGGACATCACTTTAGAAATTTTAATAATCGCCAAATTGTCAGAAATGAACATTAAAATATTACATTGAAAAGTAGGAAGTATACGAAATCATCTAAAAATATATAAATTCCCGTGTTAAACTGTAACAATTTTCTGGTATTTAACCGTCACGCCGATTAACCTTTTGTAGTGTTTATATAAAAGCGGGTCGTGCAAAACTGTGAACATAAATGTGAGTTTTGTTGAACATACATAAACATGTACGGAGTTATCTTAGTAGTGGCTGTTGGCATGGCGGCGGCGATGGTAAGAATTTTACTTTGGGATACATTACTTTACTGTTAAAAATTACATTATTAAGTAATTTAAAATACCAGAAATTAGTCTATAAAATATTTATAACAATATAAAAAAAAATTAGATATGAACTTAGAAGTTAGAAAATTACCGCAACAGAATAAAATAATGTCGATTTTTTTATTTTGGTTTCACTTTCTGTTTTGGATTTCAAATAAGTAATTAAACATATTAATTAATTATCAAAAGAAACCGATCTAGAAATTTTTTGAGTTAATTTAAGTGAAACATCTGTCTTTGACAATATGCAAATTTATAAACAACTAGCGACCCGCCCTCGCTTCACTTCGGTTTATAAGTTTTTTTTTTCAAAATTTCAAAATAACATATAGTCTATATTAGACACGGATAATGTAACTTCCTATTTGTTAAAGAATTTTTGAAATCGGTTCCGTAGCTTCAGAGATTACCCCCAACATACAAACACATAATTTTACCTCTTTATTATATTGAAATTCTTTTAAATTGCTTGAAATTCATCTAAAATAAAAATATCTGCAAAGGTTAACAAAATGTACACTTACATAATAAGTATACGTGAATTTTAAGTATTTTTAAGAATAACAATAGACAATAGAAATACCTATCACCTATAAAATTACGAAATTGTCAGTGACTTATAAAATCAATTTTTGAAGTGATAATTTGCTACGTTCGTCACAAATGAAAATAGTCCGGAAGTGGACGGGATTGAGTAGCAAATTGCGACGACGATTGCAAATAAATGTCATTATCGTATTTCTATGTCAATAATTGCTGCATTTTTTCCAATTATATAGAATATTATACGGATGTATTTTTAACAGATTTCATTTTCTAAGCCAATAAGCAGTTGTTGTCAAGCTTGGTACGTCAGGGACTGTTTAGTAATTCTTCTCTTCAGTTATTCAAATTAAAATAATTCGGAACGGACATTTTGATGTATTAAAATATTTCTGTAATCTTTCAGGCCGACATGCCAGAGGAATTTAAGAAATGCGGCCGCCTTGGTTCTCCTGTAAGTTAATACGATACTAGCCTTTTTCCCGTGACTCTGCTTGCGTAGTATATACTACACTAATGTCTTGTATAGAAAGCTTTTGAAGGACAGTTTTTTTTTTCATATAAGAGATGGCCTACGAGATGGTAATGGTCACTGTCGCTTACGGAGATCTGCAACAGCATGGAGATGCAGGTGTTCTGTCGAGTTTTCAGGATCCTATTCACAGCTTTCTTTTGGCATGTTGGCGTGATGGCGATTGGAAGTTGGCGAGTTTACTATTTTTAGGGTTATGTAATGTAATCTCCACGGCTTATGATAACTACACAGTTAAATTATTACGCTACAGATTTTTATTCTATTCTATATTCTTCTTATTCTTTATTTTATGACGTAATGTCTCTCTTTCTTACTGTTGATTTATCAAAATCTACAAATTACTCGAACCCACCCGAGGTTGTAGAGCCATAAGATAAATAGACTTGAAAACAGATACATAAATTACACATTACACTAAATGACCCGCACTAGTTCTAGCATAATAATATGCTGAGCATATATATAGATAGCATCATATTATCGCATATCTATAGCATTATGTTGAGTCAGTGACCTGATGCAGTGACGCAAATAGGTATTTATATTTTCTCCTTTAGTTCTTGCATGCTTTGTTTTTCATTTGAAGTATTTCTCTTCAGATTTCCTTTTCTTTCTTTTTCTTTGTTGTCAAAAGACTTTGTAACATTTTATTGTTAATTGTTTTGTAATTTGTATTACATAATAGGTATATATATATATATAATGAATATGTAATGCATATGTTATGCATATGTTTAGCATATGTAATGCATATGTTTAGCATATGTTATGCATATGTCATGCACATGTTATGCATATGTGTATTAATACGGACGTATTATATTTAATTAACGTATACTGTGTACAACACTTACCCGTGATTGAAATATTTATTTCCCCTCTACCCAAAAGTTGTCTAGCAGAGATTGCTAATAGCGATAAGTCAGCCTTCTTTCATTTCATATGCTGCAATGTCTGTTACTGTCTTGTTTTGTTTTGGTGTGCAATAAAGAGTTTTATCTATCATCATTTTAGGGCGTATTTCATTGTTGTAAGAAACCACCTCCAAAGCCAAAGGAAGATTTTGACGACATTCGAGAGTGTTTTGAGAAGATGGAACCTCCTCCAAGCGTAAGTGCCTATCTAATTTGGTTCGTACAACAATAATGAAAAGATGTGATAACACGTACAGTGAGCAGTGTTGTAACTATATAACATACTGGAAACAGTATTATGAGACGTAAATAATTAGTTACTGTTTTGACTTTTTGAATATCAAAAATACGTTAAAGTCCGTAATTAAAATTTTCTTAAAAGTGCAGGTTAACAATTAAAAATTTTGCATTTCAGTGTGCTCACGAAATATGCATAGCTACCAAAAAAGGTTTTGCCTCTTCTGACGGTAAGATAGATAAGAAGGCTTTTCAAAATATGGTTGAAAAAGAATTCGACAGCATGCCCGAAGCAGTTGATGCTATTAAAAAGAATTGCATTGAGGGAGATATTTCTAAGTTTGGGCCACCGGATTTCTGCGATTTACTAAAGCTGGGACACTGTACACACATTCAGTTAGCTCTGGTAAGTACAAATCTTTGTATAAATAATATAAAGAGAAATATCGTGACTGACAGAATGACTCATCAACTCCGAGCCGAACCCGCTGAAGCTAGAGACATGAAATTTGGTCAGTAGTTTCTCTTAATGACGTGATCACTCACTAAGCAGGGATTTCTTGTATTTCAACCTTTAAAAGAAGAACAGAAATGTCTAAGTATTTATAAAAAAAAAATATGGTCCTATAACTTGGTATAAATATTAAACAAATATCTAACTATAAATACCTTAGTACAAATAATTAAACGTTTTATTTTATATTATTTTGACCCACCGATTGGCACAGTTGGTAGTAACCCCCCGATCCCCGGTCGGACGTACATTTGTTTAATAAAAAAAAGGCAAATGTATAATCGGGTCTGGGTGTGTGTTTGTGTTTGTCTTTGTATGTGTCTTTGGACCCAGGACACGGGGAATCCTAGTGTGTCCACAGGGAATTTTCGGTTCTTCTCATCCAATCACCACCGTCGAACTTCTTCAAGTCGTCGGTCCACGTGGCCTTCGGGCGTCCCACACTGAGCTTCCCGGTACGTGGCTGCCATACGAGGACTCGTCGACCCCAACAGCTGCAAGGTCTTGTAGCAAATACGAGTATGATCTGCCCATTGCCACTTTAGCATGTTGATTGTACAAGCTATGGTAACGCGTTTAGATCTCCGTAAGTTCAAAATTAGTTTACTCGCAGCGGAACTATAATAATAAGAATTTGCTCAAAAATACGTATTCCGAAAAAATGTTTCAAATAATTACAATACTATTTTCTGACTGGCTTCCACAGGCAAGAGTCATATAATTTCTTTAGATGTTATTAAATTGTAAGTAGGACGGCAGTAGTGGAATGCTAGCCACGAAAGCGTTAAGGGAAATGGGATAAATGACATTAGGGAGGCCACAAATGAGACGGAATAATAACATCAAGCTTGCCTTGAGATTGTTATGAGCCGCTGAAGCGGATCGAAAAACTCCTTCTCTAGGCAACCCGTTAGTTCAGACTTTTATTACCAAGCCGCGGTTTATTTTAAGTATGAACAAATTTATTTCTCCTATGTAATGTCCTGACACCAGATACAACGTTCGCTTGTTTGTTCGTGCTAATCTCAAAATAGTTGATGCGATTTCAATATTGTGTAGTTGGTTATCCCGGAAGGTTATAAGGATTTTTTATTAATTTTTTTTTATCATTTTTATCAATGGATTGGTAATTTTGAAACTTTGTTGGATCAATACAGTTGTAGAATAGATAAAGTTACAGAGAATTTTCTATACGAATTATTATTTTTAGGTTATTTTCTAAACTGAGTGGTAAAGAATAACAAACACCGCTATTTTAATTAAACAATTTTTGCTATTTAAACGATTATAATTTTTAGGAATGTACTTGCTATTATTATTATATATTTAAAACTATTTATTTTTTACCGAATCAGAAAGCAGTCCTTTTGACACATCATTAACAGTAAAATCTATCTTTATTCGATATTGTTCACCTTACCACCTAAAAGTTGCCGCGAAGAGATTGCTTGCTTTGGCTTGTGCGGCTGCTGTACTATTCGTGTTACTTACTTAAATTGTCAGTTTGCAATATATGTTGGTGTACAATAAAGAGTTATCTATCTAACGTCATTAAAAAAACAGCTCAATTACATTTTACCTCTCAGCTGCAGTTTTGTACACATTGAAAAGAAGTATATTGTTAATTACATCATTTAAAAATTATATAATCATTATATTTGATTACATTATATTATTACAGTAATATATTATTATATTATATTACATTATATTTATATTAACAGTATTGTAACTTTTTAAACTTTTGCGTTTCGTACACATTTTATATTCTAAATCCGGTCTGAACTTAAAATAGTAATAAAAGGTAAACGAATACCTTTATTATAGGCGTTCAGACCCGATTTATAATTTAATTATAATGAAATATATATAACATATTTGCAGCTTTGCTCTGAATGGGATGACAACGGACACTGCAGTGGCGTAGCTGCTTTAGCGGAGGAATGCAAGAAGTCAATGTAAAGACATCGCCCGCATCTACAATTAAAAAAAAAGACACCTTTTCGACTAGGCAAATCAGATTCTTAAGTAATAATAAAAGAATGGATTTAGATATTATGCGCTAAATCTGATGTGCTAAATAGAATGAGTGTGCATAATTAATTGGTCTTGCAACAATTTAAATTTAGGAGTAAATAAATCTGTGCAGATATATTAATTTGTGTTTTCTTTACATTCATTTTTGTAATATTGCTTTTTCTACGGCTTCTTCTCGTGTTTGTAGGGCTCTCCAACAGTGGGTCTGATCCGTAAGTAAAAAATTTGAACTTATGGATCAAGACACCCCTGAAATTTTGTACTAGCATAGCTCTCATGCTCCGTGTTTGTTTGCGGGATAAAATCCGAAACAAAAGGATCCACCAAAGAACTTAAGTGGTTTGTCGGTGACTTAAGTTCGTTGGTGCTGATTTGATGCTGCTTAGATCATAGCTAATCAGCATGCTGGAGGGACAATGTGTAGATCGTATTTTCCGCGGGACCTATAACCGATGTGCACCAACCGAAAGGATCACGTGATCACCTTCTGGCCAGGTGAACTGACGACTTGAGGAAGTTCGCCGGTGGTGGCTTTATGAGAAGAGCTGAAGATCGTGCATGTTGCCGAAGCGAGCCTTGGGAGAGAGAGGCCTTGGAGAGTGAAAGATTTTTCTGAAATGTGAATATCTAGGAAACATGTTTATGGATTTTTAAGTATGTAATTTTCGCCAAAGCGGACTTAGTATTAACATTTATTAGATTTGCAATAAATTGTTGAACCGATTTATTTTATGTCTGTACATTCTCAGTCACTTGAGGCAAAGGAGGAATCGATTAAACAAATTCAGTGGATGGAAAGTTCTAATAACCGCTCCTTCTGTTTGACGCACTTTTATCTGCGTATATATGTAATAAAATTTAATTATACGATTTCTTTCGTGCGTGTTCGTTCTTACTAAAATTAACTAAGGGTGGTTTCCATTTTTATACTTAAAAAGGATTGATTAAATTTGATTGTAAATATAGATTGTAAGCAAGGAAAATTAATAATGAAATTGGTAATAATATTATAATATAATTTATTTGTAATCATAGGTACCTATATATACAACAATCTTAAATTACTGTTATAGAATTAGTTCCTGTATGATTTACCCAATGGGTGTACAAATCTTTAGTCGTTACAAATCCTTTACAATCTACATTATAATATTAGTGTCATATTCATTTTAAACAAAATAATAAACAACAAAATAATCGATAATATTACAACGTAAATGATAATTACAAATTACAAATTATAAAAAATAATAATCCCCAGCTTAAAGTTAAATAGTTACAACAAGTAAGTATGATTGTTAACCAAAGCAACCCCGTTGACATTCAGTAATGGATAATATAATGCTGGATATATGTCTTTTAGAGGTGGTGTAGTTCCTCAGAGCTGGTGTCAGGGGCTTTGTTATCTCTTAGTCGCCTTTTATGACACGCATGGGAAATGGGGTGGTCCTATTTTAAAGCCGGCTATACCGCACGGCCCTTTAGGATATAAATACAATTGAATTTGTTTCTCAAAACCACTCACCCGTAGTTACAGACACAATTATTATCCCTTCAAGTTTTATTATGTAAAAAGTTGTATGTATTATGTAAAACATACCTCAAAAATATTCTTTGTGTGCTCTAAAGCACACAAAGAATAGTCTGGAGGATGTACTTTGTAAAGATCAAATTCAGTGGTGTAGGTACATGTTACCTCTGCCACACGTCATGCGAAAACTTCTCTAGTATGTGCCTCAAACGGATTAAGTTTACTCGTACCCGCAGAAACACTTGATTTTATGACATTCCTCAATGGCGGTCGTGTAGCTTTCACCCTTATTGAGCTGTGTCATGATACTGGTAAGTTTAGTAAGTATTGAATTTGACGGTAAGACGTAATTATGTTAAAATGAACTGGAAATTAACTCAAAAAAAAGTGGTTATTTACTTTAATTACTCCACGGTTGCGAGAGAACTAAAGTCACCGACATATCTCACAGAATCAGCATGCGAAAGTGGCAAAGGGCAGGTCATATTGGCCGCAGGACTGATAATCGATGGGGTAGATGCGTTCCCGAATGAAGGCCACGTACCGGGAAGCGCAGTGTGGGACGCCCTCCGGCTGCGATGATTGGATGAGAAGAGCTGAAGATCGTGTGTGAGGATACTCTACGTACACTGAAACAAATAAATTCTTAACCAGCATACAAAATCAGTCATTCACTACTTATCTTTTCTCATCCATTGACACGTAGGTACATTCTACATCCACTTACATTAACAAGACACATAATGAACAACATTTGTATCTTCAAGCACTCCTTGAATAGTGGACTGTTTTTATAAGCAACTAGCTGTACCCGGCCACGCGTTGCTGTGGCTGCCCAACAGATGGCGCTTACCCTGTTTTTACCTGTTTTTTTTTGTTGTAAAAAAGCATGTTTTTACCCTGTGATAAGTATATAAAAACACGTGTGTATTCGAATGCAATGTTGTGTCAAAATTTCAATGCAATCGGCGAAGAACTTTTGGAGATTTAAAATTTTGAACAAACGTTTACATTTTTATTTATATAGATATGTTACTCGATTTGTGTTTATATTGAATATATATATGACATACTCGCAACAATACTGCTAATATAAAATCTTTGATTATTTGTAATTGAGAAATTTAATTACATGTTTACTTGTAACGCTCTTTAGCAACGTTGAGTTGACTATATTTTACGTTTATTTGTTGTTTTGTTGGACCAGTACTTACCTATTTACAACATGAATATAGTATAATTTAGGTAACATATTATTATTCAATGCCAGACGCATTATATCAAATTACGCTTATTCGGAGACGATAATGGCTTTCAGAATGGTCACAAAATGGTTTTTGACGAGACAAATTCATAGACAATATGTGATCATTACGTAATAAAAATTTTATGTGCCTTGACTTTACAGTCGTGTCAATTTTATTTCAGTTTTATTATCAATTATTCCTACTCGCAGTACAACGTTAATTAGAAATGCTTAATCCCCTACTTCATATGAAAAGTGATTTTTAATTACCGAGTCTCCTAGGAATAACAATGAATAAATGATAGTGAATGAATAATGAACGATGAATTAATTACAGTGAAGCATTGTTAGACCGATAGCCCGAGGACCATCTCCCAATGAAAAACTTTAGCTCTAAAATTAAACCTTTGTTCGCTTAAACACTCTTATTAACATAACAGAGAGAGTTGTGCACCAATTACTTCATTGTTGGAAATCCTCATTGATTATTTTGTGCTATTTCATGCTGTTATCAACTAATGCAGTTGGCTAAATCACTTTTCTGGACATTTAATGAAGAATTTCGAAAAAAATGTTGGAATAATGTTGAATAGGAAGTACGAGTGCAACTAGACAAGAAGTTTTCGGCAACGCAACCGCACACCTGCTGGTAAATTTTTGCCAGTGTCCATGGGCAGCGGTAGTTACATACTACCGTGCGGGTTGTACTCTCGTCTGCCTCATTTTATTTCATAACAAAGTAATTTCTATGCCTGTCTGCCTTATTTGGTATACAAATAACAAACCCAGTGTATATATTTACATTGACAAGTTCCACAACACGTATTAGATGAAACTCTACGACACGTGTCATCTTAATAAACGTCGAGTTCACAAGAGACCGGTAACAAAAGATAGTACTTTATGATCTAAATATATTTTATAGAGTAAAATAATATTTCAAACATGTCGGTTTTCCATTCTGTAACGCTATATAAACTTTTCTCTACTTTTACAGTAGATTAATCTCTGCAGTCGTGTTATTTAACAGAAATTCCATTTTGTGAACTTGTTCTGAAGAATTTCCCATCTTTGAAGAAGCTGAAACAAAATTGTGTTTAATATAAAGTTTTGGAACGAATGATAAGATGAGGCAGAAAGAGTAGTATGCGCCTGTCCAGTGCGTAGTAAGAAACTACCAGTATATTTGCAGAGAATTATTAGTACCGTAAACTATATTTGCAGAAAACTGTTAGTACCATAAACTTAAGTTTAGCCCTTTTTCTTCCATTGCTGGACACGGGCCTCCTCCATGCACATTGTCTCGTGCACGAGGGATATATTGCTAAGCGGGTTAGCGAGTCCGCTCTTGTAGGGGTGATGTAGTTCCTCGGGGCTTTGTTATCCCTTAGTCGCCTTTTTTACGACACACACACAGGGAAAGATAGGGTCGTGCTATTTTAACGCCGGTCGACACCACACAACTAATTAGTAGATAAAGATTTGATATGAACTGTACTAATGTATATGTACTAAGTTGTCACTTAGAAGTTTAAGAAAGCATCGTGAATAAAGTCAGAAACATATAATCTGTAATTTTAAGCTGCGTTTTTATGTTTCTATTAAAATGTTGGTAGTTTTATGATAATATGTAGTAATATTTTCTATTCAGTAGGCTGCGGTTCAGAAGAAAGGCTAATAACGAAATATTATTTTATCCTTCATTTGGGCCCGCGGGCCACAAATCGTCCGATAGTAAATAAAATAACAAAAAATCCATTATTGTTATTTTGATAACTTGAGCCTTCGGGCCAAAACTCTTAGGAGCTCAACTAGCCAGTAAGCCGTATATAATTTTAGTTAAAGTACTTACTATTCCAATCTTCTAAACATACTTTCTTATCTACTAAATAAATAAATATGTAGAAATGATAGACACATAAGAATAACGGTTCAACATATGTATTATGTATATATATTTATCTGAAAACTGATATAACTAAATAAGGTATTGATATCAATTAAACTTGAATCAAGTTTTAATTGATATTGCTTCCTTTGCTGTAAGTTTCCCAAAAAGAATAAAAGCAAGCAATAATAATAAATTTGTTTACGATGATAAATAATCACAGGTCAACTGAAAGGTACAGCGCAGTAATAAGATGTCGAATTTCGTTAAAATTCCAATTCATAGGCCTGAAAGCTTTGGATGTGGATGTGGAATGTGTTACTGAATAGAAGCCTTTGTGAGACCCAAGTTTACGCCTCACCGACGCCTCTTTATTGTAACTCTGATCTTTTGTTGGTATCCCAAAATTGGAAAGAATAAATATGTGGCACGCAAATTCGAAGGCTAATATGTTTGAGTGGATGTTTTATAGCAAAGCGAATAAAGCGATTTAAAAAAAAAGACATATGCCGAGAATTTGTTAAAAAAAATTTACTTGTTTACTGTACCAATGGGATTACATTTACGAGGGTAGTTTGGTTGACCTCGCATTTCAGGTACGAGCATTGGGCCACAGATTCGTCCAAGACTTCATTAAATTCAGTATGTAGTTCATTAAATTTAGTTTATATTTATAATTCAGTTTATTGACGTACGCGCCTACTGCTGACATATGGGCTCTTCTTAAATCATAATTACACTTGATTCTCAGTTCAATTTATTGCTTATTTCAACAGTGTCGGTAATTTTGATTCTTCGGCGAATTTCTTAGTTTCAAATTTGGTCTAGCAAAGACACACCGAGCATCACTTTTCCTATCGCTAGTTGAGCAAATTCGAACTTATGGATCAATCCTACTGTCAATGTCCACGTTTCGGCGCCATACGTCATAACGAACAGGATGTATGTTCTTATTGGGAATCTTTGTATACAAGCATTGTGGTTAATGTGACGAGAAATGAATAAGTTTCCAACAATGGTGTTACAGTACAGAAAATAACACCATTTAATACCCGTACATCTAATATGCGACTGAAGTGCATAAAAAGCTGCAGTAGTGTTGCAGATACATTCCCGTTCATTTGCATTCTGTGACACATTACACTGTTTTGCTTCCTTAAAAAAATGAGCGCTGCTCCGTGAAAAATGCCTGGTCATTCTAAGTTATACGCTGTAACTGAAGCTACAATTATACTTGTTAAAATTGCAGGACAAAGGAATGTTAAGCGTTGGTCAATTCACTTTGCAGCTTACTATTAACTAATTTAATAGATTGATATGTGGCGACAATCGCAGGGATAATGTTGTAATACAATCTATTTTTTTCTGTTTAAACTATTGCATATAAAGATTAGTAACTTTAGGTAAGTTGTTTTTGAACTGCAAAAACTACACGTATTGAATGACGCCACGCCACGCCACGCTCTTGGGTCACGTAGACCGATGACTTAAAGGAAGTCGCCGGTAATGGATTGATCAAGAAAAGCTGAAAATAGAGTATTGTGATTTGGCTAGGAAGATGTCTTTATCTGACAGGTATGGGACACAGGTATGGGACACAGGCTGATGGTGTGGTAGAAATAAAAGGAATATTTCCATATCAAGTGGTGTGTACGAAGAAGGATTTAGTGGTTTCTGTGTAGCCGTCCTCCGTACATGAATTGGGCACCAATTGCACGTTGATCGAACAGTCAGTGTTTAGATAAGTGGCAGAGTGTCTCTACGTTCCTAAAAACCTAGAGCTTTGCAAAACCTACCTAAGATATATCCTACTTATATATGTTTGTATAAGTACAGGATTCCTACTGCCGTGACACTTAAGGAGGAACTGGGTAGGAAAAAGGTATGTTGGTACTGTGGTTTTAATACACAGTCAAGTAAACTCACAAGACTGTTAATTTGTCAAGGCGTCTTGTCCGCATGAGACGCTATATTACCTATGAATTCATTGCCGCTTGATAGGGAAAAATTCAAACATTTATTTCATATTAAAATTATATATTTAGTTACTCAAAGTATTGTCCATTATTATCAGTGCATTTTTTCCATTTTAATGGAAGTTGATTGATGTCTCTGCTATAGAACTCCCGGGCACGGGAATCGATGAATTCTCTGAGGGCGTTTTTCACTGACCCATCGGAGTTGAAGTTTTTCCCCTATAAAAGGTTATCCAAATTTCGAAATGGAAATCAGTAGGGGCGGCTCTGGCGAGTACAGTGGGTGACGGAGAGTTTTCAGTGTGTTGGCGAGCGTTATAATGAAGAAGTAGTGGACTAGATGGATTGACCAGATTAGGTTGTTTGATAGCGAGCTTGTCCATCATCGTTTGCAGTTCGTTACAGTACACATCTGCATTACCCTCATTACCGCTCCATTCATTACCCCTTATGAGCGCTACGGACGTTTTAGATAGAATTGCACAGTTTTACATGTTCGTAACTTTTTGATTTATTCCCTAAAATAACTTTATTTTTGCTAAAACGGTTTTTTATATATTAAATTATGTGACGTGTTTCATGTTTTGCTTATTTCGGTGACATGTTGTATCTAATAAGTGGCAGCGCATCATGAGGTGTGCCAACGGTTGCCATTCTGGATTGATGTTGGCATGTAGAACGGATCTCCATGAAATCATTATTTGCGCTCCAGCTTTCATCAATTCGTCACCCCTAATCAAGACTATTTCATATTTATGACAATTACGAATTCGAGTCGACTATGAAATACAAATAGAACTGATTTAATTTCGTATAAATTCAAACCACAATATACTTTACAGTAGATGTACATAATATTTCATGAAAGAAAAATTTTCGGATTTTTTTGAAGAAGTCGATGAAGTGTTCCCATGATGTTAAGTGGATACTATCGAATCTTGCCAATATCAGTCAAGAATGACAAACATTGGCATGCTCCCGGATGCGCTGCCAACCATTTGAAGATTTAGGAAAAAATTGGAGAAATGACTGGGAAAATGGGGAGGGATAGGATAGAATGGGCTTTGGCATAACTCATTCACTGCCGAAACACGTACGTGCATTGGGGAATAGAATAAAGTAGGAAATTTTACGGAAGTCTTGTGTGAGAGAGAGGTCAGTCAAGGAGTGTGTCGAGCGGCTGTGGGACTGCACCGTGCACTTTTTCCTCTCAAAGTGTTTTTTATGTATTTGCCTAGAAGAATGCTGATAATGGAATGGCTTGATAATTATGTCCGTCAGAGAACATTAATACCACCAATCACAAGCTTCTTACTCAGTTTCCACCGGCGACTTTCATGAACAAATATATTAATAATACTCTTCAAAAATAAAAAGTAATTTATAAATTAATTTCAAAGTACTCTTATGAGTATCATTTCAAAGAAGAACAGTGCGTGCTACTGCGTGCAGTAGTGTCCACGGGTTGCAATGAGTGGAACACTCAATTTCGTAAGTCGTCAATTTTATCGATTCAACCTCTGCAGAATTCAGAACCCTTTTACTATTTCAGTAGTAATTGCGCAATAGTAATCCCTATCGTGCAACGTGTGACGGAACAATTTAGACCAAGTTTGATTTCGCCAGCTACATCCGGGCATACGTCAGGAGGCATAAGTCATCAATGTGTAATCATGAGTTCAAACTACGGCTCGTATTATTAAGTTACTATCTAAGTACACTTAGATAGTAACTATCTAAGTACGATTTTTTAAATAATCTCTAGCTCGTTGGTGACAGGGAACATCGTGATGAAACCCGGTAACTTAAAAAGTGTATTAAAAAATCCAGGGCATCAATCTAGATATAATCATCAATCAATCCGCATTAGGCCCGCGTTGTGGATTATGTCCTAAAACAGGCTTATGATTAATTTACTAATTCAAATAGAATAAAATTTGAACTTGAAAATAAAACCTACCTACTTACACATTTCAATATCGGCCTGTCTCCGTTCCATTTCCGCGCCTTAAGGGGCTCATATGTGATCCATATGAAAACAATAAATGTATTGAGTATGATTAATAGAGTAGTGGTGTCGAGAGAGAGTATATCGATTGATGTAAGGATTATACTATTATTTATCACTATATCTTTCAATATACATAAGTGTAATTAAATCATTTTCGTGCCGAGGTCGAATAAATCACACCAACGACAGACTTTCGAATGCGTAACAAATTACCTAGTTAATTGATTTATTACTGGTAATTAAGCATGCGATACCGAGGTGATTAATTAATTAAAATTGATACAATAAAATGTACATTGGGTTGATAGAGACGACTGCAATAAATTTTATATTTTCAAATGATATTTTTTTGTACAAATGAATTTATTAAGCATGAAAGCAAAACCCGTAATCAACTCTTTTTTCATCCACTGCTGGACTTAGGCCTCCCTGTGCCTATTGACTTGTACATGAGGGATGTATGGTATCGAAACGCCGGTTGGTGAGTTTACTCTTTTAGAGATAGATTTAGAGTTTAGAGTAGGCGAAACATTGCGAATAGTTTTCCAGATTTCGAGTCTTAAAATTTTAAATAGGTACCTCCACAACATTGTAAGGTTCGTAAGACAATAAAAGATTGGAACTGTTTTATACCATAAAATAGCGGTATTGATTAAAAAAATTGAAAATACCGGTTAAAGTTTAAAATAGTTTACAATACAGATAGCGTTCGAAACAAAACCGATTTGTGAAAGCTTCACGAGCATCTATTACTCTATTCCAGCTACGTTATAGTCTCAGAATGATGATAGCAGCATCGCTTTGTCGGCGCATTTGACGGAATTTCACAGACAGCTGTAAACAGGATTCTGCAAAGACGGCAGCTCATCCGCAAGCCCCCTGGTGTTGCAGGTGTCCACGGGCGGAGGTGACCACTTACCATCAAGTGGCCCGCCCTCTGCCATGTATTCTATAAGTAATATATATGTATATATATATATATACATACATCAGTGTGTAAGTAAATTACTATCAAGAATTTAAGAACTTTTCAGTAACAGAATCGGTTAAATATATTGAATCAAAACGTTTCTAGGTACATATATTGAAAGAGGTTTCAAAATTGGATCGGTTATTTAAGTTTTGCTGTAAATTGTCCAACTGAGAATACAACAACGTGATCATATTTCGCCACAGAGTAATAAAATTTAAACGGAAAATCAATGGATCTTTCTAGATCAGCAAATGGTAATTCCATTTGCTTTAAGAGAAAATATCTAGAGGAAACAGGAAATTCAGCAAGCAGTGGAAAAGAAGACACATATTCTTTAAATAATATGAAGCGAAAACTAAAAATGTTACTGTTTTTCAGTAAATATAAATGTTTTTCGATATAAGGTGACTGCGAAGGGCGATGTTGCAGTACCTCATCTATAGTGAAATGAATGTTTTTCTAGAGAATTCACATGTACCTAATATAAAATAGAGGTATAATCTTTTTTTATTGTATATAGAAAGAATGTGACAGACGAATAGACATTCCGCCCGATGGTAAGTGGATACTGTCGCTCATGGACATCCGCGATACATGCCAATATCAGTTCACAATGACAAATGTTGGCCTTTGGGGTTCTAGGAATAAATTTTGATAAAAAGGGGAGTAGGAAGAATAACCGGACGAGGGATCAACCATCCTATTACACCTCTCAATCTTCCTTGGGGATGGTATAGAAGGGGATAAGATGGGATGGAATGAGAAAGGGCTCTGGCATATCTCACTCACTACCGAAACACGTACCTACGTACGTTGAAGAAATTAGATAAAGTGGGAAATAAGGTACATTTTACTTTAGTCTTCTGTGAGATAGTTAGTCAACTAACTAATAAATAACTCGGTCAGTCGAGCGCGACGGCAGCTGTTGAATTGCAGCATGCACCCTCCCCCACATATTATTTATTAACCTAACCTAGCCTGGGCTAACCTGGGCAAAGCCTTGGGCGATCCGTAGTCATTATAAATAATAATAATAATAATGAATACTCTTTATTGCATACGAATAGTTATTAGATGTGTACTAATAATAAATGGTAGAATACAATAGGCGACCTTATCGTAAAGGCGATCTCTTCCAGGCAACCTTAGGATAGAGAAAAATAAAAGCGATATAAGTAGTTCAAAATGACCGGTATCCACAGAATTAATCATGTTCAATATATACCTACCGACTATATCGATAGTAAATAGTCATATATATTTAGGAAACGAATACAGCGCTTATAAGTACACAGACAAACACAACAGCAGAGCATTATTCAGATTCCACAGTCGTATATCATCGCTTTGTCATCTGAAGAAAAGTTATGCAATATAAAAGCAAAAAGCGTCATGAGGCAAAGATTTATAAAAGAAAATAATATATCTTAGTAATAATACTGCTCTAATTGTAATACTCTTGTACATATATCATTCTATGAAGACTACGTTTACAATTTTGCAACGTTTCTTGTCGATAGTTATAGGCTTCAGAACCTGAAAAAGTCGATTTTTGATACCTAAATGGTTAACTAAATTACTCCAATATTATTCAATACCTCCGGATTGTTTAAACTTTCATAACAAAATAATTATGTAATTTTAATAAATACAAGAATTGCTGTGTTAAATTTATATATAGTATATGAAAAGATAGGACTTTCTCATCGCTGACCTTTAAAATGTATAAGTATGAGCACATATACTTACTTACTTGTACTTACTTTTACTTTGTACTTACTTGTACATATACTTACTTTTATATACTTACTTACGTATACTTGTAATCAAAAGTATATGTCACATCACTTATCGCTCTTACACCAAATACGACCTGCCCATTGCCAAATACGAATTTCTTCGATTGGGATGTTATCCCGCTATGGAACTAAAGGCATTATACTCACACATCAACTGCGAAATAGGCCACTGCGTCTTTTCTAAATCAACAAACACAACAAGAGAACTTTTTAAACAATCGCGTTTAATAAACATTTTATATTGCAAATCGGGTCTGAATGCGTGAAATTAAAACGTTTTTGTTGACCTTTCATTTCTATTACACATTATCTACTAGACACCAGCCGTAGTCACATGTTGACTGAAGAGATCGCTAGAGGCCGGTCGGTAGTCAACGGTGAGAGCTGCGAGCAGATTTATCAACCAACCACATTTGATCTTCACATTCGGAAATGCTACCACGCACTGTCTAACAATGTCTACGAACATATTCGACGGTAAATCACAATGTTTAAATTTGTTAACCTTTAATTCCGCGTTCAGACTCAATTCACAATATTAAAAGAAAAAGAGAAATTGAAAATATAATATTGATCTACAAAGCGGAGCAGGTAAAATTAAATCAATTTTCCTAGAAATTTAACACCGTTAATTAGTTCCTGGAAACCGTGTAAATAAATATTTGCGTGTAATAAATATAAAGTGTTTTTATTTATAATTAGGTACATCGAATAAAAATAAAATTGTCGATCCGTGAGAATTGGAAGAATAGATAGAGTACGACGTAACAGGCGAAAGTAACAAGGGACTAAGAGATATTTCCGCGACCCCGAGGTCGTTTCTATCCCTAATTATAATAGAGAACAGTCGCCTAAGGCTACAGTCCTACTGTCGGCGAGTAGCCACAAACATATTATAGAATAAATAAAACGCTGACCACAAAAATATGTTCAGAAAAAAAATAACTTTATGAGCCCTATCAATCAACTTATTGTTTGTACGAATGTGTGTTGAAATTATTCTCTGATTTTTTTAAAATAACAGACTTAATTTTTAATCTACCTACGCGGTCAAAACTTCTACGAGTTCAACTGAAATATAAACATTAACTATTTTGTTGACTTTACTTTGTCGCGGAGAAAATATCGAAACTATGAAATTAGTCTAAAGTTATTTGCTTGTTTAACATAACCTCATTCATGAGTTGATCTCATTAATGTCTCATTCTGTCATTCATTATTCGTATATCGATTTGCTCTCTCTCGCTTTGATGCAACTAGTTATTATTCATATACTCTTATATTCGCTGGAAATAGGGCATTGACCCAAATTAGTAGAAAACAGTACAACGCCAGCTTCTTATTCAATATCTGAGTGTTCTACGAAATACTATTTAATTAAAGAATAATGTTTACACATGTATTCTGGGAAATAAATGTTTATATTCCGTACCTTTTACATTTAAAGGTATTCGTTGAAGAATGATACGTATGTATTTTAAATTTCTGTAATTATATAATATTTATTACCCATATAATAGTTATAATATAAGTGTTATAAGTACAATATTACGTGTATTAGTTAATGTGTAATATTAAATATAACTGTCATGTGGTTTAGAATACCACTACGCTTACTCTTCCCTTGGTAACTACGGAATTACAAAGCCGCCAATACAAGCTCCGTGGAAGTACAGCATCACTAAAAGAATGGACACTCCAATCCGGGGGGCCACCGCACAACGTGGCGTTTTAAGGCCGTAAACCCCATACACAAAACAGTATGTACGAGGAAGCCCTTGTCCAACTTTTAGTGGGTATTATAAGGGCTGGTTATGGTGTTGGTAAATATAAAACTATACATGACTTTTCATCCAGATATACTCTAGAATGAAACTTAAATCACTGAATAATTTAATTAAAATAAATATCGATAGACTTAAATTTATATAGTAGTTTTTGTTACCAACGAAAAGGAAATATTGAACTAAGTGAGCAAACATTTCAAATTGAAAAGTATTATTATATCAAAATATATTAAAATAGTAATTAGGTTTTCACTAAATGTAATCACAAACTTAATTATATTTATTCGAATCACAGATTACGGTAAATTTTGCTCCAGTGGGACGAAGTTAGTAAAGTACACTTCAAAGTTAAGTTATTTAAAGACATTACTGAAACGAATCCTGTAGGGAAACCTACGAAAGCTATAACCGTAACCTGGGATGATAGTAACTATGGTAATAAACTCAGAAAACAGAACTAATAATGGATAATAAGCCTACAAAGTACCCATATTAAACAAGTTTAATAATACGCAACAAGGAGCCAAGGACGGGGGACGGATCAACAATAAACTTGTTCAGATAATAACTTGATAATAAAATCAACAATAACCTTTAGTATTATTAGGGATACGTTTTTAGTATTTTATTGTTAAGAGTAGTATAAAAAGTCAAATAGAGCGAATGGTTCGTTGAGGGATGTAATCCGGAACGAAGTAAGTCGCCAACGAAAGAAAATAATCGGCATGGCTGAAAGATAAGCAAGGTGAAGTGGCAGTGGGCCGGTCACGTGCGTCCTACCACCGATAACCGCTGAAGCAACGGGTGCTTGAGCGGAAGCCGTGTGCTGGTTAGCGCAGTGTGGGTCATCCGCCGGCTAGATTGACTGATGACCTGAAGAATGTAGCTGGTGGCGACTGGATGGGGAAGGCTAGGATAGACCATTTTGGCGCGCCTTTGGAGAGGCCTATATGCATCAGTGGACAGACACATGCTGGCATAGAAGAAGAAGTCAATAAAAATTATTGGAAAATATGGTTTCCACGTACTCCATTCTACATCGCGAGATTGAACTAAATTATTTTCTGAATAAATATGTATTTAATTTACTTTCAGCGCTACAATCTTTTGTGGATTTTGACCTTTTCCACAATCCTCTTCCATTTGGTTTTATATTTCGCCTATCTCTTCCAAGATTTCACAGTTTTTATGCTCCTTAGGTCTTCCTCTATACACTTAAACCGCATCTTTCGCGGTCTCTTTTGTTGCGGGATCCCTCCAAGTACCAAATCGCAGACAATATCCTTTATCCATTGTTCTAGCCAAGGTATTATTAGGTGGACCGCGCTTTCTATTTCTTGTGGATTGATTTTTACTCTTTTGGGTGGTTATCCGGATTAGCAATGCTGCTTAAAACTGCAATTCATCTGGAGTTTTAATAAATATGTAGTTAGTGAATATCTATAATCTAAGAAGAATCTACACTATTTGAAAAAAGCGTGTTTTATTTCATTACTGTACTATTTATTGAAATATTTTTGAAACCATTAGCGAATGTACCTATATTGTTTACTAGTTTTAGTTAGTATATACGTTCAAAACATTCAAACAGGTATTGCATTGCATGTATTTGAACGGTAATGCTACATTTAGACCGAGGAAAATAGACGTTTCTTAGACTCTTCCATGGCCTAGAGTTAGACTAAGTATACAGAAACTAAACTTAATGAAAACTTTATAAGATCTATATTTCCTAATTACACGATTCAGATTACACCAATTATATTTGTTATTCCGTGGTCTGAAAGTTATACATAATATATGGTTGAGGAAGCAAAAACAATAAAATTATACATATTTAATTTCAAACTCACCGTATCTATACATATAATAAAACTGTAGAACCAGCGTGTCTGTACATTAAATATATTTATCAAAAACTGATTGGGGGCGATAAAGGAAGAGTATCAGAATACAAAAAGACGATTTTGAAAATTTTTGTGTGTCTGTCTGTTCGAACACGATAATATCCAAAACTACATAACGGATTTTCATGGGGTTCTCACAGGTTAATTAAGCTTAGCTTGGCGTTTTGAATAGACTTTGTTTCATCGACATCGGCTGACCGGAAGAAAAGTTGCTGTATAAGCTTATAAATCAAACTAAAATGCCACGCGTACGAAGTCGCGGGCTCAGCTAGTTTTAAATAACATGTTCTGTAATAATATAGAATCTCATTACCGTTTATCCTCTTCCTGTTCCCGTTTAAATAGTCTCTCCGAAGTCAGTATTCCGTTTAACATAAGGTCAGTAATCCGGACTTTGGATTGCACATTTTATTTGCATAACTACGGAACTCAGTGCAGAGCCATGACAAGATAAATAACAGTACAGTAATTCTCAACGAAACGCTTGGTCTACACATACACGCGCTATGTATGTATTGCAGTCGCTTGCTGTAACTAAACACTTGAAAAGTCTTTTGTTACAGTAACATATTTGATCAATTTTATTGCAGCAAATATCACAGATAGACAACGTGTGTTGCCCTTTACACTTCGTTCAATCTTCGATCTCGTTATTTGAGTTATTGATAAAAAATGAACCCTTAATTGATATATTTTTTAATGTAAAAATGTCATAGTCATGTCATCTTCACTATGGGCACTTATTGAAGTTCAGTAGCTATTTTTGCATGTCAATATAATTCCCATCTCGGGTTTCTACAATCGCACCTCCCATCACAGAAGTACGATCCATCCGCATTTCCTCGATACGTAGGTGTCGCCTACCGTTTGATCCAAAAATCATTTTATACCGCGTACCCGTAGGTTGTGGAACGAACTGCCTCAAGAAGTTTTTCCATTAAGTTGAGATATGGGGTTCTTCAAGAAAGCTGTGAACAGGGTTTTGCAAGGTCGGGGGCGCATCCCTACCTGTGTTACAGGTGTCCATGGGCGACGGTAACACTTACACCATCACGTGGGACCGCTTGCTCGTCCGATTACTTCCATATAAACAAAAAAAAATTACCGAAAATACAGCAAGTTGTTATTTTAAAACTGCTCTCTTGTTTTTGAGTTATGATAGTATTGCAATAAATGAGCGATTTTTGGTAGTTGGTTGTACAATAACGATACAGAACCTCAATGGTTTGATTTAGGTCTTACGCTTGTGTTGTAATTATCACTCGCCTGAACAATAAGCGTTCATTCTTGAGCTAACTTGAAATTACCGCCGAGAAAACTTACTGCTTCATATCTGTATCTACTGTGGGTGAGCCATGACTGTTTGCATTTATATTAATATTGTTTTAATTCGTTTCGGGGATTTGAAAGCGTGCATTAATTTTAAGTGATTTAGCTAGTATTCTAGATTCTAGAGTGTATTTAATTGGCGAGAATTTAGTGATTATTTATTCAAAATTTAGTAGATTAATAATGAATGTTACAAACACAGTAAAATAAGTCTTTTTTTAAACACGTTAATTTATTAATACAGTTTAAAACTAGATTTTAAACAACCAGGAAGCTAGGTTTACTCTTAAATTAAATACACATTATTTTTAGATTGTAGGTTATTTATAATACCTACATTTTGAAAACATAGAGAAAATTGGGTCCCTGTGGCAAAGTATCCACCAAGCTGGCGCGGCGCTATTTTAAATACCTCGCCGAATGGCCAAAATGATAAGTTGTGTGAGTCAGTTGCCGACCTTGGGGTCGCTTGTGCTTGCACTAAAGTGAACCTACCAAACAGACAGTGGAAATTAGGAATTATGTTCTGCTTTATTATGTAAATTACAATCAGCGCATTGTCATTTTGCTGTGAATTACAGGTCAAGATTTATGATATATTATAATAATCATGCTATGTATTTTGTAATCCTACTAATTGTAATTAGCGTGTGTAATTACGTAATCCTACATAATTAATATCTATATGGGCGTGTGATGTCTGCCGGCTTTAAGATCTCTTGTCGTGGGTGTCGTAATAGGCGATTAAGGAACTACACCTCTAAAAAAGTGAACACGCCAACCTGCTTGGCGGCCTTTTAGCCCTATTGATTCTTCATGTAAATGACAATGTGCATAAGGGGGCCCGTAGTCAGGAGTGGAAGATAAAAGGGCTGTTTGCGGTGGTATCTAAAATGTGTATCTTTGGTTAGGTTATCTGTTTCACCTAAAATCGTGTTTATGTACACAACTCTAAGTATTTCAAAAATGTATATACTCAATACGCGAATGTACTTTATATGAAGATTACCTGGTTAATTTTACATTGCGCTGAGAGATAATGTTACATAAATTGTAGAAATCTACGCAAACAACTGGCAACACGCCAACGGGAAGGCGATATTGTTTTTAAAAGAACAAAATTAAAACTCTACACTTTACTGCGAAGTTTCAATCAACTGCTTAAGGCAATGTTCACATTGTACACAACTGCAAATAACGGGCCAAATGAACAATTAATGGGTTTTGACGACCAGTTAGATTTACTATGACGGTCTAATTCACCAGACTATCAAATAAATTGGAAATGTGATTTTGCTTGTTTTAAGCACCAGTCACATAATATTAAAGAAATACGATTTCCTAAACTTGGACTGGTGGGTAGTTCTCTCCTTGACGGGCCGTCTGATTTGCGAACGATCTGACTGGTTTAAACATTATTTAGATACTTTAAAGCCTTGCCAATCTTATTTATATACGAGTATTTATATAACACTAAAAAATTGCAACAAATATCAATAAAAAATATATCCCAAAAATAATGTATCCATAGAGACCCACGTGCCCAGTGACGTATGCACCGCGGGTATGATGAATATACGGATGCAGATATCTATAATTACAGTAACTGTAGCTCTTTTGTATCTAAATTGAGAAATATTATAATAATGATACTCGAACTGACGAATTGTTTGTGCTGTAATTGATTGATGTGCAAACGTTCAATTGTTCGTGTGTTGTATGTGTATCATTTTGTGTTGCCATTTAGATGGTACACTGTTACCATACCATCAGCCTATGTCTCTCCACTGCTGGATATAAGCCTGTTCCAAGGCTCGCCACCACACACGATCCTCGGCTCTTCTCATCCAACCATACTGTGCCTTTAATAAATAAATACTCTGAATAATAGTTCTGTATGGGAAAACGGGAAAGTAAAATGGGACCAGATGTTTTCCCATTCTACAGCTGCTGTGGGATTGCAGTATGCACCCTCCCCCTCCCAGAGTTTTATATTTTTTTCGATTATTTTGAATTCCTTTTTTGCATGTTTGGGTGTGCAACAATGCGTATCTATTTATGTAAAAAAAAAAAAACATATAATTGAGTATTGTATGTTATATATAATGAACAACTTGAAATTTGTTCGACGGGTCATCAATGTTCATTACCTATCAATCATTTTCAAAAAGTTTCTTTTTAAGAGATGGTCCGGTCCGTTCTCAATAGTCCAGTCGATCAAGCAAAAGGTAACTACAAGAACTAAAAGAAAAATAACTGATTATTTTCGGAATAGCAATAACTCGGAAATTGCACGCGAATTTTTGCGCACACTTTGATGACATATAATATCTTATACATCTGTAAATAGCTTACCAGTTATAAACAGATTTTCAGTACATATGTGATTTTTGTTCTTTTATACAATTGTGACTAATTTTTTTGCTATAAATTGATATCATTTTGTAGAAAATTTAAAGGACAATTTTTCGCTAAGAAGCCTACGAAATCAAATATTTTGAAAAAATAGTAATTTCCAAATGTTTAGTGCAAAAGTAAAGAATGTTTCCACACTGGGCAAGGCTGTGCATAGTGATTGATATCTTCAATTGTCATATTTTTAACTATTTTTTCCAAGAAAAAAGTTGCCTCTATGACGACTTGTCCATTCTGAAGCCTTTTCGGCGCTCCGTGGACTGGACTACAATGAGAACTCGGCCTAGTGTCTCGCGTATTATAGCCAATCCCTGGGTTCGCAACAATGCAGCGCACCCATTAGAACATTCATTTCCATAATTTTTAACATTGCGAAGTAATGACCCTTTTAACTTTTACAGCGATAACGAGAGACCTCTTTGTTTTGAACATTATAAAAATGTGCGGGTGCTGAGAGCATGCGTAACTTGACCCAATTTTTAGACATATTTAAATATTGTTAATAAATTTGGGCATTTCAAAAGATCTGTGCACCAAATTGTGTTGAACACCGATCGTGTTTCAAAGCAATCCATTCCATCAGCATATCTCTATTTCCATTCATTCATATTCATTCGCTCATTAATGTATGTTTATATTCATTCATTTTTATCGAAAATAAGAATGAATATTTTGCTTTTCCATAAAAAACTGCATCGGCAATAATGTTGTTATAAAGAATCCACAACATCTATACAATCTATGAGGTTGTGAAAAAAAAAAACAATTTGTATGAATTCTAAAACATTTTGTATTAAATCTAAAAACTAGATTTTTTCGTAATCAATACCATTCTTTCAAGTGATATTGTTTGGAGCCCTATAAGCCAGCCTTATTTTTTTTGGTTTTAAAGGTTTTGTACTTACAAGTGTCGTTCGGTAACAAGTGACAAAGGTCGTTAGGTAAATATTTTTTTATCAAAAATACTAGTCTTACCATAATCGAATTCAATTTATAAAATATAAAAATACAGGAAATCTGTATCAAATGAACTATATAACAACAAAATTTCTAAACGAGAAAAGTCGCAGCTGAAAGCCAATGGTAGTTAAAGCAAACAACTCAATATATCAACCACTAAAATTGGGTTAACCGTAGCTGTGTGTGACAGTGAATAAATAAAATGTTGAAATCCCGCTTATTTATCCAACCTTTGATTGAATTGAGTTTTTTCTATTACTAGCTATGTTGTATAGAAAACAGAAATACATTTATATATATTTTTTGCTTTGATAAATGAGGTTAATTTTAATGTTAAAATTTGTTGCACTAATTAATTTATTTAAACAAAACGAAAGGTACATTACAGTTTATAAAATCCATTACGTACATTCTTCTAACGATTTATATAGGGTGACTAGGTAAATTTTGAGATACTCAAACTTCAGAAAGAGAACTCATTTGAGCTGTATTGTTTTTAAAACATCATTTATATGAAAAAAGAATTCTGAAAGCCATTTAGTCAAAACGAAAAAAATTAAAATGTATTCACTTTTTTCTTGCATTTCGCGCGCTTTCTTAGCAAAAGTGGAATTCGAACGAGAACATTCTCGTGCAATGATGTTACACGATTTTATAGTTGGTTTAAATGAAAGTGAGTGTAAAGATAGATTAGTATCAGCTTTTGGGGACTTCGCATCGTCCCGTGCAACAATTTTTACATGGTTTAAACAATTTAAACAAGGAAAATTTTCCTTGAAGAATAATGAGAGAAGTTGCCGTCCCGCTATGAAAAAATCGAGGCGATAAATAAAATGTTGTACGAAGACCCAAAAAGTACATAAAAACTGCCCGATGGAAAGGGCTATGCTCGATGTTTTTTTTCCGGATTAGATCGCCATTCGCTAACGACATAGCTCGTAGAATCGGCATCATGAAGTGGCAATGGGCAGTAGACGAATCCTCGAATGGAGGTCGCGTACCGGGAAGCGTAGTGTGGGAAACCCTCCGGCCAGGTGGACCGAAGCGCGCCGATTTAAAGAAATTCGCTGGTGGTGGTTGGATGAGAACAGCCGAGGATTGTGTGTGGTGGCGAGCCTTGGGAGAGGCCTATATCCAGCAGTGGAGAGTCACAGGTTGATTGTATAGTATGGCCCAATGGTACAGTGAAGTGTGTTTACCAATTCTATTAACATGTACCGTTTATTTTTCAGTAGAAATTCGACTTTGATTTAAAACCGTATTCTACTAATCATTAATTAAAAAACGCAACAAAACTGAACCGTCCCCCAACCATTACCGTTCAATGAAAACCGCCCTTTGACAATACATATCATTCTATTTTTTTTTTGTATTGTAAAAATAGGAAATAGAAAGGGTGCGTTGTTTATTATTATTTTGTTTTAATTTATTTTATTTTGTTTACTCGATTTTTATGGCTAAATCGTTTATTGACATTATTATTATAGTTACATTTGTCATTATTATATTATTTCTGTATAGAGTTTTTCGACAGAAATGAAACTGAACCGTTGTAATTAGAGGAATAGGAAAATGAGATTTAGTTAGTACAGTTCTGCTTCGGTTTCCATATAAATAAAATTATCTTAACCTATCAATCTATATGCCTCCCAATTGTTCGTTTTTGTATAAATGGTCACAGGTGGCCAACCCACGCTGGAATGGTAAATTAATTGCGTTAATCAATAAATGAGTTAATAAAATCAATTAATTTTAATGATCAATAAAATGATTCTTGAAGCAAACAATGTGATTTATGTAATATACAGAGATAACGTTATTAAAAATTGTATTCCCGACAGGGCAGATTGTATAGTTTTGATAAATAAATATACATAATTCGACATTATCAGAAACCACAAATTCTCCCAAGCGCCCAAAATTATTCGAAATATTTTTCTCGGAAACCCTTGGCTATCTTAAAAAAGGGACAGCACTCACTGGTTTAGAAATAGAGGTCAGATAACAAGACTATTTTTCTCTGTATAATACACTATAATCTTTATAATATAATTATAATATCTTTATATATATCTGTATAATACGTCATTGGGTTAGCTTCCTCTTCATCCTCTACAGCAGTGGTTCCCAAACATTTTTAGGTCACAGACCCCTTTCCCACATAGGTACTATTAAAATCGTTGACCGTTGGGGCCCCCATTAAAAAATAAGTGAAAAAATAATCGTATTCAGACAGACTTACAAATTTTCAGGTTCGTACTTGCTTTGACAATGCACAGACATATTTGTGCTACATGTTATTGAGTGCATTCTTACGTGTAACTCTTTTTGCGGTGTACATAGACTTAAAAATCTTTATTTTCTTAATTAGGTACCTCTAGAATGATAGATATTTTGAACTAATACAGGAAATAGCAGTGGTAAGGGAGTCAATTTTTAGCTGTCGTCGACCCCAATTTTTTTTAGTTGAAACTATCGACCCCCAGAAAGTTCAAATCTACCCCAGGGGGTCGATATGGACAACTTTGGGAATTACTGCTCTAAAGCCTACCACCACGGCCACTAACTAAAATATGATCTAATAGGAAAGTCTACAGGAAAGTGATTAATGTAACACCAAACTCAACTTATGAACAGCAAACAATAAATAAATATTGTTTGTAATTTTCCTATTACATATTTCTTTTCACCTTCACGTAACTATTTTATTTGAGTGAATAAGTGGGCCATTCCCAAGAATTCAGTGTTTTTAACACAAATAAAATCGAATATTTTAGTCGATAAAAGAATGATTTAAAATTAATATAATAACATATTCTGTTTTAATAAAATTTCATGCGAATACCAAGCGAATACTCGAATGGAAACCATGTACCAGTGAAGCGTGGGACGTCCCTAATTCGATAAACTGGTGACTTAAAAAATTGGTGAGTGGCGTATGAGCAATATTTGGAGAGTTTGATATTTGAGCATACTATTGGAAAGTCTATATCCAGCAGTGGATATAGACAGTAGAAAACTCAGTCTTCATAAACAATTTTCTTCAATCTGGACGATCATAATAATCATGACAATACTGTCAGTTACACAGTATATTTTACGTTTAAATTTTAACTCAAAACAAGTGAGCGTGAAACCTCTGTTACATTAACCGCAGTTAGTTTCAGGATCCCTAATTATGTAAATAGTCATAACCGTAGTTGGCGCCTGCGTAAACGTATGCTAATGGAACCAAAGCCACCGAGATCTGGTGAGCCGCTGACTATAGCTAAGGAAGTGTATGTGCGTATGTTGATATGCCTTATCCCTTTGAAGTTCCCTTTGAATATGCTCATAAATGAGAACGTCCCTCTGTTTGTACGTAATTTCGGTTTCAGTAAATGACCGATTGTTTTGCGGTTTTTCTGTTGTGTAGGGTATTTACTTCGGAAGGTATTTTGTATTAAATTAACTCCATTAGCCGGTAGTAATTTAATAATTCAGTGTAATGGGCAACTCCCCATTACGAAGTTTGTTATTACCTTTCCTATTATTAGTAAGTTATTATTGTTATTTAGCTATCCGCATTAAGTAATGCGGATAGCTAAATAACTTCTACTAATTCGCACTAGGCCCGCGTGTATAACACGAATATCCCAGCTTTCTCTAATTCTCGGTTACGCGGATTTTATAATGATGACTTTTAGTGCAGAGGTAGTGACAATTGAAAAATCTATACTAAAGCACTCAAATAGTTTGAATCAGAGCTCGCTCACATATCCCTTTACAAAGGTGTTGGCTATCATGCAGGTGAGCCATTAAGTACTATACTGAGAACAGTCTTATAAAAATAAATAATACTTCTATGATATCCAATCTTACATATCCAAACAAATGTTGCTACTAACAAATAAACATGTATCAATATAAGGAAAGTTGTCGAATCACGCAATAAATAACACTTGAAGCGCCACATACTATACTCAACGAAACTATACTCACGTTGTAACTATACTCAAGTAACAACGAAATGTTCACGCAGTGAAGCGGTCGGATTATATTTATTAAACAAGGGATTGGGAAGATTAATTTATATTGTAGATACTACAAAAGAACTATATATATTATATAGACTATATATAGACAGGAAAATAGTAATAATAAATTAAATATTGTTTTGTAGGCAATTACGGGTAATTAGTAACTAATGTATATAATTCTTAAAAATTGCCATGTATAGGATATTATAATATAACAAAACGAGTGCTAGGTCCTATAAATCCTATGAACATTAAAAAAGAAAATACTTTTCTTACAGCTGTGTACAAACTAGATCAATGCGGTATTTCAAACTAGTGAATGTTCACTAGTTTAAAATAGTTTATCGAACTAAAAATTGAGTACTAAACGTGCGAGATAAAATTTTCAATCGAAGCGTTTACGTCAGTTCATTCGTCTCACATTACATAAACGATCGAGGTCTGGCCAACCAATAACTATTTCCGTATAACATTTTGGCGAAACTCTACTTTGGTTCTCTCCACGCATCTTCCATCCGTTGTTGGTTATTAGTTTGATTTGTTGCACGGCGAGAGGGTTTACTTGTAACTTTGAAACGTATCAGATAGGCGAATGTTGATCTTTTAAATGAGTTTTGAACGCTTATGATTTGCTGTTTTAATTTCTGCATGTATAGGCCCGGTTATATTAACTATGGTCACGAGCTGACCCTAGACAAAAAATGTTAACATATAAGTTAAACGTTTTATATATAGATAAATATTTGTGCTGAAAGCAAAAAATCTTAACACATATACTTATTTGTTGGAATGACAATACGAGTAAAGACATCGACCGTATATTTATTGTAATCTCTTTCATTCGCTGGAACGTTACATTATACGATAAACGTATTTGTAGGTACGGACATACAGGTAATGGAGCGACCGGGGGATATATTTACGGATCATCGTAACATACCATGAACTCTCCGCTGCTCGCTGGGCGTCTCGCACTGAGTTTTCCGGTACATGGCCTCTATTCGAGGACTAGTTTACCTTCGGTCATTCCCTCGGTAAATGTGACTTACCTATTGCCACATGAGTAAGCGGATTCTATGAGCTTGGTCGGTGGCCGTGTGGTAAGGACCGGCTTTCGAATATCATCATCCGATCTCTTCCCATGGATGTAGTAAAAGGAGACTAACGGCTACCGCAAGTCACAAGTCACATGTAGTTACATGATCTTTACAAGAGTAGACTTGCCAACCCGCTTAGCCAATGTGGCCTTTTAAGGATATACGCCATACATCTCTGATGCACAAAACAATTTGCATGACGAGGTCCATGTCCAACAGTGGACTATATATTGGTTACGGAAGTAAGTAGGTTACATAACAGCACTTTAAAATGATATGCAACAAGCCGTTTTGTTGAATGCGATATAAATATCTTTCCATTGTATCCATTGTAATTTGACGGGTTGAACACTATTTTTTATTATAGTTTGTAGGTAATCAAGCTTCGACTTGTGGGTTCTCGTAGTCCGAATAACATGGTAAGACAACACATTTTTCCCTTATATGCATACTCATTTCAATAAGAGACATGTATTATAAAAGATGAAGTAACACTACGTAAAGACGATGAGGACGACCTACTATTGTATACTGTAAAAGCAAACGAAAGTTAGTCGTAACACTGTAATAAATCTTCGAATGCGTGTGTACGGCGTCTAAGTGTGTCACAAATAAGTAAAGGCCCTCCGTCCTTTCCCTTCAAAAGGCTACTTGGCTTGCGAGCTCTAAAATGGGTTAGCTTTTGCTGTTGCTTCAATAGAAAATGTACCTAATAGCATTTCTTTATTTGCTCTCCACTTTCTGTGTGAATCTAAAAAGAAAATGATTGGTTAAGGTAAGTTGGTATTCCGTCACACACTACATACTTACCATAAGTACTATAATACCACATAATACCATCGCCTTACCAATGCTCGATAAATAAGTCTTACTCGCGTCCCCACACTACGTAGTATGTCCTGTTAATAACTGTATTCTTGACTGTTTATATTATAGAAAATCATATAAAATAAAAAAGTGACTTCACGAATTGCATTCGTGAAGTCAAAATCGAAATATCTTGAAAAATTACACATGAATACATATCATCTCATCCACCACCCACTGCTGAGTATAAGCTCCCTTTCGATTGTGCCACCATACTCGCCCCTGAATACGTACTCAATAGCTAAATTTTTACATAAATTTTCAGTCTAATTTCAAATGTATTTTTTAGACAAAATCCTTCTAAATTTTAAAATTTAAAAATGTGCATTAGAGGTAGGTGCTCCTAACCCTTAAATAATATATTCATTTTTCGGTTTAAAATGTAACTTTCAATAACGCTTGTCACGTCTGTTGAAAATAAACTTAATTAATGATTTTCACATGTGTCGTGATTGATTTATGAATAAAATAGAAAATATTTGCTCTCCCAATGCGTAAAATATGTATTCTATCAAAACATTCTGCTGATAATCCCAACACACTTGTATTTTAAAATATATACACAGTATTTTTAACAAATTTGTAAATAATTTTATGGTTTTATCAAAACAGAAACCTTATTAGCCTAGCTTCTGCATCTGTATGTATGTTCGTACGTCTTTGGGAACAGTAGAAAACGGTGAGGCATGAGACGAAATAGCACCATGGACCATATTATAACTCTATACCAGTAACTTGCTGAAATGTTTGTGTTTTTATTATCAGAATACAAACTTTAATGTCCTTCCTCCTGTTTATACTTTTAAACAGTTGTTTTACTTACTTTCAGATGCCTCTATGAACATTCAAAAACTGTTGCACTAACTATAAATTCATCAAGTAATTTGTTTAAGTGTTTCTGTCGTTGATAGCAGAACGCGCCCAATTTTTACGACGTACATTTACTAAGCAGACTTTTCTGTACTTCATTATTTTAAATCATCAAACCAAGAAAGACACCGTCGCATATTTTATAAGATATATAAAAATATAGATCGTATATACATGGACGTTTAGTCTGAACGGGATAAAAGAGGATAAAGTTATGTTCCACATGAGATGCCGCCAGATTAGCATTATCTCGCCAAGTTTCTCGGTATAACAAAGGGGAACAGGGAATTTAGGGTCGAAGAAACAAGGGCCCTTGGGAACTCCAATGTTTATTCAACTAACGCCCACTGTGGACAGAGCCTTTTATCTTATACCGATATACGTAGTATACTTTTTTGGGAGAGTTCTGTCAGTAATGTTAAGTGTTTAAATGGGCTGGTAGGAAGCACATGAGATGCTTAAACATCATAAAGACCTCTATTAGTATACTTTTACAGTTTTCGTAAAAGTAGTTTGTTATTTTGTTAGTTAACAATAAAATCTTGGTACTCTTCAGTTTTTTTATATTTTCAACACATTGTTTCAAAAAGAAACATAGTTCTAGATTACAAAGACCTACCGGCTGGTTGTTGTAAGTGGTGAACATTAAGACAGGCTTATAAATATTAAGCATTAGAAATACACAAATGGCCGTAAAAATGTGTGAAAAGAAAAAGAGAGCTAAAAGCAACAAACATGAGTGAGTACAATTAGAAAACATCGAATAGGCTTCAACTAAAATCCGTAATAATTTCCACTCGCACCAAATTAAAAAATACCGTGTAAAACACATTCTCATATTTTAGCTGGGGAATTTTCAGCCATATTCGTAATCAGATTCAAATCCGACATCCAAGCATCACCCCAGTCAACTCCGCGGGGATTATGCTCGCCGGGCGTGACACACAATATTACTGCTTGTAAATTTTGTATGTTTTTAATAACGCCAACCGTGCCCTAATATATTTGCATACGAGGACACCGATCGGTGTGAATGAATCACGCACACATCTGTACGTGTAGAGATAACAATGGATCAATTACGGCTTGGATTTTTAGATATAAATCATTTATAGAGACAGTCATGTGAAATAAAATAAGCCGTCACAAAAATATACGTCTAGCCGTTCTCAACATCGATCAACCAAAACATAATGATCAATGGTTTACAAATATACAATTTCTAGTGTGATAACAATCCGTTATTCTAATAGTCCAGATTTATTTTTTTAAATGTTCATACCGCCTCGTCTCCCTCTCCCACGATGAGCCAACATGTGTTAGAGGCGGTATAACCTGCGACGGGTATCATCCGTATGGCACACTATCGAGCAGCACACCGCCTTCTACATCTTCTAGCCGTCACGAAGATCTAACCTGGTTGGTCGGGATTAACCTGTGAACAACACGACTCGAATGATTTCAGTCGACGACACGCCTCAGATATCGCCGATCTCGACCTGGCGAGATACTTACGTCATTTCTCGGTTTCGGCTTTCACGAGGCCCTCGCTCTTGGTAGACGGAGAGTGCACGCTTCATTCCCACAGCCGCTGGGGCAGTCGACTGCTCACGTTACGCCTCTCTCACAGAAGATTACCTTGAAATGTACTACATTTCCTACTTTATCGTATTCTCCAACGTGTTTCGATAGTGAGTGAGATATGCCAGAGCTCATTCCCGTCCTATCCTGTCTCTCCTCATTTTCCCAATCCATTCCTTAATCTGCAAAGGTAGGCAGCGCATCCGGGGGCGTGCCAACGTTTATTATTCTGGACTGATGTTGGCATGTATCGCGGATGTCTGTGGACGACAGTATCCACTTACCATCTCGTGGACTGTATTTTCGTCTGCCGCCTGTTTTCTATAAAAAAAAGAAAATCGGAACAGTAACAGCCACTGAAAACACCCGTAACCGTATTATCATTATTATTACAGCTATGGCCAGAGCACGACTTGCGCTAAATTGTTGTAAATAAAAACAATTAAAAAGTATAGTCCACTAATGATTTCAATTTATGTGGTTTGAATTTAAATGAATCCGTAAGAATCCAACACATCCCATGATACAACTATCATCGAATGAGATCGAAGTGAATGATCTCATTAAATTATCTGAAAGTTCAAGTAAATCACAGCATGTTGAAGCCTTTTTTAAAGTCCTTCTAAATAATGTTTTTATACACAGAAACAGAAAATATATACAAGTAACAGAGACCATTGTGAAGTATCGGGCAAGTAAATAGATTGCAGAGTAACTAGTCCTTTGAATTCTACTCGATAATAAATTTTATTAGCAGCGCTATCTCTTACACAATTCCATTAAAACTAACGAATGTTATCAAAATCCTGTCTTTAAAATGAGAACATTTTTTACTTGTAACTGAAAATTGTAGTCAGTCGGGGTAGAAATCGCAGCGAGCGATTCATTTTCTTTGACTGCACTCCGATTTTATTCCAATGCCGATTGCTTTGCGCATCCGAAAGCGTGTTTTTTGGTTATACTGTTGTAAAATTTAGGTTACAGGAGAATTTTTCAGACCTGGAACGGTTGGGATTTGATGTTTTATTACCGGCTTCGGTTGGCGTCCTCGTTCATTTTTGAGGGGGAGAATGCACGTTGCAATCCAACAGCCGCTGGGTACCCTCGACTGACCACGTTACCCCTCTCTCAAGAAGACTACCTTGAAGTGTACTGCATTTCCCACTTTATCTTATTTCCCTAATGTACGTACGTGTTTCGGTAGTAAGTGACATGTGCCATTTTCCCAAATGGGGAAATTCTTTTCCAAATCCTGTCTCCAAATCCATTCCTATATCTCCAAAGGTTGGCAGCGCATCCGGGGGCGTGCCAACGTTTGTCATTTTGGACTAATGTTGGCATGTATCGCGGATATCTATGGGCGACAGTATCCACTTACCATCAGGTGGACTGATGCTCGACCGCCGCCTTCGATAAAAAAAAATAATTGTAATCATGACGATTATGTACGACATTGTCTCTGAGATGCTAAGGATAATCTTTCTGAAAATTTTATCAAAATCAGCGCAGGAGTTATTAAGTTCATCTGGAATCATTATTACCTACTCAATGACTATAAACTTTTTTGTATCGTGGCTCAGTCAGCGGTGCATGTGCGAAACTTACACAATTGGATAATGCACATATAAAAATGTACGTATTGTGGAGGAATAAAGTGGACCCCAAGGCCGCTTGGTTCAATAGCTCGACGTGGAACTTTTTATAGGCACATTACAAAAATGATTACAAATATAAATAGTGTTGTGACACATCTGTAGTGCTGTAACTATATGTTCCTTTGCGAACAGTGAAGGTAAACAGGAAACGCGCGTGCCCGAGCGTGCACACGCTAGACCGCACAGAGATTTCGATATTTTTGTACGTTTTAGAAAAAAAAAATGTAAAGACAAATGTTGTAGAGCTTTACGAGCCATATCCAATGACAAATTGATTTTCTATATATATATAATAAAATAGTAATAAGGCGGTGTCTGTTACATGAATTAACAAAACATATGATTGAAATAGAAACAATACAGAGCCTAAAACAACATTTTTGTTCTGTCCGTCTGAACGCACATTATACAAAAACTACTAGACGGCTTTCATTGATATCATTGTCTACTTTTTATTTAGAACCTTTATAGCGTTCTCCGAGATCCTTATATCACTCTAATTAAAGAATCATCCTAAAGTTCACGTGAGCGAAGTCGCGAGCGCCGCTACTATTTATATAAGTAATATTGGCATTCAGTTTTAGGGGATTTTTTAAGTCATAATTTTGAATGTACCGAACAGATTTGGCCGGCACCCTTACGAGATGTAGTGATTTTTTTCCAAAATTCATTACCCCGTGATCTTAGCAATCAGTAGATTTTTTCCGAAATCTTCTTCTCAAAACCTATGGCAGAGGCCCTTCGATCCGTACAGGGTTCATAGCCCAAAACCCTGGTGATTGAGACCCTGTGCCCTGTAGTGGTACGTTATAGGATGATATCGATTGATATTACTTTAATGTGACGATAATGACGTTATTATTAAAATAAAATAAAACCTTAAGTCACAGTCTTCAAAGAAAGAGATTACGGAGCTGATGTAATTCCAAAATGGATTTTTAAAATCTGCTTAAAATTTCACCTTAATTCGCATACATGTTCTGACAAAAAAATATTGTTCAAAATGACATCGCGAACGGTATAACGTGAAATACGTGCGACTGAAATTCACGCCCAAAATATTTTTCTATTACGTTTCTCATAATCATAGCCCCTCAATCACAGATACTGAATGAGGGTTCGAGTATGACACATCACGTTCGGCCCATGATGGATGAAGATATCTGGACATCGTGATTAGTCATGTTTCTCCCCATATCTTCGGCTGAAGTATGTAATTCATATCTGTAGATGTAACTATCGGTATAGGCCGTAACGGACCGCAGCTCTGATGTCCATATTCTGGTTTAGAGTAATTTAAAATTTTACTCATTATTTATTATATTTTAAAATTATTTAAAATCTACCTTATTCGATATTGTTATCTGTTCTCGTTACCACCCAAAGCTTATCTGGAAGAGATCGCTTTGGCAATAAGGCCGCCTGTTGTACTATTTGTGTTACTTACTATATGTTCTTTTTGCAACATGTGTCGGTGTACAGTAAAGAGTTTACCTATCTCGTTTATTTATGCGAAATCATTTAAAAATTAAATATATTACTTTCCTTGGCGCTACAATCTTTTGTGGGTCTTGGGGTCCTTCACTACCATCTTAAGGTTCTTTGTCTCTCTCTTCCTGACAGTTTTCTTCCCAGCTTGGCAAGGTTTCCCATAACACTCTCTATCTGTTTTACAATAAATTAAAGTATAAATTAATTTTCTCGTACAGTAGACACGTCAATTGGTGTGTCTGAAATGTGAATTAAGTGTGAAGGCAAATCACACAAATGTTTTATGACCAGTGTTCGAGTAAATGAACATGCATGAAAAGGATTTCTCAGAATAGGAACGTGGAATCGTTAAAATAGGTTATGAATAATTCAAAATTGGAATAGTTATTCGTGTTGTTGTTGGGACCTTCAATCGGGGAGTCTGATATTCCCGACTGACTGTAATTACAAAGAAAATATTCTAAAACAATGTTAACAGAATTTTAATTATTCAGACTTTTCCCTGAATTGTGATGAATTTAGTTAATTGTTATGAAATTTATCTTTAGTTTGACGTGAAAGTCAAAGTCAAAATGTTTGATTGTTTGACCACGGGCGAATAATATGATGCTCAATAATAAATACATTGTTCGCCAAGGCCTACTGTTTTATATATAGAATAGCGAATTGTTATAACTATACATTTAATTACACATCTATATGTATAGAACATTTATAAATACATCTATATGTATAAAAAGTTTTTTTTACAATGTTTACAATTTTATTGTATGTATAATAAAATTGTAACAGTTGTCAAAAAAAACGTTGCAGTGTACTCTACGAACGATACAGAACCGGCCATTTTTAGTATTTTTGTCACTGTCTGAGCACGTAAAACGCAAAAGTCACTGAACAGAATTTAATGAAACATACCATAATTATAGCTTATGACCCGGGTTTTAATGAACTTAAGAATTTAATGAATGAAGTATACGACATTAATGTCGATTCGCCATAAAGTTTGTGAGGGAATTATCATTAAGTAGGTATGCATATAGAAAATCAGCCGTTACATAAAAACCACTGAGTGTATTTTCTTGAAACTAACTAAAGTGATAGTTTACGAGTATGACCTGGTTCAACTCATACGATACTTTTTATCCTGATCTATTATTTTACGATCTAAGTTGTTTTGGGAATCATTGTCATGATGCGCGCCTGATAAAATCTAATAGTAATGTGTTGGTACAAAGAAGAATTATAAATATAACAGGAGTCATAGACGTTTTAATTTTGGATAATTAGAATTAAAATACAGTGTCAAGAGGGCCCAACTGGATAGCTACGACCTTATATAACAGAATATTAAAAAATGTAAAAAAATAAGATATAACAAAATACAACTACGAGGGGTAGTGCCCTCATCCTAAATAACATTTCTACCTTACCAATACCAAACACATACATGCTCAGCATGTATGTGTGTGTCATCGCTGTCACTGTCCTGTCAGTCCGGCATGAATCTTATTACAGTTTCATACCAAACTTTGTCTACTGGCTGTGCATTAGAAAATTGTCATATCATCTGTGATTGCATATTAATGCATATGAATCCAAGGACTGTGGAGATCCATCTATCAGATGCCAGTACTATTATTCCTACCATCACCTGATTTTCTCTGCTATTCATTACTATTAATTAAATTACACAGGTTTACGGAACTAATAGTAATTAACTAATCACACATTAAAGTCCAAAAGTCCATGCGAACGTTATGTATTATTTATACTTCACTATTTACGTATTTTTTAATAACAGTAGTATGGTTTCAATGTGGTATAATCTATATAAATAAAAATGTAAACGTCCGTTTGTTTAAAATCTTAAATCTCCGAAAGTTCTCCAGCGATTGCTTCCAAATTTTGACACAACGTTGCATTCGAATACGCGCGTGTTTTTATATACCTATCACATTATTTTTACCCAAAACAGGTAAAAACAGGGTAAGCGCCATCTGTTGGGCAGCCATAGCAACGCGTGTCCGGGAACAGCTAGTTAGTAATAAAAATTATACATTCATTTTCTTATATAAAAATATTCTTTGCATAAAAACTAAAAAAAAGGTTTTTAAAAGTTGTATCAGGATACAGTTTGACTTTTAATGTTCGTAGAAAATTATTTCTCTCTGAACCTTTTGCAAGACTTCAGAGATTCACAAGTCACAATAGCTTTTATATTTTTAGAGATGTGCTTGAAATAGTAACTCGGAGTAGGTACAGTTAGTCAGTCATCCGATTCTAGGCTTTATCTATAACGGCTTAAGATATCTATAGGGACGTTCGCGACTGTGTACACACGTCTTGAAAAGTACTCGTAAATAAAAGTCAGCTTGCTTATTTTTGAAATAAAAGTATAGTAGCATTTTCCGTTACATTGTGCAAATATAAATTCTTGTATGCCGGATAAATTGCACGTGCTTGTAAAAAACTTCAGCTAAGAATCCAGTTTATTGCTGCAAACGTCCTTCTAAGAAATTTATCAGTTTATTGGTTTATCAGTTTTCATAAGAAGTCAGTTTATTGGGCTCTCTTTTTGTGGCTTGGGTTTTGTAGATCAATTTATTCGAAAAACATTTGTGCTTGAAATAGTAACTCGGAGTAGGTACAGTTAGTCAGTCATCCGATTCTAGGCTTTATCTATAACGGCTTAAGATATCTATAGGGACGTTCGCGACTGTGTACACACGTCTTGAAAAGTACTCGTAAATAAAAGTCAGCTTGCTTATTTTTGAAATAAAAGTATAGTAGCATTTTCCGTTACATTGTGCAAATATAAATTCTTGTATGCCGGATAAATTGCACGTGCTTGTAAAAAACTTCAGCTAAGAATCCAGTTTATTGCTGCAAACGTCCTTCTAAGAAATTTATCAGTTTATTGGTTTATCAGTTTTCATAAGAAGTCAGTTTATTGGGCTCTCTTTTTGTGGCTTGGGTTTTGTAGATCAATTTATTCGAAAAACATTTAATAATTAATATTAGCTCAATATATTGCTTTAGCTCAATATTTTCCCTTTGATGGAGGGCTCCTTTCAGGACAGTATGCATCTAGAGAGATAGCTAAGAATAACTTCTCAATCGATGGACGGACACAGACGCCGAAAATGACCTAGGCGACGGTGGCGAGATGACCTCGATGCTTTCTATAAAAGATGGCCAATTCCTAAAAATCCTAAAAAAACACATATATTAAATATTTGTACTATTTAGCTAAGAGACATTTTAATTATGTGGCTCCTATAATTTATAACTTATTTAATAAGTCAGAGAAAATTATCGAATTCAACAATACCCAAATTAAAACAAAATCTATTGGTCGGCTTAATAACTTCGACCATACAAGCTCCGAAGAATTAAAAAAAAAACATTTATGCTTACTTAATTAACAACAGTAGTCATTCATATTCACACACTCTCACTCCAAATTTCCACACGATTTTACTATGCGTATGGCATAGTTTTCAGAAACACACACACACACACATCAGAAACGTAGTTCTCATTGTTTAACATTCATTAGAGACTGTATAGATTCACTAACTTACTAACAAATACACATTCGAATACAACTACCAAACAAACATATATATATATGTTTATACATAATATACATACATTCATTCATTCAAACATACATACATACAAGGTATCCTTGCTTTTTAATATTTAAATTAGGTTTTTAAGCTTGTTTTCTTTGTACTTTTACTATAATAAATAAGCTGTAATAATTGGATAATTACCGATATTGTTATATTATTGGGGAATACATTAGCTCCTGTCATACAGGTTTACCTACTTCTGGAGTTATTATGTCAATGTTATGTCAACAAAAATCTGTTACCAATGAAGATTTCATTTATTTACATTCGAGTCGAGGGCAATATTTTTTTCTATTATAGATTTTTTACTAGATGTATACATATATAGTGAGAGTGTTATTCTTTCTCATATAATGCCATTTATTTTGTTTTAAAGTCCATTTACACCAGCTGTGGTAAATCACATTCCTTTCTAAATTTTCGTCTTTAAACAATAAAAGGAAAATGTGGGTTATAGTGTAATATAACATAGTTTTTTATGTAGGTGCTCCGTAAATATAACACAAAAAGCTACATTTTTTTTTATTATAAGTCATAATTTAATTGATACGAATTTAATTGACTTCAGAATATTTTTGTCCTTACTGAACATGGGCTTTTGGCCCACTGACTGAATACTGTCTTGTGCATGAGGGATGTATGGCCTTTAAATGACACCCAACTGGACTATCTGCTCATCTGCCACCTTTTGTCTATAAAAGAATAATATAGTGGAGACTTCCATAGGATAGATAGTAAGACAACTGCGTAGGTTGAACATGGTGGAAGGGACTCCGATTTGGGCACTCGGTAATTTTACGAATATCCTAAAACAAATAAGCTTCTTGATAGTATTACTAGTGATCCATCCAAGATTTCCCTTGATAACACGTAGGTCAAAAGCCAAAAAAAATCGTATTTCAGAAATTATTTCAGTTATTTTCAAGATTCAATGACCTCAAAACAATTTGACACACCTTTTCAATTTTATGGCTCGATTGGACTAAGGATTGTACTGGATAGGTTTCAGTATTGATTGGATTCGACTTCGTTCCCGTGAATTTTAGTGTAATTCCCGTAGAAACTTTATAACGGATCGAGATAAAAAGTAGCCTAAATGTTAACCCAGGTCATAAGCTATGATTATATCAAGTTTCATTGAATTCTGTTCAGTGGCTTTTGCGTGATGCGTGTTCAAACAGACAGACAGATAGATAAAAACTCTAAAAGTGATTTTGATTTTGTATCGCTCGTAGATACAATGATTTTTTCAAAAATATTTAATGTCAAGATCTTGCATAAAATGGGAATATTGGGGTGGGGTATCATCGGCAAATGTAGAATTCATAACTATATAGAGCTACTAATAACACCCAAAATATTTTTTTCAATAAATAATAAATTGCTTTCGTCAACTGTTGCCGACCTCGTTATAATTACCGTTTTATATTTAATTTTCAAAAAGGTATCCTGTCAATGTAATGATGTGACGGATGTCAAAATTCTTCACAAACGCATCAAAAAGCCACATTATTATCCACTACAATCAACTATAAGATTTGCTTTCATAAAGATGCCGAAGAATTTAAGACAAGGAAACCCATAAATTAACAAGCAATAAATAAATAAATAATACCTAAGTAGAAAAAATGTAATACGATTGTTTAGCAATATAGTGACTTGTTTAGTAAAGATATAATATCATTCATTTTTCAAGGGAAAATAACAGCTCCATATATTTCTTTGCACTGACTTGTGACATGTTCATAAAGTTTCGTATTTATCTCATAATAAAATATGCAATTTATAGTATATCTAAATACGGTAATTTATAGACGTGGTAGACGCGTCCGGGTGTTTTCGGATTAGCCGATGGTCAATATTTTCGTAACGTATCTGTACAGACACGGTTCTGTTACGATTTTGTTATAAATGTAATGAAATGTAATGAAGTTTGTAAATGAAATAATTAAATATGAGTTTAAAATAACTTTTATACATATATAACATAAAGTTCTTTTGAGAATGTACCTATTTAGAAAATTGGCTTGGATTTTGATAAACCAAGGATTTCATAATTAGTATGCCAGTATTTTACCGTGAAAACGTCGATATTATGTCTGCTAACAAACAAACCGCGTATCACTTGTGACCTAGAAACTAGAAATTTGGCACACGGGTAGAGTAGACTTTGAGCCACAAATGACTGAAAACAACCAAAATGTTCGTGTGAATTCAGCAGGTATTTCAGCTAAAAGTAGCTGCTAATGAGAACTCTTTCATGAATCATATTCATTATGTAGTTGGGTTATGTAGCTTAGAAATTAAATAAATATTAAATATAATTAAATAACTAGAAATCGCAGATATACGATTTCTGAAATCAATTCATATTTTTATTTTTTTTATTGGTTGACAATGAATGACAAAAAAAATCTATACTTATTTATCTCAGAATCATGAACAGAATCTATGCTCTTAGGCTTCGGGAAATGTTCGGACATGCATACATACATACAGGTTATATATTCAATTTTCCAATCAGTTTGGAACACTAAATACGTATTTATTAACTTTCCTATATGTGGCATAGGCGATTAAAATGTACACATATAGCCACAAAACTAGAAAACAGTAGTAAGTAGTTCTAACCAAGTATTCCAAAGGTTAGCAGATCATTTTTAGCTTTCTGGAGTTTAGGTACTTCCCTCTTAGGATTCCCTTTGCGAATAGAATAGACGGCGGTAAGCTCCTTACCAGCAGCGGCTAGTAGTCATTAGTATCATTCCTAATCATTAGTATTTAGTGTACATAAACCTTACAATGTACTACAGTTTACAATGTAATAAAAATCATTATTGCAGCTGGACTGTTGTTAATTTTCTGAATTGAATTCCAGGTGGGATATCTCGTCGTCACGTACCTACTTCATGAAAATTGTTTTCAAGAATCCTACGAGGAACGAACCTTTTGACGGTATACCTTATTGATATCACAGTGAGGTAAGTGATAGAACATTATCGTCTTGAATTTTTACAGGATGTAGAGTTTAAGATAACGAAACGATAAGTCTATGAGCGGCGGAAACACTTACCATCACGTGGGACCGCTTGATCGTCCGCCCTCTTATATATAAAAATAAAAAAAAACTAATACGAGTATTTTGCTATATTTCAGCACATCAATATATTAATGTAACTTGTTGCGCCGACATAAAAAAGATAATTGAAAAAAGTGACGTCCATTACCCTAATTAGAGAATGTCATACCTTTTGGCAATCGGGCGAAATGCATTAAAACTGGAGAATTTGTAATGGGAAATGACAAAAAGCTACAAACATATGTACATTATGTAGTGTTTTTTACCGTTCTCGGTAAAACATTACAATTTATAGTTTATTCATACAAGAATGAGTAAAGCGTGACTCATCACTAGTAAATGTATATATTCACACTGATTCCCAGTATTTGAACATATTAAGATACATTTTTGTACTTTGGCATAGAAAGAAATCCTTTTTTGTACAAGATTTTTTTTGTTTTTTACAACATGATCGTAAGTGGTCACCGCCGCCCATTGACACGTGCAACTCCACAGCGCATGCGAGTTCGCTACCGACCTTGTAAAATGTGGGAATGCAGCGTGCACACCCTTCCCTCCAGAATGCTCCTAAAGCAAATCATAAATTATAATTAATTCTCAATCTGAATCTACCGATTGACGACCGATGAGATCAACTGGCAGTGCCCCTGATCCGCTTTGCGAAAGATATTAGGTTCCCGGTTATTCCCGACGTTCATTTGTTTACAGATATTTGTTTGCATTTGGGTAGTTTGCTTGTCTCTGGACTCACGTTACAGGGAATCCTAGTATGAACCATTGCATGTGGCTTTATTTATTATTAAATAGCTTAGTATTTAAACATGCAGCTTCGAGTGTTCTATGTTGCTCTCGGATTCTTTAATTCATATGTGTTTTGAAACTGGAACATTCTTATTACGTAGTTTCAAATTTGACTTTTTAATTAACTCCTCATCTTATTCCCCCCCTGTCGAGGGGGGGGGGGTGGCTTAGAAGTTGCCAATCGGGTTTTCTTGATAAGAACGTATGATGTGTCACATCTTGTCTATTCCCATATCGTTAGAACGTGCAGCAAAAGTACTAAATGACCAGCAAATCATATTCAACGAAACAATCTATTTGTTAATATAATTGCAGTAAATAGTTTTAATTTACTGAGAATGTCAGGGTCAAGTCGGGACTCTTATTTCTGTATTGTCACAAGAGAAACTAAACATATATCACTTTAAAAAAATCTGCTATCGATTTGCTGCTCATTTAGTATTTTTTTAATTACTTCTCTTATTTAATTACCCGTTACAAATATGTAATTCTTCAACAATGACGTCACAGTAATATCGTCACGTAATGTAATAATTATTATGAGTCGAAACTAATTACCTGGAAAAGTGTTTTCGCTTGTGGCCAATTGGCGTTCACTTACCTAAATGAGATGGCTGTTCGGGTTCGCTGATTAATTTGGGTTATAGGGATCTTGTAGTTTCATTAATCAAATAATCATTCAAAGGAGACATTTCCTTTATGCATTGCCGATCTTTACTTGCACCTTCCGGCTTTATTAGTGATCAGCTTGATACAGTATATTTCTGCGAAATGTAGGTATTTGTTTGTAATTTACCTATAATCAAATTATAAAAGTATGTATATTTTTATATAAAACATACAAGATTGTATGACATAAATTATTAGAGATTGCTTTGTAATCGTGTAAGGATCGTTTGTAAGGATTACAAACTTTTTTTGCGTTCGTACAGACGGAAAAATAAATAAGTTTGCTGGCAACGGGCTATGCTCACTACATACAGATTTACTAAAATAAATTATTAAAGCTTATAACATTCAGTAACCTAACTACCTTAATATGTAATATTGTATATACAACTGTTTATTTTTCCCAATAAGTTAGAAAACTAGACTAAAGTATGTACATTTAAAACAATCTCTGGTGCGGTCTTATTATATATTTTTCCGTCGGCACTCTATAAAGCCTTACGTTCAGTCATTTGGTATGAATGAACTCGTCGCAGTATAAGCGTCAATGCAACCTACTAAGTGGAACTTGTTGTAAGCGTGATATAAAAGCAGCCAGCTCTTAAGAAAATGAGTGCGAACTAGAACGAGCTTGAAATTAGGTCGCGGTTGTGACATCTACTTACTACCTTTAACATTTTTATAGAAACGTCTGATAGAACATTTAACACTGTTTGTATCCTCTTCGGGGCTTTCATGTACATAATCTAAGAAAGCGGTAAATATATCCGTGTTATTTAGTATACCTGCATCGTAATGTTTTACCCTAGCTCTAGATGGCTTCGTAATTTCTTACCCCAGTTCACCAAGGTTGTGTTAGCGCAAAGTTTACTTCTACCAATACTTGACTATGGCGATGTCAGTTACTTGGATTTGACAGATTTGATTTGACAGCTTAATAAACTTGAGCGTCTTCAGAATTTTAGCATACGGTTCGTATTTGGACTACGCAAATATGACCATATTGGTGTTCTTGATGTGCGGTTGGTGGGAATCGTGCATAAAACTACTGTTTTCATTACTATAAAGTGCTATAATTGCGCAGACAATCGTATGGGACGTCTTCCGACTATGTGGACCGACGCCTTGAAGAAGTTCTTCGGTAGGAACTAGATAAGAAGAGTCGAAGATAGTCTATACCGGCGAACCTTAGGAGAGGCCTATGTCCAGCTGTGGTGAAACATAAGCTGTTGGTAATGGTAACCAGAAATAAAGGTTTAATTAAAGTAAATCTCCTATAATATTTCTTTTTTATCGTTACAGGAATATTCTGTTCCAGCGTGCGGTTTTAATTTTAACATTCATAAACTTCGGTTGAATTTTTAAACAATCCCCTTGTGAGGCTGAATAAAAGTAAAATATATGCACGTATTTTGCAAGTTTAAAATTAAAAATAATGATTGGAAGGTTTGATATCAGTTTACAACGTGTGGAATGGTGTTGAACGTTTTAGACATTCCACTGCAATCACGCTCAGAAAATTTCGGCTCGACAACGCACGCGCGGTGCAATCGCACGACCGAACTCGCTGGTTGCTCTTTCGATAATGATTAATGACGCTTGTCGTCTCTCTGACGTTACACATCACCAATATGCGCACGCGATAGCGTATTACTTATATCGATCTGCCTACTTACAGTTAAAGGGAGCAGACGCGATATACCGGTCGGTATTATCGCAACGCGATATTGCAGTAATTGATCTTGCGGCCCTCTACATTAAGATATGGTGTAAGATTTCATGCGGAACCATACAAAATGTATTAGGGCTGATTATTGCATTACCGCGTTTATGCGATAATACTTATGCCCCAGATTATTATTTTTATTTTCGAGATACTCGCGCGTTCTTACCATGTTTTTTTCTTTAATGATAATGATAATTAGCTCGGCGATAAGCCCCAAAATTTTTGTATTAATTCTCACGCACGCGGATTTCCTCACGATGTTTTTCTTCACCGCCCAGCAAGTGATAATGAATGGGGATGATGAGGGTCGGGGTTTGAATTCACGATCTCACGAATGGAGAATCGGTAATTGATAACTCCAGGCTGTCGCTCCTTACATACGCTATAGGACACATAATTCCGCAATACATATATTATTTTAATATGTAATTCAATATTATAATTAATATGAAAAGACTGATAATTGAATCTTCAGTTCCAGAGATTATCGCCAATAAACAAATAAACTGACAGACATCTTATTTTATATACTATGTAGGTACATCGTACCTTATTCTCTAATTGTCACAGGGAATTGTTTATGACCGTGTCGCCACCATTTGCGTGTGGTTAAACAGTGACAGAGATTGGGTGGCCAGTCACTACGCACTTAACCCATGAAGTATGAGGTTAACTTGTAACGACCATACAGAACATAACAATGTTTACTTAGTTATTATAATACAGGGCCTTGTTAATCTAACACAAAAATGATATGAACACTGAATGCACACTGCAACGCATTCCGTGCACAGCTAGTTTTAAAAAACTTAAAATTGCACAAAAATATCTTACTTGAATTTGCGTGTTATAATTCGAATCCTACACACACGGTTTTCAAGTCAACCACTACACACAATCGTCAAGTTGCCACTACACACGATCTTCATGTGGCCACTACACACGATATTAAAGTCACCACTACACACGGTCTTCAAGTCACCACTATACACGATCTTGATGTCGCCACTATACACGATCTTCAAGTTGCCACTACACACGGTCTTCAAGTCGTCGGTCCACCTGGCCGAAACGCGTCCCATACTGGGCCTTCCCGGTAACTGTTCATAAATAATTAATTACTCACTTCTTCCTACAAATAACATTTACACATCATACAGTTATAAAATTAACATGTAAACTTTTACTTATATCTGTTGGTATATTGTACTTATATCTAAATAGTATATTGATCAGTCGAGAGTGGATTGGTAAAATAGGGCCACTAATATAAACAATTGAACGTCAAAGGTCCTATAGCTTAAATTCTAGTTTTGGTCACGCTCTGTTTCACATTAATTTACAACTGTGTCGGACCATTATAATTCATAGATTCATAGTTTTGTAGTAAGTGGCCAGTTGCTCAAATTAAGTAAGCCAGTTGTTAAAGTTATTAACTATATGTGATTATATTGTTGAAATCATAATGAATATATTTTATTGTTTTATTTTTATTAAACCATAAAATATAAAATTCTATGAATTTATAACACATGAGAATTTTATAATTTGTTAACGTACCTATATCAAAATAGCTTCCGCTTTATAATCTATACGGAGTATGAAAACGTCGCCCATGGACATCCGCGATACATATCAACATTAGTCCAAAGAATATTCTAATCTGTAAAAATGTAAATATAGGAATTGAAATAATTGCTGCCTTTTACTCTATTTCATTGCTTATGTATCTACAAGTTAATTTAGAACCATTTTTTCACTTATTTATCTCTATATATATATAAAATTCTCGTGTCACAATGTTCGTTCCCGTACTCCTCCGAAACGGCTTGACCGATTCTCATGAAATTTTGTGAGCATATTGAGTAGGTCTGAGAATCGGCCAACATCTATTTTTCATACCCCTTAGTGATAAGGGTTGTCCACCCTTAGCGCCATCTGTTGGGCAGCCACAGCAACGCGTGGCCGGGCGCAGCTAGTTTTTATATATTAATTCTTCCACTTATTTTCAAACACAAAAACAAAAACCATTGTTCTAGGTAAACAATACAAAATATCTATGTTATGAAAGTAGGCTAAGTAAATTTTAGTAAGAAGCAAAAAAAAGTTAATGTAAAAAACTTTGCCCACTTGCTACTTCATCGCGTGAACAATTTTGTCTCAGCACATGGAAAATATAGTATGGTATTTCGGTACTGACAGAAAATATATCTACCTATAGTGAAACCAGTCACTGCGCAAGTAATTAAAAGTGTTCATTCTTTCAACGAACTATTCTGTATACCATCACAGTCACACAACCCAAATCCATTTTTAGACGAATCCCCTTTTTTATACGTTTAAAATAGGATTTTTACGATAAATTTAAAGGTACCTTTAAATAAATCGCACTTAAATGAATTTAGTATAATACTCGTATAAGTACATTATACTAAGTTCATACGTGATAAACTAAAAGACTGAGAATTTGAATGTTGTGTTAAGTCCATATTGTTTTATTAACTACTAGCGGTGCCAGCGACTTCCTTCGCGTGAACTTGTGATTCCCGCTAAAAATAAAAATCTAAAAAATCCCGATAAAAAGCTAAGTTGAACCGGCATAGAAGCTAAGTTTCATTTAAATTCATCTAGTGGTTAAGACAGACAGACAGACAGATAGACAGACAGACAAAAATCTAAAAAAAAAAATTTCTGTATCATCCATGTACACTGTAATGATTTTTTTAGAAAATTGTTTAATGTACAGACACGGCTTTGTTAAGATTTTAAGCAAATAAGAACTATATATCTGTGCACTGAATTATACTACATTTACATCGTTTAACTACTGTTGTCACAATGTATTGTGGTTTAAAGCAGAGGTAGTCATAAATACAGAGCCGCGGAAAATAAAATTAAAATGGCATGTTTCCATCTTTCCTTGAAACTTTTAAATAGAATTGTCACCAGCTTTCCAACATTTTTACACTAATTGAATAGCGGGAATTTTCTAGATGTACTTTGATTTATTGTGAATGAAACCGGACTTTTGAAGTGAGTGCTTCTCAAGTTTTTCGGATTAAATGGGTTCGTGGAATTTGTAAGAACATTCGTAGGACAATTAATCCAGCCAGTATTTGATTCGGATAAGATAAGATTCTGATATAGACCTAGACTTAGTTTAAAATATAACTAAAAACAAAAATATATACACAGTATACTTATTATACACAGTATTAGGTATAGACGAAAAAAATGCCTACCAAAGGCTTTTTTATTCTGTCTGATCATAGAATCAGCATGCTGAAATTGCAATGGGTATATCATATTTGCCGTAGGACCTATAACCATTGATGTAGACGAGTCTTCGAATAAAGGCTATGTACGAGTACAGTCAGCAACGTGTAATGTAAATTAATGCGCTTGTAATAAGGACTAGAATCGAAAGGTTTTGGGTACATTAACGTGTTGTTGATTGTACCGGGAAGCGTAGTGTGCGTTCTCCGGCCACTTGGACCGACGACTTGAAGAAGTTCACCGGTGGTGGTTGGATGACAAGAGCCGAGAATCGTATGTGGTGGCGACCCTTAGGAGAGGCCTACATCCAACAGTGGAGAGACATAGGCTGATGGTATGGCATGGCATGGAACGGCAGGGCATGGCAAGGCATGGCATGGCATGGCATGGTATGGCATGGTATGACATGGTTAAGACCTGTGTCCTACCTGTGCCTCTTTACTGCTGGATATAGTCCTCTGCCAAGACTTGTCAACACGTTCTAGAGTTAAGTATTTATAACATTTTCTCAAGTCTTAACTTTTAATAAGTCAACAAGGTTAAGATTACAAACTCTGAAAATAGGAAAAATAGAGAGAATAGGGAAAATTAATAATTTTCCAAGTTGGGGACGCACAGTATTAACATTCAGCAGACCCACATGTGGTTCATTGGACTGTTAACGTGTTTAGTTAGTCTGTTTGTTTACTTAGTCTAGATGTTTGCAATATACACATAATATATACTAACAGTGCCCGCGACTATAATATATAGTCTTGATAGATAATATTCGACTAGTATCTATATATAAATATATTCGTGAAATCGTGAGTTCAAATCCTCAGCCCGTACCACTGAGTTGCTATTTAAGTAAGGAAAAAAAAACATCTCTAGCTCGGTAGTGATGACAACATCGCGAGGAAACCAGCATGCACGAGAAATAAAAAAATACATTGTTTTAGTGTGCATAAACTAGTGAACGCTCACTTGTGTTCCCAAAACCGCGGCGCACACTAATACAATGGGCACGCACACTATAACTAATAAAACACAAAACTAGAATAAACAACACTAAACAATCAAAGAACTACACCAAGACGATCTACCTATACTTCTAAATGATATTATCAACGTTTTATTTTCTTGAAATCTACTTTATCCCTGTGGCTTGTTTAACGTAAACAATGACGTAATAACATTTTCATAACGGTGTCAGTTGTGTGTTTATTAAAAATAAGACATTTTTTGGGTGTTTGTTTGAAATTCATAGGTACACAAATATGACAAATAATGTATTTATTCACGTAAAGGTAAACCTTTATGTGAATAAATACATTATACATTCTAGTGGATATTGCGTTCTCTTTTTACAAGGATGCTATAAATTTGTGTTGTGGTAATTCTATTATTGCATTTCCTTGTGTATTCATGCATTCTTAATAATATTCACAGTTTAACACAATTTGATAATTTGGAGTAACCCGTAGTAACACTTAACCCGTATTTAAACCGTTGCCAAGGCAATTAGTCTTATAACTTTGTACAAGGATAATTATTCAGGCAGTTTATGTACCAAGTGATTCGTGGCCAAGTGATTCGCTATGTAGGATATTTTGGTTTAAAACCACTAGTTTTGAAAGAAAGAAAACATATATTTATTCATTGCCTCAGAAGTTATCCATAATTTAAACTAAACGGTAATTGTAACTACCAATATACATAGTATGTGCGCATGCCGCGGCAATAAACAGGTCCTCGACTGAAAAATGGTGGTAATCCCTGGAGTCCCTGAAGTAGTCGAGGAGAGGAGTCATTCTAATGCCAAATTTTAGAAGCTTGTATAAATTTGTTTTATCGAAATAAATAGTTATAGTTTTTTGTATATAACCAGGCATGCAGTGGGTAGTATATAACAGTAGGTAGGAAAAGTAAATAATATAGATTTATTCATAGGTTTTGAAAAAAAATAATACATATAACCTGGTCGCTACTAATACATATAAGTATTAAACACAACAATGGAAAATTTATAATTATTAAATTTATAAAAGCGGCCTCAACGCTTAAGCAATTTAACAACCATGGCAACTATAAATTATACAGATTTAATGATTGTGACCATTTTTACTATACAGTTCCTTTTCATTTTAATCCGTAATGAAAAATAAATGTTTAATGATTTTCACCGGGATACGAAGAGAAAATTATTCGATGAATAAATGATGATATATCAAAATGATATTAAAGCACTATGATTAAAAGATTTATGATAAGCTGTTAAAGTTTTCAATAACTGTTATTTATGTTCGAGGTTTCATGAAGCACTAGTATACCCCTGAACACGAAGAAGGTAAAAGCCGCATGACTGAAAAAGGTAACAACATAATCTGTTTTTAAATGTTTGCGACTTATACGTCAATAATAAATAATGATCGTTAATTTACTCGTTGATGAAAATGAGATTTACGTTTCAGAAATAATAATAATATATTTTTAAATTTGTTTTCACATTTCAGACTGAAAATTCGCTTTAATGTTCATAACAAGTTGTATAATTGATTATTCAAATTATAATCTGAAGATATATTTTATAATTAAAATATAATTAATATAATGATTAAATGTACGATTTGTGTTCTATAGTTTTTTTTCAGCAACTTACTTTTAAAACCTTAATATTATTATGTATCACAACGAGCCCCTTTATAACTGTTCATATATTTTGCAAAAGATTATAATATAATGTACGTAAATATGTAGAATCTGTAGTGTTTCGGGTAATTTCAACATGTACGCCTTTATGAAACATCACGTAGGAACATCGCCTTCTTGATGAAAAATGCTATAATAAGAATAAGGCGTTATTTCTTCTAAACATATTGCGTGAGGTATACAATCTTTGTATTTTTTTTTTCTCAGCCCATGGTACTGAGTTTCTACTTAAGTACGGATTTTTAAATTATCACGGGCTCCGCGATGAAGAAAACCATTACGAGGAAGCTAACGTGCCCACGAATTAAAACAAATCTGGGGTATGTATAATATGCACCAATCCGCACTGACTCTGTATGGTGGATCTGAAACATCCTATTCGTCAAGTAGCTAAGAAAATTTGTGCACTAAAGTTACTTGACAATAGCCGAATACTGATTTTATGGGCTTTTCTCGCGGTCGGTTTCTAAAATTGTTTACATAAATTAAGTTGCGTTTAGCTCACAATATTAAAGAAGTGACGTTATGTTTGCATATGCTACAATATTTATGTATGTATATTACAGTAACACATCAACGCCGGTCGGTCCCTTTCACCCATTCGAGCATTAAGTAAAAGCTAATCGCTCGTGACGCCCCCGCTCTCTCTAGAACAGACAGGCTGGACGTTAACACCACCTAATATTTGCAACTAATCGAATTACTTTTCAACTAGTAATGTTGAATAATTTATTTTATTCAGGGTTAATAAACAATATCTGTACGCTCTTAGATAATTTCCATTATTGAAAGTAACAAATTTTTTTCTTAGACTGATTGACTTATAGACACTTGATATTTTGTTTAAAAAATAATTCTCTGACTTTGTTACATACAAACGAAAAGCTTTTCGTTGCAGACACAACGAAAAGCAACTACGAGCATCCTGCTTATAAACAGTCCCAACGTTATAAACGTTATAAAATCGTATAAAAGGAATATTTGTAATCGTTACATTATTTATATATATATATATACATATATATATATATATATATATGTATATATATTGTCATCTATAAATTACTGTGAACGCATTAATCCTTGTTGGTGGTTTACACCCATTTGCACATTAAGTAAACCCTTAATTGTCAAAGATGGTTTACTCTAATTGAGAAATACATACCGGTAAAAATAGCTTAAGACGATGAGTCATCATCGGTCAGTAGTAGAAGCGGACAACCATGTGCGATAGCGGATCATAGAAGAGGGTGATAATATGATATAGTGGAGTAAATCGCTCCTGGACTTTTTGGCGGGAACTCAAGAAGTGAAGTTTTTGATTGGAGTAAAATTTGTGTACTGTGGATTCTGTATACATTGTATACATTTTAAGTATGAGCCAGTCGTCCCCAACAGATTTAAATGAATATTTAAGAATATAGATACTTCGAACGTAGATTAGAACGAAGAACGTAAATTGATTTGCAATCATACTCGTAGATATAATTCTTACTCCCGCCTTAAGTACAATCTTGTAAAACCCTTTACAGTGCTTTACAGCTTGTAAATCAGTACATGACGACAGGTAAGTACAACCGCCCTTTTAGCGTTCCCCGCTCTCGTAGCAAATCGTAGAGTAACGTCACAAAGGCGTAGCAGTGCTACGCGTAATTTTGCTTCCCCGTTACGTTCCTTTGTTTAGGTCATATGCACGTGGCGGCGTGCATTTTACTTATGAAATAGGTGGAGTTTGGACGGGAAGGATGGGAAGTGTCTCGCGCCACCTACTACAATTAGTATTATAACAGAGAGAAATATAGGATTGCCATATAATTTAGATTTTTTTGCTTGTGAAGAATAATTAATCACTGGAATGTGAAGTTTTAAACCAGGCTCCCCTATGTCGGACCGACACATTTATCGTTATCGGTCTGTCGGAGCGTCTTATTTACACCAGCATACTGCACGATAACCTACCATAGAGCTAACGCCCTACATGATACTTTGAGCATCGCCTATTAGCAGTTTTGCAATTGCATCGACGCTGCATCGCTTTTTGGCGACTTTCAGCGTTCTGTCGCTGCATCAAAATCGCACGTTTATGCAACTGCATCGATACCTAAGGCTTTGTCCTGCTGGGTAGCGCGTTGCGACGCCTAGCGTTGTGTTGCGTCGCGAACGCGTTGACCTTCGTGAGAGTCGTGTATGCGCGATTACCGTCAGTATCAATTTTAATATGAAAACACATGAAATTTGACGATTATTACTCGGTGAAAACATTTCCTTAAAGTATTTATATTTGGAAAGTCAAGGAGCAAAATAAGTTGTAAACGGACGCGTGTCACGCACCATCAGTCTAGACACAGCTCACGTAGGACAAACGCGTGCGCAACGAATGTTTGATATTTTCGCGACGCAATGCGCCACGCGTCGCGTCGCTTTGCGCTAGGACAAACCAGTATTGCTCAATCGTTTGCAGGAATACGTTTTCGGTAGCAACGTTTCACTACCATTAGACCGCAATTTAAAATACATCCGAAGAGCGACTAAACCGCCGATTGCTTATGCTTAAAGTATTTCAAAATCATTTTGTACCATTTACAAATATCGTATAAGATACCTAATGAGGTAGGTTAAGAAATGAATAAAGGAGAAGACCAATAAAAAAATGCAGCATCATTTGACAGTCGACTGGTCGCCTTCGGCTGGCCGAGTTATCCCACTCTCATAGCGGATTGTTAAATTTATTTATTTAAACTTCATTGCACAAGTAATTGCACATATTTCGGACTTAACGCTCAGATTTTTGTAATACATATCAACGTGATTTGAAAGTGAGTGAGTTACTGGGACTCATTTCTTGTACCATCTACTCTCAATTCTTTATGCAACCAGCCCTTTTGGTATCTACTGCTGGACTTGGGCCTCCTTATGCACATTGTCTTGTGCATGAGGGATATATGGCCTTAAAACGACACGCTGGCCAAGTGGGTTAGCAAGTCCAATCTTTTAGAGGTGGTGCAGTTCCTCAGGGCTTGTAGTAGCTGCTTTTTTATCCCTTAGTCGCCTTTGATGACAGCCGTGGAAAAAGATAAAGTGGTTCTATAGCTGTCCGACACCACACGGTAACCCCTTGTACCAGTATATTTTCTACGTCCCATCCTATTAGCTTCTTAAGGAATGGAGTGTAGCGGGATGAGAAAAACTCAGCATCCTTTAATAATCTCGATTCATCCATTCTTACCAATTTTATTAAATCTACTTTTAAATCTACATAAGGCAGTACATTCACTAACGTGCCAATTTTCGTCATAATTCACAAATATTGGAATTATATTCTAATTACCACCACGTGGACTATGTGCTCGTCTCTAACACTTTTTATAAAAAAATATATTATTCATTAATATCATATATATAATTGTTCGGAATAGTCCGTTTGCCTCTCCGGCGTCCAAAGCAACACTGCCCTTACTGGCTCTCTTGCCCGGCGGACTTGGCACCCGACGCACGCGCCTCGGTCATCGCGATTAAATGTTAAACGGTCGCCTCCGGGTTACTTGATAATTAGTATTCTTGTCCGACGGAATTGTCACAGGACGCACGCGCTCTGGTTATCGCGAAATAATCACGCCCCTCTTGTAAACGGGACGTCCACCGGAACTGAGGCCGAAAGAAGCGCACGCGCCGCCTGATCGCGCGATGTAATAGAATTACTCAAAATCTACTGGATGGATTTTCATAAGTGAAATGAATAATGTCGGTGCCGTTACAGGTGTTAAAAATCTTTTACAGCTGCTTTGTCCACGCGAGTGAAGCCACAGGCAGAAGCTTGTTATCAATAAATAATTAAGAACCATTTATAAAGTAATATTGCTATAACGCTTATATGAGTTCCCGCGTAAAATATTCGATCAAAATATATTATGATTCAATTTGTATAAAAGCATTTTAGGTCTAGACGTAGACTGGGCTGTGAAAATGAAATTATGCTGAGGTTTGGCCGAGACGATAAAGAGCTAAGCAGTTACTTTGAATTATTATGACATATAGGCCTTAGGTCTTTGAATGTCGCGGCACTATTTTCTATTTTTTTTATCTAAAAAAACAGTTAACGACTTATCTCATAGTGTGTAGCTAATCGCCTATATTTCAACTGGGAAAGTGATTATGTCTCTTAAGTTTTATAAAGGTTTACATAAGGTTCACTGGTTTACAAAGGACTATGTTCTTCCCGTGGCTTTACCCACATGAATGTAAATAAAAACTACTAATTAATTAAAACAAATAATTAATCACTATTAAATTACTAATTTTATTACTTGTAGAAAAAGCTACTACATTTTAAAAAAATACTTTGACGATAAATTTAATGCAAAATTTTGAATCAATTGATCCGAAAAAAGAAAATTTTAATATAATTTTTCCTAAAAATCTGTATCAGGCGTTTTATCTGCGATCAGTAATAACCTTACTCATATAAGACAGCCAACGAACTCTTCACAGGCTTCATAAAAATCATGAAATACTTGAACGTGTCAAATACGCGTTCCATCGAAGCTATCTCGTTGCTTTTATGAAGTGTTGGTGACACGTTACCGTTACGTGTTCGTCGTTTATGGTGTCATGTCGTCTCAAGATATTGTTGGAGAAATTTCATAAGTAGCCTACGAGTAGTCTGCCAAATAAAAGTTGAAATTGGAAAAACGCGGTGAATTAGAAAAAAAAAATAGGTTTAATGTAGAGAAACATAAAAAACGAAATTTCACAATATCCACTGCAAGATAATATAATATAAAATTAAATAAAAATAAATAAAATAAAATTTCATTATGAATTGTTACTAAATAATATTAAGTCATTATTCCTATTTAATTTATTATACCTTATTTTACACATCTAAAAATAATACAAAATTTATATCATTAGCAACTCAAAAAACGAAAATACCGACTTTATATAAATATAAATATAAATATAAATATAAATATAAATATAAATATAAATATAAATATAAATATAAATATAAATATAAATATAAATATAAATATAAATATAAATATAAATATAAATATAAATATAAATATAAATATAAATATAAATATAAATATAAATATAAATATAAATATAAATATAAATATAAATATAAATATAAATATAAATTATAAATTATAAATATAAATTATAAATTATAAATATAAATATAAATATAAATATAAATATAAATATAAATATAAATATAAATATAAATATAAATATAAATATAAATATAAATATAAATATAAATATAAATATAAATATAAATATAAATATAAATAGTAATATATAAACGTTATATGAATGATTAATATAATGATCGTATAGTTACAATAATATTATACAATAATGGGATAGTTACAAGAAATGGGATGCTCGATCAATCACAGAGCGATCTGTCCGCAAAGAAAATCCTTCATCGAATAATCATTTAGTAATTTATTTTTAAATAATCGATATTTCAAATGCAGCGCAATATTATTCTTGTAAAGACACATTAACCTTAAATAATAATGGTTGTTATATATGATCGTGATATACGAGTATATAACGTGCGAGTCTCCTTGAAAATTTCCCATTCTACACATCTCCGGCGACTGAGACCGGGTGTTTTGTTTTATTTGAATAAATTGCTCACTTTTCTCCAGTGGGTGGCGGGAAAGCATTTGTTTTCACTTAGAAAACCACTCGACGCCTTAGCGAATCCGCCATTTACGTTCAGGCTCTGAAATAAGCGTTTTATGCAAACTCATTCCCATTGCGGTATTGATATTTGCATGTGAATGCAAAGAGAAAGAAATATTGATAAATTGCACTGAACAATTGCGGTATTACGCACAAGCATATTTTGTATAACATTAAAGATTAAAGGATGAAACTACGTCATAAATTAGTAATGACGAGGAGTTTAATTCTTGAATAAAGCGGAAATTAAAATACATACTTCATATCATCTAACAATGTCTCTCCACTCCCCATCTAACAATATAGGCCTCTCTCGAGGCTCGCCAACATATACTATCTTTTGCTTTTCTTATCCAATGCCTGCAAACTAATTATTTTTTTTTCTTCAAATTTTGGCATAATTCTTCTTTAATTCGTTGGTCCACTTGGATGCAGGGTCTCCCCCCCCAACCCTTATACATGTGAATTTATTGTATATTCCAAAATTATTTCAACGGTTATAGAAGAATATAGAGTATGCACAATATATTTTAAAAAAAAAACTCTTATTCTTTACATTATACTTACATAGGTGAAGGCTATATAGTTCAAATTTAAGAGACAATTACTAAACTTGTTGACAGTAGTGAACTTCAATTGTACCTAGTTAGGTACTTACAGACATCGTCATGAACCCAATTAAGCTTAATATTGTTCGAGAAAGAGGGTTGTGCCCATTAGCCCCAAGTGTCACTACGACATAAAAGATCTTTTGTGTCCCTCCTCGAGGGTCAAACTTAATATGGGCCGAAACATTGTCACCACCACATTGTTAGTAAAGTCGGTAAGGCCTAAATTTCGGCCCAGTTTACAAAGTTGAAATAGTGCTTACTCAGAGACAACCTAATGAGCTTGTAGCATAGTGTCCACGTATAATATTTCTGGTCAATGTAAACAGGACGAAAGGATAAATGCAAAAGGTTAAATAATATGTCAATTATCTAACTTGCTGGATAACGTGATGATTTATTGATGGACAGGTAATATCGTTAGAAAGGAATAGCGCCAGCCTGAGTTATAGACCAAAGAAAGAAAGAACGAACGAAAGAAAATATACAAAAAATATAAAAAAATCCTAGCGGCTTTATTTTAATTCCTTCTTTTTACAAATCGCTGAAGCTATGTGTGTTTTAGCTGGCCATTGCGTTCGCGGGTATTTTAAATTCACTGAACCCCGCACACATCAGTGTTCACAGGCTTGGTTATCATATGACATTATATTGTGATATATATAAAAAATTAAAAAATCGAAAAATATTATGAAAATATAATAAAATATGCAAAAAATACAATATACAATACACAGATATTGAGCGAGTTGCTAATTTAGTGGCCTTAACGCGAGACTGAAATTAAGAGCGAGTAAGGGCGGAATTCCTCGTGCGCAATGACATTGTTATTATTGTAGGTGTTATTCATATGGAACATTGCCCTGTAACCAACTCACTGTGACCCTTTTCATCGACCGCCTTGAGAGATAAGGGAGGTTCTTCAGAAAATATTGGAACGATTTGTGAAACTAAATATTTATGATACGAGATTTAATGGATTTCGAGAAAATCCGATAACTCAGTTGCTTTTTTCTGGTGTTTCAGGTTGCTAAAAGCAAGGGTAATCTATACCATACCATGAAACGTCATTACACTCTACACATCAACATAAGCATTTATCTTTCCACTACTGATATCCTGATATATGTATTGTACTTATAGATAGATTAAAAGACATACTGACAAACATTTCAACGCTCACATTCTTCTGCTCAGAGCGAAAGAAAATTTTAGCCACAACTAAAAGGATCAGTGTTCCGCTATCCGCTCATCTCTATGTTCACAACATAAATCCTACTTTAGAGATAACTTCAAGGCTTCTCTACTAGCCGTAGTATCTTTTCTTTTATTCATACCATGTAAATTATGTTATTGTCGAACAAAAACAGAGATTTATCAACGTACTGGCTGTATTTTTTCCCAAATGTTGCGGGTTTTTAGTGAACAGGAACAATGCTTTGTTTCACTGGCATTCAACTGTTTATTATTAGGTGATTTTTGCCAGTACTTTTGATGTTTCTGCCTATTCATTTGAAACATAATGGACAACGCCCTTGATCCACATAGTTGGTATAATCTCTTCCATCATCTCTTTTTATAAATCTTTTATAACTGTAGTTTGACTGGATGAGAAGAGCCGAAGATCGTGTATAGTAGAGATCCATGGGAGACGCCTATATCCAGCAATGGAGGGATAGGTGTAAATGTTGATGACAACTACAACATGGGGTTCTTCAAGAGAGCTGCCAAGATAATGTTCTAGCTGTCGGCGCGCACTCGCATACCTCCTCGTGTTGTATGTGTCCACGGACAACCCATTCCCAAAGGTCTGGTTCACAGTCCGCTTTGCCGGACTAATGAGACTTTTTGTTCTCAGAAGTATTCAACATATTCCGGTCGTAGTATTCAACCGGACTACTCGTTTTAGAACGAATATATATAATAATAATCTTATATTTAAATATTTTAACTTAAACACTATAGTTCCAACAACTTATTTAAGATGCAATATACAAAGCAACATTTTCTAAGAAAAGTTTATAAGTAATAGTTTATAAGTATATGTAGAAGTCATTTGAATTTCACGAAATTGTATAAAGGATTCGGACCTCTGGGAATGGATGCCATGGACGCGGTAACCACATAAAAGGCAGCTCTTCCATAAAAACGTATTATTTGTATTGTAGAGGTAGCAAAACAATGGACACGCGGCGAATGTAATGCAAAATGTTTACCATGGCCAACGATCACTTGTAACGTTCTCAGAATGTTACCTTATTCACGGCTGTTTTATAGTTAATTGCTTAAGATAGTTAATTGTTAGATGCTCAATTCGATATTGGCCTATAACGTTCCTTTGAAAGGCCTCCTCTTGTAATCGCTAAAGGGTTTCGAGCCATAAACCACCACACTGCCCCAATGGCGATTTATAGATTCTACACACGCTTCAAAGTTTTTTTTAATTCTTCTGACTAAAGGTTTTCCACCATTGTCGAGATAAAAATAAATACAATGTACAAAAATCTGTATTTGATAAAACTATCAGTGGTACGATTTGACGTTTTAAATTCACAAATGCTAATCGATTCTGAATTAACTGCTCGGTATATTTTTTATTATATTTTTATCTTTGAAAAGAAAAAGAGAAAGAAATAATAATAAAGCAGAAAAACTATAATAATTGAGATAGAAATGTATGAAAATGTAGTTCAAAAGTAGAAGATGAGAGAAAACAACACGACGATCTAGCCTCGAAAAGTTGTGCTCGTATCAGAAATTTTCAAGTCGAAACATGTTTGTAGGTAAACATGCTGAAACTGACTTCGGATAGCGAAAATTTAAGCGGGAGTTTTAAATTATAAGAGTGTGTTTTTAACACACTAAATCCCTGTACTGTCATTGAATAGGTATATTATGTTGTCGATGTTTGTTTAATATTGCCTAATTAAGAATAAAGGATATTGGCTCAACAATTAAATATTGTGACTGTTGTAATTACAGGAGTTAAAGAAATAAATATTGATAGGTACCTTTTAAAAAAGGAGGTTCTTTTGTTTCGATATAATTTTCATAAAAGAACCATAATAATTATGCTCAAGCAGTTAAATCTCTGAAATGTCAACCAACAAATGCCTCCAACGAAAATATTTCACAGATAAACATGTAAAAACATTTAAAAGTTTTTAAGTCGTTTATATATTTTAACTTATTGCTAGACATCGTATTTTATAATACCCGTTTATTGGTACAAAGCTAGTTGTAACATAAACAAAAGTAATGAATGGGGATTATCATTAGTTACAGTCCCATCCAGTGAAAGCCGTTCACTCGAATTAGCATGTACTGCGAAGTGTAGTTAGGGTTGCCACCCATCCGGGTTTGACTCAGAGTCTTCGGGTTTGAAAGATCCTTGTCCCGGCTACAGTCTACGGATGATGTCTATTGTGAATCTCCGGGCGACGTGGTTGTGACATCGAGTATTCAAAAATCTCTGAAAAATTTGAATTATGATTTTAAATATCAAGATGGCTTTAATAAACATTAATACTAATTCACTCCTTTAAAGATTATCCATGACATTCATTTGAATGAATTAAGCGTACTTAATTTCATTTAAAGCGTTGATACGAAAGACAATATTTTATTTTGTGTTAGTTATTATTAATAATTTAATATTATCTCTTCGAGAACATTATTGTATTATAAGATTATTCTTTAGTCTAGTTTTAAATTTACAATTTTCTACATAATTTCATGTTTTGTTATATGTCCCAAATCTTTAAATCCAAGGGGTTTACGGTATTACGAAGGTTGGCAGCCCTTAAGTGTAGTACACTTTTCTGTATTAAATTATATTTCAAATTACATATGTCTTGATATTAACAAATAAGGTATGACAGAATTCATACTGAAATGAATACAAATGAAGTCATATGAGGAGTTGAAGTGTCTTTCATCATAACTTGTTACTGACATGTGAATGCTATTGCATACCCTTCATTAAATTTAATTGAACTGAGCCTGCGTTCAGAATTAGAGACCAAAGTGCACTACAATTTTGCAACAATATTTTAACGAGCTCCGTGCCTGAATTAGAAACTAGACTGGGGAATTTCAGAAGCTCCTTTTAGAAATATTTTTTTAAATATTTCACAGTTGCTTGCGGCTTCGTTTGCTTGTATTTTATTGCTTTGACACAATTAAAAAAAAACAATAGAAAAGATGATTCACGTAGTACAATATATTTACTAAAATTGAATTAAAAATACTATATATCACGATATACCATGTGTCAGGCGATCGATTGCGGATATTTTAAGGTAGTGTTTATTATACACTTATTTTTATCAACAAAATCATCTTCCTACCAATTCCTACTACCCTTGAATGGCAGCCATCTTAATTTTTGAGTCATTAATTTTTATGTACTAATAAAAAGACAATATCTATGAGCATAGAGGTCGTAGAAACATGAAAATGGTCTCATTCAAGAGGTAAAGGTACAGGCCATCGATTAATTAAACAAGTTATTTCAAAATATTGACACAACGGACCTAAAAATAATTGCAACAATAAAATTTAATACAAAAATTAAGTATATCTTAATTTCGGTTTCAGCGGTTTCGTTAGCTGTTGATAAGTCAGTCAGTCAGTCAGAGTCATTGACTGAACAGGATTCGAAACAGGCTCTAGCACGCGGGTTTCGTCGTGTTGTTTCTATGCAAGTTGTTTTGAGCAAGAGTTGATAAAGAAACTGTATCTATATAGAACTTACGACCTCACAAAAGTGAGTCGAGAATAATTACCATAAGGTTATCACAGATAATTTTTTGAGATATATATATATATATATATAATCCCATTTGTTTAATTCTGGAAATATAACCCAAGTATTTGTGCAACAGATTGCTCAGAGCTTCAAAATTTACGATCTGTTGCTTATATTCACTTCAAGAAATCATCTTCGTGTCAAAGCTGTGAACTTCTTTGTCCCGTGGGATTTCTATAGAGATGTTTACTTCAAACGCACTTGACACATTTCTTTTGCGCTTGCCATTAATCTTCCCACGCCCCTATACGTGGTGAAAATGTTAGACGAAAATAAATTTAAAATTTTCTAGAAGGAATATTATAAAGTATGACATGCTCATTGAGTAATGCATATAAGGTAAGTAATTGACACCGTTTTGTCAACTTTACTTTAGTTTTAGTTGCTGCTAGCGGAATAGTCCTACGTCTATAACTAACAGAAGTATTTTATTAGTAACGGAGGAAGAGTTAAGGAAATCTTAAACAACATTGCTTAAAAAGAAAACTGAATTTTTAATTGTGTGTTTGTAGGTATGTTGGGGGTAATCTCTGGAACTAATCAACCGATTTCAAAAGTTCATTCACAAATAGGAAGCTACATTATCCGTGTCTAATATAGGCTATATTTTATTTTGAAATTTTGAAACGAAAAGTGAAAAAAAAAACCCTTATAAACCGAAGCGAAGCGAGGGGCGGGTCGCTAGTTATCAATAAAGTTTCTTTCTGACCGACGTGGTATAATATTTAATTTAGTTATTTGATATTGAGTTCACTAAAAGGAAATAATCTGAGAAAACTTTCTTAAATTATAATATAATAAAAATATATCTTTAATGTGTCTACTTAAGTGAAGGCATTTTTTGGGCTAATATCCTTTATTTATAGATAATGATAGTAATATAATAGCAAAATATTAAACTTATAAAAATTTATACTAATGCTTCTAGTACAAGATATTCTAAAGTTTGCGGCTAATAAAATTAATATTAGACATTACATTTTTAATTTGTATTTCTAAGTAACATGGATTAATTTGTAATAACTAACTACATTCAGACCACATGAAGTAATTAACTAAATCTGCGCCAAGCTGTATCATATTAATTATTATAGTTAAACATATTAGTTGCTGTTAAAATTAGTTACATTTGTAATAAATATTGAATGGGATTATTGTACACTCGTGCAAACTCGCAAACTAAAAAGAGTTACTTTATTTATATATATATTTTATATTTATAAGATTTAAAAAGTTGTAATTACTTAAGGGTTTTATCTTCATATCTACGATTTGATTAAATTGGAAAATGTCACCAAACACTACAGTATACTGGTCTTGTGTACAACCTTTTTAAAAATAGGATATATTATTAATGAATATGATTTTGCAAGGTCGGTGGCGCACCCGCATACCCCCTGGTGTTGCAGGTGTCCAGGGGCGGCAGTAATACTTACCATCACGTGGGACCGCTTGCACTTCCACCCACTTCTCTATAAAAAAAACAGAGGATGTACCTTTTGCAATATATACAAATGTATCCATGCAACCACGTATCCTAAGTATATGTGTAAAAAGATAAACGACATACAGAAGTGAAATCGAGTGTAATTTAGCCATTCAAATGAAAAGTGAGCCGTTGAAAAAGTGATTTTTTCCATCTCGCTCCACAGGAAAGAAATCAAATGCTTTTGATTTCCTTTCATCACGGAGGTTTTTTAATTGCCTGTAAGAGATTTTACGGAGAGTGTAGAGATTTGGAATTTTGGAGAGATTTCCATTTGGAAAACATTGTATTTTATTATTAGGTTTTAATTACTTTATTAATGATTAATTAAGCTCCACTAAGGGTGACGAAAGTTGTGGACAAACTGGAGGCTGTATTTCGTAACATATTGAAATGAAATTGACAAGAAAAACAGTTTGCGTATAGATAAATGTATTGCTTGGAGATAATGTAACTTAATGTATTTGGCTCGACCAACCAAAATACATACATTTAATCGATGTATGTACATTTAAGTATGTACATTAATACTAATAACACTAAGTAGCTTGTAGCAGTGGTACCCACACTGTAGGAGTGGTACCCACACTGTAGAAGTGGTACCCACACTGGGTATTTAACTAGAACAGTTATATCATCAACGTTTTATTAATATTCTTCTTTGAATTTGGAATGTGTATATGGAAGTTCATAAAATAGCTGAAAAATAAATAAAGTCAAAAAATAGCTAAAAAGAATAAGTTCATAAATCTTCAAAAATACCTTCAGTAAAACAATCGAGAGAATATTAAAATGTGACGTCATCGTTCTTACAAATGATCTTCGCAGTAGTGTAAAGATACATTGTTATAATTTTGTATGTTTATGTGGTAGTGTTTTGTAGGGCGCCCTGCAACACTATGTCCCTAATCCTATCGCATAATTCACTCAACACTCCAAGTACTTTATCAAGTATTTGAATTAGGCTTGTACAGTCCGTAACAAGTTGACATGGCACTCGCACTAATCGATTATAGCCTTTAAGTCAAAGAGATACGGTTCTCACAAATTACCTTGACAAGTTGTCGCGGACTACAGAAGGCTCGCGTTCATTTCGTCTTGCGAGTATTTATCTGGCAAGACTCGCTGCGAGAACTGTAGCTCCCAAGAGTACTCTCCGGCCCACTTGTTCCGGCCTCAGGCCATTTTCAGAAGTGTGCTTCTGAAAAATTGACGTGGAAATAACCCAAGACGGATTCCCTTAGAACTCCTCTTTGTTCCCGTGTTAGACTTAATGCTACTGTTAACGCTTTGTGAGATGTTTAGGTTTTTTAGGGTCTATCGATTTCGCTTAAATGAATCTCATAAAAATATGTCATCGAGCTGATTGTAAGACTTTTGTAGCCATTATGAAATGATTTTAAATTTAGCAGGCTTTAATTAGAGCGTCGATTTCAAACATTTATTCGTCTTTATTACTAAAATGCTAAGGAAGAATTCAAATATGTTTTGTATTATAGTTAAGAAAAATATATAAATTAATTTCCAAAATTAAAACTCTTGTATCTAAACGACATGCGATTAATTTTAAATTTAAAATCGTACATAGACCGGTTTTAATTTTAAAATTTAATTATAATAGCCATAAAACTACATAGCTATTCATAAAACCCTTTTGAAACACGAAACACGAAACGAAACGAAACGAAAACACGAAACGAAACCGAAACTTGGATATGCTTTTCCAAATTGGCTAATATTAGATAGATAGATAGATATACTATAATGTACACCAAAACTTACAGAGAGAAACACAAAAATACAACTAATTACAAGTATAAACGGCGGCGCCCTTATAGCTTACGCGGTTTCTTCCATGCCACCTTTAGTTGAGGTGGAAGGAGAAGTTTGTAGAGAAACGGAGGTCGATGGTGTAATAAATAAATAATGTATTCTATATAAATACGTAGATATATAATAATATGTACATACATACATAAATACATACATGCATAGATGTATGCATACATCAATAAGTTTTGCTTTAATAAGTGTCAACAACTGATTAATATTGTTGTGTGTATGAAAAAATCTCTATACATTTGAACATCACTCATTTGTAGTTAATTAATGACTCTAATCTAGTATCAATAACAAGAATCTACGTCAACCAAACACATCAAAGCCTTGTAAACAATTCAAGCAGAGGGAATATATCCGTGAATCCTATATTCAGGCTGTTCGTAACGAACTGTCGACAATGCCTGTCCCGTGGGACGTCTGCCCTTAACAGACGAAAAAAAAATTTTTCCTCAGAACAATCTTTGTTGTCAACTGACTGGAGTATTTTAATATTGTTGTTATCAATATCTGTTATTGTCTTCTTTGGCACGATTTATGAATTGTTTGTAAAGAAATGTAGCTTTAAGTTAGAACAATTTTATATTCAGTCAGTTCTTTCTAGGCAATGGATGAAACAGTGTTATTTTAATGAGTTTTTAGTATAAACGCAAATCTACAAACTTCTTAGCCTTCACCACCTTTACCAATGTTTTCTTTACTTGAATTGACTTGATTACTTGACTTGACCACACCTTTACTTTACCACCGTATTAGAGTAATTTGTTTATTAATATACCGGTCTAAAAATTTAACAAATTAGCTTTTAATTTATATTATAAGTGCTGTTCCAGTGTTTGTTTTAGTTTATTACGTTTACGCATGAATAAATTGCTGAAGTGAAGACTGGCTGTTATTCTTTGAAGAACTCCGTACGGACTGTACAAACGTTACTACAAGAAGGCTCTAACAACTTTGTATTTTGTGTTAGAATTTATTTAAAATTAAATTCTTACTTCGCTGTATTTATTCTCCCAAGATACTCAAGGGTTTCCCTTTTCCGACACACTGACCGCTTCCAACAAAATTTAATAAGAGAGGATTTTATCAGGCGTCAGAAGTCAGTCAGCTGTTAAATTAAAAGTTGTACAAATCACGAGTCACGCGAAAGAAAATTATTTAACAACCGTTCCTTGAGAGGTTTTAAAGTAATAAAATCTAACTATTGTCAAAGACTGGCTAGTCTTTGACAATATCGTAGAATGGTTACAGGCCTTTAAATTCAATATTGCTAACGTCATTATGATTTTCTCTGTCGCTGGAGAACGGCTTAACGTTTTCTAAAGACTGCCTTTCTTGAAATTGTGAATTTTCTATTTTGGTGGTTAGGTGATTTTTTTCTTTCTGAAAAGAAGTTATTATTATACACGCGTGAGTAGAGTAATAACGGTTTGATGAGATCAAATTGGAGTTAATTACATAATAGACCTTTCGTTTTAGAATAAATTTATGATTCTGTAGCCACATTTTACTCGTAGGCATCCGGTAAATGATATTTAGTGTTGTGAAAGACTCGAGTTCTCGAGTCTTAATTATGAAGACTAGATTAGTGCGTTTCTAAAAACTTGTATTATTATTGTATTATTTCTACTCCAGACCATGTGCGAAATAGAAGAAATAGAAGTGGTCTAATTCAAACTTTGAGTCATGAATAATCGAAATGAGCCTTCCAAATAAAGTCTCTAGGATTTTAATCTTTCATAATACTAATAATTTAGCCAGGTCGCTTAACCAGCTTTCAAATCGACGCGCGGCCGATCGACTAGACGCGGTCAGTTGCCTTTAATTGCAACCGATCGCGCCTTATACAAATAAGGGAGTCATTTTAAATTTGGAACTGTGTGACCGACACCTTAGTATGTTTTTCAGGTTTTCATCTCACATAGCAAAACGTTAGCGATTCAACAACTGTGTTCCCTACGGTAGTTTGGGATAATGTTTAATTTGTCTTCGTCGAATAGAAATCACGTTGTCGGTCGGTTTCGTGGTGACAATGCGTTCTAATTGACAAGAGATCGTGCGACGAATGCTAAATCCCATAGGAAGGGTCAATCCATTTAAACTGAATCTTTACCAGTGTCAAGTAAATGTCAAGAAAAAAAAAACAATTATTTCAATATATCGGTTTTCAAGTTTCGAATGTGGCGCATTTAGGTGAATGAATAAGTTCGTATTGGAGGGTCATGTAGCACCAGAACTTTTTTTATATACTTACAAAGAAGGTGGCAAGATATAAAGGGACAGATTACGCAAGCTGCCTGTCGCTGCGAGTCTGAAGATAGCGCTAAGCTCCTACTTCTCGCGATGCTCGTCGACGTTGCAAATCACAAAAATTCCTAATTGCGCTAGAATCAATTATAAAAATTCGTCAAAAGTGGTGAACCGAGTCCAGGGGGTTGTTTCGTAGTTTCCTATTACTTACTAAAATTTATTCGTGACTTAGTTACGGTACGTGCAAAATAAATGACACGATTGGTTTCCAAATATTAATTTCACGAACTTCGTTGTTTATCTATGGTGGCAAACAGACAATCCTCCTGGTGGTAAGTGGTTACTTTCACTCATGGAAATCGCGATATATGTCAACATCAGTAAACGTTGGTACGCCTGTGAAAGGGCTGCTTTTCTTTGGAGATTAGGAGGGGACATGAGAAAGGGTTGTAAAAACGAGGAATGGGAAGTATAACGAAATGAAAGTATAACGATGAGTTTTCCTTATCCATTTACACTTTCCATTCCTTCTTGGGGGCTGGGATGGGGAGTAAAGGGTACGATTAAATTAAACTCCCTAGTGATTTGCTAGGGTTGCCCGGCAGAAAAACAAAAACAATCAAAGAAAAACCAACAAACAAACAAAGGAATATTAACATGCTGGTATATTTGAATCTAAAATGTACGACTATTCGGACTTATATATAAGACACTAGCAACCCGCTCTCGCTTCGTTTTGGTTTATAGGCTTTTTTTCAGTTTCAAAATAAAATATAGCCTATATTAGACACGGATAATGTAGCTTACTATTTGGGAAAGAATTTTTGAAATCGGTTCAGTAGTTTCAGAGATTACCCCCAACATTTACACAATTTTACCTCTTTATTATATTAGTATGGATATATAATATATATAAGACATTGTATTATATGTATACTGTAGTTGGACTTGTATATTTTTCCTCAACCTTTTTTTCGGATTTCTTTTAAGACATTGTTGTTGAAGATTTCTTTAATTTCTTTTTCAACTTTTCTTCTTTACTAATAAAGTAAGCCTATTACCTATAATGCAGTACCCCATAGTATTGTGCCTTGTCGTGTCGGCAGGCTATAAAATAACACCACCCCATCTCTTCCCATGGCTGTCGAAAAAGACGATTAAGGGATAACAAAGCCGCTACCACCAGCCCTGAGGAACTACACCACCTCTAAAAGAGTGGATTCGCCCACCCACTTAGCCAGCTTGGCGTTTTAAGGTTTTACATCCCTCATGCAGAAGACAATGTGCTTCAGAATGCACATGTTCAGCAGTGGATACTTAAAGGGCTGGTTGCATTGTACCACATAGACACACGTGCACGCGAGACCTCACATGCACACACAGAGCGAAAGAAACATTCAAATTAATTGATTTATTACATTAATCATTCATTGTTAGATTTTTATTAAGATATTTATTAAGCATTGTAATAAGTTAATAATGAATTAGTATCCTTTTGTCATATTAATAGTGAATTTGCATCTCATAATTTAAATTTCACGGTTCAAATTTTTAAGATTTCTGAAAATATAATTATAAGATAAGCTGTAATGGTAATTTTAATATGGCATACTTATTAGCTAATTATTATATAATAAGATGTAAAATTATATTCAATCTAAATTTCCAATTTAATAAATAAAAAAACATATCGCAAATCGTCAATTCAATTGACTTGAAACTTCCGAATTTAGGTAATATCCTATAATATTTCCTACTCAGTTTGCAAGGTTCATATTAAAACGTACATTAAGAATATATTTATTTTCTCTAAGTCAAATATATTACTCTGTAATTAAAGTATGAAAGACCCTTTTACTGAATAAAATGAGGGCTGATAACGAATTAATCCTTGAAAGGAGGTCTTAATGGAAACCTGAGGATTAATAAAACTCAACATAAAAGCATACAGGCGAAATTAATTAAACTAGATTCAAAGACAAATGAACTATTTATAAGCACATTGGTTTCATAATGATTAATTAATTAAGTATACACAGGGAATAATTCAGAAATTCGTCTCACGAAGCAACACGTTAGCGATTTCACATTGTGTTTTAGCATAGTCGTATCGTATCAACTTAAAATGTATCTACTCATCATCAATATGTGCATATCCATGCTTTCTGCATACATAAGCCCAAGTTTTTTTTTTATGGATGATGGCGGCAGACGAGCATACAGTCCACCCGATGGTAAGTGGATACTGTCGCCCATAGACATCCGCGATACATGCCAACATTAGTCCATAATGACAAAGTTGGCACGCCCCGGGATGCGCTGCCTACCTTTGGAGATATAGGAATGAATAGGATGGGATGGGCTCTGGCACATCTCACTCACTACCGAAACACATACGTACATTAATACGGGAAATAAGATAAAGTAGGAAATGCAGTACATTTCAATGTAGTTCTGTGAGTTCTCTGTGTGAGACAATAAAAATTGTTGAACCACTTAATTATATTGTTTGAACATTTTAAACAGACTACAGTAGTTTCGCGGTAGCTATTGAAATAATGGCCTATTACGGCACCGTTCTCTAATTGGCTCTATTTGAGAGGTAATTGGCTAGTAAACCAGCGCTGTATTTAGAGAATTAACAGAAATAGCTGTAAATCAATTGAGAAGTGAAGGTAGGAGTAGTAATTTATAATATTTCACTTAGGGCATGCAAACTGATAACCGATTATCGGTTATTTATCGGTTATCGATCCATTTTGAAGAACGATAAATATCGAAAGAAAAGTCGATAAATGTCGATATTCGATAAACAAAAATTATATAGAAATTTTCCACAACGAATTCTGACATGTATCCGAATGAACTGGTCAATATGTCCCGCGCAGAGCTCTCTGCCTCCCCGCCGCTGTTATTTGTTCATTGTGCAGTGTGTGCAGAATGTGATCTCTTTTAATTGTATAACAGAATTATTTTATGTTAATTTGATTATAGTAAAGGTTCAATATTTGACATAGATATAGTTATATAGAATTACTTTAAAGAGTCTAACTAGTTTAATAATTAAGTAAGCAAAAAGTTCCAAAGATTTTTGTTTAAAATATCTCATCAAAAATTTAATTAGAGAAGATTTTATTTAATTTAAAGTAGTAGAGAAAGGAGTATTATAGTGGTTAGTTTAGTCATACATGTATGTATAAGAAAATAACTAATGATTATAATAATTCTAAAATGTTGATTTGATTGAGAAATACAATCGTTGATTTAAAAAAAAGACTTTATTTTTTAAATATTTATTTTTCAGTATATATTGTGGCTTATTTTAGGTAAATATATCCGTTTACCCATATATTATATGTGAAAAAACAAGTTATTGTAAAATAATATAATATAAAAACCGATAATTATCGGTTATTTATCGGAAAAAAAATACGATATTTTTTTTTATCGATTATCGGAATACTTCGATAATTGCATCCCCTAATTTCACTGTTACGGAACTTTAGTGTAGTTGTAGAGGATATACTCGTATACCTAAAGAACTGGCATATAATGTTTGTATCACTCATTCAATACTCTATTCACATTAAGATAACAGTGACGTCAACCATCAAATGTATCATAACAAAACGTTAATTGGTCAAGAGGTGAAATCACGTGACTGATGGTGATAACACATGAACATGAACACAGTTAACATGAACAGAATATGTATAGCTTTCGATGATCTTTGGAATTCCTCGATATGTTCTAGTATATACAAGTCACTAGATTTCTTAAAATTCCTGTACTTGATTTTCTTCTTAGAATCATGGTTAGTTAATAAGAAATTCAACGCATGATATTTTATATAATGTAAGAAAGAAACAAAAGATAATTGACAGTTGAAAATGGTATGTGAGATGAAGTTGTTGCACGATGGCAAAGAATAGCTAGCATGAATATTAGGAATTAAAAAAGAAATGAATTCGCTGGTTTCTTATAATTCTCCATCTCTTTCATTCTGATCTTCTTTAACTTCGCCAATCCACCTGTGCTGAGAGCGCTCCACGCTATGTTTTCCGGTATGTAGTAACTAACATAACCTAACTTTAACACCTATTCAGGACAGTATCGAGTTCAATTTGCGAGTTAAATAGGTTTATGAAAGGACACTTTTTGATGCTATTTACGAATATATTATTCAACACTGTGTAGGTGTTACTCCAGAGGTACGCATAAATTCATGAAATGAGTTATTTGAATATAGATTTAATGACGGTAATTCTATTTTTTGAAAAAGTTATATGTTAATACCTTGTAACAGATGTAACTATATCTGGACGTATTTGTTTCTTTTTTTTAATAAAAAATATAGGTTTTGAAACAAATAAATGAGAAGCGTTCTAACAGTGGGCGGACATCTAAGAATCCAGAGGTCGTTTCCGGAACACTACCAAGTAACAGTGCTAAATGTAACAGCAGTGCTATAAGTATGTAGGTACTGCGTATTTAGATTAGTTATATGTATATATGACCTATGAACGGTGAACGCACCTATGAATCACGGCTACTGATTATTTTCAATTCATAAAAACTTAAGTGTTTCCATTTACGAATAAAGCCGCTACCACAAGCCAAGAGGAATAACATCACCTCTATAAGAGTCATCCCGTCAACCCGCTTGGCTAGCGTGGCGTATTAAGGCCATAGATTCCTCGTGCACAAGTGAATGCCCATGTCCAGCAGTGGAGAAAAACAGAGCTGATTACGGTTACGGAACCGTATGTATGGCTTTAAAAGTACCACGTTGCGTCATTGGCTATTGCAACTTTATCGAATACTCGATTACCTTTTAGTAAACAATTCTAATAAAAACTTAAAACACAATTGTAAAAGTATTCGTGAAGATCCAACTGGCTTTCTTTATATTTATCGCAGCATATAACTTAAAATGGAGGTTCATGTTCGATGCCAATCTCTTACCAGCGAGCTTAGAGGTAACGCAACGAATTTATCACTCGGCTCAGTTAAGGAAAACATGGCGTCTTGGGAGAAATTCTCGGCTTGTAAAAAAGTATCAGACGAACGGTGATACATTTGGCTTGCCACACTATCTCGAGGAGAATATACTCCCTTTGTTGTGTGGAAAAAAATAAATGTGAAACATTGTTTATTATGTTCTTTTATGGAATTTCTGACGGAGATATGATCAGATTGTATGCAATCTGCAAGGCGAGTATGTAGAACGATGATAGCAATAGGAGTATTTCGACTGAGCCCAAGAGTTGAAATCCCTGCTCGGACTACTTAGCTTCTTAAGTATGTATTTTTCGGCGGTGAAGGACAACATTTGCAGGGAAGGAAAAATTACAGTACTGTGTTACCAATTTATCACAAACATTTACTTTAACATGACATACTCGTAATACACACGTTTATAATAAAAATAAGTTTTAGAAACACAGTTTACTTTATCGTATTTCCCCAATGTACGTACGTGTTTCGGTAGTGAGTGGGATATGTCAGAGCCCATCCCCATCCCATCATATCCTATCGCTCGCCATTTTCCCAACCCTTTCTCCCAATCCATTCCTTAATCTGCAACGGTAGGCAGCGTGTTCAGGGGCCTGCCAACGTGTCTCATTCTGGACTGATGTTTTTTTTTTTTTTTTTTTTTTTATTTACGACGGCGGCAGACGAGCATACAGTCCACCTGATGGTAAGTGGATACAGTCGCCCATAGACATCCGCGATACATGCCAACATTAGTCCAAAATGAGAAACGTTGGCATGCCCCCGGATGCGCTGCCTACCTTTGGAGATATAGGAATGGATTTGGAGAAAGGGTTGAGAAAATGGGGAGGGATAGGATGGGATTGGAATGGGCTCTGGCACATCTCACTCACTACAGAAACACGTACGTACATTGGGGAAATACGATAAAATGGGAAATGCAGTACATTTCAAGGTAGTATTCTGTGAGAGAGGGGTAACGTGGCCAGTCGAGCGCGCCCAGCGGCTGTTGGATTGCAGCGTGCACTCTCCCCCTCAAATGTTTTCATGTATCGCGGATGTCTATGGACGACAGCATCCACTTACCATTAGGTGGACTGAATGCTCGTCTGCCGCCTTCTTTCTATAAAAAAAAGTTATTTTGTGAATAAAGTGTCGAGATGTTGCCAATATTGATTCGCAAATATTGTATATCTATTTGTAGTATACCTACTTATCTTATGCATAACATCAGTTGTTCCAGATAAACGCTTGGACAATATAGTTGATTAATCGCTCACATCTTATTGGACTAATCACAGTGAGCTTCAATGTGATTGTGAATGTATGAGAAATTAGGCAGAGAATTGGGCGTGCGAAGCGTAAGCGGCTTCACATTGGTCGGAAAAAGAGAGAGGCATAGATTGCATTACTTAGGAAAATATTACTGGAAACATAGAAACATAATTTCAAACGTTAATATCACATCCTACAGTTACTCGTAGTATAACACATAAGCATTTGGTAACCAAACGCCGCGAACAATATATACGGTCAGCGGACCAGCGCTTACTCTGTTCCCAGGTTAATGAATGAATTAGATCCTAAATTTAAAAAAGATATCAGCGAAAATAATTTAAAATATAAATTAAGAACATATTTCTTGTCCAAATTATAATTTGTTCACTGCTCACAGGTAGGTTTTTAATGTCTCGACTACTGATTCCAGCAATACTTGTATCTTAGACAAATCTGTATGGTTTATTAGATACAATTATGTTAGCTATATACTTAATCTTTGTAAAATTGTTAATAATAATAAAAAAAAAATTATGCGTCTGTTTAAGACGATTTACATTGATTACAGGTTACAATCAATATACAAACTGTATCAACATGCATGACGACTTAACAATATATATATATATTACAATATATATTATATATATATCTATTTTTTACTAAATACACTACTAGATATAAAATGTTAAAACCTTACAAATTCAACATACTGTGTGCAATACTTTAACATGTGGATACAAGTTCAACGCAAAGGCATAAGAGTATGATAAAATAAGTATATATTTTGTTGGTATTATTGTATTATACTATTGTACATACAAATTCTTCGTACGCATTACGCGTACATAAAGACAGGCCTTTCTGTCTTAAACTATATAATTCGCTTTCCCAAGTCTGCTGGAAGAAATCTTCGCAGGAGATGAGCGTGCCTTTTGTACATCTTTTCATTTTCTTCCTTTTCATTTATTTAATGTTATATGTGTCATTTTCTTGGTAAGCCCAGGTAGTGAGAGACCGTAATACCCCCAGCAGAAGCTCATTCAGCTGGTGTTCAGGGCTTCGAACATAGAAACTAATAGATCATACGCACAGTATTAAGCAGCACCCCCTTCTACATTGTCTACGAAAGCGAATTGTTACAGAAATCCAATCATATGTTGTTTCATATTATTATTTCATTAATTATTAGAATCAAGAAGTGATTAAAGACAAAAAGTAATTTTCAAAATTCATAATGCATACGAGTATTATGTCGTTATCAGAACAACTACTATACATAATTGAAGTAATTTTATTTTTTACAAAAAATAATACACGTTCATTTATCATTATCTTCATCATACATTATTCCTAGGTATCTCCTTATTTATTATCATTAGTTCATTTATAATTACCTCCATACCATACCATTAGCTTGTGTCTCTCCAGTGCTGGATATAGGCCTCTCCTAAGGACCACCTCCACGCACAGGTCTTCCGCTCTTCTTGGCAGAGGGCGTCCAATGCTACGTTTCCAGGTACGTGGTCTCGATTTATCCATAGATGTCCATGGGCGGCAGTATTCACTTTCGACTAGGTGGACGTTTGCTCATCTGTCACATTCTTACCATAAAAAAATAGCATTAATATTTTTGATGCAAGTGAACTTGTGTTCCTAGTAATTAATACTAAGATAAAGAAAGTACTTAAAGGAAAAGAAAGGCACAAATAAAAATATAATAATTAGGTATTTATTGTTATAAAAGATAATATGTTTTACAAGTTTTAAAAAACCTTAAGAAACAACGGTCTGTTGTCATCGGGTATATAAATAATGAAACAAGCATAATAATATAAAAGAAAATATAAGTCCACTTAGTAAAGGAACAGCCGAATAAAAAATAATTAAATTCAGTCTTTTAAATCAAATCCCATGAATTTCTTTAGTAAATACTGACTTCATCCATTAACGTACCAAAATTATCTTAGAAAGGACAGCTGTCAACGAGAAGTAGGCAACATGGTCTCATTATTTTTCCGCTACATTATTCATCGTGTCTCGTGGAAGAATAATACCACAGTAAAAATATTAAAATAGTAGGGAAACTACTGTTTTTACATACTTTTTGCATGCTACTCTTACTCAACGTAAAAATACACGTACCCGCAGTAATTACAGTTTGTTTGTGAATATTGGTTTTAATAATTCTATTTTTACATCTGACACTAACATCTGAATTCTAATTAATTCTAATCTAATAGACTTCTAACTGTTCTAACTTATAGATTCTAAACTAACTATTCTAATCTTATAGAAAAGTGAAAATTGGGTGACTAAAATGGGTGACTAACATTCATCGACAATTCAGCAGATTTGCAACGTTTTCTCCGTAATGTAGCACTTGTGTGCATATATCGCCCACGATGATACAATGTAAAGCGTCTGTGTGATTGACGGCCATCTTGAAAACAAAATTAGACAACAACATGTCTAAAATTACGCAAAAGCTGACAATAAGTTGTTCAGTATCGAGAGCAGAATCAATTCCACTGTTTTTACATGCGAATTTTCTTTTTTATAACTTATTGTTCAGTTCTAGTATATCTTTTATTCTATGCGTAGTTACACAAAACAAATATATCCATTGTAACAACCGTCAACTCATTGCCCTATTAAGGCCGGGCACGGCGCGCTGCGCCCGATCATTATTACCCTGTACTGTACTGAGTATGAGTACATGTTCATATGTTGTACTAAGTAACATTCATACGTTTTAGATAGAACAACTCTTTTTGTTTTTAACCTTTGATTTATTTCCTAAAACGGTTCCATATATGTTAAATTAGCTGACATGTGTTAGGTTTTATGTTATTTCGATGACACATTATATACTGACATTTTGGATTTCAGTTTTAGTCAAATCTATCATGGATAGTCAACAGAAGAAATCTGGTCGCGTTCTTCCAGAACCTGTCCAACAGATATGTAAATAACAACGTAAACGTTATTTCAGGAGTAATAACTTAAAATTAACACGTTCCAAGCGTCACGTATGACGATTCCATACTGTTATTCTTGTTTATTATGATAATACCGAGCGCCACATAATATTGTGCCTCAGTGTACTAAAGTTGACTAGAATAGGCGCTTTGACGATGTAATATGGGTTTGTCGTTAGTTATTCTTTGTGTTTTCACTTGATATGGCCTTTTAGCAGAAGGTTGTGTTGTGAATTTTGCGGAAGGTGACGGAGACAGACTAAATACCGTTTGTTGGTAAATAAATCCGAAAGATCTGTTTTCAATTTTACTGTCTCACTTTTCATCAACGAAATGCGGTTCATCCTCACTTCTTAGACAAGGAAGTTTTGCGTAGCCTCTCAAGACAACCGCGAACCTGAATGCCACACATCCCCCATCCACAATATAATGTTCATGAGGAAGCCCATGTCCATCATGTCATGCCCATATGTGTTGTCAAATACAATAAAATTTCAATTGAAAAAGTATAACAACCGCATGCGGGCTCAGTTATATTCTGTTAGCTACCGTGGTAAAATAAAAGTCTTTTGTAAAATTAACAGTCGCCGGACGACGGATCTTCCGGATCAGTGGAACAGATGGATGAGTCGGCTCTTCCTTTGTTACGCATTAATTTCCCCTTCCACTTCTATGGCCTCACTTTTAAAATTTATCAAGAGTTGATATTCCGTTTCCTGTTTGGCCGGGTTGCGAATAGAATTTAACGCATGAAAAAAAATCTGTTGAATAAAATCAAAGAAATGTTGATACGTGTGTACCGCTTAAAAGAACAGAAAATTTTACTTTATTACTTTTACTTTTTTTTCTTTTAAAGGATTTATTAACGCTGAATTGTATTTATCCCTTGAATTTTCAATTTCATGTATAAGAGTAAATTTATGAACTTCCATATTTGGACATAATACAGAAGAGTACAATCTACGTTAGTATTACTGATAATGGTTATCTATCTAAGTAATAATCAACATAGAATCGAAGGTCGCGTGTGGTAAGGCCTATATTCAGCAGTGGACAGACATAGGGTTATGGTATAGTATGCTATTAATCAACACACCACAGATTCAGTGCAAATGATTTATTTCTGCAAATATATTCCTTAATCTTTACAAAGAATACAATCTTTTCCTTTTAGTAGCACAGTATTCGACACGCGGCGATGCGCTGTTTTATTTATGTTAGCTTTTCATAGTAGAGCCTTTTCAATATAGAGTTTTTTGTGCATCTTGCGTCCTGTGCTCGACCGTCGTCAGTCGTTTCCCATGCTCTCAGATGAGTTTAATGTCTTTTCGTGTATGATGTTCAACCAATATAATAAAAGGATATTTTTGGTTTAATTAATCCACCTTCCGATATTACGTCAATATCATAAATAATACAATAACTACCCCTTTAAAGTCATGTATAACATTCTGAAAACTTAAATTAGGAAACATACCTTTGATGTAAAATAGTGTCCGCTTCTAGTGCCGTAACAGCTAATCCGGGAAAGTGTACATTATTAGAAGTATACGTGAGTCCGAAAAAGCCACTAATTATGCGTCAGGCAAAGTTGTCAGCTAAAAAGGCGATGCTTCGAGCCAAGTCAAGGCAAATTTTTCTCATTTAATGTAAAGTCACGTGCACTTTCTCTGGCCAGGTGTGTGATGAAACAACCATAAAGATAGGCAAGTGTATTCATACTGAACGTTGTACTGCATAATTAATAGTGCATCGGCCCTTATTGCAGAAGCAAGTTGTCAGCAGGGATTAAACATTTATAACAGTTTTTAGACAAGATTTTAAAATACATTAAGTTAAGATATTCTTATTTGTGACTTCAACTTCGGGTGAGGCAAGAATTTATTTAAAGAGCTATTTTTGTGTTTTGACTGGCAGCATAAGACTTGGATGAGTATTTCGATGCTGTGGAAAACCGTCTGCTATCTCCAAGGCGTTAATTTCACGTATAATTTTCTTCAATACACGTAATAAGTGACAGACCGTCCATCCGATACCCTCTGATACAGTACGAGAGAACGGTAATTATTCTACCGACCTTTGATATGCCTAATCTTGACTGGAGAAATGGTATATCGTATATCGGTATATATGGTCTTCTAAGAATGGACGACGGGGTAAAAATGTATAAAATTATTGACAATGTATTTGTATCTACCATAATCGTTATAAGTAATTGTAGCTGAAAAAGTGACGAGGGATTTTATTTTAAAAAAATGAAAATGGAAGCCGCTTAATATTATAGTTCGCTTTAACATAACTGCCTTAACATAAAAAGATCTATAAAATAAAAGTTTCCATTTGAGGTATATTTCAAGTGTCAAGTCTACTGTAGTCTAATGTTGGCAATCATTAGTCAAAAATGACGAAAGTTTGCACATCCGTAGATGCATTGATTACATTGGAGAAATACGAATGAGAACTTGGGAAGGATGGGGAAAATGTATCTATGGTCATTATCCAAACCCATACCACCCTATCTCGCTTCACAGTCTATATGTGATATCTGTAAAATATTTTTCGTGTACAAAATATGAATGGGTGGGTTACAGCACCGTGTGCCCGTGGAAAAGCAAAGAGTTTCTTATTTGTGTAGATTTCCGTACTTGCAAGGAATATTTCTGAAGCGATTCTATTTTCCGTGTGAGTGTCTGCCGGATCGGACAGTGTAGTAACTGCTACTGCGTCACAATTTTATCCAGAGCGTGAACATTCACTAGATAAAAGAACGCAAAAGAGTTATATGTTTGAGTGCCACCGAAATGTGAGACGCCCTCCACCAAGTGAACTGACGACTTGAAGAAGTTCACTGGTGTGGCTGGATGAAAAGAGTCCGAGATTACATTCGGTGGCGAGCCTTGGGAGAGGCCTATATCCAGCAGTAGATTAAATGATTCACATAAACTACCTTAAAAAGCTTCTTCGTATGATGTTTAGGTACACATTGAAATAAAATATGTACATCATGGTTTTTTGAACTGGTTTCTTCCGGTCATCAACATTTGTACCATTAGAAAAGCCAATGTCATGCCATGAACTATAACGATAAACTGTGAACTGATATTTTGGCAAGTCATGGCATATTAGGAGCACATTATACAGACTTACAATGGACAAGAAGATGAATGGAGAGTTTTTGTGCTAAATAATAAATAACGCTAGTAATATTAGGTAATATATTAAATCGCGTGTCCCTTAACTTTTGCCGTAAAAGTCGTAGTAAAACGTTTTATTCATATTCTTTCACGTGCGTTTTGTATCTAAGCTAACGGTCATATGAAAAAATCGCTCGTTAATACGAGGGCCGGAAGGAAAGTTTCCGGAATGAATAGGAAAAAAATTACAATGAATGGCCCAAAATCAATTTCTTGTTTCTCAAAATATTCAATACATTTTTTCATACGATGAAACCAAGTTCCATAACATTTATTCCAATCTTCCGTGGTGCCTCGGAAATATGTTATTCATACTCTTTGACAGCCTCTTCTGGAGATGAAAATCGTTGACCGCGTAATTAGTTCTTAGTTTTTGGAATCAAGAAGAAGTCACAAAGTGCCAAGTCGGGACTGTATGGAGGGTGGCTCGTGGGTTCTACGTTTTTCGCCTTCAAAAAGTCTTTTGTCTGTTTGGCCGTGTGAGAGCTGGTATTGTCATCATGCAAGATTATGCGGCGGCGTTTACGGTTGTTTTTACGGAGTTCATCAGCATTCACGGTACGACGATTCTCCAAAGCAACAGTAGCCACGTGTCCAGTTTTTCTAAAAAAAGAAGCGATCGCCTGCTTCGCGACACTTTGCACACGCGCCACTTTGGTGGGGTTCGGCTCATCTTGAAAGACCCAAATGGTCGATTGGTGCTTTATTTTGGGATCGTAGCTGTAAATCCATGTTTTGTCACCTGTTACATATCCACACCAAATTTGACGCCCCTTCGTTGAATCTGGTAAGCATGGCATTGCACCAAGTGACGCGTTCCGTTTTTTGAACTTCAGTCAAATTGTATGGGATCCACCGCGAACACAGCCTTCTCACGGCCATTTGGCCGTAAGATGTATTGTATGTAAGATTGATTGTATCTGACTAATGCCTAGACTAAAGATGTCGGAATCTCATGGTAGTTCTTGCCTGTAGATGATGATCGCTGCGATTTTCGCCCATTTTGGAGACAACACTTTTGACTATTTTTATACTGGGATAGAAATGCTGATTAAACGGCCCGAAAAGTGTGTTGAAATTGACGGAGCTTATATATAAAAATAAAAAAATTTCATGAACTTGAGTGTCCTGTTTCTTTGTCAGGCCGGAAACTTTTGGACCTCCCCTCGTATCTGGTCATTTCTCGCCGTTTATAACACCTAATTACCTTCAATTTGTTCCGCCCGCATCGAAATCTGAGTTTCTGGCAATATCGAAATAGGTGTTTGGTCGTTACTTGGTTTAGTAAGTATAAGTAAGTCGGTCTAGTTGTCTTGGTTGGTATATTATAATTTCTCTATAGAGAAATTTGAAGAAGCATTATGGTCCTGAAAATCAGGCATTTGCAAGGTTAATTCTACTGTTAATCAAGTCTGCCATTTGGCGCGAAAACTACCAACACCGTATTATTGTTTATTTTTCTTTTTTACAATAACTGCAATATTTTTGCGGTAACTGTGTTGTCAATGAAAAAAATATATGTAAGAAATATAGAATAATTTAAAATGCTTCTTTAAAAAAAATTAATAATTCTGATCTCAGTTGCGCAAAAGTCCGAATTGCAAGCAAAGAAATTTGCAATCATAAAATAATCTACCATCACCAAATTTGCACTATCACCTATAGTACAACCACCTTCCAATTTGTGTAGACCAAGAACAATCAACAAAATCGATTATCAAATCCAACTTTTAGAGTAGCAAAATACGTCACGCCGAACAGTTTTGTATTGTGACGCCACGCGGTGATCAATCCTGGCGTTTTGGATCTCGTAAAACATAGATAAAAAATATTTAATTTATTTAATAAAACAATATATTTGTAATTCATTTTAATTGAAAAAAAAGCATTTTATAATTGTTGTTGTCCAATGAGTTACGTTATTCAATATTTTTATAATTTATTATTACATCGGTCACATAGCCAATTTTAACGACGATATAAAATCTGGCTTGTTGTTCTAGTAAACACCGAAACATAACAAGAAGTTTAGCAGAATCGACGGGTACAAAGATCGCTTTACTTTAAGACAAACCCCGATCTACGGACAACAACACAGTTCTGCTTTCTGCACACAACACATTTGTTTGTATTTGAGTCACTTCGCTGTAGAGGAGTTTAATTTGACTGGACTAAGACCTTATTTTGGGGCCATGAAGCAAGCGACGGACGGATCTACACTTAACAATTAAAGCCAAATAAAAGCGTGATTTTAATAATAATAATTATTATTATAAATATTTTTCCTTACAATTGGTTATTATAAGTATATGCACCATTAAGCGACAGGATACAATAGACGGCCTTATTGCTATGGCCATCTCTTCCAGGCGAGGCAACATACCCTCCCAAAACAACGCCCTTAGCCGAGGTCCGTTCCTTAGGCTCGTTGCTGCACACACTTTTTGCTCTCAACTTAGCGCCTTCTGCGCTCGCCCTGAACTATACATATCCGGTGACTCTTGAAAGGTCATTAGGGCCACAAGAATTAAGCCATTTCGAAAAAAAAGAATAAAAAAAGAGGCAACACTGAGACAAAGAAAAATAAAAACGATAGTGATAGTGCAGTAATAAATATAGTGGTGCTATACTTATAATAATATACTATAATATAATAATATACTATAATATAATATTATATATTATAATAATATAAATATACTTATAATAATAAATAATAAACAAATATATAATATAATCTGGTGCGTTTAATCTAGTGTTTTATGCTATATATATATATATATATATATATCTATTTAAATCTTTATCAAGTGTTTTAATCTATACTTAGACTTTTTTTACATTCTATTGAATTTGGAATGCAATGCAACCAACCCTTACAGTATCCACTGCTGGACAGGGGTTTCCTCGTGCACATTTGATACACTTAATAATTAATAGTAACAACTATGAATGAATTTTGCAACAATACGGACATAATTTATCAGCTGCAACTGAAGGGGGAGCATTCCCGGGATTGATTATTGAACTTGTTGTAGACTTGAAAGTGGGCTATTATTGAAATTGTTGTTCAATCTGCAACACTGTTATTTTATTACAAACATTACAGCAAAATATTGCAAAATTTTTAGTACTGAAATTGTTCAGTAACCAACTTTTTAATTTAATTTTAAGTACGTAACCATAACAGTAACCGGACTTTTTAACATCCACTTCTGAAAATGGTCCTCTTCATGCACACTGGCCAAGCGGGTTGGCGAGTCCACTCTTTTAGAGGTAGTGTAATTCCTCAGGACTTGTGGTAGCCGCTTTGTTATCCCTTAGTCGTCTTTTACGACACCCACAGGAAGAGATGGGGTTGTGCTATTTTATAGCCTGCCGATACCAAACGGCCGATTGAATTTATTACGGTTCTTTTTCTCACTTGACTAGAACTACAGTGTATGATCGTAGCTTATTTCGTGGCCCTACTTTTTGTGTAGCAGTTAAAGCGCAGTCTCCTAGTGCTAGCAGAGAAGTACCCATCTACCTTTACAGTAGCTGGGTGTCCGCTACGGATTTATTAAAACCATCCTGTTTTGAGTCACAGACTTCACTACAAAGAAATTGGCTAGAATGTTTGATGAAATTGTTTAGTTAATTAATAACATACTTTGGCCTTAGGGTCCGTTCAAGTATTACGTAAGCACCATAGGGGGGTGGGGGGTCTTTGCTTTGCTTATTTTTGATGACATGAGGGACGAGGGGGTTTGAATGGCGATTACGTCAGCAATATTTATTTATTTACTTTTCGTATTTTTTTTGGCAAAATTTAGTAGATTCTGATTAAATAAGAAACTTGAACAGATTTTGTAAAAAAAATTAAGCATGGGGAGGGGGGTAAGAGCTTTGCTTACCTTCACTGACAAGGGTCGGGAGGTGGGGGGGGGGGGGGCTTAAAAATGACTATAATTCTGCTTTGACTTTATGGTCTCCCCCTCCTTCAAATAATCGATATCTACTTTTTAATATTTATTATTATAATACTTATATGTGGTACTTATTATTATTCATATGCATGCATAGGTACTTATGGATATGCACTTACACATGCATTCACATTCACACCTTCACACACGCAAACACCACACACATTCACACATACCATACACACTCATTCACACGGCATCATTTTCTTAAATTTAAGTTTTTTTTCTTAGCTTAAGGTAGAGCGGGGTCTTCTGAAACAGGTATTTCTTATACTTAAAAGGAGACTCCCACCACGTATATAAAATTGTATGATGATGTTAACGAAATAAAAATAAAAAAAAGATTTTTTTTTAAATATTAATGTTAACACATACCTATTATGAATGTTTTATGATATAAAACATAACGCTCTTAACACTTAAACTTATACATTTTTAACTAATTATATCAATTAAGACGTTTTCTTACTTTTCATCTATTTTTCCTTTTGTTTTTTGTTTGTGTGTTTTGGCGCCTTATTTCCTTTTTTAATTTGCGTACAATGTATACGAGTACGTTGCATATATTACAACATCTGTTTCTTTTAATTTCTTACTCGTAGCATCAAAGCTCGTAGAATAAGGACACCGGTGTCACCAAACGAAAATGATAAACAATTAAAGTCAAAATTTAAATAGTACCAACAGGTAGGAGACCACCCCTTATTTCTACAAGTATATAATGACGGTGAATTTTTCCAACAAAAGTCGAAACGTTGACATTCATGCGATTATACCGATATCAATAGCGTAGAAATCGCACAGGTGTCGCCGGGACAAGCTGTTACATTTTCCGCCGTCCCTATAGAATATGGCACGTTTCCAAACCGTTAGCAAAGTCTAAAAGGCTAGATAATGTAGATGGGAATTATGTTAAAGTCTCACGTATTCTGAGTGTGAGCAGGAGACTTTAGTAAACGACATTCATATTTCAGGGAAGGTGACGCCCGCATGCTAAACCCGCCTTATCTCAAAGTGGATAACTTTTGTGCGTACGGTAAATATATTCGGATTTCGAAGTACTTTTGGTACCGATTTAAGTGGTGTGTTTGGAGAACGTACTGATTTTGGTGAAAACATGTTATAAGTAATTTTATTAATATGAGCCTCTAGTACTTGTGAGATAAAAGACATAAAATTGCAGTGCTATATTGCACTTTAGCGTCCTAGGTTGCTTACGCAGGAGTTTTTGTCTTCCTATAAGTGATCTATTTTTCGTGGATACTGCGATGTAAGCCGATCGTCCGCGACTGTAGAGGGAGGTAGTTTATTGTTACGATTATGACCTTGCCATGGAGGACTATTCTAATATATACCTTATTCAGTTCGAATTCGAACATTCGAATATAGGCCACTCGAATTCAATAGTTGTAAACTTGCGGTCTCATTTTATATCATCGTCATTTGCAGCTCTATTATTATCTATTGCTGGCCATAGGCTTCTACAAAGTGACGAGGCCACTCTTTTAGAGCTGTTGTAGTTTCTAGTACGTACTAAATGTAAATGTAGCAAAATAATCATTATGCACTTAGATACTCGCCTCACTTCCTACGATCCGAAGCATTTTAAAATAAAACATCGACCAGAAAACCTGACCTAAATTGAAGTCACTAAATACAAAATAATTAATCCCTAAGCATTTCCTTTTGTCTATTTAGTCTAAAAGTTGGCTAATCAACGGCAGAATGGGGCGAGTTAGAAACGTTCCAACTTCTGAATTCACTCGCTTATTGAATCTCGAACTAAATTGAATCCATTTGTGTAATTACATGGAAGCGATGAGTGCTTTTGTTCTACTATCTGCCGATTGTCGGTTGTTTTGAACCGCAGTCGAGATGAAACATAAAGTAGGTATCAAGAGACTGCTCATACTTCACCTAGTCACACGAAACAGTTACGAAAATTTTGCTATTTTTTTACACAGACAAAGCATAGAAATTTACAAAATATATATTTGTGATTTGTGACCGTGTGTCACATACACATGGTATGGTCTTATGGTCTTTTCATTCAGCTGCGATTGGCGACTTTCTTCTAGTCATCAGTCCATCTGGCCGGAGCGCGTTTCACGATACATTTCCCGGAGGACTCATCTGCCGCATCGGTTATCGGCCGTGCGAAATTTACAGCCTGTCCACTGCCACATGATCCTTTCATCTATATCGGCAATTTGCAATTCGAGAAGACAAGTTCCCCCATGTCCCAAGAAATATCCCCGATTAATACACACAATGCACTATGACAGCGTCACACCAATTTTCTTATGAACATCACATACTGTCTGCATTTATATTGTGTTTCTAACTGTGTTGCTAATTCCAACATTTAGGCAATTCGGTGCCAATGCGAGCGTTGATTTGCATTAATTTTCGGTTCACAATGTCGCGAATTACGTAATTTGTGTTCCTCTGTTGCCGGGTGTTTGTTCAATGGTTTAGTCGGAGCTTAGCTTAGCTTGTTTCCTAATCTAGAATATGAACACAAGATTAATTGAGTAAATAATTGTCGATTTTCAGATATTATTGACATATAATTTCTGTCATATAGACTAACATATAATTCTGACAGTTGTCCCTAAGACAACGCACAATGTACTTCTGTCAACAATTCTGTCACAGCACAGGTGTCTGAAGATCCGAATACCACCGAATTGAGGAAGAAATTTAATGCTGTCTCAAGGTGGAGTAAGAGGATCACTGTCAGAGCAAGGAATGAGCACATCCGCAGAATTGGCGAACGACTAGCAAGCTATCCTTCTGGAAGCCGAGCTTTCTGGTCACTCGCCCAGGCTGCTGAGGGTAACTTCTGTCAGTCGTCACTCCCACCACTGCGGAAACTTGATGGCTCACTGGCCCATGGGGCTATCTCTTTGCCTCAAACTTGACTCTGAACTATCGAGGTCTTTCACCACCGTATATCACGAACCACCGTATATAGAAAGAGGTCTTTCTATTAAGCTACGATATGGGGTTCTTCAAGAAAGCTGTAAATAAGATTTCGCAAGGTCGGTGGCGCACCCGCATATCCCCTGGTCTTGCAGGTGTCCATGGGCGGCGGTAATAATTACATTCAAGTGGAACCGTATGCTCGTCCGCCCACTTCTCTATAAAAAAAAGAGAAATATTAAGAGAGTAGTTTTAAATTAAAAACTTGCAAGGTTTTAATTGATCTCAATGTCGGTGTCTGACTTGTTGTATATCTTTGTTACCTTATTTAAGTACCTATAAGAAATAATAACAGTTGTCTTTGACAAAGAGTGTATACAATGCGTTGTATGACTGTTATTGTCATCATAAGTGTTATTTTGTATAGTTTTTCGATTGATACTAAAACGAAGCTGAACCGTTGTAATTAGTGATCTACTAATTACACTAATAGTGGAATAGGAAAGATGGCTTACGTTTTGTCAGTTTTATATCAGTAAAATTGACCCCATGGTTTTGTCATACCGATCTACCTACTGCGTGGCACGTTTACACAGGCGCTTACAAGTTACTCATATACAAATATAACAAAAAACCTTGGCAATTTTAAATACAAGTGATAACTTAATTAAAATTCTTTAACACTGTACTTTACAATCTGATGACAGCTTCAGCTACAAATATCTCGAACAAACAAACACGTTTGAGTGTTCCCATGTTACGCAGAGCTGAAGTAAAACCCTTTAGGTAGCTCGTGAGCACTGCTGGCTATACTTTGTAGCGGTTCAAATAACTTGAGTTACGTGACTCGAATCCAATTGAACTACGGTCAAGGGATTGGATATAGTTTTCTCTAGTTCTCTAGATATGACAGGAATAAATGTTTGAAGGGACTACAATATATACATAAATTTTTATTACACATTTATATTAAACCTGTCGATATACTTGTAGTTGTATATCGATGGTAGCAAAGTAAAAACTTTACTACCATCATTATATATCAATATTTTTTTATAGACCATTGAACCATACAAAAAATATTATCAGAGAAACTTAGTTTTTTTTTTTTTTCTTTATGTACGAAGGCGGCAGACGAGCATACAGTCCACCTGATGGTAAGTGGATACTGTCGCCCATAGACATCCGCGATACATGCCAACATTAGTCCAAAATGACAAATGTTGGCACGCCCCCGGATGCGCTGCCTACCTTTGGAGATATAGGAATGGATTTGGAGAAAGGGTTAGGAAAATAGGGAGGTATAGGATGGGATGGGAATGGGCTCTGGCATATCTCACTCACTACCGAAATACGTACGTACATTGGGGAAATACGATAAAGTGGGAAATGCAGTACATTTCAAGGTAGTCTTCTGTGATGATTATGTACATACCTGCTATATAAAACAATTGATTTTTTTTTTTTTTTTTTTGCGTTTTTTCATATTTTTACTTAAACGCTGCACGTTCATTTTAATTATTTTCAGACATACGTTGGCAATAATGACGTAAAGTAGATTTAAGGAAAGGGTTGAGAAAATTGAAAGGGATAGGATGGGATAGGAATGGGCCAGAGCCAGAGGCATATTCTTCTCATTACCGAAACACGTACATTTGGATAACAGCAAAGGTTGGGAAGTGTAGTACCTACATTTTATGATAGTCTTCTGTGAAGGCGGTATGTTGGGCAGTCGAGTGAGCTAAGCGGTTATGATATTGCAGCACGCCCTTCCCCATGTAATTGGGAAGGGAGCAGAGGCTAAGAATTACCAACTGAATTAATATTACATGTTTACTAAGCCATAAAAGCATACTTAAAAAGAAAGCAGTCGACGAAATACTGCTGCATGTGTAAAATTGATGTCGCTTCTATTTATATTATATCTGCTTTTATCAGAACACGTCACACGCAGTCATTTCGCCGCTTCAGAGAAAATTGTTAAGACTCGCATTATTGGGTATAATACCGATAAATCGCTTTTAAAATCGTACGCTTCGTATAATATATCGTTATAATGCATATGTTGTGTTTAATTAAAATTTTATGTAAAAAGTGGTAAGTATCTTTATTTATAGCATATTGTTTTAATAATTTGAGAAAATGTTTTATACAGTCAGCGATGGAACAATGTATTCGAATTAATGTCTTAAAACGGTAGTACCTAATAAGGGCTGAATTGTAATGGTATTTGAGCACATTGACGTATTGATGTCTGTACTATAAAATATGTATGTTGATTTAATTGTTTCCTTCTAACTGGATAATAATGTCAGCTCTTGTCTATATATCTTTAAAAGATACATATGTCTGTTTATCTTCCTAAATATGCATGCATGTTTCACAACAAAAGATGTAGTATCAGGATTCTTGACTCACATTTGGAATATTTTGAGTTCATACTCTACTGTATTACAACATAACTATGTTGTAGTGCGAATTTTTAAATTATCTCTTGCTCCCGAGATTAAAAAATCCCGTGTGCGCGATAATATAACAATAAAGGTCTGCAGTATATCAGCTACTGTCACTGTATACTGTAAGCCTATGTCTCTCCACTGCTGGATATAGGCCTCTGCTAAGGCTCGCCACCACGCACGATCTTCCGCATTTCTCATCCAGTCACTATCGGCAAACTTCTACAATTCGTCGGCCCACCTGGTCGGTGGGGGTCCCACACTACGCTTCCCGGTATATGTAATATTTACAAATCGGCACTGGGTCCGCGTTGTGAATTATGGCCCGAAATCACCATTATTGCAAAAAGAATGTACAAGCTGATATGGAATTTCAATAGGTCCTGTTCTAATTTATTAATAAGTTGCGTTCTTGATTTTGTTTATATACATCTTTTGTTAAAATTAGTATTATTGTTTGTCCCACTAAATGTTTGATGTCACTGTTTTGATTATCAACCAATTTTATATAAGAAATTGTAAAAGAAAGTATAGATTTACAATTAATTAACAAATGAAACTAATTATGTTCTCTCGTTATAAAAACAGAGTAGTAAGAACTATTACACTATAAAGGAGTATAAGTATTATTAGAGTATTAACTAAAATTTATATGAACAAAGTCGCGGTTATAAGTTAGTATGTATTTTAATAATCGAATCATTCATAAAAGTTCAACAAACCCGGATGATATTTGGAATTAAAATAATCATACAGCATTAATTTCTAAAGACATAATTTTCATACAAATATTGAAAGGTTGTTGACTTTCTACGTGTTGTAAAATATTTTATTCCATGAAAAACCAATATTTTATAATAGTTACCCACATAGCTCGTTTAATTAGCACACTTAAGTGGCAGTGGGCAGGCAGTGGGCGGGCAGATATTTGCCGCAGGACTGATAACTGGTGGGGTAGACTAGTCCTGGAATGCAGGCCACGTACTGGGAAGCGCAGTGCGAGACCGAAGTTTTGAATCATCGCTAAACTGATTTTGAATGAGAAAAGTACTGTGCGTAGTGGCGATCCTTAGGAGAGACCTAAATCCAGCAATTGAAGAAGTAGACCGACAACTTAAAGAAGTTTATGATTCTGAATCTATAAACAGATAATATAAATGTTTTTTAAAAAAAAATATTGTTATTGGGCTATGTATTTAGCGTATGAGCAAGTTGGTAAAGTCAGAAAATTATTTTTTTTTTCAAAGAAAGGTATCGTAAAATTTTCATGGTAATGAATACAAAGCCTGAGAATGATAAACGGAATCCATGGTTTCAAGTTTTCGAGAAAAGTTCTGACATATAATGTGTAAGCGGCAATTTAAAAAAAATATATTTCAGTGTATTTTTCAATCAGTATTTTGCTTTTGGAACAACATAATGAGCGAAAGTAATACTTTTTTAATATTCCTATATTTCGTCCTATTGGGACGAGGTTGTTGTAGGACGAACTACTTACTGTATTTATTAGCCGGACCATTGCTATTATACCTTCCTGAACTTTTTACTAACGAGTTTTATAAACTATTATTCGCTAACACCCCTGAATGCAAGCAATATTAGCAATATGCAAGCAGTGAAACGTGTTTTAGTGTACCTACAGAACGACATATTAAATTATATTACACTATTTTTGTAGGATCTTATATAAGCATAAAATACATATGTACATGTGCTTATAAATAATAAAATATACATACATATTCACATTTATCTTAATAAATATACAGAAACACTAATAATATACTTAATAATATACAGTATGCCCTGTAGGCACGTTAAATGGCAAACTAACTCGAGTCTTCCTTCATTCAGAATTAAAATGAAATATTCTTAAATCGATAATACACTAAATATTGCGTCACTACAGGGTTAGTGTTTCTTTATATTTATTAAGATAAGTGTGAGTATGTATGTATATTTTATTATTTATATGCACATGCACATTTGTATTTGATGCTTATATAAGGTCCTACAAAAATATTGTGAAATGTTTTAATATGTCGCTCTGTAGGTACACTAAAACCACTATATCTAACTAAAATATATAGTGTACTTCATGTTTTTTTATTGTTCCGCCGTTTAATTTTTGGAATAGTTAGGTGTTTAATTTCTCTTCATTCTTTTGTGACCAGGTATTATTACGAACATGTGTTCAAAACGTAACTTTTGTCGGTGTATATGTTACGAGATATAGTAAAGTATAGATAATTCAGGTAGGTATTCTATAGTATTCCTGGCCATTGTATGGAATGTCGAACTATATCATTCTTCTTTTAATATTCTTTCTAACCCCTGTCGCATCTGCTGTACGTTGTGTGAGATCAAATACATAATACAATATTAATATATACATATATGGATACATAGATAGGTAGTACAGCTGTCGGGTCGAGCTACATGATACGCAATGTGCGGGGCGGGGGAACGATGTGACAGACTTAAACCGATCGCCGCGGAGTGATGACGTAGTGCGTGAGTTAGCGAGTCGATATTAGCTATCAACTTATGTACATACATAGTATACAAGAAGATTCTTGCATAGTATGTACATTACAGTCATTCTGACGGTACTTGAAACAACACTCTCTTAAAAAACTAAATATGCTTTTAACTCGGACGGCGTCGTCAACCGAACTTAGCGTTGTCAAGTTTACACTCACTAAAAAAAGGAACATGTACGAGCACAACCACTACTAAGCGTAACCCGCTTTCGTGAGATGAAAGAACTATACGGGATCTTTCAATGTGTAGTTCCTTTAGTGACTTTGTTAGAGTAATCTAAACTAAACGTGTAACTCCCAAAATGTAACTTCCTCAAGACTTGGTTTCTGCCACATGTCCTTGAACAAATTGCTGTATTTGATGAGAAAACTCATATCTCCTAATTGTGTTTTTTGGGCAAACAGGACGTCCAAAATTTATGATGTAAAATGGAACAGAGATAAAAATATGTTGGATTTTTTCTTAAATATTAGATATTTAGAGGTTCTGGGTTATTGCAGGTTATATGTGGTTACAAGACCTGGTCACCTGGGATGGTATACATATAAAACTATGTTCAATTGTACTGTATTTCCCACTTTATCTTACGTCCCATTGTACCTACCATTGTTCCTGTTGTGAGTGAGATATGTCAGAGCCCGTTCCCATCCCTATCCCCCTCATTGTCCTTCCCTCCTAACTTTTCAATCCTTTCTCCAAATTTATTCCTAAATCTCCAAACGTAGACATTGCATCCGGGGGGCGTACCCAGTTTGTTATTCTGGACTAATGTTGACATGTGTCATGGATGTTCATTTACCACTATTTGAACCTATCTGTGTGTCTGCCACCATATATTTATATGTAGTATAATTTTTATTTATTCACATTTTATTATTTCAACAAAAGACAATTTTAAATTCATAAATAATTTGTTTCAGCCGACCTAGGGTCTATTTAGTAAAAGTTTTATTGAAAAGCGCATCCGGGGGCGTGCCAACGTTTGTCATTTTGGACTAATGTGGGCATGTATCGCGGATGTCTATGGGCGACAGTATCCACTTACCATCAGGTGGACTGTATATTTGTCTGCCGCCTTCTTACATAAAAAAAAGTATTGGAAGATTATGGTTGTATTGAATATATATATTGCTTTAAGACGCATTCAATATTTGTGCGAGTCCCCATTAATTTCCATTGAAAACTCCACTAACGTAAGTAATGACACCCACGCGAGCTATTACCGTGCGTTCAGATCCAAATAAAAAGACATTTCTTAGACCTCTTTTTGCTTAGACTTAGACCGAGTGGTTGGAAACTAGCCTCTATACACACTGAACAAGGTGCCTATAATCATTACTTTAGACTAATATTAATACCGAGGATTTTATTTTATCCGGGTTTTACTGCCTTAATTTTCTTTTTGACATATTAATGTAGGCTAGAGGAAACGCATAAATAGATGAATTCTGAATACTTAAACTATTAAATGCACCGATCAGTATAATTTCGCCTTTACGCGTTATTAAATAGCTATTCAGTATAAAATGCATAAATATGTAATATAGCTATCGTATAGTCGTGCTGGCGTATGTAAAGCTGACCCGTGTAAAACATACCTCCGTTCTGCTTTGCCGCGAGAAAGATTACTTTACAATGTATGTGTACGCTACTGATCGGAACACCAGTGACGTAATAACTACAGTATATTTATGTGGTCAAAATACAAATTTTGAAGGGAAACTATCGTTTCATCTGCACAGTGTAACAGCAAATCCCTGTCCAGCATGAAAAGTGCAAGTAAATATTCTTAGGTGGAATATTCACTATTCCCCCTTTTGTGGTTGGATTTTCATCTAGCGTTTTGGTTTTTAAGTGGAATGAAGTGCAATGTTTTTAAACTGCGTTTTACTACGGTGCTTACTTAAACGGCTTTCGCGCAATTAATCTGGCGACCTGAGATAGAGTACTTGGTTTTGTGGCACCTATTTAGAACGTTGTTTTTGACGTAAATTTCCTAGATATAAGAACGAAACATGCCACTTGTGGGTTTTTGACCAGAAGAGAGGAAGAGGATACAATAAAAGCTTATCATATTTGTATTCTAAATAGCAGTGACCGCGATTTTGTGTTAGAGAACATTTGGATAGTTTTAATCCTGTAGGAACTGTATAATTGCTCTGCATAAAAATTACTCTAAATATTGTCCCGGCACATAAGTATGCCAAGTTTCATTAAAATTTGTCCAGTGTTTTCTGCGTGATGCGCGTTCAGACAGACAGACGGAAGGATAGACAGATAGACAGACGGACAGACCGACAGAGGCACAAAAATTAAAAAAAAATTGTTTTGCGTTCTGTATCACTCGTACAAACAACATTAAATGTACAAACACGTTTCTGTTATAATTTTATTATATTTATAGATTGTGCTCCACTGATGGGCTAAGGTCTTCTCAATCTGCCAGACCTTAGCCAAATTTTGTTGTGTCGTCTCGAAATCTCCTTTTTGGTCTGCTTCTACGTCGGTTGTACATCCTGCATTCTTTTGTCCATCACTCGATGACGATTGTTGCCCTTCCCAAAGACTGGCGATTCCGCGCTGCCCTAAAGCAACGCCCTAAACCGAAGTCCGTTCCTTCCGCTTGTTAACCAACGTTAGCGTTTGTAGGCTCGTTGCACCACATACTTTTTTCTGGCCGAGCACCCACTATGCTGACCCATAAGTTAAACACTTCTGGTGACTCTGGATAGGCCACTAAGATTACAAGAACTTTAGTAATTCGGAAAAAAAAAGTTTCGCACACCTATTATTACTATTATTATTTATTTTAAATAATAAATAATTTTAAATAATAGGTGTTGTAAAATGTTACAATTTACTTTCCATTAATAAATATAAAATCTGGTCATTTGATACCTTTAACAATATTGTTTCTGCCAACCATTCACAAACTCCTTAGTTTCATTCAACTAGTCGGCTAAATTGCAGAAAATCCTTTACGGGAGACCGGGATTTTCTTACATTTTCGACCCAGTTTACGTTAAAATAACCCGGTAGAGCAATGTTTGAATCAGCATACAAATGTGGGGAAATTCCCACTTCTAACGTAATATCAGCTGAGTTAATATCCCAACTGTCTAGTTTCGACTGAGAGTTATTCATCAAATGCGTTTTTCCATTTGCATAGGATTATAATGAAAGAACGGTATTTTCTACTCAAGTCTCATAAAATTATCGCTATTGTTGAATTATTTATTAGTTCTGGTATCTTTAAGAGAAAATTTAATGAATTGGAACTAAATCATATATAGAACATATCGTTTTGACTCAAGTGATCTCTTTTAGTTATGGTATATAGTCGTAATTGATCACAGATTCATATAACCACATTCTGCTGGGCTTACCTTCTGTACAAGTAACAAAGATGTATTTCAGGGTTTCATAACATATTATATATTTTTAAGGTAATTAATCTATCTTAATTATAAACGAAGAGTAAATTATTCATTAATTAACAACACGTTTGATTCCTTATTTCTGGCTGTCGTTCTTTAGGGATGTTACATGGTCATTGTATACATAGGTATACAAGTAGATAATTATGTTTCATGTATTAAGTACCATTAAAAGCATTTGATTTTCGCCATTGTTACCAGCACATTTAGGTAGGTTTATTTTTGTTGTCTATACAATGCGATTCACATCCCGTCGTACTAAGATCAATATAGATCAACAATCGACCAGGCTGAGTTTCGCATGAATGATATTCAATTAATAATAATAAAATAATAATAATGGTTATTAGTCTTGGTGGTTTTATTAACCTTGTTTACCTTGCACATAAAATGTACTAGCCAAGTCTGTCGAAGCCAGAATTCGGTGACTTGCACTCTTTATTCATTGTCGTGGGACCTTTGTTACAAATCTGATTTAAAGTACAGAATTTGATTTTATTATGTAGTTCACACACACACACATGTAATATATTTCGACAATTTTATACAACATGAATGTATTATTACACAGAGCATGTTCTAATGACAGGGATTTTATTGCACGTATATTTTAAATACATATCACGCACGTTGTGTAACAACGGAAGTATTTCCATGGGACGAGTGTAGCGCGTTTTATATTGCCTTTTTTAAAGAGAAACAATTAGTGAGTTGCAAGTGGAACGAACCACTATTGTTATAAGCCATCGCAGCCCCGGGGCTCGCGTGATATTTATTTGTTTGCCTGTGATTATAACCCCTTTTCACCCCTATATTGTTGAGTCACTGCGAAGTCTGAAATGCATAAAAATGTTCTGTCTGTTTCATTTTATTTAAGACTAAATTTACTGTATGTTGGAAATTAGTAAATAAAACAAACGCACTCGTTTTTTATGAGGAAGAAGAATATGAAATGGAATATGAGTGGTAAACTTGACACGTATCGCAGATGACCATAGGAGACAGTATCTAAGAAGAACAGAAGACTGCAGTGAAAGGTTTCTAATGTTTTTTGCGAGTAAACGAGCGTCGCCAAAGCCCATTTTCTATAGAATATAATGTGGTTAAGCTAATCTTCACTAGCACTTATGTCCTCCACTGCTAGTGATGAGCCTTCTCATGAACATTTCCTGAGGGGCTTGGCCTCCACTTTACAATAGTCACGGTAAGAAATGGGATGGGACCATTTTAAAGCCGGGAGACATCACATGGCCGGGAGTAGGTATAGAAAATATTACATCTCATTTTATGCCAAACTAAATATTAAAAAAACTAACTAAGTATATTAAATTCAGGGCTGTTTACTCACATAATTGATGTACTCGTTAATAACATCTGAAAATTAGATATTCCATCACATCTAATCTCATCTCAAACCAACGAGTAGAGGTTATAATTAGACAAAGCCCCTTATGCCATTATACTCCCTACCCACCATTCTTTCTCCCTTTCCAAGGAAGAATAGGCAGTGTAATTGGATAAGGAAAACCCCTCGTCCCGTTTCTGCCTGTCCCATTCAGACAGACAATAATATTCTAAAAAAATGTTTGTTTAGAGTTCTACATCGTTCGAAGATAATGATTTTATCAAAAATATTTAAAAAAAAAAAGTTGGTTTTGTTAAGATTACTTACATAAAAAAGTAACGAAAAATAATATTCTTTTATATAAAAAGAATAGAACAGGACATCGAATAGATATAATAATAATATACATATTTAGTTTTAATGCCTTTATCGGTTCCTACTCTAAATTTTGAAAATCCTTGATTAGCAAAAAATTCTAAAATTAAAGTAGTTTTGTATTTTAAAAAGAATATTAAATTTCAAAATGTAAAAATGAGACCTTAATTTTTAAATACTCGGAGTATTTAAAAATATTCCGATAATTAATTTTTAATTTTTAAGAGGAGTATAATTTTTAAGAGGTATGCGAAAAATTGCGATCCGGGACTCCAGCAATAATTTAGGCGAATACCTTTTAAGCTGGTTTGGATTCCAGATAATTTAAAATACCTATCGAAAAATACAAATTTTAGGTCTGAAAATAATTTGTCTGTTTGTTTTATCGTATTCAAAAAGCAATTAACTTTAGAAATAGGTTAGAAATAGGATTCAATAACAGCCTATGAAGTCTGTATTGGTGTAACCCAGCCGAAACGTGTCGAGTAAAATTAAATCAAACCAAATCAAGCAACAGGACCTATTGCACAGTGCTGCTGTGCAATAGGTCCCGGGGTCGATTCCCGGTTGGGCAAACATTAAACAATAATAATTATGTATTTCATTATTTTAAAAGTATTAAGAAAATATTAGGTCCCGAAGATAACAAAAACGAAATACAAATACACCCATTCAATTGCTAACGGTTAATTTCATTACTCGTTTGTTATTGATTTTCGATTTTACATTAACTCTTCTATTATTACGTCAATGCAAAAATTTAATTAAAATCCCTTTGAACTGTCTCCAATGCATTCAGAAAATAATTGACTACTCAATTCCACTCAATTCAACAGAAAATTAATAACGTGTCGATTTATTAATAAGTAATCGAGTAATTATATTCTTTGATGAAACGTGTTCTGTTATGATGTATTACGTTTTTTTTTTATAGAAGGAAGGTAGTAGACAAGCAGACAATCAACCTGGTGGTAAGTGGATATTGTCGCCCATAGATATCATTATGGACATGTTTGTCATTCTGGACTGATGTCCACACATCAGTCCAGAATGACAAACATAGGCACGCTCCCAGATGTGCTGCCTCCTTTTAGATATTTAGGAATAGGTTTGGGGAAAGGTTTGTAAGAATGAAGAGGGATAGGATGGGATGGGAATGGATTCTAGCATATCTCGCTTACTAGCGAAACACATCTCTTCCCGTGGGTGTCGTAAAAATCGACTAAGGGATAACAAAGCGGCTTCCACAAGCTCTGAGAAACTATACAACCTCTGAAAGAATGGACTCGCCAATCCGATTGGCCAGCGTGGGGTTATAAGGCTATTTATTCATCCCTCATCCACAAGACAATGTCCAACAGTGGACAATAAAAGGGCTTGTCTGGATAATAAAAAGGCTTGAAATTATAAGCTGCAATAAAAGTCATCTTGAAAATGAATATAACCTCAAAATATTTCTCGACGATATCAGAGCTCGTTTTAAATTTCATTTCTAGCGTTGTAGGGTGCCAGGTGGCGTCATGTGCATTTCAGTGGATTTCGCTCCCTCTCTTTTTATTTCTAGAAGTAAATTCTCGCAGGTTTTTGTAAAAAGCTCTCCAACACTAACTAGGGGAAAATAAAGCATATAAACAGTGTTTTAATCTTACACTGTAATACAGATTCAAATATGAAAAGGTGGTTTTTCTAATGAGGAATGGAAACACACGAGTACTTTATTATGGCGGCGGTGATTAATTGTCGCGAATGTTTTTATTTATATACAAATTATTACATTATTTATATGCAACTGTATATTATTACCGTACCGTATTATCTACCACTGGACACGGGCCTCCCCAGGTATATTATCTTGTGCATGCCAAGCAACCGATAGACAACTGAACAAAGTAGAAGATAAGATTTTAGAACGAAGTCTTTTTGATGTTTGTTTTAAAATGTGCGATTTGCTAAGATGAAACCTTGCATGTAACTTCTAACCACTTTAACTCAGACATTTTTGTAGATTTTACGTAATCTAGTGACTTGAACTACGTACTTATGAAATGAGTCGCTAAATATCAAACTCCAATATGTCCTTGATAAGTAAAAAAGAGGTATGGCAGTATTTTTGTTTGCACCTACCAACGGCGGTATTGTCTAGAGCATAAAATTCAATATACTTTACTTTGGTAATTATTACCCCTGGCAACATTTAAATTTGACGGTTGCCTTTAAAAATACGCCAAACACGATAAAAATAGTTTGGACATACTGGATTCTGAATTAAACCAATGGACACACTTGATTTTGAATAACATGTATGGTTGGACATATTCCATTTTGTTTCGAACCGTCATTGACTGACGTCATCATTAGGGTTACCAACCTAGTACGGAAAAATAAAATAATTACATAAAATAAAAATTTTAATAAAAAGATTTTTTTGCAAAGATAAATTGTTTATTTATTTACGTAGAGCGTTCAACATAAAAAAATAGTAAGTACTTATGTACGTAATTTAGTCACACAAAATCAAGAACTTCTTCGTTCTCTATATCTCCAGGACGTACTGTACTTTCACAATCACTGTCCATTACGATGTCTCTCCTGGTAAGTACATTTTTATAATAAGATAGTTTTTCCAAGTTTTGCCATTCATTTCCATAATGTTTGGTCAAAAGTTTGTTGACATCATTCAATTTTGGTGCTTTTACGGGAACTCCGGCTGGAATAGAATTCAATCTTAACTCATTAAATCTCTTTCCGCGTTTTGTCAAAGATTTATAATCACAAGTGTCATTTCTATAAGAAATTTCACCGCGAACGACAACTTTGTTAGAATTAGCTTTTTTGAATACTATTCTTTTACATTTACTGATTTGGAAATGCCAGGTCTGAGTACCTTTTAAAAATTCTTTGGTTTTTTCTTTCCAGTCATATATAGGTACTTGGGTCACAAATCTGTGAATAGTTGCGTGTTCTTCAATAATGTTTATATATTCACTTGGCATAATAATGTTCTCTTTTTTCCTTACAACTTTTTCAATTAAGGCGAACACCCTGTCGGCGGGCAAGAAAGAATGCCCTGTTACGGGATAGACAATTTCAATGTCTTTGATATTGGTAGTTATCTCAAGAAGCCATTTCATAACCATCGTGATAATAGTAGAATTCTTATTTTGTCCGCCGCAGCCATCGGATACCAGTCGTATTTTGCTAATACCAGTTAAATCTGCAATATTCAAGCAGTGATACAAAGCTGAACAGATCTCATTGGAACCTTTAGCCGCCTCGTCTTCTGTCCAAACGTACGCATGGATGTTATTAGGCGTCAAGGATGCGTGTGAAGTGCCAATAACGACTGTAAAATTGTATAAATACAGTTGTCTGGAATAGTACGTAGATTGGTCAGGTATTTTTGGCAGTGGTAGATTTTTTTCACAATCAAAAGACATTATAAGAAGACCGGGGGCTTCCGCTTGCAACATTTTGAAAAACTGTTTAGCGCGCAGTTTGTGAATTCTGTGCTGAGTTATGAGTTCTTGTTTTGCGGCTCGTGAAGTCTCAACTTTAATTTTTTCAGTTAATTGAAGGCAGGTAGAACACACGTCGGTCCTCGGGCTACCAAATCCGATGTTAAAACGGGTGTTAAATATTTTTCGGAAAAAGCTCTGTTGCACTCCAAATCCTGGTAAAGCCTGATCATTGTACATGACAAACATTTTTTTAATATTTAAATCGGGGTGAAGATATTGCCGCACTTTTATGTGTTCTCGACAATAATAACTCTCTAGTGGTGTGAAACTTTTTATAAATTTTTCTACGGCTTCTCTTTTTGAGGCAAAAGCAAATTTTTTTCTATTGCCTCCTCTGTTTTCTTTAGCTAAACCGCCATATTCATAATGTCTTTTAGCTACACCCTCTACCCTAGATGACTTTAGCCGTGATCCTCGTACAAAAGTCTTCTTACATACTGGTATTAGAGCTTTAGTATTGCTGTTGGGGATATAAAATTTTACTACGAAAGCCCTCGGATTTTTGGTTCCTTTTCTCGGACGAAGACGTTTTACTTTTTTGACGGTAATATATTTAAGTATGTAATTGTCTTGCTCAATTTTCGATTTATTTTCATAAAGTTTTTTATGATAGTGAAAGAGGTCTCTGCTTGTGAGTAACATACATTTAAAAGTTTTGGAATTGTGTCTGCAAGATGGCTTTTTCGGCAATCCCGTCGCTGAATACCTTGAAAATAAAACATACACGTTTAAGTGTTTCCCATTATAATCCCTACAATCCCAATAAGCTTCTAGTAATTCCTATAGACCAAAACTAACTCCTACCTACTTACATCCACAAATCCCATTCTACTTGCTGATTCATCTCTTGTATTAGGAAACTATTTCTTCCCCCCCAAAATTCGTACCTGAACCCTTAACTGGTATCGTGGGGTCAAAAAACACCCCACTGTAACGTATTTATCATCCTTACTTTGTAGTCTATGGACAAGACTCTTACGCGTCTATGTAATCTCAATACGTCGTGAATTGCGACAGGCAACCAACGTGCCTCACTGAGACATTGTTGGAAACGGAGGTACGTACACTCAAGGGGTGAAAAATCACCCTCGACACCAAGAACGTTCATAATATTGAACATCCGTTTTTAATGTTCTATCATTTTTTCAGTAAATAATCATCGTCGAACTTATATTGAAGACTAATAGAAACATTACTAGTGATAATTGGTTTTCATCCATTGAGCTTGTTTGATAAACTGAAAGGAAATGGTTTGACGTACGTTGGAAGAATTCGCGTTTTTGCACATTTTTGATGCAGTGTTGATGCACTGGATCAAAAATGTGCAAATTATTCAGTCGCACGAAGAACCCAATGTTGACCTTGCGTTATATTTTCGGTTATAATAAACATTTCGGTGACTAATAGTCACGTTTTGTGAAAAGCATCAAATTCAGGAAAGCATTTGAAGAGGAATAAATGCATACTGAATATTGGAATGAAGTTAGTAAAACCATTTGTAGAAGCTAGACAAAAAGAAAAACAATTTTTTTCCATAGATCTAAAAAAAATAGAAAATTTTTGAAAGAAAATGAAGAAGAGGAATTGGGACAGTAACAAAATTTGCTTACAGACAACCTTGTGTGATCGCAAGAAGGACTAGAAATGTACAAAAAAGTGTAGCAAGTGCTTTTATTTTATTTTTAAAGACCATACCGCCAAATCTGTTACGTGTACCAAATGCTAACTTAGTTTAGATATTATAAGTAAAGTTTAAGTTAGTTGTGATTTGTCTAAGAATTTCATGTCGTTATTTTCTCATTTTTCATTGATCTCAAACCATGCTCCTTTCTTTTGTTATTTAGACTGTATAAGAAAAACGTCAATAAGGAGATTTTTTATGTTATCTTTAAGTTTTTTTTAAAATTAAGGACTTCTAAAGTCGTCTTTTAAAATTAACCTATAAAACTAAGTAGTTGGCTGATAAAAAAATGCACAATGAAATATTTCAAATTCTAATAAATGTGGTTTGATGTTTAGATTATAAGTTGTTTTACTAGATTTAATAGAAAATATAAGGAAAATCAGAATTATTTGAGATTTACTAAGCATTTTCCAGTGGGGTCAATTTTCACCCCCAATACCAAGTATGTAACGTATATTAGCAATACCAGTTGAGGGTTAAATTCATTTAAGAGGGCATTTACGAAAATTAGTCAAATCACTACTTTCTTAACAAAAAAAATATTATTAAATAAAATGCGTTATTATATTATTAATTAAAACTATTTTATTTTTACATAGTTTCGGGTTTTCAATAAATGAACTTAAGTAAAAATAAAATTTTAATAAGTAATTATTTTTTTAAAAATGGACCAATCTTTAATTATATTTTTGTAGTTTAGAATCGTAGCTTGAACATTTTTATAGAAGACGTATGAAGTTCTTTTTAAGAAAGCAACGCATTTTATTTAATTATATTTTTTTATTTATATTTATTAGACACACCAACAGTAACATAAACAATTTCATTATAAACAAATTAAACAATTCGAAAGTCACATTCCTGCTTATGCACCAATTACAGGTGTGCAACAGCATTAGCTGGGTCTAAGGGTGAGAGTGAGAATTAGTTAGTAAAATCTAAAATAACAAACAAAAGGACAAAAACAGGAGTAGACGAACATAATTATACACATACACTTAATCTTTCACTTAACAAATTTGAGATTTAGGTGCGGTTCGATGATGAATACAGCATTCTACGTTTTTCTTAAAAAATTAATGATTTGACTAATTTTCGTAAATGCCCTCTTAACTTATTCAAGTGTTTAAAACATTAACTTAAACAGACAAAAATAAATAATCGCGCGCCAAAGTCATACCAAATCGGTTGCGCTCTGGCAACCCTACACTCAACGTAAGTTTAGCCAAATGATACTATGAAATTTTAACTCACAATTTCTGCTTTTTCTGGGCTCTCTTCTGCTGCGTCGTTATACTACTTCTTTTCCTTGCTTTATCAGGTTCGACAATTTTAACATTTGAGTCCATTTTTATTAATATAAACCAATTAAATTTAATTTAATTTGGGGAGCGACGTCGAAGTTCACAGGGAATGAAAACACTAATGGCCGCCATAATGGCTGACGGCTAGATCTGATTGGTTCGTTTGGACTTGTTGGATTTTGATATGAATATGCTTAGGGACCTACTAGATTTTGAAATGAAAGTAAGTTTTTGACAAATGTTTTTGTAGTAAAAACGTGGACTTATTGGAAAATGAAATACGTCAGACTGTTCTTCTTTTTTTTTACTATACGTCGGTATACAAATGTCATTTTTTGGTAAATGGTGGACATATTGGAGTTTGAAATTTACCGACTCAAATATGCTAAAATAATAAAACGACTGTTAATTCTACTGTCTGTCTGTCTAATTTCTACTTTAATTTTTCACATTTAACCAACGGTCGACTGGTAGAGACTGCCTTAAGACATTAAGTCCGCCTCTGTTCAATATAGTGCAAAAAGAGTAAATCAAGTAAATAAACAACGAATTTTTTTTTTATTGTTTTTAAAAAGAATGCGATTCACTAAGAAGAGAAACTTTGAACTCGTAAATCTCTGTGTTTATAAATGTTTTTGTATATTTACAGTACAACATCCATTTAAACTAAGTTTCAAGCAATATTTCATTACTCAGCATTATTCAGGGCACGCCAGGCGCACCTGTTATTGGGATATGAGCCAAATCTTGGGTAATCCAATCTAAACTATACTACTTAAACTAGTTGCTAGTGGAATAGCTATTACCTGTTATCATTATGTAAACAATCCGCTTTTAGGTAGTTGGAGGTTTCAATTTTATGTAATTTATTGTACCTAATGCGATTTATGGTCTACATATTAACACATAAGACTTCATAAATTTATTCAGAAGTGGATATCCATCTATTTATACACAGTAAAAATAGAATTCGGCATTTCATTGATAGAAAGAGAGCCATGCATTTGATGCTGGTAATTTGTACTGTAGCCTGAGGCCCAAAGATTTTACACTTTTAATTCAATAATTGTATCTTGTCTGAAAAGTAGCTACCTACAGTAGTACAGCTTGAGCATGCGGTTTCAAAGAATTTGAAAAACGTTAGGTTGATAGGTAGTTATCGATAATTCTTGTACATATTGTAAATTGATGATATAACTACTTGTAGTATATATTTTTTATGGACGAAGGCGGAAGACGAGCATACAGTCCACCTCATGGTACGTGGATACTGTCGCTCACAGACATCGGCGATACATGCCAACATTAGTCCAAAATGACAAACGTCGGCTCGCCCCCGGATGCGCTGCCTACCTTTGGAGATATAGGAATGGATTTGGAAAATGGGGAGGAATAGGATAGGAATGGGCTCTGGCACATACCGAAACACATACGTACATTAGGGAAATAAGATATAGTGGGAAATGTAGTACGTTTCAAAGTAGTCTTCTGTGTGTGAGGAGTAACGTGGCCAGCCGAGCGCTCCCAGCAGCTGTTGAATTGCAGCGTGCACTCTCCCCCTGGATATAAAATAATTTAATTTAAATAGATCAAACGACAAAACGAAACCGATTTAACTCATACCTCAACTCATTCCTACGCTGTCGCGTACTTGTATTTCCTTCCCTACTTTGTAGCAGGCTGGATACAGACCTTTATTTTATTTTTTTAATATCAATGGAGGCGGACGGGCTAGCAGTGATGATAAGTGGCTACCGCCACCCATGGACATCTGCAACACCAAGAGGTATCCAAATTTTGTAAAATCCTATTCATAGTCTGCTTGAAGAACCCCATATCGTAGCGCAATGAAACTACCTATTGAGGCAGTTCATTAGTCAGCCTACGTGTTCGCCTACCTCTCTTCAGTTGTTTTTTTCTCACAAAGCAGGAATTTTAGGTAAAAATGCTGAACCTCCATTCCATTTGTTTACTACTCATTTTAAATACCTACTCAATGAATAAAATTATGCTTCCAAGCTATTGTTTTCAAAGCGTTAAGTAACGGTTGCTTGTAAACGAGCCCCCTAGCACGCATTATTTAGGCGGATAATAATCTGGTGAATTAGCAGCTCGTACCGGGAGGGGCAGGAGAAACACCGGTACTCAGTTATCAGATAGGCACAGTATTATTAAAAGAAACGGTAGCGAATGTGGTGTTCTTGGAAGTTTATGCATATGGATGACATTGAACCTCTCTGATCAAAATAAAGGTTGGCCGGTAGAGAATGCCTAGAGGCATTAAGCTCGCCTTTTGTACGATATTGTGCAATCAGGTTTATAAATATATAAATCAATTAGTAAGCTGTAATATTAAAATTACAGAATGTCTATGGAAAATGTGTGTCGGAATAAACATATGTGTTGCTTAATATTATTAAATTGTAGTAATGAAACCTATGGCCGTGTGGTATTGGGCGACTTTAGACTAGCGTCATCCTATCTCCTTCCTCAGTCATAAAAGACGACTAATGGATAACAAAGCCGCTACCACAAGCCCTGAGAAACTACACCACCTCTGAAAGAGTGGACTCGCCTACCCGCTTGGCCAGCGAGGCGTTCAATATATCCCTCATGCACAAAACAATGTGCATAGACACGGTGCATAGACACAATAAAAGAGCAGGTTACGATTACAATGGCCTATAAGTGTCTAATCGGGGACCAAACTCGGACATTCGAATAGGCCGTCATAAATATATATATATATAACAATTCGGATGCGTTGCTTACACAGTTAATTACGTTACTCCCAGTTTGTATTCCTATTAACAAAAATAGTAAGAAATCGCCTTCAAGAACCTACATTCTTGAACTACTTAACTACTTATTTCGCCCTATGTCCAGCAATTCCCTTTCATAGCTGTTTATCTTCGATTGATTCTGTATTTTAGAGGTATGTAACGCTTTCTTGGGCGTAGGTTTGAGAAAATTTGAGATATGTGTTGAGAAAAGCATAAGATTTCATACCATTTTATGTATCACAACAATATAGGACCGGTGTAATTCAGTAGGTTTTAATGCTCGATAGCTAATTTAGGTATCTATTGCATGTGATAATTAGAGAAACATCTCTCTTTAGTAGCCATTATTTTTGAGGCGCGTGTCTAGTGGTCATTTAACCCCTTATAATAAATAGATATGAGTACTACCTATATCGTCCGATGGAATTTAATTGACGTAAGGCATAAATAAACTCAATATGTGCAAAGCTATTTATAAAAAAATATCTGTAACTTGATGAATGTTACACAGCTGTTAACTGTCTTAATGTTAGGGGCTTTAATATTGAAACATTAGCTACGACACAGACAACTTCTTATAAAAAAATTGGTTTATAGCCGTACTTAACACTACCGGTTTGCTCTTACGTAGATTGAAATTTCCACTTAAAGGCTGATGGTATGATATTATGGTAACCGATTTTCGGGCCACTGTTAAATATGGGCCTCTTCATGTACATTATCACATACATTATTACACGTATAAAGGGGCACACTGGCCAAGCAACTTGGCGAGTCCACTCTTTAAGAGAAGGTGTAGTTTTTTGGGGCTTGTGGTTGGGGCTTTGTTATCCCCTAGTAGCCTTTTGTGACACCCACGGAAAGAAATGAGAAGATGCTATCATACCAGGGTAGTATGAGTGTATCGGCCATAGTATGATATTTTAAGGAAATAGATCTTCCAAGATATCATTCCAAAGTTACAGTATTGACTGAGAGAGAACAATGATGTCTGCCATACCTTCTATGAGTGAAAAAAACAATTGAAACTAAACCAAACTTCGGATCACAACAAACACAAAATCGCTTTATCGGATTCTTGAAGACTAGTAATCTCTTCACTAAATACATTTAAGTACTTTTCCTGGTTCTTTTTAGGGATTTGTGTCTGAAAAAACAGAATACAAACGCAATACAAACTAAAATAACACAACAAACAAAGTAAATACGATTAAATTTTATTGTAATCATATAGCGCCTTTCGACGAGCCTTTGCATTTATAAATTTTATCTTTGTTAACAATTTTTAAATGGTTATGATTCTCATTTTTTTTATTATAAGTTCAATTGTTCATTAAATTCCAGTAAAGCAACTCACTGATTTTCTTAGCCTGGTTTCCGTCGTCACACTCCCATCCGCAACAACGCCTATTCTAACAAAAATAATTTGCACTTTGTTATATTAATACTACCTATGCCCGGCATGCGTTGCATGCCTGGCAATTTTTTGCACATAATATATAGCCTATGTCCACCTGGAATAATGTACCTTTCAGATGGTGAAAGAATTTTTCAAATAGGTGCAGTGGTTCCGGAGATTACCCTCCACATACACACAAACTCACAAAATGCGCACTCTCTCTTTACATTAGTATAGATTACATATTTTATACTGATATTATAAAAGTTTGTTTGTTTTTTTTATCAAATAAGTCAAACAAACAACATTTATCAAATGTCACCAAATCGTTTCCAAATTTGACTTATGCGTAGTTCGCGGGACATATTAATACATAGAGGATAGTTTTTAAGCCAAATTTCATGCGGGCAAAGCACAGGAACAACTAGAACAGCTAATCGTAACCCTAGTCAACCCTTTTATCGTCCACTGTCTCCTCGTGTACATTGTCTTCTGCATGGGGAATGTATGGCCTTCAAATGTTGGTAAAGCGGCTTGGCGAATCAGTTGTGGCTTTGTTAATCCTTAGTCGCCTTTTGCGACACCACACTGTCAACTAGTACAAAATAATTAAATGATCGCCCTCTTTGATTTAAATGCTATCAGTAGTCTATGGTGTCTCAATGCCAGGGCACTGTAATCAAATTTTGGTCCGTAACCGTAAGCGGATTAAGTAGATGTTTGTAATTTTTTGACCTTTATTAAAAGCATTTACAATCATTTTGCTAAGATATCCGCACACTAAACAGTATTGAGTGTTGCGGATGAGATTAAAGCAACCATTTAAATCTGTGAATTCCTCTATTTGGAGTTACTTATTCCCAGATGGCTGCAAAACCTAGCTGAAGGTAGCCCTGCACTGCGATTCCCAGTGCGACGTCACTATACGAGTTCCATATTTTACGTTACGGTTTTGTATTGAAGATATCTAACAAATGTTTTCTGTATCTTTTTGTATAAACGTTGATAATGTAAAAGTTAAATGAATATCTTTAATAAGCGTCTGAATAAATCATTACGGAATCCTCTGCTTTCGAACTGTCGACGCCTGTCTCTAACCGTTTTTTCCCTTGACTTGTACTCGTAGATAAGCCGATTAATTTGCACGTAACTTCCGATGAAGGACGTAAATCAAATTAAAACTTTTTCGATTTGTACCCCAAATAAAATCACGGCCTGTTGTGGTATACATAATACATCGTGTGATTGTGGGACACTCGCATGTATATTTAATCTATGCTTTGTATTGTTGTAGGCGTCAAGGATATATATTTAGCATTGTTTTTATTTTGGGCCTGACTGTGTGAATTGTAGGAAAGAAGTATTTATTGACAATATTTTGGCTAATTAATTGCATTTAACTCCTACCGCCTAAATAATTTTGGTGGGGGAGAGTCCACGATGCAATCCAACAGAAGCTGGGCGCGCTCGATTGGCCTCGTTACCCCTCTCTCACAGAATACTACTTTGAAATGTACTGCATTTCCTACTTTATTATCATATTCCCCAATGTACGTACGTGTTTCGGTAGTGAGTGAGATATGCCAGAGGCCATTCCCATCCTATCCCTTCCCATTTCCCCAACCCTAGGCAGCGCATTCGGGGGCGTGCCAAAGTTTGTCATTTTGGACTAATGTTGGCATGTATCGCGGCTGTCTATGGGTGACAGTATCCACTAACCATAGGGTGGGTGGAGTGCTCGTTAGCCACCTTCTTTCTATAAAAAAAAGTAATGGGGAAAGTTCTGAAGAGCTGTTCAATTATGTCAACTTTTGACCATCACACCGTTCGTCATCGTCGTGCAGTTCATCCGCATTTCCTTGATAAAGAGTCGCTGTGTATATATAGTGCGGTCAAGACACTTTATACCGCGAAACTTTATACTGTCAGTATAAAGTGTCGGTATCAAGACACTATACCGAAAGTTCTGGAATAAAATGCCTAAGATGAGCTAAGATTTTTTCCTGTTATTTGTTGAAAAAATATTAATTTTGCTATTTATTTGAAAAATGACACGTGTACCTTATATGTATGTATGTATGTCCATTCCGCTCATCGTATGTTTTTAAAAAAAATAGACTTAAATTGTGAAAACTCGATGAATTCCCTCAAATGTATTGTTGTCATTTTGGAAATACTATTGGCCCATTTACGAACATAATTGAAATAGAGACAAACTATTTTTACGCCGAATTTCTTTTCAATAGGTTAAGAAATACGCCTTTCAATACAAACTTCGTTATTCGTATATCACGTACATATGTATATTGTGGTATATTCATGAAATGTATGAAAACAGTAGACGTCACAGGGGTATTGTAGAAATTGTTATTGCCCTTGTTATTGTTACACAATAGATACATTAGAGTTGTAAGCTCATGAGTGTTGAGATACATAAGGATTCTCATTCCCAATAGAACTGCGTAATATCCCACATCAAAACCAACATCGTCAAATTAACATCGATGTTGAAATTCGATTTCGCATTCAAACAATCATTTGTGGAGGACTCCAAAGCCCATTTTCTGAATTCTAGAGACATCGAATCGATTGTATATCGAGACAAGTGTCGATCTCAAATCAGCTTCGGGCTTTTTCATCAAGTGAGAGAACGTCGAAATTCAAATGGGCAAATTAAAGCTTCTCGTCGTCGCGTTACCACGGTAACCGAGCAATGACATGATCCTATTTTTGTCTCTATATTTCCAATTTTCAATTTTATAGCAGAAGTGAAGCTGAATCTTGGAGAAAATTATACGCCTATAAACATATTCCTTTCATAAACTGTTAATTTGTATGTGTTTGAATTAAGTCCATTCGTGCACACTTAATTGTTAAGTAATTTGTAATGTAGGTATTACATTTCAGTGTTCAGTACAGTGTGTTAGTTAAAATATATACATTTCAGTGTTCAGTACAGTGTGTTAGTTAAAATATATAAAATTAAGTTAAAATATATACAGTTAGTTAATTTATAAAACTAGTTTATACATAATGAGAAACAACAAATATGAACTCTTCAAACTCTTTATAAGAAGACGACAAGAACGTATCTGGTAATCCCAAAACAAAATGTGAATCACACGCGGTAGTGATGAGGTTCCAATCACTACAAATAATGTTAGTTCTGCCTGTTAATACGTGTACATACGTGTAGAATTGTAAATACTGACTTATGAAAATGAGTCGAAACCCAGAAAGCAATTTCGAAAAACTATGACAATAAGGTGTAAAAATTCCACATGACCTGAATTATAATTGCACTCCTGACTCTTATTTGAAATGACTGACTCTGGATGAGAGGGAAACTAAATACTACTGTAGTGAATAAACTATGCCAGAGCCCATTCCCATATCATCCTATCCTATCCCTTCCCATTTTCTCAACCCTTTCATTAAATTTATTTCTAAATCTCCAAAGGTAGATGGCCCATTCGGGGGCGTATATTCTTATTCCTCATTATTTTCAAACCTTTTTCCAAATTCAGGCTCATTGTCTCTCTAAACACGGGCAAGACATTTGCGGACGTCAAAAAATCGTCATTTTTGGCTAATGGTGGCATCTCAAATATTCATATGCGACAGTATCCACTTAATATCTGAACTGTATACTTGTTAAAAAAAAAATCTAATAAAATATTCCTTTCATATATAATATGAGTGTTAATGAATACGACATAAGTAACATTATATTTATGAAGTAATTTGAAACAAAATCCTCCTTTCAGATACCATTAGTGTGCTCGTATATCTATTTTATTTGAAGGCTAGTGCACTTCGCCCGCACTTGGCATTTAATTGAATCTATTGACTTTATGTCAGTCTCAAATGTTAAACTAAAGAGGCTAGAAGCACAGGGTAGATGAAAAGAACAGTGTACGAACATCTTAAGAAAATAATAATAAAAAATATGCATTATGTGCACAGACGCGAGCTGTTGCGGAGTACCACGATATATACATTTTTGTACACCTTCTGCGCACGAATTATTGTGAAAATCTTATGTCCCTAGACATATTAATGAATTAGTGTTTCTTAATGTCCCAAGAATTTAATCATTGTGAAATTCTTCGAGCGTTTTCTCATAGCGAAAGGTTCTCATTTCTCGTGACGGTATGGAACGGTATGGATCACGAGAAATTTGTTGTCATTGAACTAATGATAAATACGTACCTTGTGTTTTCCGTAAGAGCTACAGATAGCCCGTGTTAAACTTACAGTCATAATATTTAATTATTGAGTCATTATTTAGCAGTATTAAACAGACATCGACGTCATCTATACTAATATAATAAAGAGGTAAAATTGTGTGTTTGTTTGTAGGTATGTTGGGGGTAATCTCTGGAACTACTGAATCGATTTCAAAAATTCTTTCACAAATAGGAAGCTACATTATCCGTGTCTAATATAGGCTATATTATATTTTGAAATTTTGAAAAAAATCTTATAAACCGAAGCAAAGCGAGGGCGGGTCGCTAGTAATAGATAATTTAATAATATCACGTCACAGCCCTACGTATTAAACATGGCAGAGTTGTTACACCGCAAAATTAAAAACAGTGTGGCTCAACAATTATTTCTAGTGACGGTACCTGACGTTAGTACTATTCTATCAAATGTTGCCTATTTATTTCGAGAATAATACGAAGATTGCTTACTGTCTGTATTGTCCTCTGTGCTGTGTAAAAGAAACGAAGTCTCGCCTCTGGCCCAACTTAGTAGGTCGCTCATTTCCGACATAGTTCGACTGTCCATTTGATGGGTCAAACTTTGTGGATAAAAAGATGAAAATGTATTTGACCATTCTTTGTCTGTATTGTCTTTTAAAATGCAGTTTACCAGTTGGGGCTACACACTCACAGACTGTTTCAAATGCTCACCACACAGATATTATATTATATCTATTGTGTTTTATATCACCCTTATAATGAGGAATGTTCTGAAGTAGTTTTACTTTCTTTCTTTTCTTATATGGCAATAACGCAATTAGCACATTGTGCCAGCGTCGAATTGTCTTCGTAATTAACAATAATTTTAAATTCAAAATAATTGAAAACGCATCTCGTCGATGTCCAATCCCATCGAAGTAAGTTAGGAGTCACTGTAAAGAGTAAGGAGTCTGTAAAATGATAGTAGGTTTACTGACGATTGAAGAGTTGGATTTGGAAGTGTACGAAAATCATAATCATATTTGATTTGAGCTTTTATTTGATTATCACAAACATTACGCACAAAAACACTTTGAAGTTTAATACACTATCATTTTTAAACCAAAAGACGCGCAAATACACTTTTTTTTTAAATAATAGGTAGTCGGTAATGTTCGCGGCCTTTTTGAACGTATGACTTTACCGTGCTATATTTCTGGCAACACTGATCGCTGTCGGGAAAGTGATATTCCCTTTGACAGCTGAGTTTTTTGTAATATGGCAAATTGAAATTACAAATTAAAAGTTTTATCTTTTCTTATTTTTAACAATCTTAAAATAGAAGTTAATAAGGAGAAAATTAGATGTGTTTTATAATTTTTTTTCGACGAGGGTTCGAATGCTTGTAGTGCTCGAAAAGAGATTTTGATGATGTTTTATCTAAAACTACTGCAAAAAATGGTTCAGTCGATTCAGGTTTGGTAATTTTGAAGTGAATGATGTTCCTTGCTGTGGTCATCCTATTAAGGTAAATGTTGATTTTCTTATTAAAAAAATTGAAGCAGATCGACACATAAGCAGTCAAAAAATTGCGAAAGAGCTTAACCACTCTAGTTTTGGGTAACCTGCATTTATACTCCATTCACAAACTGAATTTTGTAAAATAGCTAGATATTTGGGTACCGCATGATTTAAATGACAGAAACTTGGTGAATTGAATTTCTATATACGAAATGTTGCTAAAATTAAATGAAATCGATCCATTTCCGAAGAGATTGGTAATAGGCGATGAGAAGTAGATCACCTAAGGTAACAATGTCCGAAAACGATCTCGGTCTAAGCGAGGTGAGCCATTACAAATAGTTCCAGAGCCAGGCCTCACTCCGAACAAAGTCATGTTATGTGTATGGTGGGACTGGAAAGGCATTTTATAATAACGAGCTTTTGCCACTTGGCCAAACGATTAATACTGATGTCTACTATAGGCGATTAGTAAAATTTAAACAATCACTTGAAGTAAAACGCCCACAATTAATTAATAGAAATGGTGTAGTTTTCCATCACGACAACACTAAACCGCATACATCTTTGATGACTAAACAAAAATTGATGGAATTTGGCTGGGAAGTTTTAATGCATCCTCCATACAGTGCGGATATAGCACCTTCACATTATCATTCATTTCGTTCTTTACAAAATCACCTAAATGGAGTAAAATTACATTCAAGAGAAACGTGTATTTAAGAAACACGTTTAAGAAGTTAAGTTGTTGTTTAAGTTTAAGTGTTTAAGAAACAACTTAAACCATTTAAATAAATTTTTCGTTCAAAAACCCCAAAAAAATTATAGCGATGGGATAATGGCTCTGCCAGAAAAATGGCAAAAGATAGTCGAATTATATAGACAATATTCCGTTCAATAAATATTTATGTAAAAGTCATTATTATTTTCGCTATAAAAAGGCCGCGAACTATCTGACTACCTAATATAATTAATAAAAAACTTGACTTCATTTGTCGAGTTCCCGCTATAGCCGTGTTTCAATTCAATGCCAACTTTACTTTACTTTACAAAGTGTGTGTGATCAATACACTATACACTATAGTTTTAGTTTTAAATTTATTAACTAAGTCATCTCATCAACTGAGTATAGCTCTCATCTCTGGGCCGGCGTACCGAAATACCAATTGGACCCATTCGACTCCATCTAACGGCGTGTTGTTCGTATTCTCGACGATACCACTCTCACGGGCGGTTTAGTACCCCTCAGCATTCGGAGAGGCGTTGCGTCTCTCTGTGTATTCTACCGCATGTACAATGGGGAATGCTCTGAAGAATTGTTTAATATAATTCCCACCTAGGGTTTCAACCGCACCTTCCGTCACAGAAGTGCGGTCCATCCGCATTTCCTCGATACGGAGGTGTCGCGTACTGTTCGGTCCAAAAAATATTTTATACCGCGAACCCGTAGGCTGTGGAACGAACTGCCTCAAGAGGTCTTTTCATTAAGCTACGATATGGGGTTCTTCAAAAAAGTTGACCCCCTGGTATTGCAGATGTCCATGGGCGGCGGTAACACTTACCATCACGTGGGACCGCTCGCTCGTCCGCCCACTTGTCTATAAAACAAAACCAAAAATTATGTCACTAAATTCCGTAGAATCTCTTGTCCTATACTGAAGTGACATTCGGTAACGAAATTTACACACATGGTTACACTTACACTCCCATTATATATGCAACTCGATACGCCCAGGGGACGAACACCCGCTAACAAACTCGCAAATCGCAATGATTACAAGTGATCCGATCTTCTTGTTCTGAATTTAATCAGTTCAGAATACCCTTCAGGGCACATTTATTTACACGTGTTACCTATTATACATACATTGTTAGTTTTGAATGAGAAATAATTAGCTGAGCAGCAAAAAAATACTGAATAGGCAGCAAATTTAAAAATGGGTTAGGTTTATCTGGTGAGAATCAAGATATAGTAATTTAAAATTCAGTTATTCAAAAATAATTGTTGTTTTATTGATCATCGTTTGCTGCCCGATTTGTATTTTTTGTTGCCCTTTTCATTCGGGAGCGTGCCAACATTTGTCATTCTGGACTGAAGTTGGTATGTACCGCGGATGTCCATGGCCGAAAGTATCCACTTACACCCAGGTGGACGTATGCTCATATGCCGCCTTTTTCATATAAAAAAAAGTTATGAAGTGAGTAAATGAGATTAACTTCGTTCATATTCGTTGCTGTAACTCAAGGAACACGTTTGTTCTACAACATTATATTTGCGGTTGGCGCTACCTAGCCGCCGCCTATTAAATATGAGTTTCAAAGGAGTTTGTATTACTTCGAACGCACGATTGTTCGACTGCAGGCGATTTTAATTTTGTACTGTATGCCCTAAGTTTTGATACTATTTACTGACGATATTTGTCTATTGTGATTTCGATCAAAATACCTAATTGTACAAACTATGCAACCTTCAGTACCTACGACACGGTTAAATCGTTAAATCTACAGATATCCGATTATTAAATATCGACATTAAATATAAATATATAATAAATAAAGATTCGACAAATGTACATGAGAATGTCCACCCGTATGTTGTTCCGCCCAGGCCATCGATAGATTTAGATAGTATACCTTTTTAAACTTTCGTGCTTTGTACACATTTATTCTAAATACCTTTATTATACGCGTTCAGACCCGATTTAGGATGTAAAAAGATTTTGATAGTATCTAAATATAACCCTTTTATCGCATATTTCATGTGATCCCTTTTTCCAGATATGTAAGATGAAAACATTTATGTAGGTATATTTGGTACATTACAACTAAAAGGCATAGCTTTTAGTTCCCACATTATCTTTCTACATGAATAAATCTGTTAACTTATCTATGCCTATCACTTGAGTGACTTCAAGAGTTCAGTTCCAGAAGGAAGATCAATAGCATCGTTAACGGCTTAAGCCAATTTTAAATCGATATGGGGCTTTTCCACCACCTACTGATAAAGTGTCTGATAGCCTATCTAGCATTTATCCAAAAGATAGTTATTACATTTCTGTTTCACAAGTGACAGATAATTGTGTCTAGTATGTGTCTAGATTTAATTGGCGGATAACTTGTCGATCGATTGTTATTTTACTTTATCAGGCGACGGTGAGAAATGTTTTAAACTTAAAATATTGTTTTGCTTAAGAAACAACAATGCATCAGGGTTGGACTCTGTCACATCAGAACTCCTTAAAAAAAGAGAGATGATATTTGTGGAGAACATACCTTTTAATTAAAATAATCTTTTTTTTAATCAAGTGGAGGAAGAGTAGCATTTAGGAATACATATACCTATTTTTAAGAAGGGATCTCCCTTTTTAAGTTTAAACAATACGCGTTTATCTACTTGCGCATGTTTAAACTACACAGGAAATACAATTCTTCCTGCAGAATGTAAGGTGTTTTCAGGATTTTTGTATTTAAAGCTGAGAAGATATGCCGAAGTCATATTAGGCAAATATCAATGCGGTTTCAGGCCTGATCGTTTAACCTCTGACCAAGTACACCTTATAAGCCAGACGCAGGAAAGAGGCTACGGATACGACATCATTACCCATCACTTATTCGTCGATTTCAAACTGACCTTAGATAGCGAAAATAGAGACAGGATCCTCCTTAGTATGAAGCTGCTCGGAGTATCAATTAAGTGGATACGGCTTATGGAAACCACTATTAAAGGGTCAAAGGCCTTAGGTCTCTATCCAAAATGAACAGTCGGAGCCATTTAATATTAGCTCTAGAGTCAGAGTCATGTCATTAATGGACCTTCGCGATATACATCAGCATGAGTCTGAAATTGTAAAGATTGGTACGTTCCAGATGCGTCTGCTACTTTTGCAGATTTAGGACTGGATTAGGAAAAAGGATTGGGATTATGTGAGTAAGCCGGATGAGGATAGATTCCCTAGTGGATAGAATGGGATGAGAGACTCTGACTCTGGAAAAACTCACTCACTTACGAAATTCGTACGTGATACATTTACGAAGACATTTTATAGTATTCTGTGAGGTCGGAATAACACGTTCAATTAGGGCATATCCAGCAGCTGTGGGACTGCAACATGCAGTTATTATATTTTTTTTCTACTCTATTTGCAAGTTTGATGAGTTTGAAGTTCCAATTAAATTTCAAATTGAAATGCCATTTATTACAGTTCTCGCTGTATCATTGGCTGTCATATCCAACGTCAGCCGAAAGGGTACCAAAATTAGCGGCACTTAGCTTTAATCCGGGATAATCTGCCGACAAACGCCCCCTGACTGAGGGACTAAACAGTTTAGAATATAGATTAAATTTAACGATGTTATCCCAATTTCGGCCCTTAGCACTTAAATTATTTAATACTCTGATGATATTGGGCAGAGTGAAATTGACGAACTATTTTAGATTGTTTGTAATTGCATGCCGGTCTAATTGGAGCTGCTCTTCAGTTTAAAGTTTGATCTCGATTTAATCTAAGGTTACCTCAAGTAGATTTTATATTTTAATAGACAGCATATTTTAATATCTATATATATTTAATATATTTTAATGTCTATCAAATTCACACAAGGAGCTGTTGAGACAGCTATGCTCGGAGTTTCTTTAAGGAATAAGATTTGAAACAAAGAGCTTTAGCAAATTTGGAATCATGCTGAAATGGTAATGGACAGGTTATAATTGCCGCAGGATCGAGAATCGATGGGATAGATATCTCCTCGAATGGAGGCTACGTACCAGGAAGCGCAGTGCGGGACGCCCTTCGACCAGGTGGGCCGACAACTTGATACTTGATGAAGTTTGCTTGTGGTGACTTCTCATCCAGTCACCGCTGAATACCGTGTGTGATGGCGCTCCTTAGTAGTAGAGTCCTTAGTTAATAGCAGTGGAGAGACGCATGCTGATGGAACATTGTGATATCAATTTATCGCTCCAGTATTATACAACGACTTAGAAAAAGGACACTACATATATATATGTAAAGAAAATCTATTTCTTCGATTTTAATTTGCCGCTCATTCCGGGCGCCATCGATATACAAGGTTATCGATCTTATATATCGATGTAGGGTAATCTATGGTTTATAATCTATGATGGTCTGTACCTAATGTATGGTCAGCTGACGATGGCGTTGTTGATTTGGGTAGTTTAATATTGTGAATTTGTCTGTTGTCTGAAACGAAAGGGATTGACATTTGATGTCGTTTCTTCTGTTACAGGTAGGATTTTTACTATAGAATACTGTGCTAAACCCACCATTAGGGTAAAATAATTATATGTGAAAGAAACAATAAACGGTTCTTTTGTTACAGAGAAACTCAAAATTGTTTATTTTATAGTGTCAGTTCCCTGAAACACTATTATAATTTCGTATACACAATACATCGTCGTAAAATATTTTGCGGCAAATAACATATTTGCAACTTAAAACATTACTTATTACAACAAGTTTATTCCTAATTTGGACTTGAACTCCAAGGAAATAAATTTCTTCTTTGTAGCCTAACGGACGGGAATATTAAATTCCCTTCAAAGAAAGGGCTTAGATGAGGTGCAAATGTCTTTTCTAACTCATAAATCGTCGATTAAACCCTTGGGTCAGTAATTAAGTACGAAATTTATAATGCTTTGATCAGGGAAATTTAACGTTGAGTTGGAAGATTATTGTAATTGAAAGTAGATCAAGGCCATAAATTGCATTATACATATATACATTTACTTAGAAGTTTATTATGAAAGAGTGCCGTTTGTATATTAAGAATAAACTCACAAATTAAGACTTCAGTGTAAGGCGCAGTGTAAGGCGCCTACCGGCCAAGTGGACAGTTGAAGAAGTTCGTCGGTGGTGGTTAGATCGTGTATGGTGGGAGAGGCCTATATTCAGCAGTGCAGAGACATGACAGTGCTGTGGGTATGGTATCTATTTAAAGTCAGCTTTTTTATACGATAAACCATTTATAAGAAAAAAAAATTCTGATACATTCTTCAATGTTAGTACCTATATTATGACGTCGATAAATAATCAGTGACCTTACTTATTGTTACCAAGAACAAAGTTACGATTTCACGCAAATGGATAAAATGAAACGTGATATTAAAAAGTACTGAATAAATAGAAGGCTTAATGAAGTTCTTTGGTTTATTTCACGGTTATTCAATTTTGAAATGGTTCGATTTTTCTGCTTACCAGTTAATTTTCATCTGTGAATCTAGAGTAGGGTGACCATATAAAATGTTATTGTTATAAAAACGTTTTTTCCACATTATTGTACATAATATCTAATTAGCCTATTCCTACAAATAGTTCATAGTATTATAGTTAAGATTACGTAACTCATGGTTGACATATAATGCAAATATTAATACATTAATGCAACATTTGCACCACAAAGCTAAATTGAATTAAAGAAATACCTACCTAGATAAATCAGAGCCATCCATCGTTTGTTTTATGATATATGGTGGTTTGTGTTATCTATTTTAATCATTGCATAATCGTACTTTAGTAATTACTTGTAGGTGTTATTGTCGACGAGTAGCAATCAACTTTTTATTCAAGAAATGTACGGTGTGACCATGAAAGTATTGACCAATTACGCGTTTGGTTCGTTTGAAAGAACAGACAGTAATAAAGTTCTAAATATAAATTGAAAGTGAGACTTTCAAGCGAAAATCGCCATTATGTCTTATAAATGTCAAATTGAAAATGTCTGTATATGTATATACAGATTGTTAACAATTAAAACGAATATAACAATCTTAAAAAACTTTTAAGTTAAACGGTTTTATATTTTATGTGCACTGAAAACTACGTGTAGCCCTTTCATTTGATACCCATATTGAGGGGGTTAAGGAAAAATATGTAATCCGCCATTTTGTATCGGCGGCCATCTTAGATTTATAATGTTATTGATTTTATTATATTGTATTGTCATCTAAATTAAATGTGTGTACCAAATTTCAGATCAATCTGACAACGGGAAGGTGCTTAAATTTCAATTTCTAATTTTGACCCAAATAAATAAATTCCGTACGGGTCGAGCTAAATAAAACCGTTTAAAAAACTGTTCTTATTGTTGTTAAGTACCCCCATTTATCTAATGAGGTAGTGGTAATAATAATATGTATTTGAACGGTAAATCAGTGAGTCGAAATTCGTTCAAGATATGCCTCTTTCTTTATACCCGACTGCGGCACGCGAGAATGAAAATTTAGTTGTTTATCGGTCATTTCACTCGCTCCTCTTAGTAAAAGAAATATACGGGCTCTTTAATCTGTCGCTTCTGTTTAATTTTCAGTTTTCTCTTCAAATCGTTACTTTTTAATAACCTAAATAATGGGAACCAAAATATTAGTTGCAATATTTAATTGAATATGACTCAAACCGATTCTGTTTAATTTCAATGATATTTCATTTCATAATTATTCATTTCATCATAAAACTGTTATTAATTTTATTTGTAAGCGCTTTAGTGAAAATTAATTATTGGCTTGATAAGGCTTTGATTAATATGTTAACTTGTTTGCACGCATAATAATAATACATACCTATTAATGTTTGTTTTGATACCGGCCCAAAGATAACGCAGTAAAGATTTATGTAGTTTGATTTATATAAGAAATAATCTAAAAATGTGTTGTAAGAATTGTGAGAAAATGTAATTTTACGTGTATTAGTCTGTAACTGTGTTTAATAAAGATTACATTTTATGGTTTCATCTCCATAATTCGGATGGACCGGAATATATTTATAATGCTAAGCATTATAAATATATTCCGGTCCATAGTTTATGGACAGCGGATAAGTCTTACTCCGCTGTCCTTACTAACAATTTACACTCGAGAGTTTGTTCCTTCGTAATGTTTTTGTTCTCTAATAACCAATTCCTATTTGACGATAATATTTTTTAATATATTTATGAAGTCATAAATATTAATAGACATTTAAAGTTCTTATATTGCAAGGTGTTATGTTTAAATATACTATCTAAAATATTAATGGATCTCTTCTAACGTTCCGTGTAGTTCTTGGAACGGTTTAACATATACGAGGAGACACTCTTTCATATTATGTATACATGGTGTCACCGAAATAACGCGAAACTATTAAGGACTATTATAAACTATTACAAAATTAAGGAATAATTCAAAAGTTATAAACATGTAAGGTTTTGTTGATCTGTCTAAAACGTTCGTAGCGCTCAGTACTGAAACAGCGCGGCAATGCGGCGTGCGGCGCGCGCTCGCGGCTCAGACGACGTGCGTAGAATAAATAATATACAAGAACTTTTTGTACTACAACACGATTTTAATCGTTACTTGTTGAATCTGTGTGCTGTCTGTGGTGACAACGAATTTATTTTCTATGTTTCCTACTTCTGAAATACCTACATTTTTCATGAGCGCCTTGTGAATATCAACTAACTCGACTCTAAAAAATGTTAGTTATATCTTATGGTCACCCCCCAACTAGCACTTTTCCGTTGGACTAGGTTTCGATTAGCTCCTTTCATCCGTGGCTTGTGGCCGAAGGCTAAATCTCTCGGACTTTTGTTCTATATACGCTACACACGGCCGTATAAAAATCTTAAACCGCAAAGCGCTCGTGAAAGGCGTTTCGCCTGAGAGTATTACTAAAATATTGCAGAAGTTTTAGGTGTAGCTTTTGAAACCTAGGTACACAATTATAAGATATTTATTCTTTTTTTTTTCTTTTTTAGGCATGGCTAAATTCTTGTGGTCCTAGTGGCCTTTCAACAGTCACCGGTCGTGTATATTTATTCTGATCCATATTGAAATACTTTTGAAGCGGCTTGTTTAAAATAATCGATTCTGTTGTTTAACTATATTGTCATTTATTCAAATCGAAATCGTAACCTATTCGCGGTCAGCTGCAGAGAAATATGACTCCCTACGTGTCGAAATAGTACTATACAGGATGTCATATTTCTCTGCAGCTGACTGTACATGAAGTATTTTTATTATGATACTATTAAATAACAATCAATGGCCCATATCAAATTTTACGCATGTTACGGGTGATCGACAATGTTGTTAGTGCCCTTCACATTTTCCAGTCGGTTAAAAACATTTATTATTTAAATACCTGCATAAAGCCACTACCGTTTATCAAGTTACATAACTAATGTACGCCACATGGTGAAGTATGTTCATATTATGCATTATCCGTCTTTCGCCATGTACTCGTGCGAGTACATACAGATACCACATGAGAAGCTGACCCTAACGTAACGCAGCGTAACCTACTGCATGATGACGCATTTCCCAGCTGCGCATCGTATTGGGACATTAAATTATTATTATCGGACCTATCTAAAATCGAATGAATTGCACATTAGTCATAGATGTAATATAGGTAATGTTCTATTTTAATATTTTTTACCAAGTATTTGTTTTCTGGATTCTACACTGAGGTCACGTTTAACTCATAAAGATAATTAAGTTCTGACTTCATTAACCTTATGATCACAGTTTGTATTCATCTTTATGTGTAACTTAATTATGATCTCTACGATAAACTGTACTATATTACCATAAAATTAACTTTTTTTTTGGATCCTTCACTGTGATCACGCTTAACATATGATCTAAGCGTGGTAATAGCGAAGAGTCCATTAATCCAAAAACTGTAGTTTGGCAGTGGCTAGGGTTTCCATTGCGGCTGAAAATCCTATGCACAGCTCTCTTGAAGAACCCCATATCGTAGCTTAATGGAAAAACCTCTTGAGGCAGTTCGTTCCACAGCCTACGGGTTCGCGGTATAAAGTAATTTTTGGACCGAACAGTGCGCGACACCTCCGTATCGAGGAAATGCGGATGGACAGCACTTCTGTGACGGGAGGTGCGGTTGTAGAAACCCGAGGTGGGAATTGTATTAAACAATTCTTCAGAGCATTCCCCATTGTACAGTCGTTAGAACACACATAGAGACGCAACGTCTCTCCGACTGCTGAGGGAGTCTAAACCGCCCGTGAGAGTGGGATCGTCGACAATACGAACAGCACGTCGTTGCATAGAGTCAAATGGGTCTAGTTGGTATTTCGGTGCGCCGGCCCAAAGACGAGAGTGATACTCCATACGGGGCCTCACTTGAGCTTTGTAAAGCACAAGGAGCTGCCCAGGGGTGAAGTACCGCTTCACTCTGTTCAGCACACCGAGCTTTTTGAAGGACAGATGACCCCTAAATTCGACTTTGCTGGAGATGTCGACACCAAGGATCCCGATACTCTCTGAGATCTTAAGAGGTGTGCTCTGAAAGCGAAGTGCTACGACAAAAGGGTTTTTTTTACTGTTCAACAAAAATTGAACAGTAATGAACAGACAGTCTACTGGTACACCGGTGTATCATTTTATTTTAATCTCCCCCCGCTTCTCATACCTAACTAATATGACCTTGTTTTCCTTTCATTGCGTACAGTAAAAATTATTTTGAATTAGAAAAAAAATCTCATGATTGTTAGTTGAGAAGAGGTATCTTTAGACTATTATCACATCGTAGTAAACCAACTGACAGATTCACTTAGGCGACACTGTGTCACCTGTCCAGCTATCAAATTAGCTGGTCACGCGACACTGCGCCCTGTGAATACATTTAAAGCCTTTCATTAACTACTTTCGTGGTCATTGGGACTCCGTCGTGTGTCGTTGGACACACGGCGTCGATCGTGGCGATATCACGTGCCCGAATTCCATTGAGCACATAACTAGCCTGAATTTGAAAGGCTTCTCAGCGAATTTTGACAGTTAGAACAGGCAAATAAAACAATACAATGTTAAAAACCTTTCATTTATTTTAAATCAACGTCAAAGAAGAACATTGTGACTAATTTAGTTTCTGCTACAATTACTTTATTGTTTTGATCATACAATGGAATTTATTAGAATAAAAATGTTTCAGAACTCTCTGCTAAATAAAAATTTTATACACGATTATTGTAGTGTTCTATTGTATGTAAATTAATTCACTCTTAACTAAGCTACGTCAAGAGATTAAAACAGGTGTATAATATAAGATCGCACGTTAAGTACATATCCAATAAAATTCGTAGAACAAAATTTAATTGTTTTAACTTATTCAGTTTTTTTTTATAGGATAAATGCGGCATACGGACATACAGTCTACCTAATGGTAAATGGATACTGTCGCCCATGGACAGCAGTGGCACATGCCAACTTCAGTCCAGAATGACAAAAGTTGGCACGCCTCCGGATGTGCTGTTTACATTTCGAGATGAAGGAATGGATTTGGATTGGGAAATTAGGGAGGAATACGACAGAATAGGATGAGAATGGGTTCTGGCATATCTCACTCACTACCGAAACACGTACGTACGTTAGGGAAATTTAGTACATTCCAAGGTAGTCTTCTATGAGAGAGACCCCATTACCCAATGAAGACAATTGAGTGCGCTCAGCGGTTGTTGGATTGGAGCGTGCACCCTCCCTCTAAAGATATTCAGTACTAAGAGATTATTGATATTTCAATGTAACATTGTATATACAAAAAAATGACATTATTTACATGCGTTTTATAAAATTTTATGGATAGCGATTAACAGAGAGTTGTAAAACAAATCATTAGGCAGACCTTTCATTTTAAAACGAAAGCAACACAAGGGCGAAGCCTAGAATGGATCTTCTGCATTCAAGACTCTCGGAAGAAGCAAAGAAGTATTGCTGTCCATGAGTACTTAGACTCCACATTTCGCGGTACACGGTTACTGTTAATCATTTACTGCATTATTTTTACTTCTTCCGAAACTAACCCGAGTTTTTAGGTTGCTGGTTCGGTTCGCCTGGCTATCAATTTTCTAAGGACTTTCGCAGGTAAGATACTTGTTGGTACAGTCACGGTAACACGGTATACGACATCCAAATATTCTGTAACGTGCTATAAAAAACATGGCGACTTTTTATAGTTTTAGAGCCGTGACGAAATTACTCTAATAAGAAAGTACTACTCGTATGAATACGTAAGATTGAGGAAGATGTAGAAGTTAAAAATAAAATTAGTGTTAACTAAAAGTGTTGATAACTAGCAGAAGCAACTGCCGGATCACTTATATACTCGGAAATAAAGCGCAGTGTTGTCGCTCCGACGTTCGACTGCAAAAGAGGCCGGTAAAGGTGCGCTCGCTCCTTTTGTACCGTTCGCTAGCGCCCTCTACCCCCTCCAAGTCATCGGATGCCTGGTTCTTGAATCAGCGGCTGACGCCAGTGTCGCTGCTTACTTTTTCGTAGTACCGGGGTTTCGCCAACAGATGTCGCTCATTTCGATACTACGAGGCGAGATGTCAGCGATCGCCAACACGGCCATTCTGCATGGTGTCTGCCCCAGACACCCTGCGAGTTCAGATAAAATACTGAAAGAAGTTCATATTTTTAGTGTGTGTAATATTATTCTATCTCTTAGGGGTCGCGGTCAGCCACAGTCATTCTTAGGTACCTTACGGTAAGGCCACTTGCACTTAAAGGGACTTGGCCACACTTAAGAGTACCAAGTTCGCCCCAACTTTAGAACCACCTGCACTCAAAGGGTACACAAAGACCACACTTAAGCGTACCAAGTTCGTTCTAAAGTTACCTAATTACACAACTAAATTATAACCATTACACATCTTTCTCATGACTCATCCTTAGGTACCTTACGGTAAGGCCACTTGCACTTAAAGGGACTTGGCCACACTTAAGAGTACCAAGTTGGCCTCAACTTTAGAACCACCTGCGCTCAAAGGGTACACAGAGACCACACTTAAGCGTACCAAATTCGTTCTAAAGTTACCCATTTCAGACTGTTCTCTTATTTCAGATGTGAAACAATTATAATACCATGTCAAATTGAAGTATTTTATCTTGACTCGCACACCCTATAAGATAGATAAGTAATTAGAAAGATAATCGAATCCTGAAAGTTATTTTTCTATTACCTCGCCAACACGTGCGCTAACATATTGTATAGTAAGTGTATGCCTAATCGGATTCCCAATCGTGAATTCGAATCCAAGGTTTCATATTTTCAGCAGCCGTTATGCCAGTATATTTCTTACTGCTTCTTTCGCTACCTTTTAAATCAGTCACCTCGTATCTATCATTTCCCAAGATGTTCTTTACTTTAAACGGGCCTTTAAATATAGGCAATAGTTTTTGGCTTTTTCCGTCATTATTTTGGCTTTGGATCTTAATCAGAACCAAGTCTCCTTCAGAGTAAGTTTGTGCTTTTGTTCGCCCTTTATCGAATCTTTGTTTTTGAGACTCCGCATTGGACTTAATATTCGCGTCTACCTTCTCACGTAATTTCGTTACATCCAGAATGTGTTCGTTATCAAGCTGAGGAGCTAAACTATCACTATCTGTACGTAATCTATAACCGAGAAAAACTTCACTCGGGACAGCTTTCGTAGTTTTGTGAATCGTACTGTTCAGGCCTTGTTGTAGGATCTTTATGTACCGATCCCAACTATCATCCGTGGTATTAGCACCGGACGCTTTTAATGCCTCTAGAATAGTTTTATTGAAACGTTCCACCTGACCATTTGATCGCGGCATACCTGTCGCCACTGTGTGCAAACGTATATTTTTACTAGTGCAGTATTGAGTGAATACATTAGCGGTAAAGCAAGTTCCCGCATCAGCAATAATTCTTTTAGGGTTCCCGAAAGTTTTCGAAATATTCTCTAATTCTTTGATCGTACATGAAGATTTAGTCGATCTAATTGCAGAAATAAATACAAACTTTGTAAAAGCGTCTACAATGGTTAACAAATATTTATTTTTATTTTTGGTTTTTATAAAAGGACCTAAATGATCAAGGTGAAGTGTGTGAAAGGGTTGTGCATATTTTGGCAATGGGTATAGTTTTCCCTCTTTAGAACCACCTTTGTGTTTATAATATATACAATTCAGGCAATTTTTTATATACTTCTTTACAATATGGCGCATCCGGGGAAACCAATACTGACTGCTTATTCTTTCAACCGTTTTGTCAGCCGCAAAATGACCCAGGTCGTCATGGTTACATTTAATTATTTGCCAAATGCATTTTTTTGGCACTACCCAGCGGCGACCTAGAGACGTTCTTCTGTAAACTTTACCACCTAGCAATTCATATTTATTAAAAACGTTCTTATTACCTTCGGCCTTCCCTGATTCTAAGATGACTCTGATACGTTGCAACTCGGGTTCTTGCAATTGCACCGAAAGTAACCAATCTGCTTCGGTTATGGACATTATAATTTCGGCCTCTGTTTTTCCCCCGGATGGCACGGGGTTCCGACTGAGCGCATCTACATGTTGCATTCGTGTGCCTTCTCGGTGAACGATATCAAATGAAAATTCTTGTGTCGCTAAAACCCATCTTGCAATCCGGGGAATAATCTCTTTCTTGGTTAAAGCGTACCTCACAGAGTTGCAATCAGTCACAATTTTAAAAGGCGACCCTAATAAGTATAACCGAAATTTCTGAAGTGAACAAACGATTGCTAATAGCTCTAATTCAAAGGAATGGTATTTCTTCTCGTCGTCTGTAGTTTGCCTACTATAGTAATGGACTGGTTTCTCACCATCGTCCGTAACTTGCATGAGTATGCCAGCAATACCGTCTCTACTGGCGTCCGTGTATAAGACATTTTCTTTATCAGGGTTAAAAATCGATAAAACGCTATCAGAAGTTAATTTATTCCTCAACGTCTGAAAAGCTTCATCGTGGACAGTCTCCCAGGCCCAGACCGTATCCTTTTTCAACAGTTTTGTCAATGGCGCCGACATCATGGCACAATTTTTAATGAACTTCCGAAAATAACTTATAAGACCAAGAAACTGTCGAAGCTGGTGCACGGTCTTGGGGGTGGGGTAGTTTCGAACTGCCTCCAATTTGGACTCGCTTGGCATCACACAGTCCGGTTTTATTCTGTACCCCAGAAAGTCGATATTGGTTTGTAGAAAATGGCATTTTTTTAAATTGAGTGTTAAACCATTTTCTCTAAAAATTTGCAAAACCTGCTCAAGCAGTTTCAGATTATCTTGTACAGTTTCTGTCACCAAATATACGTCATCTAAATACAGAATAACGTTTTCAAACCTCAAATTACCTAATACTTTATTCATCATCTGCTGGAAACAGGCCGGTGCGTTAGCTAAACCAAACGGGAGTCTGAGAAATTCGTAGTGTCCATCTTCTGTAATGAACGCTGTTTTATCTATAGATTGCTTGTGCATCATAATTTGGTAGTATCCACTTTTTAAGTCCAGACTTGTGAAGTATTTACGTCCCTGAAGCCTATCCACCAGATCCTCAATGCGGGGCATCGGGTATTTGTCCTTGATCGTGATTTTATTTAACCGTCGGTAGTCTATGCAAAGCCTCTTTTCTCCGTTTTTTTTATTGACGAGTAACGCCGGACTCGCATATGGTGACTCACTTCTACGTATGATATTATTTTCCAGTAACTCACCCACCATCTCGCGAATTAATTTTCTATCCGCATTAGAACATCTAAAAGGTCGGCATTGAATAGGCTGAGAGCTAGTTAAATTTATTTTCATTTCATAACTTCTAGCCCTGCCTAACTCCCGAATATTAGACGCTACACAGTCCTTATATTGTCTGAAGAGAGTTATTAGTTCATTCTGGTGTGAATTAGAGTTTAACTTAAAATCGTTGACGGTTTTACAAAACTCTGTAAAAGCATTAGCGTAATCAAACTTGAGTACATTTCCTATTCGCGAATACATTAGATCCGATCGCTCGGTCACGTTTCTTCCTATCAGAATCTCACAACCATCCAGGTCGTTGATTACATAGAATTCAACATCCGTCAAATTTACCGAATCCATTGTCAAGTTAATTGTTATCTTGTGGGTAACGAGTTTCGTTATTTGTTCAGAAAACCCTTGCAACAAAATAGGTACGGGTAGTTGAACGAGTTCGAAACAATTTTCCTTTACTAATGACTCTGACATTAACGAACAACTACTACCAGTGTCAATAAACGCTTCGTGATCAGAATTATTAATAGATATTTTTTTTATAAATTTATTCCGTGGATCGAGTGTGGAAACGAATTTAGTTTCTTGTTTCTTTTCAGGCTTCCCAACATTCCTTTTCTGGTAACATGCTGGCTCTAAATGACCTTGCCTGCCACAGTAGTCACATTTATTAAGCTCACATCGATTCCTCTTATGATTACCACCGCATATATAGCACCCCACATGTTTACGCCGTACTTCGCCGGAGTCAAGAGCCTTACTAACCAGGGTGGATTGTCCTGATAAATCCTCAGAAGGCAATAACGTAGATGGAGCCGTAAGTGTCCGAGTGACGCTTGGTTGACTGACTAATCTTGTCTGACTATCCTTCGCATTAGTGCCTATTAGTTTTACGTTTTTCGATTTGTATATTCGACCGTGTAAAAACTAGCTAAGCTATCACATGTTACGAAGTTATTGGCTTCGATCGACGCCCCTATACCACTATCACCTATATTTCCAACAATAATAGACACCACATCTTGTTCCGAAAAATTCAATGACAATCGATCAATTTTGCACTTTTGCTGAAAGTGAAACTCGTAAAGAGATTGATTTTCGGCCGGCTTTGTGTTCATTATCTCTTTCAATAGTTCAAACATGTTCCGACGAATTTGAAAACTAGAGGTTAGCTTCCGTTTCCAATCCCTCCATTCCCACGAAGGCCATTGCCTTTCGGTACACACTAGGGAATCATACCACACTTTGGCTGAACCCTTCAGTTTATTCAAAGCCTGATAACGGATCACTTCATCGGACCATGAAAACGTTTGAGAGTAACATCGAATAATACCAAGCCAAGCGTTTATATCGTCTCTTAACGGGTCGAACTCGGGAATAATATTGTTCAAAGTGAAAGTATTGTTTGAACTCACAGTTGGGGCATCAGCCTTACGTGATACCTTTCCCCTTCGTTTTGGTGGAGGTGACGGTGTTCTGACGCTGCTGGAACTCGAGCTTGACAAAGTTCGCTTTGGCCGCTTACTTCGTTTACCCATTTGTGCGAAGGTTATGTATCCCACTTCTGATGTTAACTAAAAGTGTTGATAACTAGCAGAAGCAACTGCCGGATCACTTATATACTCGGAAATAAAGCGCAGTGTTGTCGCTCCGACGTTCGACTGCAAAAGAGGCCGGTAAAGGTGCGCTCGCTCCTTTTGTACCGTTCGCTAGCGCCCTCTACCCCCTCCAAGTCATCGGATGCCTGGTTCTTGAATCAGCGGCTGACGCCAGTGTCGCTGCTTACTTTTTCGTAGTACCGGGGTTTCGCCAACAGATGTCGCTCATTTCGATACTACGAGGCGAGATGTCAGCGATCGCCAACATTAGTTAAAATTATATTTCTCTTTTAGTGATCTAGAACACTAAGTAGCCCATGAACCCGGACATCAATGCACTCGTTTAGCTAGACTAGCTGAGTGTGGGCGGATGATCGCGCGGGTTGCGAGGAGAGGTGCACTCCCCGCATCGCGTCGCTCGCGCCGGAGATCCCACGACGCGTGGGATCGTGGGGCGCGTTATTATAAGTTCCCATTACTTACCTCATATTATACTTTTAAAATTTTGAAAGTTTTTAAAACTCATATTTTTAATTTGACCTTATGTATTGATACTACTAATGCTTATTAATAAAGGGGTCGCGGCTCTAAAACCATTCAAATTGCAGCGTGTATAAGGGCTAAAATCCGACTGTTTTAAGTACACTAGCATATTCCTGATTATACCGACGTACCATTAAGGTCCAAAAGTTTATGGCCTGACATATTTCTGTGTCTAAAAAAACGAATAATACGTCATACTAATGATCATTTACCCTGCTAATTCGTGTATAATTTTTAGAGTACAGCCCTCGTTAATTTTGATTCCTCGACTCTTAGATCAACAGGAAGTCGCAAAATGTTTAAAATGTTCAAACTGGAATATCTTTAGGTGATTCTTCTCCATCATTTTCCACCGTCAAAAATTGGTGTAAGAAATTTCGGTTAGGACGAGAGTCCATCGACGACGAACCTCGCTCCGGTCGACCCGTTGAGCAACTCACTCCAAACAACATCAAATTAGTGGAAGGAGAAGTATCTGAGCGACCGACGGCTAAAGACGAAAGACGTAGCAGCAAGGACAGGGCTTTCAAAAACTACAGTCCTTAGGATTCTTCATGAACATCTTCGTATGAATAAAGTTAGTGCGAGGTGGGTGCCGTAACTTTTTTCAAGTGTGCAGAGAAGTGAACGAGTAACGTGCTCTAAGAAACTTTTGAATGCCTTTCAGAGAAACGGAAACTATTTTTGGGCTCGATTGTTACTGAGGATCAAACTATGGTTCTTTACTGTGATCCCCTTTCCAAAAGGGAATTGATGGAGTGAATTATTCTGGTGAAGCACCGCCTAGAAAGACAAAGGTGACTTAGTCCACCAAAAATATTATGGTTTCGATATTCTGGGATTGTCAACGAATATTGCTTATAGACATAAAAGCACGCAATACTACGGTGACTGGAAGCTATTATGTTAATCTTGTGGAGCGATTACGAGAAGCAATCAAGCTTCTTTTGACTAATTTTATACTGGGACAGAAATGATAATTAATCGATCCGAAAAGTGTGTCTAAATAGACGGAGATTATATTGAAAAATAAAAATAGTTATATGAATGTGTCCTTTTTCTTTGTTAGGCCGGAAACCTTTGGACACCCCCTCGTAAGTGTCAGTTAACTATTTATAATAATGATTTAACATTCAATTTATAATACAAATATAGGTGTACTCCTTTCATTTCTAAATATTCTCAAAGTTTAGTTAAATGTATTTTTGTTGTCACAAGTTCCGTTACTTTTCTTTTCAAATACGTATTTTGTTCCATATAAGTATTCACACGTAAGCACAGGTTATTTATGAATGTACAATCTCCGCCTGCTGGATAACAGATGGTTAATATAAAGTGTCTCGTCTGCGAAGCCCCAAACAAGATTAGGTTATTGTAAAGTATTGTTGAATCTTACAATACCTTTACCCTGATACATAGATATTCTATGCGATTGGCACAGATTCGTCCATCAGGCCTTCGATGTTTTACATCTGCACAATATTTACACTAGAATTTTACAACTTGATAAACTCCGCACACTGTTTCAACAAATTCAAATATTTGGCGTAGTACATTAAATTACGGGTATATATAAAACAGCACTGGCGAGACACAAAAGTGTTGATAATCCGAAACAGCTGGCCCACTGGGCACTGCCCTGCATGGCAGCTGGCGTTTCGCCTGCGAACAAAATTGCATAAATTACTAAAACCATTTGTGACTAAATTAAAAACAGTTTTTGACAAAATAAACATAGATAGATAAAACTCTTTATTGCACACCAAAACAGAACAAGATAGTAACATACATTGTAACACATGAAATGCACAAAAGGTGGTCTTATGGCCTAATGGCCAAGCGAATTGGCGAGTCCATTCTTCAAGAGGTTGTGTAGTTCCTCGGCGTTTAGGGTAGCGGCATTTTATTAGTAATTCTCTCGTAATTTTGACCAAATAATTTTAATACTAATGCCGCTTTGCCACCTATAACCAAAAAATACAACTACGTAACAGTATAAAGTATGCTAATATTACAAAAGTTCACATTGAAATTTTAGCGTACTACCTATATGTAAATATAACTGCATTTATGCGTTTGTAAACTGAAAACTTTTCACGAGAATTTGTTTCCACAACTGGATGCAATTTATGCATGAATAGTCCTAACGTAAAATTGTTTTTTTTTGTTTTCCTGTGCCAGTTGATTCAATTTACTGTAATCTATAAGACTTAAAAAGATTATTGAATTATTCCTTCTATTTTATTAGATATTTTAGAAGTAGTCCAAACGCCTTGTAAGGAGAATATATTTTCTTGATATGCAGAAACAGTCTATGCGCCAAGTTTCGCGCTTTAATCTCCTAACTAAACGAACTTTAATTAACGTTTAATTAAATTGCTGGGCTCATTGCGAATTGGTGGATACACATGCTACAGATTTTTTTAAATTTTCATGTGCATCATGATGTTTTCCTTCACTGACAAGCTAGCAGTAATTTCAAAAATTCACGAATGTAATCATAATCGTCACAAATAAAAAAAAATGTATGAGAATACGCCGGAAATGCAAGCCACTCGAGCCACTTAAGAGTCCATATGCCACTTAAAAGACCGTGGTATTTAAATTTTTACTGCAATCAGCTATGCAATGTTATCCCAAAATACACGCAATGTCAAATGGATAAGATTATTAATATTTAAATTAATATCCTAAATATTAAAACAGCTAAGTATCCTAAATATTAGCCCTATGACATAAGCTCTAACTATGTTAAATTCTAATAAAACCCGTTATTACATGATAAGAAACATAGACAGAAACAGATAGACAGACCAAAATACCAAAAATAATGTTGGTTTAGGTTTTGTATCATTTGTAGTGAGTTTTATTTTTCTGACGCTGCTTAATTATAATTTATTCTGATGGCAATAAATATGTACAGATTTGGAGAAAACACAAACTCTATTTTCACATATTCCGTCTTGATATTTATCCCACTTCCTTTCAATCCCCCATTTTTTATTTTTTTAAATTTTCCAAACAATTTTTCCACTAGTTCCGCCAAACCGTGAGCACAATTTGTTGACGGACAAGCACTCATTTTTTATAATACAATTCACTTTGCATGATTTTTTATAATCATCCACCAGATTGCAACACATTTAATAAAATTTAATACATTTATAATTTTGATTGTTTTTGTCAAACAATGAACTTGTTAAATATTTTCAATAATTCTAAAATATTTTAAAATGATTCATTTCTAGATTTTTCTTCTTCTTATTTATATCTTTATATATATATAAATACACAAATGAAATAAATAAACATATTTGTAAATTTACCTTCACAATATAAATAAAAAGATGTTCTGGATAGTTAAAGGTAACCGAGGTAAGGCAAATCTATTAATAAAGCGGAAATTTATTTTCTGAAATTACCCTTCAAGCGATTAGGTTGATGCTAAGAAATGGAAATTAAGACGCCGCTTCTACTATTTATGTTAAACTTAATTGTACAGAAACGCAAAAGCAGACGAAATTAAAGAACCAAAAATAATTAACACGGCTATTACCCGTGAAATGTATTTTATTTTATGCGTTTCAGTCACGAAAGCCTTTCTTTGTGGAGGCTCGTTAGCTATTTAAAATGGAAACTAAATTTTAACGTACCGTGTTGTGGTTAATAGAATGGGAGAATTTTAATAAAATGTGATTTGAATACAAACTATTAAAAACATTCATACAAAATGTAGTTCGTTTATTTTCCCTTACATTTTTACTAATGTTATCATAAATAATAATAATGTCTTTATTCATAGTAAGAGTTGCAGAACTGTGGATCATTTTCGTATTTAAAAAAAAACAAATTCTTTGGCGCTCAATAGCATGATTGATCACACCCTATCTTAATTATCAGTTATATCTCAACAGCAAGTACATACACGCGCTGTCACAGAATACGTATTATGAAGCGTGCACTAATGGTCCTCCGCGTCTGATTTCCGCGCAGCCTGTGCTAGCAGTCTACTATTGTTATATAATACTTGCCATATTCAGTCATCATCGGATATACCGCCTCAACCTTATACTATTAAGTCTATTAAGTCCTTATACTATTGATATACTATTAAGGTCAAACTTTACCTTAATAGTAAGTAATATCTTACCAGTAAGTACACGCACATGCGTTTTGACTGTGCGTTATAAGGCGCGCACTGAAGAGCTCTTGCGTCTTCCGTTGGCGCAGCCTACACTAGCAGTCTACTACCGTCGGTGCTGTGTGCCTTTCTCCGTCACCAGCAATATACTTCCTTCGATTGAGTCGCGCTTTATCCTAATTATCAGTATTATCTTACCAGTAAGTACATGCACACGCGCTGTCCCAGACTGTGCATTATCAGGTGCGCACTGATAGGCCCCCGCGTCTGACGTCCGCGCAGCCTGCACTAGCAATCTACTACTGCTATGCGTGCCTTTTTCTGTCACCAACGATATACCGCCTCGGGTTGAATCGAAGTTTATCGTCTGCATAGAGAAACACGAAAGTTAGGACATTTTCACATAATAATATGATTGGGGCTATATATCGCTTGAAATATAATTCGTAAGTTCAAACCTAGTACATACATACTACTGAATGTCTAGTTTATTTTTATATTAAAAAAAGGTGGCAGATGAGTAGATAGTCTAGTCCACCTTTCGGTAAGTGGATATTGTCACTCATGGACATCTGCGATACACGCTAACATCATTCGACGATGACAATTGTTGGCACGTTCTTCGGATACTTCGCCTATCTTTATATATTTAGAAGTAGTTAAGGAAAATAGATAGGGAAAATAGGGATATCAAGTATAAAAGGCCCACAAATTTTGCTAATTCCATTACATTTTCCACTGTTCCTTGGGGGAGCGAGAGATGGGATAGAGAATAAAAAATATAGTGGGCATAAAATTTCCCTTATCTATCTCTCTACTTGATAATAATATTGGGTAAAATGTTGTCGCCTTCCAACCAGATGGACCGACGACTTAAAGAAATTTGCTTGTAGCGGCTGGATGAGAAGAGCAGGAAGACCGTGTGTGGTGGCGAGCCTTGGGCCTATTTCTAAGAATGGAGGGATTGGCTGATGGTATGGTACAGTATGGTAATATACTGTCAAGTATATTGAGATGAAAGACTTCTATCATCGCATCACACTCCCGATTCGATGGGATAAATAGGAGGAAATAAGAAATCGGCTCTGGTAAACTCATTCCTGAAACACTTACGAATTACATATTTTAAATTTTTTTTTGTGATTAGGGTAACATGACCAGTCGGGCACGTCCATCGATTGCGGGAGTGCAGTATGCATCCGGTCTACAATATATATATTTTTCACTTGTAATCAGCTCCTCAATAAATAAACACATATTGAGGAAAACTGACATGTTAAAGAATTGAAAAAAGTAAAAAGTGCATTAGTGCAGAAGAGGCAGTGACAGCCTTCCAAATGGCTATTGCCAAAAGAAGTGTGGGCTGAATGCTTCACACAATGGGTTTATCGCATGAAATAGTGTATCGATTGACGCGGAGAATACTTCTAAAAGCAATGAAACAACTTCCATCTTTATATCTGATTTCATTTTTGAAATTCTAAAAACATTCAGTGTCACCCAAGTATACAATCTGAATGATCAAATTTTCTAATCCAATTGTCTTGAGTTTTGTTAGCATTGTGTTATCGCTTGTCGTATTGAATTATTTAGTTGAGTAACTAAGGCTTTACGTATTGGGTTAATACTCGTAGGTCTAAACGAGTGCCGACAAGGAAGTATAGGTAATTATTCAGAAAGAACTTTAATTGTTACACTTCTATGCATTAATTTTTCTCTCGTTATAAGTTAAACCCGCCACTTGACCTACAAGGTGGAAACAAGAATAGGACTAAGTCTACTTAATCAAAAACTCCAAAGAAAAGACATTCCTTTGTTTTGACGACAAAAAATATTCAACTTAGAACCTAAACAATTCGATAACTATTCACGAAGATTGCGATACAATATTCATCGTTCGTGAATCAGAGATCTCATTCCAATAATAAAATCTGTCAATGATAGGAACAAAGCGAAAAAAAAAGTCAAACTGTTTTCATTAAAGACCATTATTCATTGTATATAGTGTTTGGGAAAGCATTTGTCTTGTAGCTTGTCGTATTGGTTTGTTTAGTTGGTTAACCAAGGCATTACGTATTGAGAATTGCCCACAAACAAAATATGTTGTTCCAAATAAAAACTTCGCGATTGATTTGCCGAAGTTTTGTTTTTATTGAGACTTCTAGGCAAATTATACAAAGAAAATAATAATAAAACATTTTGTATTAGTTGTTTTTATGTTATTGACTATAGCTATGTTAGACGAATTAAAGATTTATGTTGTATGTTCTTTAATTCTAAGTAGGAGTAGTAAAGTAGTAAATTCTAAGTTTTTTAGTAGGAAGGAGATGGCTCACGAGCTTACAGCTTACTGATGGGAATTGGGTCCTGTCCTCCAAAGTCATTCGCGATACATGCCAACATCAGTTCAGGATGACAAACGTTGGCACGCCCTTGGATGGCGCTGCCTATCTTTGGAGATGTGGAGATGTAGGAATGGATGTTGTGAAAGGGTTAAAAAAATGAGGAGGGATAAGGGTGGGATGGGAATGGGCTCTGGAATATTTCACTCATTAGATAAAACTAGCTTTGGATAAAGACTTTTTTTTTATTTATTTGGCCATAGGGCCGGGCCATTCATTTATTTCTATGCTTCTTCTTGTTGGTTTATCAGACCCTAGTTTATTAAAATATGTTTAGTAGTTCTGAGTGGAACAGGAGTGCAAGTGTTCACTGAGCGACAAAGTTTATTAATTCAGTTTCCTAAGTAACTTCCTAAGTTAGCCCCGAAACCCACATATTTCATACGATGAACCTGTTCATTTGATTTCAATTCATTTGAACCTGTTCAATTCTAGTTCTCCATGAGAAGCAAATATATTGTAAATATTGAATAACTATTGTTGGCTGCGTAGTGTCGGCAGGCTTTAAAATAGGACCACCCCATGTCTTACCTATGTCGTGACTGAGGGATAACAAAGCCACTATCACAAGCCCCGTGGCACTACACCACCTGTAAAAGAGTGGACTCGCCAACCTGTTCAGCCATCGTGGTGTTGTAAGGCACATTCATCCCCCATGCACAAGACTTTGCATGACGAGATCCAGGTCCAGCAGTGGACGATAAGAGGGCTGATAACGGTGACGGTGTTGGACAATAGTGGTAATTAAAAATTCATTTTCTTTATAGCTGCACCTTACTAATTATTGCCTTACTAGAAAATAATTAATAAACCTTAAACATTTAAACATTAACAATTAAACCGCAATGGCCCTGGTCTTGCAGGTGGCAATGGGCGGCGCTGACCACTTTACCATCCCGTGGTCCGCCCGCTCGATTGAAATGTATTCAATAAAAAAAAACTTGAAGGAAGAGACGAATAAGGAACCTCCGTAAGAAGCAAGCACTAAGTACGTCAAACTCTCTATAACTAAGAGCACTACAAACTCTGCAGTGTTGACTATTTTTAAGTATAACGAAATCCTTCCCCGAGGCCAAAAATGAAGTAGGACTCCACTGGGATTCGTATTTGAATATTTCCTCCTGGCATTAGGGTCAGGCCTTGACGAGAGAAGCCTTTATTTGCGTTGGATTCTTTATAGAATCGTAGTCGTAAATCTGCTATGTTATGTGAAGAAAAAAATGTATTGATTAAGTAGTGTCCGAAAATATTTTGTAATCCCATTTTTCTAATATGAGGAATTGGTGACGTTGACGTGTGACGCTGTGACAATCGAATTAGTATCTTGTAAAACTAATAGGTATCAGAAAAGCCACTTAGAGGATCAATTATGTTGTGCAATTTTACGAATTGTATAATGTTTTTGATATCTTGTCATCATATCATCTCTAAGTTATATTTTAACTAATAATATCATAGAACATTATAAGACTATAATGTTCCGTATACGTATGGTGGATTCATGAAAATGTTGAGCCATTTAGCGTTTGTTTTTTTTTTTAAAGAATAGATAAGTTCCAAATATAAATTGACAAGTTAGATTTGCAAGCGAAAGTCGCCATTAAGCTTTAGAAATGTCAAACTGACACTCGACTTTGGAATGTTCAACATTCATACTGACCGACGCGGCGACGGTAAATACATGTGTATACATACATACATTTTATTGGTGGATGTATTATACACGACCCGATAAGTTCGAGTGTGTTGTTATTTCATTTAGTTTGATAACTATAGTTTCTAATAGTAATAAACGAAGAGAATTGTAACAGAACAGTTTAAGAGTAAGGATCGTAAGATCCATCTTATAAGAGATTTCATGCTAACAATACTTTCGTAAGTAATGTAGATAATATCGTTTTTCTGATATTCGATATTAGATTCCGCTTTTGTAAGTCTTGTACGGACATTAACTTATTCATACAAGAGTCAAATATTGGTTATTAGGTTTGGTTATTGGTTATTGCGAGCTTCTATTACATCCATCGGAAGTCTTCGTTTCGTAATTATTCAATAACTAGCAATTTTTTGCACATAATATATCGCCTATGTCCACTGGAATAATGTACCATTTAAATGGTGAAAGAATTTTTCAAATAGTTGTCGGAACCAGTCCGGAGATTACACTTAACATACACACAAACTCACAAAATTCGCACTCTCTCTTTATTATATTAGTATAGAAAGTATATATTTGAATAGATTTGTGTTTGATTTGACGGTGACGAAATTTTGACATAATCAGTCGAAAATCAATTAAAAAAATATAGATAATATCTATAAACTTATGAATTAGAATTTTATTTCCTGTTAGGTGTGTTAGTGCCAGGTCTTATAAGCTATGGTTAGTAAATACAACAGTCTACGCTGATCAGGCATATAATGTACTTTATAGCAAGAACTTAATATCTAAGAATTTAATATTTAACTAAGAATTCCTAATCTAACTTAATCTTAATTAGTGACTTAATAAACATAAGAATAACTTATTAATAACATTAATTAAGTTTTTGTCCAACTTGACAAGTGATTGATTCGATTGCTGTCATAAGATTCTTCTAAATTATAAGTAAATAATGTGTGAATTTATGACAATTTAATGTAATCAGCATCGCAATCCAGCGAGGTAATGCCGCCAGTATTGGGTACCTTACCACAGGGACCAAATCTATCCAAGGCGCTCAATTTATAAGTTATATATTGAGAAACTTGTACAATAATGGACTCAACTTTTTTATTTTGATTATGATTAGTTATAGAATTTTTTATAGAAAAAAGGCGGCAGACGAGCTCTTACAGTCCACCTGATGGTAAGTGGATACTGTCGTCCATAGATATCCGCGATACATGCCAACATTAGTCCAAAATGACAAATGTTGGCACGCCCCCGGATGTGCTGCCTACCTTTGGAGATATAGGAATGGATTTGGAGACAGGGTTGGGAAAATGGGGAGGGATAGGATGGGATGGGAATGGGGTCTGGCACATCTCACTCACTACCGAAACACGTACGTACATTGGGGAAATACGATAAAGTGGGAAATGCAGTACATTTCAAGGTAGTCTTCTGTGAGAGAGGGGTAACGTGGCCAGTCGAGCGCGTCCAGCGGCTGTTGGATTGCAGCGTGCACTCCCCCCCTCAGAAAAAGTTCGTACCAAGAGCATTGATAGCCAAGGGGTCGTCTGCCGCCTTCGTACATAAAAAAAAAACAATACCTTCACTCTCACATATTTTGGTTGAATCTGCATATAATTCTTGTTTGTAAAACTATTAGTTGCCCTTGAGTTAGGCTATGGAGAGATAAACAAGAGACAGCGTGTTTGGAGCATTCTTATTATATAACAAACAAACCCATATAAACATATAGCCATTATATAAACATGACTCTAAACATATCCACGGCTTGACTTTGCCGATACATTAGTCACCAGTAAACCCTGGATAATAGATAGTAATGTTTGGATTAGCGACGAAACCTTACGGTACAATAAACAAGGCCTAGCAAACGTAGATTGTATCGACATACATTCAGGTTTGGACAGAATAGAATATATAATGCGACTCTCAACGAACTTAGAATATGTTCGAGGCCCAATTGCAAGATATAGAATTGTAACCGCATGGTTAAAATAGATATATTTTCTGCAGTGGGACGTTAAAAAGGCTGAAGAAAAAAAGTAAAAAACCTTAAACTCAATTTGGTTGATTTTACGTTTGTCTAAAAGAGAGTTTTTTACGGATAGAAGGCGTCAGGCGACTGGTAAGTGGTGAATGGATACTGTCTCACCTCCGCGATACATGCCAACATCAGTCCAGAATAACTAACTTCAGCATGCCCCCGGATGCCCTGCCTATCTTTAGAGATTTATAGGAATGGATTTGAGGGAACGAATGGGAAATTGGGGAGGGATAGAATAAGATGAGATAGGAACGGGCTCTGGCATACCTTACACACTACCGAAACACGTACGGACATTGGGGAAATGGGATAAAGTGGGAAATTAATTATATCTAACTTGGAAATTTAGCTATCATTTTTGGGATAAATTTTAAAAATATCAATTACTAGCTACTGCCTGCGGATTGGCTGGGGTGGACTAAGCAGCCCTAAGATTTTTAACACCTGTAAAAGCACCGACATGATGGATTTCACGGATGAAAGTCCAACCAGTAGTTTAGGAGTAATTCTATTAAAATTCCTTTTTTTGAATTTCCACTATAACACAACTTCCTTGTGTCATATGAAGATGACACATATACCACTTTCCCTTCTGGATACTTAGCTATACATTAGTGAAAACTCCGAAATCCGTTCAGTAGTTTTACGTGATGTTTGAATAAACAAGCATACAGACAAACAGACATACACACAACATATTTAAAAACTACTGTTTTCTTTTCTTTTAAATTAAATCAATGTACAAACGCAACCCTTTTAATGTTTTATTATTTTATGTACAGATTAGGTATACTAAAATTTCTGCTCCTTTGTTACGTACTTGTGCACTAAAGCCCAGGAGTATAAAATAATTTATTAGACTGTAACGAACTTTGTTGAATGTGTATCAGTTATTCATTACAATTCGGTCAAAAGGTAATTATTACTGTCGTCCCATTAAAGGTATAAGAGTGGAGTTTATTTCCTTATTCACGTAACCAATCCTATTCTTATCGGAAATAGGACGGATTAATTGCACTATCCACGGATTTGTTGCTTTAACAACAAATAGAAAAGTAATATTGCTTGTTTTTATCACAGACTATATAAAAGTGTCATGATAAACAATAAACATATCAATAAACAATGATTTAAAACAGTGTGCGTAAGAATGTGTGAATGTTTAAATATTGGCAGTAATGGGAGCGACCGGCATAGTATGACTACATAATTATGCGTGATACACATAATACACACACACACACACACAGAGAGAAGACATACAGTCTTGGGTGTATCACTCAGTTGGCATAGTTTCAGTATGCCCGCGTCCCTTCATTAGCTGGTTACATTTGTATTTATTTTAAGCGCCTGACCTTTTACTTTTATCTGTTGATTAAATTTCTGCCGGCATCTCGAAGACTATGGTTAAAGTCATACATACGTTATACTTATGTCATACGTATGTTACGGCTAGAAGCCAAAGTGTGACTACACTTAGGTTTAGCCGGTTAGAACTAGGAGCAGCCCATCGCAATCGGCTGAAACTAGGTGTAGCCTAGTTTACGTGCAGTACAAGTTGTTGTAGCCATTAAAGTGTAGAGGAAAGTAGCATATGAATTATTTCAAACAAATTGTTTCTGCGTAAGGATTTTTGCGTTGTTAAAAGGAAATAACCACGAAGTCTGATGTGATCGTTCCGTTATGCTTCTCGTTTGCCTAACCTAACCTGAACCAACTAAATCGTTCCTCTGTAGGAATAATTTTCGTTCTAGTCAACAGTGATTGGCTACACCTAGTTGTAACTAGTTTGAATGAGGTTAGACCTAGATATAGCCAACTGCGAACAGCTACACTTAGTTGTAGCTGTTAAGAAAAAGGCTGCACCTATTTATAGGCGACTACGACTGCCTGCACCTAGTTCTAGCCGGCTATACCTAGGTCTACACACATCTAAGCGTAGCCAAGCCACGGGTTTTAACCGTAACACATACACACACAAATAAATAATAAAAAGGAAGAGATAGTTATTTATTGCGATTTATGTTTCAAGTGAATTTGTGAAAGATTCACCCAGTACTTCCATTTCAATTCCAAGACGCTTCACTTGCTAATAAAAATCAGACAAAGTTAAAATTTAACTTTTCGGTTAAGAAAGGTATTAAAAAAAAATTTTTTTTTATTGGAATCAATTCAAAATGAGATCCACAGAGAATCAATTTCTTTTGTTCCCATCAAAGGGCAGTCTCGAACACAACAATCGGATGCGTGGATCGGTTCAATTGCTTATTCAAAAGTAGGACAAGGTTTTCTATACAGATTTGGATCGGCTGAATGAAAGTAAAATTTTTTTGATTACCTTCCAATTGCAGCAAATCTTTTCATCTCTAAATTACTATACGTCACGCAGCTCAAGAAACTGAACGAAATATTGGTAAACCAAGATAATAAAGATTATACAATAAAATAAGCCACGATGATTACTTATAAATACATAAGGTTCTGCATCGTATAACACAGATGACAGGTAGATGTATATCTGATCAAGGTGTCATAAGTATAGCTCGCATTGGGAGAGGTCTAAGCGACAAGGTCTAGGCTGATGGTAAGGAATGGTAAAAATAGCTTATTATATTTACTAGCTCGCTGTATTTTGGTGCAAGATTATTTTTAGTAAATGATTCTTTTGTTCGGAATATCTGTGCTGGACATATTCCGTAACGAAAAATTTCGACGAAAACAAAAGTTGCCGACATAGCTCAAAGGATTAGCAAGCTAAAGTGACAGTGAACAGGGCTTATGCCGCAGGACCGATATCGATGTGGGAGGCGACTTCTCGAATGGAGACTGATACCGGAAAACGTAGCGTTGGACGTCCTCCGCCTAGATCGACTGCGACTTGAAAAAAGTTGCTCGTAGTGGCTGGATGAGAAGAGCTGAAGACCGAATTTGGTGACGGTTCTTAGAAGAGGCCTATATCCAGCAGTGGAGAGATGCATGTTAATGGTATGTTAAAGGGTTTTGTTTGGGTTACAACTGAAAATTCCTTACTTAAATGCTAGCGAAGCCTATGTTTGGGGGAGTCACTTTTGGGGGAGAGTTTACCCCTTACGTGAGTGTATGTTACCCCTCTCTCACGGAAGACTACCTTTAAATGTACTGCATTTCCTACTTTATCGTATTTCCCCAATGTACGTACGTGTTTCGGTAATGAGTGAGATATGCCAGAGCCCATTCCCATCCCATCCTATCCCTCCCCATTTTCCTAACCCTTTCTCCCAATCCATTCCTTACTCTGCAAAGGTGGGCAGTGCATCCGGGGGCATGTCAACGTTTGTCATTCTGGACCTATGTTGGCATCTATCGCTGATGTCTATGGACGACAGTATCCACTTAGCATCAGGTGGACTGTATGCTCGTTTACTGCCGTTTTTTCTATATAAAAAAATGTTCTTAGCTCAAATTTATTTTAGCGTGAATGGTTATTAAACTTGCAGATTGTTCCTACCTTGCCTCTATGCGTCCAATTTATAGTAGCTGGAGGCTCAGGTGTATGCCTGACTATACACGTAAGATTTATCGTCGAACCAGCGTAGATGAATAGATCTGGACCGCCAAGTATTTCTGTTTCTGGTTCTGTAACAAGGAAAAAAATCACTAACGTTATCAGTATCATTCTACCACTCCATCACTGGACTCGATCATCTTTAAATATATGATTGTGATACATGACTTAACATGACAGTACACGAGAATTGACGAATCCGTAGTAAGTGAACTATTTAGGTTTATAAAAAAAGACTTGTGGTGATTATTTACCACGTACTTAGGTTAAGGTAATGTAGTGCTCGAATTGTTTTATTATTTAATTGGAAAATATTATGATATGAGTGCAGAAACTCCATGTTTCCTTTCTTTTAAATTTTATTGTTTGCAATGTATTTTATACACATAGACGTATGTTTATATTGTGTGGTTAGCACAGATCCCACGGGAACTTTATATTTGATCTAGCTATAAAGTACCCTAAATATTAAACCGCTGTATGAGCTACAACTACACGTTTCATTCAAATCCGTCCAATATTATTTGCGTGATGTGTTCAGACAGACAAAAAATGTTATTTTTATTTACTTTATATTGCAATAACTTTTTCGTAAAATATTTCAGTTACAGATACGGCTTTGTTACGAATTTATAATATGCATAGATAGATATATTTTGTCATCAGTCAGAAGCATTTGTTTTAAAGAGCAAACAGGATATTCATGGATTATTTCTGACAATCGACTATCTGTTACCCCCAAAACAAACAAGCAGACAGAAGACTTTTCTTTGAACTCTTGGAAGTGATGAAACTCCGTAGATCTGATTTAATAGACTTTTCCTGTTCGAATTACCAATAGTCAAATATTCGTAAGATTAGCTCTTTGACAGGGATGTTGAAGCAAACAAACAAGGCTAGGTACACGCGAACGTGTTTGTCGGCAACAGAGTCGAGCTAGCAAACAATAAGTAGTAGGGTGAAGTGTTCCATTTAACTTTGACTTTCGTACATACGGAGTTGGTTGCTGTCAATTTTGCGGTAGGTGCGGGCGGGCTTCAGTTTGATGTCAGCAAACAATCATTTTAATTCAAGATTGTTGAGCCCATGTGCTTGTACTATAGGATATAAATTAAATTATTTGCAGAAAATTCATCCTCAATAATCAAACAATACTTTGACTAATGATGATACTATCTTGATCGCAATAATCAGTTAGTAGTAAGGAGTTCTTTAGCAGCTTAGACTTGTTAAAAATTCAACTAAATTCTTTTGATTCCTTAAAGAAAATCCTTAAAAGTTTATCTGGTGTTAAAGTATTTACAAAAGAAATGCATTGGTTAAAAAATTAACGATTTTCTACAATTACTTTCTCTTTAATAAAGAGCCAATCACAACTTGATTCATATAAAGAGTTTCTGTTACGTAGGATCTAATTCTATTATATTTCCTCTCGTTTACCATAATGACTTAATGGAAGACTAAATCGGGAGACGTTTATTTATTACGGTCTTTATGAAACATTATCTATACCTCGAATAATTAAAACTTGAATATTGAAGTTCTGATATCAATAACATACCTCTTTAGCGATTATGACAAATTAAAAAGCATTATATTGTATCTCAATCGAAGCAACTATAGACTCTGGCAAAATATCAAAGTTGAGATTGAAAAACGCCAGAAATAAAAAAAACAATAGTAATAATAACTTAATTTTAATAACCAATTCTATGATTGAATTTTTCGCTAAATTTAATATTTTTAGTGATACCCTTATTAATTGTTTTTGAATTTGCGGCGCTATTCCACACTCAACTTTAATAAACTAAATTCTAGTAAAAATTTATAAGGTCTAAACACACTTATTCCTGTAATTGAATCCATTGTAACTCGACCACTAACCGACTATATTGAGGAACACAGGGTGTCCAATGGGCGGCGTGGTAGATATCTGACATTCGTACTGTCCAGAGTCGCGGCGCTGCGGACTGCGGATGCGAAGCGCCCACTCCTCGGAGCGCGGCTTGTGCTGCGCTTCGAAGCGTTGGTCCGACGTGTACGTGTACCGACCCACTGTTAGTAGGTGTATATCGCGGTGGCGAACCCATGACACCTAATCAGAAAAATTACAAATATAAATAATATTATAATGAAGAGTATCTACTTAATAAAGATCTAACACTGACTGAGTGACAGACAACGCACAGCCTAAACCGGTGGTTCTAGAAGCATGAAATTTTGCACAGGAGTTCCTTATATAACGTAGGTGAGTACTAAGAAAGGATTTTTGAAAATTCATCCCCTGAGATGTTGTCGATGAGATTTCTCTTCGGGCACTCGGCTAGTACTATATAAAATAACAGTCAATCAACTTGTCACTTAAATGTTAAAAAAATAATAAATGTATGAAATGTAGTAAGAACTATTTATGTTACCTACTTCACAAATCTCTTGTACATCTTTCCAAAGAGTATAAGAGTGTACGAGGAGACGTCAATTTAAGTTATGCGTCATGGAGAGAGTAGTAGATAAATACTAGCTGTGCCCGGCCACGCGTTGCTGTGGCTGCCCGGCGCTAAGGGTGGACAACCCTTATCACTAAGGGGTATGAAAAATAGATGTTGGCCGATTCTCAGACCTACTCAATATGCTCACAAAATTTCATGAGAATCGGTCAAGCCGTTTCGGAGGAGTACGGGAACGAACATTGTGACACGAGAATTTTATATATATAGAGATATAAAATAAAAAGTATTATAAATTTTAAAAAATTCAAGCGCAATCAAATTTTTTAGACTTCAAAGAAAATTCGAATACAGTGTAAAATTCATTTTAGTTTTTACTTCAAACGTTTATCCAACACTTTTTCCATGACGTTTATCTTGAATTGACGCAGATATTTTTAATATTTATAACGTCTGCATTAACTCTGAAATTGTGTCTTATTAATAAGTGATATCTTATTTCTTTTTAATTATTACTTGGGAATATAAATAGGGTAGTGAAAAAAAAACGTATTATTATTGACTAGTATTAATAATTAGTTATTACATTACAGTATGTCATTAGAAAACAAGTCAGTACAGTAGCGATGCGCGATTATGAATGAAAATATTCGAATTATTCAATTAATGACGTTATTCCTATGTTTTATTCGAATGAATGAAAAGAGTCGATTAATCGAGGCGGATTAATGAATCAAAGCGCCGATTAATAGAGGCTCGTGGATGAATGACGATAAATTGTTATCGAGCATGTTATGACATGTATATTATAAATGGCCACCAGCACTCTCAATGACGTTTTTTTTTGCCACAAGAACTGTTCAGTGATTGACAAAGTATCGATGCACAATTGCGAAAGACTCGCATCGATTAATCGAAGAACGGCACTTAATATAGACGCATTAATTAATCGATAGTGATCATTTAAATGAGTCTGCTGTTTTCGTCGTCACAATTTGAAATTGCGAATATGTAATCGACCTGCATCGATTATTATTTTATTCGCAAATGCCCCTCACTATGTTACATTACAGTCTAATTCTTTACCCCTTAAATGAACCCGTTATAAATACATTTATAACAAATACGTTATAAATACGTCTATATCAGTCATAGATAAATTAAGATAGATAATTAAGATAGACAGATAACTTTTAGGGTACGATGGGGCTGACATACACAATAGTGTAAAAGCCCCTAAATAAAATAAAGAAAAAAAAAAAAAAAAAAAAAAAAAAAAATACATTTTGTCTTAAACGCTTAATAAACATTCTACAAAGGCTTCGCAGTATATGTATGTTGGCGACACACACACTCATCACACCTGTTTCAATTGAAAACTTTGTACCAACAAAATAATATATACTTTATAATGTTGGCTTATGAGATTGTAACTTCGAGCGGTTTTGTATTCGTACAATTTGCGATTGCGGTGAATGATCCGGTTTAACTTTTAACGCGTGAAACTCCAGGATTGAACAAGTATCCCTATAACGTTTTCACTCAAGGGAAATAAAAAGGTTTGTAGACAATTAAAAGTTGTGATTTCTGTATCACAAAAATTAGTAGCTGCGAAGTTAACTGTAACACATTTAATAAAATAGGAGATTTGAAATTAAATGTAACACAACCAAAACTAGCCCTTATAGTATCCACTGCTGGATATAGGTCGCCTCATGAACATTGTCTTGGCCTTAAACGGCACGTTGGTCAAACGGGTTGGCCAGTCTAAATGGTGGTGTAGTTCCTCGGGACTTGTGGTAACTGCTTTGTTATTCCTCAGTCGCCTTCTACGACATCCTCGGGAGGAGATGGGCTGTGGTGCTATTTATTCTAAAGCCGACCGACATCACATGGCGAGAATTAATTTACAATTATTTTCAGGAATCTGTATAACTTAAAACATGCAGATATAAACCGGCCAAACATAACTATCTACTGAACGGGTCTTTCGTGGTTCGAGCTTCGATTTTTTTATTTTACTCGGTCACAAGTGTTTCAATTTTAACAACTCCCCACAAGTTCTATAGTTTTCTGGTACCAAGAAAATCATCATGTACCCGAGAAATTCTATCCCGTGAATGTTATATAAATAAAAATATAATAAATGCTGTTACATTACTGTGGCCTTGACAGTCCGAGCACCCGAACGGCTTGTTTGGGAATTAGTGATTCTTAGTAAAGGAGATGTGAAACTTAATCGAATTTTAAATTAGTTTAAAAATTTAGCTAAATTAGTTTGTTAGTAGCTAAAGCCAGTTTTGTTCTTATTATTGTATTGTATTATTTCATTCGTTTGGTCTCCTCAATATAGTTGAAAAAGTAAAAAAATAATTAATTGATTGGTTTTTTTTTACTTTTGTAACTAATATTTAATATATATATATATATTTGATACTAATATTTAATATTTGACCATAGTATTCTAATACTATGGTATTTAATACCATCAGCCTGTATGTGTCTTTCCACTGCTGGATATAGACCTCTCCCAAGGACCGCCACCATACACGGTCTTCTGCTCCTTTCATCCAGCCGCCATCACCAACTTTCTAATTGAATACAAAAGAATTTCCGTGTGAAGACTAGGTGATAACTTACAACTGTACCATTTATAAAGAACCTGCGTTTCTAGAAAACGATTCAGTTCGAAGATACGATACGAGCCATAATAAAAGTCCAGGCTACATGTAGCAGAACTAAAATTTGGATTGTATCCAATTTGTCCCTTTGTATAAAGTAACCTTTACTTTGAGTTCGGCTGGTGTTCCTTTTATTCTAGTGCCTTTGGCTGCTTTTGTCATAGCGAGACTTCGCGGAAAAACGATGGTCATCCCTATAATAGAAAATAGTTCATTTTTTTTGTATATATAAACATACACAAAATAAATTGTAGGTATGTCTTGTGTGGGCCATTCAGTGGATCATTTTTTTTTTATATATAAACATACACAAAATAAATTGTAGGTATGTCTTGTGTGGGCCATTCAGTGGATCGTTATTTTTTTTTTTAATCAGCCCATAGCATTCGGAATATTAGGTTTTGGTATTTTTATACAGTAACCAGCCCTTTTATCGTCCACTGACACATTTAGTAGTTATACATATATTTATGTCATCATTTCGCGTGGGTGTCGTAAAAGGCGACTAAAGGATAAAGCAGCTATCACAGGCCCTGAGGAACTACACCACCTCTAAAAGAGTGGACTCGCCAAATCGCTTGGCCAGCGTGGCGTTTTCAAGCCTTACATACCTCATATCCTGCAGTGGATACTGGATACTGATAGGGCTGATTGCATTGCATAGCATATATTTTTGCACCACTCTTGACGCAAAACATAATGGGTGATGTTTATAATTTAATACCACATTCATTGCAATTTTAATATTAATGCAATTTTAATATTAATTTTAATGCAATGCAATTTTAATATTAATTTTAATGCAATGCAATTTTATTGCATTTATTTAAATACGTTATTGCAAAAAATGAATTTAATTAAATAAGCATATTGCAGGGTGCATTTCTTAACCGATTGAATTGATCACTTCAGTTTAATATATTTATATGTATTTATGTGTTTCACCAATACAATGTAATTGGTTAGAGTATATTTCTCGTTTAATTAACCAACGAGTAGGTATATTAAACGATAGCATCCTCTACAATAGTATACATTTTACCTCTAGATTATTATATTAGAGGAAGTCTCATCTTTTTAAGAGAAATTTGCTGAAGTCACGTAGATAATGAACAGGCAACAAAATTAACTCACAGTTCTGTTTTGCAGATTCTTCACCTTGCAGAGCAACGTGACGGAATGTCCAACAAGCCCGGTCACGTTGTCGGATGTGCTTGGATCGAAGTATGGCGCGCCAGGTGCCTGTGGCCAGTCTTCGAGAAACTCTGTGCGGAATCTTCTGGAAGATTCTGACACTGTGCTCTGGTCCCTTGGTCTACTGCTCCCACTGTCTTGCCGACAAACTGTAAAAATATTCTAGATTAATAGTCGGTACGGTTTGATGAGATATTGGAAAATTAGTTAAAAAGCAACAAGTAGGTAATGTAAGTATAAATAAATGAATAGATAAAAATCAAAGATGGTTGGTTCAGTTAGTATAATTGCTTTTACAATATTTATATCTTTCTTAACGTCTATATAAGAAAAAAGACTAATTACGAAAATGGCTTTAATAATAAAATATATTAAATAATTAAATAGATATCATAGATCTCTTGACAGGACTGACAAGAAATAGAAAAGAAATGTTTCAATTGATATAATTACTTTATAAGAGTATTATTGCTAATTTCTGTATACCTGTTATAGAAAAAATAATCAAGTGGCTATTATTAATTTATTATAGTTATCGTTTTGAAAACGAGAACTGAGCGTTCGACGCTCGAGCGGTGAGTGAGCGATTGTCTATTAATTGATCTTTTAAGATTCGAGCGTTAAAAGCTCGTGAACATTATAGTAAAAGTTTTTAATGTTTGTGGTATTAAAGGCTTAAGAGAAATTATAAGTTTAAATCGGTTAAAGAAGAGGTTCTTAAGAATCAGTAGCGATGATTTAGCGCTCGAGCGTTCAGTGTTTTACATCACTACTTATCAGACTACTCAGAAGTTTAAAACCTGAAGATTATTTTAATAGACTTCAAATGGCATTTGCAGACAAGTGCCCTTCTAACGCTACTTTGTATCGTTGGTACAATGAACTTAAGCGTGGTCGACTAAGTTCGGTTGACGAAGGAAGAAGCGGTCGCTCTTTAACAGCTGTTACGGTAGCAAACGTGATGGCAGTGCAAAAATAAATTTGTGAAAACGGGCGAATTACATACGAACGAGTGTGTATGAAATATTACATGGGCACAACCTCGCCGAGGCTCAAAAAACGATATTGCTAATTTTAGTCGCTAGTTTTTCACTTTAACTGGCAACCCGATATCTGTACCTTTACGAAACCGAAGCAGCATTAACACATAATGATACGTAGCCACATGCTTGCCAAAAGTTTTTACTGCAGTGAGTAACAACCCTCTAAACACAGGTCTCCGCGACCTGTGTTGCTGCACCACGACAACGCCCCCGCTGACTCGGCACAAATAAGTGATTTTTAGTTTTAGACAGTACCCTGGTTAAAGTTGGAGGCCATCCTCTTTACAGTCCCGACTGGCACATTGTGACTTTTTTCATTTCCTAAAATTTAATCCCAATTAAAAGGGAAGCAGTTTTCGTCGCCGGACGACGCGCTGGGAACGTTCGAAGAGGTTGTGAAGGAGGTATCCGAGGAATGATGATTTCAAACTTGGTTCAGACGCATGAACCTATGTATAGATGCACGTAGGGAGTACACTGTAAAAATGAAATAAAAAAATTGGAACCTGTAGAACAGTTTTTTTTCTTTTTCGCAAAACATTCCGCCTTCTCCACATATTATTATAATTTTATCTGGTAGAACTAATATTATATTCTAATATAGTGTAGTCATAAAAAGATTACACTCGTATAATATCATAGCAAAAGACACACATGCGTCTTAAGCACATTTAAGAATGCTTAAGAATGCTATATGTAAGAACATCACGATGTCAAGCAAATATATAATGTCATAAGCAAAATAAAAGGCCTTTTAAGAATTGTATATGTTGTGACGTTATCATCGCGAATAACTCCTTTAAAATTTTGTGTAGCTAAATATATCTCGGTTATTTACCAAAGGATATCAAAATGTTATTCATCATACTCAATATTTTAGCGTCAGTATATTTTTATTCAAATACGAGATATTCGCTAGTTCCTAAATCAAGGAAACTTCTCTATTCGGATAACACCGTTCAATTTTTGTCGTACGACTTTCCTGAATGAAAAAGTAATAGAAAGGGAAATACAAGAAGTTGCTTTGTTTGTTCGTTGTACCTTCCTAGTTACATAATACTGATACACTCATCAGTTTCTGTAGTGTAGTTGTAGGAGATTGTGTTACGATAACACTATCGCAAATGACCGACCCAATTTAGGCGAGGGCTGCACTAGGGCCAGCTTTAAGTCCCGTGTAATGATATCAGCAATGGAAAAGCGGACGAAAATTGAGAATTTTGGATATTTCAACATTTCGACATTCTGCAGGAAAGCAAGTGATGTTCGAGTTTAAGAGAATCAGTCTATTTTAAGACTAGGATCTTTTTTATACTCACAATGGAACTGAGATGATATATACATTTGGAGTAAGAAAATGAATTTGTTTTATTATTTTTATTGTATTACATAAGACTAGCGACCCGCCCTTGTTTCGCTTCGGTTTATAAGTTTAAATTTCAAAATAAAATATAGCCTATATTAGACACGGATTCCTATTTGTGAAAGAATTTTTGAAATCGGTTCAGTAGTTCTAGAGATTACCCTCAACATACCTACAAACAAACACAAAATTTTACCTCTTTATTATATTATAGTATATAGTATACATTTCTCTCAGCAAATCCGGCGACAGTGGTGATGAATATGAGGTAGATATTATACGTAGTGATATAACACACATACACATTATATATAAATATACATTAGCTTATCACCATTGGTTTAACAAAATCGTTTGTCTATCTCCTTAAAAATGATGAAAATTAAAATATTTTGTTATAATTTAAATAATTTAATCGTCCCTGAACACAACTATATGCTTAATCAATTCAAAACGTATGTAACATAGTGATTTCTGAAACTATTTTTTTTCTGTAATATTTTCTGAGTTGATATTGATTTAGGCCTCAATATCAGCAATAAACTTCCTTTTATGTAACAGGGCGTGACAAATCACTCAGAACTCGGTTCTCAGAACCGCTGTTTTGATAACAAACACTATTAACTTATATTGACGACGTTGTAACTGAGTACACACGAGGTAAGGAAGTAAATAAACAACGAAAATAGGTTTCGTATACCATATCATCAGCTTATGTGTCTCCACTGGTGCATATAGGCCTCTCCTAAGGACCGCCAACACACACGATCTTCAACTCTTCTCATCCAGCCACTACGGGCGATTTTTTTTAAGTCGTCTATCTACCTGGTCAGAGGGTGTCCCCGCTACGTTTTCCGGTTCATGGTCTCCATTCGAGGACTCGTCTCCCCCATCGGTTATCCAATAGATGAATACATGCGTCATACATTTCGTTTACATGAATAATAAATATTTAGAATTTTAGTTTTTTTATAGAATGAAGGGAGCATACAGTCCACCTAGTGGTAACGGATACAGTCCGTAAACTTGCACAATATAAATTGTTCGTCTAGGAGACCTCTTAAATATGTTAAAAGCTATGCACTAGAGTCTAGAGTATAAACCAGACGGCTCTGTTGGCAGGTCTGATTTACAAGTTCAAAATCAGTCAGCGTGTGATTGAAATAACTGTGCTCAGAATCTTTTTGCTGGACAAATTCTGTAGATCGACGAAGAGCTACATTTGTTGTCATAGTTCGCAGAATCAACATGCTGAAGTAGCAGTAGGCAGGGAATATCTGTAGCAGGATCGTTATTGGTGTAGACGATGGCAGACTGCGTATCGGGTTGCCTAGGGAAGTCTGACAACTCAAAGCAAGTCGCCAGTAGTGGCTTTTTATAAGAAGAAGGTACCGAACGAGCATACAGTCCACCTGGTGATAAGAGGATACTGTCGCACATGGAAATCCGCGGTACAAAAAAAGGATAAAATGTGAAACGCAGTATGTTCCAATATAGTCTTCTATGAGAGAGGAGTAACGAGGCCAGTCGAGTGCGCTCAGCGGCTGTGATACTGCAACATACACCCTCCCCCTCTTAAAATGAGGAGGTTGGATGAGAAGTTCAAAATTTCCTGTGTGGTGGCGTTGCAGCCGCATATTTAAAAATGGAGAGACACAGGCTGACCTTATGAATATGACAAAATAATTTATTCCACCATTATTGTGTTCCATATGAAATTTAATCAAAATTTAGTAAAACAAACATTGATCTTGGAAATAAAGTTATATGAAAGTTGTTCTACGGCACGCTGGATTAGAAACGAAACTCCGAACGTAATTAACTCCAGCTGAGTCCACTTTGTTCTTCACACAGGCGTAATTCTAAATCTTAAGCAATTGTATTATAAATATTTCAGAGCAAATGTAATGTAAGCTAATTCAGTTGTACCACTCTAAAATAATATTTAAATTGGAAATCGAGAAAAAACAATTTTTTTTTCTAGGTTAGAGAATCAAAAACTTGAACTTGTAAGCACGTACAAGTATGTTAAAATTACAAAGGCACAAGAAAAAGAAAAAAAAATGAAAGTAACAATAGTACTCTGTTTTCAATTCCATATTCTATTTTAAATGTTTAACATTGAACAATATTTGAACATTAACGACATCTAACGATGTAAAGTAAGTGTGAACTTGACAATAAATAAAGTAGTTTTGATATTGAACGTTACATGGCGTAAAATGAGCGCCAAGAGGCTATATTAAACGCTGTCTACACACTGAGCGAAGGCTTCACCTAGGAAAAATTCATTAAACTGACTCCTATCTATTATTATTCCGTAGCTCTAAGTGATATAATTTATACTATAAACGTTTCATTACACGTTACAATACAGCTGTATTTTGTTGTGGCATGATTAGAAATCGCTCAGTCTGAGATACGGCTCACTCGAGCAATTGCAAATACTCAGCTGTGATAGCAATAAACAAAATGATAAGTTCATTAATCGCGAAGACGTTGAGGGGAACGACGGGAAAATCGGAGCTATAATTAATGGTCACCGGTTGATCAGATTAAAAATTAATCGCGTTATCGTAAGGACCCCGGGAAAGAAATGGCGTGGAAAATGGAATGTTCCTCCTTCCTCGAAGACGTAAATCTTTATTGTCAGCCAAAGCTTGATTAAGTGTTAAATTTTAAATTATGATCCTGAGTTTCGGGGCTCGTGCCTTTATTATGAATAAACACTCTTGTTGATTATTACGCGGCTGTAAACGCGTATATTTTTGGTTGTTTTATATTTCCGTTCCATAAAATACTTCGGTTTCATCTTCAGATATCTAAATGTATTCACATAATTGTATTCTTCATTCATTATTCCAACAAAACTTGGCATATTATACGTTTATGCTCGTTTTAATATTTATGTTACGTACTCTTATTTCCAATAACTTTAACAATGAAGATAAGGCGATGCTGTTAGTTTTTTTTTGTAGACAGAAGGTGACTGTTGACCTGGCGGTAAGTGGATATTGTTGATTAATTGCAACGTGGATCCTCACAGTTCCAATGTGTGGAATGGATACGCGCACAGTTCGTTCAACGTGACCGCTCCAGGGCGTGTCAACGTTTGTTATTCTGGACTGATGTTGGCATGTTCCCGGATATCCATGGGTGACATATCCACTTACCACCAGCTGAACTGTCTGCCCGTATGCCGCCTTATTTCTATATAAAAAGACTACTCAATCAAGTAACTACTCTATTGACATCTTAGCAGAAGTGTGTATTACAAACACCTTAAGAATGCATGTTTTCTGGTAAATAAAATAAATATTTAATTAGTAAAAGGTAACATCAAATATTGAAATTAATGCTAATATAAAAGCAAATGATATCATCAAAGTTCATAAGGAATCAGAGACTGAGCGGTATGAATAAGCAAATTTCATTTACATTCAAAAATGTATGGCAATTGGACTCGTATAAAACATACAATTTTCTTTGAACAAAGTGTTTTATGCAAATCATTACGCTTTATTCGCTTCGAACGCTATTCGCTTTGTAATTGTATCGAATACTTGTCTGTTTGCATTGTATTTACCTAGATTATTAAAGCCACTCTGTGACAATGTAGAGCAAATTGTTTTTTTGGGTCATTGACTCTCTTTCGATTTGTTTTGATTGAAATGACATAATCAGATATAGATTTGCGTAATTTGTTCAGATTGTTCTCTGCACTGTATGTCATATTATGACGATATATATATAGAACACACATGACGGTAAAATTAAAAGAATATCACCTCTGGACAATTATTTTCAGGAGAACTAATCATGTACTTTAAATACGAGTAGGTTTTTTTAATTTTTTATCTATACTTTAGTTTCCTGTGACATGTTCTCGTATTTATGCATTTATTTATTCTTTATTGTACAGAGTAACAATAGGAGTACTTAATACTTTGAATACTTAGTACTTAATTTCCCCGTCAACCTTTGGGCTCTGCAGAGATGGTGCAGTGGGTGAAATAACAATTAAAATTATATAAGCTTATATATTGAATGACGGGAATATATTAAATTTAATACCATAATATATAAATATATACATACATATAAACCATATTGCTCTTCTCAAGAAACATAGTGAGAAGAAGAATCATTCACGTGATCATTCATCATCAAGAACATCATTCATGTGAAATCTACAAGTAAACCATTGATTTCAAAAAAAAAAAGTCTGAGTAGCTTCAAAATAATGTCCTCAGAAGCTCTAATTATAATTAATAACACGAATATTGTATGACTACGCCAATAACAAGAGACTTGTTTTCACCAATTCCTATACCTATTTGAATTTGCAAACATCAAATCCCTATGAGGATGTAAGGTTCACAATCGTTTGTACCATTTTTTTATTCACTATAAGGAATGTTCAGCGACTTACCATTAATGTACGAGAGAAAATGGACCGTGAAGAAGCAGACTGCGGCTGCGGCACGCGCCATCGCGCAGCTCAAAGGGCCCGGAGGGACAGGGTCATCGCTCCTGAAACAATGCTTGCGTTAATAACCTCTCAAAGAAACCCCTTTTCAACCCTCAGGCGAAATGTTAAAAGTGTTTTTATACACAAGTACGAATCGATGCTTTTTACATGGGTCACAATGGGAAAATAGCTATGCATTTTAAAGTACCTACCCAAATGAAAAAGAAAAAGGTGTTCGGCCATTGGTGACACTCGTTCATATGCTCGGTGTAAAATTATCTACTATCTACTGAGATGAGGATAAAGAAGGCAGTAGTATAAACAGATACGCTTTCTTGCCCTAGGAACCTTCGCCGTGATTCCAATTGGGCCAAAGCGGAATATTGGTAGTGTAGTGTATTGCCAATTTTTCTATCCTAATGTTTTCTGTACACTCTTGGCGAGACACCCTGAAACAAGCCGAGGGCGAGAATGTGGTGGGATACACTCTCCTTGCCATGGATGTTCTCCCGGAATACAGCGGTTAGTAGGTTCGTAGAGCTCGGTCGAGAGCTCTCGCTGAAGTATACAACCAGCATAACCGTCAAATCAGCTGACTAATCAGTAAATCGGCAATCGCCTACCACCATTTCTATGTCATAATAACACAGAATACATATAAAACACATATAATAATATAATACATGTAAGAAGGAAAAACAACAACAAACATTTAGACTATTAAACTTACTTCGACATAGTTATTTCGTATTATCAAGTTCTTACACCCAGGACCTAGTTTTACAACTCCGGTCCAATTTATTTTACGTTAATTTCTTATTTAAGTATCCTTTTTTATTCCTTACAATAGGTAAAAACTGCATTGAAACCTTCAAAATATTGTTTGATATGAGTAGATAAGTACTCACCATTATAATTAAATATATTTTCAGATATAACCAACATTATTTAACATTTCTCAGATATTTATGAAGTAAAAATTTACCGATATTTAATGCCTAAGTTTCGTTCAGAATCATATTCATATTTCATGTACGGTCCAAAACCTGTCTTGTAACAATGAGTCTCTCTAGTCTCGCGTCTGGACACAAAGCGCTAAAATACCTTTAAAAATTCCCGTTAAACTTTAAAACGCCTTCACCATATTGTTCCCCGCTCTACTTCGAGTCGGTAAACTTAGTGTGTATTCTTGCTTCAACGCTTAAAGGAGTTTTCGTTTTGTTCAAAGCCTTTGCGGAAAGGTTTTTTGAAGATGACTTACGAGTATCTTTGTGAATTGAAGTATTTGAAGTGGTGTTAGTTGTAAATGATTCTTAAGTGTTAAGTATTAAATTGTAATGCTTCTTGAATTTTGTAATAAATTATTACACAATATACATACACAATATATAGCGCATTTGTAGTTTAGTTTCAACTATTTGTGGCAAGCCCAATAATTATTAAGAGTTAGTCTAGTGACAATAAGTACGTTTCAATTTCAATATTTTGCTTCTGTGTGAGTTTCATTTATCAGTTATTATTATATTCTTATATCTTGGAAAAGTAACAATGGCAGTAATAAAGAATGACTTGAAAATATTTCATAGCAGTCTTTTAGTTTAACGCAACTTTCTTATTAAATGACATGGGATTTTCAACTTCTTTGCAAGGGGCTTCCTTGGAGAATAATATTTTGCCTCTTAGTTCAGGTAAAGTTCCCAACACAGTAACATAAAACCTAATGACGCCACTTTTGCTAAGAAAGTGGCCGCGCCAACTCGGTCGAATCTGTTACCGTCCATTAAACAATAGTTTCATTTCGTTCCACCGCTACAGGAAATGAAACAATTTGTCGGCGCCAGCGCCGCTAGCGTAAACATGACGGATGGTTTCCACTATAATTCATCATACTTGCGGTCCTTCTCACCCTATTCCCTTATAAATAGAAATATTCCAATTTATCAATTACGCGCGCAACGTGGGTTTTCCATTCCTCCAGCCTTTTATTGCTTCTGGAAGTTCGCTGAATTAAACAATTTGTATAGCGAACAGGATACAATGTTTTTTATTCGTCGATAACAGTTTGTTAAAACAAAGCGGCTGTTTACATTTATTTCCGTTAAGAAATTTCTTTGTAGTCTCAAAATCGATACAACGCTTAGAACCTTTTGTGCTGAGCTTCTCCAATTTGTGTAAATACATATTATCCTAGATTTGAATTTAATGCAGGAGCATTGCATTTTTATCTCAAAACCGGTCAAAACTATTACGATTTAATAGATTCTTTTTTTAAAATGTCACAAATAAAAGGTATTAAATTCTTTATAGATTAAAATTGACGATTCTTGATATTTTATTTCATTAATTATTTTTAACAAATTAGTAGATAGGGAACACTGAAAGTGTTGTATTCCTGGCTATTCATATATATTTGAAATTTGAATATTACGTTTCAAAATAAATATAGGATTTCAGGTATGGAATACAATAGTTTTTTATGACTAATCGAAATTATAATAATACATTATATACAGTGTGTCCGGGGATAGCTTATGGATATTTTAAGGGAGTGTTATACTCTTATTTTTATCTACAAATACACCTTCCTACTTACTCCTACGAAAATTGAATGTCAGCAATCTTATTTTTTTAGTCGGGCGATCAAGGTACATCATAATAAAAAGACAATATCCATAAACACAGGGGTCGTAGAAACATGAAAATGGTCTCATTCGATAGGTAAAGGTACGGGCCATCGGTTAATTAAACAATTTATTTCAATATATTGACATAACAGATCTAAAAAAAATAGCAACCATAAAATATAATATAAAAATTATGCATATTATAATATTTTTCTCTTTTTTTCGGCCTGCTGAAAATTTGAAATAAATATCATTCAATTCGTAGAAGTAGGTAAAATTGTGTTTGTCGATAAAAATAAGTACTTCTTTAAAATATCCGTAATCAATCCCCTGACATACTGTAAGGTACACACCTTATACATCACATATGTATTATATTTGAAATACAATACATATGTTATGTGAAAACTGTTAATCTCTGTTATAATATGTCTTTAAAATACATATAATATTATTTTAATTGCTTTTTAACAAAATTAATTTTTAAAAATATTTTTATTTTCGTATTTCCACTAATTACTTCTTATAAAGTAATTATACTATTATAAAAGTTTTATTATTTTAAATTAATGAAATTTAAAAAATATCCTCTAAATCTAGTTTTGATCGGTTCTGAGATAATACCTACCTTTTTTTGGCTAGCGCTCCCCTACTAATAAGGAAAAAGCTTACTTTGGCAACTAGAACGAAGACTTATGTAATTTATAATTTTGTAAATTATGTCAACACTTCAAACGACTAATACTAAGTTTTAATAGACTTTTCTAGTTTAAAACACTAGCTGCGTACAGTGCCGCCAAAAAGACACTTTATACCGCGAATACAAAAGTTGTGGAATTAACTGCCACATGGAGTTTTTCCGTTGTGCCTTCAAAAGAGATTCTTCTTCAAAAGACTTTTCAAAAAAGCTGTGAACAGGATTCTGCAAGGTCGCAGTGTACCCTTATGCCCCCTTTTGTTTCAGGTGTCCATGGGCGGCGGTGACCACTTACCATCATGTGGCCAACTATACTATAAAAAATATCCATAAAATTGAATAGAGAATTTATTAATTAATTACTTTGAAGGAGCAACCCTATAAACGTGTACCTACTCGTATATTAAATTAGTATTTCTTGGCAATACAAAGTAAACAAACGATAATATGATCGTTTGATTACATGTAGATACACATTTTATTATGTGTAAACATGATAAAAATGGTACGGAGAAAGTAATACGTAGTAACAATAATGTATAATGTACTATAACTGCGACAACATGACGCATGGGGTAGCCACCCCCTTAGTTCTCGCCACCCGCAACATATTTTATGCCTTACATGAAGCTGAGGGAAGCGAGACTAACTAAATGCATTTCTGGTTGACATAATCTCACCACAGACTCTAACGACGCAATCTAGTGTCGCAGTTAATTACGAATTAACTTGTTTTCGTATTAAAACACTTTATTCCAGATCATTCTCCCTAAAAATACTTTTAAACCATACTAGAATGTTATCTATTTAACAACAAAAATATATAAATCTTTACAAATATAAAGATACATTTACAATTTGAAAATAATTTTAATTGTGAATAGAGGCTAATAATTGTAACACAAATTGTCTACCTAAGGTTACTAGTTACTAGTCTACAAGTCTTTTACTACTAGTCTACAAGACTAGTACTTGTTACTAGTCTACATAAAGCTACTTACTAGTTAGTAAGTGAATTATTAAGTGAGAAATTAGAAAGAAATAAATAAAACGAGTTTATTTCCTGAATACGAATAAGTCTAACGTAAATTCGAAAAAGTCTATAAGAGCAAATAATAAAATTTATACAATTATCACTGCAAATTAGAAATGCCTACCTGAATCAGCATGATGCTACAGCATATACTGCAGCGCTGATATTCTTTTTAATCCCTATCACGAACGGACGTTAACGCAGCTGTTAAAGGAAATTAAGTCTACTTACTACTTGAATGTAATTTCTACTACCTACTACTATTGAAGGGTAAATACGATACTTTCTTACATAAACGTTATATAATCCAAAGTAATGTTATCTTTTTTATAAAGGATAATTAATAATGATTATTTAATACTGCAGTAAAATATTAAAAAACAAAACTATCCAATTATTAACGTGAAATAAGGCGAAAGAAAGTTGGATTTAAAAACTGATTTAATCGTGCAATTTCAAAGCTGTATAATGTTGAACCTTTTCTACCAACGCTTTACGCGCGATTTGAATCTATTCATCTACAAATTCAATACCCACTTCGTTCGGGTTTTATTGTAAATGCGCATACATTGAGCGAGAAAGACCTTTAGGTGACGGAAACCGACTGAACCTTTATTTTTATTTCCTATTGCAGATTGTTCAAGTCTACTTTTAAAGTTGAAGGAAAATGTAATCGAAGTGTATTGTTATTCTCAATTCCAATATATAACGACATTCATTTTATCAATAGTGAAATTGTATGTTGTAAAACCCAGGCATCAAGGGCATAGTTTAAGAGTTTAATGTTTGTGTTTTCGCTTTGAATATCGATATATCACTTTAATGCTGAAATCAATTTATGTGCTGCTATCGAGTATTGAAACATTTTTTTTTTTTTATATATCGAGTTATCGACTCAATTCAATCGTGAACGAAAATATGTACGGTATGTTTATGTTGTAATTAATTTAAAATTCAGAATAAATATGTATTGGTAAAATAAATTAAAGACGTCTGTTATGACGTACAGGTAATAATAAATTTGTTATAAAAAGAAGAAGATAATGCATGTAAATTCAGTAAGCGTGGATGAGAAAGCGTATGCTGTTAAGTGTTATCAACTTATAGGTGCAGTGATAAAATTTCTGCTGCAGTCAACGCTCTTAGTTTGCAATAGCACATAACAAAAAGAACCTCAGGTGGAGAGTCTAAAGCATAGAACTACCGAGCTTAGCGATAGGAATTTTCACTTTTCACTGTACTAAGCCACGCGCAAACTATGTCGAATACGTGGCTGTATGAATACAGTTTTGTACACCAATTAAAGTGGATTTTGCAGAATAGCGTTTCGTATCTCTTTTGAATACAATTTAAAACAGCCCCGTGCAGAACCATTTACAGAGAGTTTGAGAGTGATAAGTGAAAAGCTCAATTTTATTTGGAAATAAATGTTATTTACTCAGATAAAATGTATTTTGTATAACTACTTTGTTAGGCAATATTTTAATGCACACATATGAATGTTATTATTCGGATATATTAATAATGAATATTTGGTTTTAGTTCTTTCATATATTTTTGTTGAACATTTGACCTTCATTTATTCAACATACTCGTATTATACTTTTTGGTTAATTCGCAAAAATGATGATAGAGTTACATTATATATTCACTATTAATATTATTATAAGTGTTCTTTTCTGACGCAATATAGATATTTTCTTTCGTATAATTTAGTATTTACTTTTTAATATTAATATTAAATAATTGATAATTTCTTTTTTTTTAATATTATGTTTTCCTTTTTTGTTTAAAAGTCTAATAAAATCTATTGCAAAAGATGTGATGAACGATTTCAAATGTCGTCTATTATAACATAGTATGTATTTATGTGTGATCCATATACATATTGTATCCACGCTAATAAAAATCCCCTACGTATGTTTGTCTGTCTGATTGTTACGTCTCCATGATTAATCTACTAAACTAATTTGAATGTAATTTGACAGAGATGTAGGTATCCTGAAATTTGGAGAAGGACTATAAAATTGTTTAGATTTTTTCTTGGGTCAAGAATTATTCTTAAAAAACAAAATCCACTCCGGCGCAGCTAAATGCAAAAATACTAAGAAAAAAGAGCAAACTTCCAGGGAATTTGCTAACGAGGCTATATTCGATAATTCGTTTATTTTACTGAAACTCAATATTTCATATAGTCGGCGTCGGAGATTATCTTGTCCGGATTCCGAATTGACGTGATGCGAAAATATTCAGTGAGGATTAAAAATTTATTTACTGGTCAGTTTTTAAGGCTTTGTGGCTCGCGTATCATTAAAACCTAAAGGAAAAGCTGGCATAATTGACAGAATATAATACCTTTATCATGGTAAGGAAACACACGATTGATGTCATTATTAAAGTAATCGACAATAGCAAGGTTTACCTTTGGTTAAAAACGAAAACTACAAAAAGGGCTTCATGAATTTGACCTTGTCTAATTTTAGTTTTGCACTTGTTTGAAAATGACGACACCAACAACAAAACTTTTACATTGCAACATTTTTCTAAATGATAGTAAAGGCCATGTCGTTTATATTATACTAGCGACCCGCCCTCGCTTCGCTTTGGTTTATAAGAGTATTTTTTTTTCAATATTTTAAAATAAAATAGCCTATATTAGACACGGATAATGTAGCTTCCTATTTGTGAAAGAATTTTTGTAAACGGTTCAGTAGCTACAGAGATTACCACCAACATACCCACAAAACGTTATTAAACAGTATTTAAAACAGTTCTCCGGAAATGTTGGTCGGAGACGCTAGTAGGAACTCAAAATGTAATTATAATCATACATATTGTTGACCAAAAATTAATTTATAGATTTGAAATCTCCTCATGAATGTGAATCATGAAATCTAAAATGTGCATTCACACTTTATCCTATTCCCGTAACGTACCTCACATACGTGTTTCGGTAGTGAGTGCGATATGCCAGGGCCCATTCCCATCCTATCCTGTCGTATCCGTCCTTATTTTTACAATTTGGACTGATATTGGCATGTACCACGGATGTCCATGAGCGACAGTTTCCATTTACCACCAGGTGGACTGTCTGTTCATCTGCCATTTTCTTTCTATAAATACCACATATAGAAAGCGATTTAATTTTCAGTGACTTGGTATATTCCTGTGTACATACCATGTATTAACGTATTAACGTGAACCTACAACCAATGGTTCTTGTAAATGTGGTTTCTCGTATACCTACGCTTGCCACTCGAGTGGTTCTCCTCCTCCGTCGAGATGCATTCAGGCAAAATCATTGTTACGTCCAGGCATGGTCAGCAGACGATAGTATCCAGGTCAACGGATTAATTAGGTTCTGAATTGTGATTTATATATTTTTATTTTTAATAATTAAAATGACTAATTATTTATTCATTTATATAAAATTAAAAATATTTATCGTTTAGGTATATGTATTAGGTATATGTTTAGGTATATGTGTTGTTATCACTCAGCGGCCCACCCTCTAAGTTCCACACTTCAAGTGGACTTTTGCAACATCAGAGGGATGCATAGTAACATCGACGCCGTCCACTACCACCTTGAGACGGCAAAGCCGGCCTTACTTTTCTTGACGGAGACACAGATATCCTGCCCGGCTGATACATCGTATCTTCATTACCCCGGCTACAAACTGGAGCACTGTTCTGTGCGATGTGCTGGGGTATGCATGTACGTCCGGGAGGATATTTGTTATCGCCGCCTCAGCCATTTTGAAGACGGGGACCTGTCGATTCTCTGGGCGCGTATTGACTATGGTGGTTCCACTAAAGTCTACGCTTGCCTCTACAGGTCCCACAGCGGTGATACGGAGACGACTCACTTTTTTGAGCGCCTACAAGAGACGACTGATAGCGTGCTCGAGCAGTTCCCTTGCGCGGAAGTGGTGGTCCTCGGTGATTTTAACGCTCATCACGAAGAGTGGTTGGGATCCCGAACTACCGACCGCGCAGGGAGAGCAGCCTACAACTTTGCCCTGGCCTATGGTTTCTCGCAATTGGTGTCCTCACCCACGAGGATACCTGATATCGAGAGCCACACTCCCTCCTTACTGGACCTCCTGCTGACTACGCGGCCGGATGACTACAATGTTGTTGTTGATGCTCCGTTAGGATCATCCGACCATTGTATCGTTCGAACTGCTGTGCCAGCCAAGCAATCCGTGCCGACCCATTCACAGGTAACGCGCAATGTCTGGCACTACAAGTCTGCAGATTGGGATGGGCTGCGCGAATTTTACGCTTCTTATCCCTGGGGGCAGCTCTGTTTCTCATCGGGAGATCTGGATACCTGTGCAGACTCCGTTGCCGACGTGGTGTTGCAGGGCATGGAATGTTATATTCCCTGTTCCGTGATACCCGTCGGTGGACGGAGCCAACCTTGGTTTAATCAGTCCTGCAGAGAAGCCCGTCGTAATAAACTTGCTGCATACAGGGCCTGGGCCAAAGCGCAGGTGTCCGAAGATCCGAATACCACCGACTTGAGAAAGAAATTTAACGCTGCCTCGAGGTGCAGTAAGAAGATCATTGTCAGAGCAAGGAATGAGCACATCCGCAGAATTGGCGATCGACTAGTTAGCTGTCCTTCTGGAAACCGAGCTTTCTGGTCGCTCGCCAAGGCTGCTGAAGGTAACTTCTGTCAGTCGTCACTCCCACCACTGCGGAAACTCGATGGGTCACTGGCCCACGGGGCGAAGGAGAAAGCCGATCTCCTGGGCCATCTCTTTGCCTCAAACTCGACTCTGGAAGATGGAGATGCGTCACCACCGTCTATCTCGAGGTGCACAAGCTCCATGCCGGAAATCTGTTTCACCCAGCGTGAAGTCCGGCGAGCTCTAGCATCCCTTGATATCCGAAAGTCGAGTGAACCTGATGGTATTCCTGCAGTGGTGCTCAAATTTTGCGCTCCCGAGTTGTCCCCGGTGCTTACGCGACTCTTTAGGCTCTCATACTCCACAAAAAGCTTCCCGTCAGCATGGAAGGTAGCTCATGTTCACCCTTTACCTAAAAAGGGTGACCGCACAGACCCGGCCAACTACAGGCCAATAGCGATCACCTCCCTCCTCTCTAAGGTGATGGAGCATGTCATAAACACACAGCTCCTTGGGTACCTAGAGGATCACCAGCTGATTAGCGACCGTCAATATGGATTTCGCCATAATCGCTCAGCTGGTGATCTTTTAGCGTATTTAACACACCGCTGGGCTCACGCCATTGAGAGTAGAGGCGAGGCTCTGGCTGTAGGCCTAGACATTGCGAAAGCTTTTGACCGGGTATGGCACAAATCGCTGCTTTCCAAGCTACCATCTTTCGGGATACCCGCGGGTTTATGCGAATGGGTTGCCAGTTTCCTGACTGGACGGAGCATCAGAGTCGTTATCGATGGTAGCCGCTCCGACACCATGTCTATTAACGCTGGCGTCCCTCAAGGCTCCGTGCTGTCCCCAACTCTGTTTCTTCTGCATATCAACGACCTGTTGCAAATTGGTGACATACGTTGCTATGCAGATGACAGTACTGGAGACACCGACAGGGGCCGCGCCAACATCCCTCGGGTCGAAGTGGAAGAGAGTCGCGCCAGGCTTGTGTCTGAAATCGAAGACTCTTTAGATCTAGTCTCGATTTGGGGTTCTCTGAACCTAGTGGATTTCAACCCCAGTAAGACGCAAGTATGTGCATTCACCGCTAAAAAAAAACCCCTTTGTCGTAGCACCTCGCTTTCAGAGCATACCTCTTAAGATCTCGGAGAGTATCGGGATCCTTGGTGTCGACATCTCCAGCAAAGTCGAATTTAGGGGTCATCTGGAAAATAAGGCCAAAATGGCCTCCAAAAAGCTCGGTGTGCTGAACAGAGCGAAGCGGTACTTCACCCCTGGGCAACTCCTTATGCTTTACAAAGCTCAAGTGAGGCCCCATATGGAGTATTGCTCTCATCTCTGGGCCGGCACACCGAAATACCAACTGGACCCATTTGACTCCATCCAACGACGTGCTGTTCGTATTGTCGACGATCCCACTCTCACGGGCGGTCTAGAACCCCTCAGCATTCGAAGATACGTTGCGTCTCTCTGTGTGTTCTACCGCCTGTACAATGGGGAATGCTCTGAGGAACTGTTTAAAATAATTCCCACCTCGGGTTTCTACAACCGCACCTCCCGTCACAGAAGTGCGGTCCATCCGCATTTCCTCGATACGGAGGTGTCGCGCACGTTCGCTCCAAAAATTATTTTATACCGCGAACCCGTAGGCTGTGGAACGAACTGCCTCAAGAGGTCTTTCCATTAAGCTACGATATGGGGTTCTTCAAGAGAGCTGTGAATAGGATTTTGCAAGGTCGGCGGCGCGCTCGCATGCCCCCTGGTGTTGCAGGTGTCCATGGGCGGCGGTAACACTTACCATCACGTGGGACCGCTTGCTCGTCCGCCCTCTAGTCTATATAAAAAAAAAAAAAAAAAATGTATGTCTTGACCAATATTTCACTTTCGCAGGTGTGCTGCATCTTCCTTTTCTTTTCTTCCTTTTTATTTATTCCACGTTATCTGTACAATAAATTATTACATAAGATTTTAGATTTTTGTTATCGTGGTTGAATTATGTAATAATAATTGTTATGTAAACGGGTTACTCACGATTTATTATTATCTATTTAATATAGCCGATATTTCGGTCCAGTTACATGAACCGCGGTCGCGGCGAGACTGCGGGGGCGGGTGAAGGTGTTGTTGCTATTGACAGACAAATCTGTCTACCCTCCGTTGTGTTAGTTTTCTATTCACCCCCCCCCCCCCGCACTGAACTTGTTTGTGTTGATTAGGTTCCTTGCACACCATATTAAACAACTCCTGTCAACGGCGAGTCAACTCTCTTAGGTGGTGTAGTTCCTCAGCACTTGTGCTGGCATCCCTTAGTCGTCTTTTATGACTACAGATCGGATATTCGGGTGCATATTTACCTAGAAGGTATAAAGTATGGAAGCGGCTTCTTAAAATGATTTGTTTGAAAACCAAAATCCAGGGATTTCACAAATAATAAGATGCTTATTTATGAAACTCCTCAGCAGTTTTGAAGGTCTGATAGAGTTCATAGGATCTAAGGCACTATCGAAGATATAAACTTCGGATTTGGACTCAAATTCTTAGTTCTAATGGCAATTTGAAGGAATGCAGTTCTGAGGGTCTTAGAGATTAGGTATATGCATCGTATTTGTTGGGAATTGAGAACGCAACCATATTGTTAGTATAGTTTGATATGTGTTATGTTGGCAACACCGTGTTGTGATCTAAGCTTGTCAACGAAATATACGTCTCTTGCTTTTTTCTCTAAGTTCACGTTTTTTATTTCAACATGGTAGCAGAGCGTGGTTGAGTTTGTGATTAAAGTTAGTGGAAATAAAAACGCAGTAGAACTAAGAAAACCGGCTGGCGTATTTTGTTCGTCATACATTTTGAGGTTAACCGGGGCAACGTGCTCAGTCACTAATCATCGAAAAATTGTGATTACGCTTACAAGATGTCTAATACAGGTCACAATCCATTCCATATTGACAGACTTATTGGAAGAGACAACTATGCAAGTTGGAAATTCGCAGTACAAGCGTATTTCGAGCTCGAAGAATTGTGGAGTTGTGTTACTGGTACCAATACCGACCATAAAAAGGAAATCAAGGCAAAATCTAAGCTTATCTTATTGCTAGACCCAATCAACTATGTACATGTACAGAGTGCCACTACATGTAAAGCAGTCTGGGAGAGTTTGGAACAGGCTTTTGATGACAGCGGGTTATACAGAAGAGTAGCCTTGTTGAGAGACCTAATCACAACTACATTGGAATCTTCTCGAAGCGTGGATGATTATGTGAATAAGATAATGTCGACCGCCCACAAGCTCAGGAATATCAAGTTCGATATTAATGATGAATGGCTCGGAACATTGATGTTAGCCGGCCTACCTGAAGCTTATAAGCCTATGATAATGGGATTGGAGAGCTCAGGCATCAAGATAAGTGCAGATTCCATTAAAGCAAAAGTCCTGCAGGAAGTTCAATGCTCTGATAATTCAGCATTCTTCACAAGGAAAAAGGGCACTCAAGGGAATCAGTATGTTACGGGAAAGGTCAACAAAGGACCCCGATGTTATAATTGTAACAAGCATGGCCACTTTGCTAAGAACTGTCATGCTCCGAAAAAGAAGAACTTAGAAAATTCAGAAGGAAGTAAAAGTTTTGTTGCAGCTTTTTCAGCATCTTCACAGACAATGAATCCGGACCTATGGTATGTGGACTCAGGCGCCTCCATGCGCATGACCAATAGATGTGACTGGATGTATGATGTAACAAGTCCATTGATACCCACCATAACTGTTGACAGCAAGACACCACTACCTGTGAAAAGTATGGGAAAGGTTAATTTATTGTTAAATGGTAATGAAGAAAATAAAATTCAGGTAAGACAAGTTCTGTACATACCCAAACTTGCCGCTAACCTCTTGTCAGTCAGCGCTATGGTGAAAAATGGCTGTAAGGTAAATTTTAGAGACAAAGGCTGTGACATCTATGATCAAAATGGCAAACTCCTGTGTTCAGCAATACTAGTAAACAACTTGTATTTATTAAACACCCACAGAGAAGTATTTTCTAACCTGTCATGTTCAGATAACTTAAATGATATTGTCCTGTGGCATAGACGCATGGGACACCTGAACTTTTCAGATGTTAACAGGCTACCGGAGTGTGCTGAGGGAGTCCATCCATTTTCAGATAAAAGTACAGGTCCTATTACATGCATCACCTGCCTCTCAGGAAAACAAACCAGACTACCTTTTAATAACATTGGTTCAAGAGATTCACAACCACTTCAGCTAATCCACACCGATTTATGTGGACCGATGGAGCAAGAGTCACTGGGAGGTATGAAATATTTTATTACCTTTATAGACAAGAAGGATTCATGTTTATTTTTTGAAAAATAAATTGAATATTCTAGAAGTTTTCAAAGATTATAAAAGTAAAGTAGAGAATGACCATGAAAGAAAGATAAAAGTCATTCGTTCAGACAATGGAAAAGAATATTGTAACAAAGAGTTTGAAAAGTTCTTGAACAGACATGGAATTGAACATCAAACAAGCACTCCGTACTCACCCCAGCAGAATGGTCTTGCTGAACGGATGAACAGGACCCTGGTGGAAAGGGCTAAGTGTATGTTGTTTGATGCTCATTTGTCAAAGCAGTTCTGGGCAGAGGCGCTAGCGACAGCGGCCTATATCATTAACAGGTCACCCACAAAATCGATTAATGGTAAAACTCCCATGGAGATGTGGTCCGGTAAGAAACCCAATTTATCCAATCTAAAAATATTTGGCTGTGAAGTTATGACACAGATACCTAAAGAAAAACGCCAAAAATGGGACTCCAAATCTAGAAAATTATTATTTGTTGGCTATTGTGAATCTACCAAGGGATATCGAATACATGACTCGGACACTAATAAAATCATCAAGAGCAGAGATGTGGTATTTTTAGAAAATGTTGAAAAATATGATAATAGCATTTACTTACCTTGTGCATCCAACAGCAGTTCTGAATTGCAGCGACCAGAAGAACCCTGCAAAGAAGAATTAGAGAACAACACAGACCATTCTATAAGTGATGACTATCTGTCTGGTGACAATGATGACTCATCCTACATACCAGAGCAATTAATTGATATTGAGACACCGACACGAAATATAAATTTACGTCCACGTAGGGCTGCCCAGTATGCAGAGAGGGATGAGCATGATGTAAGTTATTTCTGTCCAATACTTGATTTGAGTGATCCTCAGACTGTAGATGAAGCCTTTTCATCACCTCATACAGACCAGTGGAAGAAGGCCATGCAAGAAGAATATGACTCCTTGATTAAAAACAAAACTTGGTCACTGGTAGATTTGCCATCTAGTAAAAGAGTCTTACCATGTAGATGGGTCTTTAAAACTAAAACGAAAACAAATGAAAAAGGTGAGATTATTCGTTTTAAAGCAAGATTGGTCATAAAAGGGTATGCCCAAAGAAAGGGAAGTGATTATGAAGAGGTATATGCTCCAGTGCAGTGTGGGTGGATGATTTTTTGATATTCACAAATGATAAGAACACAACAACAAAAATTAAAGAAAGATTAAAAGAGGAATTCAGTATGAAAGACCTGGGTGAAATGAGACAATGCATCGGCATAAATATAAATAGAAATCGTAAGGCAGGTGTGATAATGATCGATCAAGAGAAATACATCAACCTAGTGTTGGATCGTTTTGGTATGTCTGAATGCAAACCAGTTCATACTCCTATAGAGGTGAATGCAAAATTTGATAAGAATCCTGAAGATGGAAATATCAATATCCCATACAGGGAAGCGGTGGTATGTCTTATATATCTGGCACATGTTACTCGACCTGATATTACCTATGCAGTCAATAAGTTGAGTCAATACTGTAATAATCCAGGACATCAACACTGGCTTGGAGTAAAAAGGGTCATGAGATATCTTCAAGGAACCAAAAACCTAAAGCTATGTTATGTCAAAAATGACTCAAGAGAAATAAGTGGATATTGCGACGCTGACTGGGCTAGTGACCCACTGGATAGAAGATCGTGCACGGGTTATGCTTTTCTGTTTCAGAATGCTTGTATATCTTGGAACTCGTGTAAACAACAAACTGTGGCACTCTCTACGGCGGAGGCCGAATACATGGCGATGGCGGCGGCGACCCAGGAGGCTCTGTGGCTTCGGCAACTGCAAGCTGAACTCGGCCAGGGTGTGGAAAGTGCACTACTCATTTACTGTGACAACCAAAGCGCAATAAGACTGGCATCAACAGACTGTTACAAACCGAAGACTAAGCATATAGATATTCGTTTACATTTTCTCAGAGAAAAAACATTGTTAAATCTAAAGTTAAGTTTCTATTCGTAAATGGTTGTAATATGGTGGCTGATAATTTGACTAAGGGTACTACACTTGAAAAACATTCATATTGTATCAGAACAATGGGTTTGCGTTCTGTAGGGAGTGTTGGGAATTGAGAACGCAACCATATTGTTAGTATAGTTTGATATGTGTTATGTTGGCAACACCGTGTTGTGATCTAAGCTTGTCAACGAAATATACGTCTCTTGCTTTTTTCTCTAAGTTCACGTTTTTTATTTCAACAGTATTCTATAGTCGGAACATAAAATTTGTCGATCCCGGGATTGCGGCATTCGCCCGATGCAAAAGTTCACTCTATACTTATCCAATACCTCAACTTTAGGTAAATATGCACCCGAATATCCGATCTCTATTTATGATACCCAGGGGAAAAGATGGGGTTCTGCTATTCTAAAGTCGATTGACACCAGCGCCAGGAATATATCTAATAAATCGCAATACATAAATTCAATAGTTAACTAACATACATTATTAATAGTGTTTATATTAGGCTGATGTTATTGTATTCAGTAGACGTATTGTTTACCAACATTATCGTAATTGTATTAATTTCAGACTGGTTGTTATAAACAACGAAATAATATTTCGGCTCCTTCTCAAATATTCATAGAATACTAACACTTCGTGTAATGTTGATATTGTTTTCGTAGTCGTCAATAATTCAAGGTGAACTTCTTGGTTTACATAGTAATCTATTCGGGAATTCTGCAGATTTTTCTGTTATAACGCTTTCAAGAGGCAACAACATTTGATTATAAAGACGAAAATCGTATCGATGTCGTCCCAACCTACCAACAGTCATAAAATTAGTAATAACGTAATTGTTATGATCTGCCATCGTTACAAGTAATTGTAACTATAAAATGTATAAACTATAAACGATGACGTTTCGTTACTAAATATATGAAAAAATATTTTAAGAAATAAAAGTTAAGAATAGTAAAGCGGTTTATATCATGGTTCGCTCATGGTTTTCACATTAATTGTCGAAACATTAAGAAATCTATGGAACAAAAGCTTTAATTTAGGGTATATCTGAAGTGTTGATGCACATACTGATTTTTGGAATACTTTTAACCATTGTCCTTTCGGTATTATAACAATTGAATGAATGGCGGTATTATAACCTAATTAACTATAATTTTTGTATCGAGTGCAATTTATATTAGGGGATCAAGCGGGACAGCCCTTAAAAAATACACTAGAGTGACTAATTCCTTCCTAGTGGCTAATTTTGACTAATAAGAAAGTAACTAATAATACATATTCCTAGTTATAAGTTATCAGATACATATCTGAAGTTGTTTTTTACCTAAAACTAAGGCAACATTGCCAAAAAGTGCTTTTAAGTAAAAAATGCGAAAATAAAATTCAACACTTTATTATATTCAACTCGTCATATCTCAAGCAATTATTTAACTTTCGCTTTGAAATTTTTGTAGATTTATCTTCAAACTTTTTTTGAAGAAACGAGGCTAGTGCAAAATTTTTAAAGTAGTTCCTCCTGAGTGGCAAATTTTTTAAATTATTTATACGATTTTTTACGTACTAATATTAAAATACATAATATTAAAATATAACGTATGAGGTAGTTTTATGGAAAGTTTTAGCTCTTAAAGTAGACTAGAAGAAAGATACGAGAGTTTTAAATTCGACGTCAACTGCGGCGCGCAACGCACATGCGCATCATACTGCCGCTCGCGGGCAGAACGTTTGCGTTGAACGGCACATTAAACAAATAATTTATGCGTGGTTGTGACTATTAAATTTCGCGGATATGACGAGTTGAACATAAAAAAGTATCGAATCTTATTTTTCGCATTTTTTATTTATGGGCCATTTTTCGTAACGTTGCGATAGTTTTAGGTGAAAAAATATCTTCATATTCGGAAAAAACTAAAATACGTATAAATTAGCCACTAAGACGGAAGTGGTCAGGGTTATCGATTTCTAAGCGACTTTTTGCGGCTGTTCTGCTCACCAATATTCCTGTTACTCATATTATTAACCCCTCCTTTTAATTTTCTCATTTTCAATTTGAACAGTCTTTTACTTTGATGATCTCAGCTTTTATTTTATCATTTCTGTCATTAGTTTCTTCTGAGAATTAAAGATTAGAATTAAATGAAACTTGAAATACCGAGAAAATCTGTTGCCAAGAAGTTTTCGGAGAAATCCACTTATTATGGGATCACGATTTTCCCATTTCGGAAAAAATCATCTCGACTAAGGTTGACCAGCTAATCTAAAACATCCAACAGTTTCGATCTTTACATTATGTTTATCACCATCACCAGTTCTTTTATCGTCTACTCCTGGACATGGGCCTCCTTACGCACATTGTCTTGTACATGAAGGATGTATGGTCTTGAAACACCACGCGGGCCAAGTTAGTTGGCGAGTCCATTATTTTAGTAGTGGTGTTGTTCCACAGAGCTAACAAGGGATAACAAAAGTTACTACCACAATCCACGAGGATCTATACCATCACTATAAGAGTGGACTCGACAACTCGCTAGCCTAGCGTGGCGTTTTAAGGCCATATATCCAGGCACGAGACAATGTGTAATGGTTACGGTTAGGCTTCAAATTCGGAGCGGTAGGGCGTGCAGCGGGGCGTCGTTATGAGCGTGCACGCTGCGCTACTTAACATACAGACTAGTCTTGAGGTGTCTTCGTAACAGCGTTTACAGCGTGCAGTTAAACGTTCTGTCCAGTAAAAGAGCGGGGCGTTGCAGTTAGCGTGCACGCTGGTTCGCTTAACATATTGAAATGCGTGAAGGCGTATTTGATAGAGCGTTTGAGCGTTTCCGTGTTTTTGTTTCGACGAGTATATACAAGTGTTGCCTTGTTCAGTGTGACAAGATTTTCCAGTGAAAGAGGTTGTATGTGGTTATAATTAAATTATCGAATGGGAAGATATTGACATATATTAGCGATGACGCTTGTCCTTGAGTGGCAGTTTCTGATTGGTCGCTGCTCACTCCATTGTTGCTGCCTTACAGTTACTCTAAAGGACTATCGGATAGGGTCATAGCTAAGCGAGCTTCATGCATCATTTTTAATGACTTGTGTAGACCAAGTTACACTACTCATTGTACAGCGGCGTAGGGATTTTATTTAATATAACACGATTCTAGATATTTTCTTACACAAAGAGATAAATGTTTCGTCGGATTTTATTTATTAAAAATGTTGCTACAGTTTCTTTTTTGTCGACTTTGTGAAAGGAATATCCTTTTTCTGTCCATTGTTTGGCAAAAAAGACAGGTCTGATGAAGGTCATTCTAATTGTAGTACCTATCGTGTTTATCCACACATGAATAAAATAAATGTTAGGGATTACTTCCAAATGATTTAGAATGTTGTGTGTTTTATATTTTTTATGTCTATTGATAATAGATACAGCTTATGATATAATAATTAATCAAATTTACTTACTGAAAGATTTCATGCATCTTAGGTTTATAGATTTTTCTTGTAGTTTACAGATTTTTTTACAAAAAGAAAGTAGATTAGCATACAGTTCGTAAGCGAATATATTCGTCCGTAGACATCTGGATTGTGGCAGGTCCACAGATGCGAGATTTACTTTTGTTGATTTACATATCAGAATTTGGAAAAGGGATTGCGAAAACATAAAAATTTCATTCTAAGCCAACAAATTGTCCGCCACTTACAATCCGATGATTCATAAATCGAATAAACTTGAACCTCGCGATATTTCGTCTGAAGGTATTGTGAGTACCTCGTCTTTTCGAAATATGAAGACCAAATGCAACAAATGCGTTGAAAAAATGAGTTGAATAAACGCGTGGACTACCCGCCTCTCTAGTCAGGTCGTGATCATGATTTAAGTAACCCGAGTGTAACCTCCATTGAAAGTTGATATGCATGTGCTTTTTTTCTTTATATATAATGGTGCAATTAGTGCATTCTGCCAGTATCAAGTTTTCTTCGTAATAAACAATTTTAAAGTCTAAAACTATAAATCCTATTATCTCTATACTGAGCAACTCCTGACTTACTCCGACTGGACTGGACATTGACAAGATACGTTTTAGACTTTGAAATTTTTTATTACGAAAACAACTTGACAATTGTAGAAAGAGCTAATTGCCATATATGAAGGAAAAAACGCATGCTGTCAATGTTCAGTCCCGTCGAAGTTAGTCAGGAGTCGCTCAGTAAAGAGATAGTAGGTTTGCTGAGGACAGAAGAGGACTCATTTGAAGCGTATGAAAAACAGATCCACCAATTAAACCACAAAACGCCTAATATGCAATTTTTACAATAATCAAACAAAAACTCAACTTCACTCCTCGAGTTCCCGTCAAAAAGTACTAGGCATGTCTTTACAGATCAAAAATTAGACAGTAGAATGAATCACAAAGCAATCGAATCAAAGAGTTTGGAGCAAATTTGAATTTAGATTTTTCATTAGCGGCCAGTTCTTATAATTTAGTATTGTTACAGCAATAAATTATTTTTATACTAATATCGTCATAAATAACAATTAATACAAGCAGACCAACAAAACAGCACCTCGAGCAATGACCTAAACTCCAGAAATGACTAGCGGTTTTCTCCTAATGGGTCGTTGACATAAAACAGGTGAAGGGGGGAGGGGGGGGGGAGACAATAGAGCCTACCATTACAGTGCTTACCTATTGTTACATAGAATAATTGCAATAGTTCTTGGCGAGAACATAGCTAATTATTTTGTATAGTACATTGGCTACCACATACAATTGGGCCATCAATTACCTTATAATACGAGTACATGATATAAGAAACGGAAGTAGTACGTGGTGGTGTATAGGCATTAATATAAGGATGTTACTTCTAGGTTTATTTTATCAAAGGGCAAAGTGTGTCACTCTACGATTGTGCTTGAGAAGAGGTCATCTCCGACAACACTCCAACGCTCTAACAATTTGCATGATTTTGTCAGCATGAGAAAGTTTATACCTTCTAGACTGTTATAGGCGGATTGAGACCGTATATCAAAAATTCCTTAGGGTAAATACAAATGTTTAAGTAGTATTATAAAAAAAATACAGAGATATACTTGACGGCTTATTTGATAATTCTTTTCAGTTTTTTTTCATAAGCCTTTTCAAGAACCGTATAATACAGTTTTTGTTGATTTTATAAATCTACAGTTATATAAATTACAAATAGAACAATACAAAATTTATAACATATATTGTCAATTAAATACGAGTAACTAAATATATTTTTATATATTATTTATATATTTTTTGAAATAGGGATAATGGGTACACCCCATTATCTAATAACGTACTTAATAACGTGTTTTTTTATATTTATAGATAGACCGTAGCAGACGAATAGAGAATATTCACTTATAATTAGGTGATTGTAAGTGAATGACCGTGTGATGACAGCCGGATTTATAACAACACTATCCTGGCGTGATCCAGATTAATAGAAAAATACATCTGTATTATCCAGTAATAAGCACACGATCTGCCTGGTGAGTTATGACGTCAAACCCACTCAAGCGGAGGCCTATGCCCTGCAATAGGATGTGGGACTGACTTCAGCTGATATTAATATGATTTTTATACAGTTCGACTAAAAAAAATAGTGGGAGCGAGCAATTTGGATTATTATCAAATGAAATCACTAAAGTATAAGCCCAGCAAAGATTATAATTAATATTGACCGTAATGCTACATTTTTAAAGGACTTAATGTAAAAATGAGAAAAGGGGAGTTTATTAAGCCGCTTTAGGCTTTCAGGGGATCTAAAACATAAATTTTATATTATTGAGAACTTCTGATCCGATTTTCACTTTCATCTTCAATTTCTTATATCCCCGTAAGTTGTTTAAGAGCTCGATTATAGCTGAAGAGTAAAGCCGCGGAACTTCAGATGTTTCTGCTATATAGTAAAATCAATTGGTATAGCAGAGATATCTGACGTCTTATGTAACTGCTGAAGCGATATTTATCGATATTAACTTGATAAATATTTCTATTTCAGTACTTTTTAAATAAGAAATTTGAAATATGTTTGCCTCTAAGAAATATTTCGTATTATAATATTATATGTTTATTTTCATGTAACTAATGCAGACAAAAAATAAATATAAATGAGTAAATAAGTGATGTGTAAACAATATAAATTATGTATCCCATTCAAAATCCAGATTGTTACAGGTGTAAAAACTCACGATTCTGAGTTAGTTGACATGTTATATTACATATTTCTTTGTAAAAATAATTTAATTATATCAATTCTTTGGGCTTTTTATTTTAAAAAAATGTATTAATAATTAGGTGAAAAATATCAAAAAAAAATTTTTTTCGAAATTAACACATTTTTTTTTCATAGCGATGCATTTAGAATTATGAACTGATGGTCTTAGCCTTCGGAAAAGGTTCGGTTACATTCGACATGAATATAAAAGCTTTGGAACCGATCCCAAATTGACCGAACTCTAGTGAGATGCCAAGATATTCGAACAATGAGAAGCTGGTTGGTCGATGTGTGCCAGTCATTTTCGTCAAAGAGCGTACAATAGATACAATCTCTTTTACAAAAGATCTATTACCCGTTGAAAGGAATACTTTTCTGGACATCTATGAAGTTAATTGATGACATAATGAGGCTTCACATTTTGATGCTCGGCAGACGGCAGCATATTGTTGCGAGTCTTGTCAAAAAACTCCTTTTAAAATATGATTGTGTTTGTTTTCTTTGCATTGAATTTAATATTAAAAATTTTACAAAAATATCCTAATAATCATAAAAATATTCTATCATTGTCACTTTGTTCGGAGAGAATAAGCGTTTATAAAATTTTCATTAATAGAATGTGCATATAGTCAATATAGTTATCGTATTATAATAAGGTATAAACCGTGTAAGTCGCCGGCAGTGGCTGGATGAGAAGAGCGGAAGACCGTGTGTGGTGGCGGTCCTTGGGAGAGGCCGGCCTATATCCAGCGGTGAAGAGACACAAACTGATGGTATGGTATGGTATATACCGTATTGTGATGGTTAGTTTTAGAATAGCACCATTTTAGAATAGCAGGTTTAGAATACAATCTCTTCGCATGGGTGTTGTAAAAGGCGACTAAGGGATAACGAAGAGGCATACTACAAGCCATGAGGAACTACACAACCTCTGACAGAGTGGACTGGCCAGCTTGGCCAGGGTGGTATAAGGCCATATATCTCTCATGCACAAAGCTTGTCCAGCAGTGAATTTTAAAAGAGCCGATTACCGTTGAGAAACTATTGCTTAGGAAATAACTTATTGGGTATATTTATTTATTAGTTTCCGGGGAAACCATGTAAACCATTCTCTCTATCCTTGTCTGAATTTTGTTTTGAAAACGTTTTCTTAAAATAATAAGATATTTTGTTTCTTATGGAAAAGTAAGTTAGAAGTAAGTAAGTTTATAAAAGAAGTTGAGGAGAATGTCATTTACATTTTGAAGTGAAATATCGAGTTATTTAAAAGACAAGCAAGTAACTATGAATCCTTTTACATGTTTTATTTATTATGTTTGGTTTTAGTAAGTGTTTAGAGATTCAGTTTCAGTTATTTAAAGTTCAATTTCGAGTTTTCGCCTTAATTCTCTACACAAATGAAATATATTTTAAAAGTAGCATTTTTATTGTACACTAATTAGTACAATGTGATTAATGTATATAGGCTCATTGAATATAATTTTTAATCTGCCAAATTCTATGTTTTAACATTTTAGTTTAAAACAAAATATTTAGTTTTGATTCAATAAATTATATTGGATTTAGTTTTTTATAAAATCTCGTTTAGAGCAGTGAATCCATATATCTACGGTTTCTGAAAATGTATCAAATAATCATTTAAAAAAAAAGGTCAAATCACAGTTTAATTAAACTTGTTCATTGGTTCTATTGGTTCATTGAACTGTAAACAAACGGGTTTTTAGATTGCTCAATTTATTTTAACACTGTATAAACTTCATATTTTTGTGTAAATTACACACGGATCTGATTATCGTAAAAATCTGAATGGGCCACAAACAATTTGGAAAGCCATTAAAACTTCAGGCCTGTAACACGTACAGTTTAAATAAACCATCGATAAAACCGATAAGGCTTTGTTTTAAACACTCGGCTTTTTGGAAAGTTGCCGACTTTGTATTTCTAGTATAGGGGTCAAATGAAAGTAAATTGCTTTTAAGTTTGTTGAAAGGGTGTTAGAGTATTAATTTTCGCGGGAATGTATTTAGTTACTTTCATTTTATTTTTTCAATAACACTTAAATATGAATTAGGTTGTCTGTAAGTGACATAAACATAAGGTTGTTAGTATAGAGAAATATAGAAAAATCAGTCGAATTGTGATAAAAATGTGATAATTCAATAATTACATTTAAATTTAGATTTTGTTATATTCCTTTCATAAGGTATTGTTACTATTAAACGAAGACTTGTTGCTTATTATGTGTTTTTAATCTGAACAGTATATAGTACAAAGACATAGTTCATAGAAGAAAAGTACAGATTTCAATTTTTTTTTATATATGATTAAAAATAAAACGACGCCATATAATCGAGTCTTATTTTCTATTAAATTAATGATATTTCAGTATTAATATTTGCAGAATGCAAAACTAACCTTTTCCCAACATATTCTCTAAATCCATTCCAAAATCTTCAAAGATAGATAGCGCACTCCTTGGGCGTGTGAACAAATGTCATTCTGGACTGATATTGGCATGTACCGCGGACGTTCATGGGCGACAGTATCCACTTAGCACCATTTGGATTGTCTGCTTGTCTGTCACCTTCTTTTAATATAAATGAAATAGTTTGTTGGCAGTTTAGGTTTTAAATTAACATAAATAACATAATTAATTTAAATAACATTTAACGCCTCTAATAATTCAAAATATTGATAGAAATTAAATTCATGCATAAATAATATAAGAAAGTAACAACTCACCTCTGTAGTCATTCCTAATCTCACTCCCAAAATCAATTTTGTGAATCTAACGTCAATTAAAAATTACTTTAACATTTTCGAATCAACGTTCCACAATTTATAATGTTCTTTTTTATTGATTTCTTATACAAGAACAACACTCAGCATAAACTTCAAAGTAAAAAAATAATTCACAGCACAAGCTCAAAAAATAGAAAGACTGTCCAAGTTCTTTGTTCGTGTCATCAAAGTTTCAACACAAACTTATTCGATTACGCGTGGCATCGAATTCGATAACGGAACGTTATAATTCGAAGAACTCTCTAAATACTACGAGTCTACGAGGCCGCTACGAGTATCCGTAGCGTCTGTAGAATCGCCACTGCGATAGGGTCTACGCAGGGCGCCTGCGTAGCTTAGCGCTGCCGGTCCTGCATTCGTGATACATTTCCGCTTCAATTAATATGGGCTCTGCTCTCAATTACACCTACGGGTGTTATGGGTATTACCTTTTCTTCTGCTAGGGGTATAAAACTGTTGCTTGGCGGACGAAAGGAGAACGAAAGCTGAAAAAGTAGACGAATCATTATTATTATTAAAATTTATCGTTTAAGAGAAATCTTAAACAAATGACCTTAGTTTTTGGTGTTCTTCATATTAAAATTTTAGTTTATCTTGATTGCTATATTTTTATTATGAGAGCAAAAATGATATAAAAACAAGACTTGTCTGCTATTGTCAATTTTTTTTCTTAAAGATTTTTACTATTTGTTTTTTTTTTTTATATTGCTAGTTTTAATTTAAATGACGCTGTTGAGAAGTGTCCCAATAAAATACACTGGATCGCAAAAGTTCCGGGTCGCTAATAAAAACCGTGATATCTCCATAAATTATATACCTAGATCGCTCGAATAAATAATATGTAGTAAGGAGGTTACTAATGCTTGTTCTGAATCTCTAAAGAGGTTTCATTTGTACAAGTTACAGATTTTAAAAAAAAAATCTGCATTTTGAAAAATTTCAAAATTTAAAATTAGGAAAAGAATATTTTTTCTGCTTTTGTTTCAAACGGAGCTGTCATTATAAATGGTTCCTTGGATTGATCAGAGTATTCAATGCAATATCATGTCGTTATCACCTGAAGAATGTACACGGATTATTACCATGGTACAAGAAGGAAGAAGTCAGCGTAGCACTGCTAGAACAGTAGGAGTATCTTCATCAACGGTCCAAAGAGTACTCCAGCGATTTCAAGACACCGGCATGAACATCAGGAGACCAGGAAATGGCAGGCCAAGGTGCACAACTACACGAGAAGACCGATTCATCGTGAACACTATGTTAAGAAATCGACATCTCACGGCTGTTCAGGTCCGAAACAGTCTTCAAGAAATTCACCACAACAATGTAAGCTCTAATACGATTCTGCGACGTCTTCGTGAAGCTGATATAAAGCCTTATAGACCAGCAAACGGCCCCAAACTGCTCAGAGAACATCGAGTTGCCAGGTTACGGTTTGCTCGAGAACACATCCGATGGACAGATGAAGATTGGTCCAAGGTTATGTTTTCCGATGAGTCCAGATTTTGTTTATTTACGCACGACTGGAGACGAAGAGTATTTAGACGGCCAGGAGAACGGTATCATCAAGCGTGTTTTGAAGAAAAGGTGCCATTCGGTGGAGGATCAATAAAGGTTTGGGCTGGGATATCTTCAGAGGATCGCACGGAGTTAGTGATCATAGAAAACGGTTCTCTGACTGCTGTCAGATACGTAGGAGAGATTTTAAATGAGCATGCTGGTCCATTCTTAGTGAATATGGGTGCAATTTCCATTCTTATGCATGATAATGCGCGACCACATACTGCTCATTTGGTCAATATGTATATTCAAGACGTCGGTATTACCTGTATGGAGTGGCCAGCTCGCAGCCCAGACTTAAATCCCATAGAACATGCATGGGACGAGCTCGGGAGATGCGTGAGACCGCTCTCCTGCTCCCGTTACCTTACACGAGTTAAGGAATGCGCTAGTGGAAGAATGGGCAAACATAGACCAAAATCGTAATAAAAATTTGGTTTACAGCATGCCACATCGTCTTATTGAAGTGATACGGGCTCGTGGAGGAAATACAAAATATTAAATTGACAAAACAACTTTTATTTTTTAAGATTTACTGCGAAGTGTATTTTTGTTGTCATAAGTTAGAAGCGAAATTTTCTTATTTTTTAGTATTTAATTAAAGTTGTATAGTGTACAGAACGTGTTACACATTTTTTATATATATTAATCAGTCATCTACAATATACTATAGTTTCGCAAATTAGTCTTATGTATTTAAGAAACTATCACGCCATTTATTAGCGACCCGGAATTTTCGCCATCCAGTTTATATACTTATACAGACAATCAATTAAAAAAATAATTCCAATTCTTGTACTTTAAATGGTTGAAAGAAAAGAAAATTTTATAAAAAGGAAACACATAAATCAAATTCAATTTCCAACTAAATTTATTTGTAATGAACATACTTGTTAATAATTATTTTGAGTCTTAATCCTAAACTAGAAAAAATCTACATCTCACGAGCTAGTACCTCCCCTAACTACTAGTTCTACATATATTACAAATTGAATTTTTACTTCATTCATACTTCAGAAAACAGCCTCATTATTTTTATGTTATCTTAACATTGAATGCATCAGTCAATCACATCTCATGATCTCACCCTACCAGGGTTACTAAATGAATCAGTCAATCACATCTTACCCTACCTTACTAATACAAAAAGGAAACAATTAAATGTCAAAGGTTAATATGGCATAAAATGGTCAATACATGCTTTTGCTACACTAGCCTCCCTGGAGCGCTGAAATTCTTATAACAAAGAGGGTCAAGGACATTCTTTGTCGAACAACCTTGAACGACGTCGAGTTATAACAGCGTAACTTTTAAAGTGATGTGCGAATAGAGGCAGTGATTTGTTATGGTGTGAACGCGATAGGGCGGTACGGACAGTTTGCTTTTTATTACAGAATCGTTTTTAGGGATCCGTTTATAAAGGTTTCAAATACTGTGTGTCTTTGTGTGTGTCTCTGCACCCACGACGCAGGAATTCTAGTGTAGGCCATTGAGTGTAAGGTTATTTATTTATTATTTATGTGTCAGTTTTGAAAATCCGTGACCGAAAATATTAACAATTAACTATTTATCCGTTATTTCCATTAGAATTTCATTCGTAATTCAAATTTTAAAATTGTGTTTTTTAACTTTCTATTTTCAGTATTTTGTTTCTGCTTGGATTATTTGAAAATACATTTTCAGAAATTATCGTAGTACCTACCTTTAGATAATAAATAAATAATAAATACTTCGAATGATTATGATGTTACATATTTTTACAAAATTTTTAGATGTATATTTACAGCAAACTTATACATAGGTAACGACACATTGTTCGTTCTGTTTCCGATGTTAGACAATAATATTTTATTTTAAGTGTACTTAAATGTATATAATACGAGAGTAGATTGAAAAGTTCGCGACAGTGCAGGACACAGACCTCATAAATCATAAAACAGACCTAGTAAATCACTAGGAGTTGCTCCAATTTTTTTTAATACTTGAACTTTCTTTCCAGATTATGAAAACAAAAAATACCATAAAACAACTAAAACAAATAAAAATAAACAAAAAACATACATTATTTTTCTATTTTTTAAGTTATTGAACTTTGTCCACCAGTTCTCCAAGGTAATAAGAGTTTATATACGGTCACGAATTGTTCGACTCAACCTCCAATGTAAATTATAGAGCCATCCCTTATTTACCTCACCAAATGCATACTTAATAGTGGGTACTTCCGTCTACATTGAAAATCACTAAACCAGCGACAAAATCATGTGAAAACACCGTAACGAGTTCCAGTTTGTTATTCGTACCGAGCTCACAGTGTTTACAGATAAACGTGCGTAGATAGTCAACATACAGTCAATATGGGTAGCGTGTGTACGGTCGACAGGTTAACATACGGTATGTGTACCTACTATAACCGTAATAATGTGCTAGTAGTAAAAGGTACAAACGAATCTGGAATGGATTTAAAGTAATCTTTAGTATCGATTTTAAGGAGATTTCGAAGATTTAAGTAATATGGACATCGTGCATGATTTATACGATGTAGTGAAATTTCGAAAAAAACTCACTACATCTCGACTAAAGGCCACTAAGATTAATTCAAAACACCAATCAGTTTCTATATTTAGAAATTGATTGTGGACAAACGGCACGACGCATTTATTAACGGATTGCATAGAAATTTGACGAAGAAAGAATTTCTGTTTACTGTTTTTTTCTCTTAAACGTCCGAAAAATATGGAAATCTCATCTCATCATAGATCTTTTTTAATTCTAATAGCGGTGAATGAAAATATCGTAAAGAAACCATATGAAAACCATATGATATATGAACTATTCCACACTGGGATTGCGTGTTGGATTGTGGGCCGAAACGCCCTCGTGGTTACTAGGGCATGTCTGTGAGCTGCTTCTCTTTCTTCTTGTAGGGTCATTATTTAGCGATTGTTGGCGATCATTCTATTTATTTAGCTTTTTGTACTTTAGAAACTGTAGTTTGGAATAGCGATCCAGTGCTCTTGCTATACCACTGGCATAAGTTCTTTAGCCAAGATTATGTTTCGGCTCTCGTCCTGCCGTGCCGTGGATCATACCTTACATAACGAAGTGGAGGAGCTCATATTTGATGTTTCGCATTGTATGAGCGAAACAGTGTGTCTTGTAGTGCGACACACTAATAATATCGAATGTAGGAATCGAATCTATTATATCAAATCATATCCGTCCAGGTCGAAGCCGGTTTTAGATATTTTTTTTACAGGCAAGAGGGCTTACGAGCAAGCGGTCCCACGTGATGGTAAGTGTTATCGCCGCCCACGGACACCGGCAACACCAGGCGGTATGCGGGCGCGCCCCCGACCTTGCAAAATCCTATTTACAGCTTTCTTGAAGAAACATTTTTCTTATATGTTTACGTAAATACGTAAAACGTATTTCCAAATGGCCATTTATTATCACTTTAAACTTGTGAAATGTGTCTATCCCTCGTCAATAGAGAAATATTATGCATTATACCGAAATAAATATATAATTATTTATTATAACGATAGGCGAATATCAAATACTATAGGAATTTTTATTCGAGGTTTCATTCGGGTTGCACCTGCCAGTCACTATCTAATTGAGAATTTGAGGTGTAATTTATAAGGTAAAAAGCATACAAGATGCTACAATATAAATGTACTTTTTCCCGTATACAACATACCCAAGTGAATTTCATTAACAATAACAATAGAATTAACAAATACAGCGCGATTAAACGCGTTCATAGCCGATGGCTATCCGAAGTATTATCCTATTGAAACACAGCGCTGATAACTTGATACGGTTCACTGTAAGTAATTATACACGCTGTATTCCGCGTACAAGCTTTGTAAACAAAATTTTATGAAAGACTAGCTGTGCCCGCGACTTCGTACGCGTGGAATTTTAGTTATTAAACTCTAAATTGGGATATCCTTTCTTCCCGTCGAATTCGAAGTCCATTCGAAGCGCCAAGCTAAGCTTAATTAACCTGTCGAAACCCCATCAAAATCCGTTGCGTAGTTTTGGAGATTAGCGTGTTCGAACAAACAAACAGACAGACAGACGAACATTTTCAAAATCGTCTTTTTGTATTCTGATACTCTTCCTTCATCGCCCTCAATCAGTTTTTAGTAAATATATTCAATGTACAGACACGCTGGTTCTACAGTTTTATTATATGTAGGTATAGATGGACATTGGCATAAAGTTCGGTTTGTTACGTACATTTTGGTACTATGGAAATTCTATACGCTTATTGTATAACCGTACACACATACGAAGCCACAAAAGGAAGATAAATAATTAAATACGAAAGTATAATTTAACTACATATTAATTAATTCCGTAATTTACACAAAGGAACTGATTGGAGTGATTTATAGAAACAAAAAAAAATGCGTCACCTACATATCCTGTGCACTTGGTAAAACTTTATTGCGGGTTATGGTTCAACTTTTGGATATTTTGCTGGGTTTTTAGATGTTTTATGTAAATAAATTCTGTAGTTGATAGATATAGGTAATATTGGTAGATATAGATAGATAAATATAGATAAATAGATATAGGTAAATTATTTTTGGCGATTTGCAATACAAATCGCCAAAAATGAAAATTTACACGACGAGTAAAAATGTGTCGTCGAAGAGAAACGTCGAAGAAAAGTACCATTGAAACGGGAATTACTTTTAAGGATATATTTAAAATTATTGCTTATATGATTGATTTATTTTTACCGTATAATAAATTAACACTTTGGAAACCAGTAACTGTAGAAAAACATAATAAAAAAGAACTTATTATCCTTCTGCTCTCAACTACAGTAAGTATTAATAGTAAACAAATAATGAATCTTTGATCGACATTGAAATGAAAAGATTTTTTTATAAAAAGAATCTGACCAGCGGATGGACAGCCATGGAGAGACAAAAGAAGATTAAGAGCTGGATAAGAAAAAAGGTTGGGCAGGATGAGAAACGGGTAGTTATAATGGGACGAAGACATTTTTATATTCCATTACATTCCCTGTCTACCTTGGTGGGGAGGGGATATCTGTGGACTGCGGAAAAGGAAGCATGAAGAATAAGAAAGAAGGAAAAATGTAATTTAAAAAAAAAAAATTAACAGAAATATTGTAAATTCGACCAGTATCGGAAAAGATTTTTAGTCAGTTGTTAGTATAGGTTTTACATACATTAGATACAGTGCGATTACTTTATGCCGCGAGCCTGAATGTTGTGGAAATTGTGAAATACCAGTTAAGGATTTTCCGCTATGCTACAACATGGGGAAGGTGCGCTCAAGAGAGCTGTGAACAGGAATTTGCATGGTCGGCAGCGCACCCACATGCATTTTATTCTTGCAGGTGTTCATGGGCCGCAGTGACTATTCACCGTCGTGTGGCCCGCCCACACGCCTACCATCGTTTCTATAGAAACAGTATAATTCTTATTACGAAACTTATTTTACTTATAGTTACTACAGATCCTCTTTATACGGAATCGTTATAAAAAACAAGAGTATTACGATTATAAAGAACTCGCGTTCATCCTACCGTGGTTATAGTACCTCAGAGGGCTGTGGCCGTAAGATACGTTCGATATAGTTGACCGCCATTCTACCACCCATTTCCGAACGGTCAGTGTATAGGTACTGAAAATTACTGACTGAATAATAACCATAAAAAGGGTAACACGCTTCCTTTGTAGTTTAGATTCTTTTTTTAGAATTTAGATACAGTTTAGCTCCCATTTTCAATCGTAAAATATCTAAACTACGTTTCACAAAATCTGATCATAAGGCATCAGGCACATGAGACTAACTCGAACTTGTACATACAGACTAATTGACTCGATTTCATTTTGTGCTGACCAACATATTAAACATGCTTTTTTTCCTTGTCTATGATAAGCTTGTAGTTTGTATAGTGGGCGTTGCCATCACCTTGTAAATATTTTAAATACAATCCACTAAGAAAGTAAGCAGGAGTTTAATTTAATACAAAATGAAACAACGTCCGTTCCTGCTTCAACGGTGACGGACAGTCGAACCAAGCGTCAGCCCGAGACCGGGACCAATGCCCTAAGGAGTCCATTGTTGATCTGTATATACCTATCTGTTTATATCTATTTAAATAACCAAGCTCCGTATTTTAAGTTTTTATTGAAAATCATTATAATTTGCAATCTATTCCGCTCAAATTTTTGCACATGTAAAAAAATCGTCAAGATTTTTTCGAAATATATTGTGAAGTGTCATCAATAGTGAAATATATTGGTAATAACGAAATAAATCGTTCAGTATTAATTATAAAATTATACTAATGAATTATTTGTAGATACATTCTCGCTTTTCGTCCTAATTCGCCTATTGTATTTAGTTTACCTTCCTCAGTCTTATAATAAATAGAGAGCGACAGGTAAAGTGATATTTTGTGGGTAAATACCTTTTTTATACCTGAAACAAGGGTCTATGATATGGCGGTAAAGGGTTTCATGAAACTCGATGTAAAGTGGAGATGCATATCAGTAATATAAAACATATAACAATATAATACGTGCGTATTTTATTAACATATAGCTTTCATTTATTTATAAGGCACAATAGGCAGCATTTTTGCAATAGATATAAGAAAAATAAATTAAACATAAATCCAGTAACAAATAGCTAAAACTCATAAGAATGTGTACCTAGCATCAACAAGTTAATATAATCTAAAATTCTAGAAATAGCTATCAACGTAAGTGAAGAAATACAATAGTTATTGAAACGTCATTAAATAAATCAACTCAATTTATCAAGACTATACAATTTTCAGGAGATTGCATCTGATTACACTCAAGGACGAAGTAAAGATGTCAGACAAGTTGATTTCTCCTGATAGTTCAAATCATACTAATATTATAAAGAGGAAAGATTTGTATTTTTGTATGTTTGTAACGAATAAACTCAAAAACTACTGGACCGATTCACCATTAGAATGCTACATTATCCCTGAGTAACATAGGCTATAATTTATAAAGATATTGTGTAAATTGGCCAAAATATAACAATAAGTGTCAAGTAAGTCGGAAAAAACTCTGCCACCTGCGAGCTATTTTGGCGTGCTCTGCAAAAACCGTAAGGTATGGTGGAAATGTTTCTGAAATTTTGAAAAAAAAATTGTAACCGAAGCGAAGCGAGGGCAGGTCGCTAGTAATATATAAAGCTATTTGAGTATTTATTTACAAATTACAAACGAGATGGTGTTATCATAAATATTTACCTGAAATGCATGGGAAAATAATAATTCAACCCAGTGGTTCGTATTCTTTAAACAATGAGATAAAAAAGAGTGATGTGGGGAGAAAAATTGTTTTCACTCATAGAATATGCCATTTAAATTCCAACTTTTTCGTATAAGAGATACATATTTCAATAAAAAACAATACAGAAGTCTTCCGGATTCATACCATATACAATGGTGGATACCGAAATAAAATTAAACTGGACAGATTGACAGTTGCGGTTTATGTAAGAGAATGTTTGAATAAGTTTATTGAAAAACGAAGCACAAAAAACTCAGCACTGATTTTTTAACGTTAAAACAATGAGCTTTTGTTCTAGCAATTCCATTGTTCAAATTTATTTAAAAAAAACAATTACTTAAATATTTCATTAAAGTATGTTCAAATCTATATAAATGAATGAATGAGTTGCTTTACGCGAACTCTATTAATAGATGTTTGTCAGTTTTATTAAAGCTATATTTTAGAGTATTTTATCTAATTATCTACAGCCTCAGATATGGGCTTCGGCCAGATGTCGTGGTCATTCGCGCTTACAATATCTACACGGCACTCTAAAAGAATGACTTTTTTCTCGGCGGCGCTGTAGTGTTAGCTACTTTAAAAGCCTTTTGACGCAATCAATTAGAAGTTTTAAATATTATAGGATCGACTTACTTGATGGGCTCAGCTGATGGCCGTATAATTTACCAGGAACAGACACGGACACCTTTTCGGCACTGGCGGCAGGTTTTACTAATTTTCATTAATTTTTAAATATCGCTTTTAATATAAGCTTTTAATACTGCCGGTTCCACAATTTGAATGGCTTGGAAACCGGCGAAATAATATGTCTATTGTTATTTCAATGAATGTAATATCTATTTACTATATAAGAAGACAATTATAGGCATCTATTTGGCTTCTACATATATATGTATACATACACATATATATTTATCAGCGTATTGTAATGTCGAAAAAAAATCCTTTCTTTCATTTTGTAACAAAAATGTGTTATGGAAATACGTTCGCATTTTTGGTATATAGCGGGCGCTTCATATACGTCGTTACAAGAAGCGTACAAATACTTTCGAATGTTTTGGTGTTATATTTCGAATAGGCTAAATATACCTTGTGACTTTTTCTATCTTCGTACAATATTTATTTACTTTTAAATTTTATTTATTGCAAATAATGACCGTACAAAAGCGTTCTCTATCAGTCAACCTTTATTTATTATATAATTATTATTATTGTATATAAATTATTATCAATTAAGAAGTTTATTATACATATAAAAAGACGAGAGAATTGTCGGCTGTATAATAAATTATTTTGGAACACAGTCTCATTTACCAAATATCAAAGGATAGTGTTTATTTTTTTGTACGTTAGCATTAAATTTATCAAATATCAAAGGTTAGTTGTACGTCAGCATTAAGCAGGGATAATTGTTAATGTGATTATTTTTTATAGCTAGAGCATAATATCCGATAACAAGCTGCTCAACAGCTTGACGAAATTGAAATTATAAGAATTATTTGTATAGGAATTGTAAACTAATTTGCAATATTTATGGGGAAAAATAAATTAAAAATAAATATATGTTATTGTGCTATTGCGGATTACATACAATGTTACATGTTACATTACAATTCGTAATATTTTGGTGAATTCTACTGTACCGCTTCTCCCCGTTCTCGTTCTCTCCATTTGTCTCTATCGCCAATGGTTCGTGGATACGCTAGTGCTCGGAAGGGGCCTTCATTTATATAGATGACGCGTATTAATTATTCGAATGTTACATTCGAATAACTCATCTTTAATGCGTGCAACTAATTTATATAATATAACCATGTCTAATATTAATATTTTTTTGTTACTATTCGTAAATTTAAATCTTTGTGGAAACAAGAAATGGTGTTGGTTTTAAGCCTACAGCCCACTATTCCCACGAAGGAATCGTCAATGGGCTATTTCTACTAATTACTTCATTTCTAGTAATACTTTTTAATTTTTATGTATATTTTATTATAATTATTTTTCTAAAACAGTATTTTGGCTTTACTCTAAACATTTTTTATAACCGTATTGACTTTTACTTTCTCTTCTCTATTTAGGTATAAAAATTCGTCTTGTATCCTGCTAAACCTATTGACGAAGAGTGTTCTGTATTGGAACACATAGGTCATATGTATTACCTATCCATACTTTCCTTTGTAATAATACTATGGCTGTTTGCTTCCAAAATAAAGTAAAATGAACATAAAAATATTATTATATTTATAATGTATGATGTATTATATCATTGGCAGATTATTTATAATGTACCATTTGTTGGATGTTTCCAATCATCCAATCAGAAGATGTCAATTAGGTTTCTTTGATAAGAACGTATAATGTGTCGTCAAGTCTATTGCCATATCGATGGATTGGATGAAATGGGAAACCTAAAACTGTTTATTACAGTTATTTCATGTGCCTACTCTAATAGTCCAAATCGATTCTTACATTAACAAAGATGCGCAGCGCATCCGGGGGTGTACTAAAGTTTGTCGTTCTGGACTAATGTTGCCATGTTACCCCTGTCTCACAGAAGACTACCATAAAATGTACCGCATTTTCCACATTATCTTATTTCCCTAATGTACGTACGTGTTTCGGTAGTGAGTGAGTTGTGCCAGAGCTCATTCTCATCCTATGCCTCCCCATTTTCCCAAACCATTCTCTAAATCCATTGCTATACCTCCAAAGGTAGGCAGCGCATCCGGGGGCGTGCCAGCGTTTGTCATTTTGGACTAATATTGGCATGTATCGCGGATGTCCATGGGCGACAGTACCTACTTACCACCAGGAGGACTGTATGCTTTGTAACCTGCTATCTATGTAGAATAATGTGTTGCCGACTGTACGTCACCCACACTCTGTTTTGAACACGTGTTTATTCTCTGTGACGAATAATAACCTTTGACATTATAAATGTTTCACTACTATGAATTAACTACCTACCTGTAGTAGAATTCTAGTATTCATTCTTATTCATATTTGGAGAAAGAAAATAAACGTATAATATTTTATGTGCTGTATTTACATAAAGAAATAAATGTCCAATGTAAACAGTAAGAGTATTACGGTGTTTTTAAAATACGAGGTAGCTACGCATAATACCGCTTTAAAGGTAATAAAACATCGTAATGTACATAAAAGTTATACTGATGCGTACTACACAGTTGAATCAAAAACCGGCATTGTTTGTATATATTTTGGTATATATTTGGCCGGCATTTTGGAGGGGGTGCACGCTGCAATCCAACAGCCGCTCGGCGCACTCGACTAGCCACATTGCCTCTCTCACCGAAGACTACCTTGAAATGTACTGCATTTTCCACTATATCCTACTTCCCAATGTACGTACGTGGTTCGGTAGTGAGTGAGATATGCCAGAGCACATGCCATCCTATCCCATCCCTCCTTAATTCTACATCTCAAAGAGAGGCAGCGTATCCGGGGGCTGCCAGCATTTTTTCATTCCGGACTGATGTTGGCATGTATCGCGGATATCTATGGGCAGCAGTATTCACTTACCATCAGGTGGATTGTATTCTCGTCTGCCGCCTTCTTACTATAAAAAACATTACTTATAGAGATTGTCTTCTAACATTCCCTGAAGCCTAGTGTTGCGGACAGCCCGAAACAGTGACTGTAACGTGTGTAGGATAAGCTGTTGATATATGTATAATTAAAGTATAGTATGTAAGTTGTATGTAAGTATGTGGAAGTATGTATGTAAGTAAGTAGGTAAGTTGTAAGTGTGTAATTGTGTGTAGGTAAGTAAGTCATATGTGATTCGGGATTCAATGACATGTAAATATAACTAATCACTAATAAATGCATAATATGTTATTATATGTCAATTGACACAAAATCATGAACAGAATCCATGGTTTCAGACATCCCAAAGACCGCCAGCACCAAGATTGATGGTAATTGACCATATACATCTCTTCCAGTTTTTAAAGCATAAAACCAATCTTGTTTACATCTTCTTTACATAGTATAAAACAAAGTCGCTTCCCGCCGTCTGTCCCTCTGTATGTACGCTTAGATCTTTTAAACTACGCAACGGATTTTAATGCGGTTTTCATCAACAGATAGAGTTATTCAAGAGGAAGGTTTATACGTATAGTTTAATATTGTTTTAACGAAACCGAAGTGAAGCGAGGGCGGTTCGCTAGTTTATGATAAAATAATACTCTTAACCTGAAGCGCCGGAAACATTACCTTAGAAACATTATATATACATATATTTAGGGAAAATTTACCTACTGTTGTCGTTTATGTTATATATTTATAATACTTGTCATCGCACCTCCCAATGTACGAGTGTAATTTTGAAAACAGAGATATTGCTTAACCCTACGGTCAGTTGATAGAGAATACCTTAAGGCATTAAGCTCGCCTTTGTGCGATGACGTGCAATAGTTTCTTAAATAAATAAACTGAAATACTGCTTACGAAAAAAATACGAAGCTAGCTGTGATTTCATGTGTGTTCAACCTTGCGCGTCGAAGCCATCCTCGGGGAGGTGGTATAGTCAATAAAACTTTTCGTACAAAAAAGAAATCCCAGGTGCGAAATAAAGCGGTTTCTGAAACATTTGCACCGCATATGAGGAAACGGGCGAACTGGAGTTTTGGATACAGAACTATATTTCACATGGACCATTCTGTGACAGTTTTTATAGTTTAGGCCGGGCGTGTGACATGACTGTTAGTAGCAATGAAGGTTTGTATGTAATTTGAGGCTTTGTATAGCATTTGGTCCCTATTTGAAATGTTGAAATGACATGTCCCTAGTTGAATGTCGTCTCAACCCACCAAAATAAGAAAAATAGTGACAACGTATTTGTTATGATCCATCATAATTGTTATGAGAAATTGCAACTATTAAAGCGATTGATTTATTATTACTAAAATTATGAAAAAGATTTTAAAGATAAGAATAGAAAACCAGTACCACGCTTTGCAAACGGTTTTGACATTAACTACCTTAACATTGAAAGACCTATGCAATATAAGTGTTGAGTATATCTCAAGTGTGTTGAGACATGTTGATATTTTTAGGACGCTTTTAACCATCGTCTATTGTGTAATTATAATTTCCTTTTATTTAATGTATCATGATATTTAATGCAGATTTCGTAGATCAATTACTACGGAGATGACGACTTTTAATTTTCGGGAAAATTTAACTACATCTTCACTAAGGGTACATCACACCAAAACACCAATCAGTTTCGTGTGAACAAAGTGCTGGACGCATTTCGTAATGAATTTAAATAAAATTTGGCAGAAAAATAGTTTTGGTATATACCTCAGTTACGTTCGTATACAAGCCAAATCAGTTCAGTACTTTCAAAATTATGATGATACGTGTATATCATCATAATAACTAATAACTAACGTGGAGAATATTAATCGTACAATATAGTTAAGTATGTATGTATGATATATTGTATATATGTATGATATGTGTTTATATATATATGTGTATGAATGTATGTATATGTTTATTTATATTATGGTATTTAATTACTATGCGTCACTAATATCTATGGTTTTAGTTACTCTTACCTATCATTGCACCTACCACGCCATCTCTGTATTGGTCAAAGGTTGACTGGGACATATGCTTCTAAGCATTAAGTCCGCCTCTTGTTACTTTGTGCAATAAATAGTAAATAAATTATAATTATATGTCATTGGGAAGGGCTCACGATGCTCTTTAAGTATTCATTTATAATTTTAATATTTTTTTTTTTTATAAAAGGCACGGCAAACACCGAATTCACCCTTCCAACTGAAGCCTTGTCGCGAAGTTTGTCGCTTTTTTCACACATATTAATCTAATGAACGAGTATTAAACTTTCTTTTTTATAGAGGAGGCAGACGGACAACGTGATTGTAAGTGCATTGTACCGCCGCTCACGGATACTTGCAACACCAGGGGGCATGCGAGTGCTGTGACGACCTTACAAAATCTTAATCACAGCCTTCTCTTTTTTTCCATTTCGTATATGGTAATGATGCAATTAGCACATTCTGCCAGTGTCAAATTTTCCTTAAATTAACAATTTGAAAGTCTTAAACGTATCCATCCTGTCAATGTCCAGACCCGTCGAAGTAAGTCGGAAGTCGCTTAGTAAAGCGATAGTAGGTTTACTGAGGACAGAAAAGGACTCCCTGGAACGAAAAACGCAATCCTATGCTTTTATTTGATTATCACAAACACCATGTATGAGAAATACTTTGAAGTTTAATTAACTATTAAACCACAAAACGCCTAATAAACATTTTTTACAATAATCAACCAAAATCTCAACTTCACTTCTCCAGTTCCCGCCAAAAAGCCTTCTTGGAGACATGTTGTAGCGCAATGGAAAACCACTTGAGGCAGTTCGTTCCACCGCACATCGCACAACACCTCTGTATCAAGGAAATGCGAACGCACCGCACTTCTGTGACGTGAGGTGTGATTGTAGAAACTCGATAGACTGACCAGATTGTGACCTTGCTTGATGTGACGCACCCGAAACGTCGAATGAAATAAAATACACACTCTTTCAATATTCGGATAAATAAATACTCACTATTACAATATAATTTTATAATGAACGCAAATTTGCTACATTTATAAACTAATATATGAAACTTTCAGTCATTTTAGTTAGACAAAGGACAATATTTTATATAGGATACAGCTATACCATAATTATGTGAATGTCACAATATATCTGTATTTTAAGAACGTATAATAAATAGCACGACCTTTATTAAAATGTGTCAACAAATGAAATATGAATGACCGGGCAGTTGGTAAACACCACGATAACTCTAATTTGTTAGTAATAAGGACTTGAATGGAATGATTTCTAGACTGGAAACTGTATGGCATTTTGTTTGTTTTAAGCTCATGTGTGAAATGGAAAACTAATTTTTGCGTTACAATGTAGGCAAGGGAATATTGAAATAATTTAAGACCCATATGTGAAAAATATTAGATGTGTGAAAAAACGTAGAAATTTAAGTCATATATATATAATTATTTGTTTTAATAGAAATGTACGAGTTTTAGTTTTATAATATCAAAAACCAAACGCAGAAAGTTTATTAAAAAGTCAATATCAGTAGACGATTTATTTGTCTTTTGCATTAAACTCAATTATAGTTTGCGAAGCGTAAAATGAGCTTGGTCTAGACGAGTAAAATTTGAATTATTTTCAGAAATTTATGTGTGAAACTATATTTGTTCAAGGTATAAACTATATATAATAATTGTTTGGTCTACACATATTGGGTCTTATATTACTTTGTCTTCGGACTATACCAATATAGACCATTGAAAAATAATTTTAAAAGCTACAAATATGTAGAAAAAAGTGTTTTTAAAAAGGTTGGTTAGTGGCTAAAAAAGACCCAACTAAATCGCGTCTATTATGCAATATGCCACGCCTTAAATTTCGAAGAAAAAACGTCGATGTTTCAGTATTGTTTTATATATTGGAGTTAAAGTATAGATATTTATAATATGTTGGAGTAAATGCTCTGACATACTAGAAACATAAGTTAAAGTATGTTTCTAGTGCAAAGCATAGCTGTAGATTTTGAAACAACGAAGTTTTAAGTTAGAAAATCTGAAGTATATATTTATATTACAATAATAATATAATACTTAAATAAGAAAATTATAAGTAAAATTAAACTAAAGCCCATGTAGAAGAATAATCTAAAATTTAATGCTAAAAATTAAATAAAATATACCAGATTTTCAGTAGGTATGTAGATTAAAAATTCCTACATACTGAAAGCGTTGAACAAATTCTGTAATCTGTATTTAAATCCATTCGACAATAAGGTCCTTATTGTTCATATAACGTCACATATACATTTTATAGAACTATTTTTTGGCAATTTTTGGTACTTGGGAAATACCGGAAGATCATAGCGAGGTTCGTGATCTCTCATTTTGTTGATTAAGCTCCTTGCACACTATACTAACAATATCACCACTGGTTACGCCAATAGGAAATATTTATTTATTCCTTTGTAAATAATTCTCATTTTAAACCCTTCCTTCAAACCGCGTCAAGCGTCGCAAATCATTAGTTATTTTGTTTGGTGGTTTGCTTCTGTTTGAATATTTGCGAGGGACGGGCAGGTTAAGATCGGACCTCTCGCTCGCACACACGCAACTCGAGGACCCCGTGGCCATCGTCTAACAATGACATTTTGACCGCCCGCACGCGCCGTTCAATTATATAAATTAGCCAGAAACCTGCTGTTTCCGCCGGTTCTGGACGTTGTCGGGAGTGCCTCTGAAAATACTTGGCTACGAATAGTTGTTGGTGAAGTGATCACGGATCCCAAGCGCATCCTGGAAGCAGAATCACCACCCCAGCGCGCCACTATAGTGGCGCCAACGGCGCCCAGCCGATACGCAGACAGGTAACAAGCCATAAGATTAATTATTTCTATTGATTTGCAACGTGTATTGATATCTACCCGTAATCCCATTTTCCAATAAAACAAACCAGCGAACCCCCGGGTGGGTGCCGAGAAAGAAAAACAACAGGCACAGCCACACCAACCACACTATAATAAATTAATAATAAATAGTGAGTAAGCCGTTTATATAACAATTATTACATACATATTGTCTATATATTTCGAAATTTTCAGTGGGGCAATGATAATGTTGAACACTTTAAAGTTGAGTTTCAATTTGACATTTGTAAAACATTATACCGCTTTTCGCTTGCAAATTTAACTTGTCAATTTATATTTCGAATTTTATCACTGAAACCTATGAAACACAACTTTTAACTAACAACAATATTTAAATAGAAAATGCAACTTTCGACATCGTTACAATTTTATGTAGGTATATACGAGCATGTATGTATAAAAGATTTTATGTTCTAAGGGACTTGAATTAAAGAAGAAGTTTATTATTTAAAAGACATTAAAATTGAAAAAAGTCGAAGAACAAAATTTCAATATTTTATAAATGACGTCAGAAATTCACTATTGAGAGCTTATTTTTTATTTTCATATATGCCAAAGGTGCAATTAGTACATTCTGTCAGTGTCAAGTTTTCATCGTAATACACAATTTTAAAGTCTTAAGCGTATCCTGTCAATGTCCAGTCTCGTAGAATGAGTCAGGAGTCGTCCAGTAAATTGATTCACTAAATACTTAAATACTATTTGACTAATACTAAATTTATTTACTATTGATTTAGTAAATTGCAAATTTCAGTAAGTTTACTGAGAACAGAAGAGGACTCCTTAGAAGCACACGAAAAACGTAGCCCTATGCTTTTATTTGATTATTACCCACAAAAAACACTTTGAAGTTTAACAAACTATCATTATTATAGCACAAAACGCGGAGTACTAACCAAACAAAAACTCAAGTTCACTTCTCGAGTTCCCGCTATAAAGTACAATATGTTAAAATACAATGCAATACACCACAAAAATACAATATACCATTTTTATAAATATTTATTTTCGAAAGTTCAGATTTCAATATGAATTAAATATTTTACATATAGAACGAATTTCTCACTTATTTCTTGATTCTTTTTAAAAGCAATATCTTTATATCAAAAGATTTAACAAAGTTATTACAAAGTTTTTAAATCTCAGTTGAGTCTTATTTACTTTAAATAGACACATGTTTACAAAGAATAGATAAATCAACTAAAGAAGTTTCATAAAGCTTTGTGGTTTTCCAAGAATTCGTTAAAAACTTTTGTATTGTGGTGAGGCCATTGAAATAAGCGTCATATAGTATTATAACTCCTAAAAACACAAGCGTTTATGATTGTCTTACGTTATAAATGTGAGATCAATTTCTGATATAATAAATGCGAATTACAAGTGTGCGAATTTGCGATGTGGATATATTTAGAATTTTGGGGGTTCTTTAAAAAAAAAAACGACTTATCTTAAAAACACTATCTTTTAGGACATTTAAAAACAGGAACAATAATCACAAAGAAGCGTTTCGATAGCCAGGAAGTATAGGAGCCAGGAGAGCCTATGACACCTTTCATCATAGTTAATTTGTAAGTTTCTTGAGCGACAAAGCAGTAAATCTTCTAGAGCAGGGTAGATAAGAGGTTGCGTTTCAAATTGTCAGGTGATCCTAAGTGCTCTTCACGTCATCTTTTGTCCACCAACTAATAAATCCTAAAAAGATACACATACCTACTAACTAGATGTTACGTACATTCAAGGTTATTCTTTGCCTTCAATTTTAAACGAGGAAGTAGATTCAATGGGAATCTACGAGTACAAAGGGTTATTGCTTATTCGCCACAGTAAAAATTTGTTACTGGCATATCACAGACATCACGGTCTTTTTTGATGTGTAAACACACCACAGGGATTTCATATTGTTAAGTTTAAAAAGTACTGTTGACAAATAAATGGATAGATAACCTCAAATAATACTTATTATATTTTTGACAATGAATAAATGTCGATTATGTATGTAGACCGCTGATGTTAGTTTATTTATGTGACTTTTTTACGCTGCATATGTAAAAAAACTGGTTTTTGTAGGTATTTAAATATATATATTGCAATAAATTTTAAACTTGTGGCAAATATCCCGCATTGCTGAATTTTAACAATACATATGTGATGAATTCTCCTTGTGGCGAATATGCAATAACACAATAAAAATATTTAAACACAGTCCAGTCCATCAATCAATCAATTTACAATTACAAAATTTTACAACACGGTGGGTAAGTACGGTAAGTAGGTTCAACTCTAGATTTACAAAAAAGTTCAACAAAGGTCAATGCTAAAAACACAAAACTTTTTACTAAACTATGTTACTTACTTTACTTTTATTTTTCTGTTTTAAGAGTTAAGAGCTAAACAAAGTTTATGGTCATTACTAATTAAAAATAAACTTGAGAGTTTTTACTTCTTTTGTACTGATAAATTGTAGGGGGAGAGTGCACGCTGCAATCCAACAGCCGCTGGGCGCACTCGACTGGCCACGTTACCCCTCTCTCACAGAAGACTACCTTGAAATGTACTGCATTTCCCACTTTATCGTATTTCCCCAATGTACGTACGTGTTTCGGTAGTGAGTGAGATGTGCCAGAGCCCATTCCCATCTCATCCTATCGCTGCCGATTTTCCCAACCCTTTCTCCAAATCCATTCCTATATCTCCCAAAGGTAGGCAGCGCATCCGGGGGCGTGCCAACATTTGTCATTTTGGACCAATGTTGGCATGTATCGCGGATGTCTATGGGCGACAGTAGCCACTTACCATCAGGTGGACTGTATGCCCGTCTGCCGCCTACGTACATAAAAAAAAAATGTTTAATGGAGAAGCTAATGGTAAAATTTTTAATAAGCCCATAGATACCCCCTAAATACGAGTATCACGTAAAATACTAATGGGCTTCAACTACGCTTTGGTATTTCAAAGTAATGCAAGTATTACTTTCATGAATACTATAGAAAAACTTTGAATACACTGAGCATACGGTTTGAATACAGCACTTTAGTTTGCTATTCGTTCGTAAGAAAGAATTATACATTTTATCCCGGATCAAATATGTAAATAGTTAATACTATACCATCTATGTCGCTCCACTGCTGGAATAGGCCTTCCTAAGGCTAGCCATCACATACGATATTCGGCTCTTCTCATTCTGGCAATACCGGCGAACTTTATTAAGTCGTCGGTCCACCGGGCTGGAGGGCGTCCCACACTGCGCTTCCTGGTCTCCATTCGACGATTCGTCTACTCCGTTGGTTATCGGTAAATATGATCCATTGCCAAGTGGCAAGTGGAGTTTCAGCATACTGATTTCATGAGTTATGTCGGTGACTTTAGTTCATTGGCGAAACTCTTCGTTTCGGATCTTATCCCGCAGAGAAACTTTGAGAATAGCTCTCTCCAAAATTCGCTGAGTGACTATGATTTTATGGACCCGGCCTACCGTCAGAGGTTACGTGTCGATACAGTATCATTCATAACGGTTACGACGTACTGCGCTGAAATAGTTAATAAATAAATAAATTGTTTATAAATTCCTATCCCATCCTATATACATATATCCCATCCTATATTCTATAATCGGGGAACATTCATATTACCTTCTATATCTATGCTTCCCTATTTTTCGAACCTTTTCTTTAAATACATTTCTAAATCACCATAGATAGAGAGCGCAACTGGGGTCGTGCCAGCGTTTGTCATTCTGGACCGATGTTGACATGTATCGTGCCTGTCGCAGGGCAACAGTGTGCACTCACCACCAGGTGGACTGTACGCTCGCCCGGCACCTTCTTTTTATAAAAAAAAAAAAAGTTTTTATTTTATAAATGTGTCATTATGTCAAAATGAAGGAATAAGGAGCTTCATTTCCCAGCCGGACAAATATATGTTTGCAAACCGTTTATTTGTTCAGGATTTGGATAGTTTGTTTACGTCTCCGTCTTTCTGATAAATCTGATAAATTTCTGAAGACATAGGAAGGACCACTAAGGTGGTTATAAGGTGGACCATTAAAATATTAGTTACACAATTATATAACGTTATTCATTATTATTATTATTTTAATATTTAATAAGGTAATATAATTTATCTATTTACGCTTTAATATTCAAGCGTTTGTTCTTTAGTTTTTTTGTTTGTGTTTCGTTTTCGTATTTGCAATTATTCTGTTAATTTGTTTAAATATGCTTAACATGGCGTACCAAGAAAGTTTTGACTTAATAGAAGCACACTTTTTGAACCATAAAGACACGTCATCATTAATTACCTTTTCGTTTATTATAATTTTTTCTTGAATTTTTCAGGGATACGTGTTCTATCGAATTGTTTTGAAAAATGTTAACTTTTATGGTTTTCTTTTAATTTAAAGATTAAAAAATAAAACGAAGTCTCCATTAAGTGAAATTTCCTATCTTCAATATTTAAAGTAACATCATGTTGCATCGAAATGGGCGCCCTGTATAGTTATTGTTTTTTTTTATGGACGAAGACGACAGACGAGCGTACAGTCCACCTGACGGTAAGTGGATACTGCCGTCCATAGACATCCGCGATACATGCCAACATTAGTCCAAAATGACAAACGTTGGTACGCCCCCGGATGCGCTGCCTACCTTCGGAGATATAGGAATGAATTTGGAGAAAGGGTTGGGAAAATGGGGGGGTATAGGATGGAAATGGGCTCTGGCACATCACACTCACTACCGAAACACGTACGTATGTTAGGGAAATAAGATAAAGTGGGTAAATGCAGTACATTTCAAGGTAATCTCCTGTGAGAGAGGGGTAACGTGGCCAGTCGAGCGCGCCCAGCAGCCGTTGGATTGCAGCGTGCACTGTGCCCCTCAAAATATGATAGGTTCATGGATTATGGAAATTAAAACAAACAAAATAACAAAATTATGGAAAATAAAAAAAATGCTCTTTAAAGATACTAAATTGGACAACAAGTATGTATAATCTTTAATGGAATTCAATGAAGATATACATATGTATATCTGAATGCTTTGTTCGTGTGCAAAATAAAATAAAAAATACCATAAAATTATAATAAACATAACATAATCATGAGAGAATATAGTATTATTGTTTTGTTAATTATCTTCGAACCATATTGAGGTAATAGTTGAAAAATTATCAGTCACGCAGTACAATATAATTGAAATTTAACGAAATCGTCCAGCAGCGAAGAAAGAAGCGGAAATCAGCAATGGAATCTGCATAATATATAATTTAAGACAGACCAATAGGCGTGCTGCCCGAGAAGGGACAGATAAAATAAATTCATTCAAGATGGTGACGACAGCATAATCAGGCGAGAGAAGGTTTAGCGAACTCCGGACTTTTTTGGCTAAAAATATATAGTACCAACTTTAATAATACGGCCCAAAAATTCCTGTCCCCAACTGGGATGTTTTATTCAACGCTTCGTTCCGTATCATATAATAATGCTTTGAGAAATCCGATTCGAGCGGTTTTGAATGAAGGGCGGACTTTAAGCCTTCTTATTCTAAGGTCGATGTCAATGAGTGAAATTGACTGGGGTTAAAGTTTAATGAAGTATTCGTTGTCATTTCATGGGCTTATTTTTGATATTATCTGAGATTAGGGATCTTATTCGATAATTTAATTTGCCATATATGTATTCGGGTTATTCCCGGAATTACTGCCAATTATTACTACTGGTGAGAATATGGATACTTTTTTTCAAGTTTTACTACTATTGAGTTGCGTTTAATGTACTCGTGTAAATATATCAAGAAGATATCACTGTCTAGAAGTAACCAAAACAAGTAAAAAGTCAAAACACTCAAAAGGGTTAGTTACAAATCTGATTACAGACTAAATATCTCTGGAGTACCGCAAGGTACTATATTGTGTCCTATACTATTCATTATGTACAAATTTTTTTTGTAGAAAAAAGGCGGCAGACGAGCATACAGTCCATCTGAATGTCCAGACAATGTCCAATGTCCATGACAATGTTCAGAATGAGAAACGTTGGCACGCCCCCGGATGCGCTGCCCACCTTTGCAGATAAAGGAATGGATTGGGAAAATAGGAAGGGACAGGATGGGATATGAGCTCTGGCATATCTCACTCACTACCAAAACACGTACGTACATTGGGGAAATACGATAAAGTGGGAAAATTTCGACCAGTCGAGTGCGTCCAGCGGCTGTGGGAATGCAACATGCACTCTCCCCCTACCAAAAATGACATTCCTAATATAACAAGTAACAAATCGATATTATTTATTGAGGATCCTAGTATACTTATAAGAGGAAAAAAATATATAAATAAAACTGAATTTGTTTGAGGTAAATATGACTGTTCAAAGAAGTTATTAATTGGATGAATACTCAAAATATTGACAAAACAATAATTACGCAATTCTGTACTTATGACGGGCAAATAATGGAATATGTACCAAATTGCAATTGGAAACTCCACGAAGCATCGCTGTGCTACAGACTTGTTTGTTTATATGCTGAAGGGCTTATGAGAATAATCTCGATTGAGACTGCCTTGCTCGCGTATCACGCACACGTAGCATCAGTTCGGCCTCATCATATGAGGAAATTGCACCAATATAGAAACAATATTTAAGGTGTAGAAAATGTAAATAAGATTTCTATGTGACTCCGATTACTTAGATTTCTGTAAACCTCTAATTTTTTTTATTTTATTTTTTATTGACGAAGACGGCAGACGAGCATACAGTCCACCTGATGGTGCGTGGATACTGTAGCCCATAGAAATCCGTGATACATGCCAACATCAGTACAAAATGACAAACGTTGGCACGCCTCCGGATACGCTGCCTACCTTTGCAGACAAGTTTGACAAGCCTGCATGAACAATCATTTTGTGCAAGCATGCTTGAGCTTCTGTATGATAATTTTGTGCATGCATCTTGCTTGTACAAGCGGCATGAAGATTGATAGAATTTTCATTATGCGGCTTGAACAAGTCACGCTTGTGCAAGCATGATTGAACGTGTATATGCAGGTTACAAGCTTGCGCAATCATACGCACGCCAGTTGCACGCGCGCTCTCAGTGTGAATAATTCGGCGTATGTATTTTACTGTTGCACAATGGCTAGTAATCGTTGTCCATCGCTCAAGCAAAAACTGATGCTGCTCCAACTTGCTTGTATAGTGTGTAGCCTATTGGAAAGTTGTGCAAGCTTGTACAAAAAGATTGTTCATGCAGGCTTGTCAAGCTTGCAGTTACGTATGTAGCCACCTTGCTCATTCCCATCCTATCCCTCCCCATTTCCCAACCCTTTCTCCAAATCCCATTCCTATAGCTCCAAAGGTAGGCAGCGCATCCGGGAGCGTGCCGGATGCGCTGCCTGGAGGCATGGAGGCATTCTCTACCAGCCAACCTTTGGGTTGAACAGGGAGGCACGCTGGGAGATGCTGCTAATGATGCTAAAAGATTTCATTTATAACAGGCTACCTCAAATACCTACTAAAAGTCATCATTCGATCTTTCGAAATGGCTAATTCTCTTTAATAACAAAGTAGTATATTATTATACAATACTACAAATTACTACATTACTAAAGAAGAGAACATTTATGGTTATTGTTCAAATAATGGCTCTTATAAATCCGTGAACGGATCCGTGAGCGGGAATAAGTTGATAAGTCAAAATCAATATTTTTCAAGTGCTACTTATTTATTTATTGCTGAAATAAATTTCACTGAAGCTATCGAGTACCTATTGAAAGATTTGTCCTTTACTGTAAATCCAAAGTAAACCAGTGTTAGAATTTTTTCGTTAAAATTTTATATTTTATTATCTCCAGTTATTAACTTATTCATGCCGTTCACGGAAATAGTATTTAATTTTTTTTAAATATTTTTGTAGTAATTGAGAGTCTGAAGTAGAAATTGTGTGTCTTTTAAATGATGTATGAAATAATTAACTATGAGGGGGAGAATGCACGCAGCAATCCAACAGCCGCTGGGCGCACTCGACTGGCCACGTTACCCCTCTCTCACAGAAGACTACCTTGAAATATACTGCAATTCCCACTTTATCTTATTTCAGAGCCCATTTTTATCCTATGCCTCCCCATTTTCCCAACCCTTTCTCCATTCCTATATCTCCAAAGGTAGGCAGTGCATCCGGGGCGTGCCAACGTTTGTCATTTTGGACTGATGTTGGCATGTATCGCGTATGTCTATGGGCGACAGTATCCACTTACCATCAGGTGGACTGTATGCTCGTCTGCTTGACGTCGTAAATTAATCAAAATATTAAGGATTAAAGTTATTAATATTGAAATTGTTTATTAGAATAATAGAATGGGCATTTGAGATATTTGAATATCTATTATTATTTATATATTTATATAATATTTGAACGCTTTACTGTAAGCTGATTTTTAAAGGAATATTTTAACAATGATAACAATTAACACCCATTGTATCTACCTAAAATCTCAAGCAAATAAATGACATTTCATTTCATCTCATAACAAATCTTTGACCGAATATGAATATCCCAAAATAAATGGAAATAAATGAAATAACGGTTCAGCAAGTTTTCACCATCCAGGGATGAGGAAACCCCAAAAATAATTTTGTGTTTGACAGAAGAGGATTAAATAGCGTCGGGAAAATGAGATTTCAGACCCTATGAAATGCTTAAACAAAAGAATTTAACAGGCGTATAAAGGATCCGTTTCAATTCGCATCCGGCTGTGCAACGTGGTGCTGAATAGTGTGAAAAGATATATGAGGGAAGAGTATGAGTACTCAGAAGATATTGAGTCGTTTATCGTTTTAGATTGGTTTAAATAAGATCATACTTTTTATAGAAATAAAGTGGCAGAGATGAGTACGTTAGCCAACACGTCACAATAGCTCAGAATTACAATAGATTTTGGCCACAATAATCACAATCACAATAGCTTTTGGAAGGTGAAGGGTACACACTGCAATCCAAAAGCCGCTGAGCGCAATCCATTGGCCTCGTTACCCCTCTCTCACAGAAGACTACTATAAAATATAATGTATTTCCCACTTTAACCTATTCCCCAATGTACGTACGTGATTCAGTAGTGAATGGGATATTCCAGAGCCCATTCCCATACCACCCTATCCTATCCCTCTCAATTTTCTCTAACCTTTCTCCAAATCCATTCCCGCATCTCCAAAGGTAGGCAACACATGCGGGGGCGTGCCGATGTTTGTCATTCTGGACTGATGTTGGCATGCATCGCGGATGAGTATGGACGTCAGTATCCACTTACCACCAGGTGAACTGTATGCTCGTCTGCCGCTTTCTTTATTTTAAACAAAAGTTCAAACAGAATATCACAATAATTCTCCTCGCCTAGTCTCCTTTCTTCCCTCTTCTTTTCCTTAGGATGTTATCTTCATCATTAAACTTGATAATTTTACAATCGTTTTAAATAAATGATGGCTGTATTAATTTATTTATATATTTTTGGCGTTTCTCTCCTTCTTTTTCTTATTTCGTTTTCTTCTTCGCTTGAACGATTATCTATACTATCTCATATTTTGTCCTCAGAGTTATCCACAGTAACTCTCTAAAATAGGACTAAACTAAGATTTTTTACAAGCAAAACTGAATTCCAATTCAGAAGATTCCATACGGAACACATCCCTTTCAAAATACATTTCGGTGTGTATCATTAAAAATAATATTTCGATAAAAAATGTCAGCAAATATTTTAGAAACGATTGAATGTTATACAAATACGAGTATTCCGACGAATTAAAATATCACTTTGAGTCGAGAACTTGTTAGGACGTTAGACGACCTCAAATCGATGAAGCACTCGCATGAGTTAACTGACAGCACTAGCGTGAAGTCAAAGCTCGACTAAAGCCAAAGCAAACTGTTCGGAGCTGAAGTGTGATTAAAACGCCTAGATTTCTGCGTTTGACATGCAAACGTTGACGTACGTTGAATTACGTTTCATTCTGACCTCTCATTGTAATTTCCCAATTTAGATTTGTCGAATCTAATAAATTTAAATGTATATTTAATAAGTCTACTATTTTTTTTACTTTCCCAGGTCTGCTAGAAATAAGCTTGCCTTTTGTACACCTTTTCTTCTTCTTCCTCTTAATATTTATTTCATGTTATGTGTATGCAATAAATTATGAAATAAATTTAATTATTAAATAGATAAAAAATTATAACTAATATTGTAGACAACAAATGTATTAATATCTACCAAGTTCGATATGTTCTTATGTCCCACTCCCACATAGTTAGTGGGAATTATTACTGAGCGACGTAGTGCAAGGGCAAGTTTTTTTTTAATAGAAGAAAGGCGGCAGACAAGCATACAGTCCACCTGATGGTATGTGGCTTTGTCGTCCATAGAAATCCGCGATACATGCCAACATCAGTCCAGAATGACAAACGTTGGCACGCTCCAGGATGCGCTGCCTACTTTTGTAGATTAAGGTATGGATTGGGAGACAGGGTTGGGAAAATTAGGAGGGATAGGATGGGATGGGAATGGGCTCCGGCATATCTCACTCACTACCGAAACATGTAGGTACGTACATTGGGGAAATACGGTAGGAAATGCGGAACATTTCAAGGTAATCTTCTGTGAGAGAGGGGTAACGTGGCCAGTAGAGTGCGCTCAGCGGCTGTGGGAATGCAGCATGCACTCTCCCACTACCAAGTAGTAGTAGTAGATTGTATCTACGGCATCATCGGCGTGTAATTAGGTAGACCTAATTACACGCCGATGATGCCGTAGATACATTTACTATTATTACTATTTTTTCTATTTCTAAATTCAACAATTAGCATTATATGAAAGTATGGAAGTAATTCTTCAACATCCGATATGGTCTAGTGGCTAGGATACCTGGCTCTCACCCAGGAGGCTCGGGTTCGATTCCCGGTATCGGAAATTCCTTTTTTAATTATGAAATTTAAAGCAAGTTTTATTTTTAAGCTCATACATATTTTTTAGACATACAAATTCACAACGGCTCGGTAGCGTAGATATTCATTTCTACAGTGCGTATTTCTATAAAGATATCAGCGTTCACTTTTCCCCTCCTAATAAATATCAATAAGTATGTTTAAATTACTATTCAAAAATACGTTGCCATTTAAGGAATTTCGATTCTATTGTTGTGCCAAAATTCATTTGCCGCACTCTAATCCAATCAGCTGTAGTCCAATTTTTTAGTCCACAGTGATACGTCTCTCAATAAACTTGTAAACAAAATCCTGTTTTATTTCCGCCTATAGCAATCCGAATAAGCAATAAAAATGGAGTCTAGAAACAGCCTTGAAAGTGTATCAACGTCAAACAATCTACTCCGAACTTGATCAGTAATAACCATATTTAACAATTACTGTAATTGAATTCATTCATTCCATCTCATGCAATCAACCGAGCAGTCAGTCAATTTTATGAATCGGGCTTTTGCGTGCTCAATGTTTGGCGTAATAAGCTGCTTACGCGGATGTTATAACGAACTCAACCCTATAATATTGCGAAGCGAAATACGGAAATGTCTGAGTTTATTGCTTGTACTGTATTTGGCGAATAGAAAGACTAAACAATCTGGTTTTTAGGTGCCACATCCAAAAGCATTGAAGCCGTATGATGGATTACTTGTATCGTAAAACCTCTTCGTATTTGCAAGGGGTATTTGAGCTGAAGTCACTAAAGTCAAAGAGATATCTCGTAGAACTGGCATGTTGAAGTGACAATGGGTAGGTCATATATATCGCAAGACCGATGGCCGATGGTGTAGGCGAGTCCTTGAATTGAGGCTATGTACCGGCAAGCGCAGTGTGGAACTCGCTCCGGCCAGGACTGACGACTTAAAGAAGTTCGCCGGTGGTGGTTGGATGAGAAGAACCGAGGAACGGGCGTGCGGTGGCGAGTTTTGGGAGAGGCTGGGGGAAACCTGGGGTTTCTATAGACCCCACGAGATTAATAGTGTAAGTATTTTAGCGTGAATAAAGTCGCATTTTTAATTTCCGTATTTCTATTGTTAATAATCTAGAAATGTACAAGTATATTCATTACATATTATATATTTCTTTAAGTATTAGATAAGAGAACTGAAATAATTTAAATATTTAAGATAATTTTTATTCATCATTTTTTTTCTAATACCTATGGCGAATACTAATGAATGCCCAAAATCATTTCCACGTTTGGGTAAATTCTCTGAAACAAAAGACTACGTGAAAAGAGAAAAAGAATTCTGAGCGCAATGGAAAGTTCAAAAACCCTGAGAAATTCTAAAAACTAGATAGAATGTTATACGTGAGGCAAGGAACTAGAACGAACAATTCGCCTCAGAACAATTCCAAAATTTTTGAGGGTTATTGCCCACATTGTATGTATCTCGTTAGGAAAATCGGTCAGTATGCCCAAAACAACAATTAAGGTATAAACGCTTTGTCCGCACCATACACTGAGGAAATTGCTTTAACAACTTTAATTGGACTTGAAGAAAAAACTTTTCCAATCTCCCCTTGTGGAAGTGGCTCTAAAACCAAAATGAAAACGGTTATTAAGTACAGTTGCTTATGAAAGATACATCGTTTATTCATGACTGCCGAGCCTTCTGCCTAAGCTGAATACTAAACGTCGAATTAAAATTAGAAAGGAACGTAAATAAAACTGAGTTTATTTTTGGAGGGTATTAAAAAATCTAAGCACGTCGGAAATAAGTCTTCAAGTTTAAAGAGATAAATGTTGAGTATATTGCTATCTTGTGTTAAAAGCTAAAAGCTGCTTAATGAGTTATGAAAAGTACAATTGTTTGGGGTTTAATCTTGACCGTTATTAAAATAACAATCATTGCATTTTTATTTCAATGACGATCCAATTTTTGTTATTGAAAAACAATAATTGGAGCAAACGCACGTAAGCGTTGAGTGGAACGTCCCTTGGCACCTGATTTTTTTTTCGGAATTACTAATTTCTTGTGGCCTTAGTGATTTTTTAAGTCAATGGACGGACATGTTTAGTTTAGGCAGAAAAAGTGTATGGTGCAACGAGTCTAAGGTCTCCCAAGCCGGCTAGTCGACGCGGAAAGAACGAAAGTCGGTTTAGGCAGCGCGGGATCACGAGTCCGTGAGAAACGCTCAAGTACGTGCTGTCACCTGGTAAAAGAGTTGGCTTATGAGCGGTGTGTGTTAACGGTGACACGGGGGAGACATCCTAGTCTGCCGGCGGGGATAGAGGTGATCTTAACATTCATTTATTACAAGACCTACAGAATAAATGAAGGCAAAATAGAACCCTTTTGAAATTGAATATTGTACCAGAAAATATGATAAATTATGCATCGTTTATTATCCGTTCCTCACAACATATACCCGTTAAAAATGTCGTCCCCGGTAACAAATTAAATTCTCCAAACACAGTTCACGTACGTCTCCAAGGGAAACATTCTCGGATTCATGTTTAAATATATTTACATATCAGCTGAGAGTGGGGAACGCTAACAGTCAGTGTATAGTCTAGGACCAGTAGACAACTTTTATACAAACCTAATTAACGCAAACAATCATCGTCATAGCGTGTTTCGAAGTCTCGAAGGATTAAGGCCAGGTATCCACTAAAACGGAGTTGTGTGCGAGCATGAGCGGAGCGGCGACGCTTGGCTCAAGCAGTAACGAGAGGGTGTCGTCTATACTGACATCTATGTCTCCTCAGTAAATGAATCATATCCACAAAAGCTAAGCGGATAGAAGATGTGAAAAGAACGAAATCTTATCCTATTGCACTAGGCATTTTGTCCCCGTCATTGGTCTATTGGTAGAACGTAAATACGTTGTCTTTACGTTGAATGACATCATTTCGCTTTTAGAACTCTAGGCCCTCATCGCTCTATATGACTTAGGATGCATATGACAGTACGGCGATTCTTCAATTCGAGATTTTGTATGAAGATGCACTACTGTCCATTCTAGGTAGGTACTGTGGATGTACCGTGCCAACGTATACGCTGAATAACTGGGGTGATGTGACACATGCGAATGTTTCAACTACTTATGCATTAATGAAGCCAAGAGTGAGTGCTTCAGACCTTAGTTGTGGGAATTTTCTTCCCTACGGATTCCTACAGTCATATAGGAATAGTCTTAAACGGGAGAAGTTTTCTTTGCTAAAGATTTCATTCTGCAGAAAGATTATGTTGGCATACAGCTCTCTAAAGTGCTGGATTGGCCTAGCATTTGCGCAGTTACAAACTCCTTTGCGGGTTATTATCAGCTTATTCAACAAGCGGTTTGGTAGGGCCAACTGCTCTTTTCCTACTTTTTTCTTATTTTTCTTTTTCCAGCAAGAAGATGACTTTATTTACTTCTTATCATTCTGACTTATCTGCGGATCTACCAACTTTTACTACTCATCATTATAAGTATATAATTACGAAATCATTTTTTTTATCACTTACACGACGCAATTTAATTACTTGTAGAAGAAGAATCTTATTATTTCCAAGGAAGAAAACTTATTGTTTCATACGTGAATTAATGCTTACGAAAGGAATTAATCTTAACCTAACTCAACTTAACCTTTTCGAAAACATAATAATAGGTATATGATTTAAGTTAGTTCATAAGTAAACGTTAAAAATTAATATATATATTGAGCGTATTAAACAACACTTTAACCATTGTCAACCTCATTCTCTTTCCACGGGTGTTGTAAAAGGCGACTGAGGGTTAACAAAGCCGCTACCACAAGCGGTGAAGAATCACACCAGCTCTAAAACTTGGCCAGCGTGTCGTTTTAAAGCGATACGTCCCTCATTCACAAGACAATGTGTACGGGGAGGCCAATATTCAGGAGTGGAAGTTAAAAGAGATGGTTACCAGATGGAATTTATGCTGAAATATGACATACACTTTACATCTTTAATGGCTCCAGAATAGCTCTAAAGAATAAAACCGCATGCGTCCGGTGAACGTTCTGTTCGTTAAGCGGCCAATCAGCTCTCATTACAAATTCGAAGCCTTTCATTGGTACCAGCTTCTGTGACACACAGTCGTCTGGGATAAGAGAATTTTGTAAAAATAAATTTTGTATGATTTGTAAACTCGAAACACATGGCGATACGTATACTGGTGTTATTATATTTCGAAGTACTAGAATAGTTTGTGAATTGATCGTAAAATATGTTCTTGTTTAGACAAAATAAAGGAAGAGGAAATTGACGTCGTTGGAAATTCACAGTACCTAATAAAAAAAAGTTACCAATCCCTAAATTAAACTAATTAAACTTTCGACTATAACATCCCTGTTTGGTATTGTATGATGCACTTCCTTTGTCATCACTTGAACGACGCGTCACGTTTATATTCTTTTAACAATAACAGATAAACAAATTGTACGTGTACAAGCTTGAGCAAAATTATTATTTCCTCAACCGGTCGAACTATAGGTCTGATATAGGTTTGAGGTTAAACCTATTCATCACTAGGCCTAAATGGGCCAAATACCCTCATTGGAAGATTTATTGCACACTGTGTCTCATCTGACCACACGTAATTCCTGTAAAGCAACGATTATTTACTGCGAACATCCAAGCTTAATTTGCATATTAACAATCAAGGCATCAGTTGCTGACAGTCTGGGCGTGACTACTGTAGCCCGATGCTCAGGCTTCCTTAGCAAGGTGCACGTGGAAACACTGTGTCTCACCTCGGGTATAGCTAGAATGGGATTGACTGCACTGTGCCTTATGTGCTAGTAGTTGGAAAATGGATACCACTGGCCGAATGCCAGTACATTCCAGGAGTTCTGTTTGTATCGATTCTGTTTGTAGCCATGAATCTCGCTTTAAGTGCAACGCGAAGTTTGTTGCGTTTAATTTAGTTGTATAATTCCTTCTGTTGATTTCTCGGAATGTTCGTACGTAAACATGTTTATATCTTCATGTCTCTACAGCGGAGAGAACTCAATTGAAGAAGTGGCAATTTTAGTAGATTAGAGAAAAAATTCTTAAGAGTCAACAAGCGCAGACTAATTGATAATAAATGGGAAAAGATTTCTATCTTTTTCTTTCTAATTCTAATTATATAGATGTATTGGAATGCGATGGAATAGGAAGGGTTGAAATAGGGTGGGATAGGATTAAAATTAAGCTTCGGGAACTCTTACTCGGTCCGGAGATACGTTGATTATAAGAGTGGAGTAATTCGAAACGCCAATGAAATCACGGCTTAGTAATTCTTTTTTTAGGCGTATTAATTATCTCTTATACCTTTTTTAAAACCTAAGACCAATATAAAATATAAATATAGCATACAACCTTTTTTCAAAAAGGTGAAGCAATGGCTGCAATATTAGAAACTAATGGGTTTTATGAGTAGTATCAAATGAATGGTTTTATCAATGATTTTATAATCAACTAGCGACCCGCCCTCACTTCGCTTCGGTTTAATAAATGTAAAACAATCAGAATAAGATATTTTCCTGCGGTAAAATGGAGCCTATATTTTAAGTTAGACCTCTAGCAATACATCGGTGAAAACTGCATTCAATTCCATGCTTTCCAGTAGTTTTTGCGTAATGCGTGTACAAACATACAGACAGACAGACAGACAAAATTTCTAAAAACTGTTGTTTTGGCTTCTGTTGCTCTAATAAAGACCCCCCCCCATATTAGTTTTTTTTCAATATCTATAATGTACAGACATCGGCCTGTTACAATTTTATTATATGTATAGATATTTATGATGTTATCAGTGATCAATGATATCAATGTCAAATGAATGGTTCACAGTTTGAAACTCAGTTCGATCATACATGTCTTTCCTTGAACGTTAGAGTTCGTTACTCGACAAAGTAGATTTCATTGGCTTTTAAATTAAAAAAATAATCACTCTTTTTATTCGTACAGTAAATTATATTAAAGCTGGACCTTTTAGTGAAATGAGTAGCGTAATTAGTTACAGTTAAACGAATTGTAACTAGTAGAAACACAATGGCACCGACTGCGTTTGGCCATATGCCAGGACTAGTAAGGGAACCTGTGTATCGATTTGTAGCAACCTGAATGTGCATCTAACTATTCTAAAGGTTGTTCTTTTGTATGCAGTTGTTAATATAGGTTTTTGGGGATCTCGAAGAATAAAAACATAAAAACAAACACACACCCAGACCCGAACAATAATTTGTCTTTAAACAAACGAATCTCAGTCCGGGAATCGAACCTGAGACCTTTTGCATAGCGGGGTCACTACCAACTGCGCCAATCGGTCGTCAAAATATACCTATTGCGGGAAATACGACTTTTGTTTTCATGCTTCTTCTACGTCGCAAAGTACTATATTTTCTAGGAGGAGAGCGCATGCTGCATTCACACAGCCGCTGGGCGCACTCGACTGGCCACGTTACCCCTCTCTCACAGAAGACAGAACACCTTGAAGTGTACTGCATTTTCTACTTTATCGTGTTTCTCCAATGTGTAAGTGTTTCGGTAGTGAGTGAGATATGCCAGAGCCCATTCCCTTCCCACCCTACCCATCCCCATTTTCCCAATCCATTCCTTAATCTGCAAAGGTAGGCGCGCATCTTGAGGCGTGCCAACGTTTCTCATTTTGGGCTGATGTTGGCATGTATAGTAGATATCTATGGACGATAGTATCCAGTTACCATCAGGTGGACTGTATGCTAGTGGGCCGACGTTTTTCTATTAAAAAAAACATTTCAGATCATAACCATGGCGGTGCAACAGAACCGCAACTTCAATTCAAATAAAATAGGTAAATACCCTCGTCTGTGATGTATTTAGCACATAAATATGCAGTTGGCTTTGTTGTCACTAAAACCCCTCTAAGGACACCGATCTTCAAATTAAACTGTACTAAAAATCCTGAAATATTTTAGGCATTGCAAATAATCGCTGATGATATTCAGCTCCGACACCAGTTCTTCTAACTCTTTGTTACTCCTTACCATCTTGTAATATCTACGTACCATCTCATCTCCTTATTGGTCCTAAAATCCTTGTTATTTGTTAATATTTTTCTTTCCTTTTCTAATAATTCTAACAAGCCAGACTCAACCTAAATTTTCTTACAACCCTCAATATCCCTACCGTGCGGAACATGTGTGTTGCCGGGCAATGTCGCACGAACGTTTGAAAAATGCGCGCGCCCTACTCTGCTGGCTACCGAGTAATTAGCTGCCATTAAATAATACGATTAAATACGATTACTGTGATATCGAATCGTGTGTGCAATCTAAATAACCGCTGGGAGTACCCCGCATTGTACCATTACCCAGTTTCCTCCTCCGATACACGTTAATAAAAGTTTCCTTTCTTCTTTCTACGTCAGTTTAGGTCTCGCATTCATACATCAACATTTGTCCAATGACAGTTTGACAATTTTGTGCAGTGCCGTGATAAACTCACAGGTTTATGGCGCCAAGAAATTATTCTGAATACACCCTTCATTTGTAAATGTTAAATATCTACGAATCTTGGTGTTTCTGCTTAATAACCCGGACGTTAGTGCCTTGATGACAGCTGCTTTACATGACATAGCGTGATGAAAATTAAATTGAGGTCAAATTGTATTGGCGGTTGGTGGCTTAATGACAATTTGCGTGATCGAAGACCGCTGAATATATTATAAAATACATTTTTATTATACGATCAATTTTATGTTATTTGGTAACAACACACACATACACACACAGTGGATTTTAAACGTGTATACATATAATTGTTGAATATTTACGTGCAAAGAAGATATACCAGTAAATAAGTACGAGCGTTCGATGGTCCTTGAAATAGATTTTAATAGTAATTCTAAAATATTTTGATAATTTGTTGCATATATACAGTAGCCAATAATATATGCATGCCGTAAATAAGAGACATTCGGATAGTCTACGTAGCCATAAATGTATGTTTCTTTTTAAGTCTTACTATGCTTTTTTGTTTGCTACCGAACCACCAACAGTTCGTTTGTTTTTGCTATCACTCTTAATACTCTAAATTATTTAATTGTCCTGTATGAGCTGTCACCTCGTCTAGTCGATTGTTTGATAAATCAATTAATTACTAGAAGACATTATTTTCAGACAAGAATTTCAAGTCCTAGTTGAGGCGTTGATTTCTTTTCAAGTACCTACTCATATTTCTTGATGTTCTCTGCTTCTACTTTCGTATTCACTGCATGTCTCTCCTTCCTTACTTACTCCAATTCTCTACTAGAATTAATTTTACAAGACCTGTAAATTAACCTACTGACCTTAAAATCAGTACAAAGTAAAGATTTTTTTATATGCGACAACTAACAATACGCAAACAGCCTATACGAATAGCAGTGGAGGTAGAACATTATTTCAAAACACACATTACCGACAACCAACAACTACTTATTACCGAGTAAAACGGGTAAAGTTACACATACGAATGTAAATTATGAGACAGTTCTCTGTCCCTTCTCCTGTGGACAAAATTTAAGTTACGGTCCTAATGTAGACAAGAAGCGAATCTAAGTGAAATATTTAGTTTAGACTTATGAACTTAAAGAACAAGGATGTGCAATACCATTAGCCTGTGCACTGTCCACTGCTGGATCTATATAGGCCTCTCTCAAAGCTCATCATTACACACGATCCTCGGTTCTTCTCATCCAACCAGCTATAAGCTATAACTTTACTAAATTTTATTAAAATTCGTCCAGTGGTTTTTGCGTGATACGATGAAAGTAATGCAATCAATGTAAATGTCGGTATTGTGTAGGATAAAATTGATCTATAATCTGTTATCGATTATGTCTATGAGAACCATTTCCTTCCATTTTTTAGACAGCCATGCGTCTCCCAAAAAATTAAAATTAGGTACTTAATTAAAATACATTGTTGCATGTTGGGTGTCTCATTCGCCTACAAGTACAATTAACAGACCAAGGTTGTTTAATGGATACAACTCCAATATACTAATGGAAAACATATTGGAGGCCTTCGCATCTCACATATTATAAGAAAATATATTTTGTACCTATGGGTAAATGTCCTTTTACATATGTCTAGACACAATAAATTTGAATAAGAATGGAGTTGGCATTCTTATTCACGGAAAAATTAAAACTCTTTGTCTCTCTTTCTAGACGAACGTGCCTACCGTTTCTATTTGCTAGTTTCGCAAATTTACAAGTATTTACAAAAAAAATGTTTGCAAGTATCGCAAGTATTTTTCGCTTAGAAGGCAAACAAAGCTAATATTTTTTTTTATTTTTTTTTATTTCACAGAAATTATTGCACTTCATCGTTTGAAAGGTTTAAATCATAATATGATATCCATATTATAATTGTTTTGTATACTTATATATATTACGTCGTAGGCACTGGCTGTCGCCGCCTGTCACCTCTTGTACGATACAACGCGCGGCTCCACCCAATGTCTCAATATCCTCCACCCTCCATCCATCCACCCTCTCCGCAAAGGCCTGGAGGCATTCTCTACCAGCCAACCTTTGGGTTAAACAGGGAGGCACGCTGGGAGGTGCTGCTAATGATGCTAAAAGATTTCATTTATAACAGGCTACCTCAAATACCTACTAAAAGTCATCATTCGATCTTTCGAAATGGCTAATTATCTTTAATAACAAAGTAGTATATTATTATACAATACTACAAATTACTACATTACTAAAGAAGAGAACATTTACGGTTATTGTTCAAATAATGGCTCTTATAAATCCGTGAACGGATCCGTGAGCGGGAATAAGTTGATAAGTCAAAATCAATATTTTTCAAGTGCTACTTATTTATTTATTGCTGAAATAAATTTCACTGAAGCTATCGAGTACCTATTGAAATATTTGTCCTTTACTGTAAATCCAAAGTAAACCAGTGTCAGAATTTTTTCGTTAAAATTTTATATTTTATTATCTCCAGTTATTAACTTATTCATGCCGTTCACGGAAATAGTATTTAATTTTTTTTAAATATTTTTGTAGTAATTGAGAGTCTGCAGTAGAAATTGTGTGTCTTTTAAATGATGTATGAAATAATTAACTATGAGGGGGAGAATGCACGCAGCAATCCAACAGCCGCTGGGCGCACTCGACTGGCCACGTTACCCCTCTCTCACAGAAGACTACCTTGAAATATACTGCAATTCCCACTTTATCTTATTTCAGAGCCCATTTTTATCCTATGCCTCCCCATTTTCCCAACCCTTTCTCCATTCCTATATCTCCAAAGGTAGGCAGTGCATCCGGGGGCGTGCCAACGTTTGTCATTTTGGACTAATGTTGGCATGCATCACGGATGTCTATGGGCTACAGTATCCACTTCCATCAGGTGGACTGTATGCTCGTCTGCCGCTTTCATCCATATAAAAAAAAAGTAATCCCTGTTCTCTACATTTAATAATATTTGAGATAATTAAATTTCTTTTTTAGAAATTTGCTGTTTATATAATAAAATTTTAGTCACTCCTGCGGAATATTGTAGAAATAGTTAATTTATCATTCATTGTAATGTTTAAATATCGTACAAAGTATATAGATGAAAATTAACAGATTATAGAACATAAGATTTGACATTAAAACAATGTTTTAGTAACTTCTAGTTTTAGTTTTAGTAGCTGTGAATAGTATTTTGCACGGTCGGCGACGCATCCGCATGCCCCCTGGTGTTGCAGGTGTCCATGGGCGGCGGTAACCGCTGGCTCGTCCGCCCGCTTCTCTATAAAAAAAAATTTCAATCAACACCAGTAGGTAGGTATTATTATTACGCTAAAAGTTTGTTAGTTAAAAGTTGCAGTACAATCAACTAGGAAACAAAAATAAAAAATAAATGGCATAGAGGCAAAAGTTTAGCTGCAATTGTCACAGTATGTACTAGAGACGACGAGTGTACATGCTGAAAAACAGTTAAATTACATTTTTTTCTTTTTCTTATAGTAGGAAGGCGGCAGACGAGCATACAGTCCACCTGGTGGTAAGTGGATACTGTCGCTCCTATATGCGCTGCCTACCTTTTGAGATTTAGGAATTGATTTGAGTAGGGAAAATTGGGAGGCTTAAGATAGGATGCGATGACAATGTGCTTTGACATATCTCATTCGCAATTGAAACACGTATGTACATTGAAGGAATAGGATTAAATGGGAAATGCAATACATTTTATGGTAGTCTTTTGTGAGACGTGGCCAATCGAGTGTGCCCAGCGGCTGTGGGATTGCAACGTGCACCTGCCTCCTCTCAAATACTTTAATACTGCTTAACACTATAATTAGTCTATAATTATTACTTATATAAAACCTCAAGGACCCAACGTATTATACATACATACAAATTTTCTCCTTTTTAGTCAGTGTGTGTCTGTCCATTGTTAAAACATCTTTACATCTGGCTAACATCTTGCACTTCCAAGATAGGTACGTCAAAATATTATATGGGTCGCCTTCCTCATCCAGGCCCTACCACCTACTACCATTTAGATCCTCGGTCCATCTACCATTTAGATTACCAGCACTCCGTGACATACATATCTAAAATTAAAAAAGCATAAAATTATGTAATATCTGTGCTCCTAAATATCATAAGTAAACTCCTGAAATATCAGTGTTTGGTTTGAAGTGTTTACATAAGATGTTTACATCATTATATTGGTATTTTCAGTGGCTATTTTTGTTCGCCATTTATTTTGTTTCATAACTATTAATCGAGGAAACCCACAGACATAGACGTTAATATAATAATATCTCGATTACCTGAACAATCTATCTCTTCTATTTTTATTCAAGGCTTTCATTTATTGCGATTCGCACTGTGATATCCATTACATGTGACGTTATCGTAGCAAATCGTAGCAATCGTTATCGTTATCGTAGCGTCTTATTGTCGGTATAGACTTATAAAGATTTTTATTGTAAATCGCCTCTGAACGTGTAAAATTAAATGTTTTTGTTTGCCTTTTATTTCTAGTGGACGGGTTACAGCAGCCGCGGCAACGAGTCCAGTTGTGTTCACGTGGTAGCGTTCCGACCCGATTTACGATTTAAATTTAGTTGATTCAGGATTTTGTTTGTTCAGTAATGTCAATCTAGGCCTGTCACTGTAACGATGTTTCTCCGCTTATTAAAACTTTTTTGGCAGTCTCTCCTCATCGATGCGCTGCACGCGTCCCGTGCGTGTCGGACCCTTCGTCATCACAGACTTAGTGCTATTGTATTTGTATATATATATATATATATATATATATATATATATATACATATATATAATATGATATTTGTGTATATAAATATTATGATATATATGTATGTATGGAGTAAATATACATATTGTATATGTAACATAATAAGTGTTAATATTGCGTGTATTCATCATGGATATTTATTTGTAGGTAAATTATTTGTCGTTTAAGTTATATATTTAAAACTCTGATCGCACCTACCAATGTATCTCCCTGATCAATCCAATCAATGGTTAGCTAGTAGAGAATGCTTTAAGACATTAGGCTCGGCTTTTGTACTATATAATGTGCAATAAAGTTTTTTAAATAAATAAAAATCACACATCGTCAAACATTATCAACAACAAAGGAAACAACAGTTCATTTGCGAGGTTCTAATAAGTACGTGATATATTCGTTGGCGAGATACAACAAGCTGTGCGACCACATGTCATTAATCATCAGAATAAAGAGGATACCAAGCCCTGTATATTCTGTTATATATTCACTGACGGATGTATACGTATGTAGGTATGTCACTTTATTAGGTAACTTCCTCTACTGGGAAGAAAAAAATAATTAATGTACTTTTACATCTAAAATAAATAAATATTGCTACACTCAATAACCTACACTAGGATTACCTGTGTCGTGCGATCTAGAGACATATAAAGGCGGAACCCACCACTTGGTACAAACATTTGGCTTTAAACAAATGTTTTTATAACCGGGCGTGATAAATTTTGCTATTCTTGACTTATTATAATTGTTTTGTATACGGGTTACTAACGATTTATTATTTATATTGTATAGAGGATGATGTATCGGTCCAATTACATGAACCGTAGTCACAGCGATACAAATACATAAGTCGTGAGTAACCCGTTTACTTAACATTTATTATGTACGATACGACTTATTATGGCATGTATCGTAAATGCCCATTTACGATACAGTATCCACTTACCTTGCGGAGACTGTTTGCTCAAGTGCCACATTTTTATATTAAAAAACTTGTCTGTGAACACCGTATACAGGCCTGATGGAGCTTCAATACTTCAGTTATCGCCAACCGCCCTTTGGACACCAGCATGCCTCCCTTTAACGTCACCAAACTCCAAACGTAGAACAACAGAACGTACTCGTATCTAGTAGGTAGGTATGCTCAATTCGGCAGAGGTGTTCGGTTCGATCTTGGTGTTCGATAACACTCGCCAAGTGGCACGTTCCATTACGACGAAAGTGTAGACCCTGTTTAATGTTTCAGCTTTCCCTAATTAAGCTAACTATCATATAACCTACCAATTTTATGTCTGTACCACAAGCGATAATTTATGTTAAAAAGGTTTTCGCGGAGAGTGTATATCGAAGTTGTAACATATTACAGAAAAATACCAGGAAACTTGGTAGGAGATAATTCATAAACTTTCACTAAATCAAATCAATCAATTTATCTAGTCAGTTGAGATTAATATCGGGTATATACTTATATAAGTAGTAGTCTATAGTCATAGGTTTAAATTATTTATAACCATAACATATCATGCCATCAGCCTATTGGAATATGTCCACTATTGGACATAGGCATTATTACTCCTACGGAGACACTTACTCTTAGCTACCAAATCACGTTACGACACACGATGTTCCCCCTCCCTCTCATCCATCAATTTCTGCAAACTTCTTGAAGCAGTCAGTCCACCTGGTCGTGAGTGAGTTAGTTTATTAATAGTGTAGTGTAGTGCAGTGCAGTGGTGTGGTGTGGTGTGGTGTAGTGTAGTACAAATATACACAAATAAAATAAATGTTATTATACATATATTTATCGATACATAGATAACGTTATAATAAATTAATGCACAAGACTACATTTTATCTGATTTTGCCATTGTTTGTCTTTCTTTACAAAGAGTATTATAATATGAGTGTTATGTTAAAAAAAGAGAATAAAAAGTTTCAAACATATTTTGTCTCAGTTTTGAATCTGTGGGCGTCTGTCATATTATTTATGGGCGACTATAAAAACCGACGCTGAGTAAATCACAACACCGATGAGGCGTAAATTACTTATGGAGAGGTGTCCTGGTACATAACGATATAATGAGCTCTTGGGGAACTCGCGCTTGTGCGTGTCCCACGTCTAAGACTCAGTGTAAATCATATACAGTATGAAATCTTTAGACCGACGCTATAAATGGGACACAGCGTACGCACGGGGCGAGTCTCACTTACATATAAGTGCCTTCAAAATACTCGTTTAGGTCCACGAGTGTTTTTGTGTGTAACTAAAATCTTCGCTCCCATTTATTAAAAACTGCGAATGAAACATTTACGCAATTGTCCCACGCTTTAGAAATACGCAATTGTATTTTTAAAGCAGAATGTGAAGAAATATTGCTTGATATTGGGTTGGAGTGCTCTTTAAACTCGTCTTTTCAATCTTTAATTACCTACGGTTACTGGCTTCATATTACGGAGTATATTTAAATTCGAATACGTATGCAATTCTAATACTATTAGCCTGATAGAGCTGCTTGTCCATTTATTACAAGATCAAGCTACTACTGAAATTATATGGCACTGAAAAGGCAAGATCCCAATAAGGCCGAAAAATGTGTGATCTGGGGTAAAAAATTCCACTTTAAAGGTCACGGTCACTGGATCCAAATCTGTTTGGACACGGTATTGTTACTTGCCCGCTGATATCGAATAGGTACGTTATACACCATCTACCATTTATTTCCTTTCTACCCAAAGGTTGTATGACAGAGATTGTTTTTAATGATTATGAATGTTAAAATTTGTTTTTGGTGTGTAATAAAGAGTATATCTATGTCATATTCACTATAATTTTGTCAAATTTCTCGGTTTATACCGCGAACCCGAAAGTTGTGGAACAAATTGATAACTGAGGTGTATCCGCTATGCTACGACATAGGGCTCTTCAAGGAAGCTGTGAACAGGATTATGCAAGGTTGGCAGTGCACCCGCATGCCTACTAGTGTTGCAGGTGTCCATAGGTGGCGATGAACAATACCACCATATGTCGCCCGGCCACTAGTCTGCAATCTCTTCTACAAAAAAATATTTCGGACGCTTATTACAAGTTCCGGTACTGTGTACGCCTTTACTGTGCTCAGTCATTCGTATCACGTCCATATCATCTCGTACGTCTGTAAGCCGCCTTTTTACACGAGGGTTGTTCAATTGCTTGCGACATCTAAGAGAGCAATTGCAAAGCACTTGAATGTTCCAGAGGAATTTCACGGATTCTGGGAAACATTTTCTCAATTCATTGTTTGATATATTTATTACTGTTTTTTGTATGAAAGTAACAAAGGGCTAGATGAGAAGAGCAGAAAATGTTGTGTGGTGAATGGGTTTGTGAGAGACCTATATTAATAGATAAGAGTCAAAAGTCAATGATTTGGTATGGTTTGATTCGCTTAGCCATTTTGATTTCACATTTGACTCAATTATTAATTAAGTACCTACTTGGCATTTATTTTTCGTTAACAAACTTTATTCGAGAAATTGGGGTGTCGAGATTTCAAATACGTGTCTTTATTTTTGTCAATAATTGTAACGTCCCACTGCAAAGCAGGACTTAGTTAATCTCTAGGGTATTTCGGACCATAATTTTCCACGCGGACCCAGTGGATAACACATAAATACATGATCCAGTTTTTTTTTAATTCCGGAACATTCTCGCTCGACTATGAAAACTGCTATAAACGAACTTAAACTAATGAAAATAAATAAATAGGTTTTCCTTATTTTAACTTAAGTAATTTGTAATTGTAATTGTCCCACCCACATATTTTATCAAGTCCACGAGTCCACGAGTTCTTCAAGTTAATAAGCGTTTATATACGGCCTTAATGATGATGCCATTTTTAGTAATCCATAATTATTTACTTCAGTTATTAAAAAAATACATTATTTTGTTGATCATTATATGCTCATTTAGCATTTTTTTGCTGCTCGTTCAAATGTATGTATGCGTGTTTGTGTAAGGCTATGTGGCCTCACGAGCCTCAATGACGACCTCAAGAATAATATTCGAGCACAGATGCCCCTAGGCTATTACTGTAAAAGTGTTTTGAAAATATTTACTGCAACATTTTTACTCTATCGCTATAAAAGCACGAATATTTTATCATACCCTTGAATAACGCCACATTTTTAAATTTCCAGTATCGTAATCATAACAAAACTTTGTAAGCGGCACGTCTTTTTTATTTTTATCACGTGAAAGTACCCTAGTGAAAACTGAGGTGCAAAGCGTACGTGCAACAGAGGCTGAGCCTTTTACTCACATTATACCTTTGTCACCCAACGAGGTATGCATGCATAACTGAAAGGGGGAACCTTGAAGAGAGCACGTTTTCGCCTGGCTTTTGAGACCTTTTTAAAACAAATTCTTAAAACTTGTTTTGTGTTTTGCAAGAAGATTTTACTTGATATTCAAGACTTTTGTATAAGCTCATCAGTAACATAAAAAATGGCTACTCTTAACGTAGTTTCAAAATAATTTTCTATAGACCAATAGAAAATTCTTCATATGGAGAACTATGATATAGCAAAAGAAATTATTTTTTTATGGAAAGAAGGTTACAGACAAGCAGACAGTTTACATGGTGTTAAGTGGGTACATGCCAACATTAGTCAAGAGTGACAAATGTTGCACGGCTCCGGATGTGCCGTTTATCTTTGATCAATTAAAAGAAAGAATGTAAAAAATGTATTTATTTATCGCCACAGAACATACGCAAAATTTTTTCAAGTCTGTAATTATAACTAAAGGGTTTTTCAATAGGGGCGCTCGAACTTTGACATTGTAAAGCGGCCATCTTGGTGAATCTACAGCTGTCAAATTTGACAGGAATACTTATTTAGTCTTGACATTTAATCACGGAACGCTACACAATTCAACAACGCATTGAAATTGTTAAAATTTATTATCAAAATCAGTGCTCTGTTCGCCTAACGTTCCGTGCGCTGCGTCCAATTTATGGTATTCGTGGCCGTCCTGCAGAGTCCACAATCCGTTGTTTAATCCATAAATTTGAGACAACCGGGTCGGTGGCCGATGAAGCAGTGCCTGTACGTCAAAGAAAAGCAAGATTGTTGGAGAATATTGTTGCCGTTCGGGACAGTGTGCGAGAAAACCCCAGACAGTCCATTCCGCGTCGTGCGCAAGAGCTTGGTCTTTCTGCGACATCAACTTGGCGGATTATGCGTCGAGACTTGGGCCATACAATACTTCATACTTCATCATACTTCAGCCATACTTCATCCATACAAAGTTCAATTAACTCAAGAACTAAAGCCCAACGACCACAGACAGCGCCGTGTGTTCGCTGATTGGGCTTTAGAACATTTGGCGGCAGACCCTGCTTTTGGGAAAAAAATCATCTTCAGTGATGAGGCTCATTTCTGGTTAAGTGGCTTCGTAAACAAGCAAAATTGCCGGATTTGGAGCGACGAAAATCCACGGGAGATTCATCAGGTGCCTCTACACTCCGAAAAAGTCACTGTTTGGTGTGGATTTTGGTCCGGCGGTATCATCGGCCCTTATTTCTTCGAAGATGCGCAAGGAGCCGCGCTCACTGTCAATGGCGACCGATATTGGACGATGATAACATCTTTTTTGTGGCCTAGGATGGATGGTTTGGATCTTACAAACATGTGGTTCCAACAGGACGGCGCCACTTGCCATACTGCACGGGAAACATTGAATTTATTGGATGAGAAGTTCGAGGGCTTCGTCATCTCGCGTGGTGGCGACATCAACTGGCCACCGAGATCGTGTGACTTAACGCCGCTCGACTATTTTCTGTGGGGCTACGTAAAATCTCTGGTCTATGCAGACAAACCACAGGGGATTGCCGCCCTGAAGGCCAACATAACTCGCGTTCTTCATGAAATTGGGCCCCATTTATGCGAAGAAGTCGTTCAAAATTGGTCCACCAGGATACGCCACCTACAACAGAGCCGCGGCGGCCATTTGGCCAAAATTATATTTCACACATAATGTCATCAAATTTACTTTAAAATAAAAAAACAATTGTGGCAATATCGCTTAGACAGCTTGTTTTATTTCATTTCAAAGTTCGAGCGCTCTTAATGAAAAACCCTTTATAAATAAGTTTATTGAGCGCTCATGCTTCGGCAACAAACGGTTGAACTTACATGTAGTAAATTTGTAAAGTCCACTGTCCTCAACTAACAGCAGATTTAGTGAAAAGGTTTTGAAGAATGCGAAATAGTGTAGTCCATATTTATAAATGCTACTTTTTTATAATGCTATTTCCCCAATGTACGTACGGTAGTAAGTGAGATATGCCAGAGCCCATTCCCATTCCATCCTCTCCCTCCCCGTTTTCCCAATCCATTCCTTAATCTGCAAATGTAGGCAGCGCATCCGGGGGCATGCCAACGTTTGCCATTCTGGACCGATGTCGGCATGTAACGCGGATGTCTATGGACGACAATATCCACTTACCATCAAGTGGACTATATGCTAGTCTATTCGCCTTTTTTCTATTCAAAAAAATCTCCTTATCATTATCCCATTCCCATCCTGTCATATCATTATAGGAAATAAAGTAAAGAAAAGTTTTGTTATAATACGCGTTGGTATGTACTCGTATATACAGCTCCCGACCACACACGTACAAATTATGATTTATAAGAACTAATGCAAAACTAACAAATATAACTAATGCAGAAAAATATAGTTCATTATCACAGATTTGTAAACTTAATAACGTACTTAATATAGGTTAATTTAATATTGTTAGAAAGGGATCGGAGATAAGTCTTAATAAATTCCTTTTTTTCTGTTTTTTTTTTACTTTTGTGTTGTTTTTTCTTTGGTTTGAATATCTTAATTGTTCAAATCTTAAATATTGGGAAACGTTAAGGTGACCAATAGAGTTGGTCACACCTTTGTGGAATTTTCTCCAGTAGCACTTGGAACCAGGAAAACCAAGATTCCGGTTATTGTGCTGGAGAATATTTTGAGTAACCACCCGCGCATAAAGCTTCCTCCACCTGTCATAGCTTTGACAAAGGGTTTAGTCTTAGCTGACCCCATGTTTCATACTCCAGGTCCTGTTGACCTATTGTTGGGGAGTAATATTTTGGGACAGGTTTGTTCGGGGAATTGGAGAGCTTTGCAGCCTGGTGGTTTGGTAGTGGTCCCCACGATTTTTGGTTCGTCATTGTTGGGCCCTATCCTTCCGGTTTCGACCGCTGCTGAGGATGAGGATGGGCTACGTGTGGGATCCACGCTTTCTGACACCGTTCAGAAGTTTTGGGAAGTGGAGGAACCTCCCTCTATGCCTAGATTGGGTCCAGAGGACGAAGAGTGTGAAAGCTTCTACCAGAGCAACACAGGTCGTCTCGTCTCTGGTCAGCTTGTCACCCGTCTTCCCTTTTTGGCGAATAGGCCTCCGCTTGGCGAGTCTCGGCAGTTGGCTGAACGAAGATTGGTCTCCATGGAACGTCGCATGAAGCGGGATCCGGAGCTTCGCCGGAAATATATTGAGTTCATGCGAGAATATGAGGATTTGGGACACATGTCTGTGTCGAATATTGATTGGCGCTCAGTGGAGCATTACTTCCTTCCTCATCATGCCGTTTTGAAGACGCCAGGTGGTAAGATACGTGTAGTTTTTGATGGGTCAGCGCCTACCACTTCTGGTGTATCTTTGAATCAGTGTCTCCATGCCGGACCTAAGCTACATCGAGACATTGGAGATATCCTCACTGGGTTTCGTCGTCATGCAATTGTGTTCGTCGCTGACATACGTCAGATGTTTAGACAGACGGTAATTCATCGCGATGACCGGCGATTCCAGCTGATTTTGTGGCGAGAGCATCCTGACGATCCCATGGTTGTTTATGAACTTCGTGTCAACACCTATGGTTTGCGTTCTAGTCCCTTCATTGCGATCCGCTCGCTCTTGGAGCTAGCTGAAAGAGAGCGGATAAGGTTTCCTCGCGCGGCTGCCATTTTGTAGGAGGATATTTATGTTGACGACTGCTGTAGTGGGGCAGCAACTGTAGAAGAGGCTCTCGTCTTGCGGGACGAATTGATTGACCTCATGAAAGCTGGTGGCTATGAATTACGAAAGTGGCTGTCGAATTCACCTCGTATCCTCGCCGATTTGCCGGAGGAGCACCAGCAGAATCCCCACATCTTCCAGAATGCAGACAATCCTGACATGTTGGCTGTCCTTGGTGTCCAGTATAGACCAGTCCAGGACGTCTTCACTTACCATGTGGACCTACAGTCCCCGAAGTCTTGGTCGAAGCGATCAGTGTTGTCCACTGTCGCTCGGACTTATGATCCGAATGGTTGGATCAGTCCGGTTATTTTTTGGGCGAAATGTTTCTTGCAGAAATTATGGGCTGCTGAATTGTCGTGGGATGAGCCTCTTCATGGAGAGTTATTGTTGGAATGGCTAGAGTTTGTGTCATCCCTCCCAGCTCTTAATCGGGTTTCCTTGCCCAGACGTTTCCTTCCGTCTGGAAAATATAGAGCTAGCCTTCATGGCTTTTGTGATGCTTCCGAGCGAGGGTATGCAGCGGTTGTTTATCTACGCACAGTGGATGCTGCTGGACATGTTTTGGTGTCGTCGGTTCTAGCAAAGAGCAAGGTTGCGCCTATTCGCTCGCGTATGACAATACCGAAGCTAGAATTGTCAGGCGCCACTCTCTTGACTCGTCTCTTGAATCATGTCGTCGCTACTCTAGGGCGTTCCGTAGAGTTAGTAGACGTCTTTGCATGGACAGACAGTCAAATTGTGCTTTGGTGATTGCGAGCTTCGGTTCACACCTTGGAGGTGTTTGTGGCGAACCGTGTTTCCCAGATCCAGGCGTCGCAAGCTCGATTGATTTGGCTAGTTAGCTTCGCTTCAGAGTTAAAATCTATGAAGGAAGGTTCCGCTAAATTGAAAGGCGCTATTGTGCGATTGAATCCCTTTGTGGATCCTTCGGGTCTACTGCGCGTGGGAGGTCGGCTTAGACATGCCAATTTGCCTCATGGTGTTCGCCATCCTCTTCTCTTGCCGAAAGATGGACATTTGGTGCGGTTGCTAGCGATGGATCGACACCTCAAGAACTCCCATGCAGGCTGTAACGCACTGTTGGCGATTTTGCAACGCGAATTTTGGATTTTGTCGGCTAGACGACTCGTCCGGGGAGTCATTTTTCGTTGCATGTCTTGTTACAGAACTAAAGCTTCTACCATGCAACCCCAGATGGGCGATTTGCCTGCGGACCGAGTCTCTGAGTCTAGACCCTTTGCCACAGTTGGTACGGATTTTGCTGGTCCTTTTTTGGTGAAGTCATCTCAGCTTCGTAATGCCAAATCCGTAAAGGCATATTTGTGTGTTTTTGTGTGCCTGTCTACTAAGGCCACACACTTGGAAGTTGTGTCTGCTCTCTCCACAGAAGCCGTCGTAGCGGCCCTCAGCGGATTTGTATCTCGTAGGGGACTCCCTACCTTGATTAGGTCCGACAACGGAACTAATTTTCATGGGGCCAATAACTACTTAAGGGATGTGTATGAGTTCCTTGAAGAGCAGAAAATGAATTTGGGTCGTGAGATGGCCCTCCGTGGGATAACCTGGCGCTTCGATCCGCCAGTTTGTCCGCACTGGGGTGGAATTTTTGAGGCCGTAGTTAAATAGGCAAAGACCCATTTGAGGCGCGTTATTGGTGAGACGATTCTCACATTTGAGGAACTCGCGACCGTGTTTGCGAAAGTTGAGGCCGTCCTCAACTCTCGACCGCTATGCCCACTTTCGTCGGATCCGAATGATTTGGAAGCCCTAACGCCGGGCCATTTTTTGATTGGTCAGCCACTCGTCGCTCTGCCAGAGTACCCTTGGACTGATGTGCCCAGTTCTCGTTTGTCGCGTTTTCAATTGCTCCAGCAACTCACTCAGAGTTTCTGGAAACGCTGGCACCTTGAATATTTGCACACTCTGCAGCAGCGCGTCAAGTGGACGGACAAAACGAATCCGCCGAAGGTTGGGGACCTCGTGTTGGTTAAAGATGCTAACCTACCGCCCTTGTGTTGGCGCCGGGGGCGCATTGTTAACCTTTTTCCGGGCTCTGATGGTGTTCCCAGGTTAGCCGAGGTCTTGGTGGGCAATTCTATTTTGAAGCGGGCCGTCGGGACATTATCCCGCTTACCCATTGATTAGCGACCCGAATACTTCGGCTCGGGACGGGGGATTGTTTGAAATTGGCGCGAGCGTCATTGCATACCCGCATACATTTATTATTTGGAGGCAACATTTTTTTTGTCCCCGCCATATTGAAGGCGGTTTGATATTTTTAGTAGTAACACGCGCTCGGCGGCGAGCAGAGTTATTTGGAGTTAAGTTCCCATCGCGGCCTCGGACAGTTGATTTTGTGATTCGCGCCTATGAATCGGATTTGAACGCGGACATCCTTGAGCCACGCGAGTGTTTTGGTTGGACTTGGTTGTGATTGTGCTTGTGCTTTGAGGTGATATCTCGAGGTGATTTGCTGCTGTGTGTGTTGCGGAACGATAGCGGCCACCGGCTCACCACAGGACGAGACTTGGATTACTACACAAGTATCTATTGGGAATGTATGTATTTATTCAATCACACTAAGATAGGTCACTTTTAGTAGGGACTAGCGTAGGTACACTTTCCAGATTTGTATGTGGGCAAAACCACCTGGGGTAAGTGAGGCCTTTGTTCTGTATTATGCTTACCCACCATTTTGGTGGATATTGATTAAAACCTTTAATTGGGCTCGAGTGCATATTCCTCGGGCTGCTTTCGCGTAACGCGAGGCAGGTGCGCCTAGTGTGCGCATCGTAAACAAATATGGTAACATGAAACATTGAATTGATAATTTTAATCATTTGGAGTGATTTCGTCACGCACTCTGGCTTCTTGGCTTGTATTTCGATCATTTAACATATTACAATATGAATGTTGTGTTCTCATGCTACCATAAGTGTGTAATATTAATGATTATCATGTTTGTATAAAATGAAAATGTATAGTGTATCGTTGTCGAACCTAATAAAATAAAATAATCAAAAAAAAATACAAATATTCGTATATAGCAATATGTTGTTGGTAACGAAAGAAGTGATAAGTTGTAACTGAAGAAATGGTAGGCCAATGTGATTTGGTAAAGGACCAATCTTAGAAAATATCTTTACTGGACATTGCGAATCTTGCGTCCTCATAGGATTGAGGTCACATAAGCAATTTCGTTGGTTTTGTTTAGGCGTAATCCCAGTTGTTTAGTAGGGCGCGAAGATAAGTAAGGAAAAATTGGTTATAGTTAGAAACTTAGAAGAAGATCGAGGTCGCCCGAACTAAGAGGAACTTGAAACGTTTGTAACTGATATATTTTATTTATTTACATATAATAGCTATATAATTACATATAATTACATATAATATATATATATATATATATATATATATATATACATATATACATATATATATATATATATATATATATATATATATATATATATATATATATATATATATATATATATATATATATATATGTATGTATGTATGTATATATAGCTTAATTATAATAGCTTATAGCTATTATAATTAAAACAAAATGCCTATTTGAGTACACTAATATTATATATAATATTATATAATCCAATAGCTAGATTAATAATGGGGGAAAATCTAAAAAATCGAGCTTTTTCAATGAATTTGGACTCTCAGTGATTCTGAAATAACATGCAATATGAAGTACTTGTATTTAAGTCTTGGAAACGATATAAAATATTTAGGAGAATATTATATAAAGATTAATATCGATTTAGCACAAAGTAAACGTTTGAAATGAAACCAATTCGGGAATGTTTCACTAATTTCAATTAACGGGTACTAATATATTTTAATCTGGATGACGGTGTCGCATGGAGTTGTAGATGCATTTTCTGTGCCGTTCCGAAGAAAGAAACGATTGACTCAAACGTGACAGTTACGTTTACTAACTAGAAATACTTAAGCCACAGTTGGTATCTACTGTACAAACATCAAACTACAAACTTCACAGTTTTGTACTATAGTACTAAAAGTATAGCCATCTCCACTGTCGTTACTTAAATGAGTTTAAGACTGAATTGGGTTACGACGACAGTCGTCGGAACACAGTCGTACATAGTTCCAATGACAGGGTAAAGTTTCAAGCCACAAGAGCTCGAAATCAAAGGCGTTGCTTGCACTTTGCACTTGATAATAGGGTAGTAACTAACCGGGTGAAAATGAACTTTAAGGATGCGTACAAACTTGAGAACGGCTGTGAAGTTATTTTTTACCATCGGTTCGCGTTAAGAATACAGTTAATCGTTAAGTACTCAAGACAGTAAACATCACCTATTTTAATCAATAGTGTTCTTTAGAATTCCTAGGTTTGATTCACTATTGGTTAAAAAAAAGTTGACGCCTACTGTGTTGAGCGATGACTCAATGCATTTTTAACGTGAACCGAGTTCAGTAGATAATATATTAAGCGGTTTTTTGACTTATTTAAGATCTCAACAGTTCCGTGTGGTGTCGCCGGCTTTAAAATAGTACCACCCCATCTCTTCCCGTGGATGTCGTAAATAGTGACTAAGGAATAACAAAGTCGCTACCTACCATAAGCGCGTTACCGTATCTACACCACCCCTAAAGAGTGGACTCGCCAACCCGCTTGGCCAGCGCGGCGTTTTAAGGCCATACATTGTTTATGCACAATGTGCATTCGGAGCCCCAACTGGCACGATAAAAGGGCTGGTTCCAGTTTCCTTTACTGCATTAAACTGTAATTTTAATCTGAATTCAGACTTTGATGAAAGCGCTCTTCTACATCACTAAGAGCCTTATTTTCCCATTTTGACTATTCTGAAGAAAACCGCAGTTTAAACTTTCACAACAACCAGTTAATAAACGTGTTATTATTATAACGTATTCGTTATTTATACGTTACTTAAAGCCATAATAATCTCATGGCGACAAAGATTAAATTGCCAACATTTTTATTGGTTTGCGTGTTTAGCTTCAATATTACAATGTTACCTTTAATATATGGGTACGAATTTAAGTCGTAATTTATGAATTTGTCAGCGCGAAAATAACATACAAATTTCCTTCCTTCAAATAAAACGTTAAAGAATAAAAACACAATATCAAATGATTTACTTCAAATAAGATGTTGATATTCAAATATATACTGTAATATTAATATATTTTTGGCATCAACCTGACACTTTGATATCACGATCGCTAGAAAGTAAATAAGTCTAACGGACAATATCGCTGTTTTTGAGATTTGAATAAAGAGATTGTTCACTAAGCTTTAGTTTAACTCAATAACCTGCAATATCTTTAAATAGTCTCATTTTTCGTCTTGGAAACACCCACAAATTTTCATCAGCTATCGTTGTACGTTGTCACAGCACAGGCAGTATTAATAAAAGCTCCATGTAGCGGCGTAACGAGGGTAAACTATTTTTAAAACGGGATATTGGTCAGGCGCGTCACTCGCAACCGGCCGCCTGATAAATAGCGCCGTGGCATGGACGCGAAACAGTTTCATAGTAAAGTTATTACTTGGGGTATAATTAAAAAGTTTACTAATATTTAGTGAGGTCCGTAATAAGAAAAATCGTGTTATAAATTTTGCACGACTTTCCTTTTGTCCTTTGATTTAGGGAGTGATTCTTAACATTGATAAGCACCTACCTTGCTGAACTCATTATATTAAAAGTTTAAATAGGCTACTAAGTTTTACTAATCTAGTCGGGACATGTTTCCACGGTTTTGATTACACTAATCATTTTAAAAGTTAGGGCCGATTCACAAACTCAAAGTCGCTCAGCGAACGATGGAAAGAGCTATGCTCGGATACTCTTTGCTGGACAAAATCTATAATGAAGAAATTCAACGAAGAACTAAAGTTGCCCACATTGCTCAAAGAATCGCAAGCTGAAGTGGCGGCGGACAGGCTTTATATGCCGCAGGACCGATTACGGGTGGACAAGCTGAATTCTCGAATGGAGACCATAAAACGTAGCGTGGAACATCCTCTGGCCAGGTGGACTGACGACTTGAAGAAAGTCGCCAATAGTGGCTGGATGAGAAGAGCAGAAGACTGTGAGCGGTGGCGGTTCTGAAGGGAGATACAGGTTAATGGCATGTTACAGTTTAATTAGCTTACGTAAACCAAGACGGTTAGCTTAGTTGACACCATGAAGCAGTCCATAGCCTTATAAATTTACACATGTTTTTGCATGAAATCTCATGTGTCATACTGTTAATAACTTCTATGACACAGTCACGTTACATAAAAATATGTACACATCAGAGGCTTCGGTGTTATTTAGTTCGATTAACGCCGCCTGTTCGTAAAAGAAACTGTGTATTACATAATAGATGTTAGATTTTTAGAAAATTAATTGTATATTTGCTTTTTAGAGAACATATGATAAGTTAGCTGATGGGGTATCAGGGACGAAGTTCTCTTACCCTCACACCGAAACAAGATATTAACCACGTAAGATTATATGTTACACTGAAATAATTAGTAACATTTAGCACAAAAGATTTCACGTTCGTGTTGTTGATGCGGATACGGATTTTATCGAAAAAAAAATCCGACATGTGCAGCACGTATGTCGAATAAGATTAAAGGCCCACAGTTTCAATAAAAACATAACGAGATCCAGTGTGTAAAATGAAAGATTTATCTCCTCGCTGCGACAAGGGTCTGTGGCTAACATAAATAATTCATACAGTCCATTGAAAGTCGCGAGCCGGGCTTTGAGTGTTTTTGGAAAACTTCTTAGATATTCCTAAATAAATACACATCAAGACTCTGAGGCATACTGAACGAATTTAGGACTCCCACACAATTCCCAGGCATACTGAAATGTTAATGGCTTTGCGTATATTACGGCTGGTCACACCGCAGAGCATAACATTGAAAACTTCTCCTGAATCATTTTCATTAATTTTGTATAAACCATCGCACACTTGAGGCGGGCCGCATCACGTCGCAGCGCAACGCACTCGCGGATCGCTCCCCAGCCGTATTTATCCAAATATCCAAATATGTACATCCAACCATTACGATTAGATCCTATTAAATACATTGTCAGTATTTTTTTGTTCATTGGTAGGTTGGGACGACACCCTTAAAGATTTTCCATTTCTCTGTGTCGCAACAATTTGCTTTATAAATGTTATTCTTTCTTTATCTTTTTTATAATTCCATGCTGATCTAACGTAACATATTTTTAACCAGTCGAACCAGTCTCTTTTGTGCTACGGGGATATTATTCTGATTACAACCGCAAGTCATTTTATTAGCTCAAGTTCTTTACACTTGCTTAATTGAATTATGCGCTGATGTTATGCGCTGCGACGCAGCCCGCCTCAATGTGCGATGGATGGGCGCAGTTAACGGACGTTATTCGAGAGTTATTCACTGTGCGACGCCATGAATTATTGAATGTCAACAGCTAACTGACTTAAATTATTACATTGAGCTGCGATCCGCCGAGTCTGTAATGTGCGTTATCGCAGTTTTGCAGTACGATGCGCTGCGGCGCGACGCGGCTGTAATGTGCGCGAGCTTTAACAATATTAGAAATAAGGTGGCTAGTCGAAGAGAAGTTTGAAAGCGCATACGTACTTAAACAGTTCGAGTAAGTACTTAGCAAAAAGTTAAATTCGAATGCTTTTGTGAAGACATAATATTATCAAATACTAGCGACACGCCCTCGCTTCGCTTCGGTTCATAAGATTTTTTTTATATATAATATATAGCCTATGTTACTCGGGGATAATGTAGCATTCTAATGGTGAAAGAATCTTTGAAATCGGTCCCGTAGTTTTTGAGTTTATTCGTTACAAACATACAAAAATACAAATCTTTCCTCTTTATAATATTAGTATGATGAGCAGTGCACATAGGCCGGAGAATAAAAAACAAATCTTGGATATGTCTAAGAATATCCACCGGTCCGCTGAGTGTAAGTAAATAGTAATAATAAGTATATAAAATAATTGCAGCTTTGTTTTAAAAGAAATTTGTTTAACATATTGTCACATCCCATCCTATCCTATCCCTCCCCATTTTACGCAAATCCGGGGACATGCCAATGTTTGTCATTCTGGACTGATGTTCGCATATATCGCGGATGTCTTTGAACGACAGTATTCACTTAGTATCGGGTGAACTGTATGCTCGACTGCCGCCTTTTATTTATAAAAAAAGAGAGTGTACCTCAAGTCATCTAGTTTCGTTCCTAACGCCATGGCCAGTCAGGCAGAGCATGGCTTGGAGAACCACTCAATAAAACCATTATACCTAGCCTAGTTACCTACTCAAAGACTCAAAACGTACATTTGTGGATAAACTGGAGGGTGACATACTTAATTGATTGAAATGAGTGATTGAGACGAATTGATTGATTGAAGTTAAATAACTAAAACTATACAAAACGGTATAGTGCCAAATATTTCTGGGTAAACATTTCATTTAAAACATACGGAAAGTAGCCAAATCTACCGTTCCAACTAGCGTTTTTTTAATAGCAAGCAAGGCACCAACTTATTAATTTAACTAATATCCAAACTAATGTTGAATCTGTCCTCACTTATGCAGTTCAATTGCAGCTTCCAGTAAACATCCAATTTTCTTGTCAGTCCCACAAGATTTTATCGAAAAGAAATCAAAGTATGGACATGACATTTCAACAAATTGAAATGTCTGTTCTGTGGGCTTATTAATGAAAATAAAAATACTCAGAAAACGGCTAGAAACAGACCAATTACCTACTTTAATTGCAACTAAATAAAATAATTTCAAATTTAACCATATCTTGCTTCTTCTTGCTGCAACTAAATAACGACGACCATTAAGTGTAGGTGTGAAGAGTCTTACCTCCATTGATGCCGGTGTACCAGGAGAGGGTCGCAAAGTGTTCATAAACGACCATCTTACTCTCGCTAACAAGTTGTTACTACGTCAAGTGAGGGACACAGTACGCTCAAAACAATATAAATTCGACTTGGTAAAAAACAGCAAATTATATGTTCAGATATGTTAAAATATATGTTAAGCAAAATATGGATAAGGCACCTGCCATTTGTATACTATCATACAAAGAAATTATAACTGTTTTAATTTAATTTTACTTTCAATTTGAAGTTTATCCTGCTCTAAATACTGTTTGTTTGCAATCCTATATTTTAATATTGATTTTAATTATTAAATAGAGTATTCACCTTACAGCTATTATTTGTGTGTATGTTTATTTTGTATTACATTATGTTTATTATTTAGTTGTAACCGCAGTTTACTTAACTGGTTTTTAGCAAAATGTTCGTGCTCCACGAACTAAAACAAACATATTTTATCAAAATATACTCGCATCCGACTTTAACTCTATAACGCTATCAAAAACTGGGCTTATGTATAGTATTTTTGGTAGTGAACTATTTAATGAACGGTATAATATTTACCATCCGGAATAGTGGCGATTAGTGGAAAGGATTTTTTGACTAGGAATTCTAACCAGCGATTGATTCCGGCGTTGAGTACATGGTCCACTATCGCCGATTTATTCGTCTGGCTCTTCCCCACAGCTGCGATATGTTCTTTCTGCTACGGTACGCTTTGTTTGCCGTATGTGTAAACTAGCACAGCTACAGCCTATCTTATAGACACCTGGCATCTGAGGTATTACGTCGTCTTTTGTGAAAGATTCTCGCCATATTATAAAAATTAGAGACGAGTTAAAGTTGGAACCGGATGAAACCATCGTGAGCTTTGATGTCGAGTCACTTTTCACTAATGTCCCTCCTAAGGAATCTCTAGACGTCATAAAGGATAAACTGGTCTGTAATAACTTGTCAACAAATTACATTACTTTGCTTAAACACTGTCTGGAAAGCAATTACTTAATATACTAAGGTCACTACTATCTCCAGGTAGATGGAGTCGCTATGAAAAAGGTTAAAATTGTATGAATATAAGTGTCAAAATATCACAGATCTAATATTTTTGTAACTATAGTGGACTGTAATTTGGGGGTTTTGTTATTATTTTCGTTTAACTGCCGTAGCCGTACAATAATAAAGCTTCACTGACCTGAAAGCTGTCTGGTGCACCGAAGTCTTCTGCCGGCGCCGGCCTTTGGTTCTCCTGCGTTGGCACTTAAAGACACTACTGCACGCACAATAAGGAAATTGGCGTTGCGGGAAATTATATTTTTATTATATTTGCGGTAATATATGTAACTTTCCGGTATGAAGTGTTGCGTATGTTGTAGCACCGAACCTCACAGCGATACTTCCGCGATGCAACTGTAGCGTCGTCGTTCACAACGACATCTGTCTATATTTTACCACTTCATTGAGACTTGCTAATAAATCAATGAAGCTGGTTCTTGACAAGCGGCGGCAATCAATCGCTCGTCCAGTAACAAAGCTAGCCAATGTTATTTATTTTATTACAGTAAATATTATTAGTGTTAATGGTAGTATCTATTATAGAAGCAAGACTAGTGCTGAGGTATATGTGATAGGTTGTAATATGTGACGATGCTTTTTTTATATATATGACAATGGTGAAATTACCACATTCTGCCAGTGTCAAATTTTCTTCGGAGTAAAGAATTTCAAACTGAAACGTATGCTGTCAATGCTGTCCCGTTGGAGTAAGTTAGGAGAGGAGACGCCCAGTATAGCGATAGTAGGTTTACTGAGGACAGAAGAGGACTCCTTGAAATCAGACAAAAAACGCAGTGTCACGCTTTCATTTGATTATCACAAACACCACGCACAAAAAAACACTTTGTAGTTTAATAAAGTATCACTATTGAACCACAAAACGCCTAAACACAATTTTTACAATAAACAAGAAAAACTTAACTTCACTTCTCGAGTTCCCGCCAAAAAGTCTTTGACGATGCTTTGTCACACGAGTTCTTTAAAGAGTACTGTACGAGTAGGTTCGGAAGATATTTATAACGTAAAGTACTTACTAGAAGTTGTTGTATAAAAACAAAATCGTCGACTTGATATAATATACATTTCGCATATTAAGAGACGCAAGCCAAATTGCGTATAATCCTAATATTTTCATGCATAAGCTCAACGTTTTAAAAAGAGGTTCTCGTATTTGAGAGGAATTGCTTTTGTGTACGAATTTTTGCGTACCCAATTTATTTGAACTGGTCTACGGTAATAATTTTAGGCACAATTCGGAGAAATACTTCTTATTTGACGGATCACAATTTTATAATTTCAGAAAAATGGATACTACATTTTTGTTTTTCAGTTGAAAATAAAACTGTGTGTAAAACACAGGTTTTCTATTTTTGAATGCAATGCAATGAAACCAGCCATTTCATCCGCTGTTAGATACGGGCCTCCTCATGTGCATGAGGATGTGTCTTGAGGCAAGAGTCTTGAGGATGTGAGACAATGTGTCTTGTGCATGAGGGCTACAAAACGACACGCCGGGCAAGCGAGTTGGCGAGTCCACTCTGTTAGCAGTTCCTCAGCGCTTGTTGGTAGCGGCTTTGTTATCCCTTAGTCGGCTTTCACGTCACCCACGGGAAGAGATGGGGTGGTGCCATTCTACACCAGTTTTGAATAATTGAAGTAAATTATTGTAAACTACTAAGAATGTCATCACCAAATCGACGAAGTCTCGCTTCCTAATTCTTTATTGTCACCAGAGAACATAAACCTTACCCACCTTTACATTTGCTACCGTCGATTTGCTGCTCATTCGGTATTTATTTGCTGCTCATTCTGTATTTATTTGCTGCTCATTCTGTATTTATCGTCTTCTCATTCAGCATTTATTTGCTGCTCATTCAGTATTTATTTGCTGCTCATTCCGTATTTATTTGCTGCTCATTCCGTGTTTATTTGCTGCTCATTCTGTATTTATTTGCTGCTCGTTCAGTATTTATTTGCTGCTCATTCAGTATTTATTTGATGCTCATTCAGTATTTATCGTCTGCTCATTCAGTATTTGTTTGCTGCTCATTCAATTATTTATCTTACTTAATTACAGAATACATTACTCAAATATGCCGTACAATTTTAAACGTATAAGGAAAATCAACGTAAAGCATATAATTTTGAAACAATCACAGTATATATTGCTTGATTTATTACTGAAGTTAGTTTAGCTTGACACATTTAGGTTTAGGAAGGTTATCTTGAAAGTTTCCCTTTTGTGTCCGATTAATCGCTTCAGTCAGGTCCTGTCTTATATCACAGTATCTTCAGAGAAACGGTAGTGTGGCCTAGGTTTATCCTAAAATTATTTTCTCTGCGTTTGCCCACTTGCCCATTTAATTTATTAAAAGCTTATAACGTCTCACTGCATTGCACAGAGCACCCCTAATAATCACGAGGCCCGGGCCATAACTCACCACGCGGGCTCAGTGCGGATTGGTCGATACAACTGCCTAGATTTTTTTTATTCTCCTCACGATTCACGATATTTCCTTCACTCCCCAGCTAGTGATAGGTGATTTAAAAATTCGACCATTAAAATGGGGAATTCTTAATAATATTCGTAAATAAGAAAGGTCGTAGGTAATCTCTTGAAACTATTATATTATAACATTCTTTAACCACTATATAAATTGTCATATACGAGGGAAGGTCCAAAAACTTCCGGCTTGCTAAAGAAAAAGGACACTCAAATTCATGAAACTATTTTTATTTTCCAATATAGTCTCCGTCTATTTGAACGCACTTTTCGGATTGTTTAATTAACATTTCTATCCCAATATAAAAATAGTCAGAAATTTTGTATTCAAAATGGTCGAAAGCCGCGGCGCAGCGGTCACTTCATCATCACTGAAAAATCATTCAGTAAAGTTTGAGATAAACTTAAAGTTTGAGAACAAATAGTACTCACTAGTTTCTCTGTCGTTTCTGTTTGATTGCTTCTTGTAATTGCTCTACAAGGTTAGCATAATAGCTTCCAGTCACCGTAGTATTGCGTACTTTGATATTTATAAACAATATTCCTTGGCAATCCCAGAATATCGAAGATATAATCTATTTGGTGGACTAAGTCACCTTTGCCTTTCTAGGTGGTGCTTCACCAGAAAGACGCCACACCATCCACTCCCTTTTGATAAAGGGATCATAATGAACCATGACCAGAAATATTGGACCACACTGGTACATACACATCTAACTTTTCATATGCACCCATAGTTATAAAGGTGTCAGACTCGCTTATCACGCTGGTACTTGGATAAAACAAGACAAGATTGATACTTCCATGACAATGTAATTATCCTTCACTCTGCTCCGTATGAGTGCTATTAATTGTCAGTTTTCGGAGTAGGCGTTATGCTCAAGTCACCATTGTTTTCTAGATGGACGAGTATCACGAGTCGATTAGAATCAAAAATGGTCATCTTCCTTTGACAATATTTGTGAGTATAGCCATTTTTTTATTTTTAGCTCCTTGCACATACAATAGTTGAGGTTAGTATTAAAAGGACTTGGTTAGTATTGAAAGGTGAAAAGAGTTAGTATTATTCAATTAAAAGAAGAAAAACTATGACTTCACAGCAATTTATTAGAAAAAAATGAGGCTCAAATGGTTATTGATTAAAAACGCATTTTCTTTGGATTTGACCGATTTTGATTCTAAGCGACACACGTACAAAATCCCTATGCTCAGCTATGACGCCTGGACCATGGTTTTTGACGTTTCATAACACAAATAACAGATGTACTTTTAGTCAGGTGACATAAAGCAGAAATTTTAGTCTGGTGACTCAGGTTCAGTATGTCTTGCGCATACTGAAAGGTTTATAGCCAATAACGAGAAAAAATTACATAAATCTTTTAAAATATTTTAAGGGTTATCAGAATTCGTTATCCTTTCGAACACAATATTTGATGATAAAATAATACAAAGGACTTCTTCCTGCAGTATAGTTCTCAATAATTCGAAATTATAAATACTCTGTTTGGCATTAGTGTGCATAATTACTAGCATTTACACAAAGATATACTACTGCTATCAGAAATACTTGGTTACTTGGTCGTCTTCACTCGTACTGAGTGTCATCCGAGTGACAAACGAACCTATGACGCGGGACACGTGACCTGGAGCGAGAGATAGCGCGGCGGACGAATGGGCGACGTCCGGAATACACTCCTCCGATAATTACGTCAAGTTATATTCTGTGTAAACATACGAATATTAGATGTGCCGTTCGATAAGATATACGTTTTTTCTGTTCCTATTTTATGGAAAAGCCTGCAGCTTAAAATGGCGCATCTTATGATGAAAGTGTGGTCATACCGTATGTTACCGGAAGTCGTTTAAGGTACGCTACCCTAGACACTATCGTCGACAGGGTGTAGATACAATAGTAAAATGTGTAGTTTATAAAACGGAGTCTGATTGAGGAGCGGTGACGCTGTGGTTTTGCCTGACATACGAGTAGAATTTTGACAAGTAATATATAAGTAAAGGGTAGGGCATTCCTAGGACTTTAGTGTTACATATGGCTAATAATATGACCATAAGCCACTTATCATTACAGGGACTGTTTGCTACCTGTTATAAAAATCAATCTATTTTGAGCAAATGCACTGTGTATTAATTGCCTTGAGATTCCCTACATTCAGTTTTATGTCATAAGTAGGTACCAAGGCCAAGAAATTGGTTTACCAGTTTTTAAAGAACGCTCTAATTACTGCAAATATCTCTAAGGTTGAACATTGAATTTGGATTCTAATGCTGAAAGAGATTTAAAATATGACATAGTAGTTGACTGCGAGCTAAGAAAAAGTCGTATTAAGGTTGAATATGTTACTTTATTTTGATCTTTGTTATCAAAACCCTAATTTATTATTTTCTACAATAGTCTACATGCAATAATAGCTCTATAAGATATCTTTATGCTGATTTTTTAACTCTTTATAGTAATACGTTTCATCGATGACTGATTTGACATTTCTTGTTTGCCTTGTAAGTGACCATATGATCATATCCGAGGTTCACGTGTCACGCCCACATGAGCCTAATTCAGTTAACGCCTAACATGCCTAGTAAGGAAATCAAAATTCTGTGAAATTGCGCATAGTAATATATTATACAAACTTAACGGGGATTGAAAGAAACGAAAAGGGAAAAAGGTAAATAATTATCGTTTACACTTTATCTAAAATTTCACAACCTCCAGGATTGCTAATTATAGAATAGTGTAAAGAATGACAACAGCTCGATAGTCAGACGACATCGACAGAAAAGGAGGAAAGAATTGGATGACTTTGGCTTAGGACCGTTAGCGGTGGGCAAATACAAATACAAAATATTTTTATGGACCAAAATTAACTTATGGTGGGTACACAAAGCTTTTGTTGTACCCAGCACTAAGATGTACCGGTATCGCATCCAAGTTACGAATGATATAAGTGTGATAGTAGTGGTTGGTATTTTTCCTCATTATATTTTTAAGACAAAAAGAAGAAAGAAATAGAAGCCATGAAAACTAATTGATATCTCAGAAATTAATAATAATATTACGCAGACCTCGATATATTTTTATTAAGTAAGAAAAAATTAAAAACGGAAATCATAAAAAAGCATTAAAATCATTATAATATCTCCTGAAACCCATTTCCCCACAAATATGTATTTTAAAGCTCATCTTAAATAAATACACATACACACCCGCACACTGGTTATACACACACACGCACAACACACACAAACGAACAGACCAATGCAAACATAAATCAGCATGCTTTATTAATAAAGAATCACCTTTTACTTGCCCACAATCTATTGAATACTGTATATAATGTCAGTGTAATCTGTATTGGCTATTAGCACTAGCAACATATTTGTTAAATGAGTTACATAAAAAAAAGGCTGTAGATTACATAAATAAATAATAGGGGTTGAAAAATGACGAGTATAGATTATAGCAACTTAATTATGTGAAAATTACAAGGAGCATATAGGTGCATAACTTTCTTCCCTATGTTTTCAGTCTCAGAAGAGAGAACGTCACTCAATCTGCAGAAATGTTTTGCAAATTAGATTCTTAACGATAATTTTAATACTCTAACATCTGAGATAAAAGCAACATAATTTTTTTAATATTTTTGATTTATCGAAAACTGACAAGGGAAAGTTATCAGTGTTGGTACAATAAACGTATGTGAACCATAATGGCCCGAAAATCGACTTTATATCCCAGGTTTCTTGAAATATTCTCTAAATTAATTTCATCGTGCTACAAATATGACTTTTTGAAGAAACATGTTTTTAAGAAACATTAGTTTTTATATTTTTTTATAGACATACGACAGCAGACAGTCCGCTTGGTGCAAGGGATTTTTTACTAATGTTCCAGGATATATGCCAACATCAGTAAAAATGGTCTAATTTTTGATCTGCCATTACTTACTGGCATTACTTTGGAGATTTAGGAATTAGAGTGTAGCTAAAGGATCAAGAACGATTCGGAATATTGAGTATAATAAGATCGGGAAGAATGAATGGGTTTTGATTGTTTTAAAGACGTAAGACGTTGATTTATTTCATGGCCGGAGTCTTATCAAAATTACCACAGTTTGATGACACATTTAGTTCACGTTTATAATTTTTCATGCGTCAAGTTGAAACAGTTGTAGCATTACATTCAAGACACATAATATATGCGGAGAATAAACTCTCAGTAAGGTCAGGGAATGTAATTTTAAAATATCATTTTGCTTGCAAGATTACACAGTGTAAATGTCATTAGTAAGCGACGTAACGGGAGCGTCCATTTCTCCTTCCAACATTATACAGTCTAGCTCTTCGTAAAAGGATATGCTTTTATGACCTTTTTGGAAAGGACATTAAGGATAACGCCCTAGTCATATTATCTTTGCATCGTTCATATTTTGTGTTCCTGTGATCATCAATATTTTGTATGTTTTTATCGGTTAATTATTTAGTTAATTTAATACAATTCTATTTTCTATTTTACTTAAGTTCCAAATTTTTGTATCTGAACCTAATATATTAATAAAGTGTGTTTGAACCTATAAAAATTAATAGTTCACTTTCCACTTCCATGCTGCCTACATGCCTGCTATTAGTTATTGCAATGAGTTTTATTAGTGTAAAGTAATCAGCTATTTAGAACTTCAATGTATATACGATATCATATCTTACCATCGGTCTATATCTCCACTGCTGGATGTGGGTATGTGTGGATATAGGCGTGTGTGGAAGCAAGTCTTGGGAGAGCCCAAGTCTTGCTACCACATACAAGTACCAGCTTTTCTCATCATCATAACTTGGGCGGAGGACATGTCTACTCCCTTATCAGCACTTCAATATAAACTTTCTGGTTTTAGTTCATTAAATTCATTTTCTAGTTCAACAAGAATTCGTATCGAGAGTTCACTCGAATAACTCTAAATGTCAAACTTTAAAGAGATATGAAATAGCTACCCACTTATACGAATAAAGCAAACTAAATCGAAATGTTGGGAAATCTATCGAACTCGGTACGGTTGTATTATAGAGGCGGCAATCGCCTTAGATCGCTTCACTTGACTGGCTCCATCTATATCTTGACTCGATATAAGAGTACCGCAATCGTATTGAACGTTAAAAGTGTTATTTTTTACTTCTGTCCTACTTTATTAATCTTCTATAAAGTGTAATAAAGTACATTATTCGACAATTCGAAAATGTATAAAGTAGGTAATGTTTAATCAGCACTGCCCGTAATTACGTGGTACGCATAGTATTCGGGAAAATGAGTTAGCTGCAGTTCTTTTCTTTGCCTATACCAAACCTAAAGCGAAAGTCTTTAAGGAGTGTGTCGTGTCAATTACGACTTAAGGTAATCGTAAATTCTAACGGTTGGCCTGAACCGTATGTTTAAAGTCGCTCAGCGAACTATCGAGAGATTAATACTCAGAGTTTCCGAAACGATACATGTACAGCCTACAGTAATAAGCTATTTGTGAACTTAAGGAAATACGGGTAAAGATTTTTCAAAATCAGTTACTAAGATTGTCTCAACACATAAAAGTATTTATAGATATAAGTTTATATAACGATGTACACTAGACGAGAAATTTCTCTATTTTTAATAGTTTCAAACTTTTCCACACTGACCCGTCTCAATAAAAGACACTATTAAATTGTAGGTAGATTAGATATATATTAAACTAGCGAACCGCCCTCGCTTCGCTTCGGTTTCGTTAAAACAATATTAACCTACACGTATAAACCTTCCTCTTGAATCACTATCTATTGATGAAAACCGCATTAAAATCCGTTGCGTAGTTTAAATCTATCTGCTTAAATATTAGTTAAATCTATCTGCGTAGTCTATTAAAATCTGGTTTGGTACAGAAGCGAACTGTATACAGTAAAAATGAAAACAATAAGCACTTCGTGTCGTTATGCATGTACGATTAATAATCAACGATAGGCAGCCTTATCGTTCACTTCGTGTCAATATGCATGTACTCGTCATGCATTTATAGGTACTTATTCATAAACTTAAACTTTAATGAATCTAAAGAAGTACATAACTCCTATATATTGTCCCTAATCAATGTTGTTTTTCGGGATTACATCACATCAAGGAGATGAAACAGAATCTTAGGAGACGATTGAGAAGGTTATCAAAGAGCCTTTGAGTGGAGCACTAAGCGATTACTTTCAAACGAAACAGTTCGATATAAGCAACTGAGGAAGCTTCCGCCTTAATACTGCTAAATATCTCACTATCGAATGCATTGCAGGCTATTTAACACTACTATTTTAGGAGTTTAGTCACTATTTATTTAAAGAGGGAGGGAGCATGTTGCAATTCCACAGTCACTTCTCATGCTCGACTGGCCGAGTTACCCTTCTCTCACAGAAGACTTCCGTAAAATGTATTGTATTTCCCACTTTATCCTGTGACCCTAACATACGTACGTGTTTCGTTAGTGAGTGACATATGCCAGAGCCCATCCCCATCCCATCTTCAGCTGTCCTAATATGTACCTAATATGTACCTAATATGTACCTAATATGTAATATATCTTTCTATGTATATGGTAGTTGGCATATGCCAACTACCACAATCGCCATTTCCATCTTCCTCTGGAGGAACTGTAGTGAAACCACCTCTAAAAGAGAGTCCACCCTTTTAGTGGTGGTTTTATCAGTTGTTTTTATCTTTTTGATCAGAGTTACGTTTTAAGGCCGTATATCCCTCGTCCACAAGACGATGTGCACAAGAAAGCCCATGTACAGCAATAAACGAGAAAGGGACTGGTTATGATTATGTTTATGTGACAAACAGGCAGATAGCGAGACTCATCTGATGGGCATCGTTGCTAATGCCAGCCACAAGCACAGAAATAATGCAATAATGTATTTATTTTGAGTGTTATTCCAATAAGAACCGCCAATGAAGAAACATTTACAACAAATAAAAATGCTTATTAGTATGATTAGGTTCGACTAGGTTAGGTCAGGTTAACCACTAGAGACAGTTTTTCCGGCTCTTCTACCATCAGCCTTCGTATCTTTAGTCAATTTATAGTTGGAATCAGACTGAAGCAGTCACGCTAATTGACTTGACTTCTAATGAACTATTCAAGTAAACATACCTATTAGCTTCCTTAGTGTGTGTTTCAGTTCGTGACAAGGTTTGTAATATATACACATCTCGCCCGAAAGTAATACACATCGACTATGATCGGCTAGCTTCGGTTTTATAGAGCATCGTCTCTGTCGTCAGTCAGTTAATCAGCGACGTATCGACTCACGACACAGACGACGCTCTACAGAACCGAAGCTAGCCGATCATAGTCGATGTGTATTACTTTCGGCCGGGATGTGGACTAAAGCATCTACAAATGATAAAGGAGTAACAGATGAGGAGAAATAATTAAATAAGCAGCCTAAAAATACAGAATTTGCAGTAAAAATCTGGGTTAGCTTGAGGTCCTCTGGTCATAATAAAGATATAAGACTCGGTGACTTGGTTGATGACATAATTAGTAATTATTAAATGACTAATTATAATAATTACTAATTTTTAAATGACTAATGTCATAATTAGTAATTAGTAAATTACTAATTGCCATAATTAGCAATTATTTACTTTATTTATTCAAATATAGTTTGTTTTATTGATTACGACTTGCTTCCCATTTAATATGTTTTGCTGTACGTTTAAATACAAGCCAGACATAAGTACCTATGTATTAAGACGTTCGTTTCGGAATGATTGATCGCAATAGTTTTGGTTAACAATTCAAATATCAAAATTCTTTACCGACGGTTGCAGTAAGTAAATTGTTACAATCTATAAATTAAAGCTTTAAATATAATACTATTTACATTACTTATAAAATACTTAAATACTAATGTAGTAAATCTGTATACTCGTATGTATAGTGTCACTGTAACTAGCGAGTGTCAGCATGATATTTACACATCCAGTCAATGTATAAAATAAACATATATAATATATGCAAGTTAAAAAAAATATATTGATTAATTATTAGCACTACCTGTGTTACCAACTCCTTTTTTTACCATGGTTTTATGTATCATCGATTGAAATCATTTTAATATTTCATACTTAGTTGCATTTTGTCCATTTATATTTCATCATTCTGATTCTAAACCGCTATTACCTAACCGTCCATTAATGCTGAAGCAAAATATTAAAAAAAATATGAAATGAAGCGGAATAAACACCGTGAATGAAGTGGGATTAATCCCTTTCCGGAGTTTTCAAACAGCTACGACATGGGGCTCACAAGAGGTGTGAGTCCGACAACGTAGCACAGACTTCCCCCGGGTCCACAATGTCAGATAAATTCACTTGATTTCCCTTGTAAACCTTTATACTTTTTTAAATATGAGAAATAATGGAAAATATTAGGGTTTTCAATTAGTTTTGACCGAGTAAACCCTCGGCCGGTGGTGTTGGAAAATTTAATAGAAACATTTGAGATAGTACTTATAAAATGTTTTTTTTCCTGTCCTAATGAAGTGGAAACAACGGTGTTAAAGAAAAAACTATATAACTCAATGTCGGGATTTTCCATCTGAGTCGGGATTAAGTAAACAAGGGTTGGATTTTTTGCCGGTTCACACCGGGCAAACAAGAACAGATTGTGACAAAATTTTACATGCTAATTAGAACACCCGCAACAGCGAAGTGAGACATTGCGCTGAAGCACTTCAAGTAATGAACGAAACTCTTGAAACGAAAATTGTCCTTTGCGGTAGGTACACAAAGTTTGTATGTGGTTCCTATTATTTCTATCCAAATATTTTATTCAAATAAGACCCGTTTGTAGAGCGAAAATCACTTTCAAAATGCTGCGTTATATTGCAGAAAAATGTCATGGTTTTTATTACTACGAATTGGAATACAAAAACTGGAACACTCGTACTAATTTATAATTGAATATTTGATGACCTGTATAAACAGACACAGAATTAAGTCAGAGCAGTGTTTGTATAACTCACAAGCTTATTATGAAAAAGGAAGAAGTAATCCAAGTGTTTTCTTGAGACTTATTTTCGTTCAGACCTGGAAAATATTTTTATAGACAATAAATATACGTATTTATTTGAAGAAATGGTTTTATCTTTTTCAGATATGGATATCGTAACTTCCGTATTTACAAACTCCTAGAGGTTGTTTTATTTAAACACTAGCGACCCGCCCTCGCTTCGCTTCGGTTTATAAGTTTTTTTTGGTTATATCAAATTTTTGAATTTGTGAACTTTGCAAAACCTTAGGACTTTTAAAAATATCTTATCGTTGTGGCTAACTCTGAAACGTGTTCTAAGTGTCTTAGAATAATTTTGCAAAATGCTGCATACTCATGGAATTAATAACGTTTATCAATAATTTATCAATTAATAATACTGAATTATCAATTCAGTTAATAGATATAAAACATGAAAATACGAACTTGCTTACTTCGTTACGTAATTTACGTATTGCATCTGTAGTACAACACACATAGTTTATTATTGTAAAACTGAAGTAAATAGCATACAGTATTTTATATAAATAATTTTTGCTATATAACATAAAGAATATCAAAAATTAGTCAACTACAAATACGGCTACATAAGTAACTAAAAATTCGATTTTTTATGGGTTAATACAAAAATGCGGAAAACCGTCCGTTATGATCAACGATATACACCCTCACACAGAACACACGACTTATAGAACCATGCGATTCTGTAAGACAATAGAGTCTAGTATCGTGCAACTGCTGATACCTATGGCCCGCAGATAACACAGGATAGGTTTAGTAGCGAGTTGTTAGACCACTTTGGGCTTTAGTAGATGAGTGCCCATACATGTATTTCTGTTGTATATCAATGGATCACATTCTAAAAAAGGGGCATTAGTATTTTATCCAGCTCCTAATATTATACTATATAACGTATATAGTATATAACATTATATTATACTGAAATTATATGCATTTAATTATATGTATCTAACTGTACTTTTCTAAAATATTTAAGAAAATAAATATTATGCAGTAGAATTTCGATCACATATTTGACTTACATTGATATGTTGAATATTAAATTATTGGAGGTAGAAAATTCGCTGAAACCAACTCGTTGTTCACGCCAATCATAATTTATGTTTGTCATAAGGGTAAACGTACATTGACAAATCGCTTTTCAGGCCCCTATAGCGATCTAAAGGCGATACTGTTTTTGACACCAGATCTAGAGTTAGGTTAGGAATTAGACTAACACCTTTAGCCATCAACGAAACAATTTATAGAAGATGCAGCTACAATGCATAATATTTATGGACACTCGTAATAATAAAGACTTGTGGCCTTCTAATGCACATTGTCTTGTGCATGACGGATGTATGGTCTAAAAACGTCGCGCTGGCCAAGGGACTTGGCGAATTCACTGTTTCAGAGGCTGTGTAGTTCCTTAGGGTTTGTGGCAGCGGCCTTATTGAGTTGAGATGGATGGTGGAGATGGAGTGATGCTTTTGTAAAACCGGTAAACCCTTTATAACATGTTCATACCACATAGCCCCTTTATAACAGGTTCATAATATCTTGTTACAACATTTTCAACTTCTTGGTTACGTTTTAGTGTTCTTTCAATTTTATAGGTGTTAAAGCACACATGATATTGCGACAACTCGCTGTGTTTGCCTGCAAAAGTACTTACATCTCAACTTCAAGCTTTCTAATCCCTCCGCGTTGTAAAGGGAACTTTGGTAAATCTTTAGCAATGTTTCCTTGCTAAAGGATTGGTTGTAATTCGATTGAACCTAATAGGTATTTATTTCTAAACATTATTACGTTGCAGCCATGCTGAAATTTGAATTATGAACCGTTTTTTGAACACTTCAATACTATTTACATAACTAACCTATAATACTAATATCATACTTAAATTCTAACTATAATATAAGTACTGACTTATTAAACTAATATAGTCCCACGCATGCAATTTCAGAATTTACATTTTGTTGGATTAGACTAGTTATAATTTATTTACAATTCGACTAATTATAATTTCGACAATACAGGTCAGTGTATTGTCAGTGTAAAAAGTCCTTACATGTGCTTCCTTTTTTTCGGTAGGTTTGCTGTTAGAGGTAGACGGCGAAGGTCTGTCTGGCTGGTAGACAGACCTTCGCTAAAAGCGACGAGGTAACCTTTTTGCGCTTTGTTCATAAGTTTGTGTCCCGTAAAGAAAATTTTATCTTTATTATTTCATCATTAATATCCAGAATTTAATCAACTTTAATTCGAAACTAACTTTTGACTGAATTGCAGATATAATTAAATCATTAAAGTCAACTAGCAAGAGGGTACGAATATAGGTCAGGCAATCTCATGGGGCTGTTTAAAATTATATTTAAGAAAACCCTAGAGACATCGTGCAATCGTCCAAAGGTAATGTTGAACACTTCAAAGTTAAGTTCCAATTTGTCATTCTTAAGACATAAAAGCGATTTTCGCTTGAAAATATCTACGAGGGGAGGTCAAAAAGTTTCCGGCTGACAAAGAAAAGGGACACTTAAGTTCATGAAACTATTTTTATTTTTAATATAGTCACCGTCTATTTGAACGGACTTTTTGGATCGTTTAATTAGCATTTTTATCCCAGTATGAAAATAGTCAGAAGTGTTGTCTTCAAAATGGGCGAAAACCGCAGCGGTCACTTCATCATCAGTGGAAAATCTTCTACCTCTTGAGTCCGCCTTAAGTTTTGAGAATAAATAGTACTCACTGGTTTCTTTGACGTCTCTGTTTGATTGCTTCTTGTAATTGCTGTATACGGTTAGCATAATAGCTTCCAGTCACGGTAGTATTGCGTTTTTTGATATCTATAAGCAATGTTCCTTGGCAATCCCAGAATATCGAAGATGTAATAATCTATTTGGTGGACTGAGTCACCTTTGCCTTTCTAGACGGTGCTTCACCAGAACGATACCACTCCATCGACTCCCTTTTGGAAAGGGGATCATAGTAATGAACCATAGTTTCATCCCCTGTAACAATTGACTACAAAAAATTGTTTCTGTATCTCTGAGGCATCCAAAAATTCCTTAGAGCACGCTACTCGTTCACTTCGCTGCACACTTGAAAGAATTTTTGGCAACCGCCTAGCACTAACTTTATTCATATGAAGATGTTCATGAAGAATCCTAAGTAGTGTAGTTTTTGAAAGCCCTGTCCTTGCTGCTATTTCTTCGTCTTTAGCCGTCGGTCGCTCAGACCGTCTTCTTCCACTAATGTGTTGTTTGTTTGGAACGGGTCGACCGGAGCGAACTTTGTCGTCGACGGACTCTCGTCCTAAACGAAATTACTTACACCGATCTTTGACGGTGGAAAATGATGGAGAAGAATACCCGTATAAATTATCCAATCCAACCTTTGTTTGATATCAGTCGGGCTAACACCTACCTTTCTAAGGAACTTAATCACCTAGCGATATTCCAGTTTAAACATTTTTAAGATTTTGCGACTTACTGTTGTTCTAAGAGTAGAGAAATCAAAACGAACGAGGGTTGAACTCTAAAAATTATACATGAGTTAGCTGGATAAATGACAGTAATTTGTTTTTTGGACATCTAGAAATATGTCAGGCCAGAAACTTTCGGACCTCATTGGTAACTTACCAATTTATATTTTTAAAAAAATCACTGTCTATCTTTTTAAACGAATCAAACGCGAAATTGCTCAACATTTTCATGGGTCAAACGTATAGTATTTTATTATGAACTCCATCTATTTAATTTTACTTTTTTATTTTTTTATTTATTAAGTCACACTAACACATCACTTGATAACAATTATTGTTACAGGCATTCCTTAAATAACTAACATAACCGATGTCGCAATAATAGGTATGTATGTACAACCTTCAAAGAAGAAAAAAAAAACACTGAAGAAAAAAAGATATAGATTCTTTGTTGTTTTGTGACGATAATTATGTTTAGACATGACTGATTACTTAGTCGTTTTAATAAAGTTTAACGAAATTTTGGGTCTGCTTAATATGATGTATTATTTCGTATTATAAAGTTTTATCGAGTATCTTTATAGCGTACTCGTAGGAGCTTGTCTTTTGATTTAATTGTGTCACCGGCGATAAATTGAATACAGTCTCGTCGCAACTAAATTGTGTCAAAAATACTTCACGTCTTTATAAATTGTTTCCAAAATCTTGTTTACGCTCATCGCTACGCCTCTCTGTATTGACACCCAACTACGTTACAGCACGTAAGTATCGATCAGCATTTGAGAGGTTTCCCTCTGAATGCGGTTCGTTAGCTATGTTAGTGTATTGTGGAAGCCGTGCGTGCCCGTTGTTTCTTCTCAACACTACACATATTCCCTTTGAAAACAAGAAGGTAATATTAGATAAGATAATATTTGATTAGCGAAGCAGGTGGCGGAGCCATACGGTGGTTTATTTAGCGCTTGTTCGAGGTTACGGTAATTTCATCAAATAGTTCCGGGCCGTGCGCTCTTGAATTTTCAAAGCCGGTCAAGTCCGTTTCGAGGCAGTGACTAGTTTGAATCTTGTTAAATATTTTGCTGTTAATTTATCGTTGTGTTGTGTTGCATTCTATCTAAACGGTTTTGGAAAAAAATCTACTAATTTTTTGAATAAAAAATTTGACTTTCGGATAAAATTTAAACAAATAATTACGGAAGTAATTATAAGGTATTTGTGGACAAACTGAAAGGTTAATTCCTTAACAGACAGAAATAAAATTAGTTTGAAATGAAATTGAAATGCACGAAAATCTGTTTAGCAGTTTCAAAAATACGACGTATAATTTCCAAAGAAAATTTAACGTAAATATACACAAAAAGAAGATTGTATTGTTAAATAGGGCTTGTTAAGCTCTATAACTAGTTTATATTTTTTTTCTCAAACTTATTTTTCTAAAGTTTTCATATTAACAAAACTGAATATCAAGATTTGAAATTTTCGCGTTCTTCACACATATTTATCTATTTGAACGAGCCACGGGTCGGTGCAACTCAACGGAAACGTCCAGTAAAATAAATAAGGTAAACACTCGCGTTAAGATTCGTTCAAATAGATAAATATGAAGATCAAGGGTCTAGACATTGGCATTTCTCAAAGCATCTTAACCTAGCCATCTTCAGGTGAAACTAGGATGCTATTTGATTTAGTGTTAATTTGATTATGTGTTTAGTGTATTAGCATGAGACTGAATAAAAAAGAAAGTCGCTGTTTAAATTTGCTATTAAAAAGCGTACCGAAAGTAACGATTTCTCTTTCTCGATTGACGGCGCCATTATTATTTTTTTATAGTCTAGTCATTTATGTCACTATGTTTTCACCATTTGTGAATTTACAGCTCATAAAAGTTTCAGGCGATAACATATGGACTGCATATCAATAGATTTTTATTGTACACAGATTATGAAGAAAAATAAACTTAACAATAATTCACATAAAAAAACAGCAAAAGCGAATGCAGAAAAAGAGACGGACAAAGATTCAAAAGATAAAGAAGTTGAACTTTTGGATGAAGAAGAACAAGGCTTTGGAGGTTGGCTCAGGTAAGAATCGAACAAAATATTTTTTTTGTTCTTTTTATATAGGAAAGGAGACGGATGGTCATGCGATCCACGTGATGCGATGTAGCTACCGTCGCCCATGACCCGTACACATGCAACAACAGGAGATACGCGGGTACGCCGCAACTGACCTTGCAAAATCCTGTTCATACAAATACACAATCCTATCCTATTCTATATATATAATAATAATGTATAATACATAATAATAATATATTGTGGTTAAAAAAATATTTCTGGTTTGCTTCAGCTACTTCCATATATTTTTATAAGTTTACAATGAATTCAACTTTGTCAAAACATAATTTTAAGACCTTTTATAAAATAAATATCCCAAGGGCAAATTTATGTTACTTTAATCTAAATATGACATATGTAGACCCTAAAATAATAATTAAATGCATAAATATAAATCACCGAATTTTCATATGTGATTGTCTCCACCTTGCACAACTGTCACACTGAAATATACTCAATAAATACATATGAATATAAAGTATAATGATTACATTCTGATGTTTGAGAGCATAAAAAAATAATACCTAGTTATTTTGAAGTCTCGACCTTTTTTTCATTGAAGGTGGCAGACGGGTATACAGTTCAACTGATGGTAACTGGCCTATGGCCTATGGACATCCGCGATACCCGCCAATATCAGTATTGAACGACAAACGCCGCCGGCGTGCCCCAATGTACATTTTATTATAGATTTACATATAAGTACATTTTCATATTGTACCTAGTATTAAATACCTTAAATACCTAGTATTAAGTTACGCTATGAAGTAATTAGGATGCAGGAAGATGGTGCAATCCAACAACGTCTGGGCAAGCTCGACTAACCAAATTTCCCCTCTTATACAGAAGACTAACGCAAATTTTACTGGATTTCCCACCCTATCCATCCAATGTACGTCCGTGTTTCAGTAGTGGGTGTAATATACTAGAGCCCTATTTCCCATCCCAGCTCATCCTATTCCATCGAAATAGAATAAAAGAAACTCCTTATTCAATTACACCCTTGACTTCCCAAAAAATAAATTAAAGTACGGACAAACGAAGTAATTTATTAGTACACGTGTATCATTATGACGAAATCACAAAACTATGGTTTCCAGATTATGATTATGTGACTAACGTCAAACAAACTTCACGTATTTTCTTAGTTTTATTTCTCACAATTATAGTATTAAGTCCATCAATTTCGAAACATTAAGTCGCATATTTCACATTGTCATCTTAGTATTTTCTGACATGTTCTTCATTTTATAGATCTTCAGAAGGGCTCGAGACAATGAAATTATTTGTCTTGGCAAATAGCATCGTGCTGCTAACAACACTGGCGTACCCAAACTTTCAAGTAGTTGTCAACATTGTATACGATATGATTTATGGTGAGGATGCTGGGTTTTAACATTCTAACAAACTGTTCTCTGAAAATCCTGTACCGTTTACTTGTAGTAAAACAAGTTTTAGTATAGAACTCATTTTTAGTTAGAAATAACGAGGCATTGATTGAATCTGTATGAAGAACATCGACCACTACACGGATTACCTTAAACAAAGAAATCGACGTTTGTAATAAAGTCAACGAAATAAAAGTAAATATTTCGTACAATAAAGATCATTACCATAAATTCCGAAAATATTAAATGTATCCTTGTTAAAAGGACTCTTGTTATAGGAATATTTTATTTTTTCCTTATAGCAACATTAAATTTAATGTCTTTAAATTGAAATTCACTTTCGTGGTTTCAAGTTTCTAGAACGTTGATCAATTAATGGACTTCGTTATTGTTTCCATTTCATACAGTTAATATATAATCTATATCGACTTATGCGTGACAGTTATAGATTTAGAGTCCCTTCTAAAAAGAAATATGAGTGTCTTTTTTATGATATACCAGTCAATGCTGTCGGAAATAAAACATATAGTCCGCAATACTCTGACGGCGTTTCTTATATTCTAAAGGTTTATCCTATGTTTATGTAACACTTAATTTATTGTGTAACATTATTATATAAATAAGAAAATTACAGAAGATAAAAGAAGAAGATAAAAATATATAAAAACTTTTTTAAAGACAGAATGCTTAATGCAATTTGAAATAACAACGAATAATCTATTGAGAGTACTACAATATAGAGCTTATTAATTAAACATAACAACAGTTGTTACATAATGTGTTTGTGTTTGTCTTCGTATGTGTCTCTGGACCCACGACACAGGGAATCCTAGTGTGGGCCATTGAGTGTGGCGTTATTTATTTAATGTAATGCTTATTTTATAATTACATCATTATTTAAATATACTGTAAGTTATATCAGAGCTTCAGTTAAATCAATTAATATTATTAAGGAAACTATTTATTTGTTTTCTGATTTTTACTATTGCCTTTCTAAATATTCAGTGCCTTATTAATTATTGACACTAGCTTATAAATAACCTATAATTGTTATTATTATAGCAAGTTATTTGTAGTTTTTAAGATGATTGCTCTGGTTATTCGTATTATTTCTTCCATAGGTGTTATCTTTTGGTTTTCAATCAACGTATTCAACATTATATCCGATTATTTCAGTAGACAGTTCCGTAGATTAGTAATGAATAAGACGGCGAGTGTCAACGACGACGATGATTTTTAAAATGACTGATGTCATTTGAATAATGTGTGTTTAAATAAAGGAATAAAAGAGATATTCATTATATTTAATTTTTAAACTAAATAATTATGAAAGATGCTGGGTTCATGGATTCAACACGTAGAGGCTCTTCAAACTTTATTATAATTATCATTATTGAATTATATATTTGCTGTAATTTGAGTTTATAGTAAGCGTGAATTCAACAAACTAAATTTGTCAAATTCGTAATTAATTAATTATCAATCAATGAACCCAGCATTTTTTTTTTCAAAATGAATATTAGCTCAATCGATTCATTCATTTTCAAGTTACATTTTAGTAACGTAATTTTAATAACCTACATGTAGGTACACAAGAATGTAAAATAGTATATTACACTTACATTTGCTACATTTACAAATGTACTTCTAAAACTGCTAAAAAAGGATTACAAGCGTACTTCGTCAATATACATAGTTGTTATTTAAAATTCTTGTAACTCTTTTTTAATGAAAGGGAACATGATCTTACAAAGTTTAGAACAACAATTGTAGAAAATGATTACTGTTGATGCATGTTGAAGTTGCAATGGGCAGGTCATATTTGCTGCAGAACCAACAATCGTGGAGTAGGCGAATCCTTGAATGGACTTGTAGACTTGTAGAAGTTCGCCGGCGAGCTGACTGGATGAAAAGGGCCGAAGATCATGTGTGTTGGTGAGCCTTGGAAGACCCCTGGAGAGACACGGGCTGATGGTATAGTATGGTATGGTTATCGGTGCCTAACTATACTAGGCTAACTAAGCCTTTTAATTAATCAATGTTTCTGGTTAATAAACGCCAATCGTTCCTGTCTGTTTTCGCTGCCATTATGTTTTATATTTATTTTCCATTTCATCAAACAAGCGAATCCAATTAATTAACAAGTGTGTGTGGTTTTAACACTACCTGCAATGAGATGAGGGTTTGGATAGGTTATATAACAATATAGAGAAATGTTACGAGATGAAAATGGCATTATTAATTAATAGTATTATTAATTTATTAATTTCAAAATAGTGCTTAAAGGCTCGTTGATACCATGCAGTAGGTATCATCAGCTTCTATAGAATTGATAACAGAATATATAATCCTCCTTACAGCGTTTTTTATAAACTTTCCAACGAATTTTACGTTAACTGTTTTTGGCATTTGATGAAACGCTAATTGTTAAAAACAGTTTCGTTTCAATTTTAAATATTCAAACCTATAATGAGTCCTATGAATTTCTATAATCTACTACAAATATAATAAAATGGTAATAGGGTTGACTCTGTACATTGAGTTATTTTAAAAAAATAAAATTGATTGGTCTTTATAGAAGCTACAGAATCCAAAACAGAAGTTTTTAAAATTTTGTTCTATTTGTTTGAGTATCACTTAAAAGCTACTGAACGGAGTTGATCGAGTTTCCACTAAAGTATAGCTAATTGTCCAGAAGGAAAACTTGTATATACTTTAGTTATCGAGAAAAATAAATAAAATGACTTTCAATAGAATTACTCTGAAAATACGGGATGGATTTTAACGAGCTATTCACTGTCATGTAGTTCAGTATGCAGTCAAATAACATAAATCCGAGAAATTTACAAAAAACCTTTTACAACTCCTTAAAAATCAATATAGGGGGTTGTCCTACCGCCCCCTTTGATTGTTCTCGTTCGATTTTTAACAGAAAGGATTATTTGAACAAAATATGAAAAAAAGTCTTCTCTACCAAAAAATGTTTTCATTAGTGAAAATTTTGAACATTTATACTGGAGTAAAAAAAAATATTGGCATGTGTATCAACTACGCCGCACTGAATCCGCAAAGTCGTCTCGTCATTACTAGTGAATTCATGTGCTGTACAGTGGGACGTAATAGACTGACATCGCTTTACTTGCACAAGTATGTTTATCTAACTTCTCATTAGGATACATATTTACATGCACATATTTGGTCGGTATATGCCTTAGTTGAAACTAATGTCTTTTGAATAACTGATTCAAGACGCCAAGTCCCAGATTCCACAATATTCGAGCCATGTATCACTCTACAAACAGCGTTGATATTTGAAGATTAATCTTGAATGAAAGCATTCAAATGCAATGTGCACCCGAGCTCGTGAGAGCATTCCTAATGCGCTAGATAAACGGATTCTCTACGTGCACACCTTCTACGTGTGAGATGGCGAGACTAAAGCGCCTTGTAAACGATCAAATTATTTAACAAATTTTGTGTGTGTTGAAAAAAAATCTACTTTCTTTGACGTGTTCGTCAAATAAACTACATTATCTTTGAGATGTCTGTTAAAAAAAAAGAACATGTTAAAGGTTTATGCGAATGTTGGTCAAAGAAGAATATTGCAAAAACTTGTGTGAAAACTTTGACAATATTATTATTTGTTTATAATACAGAAAACAGACGCGGCACGAATTACATTATCAAAGATCGAATTTAGCACATTTTGTACAGGCACAACACGATGAGAATTATTCAAAACCGAAGCTAGGTTTGATAAATTTAGATGTAGGTACTTTTGTACCACTTGTTTGTAGGTTTTTTGAATCTCGTAAAATTGGTCAAATTATTTGATCGTTTATAAGGTTCTTCAAGGCGGATTTTGCATGAATAAATCCAAGAACACTTATCAATTTCATGTTATATAACTTCCAAAGATATAGAGGAGTCTGTCCTCGACTCTCACTCCTGAGATCGTAAGTTCAAATACAATAGCTCTGTGGTGAGAAAACCCGAATGCTAGAGAGTTAAGAAAAACTTGCAGCATGTGTATCCATCAATTCGCACTGGGCTCGCCATATGGACTATGACCCGAAACCCTTAGTGTACGTACTGTACACTAGGATTTTCCGGCCTCTACTTATTGTGACGGCGAATATATATATTTTCTGTCTTTCTTTCTTAATATTGTAGAACTAATACCTGGTGTAGGACGCTCTCTGGTAAGGTGCACCGATCCCATACAGAAAATTGCAAATGATACCTGAATGAAACGTACGGAAGACCAACTGCGGTGGTGGTCGTTAGGAGAAGCTTACTCCTATGTCCAGAAGGTGGAGAGACACAGGTTTATCGGACACGTATATGTCTTATCATGTATTTAAATACGATTAATTTAATAAGATCTATGCAGGTGAGGTGGGTAGTTGCAACAGTAATTTGGCCTATTCTCTATCAGATGTGGTCAGGGAGCTGTACAAATTGGCTAAGTTAGCAGGAGCTCTAATAGCAATTAGAGAGTGCAATAAGTTTGTAAAATTGATTACACTTGTTATACTTATGGGCGTTATACTTACTATGTTATACTTATGTTATACTTACTTATGTCTATGGGCGACAGTAGCCACTTACCATCAGGTGGACTATGCTCGTCTGCCGCCTACGTACATAAAAAAAAAAAAACTTATTTTTTGAACTATTATTATTTTCATAAAAAAAAAATAGTCTTGTTATTATAACATTTCTTACATTATAATAATACGTCATATACCATAAGTGCATACTAGTTTTGCATACTAGCCAAAACAGGCCATATAAGGTACAAGCAGTGATAGTTATCACAGCAAAGTGAGGTTTAACTTTTTTCTTAATAAGGCTCTGCCCAAACAACCACGACAGATGGTATGATATGGTATGGTACGTGCTTATATTGATACATTATCAAGAAAAACGTACACATATTTAAGATATTTTAATGTAACCCCTAAAACTCCTTGAATGCATTCCTTTACGGCACAATGAACTCTCAGTTAAGATTAAACTGTGGCAAAATACACTTCCATTTCCTTCCTCACGAATAATAATTTTGTGGCTGACATTACAAATTGTATGGACGACCCTCTATTATACTTATTGTCAATGTCACCAGTCAGGGTCGATCGATAATAATTGATTAGAACATAATTACTATAACATGCATGGCCCCTTTACTTCACTAGAGGTAGAGAATGGTCTCTCTATCGCTATTACTAGCGGTAGAAATGGACCATGTAAAGCCATTTAAAGTAAATCAGACGATGCTTATTTGATATCATCAAACGAGGATAAAATCATTTCTAATGATTTATATAAATAATAATCATAAAAAGTGATATCACTCGAGAATAATTATGAGAATAGGGTGTTTGGCTATACAGGGGTGTGTCCGAATGATTTAATGTAGCTTGAAGTTGAGGATTTCATTCACGATTATGATTATGAGTTTATTGACAAGGAAACCAATGAATTTTACATTAAAAAAGTGTTTTATACCAGATTTTTATACAAAGGTATTTTCAAAGCCGTATTCAAAATTATATTTAAAAAAAAAATCCATTATAATTTCCGAGATAATTAGGTGTCCATGGGCGACAGTATCCATTTACCAGCAGATGGACTCTATACTTTCAAAAGATTATTGTATTTCTTGAAAACAGGATGTTAGAGAAACAGTGTTTCGGTAGTAAGTAAGAAATGCCAGAGCCCATTCCCATCCAATCCTATCCTACGACTTATTCATTTTCCCAACTCCTTCTCCCTGCAAAGGTAGGTAGCGCAACCGGGGGCTTGCCAATTTGTCGTTCTGGACTAAAGTTAACATGTACCGCGGGTTTCCTTGGGCGACAGTACCTACTTACCACCAGGTGGACTGTATGCTAGTTTGTCACCCTTCTTTCTATAAAAAAAATCACTGTAATAACATAATTTTGACCTTAAGTCAACCTTAATTTTTAAGTTTAAGTTACCTTGACTAATAAGACCTTATCATTACGCGATCTTACCTAATAAGCGACACTTCTGTTATCTTATTTGTTTAAAAAAAAACCTAATAGTACATACTAATTAAGTATATACTCGGTTTTTTGTTTAAGAACTTAGGGACTTTCAAAACTTTTTATTAACAAAAGCACATCAACTGACTCCATATTCTTGAAGCGCATACACTCGCTTATATCTTACGTCTTGTGAAACTCCGCAATTAATCTCCCAATGTTTATCCTCAACACTCATTTGAATTTGCTGAATGGAAGCCTTATTTGTTTATATGCAGAAGGAAACCAAAGTATATACGTCATATAGTAAGTAGCATATTAAGCTAGCAAATGCAAATAATATGTACCTATATATATTTTATATAATTTTAGAAAGAGTGATGCGAAAAGTAGTTGGAAATTTTTCCTAACATTTAACAGCGAACCCTGACCTTTTAACACTCTCTTCGAAGTAAGAAAGATTTATTTTCTAATAAACTATAATACTAGATCAGAAGAATTATTCTAGATGGAAGAAATTCTAGGTAAGTTCGAAGTAAGTTAAATTATTTAGGGTGATTTTTTTTAAATAATTTTTTTGTTCATCGATCAAGTAGATTGACGGCTAACAGAAAAAAAATGTAGCCCATATCGCTCGTTTATAACACCCGATTAGAGGTCTTACCTTGAGCTATTTCGAAAGATATTTCCTATTTATATTTTGACTACATCTAAAATATATTAACATTGAGAATAAATATAATTAGAGTAAAGTCCAAATACAGATTTTTATGGCATCTGAGTTAAAGACCCTGGGAAGTTTGTAGATATATATATATATATATATATATATATATTTTTATATGTGTAATAAAAATACATTGAAAATTTTAATTAAAATTTAGGTAAATCGTTGATAAAGAGTGTGTGGAAATATATTTCCTCACGAGTCACGAGACTGGTCACGGACTGGTTACTGGTCTATGGACGACAGTATCCACTTACCACCAGGTGGACTGTACAGTACAGAAAATTTTATCGCCTTCAACTACTAATTTTGTATCTGCACAGTCCACCTGATTGTAAGTGGATACTGTCTTCCATAGACCAGTAACCCAGTCCCAGTAACTACTATTGTGACAAATGCTCAGTGAATAAAAATCCTATTACCAATCGGCATATATCTTTCGGTTTGATGTAAATTGCCTATAGTCGCATTTGAACTAATATATCACTGCAGCCCGCTTCAAGGAAATAGGATGAGTTGATACCCTCTTCAGAGAGACGGATGCGGCTACGTAAGCTTGACAAATGATAAGTTAGGAGCCACTACGTGACATCACTGTGGGGACAGATTTTTTTTAACTTGCCCTTGGAATAATAAATCAGGTGGCTAATGTAACAAATCGATTGGGAAATCAAAATAAATTATGATGGAGTGGGCCGTAAACGTAAGTTATTATTGACGGGATACTTAAATTAGAGAATTTATTTAGGAACCTATGACATTTATATTGTGATTATTCATAATGATATGTATGTCAGTAAGTGATGTAATGGTTTGGATTATATCTAAAACAGCTATTGCCCGCGGCGCTGCTCTCTTGGAATTAGAATTGAAAAGATGGCAATCAGTTCCACGAACGACTCGTATGTCAAATTGATTTGTTTCAGTTCTATTAGGTGACAAACAAATCAATAGTCGCATTTTTTATTAATAAAGAATTAAGAATTAAATTAATGCGCTATATATGTTTAAGTACAGTTACTGGTTAGTATGGCCCGGGTAGTTCCTAACCCTTAATTATATGGGTAATTAATTGACTTGAACCAACGGTTAACTACTTTGAATAAATACTTTAAATCGACGCGCGAATTTATCAAGTATCAAATGTTAATTTCATGAATCCAGGAACAAAAAAGTAACCAAACTATTGTTATAAAAATAATCACAAACAATATCCATCCATGTTACTATTACATTATTATAATTTAAATACATTAATAAATGTACTATATTTAAATGGATTAATAAATCCATTACATTAAAAAAAGCAATTTAAAAAAATTATACGTGCGCTTGCACATTATGCACATGTCTAGTTGTCACTCTCCTACCCTCTTTAGTTTTAGGTACACGGTAAACAAAGACGGAGGCCTGAAGGGCGGACGGCTCAGAATCGATCAGAAATGAAACAAAACAAAGCACAAAGTTTGAGTTTGTGCGATGAGGCGCGGTAAGTCTCCGGGACACGACCAGCTTAGTGTTGAGCACATACAGTACGGTGGCCCACTCATCTTTGATAGACTGTCAATACTTTTTAATACATGTCCGTCACAGGGCTACCTGCCCGATGCCCTCATGAAGACGATTATAGTGCCGCTCGTTAAGAACAGGATCGGCGACATGTCCAGCCTGTCTAATTAACGACCCATAATGCTTGCCACTGTACTTTCAAAAAATATTAGACTTATTAATCCAATTTTGACTAAAAATATTAATTTAAGTGACGCGGAGTTTGGTTGCTGTGGAGTGGTGTGAGAATAAAAAATCAAATGAATCGAGATAATCAATAATTCACGTCATGAATCATTCGTAGCCGTACGGCCCAAATTATGATAAATCAGATTAACATGATAAGTCGTGGTGTCAACCTATTCGCGCCCGCCGGCTATTTAATCTTTACTGTTTTGAATTTTGATCGAGATTGTCCTGTTGGTCACTACCGACAGGACAATCTATATTTATATTTATCTATATTCATTACGTACGTATTAAAACGTATTTATTGCGCCTCATTAATTATTTATTAATTCATTTATTTATTTGTATTAGATACAAACAAAGTCACCATCTGATCAGATCCCAATAACGTTTTGATAAAACAATAATATGATTATTGTTCTCTGTGTATGTGTGTGGGTGTAATAAAGTGTCTCTTGTATTTTGTTAAAAGTTAAATGAAAGAGATGATAAATAAAGAAATTAAACAGACAGCGAACTTATTACTTTAAGGTTATCTCAATGATACCACAACGATGATACGTATGTAACAAATAGCTACCACATGTATAAGTAAACACATATACTTAATTTTAGAAAATTTCTAGAATACTTTGTTCTTTTGTATGATTACAGCACTGTAGATAATTGGATATGTAGCTATAAAACGTAACTATGAAACGTCGAAGTTCGTATTATTTAGCCACTCACAGCAAAGGTTAATTAAAGGCATTTTATTGAGAACAAATTTTTCTTTTTTATAGAAGGAACTGCAGTAGACGAACAAACCACTGAAGACTGTACGTACATAATTTTGGGAAATTTGCGGGCGTCACTCAAATATCGGTGAACGTTGGCACACCGTTGGTTTCGTTGTCAATCTGTAAAAGTATTGGGAAGAATTGACTTGAAGTATGACGAGATGAAAAGAGAGGGGAATGAAATGGAATGAGAGACTTCCTTTATCGCAGTAGCCTTCTCCATTCTTGAAACGGGATGATGTAGTGAATAGAGAGTAGAGTACCTCTTTCTATTACATTCCACAGTCCTTATTTAATGTTTCAAGACTTCAAGCACTTGGACCTTCAATCGTGTTGTCGTGGTTTCTACTTACGTTCCGTCTTAGGTAATATTCTATGCACGATAGGTAGACGTTTAGACGTGAAGCTGGATACATAGACAATTCTTTGTGTTAGTCATATTTTTAAAGGCTTTATGCAGCGTGGTAACTTCTAAATGACATATGTATATCCACTTGTAGGATTTTTCCTTGTAAAAATAGGGTGCTTTTTTTTATTTGTATATACTAGTGGGCGGATGAGCAAGCGGTCCCACGTGATGGTTAGTGTTACCGCCGCTCGTGGACACCTGCAACACCAGGGGGTATGCGGGCATGCCGCCGACCTTGCAAAATCCCATTCACAGCTCTCTTGAAGAACCCCATATCGTAGCTTAATGGAAAGACCTCTTGAGGCAGTTCGTTCCACAGCCTACGGGTTCAGGGTATAAAGTAATTTTTGAACCGAACAGTGCGCGACACCTCCGTGTCGAGGAAATGCGGATGGACAGCACTTCGGTGATGTTAGGTGCGGTTGTAGAAACCCGAGGTGGGAATTATATTAAACAATTCTTCAGAGCATTCCCCACTGTACAGGCGTTAGTACACACATAGAGACGCAACGTCTCTCCGACTGCTGAGGGATTCTAAACCGCCCGTGAGAATGGGACCGTCGACAATACGAACAGCACGTCGTTGAATGGAGTCAAATGGGTCCAATTGGTATTTCGGTACGCCGGCCCAGAAATGAGAGCAATACTCCATATGGGGCCTCACTTGAGCTTTGTAAAGCATAAGGAGTTGCCCAGGGGTGAAGTACCGCTTCGCTCTGTTCAGCACACCGAGCTTTCGTGCTGCGCTAGCTCAAGCATTACAAAGCAATGGCTTCGTGATATTGATGATATTCTGTGATATTCTATTAGTTCAATGCTATGTGTCCAAATTCAGAGTGTTAACATTAAATCAATTCAAAATTAAATCAATTGTCCCGTCATCATATTATGATTGATCGCCTAAATTCGTCACTTACTTTAGTTTAACATGTTTATATATGAAATTCATAAGATTTTTAACGATACATAACAAAATAATCGAAGCTGTACTAGCGGGACACTTTAAAGAAAGAGAGTATCCAATAACTTAAAATACTTTAAAACTCAATTTACTCGAAGACTGTAACGAGATATTTTTAAGACACTTAAATATTTTTAAACAACCGGCTAATAGCTTGGAAGACAAAGTTGAGTGCCAAGAATCGTCCAGAAACTAAGATTTCATTATTTTCGCTGAAAATGTTTAATTGGTAAGTTTTACATAAAGTTTGTTTGTAAAAAACAGTAACACAGAGTAGTGTGATATATAAAAGTTCGAGTCGCACGGGTAGTCGTTGCCAGCGAGGCCGTGTGCCCGGCACCCTATTCATCCCAATACGCAGTCAACGGGATGGGATGGGATACAATAGGAAGCCAACTGTGACAAATCTCACTCACTTTACTTTACTTTAGGGTTGCTACAAACCCGGTAGAAATAACCGGTACAAGCTCTTGGCCTTCTCCACAATCTTCCTCCATTTGTTTGTATCTTTGACTTACCTCGTGGTCTTTTTGTTGCGGGATTCAGTCTAAAACATTTCCCGAAACACGTAATGCAATATATTTATGACAGTCTTCTGTAAAAGAGATAGATATGTTAAGATATAAGTTGGGAACATTCATACGTTTTCCTCCCCGAGAACTCTCCGCTTCGATGTATTACGAAAATTGATATGTTACTAGCACAAAAAGATGTTGTAGTTAATGAAAGTTTGCAAAAGATATACATTCTTAAGAAACACTTAAATTATTAATAATTTTCTTAGACGTTATAATGAGCTCGTTAACTAGGTCAGGTATCAGAATGATAGTTTAAGAGACGATCGCAGGATTTTATAGATTATACGTTACCGTCCTTATACCAAATAGTTTTTTTCATAGAAAGAATATCGCTGATGTATTACACTATTTTACCTCTAACAAGAGTCCAACTAAAGAGTTCAATTGATGTTAAACTAATGATAAAATGCTGTTGTAGTTCTATCATCTCACGAAGTCGTGTTACATATAGGTATTGGTGGTGGTGTACGTACATGTACATTGTTTTAGTGTACGTAAACGTACTAATATTTTAAATAAAATTCACTACTATTGTCACAGTTTGTCACAGTTATCTTCAGGTCGTGAAATCGAACTCAGTCAAGTACCACTGATTTTCTACTTAACGTCATTTAGTTTAGGATCAAATAATTTCAAAATATTTACCAGTGTGTTTTTAGCTTCTAAAAGAGTTACATAATGGGGATTTGAAGGCTCAGGTTGAGATTTATTCAATTTTCAATTTTCATTCAAGTTATAAGCAAAAATATGACGAGGTGGGCACCCACCCGGGTACCCGGGTGTCTACATAAGGGTTAAGCATGGATTTTTTAGATTGTGACTAGCTCGGCAGTGAAGGAAAATAATGTGAGGTTGTTTTCCGCATACTCAACAAATAAAAACATTGGGGCATGTGCTCCACCAATCCGCATTCGGCCCGCGTGGTGCCGTGGTTACGGCGCCTATTGATTTACTAGAGAAGGCCCGTGCCCTGTAGTGGGACGTTATAGGGCGATATCGACTTCTATCAAGGAATTCTAACAAAATAAAAAAATGATACGAGTCATCTGCCACTCCAGTTGTAATAACATCAATTCAACGCTACCAAAAATAGCACAAACCAAATTCGTTTCGATTAAATTTTACGTCGCCATTCAATATGTCCGCTTAATCACCACCGTTTGTATCACTCCTATTACAACTCATAAGACCTATACACCAATATATTAAAATTAATTTATGTGTACGTTTAACTATTGACTCTGCGATAATGGCTGTAATTGGTTTCCGTTAATAGTTATGTTATATCGATTAATAAATATTTGTTCTGATGTATAGACATTGGACTGTCTCAGTTTATTGGTTCACCAACTGTTCCTATATTATGGGTTTCTTTTGATAATAATAATATAGTGGAATGTAGCCCCAATAAAAACAATACCTATCATATTATTATCATCTATAGGTATTATTCCAAAATCACTATATACGGGGCTATATATAGTTTATATACTATATATAAACTATTCGATATACCGCACACATCCACGGTACCCACACACTTCAATCATCACTTTAACATTTCACACTACACATTCACTCACTATCACCTGCTTTCGTCCTTCACATTCACTCACAGTCCAAGTTGGCGAGGTTCACCCCAGAAGTAGGAGACAAATAAAATATAAATTAATCAAAAATAATAATTTATTTTGAAAAAACAAAGTCAAGCCGTTTGACCAACGTAGCGTTTTAAGGTCATACATCGCTCATGTTGAGAGGGACAGTTCACGCTGAAATCCAACAGGAAATGTATTGAATTTCCTACTTTATCGTATTTCCCGTGTACGTGTTTCGGTAGTGAGTGAGACATTCCGAAGCCCATTTCCATTCCATCCTATTCCTCCCCATTGTCTAGCTCTTTCTCCTAATTCATTCCCTAATCTGAAAAAGTGAAAATAATAATATGAAGATGGACTGAAGCTCCCAATTTTGCAAAAGTGTTATTTATATCCAAAATAAATGACACTACTAAAAAAACTGTCTGTCCTCTCAATCTGGTTTTATGTACCTTCGTCTATCCACTTCTGACTAATCCAAGACCTTAGATTGACATATTCCTTTACCCTTTTACTGGAGATGCTTAAGAACAATTGGGTTAAGGAAACAATTCTGAAGGTTTACAGATGCTTACCGAGAAATTGTAGAACACATCGAGAGTGTGTATAATTAATGTGTCCCATGTCAGCTAAGCTACTATTCATCTATACAGTTTCATTTTGCATCGCAGTTCTGAGACGATAATAATTTAAACATTTGGGATTTTTGCATTATTCACACATATTTACATATTTTTATATATTTGAACGAGTCTTAACGCTAATGTTTACCTTATTTATTTTACTCGACGTTTTCTCTGAGTTGCAGCAACCACGCTCACGAGCTGACTGAAGAGGCGGGTAGTCCACATCGAGGGTTGCGAGCAGTTTCATCAACTACCCGCATTTGGTCTTCATATTTCGGAAAGTCGCGACATTCGACATTTGGACACGTCGAGTAGAATAAATAAGGTGAACGTACGCGTTCAGACCCGTTTAAATAGATAAATATGATACATATTTTAATAAATTATTTTTCTGTTGGTACAAACTGAAATTGTTAGTAGCAATTCGTTTCAATTTTGATGCTAAATAATCTGTAACAAATATTTTTTACGTCCGAAATTTTTGGTAAACATTCAGCGTATAGCGACATAACCATAAATTTTACAATAGCCTGGTAAAAATATTTTTTGATGCATTGAACGTATCTCTGAAATTAAAATAATCCAATAGCGTAGTTGTAAAATGCTCTATAGGCAATCTTGTTGTCTTTTATAATTTTGGCAGTGGTTTACCCCATTCCCCAAATTTTATAGAGGTAGATGAAAATTGCTCGTGAAGGTAAAACTTTAAAAGAGCAGTACTATTTCGGAAGCTCTCTTGTAATTAGATATTACTTGAAGTAACTCTTTAGGCGGAGTTCGTTTCGTTAGTTCCTAGAACAAACTTAAGAAAATATTTAAGTTACATTCTTCTTTGAGTGCTTTAACTAGAAAAAAATAGGATTACTCTTATTATCTCCTATTTCCTATACAACTTCATCATGCTGGGCAGCCATTATTGAACTTGATTATTGATTTAATAACCTTCCTATATCCTCACCTTCCAGCAAAACATGTATTATCCGCGCACATTTTTAACTATTTCCTTTAATATTAAAATTTGTCCATACGACACGAGCGCTTACGCCACACTAACCCACGCGTAGGAATAAATTAGGAAACTACTAGAAATCGCAAAACGCTAGAGTAATTAATTAATTATTGAGAGGCCAATGCGCGGCTATAGGAAAATAAAACAGTGTAACCACAAGATTTTTAAATCATTCTAGTTACATTGGCGTATAGTAAGAACGTCAAAATTATTATTTCATACAAGAAAGTTGAAACGCGTCGATTATGAATCTCGACATCTACAGCACGTGCTACCATCAAAAGAAAATTAATCTTCAGTTTTATTAACATATGTGTGGATGTTTTATGATTTATATTGGATCCAAATTTCTATTCTCTCTCCTTTTTTATATTGAAATCCAATTAATACATTGATTTAATATCAAAAATTAAATTAATACATAAAAATGTAAGAGCAACGAGAAAAATATTGTAACAAGAAATTATGCATAGTTCTTATACGACATAGATGCATAGTTCTAGCACGGTTTGACAAATGACGTCCGAATATGAGGCCAGTGTCCGACAATGATAATGTCAGCAGTAACAAATGGGGGCCCGCTGCAGCAAATGGCTGCCGTGATCTGTAGGATTACGATATATTGTCGAACGACACTATCGCAAGCTGGCGAGTGATGACGTGCGGGCGAATGGGCCTTGATATGTCTACATATAATACACTACTTTGGTAACATATCTTTCGTTTATAAATCGGTAGTAACACATGTTGAAGCAAATGTTAACTTTGAACCCAATGGAGGATAACAAAAGAAGAAAAGCTACTAAAATGTACTAAAATATATTGTCAATCCAGATGCTGTCAATCATAAACACCATTGACATAAAGGTGACGATGATGATAATAAGGTCGTGACTAATGTGATCGATGGATCATCAATGATGATATTTAAGAAATGAGAACTCCGTAAAGTAAAGTTATTTCCTCTAAAGTAAGTGTGAATTGTTTATATTCCGTGTTTAAAAATAGCCCAGACTCAGAAGTATTTAATAAAAGTATTAATAAAGAAATCTTAGCATCATTGTAGTAAAAAAAACTATTGAATCTATTGTAAAGAATCTAAAATACAAAGACTTACGGAAACCTTCTAAATAAATAGTAAGAAGTATATTTTGTTTTTTTACATTTCTGTTACAATGCTCACACAGAGAATAAAATAGCAAATAAGAAATCTTGTAGCAGTTTTGTTGGAGGAGAAAATAAAGTCGTTGAGTTAAATGACGAAACAAACGTCAAGTAAGAACCAGCCGTGTTAGTATTCAGTTCACATCCTCAAGTTGACGCTATGAAACCACGGTCGGGGCTAAAGAGATTTTGTGAAAAGTGTGAGGTGCGAATATAGCTCACGCACACAAAGCAATTTTTCAACGCAGTTCAGTTAGAGTGGGACCTCCAGAGATCCCCACAACCTTCTGTAGCTACGCGAAATACAACGCGTCTATGTGGTAATTCTAGTTTCGCTACTTTATGTGAAGTTAGTCTACTCGTTATATCTCTGTGTACTGGCCAAATCCAGCGTACAAGCTCGGGAAATTTCAATTAAAAGGCCTCAGCCCACTCACGGACACTCCAAGACGCTAAAGTTTCAGGGCCTATTTAGGGACCTCCATTTCCGAATTCGGCGAAATTTGAAATGTATTTCCAAGTAATTTGGGTTTTAATTAAAGAATTGTAATATGAAATCAGTAGTCATTGAAGAATATATTTTAAGTTAGGTCAACTAAATTTAGTTTGTAACATAGCAAATGGATATAAATAAAATGAAGGATTGTTACTGATCGAATATTTAATAATGAAATTTTACACAGTATACTGTATATATACAATTAAAATATTATAAAAAATACAATACGTAGTAGAAAAAGTATAAAAACGCTGCCAATCGGATAAGACTGTGGATTCGAAATTATTTATAAGTTGTATATATATATATAATATATATATAATATTTATACATTTCAACTCCTTTATTTGTAGAAATTAGAACTTAAATTTTATGATATCCCAATCCAATCAATTGTTTAAAAAGTGTGTTTGTTAATAAACATTATAATACTGAAATATTTATTAAATTATTTGAATTAAAACTTAATTGTCTACGAAACATTCAAACAGTTTTGTGTTAAAATAAACAAACAGGGTAGACATAAAGGCCTAAAATGACAGATTTATCGAGATCAAATCTAGACAGTTTACACTAATATTCCAATTGTTCATTTTATTTTCATATCATTGTTATCGGATTATTTTGTTCGAAAACTTTTCATATTTATTTTATCTCTTACTAACGTTTATTATTTGTTTGAATTTTGGTTTATGTTTGCATTTTATAGTCACTTAAAGTTTGCGAAACTAACCCACGGTGAAATTATGCTTATCATATAGCCAACAAAGGTTTAGTTTATATGAGTATATTTTAATATCGTATCATCAACCAAGTTTAATTAACTTCTTAAACTTAATATACAAAATAAAGTATACCATATATATGTATGTAATATGAAAGCGTCGATGTCATGACGAAGGTAGATTACTTTATTTTCTATACGTTGTAGAAAAAAATGTTTTGTCAAAACCTGTTAAACTTGATGAGGCCCCACGTCCAACAACATTTTGTTATCGTTTGTAAATACTGGCTACTAAGGGCCTTTCTCACCATCTCCTGCTAAAGTAATTGCTAACAACCGCTAGATACATTATCTGCCAATTAAATCTGGCTGATACTGACTTTCTGATAAAGTATAACTGAGTATAACTTATATAATCTATCGGTAAAGTATCAGGAAGTGATGAGAAATGCCCTAAATGTAATTTTGTTTAAATCTGAAACGTTTGTGTAAACTTTAAGTATAATTTTAGAAACACTGAAATAATTTAACCCTACTACGAATTTAATAAAAATATTCGATGACTTACAAGTAGCTACGCCAAACGAAAGGCGGAAAAAAAATATTAAAGAAATCTCGAAATTTTGGTTAAGTGCTCTTTGGTAAAAAACGTGCTCCAAATTAAACGGATAAAGATGATTTATAACAAACACGTAGTTAAAGATATTAAATAAAATTGAAAAGGAAATTGAGTTCAGTTACATTGAAAATCGACAACGATATCAAAACATAATATTATAAGAATTTTCCACGATTTAAGAAGAAAAAGTATTAAAAAAGAACAGAAGAATAGAAAAAAAAACTTAAAAACTGAAACATTCTACGACTTACACACACAGACGTCACGTAGTTTGTGAAAGTATTTTAGGTATAAACAAGTAATCGCATTTTCAGTTGTTATACGGTATCGAGATGTAATCTTTTCACACACAGGTAAAGTAAAATATCGTTCTTTTTCGTTGTGATGCATATTTTTTTAAAATATTTTCAGAATCGCATAGTGCGAGTGTGAAGTGAATTGACTCAAATCATATTCGTGTAGGTACCTACTGCTTTAATTATGAACATGTGATGAAACGGTGTTTAGTTTCACGGACACGAACCTCCTTTTGCACATTATCTTGTGCATGATATATGGTCACAGCCTCAGCTACTCTGGCGGGTCGGCGAGTCCACTCTTATAAAGGTGGTGTAATTCCTCAGGTCTTGCGGTAGCGGCTTTGTTATCCCTTTGTCGCCCTTTACAAAACCCACTGGAAGGGATAAGGTGGTACAGTTCGACACAACTCAGGGGTTCCAACGCTGTCTGACAGCCCGTGACCATTAAATAGGTTAAATAGAGACTCATTCAAATATGTGTGAAAAACGTGAAAATCTCAAATGTTATATATTCTAAAGCCGGCCGACGTCATAAGGCCGCGCGGGTCACACGACACTCAGATTCCTTACTGCAATTTTCTCTCTGTTGTCGTTCTGCTCTGTATAGAAGTGTATACTCGTATAATATCAGTTGGAGCCCATTAATCATCAGCAGCCGGGAACTCCGAATTTCTCCGCTCTAAATAATGTGCTGAACATTTGTTGTGTGGAACTAATGACGTTTCGATTGAGCAAGAAGTTCATGTTTGATTGTTGAAGGGTGCATATTTTTTAGAATACACTACTACTTCCTTGCTCATACTCCAAATGTTATTTGATTTTATAGTAAGTACCTACATAATATTATTGTTTATTTTGCTTTTTTCTATTATAAATGTAATTTAATTCAGTTTCGGGCGTATTTAATTTTATACCTTCTCATGTACAAGGTAACGTGGCAGCAGTGGATAAGAAAGGATTGATTGTATTGCATTGCAATAGTGTTGATAATCTTTTTGTTTTTATATTCGTACTTGTATCAGCCTTATCGTCCTACTGCAGGGCTATAATCCACCAGGCGTTACACATACTCCAGATTTCTTTTATTTTTCGAGCATGGCGCGTTTCCTCACGACCTTTGTACACTTTGATCTAATTACTTACCCTGTAACATTAGCCGTGCGACCATTGTTTCTTCTTGTCTTCTTTGGCTCTCTATTTCTTAGACTTCTTACTGGCCGTTAATATTAGGCCCAAAAAAGAATAACCACGAATGAATTAGATTTCTTTAGATATTTTTTGTCCCTCTGATTAATTTGTTATTTATCATTTAATCAATTTTATCTATCATTCAGTGTTTATTTTATTGTTTATTGTACAAAAAATAAGCTGTAACGCTTGTAAAAATATTACGCTGTATTATTCGTTCAATGGTAAATAAAAACACCTCAACGGGTTTTCTTTCTGTAAGCTAATAAAGTTTGAAGAGGAGTAAAGCTGGTATTTCTTATTAAGGACCTCTACTTATAGAGCTTCTAAATCTCTAAACAACTTAGTTACTATTTGAAAATAATTCCAAAAATAATTTACAAACCTACCTACGTTTCTTTTTTTAATTTGGCTTCCTAACTAATTAATTAATCGAAATTAATTAATTTCGATTTTGCAGTTTAATCTGTTTTATTCATATATTTATCTCAAGAGGCTCATTATTAACCACATACAAAACATTTACTAAATAGATCACAAAATATTTGTCTGTATAATATGCTTAATTTACACATAGGCCTGCGTTCTAAACAGTGAACAAAATTAAAAAAAAAATGGCTACACTGTCAACAAACAGAAAACCAAAACTTAGAAGTTAATAAACTATTTTAGAGAGTTAATTCAATACCTGCCTTTTGAAGGGGAGAGTCCACGTTGCAACCAACACCCGCTGTTCGCGTTCGAATGGCCACGTTACCCCTCTCTCACAGAAGACTACCTTGAAATGTACTGCATTTCCCACTTTATCTTATTTCCCTAATGTACGTACGTGTTTCGGTAGTGAGTGAGATGTGTCGGAGCCCATTCCCATCCTATCCCTCCCCATTTTCCCAACCCTTTCTCCAAATCCATCCCTATATTTCCGAAGGTAGGCAGCGCATCCGGGTTGGTACCCACCAACGTTTGTCATTTTGGACTAATGTTGGCATGTATCTCGGATGTCTATGGGTGACAGTATCCACTTACCATTATGTGGATTGTATACTCGTCTGCCACCTTCGTCCATAAAAAAAACTAAAGTAAAAAAACTATGTAGATAATGCAATTGAATAATAAATTAATACAGAAAGAATGTGGTTTCCGGTAATAACGCTCTTGCATCCATATCAGTAAAAAGCAAGCCAATTTACGTTTCAGCAAGAAGAATTGTAGTCATAAAAATTGTAGTTGATTCACTTCTATAAAGGAAAAGTAAAACTTCTACTTCATACACTACAGAAACTTCTTCAGAAATGTAACTAGTTCCACAAATATCCTTATATTTATCTACTTCTCTCTGAATTTTGCCTTACACAACACCTCATACATTACGGTCTCTCTTTCAGACCGCAACACTAAGTAAACCTCGCTTTGCCGGCGACGAGAGCTTCCGCTAACGACTTTCCAACAAATGCTGCACGTAAACAGGGATCTGTATTAAAAGATTTCCGTGTAGCGTTGGCAATTTGGTGCGCCTTTGTTCGAGCACATTTTTTAGTCGGAAAAAGTAAACAAGGTGTGATTGTGTAAAGTAGACACATAAGAAATTATTTTTTATTTATTTACTCTTTATGCACTATATTGTACAGAGGCGGACTTAATGCCTTAAGGCATTCTCTACCGGTCAACCGTTGGTTAAATGTGAAAAATGTAAGCGGGTGCAGAAGAACTCAAATAGTAAAGCTTAATTCATCTCAATAAATAACAATAATAATCTATATTATTGTAACAGGCCGATGTCTGTACATTATAGATATTGAAAAAAAACTAATATGGGGTCTTTATTAGAGCAACAGAAGCCAAAACAATAGTTTTTAGAAATTTTGTCTGTCTGTCTGTATGTTTGTACACACATCACGCAAAAACTACTCCATGGAATTGAATGCAGTTTTCACCGATGTATTGCTAGAGGTCTAACTTAAAATATAGGCTCCATTTTACCGCAGGAAAATATCTTATTCCGATTGTTTTAAATTTAATAAAGCGAAGCGAAGTGAGGGCGGGTCGCTAATATATAATATATAAGTATGTACATATAATGATACATCCGTATTTATATAAAATTAGATATGAATCCACGTTGGTATTACTTACTTTATTCCATAGGCTACCAGTTCGTCGAAAACATTTCACTACCCGATTGTTGCCGGGAAGTGATTGTTTTTACAAATAAGATTGTCTATTGCGATGAGGGCGGATCGTTAATATAATAATAAATTGATAATATACTTAGACAATAAAATATATAAATATTCATACTAAAAATATTTATCAAACTTTTTATCAAAAACTCAAAAATATTTTGTTTTAAATAAAAATTTGTTTTATCTGTAATCTCCTTTAGACAGTTTAATATAATTGTGACAATTGGAATGCTTATATCTGCCCAACTTACTGCAGTTAATATAAATATTAAAAATAATTAGAAGCAAACTGTGCGTTTGTTTGTTATTCAGTATACAAGTAATGGACTTATCAAGTAAATGATAGATTAATTGTGATGATTTCAATTAACATCAACGTAAATATAAAACTACTTTTCTTAGTCATTTCCGACATGATTGCAATTATATCAATAACCGTTATTATTGCTATTAAAATAATTATCGTTTCGTACATTTATTATGGGCCTTCTACCGATTACTTACAATTCACCGAAGTCTAAATATATAATTGAATATCACTTTTCGGGCAATATTATCCGCCGTTATTATTAAATGATAAATATTTTAATTCGTATGTATTTATTAGCAGGTAAATTACATTTAACAAAGACAAATTCAACATTTAAATGTAACATTTAACAAAGCCCTTTGCCTTTTATTCTGTTTGCACATCGTTTTGTAGGATTAATGTACATTCAAGAGGAGTCTTTTTAACTGCCAGAACAAAGTTTGTGTAATTAAGCAAGGATTTATACTTCAATTTATGTCATGTTGTCATGACATAAATTGTCAAATTTGTCAATTATTAATTTAGAAAAATATTACGATTTATGGTAAAGCATTTGATATGTATTTATGGTGTCGTTATAGGCAACTAAGCCCTAAGGATCAACATCGCCTCTATAAGAATGGACTCGCCAACCCGCTTGGCCAGTGTGGCGTTTTAAGCCCTTACATCCCTCATGCACAAGAAATAACATGAGGAGGTCCATGTCAGTGGACACTGAAAGGGCTGGTTGCATTGTTGCATTGCATTTAATTTGAACGTTGATATTATATATCAACGTTCAATTGATATTTGACATATATAATAGGAGGGGGAGAGTGCACGCTGCAATCCAACAGCCGCTGGGCGCGCTCGACTGGCCACGTTACCCTTCTCTCACAGAAGACTACCTTGAAATGTACTGCATTTCCCACTTTATCGTATTTCCCCAATGTACGTACGTGTTTCGGTAGTGAGTGAGATGTGCCAGAGCCCATTCCCATCCCATCCTATCCCTGCCCATTTTCCCAACCCTTTCTCCAAATCCATTCCTATATCTCCAAAGGTAGGCAGCGCATCCGGGGGCGTGCCAACATTTGTCATTTTGGACTAATGTTGGCATGAATCACGGATGTCTATGGGCGACAGTATCCACTTACCATCAGGTGGACTGTATGCTCGCCTGCCGCCTTCGTACATAAAAAAAATATATATATATATATATTTACATTTATAATTTCTCTCAAAAATTATACCATACCATACTATACCATCAGTCCATGTGTTTCCACTGCTGGATGTAAATATTTCACAAGGCCCGCCAGCACATACAATCTTCGGCTCTTTATATCCAGCCACCGGGGAATTTCTTCAAGCCGTGTCGGTTCACCTAGTCCACGGAGACCGTCTCACAGTGGGTTTCCGGTATGTGGCCTCCACTTGAGGACTCGTCTACCACATCGGTTAACGGTCCATCGACAAATATAACCTGCCCATTGCCAAAAGTAAATCTAATAAAATAACCCCTTCAATATAAATTTAATAGAATTATGTATAATAAATTATAAATTTATAGAAAGTTACATACATTGAGTTTATACATTTGTATATTCAACACACCCTTCGTTAGTAATGGTCTCTCAATGACACTATTCATTTAGGTTAGGATTATTTTTGCTAATGCCAAAATGGACGGAATTCATTCATCAAATGTAATCCGTCTACCACAACAGGGTCTGTGCTGGTCCTTTATTTATATTACACACAAATGTATCTACATTACTATACATATATTTAAGTATGTAAAACTCTTACTTTAGTAAAGATTAGGCTTAATACAAACCTTTTAAAAATACACATATTTTGTTGTCTTTGTTTTACGACTTTTTAAAACAAATTCTTTCATCACTAATTTCCATGAAATAAATATTCAGACGTTATTTATTGCACAATAACATTTCGAGAACAATATTCATACCTACTTAAGTATATGTATGTATACTTTACATTATTAAATCTTTTCTCTTGTCTCAAACATCCTACTCGAAATGACCAAATGATATTATTTGTTTTTATAATTATTTTATTAATTCATACTATTAATTATTTTGGTAGTTTGAATTTATATATTTTCGTTTGGTATAATTTATCAAGAAAAACTTGTAAATAGTACACGTGTTCTAATCTAACTTGCTATTGTCTATTGCCTCTATTGTTTTCTGTATTCCTTTCAGAAATAAATAAATATTTTTTATGCGCTGACCTATATAATGACTTAGTGGAAAAACATTCGCTGTATGATTTGTATTCTCAACTAAATCATGTTACTAAACCATGTCCTACTCCTAAGTTGGACTTGTAACAACTTTTAGTTTTTCTTACATCCGACCCACATTTTCGATATTGACATTCAAATGGTGTGCGTAACTCGTGTAGGAACAAATAATTTACCAACTTCAACGGTTTTCTTTGGCAGCGTAATGTGTGATTGTTTTCGTTGGCCCCTTGACTAACTGTTTATTTGGTAACAATGTGTGATGAATTATTTGGTAACACTGTTTTATTCTAAAATACTTTTACATTCCACCCTTTTCTATTTTAGAGTTGAAAATATTTTCTCGCAAATACTCAAAATGAATGAATGAAAATCTTATAACAGATTCCAGCTTTGTCATAACTAATAATTGGTTAGTACGAGTACAGTAAACATATACAAAGTATAATTTTATGAGTCATAATAAATTAAATGACGATTCGCTATATGATTATGAACATGTTTGTTACTCGTTTTTATTGACTATTTAGAAAAAGCTTTAAATTCATTTGAAAAATAAATATCTTCATGTTTTTACACGTACTTTTACCAGTACTTAAATGTACTTTTTAGTTGTTTAAATGATGTGTTTCTCAATGTACTCGTTAGTGCATTACATTTCTCATGCGGAAGTTCCGAAGTATTCTCCAAAATTTAATATTATGAATGTGTGTATTTATCATTAATTTACGGGCTAACTTAGTAAATTAAATTGTAGGGAATTTCATAGTGTGGGGAGTCGAAAGCGGGCCTAACTCCAGCCGCCCTGCACTAATGAGAAATGCTGCCTGTCACTTTGCCTCCTACTTACGTATATCTTGGGTACGTTGTACCAGGACCTACTTATACATTCTATTCTATAGCTGCCTTCCTTAATTGGCTCACAGAACATCATGGAGGCAAGATAATTTATTGAGCCATCCCTGTAGATTTGAATGAAATACAATTTTGTTTATAGAAATATGGTCATAGGTCACAAATATTTTTATTTCATCAGAATGTTGCTAATGAAGTATACTGGAACTGGATGAGTACTAGTACACTATAAGATTGTAAGTTATAAATTATTATAAAGTCGTAATTATAAATTCTGCGTAGCTGCATTGGCTTAAACATTCATTTTATTTCACTAACACCCGTGGATACAAGCCTCTAACTTAGGTAGGTACATGGTATTTTGTTATTTTACATGATATTTGTCGAAATTTACGCTGATCTCACAGTCTTACTAAGAAATATCATATGCGGTATAGTGACAATTATCTATAATCATATCCCTGATCATTATAAAAAGTTAAACTTGTTTATGTTTAAAAAATATTTCAAATCTTTCTTGATTACAAAAGGCTTATTGTACCTTCATTGATAATGATTTTGTGAATAAGAAATATTGACTGATACAAAATAATATCTTCGATTTTTATGACTAAAATGACTACTGTAATGTACATAAAAAAGAATCTGACTTTGGGAAGCAAATTACTGATTTAAAATTATTAACCGAAATTTTAAAATATTTGTTGAATGTATCCACAAGGTATCTCTATTGTTTTTTAAGAGCAACAAATAAAAATCATTTCATTTCATTTTGCAGAAAAACATTTAGGGCCTTTTTGTAGCTCTAATTTTATAATCTGAGACGATACTGATAGTCAAAATTTCGACCAATTTGTCTGGTACCCGACAAAATGAGACTGACTTATAAGAAAGTACTTAAATCTTCTGCGCAATGAAGCCATTGCCCTAAAAATTGGTATACAATATTGCAAATAACGTCCTCTATCGGCGGAAATATCGTCCCCTAGTGATATATTGGTTAGCGAACGTGTCCAATCTGCTTGATTTACAGTGCCAATAATCTCCATCGTCACGCGACACCAATCAGGTGTCAGGCAGAGCCGCGGGGCGCGCTATTGTCAAGCAGAACAAAAATGGTGCTGAAAATATAAGGCAAGGAGCAGTTGGATGGAGCCACTGCGTTTATGAAGGAAAACTATATGAAAACTAGTTACTACAGTTTTATGTATTGATGAAAAATTCGATGTCATTCGTTAGTTGGAAAGGATTTTTATATTTCTCGTATGTTTAAAAAAATTGTAATGAGCTTTATCCAACAGCATGTCGTTTATAATAATACATGTGTAAACGGGTAACTCAAGATTTATTTTGTTGAGACGATATTAAAATAAAAAAAAGACAATATTTATTAAAGTTTAAAATCTTAAGTAACATATCGTTTGTACATTGATCTAACTTTATTTTGATAAAAAATTAAAATCTCTAAAACTTCATTCAAATATCCCTAAAAACGATTACATTAAATTATCTACCAAAATAATTGAAGTAAGTTGTTTATATTTAAAGTTTGTCGTTGGTTAGTTGTTTATGAATTGTATGTATTAAATTTTGGTAGTTGGTTATTCTGAACAACAGTTCATATCTCATTTATACTTGTTGTAAAAAATAATTTCTTTAGTACATATTAATGGAGTCGTAAGTTTGGCTTGTTAAAAACAATTACATAATGTGTACATACAGTAAATAGATGTTACGGAATTGTACAAGCCACAATATCTTAGTAACAAATCAGAGAGATAGCCCAAATAAGCGTGTACGCTCATAAAGCTAATTCGTATGTTTTCACACCCTCTGCAAGTGAGTAGTGGAAAAAATGGCAGATTACGGTCAAATAGACAATGAAGCAAAGTGAGCTGTCGTCTGACGCCTGTTTGCCTTGGCCTGGAGTCAAATGTTGCATTTAGAAAATGAAGTGTTTTCGCTTGGTGCTCAGAAGAATATGAATCAGCAATGAGTTTTTGATTGAGTTTCTTTGTTTGGTTGGTAGGTAAGATCGAGTTTTATAGTTGAACAGAAGAATCCTCATGGGTATTGGGTAATTAAAGAATTAGTTTAGGAACAAAAAAATTGTTATGGTTAAAGAATATTTCAAAGAAAGAAATAGAAATGTGGTCATAGCTTGAACTGTAGATGTGCTTGAATAAAACTAATATTTTCCGTACCTTAAAGGCTCGCGCACATTACAGGCGTTTCGTGCAGCAGCGCGTCGCACTGCAAAACTACGACAACGCACATTACAGACGCGGCGGGCTGCAGCTCAACGCAATCATTTAAGTCAGTTAGCTGTTGACATTCAATAATTCACGTCGTCGCACAGCGAATAACTCTCGAATAAATTCATCGCACATTGAGGCGAGCTGCCTCAACGCATAACATCAGCGCACAAATACGGCTGGGGAGCGATCCGCGAGTGCGCTGCGCTGCGACGTGATGCGGTCCACCTCATGTGTGCGATGGTTTATACAAAATGAATGAAAATGATTCAGGAGGATTTTTGGAATGTTATGCGCCGCGGTGCGGCTCGCCGTAATATGCGCGAGCCTTTAGGAAGCTGCCATTCAATGGCAAAAATTCCGTGGATACCTAGAATTGAAGAAACATTCAAAAGCCATTTGATTGAAAGAAAAAAAATCAAACTCTACATTTACAATATCTTAACATTTGAATTTCAGTATTTGCTGAAGAATTTGACGTTAAATTGTAACTAATGATTTATAACAAAATCCTATTCATTCTCGCTTCGACATTGTTTCGGCATATTTTGTAACTTCGACAATTTATAACGCATTTGTTGGTAGACTTAGGTCGATAAAGTTTCGTTTCGAATTGAGTAAAAGTGTTTATTGCTCAAGGTACCTAAATTGAGATCACCGAATTTCGTAAAATATAATTATGACATTATTTAATCAAGATCTTATAAAAGCCGCTACACAAACATTATTATTTCTATAGTCTTGTTCCCTTGGGTTCCATGGATAACAACATGGATGTTATTCATAAGATTTCAAAACTGCACAATATTAGTTTTATTCATCGGCAGATGCGGCAGCGGACTGATCATCTTCACGGTCGATTTTAATCACACGCCGCATGCGACCCGTCGCCGCACGACAAAAGTCGAAAGCTATAGTTACGCCGTCTACAGATTACCCATTTAACATATGTCAGATTATTGTAACTAATGATGTGACTATAGACAATCGTAGCAATGGCATTAAATACTTTTATTAATATCGTTAATACCAATCAATAATCTTAAGCAAAGAAAGTGAATTACCATTAGATAAGGGGAATAGGTACTTTCGTCGATGTGATAGAATAGGGAATACGGAAATTAAAAAAATGCCATTAGATTAAAATATGTTTTATTGAGTATTTTACACTATTCTGAATCAGAATCACGTGACCTACTGCCATCGCCGTCGCTATCAGTTACTCGAATAATTATTTCATCGTCAATTATGGAATTAATCCTAATATCGCGGTCAGTCATCCAGAATAATTTGTCTTGTTTTTTTCAACTACGTTGTCTCTAGTGACCTTCTTACAAGCTTCTTTTAGCAGGTTCAACATTTTATTGGTGCCGAATGACGAAGCCATATTGTGGCGAGCTGCGTAACCTGTAATAATACCTTTTTGAGCGTTTGACTTTAGCGTGCTATATTTCTGGCAACACTGATCACTGCTGGGAAAGTGATATACCGTTTGAAAGCTGATTGTTATGGTGGCAAATTGAAATTACAAGTTAAAAGTTTCATCTTTTAATATTTTTAATCAATTTTAAAATGGAAATTAATAAGGAGAAAATTATGTATGTTTTACATTTTTTTCCCACAAGGGTATGAATGCTTTTAGTGCTCGAAAAGCGGCGGAAATCGACCCGTGTAAACGCGGCATTAATGAGAAGAGGCCAAAATCGTATGTGGTGAAACGTCTTGTAAGAGGTCTATATCCAGCAGTAAAGGGACATGGGCGCAACTTAACCCAACAGGGCCACTAATACAAAAGAAAACAATTGAAGTTCAAACATTATATAACTAGATAGGTTCTATGTTCGCGTTATTTAGTATTATAATTTTACTTAATATTTATAACTGTTATTGCTCCTCCCGCACCATCTCTGCATACCCCAAAAGGTTGACTGGGAGATAATGCTTCAAAGGACTAAGTCAGTCTTTTGTCAATCTGTGCAACAAAGCTTTAATTCTCACGTGGACAGCATATAGAATTTGGTAATAATAGCGTTGGTTTGACTAATTTCTCTTTGAGTTTTCACCTGAAAGTGAACCTGAAGTCCGTTGTTAAAGTGACCTACCACTGAGATTTGCTTTAATTAACCTCGAGGCGGCGTCATGTTCATGTGTTATGGCGGGAGGTACAATTAACTATCAAATACGAGATGTCATCCCAAAAATTAATTATCTGTTGCAATTTATATTAAGTGAGCGGAAAAGCTTATAGAAATAAAGTAAACATATTTTTTACAATTTTGACAACATGACAATAAATTCCCCATTCTCTGTAAGTTATTTGTATAGTAAGTAATTCCATTACATTTTAAGCTATTGTCATTCATATGCACCCAGGTACCTATTAGTAAACACACATGACATAGAGTAATGACTTCCCGTTACAGCCTTCGTCATTAGTCAATGAGGTACAGTACATTTATAATAATCCATTTATTTATTTTCTCACCATAAGCAAGATGATTGATACGTTTGATACGTTTATTTAATACACTGTGTACAGAAGTGAGAGGGAGAGTGCATTGAGGGGGAGAGTGCAAGCTGCAATCCAACAGCCGCTGGGCGCGCTCGACTGTCCACGTTACCCCTCTCTCACAGAAGACTACCTTGAAATATACTGCATTTCCCATTTTATCGTATTTCCCTAATTTACGTACGTGTTTCGGTAGTAAATGAGGTGTGCCAGAGCCCATTCCCATCCCATCCTATTCCTCCCCATTTTCTCAACCCTTTCTCCAAATTCATTTCTATATCTCCAAAGGTAGGCAGCGCATCCGGGGGCATGCCAACGTTTCTCACTTTGGACTAATGTTGGCATTTATCGCGGATGTCTATGGGCGACAGTATCCACTTACCATCAGGTGGACTGTATGCTCGTCTGCCGCCTTCGTACATAAAACAAAAAAAAAAAATCTAATTAATCTCTCAATAATATGACGTCAGCGTGATGGATATTTTTGCAATGAATTTAATTGATAAGCTAAAAAAGAAAGTAAAATGAGTGAGAACAAAACAAAGGGAGACCTAATTATGACGCTCTGTAGTCAGAGCGCGTTTGACTTTGTTCTTGAAAGTCAGTAAATAATAATTACAAAGTCAGCAAAGTAATCTATAGGTACATGTAATAAAATCGTTCCAAAGTCGTCTGTGCATGAAACATTTTTTAAAAAAAATCATTGTATTCGTTTTGATAAAATACTCTACGAACGATACAAAACCCATAACAGCCATTTTTAGAAATTTTGTCCGTCTGTCTGTCTGCGCGTCACTCAAAAACCACTGAACGGATTTGTACCGGTTTAATATTTGAGATTTTCGCGTTTTTCACACATATTTATCAATTTAAACGGGTCTTAACGAGAATGTTTACCTTAATTATTTTTCTCGACGTTTCGGTTGAGATGGCACCAACCAACCACCAACCAACCACCAACCACCAACCAATCACCAGCCACCAATGTTTAAATAGATAAATATTTTCCAATTTAACATTCAGGGCACTTTTTATCCCAGTTAAGTTATTTATTTGTTTAAACATAACTGAAGGTTATAAACATACAGTTATAAAAATCAATGCATACATTCTTTATACCGTACATCCTTTATAACATTTTCTCTAAAAATAAACTAATAATTAATAATTATAATTGATAATTAATTATTCTCTAAGAATACTAAAATTCACGCGCAAGAAGGCGCAGGAACCGCTAGTAAGTAAGTATGTAAATATTTATATCGTAAAACTTCACTTTGACTTTACTTGAATTTAAATTTTCTGAAATCCTTGGCCGCCCGTCAAATGTCAAAACAGCATTATCTAGAGATACAAATCAGCATGATAAAGCAGCTACAGCGAAAGTTTGCCAGATTAAAACTTTTTGGTGTCCGTAGACGAGTTATCATTGTGACATTACCATACATATTCTTTGCTCTAACAGACTTTAATTAAAAGTATCAGTTATTCTACGTTGTATTCAAAGCAATTGTCTTATCTTTGTTTTGTTTTTCTTTGTTTCCGCTGGTCTCTTGGGTCTTCGTGGAGCATCCACTGCCTCCATTTCATATTGTAAATCGGGTCTGACCACGTAAAATTAAAGACTTTTATTTTACCTTTTATTTCGACTCTTTTTTTCTTTTATTTATTTTGTTCCGGCACGGATTACACCAGCCGAAGTCACGAGTTGACTGAAGAGGCGGGTAGTCTACTACCCACATTTGATCTTCACATTCGGAAAGGCTACGACATACTACACTAACAATGACCTTTAATTTTACGCGTTCAAACTCGATTTCATTTCGTTTCTTGAATTTAGGCTTTCGATTCGTGTGGTCGGTATGAATCAGGCGTTAGGGCCGGTTGCCATTATGTCGAACCGACAAATTATCGGAGCGATAAAATATTCGATGCAAAATGGTTTGTTAATGAAGTATGATAGTTCATGCAGCATGCTGGTGTGAAAAGCTAGGTCTCTTCAACAGCCCGGTAATGATAAATAAATAGTGGGAACCAGCTTTTACTCGAATATGCACTCGCATCGCATAAATCGCATCCGTATCGAGATGATGTTGAATCATATCATCTCTACTAGAAACACAAATAGCTGTTTCCAAACGTGGTGTATATTGTGAGATATTTCGCACGGTTCTCATCTATAATATAATCTATAAACTCCTAAACAAGCCCTAACCCCTAACAACAACTGGAAACTATGTAGTTCTCAATATTGGTCCAATTTACAAAATGACGTCTAGACCGCAACCGAAACGGGTTGCGAGTCTCATTATAACCCATAACCATTTTAGCCGAATTGCATAACAGTCTCCACAGGCTCTGCAGGAATCTTTTGGGTCGACAGAGAACCATGCTAAATTGACCAATTAGAGAACGCTGTTGTGCTAAGTATAAACTGCACTTGTTATGCACTCCTGTTCTTTGATCTTTATTTAAATTTGTTTCAATAAGATCTTTTTGGTGAGAACTCGAGAAGTGTAGTTTTTGTATGATTTATTATAAAATTTGTGTATTTGTGCGCTTTGTGGTTTAATGATAATTTATTGAACTTCAAAGTGTTTTTTCGTGCGTGGTGTTTGTGATAATCAAATAAAAGCGTGGCACTGTTTTTTTGGTATGATTCCAAGGAGTCCTCTTCTGTCTTCAGTAAACCTCCTGAACGACTCCTGACTTACTTCGACGGGACTGGATATTGACAGGATGGATACGTTTTAGACTTTAAAATTGTTTATTACGAAGAAAACTAGACACCGGTAGAATGTGCTAATTACACCATTGCCACAATGTAAAAAAAAGATTGATTGAAGAAGTTTTAACGAAGTTATTTAATATTTAGTGCATCCGGTGTGCCAGCGTTTGTCATTGTGGACTGAAGTTGGCATGTACCGCGACTGTCTATGGTCAATACTAACTAACACGTTAATTAAAAGTGAATGATTTATATATCAAGAATAAGCTGACTTGTGTCTAAACAAAGTCGAATAAGTCCAATATTAACAATCATTATTGGGACCAGGTTATTGTTTGTTTAGCAGTACAAAAATAGTAAAATGCACTTTTTCTACCGTGTCACTTCTTTTAAAAATAAAAACGAAAATATGTCAGGTACAAGAAAAAAGTCATGAATATTTCTATCGGAGTGAAGACGAAAGCGGAAAGGAAAAGTAGAAAGAACGTGTATTGTTTGCGTAGCAAGATACCCTAAAAGGTAACTGTTGTGAAGCACTGTGACAATGTAGGTATGTTGTGGTGTTCCCATAGTTGATGAAAAGTTGAAAAGAATCTTCGTAAAATTAAACACACACCTAAAAGGTTTTTCTTCGCAGAAATATTATCTCAGAACGTTGACTGCCTCAGGTTACAAGTTTCATTTTCCTCTTTTATTTTTCTAAAAAAATATTTTTAGGAAGGGAATAAGGAATAAGGGAAATTATGTCGACCTAAGGGCTCTAAGTTTCAGGATAGGTGAGATGGTGCCGTTAAAATCGCACGGCTGAATATATTTCGTGACAGAGGGAGGTAATACGTATTGTCGACGTAATGTAACTGGAAGCGACAGAATTTTTTTTGATTGTACGTGTTCTTTATTTATAGAAAGAAGGTATTATATTATTATTATATATTTTTCTTTGTATTTCACTTTCTATGTATTTTTACTTATGTATGCACTTCGATTCTGTTCCCACCAATGTCTCTATTTCACGGGTGTGCTGGAAGAGATTTCTATAGGAGATAAGCTTACCCTTTGTATATGTTCTCGTATTTAATAATTATAATCTATGGTTTTGTGTGTAGAATAAAATAAAATGTAACAGATGGGCAGATAGTCTACTTGATGGTAAGTGAATACTGTCGCCCATGGACGTCCGCAATACATGCCAACATCAATCAAAGGTTGGAATGGCCCCAGATGCGCCGCCTACCTTTTGGAGGTCTAGGAATGTATTTGGAGAAAGGATTGAGAAAAGTAGGAAGTATAACGAGACGATGGGTTTTCCTCATCCCATTACACCTCCCAGTAGTATAACAGAGTCAAGAGAATAACGGTACTATTCACTTTTATTTCAATATTATCTTCATTGAATGGAATAGGAGGGTAATACGATAGAACGAGATGGGAATGGGCTCTGTGATATCTCACTCACAATCGAAACGAGTATGTATCATTAGCGGTATTTTACAAAATGGTGCGTACGTAGTAGGGGTTGGCCCTATTTTCTAGCTACCCAAAATTTGTCTGCCAGAGATGGCTAATAGCAATAGCTAATAGCGTTTTGTGCATTTCATGCATTACAATGTACATACATTGTCTTGTTTTGTTTTGTTAATGTGCAATAAAGAGTTTTATCTATCTAGATAGATATTTGTCTATTATATCTATAATAGATAGATAGAGAAAATAATAGATAAGATAGCATGCATATCTATCTATCCCCATCCAGTATCGCGCTACATTCGTGTGTGGAGCATTTCATATCGGAGGCGAGCACGCCTTGGCATTTCCCGAACCTCCAGGGAGGTTGGCCGCCTCCTTTACGTGACGAGCTTTCACTCCTAAAATATTTGTACTATTCATCGCCGTGAGGGGTATTAAAATGCGCGCTATGCGAACTCGTTTTTATCACTCTTTATTTTTTTTTCAGCTGATGTTTTCGATTTAGCTCCTGGAATTTTCAATGTAGGGTGGGCGTTTGAAATATGTTTTATGTTATGGAATGTGACTAATGATTTTTTTTATAGATAGAAGGTGGCAAACGAGCAAATTATCCACCTGGTGGTGTGGATCTGTCGCTGATGGACATCTGCGATACATGCCAACATCTATCTAGAATGACAGACAGACTTTCGGAAACGTTGCCTACCTTTCGTTATAATTACCACATTCACTGTCTATATATCCCATCTAATGTACTGATGACCTTATACGTCTGTGTATGATATTCATATGTACCTAGATTCTCTTTTTCCATTTTATTCTCTATTTTCTACTCTCCCTCAATTCCGTCGAAAAGGAGTTGTCAGGTAAGAAGTAGAATTTCTAACTGTACGGTTTTAATCGGGATGTCTCGATTACATGACTCTGGGTCCTGTATCCCACAGGACTCTGATCTGAAGGTGTGTTGATGTAACGCAATGTGCCCTGAATATCTTCTTCCAAGGTGTTTCGAGAGTAATTAAAAAACTCGCTTTATGGATAACTATAATTTGTTATTTAATTAATTAACCGCAAACAATAGAGAAACAGTAAAAGGTCACAGATAATTTCTTGATAGGTTAATAATAATTAGTAACTTTTAACTAAGATGACTCCATCATTATTACCCTAATAATAATGAAAACAACTATTATTGTTTCACATTGTTTCATACACAGAGCAAATCTCTTTAGTTATGTCCCGAGGTTAGTTTGCTTGTCTTAATATTTTATATGGATACTGATTTTCAATGTTGAAAACCCTAATCAGAAGTCACTATCAAATTTAATGTTGTACTAAAAGTATCAAATATTCAATCCACAATCAAAAAACAATTTGGTACGTTTTGGCATTAATAATTTTGAAGCGAATGAAAATAAACTGGCATGAAAATGACGTGGACTAAATAACCGATAAATTAAAATATATTTACTCTCGAATTAATAATACATCATCGGATATCTTTGAGTTGGGTTTTCATATATCTGTGTATATTAATTATGATAACCACACAATCCCTTCCTGAGATAATTGATAAATAAATCATATCCCTTTTCCTCCAAACCCATTTTGTCATTGTCTTCAGAAAGAGGTACAATATAATCCTGTTATACTTACACACTAAAATTATTAATAATTGAAGAGATATTTGCATTACGCTACGCTTTCGTTGGAATATGAGATACGTGTAAGTAAACAAGTTTAGTAAATTTGCAAGAGGGTAACTAAGCTCTTTGTTGACAGGTAAAATACACAGTTTACTGTTGTGAAAACTAAGGGGCTGTGTAGATAGATGGCACCACGGGCAATTGAAAGAATTAATTGCAGTTCTTTAATTACAGTTGTGGCTTATCGTAAGTAAACACAGTTGCCAAAAACCACCACCAGAGACCACAAATTTCCTTCTTCGATCAAGTTTGAAGATCAAGTGACATACACGCAAGTACACCATACTGGCAAAAAAGCCAGTATGGTGATGAATTTTGAAGAAGCAACATTTGTTGCACCTACAATAAGTAGTCGCAGACGTTCGTCGCAACAAAGAGTGAATCGATGTTGCTAGTGGCGGCAACTAGCAACTTAAGAGTCGGTATTTATCGTCGGTTATCAAATCACATTACGTTTATTCATAAAATTATAGATTCAAATTTATTCGCACTAGATGCCGGTTGCCACTTGCAGAAACTGCTGATTAAAAGTTGCTACGTCGGCATAGCCCCCTTAGGTAACTACGACACAGTAGCGGCACGCGAATCGTATGTTGTAGATATTCACACAACTATTTACGCGGATTTACTATACATCTCCTGAATGCAAACTGTATTACAACTTATACTAGATACTGAATGTGCATAACGCCTTATATTAAAACGGGTGAGGTATGGAACTTAGTAGTCTGCGAATGTAAGCACTAAATAGTACTAATTAGATGACGATAACAAAACCCGTCTCCAGGGACAATATAAACTTCTAAATAATTCAGTAATCTAAGCCGACTGAACCTGAAATTTAATACCGCCCCACAGAATTTATGCTAATTTGCCGGTCGATTATGAGATTAAGTTGGGTGTGAATTACGGCAATTCTTCCTTTGGGGTGTGAAAAAACGCCTTGTTATTCCTTCTTGTTGTTCTTAAGGTGATTACATTTCGCGCGAAAATCCCCTCGGCTCGTTTCTCGTACCTCCAACGGCCGGCGGTTTCGCAATTTAGCTTGAACGGGTAATGAGAAAAATGTGCGGTGTTTCGCGCGGTAACAGCGTTGGGAGCGAAATGACGAGCGCTTGCGCGATGCGGGCGCGGCGCGTGGTTCGCGCTCGCCCCGCAGTAGTCCGCGCTCTCGCGACAGGACGATCGCGCCTTCGCGCCGCGGCCGCCCGCCCCTCGCCACCCCGCGCACACCCGCTTGTCAAAATAACTAATTGATTTATACCCCCAAACATTACCCGACTTGAAAGCGAACTTGCTATAGAAAACTTTCACCCAATTCATAGTGGCGTAAAGTTAACACAAGAAATTAATAAGTTTAACGAGTTTACGTTTAACTTTCGAAGAGCAAGTTACGAATGTTAAACAACTTTTTTCCTGTGTGATATAAATGGTAATAGCAATCTGTCATGGTAAAGTGACACGGGAATGAATAATAGTAAATATTACGGAGCCTTTTGTGGTAGTCGGGTGATACGAGCTGAGTCACCGTGACAAAAAGTGAGCTAATGGATTTGCTACACAGCGTAAATAAAATATGAGCCCGAACATCTCGCAAAATCGGGCAAATTTATTACCGTGGTGTATTCCCGTAATTAATAAAGTCTCCGCCGACTTGTCACCGCCATCCATTAGACAAATTAAATTACACTTGCTAAATAATATACATTCGTTTTGGGCGCGACTTAATTCACCACAAATGACTTTTCGCGGTCATTAAGACTCTAATGTGTTAATTGAAGTAAGTATTTTGTTTAATTATCATTAAAATTATTAAAATATTTTTATTCGTTGAGAGGTGGCTAGATTTAGGAGAAGCTTGTATTCAGGAGTGGAGAAACATAGACTGATGATAATAATTATCCTTACATAATATCAATTTTGCAACTGTTTTGAATCTTGATTTGTAGTAACACTATACAGGTAACATTTGTATATAACAATTATTTTTAATCAACTGGAAAATGTGACGAGCACTGACAAGACTAGCTATCGCCCGCGACTTAGCGAACGCTAGCGTACTTTTAACGTAGATAAGTGTTAGTTTAATAGTAAGTTTTCCTTATTTGCTTATAGGTGTTGCACGCCTTTACCATTCATCAAACAATATGTCTATTTCTGTTTATATGTAAATATGTAACATCTCAAAGGGTAGGTCCTAATTTATGATTTCAGAATCATTTATTTCTCATAAGAATTAATGTGCGAAGAAACGAATTAATATTATTCTAATACGCTTCCGAATATGACACAGTTTGATACAGGTTTTACATTATAATATAATTTATTACTTATTAAACTGACTCTAAAGCGGTGACAGCAGAGATAGGTACTGTTTCCGACTCTTATTCGTGAAGTTGTGAGTTCATACCCTCAGCCCATACCATTGAGTTTTTAAAATGATAACTAGCTCGAGATCGATAATCGATGGTGTAGAATTAAAAACTTTTATCCATCAATATAATTGTATCCAACTTGTACCATTCTGGCCGCGTACCAATCGCGTGGCCCGAAATCTCGTAGTGTTTTACTAAATGTGGCTTGTGCCACTGCAGGCAGTGGAGCGATGTAGGCTGACATCAAGTAATATCGCACGTAATCTACTTAATAAAAATCTAACACTGACTGACTGACAGACAACACACAGCCTAAAGCGGTGGGTCTAGAAGCATGAAATGTTGCACAGGAGTTTCTTATATAACGTAGGTGAGCACTACGAAAGGGTTTTCGAAAATTCATCCCCTAAGGGTGTAAAAGTTCCTGAGATGTTGCCGATGAGATTATAGTGTTCTGAACATGCGCAAATTTTAGTCTAGATAGCTGACAAACAAGTTAGCTCCCAAGCGAATAAAGGTGTAGTAAAATAAAGGTGCATCATTCAAAGGGGCTACATTAATCGTAATATACCTATAATACATATATATTATACGCATTATTTAACTGGGCCTACTTAATTTTGATATCATTCAATAGAAGAGAATCATACAATTATTATTATTATTACTTGGCCCGAACACTCCCTTGTTACTTTGGGAGCTCTGTTGAACGTTCTACTCTGATATGGTATGTACCCGTGAGGTTCAAAAGTTTTTGGCCTGACATATTTATAGATGTCTAAATAAACAAATTATTCGTCACTGTAATTGTCATTTATCCTATTAATTTGTGTATAATTTTTAGAGTTCAACCCACGTTAGCTTTTATATTGACTCTTAGACTATATTGAAAAGTAAAAACACTTTCATAAACTTGAGTATCCTTTTTCTTTGTCAGGCCGGAAGCTTTTGGATCTCCCCGCGTAAAAGTAATTATTCTTATTTTATAATTATTAAGAATTATTACTCTGCGGCCGTGTAGTTCCGGCCCCTATCTCACCCCATCTCTTCTGTGGGTGTTGTAAACCGCTACTAAGGGATACACAGCCGTTACAACAAGTGTTGAGGAACTCTGAAACCACCACTGATAGAGTGGACTCGTCAACCCACTTTGGCCGCGTGGCGTCTTAAGACCATAAGTCCCCCATACACAAGACAACAAGATACTACACAACTGTAGGGGGAGAGTGCACGCTGCATTCCCGCAGTCACTGGACACACTCGACTGGCCACGTTACCCTTCTCTCACAGAAGACTACCTTGAAGTGTACTGCATTTCCTACTTTATCGTATTTCCCTAATGGACGTACGTGTTTCGGTAGTGAGTGAGATATGCCAGAACCTATTCCCATCCCATCCTATTCTATCCCTCCCCATTTTCCCAGCCCTTACTCCGAATCCACCCCTTAATCTACAAAGGTAGGCAAGACATCCGGAGGCGTGCCAACGTTAGTCATTCTAGACTGATGTAGTCTATGAACGATAGTATCCACTAACCATCAGGTGGACTGTATGCTCGTCTGCCACCATTTATATATAAAAAAAAAGTTCAGGAGGTGGCCCATGTCCAGAAGCGGACAATAAAAGCGTTGGTTACAGTTACTCTGTGGACCAAGAATGTTGACTCATACTTTTACGATTTGCTTAGCTCCAATGCAAGGAATGGATTAGGTAGATAACTGAAATTCCAAGCTTTTCTACAAGCTTTGTTCAAATAATTTAAGGGAACTTCAGATTAGCAAAAGCTTTCCTATCATTATGCCTGTCATCAGGCTCTTCAAGGTTCTGCCATATTTACATGTTATGTTTTCGAAATATTACGTTTTGCGATAACGGATCATTTAATAATTCATGAGGGGTTACGGTATGATCGGCCGCTCATCAATACCTTTTCATATTTATTACACTTTAGTACATTATTACACCTACTCTTCCTATTATTACACCTTTGACATAGAAAGACATATATTCAGAAAATAGTTTTGCTTAAATGTGGAAAGTGTGTTGTTGTGTGCTAACCTTTGATCAGCTGTAAAATGCAAGACGAAAGGAATAAGTCTGTTTTACTCTAAAGTTATCCACTGTATGAGATTCAGCACATATAAAAATACACGACTTTGTAATAGAGGACATTTAAGAGTCATAGACTAGTATCTCACAGTCATAGAAGTACATCACGCTACATTTCCTCGGAGGCATCATGCACTGTATGGTTCGCAAACCTGATTTATATCATGAACCCATATGTAATACTCCTTGAGGTCTTTCTGCTAAACTACGTCATGGGGTTTCTCAAGAAGACTCGCATTTCTCTATTGTTGCAGCTATCCCTGGACGGCAGCAGCCACTTACTATCACGTGGACAGCATGTCCGCCTGCCCACTCTTATTATTTATTTTTATAATAATTTACATATTTATAATTGAATCTGACCTTATTCGTCATCATCACCAGCCATTTTAAGCCCATCTGCCCCTTTCACCAGCCCAGCCGTCCATTACTGGACATGGGATCTTCTCATGTACATTGTTTTGTGCATGAGCGATGTATGGCCTTAAACGCCACGATGGGCAAGCGGGTTGGTAAGTCCATTCTTTTAGAGGGGGTGTAATTCCTGAGGGTTTGTGGTAGCGGCGGCTTTGTTATCCTTTAGTTGCCTTTTACTACACCCACGAAATGAAATGGTGTGGTGGTACTCTTCATCTCGCCGACACCACTCGGCCACTGGTCTTATTACTAATGTAGAATTTACTCATACAATTTACCTTGTATAATACTCAGTCTGTCTACTTTAACATAGAAACGGCAAGTCAGAGTTAACAAAAATAAATTTCATGTAGAAAACTTCACTGATATCTTTTTGATCTCTCGTTGGTTACATTAAACCTTTGCGTTTCACTCAAACATTGGTCAATATATCATTTTATTACATATCGTCCCTTGACAGCATTCGGACTCTACGGGTCCGGGAAATACTCACACTAACCTCGATTGACATTGAATGTCAATCGTGATCTTATAAGAGAATGTTCGATTCGTGGATAGGACGAGAAGTTGCGGTTACGACATTGTCACAGATCGTCACAGACATGAATGAATCGAGAGCTTATTGGGTTCAAATCGTTCCTATTTGTCACACACCTTCAAAACGTGACAACTGGTTTCAGAATTTTATTTCTCTATATTTCCCATTACAAATTTCTACATACTACATACTCGTATATCTGGTTTTCACATATTACACCACTTGAAGTAGATATCTACCAAGCCAAGTTACAATATAGATCTGACGAGAAGCGAGTTTAATTTTAAAGTGGTGTGGACAATTTTATACGTAATGATCGAATAAACTCTGCTTCCCACTGACCCACAATCTTGGACCGCCCGTTCCAAGCATAGCTGGGACCTTCTGCCAAAAGATGTTCCTTCTGCCGGTAATCTGGCAGGGGAACCCCTTATGGTTCTTGTACCACATTGTTTTTCTTGGGTGAACGCCTTTTGCGGTTGTCCAAAACTTCTGGCTGTAGGTTACATTTTCAAGGGTACTGGGAGCACAAGAATATAATAAAATCTGGAAGCTATAGACTTAAATTACCCTAGTATAAACAATATTTATAATAATAGAGAGATAGATAAAACAATTATTTTTGTTATAAATTCAGACAAAATTAACCCGTTAAGCAATGACCTTTGACCTTTTACTGTTTACTGGTATGTATGCATCCCTAGTGTGGAAAGATTAAACAATGTTTTAAAAAGTAATACAACCAGGCGGTCTTATCGTATAGCAATTTCTTTCAGAAATTATTGAGATAGTTAAGTTGTATGTACGTATATTAGAAAAAACATATCTATAATGCTAAAATATGACCTTTGACATACAATTATTGACTTTTAAATTAGCGGCCCTCTTGGTCCAAACCGCGTTTGATTGGTCAATTGCTAACTAATTACATAATTATTTACCCAACATTTACAATACGCTTACGTATCGTAATCTTGGGAAAAGAACACTGTTTTTCACAGATATGCGATTTCGTATTTTCTGTACTAATTACGCTATTTTTAGTCTTATTGAACACTGAAATATACATTTGTGCTAAATACAAATTCATATAATGCATACGTTATTTACGAGATGTAGCTAAAAGTTTTACGTCTCTTATGTAAAACAAATAAACGCAAGGAAACTCCCACGCTCTTCGATCGTTTACCGATATTGAGATACGCCGTAATAGCTCAATAATGCGTCGTCACTGATTGATTCTTAAATAATACATAACAAGTACTTATCAAAAAGTATGACAGTTTTGTTTTCACAAAGTGACAGTCCAATCAAGCACAATAAACATAAATTTTAACAAGAAGGGATCTCGGTTTCACCTAAGTAATAATTTTCGGCAGATTGAAATAAGGGTTGGCAAATCATTCGAGAAATATATGCAAGCTTGAAAATATCAAGTGATATTGATGACGGTAGTTTTAATACAGTAACCGCTACCTTCAGAAAAGCGAGAATTTTGTTACATAAATGAACGGTGAGCGCTCGTGCTAAGTTACACGCTAATGAGTCTTAAGAACCTTAGCCTTAAACAGTTTAGTTTCGAGCTTTTAACCACAAGGATTTAAGACCATCAAACGTTAAAAACTGGACTATAACAAACAAGATAAAACAAACAAATATATACAAAGAAACATATATACAAAAACAAACAATATATTCAAACAAGATAAGTAGGTCCTCGCGGTGGAGCAACGCGGGGATTGCGCGGAGAGCGGGCTGCAGGAAGTGCCGTGTGCGTCGCTCTTCAATATTACCCTGCACCCCTGAAACCGCGCAAGCGAGGACTCGTTTATCTTGTTTGTCTATATTAATGCATTAGCGCTCACTCAGTATTAGCTCATTAGCTCTCACTCATATTTACATCGTGTAGGTCGTCAGCCTATCTGGCACTTTTTCTGTATAAAAAAAACTTGTAAATGTATTCTCTTGCGCTATATAAAAATACACACACGCAATACATAGCACGGCGTTTTTTAAACCTAACGAATATGGTCCGGAACACAGATAATCTCCATGCCCAGTTCTACATCGTATAAGAAACGTGTCTGCTTCAGTATAAATTACGCACGTGGTATGGAAATTCCCTACTATCTCTTACCTACACTGTGAGACAGGTCTACCTTCCGGGTATTTTATAAAGAGGGTTTTTATTTTTGGGGGTTATCTAAATCCTGTAGCCCGCGGGAAACTCAATCTACAGCGATACGATACCAAAGCACCGGGATTTCAACTTTGTTTATCGTCCTTGAGTATTAACAATATTTTTAACATATTTTTCCTTAACGTGAACGAGACATTTTTGAGGTAGTTTTGTCACAATTATATTATTATTTTCCCTCAACTCTTTATAATATCTTTTTGATCGGTTAAGCTCGAGTTAATCCAATAGGACCACTAAAACAAGAAGAGCAAAGACGTCCACGGATAACCTATAGGTATCACGTTAGATTGATATATTATTATTTATTACAAATTCGACTGTCCACGTGACCTTTCTCTCGCACCTTAAAATATACCCACATTATCCTTTTCGAGCAATGTACCTACGTACTTCAATAGTGAGTGAGATATGCCGGTGCTCATTCCCATCTCATCCTATCCTATCCCTCGCTATTTTTTCAACCTTAAAGTTCCTAAGGAAAGTAGCACATCCGGGGGCGAGCCAATGTTTGTCATTCTGGACTGGTATTGGCGTGTATCGCGGCGGATGTCCACGAGCGACAGCATTCACTTACCAACATACATGTAGACTGCTAGTCTGCCGTTTTTATTCTATAAAAAAAATATATTTAATATCATACACATGGAACTATATTAAAATTTTGTTTGTCGTTCCTCCAAAGACACCTAAAATTCAAACTAGCGGGTCGTCTATTAAAGATCCTTGAAATCATGGGATTTGGTTCGCATGTATTTCTAGAAACCAGTGAGATTACAGATTGTTTAAGGTTGAAATATTATCTGTTCATTTATCAATGACTCATAGATAACTTTGAATACATTTCTGTAAAGGATAACAGGATCGAATTTTGTTGTGATTTGAAAATCGGTGCTATAAAATGTTTTAGCGACACAAAATAAATTTTCAATAATTAATAATTCCTTAATTAATTAGGCGATAATTAAATTTCATCATTTAATTCAATTTAGTCGAATTTCTTTTCAAGATCCACTGGTTATTGACAAAAGGGATTTATTAATATTGCTTCTAAAGCAAACTGTACATTGATGTTGGTCTATATCGATATTTCTCCTTTCAATAGTAAAGACGAATAGTTTTAGATTATTCGATGTTGTAGTTAAACTTCTAACAAGATATAAATACTGTAGTATTGAACATCTCTATTTTTGATCTCTATTTTCGGGAATACTGGCACAAATTGGATAATAGCTACTGGTCCGCCTCTATTTTTGTTTTCACCTTTACGATTTTCAGGGGTGTAATATTTATCCCGACAGATTTTAGTATTTTTTATTAAAAATAGAAGGAGTCGATTGTAAACATTTGTAGCAAGCAAGTTTAGTTACAGAATGGATTAGAAACCATAGATTAACTCGAACATATAGTTTAACGTTACCTTTCCTATATGTAAATGCCCCAAGGCTTTAATCAACGTTAGCCTAGAAAGCGTTCAGTTCGCTGCTTTTCTTTGACCTCATTCACCGCGTATCAAGTATCAATATACTTGCCAAAACTAAAATCATCTAGGGAGTATGTGCCCTAAATCCTCGAATCTGCTAGAACATGTCCTTTTATCATCATACCGAAAACAGTATCAACTCAATTGAATAGTTTATGGTCATCATTTACTTTTATGGAAACCTATGAATCTTTAAACGAAGTTGAATTTAATATTGTTATAGAAAAGATTGCCCATTTTCATGTTATGTTGACAATTAAAAAACCGATGAAAAATTGAGCGTTTAAATATACTCGTAATAGACAAAAGTTTAGTTTTTTTTGTTTATTAGCAGACATACAAGTAATGACCAAAAGTCAAAGAAATTTTGGTCAAATAAGTGGTATATACACAGCCATTCTCGGAGGATTTAGATAAGGCCCTAGTGTGTCATATAAATTTATAAAGCTCTAATCCCTAATCAACCATGCGATGAAAGACAGCTTGACACTATCGACGCAGCCAATCATTGGAACAAATATTTGATCAAAATATTGGGGGATTAAGGGGTCAAAGCTGGCGACATCGCAACGAAATGATTTGTCACTACTTTGGTAAATAGGATTATAAAGTTCATTTTGGTTGACAGTTTCGGCAATATAATTGGACATACCACAGATGGATAAAATATTCCCTATGAGATTACTTAGCTCTGGCCTTTTTTGTTTAATTTAATTTTGTAATAAGAAGTGTAATTTTGTGGAAAACTTAGTCAATAAACAAGGAATGAGTATGAAATCTGTGTCATTGAATGTAGAGCCACAAAGTATGATCGTGTGATTGTTGATAGTCATCTTCAGAAAGGAAATTTGTTGAGGAAGTCAAACACTTATTCTCCGTGTGTCGCTTATATTATTAATTACACAGTACAAATATTACAAATTTTTAAATATATCCTAAAGAACAGTTAGTACATATTGAAAGGTTGCTACATAATATTTTGTGTTATTCGTTAATAAATTTACGTAATATGTGGCAATGTTACTCTTCATATAAATGCTTGAAAGTACACCTGAAACATTATCAATGTACCTTGAAAACATGAATAACGGAAGAAGATAAAAAAGAGATAGAGATAGGAGTAGAATAAAGATATGAACGATGTGGTAAACACTAGATGAAAAAAGATAACGAAGTATACAAGCGACGTAGGCCATGATGTGAAATCAGGTGTAATACGCAATATTTTAGGAAATAAAATTCAACTCTTTTTTCTTTTGTACGAGTACATTGTGCAATTCATCAGACTGTAAACATTTGATATAAAGAAATCTTAGACGTTCGTCGTTTTGATTCCGTTCTGTCATTTCCCTTGGAGAATTTTATCGTAAACAATATTTGTTATTCGTGTACGTGAAGCACGTGTTTACCGACTTGCTTTATGTTTATCTTCACTTATTTATTAACTCGATTCAGTCAATGATTTATGTTTCACCTTCTCGAAGTTTCTACAGAATGGTGCCAATAATTGTTGTCGCAAAGTGGTGAATTGATGTATTTCGCATATTCGTACGAAAATATCAAGAATGAACTATTACTGTTGTATAGAGAACAATTTAAATATGTTGAGTACAAATTTGCAAATTTACTGGAGTAATTTGTGGAGTACATGTTTAATTAACCAATGACAATAAAGCGATCTTTCATTATTGCATTTCTGATATTATTTATTATGTGTCCCGTTCGTCTCTAATCTTGATTCACGAATAATAGTGGCAGCATTTTTTTAAAGTAATGCATTTCCAAAAATTCTTCTCAAGACAATTATCAAACAATTGTTGAGGGGGAGAGAGCACGCTGCAATCCAACAGCCACTGGGCGCGCTCGACTGTCCACGTTACCCCTCTCTCAGAGAAGACTACCTTGAAATGTACCGCATCTTATTTCCCTAATGTACGTGCGTGTTTCGGTAGTGAGTGAGATGTGCCAGAGCCCATTCCCATCCTATCCCTCCCCATTTTAACAACCCTTTCTCCAAATCCATTCCTATATCTCCAAAGGTAGGCAGCGCATCCGGGGCGTTCCAACGTTTGTCATTTTGGACTAAAGTTGGCATGTATCGCGGATGTCTATGGACTACAGTATTCACTTACCACCAGGTGGACTGTATGCTCGTCTGCCGACTTCGTGCATAAAAAGTAAAAAAAAATCTACTTTTTCGTTGATGAAATAGAGGCGACAGTTACCAAAGTATGAAACAGAAGTTGATGATCCATCCCAACTTTTTGCATTGCCTTTTAGTTTTTGTCCACCTTGTGTTTACTGGACAGCGAAAGTTACTCAAAACTTCTTCCTGATTCTAAATATATACCTACCTATAAACTCTTTGCTGTTGATTCCAAATTGAGTAAGAAAACTTGAGCATCCGAACTTTCTCCAAGTTTCTGAAAGGTAAATAAAATTCCATGAAGCATGACAATGAATGAGGATTCGATAATGCTACAAAAACATCGTGATCTTATGTTGGGATAAAAATAACGGAAGAAGATAAAAAAGAGATAGAGATAGGAGTAAATTATAGATACGAACGATGTGGTAAACACTAGATGAAAAAAGATAACGAAGTCCCAAAAATGGGAAATAGAAAATAATCTAGTTATCGTGATTACACAATCACATTGTATACGTACATACGAATGTCTACGTAGTAATTTGTATGTATATATAATGTATAAGTATGTACATATAATGATACATCCATATTTATATAAAATTAGATATGAATCCACGTAGGTATTATTTACTTTATTCCATAACCTACGAGTTCATCAAAATCATTTCACTACACAATTGTTGCCTGGAAGTGATTGTTTTTACAAATAAGATTGTGTATTGCTTCTGTATGTGGAGTTAAGGCTGGCGCAGACCAGGCGAAACGCAGTGTAGAGCATGCTGGCGCAGCCTCCTAATCGCCGCGCACACTAGGCAAAGTAGCGCGCACGCTTGCGTAGTCGCGCTGCTGCACACTACCGCGCGTTAGTGCTGCAGCTACTATCGCTCTAACGCGCTTGATGACTGGCATGTGCGTTGTTGAATTTTTTGATCGTATTCCAATGTCGACAAGGTTGATGGTTGTTTGTTAATGAAAACCGCGCTGCATTACACTTCGCCAAGTCTGCAACAGCCTAAAATCAAAACAGGGATGCTATAGAGAACATTTATTCATTTATTTATATAATTGTCAGATTGATTTTTTCGGGTTGATTTTCTTTAGCGGAAAAATGTCAAACGTATTATTTAGTCAAAAAAACCAGTATTGAAACCAGCGCAACACAGTTTTTAATCAGATTTGGAAAATTCTGATTTAAAGCCAAACAATATGGAGTACATCCTTGAATAACGAGCCCACTCAAATATTCGTATGCACGTTGTCAACATCGAACATAACTTTTTCATGGCCTCGTAATATTGCGTCACAAAGCCGAGGGAATGAGGCGATCAACCGTGAGGCCCCACACTGTATTATTATGTGGTAAATTGAATAAAAGGCAGACGAGCAATCTTGGTCAATCCGCACTCAGCCCAATAAATGTCCAACAATGAACAGAATTGTTACTTATGAGGACTTTTATCAAAGGTGTCAAAGTTGTGACTGAATACACGAATACACGTGAAATATCACAATATGAGTTTTTACGTAATTCATAAATAATTTGGTAGGTACATAATTAATTTAGTATATGCATTTTATTGTTAAAGAAATAAACTATAACAGGTTTTTAAGATTTTGAGGAAGTCTGCGTACATAGGGTGACTAGGTAAATTTTGGGATACTTAAATTTCAGAAAGAGAACTCATTTGAGTTGTACCGTTTTTAAAACATCGTTTATTTTAAATTCGAATTTCGAAAGCCATTTCGATAAATCGAAAAAAATTTAAATATTTATTCACTTTCTTTTTTTATTTTATTTTTATTTTTTATCGCGCGCATTTATTTCATTGCAACAATGGAATTCGAACGAGAACATTTTCGTGCAATGATGTTATACGATTTTAAAGTAAAGTGATTGTAAAGATATATTAGTATCAGCTTTTGTTGACCTCGCATTACTGTGGATGAGATCTTTCAGTATGACCCACTAATTAAGCGGCAATCAACGATTTGGGTGTTCCCAGACGAAGAGCCTACCAGAAAGGTCAAAAGTCGGCGCAGTGTGGGCAAAAAAATGGTGGCAACATTCTTCTCTGCTGGTGGCCATTTAGCGACAATTTCTTCAGAGCTTAAAAAAACTGTTAATGCCCCAACGAGTGAAGTGTGTTTACCAACTGTATTGGATATGCTAAATCAAAAACGTCCCAAAACAGGTTTGAGAGGGCTTTTCTTGCATCATGACAATGCCAAGACCCAAAACTTACCCAAGAGTTTTTCAAGACCAGAGATGGCAGGAATCAAGCCTCCCTCCTTATAGTCCTGACTTAGCTCCAAGCGACTTCTTTCTCTTTCCAAAAGCGAAGCTTGGACTTCGTGGCATTCTTTTCGACAGCCCTGAGGACGCTCGGAATGCTTTTATGGTAGCTGTTGAGGATCACGCTTTAGAAGTAAGTGTATCGTCAGTGCTTTAATGTTGGTTTAGACGAATAAATCACTGTATGGAGACTATTGTAATTGTAATGTACTTGTGATGTAATCCAAATATTTTTCCAAATCCAAATCAAAATTTACCTAGTCACCCAAGTATCACAGAGATTACGACTTTCGAATTTCATTACATCATGACTAAGGATGACGTGTTTGGTTTTTATATTACCGTTATTAAGGGTATTAAAAATAGTACATTCAGTATTCCGGGCTTAGTAACACACGCGTGGTGCGAGCACACGTCCACACTCGCATGTGGCTGACGATATTGACGACTATCGTCATCTGACGTTACGCACCACCAAAGCGTCCGCTTGACAGAGTCTTACTTTGATCGATATTATTTATAGATCTACCTACGTACACTACAGTACAGAACTTTATAATGTTTTATGATTTTCGTATTTCGGTAAAATTTCACTACTTCACAAGTTACCGAATTACTGATTAACTGATTACCAAATGACGTGTAACTTTGGCGTTTGTGTTGCCATTATTAAGGCTGTTAAAAATAGAACAGAATTTTACTTTATTAATGTGATACCTACAGACCCTTTACCGGTACCGGAATAAACTGTAACAGGTTTCATTATGTTACACTTGTTAAATCTGATATCGCGTTCTATAGGTTATTTACGTTCATATGAACGTAAATAACACGCTAAATGAACACGCTAATTGTGAACACGCTCAAAAGAGATACCAACTAATCGCCTGGCAACTTGTCGCTTACGCCTCGTGACGTGGTAACTCGGAAAGAAAATGTAACACAGGTGTGGACCTTAACATACGTTACTTCATTAGTTCAGTCATCGTTTAGTAAGTTGGCTAATTTACGCTATCTCAACTTCCAAATCACCTCCTCCATCGGAACTCACCGAATCACATCCAAGTCCATACTATCCCACCGCACCTATCCAATTCCCAATTATCTTTCACGCCGTTAGAAATAAATCTTATCACATCCCACAATGTCATCCCGCACCACTCCTTCGAATAGGGTGTATTTTAAATAATTCCCATGGCGTCACTCGTGTTAATCTTATAATGATCCCCCGGGTACTAGTAACCGTTTTAGGTAAAAAATATTCGATTAATTGATTGATAAAAAAACATATTTATGTTTAAGCACCAGAACATAATGAAGATTCCTACCGGGAGCTGTGAAAGTGGATAAAAAGTATTCTAAATATTGACCCAGAAAATAAGCTAGAACTTTACGAAGTGGATTTTCAGTATTCCAGAAAAACTTTGGGCAAAATTCAGGAAATATCATTACACTGCTGTAGTACCGAAACGCAGTTCCGTTCTTAATGTAGTAACGAAACGCAGTTCTGTTCTTAATGTAGTAACGAAACGCAATTCCGGGGCTCTCTCTCTAATCTCGCTCTCTCAGGACACGACCAGACGGAGCTACAATGGTCCAATAAAGAAATACCTTAAGTTAGAATAAAGACACTGTAATTAATCAATTTACATGTCATATGTTACATGTGAGTGTATTTAATCATTTAATACTTAAAGTATAAATATTCAATAATACTTTAAGTACTTATATTATATTTAATTTATACTTAAAGTATTAATTTGACCAACCACTTGTAAATATTTTTTTATTATATTATGCATATGTGAATTATAGTTGTAACACTTTAAGGTTAACTTTTTATCTGTAACAGAATTTATATAACGTAAAACCAATACCTGGAACTTTTTAATTTTTGAGACATTGTCAAAAGAGTAAATAAACTGGATGGCAAAAATTCCGGGTCGCTAATAAATGGCGTGATAGTTTCTTAAATACATAAGACTAATTTGCGAAACTATAGTATATTGTAGATGACTGATTAATATATATAAAAAAATGTGTAACACGTTCTGTACACTATATAACTTCAATTAAATACTAAAAAATAAGAAACTTTCGCTTCTAACTTATGACAACAAAAATACACTTCGCAGTAAATTTTAAAAAATAAAAGTTTTTTTGTCAATTTAATATTTTGTATTTCCTCCACGAGCCCGTATCACTTCAATAAGACGATGTGGCATGCTGTAAACCAAATTTTTAATACGATTTTGGTCTATGTTTGCCCATTCTTCCACTAGCGCATTCTTTAACTCGTGTAAGGTAACGGGAGCAGGAGAGCGTTGTCTCACGTATCTCCCGAGCTCGTCCAATGCATGTTCTATGGGATTTAAGTGTGGGCTGCGAGCTGGCCACTCCATGCAGGTAATACCGACGTCTTGAATATACATATTGACCAAATGAGCAGTATGTGGTCGCGCATTATCGTGCATAAGAATGGAAATTGCACCCATATTCACTAAGAATGGACCAGCATGCTCATTTAAAATCTCTCCTACGTATCTGACAGCAGTCAGAGAACCGTTTTCTATGATCACTAACTCCGTGCGATCCTCTGAAGATATCCCAGCCCAAACCATTATTGATCCTCCACCGAATGGCACCTTTTCTTCAAAACACGCTTGATGATACCGTTTTCCTGGCCGTCTAAATACTCTTCGTCTCCCGTCGTGAGTAAATAAACAAAATCTGGACTAACATAACCTTGAACCAATCTTCATCTGTCCATCGGATGTGTTCTCGAGCAAACCGTAACCTGGCAACTCGATGTTCTCTGAGCAGTTTGGGGCCGTTTGCCGGTCTATAAGACTTTATATCAGCTTCACGAAGTCGTCGCAGAATCGTATTAGAGCTCACATTGTTGTGGTGAATTTCTTGAAGACTGTTTCGGACCTGAACAGCCGTGAGATGTCGATTTCTTAACATAGTGCTCACGATGAATCGGTCTTCTCGTGTAGTTGTGCACCTTAGCCTGACATTTCCTGGTCTCCTGATGTTCATGCCGGTCTCTTGTAATCGCTAGAGTACTCTTTGGACCGTTGATAAAGATACTCCTACTGTTCTAGCAGTGCTACGCTGACTTCTTCCTTCTTGTACCATGGTAATAATCCGTGTACATTCTTCAGGTGATAACGACATGATATTGCATTGAATACTCTGATCAATCCAAGGAACCATTTATAATGACAGCTCCGTTTGAAACAAAAGCAGAAAAAATATTCTTTACCTAATTTTAAATTTTGAAATTTTTCAAAATTCAGAATATTTTTTTTTAAATCTGTAACTTGTACAAATGAGACCTCTAGAGATTTAGAACAAGCATTAGTAACCTCCTTACTACATATTATTTATTCGAGCGATCTAGATATATAATTTATGGAGATATCACGGTTTTTATTAGCGACCCGGAATTTTTGCGATCCAGTGTATGTATTTAATTCACCGTATTTTTAAATATGTATTATTGTATCCTTAAACGACATTGACATCATTCCGAACCCTCCAAAAACTTATGACGTTTGAAGTTTTGGTATCTGTTATATTCGGATTTTCGTTTTAAAAAAATATCTTGTTTATAGTTAAACAAACTAAAATGAAAACATCTTTCTAACATTTTTCTTGGGTGATATTGAACAACTTATTCTAAATGAATGATTGTAAAGATATATTTATCGAACATGATGAAAAAATATATTTTATCGAATACTTAGTCATATTTTATCTTCAATATCTCTTTATGACGGGTCCAATCATACAAGCAAGTAACCTTGTATTTATGCCATTATGGAGGCTGTATTAATGCTCACATTACGCTCTAGATTCCTTTATATTTTCGAGAAAATGATCCATATTTATAAATGTACATCATATTCATTAGTATAATAGAAAAATCTATGAATATTTTAGTAAGAAACTACTCAGTTATGTTTGCGTATGTTTTTACAATCAAATACCTTTTTTTTGTTTTAATAAAAATAAATTTTAATAAAGACCTTTTATTTCTCAATCCGAATCAAATCTTTACAAAATTATTATATAATAATATTTTGAAGTTAAAAGTTGTTTCAACTTGTTAAAAAATATGTAAATTAATATTTATATACATATTATAATTTGTAAACCGGTTAAAGCTTGACACTGGTTTAAAAATAACTATTTGTAATAAAAATAAAGCTAATAATGGCTTTACGTTTAGCTTGATTTTTATTATAAAATAAAAGTTACTTTTGAAACAAATCCGATTTGCCAACTTTATATTAACCTGATTGATATTCGCATTGGTAGCACATTCCAACGAGCTTTAATTTTTTGGAAGAATACCGACATAAAATTCAGTAAGTTCGCGAATAAGATAGACTTGTACCAGCTTGTACCTGATATTCCTAGGTTATACCGTTCTAAAATCATACATCCATTTAAATCATCCACACATCCCGGCCGAAAGTAATACACATCGGCCTTTAGAAAGAGACTATATTTAGTAGAGCGTCGTCGTTCGTTACGCCGTTACGTTCGCGTGGACTTATTACCCGTGAAGGTTATTTTTAAAATTAAGTAACTAATTATTACAATAACATTTATAAAACCTAGTAAAACAATTTGAATGAATGGACATTTTCGAGCACATTTGAGCACCGCCTAACCACATATAAAACTGATTTAAATTACTTCGCAGTAAACAATGTAATTTACTCATACAAAGTTTTGTTAAAGATAATAATAATATATTGAGAGAACTTCATTTAAATGTTCAAATTGAAATATAAATAAACCGCTTTAAAAAAATAATCTACAATGCAACATTTAATACAACAATGTACAATAGTTTAATACAACCTGTCACCATCGTAGGGCGTAGATTAAGCACCTTGTTTTTTTTCACATTCGATAAACTTTCTTTTCGCACGACGCCGATGACAGGTTGTTTTAAACTATGATTGTCAACAAGACTGGTTTATACAATAATACAAATATGGTTTATATTATAAACTTCCAAAGGTAATTACAGTTTTTTAACCGTCGGAGGTTTTGTTATTTGTAATTTTAAGTCCAGAAGTAATAAAGATTAGCTGTATTGCAGCAAAAAAAAAATATCAATTTTTATTTCGGTAAATTAAAATGTAATAATAATAAGCCAGGTTCTATTGAATTCCTATTTCTATCATTATATTAGCAAAATTTTTTTTTTTTTTAATAATCTCATTAACTTCATTAGTCATTACCTACCATATAATATATTATAATCATTATCGTTTGCTAAATAAATCAAAACTTCATACTTCATTTTAATTGTACGATTATATAAAAAGTGTCCTCTATAGTTTCTCCTCTATTTTCATATAAGTACTACAATAATTGCCAAATCTGCATCAAATCGGATAAATACACAGGGACATTTATTATGTTACATTTTAATTAAACATTTTGATGTTTGTAAGTAAATATATCGAAGGATTGGAGGCTGCCCATATTTCATTCGTTTCCATATATTATTTCTTCGTTGTCCAGTGTGACAGTGCAGTGTGGTTCCACTATGTTGTTTACGAATTTGGTTGTGCGCTGTCCACGTATTTTAGGGTTGTTCATTTTGGCAATCTGGCTCTTAACCATCCAAAGAATGTAGCACTTTATTACTGCAAACAGAAAAAGATAAATTTTACCTAATCGCGTCTCTTTTAACTTGAATTTTGAAATGTTCATTTTTTTCGGCCCGTCCATCTTAATGTTGGCGTGGGTATATAGATCAATATTGCATTAAATTTTTATATAAATTAATCAACAAATGCTACCAAAAATAGAGCTTATTCTAACCGGTATTTTTTAATTATAATTATTAGCACTATTTTTAACCTGGAATAAGGGAGAATCAGTTACATAAAATCGTTAGTATTTTTCCATCGTTATCTATAAATACTATAAATACGGTCTTTAAGTACTTTGTTTCAATCAAAATCGATCCCGTAGAAGCCGAGATATAATTTAACCTCTCGCTACTGAAGATTCTTATACGAGACCGGGGTCAGGTAGACTGAATATACACGGATAAAGCCATAGGAAAAAGGAGTCAATTTTTTAGTGAATTCCAAAATATATCTCGTCATTTTAAATCTCTGTTAACTGTCATGTTTTATTTCGTAACAATATGGCATAACATGATATTATAATGTCATACTGGACATGGGGTCACGTGAGCGGGCCAGGTAGCTCAGAGAACCAACCGTGTGGTGTCGGCCGCCTTTAGAGTATATCATCTAAGTCGGCATCGCAAAAGGCTAAGTGATAACAAATCCGCTACTACAATCCCCGAGGAATTTCATCTCCTCTTATAGAGTGAATATCGCTAACTAACTTGGTCAATGTGTCATTTTGAGGCCATATATCCCTCTTGCACAAGACAATGTGCGTGAGGAGGCCTATGTCCAGTAATGGACGATAGAATTGCTGGTTACGGTTACTCAAAGATCGTTAGGTAAGTTTTTGCGTATATAAAAATATCATACATGTATCAATAATTGTAGGAACAACTTCTATCACAAGCCCCACGACGTAGACATTCTGTGCAGATTTTGTAACATAATCGTTTATCCAAGTGGCGCATCCATAGATAACATACGCTGTTAACAGTAGAATATCGAGTATTAAGAAGTAAAAATACACTTTCACCAATGTTCCTTTATTCTGTAAAAGAAAAGCAAAAATTTAAAAAAAATATAACAAACTCGTTTTAGGCCACGAGAAAAGGTGTTGTTGTTATTTTCACCATACATAGGTGGGCTTTATACAAACATGCCAGCAATGTACAGATTTTGCGAAATACTTTTTCAAACTCATGAATAACTTTGTAATTGGGAAAACGATGGAAAATATCTAAAACGTGTAAATGTTAAATTACTGAACCACTGGGAGGCCTTTAATAGCTAAACCAGAATTTCATAGTCTATCGATTTTTCCTGAAAGCTTAGTCGCACTGCAATTAAATGAAACAACACTTTTATTTATTAAACCAATTTATGTAGATTTTCGTATTTTAGGTTTATCAAAGACTTTAATGGATGACTTTCATTATGATTTCATGAGATCCAAATATGTGGAAAATTAAAAACTATTATATACTGACACCGACAGTTTATTATATCACATATTTACAGATAATTTCTATGCCGACATAAAACCAGATTTAGAAACCCACTTTGCACCTCTGATTATTCTCTCAACAACAATTATGGTTTTCCACTAATAAACAAAAAAATACTTGGGATTTTTAAACGAAAATAATGGTAAAATTTTCAGTTTGAGGTTCTTCGTGCGAAAATGTATGCAATGGATGTATGTGCAGGACAAATTCACTGCTAAGCGAAAGACGTCAACAAATGTGTCACAAAGAAATTTAAACTTGATGAATATAAGATTTGTTTGTTTGAAATGTTGCGATTTAGATGTATCAAACATGTGATTTACTCTCGAAAAAACCAGCAAAACTTCTTTATCACGCGGCGATACTAAAAGGCATTTGATTTATTTACCAGAAGATTTTATTATTATAATATTTTTTAATCAAATCAGTCGAGCGAAGTTGAAAATATGACGACTGTTGTAAGACAGTGTGATAAAGTTCTACAGCTTCTAATTCGCGATGAAGTATAAAGTTATTTTAATATAATAGTAAACCGACTTACCTTGTGTAGTCCTAAAATAAGTGTCAGAGTGAATATTGTGTCCAGTAAAATTATAATTAAACTAACACTAACGAGTACTGCCGTGATCGAGGAGAGCCTTAAAGAAATTATTATTGTTGCACTATATACACATAACAAGAGATCAATTATCTGAAAATAAAAATAAATATAATAAAATCAACCCATCTCTCCCCGTGGATGTCATAAAAAGCGACTAAGGAATAACAAAGCGGTGGTAGCCGCTCTAGTCAGACTATTCGTGTGACTGGACGGCACGTCCGACTAGACTGTGGAACGTGGTGTGCGATCAGTGCGATGAAAGGAATGTTGTATAGAATGTTTGGGCTATTCAGCCAGTGAGTGGTCTTGATTTTGGTTTTCATAGTACGCGAGATCTCTTATAATACAAGACAAAATGTGACCACAAAATTATTTTACTTATGTCATAATGGCCGTGACAGCGTCAATTGAAACGTCATAATTCATTTTATACTCATAATATACATATTTGTGAGGACTTCGGATCTCTGTGACTTGTCGAAAACATGTGGTATATTTTTTTAATTGTAGAATGGATGGCAGCCTAGCGGGCGGTCCAAGATGGTAAGGCGATAGTAAGTGGTCACCGCCGCCCATGGACACCTGCTTGACGCCCATGGACATGAACACCAGAGGGCTTGCGGGTACGCCGCCGACCTTGCAGAATCCTGTTCACAGCTCTTGATAAATGTTTCTAATTTATAGCGTACATACATACCTATGTAACTAACCCTTTATTTCGTATATTGATTGCAATGGGCTTAGGTACTATGCATATTGTCTTGTGTTTGAGGGATATGATATGGCCACAAAACGCTATTCTGGCAAAGCGGGTTGGCGAGTTCACTCTTTTAGAAGTGTGATGTAGTTCTTCATAGATAGTGGTAGCGGCTTTATAATTCCTTATTCGTCTTTTAATACACCCACGGAAAGCGACGAGTGGGTACTATTCTAAAAGCCGTCGACACCACACAGCGATGGTTTAATTTCTCTCTAAACGCCGAGTTGATCTTTATTTTTATCAATAAATACTACGGCGTGGTAAAATTATTTAATCATGCTTGCAAGTTATTCCTGTTTTCAATTATCATTAATGAAATAGTTTATTGGAGGAGGTCTAAAATAAAATTCTAAATATAAGATAAAACTTACCAGATAAATGTATCCCCAAGCGAGTAATCCTTTTCTCAAAGGTATACAGAAACAACATTTTTTCGCCAACCTACACATTTTTATTGGTATTGTGATGTTTTGTGGTAAACACAGTTATATGTTACGATATAATTAATAATTGTATAACATTGAATAACTCCGTTATTTAAGAGATTACAAAATTCACTGAAACATTTAAAGGTCTAAAAGCTTAGATGGTAGGTACGAGTATATTAAAAAGAGGAAGTTGTAGCGATAATATATTTATTATCAAATGTATTGAAGCGACTAATTTATCTACATCCTTTTTCATACATACATAAATACAGTGAGTACCAGCTGTGCTGCTAGCCAAGGTCATTCAAAATGCAGTCGACTAGATTAATATAATGATTTAAACAAATATTATACATTTCCTGGAGAAGTTTTACCGCTAACACCAAGGTGCTAGAGAGGGCAAGTTTCCGGTGGGAGCTGTTGTCTACCTACCGTACATAAAACAAACTTATACCTGTAAACGTGTAGAAGGGAGGATCCCCGGAAAGAGAGCACCAGGTCACCTAAGAACGACATGGATGGGCCACTTTAGGGAATGGTACGGCCTCTTGAGGCCGGACTTGTATTTGTACCATGAGCTGAAGATTGTGTCGAAGGACAGACGGAAATTCCACCAAATGACCGCCAAATTTTATTTTAAATGATGATGGTACATTCGGGCCTTTACAACATGAATCTATTAAAATATTACCTTCTTCCAATTACTTAAATAAAATAAAAAGATGAAAACGACAAAATTAAAAATTTTAACAAAATCCCCGACGACTAGAAACTCATTACCTCTGAAAAAATTAAAATATCAACATACAGTCCCGTTGACAATCTGCAATAGTTAAATGCAACCCAGATGATGTCACAGAGATAAAATGATTGTCTCGTCTCTCTCGCCTTAAGCCAAAATCAGGGAGAGATGATATTTTTTTTATTGAAAAAAAAAAGGTGGCAGACGAGCATACAGTCCACCAGATGGTAAGCGGATACTGTCGTCCATATACATCGCGATACATGCCAACATCAGTTCATAATGACAAATGTTGGCACACCCCCGGATGCGCTGCCCACCTTTGCAGATTAAGGAATGGATTGGAAGAAAGGGTTGGGAAAATGGGGAGGGATAGGATGGGATGGAAATGGGCTCTGGCATATCTCACTCACTACCGAAATACGTACATTGGGGAAATATGATAAAGTAGGAAATGCAAGGTAGTATTCTCTGAGAGAGGGGTTATGTGGACAGTCGATTGCGACCGGGAGGTGTGGGAATGCAGCGCGCACTCTCCCCCTACAACCCCACCCTACGGTATCGAGCAGCACCGCCTTCTGCATCTTCGCTGAGAGTTAACCACCATGGAAGCCCAACCGCCTCAAGGTGGTCACGAGACTGGTGGCGATTAACCCGTTTATGGATACGACGATTGGGATGATTTCAGTCAACGTCACGTCCCACATGTGCGTTACACCGTAGCGCGTAGTTAGCTTTATGACCAATTCCCAATTATTATTTGTGAATGTTGTAATTAAACCATTTAATATGTACCTACGAATATATTTACAATACTGTTTCAATTTATCCTGTGTCTTTATACTGAGTGAAGGAATTTAATTAGCTCAGGACGTCACTTGTTCTAAGAAACGTTTCAGCGGTGTATTCCTTTATTTGGTGATAATTAAATTAAGGAGACTGAAGTTCGCGACGCTCTCTTCGTAACCATATAAGATTTATTGTTTTATAACTCCTCTTAATACAGTCGACACGTTAGCGAAAATCATCCTATTTTGACATTTATTACTAGCCCGTTAAGATACTCGGAGTTTCGTTGCGGGATGATATTGGACAAAGAACGAAAGTCATCGACATCTATACTAATATAATAAAGAGGTAAAATTGTGTGTTTGTTTGTATGTTGGGGGTAATCTCTGGAACTACTGAACCGATTTCAAAAATTGTTTCACAAATATGAAGCTACATTATCCCTGTCTAATATAGGCTATATTTTATATTGAAATTTTGAAAAAAAAAAACCCTTATAAACCGAAGCGAAGCGAAGGGTCGCTATTAGTCTATAAGAAGGGGGGGTCCGCGCGGCTCACTCTCGCGGTCAGCTCCCTACGCAACGGATGTCAACGAAATTGTATGAGCTCGGCTTACACGCGCGGTATCTAAATACCATTTTTAATTCATAACATTTAAAACTTTCTACCTACCTTATATACTATCCGCGCGGTTTACTAGCGCGGTATCTAATAAGTAAATAGTATTTTAAATTCATACCATTTAATTTTAATTCATAATTTAATTCATAATATTTATTTCATAATAACGTCCATTTTAATCTACCTACTGATTTACCTGTGCAGGAAATATTATCTAAAATATGCCTAGAAAAAAGTCACTTTCCCAACAGACATCCGAGGCGAGGAAGGCTATAAGACGTCGTATCGAAGAATCTTCCACTGAGAATGTAAACCGTCTTTCAAGTCTGAGAGAGTACGCATCGCAAGCGCGTGCTAGAGAACCTAGCCCCGAGCGCTCGCAGCGACTTGCCGAGCAAAATATTAGAACCTCGCAGCTTCGCGCTCGAGAATCTAGCGCTGAGCGTTTACGACGGCTTTCGGCACAGAGGCTAAGACAACATCCAGGTTGTTGTCTTAGCCTCTGTTCATAATCATATTTCAGCTTTCAACAATAGATCGGCATTCAATTATAATCCAAATATTGATTATGCTCAGCAGAGCACTGTCCAAATTGGAGGGATGAATAAGATTTGCTCTAAGTGTTCCACAAAAAAATTTAGCCATGAATTGAACGGTATGTGCTGTGCTGCTGGAAAAGTAATTCTCCCCGATATGCAGGAGCCACCACAACCAATAAAAAATCTCTTGACGGGCAATCATCCATTATCAGACTTTTTGAAAAATATACGTAGATACAACAGCCTTTTTCAGATGACTTCGTTTGGTGCGAAAGAAATTCGGGAAGGTAACTTTATGCCCTCTGTTAAGGTAGAGGGATAGATTTATCATCTCATTGGCAGCCTTCTACCGCCATCAAGCCGAAGCCCACAATCTTTTGCAAATGTACTTTATCCCCGATGCAGATCAACTATCATTGCGTTCAAACATTGCCCCCACCTTACAACTAGATTTGATAAATGAGTTACAGACTGCATTGAACAACCATAATCTATATGTACTTCATTTCTACCATATTCAAATATTGTTTTTGATATAGTAACAGGTGATAAAAGCTGGATCTACTGCTATGAGCATGAAATTCATTAGTTCTGAAATTGGTTTAGTAATTCATTCGTTTTATAAATTGACCCGTTATCGGTCGTGATTGAGTCCTCGAATATGTTACTCACAAGTTTAATATGAAGTCTGGGTAATAAAAATATATTGTTATTAGCTAACTCGACAACGAATGAGTACCACAATATAATTTATTTTTTATTGAATGCTTCAAAATACTTTTAAACAACAAGATAACATCAACTACAACACAAAATTTCTGAAAATACTAATAAAATTGTACAAAATAAAGCCCAAAATTTACAAATAATTAAATTTACCACTAAATTAAATATTCACAATGCTCAGTCTGAATTAGTCATTCAGTGTGTAATAAGTTCAATACTACGAATATAGTAATCAATAAATAATTAAATGAATAAATAAAAAACTTAAGTACATGTTGAAAATGTGGTCCAATGTAAACTACCAAGCTGACAGCATTGAAGGCAATGCAGCAAGAGTTGGATAGCCAAACAAGCTAATTTATTGCTAATTATTGCGTTGCATGCCCGGAAATTTTTTTGCCCATAATATATACAAATGTACCTTTCAAATGGTGAAAGAATTTTTCAAATAGGTGCAGTGATTCCGGAGATTACCCTCCACATACAAACAAATTCACAAAATTCGCACACTCTTTTTATTATATTAGTATAGATGTTATGACTTATTAAGTAGTAGCCTTTTACGACTTACTTACGGACAATTTGATAAATTACCACAACCAATTTGAAAAATATTTTAGCAGAACAAAACTCCTGTAGTCCGGGAGTCTCTGTAGTTTGAATCATTTTAGCTTTTACCAAATCGCTTCCCCTTTTATAACGAACGCACGTATTATTATACAAAAAGGTTAAGCCAAGATAAGGAAAATTATACTTTTAAACGTCCGGATAACACTGCTGCCACTGCTTTTTTTATGCTTATGGCACGGATAAAAATAGAATACTATTTAGGCAATGTCTTGGAATTTCTTGCTTCGGATAAGAATGTTAAAGATGTATAGGAATGATGAAAATAACTAGAGGGCGAATGACAGTTAGTGGAATACTCAAAACAACAGCATCTATATATACATATAATAAAATTGTAACAGGCCGATGTCTGTACATTATAGATATTGAAAAAAAACTTATATGGGGGGTCTTTATTAGAGCAACAGAAGCCAAAACAACAGTTTTTAGAAATTTTGTCTGTCTGTCTGTCTGTCTGTATGTTTGTACACGCATCACGCAAAAACTACTGCATGAAATTGAAAGCAGTTTTCACCGATGTATTGCTAGAGGTCTGTCTTAAAATATAGGCTCCATTTTACCGCAGGAAAATATCTTATTCCGATTGTTTTAAATTTAATAAACCGAAGCGAAGTGAGGGCGGGTCGCTAGTAATAAAATAAAAATAAAGAGAATTTTATAAATTAGAGAAAAGTAAACATTTACAAATACATATAGTTTATTATCGTTATATACATATGTATTAAAAATAGGACTGGTTTATGTGAAAACAAATATTTTTCTTTTGTCATAATATAGTTTTTTATTAAAAGCTCTGAATTGGTACGAAATGACGCCCATTCAGTATTATGTTGACGCACAGTTCCTTTTGCTGCAGTGAATGTGTCAATATTGCATTTTTTTTATAAGTAACTAAACAAATTATTAATGTCATAATATAAACTAGAAATGTTCACAGAAGTAAAATTTTCCTTATTAACATTTAGTACTAACATTCTCAATTTGTATTAAGCGAAATGCCTTTTAAAAGCAACGTGTTGAAAGGGCTGGTCGCTAAGTAATTAGGTTGTGAGACACCACCCCCTCTTCCACTTGACTAACAAGTCAACAACTTAACGCATGCCTGGTGTTATTGCGTCACTTCCCAACAAGTATCGTCTTCATTCACTTTGACATGTTCAGTGAAACAATGTTTCTTTAACACTTCGGGTAGGTCCGTATCATAAATATAAAAGTGTCAAGGCTACTAGAGCCGAATTTTTAAATTTCTAAAGTTCTTTTTCATAATGAAAGAGTTACATAAATGTATTGTAACAACGACATTTTTATGTTGTTACAATACTCAAAAATGCCTAATTGCGCTATAATAAATTGTAAAAACTCATCAAAAGTGGTGTGCCGTATCAAGGGAACTGTTTAGTTTCGTCGAATTGCTTTCTTTATAATTTTGCGAACTTGCGTTGTCTGTGTGTATAGTTTCAACTCTTTCTCGTTTGTGGTAAATGTTCTACACTTACAGTGTTGCTTATACAAGCAAGCTATATGTATACTCTAAGGTTCTATAGTTTAAATTCCCTCTCGCATGCTTTGTTATTCGTTGCGGTTACTAAAAGATTTCGAATGTATGTTTTGTGTACAAGGATGTAACTCTGTAGGCATGGCTCTGTGTAGCTGTTTGTTTAATCCTGTATCTAATTTTATGTGGCTTATAAGCCACATGAAATTAGAAGTCTACATTCAGAAGTCACATTCAGAAGTCTACGAGTGGGGTAGATAACTATAGTTATCTACCCCACTCGTAGACTTCTGAAATCCGCAGCCTTTATCTCGTTGCATACTGTCTTATATACTTTATTTAATTATAATAGTATAAAATATGCAAATCGTAAAAAAATCTAGAGACATACATATATTATGGCTTCGAACGTCGTCAATACAGAAACGAATTTCATTTCTTATTAAAGATGATTGTCGACATGTTTCAACATAAAATATTCTCGTGTCAGTATGTGCTAACGCATGTGAGGACATGACGTTCGCTGTCACATGTTGCTACAAGTTTCAAGGCTCCAAACCCTCGAAGATATAATAACGTTACATCACAGGCAATTATTTTCAACCGCCATAAAGGCTTTTATGTTAAGACAAAGTTCATCCATAAACGCTGCATGTTGGATTACTCCGAGGAAGTTTGTTTTCGTCACGTTTTCGTGAAGAATAATAATCTACTCGCTTTAATTTATTAAAGAGAAAGCAACTCGAGTTATTCTGCAACTTGGCAATCTAAAAAGTACTAAACCGAGCGTTATTTCGTCGAATCAGAAATTATTGAGAATAAATCACATGAATCCGTTCGACGTTTTTGTACCGGTGAAACTTTAAACTGAAGAAAAAAATGCAATTGTTGAAAGGTCAATTGTTTGAATTGAAATTATCTTACCTACCTCCTTTTCAATTCAAATTGATATTATTACAGTTACCGTGACTACTTGAGTTTATTTTTATGGTAAATTTAAGAATAAGAAAACATTAAGTCTGCTTTCAAGACATCAACTTCACGGATTTTCAGAATATTATAATACAAGCCTGAGTAATAATGAAAAAGGATTTCTCAAGTACGTCCTAATATTATTCTCATTCAGTTACTTACAAACATTTTGAAGCGATCTTTCATTCTCCATGACAAACATTAAATAAAGAATATCATAAATCACAACGGTTCATCTTATGAAACTGAACATTTTCACTTTTTTCTCTTAAAGGCCTTTACCGGTGAAAAGTTAGCGAAAAGTGAAAGTCGCTAGGAACCCGGCAATAAACTTTGAAGTTGCGTTTCTCATAAAAATATAAGTAAAAGTGGAATCAAGAGTATTTTTTGCAATTATCCCTATATGAAAATCGAAAGTTAATTGATCCCATTCGGTTAATACATATTAATCAAAAAATTGATACACCGAATAGAATCAATTAACTTTCGATTTTCATATAGGGAAAAATCCACCGTTCCTCACTGAGATTGACACGACCGCGCTTGAATTCTGCAAACCAGCTATAAATTGTCGTCTTGCTTAATGCTTCATCGCCAAAAGCAGTTTAAAACCGAGCGAGGCTCTGCTGAGCTGTCAAATTACACTTAAAATCGTAGAAAATCATACAGCGAAAATTTTAACCAGTTAAATCCAGACACGCAATCGTAGTGCAGACACGCAATTTTTAAAATGACTCAACAATGAAAAAACAAATGACTGTTAGATGAAACAAACTCTAATCTACAGCCAAAGAGTTCCATTTTCAAATATTGTAATTACTTTCCAAATATTGTTTATGTAAGTGGCTAGTTCCGAAAAATTTCAGTGACCCTAGTAAAATTAAGATATGGCACTAAAAATCTATCTGGACATAATTACAACTCGCATGATTCTTGTATCAAAAAACTGTAATTTTAACATTGATTTATATATACATCCAGTTACGATTTTAATCTATTTAGCGTTATTAAAAGTTCATGCAATAATATAAATAAAATTTTTCTTTAATATCTCACTATTGATAAAAGCAAAGAGAAATTCAAAGCACAAAACGCGAACACGTACAATAGAATTTTTCACAACCAGCGAACTTGTAACGAACAGTTTTGTTACAACCAAATAGTCAGTTTTTCCTTTGATAGCTTTATTGGCGACCGAACTTAGAGCTCACTTTAACTATTATAACTCATTCCTTTATGACATTTTAATAAAAATAATGTTCCAATGTTCTCGGAAGTACAACCTGCATTATTTGAAAGGAATATTCTAGAAAGTATCATTTTACAAGTGTCCTTAAAGAGCTTCGAAATCGTACTTTGTTGAACAACTTGAAACAACTTAAGCTATTCAGTTGTATTAGCTCTCAAATTAAGTTTCACTAGGCTATTAAGTTTCAACTTACTGAAACTTTACCTAAATTTAATTAAACTGTAAATTACATACGTAATTAAATGTATTTATATCCTACCGTTTAAAAAATATTGATCTTTACAGTCGTCACCTTTTTCTGCATTTCTATTTCTTTGGTGCGCCTATTCTTTTCATTACCATTTACTCCAGAAATCATCAAATCAAAATGACTTTTGAATCATTTATTTTAATGATCAGTTATATGAGTAATGGAAAAAAGTCATTGCCTGTAGTAGTACCCTTCACTTGTACCCCGTGCGGTATTAAATGTACAAAATACAGCATCAAATTTCAAGTGACGTTAACAACCCCGACCTCAAGGGGATGGTCTGAAAACAATTCCACAAAGCGCGCACTCACGAAACCTCCGCAATGAATGGTGCCGAGATTGTGACGTGTATAAAATATATTTATCATGTTCTTTATTTTAAAATATCGTTCATCTAGTATTCAGCATCGGGTAGGTCTTCGCCTGGTCAATAAACCTTTTTCTTTTCTGATCTGTTGTCTCCTTTCGCTTTCGCACCTTGGTGTACGTCATCTTGTTATCTGAGCCGGGATCTTCTCTGAGCTTTCTGTCGCTCTGATTTTTCATATAGAAGTTTCAAACCGATTCATTTTATTTTTTCAGTATTGAGAAAATTACAAGAAACAAAAAAAAATGCCGAGTTACCAAGGCAACGTACTACTAATAGAAGATATATTCACTACCTATTTAACTACTTACAGAGTAGTTTATCGGGCTTGGCTTGAGATATGCAAACAAGAGGTTGAGATCCGGATTAAAGTAGGAACAAAATAGTTCACAAGTAAATAGTTATTAGAATATCTACACAGTTTCAGGAAGTTATAATACACACGATGACTGAAGAGTATCATCACCAATTGTCAAAATCATTTTAATACCACAAATTCTCAGCAAGCTGTATGACTTTAGATTTCATTGTCTTCATTTCTATTACGAACCCCTTTTGGAACTATATTTCCAAAATCTTTTGGAATTCTGAATAAAACTATCCGTAATTGGAAATTAATTGTATTTTTATTAAAATTAAGTCGTTGTTCATATTATTATAATTTTATTTGTTCACCAATAATTGCATTGTAATTGATTGTATTTACTACTAGCCACTCGCCCTCACTTCGCTTCGGTTTATTAAATTTAAAACAATTGGAATAAGATATTTTCCTGCGGTAAAATGGAGCCTATATTTTAAGTTAGACCTCTAGCAATACGTCGGTGAAAACTGCATTCAATTCCATGCAGTAGTTTTTGCGTGATACGTGTACAAAAGTACAGACAGACAGACAGCCAAATTTTCAAAAAACTGTTGTTTTGGCTTCTGTTGCTCTAATAAAGACCCCCCCATATTAGTTTTTTTTTCAATATCTATAATGTACAGACATCGGCCTGTTACAATTTTATTATATGTATATAGATTTTAGCCAATTGACGATTATTGTCTGTCTTACTCTAATAATAATGTCTATCCCTGTGAATCTTGATCACGTCTTGATGGTGATGCCGTTTGTAACAATACTACTGTACCAATAATCGTTGGAGCGGTCAATTGACACCAAATATTGCTGAGAAAAACCACTTCACTCCTCCTTAATCAACTTCCCAGCTTCAGACCGAATTACACAATGAATAGAAATTATTCAAGTTCGATGGAACAGCAGGACGCAATGAAATTGGAATTGAAAAAATAATGGAACTTATAAGCAAGCTACAAGAAACTAGTAACATTAAAGTAACTGATGTAAACAAAACAGGGTCTGTACGTAATTACTTATACAGTGGAGCTGACATTTTGTGAGCCTTAAATTCTTAATGGTACAACATAAAAGTTAGGTCATGTGATTACAAAGAATGCTCGGCTCCTTTTATGGGAATCGGTTTACTCACGGGACTGTGACTAACCTTCTTTTTTATGCGTGGATGTGACATACGAATATATTACGCAATTAAATTTTATCGTTGGCATGTTAAAAGTCAATAGAAAAATACTATATTTTCCAGTCGATAACTGTACGAACTAATCTTTGAAAAAATTTAAAATATTTTTATTTTAATTTCACAGATCAGAATAATAAAAATCAAAATAAAAACAAATGTCCACAACATTATAAAGTCCGAGGCTTTATAGGCGGGTGGGCAGCATATGTATCCGAATGTGGTGATGGCGGTTGAAGCAAAACTCAGATTGGTGGCCCCGAGCGGGAAAAAAATGTAGGCGATCCAACAGCCAGATCGGTCGATGACATAAATAGAGCTGCAAACTAGATCCGAATGCGACTAGCACAAGGCAAAGGGAAATAACATGAAAGAGAGGCTAACGCTTTGCAGTGGGCTAAATAAAAAAAACTGAATATTTAAATATCGATACATACCATACCATAGATTTAAGCAAGTACGTAAACGTATGGTGTTATGAATAAAGTTAAATACTTTCTTTTAATCTATAGTGTTTTCACTTGAATCGAAATTACTACTCCTAAATGGTTTGGAAGTAAAGTAATTTTTACTTCAATGTCCACGTTTGCCCCACAAATGTAGCCAGCTGTCCCCGCCCGCGGTACAGGCATTACAAGGCAATTTTGTTTACAGCCGACATAAAGGAATGTCTTTTTATCACAGACATATATGGAAGTACGTGTAGTGCACATACGTATAAAAGTTACATGACTCAACTATAAAATTGTATAATGGGTCACGCATAGGGCTATAGGGCTGCCACCCCTCCGGATTTGACCCGGAGTCTCCGTATTTGAAGGACGCTTGTCCGCTACAGACTAACATCGTAAATATCCGAGTGACGCGGCTATGACATTCAGAAATTCATTCAAAAATTTCAGAAAAATGAAAAGTATAATTTTCAAACTGGCTCTAGTAAACATTAATACCATTATATTTTTTTTTAAAGACTATTGTTGTGACTAAGGTCTGGGAGGGGGGGAGTGCATGCTGCATTCCCACAGTCGCTGGGCTCACTCGACTGGCCACGTTACCCCTCTCTTACAGAAGACTTCGTTGAAATGTACTGCATTTGTATTACATAGGTGTTTCGGTAGCGAGAGCCCATTCCCATCCCATCCTCTCCCTCCCCATTGAAAAGCGTGCCAACGTTTGTCATTCTGGACTGATGTTGGCATGCATCGCGGATGTCTATGGACGACAGTATCCACTTACCATCAGGTGGACTTTATGCTCGTCTACCGCCTTTTTTTTATAAAAAAGTATAATTTAAAGTATCACCATTATCAAATACAGTATAAGTGTATCTAGTGTTAATTATTGTTCGTTATTTAATATTAATTATTTATTTTTACTGCACTTAATCGTACAAAAGGCGAGTTTAATGCCTGGAGGCATTCTCAACCAGCTAACCTTTAAGTAGAACAGAGAGGCACGTTGGGAGGTGCCATGAAATAAATAAAATAAATATAACTTAAAAGATGATTATTAAAAATAGTACAAATACTTGCAATAACTATAAACCTACATGTATTTATATACATAGTACGATATTACAACTTAATACATACATAAATAAATATTTGTTTGCGGAGTCTTCCTAATATCGGGAGGAATCGCACACACCCAGAGTTTAATTGCCCGCGAAGTGAAACAGTTGGACATAGCGCCAGTACGGCCAGGAATGACTTGGAGCATGGAGTTAACGGCAGAGCGCTGAGAATGTTCATGAGTATCACCCAGAAAATGAAACTAACGTTTCTAATAATCTGGACAACTTGGATCGTATAGAATGGAGAAGAGAATGCAGAGCATTCTTACATCTCTCCGTCGCCGGATCTGAAGCCATTTAACGGTAAGAAGATATGTGGTCATACTTGCGTAAGCCGAAAATGAAACGAATACAGTTATTAAGAAGACGATCCAATTTGTTAAGAAGGTTATGATTCATATCGGAGCAACAAGCATCTGCACAGTGATCGAGAATACTATTAAATTCCCTGTTTCTTTTTTATCCCATTTTTGTAACCTCCGGGTCTAGGGTATGCCAAAGGTGGCAGCCCTAGTCACGCATATGGTTCGTAAAGGAGAGACTGTTTGCGAATGTGAATTTCGTTTTGTGAGAATACCGAATGTACTCGGAATATTAACATATTATTTACAAACCAAGTGTAATTATCATGTAAGGAATTGTTATTCGCTTATTTTTAACATAACGCCTTCCTACTGCCTCCCAGCCAGCTCTCCTTGATGGCAGGAATCTTGATTTTTCAATCGACTAGATAATATAATAATATGTCCCAATAAAAAGACAATATTTATGAACAATAGGGGTCACAAAAACATGACAATGAATTCTCATTCGAAGGGTAAATGCACAGATTAACTAAACAATTATTTAAATTTTTTTATATATCAGACTTAAGAAATATCAACCATGGTACATAGGTCACACTGAAAATTTTCAGTGCTGGCCAGTTACATAAAAAATATTTAAAAAATAATTACAATATTTGAAAATGAAACTTCACCAAACAGTCATTTGTTTTTACATTGTTGCGTCATTTTAAAAATTGCGTGTGCATTACGATGAATTTAACTCGTGAAAATTTTCGCTGTATAATTTTCTACGATTTTAAGTGTAATTTGACAGCTCAGCAGAGCCTCGCTCGGCTTCAAACTGCTTTTGGCGATGAAGCACCAAGCAAGACGACAATTTAAATCTGGTTTTAGGAATTTAAGCGCAGTCGTGTCCATCTCAGTGACGAATTTCGTGAAAGTCGCCCGTCCACCGCTGTCAATAACAAAAACATCGATGCTGTGCACCATATGATGGAAACAGACAGGCATATGACCTACCATGAAATTCGGGCATCCTTAGGCATAGGCATGAGTCGGATACAATTAATATTATACAAACATTTGGCTGTGCGAAAGCTGTGCTCGCGACTCCCACAAAATTTGACTGAGACTCAAAAAACGGAACGCGTCACTTGGTGCAATGCCATGCTTACCAGGTTCAACGAAGAGGCATAAAATTTGGTGTGGAACATAGCAACAGATGACGAAACATGGATTGACTATTTGGGTCTTTCAAGATGAGCCGAACCCCACCAAAGTGGCGCGTGTGCAAAGTGCCGCGAAGCAGATGATAGCTTCTTTCTTAGAAAAACTGGACACGTGGCTAGTGTTGTTTGGAGAATCGTCGTACCGTGAATGCTGATTGGTACATGACCATTTGTTTGCCGGAAGTTATTGACGAACTCCGTAAAAATAACCGTAAATGCCACATAAACATAACAATGTCAGCTCTCACACGGCCAAACAGATAAACGACTTTTTGGATGCGAACGACGTAGAATTCATAAGCCATTCTCCATAAAGTCCCGACTTGGCACTTTGTGACTTCTTCTTGTTTCCAAAAATTAAGAACCAATTGTGCCGTCAACGATTTTCATCGTTAGAAGAGGCTGTCAAAGAGTATGAAAAACATGTTTCCGAGGTCATCACTAAGGAGTGGAATAAATGTTATGGAAATTGGTTTATTCGTATGAAAAAGTATATTGACGCTCACGGAGAATATTTTGAGAAACAAATAGATTTTTGGCCCTTTATTGTATTTTTTTCTTATTCATTCCGGAAACTTTCAGTGTGGCCTTCGTATTAAATATTAAAATCAAGCATACTTCAATTTATTCTATTTACTGATGATGCCTTTTAAGCTAATTTTGTTTTTAAGTTTGAAGGAAACTAGAATGTTTTTCTAACTTAAAATTAGGTTTTAAAATTAAGTCTCAATACACGGGAAACTAGTACCGAAAATATGTTCCCTTTTCTCAGATGTTGCACATTGTAGGTTCATACAGTATTAAATGAATTACGAATGTTTGAACCGGAATCTCTTCCAGTTTCACAGTCTCCTGTGTACGGGGTGATTTCTTGTTACGGAATACATAACGGAACGCTCATACAACCACGTGCTAGCCATATAGACATCGCCAAAATAAAGAAAAAAATACAAAGAATATCGTCTATCACACAACGTCGCTTCGAACGGAAGTGCAGTCCAATAAAATGTTATAAATTAAAAGTTTATCACGGGATCTGTAGCCGTTGCATTCCGGCACTATATGAGTATTGTTCAGTGGCTTACCAGCATAGAATAAACCCAGGCGCTGAATAGTGGGGTATCACTCCGGGAGTTCTGCTGGCAGCCTCTGGGTGCTGGAGAGACGGCGGAGCACTCCTAGGACTGCGGTGTTGACGAGGTAAGTGTTATTTATGCATCCTCTGTCAAGAAGTCGCTCCCAGATACAGTAGGCTCGCGCTACTGGGTTTTGAAACCACACAGGATCCAGGTCTAGGAATTTACATGGCCGCTACAACGAATATTATTATTGTTTCGTAGAAAATAATTACTACCATGAAATAATAGATGTTTTTTTTACAAAGTATAAAATATAAAGTATAATAGTGTATAAAAACGATTAATGGTAACTTTTATTTATACATTCATGTTACCTTTATCTTTCGTATAAGTAAATATAGATAAAATCAATTACATTCACAAATAAATAATATATAAACTAAGTACCTACATTGTTCAAAATATTAAGACTCGGAAACTTATCCATCCCTATAAACTGCTACTAGTGATTTTCATATAAATAAAAAATTAACTTGAAATCTTTCGATTGAATTGAATTGAAAAAGTCGAGCAAGGGATAATAAAGCAGCTTTTAAGCTCTGAAGAATTACACCACCTCTAAAAGAGTGGACTCTCCAACCCACATCACCAGCATGGCATTTTAAGGCCATTCATTCCTAATGCACAAGACAATTGACCCCTATGTCCAGAAATGGACGATATAGCAGTGGGTCGTTTATGGTTATTTTAATATCGTATAATTTCATTTTCCAATAAAGTTATGTGCTAAGTAATTGGGAAAAAAGTCATGTGCGACATTGTGAACAATTTAGTTTTATTAAAATTGTCGGCACGTGTAGAATTACATATGTGTAGGCGTGGAAGTCATACGTCAGATCCTCTATTTCGGAACAAAGACAAATCAAATTAACTTTTTAATACCCTAAATTGGAATTCCTCGGGGTAGACACACTGTGACATCCGGTTCCGTTTCATTTGTAACTGTTTTAATATAATTGTTATCTCTACTTTTACGTATTATTTCACAAAACAAGAGCCACCTGGTTTCATTCGTATTAGCATAGGTAATAAGTAGTCTAATTCCCGGTTTCTGATTTGAGAAATTAAAATTAATTGTAACTTAAGCTCTACTTAAGTGGAGCAAACGTTATTGGCCAATCGAGCGTTCACGCGATCGCAAACTATTTTTGTGTTTGTAAATGATTGTTATTTCGGTGACTTTAAAGTTCAGTTTTCGTTGCTCTAAAGTCTAACTGAATGAATAGGTTTTTTCTACAACGTTATATATGCGGTTGGATATACCTAACCGCTTAATTAATAACATGATAATGAACTGCAAAGGAGTGTATATTTTAAGCGAACGCATGATTGGCCGATACTTTATACATATGGTATGTTCTATTGTTGTAAAAACGAGCGGTAAGCGCTGGACGCTCGAGCACTGTGACAGTGTTAATGAACCTTAAATAGACGAGCGTTAAACGCTCATGAGCATTAGAATTCCCCCGCACTAGCAACTTTTGACCTCGGCGATAACAGTTGCTTTGAACCTCTCGTCACCGAAGGGTGGGTCTTGCGCACTTCCTTGATAAAAAGTTGCACTACCGAAACATGTACGTACATTGGGGAAATACGATAAAATAGAAAATGCAGTATATTTAAATGGAGTCTTCTGTGAGAGAGGGGTAACGTGGCCGTCGAGTGCGCCCAGCGGCTGTGGGAATGCAACGTGCAATCTCCCCTACAATAAATCTTTAAGACATTTTATACCGCGAACCCGAAAGCTGTAGAACGAACTGTATATTGAGGTTTTTCTAATTACGACATTACGGTATTGCAGAGGTCAATGGACGCCGGTGACCACTTGCTATCGCCGGCCGCTTGCTCATCTGCCACCTCTTTTATATAAAAAAAACTCTTTGTAATGTTGATATACATGATTTCTGTTGCACATTGTTTCATTGATACCCTATCACCTTGTTTGACTCTGTTTACAGTATCTCTACGAATGAAAAAGGGTAACTTTATAATAGAAAGTTTTTATTTAGACATACGTAGGTTGAACTTTATTGAACGTGGGCAGATGTTTTTTCGAATGTTCTTTTTATAGAAAACATGGAGATAATTCTTATGTTACAGCATCCTTTTTGTTAGTTATGTATGTGTGTATTTCCAATATCTATTTTTCAATGAGATTGTTTTAATGTATACATATCGACATATATGTATATTTTTTAAATTATATACGGTGTATGCTTATAGTATGATATTGTATGTATCCATTAAGATAATTAGGATTACTTGTGGTTGAATTATTTATCCTGTTTGTCGTTTAAATTATAAATTTATACCTCTCATGGCACCTTCCAATATATCTTCCTGTTTAACCCAAAGGTTAGCTGGTAGAAAATGGCTTAAGACACTAAACTTGCCTTTTGTACTGTAATGTGTGGAACGAACTGCCTCAAGAGGTCTTTCCATTAAGCTACGATATGGAGTTCTTCAAGAGAGCTGTGAATAGGATTTTGCAAAGCCGGCGACGCGCCCGCGTACCCTTGGTGTTGCAGGTGTCCATGGGCCGCGGTAACACTTACCATCACGTGTGACCGCTTGCTCGTCCGCCTACTAGTCTATAAAAATGTGCAATAAAGTTTTTTTAATAAAATAAATAAATATATATCGATATCGACCTAATGTGTTCCACTGTAAGGCACATGCCGCCTCTAGTAAATCATTAAGGGGTTTGTTTGGGCCAGAGCCACCACGCGGCCCAATGCGTTTTGGTGGATACACATACCTACTCAAATTAAATTTTTATTTTTGAGCATATGCGTTTCATCAGACATTTGTAATTTTATCATAGAGGCTCCCTTACTGCCTAGCCAGTGATAATTTTAAAAATCCGTACTTAAGTAGAAACTCCGTTATATTCATTTTACCTAAATCACGTATTTCATTTTGCTCGTTATTCCGGTTGCTATGGACTAATTAACTAATACAGTGTTTCCCAAAGTATGGCTCGCGACCCATTGATGGGTCGCGAGCGAATATTGGGTGGGCCCAAAAAAATATCTAATTTTAAGTATAGTGTTCTGATTTATCTTATTTTTATTTATTAAAAATTTCGATCATCACTCGATACTGGATTTTTTCTTATTTTATTAATTGTACAAAACTTCACATAACTACGCTACGTAAACGTGAACATGCTGCAGCAGCGACACACTGCTATTTTCATGTAGGGCGTAGCGTAGTAATTTTTTTGTAAACTTTGTAATTTTTTTTAGGTGAGTCGCTGTTCATATAACTTTGGGAATCACTCACTAATAAGTGGAGAAGCAACTAGTACATGTCGAAATCTGCGAGCAATTATTTCACTGCATTTTGGTCGTCAGGCATCGAGCAGAAGGTATCGAGCAGCGCCTAATAATATATATGAAAATGTTACACATAACACCAATATCTGAAGGAATTTATGATTTTAAACTTTCGTTATCGTGCTTAAACATAATAATTGTTATGTAAACGGGTTACTCACGATTTATTATTATCTATTTAATATAGCCGATACTTCGGTTCAGTTACATGGACCGTGATCGCGGCGAGACTGCGGGGGCGGGTGAAGGTGTTGTTGCTATTGACAGACAAATCTGTCTACCCTCCGTCGTGTTCGTTTTTGATTCATCTGCCCCCCCCCCATCCCCGCACTGGACTTGCTAAGTTTAGTTAGTTGGTGGTTACTATAGTGTGTAATTGGACCAAAATATCGGCTACAGTAAATAAATAATAAATAATGTGTAACCCGTTTACATAACAATTATTATCCAAAGGAATGTGGAGTGTCATGTGAAAATTACGTTTTTTTTTTAGTTAATCATCATTGAATCTTAAAATAGAAGCCATCAGTATCAATAAAACTCCATCAATGGTACATATTTTTAGCAAAATATTCCCAATTACTGTTAGAAGAATAAAATAAATAATAATTGAACGAATATTAAAGGAACAAAAATAATAAACAGTAACGAACAATATTACCAACGATATTTTGTTATATTTTAAAACTGAACAATATATCTAGAAAAACGGCTATCTTTTAAAATATGTGATATAAATTAAATTTCATAAATTGAAAAGGCGGTAATTGTCAGTAGACAAAAGGTTTCACACAGTGACCACGTACTGACCACGAGGGTGTTAAACCCATTCAATATTCCGGAGGTGGATTTGCGAACGAATTTATTTAAAGTGGAAACACATTTTTCAGCTCCGGAGCGGTGTGCGGTGATCGTAATGGGGTACGCAGCGAACGGAGCGAAATCCGCGTTATTGCTATCTCTTCTACATGGCTTCCTCTTCCTTATTGGTACGTATATATCAGTGTGTTTACTCTTATGTTCTCTTAAGATTCATTTCGATAACTCCTTCGATTATTTTCATTTAATTCTACGTCATTTAACCTGCTATGTTCAAAATACATGATTGGATTGTTGCTGTTTTGATTTGGTAACTGTTGCAGCATCAATGCATTATTCGTATGTGTATGGTTAAAAGATTATTAGGTTTGGTATCTAGAATTTCAAGAAAAGTAAGTCAGGTAAGCGAATTTATTATCCTTTAGTCGCCATTTACGACACCCACAGAAACGTGCTATTCTAAAATCGGCCGTCCATTAAAAAGTGGACTCGCCAACCCGCTTGGCCAGCCATCCAGGCCATACATCCCTCATGTACAAGATAAGGTGCATGAGGAGGCCTATGTCCAGCAGTAGACTATAAAAGAGCTGGTTACGGTTTAAGGCAGAAAAAATATCCATCCTCTGACTAATTGTCCATTTTTATCTGCATCAACTTCTTACTAAAAGACTGCACGTCATTCTGCAATAATAATAACATTATAGTTTTTTTTAATGAAGTTACTTCGTCTTATCTAATCGTAAATTATTTAATTCAAAATATTGAATGTATATTTTTGAAGCTATTTTATTAACCGTGATTATGATTAGTTACGATATATCTACGTATATCTTACAGATTTGACTGCTCACTGAAACCATTGTTTTCACCTATTTCCAAAACCTTACCTAAAATCTTCAAAGTGTGTCTTATTTCACTGACTTTGATTAGTAATATTAAACTGGCATTGAAGCACTATCAAAACCCTTCGACTAACATTAAAGGAAGAAAACGTGTGATTACTTCAATGCCCTTCAGCAGAGAACAAAGGGTAATAAGGGGATATAATAATACTTCAACATAGGGGTATCGTAAAGTTCAGCGTAGTAGAAAATATATTAAACGGACGTTAAAACCGAACCATTATTCCTTACCAAAAATGAATGTACGGTTACAACACACAAAATTATTTTCCTTGACAGAATGATGTAATGTCGTAAATCATGTAATATGAGAGTCTCTGTGCCTGTCTTGTTGTGTACATATTTATTTCTTTTCGGTCGGCTGAACCTGAATGACAGGGACAACACGGGATGAATGGTTAGATTGGAATGTATAAGAGACTCTTTTGTCTCTTCAAATGGCATGTTTATTCATTTTAAAACGACGCCTTTGAATGTGACTCTGTTTTACCTTTCATAATAGGACGCTGAATGTTATTATACTGTGGACGGGAATTAAGGTGCTAATAACGTGTTTTGGAATATGGATCCATTAAATATTTCTGTACCAAAATATATTTTTTAAGGTTTTAAATATTGAATTAAGTTATTTTGCTTTTATTTGGTGGTTTATATTATTATTTATACATAAGTAGGTACTTTTATTTTTATCGTATATTGTAGTCTATATTTACTTTGAACATATAATACACTAGCGACCCGCCCTCACTTCGCTTCGGTTTATTAAATTTAAAACAATCGGAATTAGATATTTTACTGCGGTAAAATGGAGCCTATATTTTAAGTTAGACCTCTAGCAATACATCGGTGAAAACTGCATTCAATTCCATGCAGTAGTTTTTGCGTGATGCGTGTACAAACATACAGACAGACAGACAAAATTTCTAAAAACTGTTGTTTTGGCTTCTGTTGCTCTAATAAAGATATATTAGTTTTTTTTCAATATCTATAATGTACAGACATCGGCCTGTTACAATTTTATTATATGTATATAGATTATACTTCTTTTTAATCACCATTCGTTACGTCATAATAAATAATTTTTTATAGAAGAAGGAGGCAGACGAAGCACTTACTCGGTGGTAAGTGGATACTGTCGCTCATAGACATCCACAGTGCATGCCAACTTCAGTCCAAGATGACAAACGTTGATACGCCCTGGATGAGCTGCCTACCTTTGGAGATTTAGAACTAGGTTTGGAGAAACGGTTGGGAATATGCGGAGGGATAAGATAGGATGCGATGGGAATGGGCTCTGGCATATCTCACTCACTACCGACACGTAGATACTTAAAATGGAAAATAGGATAAAGTGAGTAATGCAGTACATTTCACGGTAGTCTTCTGTGAAGAAAGGGTTAACGGTTTACTACGCCAGTCGAGTGCGACCAGCGGTTGTTGGAATGCAGCGTGCGTCCTCCTTCTCTAAAATTAAACCTCCTTCGCGGATTATTATTTGTAAAGCCAGTAAATAAATAATAAAATGAGTATTCATTTAAATTGTATAATATGCTTGTATGGATTATTCATAATGACTATTATTTATTAAAAAAGGCCGACGACAGGCGTCAGTCGGAGAAAAGTCATGTTCAGCGTCATGTTCCTTGTTTTAGAAAATAAAAATTTATCCAATATACATTGGCGTAAAATCTTTCCTTGGAACTACTGTAACGATTTGGCTCATCTTCGAACTTCAACTTCGAAACGGTATATTGGATTTATTAGTCTTAATTTACAAATGAATGTACTAAATAAATTACACAAATTTATTAAATAAAACATATTTATTAATAACACTAAATGTAACTATACCTACGTATGTATTCCATTTTCTTTATTATTCATAGATGTTCTCTAAATTATATGTATTAAAATTACATAGGTACTATATTTAAATAATTTTAATGTAATCTTGTTGTATCACGTGCGATGGAAACCTCAACTCCATAGCACGGGTTTAATCTAGTTTGGGGTTCAAGGTGACATGTATTTTTGTTAAAACCTTCTATAAACAAATAAATTGTTATAATTATATATTCAGTTCACTATAAAAAGAAATCTGGTTAGTTTAAATTTAACTTGACATACTATCTGAAAAAATAAACTATTGTTCTCCTTTAATATATATACTTTTTAAAATAATTCATGTATTTTCCAAACAGCTGGATCCGGCACTGAAGTTCCTCTCGACGACACAACAGTCGACATTTCTTCGCGTCGTTTCCGGGCCGAATTCCTCCAAGAGTGGCAGGGGTCAACTGACGCTCCATACTTCGATCCCGGTACACCGAGGAACATTACTGGATTAGTTGGCCATCCCGTTCGGTTGCTGTGTAGAGTGAAGAATCTTCAAAACAGAACTGTAAGTGTCACCAAATTCCTTTTACAATACCCACATTTTCTCATTTTTCATTCCGTTTCTGAGTATATCTGGTCGTAAGTGGAGATATCCGATATAAAATATGCCAACATCTGTCAAGAATGACGAATATAACATTTTGAATGCGTACGTACGCTTAGGTATCTACTGTTATTCGTTTCGGTACTGTAATATGTGTGTGTATTTTTGTTATTTGAGTATATTTTAAATCGAAATTAGAGTGAAAATAGATTTTAATACTCCCTTTTTTACCATGTTTTATTCTCGAAAACAAATTCTACCAATCCCCAATAGCAGCTAAATTTTTCTCTACCCTAATATTTACAAACTCATATTGGTAAATCTTAACATTGACAGGCCACTTATTTAAACTTTTAGAGTAACATTCCACTGGAGTACAGTAACATAATATATAGCATTGAAGAATATAATAAATAGCCTAATAACTACCTATAATCAATTCCCGGAGTTTGAAGCCATGAATTCAAATATTAAAATTAAATGAATTAATGACATAAAATGTCATATACTTGTTTCTGTAAAAAATACAATGCTCTGTGTTTTATAAACAAATATTGTATATTGAAATATTGCAAGCCAATGTAGCAAATATTGTATTTAGCATATAATTTAACAATAATTAAAAAACAAAGGAAAAGAAAAGGATTCGTAAAATTTTCATATTTCCTTTATTTTAACATATAATTAACAGTAACACAGAACAAAATATATAATTTAACAGAAGCATATATTAATTATGTATAATTACAAAATAACATAATCCTTCAGTGTCCACTGTTGGACAATAGGCCTCCTCATGCCGTTGTTCTGTGCAACAAACCTTAAAACGCCACGCTGGATAAGCGGTTTGGCGAGTCCACTCTTTTAGAGATGGTATAGTTTCTCAGCGCTGATGGCAGCGGCTTTGTTATCCCTTAGTCGCCTTTTACAATACCCCCGGGAACAGTAGGGGTGGTGGGGTGCTATTCTATAGCCCGCCCACATCACACGGCATGTAACTGTAGCTCAAACAAATAATTTATTCTTCACAGACAGAATTCGTTACATTTACATGTCAATGAACTCAAAATCATGAACTTAATTATGTTGTTGACATGGTAAAATTCCTTTGCATTTCCCTTTGACTTACTATAAATTAATTGAAAATCAAATCACACTCAATCAGATATACATTGTTGTTCAAAACAAGCTTCATATCCAACTGTAAACACTAAATAATTTCAGGAAAAGCAATAATTATCATTTCAATTTTCTCTCGCAAGTCGAAGCGGGACTTCAACAATTCGAAATTGTAATAAATTTGAGCCATGTTTATTTGAGATGAGCGTAAAACTGTTCACTGTTATGGGCACTAGAGGCTTTATATTTATGATTAGCTTCGTTGATAGCGATCGTTTCACCTCGGAAGTGGGTACTTTACTGTCCCCATTGATAACACGTAGGCCAGTAAAATGCTCCGTCACGAACCATTTTATAGAATCCTAAATGAAAGTTGCGGAAGGAATGAAGAATTTTTTCTTCTTTAGTATTTTTTGGTCCATCTTTTTGGATCTTATTCCAACGGAAAAAGTTACAAGATTGGTGTTAGTAAACAACGTTCATTATGGGAACGCTTAAGAAACATGTTTTTAAACTTTAAATCTTAATTTTACTTTTTTAAATTCTTACAGGACTTTTGTCTCTTAAGGCTTTTAAAGAAAATCAAAATATGTCCTGTTGTTAGTCTTGTGTTTATATTCCCAGTTAAAGCAAAAAATCTTAAAAAATGAATTCTTGTTTTATAAACAGATATCCTATTAGGCTTTCTTTTTTAAAATAAATCTGAAATAAATTCTGGAAGGGTTTTTTTGGCGGTAACTCGAGAAGTGATTCTTTAATTATTGTAGAAATGTATATTAGACGTTTTGTGGGTTTGTGTAGTGATAGTTTATTAAAATTTCAAAGTGTTTTTCATGCTGGTCTTTGTGATTATGAAATAAAAGTGTGGGACTGTGTTTTTCGTGTGCTTCGAAGGAATCCTTTTACTATCGCTATTATTACTATCGCTTTACTGGGCGACTCGTGACTTACTTCGACGGGATTGGACGTTGATAGGATATGTTTTAGACTTTCAAATTGTTTATTATGACGAAAACTTGACATTGGCAGAATGTGCTAATTGCACCATTGCCTTATATGAAGAAAAAAAATTGTAAGCTGTATTTTTCACGTTCACGATAAACTTGAAAAACACGTAATACAATTTCTACTGTATAATAGTGCAATTTAAATCATTTTGTGTTTATTCTGACAAGTTTTTTTAAATGTTTAGTATTTTTGCAAATAACTGTAGCAAATAATAGTTATGAGCACTTGTAGTTAATAATTTACATTAAAAAAAACAAATATAAAATATTATATAAAAAGCCCTTTCTTCACATTCTCTATTGACTTTTGATAATGGTGAACTACAAGGGAAACTCCATGATGATTCCGTGATACACATCCAGGTACACTTATCGTTCCCGCATTCCAGTGTACGGTTTCTCTTAATATCACCGCTCGAGATGTCCTTAACTTCGTTGTAGGAATGCTCTTGGCTATTTGTTATATATTACCCTATACATATATATCTGTATAGAAACCATCAGGTGCGCGATTATGTTTAAATAAATTTCGTAAACAGTCTAAAGTTAATCGTGTCTATAAAAAAATTCCAACGCAGCAACTTAGAGCATTTCATAATGAAAACAGTATTATGCATTGTAAACTTTCGTGCTCGTCACTTAATTTAAACTTGGCAGGTTATGAGAAAATTTAATTAAGTTAAACGGTTGAAGTAATTAAAATATTGTCTTAGAAATTAGATTATATTGTTCTACATCAATAATTTCACATCAAATTTTATTAACAATAAGTATTGTTAACAATCTTGCAATTAATAAAAAAAACTAGTTTATATACTTGCGGGTTTAAATAAAATATTTAAATTAAATAAAGAAATCTGCATTATACTGTATTCTTTCGTTAAAACTAAATTCAGCACTTTTTTTCACACAAAAATTAAAAACATTTGTAAAATACCTAAAAATGTAACTACAGGGAAGCGAGAAAATATGCAACGTTGTCAATCTGTTGAGAAAAGAAGATCCCACAAAAGAAGCGGGATAAAAAGAATACCCGGTTTTTTCTTGATATATGGCAATGCAATGGTGCAATTAGAACTTTCTGTCCGTGTCGAGTTTTCTTCGTAATAAACAATTTGAAAGTCTAATAAGTATCCTATTAATGTCAGTAAAACGATAGATAGTACGAGTATGTTTACTGAGGACAGAAGAGGACTCCTTGGAAGCACACGAAAAACGCAGTCACACGCTTTTATTTCATTATCACAAACACCACGCAATAAACAGCACTTGTCGTGTTACCCTACTAGATATAACTAAAAGGGGGTAGTCAACTTCTACTAGAGTGGAAAGAGGTAGGATTTGTTTCAATATCTCCTTATAATTTATAGAAAACTTAATACAAAATTTTAGAAAGAGGAATATTAGTATGGTACTTAAACAAAGAGTTTAAGTGTCTGTTTTTAGTTCACGAGCACCAAAAACTCACGGTCAGGATGTAGTAGAGGCGGCGCTTAGCAGGGCGCACGCACAGAGTGATGTAGAGCGGGCACTACCGCCGACTGGAAACAGCGGTCGGACGGGGCGATAGCGGCCAGACGCAAGAAGCGGCGCCCGGGTAGAGCACCAGCGCCCAAAGAGCGACGAACCAGAGCTGCGGCAGTCGGGGAGAGTAGTGGCCCAGATGTGATGTCCAGGATAGCTCAGTCCCCGGAACAGGCGTGTGACTTTTTCCAATACGTCTTCTCTGATCGCTCCCAAAACAAAAACTGACTGTCCGGAGCCTTAGATTTTTCAGTCTTCTTTTTCTTGACAGAATTCGATGGATTTATGAATTTTTGAATTACAGATTTTATGATCTCGAACAGTGTCCAGCCAGTGTTATTATTCATATAGATAGGTAATGTGTTACAGAGGTTAAAAATATTGAATTTGAATACAGATATAAAAATACATAGTAAAAAATACAGAGTGCAAAACTGAGCTATTGCAACAAACATTACACACTTTGAAGTATAACAAGCTATCATTAAACCACAAAACGTCCAATATACATTTTTTACAATAGTCAAACTAAAACCCAACTTCACTTTTCGAGTTTCCGCCAAAAAGTCATATTTACCCTGTTTGGCAGAATTATTCAGAAAAACCTCGTAGAACAAATGTTTTTTTTGCTACCACAAGCCCTGAAGAACTATACCATCTCTATAAGAGTGGACTCGCCAACCAGCTTAGCCAGCGTGGCGTTCTAAGTACATACATTCCTCATTCATAAGTCAATATGCATGAAAAGGCCCATTTTCAGCAGTGGATGTTACAAAGTCTGGTTACTGTTATGGTCAAGTACTTAAAATTAAACCCAAAAGTTGGTTACTGAACAATTTCAGTACTAAAAATTGTGCAATACTTTGCTGAAATGTTTGTAATAAAAGAACAGTGTTGCAGATTGAACAATGATTTCAATAATAGTTTACTTTCAAGTCTAGAACAAGTTCAATAATCAATCCCGGGAATGCTTCCCCTTCTGCTGAAGCTGTTAAATTATGACGGTATTGTTGCAAACTTCTTGCATAGTCGTTACTTAGTTTACCCACATTGTAGCGGATGCAATTAATTATTAAGTGCATTAAATGTATTTATGTCAAGTGTATTAGAGTAAGTAAATTACTAAATTTTATTTATTAATATAAATCCACAGCGAAACCAGTAATAATTAGTGATTTAAATTGTGTCCTTGAAAAGCAGTTGATTTTTACTTTTTCTATCGAATCCTTCATTTCTATCCTTCATGCACGGATATATTCTGAATATTTTTTAAAAACCATTTACGTAGAACGAACATAATTTTGTCAAGATGAAATACCTCTTATCACGTATAACATAAAGTTTGAAAGGGAGGTGAATTGAGATCATGCGCGTCTCCGACACACTCTTGGCGGTTTTTGGATAAGTACAGTCATACATTTAAATTTAGTATTCGAAAGAACTGTATAATTTATACAGGAAAGCATTTTCTTCGAAAGAACTTCAGTACTTTGAAGTTTGTTGAATAAATATTGTTATTTAGCCCGATCTTTGAAAATTGAGAGTGTATTGGATAGACTTTCTTTGCTTTGTCGACTAAGTAAATAAAGTAGAGGCTTTTCGTCATGCCCTTCTAATTTTAATATATTGTTGTAACTTTCACTTATTCTGGTGGGACCTTTCTGTTTCACCTGTTAGATTTGATCTGTAATATGGTTAGAACAAAAATTTAACTTTTTTAATAATTTATTTGGACACTGGTATGGCCATTGATCCACACAGATAGAAAACAATACAACATAACTAATTAAAACTAATAGTACAAATGTATGTACAGATACATTACGGTAACATACTTTATTGTATAGACGTGGATGAATCGTTAGTGTGTTTCCGGATTAGCCGACGGCCAATGTTTTCATAATGTATCTGTACTTGATACTAGACAAATGAAACATTATTTACAACAACAGAAACAACTCATATGCAAACTGATACATAAGAAATTAACAACACTAAAACAAATACAGAAAATAGAAAATAATCAATACATAATTACTATACATATTATACATTGTCAATTACAAATCGATATATACAAACAAGGAAATTTTAAGAGGTCCTGAACACCCAAAGCGAACTACTTAAAATGTCCTGACACTCCGCAATAAATAAAGGCCCGTGTACAGAAAATTTAATTTAGCTATACTGTATTACACTATAATATACTCAGTAAATTATAGATGTAGGTACTCAGTTTTTTTTTATAGAAAGAAGGCAGAAGATGAGCAGACAGTCCATTACCTGATGGTACTGAGGTAATGTCGCCCGTGGAGCATAACTTACACTTGTGTTTACGTGCTTCTGACTGGTAAAATAAAATAGACAAACATAGGCATTTAAGACCTTTTTAATAAATGCGTGAAAACTGCGAAAATCTAAAAAGTTAAACCTTAGCAAAATTTCTCATTATTCGTGTAAAGCATTAATACTGTCTGTTTTACTAGGTATCATGGGTCCGCCACCGCGATATCCACTTGCTGACAGTGGGTCGGTACACGTACACATCGGATCAACGTTTCGAGGCGCAGCATAAGCCCCGCTCTGAAGAGTGGGCGCTCCGCATCCGCAGTCCTCAGCGCCGCGACTCCGGACAATACGAATGTCAAATATCCACCACGCCGCCCATTGGTCACGCCGTGTTCCTCAATATAGTCGGTTAGTAATCACTTTAGATAGTAGACTGTAATAGACGTTTCAATTCCCAGCCCAAAGGAGTTTCCCGAGAAAGCTATGACCTTGTAAAACTAGGTCGGAAGTATATTCGCGTATTTTCTGGTATGGCAAGTATATCTCTTGGGGAAGGAACAAACTTTTGATATCATAAGAAATAATCACTCTAAAACCTTTTCGCCTCAATTCCGTTTTCAATGCGACAGGCAACTTTCGATTAATCATAAAAAAATATTGACGGATAATCTGTTGACAAAAACTATTGTATTCCATAACTGAAATCCTATATTTAAAAAAAAAAGTATTTTTTGTAATTCACATATTTATGTGTGACCAGGAACTTTCAGTGTGCACTATGTGTACTAATTTTTATTAAATCAATTAATTAAATGAAACATGAGCGATTCTCAATTTTAATCTATCAAGAATTTAATATTTTTTATTATTGTATTAAAATCGGAATAGTTTTAACTGGTTCTGTGAAAAAAGCGTAACGCTTCTCCTCTAGTAGGCGACTTTGATACATTATGTAGTAGGTGTATTCTATATTATGTAGTTCAGTTGTTTTAGGTGCCCATTATCCCACTCTTCGTTATTATAATGTTTGTCAATTATAGTCAATTTAACGAATTAATTAATAACAAAAATAATTTTATATAATAATATTAATAAAAACATTTACTGCGTTCCCTGCCACAATGCCCGCAAAAATGACACACCCTTACCCTCGCATGCACAGACGAATACACACACACACACACACGCATAAATACACGCTCGCACGCACACGTGCACACACACACACACGAACATCACTACCATGCTCTATGCTCGCATATGATACGCACCAGGTATACTTAACACTTAAAAAACTATTAGTATAAATATTTTTCACTTAAAGTATTACAACTTTGCACTACACATAATATTGGATTGGATATATAGTGGTAGTTCGTAATTGGCTTATAGTATATTATAGTCATACATAATTTACATTATATGCTGTGAACTATTTGTAAATAAATAACTAGTGTAGACCAGTATCATCACTAATAATTTTAAACATTCCTACATTTAGACACTCACCAGCTTGAATGTTCTAGAGTCATTGATCTTGTTTTTCTTCGAGATTTTTTGGGACCAAAATGTCAGTACGTTTCGGTCCCAAATCAACGTAATGGATCCTAAACATAACAACGCCATTAAGTTCCAGAATATGTAACAATGTAAAGTTCCAACAAATTGACAATCAAAACCCAACAACAATGCAAAAGTGCAAAAATATTTCTAGAGAAGTGAGTTTCAATCGCCTTCAATACTTTCTGAAGAATGTAAACTTTCAATATGGCTTATCGGGGCAAAGGGACCTAATTGTTCGTGTGGACTTATTGAGTTTGGTTAAGATTTCTAACTTAAAATTATGCTGTTTCTAAATTATATTAACGAGTAGAAGCAAGCTCTAACGTCTGATTTTTTTAAATAACATAATAAAATAATTAAGTAAACTTAATCTAGAACCGTACGTTATAAATATTATGACGTACAGTGCCGATTCTCGGTCTCTAACGGTTGCCGTGATCTATAAGTTTAAAGCTCAGCGAGCTCTGAGTTTCTTTGCGAGATAAGATAAGAAGCGAATAGATTTGCTAAAGAACGAAAGTCACACATAGCTCACAGAATTAGTAAGCTGAAGTGACAATGTGTGGACCAAATCTACCGCGGTACCACAACCAATGGGGTAGACGAGTTCATGAATGGAAACGGCTTACCGAAAAACGAAAAGCAAAGCGAACGCCGATGATTTAAAGAAGTCCGCCGGTAGGAGCTGTATGAGAAGAGCGGAAGACCTTGTGTGGTGGCGAGCCTTGGAAGAGGCCTGCCAGTAATAGAGACATATAGGCTGATGATATGGTAAGCTAAAACCGAAAAGAAGATCCCCTTTCACAAACAATGAAACAAATATTTAAACTGGAGTACTGGGACATTGTTCGTCGAAGTCAAGTATGTGGAAATGTGCGCTAAAACGTTTTTTTATGTAGTGGATCGACAGCGGTCAATAGTAAACAGAGACCTTTTTGTAGTGCTGGCATTTAGAAAGACCAAAATCTAGGGCGTTTTAAGTGTTTCAGTTGAGGGTATTTTTTACAGGAATGTTCAAAATTTAAGACTAATAACTTTCTTAAATAAGTACCTATAATGGAAATAAAAGCGTCTATTCTCGATTCATATTCGTGAATATCTCAGTTCATTAGCTTGGCGCCTTGGCGGTGAAGGAAAACATCGCATGATAGTTACAGATCTGTAATATAATAATTACAGTTGTAGAGGAATAGCGCAAGCTGTCCGTAGCTGCGTGACCGAAGTTGATGCTAAGCCCCTACTTCTCGCGCTGCTCCTTCAGTCTGATCCGACCCGTGTCGTTAGCATGTCGTTGTTAATTGCATGTTTGTTAAAACACAAAAATGTCTAATTGCGCTATAGTCAATTGTAAAAATTCGTCAAAAGTTGTGAAACGAAGCAAGGAAAGATGATTCGTTTCATCGGTCAGTGGTTTTCCATCAATATACTCACTAAAGTTACACGCTTGGTTTCCATACAGTTTCATGAACCTGCGTTGTCCATGTGTATGGTAATAATAATGTAACAAATAATAATTATAATTTATGCTGTAATAATTTACTACTGCAATTGTATTCTTCTTCCTATAGAACCAGAAACAACAATTTCAAGTGGCGCAGAGTTGTTTATTCAGGCTGGTTCCACCATCAACTTGACGTGTACCGTTCGTCACACTCCAGAACCACCTTCCTCAATCACGTGGACCCATAGGGAGCAGGTAAAGATTCATTCTCAAATTATTCGAATTACTTCATTGTAGTTTAATTTCTACATCTGCCTATAGTTTACTATTCAGTGCCATTAAAATATCAAATATTCAGATACGTAGTATGTAAGGGGATCGATTACCCATATTGAGGAAATGTTATTCACTTATTTATTATATACAATATCTCCTTCTTACCTGCTTCTATCCCATATATTCATAGATATTATATTTTTATTAGTAGATACATGTCTTATCTAGCCGATTTAAAAATTAAGATGACTGCTATTCAAGCAAGGGGTGGAGTTGAAGTAGATTGGAATGTTTTTATCGATAAAAATAAGCACAATATTTCCTTAAAACCTTAAATTAATATTCCTTAAATAGTCCGCTATAGAGTAAATAAATTACTCTGAAATTTTTACTCTGACTAAATTTTTATTTGAAACCCTACTAACAGCAAAGAGAATAAACGGTACTGTTTACAGGAAAAGCAATGTAATATTATTTTCCAAAAATCATTATCCTTTAAGTCTAACACAAATAAATTGAGAAATATGGTAAACACAAAACCTTTGAAACAATAGCTTCCGTCTGTTTCGGGGCCTTTAATGTTTATAGTATTCTGAAGAGAAATAAATGTTGGGAAACATTTTATTAAGCTTTGTTATTATTGGATACAGTTGTGTCAATTTTCAAATGTTCTTCCTCTTCCTGGTTCTCAGTAATAATTATTTTGGGCCAATACATTACGAGACTCATTTTACAACCCTATCACAATATATGAACCATTATTTTCACGTATACGGTTTTTTCAATTGTTTTGATCCTTCGGTATACGAGTTTCCTCACGACGCTTACTTTCTTCTTTGGGATAATTAAAAAAGTACGTATGTACTACGTAGCTAAAAACACTTTTTTAAGCAATACTCTTTTATTATTTTCAATTTAATGCACCATTTGAATTCTTAATTGATGCACCATTTGAAACCTCTGTTGCTATATTTATTTGTATCAATATACATATAAGTAACACATCAATATTACAAGTTTACTTGGCATTTCAATAAATATTCCATCCGTAATCCGCGGACAAATCCTCGGCTGCCCGGATTAGACGGAGATAATTCCAGAAGGTGTAAGGGATTGGTTCGCCCACCCTGCGCCAATCGGTTCAGTGGTTAGGGCGTGATTGCGTAACGAATTGACTGTCAGAGAGACGATTTAATTTTAATTATGTCTGTGGGGATTTTAGTTGATAGCTGTTCAGTATATCAGGGTATAAGGTTGAGATACTATAGTTTCTATATCGATCCCATACTTGTACTTAATTTTTTTTATAGAATAAAATATGGCAGGCGAGCGGGCGGCCCGCATGGTGGTAAGTGGTCTTCAATTTCAACAAATGTAATCGAATCATACTTGTGCAATGAAGTTTAAATAAATAAATATATATACTTAGTTACTATAACGTTGTTGTTGAATAGTCAAGCTCTACGTTTTTAGTAGTAACATTATTTTTAAAACGTGAGCGAAATATCGATATCCACATTACCAACTAGTTATCGACCTTTTTAAAAAAATATTTAATGTAATAATCTTGTTACCAGGTGATAAACTTCGACTCAGCCCGCGGTGGAATCTCGCTAGTGACAGAGAAAGGCCTGAAAAGCACCAGCCGACTCCTGGTTCAAAGAGCGAGAGGCGCTGACGCGGGGGTCTACATCTGCGGCCCGAATAATGCACCTCCTGCCTCCACTAGAGTACATGTTTTATCTGGTAAGATATATCAGTTTCTATATTATAAGTTGCCCTAGTATAGGAGGGACTAGGGCTTTATTTAAATTGTATATTTAGGGATCCATGATTATTAGCAAATAATTTATTACCTTCTTAATGTGTCATTTTCATCGAAGGTTGGCGATCATATTGGCAATTTGAACCGTGAACAAAGCAGCTGCACCGTTGTTTGATTAGAAACAAAGAACGGGTGTTTTTTAAACAATTTCCGAATGTTTTTGAGCCCAGATATTCTGAATCTTCTTTTGAATGATTACCTAACTGTAACATCTCACATGTCTGGTTGCATAAAATGTGTCCTAACTATTCAAGCATTCATCTTAATTGTAGGAAGAACTTCCAACGTCTCGCCCATACGCTTGAACGCAGCATTATTTCATACTTTGTCTCTCCAGGATATCCTTAACATTTTTTTATAAACCTACGTTTCAGAGGCTTCTACTTTTCTGCACATAGTTTCAGTGAGTGTGTTATTCAACGCCGTATAGAAAAAATGGACAAAATCTAACAGCGTGCTAGTCGCCCACGTGGTAGTATGTTAAATTTGCGGTCATATATATATATATATATATATATATATATATATATATATTGTTTTCATTTATTGTAAGTAGAATGAAATAATTGAATGAAATTTCTGGTATTTCCGAACAAATTTTCAATTGTTTTTCTCCTAAGTTGCGCGGTTCCGAGGAATATTACTCGTGTATTTGAGTATATTGATTTATTGAAGGAGAATTTTAAAAAAAATGCATATAGCATATTATTGTAATGTAATGCACTCAATTTATTGTTCAATTATTATTTATTAGCATTAAAGTAAGCAAGTATGTATTCTTTATTGTACACCAAAGATAAAAACAACACAATACCTATGCGCGCGAGCAGTTGAACTTTGCGGCATGTAAGAGACCCGTCCGCTCACCGCTCTTGCTACCTGATTAAATATATCTGTGTATTTTTTCATATTCTATAATATCAATCATAATCGACACGCCCCAGCCCTAGGTTCGGTTATCGTATTCTTTCCGGAGCTCTAATGTTCGCGCGTCGAGTGTAAGAAGAAAAGACGTTCGTAATAATATTAACGAAATGATAACTAAAATTAAATTAAAACAAACAAAGATAATGAGCAATGGTTATCCGTGTTGTTTTATCCCACGCTCCAAGTTTTCAGCTTAATTTTAAATTAATTTCACAAATCTTTTTTGCATTTTTTTCTTATATGTCGTCAAAATGCACCGAGGCAGTTTTCTATGGTAGGGCAGAATACAACAAGACAAGATAATATACAAAACCGATTTCTTCTAGGCAACCTTTAAAGTGCCATTGAAATAGTCATGGAAACTCATATAACATTCTTTTTCTTTATTATAGGGGAACATCCGGCAGCAATGCAACAAGGCTGCGCTACATCATCTCTAGACAATGCTGCTTCTCTACTATGTTTCCTATTGACTTTATTTGTATTTCGAAGGCCCACCTTTAATACTTTACAATTTGGTACCTGAACGTGACTTGTCTCTATATTATATAAAATAATAATTCAATTAATCCAAAACATGAGATCGCGAGTGATGACGTCACCCGATACTGATTAGTTATTATGGCACTGTGAAAATTTATTATGGCCTTACCTAGAAAATGCCGTTTCTTAATACTGACCACTTTGTGTTCTTAATACTTAGTTATCTTGTGTTTGGCTTGGAATTCCAAATTTAAATTATGTTTAATTTAAAACTATGACATTATTTTTCAAAATCAGCTTTTCATTTGTTTTTCCGTCATACGACTTTTTGTTTAGATATTCTTGTCTATGCGACCATGGAGAAGTTAAGAATTCGTATTATTTTCGAATATAAGTTCCGTCGTGGCAGCAACGTAGCACAGATGGCACGCAATATTAACGATGTGTACGGACCAAACACCGCAAACGAACGCACAGTGCGTTTTTGGTGTGATCGTTTCCGTTCTGGAAATTTCGACCTCAAGAACAAGGCCGTGGACGAAAGGAGACTAAAGTCTATAATGACGAATTGAAAGCAATAATGGAATAGAATTCATCTGAAACCACGTCGGAGTTAGCAGCAGCCTTTGGTGTAAGTGACATAACGATATTGATACATTTGCGTCAAATCGGGAAAGTAAAGAGGCTCGAAAAGTGGGTACAGTATGAGCTTAATGATAGCTACAAACACGCGTCGAGGTTGCCTTACTTTGCTGAGCCGGCACAAAAATGAAGGGATTATGAATCGTATTGTCGCTTGTGATGAGAAGTGGATCCTGTATGATAATCGTAAACGTTCGTCACAATGTTTACAAATTGATTACTGTACGTTTTGGTGTTTGATATTAATAGTTTAATAAACTTTAAATTGTTTTTGTCCGTAATGTTTGTGATAATGATAATCAAATTAAAGCATAGGACTGTGTTTATCATCTGTTTCCAAAGAGCCCTCTTTTGTCCTCGGTAAACTAGTAAGTTTACCGAGGACAAAAGAGGTTTAGTAAGTTTACAATAGCTTAACTGAGCGACTCCTGACTTCACTACTTCGACGGGACTGGACATTGATAAGATGTGTTTTTGACAACAATTGACTCTGAGAGAATGTGCCAATTGCACCGTTGCCATATATAAAGACAAAAAAAGATGAGATGTTATGAACCTTAAGTGAAATCTAAAAAAATAACATATTATTATTGTTATTTTAAGATTCAGATGATAAAGATTGTTTCTGTTTAAACAAAATCTTCAAACAATCAAATTTTATGTTAGAAAATCAATAAGTTCATACCACGAACAAAGTCCCTTTGCTCAGATAACGTGACCATATAATTCCCTGAATGCCTTTAATTCAGTCAAAATAGATATCACACAGCGAAATAACTCCGGTGGGGCTAATTTATTGTGCACATTTTCATATTATCACACAAAAATCCTCGTCGATTAGTATCGTGCTAAAAATTTTACCCGATGCCAAAAACTCTTTTTTTGTAATATCTATTAAATGGTTAACCTTGTGGTAAAACCACTTATTATCAAATTTATAGCTCATCAAATATCCCATAAAAAAGGTTTTTTAATACTTTTTTCATACGAATGACTGTTGATGAGATATAAATTAAGAATTATAAATAATAATTAGGCACTATACTATTATGCGCGATAATAATTAAATTGTACACAAAAAAATAGGTCCAATGAATTTATTTCGAAGTTCGTACTTTTTTCTGTCTGTTTTGACTGGACTATTTTTGGTCGCTTGACGCCACGACCCGCGACTTAGTTTTCCATCTTAACATAGACAATTTATGTAAATATTATTCTCACTCCTTATAAATGTATTGTAAATATTCCATTTCTCTGTAAAATAAACTCTAAAAACAAATTATTCTATCTCGTTGTTTTGTAAATATCTAGATAAATATGATTGTAAATATAAACGTCAACGAAATAAATTTTGTTATAAAAGTTTGTCTCGTTTTCATTTGCTTTGCCTTTGCCTTTATATGTTTTTATTACATACCATGCCATATTATAAGCTTGTGTCTCTCCACTGCTGAATACAGGCCTCTTCCAAGTTTCACCACCACACACGATCTTCGGCTCATCCAGCTACCATTGGCGAACTTCTTCAAGATGTCAGTTAAAAATAAATTGTAGGTGATTGTGAAAGCGAATCGCTCCCAAAACACGGCTAAGATATGCAGTAGGGTTTTATATTAGTCTCAAAAGATATTACGCAGCGTTTGTACGGATGTGGCAACATTTGTCAATTTTGAGTGATTTTGAACGACAGTAACGGCTACGCCGCACGCTTCATTCATAACCAGCTGTAAATCGAACCGCTACAATTAGATACATACACTACATGTACACAGAGTAGTTTACAATTTTAGGTAAGATAAAATGTTTCTTTCTTTTTAAGGTTTTTTATAGAAATAAGGATGCATACGGGCATACAGTCCACCTGATGGAGTGGATACTGTCGCCCATGGACATCCGCAATATACGCCAGCATCAGTCCAGAATGTGTCAAACGTTGGCACGCCACAGGATGCGCTGCCATCTTTAGGAAGAGAGAGAAGAAGAAATGGACGGATGGACGGAAGAGATAAGGGAACGATTATTGAGGTATAGGAATGGATCTGGATAAAGAGTTGTGAAAATAGGGAGGTATATGATGGGATGAGAATGGACGCTGGTATATTTTACTCACTACCCAAACACATACGTACATTGGGTAAATAGGATAAAGTAAGAAATGCAGTACATTTTAAGGTAGTCTTGAAAATAAAAGTTTCGAAATTTAATAACTGGTAGAAAAATAGTTTTGTTAGTTTCCGTAAAAAATGTTCAGTGTCTTTACCCTTTTCATGGTGCAGGTAGGTATTTTTTATTTAACCATGTAGGGTACATTCCATTTACAAAGACACATTTATAAGAACCCTCGCAAGTCGTTCTTGGATGCAGAAAACATCTCAATATGCATGAGGCTAGCGTTTAAACGAGACAGACGTATGCACAATTATGTATGCGAGACATAAACGCATGAATGATAGGCATTAAACCACAGAGTCGCGTTACGTTCAGAGACAGCACACTTGTGTGACGCCTGTCATACATTGTCAACCTCGATACTTTGTCGGGGGAGAGTCTCACAACCGCTGGGCGCACTCGACTGGCCACGTTACCTCTCTCTCACAGAAGACTACCTTGAAAGGTACTACATTTCCCACTATATCCTATTCCCCAATGTACGTAAGTGTTTCGATAGTGAGTGAGATATGCCAGAGCCCATTCCCATACCATCCTATCCTCTTCCTCCCCATTTTGTCAACCCTTTCTCCAAATCAATTCCTACTTCTCAAAAGACGTTGGCATGTACCGCGAATGTGGTCGACAGTATCCACGTACCACCACGTGGACTGTATGCTCATCTGCCGCCCTCTTACTATAAAAAAAAGTGATCAGCTCTTTTTTCGTCTACTGTTGGACATCGGCCTTCTCGTGCACATTGTCTCGTGCATGAGGAATGTATGGCCTTAAAATGCCACGCCGGCCAAGAGGTTTGGCGAGTCCACTCTTACAGAGGTGGTATGGTTCCTCAGCACTTGTAGTAGCGGCTTGTAAGGAGATGAGGTGATGGTATAATACATGGCCATATCACCGACTAGATAAATAGACAATACCATCAATTGCCCTTTATTTGGTGACAAGATTAAAATTAAACTTAACTAAAATATGGATAGCGCTTTTCTTGAATTTCCAAAGGTAATTCCTCGCATTTTCGGCAGTGAACGGTGCTGTTAATGAGGTCGCTCTTTAATTTATTTTATAACGCAATTCTCGTGTATTGCCCCGAAGCATTTAAGGGAGCTACTGCCATTCTTCTACTGTCCTTAGTTACTTAATTTGACTTAAAAAGCAGAGCTCGGCGTTTATCTCTGTTAATTAATTTAATTTATTTGTAGGGAGCAGATCCGATATAATTTATCTGTCTTACATTTACAATTCAGAGCAAGTGTTTTGGCCTCTGAATTTTACCGCAACGAGAAGCTGCTTGCTTTATGAATGAGGTGGTTCCGATGAAGAAATTTCTAAAATGTTTAGCAGATGAAAATGTTATGTATACGAAGAGCCCCGATTCTGTTACGAAGTACCGCCCTGATCCCCACATGGCCCAGATGTCAGTAAACTGTTTCAATTATTATCAAGTAGGTCGACAAACTGTTATATGTATATCTACACATAATATACCTACATTTTACACCTACAAATATCCGTCTCACACAATCGTATATTCCGTCGCCTTTTCACTCTCACATAAGCAAAGAAATTCAACATTAGTTTTATCTAAAAATCTGACATAAATCTAATAACCTTGGGTGTCTCAAATCACAAATTGTTTGAAATTTAACAACGGTTTTGTCGATCTCATTACAATTCGACGTAAAGGAGATAAAAAAATTGAACGACGAAACAATTTATGAGATAATTAATTTGCTAATTTTCAGCGACCTCTGAACCAACGGCAATTAATAACGGAAAGTCCACGAAATTAATGTTCAACTAAACGAATACAACTTTTTCTAGGCTAGGACAAAACGAGGACAATGTAGAAAACTTTTATCAGAATTCTAATCTTTTGTATAAGAACAATGTCGAAGAAAAGTTCTCTTGACTCTTTAATTAGTAAATATGTTAATATTAATCAATGTGCTGATTTCACGAGAAATAATAGTCTTACTAGTATTTATTTGTGAATTTTTCTATTTTTTCTCTCGTTGTGATTCTAGGACGTTGCTGGATATACTAGGTACCGTTTTATAGCCTGTACCAATTCGTGACGCAGGTCAGCATAATTCCTTCCCGTGACATTGAACTTGTCACGGTATTTGATAATTTACAAACATTACTTTCAAAAAAATTTTTAGCATCGCATATTTGGAATGATTTCTCACTAAAATATTTAATGCCATTCTATAGCTGCTCCAATTAATAAATTCCCCAATCCATGAAAAATCTATAACGGTATGATTTATAAAGGCATACAATCCCTCCCCCACGTTTTAGTAAGAAATAAAAATAAAGGAAATGAAAAAGGTAAGATAAATGTGTCCACTTTTAGAGGTTTAAAAGAAAAATACACTGAACATTTCTTAAGGATTCTTAATATTATATTCACATTTACGTATAGAAAGTGCGGTTTCTCAAAGAACAATTCCTTTATTAACAAAATAGTGGTCTTCAAAGTTTTTTCTTATACTATTATTTATTGTTATAGGAATATAAGGGATCTATATGGATGGGCTATGTATTGTTTACTGAAACATGATTAAATTGTTATAAATTCACTCGAATTTATTTGCGTAAAATTAAGTTGGGTTATACTTTAACAAAGGTTTGAAGAATGATGCGTCAATTTGGCGGGTCAGTCCAATAAATAAATGTTTAATCACATTTATAAAATGTCGTCTATTTTTCCTAATATATTACTTCAAATTCCGCACGCTCGTCTCCCATCTCTTTTATATAAAAACATAAAAATATGGTAATTTGTGATAAAATATATATTATTAGAGAAGCTATATTTGTGTAACGTCAACATAGTAAATATTGAACATATATATTCTACAGTTAATTCTGTAAATGAACTGGAGAGTATTTATATGTATAAGTGGGTATATAATTTCATTAAAATAAATATTTTTTTATTTAAATTTGTATGGTAGTGTATTTATTTAAACTGTACCGAACAAAAATTGCACAGAGAGTGGAGTTAATGCCTAGTGGCATTCTCTGTCAGTCAAACTATGTTTATACAGAAATGCATAAGGGTGCTGCAAAGCAAATCCCTAAAATGTAGGTACTCATAAATGTAAAGTGCAGTGGTGCTAAATGGTTAAAATCATAAAAAAGTATTTATCTATTTAAACGGGTCTTAACGCAAATGTTTACTTTATTTATTTTACTCTGCGTATATAATTTATTTTCATTATTTACTGTAGTCTGCGTAGTACAAACAAATCGTAGTCCCCCACTAAAACTGCATGAAAGACGACATAATTAAAAAAAAATCACAAAACACCAAATAACTAAGATGTAATGAAAAGTAATAGCCGTGTCGATAGCCAATCCATTGAAACCAGCAATAAACCCTTTTAAGGGCCCGGAACACCCCTCATTAATTCTACTAAAAACCTCGGTGAAGAAATTAATACCATCAGCCATTGCTACAACCGATGGAGCCATTTGTCCAGGAACCTTTACAATTTAATTATACCCAGGAACATTTGACTTTGAACAACTTTCTAACTTTCCCTTACTTCACCTTAGTGATTCAAGAAATTATGGATCCGACTGGTTAATTGGTTATATTGAATTCGTAGCGAATTGAGAGCGCTGCTTTAAATTTTAGGCTTTTAAATTGTAATGTTACATTACTTCAAGTTTACCTTAACATTTAAGCTTGTTTGCTCGTCAGTAAAATAATTTTCTGCCGGAGGTTATACCGCCTCTCCTCCATTTTGATTTATAAAGGAAGAGACTTGATCTGGAACAATTTTGTAAATAATATTAATGTACTGCGTACGTGTTTCGAAAGTGAGCCCATTTCTACTCGTATGTGGAAATGGGTATGTGACGCATGCGGGGAATGCCATCTTTTGTCATTCTGGACTGATATTACGGATGTCCAAAGGCGAGAGTAACGATTTTAAATAAAATTTTGGCTGCTTGCAAAAAGCTGAAGAATACTTTCAAGAAATTAATTTTACCTTATGATAAAGAAAAACAACAATGTGTGACAACATGGTGGGCCTAAACATAAATATAATGTTCACCTAATATATTTACATACTTGTATCAACCTATAACGTCCCACTGCAGAGCATAGGCCTCCTCTAGTAAATCACGGTAGGGTTTCGGGCCGTACTCCACCACGCGGAGTGAGTGGTTTATGAGAAAAGAAAGTGGAAAGCAACAACAAATAAATAAGAGAATGCGGGTATTTTTTTTAATTCTATATATTTGACGCTATTACCTAAAAAAAAGTAGGTATTTCAAAAAAACACTCAAGAATCTTTGTAGCTACTACATTATGCAAACATTTGGAGTAACAACGAAGCAAAAGAGGAAAGGAATAATTAATTTTTTCCCCATCTTTAGAAGGAGGTTCATTTAAGTCCATGGTCACGTCGGGACGGAATCCGTAACAACTTTCTTTTGGTTTGCTGAAATTAATTCAAGTAATCGAAAACCCTTCGAATTTAGTACCTACCAGTCAAGGGATAATGTAAAAGGTAGGTACTTTTATGTTTTCATCTTCTGAATTTGAAAAGGTTTAGAAAAAAGAAAAAGCCATTATCTTACGTAAATTTAACGCTAATGCTACATCAATATTATGCTTGCCTGTAAATCCATAAATATTATCTACTCGTAAAATCCAAACAGAAAATAATCAAAAGTTCTGAAATTTTCTTTTCTCGCTGACGTTTTAAGACCGACCCAGAAAATAAAGTAAGCCAATAAAGAAATTCAAGTGTAATATTCAGATTCCTCGTTTGCCACTTTTCATGAAATTTCATCCCCAAGAGTAAATTGTAGCTTTCAAGTGGATTAACCTGGGACACGTCAGGGTGGGAGTAACTTCGGCTAAGTCAATTTACGAGGCAAATTTCATGTCTTTCTCCAGGACCGCACGGCTGCCTCAAAAATCTCATTAAAACTTAGAAAGTGTACCAATCTGTTAGCATTATGATTAAATGTGTTGTTATATAAGATTTTAAACTTCTGTCATCATGATTGAACGTAAAAAAATTACATAATTATGTTAATTACTTTGTGTTGCCGATATTTCGAACCTGGGTGAAAGTGTAATTCTTTAACTTTAGAAAGAAATCATCATAGTCACTCCACATGAGACACTTTCCTAACTAAATCGAATGTCACAGTGACATGTAAAATACCATTGTCTTTAATATACCACATACTATAATATTATAAATGTATACAATATAATTAAATACCTTGGTGGGGACTTTTAGATTTTTTCCACAAGTTTCCACACAGGTGTTATAACTGCTTATCCCCACTATGAAGCCAGGTAGAAGTAAGTGCCAAAAAAAGTCCCCACAAGAGTGGACTTGTGAGACAAACAAATCTATCCACCCTCCGTCATATTCGTTTCTGATCTTCCTGCTCGCACTGACACTATACTAACAATATCGGAACACACACGCGAATTTGAAAACGCAAGTTGAAACACAAACAAGCAAGTGCAATAATAAATCGTGAGTAAGCCGTTTGTATATCTAACATTTATTAAGAATGTGTTGTTGTCCAATTTCGTTCTGCTATCAATATTTCTGTTTTTCCTTAATTAATTGAAACAGTAACGTTACAACATTTGCCGTCTCGTTAAGTCAAAATAATGCGAACCTTTATTAAAGTCATGTAATTACAAATTTTCCACGTCGGAGGAAGGGAAAAGAAATTCTCATTTTTTTATATTGTTATTTAAAAACGTTTAATATCGTCGCGTCGTCGCCGCCGTCTTGACTCATTTTTGTTAGTTGGAAAACGGAAAAATCTTATTCGATAGGTATTTTCTTATATGATACATTTTCGATTACTTTTTATTTTGAAATGTTTTGTTATGCAAATTAATAATAATATTATTAAAATCCAACAGCTGCTGGGCGCACTCGACTGACCTAGTTACCACTCTCTCACAGAAGACTTTTTGAAATACATTTCATTTCCCATTTCACCCTATTCCTTAATTTACGTACGGGTTGCGGTAGTGAGTGAGATATGGCAGAGAACATTTCCAAACCATCCTATCTCTGTCTTTCTTCGCAACCCCTTCTTCCAATCCATTGCGTAATCTGAAAAGCAAATCCGGGGGAGTGCCAACCTTTGTCATTCTGGACTGATGTTGGCAAGTATCGCGGATGTCTATGGACGACAGTATCCATTTACCATTAGCTGAACGGTATAGTAGACTGCCGCCTATTTTCTGTTAAAAAAAAAATACTAAAAAAATCTATTTCTTTCTTTTCTATTTTCATACGAATCTTTTTATTGTTTAATATTATTTTTGATTCAGAAATTCCTATCTTATATAATAAAGGAGATAAAATAAACATAATTAATTTAGGTCTCTTAGTCTTGTATCTATGCTGTGTTGTCGGTAGAGCCCCCCCCCCCTTTCCGTGGGTGTCGTAAGGGGCGGCATTCTCAGTATTCATATCGCTATAACGGTATTGTAGCGTACGGTAAGTATCGTAGCGATTTAAGGCCATGGGCCTCCTCATGTATACTTCACGTATGCAATGTCTTGTGCACTAAAACCCTAAAAACTAAAACGCTACGCTGGTGAGCCAGCGTGTGGCGAGTCCATTTTTTAGAGGTGGTGTAGTTGTGGTAGCGGCTTTGATATCCGGTAGTCGCCTTTTATGACACCCACGGGAAGAGATGGTGTGCTGTTATTGTAGCGCCGGCCGAAACCACACGGCACATGTGGACCTCAATATTTCTTTATATTTCAAAGGGAAGTCTTAAATTTTTATTTAAATAATTCGAGTATTTCACGGCAGATTAGTTAGTAGCGCAAATTTTAAGTTAGTCTCTTATTGAAAATACTAGTGCCTGAGTAATTATGTAAGACCTCATCACTTCAATCGCTCTAACAAATCGCTACAGAACCTTTATGACTAACACTTTGTTCCGAAGTTTGGCACAGAATAACTAATAACAGTAAGTGACCATATTTCTAAGAAGTTGTTTTACTGAGTTTACGCATACAAAGTTACTGTTATTAAGTCATTAACGTCGTGACATTGTACTGTATAAAAATAAAAGACCTTCTATCGTCTGTTACTGACCACTGGCCTTTTCGTACACATTGTCTTGTGCATGGGGGATGTATGGTCTTAATACGCCACACTGGACAAGAGGGTCGACGAGTCCACTCTTTTAACTCTTTCGGCTTGTGGTAACTTGTAGTGTTAGAGCTTTGTTGTCCCTTAGTCGCCTTTTACGACAGTCACGGGAAGAAATTCGGTAATGCTATTGTAAAGCCGCCGACATCACACAACTTATCATAGAAACACAATAATTAAAACAGACAACATTTCATTAAGTGGCTAGTAAATGATAACCCAAAAAAAGGTCCTCTTATTCTTTTTCTTTCATCGGGATCTTTTTGATGATTACTCGATTTGAGCGAGCATTTTGTGTGAGCGCCTATCATCGGGTATGGCTTCTATTCCAACCAAGCTTATAGAAGTCGAAAGGTTTTCTAGGATTTTGCTTTGGTGCTTCTGAACACACCAGTAGATATGCCCGAATTTATACCAAAGGCTGACAGAGCATTCGTAGATTTATAAAAAAGGATTGCTTGCATCACAATTGACAAAGATTGGCATCTTCGTAAAAGGTCGTAAAAAAGTTATGACCTTTTACAAAACGAAATCTGCTCCTACCGTCTCTTTTATTTTTGCTGTGTCCCAGAACTTATTGGAAAATTTGGAACTATTCCGCAAACATTAATACAATTTAAACTTTACCATCGTATATCAGAATGCGAAGGTCGACTTTTGGGACTGTAAACATGTAACAACATGATATTGTGTTGTGAAGTAACAATACGGTTCCAAAGGGTTTTCATCAGCTATTCTCCAGCGTATTGATTACGACTAAAGATATAATACTTGATGTGATATGACCAACATCAGAATTAGCAAAGGATATTTCCTTTACAAAGTTTACACTATGTACAGACAGTCAGGGTTCTGGATTTTAATATTATATTGTAGTATTTTTTTTAATAAATGAAGGTGACGAATGACAATAATGCATTTAATGGGAAGTGGATACCGTCCTCTATGGACATCCGCGATACATACCAATATCAGACAAAAACGACAAAGTTAGACTGCAAATTTGCATAAAATATTAATGAAATGAAAACTGCTAATTCAGGATTTGGAAAAAAGACTGAGTAAGATCGGAAATGGGAAGTACATATATGGACATCAAGAATTTGTCATCGGTCTCATATCTTCTTTATAATAACCCAATGGGAGCAGTTGAAAAAGGCGCTTGTAGCTCTCGACGTGGACTAACCGTTACTTCAGACCATGATTGGTGTAATCCATCCGAAATGTTGAGTAAAATAATAAAGGTAAAAACTCGTTAAGACCCGTTTAATAAATAAATATTTTCCATAGAATTTTGTAATAATTCCGACTAAAATTTAATAAACATTAGACACCTAGAAAGATGATTAAACCTAGCTATTAGGTCGTAAAATAATATCATAACCTTACCACGTGACAGATGAATTAATGTATTATTAACGATCTTCATAACGACTAGAGGTGGCTCGAGCCTCAGGAACTCGCTAAAGTCATCCTTCAACGACAGCAAAGGAAGGTTATTCGCTAAACTATGTCTTATGAATTTTACTAGACTTTAAGGTTTTAACACTCACTGCCAACAATATATAAGACTATTGAAGTTCAGCAGGCCATGGGATCCGCCGGCGACCCCCATTTTTAAAACTATAGCACGCCACGGCTCAAAATACAAAACTATTACAACAGGCCACGGGGTCCACCGGCGGGACGATCGGAACTATTGTTTTTGGCGCCGGCGTACTAATAAAATATTTTTGCGGGCGGCCGGCGGCCCTCATGGCGTCTTAATATAGTTTTTCGAAAATAAGGCTGGGTTTCTGCAATAAAAATTTTGGAGCCTGCCGGCGGATCCCATGTCAGTGAGAGTGTTAAGCGTATCTCTATGCACTTACTATGTTTAATGGTTATTTATGTTTAATGACCGAATTCCGACCCAAAAAAGTCTACCTAACATTACACGGACAAAACGTTTTATATATACAAACGTATAATAAAACCATCACAATCGTGTCTGTCCATGAAATTTTCTTTGAACAAAATCTTCGCTAATGATACACGGCCCAAAGCAAGTGTCTGTCCAGACACGCATCACGCAAAAACAATTTTGATGAAATTTAACACCGTTGTATTTTGTGCCCTGGGTCAATTTATCGCAAACCGTTCAAGTTCTTGTGGGAATCGTTACAAAATTATCATGAGGAATGTAAATCACGAAATGAGGTGTTACTCTCACTCCATTGTACACTCTATTCATTGGGATGGATTGAAATTGGGTTGTGGTATTTATTGGTCGGAGTACAATAAACTATCCTCACATATGCTAATGTCCATGCGAACGAAATCGCAAGCACCAGATAGTCAATCTATAAGTAGAATAAAATTGCGACATTGTCTCACAACTTTTGATATTGTTAGAGACTAAGTAAAATGGACTAAAACCTATTCTAAACTTATCCAATAACAGTACTTACCGATTAATCTAAGGTTTTAGTATATTGGAAATTTTGATGAAATAAAGTTATTTTAACATCGCTCGCTTATTTTATGTAAAGCGAAGTTAAATCTGTTTCCTATTATAAGAGAAAATCAGGAACTTTGGAACTCCAGATTATATTGATCACTTTCCCGTTTCAAACGACATCAATCTGTATGAACAGTTTAATAAGAATGTATGGTGATGACACAAAACATTACTATTTGCAACATCAAATTTTATTGTTTTTAAAATATGCTCGTATTAGTGGATTATGCCCGAGTTCTAATAGGGATCGATCTATTAGGGGAGACCCTAGCCCTACAGTGGGATGTTATAGGATGATATCAAATACGTATTATTGTAATATTTGCTACATACAGAACCAAATGAAGCGGAAAATTCTAGGTGCTTATTTCCATTTTTGTACCGACGATGTATTGATTTTATTTTGTTGGCATTTTTTTTTAGAATCCAGTTTTATGCAAACTGTTAATTGATTTTTATTCGATAGGATGAAAAATGTTTCTTTTTTTCGTGAATAGGATTTTGCAAGGTCGGAGTTGCGCCCGCATACCCCCTGGTGTTGCAGGTGTCCATGGGCGGCGATAACACTTACCATCACGTGGGACCGCTTGCTCGTACGCCCACTAGTATATAAAAAAAAACTCCATTTCTTTTTGTAAACAAACAATATTTTCGTATTATTTCTATGCCAATACCTACCTGGTTAAATATTCTTAGTGTTAAAGTTACCATTTCAATATAGGTACATAGATAAACTCCTTATTGTACACCAAAACATCTTACAAAATGACTACTCAACTAACTGACAAGAAAAGTACAATTAGCTGTCTTATCGCCAAAGCGATCAACTGTTAACATACATATCTACTCAAAAAAAATTTATATTGTAACATTAGCAGACGAGGAATATTCAAAGATTATTCAAAGATTCTGGTAAGGTAAATAAATCGTTATCGCCTCGGGCCATTTACAATTTCCAGCGGACGAAGGCAAAGGTCGCGGGAGTCAGACCACAACAACGGTTGTCCGCAGTTAGTTAGGGGAAGCAACTGAATAGCAATTCGCAGCACTCCATCCAGATTTATGGCCTTAACTAATCGTTGGGACATCGTTCCTAAGAGCTATGGCTTTTGGAAGTCATTTGCTAGGAGTCTTTTTAGTTCAGTGTTTAGTCTTATTTGGCAGCAAATATTCAAAAAATATTTCTCGGGAATATTCAAAAATGATTTCTAATCGTCATAATAAAAATAATATATATATTTATATCCAGAGGATAAGACCAAAACCTAATGTACATATGTAAAAAATACATATACATTAGAAACGGGTTCTAGCTATATACGAGTATTATATCGCACTATTCCTACCTATCATCAATCAGTAGAATGTCGCTCCATCGCTAGATAAGTGTCTCTCTCTTAAAACACCCCTCTATATATTATTATTCGATATTTCACTAGTTGTACATTTCCATTTTAATATTGATTCAAAAAGGTCTTGTAAAATCTTATAAATATCAATAAAGACTCAATTAGCTTGCTCATTTCATACACGAGGGAACAATTTGTAGAGGAATATTGGAAGTCTAAAAAAACGTCTCACTTATTTCTGAACGACTCCAGTGGTCGATTGAAAAAGTGGGCTGTTACGTTTTTTAGTTTAAGGACAAAAGCTTTTGATTTAATTGTCCGTAAAAGTAAAAAAGGCAATTTAAAAGGGATTCGAGTAAAGCGCTCCTTCGAGCAGACTCCGACGTTGAGCTTTGAGAAATTTATTGCGCTCGCAAATAATCTTATGCTCAGTTTCTCGGGGACACAACATCCTACCCAACGATTCTTAAACAAGACAAGTTCTTTAGGCAAAGAACGGTTCCTTCTGGTCTTATTTTATTATTTTTGGCAGAGAGCTTGCAAAGACCTGGTCAACCTTTTAAAAGGGTTTTTGAAATACTAATGAAAGAAATTCTTTAGAATGTTTCGAAAAAAAGATCCTTTACTATTTGACTGAGTTATCTAAGAATCAAGAGACACTAAAGCTAGACTTAAAAAATCAAAAGCTAGATGTATACCTTATAAACAAGAGGCCATATTGCTTAGCGTTCTGGTGATAGTAGACTCAGCAATTTAGTAAAGGAAATCTTCATATGAAAACGAAATGAAGTACTAACCTGTCGCTCACGTCAACACAAAATAGATGGAAAATATTTCCGATGTATGTTTTTTTCGCGGGACCTCGCAACTGCCACTCCATTTGCGGTTTCGTTTTTGCGGGTGCCCCGGGCAGGAGTCGGTTGCAAATTACATAATTTATCATGTCGACCGCGTTTATACCCGTTGAATAACATTTTCCTTTGCCATGAAAAAAAGGGGTGAGCGGATTGAACAGTCCGGGACAGCCCGGAAAGTATACAACTTTGCTTCGGAAATTAAGTGATCCTGAAACAATTTTTCTGTGAAAACATTTGTGATATGTTTCAGCATCTGTCTGTTTGCAGAAAATCAGGTCTGCATGTTTGAAAATAACTTACTGTTCTTCGGCATCTCCTGTTGCAAATAATAACGGCCTTTAGTGGTAATCGCAATTGCGTTTCCAAAACATTCCAATTATTCATTCATCTTTCTTACACTAGAATAGCGCATATAATATATTATTCTTCCACCACCAGCATATTCAATTCTAATTTTAGAATTACATAAGTAATTATATTAAGGCGGGTTGCCACCATGGCCCGCTCCCTTTTGACATTAAACTCTTATTTAAATGCGCTATTTGTAATTTAATTTCAGTTTGGGAGATTTTAACATCGAATAATGCATTGGAAAATCAGGTTCATAGTGTGTTGAGACTGATGAGCTGCATACAGAAGAAAAGTATGATGGAAATAGATTTGCAACATCTGGGCGACTACAAACCCGGTGACTTTGATAATTGACTACCTTTGGAATATCATTTGTTACTGTCTTAGCCTTTGTATACCTCCAAAAGCTTTTGATATTAGTGGATAAACTCTCTTCACGGCCCAGATATAAAACATGTGTCCATTGCAGCATTGGATCTAGTTCGGAGCCTTGAATAAGTGTGTTGAATAGGGTTGCCATATTTTTCTATCTTTTGTGATATTTATATTTTTCTTTAAATATCTTTATTAAAAAGCGACTCAATCAAATAGGATAACCAAATGTTTTACTTTAGGCGTATGTTGGACTATAGTATCCCATAACGTGTTGTAAAAATGTTTTAGGAATTGATTAGGATCCAGATGATTATGACTAAGCCACACTAAGCAAACTTGGGACAGATCCCGAATGCATGCTTTATAATCAGCCTAATGGACTTGTAATTCAATTAAGTGAGTGTTTTCTTTTAATGTACTACGATTACAATTACTATCCTCGGAAATAGAAAGCTCAAGCGGTGGGTGATGTAAGTCAATTCGACTTATCGATGTCGCTTGGGAGACCTGATTTTAATTCTGTTAAAAGAAAATGTAATATTTTGTTGTTATTAATTACTGGGTTACGTTGCAGCATATTTGTTCTGTCCGTGAAATCAATGAAACAAGTGGATTTTATATCGGTGGTAGATAGTAGGTACTTACCAACCTGACAGTTGGTAAGTGAATTCCCGTCTATAGCAGTCTTAAACGTTGCAAATGTGTCGTCATCCTTTGTTACTTAAATAGATATATTTTACACGTAAATTTACTAACTTAGAACCTGATTTTGCCCTAGTCCTTAAATTAGATTACACTGTTTTATAAACCCTGAAGTAATTCAATTATTACGGGGGGGGGGGGGCTGCACCCTACAGTGGGACGTTGTACGCTGATGTCGAGCGATCGATCATTTTACGTAACATGCTTTATTTTCAAAAGTAACCGTCACCGCAACCAGAGTTTTTATTTTCCACTGTTGGACATGGGCCTCCCCAGTCATATTGTATTGTGACCAAGGGAGTTGGCGAGTCCATTCTTCTAGTGATGGTCTCTAGTTCCTCAGAATTTGTGAGAGCGACTTTATTATTGATTAGACAGAGATGGAGTGGCGCTATTTTAAAACCGGTCGACAACACGAAAAAAAATTTAAAATTACTTAACATAAAATGTTACTACACTATACTACACTAAGACCGCAACAACGTCGGATTAACAACTCTAAATGGAAATATACAGACAAAAAATTCTCTCAAATATGTTTCGAGATTAATTCGGCCAGATTGGCGAATGAGAACATGCTCATTTGTTAAATCTCTTCTTTGACCCGGTTAACTAAGCAAGTTTGATAAGGTGTAAATTAATGATATCTGCCAATCCAATACAAAGTTTTACGGCACTGTCCTTAGGATTCAAAACACATTCCAAATTTATCAGCAATCACATTTCCCACAAAGGGTAACAACAATCTATCTGTTCCGCGCCAGCACGCCCATTTACAACATATAAAACTGATAGTGTAGACGCGAATAAAGTTTTATGAGTTTTCGCATCAAACGCGATTGTCGTAAGACCGACCTTTCTCTATCTAAGTCCGCATGGGGATCGATAAGCTGCATTCTCTAAGGAAATTAGTGGTTACTTAATCCCGATAGAGAGAATAAGAGCACAATAGAGATGAGTAGAAGTAATGAATCTTAGCATTCCGTGCAAAATACTTAAAATTGTGTACACTCGTGTAGTGTGTCGTACGTGTTGACAGATTTTTGGTAGATAAAATAGGTGTACTCGTAAATGTCACTTAGTAATCAATAATCTTACCATATTTTAGTTATTTTTTATATGAGAAGGTGATTGGTGACATTACGATTATAGACGACTATGGATCTATGCACACGACTGTCAAGCTCTGCTCGAGAGTAAATAATTATTTTTGGAAAAACATCCAACGTTCACTACTACCACTTCATCACTATTGTGCTTCTGTTCTAAGATACTTCTGTCCTGGAGTCTGATAATTTGGTCGGTAATTTATACTTAGTCTAGCCATAAACATTGTTACAAAGAAACCATTGGTAATTTTGTTTTACATTATCATTTTATGAGACGATTTTCTGTTATTTTAGAAATAAATAGATAAGCATTTTAAAAATAGAACGTTTATTCGAAATGTTCACTATTTGCTTTTATACAATCTTTCAAACGCTATGGCCAGTTTTCTATTGAAACACACACCCTTTCCATGGGATAAATTAAAACTACCACCCTTATGGAATGTTTTAGGGATTCAATATCATCATGAAGTTTGAGCATTCCATGCTCTCTTAGACAGACCATAAATCATAATCGAGCGGATTAAGATCGGGACTAGATGACGGCCAGTCTTCAGCTCTAATGAAGTCGGGAATATTCCTTTCTAGGTACGCCTGTGTTGAGCCAGCCTTATGACCTGATGCTGAATCTTGCTGAAAGGACCATTCTTGATTATCGAACAAGGTGTTTTTAAGAGGCTTTACGACCTTCTCAAGAATCGTATCTTGATATACTTGAGCCGACGTTTTAATGCCTTTTTCGCATAAATATGATTCAGTTACTCCTTGATAACTCACCTCACCAAACCATCACTGAAGCTGAATGGCCACGTTGCACCCTATTGACCAAATGAGCAGCTTCTTCAGAGTTATGAGCATAAACTTTCTAACAACAGGCGTTCTAACAATTATTTTGTTAGTTAGAACGTTCCTCAACGGTGAACATTTTCTGGTCGGTAATTAAGATTTGTCTGTGATCTCCCTTTGCGTACCGCCGAAGAAGTTGTTTTGATTTGTCAACCCTATTTTTCTTTAAACTATCAATTAAGAAGTGACCAGTGCGTCTTTTGTAAGCAGCATTTCTAAATCATCTTTTGAAATACGTGACACGGTTCTGGGTGTTATTTTCATCTCTCTGGATAAAATCTTTTGCATCCGGACGGGATTTCTTCGGATTCTCTCCTCCACAGCTTTAATCTTCTGTACTAAACAAATGTGCGTGGACAGCCAGACCTTCTGTCACAAACAGAGGATGTTTTAATATACCTACCAATAGTCTGGTACACAAACATTTGGCTAATTAATACACTACTTTGTGTAATGCAATTAAAGCAAAACGGTTTTAGTTTACACCGCACTCCGTTTTAATATTAGTGTAATATTTAATGATGGTTGGCGTCAAAATGAGAGATAACATTTATTTTTCACGTGAGAATGGCAGATTTAAAATACAAATGTATTTTTTTTATTGTAACTGGATTTATGGTCAGTATATTGTTTGAAAGCGAGCGAATATAATTTTATTTGTGATCCCGTTTGATACCTACCTACGTATGTGTGAGTAAGTTGTTGTGAGATGCGATACTGGTTTTTATTATAGTTGTGTAAAATGAGGCTAGAAAAGGCATACGTTGAATTAGAGAGGAATAATAGTTGGAGCGTGAATTTGTTCAAAGTTTCAGGGAACCCGTTTTGAGTAAGACCCAATGTCATTAGTCGACTGTGAAATTGGGTATCGTTATAAAACTTTCTAATGGGTACTATTAATATACCACTATGTAGCTTAATGAGAGTGGATATGTAAAAAAAATCACAATTTCATACACATGTGGCGAAAATAAATGTTCTACGGGTTCCAAGTTTTACATTTTTCAAAGTGCCTCTCCACTAGCATCTATACAAAGTTTAATGCGTCTGGACTAATTTTGAAAACATTTTTTCCACTTTTATTCAGGTACCTCTTTCACAGCCTCTTCAAATTCACAGCGTCTTTCGGGGACGAAAACTGTTTCTCTTTTAGTTGGGATTTAATTTTGGAATATAAAAAAGTCTCAAGGTGCCCAATTGGGACTGTAAGGATGACCTAAATCTTTAACTGGGGTACTGTTCAAAGGTCACTTGTTTTCAGCGCTGAATGAGCGGACACGTTGTCGTGGTGCAGCAGCAGTCCGCGGAAACCTGCGTTTGGACGGTTGTTACTCACTGAAGTAAAAACGTTAGGCAAGCACGTACCATTCTGCGTTAATGCTGTTGGTTTCGTAAAGCATGTAAAAGGTAACCAGTAAAAGTGAAAAAACTTGCTATTATAATTGTGCCAACGCTTGTTGGTTGCTCTTTTCACTTTGATTAGGCTTTGGCTCACTTTGGAACAACCAAACATTAGATAGATGCTTAGTTTCTGGATCATACTTATAAATCCAAGATTCGTCACCTGTGACAATATCATAAACGCGCCGAAACGCCGTTGCTTCAAATTTCAATTTTGTCGGTGAGGTTACGCTGGATGCCAGCGCGATACTATCCTTGTGACTCGTAGATGTCCATATAATATTTCATACACACTCCCCGATCCAATCTGCAATCTCTCCTGAATCTCCCCGTATATAATTCGCCTGTTTTCACAAATTCATGTTTTCACAAATTCAATTTTTTACTGCCACCACGCTTTTTAACGTAATACCCGTTAAAGGGCGACCACTTACTTCTTCGTTAGGCAAACTTAGTCGACCACGCTTAAATTGTATCAACGATACACAGTTGCCTTAAAAGGGCACTTATCTGCTTATCTGCACTTATTTGAAGTCTATTAAAGGAATCTCCAAGTTTCAAATAACATTTGAAATCAACAAAATCATAGCGCAGAAATGTTCCCGTCGATTATCCATTTTTAATGAGACACTATATTATATCAAATTGTAAAAAAATATGGAGAGAAATTTGAAGTTAGAATGTTTTGTTTTTATGTTATAGATAGTCATAGTTTTAATTGACATCCAAATCAGCCAGTGTTCTTTACATAGAATTGAATTTTCCATTTCCACTTTCTGGCAAAACTTTCTTTGTAGCATTTGTAGCATGTTCAGTATAAGAACGCTGGACTGCTTTTAAAAAAATCTATAATCATTTCTATGGAAATAAAAATTCCTGAATTACTTTGTTATGAAATCTTTAGTAATAAATTGATAATTTCTGTTAAATAAATGAAGTATATAAATAATTTTCAAAATATTTATTTTTTTGTATTACCATCAAATAGAACAAATTGTTCGTAATACATTTTGAAATATGAATAATAATACCTGTCAATTTTAATAATGAATAATAAATGGCATATACAAATATCTTAATATTCTCATCAAAGATATATTTTCTATCGCATGCCAATGGGTATTGTGAAACTTACTCACGAAATTTTTGTTTCAAATCAATAAAATAAATATGTAAGCAAGACACTTCCAGCAAACTGTTATCTTTAAAAGAAGTATGTGTAGAGCGGACACAAACTCACGTTATCAGCTACTAGATTGAGGTTTGGGACTGTCTCTAGGGACACAATCCTGCGCATATTGTACAATTTGTTTCACACTAAATATACGGGTCTTTGTTCTGTGCTCTTCGAGTAACCTTTGTGAAAAGAAGCAAAAATACACATCTTATTTTTTATTCCGTTTCTGAAACGATGCGTGTTAACAATGATCTGCTCCATATACATTTTAAGACGTTTTATTGGCATGGTGAGGATTAGATTTTTTTAATCTGTCAACTCCAACTCTTTTTCCTTTTACAACTCCTAATACTTATTTAAGACACACGGGAAAGACCATATTCTATAGCCGGGATAACAAAACGGTTACCGTAAGCCCCGAGCAACTACACCAGCTATATAAGTACATTGAGGTGGGCCACGACGCAGCGCATAACATCGGCTCATAAATACGGCTGGCAAGCGATCTGGCAATGCGCGCCGCGCTATGCGGCCCACCTGAAGTATGTGATGGTGTATACAAAATATATGAAAATGATTCATGAGGATTTTTGTAATGTTATGAGCTGCGGTGCGGCCCGCCGTAATATGCACGAGCCTTTAATACACACTACGCAAATCGCCTCGGCTCTCTTTCCTTATTTCCTACTTTCATTCATATGTATTTCATACGTACCTATGTTATACAAAAGTGAAGACATACAGGCTGATGACAAGTGGCATGACTTGATAATAAGGTATGAACAGGACCCATTCAAAACAAAATCAAATTTTGCTACGAGCCAAATTTTGGGAAATGGGTAATTAAATTTTCCGAGTCGGATTTTCGGAGCGGTTTGGTAATATCATTTTCCTAACTTTGGTTAAACCAATTTAACAAAGTTGTGAAGGTTCAAGAAATTTAACTTCATGGTGTACCTGTTACGTTCGTAAGTTCTTGTAGTATTAGTTATTCTTCGGTAGGGGTAGGGTTAAATAGCAGTAGGTATCATCAAGGAACCACATACCTTTTACAATCCAGATTTAACGGAGAATAAAAACATCGGCCGGTATGTAATTGCCTACCTGTAATTGATTGCCGATTAGCCCATTTGATGGTACATCTGCCTGCTTTATAAAAGTACCCTCGGTTCGATTCGATTCTAGTTTTTATTATTCGTGATCCACGACACAGGTAATTCGTATGTGGGTCATTGAGTGGAGTTAAAGCCGTTCTTACTGAGTCGCTTTGAATGTCGCTATAAATTACTGATTATTGTTTAGGAATATAATATAATCTGTGCTGTTATGCTAATTTCTACTCGATTAATATCTCGGCTACATCTGATCAAAGAATCATGTCGACGAGGAAGCCCAATGGTTTGAAAGTCTGTCTTGACCGGTTATTCACGGCTTGGCCCAAAAGAACTACCACTTAATACAAAAGAAAAGTTTTATTTTTAGTAGTGGGTATGAGATATGCTCCCATATTCCATCCCATCTGATCATCACATCAAATATTAAACTCTGAGTATAAGAAAAGTTCTGAGTATAATAAGCTTATTCCATTATCCTCTTATAAGACGGTAGATTGTCGAAAACAGTAATGAAATGGTAGCCTCAGGGCATATAGAACGATGATCAAACGATATCGTCCGAATGGGAGGGAAACACCGTGAAATACAAGTCGCTTATACCCAGCAGTGGAAGAATACGGGCGGATAATAATGATGCACTATGTTTGGCGTAAATCAGGATCAAATGTTTGCCATTTTAATTTCTGTAACTGTAACAGTAATAAAAATATTTTATTTTCCATTTTACTTCCTTAATTTTCTGCCTCCATTTGCCGAGATTCAACGCAGTGTAGTTGTTTAGTGGTACCGAGTGCCATCATCAGTCAGCATGGAGCCGCGGCATTTAATTGTACAACCCTAGAGGACCTGGTCACAACTTAATTAGGATACAGTATGTTATCTTGATAATGAAGCCCGAATGTGCCTTTTATATACAGAGGAATTGTTCGGAACGGGCTGTAGTCGTGAGGAGCAGCATTTACTCGTATTGGTAAGCGAGAAGTTGACTTATCATAAGGAATAAAAATGGTAATTGTGAACACTAAGAATGCAAAGTGTTGCATGCCCCACAAACATGTCCATGAGCGGCAGCGGTGATCACTTACCATGATGCCGCCCGCCCGCTCATCAGCCAATTCTATAAAACAAACCTTGACGAAGAGTTGAAGAGTCGAAGATTGTATATGGAGCCTTGGGAGAGGCTTATACAAACAGTAGAATCTATAAAAGTGCAATAATCATGTGGACTCACGTGTGGTAGGTACATGTAAAACTAACTTTGGGTTCAACTAAATATTCACTGAAATAATAACATGTATGCATAATAGCATACATATTATATTGGGTAAAAAGTTACAAAGTCTCTGACGGGTATTTAATGTGTCCATCAAACGGGTGACGACCGTTGTTTCACCCCGACCTACGTAATTAACTAAATACTCCTGTGTTTACCTACCACTTGTTATGTTCTGTGTAACAGAGCTTGTGGTCCTGATGTACGAGCGCACTCGACGCTAACATCACTATTCGTAGCACCCAGGATCGTTGTGCGGTTTTCATAGCTTGCCACTTTTTACCAAATTACTGGTGCGAATAGTAATTTAGCGCTCGCTGCCATTTCATAAGCCCTTTTGAGTGTTTAATTAGATTATGCAATGGTTATGTAAATTATAAAAAAATCCGTGTTTTATAGTTGTTTGACGTCGCATTAATTAATTAAATATTAAGCGAAACGTGTCAACAAATCGAGATCTGCATGTGGAATTTAATGGAATTTTCGGCATTTGATTAATTATTGGTATCCATTCCTATTTCTCCAAAGGTACCTTTGGATGCGTCAACGTTTCTCATTCTGCACTCACCTATTGCCAGGCGAATTGTCTGTTCGTCTTTTTGTATAATAAAGAAATAACTTTGGCAATTATTGATAAACTTTTGTCAATTGCCAGTAGTAGATAGTACTTGGAAAAGAAATTACTTTTCTAAATACTACAACAAGAATCCATTCATGTACTCAAAAACTTATAAAATAATGATAAGAAAAAGTAGCACGAAAACAATTTTCTACACTTTCAAATTGCGGACAAGTAGATATCATAAAAGTTAATAATTTTCTCTGTTATTCTGGAAAACTTTAAAAGAGCATAAAAGACTTGACTACTTGTTTAACAATACATCGCATCGCATGTCTCGTCGATCTGGCTTGTCGTACGTGCCACCAATTGAGACAAATATGCCACTCGTATGTCGATACGGAATTGTCACGTGACGTGTTTACCATTCTGATAGCGTTTAGAAATTCACATGAAAATTCCCTTTCACTGTTTGTTATACACTTAGCTCTACAGAATTTTCATAGGCCTATAGATAGAGTAATTAATGAGTAAGTAGCTTCTGGGCGTTCGAGTACGCGGGGTCGCTGATCGCGGCGACTCACGTTCCACAGCTCAATAGGTGTTGTCTGCAACTTGCTATGGTCCTATAATTGTATACTGTCCATGGAAATTCGCGATACATGCTAACATCATTCCAGAATAACAAACGTTGGCACGCCCCCAGATGCGCAGCCTACCTTTGGAGATTTAATAGAATGGATTTGAAGGAAAGGTTGGAGAAATGGGGAGAAACAAAATAGGATGGAATGGGAATGGACTCTGCCATATTTCACTCACTACTGGAACCCGTACATACATTGGAGAAATGGGACAAAGTGGGAAATGCAGTGCATTTCATATTAGTCTTCAGTGAGTTTCACTGTTTATGCCGCTGTCTTTATCAATTCTTCGTTTATACCATCAGGGTGGGAACACTCGCAGTAATCTGAAGTTCGCCACCGACTTCACGGTTGTAGTATGCTCGAAAGAAGTTGTATAGAGTCATGGAGTTGCTTGAATATGTACATATCGACACGTCATTATGTCGCTGCGAACAGCTACTGCGTGTGCCCGAAGCCTAAGTCAATTATTGCGGTTATATGGTATGCCTAATCTAACTACCTGAACTAATTAGTTTATGAAACGTTTAGTTAGGTTAGTTATGGTTACAGTGAACCTTAAAACATCAAGTATTATTAAAATAAGACAGAAATAAACGTAAGGTTTCGGGATATGAGACTTAATTTTCATTTATAACCTCACGAACTATCTCACGCATATGAATTAGACTACAATACTATAAAATCTGGCCGTGTGGCGTCGCGCGTCGGTTGGCTTTAGAATGCCACTACCAAATCTCTTCCCGTACGTGTCGTAAAAGGCAACTAAAGGATAACAAAACCACTACCACAAGCCCCACTTGAGGCTATAGCCTCAAAACGTTACGCTGGCCAAGTTATCTTATATGTATGCATCCCTCATGCATAAGATAATGTGCATAAGGAGTGCCCATGTACAGCAGTGAACAATAAAAGAGCTGGTTACAATTACTATCAAAGAACCAGTTGCTGAAAAATCAGTAGCAGCGATTTAAACCTAACTTAATTTAAACTCTGACTCACATTCCGAAGAGAATCGCAAACTGCTTTGTAAGTTGAAACTGAATATGGGTGGGGTGTTTCATTTAATGCAGTTCGCACGAAAACAGTCGTTGAAACTTAGTTTATTAGAACTTGTTTAGTTTTCAGACAGAAGTCGTCACAAATTAGTCTTGTGTGAAATTTAATTAGTCTGAACTTATTTGCGAATATTCTTAAAAATTATTAAAGAATAATTGTAGTAGAAATAATATCAGCTCTTAGTATTAGAAATAATAGAGATGATATCTATATTTTATCTCAGAGATCTTGAGAGGAATGTTCTGAAATCGATAAATTAAACATAATTTAAAATCGATTATAATTAAACAACACCTAAAAGGTCGGTTTTAAAACACAAACATACAAAACATTGTAATATAAAAAACTCATTTGAAATCGTAACCACACGTGAAATCGTGACTATTGTTTCGTTGCACACGAAACCAAAAATATACACTTATCGTGAATAAAGAGATTACATATGTGGATTCTCTACAATAGTCTAATCTGTTTTCCTTCTATCTTTAGGTTAGTAGTAGATTTTAACGCTAAATCATTGTTATATTTGTTACCTCTTTTGTCCCAACATCTGTTGCTTTCAACAGACGAGCACACCGTCAACGAAAACGCAGATGTCTGGATAAATGAAAACCTCTATAGAATATTCAGTGTTAAGACATGAAACTCACTTGTTACTGAATATAATCTTTATACGTTTATTCATTACTTGTTTATGCCAAGTTGCCTTATATTAAACATCGTTTATTACCTTTTATGATACGGATTTTTAAAAATTGTTACTTTTTGGAGGTGAGGGAAAACATCGTGAGGAAACTCGCATGCTCCAGAAATTAAAAAAAAAACGGAGTATGTGGTCCACCAATCCGAACCCGAAACTCGAAAACTCGATACCCCCCAGAGGCACGAGCCTCCCCAGGGGAGGCTCGTGCCCTGCAGTGGCTCGTTGTAGCCTGATACAAATACCTTTATCTATCTTTATCTTTACCTTTATACCATGTACCTACCTTTATCTTATTATAAGCATTGATTTCTTACTTACAAGTTGACCACGGATGCAGATATAGATATTACATGTATATTACCTTTGTCTATTTGTTTATTTATTATTATAAGTATGTATTATACTATATAATATTGTTGATATGTATTCTACGTGTTTTCAATCGCTTTGTATTACCTATTTCACTTTTATTTTTGTCTGTACCAAGGTCGCCTGGAAGAGATCGCCTTTTGTATTCTGTCATTTATGATGTGTGCACATGTAATAACCATTTTCAAACAACAAGGCGTATTTATCATAATTATATAAACTTTCTGTCTTTCTCCTCCTATTTCAAACGAATGGTAAAATCTGACGCTAATGTTGATGTATCATAATATTCAGCTCAAACAAATGTAGCAGTAAAATAAATTTATACCCACCGTGCTGGAAGAGTCGGAGAAAGGAAGGAATGTCTCAGTAGCCATATAAAATAATTGGACCGTTCGTAAGACATCGTCTTTTTCATTTGCTTTTTTTCCGATTTTGAGGGTTTTTGCTTATCCTGCACGATTCCCGATGCTTTGGAAAAGACTATTCCTTACAAAAACACAATTCAAATCTTTTTTTAAATAAAAAGCACGAATAAAACGACTGCATTTTTTTTTGGATATTCGGTCGATGTTTATAATGTCCCACCGCAGGGCATAAGCACTCCCCTTGCAATTACGTAAGGGTTTCGTTTCATAATCTATCAAGCGGACCCAGTACGGATTGGTGAATATTTCACAAAAACACATGCTCCAGTTTTCATGAAATTTTCCTTCAATGCCGCTTACGCTAGTGATGATTAAAAAACATCCTACAACTAGTGGATAGTGGATTTGCTAATTAAATTTTAAATTTGTATTTGCAATTAATAATGCTATAGTAAGTGGTAGCGATGGGTAACTCCGGATTCAATGAATCAAAATATCCGAAACCACGAGCGGAGCCGAAACTTAATGATTCCGCCTAACTGTTATCGACTCCGAGGAGTTATTTGTTCCTTTCATTTTTGGATTGCTGAGTTACATAAACGAACACGATGCAATGCGAATGAGTCGCTTTTAGGGTCTTATAAAATATAAGTAGGTGAATTAAAGGAGTCGAGGAATCGTTAAGAGGAGTCAGATCCGCAAGCGGAGGCGGTTTAAGTGAGACGAAACACTCCGAGGAGTCGTGAATACCCATGACTAGTAAGTGGATAATTGGTTGATCAGAACATGGCACCTAACATTCTCGGAATTTTACCAAAGTTGAATTTCAATCAAATGCAATTACAAAGTTTTAGTGCTCCAAACAAATCTTGTTAAAAGTTTTCTTCAAAATTTGACAGACCAATAATTTCACAGGGTTCCGCCGTGACCGCCACAGTAAATTTTTCACATTATACAGGTTGATATAAATGAAATGGCTCTGGATGTTGAATATTAAAATATTTAAATTTTTAATTTAAATTTTAGTTAAAGGAAACTATTATACTTAAATAGATTATTATAATTATGTAATTGCCGGTCTATATATATGTGGATTATGTGAAAATAAAACATTTAAATTCCACATGAATGCTTTTAAAAAGAACAAGCGCATTGCCCTGTTCGTACAAATATTTATAACAATTTTGAATGTAATAAAAGGTCAAAAGTCAATAGCTTGAGTGGATATTTTTTATCGGCAATCATAATTAATTAAATTTATTGAATTCGTTCGATTAGTATATAATTTGTACGTGTTGGCAATAAATTATAAACAAATAAATTGCAAATGCAAATAAATTATGAATAATGAATAATAATGCACTAAAGAATAATCTGAATAATGCAAATAAGGAATTATGAATTATTAGTCAAAGACCATAAATACCAATAAACAAATTCAATTTAATCAACAATCTAGAATTTCCTCAAAGAACAAAAACAATCTCCAAACGCAGACACAGTAAAAGTTTAAACATAACTAGATTGGGCACACACGATAACACAGAGGGAAATAAATTCAAGAAAGGATCCCTTATCTGGTACGATATTTGTCGTTCCTTGCACCGACATAATTTATGAGATATGAGTCGCCCACAATTTTGTTCCACATGGGACCTTGGTACTCTTTATATTTTCTGTGAAGGTTTTGTATAGCGACAGAATGTTGTAACGAGTCGACGTTAAAAGGTACCTACTTTATAATGTTGACTTAATGGACTTAATGCATTTTTTTTTCAAAATGTAGCCATGTAGTCCCGCCGCGACACCGAATATTCACATACACGTAGACACACTTTTTATTGCATAGACAATAGTAACTTTGTACCAATTTCATTTTTTTCACGCACTCGCACACATCCATGACCACACACTCACCCACAACCCCACACCCACACACAGAGAGACACATACACACTCAGAGAGAAACATACACCCAAGAGAGACACATACACGTACATACATTTACCTGAGTCTTACACGAAAGTAAATGTATAAGCCCATCGCCCGTTTATTTTTTTGCATTGTACACATAGTTAAATCCGTTTTTGGCAACAAGCTTTATGTATATGTATAACAAGCGACCCGCCCTCGCTTCGCTTCGGTTTATAAGTTTTTTTTCAATTTTTTTTTTTTTACATTTTCAAAATAAAATATAGCCTATATTAGATATGAATAATGAATGTAGCTTTTTATTAGTGAACGAATTTTTGAAATCAGTTCAGTAGTTCCAGAGATTACCCCTAACATACCTACAAACACACAATTTTACCTCTTTATTATATTAGTATGAATAAGTTAATATACTGTTTTGCTGTGGATTTTTTGTTCATATAAAATCATTTTTGTATATAATAATTCTCTCCCCGGTCGTACAACCAGAAGTACGATGCATCCGCATTTGCTAGGAAAGAGGTGTTTACACAAAAAATGTTTTACACCGCAACCTCGTAGGTTGTAGCAAGAACTGCCTCAGAGGTCTTCCCGTTATGATACGACATTGGGTTCTTCAAGAAAGCGGTGAATACCTCCTGGTGTTGCAGGTGTACATGTTACAACGTTAGAACAGGTGTTACGTGTTCTCTAAAAAATACCAGCAAATCTTTACTCTAGTAAATGTATATAAAATTAAAAACACTGTGACGTTTGCTCAGACGGTAGAGGGGTTCTTAGGAAATAAATGACAACCAGTTTTTACTCCAGCCATTTATTTATCAGTAAAAGTATAAACACCTAATAAGGTGTTTAAATGTATTGTACACAACAGAACTTAAGTAATATGAGCAATTACAAGCATTTTGTGAGATATTCTAAAACATACAGATACAGTAGGCTTTACTGAAGTGTAATAGGCACGGCACGTCTATAGATCGACAATGATGTAAATTTATCATTAGCGGCCAGTTGTTAGGATTTAGTGGTAAGAATGTCGGTAAAGGAAAATTCTCCGGAGTATTGTGATGAAACAATAATTAGTACTTATAAAACTAACCTAATTATTAAAAAGGTAAACTGTGTGTTTCTTTAACCGGTGCACGGTGTATGTAGCGGCATATTGACAAATATTGACTCTAAGGCTCTTATCTCTGTGAATATTGCCGATGTGAAAATTATATTGCAAATTCAAATCGCTAACATTTATTTGGTACGTTTCGATACGGCTGTAGAAATTAATATTCAAAATATTATAATTCAATTCAAAGTTTGTTATTTCGAGGTTGTTTTGATTTCATTAGTCTGCATACATAAATATTGCCATGTAATGAAATTATATGAATAATGGACCGATATCCGAGGAATTATTTAATATAATGATTAGTTTTTTCATTCTCTTAAACCTATTTCTTTTTCATTTTCGATCAGCCCGGGGATTGAGTAGGTATATTTTTTCTTCTGTGTATATATTTATTTTCTTGTTAAAGAGTGTGATGATGGTAAAAATATTTCAATTGAAATTCTCGAATACACTAAGTCTATTTTGATATTAGGACAATTTCGAAGAAATATACCAACTGAGAGATATTAAAATTTCACTAAAAGCAATACATCAACTGAAACAAAAAAACATTAATCAGGTAATCATTAAATTAATCAGTTTTATGTTTATTTAAAAAAATATAAAATTTTCAGATTTATACGTGTCACGTGTTTTTGATTATAAACTAAAATTGTGAATAATATTATCCGCATTATAGGAATTAGATTACTCTAGATTTGACTTAATGCGTAAAGCATTACCTCCAAGGCAACCTTTGGGATATTCAGGACATAAAGTGGTAGAGGATTGAATAAGCGTAACAAATATAGAAAATAGAGAAGGAACTAGTGTAAACTGATCGTATTCTCTTCTTACAATATTGTTTCTTAATGTTGTCATAAACTGTAACAATTATACAATAAAGAATTTTCTGTATGTATCAATATACCGCATCTACGAGTATGTTCGGTATCATCTTGTCATCTGTTACTGTTACATTTAGGGCCCACTATTTTCGTCCCAATGATCAGGAACACACGTTCCTATAGAAAATTCCACTCGATTGAGAGCTGATCGTTAATCTTCATTTAAAATGCTCGGCTCATTTGGCAAAGTAATTGCCGTTACCCCAAGTTCAAATAGTTTTCCTTTATTTCCCGACTAGCCCGCACGATCCCTGAACATTTCGCTCTATTACGAGTACACTCACAGGGTTTTAAATACATAATTTAAATCTAGGTCAGTTATATTCAGATTGTAAAATTCAGAACGTTGTGATCGAATGAACTTCTAAATGTTATTGAATGAATCTTGTTAAACGCAATACTATACTTTACTTATGTGGATAATAATATGTTACTTATGTTATGTTATGCGTTATGTTAGTAAGTTATGTGGATAATAATATGTTACTTATGTTATGTTACTAACTTATGTAGATAATAATATGTCAACTATGTTATGTTATGTGTTATGTTAGTAAGTTATGTAAATAATAATATGTTACTTATGTTATCTTAGTAACATATGTAGATAATAATATGTCACTTATTTTATGTTATGTGTTATGTTAGTAAGTTATGTAGATAATAATATGTTACTTATCTTATGTTATGGCGAATTTTGCGTAAGGATCTTGGTTTACACCCATACAAGATCAAGCTGACTCAGGAATTGAAGCCGATGGACCATTTGAAGCGACGTACGTTCTCCAATTGGGCTCTGGAAAAGATGCGCCAAGATGATCAATTTCATCGCAAAATCATCTTCAGTGACGAAGCTCATTTTTGGCTCAATGGGTTCGTCAATAAGCAAAATATGCGTTATTGGTCGGGTGAAAATCCACATGTGCTTCATGAAACACCACTTCATCCACAAAAAATAACTGTTTGGTGCGGTTTGCATGCCGGCGGCGTCATAGGGCCATATTTTTTCGTCGACGATAATGATCGTATCGTTACTGTGAATGGTAATCGTTATCGCGCCATGATTACCGATTATTTTTGGCCCGAATTGGAAGATATGGACTTGGACAACATGTGGTTTCAACAGGACGGTGCCACAAGTCACACAGCACACGTTACAATCGATTTATTGAAGAGTAAGTTTGATGAGCGTGTTATATCAAGAAATGGACCAGTCGATTGGCCGCCTCGTTCCTGCGATTTAACGCCTCTAGACTTTTTTCTTTGGGGCTACGTCTATGCCAACAAGCCGACGACGTTGGAAGAGCTCAGAGCCAACATTGAACGCGAAATAGCAGCCGTTTCGGCCGAAATGTGTGGCCGAGTCATCGAAAATTGGGTCCAACGAATCGACCGCTGCAAACGTGCCCGCGGTGGCCATATGAACGAAGTCGAGTTCCATTCATAAATGTTTTGATTGTATTTCAACCCGATAATAAAGTTTTTGAAATATCTCAAATGGTTTGCATTTTATTTTGAAAAGAAGTTGTCAAGTCCTTATTGGAAAACCCATAGATTTATTTGTAACTAAAGGTTGACTGGTAGAAAATGCCACTGGGCATTAAGTCCGCCTTCTACCGTACAATCTACAATCTGTGCGGTAAAGATTAAATAAATAAATCAATATACTCAGAATCATGAACAAAATCCATGATATTTTCATGAATACCCTCAGGAAGTGCATCACTTCTAAAGAGTGAATTCCACTATGCACTCGGCCAGCGTAGCGTTTTTAAGGCCATAAGATATCTGTTATGCATAAGACGATGTTTATGTCGAGGTCCATATCCAACAGAGGACGATTAAAGGGCTGGTTACCGCTAAATGATGTACATTGGAAAATTATCATATCACGTTTCTTTTGTAAACAATTGTATTATTAGGCGGGTAATTTTATAAATTATTAATGTGGGTGAACAAACGAATGGCGTTTCGGAACACAACGAGTCGATGTGTCAAAGTCATTTGACATATAGAGGATTCGAATAGTCATTGTGGTACTTTGAGGAAATTTGTAATAATAGTTTCTAGAGAACAATGGTGGTTTGAATGCCGACGAGTACTCCTTTTTGAAGCTTACACTTTAATGTATTTATTATATGCTAAAATTATACATATTGTCTTCATATTTTAAATTGTTTCAGTAATAAACTTTAAAAGAAAATCTATAACACAAACATTCCCTAGAAACATAAGAGAGTAAAGTGTTATAATCCATCAAACAAGTCCAATGCATAGGAATAGATATCACACGGGCCCCTTATTTGTATGTTTAGGGTTAGCGAGTTTTCCTTCACCGTTGAAGTAATGATGAACAAATAATCCGTAATTAAGTGGAATTAGTAATACCTGACGGGTCGAAGCCGTTGAACTCACTACCTCTCAAATGTGAGTCAAGAATAATCTCGACTCATACTATTCTTGACTCATGCATTAATCTTGGCTCATTATTTCCGTTTTCAATGAAATAGGAATTAATTCGAACGTTGTGTGGTGTCGTTCGGAAGAGGGTAGTATGGTATAACAAAGTCGCTACCACAAGCCCTGAGGTCCTACCCCACCTCTAAAATAATAGGCTAGCCAACGTTGCGTTTTAAGGCCATTCAACCTACATGCACAAAACAATTGTTCATGTGGAAGCCCATGTCCAGCTGGGGACGATACGTAATCATATTTCATTATCTCATAATCACATGTTTTGATATAACCTAGGATATAAACAGGGATATCCCGAGAAAACAAAATTTATTGTAAGTGGTATCCAATGTTCCTATGATACAGGCATGCCTAGTGTGGGAACAACTAGTAAGCAAATTATAAAGCATAGTTGGAAATAAATTCATTTTTCATTTCCATTCATTTTTCCTTTTCATTACCGAATGGAGCAATGACTTTTGACCTTTTAATGTTTGTCTACTGTGTGCTGAGATTCAGAAATCCACCATATAGGTATGTTAATTCAGGATAACAACAGGTTATTAATTTGTGGGTTCAAGTGAAAAGAGTTGGTGACGAAATTTTTTTACAAAATTTAATGGAAAATGCAAATGGTTCCTCTTGGACTAGGATCTAAGAGGGGGAGGGTGCACGCTTCAATCCAACAGCCGCTGGGCGCACTCAACTCGTCACGTTATCTCGCACATAAGACTACCTTGAAATGAAATTTCCCACTATATCTTATTCTTCAATGTACTTACGCATGTGTTTCGGTAGTGAATGAGATATGCCAGAGTCCATTCCCATCGCATCCTATCCTATCCCTTCCCATTTTCCCAACCCTTCCTCTAAATTCATTCCAATATCTCCAAAGGCAGGCAAGCAGTGCATCCGGGGGCGTGCCAACGTTTGCCATTGTGGACTGAAGTCCACGGATGTCCATGGGTGACAGTATCCACTTACCACTAGGTGGACTGTACTCGTATGCTCGTATGCCGCCTTCTTCTTAAAAAATCCTATTTAAGTGTTCAAATTCAAAATAATGAGGTCCAGGAACTTATAATTGACAGCAAAAAGAATCGATCGTTGCTCCTTTTCATATTATGTCAATAGAATCACATGTCAAAACATAAATATTGTTTAAACACAATCGAATTACTATCGGATCTCGTTAAGAATGTAATGAGTTATCCGCTCAAGACATCACTATTTTGACCAATAATATCCTTTTGAATTCTTAGGTCTGTTTCATTATTGGTCAATAAAGGTGACGCGATTAATGTCTTCAGCGATGACTCACTGAATTCTTAGGAGACAGTTATATATTCAGTTGAGGTTAGTAGACAGTTATACCCGAGTTATACAGAGTTATAAGTTATATAACTCAGTCTACTATTATAATTCGATTGTGTAAAACAATCTAATTATAATAAGTTATAATTTTAATAATCTATGATCACTATCATTTATACGACCTCCCACACTCATATTTCGTTCCCAATATTCTGACTTGTTATAAGAGAAGTATGATAATAAAGATGATAAACACCGAATTAAAAAATCATTCGACAAACAAGCCAAAATGTTCGATGAGTGTTTAATTCTCCTTCACCCCACCTCATTGTAGCGTTTATTCAACTTAATAATAACATAAATAAACGAGTTGAAAGGTATTAAACCTTAATATTGTTTCGAATAAAAGGTCCGCAGTCAAGTTATTCTGAAATTCTCCAAAACAAAATATATTTTATGACAATTTTGTTACTTCGTTTAGTGTCGTTCGCGTTACGAGAGCTCGTAAATTTTATACAAACGTGTAACGATCTGTAATTTGTGCCCTTTGGAATTTCTCTTACCTAGAGCTACTCTATCTAAGTGGACCGCCAAGCTGCTTGTTCTGTTTCGTTACAGGGTTGAGTCATAATGAAAAATACAGTAAGTAATCTTTGGAAGTTTATACAGTATCACATAGACACGAGTTACACTAAAAGCGCGCGCCACAAGCTGGAAGAATTTCGGTCATTGACATTACAAAACCACATTGCTAGATCTATTATATTGTTGAACCATAAATATGAGGGGTCTAGTTAAATGGTCGATGTTCTACTATTTCAAACAAATTTCTTTATGTCCAGTCTGGGCTGACCTCATGTCAATGACGTAAATTCTTTCTGCTCGTGGCGCGCGCTTTTACAAAATAATATTTATTGAATGCATTAAGCGCCTGAACTATATCACCATAAGCGTTACCAGCCCTTCTTTGTGGATAAATATAATATACGATAGCATGATAAATATACGAATATGGCCTTAAAATGCCACTCCGGCGAAGTGGGTTGGCGAATCCATTATTTTAGAGGTGGTATAGTGCTTGTGCTGACTTTGTTATCCCTTAAACATCTTTTACGATACAGGAAGAGATAGCGTTATACTATTTTAAAGCCGGCTTCTTTAAATTTCAACTGTAAGTTCTAACATTTTTATATTATTATTATTATTATTACAGAACCGTTTAATTATTCGTAAATTATTCTTAAAGTAAATTATTCTTCCAGAAGCATTCAAGATGTTGATTTGTTAGTTGAATTTCATTGCGTTTTGATACAATACTTATTCCAAAACATTGTATGTTTGATTAAACATTTCAATTTCGCACGAGTGCTTTTATAAAATAATGAACGCCATCGTTCAACCCAATATAACTCCTTTCAATGATTATATGGATATACATCATGGCTATATTACGACTCAGTATTATATGACAAAATTTGTTGCGAATGTATAATAATCTCTCTAAATCTAAATTACATAAGTGATATAAAGACATATGTCCATAGATAAACATTTCATAGAAATAAATACCTGTTTCAAATACTTTTTACGAATACCTTTTTCTTTTAACTTAATTGAGTCATTACATTCGCAGTAAATGCTTGACAGAAACCAATTTCATTAAAGGGTCCAATTTTAATGCCATCAAGTTGTGTAATTGGCACGATGATTGAACAGGACAAAGGCAACAGAACTGTATTTTAAGTATAAACAATGTCAAAAATTGAACACTATCTAGCCACATTTATCATCATCCGTCAACTTTACTATGAAAAAATGAAATAGGTAAGTACCTAAAAGCGGGCACGTTTTTACAGAAATTCCCATTTTCCGAACCCTTCCTCTAAATCCATTCCTACATCTTCAAAGGCAGGCAGCGCATTCGGGGGCGTGCCAAACATTTGTCATTGTGGACTGAAGTTGTCATGTACCGTGGACAGCAGTATCGACTTACTAAGAGGCGGACTCTATGCTCGTCTGCCGCCTTTTTCCTATTAAAAAAATAATTAAATTTTGTGCAGGATCCAATATTTCCCTGTTCCTAATGTAACTCGCTAATGTGTGACAATGAAAACCGCGCAAATTCCACTAAAGTCGCATGACGCTACGCTCCGCCGCCGCGGTGCGCGCTGAATCGGACGATACGTAGCACTATGATCAATGGAGCTCAGCCTCAAGTTTAATAAATACCAAGGAAAGCCAGGCTCACAGACATACTCCCTAAATACGTGCATAGCAATATATTATAATATAATACTGTAGCATCATATTGCTGTTTTGATGTTACTGTTGCTGTTTATTACTTTTGTATGAAATTGTTTCATTTGCTATTACAGAATCACACACACGACCTGTGTCTCTTCAACACTAAATATGTATAAGCAAAGGCCTAGGAAGATCCCATGGCCAGTTGCATATACAACCTTCAGCTTTTACCATCTAGTTATTTCATCGAGTTTCTTTACGTTATCGTTTTAACTATTCGGAGGGCACCCCATACTATCTTTTCCGGTATCACCTCTACAATGATAATCCACCTCCACACTCTAAGGAGAGCTTAGAGCTTATTCCCCAATAAACTGTTCTCACAATTTGATGGTAAATAATTTACGATTTAACAATTGAACAACTCACAGAATATTATATAATTCTACTAAATTTACTGACAGACATAAAATATAAAACATTCTTTCGTCAAAGTTATAATATCATACAGCCAATTAACTTTTCGAAGTAAACAGAAAGAAAATTGGTACAATTGTAAGTGTATTCCCAAATGGTACTTAGGTACTTAATCATAAATATCGACAACATTTTTGACACAGAATTTATCTTACCTTCACCCTGAAACCATTATTTATTATTGTGCTAATTTTACAATTTCAATTTCACAGTTATATTTCGTGAATGTTAAGTAATAGAAACGATTATAATAATCTCATAATTAAAATATATAATGGGCGCGTTCCTTGAAAGGTCGTTTATTCGGGCCATTATGATGTTAATTATCGTGCCCAAATTGGCCCTAAAATGAGATAAAAAGTAATAAAACAGCGTTAATTACTCGTATTCAAAGGCGTATTGCGTTGTTTAGAAGACGACATATTTTAATGGCCCATGACGTAGCTTTAGCTCGACCTGGATTAAATGTATACTTGTGTGAAGTGTAATAAAGAAAATAAAAATTTGCCTGCTTTAGTGCCAGTGCCCGTAAACAGGGCACAGTTTCCACCTTCCGAAAACCACACGTTTTATTAATAGTTCAACGTGTATTACCCGTAACTTATTTTTTCTATTTATTTTAAAATTTATAGGGACTTTTAACATAGAATACATGCCAGACACATATTACCATAACGTTATTATAACTGAAATACTTAATTAGACCCTTATTTTAAATTAAATTTATATATCACTAGCAAAACCCGGCAGACGTTGTCCTGCTTGTGTATATTTATTTACCTCTGTATATAAAATCACAAATTATTCTGTTTTGCCGTCGATATGATTTTAGCAATCGGTTGAACGGTATAGAAGTTGATGTGCCCCAGCGCCATCTAGTGGCGAGTTACAACAAAGTCGATAGCTCTAAAATATTCTCCGTGCTCAAATACCTATGTATACCAATTTTCATGGCGATCGGTTGAACGGTATAGAAGTTGATGTGCTTCTATATCGATGTTCTTCTATTCTATACCGACACTAGATGGCGCTACAGCGCTATCTAGTGGCGAGTTACAACAAAGTGGATAGCAAAAAACCTTCTCCATGAAAAAATACATATGTGTGTGTGCCAACCTTTATAGTGATCGGTCAAACGGTGTCGAAGTTTATTAATTTCAAATATACCAACATCATTTTTTTATATATATAGATAGATTCCAGCCTAGTAATGGGTGATTGCGAATAAAATAATAATCTTATTAATCGACGATAATTCAATTGTTCACTTGAGTGTTGGACATTGGATGAATGGTAGCATAACACAGCGTAAATTGGATATTCGAGGAACGCTTCCTCTCATAACTGGTCAATAGCTGAAATCACGGGACTGATAGTGATAGTGATGTCCTCCGAACATTAACAGTGATTAGTAGTGTTAACGCTTAAACTCACGAAATGTGAATCGAAAATAGATATCTATAGACTACTCTGTGATATAACCCTCCTCCATAATGTATGAACACAGTTTGGATATTTGACGTTACAAACTACATAGGTCTGAGCCACAAAGTTATAACATAACGACTCCTATTCTATACCTGAGTATTCAATTAGAGGTTTGTTCCGGTTCCCTTCCTATACAAACTGATGTAGCGCTGAAGGCGATACATGAATCACTAATTAAGAATCCAAATAACTAATATATTTGCGTAGTCAAGAAGTTTGCTTCGCTTTAGCGTTTCATGATGGGAGGTAGAGAAGTTAAAGACGTAAGACTGTCTGGACCACAAAAATAGATTGCCAACGCAAGTTCATGAAATTGTATGGAAACCAAGCGTGGTGCTGGGAAGCCACTTTTACCGATGAATCGAATTATCTTCCTTGATATTTTTTTACATTTTTAATCGAATTTTTACAATTGATAGCGCAATTAGACTATTTTGTGTTTTAGTCGTACTTGCTAGCGACACGGGAAGGAATAGATTGAACTAACACCAACTTAGTGCCCAGCGACAGACAGCTTGCGTTGTTTATCCCGCTCTATCCATCTAGACTGATACTAATAAGACTATCATTGCAATTATAAAAGATTACTGTCGCCCATACACATCTTTTTTTTGCCAATCGTTACAGAATGACAAACGTTGACGCCCCCCGGTTGCGCTACCTATCTTTGTAGATTTAAGAATAGATTTGGGGAATTGAAGGGTAGTGTACATACTCGTTTTAAGTAACAGATGCTACAAATCTAATTTAGGTTTATTGAACATAAACTGATTGTAAATTGTTTGAACTAAACTAAATCCCTCAGAATACTAATGTCGCAATATAAAAAAATAAATAAAAATATCTGCTATCGGCCTCTAAACGGCTCAAAATAAAAACCAATATCCTTGTATTCTGGTGAAAAGAAAAACAAAAGTTCAGTGAAGTGAGAGGCTTACCCGGTATGGATAAAGCTAGGTGCATGTGAGCGTCAAAAATGTTAAAGTTTGCCGGGAAAAATCGATTTTATGATAAAGGTAATGTATATGTATTTGACGGTTGTTCTTTCCTAATTTGTGAGATCCTAAACAATAAGGAACATTAAGTATTAAATTAAAAATAGATTATGAAACTTGTAAGTTGAGGAGTTGTGACTGACTGTATAAAATTATTAGAAAAACAAGTCTTGAAGTTTAAAGAAACAAGTTTCATGAAAATACTTAAGTTTTATTTTAGGAATTAGGAAACAATTTCAAGACAATTAGTTTATAGAATTTTGATATAGCGGAGCCGCTTTCTTAAAAAAATAAATTTCAATGAATACGTTCACTACAAAAATATCAAAATACCTACTTTAAAACACGTTTGCATTTGTTCTTTTATTTCAACTAATTTTTTTATGTCATATATTTTTCTCACCCAAGTTTACAAAATTGCAAATATTTTAGAACTTTAAATATTTCAAACCTATCTCTTAGAATAGCAGTGATAGTCCTAGTACTATCAGTCTAGAGTAGAGGGATAGAGCGGAATAGACAACGAAAATATTGTAGGGGGAGAGTGCACGTTGTAGGGCGGGGGGGAGATAGTGCACGCCGTTGGAATGTTTATAGCATTCCCATTCCCACTTTCCGCATTCCCACATTCCCACAGCCGCTGGGCGCACTGACACTGTCACAGAAGACTACCTCGAAATGTACTGCTCTTCCTATTTTATCGTATTTTCCTAATGTGTACACACGTGTTTCGGTAGTGAGTGAGATATGCCAGAGTACATTGCAGAATTAGTATGCCAAAATATTAATGGGCCATATTTGTCGCGGGACCGGTAATCAATGCAAAGGAGTAAAAAAATGAGGCAGACGAGTGGTCTAATGAGGCCACGTACCGGGAACTGCAGTGTGGGACGCCCTCCGGGAAGATGGGCCAATGGCAGTTCGCTGGTGGTGGTTGGATGAAAAGTAAAAATGGAAGTAGCCCATACCATGCAGTGGAGAGACATACATCGGTAGTATGCTATGATATGGCAAATTTTAATATAATTGCCGCTGATTATTTCCCAAAGCTTCATGACCCAAAGCTATTTAAATAATAACAAAAAAAAATAAAAATTTTGGCTTCAGCTTCAGTCCAGTCCATTAGACGGTCGACACGGACCTAGTACAGCATGCGTTATTATTTATCACTGACCACCATTCAAGGGGGGGGGGGGGGAGCATGTTACAATCCCACAACCATTGGACACGCCCAATTGTCCGAATTACTCCGAACTTATAGAAGTACGTGTTTCAGGGATAAGTGAGATATGTCAAAGTTTATTTTCAATACCATTCCATCCGCTCGAGTGAGGAGTAACCGTTTAAGAGAATTCTCTCATACAACGATAACGCCATCCCCTCTTGTTCTATTGAGTAGAAAGTATGAAGGGCTAAAGGAACCTGCTTATTCCGTTACACTATTTACTCCCCATTTCCTCGCCTTCCTCTTAGTAGGAATGAGAGGTATAATGGGCTAATTATATAATTATTCATAATAATTTTGTAAATATTCTAATAATACATTGCGTGCTCAGCTTTAAATCAGGCAATCAGTTCACGGCCGACCCGTCCCTAGTTGGGCACGCGCTGATTATCTCCTACCACCATATTCCCCTGCGACCGCCCGTATTTTGAAGCTAAATAATTGTTATTAATTTATTTAGCTACATAAAACTTCTCCCTCTAGGCTAGGGTGAAGGATTTGTAATACAAAATGATGTTCCACGATTATGTTAAGGTTTGGCATTTTTCTCGACAATTCCATTACACCGTAACAGGTCCAAACTTTATGGCAAGATTTGCTATATAAGTATACATATATATTTTTTTGTTTAGTTATATATTCCAGGAAACAAGACGAGCCAATTCATTCATTCATTATAGATTCTAATTCCAGCCAATTTCAATTCATTATAGATAAATAAGTATACATTTTAAGTAGGTAACTGACTTAGTGTGTTATAATGACTAATAAGGGGTTTTCCAATAGGGACTTGACAACTTTGAATTCAATTTGTGAACGCACCCTCTCACTAATCATCGAACTGTCACTGTCAATTTATTCAGTAAACTTAACATTTTCATCATGGTAAAGTACACGAACGAACAACGTCTGCAAATTATAAAAATTTACTACAGAAATTCGGAGTCGGTGACCGCTACTTTAAGAGCGTTAACTCCGATTTTCGGTAGTAATTCTCGCCCTAGTAGACAGGCAGTAACAAGTTTAGTGCAAAAATTTGAGTCTACATATTCGTTGTGTGATGTTGCCGTGCCAGTGAGACAACGGGTTGGTCGAAGTGTCGAAAATATCGCTGCCGTTGAATCGTCCGTAGCAAATGATCCAAAGCAGTCAATTCCACGGCGTTCTCAAGAGTTGGACATCGCCCAGACCACTTTATGGCGAATTTTGCGTAAGGATCTTGGTTTACACCCATACAAGATCAAGCTGACTCAGGAATTGAAGCCGATGGACCATTTGAAGCGACGTACGTTCTCCGATTGGGCTCTGGAAAAGATGCGCCAAGATGATCAATTTCATCGCAAAATCATCTTCAGTGACGAAGCTCATTTTTGGCTCAAAGGGTTCGTCAATAAGCAAAATATGCGTTATTGGTCGGGTGAAAATCCACATGTGCTTCATGAAACACCACTTCATCCACAAAAAATAACTGTTTGGTGCGGTTTGCATGCCGGCGGCGTCATAGGGCCATATTTTTTCGTCGACGATAATGATCGTCACGTTACTGTGAATGGTAATCGTTATCGCGCCATGATAACCGATTATTTTTGGCCCGAATTGGAAGATATGGACTTGGACAACATGTGGTTTCAACAGGACGGTGCCACAAGCCACACAGCACACGTTACAATCGATTTATTGAAGAGTAAGTTTGATGAGCGTGTTATCTCAAGAAATGGACCAAGGGGCTACGTCAAGTCATTGGTCTATGCCAACAAGCCGACGACGTTGGAAGAGCTCAGAGCCAACATTGAACGCGAAATAGCAGCCGTTTCGGCCGAAATGTGTGGCCGAGTCATCGAAAATTGGGTCCAACGAATCGACCGCTGCAAACGTGCCCGCGGTGGCCATATGAACGAAGTCGAGTTCCATTCATAAATGTTTTGATTGTACTTCAACCCGATAATAAAGTTTTTGAAATATCTCAAATGGTTTGCATTTTATTTTGAAAAAAAGTTGTCAAGTCCTTATTGGAAAACCCTTTATATAACACGTGTATATAAAATACGTATCAAATGGTTTGTACTGAAAATGTTTTGATTAGGTCATATCTAAAAGATACCAGATGCAAAAGACACTTTTAGTTCATGGTGTGTGATGAAGGCATATGAATAGGATCATCACAGCAATGTACATGACCTTCTCATGTCCTTATTATACATAATGTCGGTTCTAAAACGAGGACATAATATTTAACTATCTTAGGCTACACTCATAAAGAGAGCTTACGTTTTCTGTTTTTAGTTAGTCACCGTCTGCTTATGCCGATAAGCGTCATAAATTAGAACAAATATAAAACCGGCATCATTATTTATTATGACTCGCATATTAGCGTTGCATATATGCATTTTTTTATAAACGGGCATCAACAGGTTAATGAAGTTTTGGACCGTTTTACGCAAAAAGGATCCAAATCTCAACTTCCAGTTACGAGTTATTTTCAAATTAATAAATAACAAAAAAACATGGTTTAAAACAATCATTGATTTGTCAAAACTTGACACCGGCTAGGTCACGATAAGTTTATGTGAGATTTTAAAGAATTAATAAAAATTTCGCACTAACTGGTAGACTTTAACAGAAATGATCAAGCCTGTCAGTCCGTTAATACATGCTTTAATATTTGTAGTCGTGAAACACAAATCGTAAACATTGGAATATCGGAAGCAGGAATATGCTTTCATTCTGTACTCATCCTTAGTCTCACGTTTACATACCGAGCTTTAGTGTAAGATGATTAAACCTGAGTGACTATAGTAACTCGAGTCTAAGTCTTTTGGAGAATGTATAATCCGTTACTATAATTAAGTCAAACTGTATTACATATATAATACATAGGATACAACTATACAGCGAGTAAAAATACGCAAAAACTAAAAATAAGTTGTTCAGAATTGATTGTACCTGTTTTTACAATATTTTTTTGTACTCAACACACGTCGCCCTCGTTACGCCGCTTAGGCACCCGGTCATTATCTTGTACTGAGTAATGAGCGCTACGAACGTTTTAGATAGAACAACAAAACTTTTTTTTATTTATTCGTTTGAATGGTTTTATATATTTTACATTAATAGACGTGTTTCATGTTTTTCAAACTAATAATCCAGATATATAGCGACGCATGAATGAATCGAGACATTTAGAATTTATTTATACACCGTCTGAATTTGAGCTACTAGTCGTAAGTGTCCGAAGATAAGTAACCTGAAACGTTTAAGTGGTATCGATTGAGGATTAAGTTAACTTTGTTTTGACTTGAAATGTACTGTAAGTTCTCGTATTATTTTACGAAAAATACCGATACAAGCGCCAATTTGGAGAAAGATTTCGCTATTTTTCGCAAGTTATTTTATTTATTTATTGCTGTCATGTACTCAGGCAGGAACTTAGACTAACATGGCCCTGCTGGGGCATTGCAATTTTATAAATTTTAACTAATAATAATAATAACTTATAAAATTCATACCATATCACAACATATCATATTCATACTAATCACATCATATAATGTCATATTCATATTCCATCATTATTAACAAAACTAATACATCCTCGTGATGTGAAGTTTTCCCGAAATTCGAAAAATTCGTGATCTACGCAATAGGGTATACTTTTTTCGTAATCTCTCTAAAATACGAATGTTAAAAGTATATCCTGATATATTTAATGTAGGTAGTAGGTAGACATGGTGAGTTAAGGCCATTTACGTGTGTATGGTGAGTTAAGGAGTTAAGGTTTATGTGTATTTTTTTATCAACATCAAGCATAGTTTAGGAAATTGGTGCAATTTTTAAGACATGTTTGACAATGATTCCCCACTTAAAGTTCAGATTTAAAGAAGTCAGGAGGAGGCAGAAACTTGCCTTTTACAGGCGAAACCCGCAACAACTCACCCGTGAACTAATTATATTAGTTTGCGAACAAGAAAAGTAAGTGTAGCGAAAAAATGTTAGAAAACTTTTTAAATTTCAAAATGGCGGCTCAAAAGCCGTAGGCAAAAAGTGTGAGTTTTAATTCCGTAATTTATTATTGCTGTACCTAAGCGATATTTTTTTCAAGAAAAAAGTTCAATTTATTCTTAAGTCTGAGCATCTGACAGCATAGCCGGGACTAGATAGCTGTTGCATTGTCTAGAAAAAAATGATTACTGCAGTAGACACTGTAGGTCAAGATTTATATTTCAATATGGACAAATTAATTCGTTTTGAAGAGAAACCAGAGCGGTGATAGCCTATGGCTATATTGCACATCTGTGGTAGTACTTTCAATTTACATCCTAATTATATTCAACCTCCAGCCTATACAGTTTAATCATATAATGTTTTATTGATAATTATTATTAAAGCTAGAAAACTAGATATTTTTTAAGATAGATGAAAATCTTTTTATAGTGTTTATAGAAACATATGGAAGTAATTTTTAGAAAAAATCCCTGTAGGAATATCAAATTAATCTGCAAATCTAAATTATAAGTAATATCTTTTTAACGTGTAATTATATGAACTAGTATACCCATTTATAGTGATTGAAGGTCGTCGCCTACACTTAGATCGAACGCCCGATGTCACGTCTGGTTCACGCTTCAATACGTTATAGATTGATAAGTTGGAGGCGTTAAGCTGTTTTATCTGTAGCTCTTTTATATGGCTTATTACGATATTTTGTTCGTGTATTGAGAAAATAGTAAAACGTAAATACTTAAGAAATTATTACCACTAGCTATTATCACTAGCTGGGCGATGACTTGAAACGTCGTGAAAAAACCCCGTATGGTCAATAATTAAAAAAAAAAATACTGCATGTCTATCCACCAGTCCGCACTGGGACCGAGTGGTGGACTATGGTCCGAAACCTACTAGTACAACCTACAAATCTACAAGGGGGTGCTAGTGCCCTGCAATAGGACGTTATAGGCTGATATCGATCGAAATAATTAAGTAATTAAGAGATGTTTAAATTTCTTAAGTAATCCTAAAGTTTCATCTTTATTTGTATTAATGACCACGTGGTGGTCAAATCGCGCTTATGTGGTCAAATAAAGTTACCAGCAGGACCGGGTTGAGGAGGAGAGAACTCCTTTGGAAGGAGTTTTCATAATCTCACTGTCGCTGTGTGTATTACTCTCATCTCACAAAATACTGTCGTAAAACTTATGCGTTTCGAATGTGAGTAAAATTTTCCAGAGCCCATTTCCCATTATATCCTACCCCATCCCATCCTATCGACTAGGAAGTGTAATGGAATAAGAGTAGTCTCCCATCTTATTATACCCTCCCACTCTCCGTTCGATTCACTCTTATTTAGTGGAGAGTATATGGGATTTGTCTCAATATTCTTGACCTATATTTCACTGTCCCAGGTCTGTTGGTAGTAATCTTAGCAGGAGATAAGCTTGCCTTTTATACATCTTTTATTTTACTTCTTTTTACTTATTTCATGTTATGGGAATACAGTAATTATTATTAAATAAATAAGTAAACTCCTCCTTATAGTATTACGGGATGAACTCCTCTCTCCAAACTCCTTGTTGTGTAATGGGATGGAGAAAACTTCTCAACCCACTATACTGTTACCGTTATTCCCCATCCATACTGTTTCATAATGCACCCTAAATTTCCAAACATGCACTCAGGGTCGTGCCAACATTTGCTAATCTTGATTGATGTTGTCATGTAACACGAATGACCTTAGGCGAGAGTATTCATTTAACATCAAGTGGACCGTTTGCTCGTCTGTTACCTTCTTTCCAGAAAACTAAGTGTGGTGATGAGCTTTGGAAGAGGCCAACATCCAACAGTGGAAAGACTTAGACTAGTGGTATACAATTATTCAGCATATTAATAATTATTTAATTTTCCAATTTAGAAATGTTTTAATTGATATTGTAGAGCTCCTTAATAATGTGGATCGTAGATCATGTGTATATACGAATATTTTATTTATTGTATTAATTTTGTAATCAGTTATCATATTCAATTCCGAGATGTATCAATTATTAAGAATTTCTTCCGAAATGATTTTGATCGAAGATAAATAATTCCAATATTGGTTTTGCGAAACTATTCTCCACTGCACTCAACAAAAAAACATTTCAATCTTCCATTTCATTATGCGATTTTAATTGCACTGAGAACTATTGCATAAATTCTGTCCTGAATACTCGATACTTATAAAACTTTCTAATCCTAGCCAAGTTTAATGGAAGTAGGTACTGATATTCATTTCATTCTGTTGTAAAAGTAAATCTAAGCAAATGTAAAAATAATTAGCAAATGTAAAAATAAATAAGTAAATCTCACGAAAACATAGTAAATCTATACATATAATAAAAATGTAACTGATCGCTGTCTGTACATGGAAGATATATGAGAAAAATATTATTGGGGGCCTTTATCAACGTAATAGAACACAAAACAATGATTGTTAGAATTTTTGTCTGTTTGTCTGTTTATCCGTTTGTCTGTTTGTCTGTGCGTTTGTACGCGCTAATCTTAGAAACGGCTTCACCGATTTGGGTGCGGTTGTCACTAATGTATTGTGGTAAGTTTCACTTAAAATTTAGTTTGTTTTATTTCAATCAGTTCATAAATAAAAAAGTTATATTAATTTAAAGAATCACGTCGAACATTTGTTCGATAAAAATGCTATAAAATGTTTATAAACTAAAGTCCACGCGGACGAAGTCGCGGGCAACAGCTAGTCATAAATAAACTAACTAAACTAAATGACTTAAACATATCATAATACTCGTATTATATTGTATTTTGAGTATATCAAGCATGTTGTACAAATTTGGTTTCTATGGAAAGTGAAAGTAACTCCTTCCGCAATTTACTCCTTTGTAATGTAATTTACACCTTTATAACTTTAATTAAACGTGAAAGTATAAGCTGTGTATACTTCCTTTAGTATTAGCTACTTAAGGAAACTTTTAACTTTGACACTTAAATAAAAAAAAAATCTATTACTTGTAAATTTTTGGCAGGTTAGACGTATTTGTTATTAAATTCTACAATTAATATGTAACATGTAACGCCCCAAGATTTCTAACAATTAACCTTAAATGTCAAACAATATCCGAAACAAGTTTTGCGTGTATTTCAAAACCTCTTAAAATTCTCTCGCCATAAACACAAACGGGCTATATCAAAAGGGTTAACGCGGAATCCTGGCCAGGTTAATGATATAGGCTTTTTCATTAAAATTTGGGGCCTTGGTATATTTTATTTGGACCTGACGACGGCTCGCAAATTACTCGGCATAATACCTTAAAACCTCGTTTGTCTTCTACAACATAATTTAAGAGGAAATAATTTTGCGAGACAGACTAATTACTTAAATTAATTAACTAGGAAAACATAAACAAGTGTCAAGCAGTTGAGATAGGGTTGCTAATGGAGAGGACTAAGTAAGTGTACAAACAGAGGGAAATGATGACCGTGAAGTTACTGACCTTCCTTTTGCCGAGCAAACGAGCTTAGATACTTTATTGACACTTTCTGCAAACATTTGTGCAATTAATTACAGAAACCAATAAAACTATAAACAGTCCTATAGCAAGCAATAGACATTTGAAAACAAGTTCAACGCAATATTACAAATAATTTATTTCCAGTCGTACAAGAACGATTTTAAAATATGAAAGTGATTCCGGTTACAAAGGTGTGTCAAATTAGTGATCGTGTCAACGGTCGACATAATGGCCTCCTGTCGCGTATAATGATTGAATTCTATCCCATTATGGAACATGGATAAGGACAGATGTTACAAAGGTGATGAAGAACGATCATATTTCTTAACCCCTGTTGACTTGTTTTCCCCCAAACTTGCGGACGTCCGATTAAGGCATGGGAAATATGTAACAGTAAGAAAAAGCCTTACCTTGATTAATGAGAGACCATTAGTCACCCGAACAAAGCGTCGCGTGCCATGAAAAAATTAATGGCGAAGTTTGTCGGACTCCCTCTCTTAATTAATAGTTTTGTTTTACTTTGTAAGACGGAAATTACTATTCATATCTCGTACAACCTCATCGTTTACATAATCCTCTCTACTGTCAATGACCTCTGCATCCACTATATTCTACATTAATTCTGGCAAGGATACATCTGATTTGCGAAAAGTTAAGACCTGAGGTAACTTTGAACCACGATATGAAGATTAAATGAGCGTGTTCGTACTCGTACTAACGATGTTGTGAAAATTACGAACGGTTCCATTTATGTAATTACATATGCGAGGATTCAAAGGTCAATGCTGAGTTCTTCAAGGCCAAACTTCTAACTCGTTTCCTATTTCTTTTTCCCATTTCTGATATAGAACTTGATGACATTATCCTAAAAGTAATCGTATTTAATTATTTACTGCAAAATTATAAGAATATTGAAAAGATGCGGTCACTAAATAAAACAAAAAATCACATAGCCAAAAGTACTTAAGAGAATACAAGCATAAAAACATTAATATATTTTATTCAGAATGTATTTAAGAGAAAGAACAAGAATCACTTACACATTATACATCCAATAGGTAGCTTAAGGTGTTCTGAATTAAGTGATGTCAAAAATTATGTTGTTATAGTGGATGACTTGTTGTGTAGAGAGTTGTTATAAAATATTTAGTAACAAAATGTCACATAAATTCAACTTCAAAATTAAAATAACATAATCATAGAAATAGTAATACTTAGTCGCTGTGTGTTTTCTTTTTTCAAACCAAACTCAGGGCCCTATCATTCGTTTGCACGTCACGTCTGCTCCGTGGTCCTTGCTACTTTTTCGTTATTTCAACTCGAATTAATTCATGCAAATGTGGCTTGGCGTTGTCTAAAATGGGTTTAATCTTATCATTGGCATAATTGTATAGCCCAACTTGGATGGGACTTAATTTTTTTATCAGCTTTTAATTTGGTTAGTTGCCAATTGAACTGTCCTTTGTTTTCGTAGAGTAAACCTTTGCTGAACCTTGTGTAACAAAGTATTATGGCTTTTTAATTTTCTTCGTTTTCCTTTTGTGAAATTGGACAGTAAACCTATAATAATTAAATCAATCCACAATGTCCACATTTCCATTAAAGACTAGTGAGTATTGTATTAAATATTGCATTATTGAGAAATATACCATTGCTAGCCTTACTATAATAATATGCTTATTTAAATAAGTCAATTAATTTATAATACTTTTACAAACGACATTGCTATTGTTAAGAGCGTTAATTTTGATTTCATTCAAACCAATCCGTAATGTGTAAAATTATAAAGCCAGACAATTACTCAAATTTTAGTTTTACTTTGTAACCAGTGTTCATATCAGTATTCCTAAAGTATAATTATCCAAAAGAATATTAATGCTAGTTTAACAAAAATCTCCAGAAAAAATATGCGAACCACTCTTAATATTTAGAACAAAGAGACTGAGCAAAGCACAATATACACATGGTAGCTATAGCACTTTCATTCTGTCGCATTCATTTGTTGACGATGTGCTCAGTCAGCGAGTAAACTAAAACGATGAAAGAAACTGCCGTATATTGTTTTCATCTTGTGCCGTGTTCAATTTTTATTGTTTCACATTGAGCTAACGTGTCTATTAATTATTATTATCAAGTTGCAATTCAGCAACATTTCCATCTTAATAAGTATCTCTATATGTGTACAAAATGTACAATCTAAAGGTCATGGATATGACATGTTGTTACGTAACATGCCCACATCATGAAATAATGTACTTATATATTAGGTCGGGGAAAAAGTTTCTTCGTATTTTATACACAAATTCAAGACATTTTTTTTTTAAATTTAATTACTTTTAATTATAATATATATGTGCCGTTTTGTTCTATAACTTGTTGCCATCTTGTGGGTAGTGACATGATCCCGTTGCTGTAGAAATTTTGGGATTTTTGGTCAAAAAATTGCGACAAGTAGTTTTGACAGTCCTCTCTAGATATTAACCTTACACTACCTAAAGAATGTTGAAGAGACCGAAACAAGTGGAAATCTGAGGGCGCAAGGTCAGGGCCATATGGTGGGTTAACACTTCCCAACTAAGTTCTCTCAATTTTTGTTGAGTGGCGAAAGATGTGTGTGGTCTTGCTGCACTTTTTCACAAATGGCATCAACTTTATCGGTAACAGGGCGACCGGAGCGAACTGCATCCTGACATTAAGATTTCCTGACTGAAATCGCTTAAAACCAACTTTGTGCTACTCTTACTGACACTGCATTAGGTCCATAAACGGCACAATTTTTTTTTGGCGGGTTTGTCGCATTTTTCCCTTTTTTGTAATAAAATTTTAAAACGTATCGAATATCTTCGTTAGATTCACTCATTTTCTTGGACAGAAAAACAATTGAAAAATGGCGGTAAACAAGTTTTTTATTTTTTTTATTTCTTTTTTCAAATGTTACCTTTTTAATGGTATCATAATTTGGTAAATCATAATGGTAATGGTATTTGTACCAGCCAGGTACAAATAGTTCAATCAAAGATATTGGATCACAACTTCATACATACGAAATACGAAAAGACTTTCTCCCCGACATATTAACATGAGTTATATTTATTTATTTTATAGAAGATTTACAGTCATTTGAAGTATAAATATAGGACAAATATAAATGTTACCTAAATATAATATATCCATATTATTGTAGTACCTTTTAACACCTAGCATTTCCAGCAACCGTTATACTATTAAATAAGAAGGCGAAGGCTGGAGCCGCTGTGTAGCGCTGTTGGCATTCACTAGCGCTGTCTTAGGTGCGGCGGCGCGCGCTCGGAGGAGCTACGGTATGTGGTTCATATTGCCGCGTTATGAAATTACATTTGAGTTATGTCTAACTGTAGAATGATAAAAGATTTCTCAAAAGTATAGTAGACAATACTTTCTATATCACAAAAAACATTTGTTAAACCTTGTCATCACACAATGTTTCGCTCTTCTCAGATGAGAAGAGTTAACTTTGCAGTAATGGATAGATATCCACTACTGCAAAGTTAATAACATTTTAAGTAATATTTTCTAGTTAAAGTTGTACCATAAAATGAGAATTTAATCTACAATGTCGACGATAAACACCATCAGTCGCTTTTAATTACAAAACTGCCCCAGTTGCAAGTTCACGTCTAAGTTGGAAACTGCATTAACTTTAGCGCTTACAATATTAATACCTTATGAAGTCTGGAAATGGCAGGAATTCATCGAGAAACCTATCAAGCGTGAAAAGGAAAGGAATTTGTGTACGTATAATATCTATTTGCATCTAAACTATGTGTGGGTGCTTATTATACGAGTATTCGTAATTCTCCCCTGAAATCATATCCTGAAGAGATAAAAAGCAATTATCTAGTACAAGTATTAACACTAGTATTAGTATTGCAGTTAGTATTAATAGGATTTCGCCTCTGACCGTCTCGCGATTCCGCGGTACCCTCCCAAAGCAACGCCTCATCTGAGGTTCGTTACTTCCGCCAGTCTACTGGCGGGGGAGCCCTTAGGCTCGTTGCTCCTGGCTGAGCGCCTTCTGCGCTCGCCCTAAACCATACATGTCCGGTGACTCTTGAAAAGCCATTAGGGCCACAAGAATTAGCCATTAAAAAAAGGGTTTTCGCCATTATTTGTTATTGCAGATTTAATCACGTTGGTATTCTGTTCCTATTGTACCTGATGTATTACAGCATAAAATAATACGTAATAATGCATTAATAGCCTGGCTTTACGGTCGCCGTATACTTGTATTAATAAACCCCTATGTATATAAAGGTATATAAAGGTATAAATCCTTAGTATATAATTCGGTCGTAAATGACAATATTCGAATTAACAGGTTGTGATATTGAAATTTGTGGATATTCTGATCTTTTGGATTTCCTATAACTTAACCAATTAAATTTTACTTAATATATCCTTCATTTGCATAAGATTTTATATGAAAATCAATTTTTGGTCAAAGTTGTAGCAAGATTGATCGGTGTGAAAGAAAATGGAAATTGTGTAGACAAAATAATTTGTAATTTAAGCTTTGGGATTGTTATTATATGTTTCAGAATAGAGATAAATTAACACTAATGCTTCTAGAAATGTAGCACTCAACATAATGTTACATTGAATAAGTTATATTTCTTAAAGATAAATTTTAACACTTTCTTTTAAAAAGTATTAAGATGGTTTTAACAAAGCGTCGTGTTAGATGCTATTAGAAAATTTGTAAAATAAATATTAACCAAAAGACATGATATTAACAGAAAAACAATAATTTCTAATTGTGAGACCTGAACGAGACCTGAATTCCCTGTATCGTGGAATCCAGATGATTTTAAATAAAACACTATTTACTGTTTTATTTAAAAAGTGAACTGTCGTCAGTTAACTGAAATTAAAAACGTTCATAATTAATTACATTGTCGCAAAAATGCAACAGAGATTTGAAACAAAGCTCAGTAAAGTAAGCGGGATAGTGAGATAACGATACTGCAGACTGAGCGGAATTGCTTCCGTTCGCGACCAAGTGCCCGCACGTGACAACACTGTCAATGATGATCAGTTGCAGTTAGAATCTGTAAGAAGTTTAATGTACTTCTTATTCCTTATTACTATAAAATTACTAATGAATGGTACATTAATGATTATTGATGACGAGGAAATTGAGGTAGAAACCGTTGTTGCTCGAAGGTTTTGTCGCAAAGTGGACACATTTTTTGAGCATACGAGCACATCACACGAGGGAGAATTCAAACCATGCACGTTCAACCAGGAATTTTATTTTATAGTTGCGTCCTGTCAAACGTTTCTAAGCACACGGAACATTTTAAAAACAAGAACTGAATTGATTATGCTCACAAGGAAGATTTATTATTTCTTTTAAGACATGGTATCGGTATTTGACAATATTGTCAAAGGTTGTATTGTATTTGGAATCTACGGGAAATTTAATACGATTGTGATTGTTTTTAGATGTAGTTATATAAATAGTATTGGCTGAAAGAGCTGACAATGAGCCGAATATCGTGTGTAGTGGCGAGCCTTGGGAGAGGCCGATATCCAGCAGTGAAGAGATAGTCTAATAAAGTGATTCTCTCCCCCTCAAAAATAGATATGTATATTGTACATATATGTATAGCTTAAGTACCTACTCGTATGTTTGACAATTTTACTGGTAAATTCTCTATAGATCAATAACAACATTTACTACTAAATATAACATGAATGTATGGTTTTCTATTCGTAACAAGTCTCATCTCAGTTGAGCACATGCCCCTAAATTTAATCAAGAGAGATTTGCTGCAAATCAATGTAAAATTCTCTAGCAATATTGTGCAGATTATGATAATTTTTCATACAACCAAACGTTAATCCTTCAGACGCTAGCAAAACGTAGCGAATATAAATGTTATGCTAAAATTCAGTTTCATCAAAAATTGCATACATTCGAAATAATATTGTGTGCTCTAAAAAGCATCTGTTCAGTTTATTCAGTATTCGGTTCCTATTCACAAGATATTCAAATACTCGAAGGGAATGAACGTAGGCCATCGGAAGTTCAATATCGGAAGATTCAGTAAACATACTACAGTCTCGAACTCAATTTATATTTGTGTAAAAATGTATGGTAAATTTGACTTCTCCATGGTTTTTATTAACCTGATAAATTAACACGAAACGGATTAATTAACGTGTATTCAGAGGCCATTATAGCGGAAGCACTGCAAGACCTAGACTGCGGCCTTAAGATAAATGGGTGTATCATTAACAACATTAGATATGCCCACGACACAGTCCTTATAGCGTCTACAGGGGTGGAACTGCAGAATATAGTGGATCGTGTTAACGAGTGTAGCGTCAAAGCTGGTCTCAGAATGAATGTAACCAAGACAAAATTCATGGTTGTCTTAAGAAACGCCGACTTGTGTGGTTCCTTGATTTTTTTTTTTTTTTTTTTATTGTGATAAATCAAGGAAAATCCTCATGGACACCTGGGAATGGGGCCCCAGGTAGTGCCGGACTCTTACCGGCTAAAAACCTTGATTTGCCATTTCTTGTAACCTCTGACATAGATCACAGTCTGTATCTGCCTTGTTTTAACTTGTTTTCACTTCAATGTTTGTTTCCTTTCAATATTCTATATATTTAGTTACATTCTGTTCTTATTTCTATATATTAGTGTTGCAATCCTTTCTGTCTTGATTAGGTAGCAGTTTAGTTTATTTATATTGTCACTTTATATGTTGTACCGTTTTATGTTTACCTCAATTCAAAACTTATTCCAAGTTTCATTCTTCTATTTATCATCATTTCCTTATTTATATATTTCTATATATTTACATATACTGTCAAACTTAATATCTATGTCTTGTTCTTATTTCAGTATATTTTACGTTTCTTTCTAAAAGCTAGCAGCTTCGTCTCCATGTCATGGCTTTCATATTATTGTATATTATGTCTATTTAAAACTTATTCTATATTTTCTTATATTATGTATTGCACTATTGTTATATTATCACATATGTTTCACTTATTCTATGTATTACTCACATATGTTTCGTCATAACCCCATTTGTGTATTTTACATACATTCGTATTTAGTCTTAGGTTAAAAAATTTTTTTTTTGTGTGTCGCTCCTCTTTCATGTTCTTTCTTTTCTCTTCCTATCTATTTCCTGCCGTTTATCCTTTCTTTTTTCTTTCTTCCTATTTAATCCTTCCAGTTTACAGACATCCCCAACCACCCTTAAAAACTTCTGATTTATGTGGCTCTGCAGCAATTGTGGCTTCTGGTTGTGGTCTCCTCGTTGCTCCTTGCTAGTTTTTTGGAACCGCTGCAGCATGGTGAAATTGGCGGTGTTGTTCTCTTTTAAAAGTGTTTCCTATTTCAGCTGAAATTGATCCAGTTTCTTATGAAACTGGATCCAATTTGCCTTCATGGTGTTTCCCGATTTCTGCCTTTAAGTCGGTTCTTTTTCTCATGAAACCGAACACGATTTAATTTTCTGTTATTTGAACATTTTTGTATTTCAAGAATTATGCCGCGGCGGTCCAAGCTTGTGAGGCTCTCGCACTGCGCACTAGTTGTAGGCCACGGCTGATCTGGCCAGTGTGTCCCACTTCTTTCGCACCGGACATTCAGTGCTGAAGGCATTATGGTCCTGACGGTCCATTTTTGCCTTCGCACAATTCCGGCACGAAGGTTTCTCAGCCGCGTGCCATTCCGCGCACTGAAATTTCAGGTGCGGGCCTCCGCAGTGGCTACACGAGTCTACAGCCTCCACACAGAAGCGCTTGCTGTGGCCGTATCCAAGGCATCGGGAACACTGCACCAAAGGGGATTGATCTTCGACCCTTATACGTTGTAGGTCGATGTGCAGTGTTCCCGCCTCTGTTGCCCGTTTCCAGATGGCCGGGGATGTGCTCACTACTATATGGTTGGTGTGGGGATTCCTAGTCACTTTTCTGTATTTTACTTGTGTCCTTTCCACCTCGTCGCCGAGGCCGCTGAAGATACCCCGATTCTGGTTCCTCATCGCCTTAAGGATGTCTTCATTGGTATTAATTTTTAGGACGTCCTTAAGGACCAGAAGCGGGTCCTTGTTTTCAACCTCCTCGACGACGAGGTTGCCTTTCGTTTTCTCAATTCTCTCTTTTATTTTTATTCTATCTTCCTTTGTATTAAATCCCATTATCACCTTCCTGTCCTTGGCCTTCCGTACCTTTTCTACATGGACCCATCCCTCCTTCGCGTCCACAACTTTCCTTATCTGATCCAGCACCTCTTCTCCCGTATCGTTCTCATTACTTGACGTAACCACTACGGAGTGCAGCCCAGGTCCCACCGGATGTACAGGTCCGGTGCCCCGAGCTACCACCCCCGCATATGTGGCCTTTACAGAAGTTTCATTTTGCCTTTCAATCATTTCCGTTAATCTGTCAATCCTTTCCTTATTTCCCTCTTTCAACTCCCCTAATTCCACCATTAATGTCTCACGAACATCCTTCTTCAACATCGTCCCAAGTTCCTGGGTGTTTATTTTTATATTTGACATTCTATCCACTTTTTGGTTTAAGGCCCTTACTTCTTCGAGAACCTCCTGTACGGTCGGCTCCGAGCCCGCGCCCCCTTCGTCAGTTTGGCTCGTTTGTGTTTCTTGTTCTATGGTACTATTGCTTTTGCATCTCTGTGGGTCCGATTTGTGCCACTCGTCTACCTCCTTCTGCAGCCGCATTCGTGACTCGTAGAATGTTATCAATATCTTAAACATGATCCTCATCGTCTTCTGCAAGCCTTCTTTAGTTGTTGCTTTTATACTGCCCGAAGTTTCCAGAAGAGTGCCCACTGTGTGGAATTGTGCTTGTGCCGTAGCATACAGGACCGGACAAGGGTCATCGTAGTTTTCCTTGTCCGTATCGATGTCGAACGGGGTCGGGATGTCCTCCCGCAACGACTCATTCTGCGGGCTGGCTTTACATTGCGGGCTTTTTATTTTTCTTTTTGCAGCCCTATCTTTTGGGGCCATCCTGGTTGTTGCAGTCGCCTTTTTTCCGGACATCTTGGGCTCTTAATTATTAGAGACGGTCGCCTAATTGATTATGCAATATCTGCTCAATAAAACAGATACCGCACACAACAAAAATGTAAAACTTTATTTATTCTAATTAAAATCACTACAGTTAGGCCGATCGCCGATTAAATACCTTTAAAATGTTTTTTCCGTTTAAATGCGGGCGACGAATCGCCGGATTGTGAAGCCACGCCCAGAGGTGCGTCCGTTCCGAGCTTCACTTTCGCTCTCGACGATGGCGCGGAGAAGTGAATATTAAAGTACCTTACAGTTTTTACAATTTTTTAAAATGTTAAAATATTTTTATGTTTCTGCACTTTACTCACTTTTTACACTATTTCTTCCATTTTTGACGCCGCTATACTTGGTTTTGAAGCCTCCTCTTCCTCCTAGGCGACACGGTTCTGGCGAAATGCTTTTGTAGAAAAAGTCGATTTCCAGACCCGCGTCGATGTATTAGGATCGCCCGTGTGCCCGGAATTCAACTGTAACTTTGCAGCCACTGGTCCGATTCTTCCTCAGCCTACTTCTAGTTTCTTCTTTCGGCGAGATCTTGCTTATGATGGTGCCAGAAGCTGCAAACGCGCAGCCGCTGAGGAGATACGGAGACAAAGGAAAATGTTTTTTCCCCGTATCTCACTCAAAAAAGGTGATAAAAATCCGAGCTTCGGGGCAGGGGAGGAGGCTTCCAGTCCCCACAGTTTGCCACTAGATTTAGGGAGGGTCGTCGATCTAGTTATCGCGGCGTCTTGATAAAAGTGCTATGTCCACCGGTTTTTGGGCTCCTGTGGTCTGAGTTTGAGTCCGATTTTAGAAACAATTACACAGTTACTTTTGTCTTTCTTTGGCGCAACTTTTGATATAACACACTATGTTTTTTCTATCATTACTTCACTTTTTGCGATTTTTCGTTTGCGGAGCGACTCACAAACTATGCGCGCGCGTCAACGGTCGGAGCGAGAAGTGTGGTTCCTTGATTCCATTGTGATGGTAGTAGGCCAAAAACTTGAGAGGGTTTGCAAATATAAATCTTTCTGCACCTGGATGAATGAAGACCGGGATAGTGTTATGGATACAAAAACCTGCATTTAAATCGCTAGGAATGCCTTCATCAACATGAGAAAAGTTCTTTGCAACCGAAATCTCAAGATCTCCTTGCACATCCGTCTCCTCCAGTATTATATCTGGCCCATTCTTCTATACGAATGCGAGTCCTGGACAATGAACGTAGAGCTTATTAAACGTATAGAAGCGTTCGAAATGTGGGCGTACAGACGTATGCTGGTCACCAGTGACGAAGTTCTGCGACGAGTAGATCGGAAACGCGAACTCTTGCAGACCGTCAAGTGCAGAATAGTTGCGTATCTGGGTCACGTGCTAAGGCATGACAGATACGAACTTTTGCAACTAATTATGATGGGTAAGATTGGCGGAAAGAAGCGTGTTGGTCGCAGGAAAAAGTCATGGCTGCGTAACATACGAGAGTGCACTGGCATCGCGAGTGTCGCCGAACTGTTTCGCCTCGCGACAGACAAGGTAAAATATTCAGAGCTGATTGCCAACCTCCACTAGTTGGAGAGGCACCACAAGAAGAAAGTATAGAAAATATGACAGAAAAATATATTGGTTTCTATCAAACTGCTTTCAATGATCCCCTTTTCATTAATTTGAGGCGTTTCATGAAAACAAATTGAAAGATGATTATACAACCTTGAAATTATAAACGCTATCCGTATTTATCCATGAACCAATGATAAATATTCAATGAACGATTACGTAATTTACGACCCTGTTTACTGGCCTTTGTTCAATTTAGGCAAATATTATTTTAAATGAAGCGAATTTTAAATAGATAAATCAAATCAATGAATTGACTTTAATGAATAATTCACTCTAACTTCTTGCCCTATACGTCTTCTAATACACACTTCAATTTTTGTTTTATGGAAATAAGTCAGCAGACAAGCATACTAGTGATGTAATGAATGTCGGTTTTTAAATATTCACGAATGCGAATACCGATTAACAATATTCGCGACTTTAATTATCTAGCACTGTTTGTCTATGATTAGCCATTGACAACCATGCACTCATGCACATATTTACATTACGGCTTATTTGTCCCAAACTATCCTTAAATGATCGATAATTTATTTCCTATAATGTAATTATAAAATGTTTGTGCACGGCAAGTTAGGGTAGTACATAACTAGCAGTACATGAAAACTGAATATTTACTTAGTAATCTTAAATTATTTCAAGTTTGAATATTGTATTGGATACTCAATATTGTTATAAAAAAAAAACTTTATAATTAAAATTTTGAGAAGTTATTGTGTTTTCTTGAATACTTTATTCTAGTGCTCCCCTCAAAAAATACCTATCTACGAGTATGTTATTCGCGTTCATTCTCTAAAATAATTCTGAGTTAATCTCATTCTGTGCATTGGACAATCTGTGAGCGTTCCGCCCCAAGCTAGATGACTTTCGGAAATGCTCAGTCTTAATTTACGTCGTCAGGCACAAGTATTTTAACGCGCAGTAGACAGAGATATTACAGTTTGAAGACTGACTCTGAATAATGGAAGATTTCTTGTGATAAAATCTAATTCATTTTCTAATTTCACAGTGCGACTGTGCACTGACCGTTATACATTTAATTTATGAAAATAGCAAAAATATCTGTAACAAGACAACTTTAAGATCCCATAGATTCATTTCAATGTGTCTCATTTTAACCTTCGTCATCTGTACAATTATGTCTCATAAATGTGGCAAAGGCAGTCACAAAATTTTATTTAAAGTCCAAGAATATCTTAATAACCATAAGTACCGTAAGCAGCTCTTTTGTCGTCCATTGCTGGACATTGGCGTCCTCATGCACATTGACTTGTGCCTTGGATGTATGGCCTTAAAACGCCGCGCTGGCCAAGTGGACTGGCGAATCCACTTTTTAAGAAGTGGTGTATGCTTTGTTATCTCTTAATCACCTTTAACGACATCCACGGGATAAGATGGCGTGGTGCTACTCTAAAGCCGGCCGACACCACACAGTCAATATCTCAATTGCATATTTTTGATTCGAAATTATATGACACTGAAATTTTTGTCTGAAAAAAATATATTTGAAACTAGACTGTTTGACAAATGGGTTCTACTGGCAGAAACATGATAGATATAATTTTTCTCGATATAAATCACCAGTAATGTCAAAGTTTTTTGATGTTATCTGATGTGTCGAAGCTATTTTTTCATCCATATTTATGTGATTTATACCAAATAAAATATTTTAACAAGACTTGGTTGTACTGATAAATTTTAATAAATATGCCGATTTATAAAAGAACATATGTTTAGTGCCACCTCGCGCAATTTAGTGCGTCACTAAATTGCGTCACTATTTCAAACATGTCAGTTACAATTACACATTTATTAGAGGTCAATGTAGGTAGGTAAATAGACTGTAGTAACCACTAAATACTACTTTGAAATTGTTTTATTCTTAAACTGATTAATAATCGTAATGCCTTTTATGGTTATAACATAATTTTGCATAGGTCTTTATATATATAGGTCAGTTAGCTTGGAATAATTTTCAATTTATTCTCTACATTGCTCAGAGTTGTAACACGTTAACACCTCATGTGCTGGGACCAAGTTTATAACATAATCAACATATGAAGGCGGGCCTTTTAACATGGAAATCGAGTTACTTTGTTCAGGACATGGGCTTAACGGAGCGTTCAAAATCATTTTTCCTTTTAATTTCAAATTCCGCTCCTAAGTTTCGTGTCCATGTTCTTTGTTGGCGTAATGGATTCCTTCCTTTATTTGCATATTATTTCACTCTTTAAAAGGCAAATTTAAGCGGAATAACAATTTATTTATGTGACTTGTTCATTAATTATTATATAATAATTAATTGTACAGTTTATATTGTTAATGATAGTCTTGACAGAAATTCTATTACATTTAAATTATATTTAAGAGGTATTTATTCTTGACTCGGCCAGGTCAGTACCTCTTAGTTTCTACTTACGTATGTGATTTTCAATTTTCACTAGCTCAGCGGTGAAGGAAACATCATAAAGAAGCCCAAGCGACTGAGGATTAAAAAAAATGGTCCGTGTAATAATCCACCAATCTGCATTGGGCCTGCGTGGCGTATTATGGTTCGAAATTATCTCGTGATTGCAAGAGGAAGCCTTTGCCCGGCAGTGGGACAGTAAACCAACCAACTTCAATAAAATATTCTGAGTCTAAATACATATTCAATTTTACATTTCGTCTCGCAAACTTTAAAAAAGCTTTCGACATTTTTATCTATTAAACAATTTTCTCAAACGCGCATTTTACACTATTATATATTACTCCTTTTCTATTTTACACAACGAAGTTTGGCTGGATTGAAAAAGCTGCTCACAGGTCTCTACGTGGACTTCCCACTTCTCCAGTGAACTCGTAACACAACCGAAATGTCGAGTAAAATAAAATAAAAACATATGCGTTTAAGACCTGTTAAATAAATATGAATGAAAAATACTAAATTCTTAAATAATATATCGACGGATTGGTTAAATCGATTTTATTACCTTTATTTGAACTGCTATTTCTAAGGATAGTGTGTAAATTCCAGAAAAATTGATTCGTAAATTTTATATATCCAATAATTTTAAAATTGGATTATATACTTGAACAGCTGCCGAGTGTAATACGTGAGGAGCATCGCGTACAGTTGTGAAACTATAAATTTTTGCAGAACAAAAATATTTTGTAACTGTATCAATAATAAATTTCAACCAATAACTGGGTATTAACTTATGATTAAAGAAACTAATAGTCTAAATAATAACTACTATTGTCCTGTACATGTTTTAATGTCCACTGCAGGCCTCCCTTAATAAGTCACTGGGGACTTTCCGGGCGTAATCCACTACGCGGGCCCGATGCGGATTTCCACACTATGTTTTCCTCTCATTACCGAGCTAGTAGCAATCTTTTAAATTGTTTATTTGTTAAATTATATTTCAAAATTTTTTGAATCCCATTTAGTACTTACTTTAAGATTTACAAGTATTCGAGAACATGAAAAAGCCATCGTACATCATCGTCTGCTTTCGTTTCTTAGTCTCATTTTCGCAATTACACAAATCGTTTAAATTTGGGATTCTCACTGCTAACATTCACTATATACCTATCATATAGGTTGCGAACCGACAGGCGAATGTGCTGTATGCGAATCAAGAACTCACAGGTTCACCCTGAGGATAATGACTCCATAGTGATTGCTATATCTATATAGATTCAATTTATTTGTTTAAGCCCGAGGTCTCTTAGTGAGACATTTGAAATGTACACCTGGCCATGTCTGACTTCGTGTTATTCCAATGTCTCTCCATTACTCTCGATTAGCCGTAAATATTGAAAAATTTCTGTCTTTAGCCAATCCAAAAAAATGTTCTGTTCGATACTCGTTCATTTTGTAATGCTGCGCAACCATGACTATTTTTGTTCTACCAATTAGTCTTCTCCCTCAATTTTACCCATCTGTACACGCATTGGGAACAATGCTGCCGGCACGCATAAACGCATGATTTAGTCAGGAAAAACTGTCTGACTCCGTGAAATGTTGTTCAAGTTGCTCACACTGGCGGAATACTAACAGCCCATGTAAATGCTCTTGATATTTATACCGCCAACTTCGGGGTCCCTTGGACGCCCGTTAGACCGTACTTCTGGAAAGTGGCATAAATCATACCTGTAACTTTTTTATGGCGCCGTAAGTTCGTGGATTGAAGCTAAAGTTGGTGTAACACAATTGTTTTAACTTACTAAGAGGATGTGTTGATTAGATATGTTGAGTTAAAAGAGTTTTGGAATATTTACTTGACTTAAACTTCGGGGAATTGAAGGAACCAACTCTTACTTAGGTACTTATAAAGAGTAACGTTTATCTCTTTGTAATAAGGATCAAATTTCAATGCGGTTTTCGCCATTGCATGCACTGTAATTTTATTATGGATATTTTAAGTAGCCTGAGTAGTAGTTTTTGAAATATGGACGGGAAAACATTAGTTCTAAATGCTTCATACAAAGTTGTAAGTATAATTCTAGCCTTAGAAATGGCATATATCCAGTAGTTGAGAGACATTGGCTGATAGTATGGTAGGCATACAGCGAGTATATATATATAGTATTTATCTACGTACTGGATAATACTACATAAGGATAGTACGTACTAGATAATTTTGTACCAAGTAGTTTTTCAGAGTTATTGTATCAAATAACATGAATGTTTAATTATTGAAAGTCTATTGAGATCAATGTAATTTATAGTACAAAAACTGTACCCTGTGGATAAAATTCAAAAATCATTAAGTTGTAATTTAACCAGGCAAGTGGCCCAACAGAACCATTGACACAAAATATAACTATTCAACATCAAAAGTCATAGGTTGACAGGTTAATGATAATTTAAGAATAAAATATGAGCATATTTACAACTTATCACCCGTTAAACTTCACGTTCCATTTAGAGCTGAGAACAATTTTTCAAAAAACCCCGTCTCTGTCCATGCTTTCAAGCGAAATTTCAAAGGAGAACCTTTGAAAGACGTGAGCCGCATTGTTTTCCTAGTCTCTCATTTTCCAGCTGGGAAATAGCTTTATTTTTTCAGGCTTTTTAACTTAAGATGCGGTTGGACATTTCTTCCAGCAATGGAGTCGTAGCGACATGAATTTTATTATAATAATCATATTCATTATTCATGAAGTGCAACTTGTTAGAAAGGAGCACTCTTAAATAGTTCTGACGTTATTAAAATATTTTCAGCCTTCAGAGTGCGGTAGATGCAATAAAAACTTACGACTACGACTTATAAAAATAATTACGACTCGAGGCGATTATAAGCAAGGAAACTCATTATTTATTATCTTCGCCAAACAATTATCTTGGAAGGCGCACGTTGCAATCTTACAGCTGCTGACCAAGTTATTCCTCTTTCACAGACTGTACCGTAAAATATACTACTAATTCCGACTGTTAATTACTAATCTGGTAAATACATATGAAATAATTAATAATGTTAACTTCAAAACATTGTTAACGTTACCCACATTACATTGTACAAGTGAAATTGAACGAGACGACATGGGCCTGAATGCATCTTATATCATTCCGCTTAAGGAAACGGGCGGGACCGTATAGCATTTATTTATTTAAATTTTATTGCACAGACAAAATATACAAAATGCGGACCTAATGCCTTATGGAAATCAACCCTTTCGGCAAACAGGAGGAGCAACAGATAATCAAGGTATTCGTTGGGTTGTGATAAAAAAGAAGTAAAAATAGACTTTGCCATCTCAGTCTTGAAACACTTTCACAATTCACACGTTTACGGCCTTTGTGAGGATATTATATTTACGAGTACATAATTTATACTTAAGCTAATGATACACCAACAGAAACAAAATTCAAGTGATATAATACAAAATATTTCTTTGTTATGCACCCAATAATACTCGCTAATATTATAATAAACCGTATATTGTTAGTGTTAGTCTGTTTATTTTTTGTTGATCCGATGTACCTTAATACAAAACAATAAGCTTTGTGTCTCGCATATCGCAAAACCTAGACACAAAAACTAAGCCCAAATTGTAAGGTCGCTCCACAAAACATCGGTGTTACCCTTAGGGACTGTCCTAACCAACCCCGGTTTTAGTAACGTGTGTTTATCTGAGTCTTTATCTAAATCTGAGTTTATTAGTATGATTAGATCCTAGAATTGTAGGAATCTTTTATCCTGTAGGTCAGTTCGTGCGGAACGAAATTCTGTAATAAAGATTCTATTTTTTAAGGAACAATTTCAAATTTTCTAAAAGGAAAAAAATTACAATACATATTACGTTACTATCGATAATAGAAATCCAACGTTTCCCACACCTTTGTTTGCAAGGAATTATTATTTTTAATATTTTTTTTTATTTTGTACTAACTTTGCATGTATTGTTTTTTGCTATAAACAATACATGCATCCTCTTAACACTATAACGTAACGGTCAGGTATGGAGAAATTAAAGGTGTTTCTTAGCGCTATTTCAAGATCGCAAATATAAGCTTTAATTTTTTTAACAGAAAATTATGTTCTTCGTAATTATTTATATGTAAAGATTACCGCAAACAACCCTTTTGTCGTGCCCGGCTAGTCATGAGTCTCTTCATGTACATAGTCTTGTGCATGAAGAATGTATGGTCTTAAAACGCTACACTGTATAACGCAAGCCCAGAGGAAGCCTGGCCTAGGCCTAATAGTTGACTAATTCGCGGCGTATTATTTTGCATATCATCGGATAGCCGTCTCGGCGTTTATCTGAATGTTAACCGTATGATATCTAAAGTACATTTCACTCTTATGCATAAAGTAGTATGTTGAGTGAACAAGTAAAAGGGCATTTAAGTATTTATGTTTGCGGTGTATGAACATTAAAATGCTTTGCTTTAATTTCCTCTACGGCGACAGCCAACAGCGATCTGTAGCAACGGCAAACGCTATCGACAGTCATATGTGGAATTTATATACAATTGCAATATCAATGCCTTGCAATCATATGTGGAAATTTATAGTTTGTTTCCACCAGCGCGTCTCCTATCACACCGCCACAACCACGTTGTCAGCAATTTGATTAGATTTATTTAATTATGTTCCTAGTTAGCTCAATTACTATCTCTTTGACTTCCATTACTATATTATGATTTACTTAATTATGAAATATTATTAGATTTTCATATAAGGCTGGCAGTGAAGTTGATAACCCGCCCTACGGGCTGATGTTGTTCACACTCCCTACATAATCCATCGAAACTCTATTCGACCAACGTTTCTAACATTGATTATTTACTTTTCACACTCCTTTCAGACTGACTACCTGGAACTTCCACACCTCTATCAATTATTCACAATCTCCTAGTAGTTCCGGAAAATACGTAATGTTGAATTATCGTGTCTTCTGGATAGCATGTTGAAACCAAATATGCAATGCAAACACATGGAGTGGGTACCTAAGTGGGTGGGTATGGAGCCATAATTCCGAGAGACCTTCACCCGGACGACCTTTCCATCTGGCCCGCATGTGGCGTAAAGTGTAGTAGGGTACCGCCAGGAGCTTGCACGTACTGCATCGGCCCGTCCGACTGTATTCTGGGTTTACTCATTGAATCGGCGTATATCTAACGGTTTGTTGAGCTAGTGAATCCGAATAGTGATACGGTGTGGACTCATTGGGAGTCGACCGCAAGTCAGCTAAACGTTGTAATTTTGTTTTATCATCCGTGCCACACCGCAAATTCCACGCTAAGATTTTTAGAAGAATCCTTTTTTCGACATTGTCGCTAAAGTTAGACGGAACTTATGTAATTTATGATGTTTGCTCACGAGAGTTATCTTATCTTATAGTTTATCTCGTAATAGGTTTGTTGATAAAACACAAATAAAAAATGCTAATAGAGAACTTAAAAAAGATTTCGATTAAGCACAAATAATTTAATTAATGTATGTTGTATGCACGGATTCGGGGTGCGGGGTTTAGGAAAGTTATTCGGGAAAAATATCCGAAATGACTAATGATTATAATGTCGAAACCGTTCCATCCGGTTTAAAATGACCACTAAATGTGGTTGCGATGCAAGTTGTGAAATAATTTGGAGTAAAATAAGCGAAATGAAATTATGCGTTATAGTAAATTGTCTGGTACGTACCCGAGAGGGTCCAGATACAGCACATCCAAGACAGTCGGCGATTTCGTACACGTGGTTTACTGTAAATATCCACTAGGGTTGCGACCCGATTAATAATGTTTTTTGATGAAACGATTTGCACCGGGGTTTGCGAATTGCTGACGATGGCAACCGAGCGAACTCAGCGGCGCGACGCGAAGTTGATTGTAATTGCGTAATTCTCTCTCGGACAGCTGTCAGTTGTCATCTGTCATGGCCCAAAAGGCCGCCTTCAAAAACGTGGCCTAAACGATAAGCGGCGCGACCACGTGTACAGTAAATACGGTGCCCTACATATTGACTGTTACAACTGGCCAAGCGGATTGGCGAGTCCACTCTGTTAGAGGTAGTGTAGTTCTCCAAGGCTTGTGGTAGCAGGTTTGTTATTGTTATCCCTTAGTCGCCTTTTACTATACCCACGGGAAGAGATGGGTTGGCGCTATTCTATCACACGGTCAAATTGGATTTATATGTACCTATTTAAAATAACGTACATCTCAAACACATTTGTGTATTATTTGTTTATTAAGCTATTGTATAACCAGTTTTCGACACCATAATATCTACTTTTCCTTCGAAAGTTCCAAGAATGTACCTGTAATCTAAGTTTCACCATTAGACTACGCATACTCCGTAATCTTGGTAAGGTCCTCGCAAATAATGGAATTGATAACATTTGCAGTTAAGATTGTTTAGATATTTGAGATAGCTCTGAATCTGAATTAGATTTCGAAGCTCTATTCTAAAGACGACGAAAATAGCTGCTATTGTCTTTTGTCTAGAGGTGTTGTAGAATTACATTCTATAACAGTTATAAAACGTAATTTCACGGTTCAACAATGAGAAATTAAAACGGTTTAACAATGACAAATATAATTCGCACACAAGAAATAACCGGGCTTGCTATATCCTAGAATGGGATATGACTAGAAAACATAAAATTTGAGGAAGCACAACCTTTAATGCATGTTATATTGTAAATCGGGTCTATACGCGTAAAATCACAGGCTTTTATTTAACTTATATTTCTACTCGACGTTTCGGTACTGGGTACACCGCCGTGGTCACCAGTTAACTGAAGAGGCGGTAATCCAGGATGGGAGCAGCGAGCAGTTTTATCAGGTAGTTGATAATTGGTACATTTGATACTATACTATTACATGATTTGATACATACTATATCTAGGCTGTTCCGTAAAACGTTAGTGAAACCAAAAATAATAAGTGTATAAAAAAAAATATGTAGGTACAGTTTTTCAAAATGGAGAGTAAAATCCAGCCTCTATGCACTTGTTCATTCGACTGAACCAGCTTCCGAAACATTTTGAAAAACATTCTTGAATCTTATTATTATTGTTATCTTATTATTATTGTTATCTTATTATTATTATTATTATTATCTTATTATCTTTGAAACAGATTCTTGAATTATTTTGTAAAGATTAGGCGACTCATTTTCAACCGGAAGGTCGAAAATGAGTCGCCTAAATTCATCGACAGCCTCATCTGAAGTCTTAAATTTTCGTCCACGTAGCATTTTTTTATGGTGGGAAATAAAAAAAACAGTCTCACGGGGCCAAATATGGGCTGTAGGGTGGATGGGGTAACAATTATTGTACGCCCATAGTGGCTAAAAAGTCGATGGTTCTAGCGGCCTTATGAGCGAGAGCATTGTCTTGGTGAAAAAGAATGTCACGAGCGCCGCTCCTTGGGCGGTCCTCATTCAACTTCTTTAAGACTTGGGGCAGGCAAACTTTGCAATACAATTCGCTAGTAACCGTTTTACGACCTTCTAGTAGAATTATCGTTACTGGAGCACTACGTCGGAAAAAAACAGCAATCATTTTTTTTATTTACACTTCGGCCGCGCACATCTTTGGTAGGTAAATCGTCCACTTCGAACACGCATTGTGTGAATTGTTGCTTTGTAAACGGGTCGTAGCTGTAGATCCAAGAGTCATCAATAGTTAAGGTGTAGGATACTTGTTGCGAACTCCCTCAATCGAATCGATAAAATTGCACTAATCAACACGTCGAGCGCTTCTGACAGAGAATGATGTATCCATCGTGGGGCAACCTTCCTCTTCATGCAGGATAGTGGAAATCGCCCGTGATCTACTATAATATAAGATATAGTATTGAACTAGAATATAGATTCTTAAATCCTATTTAATACTAAACGAAATCTAAAAGAAAAATGAAATATTTTTTTCCTTATAATAAAAAAATGCTTGTGAGTACATGTGTTGTCACCGGCTACAATAAAACAATTTTAGTTGTATTAAATTTAAAGTTCGTGTTGGATTTTGGGCGACAATGACCCGAAATAGCTACTTTATCTTCTGTTTGGCCAGCTGCCCGCAAAATTTAACGGACGGATGAGTATACGCATGAATTAAAACTTTTCTGCTTAAAACACGTATTAACTACTAGAACGAACCTACGGGAATGCTTTTAGTCAAACATAATATGAGTTCCTCTATCGCATTTATTTTAAAGAAATAATTCTTGTGAACTTATTCTTGTAACTCGTATTCAATTAGAATAATTCTTGTTTTGTTGACCAATTGGTCCAGTTGGTAGTACTGCTGTCTGCTGTGCAAATGTTCCTGAATTCAATTTCCGGCCGGAGAGTCATTTGTTTAAATACAAATGTTTATTCTGGTCTGAATAATGCACGTGTTGTGTTCGTCTTTCTATGTATCTATGGACCCACGACACAGCGAATCCTAATGAGGGCCATTGAGTATGGCGTATGTGAACAGCCATAAATTACAGATGTGTACTAGGGTTAACACAGACTGTTAGTTCAATGTGATCCGTTGGTCCAGTCCAGCAGTTGGCGATAAAAAGGCTAGTTACAGTAGGTACCTGACCAAATAGTATCCCACGTTACGTTTCAAGGTACAAAGTCTTCATTTGAAGACTCATTTACACTATCGGTTATCTGTCCTGGGACAGAAGTTTGCCCGCTGTCACTTCAAATTACTAATTCTTTCATATTTTATATTGGTAGCTTTGGTTCTGGGTTGAATATCTTCGTTCAGGATTTTATCCAGGAAAGGCATACAGAGTTATCGCTTTCCGTTGCTTGTTGATTCATTTCAAAATTGTGGTTCAAACCTCCTATCAAGTGCACATCACAGGAACACTTTTTTAATAGGACCTTTATGTCATCTTTAAGACTTTTTCAATAATTGTGATCCGGGAGATATGCCTAAATGATGCAAACTGCATCGAAGCCATTGGCTTGTCTATGAATTTATCACTAACACAGATAAATTACGTTTCGCAGACTTTATGGTGTACTATGTAAGTAGTTATAAACGTAATGGACGAAAAAAAGAAAGAATAGAATGGAAAGAGTGAATGGATTAATTATGTAGACATTGATTAAAATCCATTGAGGGTCGAGCTTTAATTGTCGAGCATTACATCGAGCTTAAACCCGATGTAGAAAATGTAAAGAAAAGTACTTCATTTTCCACTTGATTAAGTAAATTTCCGTTGAAAATTTAATGAAATTGTTGTAGAACGATCATTGTGTGATTATTTGGCAATATCTTCGTTTCAAAACTTATCCCGCACACAATCTCCGAGCATAACTCTCCCCGGCTCGTTTTATGTTATCTATAAATTAGTTAATTAAATGATATATAATAACATAAATTTCTACTCTAATCGTAGCGTAAATTAGGAAAATAACATCCAATATCAATAAAATAACAATATAGTCATGATTTTGTTTTGTTGGCTCGATATCAAAAAAGTTGTCACATGAAATAACTAATGAAGACTTATGTTATTGATGATATATTAGATGGGTATTATTAAGTTATAACACTTTTAACTATTCATCCAATTCATAGGCTATCCAGTGTAACTAAATGTTTTAACTTTGTTCTATTTAGATACAATTTACCATTTGTTATCATATAAACAAGTACAGCTTTTAATATTCATTGCTTTTCACTTTCATTATTTTTAATATTGAAATCAGCCTATTATGACATCCCACTCCAGGTTTAATGCCTCTTCTAGTAGATCACACTCTAAAATGTCCCACTGTAGATCACCCGCCTCACCCTAGTAAATCACTTGAAGGTTTCAGGTTTCATAATTCATCACTCAGGACCAGTGCGGATTGGTAATTTTTTTTATGGAAATAAGTAGGAAATTTGTTGTTACGAGTCTAGTAGTTATTAGATTTTATGTTCAGAAATATTCTTTTTTTTTTTATTTGACAAACTCGAACAAAATTAAATCGAACAAGCGGTGGTGTGGAAATAAAACACCAACAATAACTATCCTGCACTCACGTGCACAGAAACTGGTCCAGCCCGCAACACACAAGACAGCGTTATGTTCGCGTTATGGAACGTGTCCTTTTAACTCATGGGGGGACTGTCATCGCGAGAAAAAAAAGGCAGATTATTATAGCCTCTCTGTCATCCTCGGCACCACGCAAACATCCAGTGTATATCATTTTTAAAAACAGTTAAGAGGGTCGCGACCCCAGTGCAGTGATTACAAAAGTGAGGACCACGTCTTTGCTGGCTGCTGAATGAGCTGCGCCGGAAATCATCCAGTATATACGTGTATCACGGATGTCCATGGTTGACAATATCCACTTACAATCAGGTGGACTGTGGTGGTAGACGGTGGACTCCTCGTCTGACACCTTCTTTAACAAAGAACCGAACAAACGCCGAATCCCTCGTATCCCTCCTCACGTTCCCAACTCTTTCTCCCACTCCAAAAGCTGGCAAAACCCAATCCGGGGGTGTGCCGACGTTTTTCATTCTGGACCGATGTTAGCATGTATCGCTAATGTCTATGGACGACGGTATTCACTTACCTTCATGTGGACTGTATGCTCGTCTGCCGCCTTTTTTCTATAATAAAATAATATGTATAATACCCCCGTATATATATGCATTTATATCAAATATTATACCATACCATCTCATTTGAGTCTTTTTTTTCACCTCCCAATTGAACCTCTCTGATCAACTCAATTGTATCTGGTAGAGAATGTTTTAAGGCATTGAGCTCGGCTTTTGAATGAAATAAAGTGTGTAATAAATAACATTAATTATCTATACTAATATAATAAAGAGGTAAAATTGTGTGTTTGTATGTTGGGGGTAATCTCTGGAACTACTGAACCGATTTAAAAAAATCCTTCATAAATAGGAGGCTACATTATCAGTGTCTTATATAGGCTATATTTTATTTTGAAATTGAGAAAACAAAAATTTTAAAAATAAACTTATAAACCGAAGCGAAGCGAGGGCGGGGTCGCTATACGTAGAACGAAATGAAGTGTATAATAAATAAATAAATAAATAAACATGTGTACTAATAAGACAACTCATTCTTAATGAACCTAATGAATTAATGAACCGTTTCCAGTCGTTTATTTATCCTCTGTGCTAAAACTCATTTAAAAATTCATCTACTGTTTTTGTTAGCCGGATTTGTAGTACATTTATTAGGTTGCACTAGACTTTAGTACTTTGTACTTTAATGAATTTCAAGCACAGATTGCCTACCTATGCTAGTGCTCCAGAGAGAGAGAGAGAGTAATTCTCTCAGAGAGAGAGTCAGAGGAAGACTCTTTAGTAATTCTGGATGTACTGCATTGAAATTCAAATCGAATGCTCTATCACAAATAAGCGACCATATTGTAGATTCTGCAGTTCCTTGGTCATTCGGCAGTCGTTATATTAAAGTTTTAAAGCCCGAGAGATAAACTGATTTGGAACTTTGTTTTCACAAGCCTTTCTTGAATTCGTCGTCTCTTTATACTGTGGTCTAAGGGATAAGCTGACAGGTTTCAAATAACTTTATAATTCAATTATTGTTTATTTATTTATTTACTCTTTTAGCACTATATTACACATAGGCGGACTTGAGGTCTTAAGATATACTACTTACTCTACCAGTCGACCGTTGGTTAAATTGAAATATATTAAAGCGACTCAAACCAATCAAATCTAACAAACAATTCGCCTATTGGGTCAAGAAATGAGAAATAAAATGTGAAAAAATAATTGTTTGGTCCAAAAATATGTCACCTAAGTGCAGTAGTTAAATCCCTGCAGTAGCTCCAAATGACAGTTTAAACTTTTTAAAAAAAATAATAAAATAATTTTTAAACGAATAACATTGGTTTATGAAACATAAAGTGATTTCTTTATGTGCAAATATGTATTCGATCGGATTTTTAGCTCGTAAATTGACTTATTCATAACATATAATTTATCCTCTTTATTCTATCAATTGCGTTCAAACGACGTGGCTGCTCCTACAGTTTCAGTTTACGGAAGGAATTAGTTTCGCGTTCTGTTTAAACTATATAACGGTTTCGTAGTAAATTCGAGGAATCTAAGATTTACAAAATTACCGAAAATTGGGTGACTGAATGTGTTTGTATTACGCGTTTGGAGCGTTTAAAATACATTTTAATATAAAATGTTACTTTTAATGAATGACTGGGAATAGAAATAGAACATGCAGAATAAATTTCATGCCCCTTGGGGGTATAAAGTGGGGAGTACGATTGGATGCGTAAATTAGTAAATATGGATGCGTTGCGATTGACTACCTGATTGTAAGTGGATACTGTCGGCCATGGAAATCCGCGATACAGGTCAATATCCCTTCAGATTCCAGAATGACATACGAGTACGTGATTCAATCCAGAATTGAGAAATTGATTCCAGAATTTCAGAATGTTCTCATCCCATTACACCTCCAAATACTCCGTTCAGGAATGGGAAAATACTTTTTTAAGGTAAACCGTCGGTCCGCTACTTATTCTGCAAATAAAATCTATGCATTTTGCGAAAAAAAATGCAATATTATGAAAGGTAAGTACCAAAACCACAACTATTATTTCACAAAATGGCACAAAGTAGCGCTTTTACAAGGGAAATGCTCAAAGAGCTCGCCCTGTGTTGAGAGACTAATTTTACCTTTGTCGTGGTTGGTCTGCGAGCCTTTGAAAACATCTCTGGAGAAACTTGTATGGTCTAAAGACTTACTATGCTATTTCATAACATTTAATTAACCTACTTGTGCGTTTACATTACAGGAAATATAAAATTCGTGTGTTTTTTTATGGAAAGAACGCGACAGAAGAGCTGACAGTCCGCCTGATGGTAAGTGGATACCGTCGTTCGTGGACATCTGCGATACATGCCAACATCAGTCCGAAATTACTAACATTGGCCCACTCCTGGATGCCCTGCATACCTTTGGAGATTTAAAGGAAATTTCGAGGAAGGGTTGGCAAAAGAGGGTAAGGATAGGATAAAATGGGATGAGAATTTTCTCTCACTTACTACCGAAACACGTACGTACATTGAGCAAGTAGGATAAAGTGGAAAATGCATTTCAAGGTAGTCTTATGTGAGAGAGTGGTAACATGGTCCGTAGAGTGCGCCCAGCGGCTGTGGGAATTCAGCGCGCACCCTCTCACTCTTAATACCCTACTTTAAAAATAATGAACCTCATACTAGAAACACAGATATTTAAGTTTAAAAGTAATAAATTGTAATTTATATACTCGTGTATTTTAACTCTCTCCTATTGTTTACTTTAATATGATACTTTTTCAAATATAAATAAGAATTAACATTACGGCAGCCAGGTCATAGCTATCAAGAAATTTCCAAATGTTCAAGATTTTAAAAGAAAAATATTAAATATAATAGGTAGTCGGAAAAGTAAGCGGCCTTTTTGAACGTATGACTTTAGCGTGCTTATTTCTGGCAACACTGATCACTGGCGGGAAAGTGATATACCGTTTATAACTTTTTTGTAATGGCGGCAAATTGAAATTACAATTTAAAAGTTTCATATTTTCATATTTTTTAACAATTTTAAAATGGAAGTTAATAAGGAGAAAATTAGATGTTTACATTTTTTTTCGACAAGGATATGACTGTCTAGTGCTCGAAAAGGGATTTGTGGTGTTTAAGGAGAAGATGCTTTTTCTAAAACTACTGCAAAAAATGCTTCAGTCGATTGAAGTCTGGTAATTTTGATGTGAATGATATTCCTCGCTGTGGTCGTCCTATATTCGTGATTACATCGTGATATACGTCGTGATTTACATTGATAGTGTAAATCACGACATACTGGTCTCAAAGTTGAATAACATGGGTATTGGAAATCCGTTGTTAAGTTGGCTGAAAAGTTATTTGACTGATAGATCTCAATTTGTCGAGATAAAAAATTGTAAATCTAAAGTTATAAAAGTTCCTTCTGGAGTCCCGCAAGGCTCCCACTTGGGCCCTCTTTTGTTTAACTTCTTTATAAATGATTTACCTTCATGTTTAAAATTTTCTTCGATACTTTTATACGCTGATGATGCTAAAATTTATAAGAATATTGAAAACTCTGTTGATGCAGAACTTCTGCAAATCGACATTGATAGTGTAATGGAATGGTGCAATCTAAACTTATTGAAACTCAACGTTAAAAAATGTTCAATTATTTCATTCACAAGAAAGAAGACTGGTATAGTTTACAATTATGTTATGGGTAACGATCAATTGCAACGGGTGGAAACTGTTAAAGATCTCGGTGTCTTGCTTGATGCGAGGCTTTATTTTAATGATCATATCAAAACTATTTTAATGATCATATCACCACCGTCTATCTCGAGATGCACAAGCTCCATGCCGGAAATCTGTTTCACGCAGCGTGAAGTCCGGCGAGCTCTAGCAACTCTTGATATCCGATAGTCGAGTGGGCCAGATGGTATTCCTGCAGTGGTGCTCAAATTATGCGCTCCCGAGTTGTCCCCGGTGCTTACGCGACTCTTTAGACTCTCATACTCCACAAAAAACTTCCCGGCAACATGGAAGGTAGCTCATGTTCACCCTTTACCCAAAAAGGGTGACCGCACAGACCCGGCCAACTACAGGCCAATAGCGATCACCTCCCTCCTCTCCAAGGTGATGGAGCGTGTCATAAACACACAGCTCCTTGGGTACCTAGAGGATCACCAACTGATTAGCGACCGTCAATATGGATTTCGCCACAATCGCTCGGCTGGTGATCTTTTAGCGTATTTAACACACCGCTGGGCTCACGCCATTGAGAGTAGAGGCGAGGCTCTGGCTGTAGGCCTAGACATTGCGAAAGCTTTTGACCGGGTATGGCACAAATCTCTGCTTTCCAAGTTACCATCTTTCGGGATACCCGAGGGATTATGCGAATGGGTTGCCAGTTTCCTGACTGGACGGAGCATCAGAGTCGTTATCGATGGTAGCTGCTCCGACACCATGTCTATTAACGCTGGCGTCCCGCAAGGCTCCGTGCTGTCCCCAACTCTGTTCCTTCTGCATATCAACGACCTGTTGCAAATTGGTGACATACGTTGCTATGCAGATGACAGTACTGGTGACGCCTTGTACAGAGGCCGCGCCAACATCCCTCGGGTCGAAGTGGAAGAGAGTCGCGCCAGGCTTGTGTCTGAAATCGAAGACTCTTTAGATCTAGTCTCGATTTGGGGTTCTCTGAACCTAGTGGATTTCAACCCCAGTAAGACGCAAGTCTGTGCATTCACCGCTAAAAAAAACCCCTTTGTCGTAGCACCTCGCTTTCAGAGCATGCCTCTTAAGATCTCGGAGAGTATCGGGATCCTTGGTGTCGACATTTCCAGCAAAGTCGAATTTAGGGGTCATCTGGAAAATAAGGCCAAAATGGCTTCCAAAAAGCTCGGTGTGCTGAACAGAGCGAAGCGGTACTTCACCCCTGGGCATCTCCTTATGCTTTACAAAGCTCAAGTGAGGCCCCATATGGAGTATTGCTCCCATCTCTGGGCCGGCGCACCGAAATACCAACTGGACCCATTTGACTCCATCCAACGACGTGCTGTTCGTATTATCGACGATCCCACTTAGAATAGAATAGAATCCCTCAGCAGTCGGAGAGACGTTGCGTCTCTCTGTGTGTTCTACCGCCTGTACAATGGGGAATGCTCTGAAGAATTGTTCAATATAATTCCCACCTCGGGTTTCTATAACCGCACCTCCCGTCACAGAAGTGCGGTCCATCCGCATTTCCTCGATACGGAGGTGTCGCGCACTGTTCGGTCCAAAAATTACTTTATACCGCGAACCCGTAGGCTGTGGAACGAACTGCCTCAAGAGGTCTTTCCATTAAGCTACGATATGGGGTTCTTCAAGAGAGCTGTGAATAGGATTTTGCAAGGTCGGCGGCGCGCCCGCATACCCCCTGGTGTTGCAGGTGTCCATGGGCGGCGGTAACACTTACCATCACGTGGGACCGCCTGCTCGTCCGCCCACTAATCTATAAAAAAAAAAAAAAAAAAAAAAATTCTTCTAAGGCAATGCGAATGTGGGGATTTGTTTATAGAAACACGTCGGAGTTTTCGCGTGTTAGTACACTACTTTTACTATATAAGTCTCTCGTTCGCCCTTTGGTGGAATATTGCTCAATCGTCTGGTCTCCTTTTACAAACGAACAAATTAAACTCATTGAAAAACCTCAGCATAATTTTCTGCGACACGCGGCCTATCGCGATGGTCACGGAATGTCACGCGATAATCATGATTATTCTTACATTCTTAGTAAACTGGGTTTGCAATCTTTGCAGGAGAGAAGAGTAATTTTTGATCTCACTTTTTTATTCAAAATTATTAACAACTTTTTAGATTGCTCTTTCCTAACATCGCACATAAATTATAGAATAAGTGCTGCTGGCACGAGGAACTCTGATGTGTTTTATCTCTGATCTGATATAGAAGAACTGACGTTAGCAAGAATGAAACTTTGATACGACTGATGCGCAAGGCTAACGCTCTTGGTGATACTGTTAATTTTTATGGTAACGATATTGTTGAATTTTCGCGCCAACTGAGAAGTTCTGATCTTATGTTGCTTTGAGTTGTACTTTCTATTTTCCTTTCTTTAATCTGTTATGTAAAAAGGGTATATCCCGTATAAATAAATAAATTAATTAATTTAAATGTTGATGTTATCATTTCAAAAATTGAATCAGATCAACACAAAGCAGTCATCAAATTGCGTAAGAGCTTAGCATTCATCACTTAACAGTTTTGATTCACCTGCATAAACTGAATTTTGTAAAATTTTGATATTTGGGTGCGTGGGATATAAATGACCGAATCTTGGTGTATAGAATTTTCATATGCGAGATGTTGCTAAAACAAAATGATATCGATTAATTTCTGAAGAGATTAGTCACAGGTGATGAGAAGTGGAAAACCTACTATACCAATGTTCGAAAACGATCTTGGTCTAAACGAGGTGAGCTATCACAAATAGTCCCAACGCCAGGCATCACTCCGAACAAATTCATGTTATGTGTATGGTGGACTGGGAGGGCATCGTGTATTACGAGCTTTTGTCACAGGTCCAAACGATTAATTCTGATGTCTACTCTCAGCAATTAGTATAATTGAAACAAGCACTTGAAGAAAAACGCCCAGAATTAAGTAATAGAAAAGGTGTAATTTTCTATCACGACAATGCTCGACCGCATAAGTCTTTTGATGACTAAACAATAATTGATAGATCTTGGCTGGGAAATTTTAATGCATCCTCCATACAATCCAGATATACCACCTTCAGTTTATCATTTATTCCGTTCTTTACAAAACTCTTAATTGAATAACATAACATTCCATAGAAGCCCGTATAAACCATTTAAATCAGTTTTTTGCTCAGAGACCCCAAAAAATTTATAGCAATGGGTTAATGGCTCTGCCAGAAAAATAGCGAAAGATAGTTTCTTTCTTTATATAGATTTGATGACAGACGAGCGGGCGGGCCACGTGATGGTAAGTGGTCACCGCCGCCCATGCACACCTGCAACATCAGGGTGCTAGTAAAAAGCTCGGAGTACTGAATAGAAAAAGCAGTAATTCACTCCGGGTAACGATTGTCGCTTTAGAAACCTCAAGTTAGACCCTATATGAAGTACTGCTCACATCTCTGGGCCGGTGCACCTAAGTACCAGATGGACTCCGTCCAACCACGCGCTATCCGAATTGTCGACGAGCGCACTCTCACAGGTGGTTTAGAATCGCTCAGCATCCGTAGAGATGTTGCATCTCTCTGCGTTTTGTACCGCCTTTACGTTACGTCTGGAACGTTCTAAAGAGCTGTTCAATTTGATGCCAACTTCGGGTTTTTACCATCACACCGCTCGTCATCGTCGTACGGTTCATCCGCACTTCCTTGACATAGAGTCACTGCGTACAGTGCGGTAGAAAATACACTTTAAATCGCGAACCCGCGAGTTGTGGAATGAACGCCAGCTGAGGTATTTGCGTTACGCTACGATATGGAGCTCTTCAAAAAAGTTGTGAACAGGATTCTGCAAGGTCGGCAAGGCACCCGCTTATTGTTGTTGCTGGAGTCACCACTCACTCACCAACCACTCAAAACCACTCATCAACATGAAGGTCGCATACCCACCCGTCTGCCTCTTGTTTTATAAAAAATATTACACTACTATTAGTATGTGACCGTAAGTCACATCAAGATTTGAATATATTCTCTTAAAAAAGTTGTCTTATACCAAAAGTTGGAACAATACTTACTCAGGAAACGATCCAAAAACCCTTTTGATGAGACGCTGCCAGCTCCGAAGGGTCGTCAATATTGATCTCACTTTAACCTTTTTACAGACATGAAGGCGGCGCATAAATCAAATAACTTTTCAAGGCACGTTCTCAAAGCAATACGTGTGAAAGGAACAGTATGCTATCTTTATAATATAACTTTATAATTACAGTTCACACACACATCCGCGTCGTCACAGGTTACAAGGCGGCGTATGTGTACATACAATTGCTGCATGCAGTGCGGTCAAAAAGAGACTTTATACTGCGAACCCGAAAGTAGTCGAATGTACTGCCAGCTGCGGTTTTTTTATTATACTACGACATGGGTTCCTTCAAGAGAGCTGTTAATAGAATCTTACAAGGTCTGCGGCCCACTCGCAACACGTTTTGTAGGTGTCCACGGGCGGCGGTGACCACTTACCGCCATACCCTCTGCCAACTTTTCTATCAAAAAGTATTGTCTGTTATGCAAAAGGATCCGGATCCGATTCCATTTGTTTAAAGACGAAGTTTATGTTTAAAGAGAGCCGGGAACAAGAGCGAGTTCGGCAACGCATCCCACGTTCTCTGTGATGTTGCAAATGTCCATGGCGGTGGTGACAACTTACCATCATGTGACATGCCCGCTTGTCTGCCACCTATTAAAGAAAATATCGTACTTCTATAAACTTAAAATTATACTATTTTTAAAACTGTATACTGTATGTTTTGTGTTATTATTTATTGGTTAAAAAAATGTTCGATATCATAAACATATTTAACCAATAACCATGAACACGTCTAACCAATATGTGTGGATTTGAAACATTGCGCAATGTACGTAGAATTTGCAAACATTTTCACGCAAGAAATTAATGATTATCGATCTGATCCCGACTAAATTCTTATTTCTAAAATAATAATTGAGATAGCATACTACTTTTTCACCTGTATTGAGTTCTCAGTGTGTTGCTGTAGAGTTGGGAGCGCTGAGCAACCAAGTGGCTGAATATGTAATCATATCAGATCTACCCTTCGACATCACTCAGCTACTGACTTTGCTCATCTAATATAATTTAAGTGAGTTATTGAGTGTTATTTTGGAGTTGAAATATTTTCTGAACCAAATGAAGTACTCGTGCCTAAAACAAGGCGTGATCAGAATTCATCAACATCATCTACAACTTGTTTCTACCCACAGAGCATAAGCCTCCTTTCGTTTGTGCCACCCAGCATTCTCTTCGACCCTGCGCTGTTCTTACCCATATCCTTTCCGCAATGCTCTAACGTCATCGAGCCACCTTGCCGCCGGGCGACCAACGCTACTTTTACCTTAGATAGGCCACCACTCTGATAAGACCTTACTCGACTTGCCAGCACCTCGTCTAGCTAGGTTCGTTCTCAATTTCTCAATTTCGAGGACCGTGTGGAACCGTTTTCACTGTACGATTGGTGGCTTCATTATTGTGACTGATGTGTTGCGGGAATTGTATTCATTACTTAAAATTACAGAACAGCAATGTGTATTCGTATTTTAGTAATTAAATTTATATACGATTGTGCAGTGCCTGCACAAATCTTCTAGGTACAAAGTGTTTACGGGTACAAAGTGGGCAATATAAATGTATTTATGCTTTGGTATATTGAAATAAATAAAAAAAATTAGTTCCATAACTCTTATCAACATCCTATGAGTACATAGATCTTAATACGACGCAGGATCTCAAGGTTAGGAACCTGATAATGTAATTATTTGATGCCGACCTCAAATTATATATCTAGACTATGCGACGTGTGTACATTGAAGATTATTGGATAAGTACACATTTCCTTGACTTTCTCAGTTCTCAATTGAGTGAGATTTTCTCGCGATGTATTTTTACATCGATACGATCAAAATGTGGCATTTTAAGAGTATCTCTTACAGAGGTCATTGCTGTGTCTCAGTACGCGGTCTCAATTCGCGTAATATCTTATCAGTTATCTGCTTTTACACCATTTTTTCCTATGGTTGTTGAAAAAGCTACTAAGGGATAACAAAGCGCTAACACAAGCGCTGCTAACACACCACCTCAAGAATGGACTCGCCAATCCAGATGGCCAAATCCCTCGTTTTTTAAATCCTTCGTGCACAAGATAATGTGCTTGGGTAGGTCTTGTTGCTGAAATACTGAAAGGGCTTGTTGCATTGCATTGCATATCCGCTTTGCGACAGATATAGGATATCCACTGTCATTTCAACTTGCCGAGTCTTGCTGATCTGACCAGGTAAACAGATGACTTAACGAAGTCGCTGGCAGTAGCTGAATGAGAAGAGTATAGTATGTGGTAGCCCTGGAAGAGGCCTATATGCAACGGTCTTTATCGATGCATTTATGGCTTTTATCTCTTTCGATATAGGCTGATAGCATGGCATATATGGTAGTTTTAGCCGCATGAAGAATGCTAAAGGATGCGAACTTTGAAGGATTTTACATGTGAAGGAATGTTATAAAAATATATTAACCCCTATATTACCAAGAGACCACCGCTAGCAGAAATAGTCATATAAAAGAAATAATATATATTAAATACTTGCACATTTACTTATAATACGAAAGAAAGAAGTGGATAGAGTCTTATATTCCTACGGCCTTTTAATAAATCTTCCCGACAAGATGAAGATTGATTTTTCTGTCGAGATACATTTGCGTTGCAAAACGGCACATTACACGTTCCACTGTTGTGAAGGTTATGCATCTTCATTTTATCTGATTTCTAAGGTAAGGAAATGAATCGCATTTCTAGTGCATAGATCGTAATTCCTCATACACAATGGCAAGGCATATATGAAGATGTGCCCGATTTTTGGCTTTACATCGATCGCATCAAGATTTGTTTCTGTTTTTTTTATTTTATTTACACACACTGTAAAAAGGGCGGACATAATGTCTTATGGCATTTTATACCAGTCAAACTTTGAGTAAGAAACACAAATGGGGTGCATTAAACAATAATAAAAATACATATTAGATACATGCATACAAAGATTTAAAGGAAAGTTAATAAAATAAAAAATATAAACATAACACTAAATAAATACTTCCAAAATTCCTAAATTATTTTTACTGATAATTCCTGCATAACCAATCTCTGTTCCACTATTTGTTTCTCTGCTTGATTCCTTATTTTGATCTGCACTCGTTTTGATAAGTTTTTTTTTGTCTTTCAATATTGTGTATGTGTATGTATGCGTGTATTTATTTATGTTCTGTGTGCATGTCAGGTGTATGTTAACAATAAAGTGTTCATTAATCTATCTTTATAGCTATGAGTCAGTATACATGATTTCTAATACGGATTCTATTTCTAATACGATACGAATTGCTTGCTTAAAAGATGTCTCGAGATGAGCGAGGAATAGCAAGGCTAATTCGGCTTAACACTTCAGGTATTATTAATGACCATTTACCATTTTGTTCACTTTAATAACGCTTACTTTGGGAATACCCCAAGTCAGCTATTTGTTTGTATCGCAGGTGTCGCTTACCGCCAAGCGGTCGGCGAGTTGGATACCATTCTGCATAACTGGTCCAAGCGTCAAAAATGAAATTTTACAGGAAAGAAGATTTTGTATTGTACTAGATCAAAAAACATTTAAAGTCTTGTAGATTATGCTAAATTGAGTCGAATGGCGCAAACACAAAAATATCAAATTAAGCGGTTGGACTAGTTATGGATAATTGCATCCAGTTCGTCTGCCACCTTCTTACTGTGTTACTGTTACTGTGTTCTTACTGTCTTACTTGTTATATGTCGCAGATGGAAAACAGAGGGCTAGATCTCGACTAGTTTATTTTAATTGTTATTAGTGAGATTCTTCGATCGGTATTTAGCAAACACATTTCTAGCAATGAATTTAGACGGAGACCTTGCGGTCTACGGGCCGAACTCCAAGACGTGTTAATAGTCAAAGACGGGCAAGTCAAAGATGTTAATAGTTAGTACAATAAAGAAACTCACTTGTAAATATAATCTTTATCAAATTAACATTATATGGGACACTATAGATCAGTAATTTCAATGACGGGATATAATAACTCATCGTAATTACTTAAAGGTACACACGCAGTACACTTCTATCACTATTAATTATGGTATGATGTTAACTCGATGCCGACCGGTTCGTAAAGTGTCTGCTTCCTACCTTCAGTCTTTATAGAGCTGTTTACGAGCGGGAATAAAATGGGGTTGCCAGAAATTTTCGCGACACTCGGTATCACCCCAGCGCCCTCTATATTTCCTTCGACACAATAGCCCTCTATATTTCCTTCGACACAAGCGCCCTCTATACTAACGAGTGTTTACTAATTTTAACAATCTCAAGTTGAATTAAATAAATTACAAAGTATCTGAATCAATTAGTAAATTATTGACTCTAACCCGACAACTAGTGACATCTTCAGTTTCCCTTCGAAATATGTATTGCTTAATGTGATACACACTGTAAGTACCTACTTTGTAGAGGTTTTAAGCACTTATTACTCGTATGTAGAGCTTTCAAAATATTAAAAACGTTGCTGTTGGCATGTATGAAAACTTGACAAATTGAAATCGTTTCACAAATTGAATTACAGCGAAGTTTCATACTCGAATGAAACTTCATACTGTGCTAATCGTCTCGTCTCGTTCTTAGAACCAATTAAGGGGGCAAAGTTTGAGGACTTCATTAACCGAATTTTAGGTGAATTTCCGAACTTTGAATATAGTCATTGACTTATTTAAACAAAGCCTTGCCCTTTGCGTACTTTGAGTTTCATAATTCTGGTAACAAAAGATACTCGTAATCAATTTATAACACTAAAATAATATTATGTTATAATTATAAATAACTTTTTTTTATCTTAATTTGATTATCAGACTAATTAATAGTTATTACTTAAAATTAATGGTAGAAACTAAAAATTTTAAATTTATTGAACAACTACTATTTGCCTAAGAAAACTAAGAACTTAAGAAAGTTAAGAAATTAACTTAAGAAAGTTAAGAAAATGTAATGTTTGTTGTACTAACTCACTTTTGTACTCTGTATTTTTTATTCTGTAATTATTTTATGTTTTTATATTATCTATGTCAAAATTTATAAACCATGTCTAATCCGTCAAATTTATAACCACTGAAACACATTACCCATCTTCACTAATAAACGCGCTGGCCGGAACAAATAGCACTGGCTGGAGACTGTTCGAAGAAAAAGAAAATTCTAAACTGAAAAATCTGATAAAATTCTGTCAAGAAACAAGAGTGAAAAATCTAAGGCGCCGCACGGACAGTTTTTGTATTGGGAGATCAGGGAAGATGTATTGGAAAAAGTCACGCGCCTGTTCCGGGGACTGAGCTATCCTAGACATCACATCTGGGCCACTACTCTCCCCGACTGCCGCAGCTCTGGTCCGTCGCTGTTTGGGCGCTGGTGCTCTACCCAGGCGCGCCGCTTCTTGCGCCTGGTGGGCGTGCGCTCTGCTAAGCGCTGCCTCTGCTACATCCCGACCGTGAGTTTTTGGTGCTCGTGAACTAGATACAGACACTTACAGACTCTTTGTGAGTATCATACTAATTTTCCTCTTTCTAAAATTTTGTATTAGGTTTTCTGTAAATTATAAGCAGCTATTGAAACAAATCCTACCTCTTTCCACTCTAGTAGAAGTTGTTTACCCCCTTTTAGCTTTATCTCGTAGGGTAACACGACAAAAGCCGCCTCAATATCTAACCATGCTCTCCGCCCACATGTGCACAAGACAGTGTATTGATTACCTATATCGATATTATTGATCGATCTACCCGCATATCTTCATAAATTCAAATTTACTTAAACAACCATATGACATTTGATATTAAAAATATCAATTACATTACCTTTTGTATTAGTGGCCATATTTGATCAAGCCGCGCTTTACTGGTAAAACTATGCAACCTTTGTTTTGTAAAATTTTACTGACATCTATAAATAAATACCATTTACACATTTTCAAACTTATTCAAGTATTAAATATTTATCAAGGAAACTGTATTGATTACTTTTAAACATTTATTGAACTTTGGGTTTCTATAATTTTAATAACAAAATTTTGTATTGCGAGATAAGAAACGGGATGTTATTGTTATCCTTTGTAGATTAAATTAAAATCGATGCCGTTTGCTTTGTTGAAAATTTTCAATGCCTAAGTATTTGTATTTCCTTTTGTCGAATAAAAAGCATTCAATTTATTCTCAACGCATTTAGAAATCTTGATTGTATTTCTATTTTTCGCTCGTGTCACAAAAAAATAATCAAGCTTTAACGATGGACAACTTCGATATCTAGTTTTTAAGACTAGTGCAAAATTTCGGGTTTTACAGGTTTGCATGGAAATCGGTGAAATTGGCAACGACGGAGAAGATTTCTTTAAAACTTACCCAAAGTTAACGAAATTAATTCTTAATTCAAAATTAATTCTCATGATATCTTTTAAGAGTGACGAAGTTATATTGTTTCAAAGTTGAATGTGTTACGTAGTGGCAACCCTTATTTTGTAATAGTTATAAGTAAAGTAAATGCGTTTAGTTAATAGTAGGTACACTAGTACCTACATAATTAGTAAATGAGTAAATGAGTTGTTCCTTATCCCTTCCTACCCACCGACCCGATATATATACCCGTTCCCCAAAAACCCGGGCAGTCGATCCAGCATCCTCCTACATTCCACGTATTGTTGTAAATTAATATTAAGAAGTAATAGTGTGTTGTTTTTAAAAAGCATGTTTTCATCACTACCACGTAGCAGATGTTAACCACAGATTATGCCTATATACATAATCTTAAATGTTAACCAAGTGGCGTGTCGCGTCACAGTATATTTACATACAAACGATGTAAATAGTGTTTATGAAACTGTATAAATGTCTAACATTTTAGAATGTTAACAAAAAAAAATGTTAGACATTATGACTGAAAAAGCCATGAAAAGATTGTATATATTGTGACGTCATCACCGTGAGTAGTGCGTTATATTTAGAATAGCTATGTATATGTCGGTCATTTTCCAACGGATTTCAAGAAATAATTTCACCAAATTATGTAATATTTTAGCGTACCTACATTTATATTTAATTACGAAAAATCCTATAATTCTAAACTTAGTAAACTTCTCAATTATTTTAATATCAGAGATTAGAAAATGATCAATAATGATAATTGTTTAAAAAATTTGTTTCATCAAATAAGTTTGTTTTTTACTGTTTTAATTACCTTAGTTGATATTTTGTTAAAAACCCTGATGAAACTTCCCAAGTTCTATATTGTAAAACCTTTTCGGCTGGTGGATCATAAAATCCACTTTGTATAAAAATGCCCCTCCCAGATATCCCACGCTAATGGACAAAAAATCATCGTAATATAATATTGATAGTCATGGCGGAACGGGAACGTTGGGGTATAGCGCTTTATCCTGATAACACGGTGAGCTAACTTCGCACAAAAGCGCAAGATGCGAGTCACGCACACGAATGCGCTTGCGAGTTAACACTGATAAAGGTATTAACGGCCAATGGGGCGTTCGCGTAAATACAAACTCCTTTGCCACTGGTTTAGTGTTTGCTAATATTTAAAAGTTTAAAAGGTTTCCATGACGAATTCTAAGACTCGTTGAAGTTTTTTTTTAATTATTATCCTTATACCTACACATAATACCACTTACTAGTAATAATTATGGTATATATATTGGAGTAAATATATCCAAATATAAGCAGTAATTACTATACTGTATAATTTTCCGCTACAATAGCTGTCTGCTCATATTTTTACTATAGCTTTATGCTTTCAAATGTCACAAAGGGTATAATGCATTTTGCTCTTGAATGAGAATGAGGTTCTGTTGGATTTCAGGGAAGCTGTAATGCATCGCGAGTACCTAAATGACATTTATCTTTTGTTTAGATGCAAGGAAAACCAAATGTTGCATTGAAACATTCTTAAATCGATGCATTGAAATTATTTAATAATTACAATATTTTAATTGCTAATATTTTTACATTATCATTGTTAGAGAACCCGTTAGATTTGTACTATTTAATTTTGGGGAGACGAGTCCTAGAATAGAGGCCAGGAAGGCCTTCATTCGAAGAAATGCAATGTGGAATGCTATTTGAACTCGTGGACCGACGACTTGAAGAAGTTCGCCGGTGGTGGCTGGATGGGAAGAACCCGAAGATCGTATGTGGCGGCAAGCCTTGGAACAGGCCTATGTCCAGCAATGAAGAGACATAGGCTGATGGTATGTGTATGAGCATAGGTATGATGACTGACTTACACACTTATTAATAATACTATCTTTAATATTTATAACTTAGGTACGCATTTAATATTTCTTTCTCATAGGTTAGGTTATTTATGTAATGAATTATCGTTCTACAGTTGTGTTTTAGCGTCATCTTTATTATATTAAACGCCCGTTTTTCCCGTTTTACGTCGAGGGACGTCATCTTCACCTATTTCTTCAGCCTTCTTAGAGGGATGCTGCTTCTTTACTGTAAATTTAAAAAAAAATCACTGCGTTGAACTAAGGAGGATAATTATTGATTTTAGTAGCGTCTGCGTCACTTGGACCTCGCAGAGTCTAAATCATTGTATGCACGCATGCACAAAAATACGAAATAAAAAAATATATATTGTAATTTTAGTTTATATTATACTAGCGACCCGCCCTCACTTCGCTTCGGTTTATTAAATTTAAAACAATCGGAATAAGATATTTTCCTGCGGTAAAATGGAGCCTATATTTTAAGTTAGACCTCTAGCAATACATCGGTGAAAACTGCATTCAATTACATGCAGTAGTTTTTGCGTGATGCGTGTACAAACATACAGACGGACAGACAGACAGACAAAATTTCTAAAAACTGTTGTTTTGGCTTCTGTTGCTCTAATAAAGACCCCCCATAATAGTTTTTTTTTCAATATCTATAATGTGCAGACATCGGCCTGTTACAATTTTATTATATGTATATAGATAACTCTAATATTTGAATATATATCATATTAACATATTACGTTATATAACATATTATTATATTTGAACAGGTTTGCAAAGCCTTCGGCGCCAACTACACGAGATTATACACGGCGCCAACTTGGTTCGGCGAGATTATCGGCTCGCTCGTCTCGATGTCACCTTAGGTCCTTCAGGTATTTTATATATTGCGTCTTGTTTTATGGCCGATTCGCACTATATGAACTCGGTGGACGTTATGCATGCAGCAGGCTACAGCGACTTAGGATAATATCTCCAAAAGCTTATTTATTGCATTATAAAAAATAAATAAGTACATTAATAAAACTAATTCATTTATTTATTAAATAAATGCATATATATTTGTGTTTGTGTTCGTACTTGTGGTTGTTCTCAAACTACCTCAATTACCTCAATTGAGTATTTTGGTTCATAAAATATTAAGAAATGTAATCCTAAAGACCAATTTTAGTAACGAAAAAAGAAACAAAATAACAAATAGTCAAAATAACCAAAATAAAATATGTATGTACGTAATAAAAAAAAGTCCATCCTATATTATTTTATACCTTTCTAATAAATAGCAACCCGCCCTCGCTTCGCTTCGGTTGATAAGATTTTTTTGGCAATTTCTTTTTTCAAAATTTACAAAATAAAATGTACCCTATATTAGACATGCATAATGTAGCTTCCTATTTGTGAAAGAATTTCTGAAATCGATAGAGCAGTTCCAGAGATTACCCCCAACATACAAACACACAATTTTACTTCTTTATTATATTAGTATAAATTAAACATGTTTGATACTAACCTTCGCCCATTGCCAGTTTGATGAGAGTTGAGAACGGCGAATCGAACAGCAGCGTGGCAAAGAACGCTGCCACGAATGCAAGTGAGAAATCCCCGATGAAGTTGAACACCTGAAAAATACGTCACGTGCCTTTTAATGAATTAATGAATGAATTTATATGCAAATGAAATGAATGAATGAATTGAAGATTTTGTTGTAAGTACAAACAGATAATGTGTCGTGTCATGTAGTTATAGAATAAAATCTGGCAAATGAAAAATCTATGTCTGATTTAAATTACATAATTGTCTAAAAATATCGAGTCTAAAATTACATTTTGATCGAGAATTATGACAGGAAAAACGTATATATCAGTAAGCTGTTACTCGATAAAAATATTTTTGCTTTCACATTTTCGTATTTTCTCACCAAACTCGGACTAAATTAGTCATCATAAAAGTTTTAAACTTGGCGCGTATTGTGTTGGCGAGATAAAGATGATTATGATTCGATTTAATTAGTCAAAACTGTTACGTTTAAATTTTGTTATACATATTTTAAAGAAGTTTATCTAGTTTGTTTAAGTTTTATTTGTTGTATTAACCAATGGTAACATACCATTATAAAAAAATTGACCGACCGATAAAAATAAATGATGATTCACAAAAACCAGATTTTTTTTTGTAGCTGTCCCGATTTGAAAACCAAATTCCCGATTATTTTAACCTTACGTCCCGATATTTGACACACTGGACCTGGCAACACTACCTGTCAACGAAACAAAATCCTCGACAGCGACTGAACGATGACGAGCATGTAAACAGGCGTCCATTTACACGTTAGTGCTCATGCGATTTAGTTTAGCGAACATGTCTATTGTCTAACCATAACATTTTTTAAAAAAAAGATAAAAATTTACATTCGGTACCCGCGACATCTAGGAGCTTCCCACTGCATTAACCCAAACCAAAGTAGGTAACGAGCATTGCTTACGTATTGCGTTATTATTCCGATATAGCGCTGAGCGCTAAAAGCCTCGACGCCCTCTCACTTTACAAAGAGTCCAAGGCACAATTTTTGCACACCTTGCGAACGAAGCCTAAGATAATTTTTTACCACTTACTTCAAAACGTGGCCAATAGGGGGCGCTGGTACTACTTATCTATTCTACGTACATAATAAAATGTACTACTCATTTTTGAGGTCATGAATAAACTGACTCGTACCATTATGTGTCAACTTAAGTACAGATTTTTGAATCTATACTAATATAATAAAGAAGTCAAATTGTGTGTTTGTATATTGGGGGTAATCTCTGGAACTACTGAACCGATTTCAAAAATTCTTTCACAAATAGGAAGCTACATTATCCTTGTCTAATATGGGCTATATTTTATTTTGAAATTAAAAAAAAATTGAAAAAAAAAAACAAACCGAAGCGAAGCGAGGTCGGGTCGCTAGTTATTTATAAAGATAAAGATAAACCTGGCGAGAAAACACACATGCCCCGGGAATTAATGCTTGTAACCTGCAGTGGGATATGTTATAGGGATTATAAATATTTTAGAAAATTAATTGTTAATTAATAGACCGAAATACTTACGGTATGCGATACGCTGAAGTATACAGATGATACCGTACTAGAGTTAACTACGAATATAAGCGGATAGTGCAACAAGTATATGGCGTAGGACAGACGAGATGGTAGCTTCCACATGCGTAGCGACAGAAGCCAGTTTATTGGACCTATAATAATATCAAGAAAATGCATTATTTTGTTTTTGTATTATACTATAAAAATAAATACAACGGTGACTTATAGATCATTTTATAGCGCCAACACTCAACTCAACTCAATGGTGTCACCCCACTCTGCAGTCCATCTATGTTTAAAAACCACATCATTTTTAATTTTTTTTTTTTATAGACTAGCGGGCAGACAAGCATACGGTCCCACGTGATGGTAAGTGTTACCGCCGCCCAGGGACACCTATTACTATTTTGTTTATTATTACACATTTTTGTTATCTATTACTGCCAATTGTCATTTCAAGACCTTAAACTAGAGACATACAGTTTAAGGTCATATAGTATATCCCCCATCCCAATATGTTCAAATTTTTGTTCAATAAGTCGAACATTTTGGATATATTTTTCCAGATATTTCAACTTTTCAGTTATTCATGACTATTTGAACAGTTATGGAAGTTAGAATAGAACTTTATTAAAAGTTAACTTAAAAGAAACGCAATGTTTTAAGTTTGACTTACGAAAGAAAATCACTGTGTAATTACCGCATGCTCTCTAGAAAATTACCGACAATTATGTCACAGTTTACTAAACTCATTTGCATTTCCATCATGACTTTAACAATAATGATAATTATCTTTATTATAATTTTATTTAATTTATTATAATAGTTTCCTTTTTCACAAGTCAAAATGAAAATTTCTCCCGTGAAGAGAAAAAGGAATTAAACATCTGAAAATCCAAACAGTTAAAACGTTTTAAAAAATACATATCCATAATCTTGTCCAGTTAAAATAGTATACGAGTTATAGGTATCACAAAAAAGCTATACTTAATGGATCAAATTTTTCTATCTTTAGGAACACTTTGGGTTGAAACTTTCAAATCTTTAAAAATTCACTCACCTCCATACCCATGAACACAGGCGAAAATGATCCAGCCCAGAGCCATGGTCCAGACTGGCCGCATAAAAGAGTTTATCAGGTTGTCAGCTACCTGGTTATTCCAATCCTCTTGCACAGCAGGATAGCCGAGATATATGACGAAACCAAGGAGGAATATTGAGCATATCCATAGAATGGTTGCTTGTAACTAAAAATAAATACGTGAACGTAATTATTTTTTATAGAATAGTAAAAGGCAGGGTAAATGTGTAATGACACCCATGGATATGCGTGATATATGGCAACATCAGTCCAGAATAACAAACATTAGAACGCCCCCATATGCGCTGACTTTGAAAATTTAAAAACTATAGGCGTTGATTTAGAGAAAAGTTTAAGAAATATGGAGTGGGGAACTATAGCGAGATAAAAAAAAACCTTGTGTTCTTCACATTATACCTTTAAATAAATGAATACGAAAGTTACTTTTTGTGGATACGAACATTTATCAACAAGCAAAGTTGACGCGCGCTCTTGAGTTTTAAGTAGGTAGGTACTATAATAATATGTCGGTGCTAACTATAGCAAGAATATCTAAGAGCGTCGCAATTAATAACATTTATTTACCTTTGAAATATTGACTGTCTTTCCTCGACATACGAAGAGAATGTATCCATAAATCATGCCAACGAAGAACGGAGGTGCTCTCGTCAATGGATTCATGTAATAACCGCTGAAGTAGCGAACTTGTTCCTCCAAACGTCTAAAATAAAATAAGATAAAATTTAAGTTCATGATTACAAAAGGTAATATTTGAATGTCAGATTTCGACGATTATTATGACTTAGAAGGTTCGACGTAAGGAGAAGATAATCCAAATACAAAGTAACCAAGCAAATATACATAAAACAAAGTATTTCTTTTATTGGGTTTATATTTGAATTTAATTTATAATCCGATAAATCGATTTCTAAATTTGTTCATCAAAATACTTCCTTATGGGCAAAAAGTCTCAATGCAAAAAGGCAAAAAGGCTGTGGCCGGAGTGGGCGCAGGGCGGGACAGCAGCATCCGCTGCGACCCTTGCTGGGGTTTTCAGTGGAAGCGGGCAGTTCTAACCAGTTTGTGATTTCCTCTGCGTGTCAGTGTATGTTTGTAGTTTCTCTATGGTTCGAAAGTGTTTCAAGTATGAATATCATTATACCCTAAGTAAAAAATGCAGTTCTTTTAAGTAGAACTTCTAAATACATAAAACAGAGACTTACACCTTGAGAATCGTTTTAGCAGCGTTATGAAAACAACGGGTCGCGACGCCGCGCCGGGACCCGCGCCGCTCCCACTTCGAACGCAGCCTAAGCGCTAACTACACCAGTGAGTCTCTCGCGGCGATAGTCTCGCCGTATCAATAATTTCAATAGTAACTATGAACCAATTTACATACAGCGTATCGCTGTGTGTTGGCGATACCCCGGTGATACATTAAAAAGTATTCGTGTACTTGACGCCTTAGTGGCATGAAGCAGCGACTAGTCGCCAATCATGATGAAAGTTTTGACATTCTCCTGCTCCGTTACTTACGAAGGAATGAAAGACGCAGACGGAAAGTTATAGATAAAGTTGTAAACAGTCGCTATGATAAGAGATATCAGCATACCAGCTGCTAGCGCCATCCAGGCGCCACGTCGTTTACCCAACACCCAGAAAAGGACGATTGGACACACAATGTAGAGCTGCATGTCCACAGCGAGGTACCAGCCGTGGCCGAGGCACTGGGAAAATGAAAGACTATATGAAGCTTTGTAATATAGGCAGTCAGGCAAATTTGTCAACGTGGTGTTGTCATTATATATATATATATAGATATATATAATATATATATATATAATAACAATGTGATTTATAAACGTTAATATATATGTTATATGTATTATCTGAGGAATCCCAATACAGGTGTTAATACGAAATCTTATTATAATATCTTTCACTGCGCAGGCAGCTAGACTTTGGAACGCTATCTCCACTGACATCGGCAAAGCTACAAGCAAAATCTCTTTTAAAAAGATGCTTCGGATATATTACCTCTCCATTTCTGATTGATAGTGATTCACTCAGCTCCTCTTGTTTTATATTTTCTTCCGTTTTTTTACTTCCGTCAGCAACATGTTTTTTTTTTCTTTTTATTCGTTTCTCTGGATATTAATTGCGTGGATATTTTATTATATTTTTATTTATATTGATGTATTCATTAATTTATATATACCTACTGTGTATGTATTATACGTATGTGTGTAGCTTTGTATGCACGTATATGTAATAAATATAATATATTACATTTATTTTACCACACTATCTAAATTGTGTCTGTCGTGCACCTCCAAATTTAACCTCTCCGATCAACCCAAAGGTTGGCTGGTAGAGAATGCGTTAAGGCAAGTCCGCCTCTGTACAATATAATGCATAAAAAGTAAATAAATAAATAAACTCACCATACTGTGATTATTTATAAGGTTCTGCAGATACAGTAAGGTAGACCACCAATACGCTCTACACCTCTCGACCTTTCCAGCAAAAACGCTACTCCAATATGGTCCATCCCCTACGCGGTGTAAAATGGAAGCTTGGAGAAGAACCGTTAATGCCAACATCGGGAACATGCGGAGAATTCGACTCAGATAGAACATATGGAGGTTTTTAATCAGATCCACTGAAAAACAATTGTTCTTTAATACAAGTATTATGGACTACCGCCCAAATGTCGGTCGTACTATTTCATAATAACTAATAATAATTTCATAATAACTGTACGATCAATTCTATGAATGTTAAGATAACTTTAAAAACTTAATAAATTTAATTTCTTTTTTATGACAATTATACTTATTGATAATAGGAGTATGAGAATATGCTAATCCTTATGCACAGTAAAAGAACACAGTAGAAGTACAAGGAGACGGTCGAATAAACATGCAAGAAAAGATACATAATTAAATATACGAGGGGATTGTGGGGAACACTTTCCTTCTTCGTCGACCAAACTTAGGCGACTACGCTTAAATTCCTTGTACCAACGATACACAGTGAGTTGCCTTAGAAGGACACTTGTCTGCAAACGTAGATGAAAATAATTTTCAGGTTTTAAAGAATATTTAAAATCATAGCGCAGAAATGTTCCCGTCGAATATGTATTTTTTACTGAGACATGATATTTTGATTCAGCTTTTAAAGCGATATTTGAAAAAAAGAAGAAGCACAATTTGAGTTTGGAATATTTTATTTTTATGTCATAGATAGTCATAGTTTTAATAGACATTAAAACCAGCCAGTGTTCTTTAGATAAAAACTTTTTGTCGCAAAACTTTCTGAGTAGTCTGGATGTTTGAAAATAATTTAAATAATAATAATGCAAACAACGATTCTTCTAAAATTATCACCTACGTAATGAAGTCAAAACGATAAAGGTATAAATTTATTATAAAATCAATAATTCCGATTATTTATGATTTTGACCCTCACGACAGATATAATTTATCCGATCTATACCCAAGCAAAGTGAATTTTGTGTAAATGCACAATATGACACTCACTTCCACTCAATTTCCCTGCTGTACTGTAAACTACTAACAAACCGGTGAACAAGAAGAAAGTGTCCACTGTAATAGGGGCTGCTGTAATCCACAATGATTTTGCTGACGTTACCAACTGAAAAAGCAAGAAAAGGTAATAAAGAAAATAAAGAAATATATGATATCAAATTGTGAAATTCTAAGAATGAGTGTCTCGTATTTTTTGTTATAGGATTAAGGCGGTTGATTTAACCGATTGCTCGTACGTCTGTTGGGATGTTGCTGAGTAAAGTGCGCCGCTCAGACTCTATCTTAGGAAGGTTTATGCATAATCGAACATGCATAATCAATAATCATGCTTACAATAATTATCACGCATTCGATAGCTATCACGCATGCATTAATTACTACTACACACTCGCGAATCCGTGAACAGTAGAGGCACCACGCTGCCGGCCGCTGATTTATTTATCTTATTGAAAGATATCTTAAATTGGATAAATATAACCTCTAATCGTTCGTCATAATTACGAGTAATAAAGCATACTGTGTCTTTTACAACAAATAATAATTCTTAAAAATAATAAAAAGTGCCTTAAAAACCTATGCCTTAAAAAAATACTTTGAATTTTTTGGGACACCTTTCTATACATCCCTTAAGCACAAAACATTGTGCATGAGGAAACTCATGTCCAACAGTAGATAATAAAAGGGCTTGTGACAGGGAATATTTTCATATTGTTAAAGTTGAATAAAATATTTAAAAAAATAAAGCTCTGAAAATCTTTCTAAATTAAGTGTAGGTATACGTACCTGCAAGACGTCTAAAGGATTTGCCATCAATTCATTCATTTGATTGCCAAACCTGTGACCTAGGACAACCCACATCATTGCTAAAGTTCTGAGACCGTCCATGCATTCCAAAGTACTAGAACTGGTCGGGAATGTGAGGATACGGCGAGCATTTGTATAGACTGAGAATGATTTGCACATAGAGCTCGATGTTTTTGGGTCTGAATAAGAATAAATAAGATGTTTTAGATGTCAAAAACTTATTATAATTGGGAGGGGAATAATCCCGCAATCGCTGGGTGCGCTCAACTGACTTCTCTTACAAAATACTACAGTAAAATGTTTCCAATCTCATCCTATCTCCTTCGATGGGATCGAATGGACTATTTACCTTTCTATAAAAAACAATAATATTAATCTTCTTTCTAATAATATAAAAATGGATGTTTGTTTGTTTGTCCTCTATCCGTTCCTATACCATTCATCCGATTGCGATGAAACTTTGATGAGTTGTGGTGCGCACGCCCGCGAAGGTTTCTATATTATCCCATTAAATTGAAGACCACGCGAACGAAGTCGTGGGCAACAGCTAGTATAATTTATAATTACTACAAAGTAATAAATTAATAACAAATAAAACGTGTTTACGGCTGGACTGCAGTTACGACAGATAATAATATAATACTGATACTGACACACAAATCTGTCTACTTCCCGTCTTGTTCGTTTTTAAAAATTAATTGTAGAAAATATCATATGTATAGTTACACATGATTGTTGAGGAAATGACGTATTTAACGTACCAATTTTAAAGACTCAGATAAAGGATGTCTGGAATCACTGGAATCATACATACATACATACATACATACGTACATACGTACATACGTACATACGTACATACGTACATACGTACATACGTACATACGTACATACGTACATACGTACTTACGTACATACGTACATACGTACATACGTACATACGTACATACGTACTTACGTACATACGTACATACGTACATACGTACATACGTACATACGTACATACGTACATACGTACATACGTACATACGTACATACATACATACATACATGTAATATTATCTAAATAACTAATTTATTATTGAAGCTAGCTACGAATAGTGAAATAGATTAGGACAATCATATAATAAGTTATTTTTATATATTTTGTTGTAACAAAACAATTGTTGTTATATGAACTTGTTTGTATATAAGTTCACATCCACACACGAATCCAACACGAATCTTATAAATGTAACACTGACTGACTGACAGACAACGCACAGCCTATACCGGTGAGTCTAGAAACATGAAATTTTGCACAGGAGTTCCATAACGTAGGTGAGCACTAAGAAAGGATTTTTGAAAATTCATCCCCTAAGGGTTTAAAATAAGGGTGTAAAAGTTTCTGAGATGTTGCCGATGAGATTTCTCATCGGGCACACGGCTAGTAATAAAATAATAATACTAGTATTATTAATAGAGGTAATATTAAAAAGCGGTTAAAAGTAAAAATACTCAAATAAATTATTTATATCGGGGCTATATTTAATCTTAATACATACAGATACAACCAGAAATATTTAATTAAACATTACAGCCTAAATTTAACGCAGTTTTTATTAATCGAGGAAAAAGTAAGAGAAAGAATATTTTGGTTATATCTAGGGATAAATTTAAAAAGGAGTTAATCGGGGAAAATAATACAACAAATATTAAAACTAGACGGATAAAGCATGTAAATATAAGGTGAATAAAATGTAAACTAGGTACTTTACCTTTGCCAAGATAAATGGTATGGCGAAGATCATACGCAGTGCTAAGAACCGTTAATATTCCAATGATTGAAAATAGTACTCTAAAATAAGAATAATAAAAAGATTTTAGGTAAATTCCATTCCTGGGTAATTAATTACAGTTTTGAAACTTACTTTAATTTTAGAATTATTTTAGAAATTGAAATTTTATCATAACTTTGCAAGTCCAACAAAATCATTATATGGAGTATTCAGTTTATACTTTTTCTGTCGTAATTAAAACTAAATGCTATTATTATGAAGAAAGATTTATACTAGAATATTCAAAAACATTGAACGTACTTACACTGCAACGTAATCAGCAGGTACCCATGGTTTGTCATTAGGGAGACGACAAAATTCATCATGGTACTTCAGTCCTAATGCAGAAGTGGGAAAATATAAAGCTTTCAATGCTTGTTTAGTAGTACAGGTCTTCGGTAAGCAGAAGCCAAGTTTATATTGTAATTCAGCTATAGGACTCTCCGGTGATATCCTACTGTAAAAAAGATTAACAAAACATTTATCATAAACAACAGATATCTTTATTAAAATTACTTTAAAATTTGGTATACGTATTCCGCAAGTCTGCTAATTATTCCAAACAGATCGGTCATTAAGTAATATCTCATATATTTTAATTAGTAGTAACAAAAAGAAATAATGTCTTTTTGAAATAATTATCTGAATTAAAATTTTCGTACATGTCCAAAATTACTATCGTACCAACCTTAAGCGATCCGTTTCTCCACTCAACATTTGTGCTCGTAATTGATAATTTCTTATTTCTTCAAGTTTCTCTTTATTCAAAGTTGTAATATTTGGAAAAAGTTCTGGCCACGGAATGTCTGGTAAACCTGGCCATTCTGGCAGACTTGGAAATTGTAAATCTTGTAGTAATGGCACGCTTATCATACAATACTTTCCTTCGACAACAGAGTTATCTATTTCTTTGTTTATTTCTAAACATGGATAGTAGCTGCCCAAATCTAGTGTATTGCCCTTCAGTATGTACTTGGGTAGTCTTAATCCAGCATCGAAGACTGTAAATTAAAAGCAGTTATTTTATGGATCTAATTTCGTTATATCTGTATTATGTGCGTCTACATTTTTCATAACTGTGAAAGGAATTATACTCAGAATTTCTTTGGGATAAAATTAGAAATGAAGAGATTCGATAGAAAATCGAAGTGAGCAAATAAGCGCATAGTATTAGAAAGCTGAAGTTATAAAAGGCGGGTTATATCTGCTGCTAGACCTACAACCAATAGGGTATTCTAGTTCTTACACGGATACAATAAATCCGAAAAGGCTGTATTGACTTGCTTGGGCAAGGTGAACCGATGACGACTTAAAGAAGTTTGCCAGTAGTGGCTTGATGAGAAGAGCAAAAGATTGAGTGGTGGTTAACCTTGAAGAGACCCATATCCAACTGTAATCTGTCAAATCTTTATCTTTATATTTTTTTGCCAATTACCTTCTTTGCTATCCTATCCTTTCCTAACTTTCCCTTTCCTATCCTTCCTATATTATTGCTATTATGCTTGCTATCCTTTCCTAAGTTACATACTCTTTAAAGACGAACAGTTTTCTAACTTAGTCTCTTAAAATTATTACTTACATTCCATCCTTAGTAACATATCTTTAGCGATATATTGTAATTGCTGTTCACACAACTCTGTATCCAACATATCTTCGTAAAACTGCTGGTCGAATGCCGGATTCGGTGGATCCAGATACACATATCCATTAGCTAAATTACTTATTACCAGAATTATCATTAACATCAGCTTCATTTTAATGCGAGAAGTTAGTAAAATCTACTAGGCTTAGATTTATTTACTAACTTTGATGATTTACCGAAATTTTATGCTTAATTACAAACTGTCGCTGGTTTAATGACATTACTTGTCTTGAAAACATAATCTAATCTCAATAAAGTAATTTATCAGAAATATATAGTGATCTATGTATGCACCTGTGATAACAATTTGTTAATTACAGTTACTCAGAAGATCACTATCGGTTTTGTACCGATATGATAAGTTACATGCTCCCGCAACGCATACCAGGAAGTAAACGCAAAATTACGAAGTTAAATTACAAAGTTGGTCGAAGAAAAAATCGATTGATTGCATTGCCGCGCGATATTATGACAAATGTCGGTCGAGAGATATTTTCTACTATCTTCTACCATTTAACATCTAAGTTAGTTAGTGTAAATATAAAGCAGTTAGTGGTGTTACGTTTTGTTAGGAGAGAGATTTCTATACAGAGTGGTATAGGTTTTATCAGAATCGATTCCGTACTTTCTGAGATTATATTTAAAAAAAAACGCTAGGATTAACATAGGTTGTGTTTTCACTGTTTTTTTTTTTCATTTTGTTATTTGGTCCAGAAGCTATTCTTATTACACATACTACGTTAATACATTTATACAAGTACATATTGAGTAGTATATTTTAAAAAACGCTGCGTTCAGTAAACTCTTTCTAAATATACATATACTTTATACATACATGCAAGGCGCTCAAATATTTCATCAGATAATTCAGTTGAATAAGCAAGGTATGTCCTAGGAAAACCTATGTCATGGTTAAAGTCCTGAGATCGTCCATTCACTCTAAAGCATCAGGGTTGCTCGGGAATGTGAGAAGACGTCGAGTATTCGTGTAGATTGAGAACGATTTACATTATAGTACTCGCTGACTTTGGATCTGATTGAATGTATTTACAATATTAAAAATGTATTAGATACGGTAATTTCATATTTCAGTTCTCATTAATTTGAAAAATAATTATTACAAGTAATTGAACAGCTTGTATTTAAAAGAGCAACAACACTATACCAAATGATGTTCGACAAAACAACCTATTTTTCAGAAATTATAAAATATATCATTTTAAAATACTATGAATGTCAAAATACGAGTATACAGCGTAACTATAATTTTAAACCAATATACTTACATGAATATGAAATGTCTAGACTTTTCATGAAGTGCATGAAGTATCAAATTGCAGTCAGTGGCTACGACATACATATAATATACAAGAAAATAAAAATATTATTATCTAAGTAGCTTATTTATTGTATAAATCATTAGTTGCTGGGCTATACTCGTATAAATCTTTTGTGATAAGATTATGACAATCATGCTTTTACAATAGTACATTACTGTCTAGGCCTGAAATAAAGCAATTGACGGCCGAGTAATATTGGAAGGACGAGGCCCTTAATTGCTATTTCGGCCGAGACTTGTATAGTATTTTTTTCTAATTTGCGAGGAAACAATAAACAAATTAATTCAAGAAACAGAAATTTCATTCCTGCCAATTCGACTGCGCGCGGTCTTTGTTTTTTTTTTTAAACTTTTGAAAAGAAATGCACATTCAGCCTTTATAATAATAAATATCCTAACAAACCCTAATTTATGTTAGTGTGCACTAAAAATAACCTCGCTACTGTCCAGCAATCTCTATTATGGTCGTGTTGGAAATTGCTGGCGTGCGTACAGAAAAGAGCCGATTGACGTATAATTTTTTTTAAAATAATAAAGCCATTTCCGAGCAAGTAGGAGAAAAGGTAATTGTGTTTACAGTGATAATGATTATGTAATAATCAAACTAATACATATTAAACCAGAAATGTTTAATTACGTATTATAGGTAAGCTTAACTTTAACGCATTTTTCTTAACGTAGGAAAAAGTAAGAGAAAGAATATTTTGGTTATATTTAAGGATAAAGTTAAAAAGTAATTAACCAAGGAAAAGAATACAAAAATAAACAAAACTAGACGGAAAAAGTGTACAAGTGATAAAATGAGTAGTAAAATATGAGCTAGATAGTTTACCTTTGCCGAGATAAATGGTATGGCGAAGATCATACGCAGTGCCAAGAATGGTCAATGTACCAAAGATTGAAAACAGTACCTACTCTAAAAAAGGATAATAAAAAGTTTATAGTTAAATTTTATACGTAGGTATTTAAGAAATGTTTCGACGCTTTGTATTCATTTTTAAATATTTTAGAAACCAAAATCCGTCCATTATTTCATAATTTTATAGGTTCTAACCGTATTATAATAGACTATACAGTTTTTACTTTTGCTATGTATCGTACTATGTGGGTATATCAATCAGTTTACATTTTCGTTTCACTGCTAAAATCTCGAGTATTTGAAAACATTGAAAGTTACAAAACCTACTTACAAAACTACGTAATAAGCAGGCACCCAAGGTTTGTCATTTGGGAGACGACTGTCATAGCATTCAAGTCCAAAAGCAGAAGTGGGATAATATAAAGCCTTCAACGCTTGTTTGGAGATACAGGAAAGTCGTCACCGCAGCCTATGGACACGCGCAACACCAGAGGGCTTGCGGGTGCGCCCTTGCAGAATTCTGTTCATAGCTCCCTTGAAGAGCCCCATTTCGTAACGTAACGGAAATACCTCAGCTTGCAGTTCATGCCATAACTCTCGAGTTCGCGCTATAAAGTGTCTTTTTGACCGCACTGTACGCAGCGACTTTATGTCAACGTCAATGCATTGAGCGTTTTTACCATCGATCGCACCGTAGGACGACCGATAACCGATGAGGTAGACGAGTCCTCGAATGGATACTACGTACCGGGAAGCGTAGTGTGAGACGCCTTCCGACCAGGTGGACCGACAACTTGATAAAGTTCGCCGGTGGTGGTAGGATGAGAAGACCCGAAAATCGTGTGTGGTGGCGAGTTTTGATAAAGTCCTATATCCAGCAGTGGAGAAACATAGGCTGATGGTATGGTAAATGTTCGTCTGGTATATGGTTCTCTAAAATACAACTTAGATAAAAAGAATGATTTTATTTGATAATAATGGATCAAAAATATCGTATACAATATTGACAGTTATGGCCGATGAGAAAAATTGTCGGATAGTGCTATACCACCACAGAAACTTAAATAAAATAAATCTTATTTACCTCGTAAATATTTTTAACCAAGAAATGAAGATATTCTATATGTTCTATGTTCCAAAGTCATTTTCTCAGTACGAGTTGTGAAATAAAAAACGGAAAATTTTATCATAATTTTAATAATAATACCCACAGACTATATTTACAATTTAACATTGTCTTCAATTATTTTTTATATATATTTACAATTATATGACTAGGTTAATAGATACAAACACACCACATATCATAAATACAAGTAGGTATAGTGGATAAGTGTTCTGTATTATATTCCTTCCTAAAAATATTCCTAATTCTTAATATTCCTATAATTCTTGTACCTAAATTCGGTATAGTTCTTGCAACTACAACTATTACAAATGTTTAAAAAGTCACGAGAACTCGTGTGAATAAATGTGTATATACGAGAAAAGTGTATTTCGCGTCCATTGAATTTAAACACATATTTGTGCAGGTTAGAAGGTCTCTTTTTACGCGTAGGGATACTCACCACTACCATCAAGACAAACACGTGCTCGTAATTGTAAGAACTATGACTCAAACACTTGTCAAACTGTTTAGAATTCTTAAATTAGACCCTATGAATATGTTTCCGTTAGATCATTGTTTCTGAGCACATGCTACCCTTTTCTTAAATTATTAAGGAAATCAATGCGAAAATATTGTAACTATGTAGATACTTTACTGTTTATCATCATTAGCTTCCTCAGTAGATTAAACCACCATAGACTAAAATTTGGAATATCGTTTGTATTCACAATTTTAAAATTCTGTTAGATAGACATTTTTTCTTTTAGATAGTTTATATATTATATAGTTTCATTTTACCTATTGTGCATGTTAAGAGTTAAAGTTGTGTATAACTGTAAGTGAATTTATGAACGTACAAATGTTTTATAAAATGTGTCTGTAACTAGATAAGTTTGTAAATTTGTTGTTATACCTACCTAATAAATAAAAATAAAAAATAAAAAAAAAACATTTACTACTTATAATATATACCCACAAAGTCTCGTTTGGTATCTTAACTCATAGGTGTGCTCTAGTTGGACAGGATCTGTATAGGCCTGAGCCCCTGTATAGGAAAGCCCTGAGTTTACCTAAACATCTGGTCCTAAGGTTTGAATAAATTGAAGATTCTCGATACCGAGGCGCGTTTATACATCTTATTCAGTCTATACGCGGGTGACACTGAAAGTTTTTAGAATCTCAAAAACGAAATCAGATAGATGGAAATTGTTATATTGCTTTTAGAAGTAAGTATAAAAGAGTATAAATTTGCTTCGCGATAATCGATACACTTTTTCATGCGATGTAAAAAAAAAAATTTCATTCAACAAGCATTCAAAAAGCATTCAACCCACCCTTCTTTAGGCACACCTTCAGACGTTTGGAAGGCCGTTACTGCCTCTTCTGTATTCATAAAACGTATTCCTCCGAGTTCCTTAACTTTAGGGAATAAATAAATACCACAGGGCGCAAGGTCCGGTCTGTATGGCAGATGACCCATTAACTCTACATTTACAGTTTTCATAAATTGCTTCGTTTGTCTGGCGGAATGAGCTGAGGCATTGTCGTGGTGGAGGATCACTCTGCTTCGTGGGCGTCGTTCTTTGACTTTTCAAAATAGAAGGCAAGCAGCTGTTCACATACCAGTCCGCAGTTACTGTTCTTTTATTTTCTAAAGTTACACTAGTTACTTTCTAGTAGTAAAATGGTCAGATCTGATAAAGAAGGAGGCAATCATCTTCTTTTCAGCACTCCGTCCTTTCTTCACTTTCGTCAGCACTTCAAAAGGAAAGACCCACTGCGCAGATTGCAGTTTCAGGCTCATAGCAGTAGATCCAGCTTTCACCACCTGTTACTATATCAGAAACAGCATTTGATTGATCATTGTTAAATTTTTCAGGCATTCGGGTAGTGTTTTTGAGCTTTGCTCAAATGTTGATAAAATCCATCCAGCACAAAGCTTCCTTACCCGTTGGTGATCGTGTAAAATAGTTTGAACTTGATTCATATCAATACATAATGATGCCATCATTTGTTTCAATCATGAGCTGCACAGTTTTGATCTTTTTCTCCGTCACTGCCGTCTCAGGACACCCTTCTTTAACATGGTTACTGAGGCGGGTACGACAACGCTTAAATTCACTGAACCAGTTCTAAACAGTGGCACTGGATAGAACTTCATCACTAAATGCTAACTCAAGTCTTTCATAATCTCGTTTCTGGTTGAGATCGCAACGAGTCATAAAAAATCATTGAACGAAAATGTTTTCTCGTTAAATTCATTTTTCCGCAACCTAAACGCAAAACAAATGACGGCTTTGAAAATTTAATGGCTTTAACAAGCAGAGTTCCATTTTCAAAATTCGAATTTGTTTTTTTCCATCGTAACTAAGATCTGTCAGTTCTATGAACTTTTAATTCCACCTATCGTATAGAGGGTATTTTCCAACCACTCCCGTCTGTTTTAAGCCAAGAATGGTCTAAAAACCATTCCTTACAGTCTATACTTAAGTCTATATTTTTAAATGAAGATTCACATTCTACAATTTTGTCTTACTAATATATGTGTCAAATGCAGGATTATTAAGTCCATGTCTCCCGTTGATATGAGGAACGTTGTTGCCCTTTTCTTCAGTCTTTTTGGAGGAACGTGGTCTCTTTGGTCCTGTGAAATCGAAGAGATTTTAGTCACCGGCTAAATTTCTTGATATGACAGAATCACTTATAGAGCACATTGAGATTGAAAAAGAAAAAAATACATCATATGAATTGTTATTTTTTTGACTTTCAACAAGGAACGCATAGTCGTCATAACAATAGGAATTAATAAGAAGGAATAATAATAAAGAGTTTCACTGGTCCGGTCGGCCGTTACACCGGCGCGCCGTGGCGGCGGAAAAGGACAATGCCTGAAAATGCCCAGCTATTGATTAGCCATGTATATTAATTTAGGCTACATTAAAAAAAATATAGATGAAATCCATAAACTGCCCAGTTATTACTTTATCGTATTTCCCCAATGTACCTACGGGCGTGTTTTGGTAGTGAGTGAGATATGCCAGAGCCCATTCCCATTCCATCCTATCCTATCCCTGCCCATTTTCCCAATCCTTTCTCCCAATCCATTGATTAATCTGTAGAGGTGGGCAGCGCATCCAGGGGCGTACCAACGTTTGTCATTCTAAACTAATGTTGGTATGTATTGCGGATGTCTATGGACGACAGAATCGACTTACCATCAGGTACATTTTATGTACGAGTGCCAATATAAAAAATAAACAAAAAATTTATAAGAATATACTAAAAACTGATACATTTTGGCTGATGACAAAAAAGTAACCTGGTATACAGTTTTTTCAGTTTAGGTCACAAATATAATAGGTACTTACATAGTTAAACTGTTTAAAAGTTAACGTTTTGTACACATGTTATATTATAAATCAGACCTCAACGCGAATAATTAATGGTTTTATTTTGTTTACTTTTTATTTCTACTCGTTGTGAAAGGAGTGACAGATAAAGTTGGGACAGCATGGAGAAATACTCCGTTATGTACTCTGTCCTCCAAACTAGCGGAAAATCTACGCACACCCAAGAATGTTAAATTTTATCAGACGCCAGGTGTCTATAATATTGACTGCAGTTGTGGTAGATCCTATATAGGTCAAATTAACCGTACAGTTGCGGAAAGGGTCAAGGTACACATCGCAGCTGTAAGAAACAGCCAAACGAGTAAATCAGCAATAGCCGAACACATTCTCAACGTTGGAATCACTGGATAGAACTCTGCACTCCAAAAATCCTCTCCACTGAACGATTGAAGGGGTTGAAATTAAGAAATATAAAAATTTCAATCGGGAAGATGGATATAAACTGTCAAAAAACAACAGCCTTTTGACTTCCTGGACTGATTAGTCAAAAATCCTCTTTGATTAACTCGTGACTACAGCACAGCTGGTGTAACCCGTTGCGGCCGTGCCGAAACGTCGAGTATAAATAAAAGATAAACAAATAAGTTTAATTATTCGCGTTCAGACCCGTTTTACAATATAAAACCTATATAATTTATTCGCTTCTGGGAAAGCACATTATGTGGACTAATTTTTATTTAGTATGAACTAACCTCCGCCTATTATAAGTTTGATGAGAGTTGAGCATGGCGAATCGACGAGAAGCGTGGCCAGGAATGCTACTACGATTGTGAGTGAGAAATCAGCGAAGAATTTGAATATCTGAAAAACAAACAACGTATATAAGGACCGGACCTATCGAGAATGAGGAAAGTTCACCATTTTTTATTTCTTGTTTAAAAGAAGGTTGGGGAAATTACAAAAAATCTAGTGATATTTGATGCAAGTTTGAAAGTTGTAGTGTAAGCACTATAATAACCTTTGTTTGCGCTACCTATCAGCAGGCGGATGTGTTAGCTTCCTTACCTCAACGAAAACTCAGTTTAAGTTCTGCCGCTAGATGGCAGCACAATAAGATAATAAATTCCGTGAATGATAGCTGCTTCAAGATTACATTAATAGATGGTGATGTTGCATGTTTGAATAAATGTTAAACTGATAAACAAGAGGAAATAGATAGATACTTACAGAATGCGGTACGCTAAAGTATATAGGAGCCACCATACTGCTATTAATCAAGAACATAAGTGGATAGTGAATTAAATACATGGCGTAGGACAGACGAGCCGGTAGCTTCCACATGCGTAGTGACAAAAGCCAGTTCACTGGGCCTGTAATAAAAGATTAAATTTTATATTTCAGTACTGAAAGTCAAAGAAACAGCTGAGTTTTTCATTTCAAATTTTTGTACCTACGTTAATCTAGATTATTCTAGACAATCAATTTTTTCAATTAAGTAGGTTGTATTAAAAATTTAGTAGTTAGTTTAAGGTGTATCTGTCAGATGTCGCCATATTGACGCCTGTTTCAGAACTAAGAAGTTCGTACTAAAGTCCTTGGATGTCACTAAAATTATCAAATTTTTAAAAATTCGTAACGATAAATTCAAGTTATTGATTTTTGCGCGTGACGGTAAGAATGACATTTTTATTTTATATAAAAATTGTTAATTATCATCAAATCTATTTATTACTAGCTGCAAATATGATAATAAAATAAATATTTATAAAATGAATAAATAATTGTAAAACAACATTCGTGGAAAGTGAATATAAAATTAAGGTATATTAACAAATTAGATGTTTTACTCCGAAATATGCTGTCGTCCGTAGAAACAAGAGAAAATATATAGGTAATTAATTAATTTGATTTTATGTGTATCTATCTTTTTAAGTATTTAATTGTAATGAAATTAAAAAGTTAGAAATTAGATAAAATTGAAGCAAAACTCACTCACCTCCATACCCATGAACACAGGCGAATATAATCCAGCCCAGGGCCATGGCCCAGATTGGCCTCATGAAGGAATTGATGAGATTGTCAACAATCTGATAGTTCCAATCAGCCTGCATGATTGGATATGTGATGTATATGACGATCAGTAGCAGAAATATTGAGCATAGCCAGAGGATTGCTGCGTGTAACTGAAATGAAAAATAATAACAATATTGTATTGTCTGTAACGGCCGGGAGGTGTCGGCCGGGTTAAAAATAGCACCACCCCAACTTCCCGTGGGTATCGTAAAGGGTGACTAAGGGATAACCTCTAAAAGAGTGAACTCGCCAACCCACTTGGCCAGCGTGGCGTTTTAAGGCCATACATCCCTCATGTACAAGACAATGTACCTACATGAGGAGTCCCATGTCCAGCAGTAGATTTTCAAAGGGTTGGTTATTGGTTATAACCGCTACCTATAGTCTGTAACCATCGATACTAGGCGACCTTCAATCGTGGAATCATGCACTACTGATAAATTATCTTAAAATAATAATTAACTATTATTTTAACGGCAGTAGTTTGTGTTGTTATAATCTTATTAGATTATTCATGTAAGCCAAATCTATCCCAAGTAGTATCTAAGATACAAATGTCATTTAAAAAAAAAGTTATTTTTTTTCACATTATTTTACGTATCTCTACACCACGGTTACAAATAAATGAAATCCGTCGGTTTTTTGGTGTTATAATATTATTCATGGACTATACCAATAGATATGCAGTAAATAGTATGAGTAGCTGTTGCACTTTTTTGGAAAAAAAAAACTGAACTTCAATTTTCAGCATGAAATGTGGTAAATATTTTTTTTGTATTTTATTTTGAGCGCCCAATAACTTTACTATGAGGTGTTTCAGGCTTATCCATTCTTTCCTGGACAACCTGTATAAACTCTTATATGTAGACTCAATACCACAAGAAGCGTTTAGGCGTAATGTGCAATTGGCAAAATTAACAATTAACTAAAAAATCGTAAAAAGTAAACACTTACAAATTGCTATATTCTAAAAATACTTTATTCTTGTTCTTATTTCACTTAACAGGAAATCTTTTACTCTAACTAAAGACAAAAATAAAAAGTCTTTAAAATGAGATAAAAATGGTTATTATACACGTTTGAATTGAATTTTACAAAACTGTTTGTCACTGTACAAAAATGATAGCACATTTTGTGAATTGTATATTTCTCCAATTGCACATTCGCGAATTACAATTATGGCGCCTCAATCATAACAAAAAGTTGAAAAACAAATAATATCTAATTCATTACAACAACCAGTTATAATACAACTTTAGAACTAAATTTTCGCCGGTTTCTTTCCCTGGAGTCCTGAATCCGACGGTCCAGGCCATTGCTCTTATGTTGGTGGTTTTACCGTTTCTTCCTAAGTTTGCCTCAACGAAGGATAAATGAGAAATTTTAGAACTTGTAGGAAATAATACCTAATTTAAAGGATTTTAAATATTTCTTTTAAAAGGAACTCCGATGTTAAAAGAGCTACACACGACATGCATATCACTTAAAGCTACGAAATATATAAACAACAAAGTGTACAAATAGATAACTATGACTATCATAAGGTACTACAAGACTAAAGGTAAAATTAATTTATGAATTGGTATTATTTCCTACATTGCAGGTACACTGGCGTGTTGCTGGCTATATCTAAAAATAGAGCCGCATCTAGCAAATCTTCTTTTCGATTTGCCATCAGGTATTTTTTTAAATTAGAAAATTATGTGTTTTAAATCTCATCGTCATCTGTATTGTGCTCCAAATCTAAATTGTGTTCCAGAACCTTACTGGTTTCCAAATTTGTTAAATAAACCATTTTCCAAGTTATTTCCTATTCGCTCAGCTCAAAAATACAAATACTTTTTTTTGGAATGGCTAAACCTTGTGGCCCTAATGGCCTTTCAAGAGTCACCGGACATGTATAGTTTTAGGGCGAGCGCACAAGACGCTCAGCCAGAAGCAAAGAGTGTGTGCAGCAACGAGCCTAAGGGCTCGGTAGACCGGCGGAAGGAACGGACCGGCGTTGCTTCGGGAGGATACCGCGGGATCGCGAGTCGGTGAGAAGCACCCAGGCACATGCCGATACCTTGTAAAAGTGTTGGCTGAGGGCCGGTGTATGTTCACGGTGTAGCGAGGGCGAGGTCCTCGTCTACGCCAGCAGGGACGGTGTACATGTGTTGTCTGTGAGTGTAGTGTAAGAACCGCATTGGCAGCAGTAATTGGGTCGTCGGGGTCGTCTAAAACATGCCGAGGACGATGACGACGACGGCAACCGGGAGGATCATTCCTATCGGGGACATAGGTTAGGCTGTCAACTACTAGGGGGTTGGGATGGTGAGGGACTCTGTCGTAGTAGCGTCGTAGTAAAATACAAATACGTTAGCCCTATTGGTTCTATGGAAATTCTATATTATAGAATTACCCCTGTTACTAGTAACTGCTTCGTTGCTACTTTTATTGGTTCGTTGCTATTTACCTTCGAAACATTCGCCGTCTTTCCCCGATATAAATGCAATATGTATCCGTATATCATGCCAACGAAGAATGGAGAAGCTCTCGTCAATGTGTTCACGTAATAATTATATAGGTAGCGTTCTTGGTCGTATAAACGTCTGAAATAAATATATATAATTAATAAATAATATATTTTGTGAGGATTCTTAATCAGTGTGTGTTTTATGTAAAATTTCAGATTATGTTTGCTTAAAATAGAATAACCATCTACCGTAATATCTTCCTTGAAAATTAAATATATCAATAAATTAACATGCCCTGAAAAATATAAATATCATATCATTAACCCTTCGGGTGCACGGTGTCGATGTCGGGCGCCTCAAGTATGACGGTACGTCTAACGCGCCCCTATGCTTTTATGTCCCATATTTATATAGAAAAAAGGCGACAGACGAGCATACAGTCCACCTGACGGTAAACGGATACTGTCGTCTATAGACATCCGCGATCAGACATCAGACAGACAGACATCGCGGATGTCTATAGACGACAGTATCCGTTTACCGTCAGGTGGACTGTATGCTCGTCTGTCGCCTTTTTTCTATATAAATATGGGACATAAAAGCATAGGGGCGCGTTAGACGTACCGTCATACTTGAGGCGCCCGACATCGACATCCAACATCAGTTCAGAATGACAAACGTTGGCACGCCCCCGGATGCGCTGCCTACCTTTGCAGATTAAGAAATAGATTGGGAAAATGAGAAGGGAGAGAATTGGATGGGAATGAGAATGCGATAAAGTGGGGAATGCATTTCAAGGTAGTCTTCTGTGAGAGAGGGGTAACGTGGCCAGTCGAGTGCACCCAGCGACTGTTGGATTGCAGAGTGCACTATCCCCCTCATGAGTTACAAACTTACGAGCCTCCATCGTGTGGTTTTCAACCGAAACTCAGGAAACGTTTGTAGTAATTGTCATTGCTTCTTAATAGTTGTGTGCATTGAGTCGTCATCACTTGTTATTCGTATGCCAGGTACTTTCGCCTGGCATGCTCATTCACTTGCATGTATATCACAGCCCTTAGGAGGCTTATGTCCAGCAATGGAAGTTAAAAGAGCTGGTTCCGGTTTACGGTTATGTTCCGCATGCATTATTATAGAATTAGGCAATTTATGCACAACAGAAATTGTGTGTATTAGCTAATGAAAGATAGAACAAAGTAACTCATCTTCATTATTGCGTTACATTGTATTTATAACACACGCTTGTTGTTTTCCACTCTACTTCATAAAAACTTGACCTGTACAGGTACAGCTCCTGTCACAAGTACTTATTGTATATTTATCCATACCCTCCGTCTACCCTTAACTTCTTGCCAAACTAACTTTCTTACAAAAACAATGGCTACTGTCGCTATTAGTTGCTCCGTGAGTTACGCCGACATCGCGTGACGTTCGCTCGCCTATGGGACTCATGGAAAACTTATGGTAGGGGCAATGATCTATTGCAGATTTTTATGGGGCTGTCCCAGATTGAGCGCCGGATTTAATTTCGAAAAAAAAGTCTTTGTTTCTCCGCCTGTGTGACATGTGGCACCATCCTGTTGGAACCACAGTTGATCGAGGTTCATATCTTCCAATTGGTGTCAAAAAAATTCAGGAATTTTTTTGACACCAATTTATCGGTATTTAGATAGGCATAGAGGGGTATCGTAACATGCTACAGGAGCATGTTACGATACCTAAAAAATAGCCCTATGATCCAGCCGAACCAAAAGCTGCACTAAACTGTAACTCTTTGAAGATGCGTCCGTTTTTCATGAATCTTATGAAGATTCTCCAAGCCCCAGATACGACAATTTTGTTTATTGACGTATCCGTCAAGGTGGAAATAGGCCTCATCACTAAAGATGATTTTTCGCTAAAATGATGGTCCATTCATACTGATCTAAAATTCATACTGCGTTGCTCTTTCGTGTAGCGTTCCATGTTGACTAATTGTAACTGTCATATGTAACATCTATAAACAAACCAGAGAGCCAACCGCCAAACAAGAAAATGGCGCGAAATTTAAATCCCGCGCTCAATTTGGGATACCCTTTATAAGAGTGACAATATTTGTCATTTATGTGTGGTTTTACATTCCAATCCAATTTATCCATAATAATAAATAACACCACACTCAATAGCCCACACTAGGATTCCTTGTGTCGTGGGTCCAGAGACACATAAAGACAAATGTCAAAATCGACTTCGACCAAAATCCAGATTAATATACCCCAGTTTATTACTTACGAAGGAATTACACTTGCAGGAGGGAAGTCATTGATGAAGTTGTATATAGTAGCTGACGTAAGAGATATCAGCATACCAGCTGCTAGCGCTATCCAAGCACCACGTCGTTTACCCAGTACCCAGAAAAGGAAGATTGGTGACAGAATATGAAGTTGCACGTCCACAGCAAGGTACCAGCTGTGAGCGAGGCACTGGAAGGGTAAAAGTTTTGTTATTAATCATAATTGTTATGATGAATAATAATTAATATAATGACTATTAAGTATATTATGCAGGGGAGAGTGCACGGTGCAATCCAACAGCCGCTGGGCGCGCTCGACTGGCCATGTTACCATTCTCTCACAGAAGACTACCTTGTACTGCACAGAAGACTAAAGTGGGAAATGTACTGCATTTCTCACTTTATCTCATTTCACTAATGTACGTACGTGTTTCGGTAGTATGAGTGAGATGTGCCAGAGCCCATTCCCATTCTATCCCCCCCTATTTTCCCAACCCTTTCTCCAAATCCATTCCTATATCTCCAAAGGTAGGCAGCGCATCCGGCGGCGTGCCAACGTTTGTCATTTTGGACTAACGTTGGCATGTATCGCGGATATCTATGGGCGACAGTATCCACTTACCATCAAGTGGATTGTCTGAGTAGACTTGTCAACCCACTTGGTCAGCGTGACGTTTTAAAACCATACGTCTCTCATGCATAAGTGCATGGGGAAGCCCGTGTTCAGCAGTGGACAATAAAGGGCTAAGGATGGATAATAATATAAATAAAACATAAAATACAACTCACAATGCTATGAGGATTCACATAATTCTGCACGTACAGCAAGGTAGACCACCAGTAAGTCCTACATTTCTCCACCTTTCTGACGAAAACGCCTGTCCAGTACGGTCCATCCCCAGCACGGTGCAAAATTGAGGCTTGGAGAAGAACCGTCAATGCCAACACGGGGAACATGCGGAGAAGTCGGTTGAGGTAGTAGAGATGAATGTTTTTGATTAGTCTCACTGCAAAATGTAAAGGAGTCGTTACCTATATTACTATAATATACTAATATAATAAAGAGGTAAAATTGTGTGTTTGTTTGTGGGTATGTTGGGGGTAATCTCTGTAACTTCTAAACCGATTTCAAAAAATCTTTCACAAATATGAAGCTACATTATCAAAAAATTAAAAAATATATAATATATATCTCTAAACCGAAGTGAAGCGAGGGCGGGTCGCTAGTTACTTATAAAGACAAGATATTATGTAGGTTTTGTCCTCTGTCATTTAGGTCATTATAGCGAATCTTAAATGACAGTGGACAAAACGTGTAGCCAAATGAGGTGATGGCAGATGTAGCAAAACCCTAATCAGGGCTGGAAAAAGAAGTGCAGGCCGTCCGTATGCCAGGTAGGTCGATGATATAACCAGAATTTCAAAATAGACTTCGGTGCGACTAGCACAAGACAGTGCAGTGGCAGCTGCAGTGGGCAGAACAAAAAGCTGAAAATGATATTGATGTTGATGATGATAATAGTGATAAACATAAAGATGGTAACAAAATTGTGATTAACATTATTATAGTGATTTATATAAAGAAAGTTGTTACAGAGATCTTTATTGAGAATGTGACAAGAAAAATATATGAAAAAATTGTAAAAAAAGAAACATTATTCAAAAATATAAAATATAAATGACACTGCTGGCCAATGCCTGTAATCAGCAGTGCCGGCCCCCCGAACGCAAGCAGAAATGTCTAAGTTGGCGAACAGGCTCTGGTCAGTGGAACCAGGAGCCGGATGGCACGCTTTAGTGTATCGGCCTTGGTCGATACCTTGACGATCTGCAGCACTCCGTCCCGGCCCCGGTAGATTAGTAATTTTGCCCCCGGGCCAAATACTAAGCGGGAGGGTTCCATCAACGACCAACACTAGGTCGCCGATCTTGAATTGAGGTCTTTTGCCTGGCTTCCTGGCCGCGAGACCCGGCAAATATTCTTTTATCCATCTCTGCCGGAGTGGTCACCCAGCCGGAGCCGTTTTTATAACCTAGCCTGCGGCGAAGGTCAGAGTCCTCTACTGCAGCTAGAGGTTGGTCGTTGATGGGGGTCCACCCAAGATGTAACGAAACGGGAACATTATTCAAAAATATAAAATAAAATATAAAAGAATCTGCTGATTCAAAAAATACTATTTTAATTATTTACTGTTTTAATTATTTACTGTTTTAATTATTTACTGTTTTAATTATTTACTGTTTTAATTATTTACTGTTTTAATTATTTACTGTTTTAATTATTTACTGTTTTAATTATTTACTGTTTTAATTATTTACTGTTTTAATTATTTACTGTTTTAATTATTTACTGTTTTAATTATTTACTGTTTTAATTATTTACTGTTTTAATTATTTACTGTTTTAATTATTTACTGTTTTAATTATTACTATTTCTGCCAATTCTCTGATCTATGATGGCAAGTGGTTAGATACATAAAATTAATACACACTTCCAGTTAATTTTCCTACTGAAGTATACACTAGTAGCAAACCGCTGAACATAAAAAAAGTGTCCACTGTAATGGGAGCTGCTGCAATCCACAGTGATCCGGCTGATGTTATCCACTAAAATAAAAAAAAATACCTTTTAATATTGATATATTCATTCATTAATTTGTGTACATATATATTTAAACACAAGGTACAATACAGTTCATAAAAATTTCATTACAAAGATTTCTCCAAATTTTCCACAACATATTAGCTTTAAACCCGCTTATTAGTGTAGAAAACATCTATAAAATTGAATGCAAATGATTCCATTCCATTTAATATATTCCATTCATATGAAAATTGTGGTTACTGGTACAAAAGAATAAAAGGTCGTATCGTATAGCTTGATGTCCTATACCTACCTTAAAGTTTACGCACAACTTTTGTTTAAATAATTGCAATTTTGAGCCACCGGCGAAACGTGAACAAAAGAAAACAATTAAAGGTCAAAGATCAATTGTTTGAGTGGTTAAGACCCCGATTAACACAACGTGAGCGCAGTTTCGATCGCGAACGTATGTATCTTTTCCAAATACACCCCGCTTTCGTTCACACGGCGCGGTATTGATTGGTGATAACAAAATTCCTTTTTTGGTGTGTTTTGGGAGTGAAAGTAGTATATAATTGAAATATTTAGATATATAAGATTAGTTTTTAGAAGTTTAAACAATTTATGGATAGTTGGATGATTGATTAAATAAATAGATAAAATGTAGGAGATTGAATTCGATACAAAACAATACAATTCATTCTTATCATAATAATTATGCGCAATAAATCAACGCTAATATTTCTTATACATTATCGGTAATGAGATTAAATATCATTTTAGATTTAGTGATTGACCGCGTGCTTTAAAGTCATCATTGATTCATATTTTTATCAAGAATTCTCCATTTAAGTTGGATTTAGTCATAATTACCAGCGGCGGGGCAAGACCTAAATTTGATGTGGGCGAAATTTAAAAAATTACTGTGTTTCTCATTTTCACATATTATAATCAGGAACACACTAAAAATGTTTTTCAAAGTACAAGTTGTGCTTTTTGCTTATATATTTTTAATATTCTTTACGAGCTTGAAAACCTTGTACACAGCGGGAAGTTCTAGGGCTGGCCCACAGGGTTAGCCGATTGTCACATTTTTCACGAATCAAAGCTGCATGAATTTTCGAGGCGCGAGGCCCCTCGGGCCGCGAGGCCCACGTCGCCCACGCCTTGCGCCGCTACTGATAATTACCACAGTATTATGAGAATACTCAATGAGTATGTAAAATTAAGAGTCATGGTTAAATGTCATAATATTGTTTTTTTATTAATCGCTACTAAATCAATCATGCTTACAATTACATGCTTAATAATATACACGTTCATATACTCATATTCTAAGTGTTAGTAAAAGTCTAAGTATGTAGTAAGTAAACTATCGTAAGAGAGTGTACACTGCAATTCAATAGCCACTGGGAGAGACCGACTGGCCGAATTACCTTTCTCTCAGAGAAGACTACCGTATAACGTCAACATATAAATACTAATGGGCACCTTATTGTGTTACTCACAAGTTCTAGATTTGAATGGTTTTGGGTACATTAGCACGACACGGCACCAATGCGGTGTCGGCCAGCTTAAGAATAGCGCTACCCCATCTCTTCCGTGGTTATCTCTAAAGGCGACTAAAAATAACAAGCCACTACCACAAGCCCTGAAGAAGTACATCACCTTTAAAAGAGTAAACTCACCAACCCGCTTAGCTAACTTGGTGTTTTAAGGCAATACATCCCTCGGTTTGTGTTTCGGGAATGGGAAAGATATGCTAAAACCTATTTTTCTATCCTATCCCATCGAGTGAGGAATATAATTGCATAAGAGATGTCTTTTATAGCAAGAGGATCTCTTCATTGTATTATACATTTTGTCCCCAATCTCACCCTGGAATGGAATGGAAAGCGAAACTGTAATGGGATGAGGAAAGTCCCCGTCTCTTTATACTCGTACTTTCCATTCTTCATCATCCTAAACCCCTCTTCCAAACTCAATTCTGAATCTCCAAAGGTACCGCATCAGAGGACGTACCAACGTTTGTCATGTTGGACTGATGGTTGGCATGTACTATGGATGTCCGTGAGCTGCCACCTCGTCTGCCACATCCGTAAAAGCTGAAATAGCAAATTCTAGAAGCATTTTCTACGTACCTGAAAAGCTTCCAAAGGATTTGCCATCATTCCGTTAAGTTGATTCGAGAAGGTGTGCCCTAGAATGACCCATACCATGGCTAAAGATCGTAGACCGTCCATACATTCTAAAGCACCTGGGTTCTTCGGGAAAGTGAGGAGACGACGAGTGTTTGTGTAGACGGAGAATGTTTTGCATAAAGTGTTGGCTGATTTTGGATCTGAAAACGAAGTTAATTTAGATTTCAATATTACCAAAGTAAAGAAAGATTTTGAATTATTATTCTATAACACATTTAAATTTAAGCAAAAACTCGCAGTTAACGTATATTTTGTCCTTCTAAGTATTATTTCATAATTTAAGATACTTGATTTTCGTCTATTTCATAAATTTCTAAATTATGTTGATAAGACCATTTCTTAACAATAAATACTCGTATAATATTATTAACACCTTTTAAATATTAATTATGACTTGATACCTCTACAAAGAAGTGCAGAACATATAACAAGTTATTTATTATTAATTGTTATAAGTTTTATTAATTTGTTTTCCGCTAGTAGGTCTAAATAAATGGAAATTAAATAAATAATAATTACGGCCATTATAATAAACGATATCTTACCTTTACCAAGATAAATTGTGTGGTGAATATCGTATGTAGTGCTAAGTATCGTCAAGATTCCAATAATTGAAAATATTACTCTGAAATAAGAATATTGGAAAATATAACTTTTCATTTTCGCATCTTTCACACATATTTATCTATTAACGGGTCTTAACGTGTGTATTTAATATACCTTTTTTATTTTAGTGTACGTTTCAGCGGAAGACCGCCAGACGAATAAATCGGCGATAGTGGTCCATGTATTCAACGCTGAAATCAACCAATGAATAGAATTCCATAGTCCAAAAAACTTCTTTATCGATCGCCACTATTACTCGAGGATTATAAGTGAAGCAATTGAAATTAAGAAACATAAAATTTCCAATCGAGAAGATGCATACAAATTTTCCTCGACATAGAATCCAGTGATTAATAAATTTTATAAAATTAAACCTCACAATTTTTGGTCTGACGCTACTTTAGATACTGTGAGTGATGTATACCACAACTTTTCGGACTATGAAGACCAAATGCGGGTAGTAGAAGAAGGAAACTGCTCGTATTTCTCGATGTGGACTACCCGCTTCTTCAGTTAGCTCGTGGCCATGTTTGGTGCAACCCAACCGAAACGTCGAGTAAATTAAAAAAGGAAAACATACGCGTAAGACCCATTTAATAGATAAATTAATAAAAAAATAGTATATAAAACCACAATCTATTGGATAAAGGTTTTTGGTAATGTTTAAGACCTTATCAGAAGTTTCAAGATATTTTATCAGTTTTACTGTTAATATTTTTATTTGACTGCTACATTATTGGTTAATAAAAAAAATGGAAGGGAAGGTACTTACATAGCAACGTAATCAGCAGGTACCAAAGGTTTGTCATTAGGTAGACGACAGAACTCATCCTTATATTGCAAACCTAAAGAAGGGCCGGGAAAATACAAAGCTCTCAACGCTTGTTTGGTGGTACAGGTCTTTGGTAAGCAGAAACCAAGTTCAAATTTTGTATCCGCTAAAGCACTATCTGATGATACTCTGCTGCAAAAAAAATAACAACATATACTTGTATTTTGTTGACGTCTGTTTCCAAGAAAAATATACGTATTTGTCCTTCACTAGATGATATCTATGGCAGTGGTTCGGAAACTTTTGTATTCTCGGCGCTCTTGCTGAATCCAGATTTTCCAAAGCTTCCTATGTCAAATTCTAACAAGTACTCTCTCTGAAAGAGCTAACATTTTTTTTGTCAGGGTTAGGTAAAAACATCGACTTGAGAATACATACCTACGAGATATGTTATACAAGCACTCTCGGGAAGACACGTTAAAGTTTAATGGTGTTTAATTCATTAATTCATATATATTTTGAAAGTAGAACACTTATTACGTAGTACTGAAGTTTCAAATTTGACTTTTGAATGAACTCCTTCTCATCTGCTTAACACCCCTAGAAGTTGCCAACCAGGTTTCATTGATAAGAACGTATGATGTGTCATGTAGTTATTCCCATATCGATTGATAAAAATAACATAATTAGAGAATGTAGTTTATAAAATGAGATAAAATAACTAAGCAGTTTGCATCAGTTACTCTTGATTTCGTGTCTTAAGTATAAAAATGAATTCGCGATACCCGTAGGAGGAAGTAGTCTATAGGAAACGACTCAAACATTAAATAATGAATTCATGAAATTCTTGCTGACCTTAGTCTATCGTCCATTTCACCACTCAATATTTGTGCTCCTAATTGAAACTTTGTCATTTCTAGACGTTTCTGTTCACTCAAAGTTGTAATGTTTAGTGTGAGTTCTGGCCACGGAATATCTGGCAAATTTGGCCATTCTGGCAAACTTGGTAACTGTAAATCTTGTTGTAATGGCACGCCGATCATGCAGTACTTTCCTTCCACAACGGAGCTACCTATATCCTTATTTATTTCGAGACATGGATAATAGCTGCCGAAATCGCGTGTATTTCCCTTCAATATATATTTAGGAAGCCTTAGTCCAGCGTCGAGAACTGTGAATGGAGTTAAGCTAAATTTAAGTTATATTCACCTACTTTAAAGTTTATTTTACTAACTACTAAATATAGTTGTTTGATATAAACTTAGATTTAAAAAAATATGCAACTTATATATTTTTTTCGTCTACAGAAAAAGGGCGGCAGACTTACATACAGTCCACCTGATGGTAAGTGGATACTATCGTCCATAGACTTCATTGTTAAATGCCAACATCAATCCAGAATAACAAACGTTGGCAGACCGCCGGATGCGCTGCCTACCTTTGCAGATTAAGGAATGGATTGGGGAGAAAGGATTGGGAAAATGGGGAGTAATAGGATAGGACTGGATGGCAATGGGCATATCTCACTCACTACCGAAACACGTACGTCCATTGGGGAAATACGATAAAGTAGGAAATGCAGTACATTTCAAGGTCGTCTTCTGTGAGAGGGGAGTAACGAGGCCAGTCAAGTGCACCCAGCAGCTGTGGGAATGCGTCATACACTCTCCCTTACCTTTAAAATATTTATTTACCTTTAAAATATTTAATATTTTAAGACAATAAACTGATTTCTGATTTAGATTCTCATTTGTAATATTTGCTACTAATTCTTTCCTATTCTCGTTGTAACAAGTGTTCGTTCTAGATTGTTCTCAATGACAATCTGCCATTGACGAATATTTATATAAAAAAACTTACATTCCAATCTTAGCAATGTGTCGTTCGCAATGTGTTGTAATTGCTGTTCACACAGTTCTGGATCCAACACATCTTCGTAAAACTGCTGGTCGAAAGCTGGATTCGGCGGATCCAGATACAAATATCCATTAGCTACATTTAATGTCACAGTTATTATAAGAAGTGTTATTAACGTGAGCTTCATTTTGATATGAGAGAGAGTTAACAAAAGCTACAATAAAAATAGGATATTTGATTTTTTTAAAAGTAATTTATGTTGGTTACTAATGGAATATTTAATACTCAGTGAAGAAAAATGATTCTCGCTTAATAATATTAACCCAATTGAAAACTAATCTAATCTTAAATTAGTTATTTATCAGAAAAAACGTGAACTGTTTACCTATCATTAAAAAAATACAATTATTTAGAAGATTGCTATCGGTTTTACGCAGATAAAGGAGCAATGTCATATGCGCCAGTTGATTTGCGAGTACAATATAGGTAGGTAAGTTAAATGTACTGTTAATTTACTTCACTAATTCTGTAATTTAACTGATTTCAAATTATCGTTAAATATAAATACAGCCAATTCCGCTTAATCGAGACACACTGGGACCAGAACATTTTGGCCGAATTAAGCGGCTGCCCTAATTAAATGAAGTTCTACAGAAAAATATCTTTTCCTGCAGTTAATTTCACATTAAATAAAGATACATTTCTGGTAAATAAAAACACATAAAAAACACAAATAGTTAGTGGCACCGGTAGATTTTCATCATCAGAGTCATTGTGATTCCCCGGTGATACGCGTTGGAGCTAAACTAGATTGAAAACAACGGTATAACACGGCCGTCAAGTGCTCTTATGCACTGCATTTCTTAAAGACCATATTCATAATTGGATGTTAAGATTTTTTGTTATAAAATTTTGTAAATAGTTAAATATTAAAAATTTCGATCTTAAATTATTTGTCCCGATGAAGCGGAATATTGTCCCAAATATCCGATGTAATTAACGTTTTCTTCATTTTTGAATTTTGTTCTTTAAGATTTGGCGCAAATAAGTGGCTGCCCCGAATAACCGGTGGCCCAATTAAGCGGAATTGACTATATTTATTAAACTGGACTAGAAAGGGAGCACCTAGCTTTTGTCCTGCAGCCTATAAATAGTACCTGCGTGGCCAAGTACAAAAACACGGTGACGTAAGAATTGAGAACTGCGCGAATGTCGTTGTTTGTTGAAGAGGAGAACATGAATTATATCTGTTTGTTCCGTAAGATACAGCAATGCAATGCAACCAGCCCTTTCAGTATCCACTGCTGGACCTCCTCAAGCACGTTGTCTTGTGTCAGATTAAGATACTAGCAGAACCTTCATGACCAGTATTTAGCTTATACAGATTCGTAAGCCCTCACTAGGGCCATATATATCGGTACCTATATTAAATAAGATAAGAATTTATTTAAACCTTACATAAGGCACAGTTTTTTTAAAAACAAGGCAAACCTTACACTTACACTAGGATAGTGTAAGTGTAAGGTTCATACTGTAAGGTTCACCCTTACACTAGGATTCTCTGTATCGTGAGGACTAATTCATTCCACTGTAACAAATTTGACATTATATTTATAAAATGAAAATTAAATAATATTAAATAGAACCTTCTACTCAAAAATTCACTTATGAGTTATGTAAGAGAATTATAGCGTATATACTTAGTCTGGCTATAAATACCGTTACAATGAATAAAAATAAATAAATTACATTTCAGTTTAGAATCTGTCATTCTGACGTGAAAAATAATTATTTTTTTCTCATTTTGGCGCCAATCATTATTAAATATTTTACTGATATTAAAATGGAGTGGGTGATGAAGAAAACCATATTGCTGTAATTGCATTACACAAAGTAGGCATGGAGCCAAATGCAATTTTTAAAACTCTCTATCCGCTTGGTATGAGCCGAATGTTTGTGTACCGGGCTACTGGTACCTTGAAACGTCATCTTTTTGTGATAGGAAAAGGTCCGACCGTGCACGCACTATTCGTACTAAACAGACGATTAAAGCTGTGAAGGAGTGAATCTGAAGAAATCCCGTCCAGAAGCAAACGATTTTCTCCGGAGAGATGAATATAGCAACCAAAACAATGTCTTGTATTTCAAAATATGACTTAGGACTTGCTGTTTCAAAAGACGTACTAGCGATTTTGTAACTGATAGTTAAAGAAAAATAGTGTTGACAAATCAAAAGAACTTCTTCGGCGGTACGCAAAGGGAACTCACAGACAAATCTTATTTACGGACTAGAAAATGTTCGCCATTGAGGAACATTTTAATAAGCAGAATGATCGAGCTCATAACTCTAGAGAAGCTGCTCAATTGGTCAATAGGGTGCAACGTGGCCATTATCCGACTTCAGTGGTGGTTTGGTGGGGTGTTAGCTATCAAGGAGTGACTGAACCATACTTTTGTGATAAAAGTATTAAAACGTCGGCTCAAGTGCATCAAGATACGATTCTTAAGAGGGTCGTAAAGCCTCTTAACAACACCCTGTTCCATAACCAAGAATAGTCCTTTCAGCAATACTCAGCACCGGGTCATATAGGTGTGGCTAGAAAGGAATATTCCCGACTTCATTAGAGATGAAGACTGGCCGTCATCTAGTCCCGATCTTAATCCGCTCGATTATGATTTATGGTCTATTTAAAAGAGCATGGCATGCTCTAAACGCCATGGTAATATTGAATCCCTAAAACATTCCATCAAGATTATGACTGAACCATCAAGATACGATTCTTGAGAAGGTCGCAAAGCCTCTTAACAACACTTTGTTCCATAACCAAGAATGTTTCTTTCGGCAAGACAGCACCACCCTTTTTCACTCTTTTCTTCATCCTTCCCAATCCTTATCCACCCCATACCGTCTCACAAGTCCCGCACTTAAAATCGGATACCGGCGTCCGCGTAATTGCCAGCTTCGGGTTATTCTTGGCGGTAACTGGTATATTATGAATGACAGCAAAAACCATATCGTCACACAAATTGCTCGTTCGCTACCTTCTATTTATAAATTAATCTTTCTAATCGCTAATCTTTAGTTCCTTGAGGTGAGCATACAAGTGTTATTTCTTATTCTTGCATTTACAGATTAAAGATAAAACAATAAATATTATAATAATGATAATTATTTCAATTGTTGCAAAGGGTTTGCACAGGTGGCTATAATCTAAAATTATCTCTTCTGATAAATAACCAATTAACTATTGATGTATAAGATTAAGAAAATTACCACGTCACAGTTGTTTATAAGATTAACTAAATATGGGGAATATTTATTTAACTAAAGCATTTATTTTTATTGACTAAGATTGACACTGTAACATTTATTTATTTATTTGTATTTAGTATTTGCTAAAAATTGTGTTGTACTGCCTCGCAGAGCCTCTAACATCGATCGCTATCAGACATGACGAATTGTAATGTAAATCAAACATACTTAATTTAGATTAATAGGATATTACTGTACGTACACTGTAACATTTGTTGCAATAGCTTACTTTTGTACTCTGTATTTTTTACTATATATTTTTATATCTGTATTCTGTAATTCAATATTTAATGTAACTCTGTAACACATTACCCATCTATATGAATAATAGCACTGGCTGGAAACTGTTCGAGATCATAAAATCTGATATTCGAAAATTTATAAATCCATCAATTCTGTCAAGAAAAAGAAGATTGAAAAAGCTAAGGCGCCGCACGGTCAGTGTTTGTTTTGGGAGCGAAGGGGAATGAGTTTGGGAAATTCTGTCAGTTTTGGGAAGACGTATTAGAAAAAGTCACACGCCTGTTCCGGGGACTGAGCTATCCTGGAAATCACATCTGGGCCACTACTCTCCCCGACTGCCGCAGCTCTGGTCCGTCGCTCTTTGGCCGCTGGTGCTCTACCCAGGCGTTCCACTTCTTGCGACTGGCCGCCATCGCCCCGTCCGACCGCTGTTTCCAGTCGGCGGTAGTGCCCGCTCTACATCACTCTGGGCGTGCGCCCTGCTAAGCGCCGCCTCTCCTACATCCTGACTTTTGGTGCTCGTGAACTAGAAACAGACACTTACAGACTCTTTGTTTAAGTATCATACTAATTTTCCTCTTCCTAAAATTTTGTATTAGGTTTTCTGTAAATTATAAGGAGCTATTGAAACAAATCCAACCTCTTTCCACTCTAGTGGAACTTCATCTTCCACTCTTCTCTTTCCACTCTTTCCACTCTTCCCCTTTTAGCTTTATCTCGTAGGGTAACACGATAACACAGTGTTCAGGAGAAAATGATCAAATATGGTGGCGATGTCTGGGAGCATACTCATTCGCAGCGCCACTCAGTAGGTACTTATATTTGCCAATGACATTTGTTATTTTTTCTTGTGTAAATCAATGTACGAACGCAGTTTATTATATTGGAAAAACATTGATAATGAAAATAATTTAACTTTATGTCAATTACTAAACTTTACGTGGGAACGCCTGAATATTTAGATTTGCAAACTCAAAACATTGTGGTAACCTAAAATATTCAGGCTTGTGTATTATAGTTTAAGTAGGTATAATTATTAACAGTGTGTAGTGTTATCTGGCACTAATAAATTTCTTTATTTACTTATTTACTAGTACAATAAATTCCAATAGCTATAAAAAAAATATTTGAGGATTTACGAATAATAATTTAGACGAGAATTGGTGAGAATGGAGATTTATTAGTATATATATATTATAATGGAGGAAGAATGCAAATTATAATGAAAGTTTCCTTTATAACATTCTGCATTCAAGAGGAAGTGATAGGATTGGATAGAATGAAATAGGAAACTCATGGGATGGAGTGAGAAACGTAACATGCTTTGTTACCATCACTCATTGCAGAAATTTTTGCTAACTTGATATTTGTGAGAAGGAGAACTTGGCCAGTCGGTTGCGCCATCGGTCGGTTGCTTCCGCATCAATCTGCAATACTTGTCAACGGCAGTAGAAATTGACGAATGTAAATGTTCACAATGTAGGAACATCAGAAGGATTACGAATTTTATTGTAGATAGGTATATCTATGTATATTTGATAGATAGGTATATTTGATTAAACACCAGACTTTATCAGTTCAATCTGAATTTCAATACAAAATAAGTGACTCATAGGTTGAGATGGATTAGTAAATTGATGAGTTGTTAATCTAATCTATTACTCAAAGTTCAACATATATGACTGTTTCAATATATAAATAAACGTAACGTAAAGTTCTCTTTTCCTTTCATTTCGCCCTTTAATAACTAACTATACAGGCTGGATCCGAATCTTTTTCGTAGTCTCAAACCATGGATTCCGATTTTTTCTTTTATTTAATTCATACTCTGAATAAGAAAAAGCCCGAATAATTGTTATTTTTCCAAAAAATACATTATAAAATATTTAATAATGTACTTATATTGTACAATAATTATCTATAGGTACATATCATAAAGCATTGAAAGGGTTGAGTCTACATTGAGTTATGCAATGCACTGCAATTGAGTTCATGAATGCAGTTCAGTGTCCATTGCGGAACATTCATAGCCTATGTATGTCCATATGGACATGTCCACTATGTCCATATGGACATAGTGCCTATGTAACTTAGGCCTCTTAAAATAATTCTAGAAAAAAGTTGTAGGGTCTTCTTAGGAGCTACGGAACCCAAAAGTTTTAGAATTTTCGTCTGTATGTTTGCCCATATGTCTGTTTGTCTGATTGTTTGAGTATTGCGTAAAAACAACTGAACGGATTTCGATCGGGTTTTCAGTAATGGTATAGCTAATTGTCCAGAAGGAAAATTGGTATTTGTTCATATGACACATATTTTATGGCTTCATATGACACCCCTCAGCATTTGGAGAGACGTTGCGTCTCTCTGCGTGTTCTACCGCCTGTACAATGGGGAATGCTCTGAGGAATTGTTCAATATAATTCCCACCTCGGGATTCTACAACCGCACCTCCCGTCACAGAAGTGCGGTCCATTCGCATTTCCTCGATACGGAGGTGTCGCGCACTGTTCGCTCCAAAAATTATTTTATACCGCGAACCCGTAGGCTGTGGAACGAACTGCCTCAAGAGGTCTTTCCATTAAGCTACGATATGGGGTTCTTAAAGAGAGCTGTAAATAGGATTTTGCAAGGTCGGCGGCGCGCCCGCATACCCCCTGGTGTTGCAGGTGTCCATGGGCGGCGGTAACACTTACCATCACGTGAGACCGCCTGCTCGTCCGCCCACTAGTATATAAAAAAAAAAAAAAAAAAAAAAAGAAGGAAGTTGAGTTATAGAGGAAAATAAATAAAATACTTTTAATAGAATAACTTAAAAACTACTGGGGGGATTTTAACAACGTTTTCATTGTCGTGGAGTTCAATATGTAGTCTAATAACAGTGTCAACATCTTATCCTTATATATATTACATTACTAGCGACCCTCCCTCGCTTCGCTTCAGTTTATCAGTTTTTTCTTACCAATTTTTTTTTCAAAATTTCAAAATAAAATGTAGCCTATATTAGACACGGATAATGTAGCTTCCTATTTGTGAAAGAATTTTTGAAATCGGTTCAGTAGTTCCAGAGATTACCCCCAACATAGCTACAAACAAACACACATTTTTACCTCTTTATTATATATATATATTATATATAGTATAGATATCAAGTGACCTGAAAAAAGTTATAAAAATATTTATTGTCCCTTAATACAGAAACTATTATACGTAACAAATTATTATTTTCGCTATTATACAGCTTATTATTCGAAATCTATTATTATTTAAATCTATTATCGAAATCGAAAGCTTATTATTATTTAAGGAGGGGGAGAGTACACGCTGCAATCCAACAGCCGCTGGGCGCGCTCGACTGGCCACGTTACCCCTCTCTCACAGAAGACTACCTTGAAATGTACTGCATTTCCCACTATCGTATTTCCCCAATGTACGTACGTGTTTCGGTAGTGAGTGAGATGTGCCAGAGCCCATTCCCATCCCATCCTATCCCTGCCCATTTTCACAACCCTTTCTCCAAATCCATTCCTATATCTCCAAAGGTAGGCAGCGCATCAGGGGGCGTGCCAACATTTGTCATTTTGGACTAATGTTGGCATGTATCGCGGATGTCTATGGGCGACAGTATCCACTTACCATCAGGTGGACTGTATGCTCGTCTGCCGCCTTAGTACATAAAAAAAAAAATAAAAAAATCTGGAATATCTGGCATCTCGCTGTGATATTAAGAAAGTGAGTAGTAGAGAGAGATAAATACAAAATTGTGAATAATATGAATATCAGTACTATCAGTATTACAAGGATCTTTTTTTGTATGACGATATGATGCCGAGACACCTATTTATTGAAACGCCTATTTATTTGAAGTCAGTTTAGTATGTAATTCTGTATTCAAATAAAATAATTTTTACTTAAAACTATTGAATAACACTATTCGCTAACAGCTGGGTCTGCTAGGTGGATTTTAGCAATTGAGACACGAAAACAGCAATTATATTTAATTGAATGTTAGAAGGGTAAACGACTCATGAAAATCCAGGCCACGGATTTCATAGAACAACTCAATGTAAAATTACAAGTTTTTGGATCGAACAGTACATACCAAGTCAATTTTAAGTCATCGGTTCTTGTGATGGAAGAGAGAGCCGACATACGTGGAATTTTCTCGTCATTAATACTCCATCTATCGCCAATACCTTAAACAAACGTCCAAACTTCTAGTCAATTAAAGCGCTCGCTAACAAGACACCATAATTTAAACTTACCAAACAAATCCCGTAATTATCAGCAACATTACTCCTGAGTATAATGTCTCATTGTTAATTGTTGGCCGGGGATATCGCGGGCGGATCTCTTTGGTACTGTCCGCCTTATCTCTGTGAGAGGCTGTTAGGCCCGGTATGGGTAAGGCTGACCATTCGTTGTCGGATTCAGCGACTGCAACTAAAGCGCGGATGATACCATTAACAATTATAAAACTAAAAAAGCTAAAAAATACGTGGCCTTACAAGTGTTATATGTAGGTACGTTCAGGGTTTGTTAATATTCTTCGTCTAATGCAGTGTTTCCCAATATTTCTAAGACCATTTAAAATTTAATTAGAAAATAACGAATTACACATTTTAATAATATTTTTAAGAAATGTAGCAGCTCTCGTTGGTTAACCTTTAATCAATGAGATCTGCTAACCTAACGTAATATAAACTAATAAAAATTTCGGGCGATGGGGTAGTTGAGTACGCATTTTTTTTTTAATTAATCGAATTTTAACTTGTCAGCGTTATTCTAAATTCTAACTATTTTTAATTCTAATAAACTTGTACTAATTGTTTAGTGTACAATTTAATAATTTGCCGACACACCTGAGTAAGTCGTGACACACACGTTGGGAAACACTGGTCTAATGTAATGTGCCATGCTCGGTAGCCGAACTAAATTTGTCATATGGTATAATTGATGTTGTAATCAAAATATAAGGTTGTCCAAGTCTTCACTAGACAAGCTTCGTTGGCATTTTCTTTAGGTGAATATCCTCCCTTTCTTTCGAAACGTGCAGTATAGTAGTATGGGGAATGGAGCGCCTTATCAATGCATTTTGCTTGCAATTAGCACCCGATAACTTCTAAAAGATATGGCTATTATAAAATCCCGATAAAGGAGGCTTACCGAGGATCTTGCGGCATGCAGACTCATATTTCAACTACTAACATGCACAAATGTCATGACAAGGCTTTTTCAAACGTTTAAAGATACGTTGTTAACTATCTTTGTGTTTCTTTAATATCTTTTGTAAAACACAAAATGTACTCTGGAAATAACAAGTCGGTGTAAAAAATATCTTAAAAAATTTCACGCCTTTGGAAATTTCGAGATTTCAATTCCTGGAGGGAGAGGGGGTTACGGTCCGGGCCGCAATCCACCACGCGGGCCCAGTGCGGATTGGTTGATCACATACTCCAGATTTTTTTTTATTTCTGCATCATGCGGGTTTCTTCAGAATGTTTTCCTTCACCGCCGAACTAGTGAGAATTTTAAAAATCCTAATTTAAGGTAAATCTCAGTGGTACCGGCGGAGGATTTGAACCCACAATCACACGAATATGAGTCGAGTCCACCCCTAGGCTATCACCGATGTCAACAATACAGATGTGAAAATTTCCTTCATATATAGCGCGGTCAACAATCATATGTTAACCTTGGGTTTAGTAGAGAGTATCAGATTAATTACTAATATCATGTTTTATCGCTAGACAGTCTGATTTCAATATTTTGTACATTGAACTACAAAATATAACATACATTGTAAAAATACCTTGGTCTAGTGAAGTTTGAACTTTGGAATGAAAACTACACGTCATCGAGGTATCAGTACCTACACGCATATATGGGCCACCTTGGTACAGTCTCTTGTATAGGGTGAACTGACGTTATCCATGTCGATAATGCACCTTCTGTGGGAATGTGACGGTTTTTCGAGATGCCGAATTAATCTTCCAGGAAATCATTAACACATCAGAAAATTACATGCTTCTACAACAGCAGAATATCCTGAAATATCTAAATATTATATCATATTTGAGGATCAATAATGGAAGGAGTTAGGAGTACCTACACAAAAGACCCCATTAAGTTGAAGTGACTGAGAAATCGCATTGATGACCAGACCGAGACTTGCGTGTATATTATGCTATGTAAAATTACATAACGTGTTACCGAAGTAACGCAAAATCTGAAACCATCCCATCAGCCTACGTCTCATCAATGCTGCATATAGGCCTCTCCCGCGGCTCGCCACCACACACTATCCTCAATTCTTCTCATCCAACAACCACCGGCGAATTTCTTTAAGTCGTCGGTCCACCTGGCTGGTAGAGGTCTCACACTTCCTTGTTCGTGGCCTCCATTCGAGGACTCATTAACCCAATGGCCATCAGTTCTGATTATATTATGGGAATAAATCAAAAGTGACAAACATGTAAAGTTTTGTTGTTCCATTTAAAACGTTCGTAACGCTCATTATTCAGTGCAGGATTGGACGCCGCCCGGCGCTGCTTGCGGCGAGGCTTAGAGTAAGATATATACAACACTAGAAATGAACAATAAATTGTGAAAAAATCCTATTGCAGAAACCAGTAGAATCGATTCTACTCTCGGTACTGAACATCCCGTTTTCAGCTTCTGCGTTATTTCAGTGACACGTGTCATAAATACTCTAGTTTCAGCGCTGTGTTTGTAAGGAATTTACTCGTGTTGCCCGTGGCTTCGCGGTGAAAGTATCTTTAAAAATACTGTATTTGTTTTTAAAATTATATTTATGACAGCGATTCGTTAATTTCTAACAAAATTGATAGATGACAAACAAAGTAAGTACATTTATAACATTGGTTATGGTAATTGAGAATTATTAATGCAAGACGTAATAATTATTAGAATGTTGCTATATTTTTGGCAACTTTTATATAGAAAAAAAACTCATAAAACGTAAGTTCCGATTTTCCCAATTGTATAAATGAAATCTTATGTATGAATAAAATATATGTAAGGACCAGATTTAGATCTGAAAACAATAATAGAACATAAATTTTTTTATCAATTATTTTAATAATTTTAATAACTAAACATATGTATTTGACTAATACCACTTCAAAAAAACACTGTACGTCACTACTCGTAGTTGCGTCCTACTTTCTTAATCTATTAACTGTAACTGCACAATAAGAAATATTACCATAACAAGAGAGCAACACGAAATTACTAATAAGGCATCGTCCATCGGCTACTGACTATAAATCTCAATAATTGCACAGTGAATAATTCGGGTAATTGCATCGGAAATATATCGATGTATTCATCAAGCCGTTCTATTTGAAGGGAAAGGGACAAAGGGAAGCGAAGCGGAGCTATGAAAGAATTTGGAGTAAGAATTTTCGTACACACATAATGAGCATTTTAAATGCTAAATTATTTATTTATTTAAATGGAACAGAAGGGATATAAAAACCAACGTCCATTCTTTATAACGATTTCTTGAAGAATTCTACAGTATACCTGTTCAGAATCCACTCATTTGAGAAAAAAACAAATGTCACTATATCTCCCTAACATTTAATTGATATAATGTACGAGTATATCACTAGACACTGTTGCATTGCGTTGGAGGTTAGTACGAGATGGAACCTTATATAAATGGGTTATTCACGATTTATTATGTATTTTGTATAGCCGATATTACGATCCAGTATCCAGCGGCGAGACTGTGGAGGCGGGTGAAGGTGTTGTTGCTATTGACAGAAAAATCTGTCTACCCTCCGTCCTGTTCGTGTTTAATTCTCCTGAACTAGTTTTTGTTAAGTTCTCTGCGATATATATAAACTAGTTATTTATATGCTATGTATATATGCTATATATATATGCGATAAGGAGGCGGTTTACTTCATGGTATGCTTTTGCCTATGCAATATATCCTATGCACTGATACGTACTGATTTAGGTGGCTATGTGGGTAAATGTGAAAGAATAACAGTAAAATATTTGCACAATATGTTACCTCTGACTTAGAAATTTTTTTGAGTATTATAGCTGTTACAATAAACGTTTGCGACGTTACTGAAAAAAAAACAGACCTTATTGTCACTATTACTGATTTTAGTTAAGACTTAAAATTAAGTTGATTTAAGATTCCGTTTATAGAGAAACATGTTCTAACATCTGATTTTCAAGATAATGTGATAAACAAAACTGTTCATTTTTTAATGTCACTAAAATTAAAATATCTTTGAAATTTCAATATCTTGACAACAAGGTTGCTTTTCTTATACAATGCCAAATATGTACATCACAGCGCTACGGTTCCAGTTTGACCATCAGAAAACCTAAATTATAATTTATTTGTATGAGCAGTTTTCGTAAAGACTTTCTTCTTCTTCGTATGCGTGGACTCCTTTGTCTTTGCTGTCTTGTTTATGCTCCTGTTGGAATAAATCTTCCTCTCTTAATTCAGGTGACACTATTTTTGCTTGTTCCATTTCATTCGTAGCTCGTTAGTTAAAAATGACTACCCACTAGAGTCCAGCTATTGGATGCTGTGATTGGAAGTTGATGCTTCGTTAAAGAATAAGGGCATGCGGTCTTTGTAATAAGGCGAGCTTGTTTGCATACCACACTTCCTCACATTAATACAACTTGTAACAAAATACTTTATATTGTCAAGCATAAAATACAAGACTAATCTTTACAAAGTTCTCATCAAAGGGATTTTGTAAGAAGCTCGGTCTGTTAAATCAGTAGTTATTAATTACTACATAGCTTTTTCAATATTTAGCCGCGTGGGTGGTGTAGTTCCACAGGACTTGAGGTAGCCGTTTTGCAATCCCTTAGTCTTTATTCACGATAAACACAGGAAGGGTTGGCATACATACCCGAGAATACATACCCGTAAACAATTATCGTTTATTAATTATACCTATAGAATATATTCTCTTCTTACAATATTACATATGACTAACACGAATACTCATAAACAAACCAACAAATCGCTCAACCATTTCGACTTATCAATTCAAAACACCTAATTTGTAATAATGGGTCTAAACTTTGCATACGAAATGCCCATTTCGTTTCGACTGATTGCACGACTCCGAATTCCTCCCCAACAGTAGTCATCATGTTATTGTATAAACGCTGGTTGCCATTTTGTATCCTAAGGCGATGGCGTTTAAAAAAGTTTTAGAAATAATTTTAGATCGAATAAACATTCGGAGTGTAAGTTTTCTTTTCTTAAAAAAGAGCCTGATTCTTTTTGTAGACGAATTCAGATATTATCACGTGGTACAATAAATATTTTTTTTCTGGCACTAAGTTATAAAGCGAAGTCGCTTTTTAAGTGAATTTAAAAGAAATCTATTGCAGTGATTACGTCTTTAGAATTTTGAAAAAAATACTTGTTAAAAATTTTTATACATGTTTATACATATATCTATATATGGGATATAACGAAATTTGTGGCCTAACTTAAGTATATTTCATAACCGATGGAAATATTATAAAATTTAGGATATTATAAATTTATAAATTGAATATAAATCTTGGATCTATATTTTTATTAAAGTAGGAAATGGGCCAAATCTGATAAGTAGATCCAAAAATATGATTATCTGATTTATTGTAAAATTTTACCGAAAAAGTAAGCAAATCGCAGACAATAATTACATTTTATTATAGGACTCCTGAAGTGCTGCAACTTTTTAAAACAAAACAATTATACTTAGTATAATTTGCCTTTACAACAGGCAAGTGTCACATACGTTTATTTTTCTAAATATTACAAATATATTTTTTTAAATTTCAAAGTCAATTGTATTGAGAAATAGCTTTTCAGGTACCTTTCTTACCAGTCTTAGAAAATAAATATATATTTTCCTAAAGATTACAATAAATTACGTCATTCCGAATTTTTTTTTTTTGTAAAATTTAATCTTTCTCACTCATCTAGAACGCACAGCTCCCGATTTCATTAGGTTAGCCTTAGTACTTCACCTACAGAAACCTCTGAATAAAGCCCCTTAGGCCAAAAACCGTTTAGCCCCAATTCACAGAAGCAGAATAATTGCAGAATAAAAATTAGTTTCTTTTGATAAGTCTTGTGATTCTTATTGTAGATAGACTACCAGGATCCTTTTAATATGGCGTTGGCACACATTAATCATTCACTATCATTTTGATTCGTATATAAACGTAGGTGAAAACGTTGAGCAATTTCGCTTTTGATTCGTTTCAAATAATAGCGGTGATAAAGTTACAAATATAAATTGCCAATGTTGCAATCGAAAATCGCCCTTATGTTTTAGAAATGTCAATTCGCAACTCAAATTTGAAGTGCTCATTGGCCGACTGTACGTCTCATGACAGTCTTTAATTATGTTAGGTGGAAGTGTCGCGTACTTTACGGTCTACAAATTGTTTTATACCTCTAACCAGAAGGCTGTGTAACGAGACCTTTCCATAACGCTATAATATAGGGTCTTAAAGAAAATTATGAATAGAATTGTATAAGAAAATACCGTTACCCATATCCCTTATGAATTATGTCACTCATTCGAAACGCTCATTCCAAAAGTGCCTCAGATGATCTCCAATTGATAAATTTACTCGCAGTGATAGCATCTCATTATTTTTAATCCCAATGTGGTTTTAATAAGACCTTTCATGCGTACGCTATTGTATGAGGGATAGCTCGGTCTGACACGAACAATTATTCTGCTTGCTCGAAGCGGGGTTGTAATTGATATTTTGTTATAGACTGTTTTTACTACTGGCGTAGGAGGCAAAGATTATGGTGGATCAGTTTGATACCAATCGACGACTGATTGGAACAGTTCCACTATGTGCGACCAGGTTCGATTCCTGCTTCCATTTGTTCAAATACAAATGTTTGTTCGGATCTGGTTGTGTATTGAATGTGCCGTTAAATCGAGAAATGTAACTATTGAGTTCAATTTACAATTTGAATGTATCGCTCTTCCAATGTTTCCAATGTTCCAATTCTCCCCTCATCGAAGCAGTTTTAGTAATTCAAAACTTCACTTTCCTACTTTGTATTATTCAGTATAGATGAAGCAGTATTTTTGTTATTCAGTATTATTGTGTAGGGGTTTTGTTAAATTTATAATTGTCGAACTTATTCATTGTGTTATTTACCAGAATAACAATTGTACCCGTATAAAATGTATATTTTGAACAAAAATATGTGCTTTACATTTTTCTCTTACAACGTTTTGGTAACCTTCGCTTTGTCGGCTTGAATCAGATATTCACTACACAAAAATCTTTAACAGCCGCCATAGCCCCCGGTGAGAGGCGCCCATTAATGAATTTATAATTTGCGGCAACAATTAGAGTGCTCCCGCGCCGCCTCAGGAGCAAATTTAAATGTTAAATCAACCGTCATTCACGGGAACAACCCACTGGCCGTTATGGGTGTTGTGAGATTTGGTGATTTAAATTTTTGTACTTTGATTCTTTTGTGGACGTTAAAGTATCTTTTTTTTAGGAACATTTTGTATGTGTCTATAATTGTTAGCAAAGCCGAAATTTATTTTAGTGTTGTTGGTTGTTACATAGAACCGTGCATTAAAGTCTTACCTGCGGCTTCCTTTTCCCGTTAAGGTAAAAAGTCACACTAAAAGACCTAGAAGGTATAATTTCGTTTACAATAAAATAATATATCAGATTATGTAAAATTGTTCGAATTGTTTTCGAATGATAAGAGAGCCAGTTTCATCCTTCCTCGCTTTCTTTATTTTCGTTCTCTCTCTCTCCAAATTTTTCATCGTTAATAAATTTTATCTTTCCTTCTCGTATCTTCTTCAATGTTCTGTAAAAATAGGCAGTAACATCCAAAGTTAGGTATGTACATTGTACACATCACTAAATCTAGAGTGGACGAACTTGATAATGAAAAAGATATTGACGTGCTGGAAGTTTAGTGACTACTCAAAAATTACCAAAATATGAAGTGGTTTATTTTGAATTTTTGTGCGTTTCTGAATTATATTTGTTTTCTGTTATGGAGTTCCACCAGTCAAGACCCAGTGAGATAATTTCGATCCAATTTATTTTGTTTAATTCTAATGTATTACGGGTATAAGTAATGTGTGCTTCAGCGCCATCTAGTGGCGAGTTATAACAAAGTCGATAGCTCGAAAATATTCTCGTTGCTCAAATACCAATGTAGGTTTTATGGCGATCGGTTGAACGGTATAGAAGTTGATGTGCTGTAGCGCTATCTAGTGGCGAGTTACAACAAGGTCAATAGCATAAAAACCTTCTCCATGAAAAAATGCATATATGTGCCGTGCATATATGTTCATGGTGATCGGTCAAACGGTGTCGAAGTTTATTAACATCAGATATACCAACATCCTCTTTTATATATATAGATGACTTTTTACTATTCAATGTAATTATCTAGCTTTAAAAACCTGCCAACAAAGCTATAAAATTTTACTTTTTTTGCTTCACTAAATCATGCAAGTATGGCGTGTAAGAATGCGTGCGCGACGGTCGCCGCGGGGCCGGAAGAGGACCGAATTAAATGGAAGCTGAACGCATGCGAAATTATAATAGAGTGCATGGAGCAAACAGTGCGTCGTGTTATAGAAGGTTCGAATTATCTTACTGCCCTCTTTTCATTCGTTTTCTATTCCTTGGAACTGGGTGCCGATTCTGTTGATATTATTGTATTGATATTATATCACAAGGTTGATTAATTAAACTAAAAATGTCCTCTAACCTAGATGTTGGTTAAATTCATTAAACTGAACCACCGACACTTACAGTTTACGTTTAAGCAGACTGTCGACATGGATTTAAAAAGTGGACTCGCCAACCCACTTGGTCAGCATGGCGTTTTAAGGCCATATATTCCTCATGCAAGAGACAATGTGCATGAGGAGGCCCATGTCCAGTGGATAATAAAACGGCTGGTGACTGGTAATAAAAGGGTATTATATTAATAAATCTCATTGTTATATTAATATTCATTTATTATATTAATAAATCTTGAAAACTGATTGCCATTTCAGCTAGTTATCTATGAGCTACATCAGCGAGTTTAATTTTTTGATAAATTTCTTCGTTTCTGGCGGTCTACTCCGAAATCATAAAACACGAAGTTTCGGCAGATACATTTACTCCTATATATCGATTCGAACGAGATTCATTTGTCATTGGAGACTACTCCTATCGCACGAAACAACGATCGAAATATCAATTTTATCGAAACGTCAAATTTCACGATAACAATATTTCACCTTTTAAATAATCGGTGACACTCGATATATAGAGCTCTGACTAAAGGAAAGTCCGAGTAACCCTACTATTCGTTACCTACTATTATTAGTCGATAGCACGTCGTTCGTTCGAACTCCGGTCAGACGCGAAACTTCGGAGACGTAAAATCAGAATAGACCTCTGATTTTTTCCCTCACAGAAATTCCACTGTAACAAACGGTACCTACCTAACTATTTTAAAAATAAGTCTTAGTTTCAATACTGTTTGTTTCATTTATATTGTTGAATATAAAATGAACGCGTAATGGTAGAAGCCACTTGCGCGCACGCACACCGTATACGTAGGTGTTTGTTGATGAAATTTTATGGTTTATTATGGGGCACTGTCAGTGACTGGTGGTCGTTTTTAGAAAACATTTATCTTTTTTTTTTCATTTTGAGAAAGCGCTAATTTTGAGCATTTTTGCAAACTGAAACCTATGCTACTCGTAACTATATTTTAGGGGACTATTGGTAGCTTAATGAAAGGCTTCAGCGAGTGAATGGTATCTTCTTGTGAAATAGATTTTCGGTTATTGAAAGGAGATATGTTATTCGATAATAACCTCCCATAGGTAGCTACCTACCTACCTACCTAACTTAAAGATTTAAAGGGGATCTGGGGCATGTGTAAAATCCACAAAACCGTACTGGGCCCGCGTGGTGGTCAATTGAGTGCCCAAAAATCTCACTGTGTTCTGGGCCCTGCAGTGGAAAATTGATAAATAACTGAAGTGGACTGCATACAATATTTACAAGTGCATATTTTAGAAGTAGCGATTAGTTTATTTGTTGCAGAGTTATGTGTCTAACAAATATACAAACCAACAGTAGTTCTAATATCAATAAAAAACTAGTAAGTATAAGGATACAGATTTTATAACAGAAATATTTAAAGAAATTAGTCTTAATATTATAGGTCACATTATGTGTTGGAGTCATGAACGCAGATCGTTAAAAAGTTGCTATGCGAAAATATAAAGGCGTTTAGCCGATGGTTATTTTTATAGAAACAAGTAATGTGATGATGACCCCTTTAGGTCCCTGAGCCATCTAACGAAAGTGAGTCGAAAATATGGTATAATCGCTCAATTGGGGTCTTGTGTAGGTATAGAAATCAACTGAGCATTCCTACTGCTACTCTGCTGTTTTAAACTGCTGTTGTAGTAAGTTTTTGAGTTGTATAATTATTCGTTTTGATATCTTCTAACTATGTCTCATAATTGTCTCATAAGAAATTTTATAACTATGTCTCGTTTCTTAGCGATATCGGGATCGTGAGATTCGTGATCCGTCCGAATAAAAAAAAGCTTTTGACGCATTTTTCTCCAAACCGCCCTTTTCCTTTACTGCATTCTAAGTATTTTAAGTCTGTAATCAGACATTTGGTGTCGGCTATAGAATAGAACAACCCCATCTCTTCACGTGGGTGTGGTAAAATGGATACCACAAAGCGGCTACCACAAGCCCTGAGGAACTATACCAGCTCTAAAAGAGTGGACTCGCCAACCCGCTTAGCTAACGTGGCGTTTTAAGGGCATACATCCCGCATGCATAAGTCAATGTGCATAAGGGGGCCCAAATCCCGCAGTGGATACTAAAAGCAGTGGACCTGGTTGCACTGCATTGCATTGGTTGCAATCAGACGTTTTATAAATAATTAAGTTTCAAAACTAAATTTATGTACTTATTATTAACGGAGATGTATCATATACGGCATTACCTAAATATATTATATATATATTTCTAGGAAATGAATATAATAAATAAATTCGTCAGGAGATGTATGAGTGTTCGTCCTTACACTCAGAAACGATTTGGCTAGTTTAGGTTCGAAACGTGAGGCGATCGCGAAACGCAGCGGAGGGATCGCCTCACACTTCATAGTTATTTTTATTAAACAACGCGAAAATCCTTCCTACCCGGAAAAAAATTCTTGCAGATAATTAATATGCTCTTTACTTTGCCTCAGAGGAAAATGACCTATGGGGTCAAGGTCAGGGACTCCGGGTCAAGGTCAATAATGCTCCAGGAACTAAATCAATGACCCCAGTGATCAAGGTCAATAACCCCGGGGTCAATCATTTTCATACATTTCCTAGCACCGATTATTCCTATTCCTAATTTGATAAAATTCTTAGAAACTTCATAAATTTTCTAGGTTTTATTTATATTTATAGATAAAAGGCGGCGGACGAGCATACAGTCCACCTGATCGTAAGTGGATACTGTCGTCCACGGACATCCGTGATATATGCCAACATCGGTCCAGAATAACAAACGTTGGCACGCCCCTGGATGCGATGCCTACCTTTGCAGATTAAGAAAGGGATATTGTATATAATAATAATAATAATAAATAACGCATCGGGAATAAAATATTTTACACATTTCCTAAATCAGCCTGGTATTTTATAAATTTCCTTGGAATTGTATAATATATTGGTAGGTACTACATAAACTGTGTTTCCTTTCTTTTTGGCTTCACCGTAGTGGCATAAATAAATAAATGGTGAGCAATTTCGACTATGATTCGTTTGAAAAAATAGACCGTGATAAAAAAATCAAATATAAATTGACAAGTATACAATTTAATTACTTAATTAGTATAAAAGTGACAATATAAATTAGAAATCGCCCTTATGTTTTAAAAATGACAAATTTAAACTCAACTTCGAAATGCTCAAATTTATCATTGGCCCACTATACGATCAGCAACACGCTTTTGTATCCAAAACCACTCAATATTAGTCCTTATTAGTAAGTTAACCATGGGAATACCACGATATATAGTATGATTGCTGACTGTACATCCAATCCTCAACACATAAACAACTTGTAGCTAGTCCACAAAACCCAAGCTGTTGTAAAAGCAAACATTAAAAAATCCACATTGCCTTCACATCACGTAAACCACACGTCGTCTGCCCAATGAATACGTCACAAGATGTAGATTTATCTCATTGATGCCCTATAATAAAATCAAAAAGACGGCGCGACTTGTCGGTGTGTCGCTTGACTTCAGATTAGAGACAATCCTATTTCAAAGTCGGCTTTACTTTGTGACGGATTCTGTTGATACAGTTTTGTGTCTTATTAAATTATGATGTGGATGTTGGGTTAGATTTAGAAGAATATTCTTCGAAAAATAACGACAGAAATAATGTACTTAGGCTGCAATAATATGAATAATAATAATTTTGGCTATTATTGTATGGACCAAATTTTAAAATCCAAAACGGATACAAAAAGCGATAATTTATTTTTAAAAAAATGTCCCTATTTGCACGTATTGCCTCATTACCTGAACATCGATTAACAGGTGTTCAAATCACTGAATAAGTTGTTTATATTTCTGGGAAGGATTCAGGGCATATGTCATTAAAAATTGATGTGCTTACGCTAAATAAGTAGAACTGGACCCGTCTTAAATTTAAAAAAAAATAGAACTAACACGTATGGTTTAGATCCGTGGGCGTCAAACTGCGGCCCGCGGGCCGCATGCGTCTCGTATCAATGACGCTTACGATACCTAGCTACAAAAACTTTAGACTAGCCTACGCCCCGCAGTGATATCCTTGGGATTTCGTTGATCCCGCAATAACCATTTATTTTCCCGGGGAGAAATGTAGCCTATGGCCATTTCGTAGTATCCAGGAAGGTCGGTGTAAAATGTCAGCGGTATTCGTCCAATCGCTGCTGCGTGAAAGCATTTCAAACAAACACAAATACAGTTTATTTTTTTTACATTAGTAAGTTTATTCATGTATGTGGCCCGAGCTGCCACCCCCCATTGTTTCTATGGGCCCTTGATCAAAAAAGTTTGACGACCATTGGTTTAGATGCTCATCAACGCACAACGAACAATACTGACGTGTTATACCGTCTTACAGCTGTCCCGACTCAAATTGAGTCGAAATTAATAACAATTAAGCCGACCACGTGACGGATAAATCCGCTTAATGTCCGTCCGATGTGGGCTCATCGGATGTTGGAATATACGGTATTGTGTTGCGTACGGGTACGATTCGTGTTGTAGCGTTCTTTAATATTTATTATAAGTATGTATATTATTTTTTTTATTGAAAGACTAGTAGATTGTCCACTCGAGGGTAAGTGAATACATGACGATAAATTTCAAGATCATTCCAGAATGACAAAAGGTTGGCACGTTTGAAGATTTATAAATTTCAATTCGATTTATTATCTGGGACACACCCTGCCCGTGTGAGGGCGAAGGGAATAGAATGATATGAAAGACCTCTCTTATACTATTGAATCCTTCACTCGATGGTATGGAATGGAAAAAAAATATGCACTCTTAACAATTTCTAACAATAAAACAATTCTTAACAATAAAACTGCAACTCACTTATTTATTTTCAATATATTTTTTTTATTATTTTTTTCATTCCTCTTCTTTTGCATTCTATGTTCTTGTCTAATGCACCGTCCGCTGCAATTTCTGTTTCTCAACAGTTTGACAACTGTGTATTTTTTCACTTCACAGAGTAAATTACATTTTTAGGTTATATAATAAAATAAAAATAGCCAATATTTTATCTTCATTTTAAAACTACAATTAACAATAAATATTTAATAATTGAATTGTTGAATTGAGCATTACTTTGTGAAAGTTCACTATGCAATGAAATATTTGGACGGTGTTCTGCATTTATGTATTAAACCACAAAAAATCGGATTTTTAGTAATTTATGTAGCAGTATTTGAAAACTCATAGTTTTGATATTCTTTATGTTACATAATCTTAAAAAATATACTCTTTTCTTAAATAGCAAAAAGTGTTTATATGGATTACTGTATGCAATCACTTCAGTTTTGCATTAATGAACTATGTGTGTTGGACCACATATGCAATACGCTCATCGGATTTGTAATTTAGAATTTTTGTACTAGATACCTATGTACGGATAATATACTGCACATCGGATTAACGTAGTAAGCATGTTCGTATTTTTATGCTTTCCATTTATTTGTTATCCAAAATTCTATGAATGTTGTTGAAAAATATTTATCTCTTAGACATAGGTACAGCATTTTGCAAAATTGTTCTAGAACACATAGAACATGTTACAGGATTAGCTATAATAAGATATTTTACTTAGAACCAGTTTGAAAAATAAATATTCAAACAATTAAAATTTGTATAAACCATTGTTTTTAATGAAAGTTATTAATCAAATAAACATTACAATTAATTAAAGAATCATTAACGAATAAGTTTCAACGAATAAGTGAGTACCAAAATTATAAATAGGTACGTAACAATTAAAAAAAAAACTATAGCTAATTCTTAAAATAAAAATTAGACGCACGTTTTCTCGAAATTGACTTTTTGTGGGCTGCTACACAAACTGAGAACACCTTCCAATATAATATTATACTATCATACCTAGATATAAACATGTCTGACGAGAGTAAATTAAATATAATATACATACATATTTCGTTATGTTATTGCAGTTATAATATAAACGCGAAACGTTATAAGCTTGACGAAGAGTGTTTTGATCAAAAATATTGTCGTATGTTTTTATCAAGAACTTTGATTCAATACAAAACGAACAGAAATCATGAAAAGTATACTGGATGATATTATTAGCTTTAGTATTTGCTTTTTTTAAATAATATGCCTTGTTTATTCAGTGGAATGCCACTAAATCTAAATATTTAATAACAAGAAAAGTATAGATAAGTGAGTTATAGTAGATACAACCTGCTTAAATATACAACGTGAAAGTACACTTTTGAAAGATGGCATTTCTACGAAGATATAAATGTAAGTTGCTGCATTTTTTGGACAGCAAACACTTAAGTATATTTAATATTAGGTATATTAAATAAATAATAATTAATGTTGAACTTTAGTGTCAGGGGGGGGGTGCACGCTGCAATTCAACAGCCGCTTGGCGCGCTCGATTGGCCACGTTACCCCTCTCTCACAGGAGACTACCTTGAAATGTACTGCATTCCCACTTTATCTTATTTCCCTAATACGTACGTGTTTCGGTAGTGAGTGAGATGTGCCAGAGCCCATTCCCATCCTATCCCTCCCCATTTTCCCAACCCTTTCTTCAAATCCATTCCTATATCTCTAAAGGTAGGCAGCGCATCCGGGGGCGTGCCATTGTTTGTCATTTTGGACTAATGTTGGCATGTATCGCGGATACCTATGTGCGACAGTATCCACTTACTATCAGGTGGACTGTATGCTTGTCTGCCGCCTTCGTACACAAAAAACAAGTTAAATAATACTTAGGGTTTCGTGTCGTGGAGACGCATCATGGATGAACGCACCCACAGATCTGAAACAACAGTTTTGTCTTTAAACGACTGAGAATCGAACCTAGGACCCCTCTGTAAGTACAGAGGGGTAAGTACAGTCTGTAAGCCTAGTATTTTAATTCCTATTAATTTTAATACATATATTTTAATTCATCAACTTCAGTAATAAAGATAAGGCCCCCCATTGTACTTCTAATTATTTGTATTTTGTGTTTCTCTGTGTGTTTTGGTGTACACAAAGTACCTTAACACAAAGGTACACAAAGTATCTTTAAAAAAATGTACAATAAAGTACCTAAACGAATTCAACAAGGCAGTTTCGTTTAGTACTAGAAGGCCTCACTATTGTCTGAACCTGATCACACACCTTTTGTAAAGAAGACCTACATATAACCACACTTTCTCTAAGCACACAGTCATAAAGGTTATTATTCCTCTTGTGTGTTCGTACGCAGTGTACAGTCCCAAATATTTATATTGTCCAAAATCAACAATGCGGACCAATAACATCGAAACCACGAACAATGCCGCGCATCGGTATCGCACGTTGCGCCGGCGCAGGCGCGGCTTGCCAGGCCACGCCTACACGAAACCCCGCCTCTTGTAAGCTCGAGTTACGTGATATTTAGAGTATTTTTCGTAGATTATGTAAGTTAGAATTTATTACAAACATAAGATATTTATAAGTTGGAATGGTTGCATAATGTTTATGTAATTTTTTCACTTGTTACATGTAAGGTGTCTTTAGATACCTACCTACTATGTGTGTAGTTTTGTGTTTGTGTTTACGTGCATAGATTAGCTTCCTTTCTATTTTGATCAAATTTCTACATTCTCGAACCATCACAGACTTAATATAAAAACTCTTATATTAAGTTAATATATTACTTCTTAGATTTGTCCCCAATCCTTATTGTGTTATTACCAGACTGCTTCGTTATACTACGTAGGTACCGTATCGATGTGGGCTCTGGTCTTGTAATCTAAAAAAGTGCGCGAATGCAAAGGCTAGCCAATATCGTATTTGGACGTTATAGTATGTGTATGATGTAGCTTCAGAATGTGTGATATATATTTTATATTGTCTTCCATACTAACTATTATATTAAATGATTATAAGACTTAAATAAACATGTACATTTCGTGATGCGTACGGGAGACGTCTGTACATGCACACCGAGGAGTACAGGTGTGCACAGTAACGCAATTATAGCGTTAATACAATTTGCTGACCACGTAAAACACCGTACGCGTTCTGCGTGCACTGTGTCAACACTGTGCCCCTACAGTCGTAGTACAGTACATTCTGTCTCATCGTACACTACAACTTGTACTTCTCTACTTTTCATAGCCCTTCAAAAATAAAACCACTCGATAGCTCTGTCCAACTCCACATCTGCCCCGCATTTATCTGACTCACCAATACATACTCAAACGTAACAATACCAATTGGTATTGGTATTAGTGTTCACCTGGAGCATGTGTGTCACGTGACCCACGTTTTCTTAATTCTGGAACATACGGTTTATTGACAATGATCTGCTTCACCGCCAAGATAGTGATATTTTTTTAAGTGGTGATTTCAACCCTAGGCTAGGCTAGCTTCGCTCTTATATTCGGAATTATTGAACTCCAAATTTATTACTCCCAAAAGGGATGAAGTCGGCAAAGTAAATAAACTTCTTAACAATTTCAAAAGTCAAAGCACGAAGGAATTATGTTAGAACTTCAAAGATCTTATCTCCTAAGATTCACATATCTAATCGCATCTTACTTTTTACCACCACAAAAACATCACCATAAATACCTAGATGGTAACGCAGACTGCCCACCTGATGGTAAATTGTAGTTGGGACACTTGCTACTTTACGAATATCACTGACATCGCCGACATCGCACTGACTTTTTTGCACGATGCCATGTTTTAACGCAGTGGGAAGCCTCGGCGAGGATCTCATTCCTTGTCCATTTTTGACGGATTCTTTGTAAAAACCATCTTAACTTGGAACCTGGCTTGATATAACATTTCAATATCTTTGTAGGAAGAAGTCCTGTGACTTCTTAAACGCCGCCACGAATTATTGCTTAACTGCGTTGTAAAGACAGTAGGTAGGTAATGTGTTTTAGTAACTTTGACTTTTATTGATATAGATGGGTTAATATCTTAAAAATGCGATGATATCTATAAAATCGAATAAATTATTACACTACCTACACTAGGATTTTCTGAATTGTGGATCCAGGGATTCGCATAAAGAAGTCATGTATTATGTTTAAACTTAAAAGTAACCTTTAACAAAACCTATAACAGAGGTTTGTTCCATAGGGATTCGGATCCAGAATTAGTCATTTGGATTTGTCGACTTTAGGAATATACACATTACAAATATTTCTAAGATCAGTCCAGTACTAGAATTAACTGAAGACTTACGGAAATAGCGATCGTGAATTGTCAATTCATTCATTGATAATGAATTGTATTTTCACGCCAAGTAGAATAAATCCCAGGCAGAAATAAAATTCAGGTTTTTTTTTTAAATAAATTCATGGCAGAATTTATGATGTGATTTTTCAAAAGTCAACTGCTGTACGTAACACCGAGTCAGTACTGGAGGTATTTTCTTAAGTATTAGACGCAGTCAAGAGATATGCGGTCAATCAATACCATATACAATCAATTCATCGTCCAGTGACTCTTGAAAGACCATTCAAAAATTGAAAGCTACAAGAATTATATTCATTTCTTGGATTTATTCATTCGTCACTCCGAAAATTATCCCGACATTATCCTGTGTCTCTCCACAGTAATTACATAGATCCCCCTAAAACACTGTAAGTCAAATTGTATGATTTCATATTTATATTATAGATCTCTCTTAAGGTAGATATAGACCCCCAGAATCTCATTCGAAGACACTTCACCTCCGTCGGCAGGAGAGTGCGTCTCATATAAGCAAATAAGCAGTTTACAACTTTACTAATATTTATCTACGCTAAACCTACGCTACCTTGGGCGAGGTTGTTAGTACACCTTACATTTTCCAGTATATTAAAAACAATTTTTATATAGATACCTACATATGGATACTACCGTTTGTCAAGAAACCAATACAAAACCAATGTACGCCACTGCCCATCGCTTATTGGTATTATGTCAGAAATAGCCTAGACTACCTGTCACTTTAACTTGCTGATGAATCAGAATCAGTAAAATTTATACTTCAAATTAAACAAACTCACAAAAAGAGAATAGACAGGTAGATAGTTGTATATATAGATTATAGAGAGGGTAGTAAAACTAACTTACCAGCAAACTTCTTTAAGTTGTCGATCCAACTGGCAGGAGAGCGTCTCACCTTGACGACGTAGTACTCTTAATTATTAATTATTCCAATTGATTCTTGTACCTAATTTGTCTAATTCTAATTTGTCCTCTTTGTACCGATACTATTTTTGAAGTTTTACACTACTAGCTGTTACCAGTGGCTTCGCTTGCATTATTTATTGAAGTATAACAGTATATTTACTGAATTTATATTAAGACATATTTAAGTGACAATATTTGACAACCGGTATTTTAGCCCCTTGACCCAATTTTTGAAAAACGGTAGAACGTGTGTCTTTATACCAAGTTGCAAGTCAGATATTTTTTTCCATACAAACTTTAACATCCCCTTTCACCTCTTTAGGGGTTGAATTTAGCGAAATCCCGCCTTATTGAGTCTCCACGTCATACAAAGTGGCTACTGTGCAAATTTCATGTTCCCAACTACAGTCGTTTCTGCTCGGCGTCGAGCTCAGTCGCTCAGTCAGGACATTTCTCTTTAAATGTATAGGTAGATTTTATTATTTTTTCTCGATAACTGTACTTCTAGGACATCTTTTACAATAAATAAATTTATATAAACATACAAATATAGTTCAAGTGGAATTGCGGTTGCGGCAGGTGTGCTCAGGTCGTCGACATATTCTGTATCATGTATACGTCCCACACGATAGTCTAAAATGAGCCTAACACTTAAAACTTAAGGTTGAATATTGGATGGTAGTTCTGGATGTCAACTTCAGTGTTAAGGTTGCTATGTTACGTGACGACTGTGTTTGAAATAGATATCAATACAACTGAAATTTGGACAGGCGTATAGTAGTTCAGGTTTCGACAGAGTGTACGCAGACGAGACTTACTGCATTTTTAATTTAATTAGCAATATGCAAGCGGTATCTATTCCCGACTCTCATTCGTGAGGTCGTGAGTTCAAATCCTCGGTCAGTACTATTGAGTTTCTACTTAAGTACGGATTTTTAAAATTATCATAAGCTCGGCGGTGAGGAAAACACTATGAGAGAATCCGCATACTCGAGAAATCTGGAGCATGTGTATATCCAGCAATCCGCACTGGGCCCACGTGGTGGATTATGGTTTGCTATCCTTTAGTTTTTTGGTAGGCGAGACCTATCCCGGCAGTGAGACGTTATAGACTCATATCCAATAGTTCAAATACACATGTAACGATTTTGGTCTAACAGTTTTTCATAATCTATTTACATGAAATATTTTTTGAAGAAAAATTATCGTAGCAGTTTAATCCACGAACGATATAGAACCCAAACCAATTTTTGTCTGTCTCTCTGTCCGTCTGAATGTGCGTCTGTACATGAACGTGGTTCAATTGAAATTACAAGTTAAAAGTTTCATGTTATCATAATTTTAACTTTTTTAAAAGGGAAGTTAATAAGGAGAAAATCGACAATTTTTCGACAAGGGTGTGACCGCTTCTAGTGCCCGAAAAGATAATTTGTGGTGTTTACGGAGAAGATGCTTTATCTAAAACTACTGCAAAAAAATGACTTTGGCTGGGAAGTTTTAATGCATCCTCCATACAGTCCAGACATAGCACCTTCGGATTATCGTTTATTCCGCTCTTTACAAAATTCTCTAAATGCAGTAAAATTACATTCGAGGGAAGCCTGTATAAACCATTTAAATCAGATTTTCGCTAAGAAACCCCAAAATTTTTATAGAGGTGGGATAATGATTCTGCCAGAAAAATGGCGAAATATAGTCGAATTAAATAGACAATATTCCGTTCAATAAATACTTACGTAATACAAAGTCTTTATTATTTTCACTATAAAAAGGCCGCAAACTTATCCGCCTACCTAATATTTTTTTTCTAGGTATATTTACTTTTTTGCTGCCATCTCTTTGAAGTCCGTATATTTATTGCAAATATCATAGAAACCTTCTGGATAGCTACCTATATATTTTCGCGTCCGAAGCGACATACGGCGTGCGTGTCTGTCAAAGAGACTGATAAATGTTGCAACGATTTTTTTATTTCTTACTTCTTACTCCCTTTATTTATTGCATGACAGAAGACATATACATCAAAGTTGCTGTTTGTATGATAATTTTTCTTCGGACGAAGCTTACTTTGTTCTGTTTTTTTTTCCAAAATACTCAATTTATAGAATCTATTTTTTGAGATGAGTTTTCTGTATGTCATATTTATGTAGGTACCTACTTTGAATTAGATATACACATGTGCAGGCAAGTATTACAGAATCAATATATTTCAGTTTTTTTTTCATACACCTACCTTAATAAGAAACAATAATTTTAATCTCTACGTCTTTGTTAATGCAAATAAAAATTAAATCGCAGAACCCCAAAATAAAAAATGAACTGAAAACCTTTAAAAAGTTCAAATGTAAAATAAATTACAATTTGATGATAAACTATCACCTAAGATACCAAGAAAAGGTACTATTAATTCATTGGTCTACAAATGAAGGGATCATCATAAAAAGTTTGTTAGAAAAACCCCAAATTACAGGTACAGTCAGGTGCGCGCGCGCACCTCGCGACGCTCTAAGTCGCTCTGACGGGCGGCGCACGCGCTTCGCAGGTGCCGCCTCTGGAGGGGAGCACCTTACTATGCACCTTACAAACTTACCTATACATCTCAATGAGCCTTAATTCCATTACAACACGGTTGAATTTACAAAAGCAAGAGGTTTCTTAGCCGTTGCAGGGCTTTACTACTCTCCTTTTTATCGAACAAAAAATGAACTGTAAACGCGATCACGGCCGCAGCTAAGGTCAATGTTAGCGCTTCCTTCAGTGCACGTTCAGCGAAGACTGCGCGCGCATCCCGCGTACGCGCACCGGTATACCAACCCCCGCGATAAAACACAAACAGTAACGAACAGGTTCAACGAACCCAAATTTTCGCAGTGATAAAAATCTGTGGACTCAAAAATCGTGATTAATCCTTCCCGACGTTTCCCCGGGCGATCGATCACGGACCGATATTCTGGCGACATCGCCCACCGATAATCGGGACGTATTTTTTAAATTTATTTGTACTCATTAGCCGTGATGGACGAGAGCGGTCACATTCTTAAAGATTACTCATTTATGACATGTTGAAGACTGTGGGTGGATCGGACTAATTTTGAACACAAATAACAATGGAGACTTTGGTATTGATTCCGCAAGAACTGAGCCTGGTTCTAAGGCCGGGAGGAGCTAGGGGTCGCGAGGCTTCTGTCAACGTGTGGACTTCATCAGAGCTTCAGCGAGGGACCTTGCTGTATCCCTTCCAAGGCACTATAAGGATCGACAAACTGCATGTTTACTCTTATGTGCCTGATCATGATGTAAGTATTGCAACTTTATTTTGAACGTTACTTTATTATTGTTTATAAAAGTACCCAGTGCATATTACAGTTCTACTTAAATTTACTTAATACTTAAAGTTCTACTTAATATATTATGATGAGTTATAATATTAAAATCTCTTAACAATAGGTGGATACGATATTTTCTATATTACAAAGTTCCTAACAATGTATCTATCTGTATTCTCAGTTTGATATTAATTGATTTACGCTAATTCTAACTAAATAGATTTCGATAGGTAATAGAAAAGACTACATTTTGATTTGCTATGCAAAAATAAATAGGAATATAGGTACTCTAATGTGAATTTTTATCAACAATATCTATGTTGGTAGGTTTACATACATAAAACGTCAGCACGAGTCAGAATGAGTAATGATCACAAAAAATGGAGATAAGTATCTTTCCTTGTCCTTGCATCGGGGTCTTATTTGTATTAGAGTTAATGAACACATAAATATATTGTGCGTATCAGAAAACTACCAGTATTGAGAGAGGTTCTTAATAGTTATGAACATTTCGGTCGGATATCAACTTGGTCAACAATAATTTAAATGTTAAAATTAATTTAATGTTAAATTGTGCAAAAAGTGCCCCAGGTACAATTCCCAGTCGGACATTCATTTGTTTAAAAACAAATGTTTGTTTGATGGTGTGTTGAATGTGTCTCTGGACCCATCACACAGCGAATCCTAGTGTGGACCATATGTTACATTTTAACAACATGCCAATCATTTTTTGTAAGGGTTAGGTAAAAATAAATAAACCACAACATGTAATTAAGGCGTTAGAACCAGATTCGCTGAATTTAAAATTGGATCGAATTGAATTGAACTGAATTGAAAGCGCCCTGATTAAAAATAGAAATAAAATTATGAAAATTGCGTATTTCGCGGCCGCCGCGCCACTGTCAGGAAGTCGCGGCTCCCCATGGCGCCGAGACGTACACTTTGGGAACCACTGAATTTGAATATTTGGGATTGTAATTTTTTTTTTTTTTTTTTGTATATTTGCTTATGTGTGATTACAGAGAGTAATTAGACAAAACATTCACAGTTGTCTAAGTATAATAATTTATAAAGGTAGGATCTATTATATCTAGTGTATGGTATCCTATAAATAATATTAAAATTATGTCTGACGGATTCCACGTGTTTTGTGTCGAGAGATACAAAAGTGTATATGTGACCAACTAGGTTTGTACGGTTATGTTCAGAACGTCAGTTTATTTCAATTGTGTGTCGGACTTTACCCTGTGTGTGACTTTATTGATATTGGGTAATATTAACTAAGTTAACCCGGGTAAACTTTTATTTAATTACATTCTAGCATTACCCGTAACATACATAAAGAATAGTCTTGAAATTTTTCACACACTAATAACCTTAAATGTCCGATTAAAGTGACGTTATTCTAATAAAAAATCATGTTGATGGTGTTTGTTACATTTGTGCGAACGCGTTATGCTAATTTGCTATAACTAAAATCATTATAATTTAGATCAACTGCGGCAACTGCTAAATTCAATAATAAAATAAGCATTTAGTTGATAAATAATCACGACAATATATATTTACATAATTATAATAGAAAATACTTCGATTGATTTGTAATTTGATACCTTTAAATAATTATGACTACAACTAGACATTCTACAAAATAAGAAACAAAACTATATATTTGTTTTAATTATACCAACTGTTTAAGTTTAACCACGAGTTTTCTTTTCTTTTTTGCATAATAAAAAAAAAACTAATATGTTTTAATACACAAACATATTATGTATGTTAACACAATAGTCGAATGAAATGAATATACCTATATTATGTAAGCGCAGACGAGTGCAAGAAATTACTCGACGCGTTTAACGATAAGTCTTTCATATGAATGAACGACGTAGCAAAGATTTGTGATTCAGTGTAAGGTTATTACTTACTTTCATGGGACTTTCATAAGAAAAAACGGTATGTTACTATCATAACAGAAGCTTGAAATATGCACCAAGTACACAAACGCATTGTTTACACGACACCAGTTGAGAATTTTCAATTAGACTTGAACATGTACGAGTATCACTGATGATATTGTCAAAAATACAGAGACGAGAAAAACTTTAATTATTCTTTACCAATAGGACGTGAGTTATTATTTAGAATCAAGTTGAATCAAGCAGAATCAAGTAGGATCAATTAGGATCAAGTAGGATCAATTAGGATCAAGTAGGATCAAGTAGGATCAAGTAGGATCAAGTAGGATCAAGTAGGATCAAGTAGGATCAAGTAGGATCAAGTAGGATCAAGTAGGATCAAGTAGGATCAAGTAGGATCAAGTAGGATCAAGTAGGATCAAGTAGGATCAAGTAGGATCAAGTAGGATCAAGTAGGATCAAGTAGGATCAAGTAGGATCAAGTAGGATCAAGTAGGATCAAGTAGGATCAAGTAGGATCAAGTAGAATTATGTTATTAAGTAGAAACATCTGCTATTAATTTAGCTATACCGTTATTGTAATATCATTGTTTGATGCCATACCATTAGCCTATGCCTCTCTACTGCTGGATATAAACCTCTCCCATAGCCAACCACTACATTCAGTCTACCGTTTTTCTCATCCAGCCAATACTGGTACCTTTTTTAAGTACCTAATCGGTACAACTGACCTTGACAAAGTCGCCGCTACTTACATTACAAATAACCTTTGTTATTTGTAATGTTTCCTATTTGAATAGTATAAAGTTTACGAGGTACCTATTACGGTTTTATAGATTTCCTCTTGTACGAATAGTATTTACCGCGATTTTCAACAAAGCCATCGCTTTTGCTCCGCTTGCAATAATTAGATATGTTTTAATATTTACTGTGGCTGCACAATTGATCATTTTGTGTATTCATTTTTTACTGTTAATTTTGCGTGTTTCCTCGCCATGTTTTCTTTCACCGACGAGCTGGTAATAATTTTTAAAAAATCGTATTTAAATTGAAATTAAACACACACATAACGATTTAAACACATAACCGTTGTGCTACTAGCATTACTCTTTATTTGAACATCAACAGCATAATGGGTTTATTTTTACAAACGACATGATCAAACTTAACAGAATGAGATATCGTTATAATCGATAATACAAACAGAAAATCGATAGGAAACCGCAGCGTTCAGTTATAATAACCAATACTCGATCCCTCACGTACTGCTTCGGTTAACAACGAGATGGGACTTTTTACGTATCACAAAAACTATATCATAAAATATAACCGCATGATTGCGCGATTTCCGTGCCCGCTGACTTCTGTGGGCATGGAACGTGTCTGCGGTACTTATGGGTGCCACAACGTGATTGAAAGGGTTACCAAGCGTGCCATAGTCTGGATGTAGAACTCGTTCACTTTGTACTAAAAATTTAGTCACGGTTTTCATGTACATTTTACTTCATGAATCTGTGGGTGTATTCATACTTCATCTGTGTGGTTAGTTAATTGTATTTATACTATACTAAAATCTCTGTAGCGCTCTTTGAATAAAGACACACCACGCGTTCAGACAGATACGCAGGTAGACAAACATGGTAGCCTTGAGTTATTTATCATTGGTATATACTTATAACAGTATACTGTTATGATTTGAAATCCTGAAAAAATAACACGTCTTTATATACAAACTATGTGTTGTTCGATAGGGTTCATCAAGGTCTACAACTTTTGTCCAATGTAACCAGTCCTCATGTACATTGGTCTTGTACGTGAGGGCTGTATGGCCTTTAAACGCCACGCTGACCAAGCGGATTGGCGAGTCAACTCTTTTAGAGGTGGTGTAATTCCCAAGGCTTTGCGGTAGCCGCTTTATTATCCCTTAGTCGCCTTTTATATTATAACACCTACGGGAAGAGATGGGTTTGTGGCGGCCCACCACCGGCCACTATTACCGGCCGACACCACACGCCACAACGTTTGAACAAACACGTTTTTTTCTTAAAAATACGTAAAATAAAGAATCTTCCCTCAAACAAGCGTTGCCATTAGTCTTCTTTGTTCTTAAATATAAATAATTGATGTTCTTCGAAAAAAATTGCGAAAGTAGGTACACACTTTCTCTTACTACGTACTTACTCAAATGTTAAATAAAACAACTTACTTATCATTTCACGGTAAAACATTACAACTGTCGATGGCCTTACACGTTTATCTACCTAGTTCCAATAAAGCCATTCTAGAACCTTACCTGTTTAGTCCGACACTTCTTTTACCTACATTTACCCCGCCTACGAGACATTCAGACGATTTGCTATGAACATATTTGGACCTCACTACACTTATGCCACAAAAACACCACCTTAGGCGCTAAACCGGAAGTGATCGTACTTAAGTTTAGTTCAGGTGTTATCATATGCACAAATACGAACTTTCACCAGACAGGTTTGCGGTGAGTGAAGCCGGGCGATGAGCGTTGTGAAAAAAGGCGAGATCGCAATGTGCGTGATCTTGTTTTGATGCACTTTGATCATTTTATATTGGACCTTAATTTTAAGATAATAAAATAAAGTTACTTACTAATACTCATACTCATTTATTGCGTAATTATCATTATAAATCAATTATTTTTTAAATGTAGAAATTAAAATTTATTTGATACACATATTGAAATTTAAAATTAAGTGGATATACAAAGATGTTAAAATTAATCTTATTATGTACGTATGTAGTTACAAACAGGTCAACAAAAATATTTTTATATCTTTATTTTAAAGATTTTTTTTGGTATTTGGTTATACGTTACTGTATGTACATACATGCAGCACATAAAAGGGAATTAACAAAATGTATAAGATTTATCCTTACAATGTACAATGTACAAGATCTCTTTAGGAGATTTCTTTCAGTTAACCTACCGACAGTTATCAGGTATGTATGAGTCAGGAAGACAGTGTATAGAAATGGTACATTTACATATAACCTGCCATAAGATACTATCAGCCTGTGACTCCCAACTGCTGGATATAGGACTCTCCCAATAATCGCCACCACGCACGATCTTTTACTCTTCTCATCCAGCCACTAACCAAAATCACTTAAATACATAGTACATGTTCGTATATATACATATTTAAAATATGTACAAATATAGTTGGGAGATACATACATACATATATAAGTATAGGTATATTAAAATACAATTAAGTCTACCCGAATATTACATAGTGTGTTCTTATTTAGTTTCTACCTTTTTTTATCAAACAGTAGAGTATGCATTTTAAGAAGTAAATAGTTTTCTGATTTTTATTTTGATTCAAATTTATTGATAACAGTTTTTTTAAGTTATAAGCTATTTATTCATTAGTTTTTAATCGTAACTCTTATTGTCGTAGAAAAATTTAACTGAGACACGAAATTTATTCTTGTTATACTCCTAAAATAATGAAGTTTCTATTACTCTCTGTATGAAGAATTAATTAATATTTATTTATTTTTTTGAAAGTAAAAACAAGAGAAGGCTCCAAGTGGAGCAGACTAACGTTCATACAAGTCGCGAGTAATCACGTACTTGGTAAAAAACCCTTCCAATCACAGGTGTCTAACCTGATGCCTCATCATGAATTCCTCGAAAGAATTCATTTCTAAATTAGGTACATAATAAGTACATATATAAATATACATGTATAAATATATGTATGACTTAGCGTTTGCTTTCTTGGCATTCTTTCGCGACGAGCTTTCCGTTTTGAAATAGATGTAATTGATTGAACCGGCTAGGTGCGTGTATGACAAGAATTCCAGTAAATAAATCGAGTTACCTGTCCAATTAAAATATCTATTAATAGTGTTCTCTGATTATACCTAATTTGAGAAAATATAGGAGATGTAACGGATTCCTGAAAATTTAACAACAATTTACCGCAAACAAATTGCATGTTTTGCATAAAATTCTGCTAAATATAAGGACCGAAAATTATATTTCTACAAAAAAAAAATACATAGCATTTATATGTCATTTAATTGTTTCTTGAGAAGAATTCATGGTTTCAAATTTTGGGGTTGGATTTGTTATAGTATAACAACCTTGTATTTGCAGGGACTCGGTGTTCGACAAAAGGCGACAAAACCTTTTATGGGTTTGCAATGCAAAGCAACCAGCCCTTTCTGTAGCCATTGTTGGACATGGGCCCCTTTATGGATATTGTCTTGTGCATGAGGGACGTATTGCCTTAAAACACCACGCTCTCCAAACGGATTAGAGAGTCTACTCTTTTAGAGGTGGTGTAGTTCTTCACCGCTTGTGGTAGCGGCTTTGTTATCTTTTAGTCGCCTTTAACGACACCCACGGGGAGAGATGGGGTGGTGCTATTCTATACACCGCGTGCCACTTTATGGGTTTTATATTCTACATAATCACGTGGGTGTCCAAAGGAGACTCATTACTGTCTTTTGATCACCTACGAAGAAAATCACTCAAGTTATTAAAGTCCATTCGATTTTATACTGCACTTTTTGGCTTTTAATAAAGTTCATCAAATTTTAAATTAAATAAAGTTCACCCAACTGCTATTAATAATTTATACAATATCCCGAATGTTATCATAATTTATTAATATCCCAAATATTAATAAGTAAACAAAAATACTTTATTTCCAAACAACGAAGTTACAACAATGAATCCTGTAATACCTGTTATTTTAATATTTCATGTTGAATATTTCGTATTAAAAATGGACAATATCATTATAATTTATTATTATTATTAATAGCACCAGAGTGCTTTTAATAATTATACGATATCCCAAATGTACTTATATTAATATTTATACTTAAATAATAATATAGAAAATCAATATAATCACTAATTAAAATAAAACAATATGTATATATTGTAGAGCTAAAGCTTGGGACCTGGTGGCAAGGTACCCAGCATACTGGGGGGGGGGGGGGGGGATTACCCTGTTGAATAGCAATGCTTATACGATGAGCGAGGTAATTCCCGGTCCTAGGGTCACCGTTGGTGTCGACGAGGGGTTACACTACGTTTTAATAAACTGTTAATACAAAATTTATCTAATTACACTATTTATCGATATTTAGTGATTCTGACGAAGTTTGATACGGTATGGACAAAGAAGAATTAGGTTAACGCTTACTTTTGCACTAATACTGCCCCAACGAATATATAAGCAATAACATAATATAAGTAATAACTAACTGTATTTGTGTTGTTAATTAATTTAACTTCGTTAGTTGTATTGAGTCGACGGTGGTTGTCAAAAAACAGGCTTCAGCGGAAGAGGAAACTGTTCGTTTTAATGGCTTTATAGTGCTGCCGCCGGGTATATGGGAATGATGACGCTGTCGATTGATAGAAGCAGTATTACTAGCCTAAGAGAAAAACTAGTACGACTTAATTATAACCAGTAACGCTAGTAAAGTAACGCCGGACTTACTTACATCACGTTTATTTTTATATAACAGGACATTATTCTTAAGTAATGAGAGGACAAACTAGTTTTTTTTTTTATAATTTCAGCGAAAGAACTCTTATTAAAATTACGTTATGATTACAACACGTTATCTCGACTAATAATAATTGTTAATATAGTGTAACGCTTTGACATTAAATTATTTTATTAAAGTTGTTTCTACATGTCTCTTTACACTTCTCCGACCCTATATGAATGGAATGGGATGAGTTATACTCTCTATTCTCCATCCTTTCCAACATTTTTTTCCAAATCTATCCCTAAGTTTCCAGTGGTAATATCTGTCTCTCTGGAGTCTGGACTGCTTTCCGGAATGTATCGTGGATGTCAATGGGCGACGGTAACCACTTACCACAAGGTAAACTGTCTGCTCGTCTGAAAACTTCTTTCTATAAAAAGAAAGAGCATAAGCATATTCCATGCATGGTGAGAATAAATTGATAAGTCAAAATCAACTGTATTTTAAGATACACAATTTAAAAGTTTAATGTTTGTTTTTTCGTTTCGAATATCGTTCGAGATATCACTTTAATGCTGAAATCAATTTCTCTGAAGGAATACAATATTTAAAACATTTAAGTTTCTGTAAATAAATACAATGTGTTAGAATGTTTTATATAAAATGTTTCTACATATCTCTAGTTATCAACTTATTACTACCGTGCACGAATATATTTATAGTTATCTGAATTCTAGAAAAAAATATAAATAAAATTCCACGATAATTTGCTACTTCGTAACGTAGGGTTTTTGACTGCGTACTTTGAAAAAAAAATACGAAAACATCGATCGCAAACATTCAACCTTACTTGACTGTTGATGACTTGTATTTCTCAGACTTGTATATGAAATATTAACTTCTTGCCCACGGCTTCGCCAGCGTGGACATCATTTTAAAAGTAATGGTCTCCCCTGGAAAAAAATATGCAATAAGTATAAGGAAAAAATTATGGAAAGGTACCTGCGCCTTTCAGGATTTGAGGCTGCCTCTTTGCCTAAATTTCATTGAAATAGATGCAGTATTTTAGTCATGAACACATAACAAACAAATAGACATACAAACATACTCTCAGATTTATAATATACTTTGCAAATATAAAATAATGCCTCCATTTATGCCCCCTTCTAAATCAAATATAAAAAAACGACGACACATATGTTTATTTATTTTAAAGGAATAGTTTATATACCAAATTTCAAGTCCCGAACTTAAATAGTTTTGAGACATTGATTTTACGTAGAAAACTTTTTCTGCCTTTCTGCCTTTTCTGCCCCTCTCTAAGTCAAATACCAAAAAAAACGATACACTAGTTTACTTATTTTAAATGAAAAGTCTATATGGTATATTTCATGTTTCTAACTAAAATACAGACATTGCATAAAAAATCTTCTCCTCCTTTTCCCCTCTCTTTCCAGTAAGATATCAAAAAATCCTTCCTTAGTGGACACGTATGTCATAAAATGTATCCACTGTGCAAATTTCACGTTTCCAGCTTCAGCGGTTTCGGTTCGGCGATGATGAATCAGTCAGCCAGTCAAGACAACTCTTTTTATATGTATAAATTACAAAATAAATATATCGCAAGAATAAAGTTCGCCGACCGCCACGTTTCTACAACTCGGACCACACAATATAGAAGCTTTATCTAGTTCCGCACGCGCCTCATTACGACTCCCACCTTTTGTTCAATACAAGAGCCTAATTACAATTGTTTCGAAATTTTGACAAGGGCCATTTATAATTCATTTATATCGTCTTTATTAGAGCGAGATGCTTTCAAACCTTTGAAAGTTACATCAATCGAGGATAAATAGGTGTGATTATTTTTAGATACAATTGGTAAGTTAGACTACGTTTGTATACAATTTTTTCATACAATCTTATTTCGTATGATATACTCGTAAGCGATATGGTATTTGTTAAAAGAAATTGTGAGTAATACTTAAAGCCACTGTTGCTCTTAAGTAGAGGATGTAACCGTTAATTATTGTAAATGGCCTTATAACCTACAAGGAGTTGTTCTCTGATGATTCCTCATGTGCTTATAACATGGAATTCTTCAAAAAAGCTGAGATTAGATCTTTACACGGTTTAGTCTTTTTACTAGGTAGCGAGCGCAGCTGAATCTCGTCAGCAGTCACAAATTGTGTACTTGTACGGCCGTGGTCACTTAACTATAAAAAAAAGTTCAAGAGCAAAATTACGCATCCTTCAAATGTTATAGGAAATGAATATCATCATGGCATTGTACCTCAACTAAACAAAAGACGAGCAGAACGTGTGAAAAAGATCACAATGATACATTCAGTGAGTGAGTCGAGTGACAAAAATGTAGCCATTAATACTATGGGAGCATTGACATCATCTGCTTGCTTCTATAAATATAAGGTAGTTTACATACAGATTAATTTTTAAATTATGTATTTAATAATAATATTAATAATAAATAACGTCACACTCAATGACCTTCAATAGGCTTCCCTGTGTTGTGGGTCCAGACACACACACAAAGACAGACACACACACGCCCGGAACCGAACAAACATATATTGTCTTTAAACGAATAAATGTTCGACCCGGAATCGAAACCCGGGACCAAGCAGGGTCACCACCAACTGCGCCAATCGGTCTCAATAAGTAAATAAACCGATGGTAGTACCAGTCAGAAGTCAAATTTTGCTAATTTCCGTGCGTTTTAGAAAACAAATGTTCTTAGACAAAGATTGCAGAACAGCCCTATCTATGTAGGTAATCATATAGATACCTAGATATAGATTAATCTGTTAAGAAATATACAACCTGTAGTTTGTTCGTTATATACCATATATTAAGTACATGGGATGTTCTCTGGACACTGGATATTCTCAGTGTCCCCAACTAACTACTGCCCGAGGATTAAATTAATATCCACCTTTAAAATTCCACTGTAACATATATATCCCATTTAGTCACGGAAAATTGAAATGTCTTAAAACACTGATTATTGAGAGGCGGCAAGTCTAATTTTTTGCAGTTAATTTGGTTCAACTGCTGTTGGTTCACTAACAAGCCAAGGGGTTAAATTACTACTACCCGATTTTGGGCGTTGTGGTGTTGCCCATTTAGCACCTTAAGGGAGATACGTGTAGGACACTCGAACGCTAAGTCAGCGCTAATGACTAATAGCTTTATAACTGATAACGCTAATAATCTTAACCATTTTAAACTGGAGCTTTTAAGGTTAAAGATAATTACACGTTAAAAACTTGAACTATAACGCTCACATGCGTTTAACGCTCGAGTCTTTAAGGTTCATTAACGCTCACTCAGTGTGTAAGCGTCGAGCGTTTAGCTCTCATTTTAACAACACTAGTTGGGAGGTAATTCTAACAGTTAACCTCAAAAGCATTAAGGTTGTTGAGAATGAACAGCTGCATACTATATACCATCAGCCTGTCTCTCCACATACGACTGTTACATGTGACGATTCTTGGGAGACCCCAAGGACCGTCACACACGGTCTTCCGTTCTTTTCATCCAGCCTCTAACCGTAATTTTCTTCAAGTCGTCTGTCCACCTGGCTCGGGGCGTCCCACGGTTAGTTGATTAATTACAGAGTTATTAGGTAAAAAACAAACAAACTTTCGCATTTATAATATTACTAGCTAGGATGGTAGTTTCGCTCACGTACATTTTTAATTAATTATGTGGTTCATAAATAAGCATACTGGTTCGTTAATTGACGTATAAAAATTATGCCAGGGTTAAAGATTAGAGGTAATTTAAAAATTTCATTAGTTCAAATATTTTACTACTTTTGCAGCTATTCTTAGTTTTTCTATACGAACGAAAAATTATTGTTTATAAGTTCTTAATACATAAGGTCTCTTAGTAGAGATTAACTTAAACGTTTCTGTTTTTTTTTATGTTCGAAGGCGGCTGTCGAGCATACAGTCCACCTGATGGTAAGTGGATACTGTCGCCCATAGACATCCGCGATACATGCCAACATTAGTCCAAAATGACAAATGTTGGCACGCCTCCGGATGCGCTGCCTACCTTTGGAGATATAGGAATGGATTTGGAGAAAGGGTGGGAAAATGAGGAGGGATAGATAGGATGGGATGGGAATGGGCTCTGGCCCATCTCACTCACTACCGAAACACGTACGTACATTGGGGAAATACGATAAAGTGGGAAATGCAGTACATTTCAAGGTAGTCTTCTGTGAACCAATGACCGATGTACAGTCCTATGGCGATATATATGGAACGGCGTAAAATTAAAACGATCGTCTTCTTTTTATAAGTATGCAAATAAATGTGGGTGCTTATATATATCTCAAGTCTAAATAATATATATTATTTTATTTATAATGTATATTATATAAACATATTTTATTATGTATAAACCATCTACTTAATATCATATTTAATGCAATCAAAGATAACTTGAATGCTGTTGATATAGGTAATTGTATGAGAAATAAGATTCCTTTTCGTTTCGACATCGATGACTTGGTGTGATTTTTTTTATATTATTTTAATACATTACACTGTGGGCAGTGTAATAGTAAGACCACTAATTCAATAGAAGATAATGAAAGTGATTGCTTTTAATGGATGTGACTATTACGAAGGTAACTTTTAAATAAATAATTACTCATTAAATAACATAGAATATATACTACCTCATATTCAAATCACAAATTGGAAACACATAGGTACTTCTAAACAAGCCGCTACTATAAACCGATAGCGCAACAAAACGTCGACCTTTTGTTTCGCATCATCGCTTCCGACAAATCACCGACAATATGCTCATAAAAACACTTTTTCCAACAAGTTCACTGGCCAACTAACAATTGAGGAAAAACTCGTGTGATGCAATGGATTGCGTCGGGTGAAACACCTAATTATCCAACGAACTTTCGCTTTTGTTTAAGACAATGAGAGGTGCACTCTCTTCAGAGCAATGTATTCTTTTTACGGCATATGATACAATTGCGTATCATCAGGTGTAAGATTTAACCTAATGGTTACTTTTGACATAATCAGGGGGTCTACTCTGATTTTACATTGCCGAAGTTTCAGACACGACCGAAGTTCGAACGAACGAAGTGCTGTAAACCTTTGATCTTTGCTCTGACCGGGAATCCCCGATTATTTAAAAAGTGTGATATTGTCATCGTGAAATTTTCCGTCCGATTCCCAAGTATCACTTGTCAAAATATATATTTAGATCGTTGTCTTGTGCGATCGGAGTAATTTCAAATGTCAAATTAATTCTTTCGGGCCGATATATCATTGTGAACGTTTTCGTTGTAGAAATTTACCGAAATATCTGCCGAAACTTTATTTTTTGTGTTTTCGGAGTAGACAAGTCTGAGACCCGATTCTACTAATATAAAACAGACTAAATGTAAGTAGAACCGCAGCGGTAACTGTAGGTACGAAATATCATCTTTCGTATTCCACTAATTACAACGGTTCCTTTTCGATTCAGTCGTAAACTCTATACAAATTAACAATATGATGATATTAATAGTCATTTATTTTGACACGTTAATTGATTGACATTAAAGTAGACTTCCAAAACGTGCGAAAATCACTCCTTGACTATTTAAATATAATAATAACGGCAATGAATTATTTATTAGAGGCGAACGAATAAAAAGCAAATAAACAATAAAATTAAAAAACAAGATATTGATGAAAGATACATCTTTTTTATTTTTCTAATAAAGGATTGGGAGAAAGCTCCCAATCCAAAGGTAGGTAATCTACAAAGGAGGGCAGCGTATCAGGGGGTGTGACAAGGTTTGTCATTTTGAACTGATGTTGGTATGTATCGCGGATGTCTATGGACGACAGTATCCACTCACCATCAGGTGAACTGTATGCTCGTCTGCCGCCTTTTTCAATAACACAAAAAAAATCTAAGAGCGGTGCCGAAATGTGGTCTCTGAAGGTTGGCCTGATCCATAAGTCGCAAGTTAATGGTATGATAATAAAAACACGCGTATGTGTCTTTCCAAGCATCTTTTTTGCGAATGCCCCAGCGGACCCTAATTTATCACAATAAACAAACACCATCTTTTGAGCTTCACGCTTATTTAGTACAATTCATATTCATGATGCGTACAGTCAAAATAAATCATACGTGAACTGAACGTGATTCATCAATTAAACGGATGCTAGTAATTACAGAACAGAGTTTATGAACGCTTTTAATTATATACGAATATGAATTTTAAATGAGAATATGTATGAACGATGTTTATATTAGTAATGGTTTTTTGTATAGATTTTTAATCGTTCGATAGAGCGTCCTCTTAAAATTTAAATTTTGAGATATAATTTACATAACAAGTAATTCGGTCTATCAGGAAGTTGTTTGTGGATTTGTGATTATCCCGCCTGTAAACCAGGCCACATAATAAGAGATATAACGTAACCATTAGTTTGTGTCCCTCCATTTCTGAATCTATTTCAATCTACCAGTGAGGTCCAAATATTTCTGGTCTGATATATTTCTAGATGTCTAAAAAAATCAAATTATATAGTACATCATTATAACTGTCATTTATCCTCCTAATTCGTGAATAATTTTTAGAGTTCAACCCTCGTTAGTTTTGATTCCTCAACTGTTAGAACAACAGGAAGTCGCAAAATATTTAAACTGTTGAAACTGGAATATCGTTCCGTGATTAAGATCCTTACAAAGGAAGGTCGATATCCAACAAAGGTTGGATAAAATGTGTATTGGTATTCTCCTCCATCATTATGTAAGTCAAGGATTGGTGTAAGCAATTTCGTCTAGGAGGAGAGTCCATCGATGACGATTCCGGTCGACTCAAACAATACTCACTCCAAACAACATCAAATTAGTGGAAGAAGAAGTTCTGAGCGACCGATGGCTAAAGACGAAAGAAATAGCGGTAAAGGCGGCTTTCAAAAACTACAGTCCTTAGGATTCTTCATAAACGTCTTCATATGAATAAAGTTATTGCGAGGTGGGTGCCAAAACTTTTTCAAGTGTGCAGCGAAGTGAACGAGTAGCGTGCTCTAAGAAACTTTTGGAGGCCTTTCAGAGAAACAGAAACTATTTTTGGAGTCAATTGTTACTGAGGATGAAACTATGATTTTTTTACTCTGATCCCCTTTCCAAAAGGGAGTCGATGGAGTCCGTCATTCTGGTGAAGCAACACCTAGAAAGGCAAAGGTGATTCAGTCCACCAAAAAGATTAGGGCTTCGATATTCCTGGAATATTCCAATCGGCCACCACCAAAACGGTGGCCGTTTTGACGTTCGATGGGAATAAAATTATAATTCCTTGCAAACGGCCACCAGTAGTGGAGGTGTTGGTGGTGGCCGTTGGGAATAATCTCATTTTATCGAATCCATTCCTAAATCTTCAAAGTTAGGCAACGCATTCGAGGGCTAGATAAGTCCATAGGCGACTTATCGCCAGGTAAACGGTCTATACGCCCGCCATTTTATTTCTATTAAAAGGAAAATAATCAAAAATATCTTGCTCATGTTTTTAAAACATACACTGTTTTTAATTCAAGCTTTAAATTCAAACCGCTTACAGCATTCTACACCTAGATACATAATTGTATCTGTTATACATAGTCTGTGGTTAAGTGGTAAATGTTAATCAGATCTAACTCTCTAAGAAATCTCTAATTTACTTTACACCCTTAATTTCAGATATCCGCAACCCTAGCTGTGTGTTTATACGTAATAAAACCATGGATTCCATTAGTGCGGTTACAGAATGAGTTCAGTATAACCACCATACAGTTTAAAAACAGTAGCGAATTTCAGAATTCATCTAAATCATCAACACTACCACCCCAGCGGTACGTAATTTATCAATAGGTACTGATTGATAAATATTAAATGTTGTAATATTTTATGTGTATTTCGTTTTGTGACGGCAGGATTTATTGTTACTGTGACATATTAATATGATCTCCTAAAACTGCTCAAGCAGTAGTCGCTCTGTGCTTGTTACGTGGTCAGACAGTTGTAATTGTAGGCAGCGTCTCTGTGTGCGATAGAAATTCCGAGCGTCTTTACTAAAGTTCCATACTGTTTCTTCTTCATATGGTGGCATAACCAGGTTCAGTGTTGTAACATGTCTATGAGATGTGTTTATTACTATTGGTGTGCAGTTCTTATTCCTGTCTAATGAACGTTCTATGTCCGATGAAAGAAATTAGAAATGAAGATAAATGTATAGTTGCTTGTTCTATGATTATTTGCTCTACAAGACACAAACTTGCAGTTTGTGTTGCAGCTACAAGACACAAACTTGCAATCTCGTACTATTAAATACCACTGCATACAGAACACACACATATACATATATACTCAGCTATGTGGCTCCTTCTATATATATATATATACTCATTAATAATTGGTAGATGATTTTTTTTTACAGAAGTTTCATAAAACAATTGGCAACATTACCCAGTTACATAAATAACAGGTATCCACAAAAGGGGACCTTAATGAGATTGGAAGATTATAGTAAGATTTCGTAGAATCTACATACATCTACATCTACATAATTTACATATACCCTTTCAAATTCCTGAAACACTATTACATCACACATTTTCCAATGCGATTATAAACAAACGAAGTGTTGTTGAAAAGGACTCGTGAGACTCTACCAATTTTGTCTAGACTTTTATATTATATTAATATAGTTTATATTTCTCCAAACTAAATTTGCCTTCCGTCATTACGAGGGGGTTATTGTTCATTACATACCTATTCGTAAAACTGTTAGTATTTTGCCATTTCCGGCGCAAATAATTTTGAATAATGTAAATAATGTTTTTTTTTTATCCTGGGAACACCAGAATAACGCATTATTGAGGTGACTCCTAATAAATAAATAACATCGCACTAATGATTAGGCACTAAATGACACTAGGATTCCCTGTGTCGTGGGTCCAGAGACATATAACGACAAACACAACACGTACAACACTATTTAAGAAATAAAAGTAGGATATATTGTACTTTTTTAAAATCTAATCTTCTTCGCAGCTAAACTTCACAATAAGCAAATCTATACCGGTGTAAATAAACTGGAAACTATAAACAAGTCAATATTAGCATAATACAATAACACATCATTGCAATTTTACGAGGCGAGCTTTCAGTATGGAAAGCGTTATGCGAGAGGGACCCAGAAGCGGTGCAAGTGTCCGCTCCTTAGTATTCATACTGATGGTGTTATCCGGGAGAAGGCCATGAATACTAATCACTCAATTGCATTTAATTCGTGCAGTTTTATTGATTGTTTTTAATTTATTATATATTTTAGTGAGAATGAAAATTGTATTATTATAGATCCAAATATAGGTCTCTTCTTGGGCAATTGGAATACATTCAGAAGTTTAAGATTCGACATTATCTTATATCATTAAGAGGAATATCTTATTGTCATAATTATAATTTCATTTCATTGCATTAAAATTCCATCTCATCCAAGAATAGAGATAATCTCACAAAAAGTGGAAAGTGTTTTCTCTCCACCCCATCTTGAATAGGATAGGAAAACTTGAAGCGTAATAGGATAGGGAATGTTCCTCCCTTTGTAATCCCTATTATTTTTAGTGTAAGCTGGTAGGCGAGGGTCTCAGTTTTCAAATTAGGTCATTACTCATGAGATTCCTCTTGTTCCTACAGACATTGATATTTCGAATGGAATATAGGTCATTTTCGTTTTAACAGGGTTAGCAAGGATATATTTAATTTAAAGTCTTTTTCTATACAAAAATTACACATGTTTACATTAAAACAAATGAAATTAAATAAACCTGTTCTATTTCAAAGATTGTAACTAAATTTATTTCAAACACCTGTTACGATACAGGATTACTTACCTCAAGGCATTAGCACCTGATTAATAACCTAACTTGCTCACTGTATTTGGATATTAAAAAACGAAATCTGGTTTTGATTAGAGTTATAGTATGTTTTATCTGGTTGCCGTTTCACATAAATTGTCTGTATTGACATCGTTATGAATTTATTTCTTAATCATTTTTTAATATTGTACAATAATTTGTTGCATATAAATGTTGATATCTACTTCATTTTTATGAGCATTTTATTTATTGCCATTAACTTCGTGAAGGCAAGTGCTTCTAAAATATTATTAAGGCGTTAGTCGACCCGACGAACGATAGCTCTAAAATATATGGTAGTTTAAATTTTATTACATAATTTCACGGGTTATTGCAAACTCGCCAGAGTAAAAATTTGCCACCCAAAAAACATTTATGAAATATTAGTCACAACTTTTTTAATATTTAAATTCGTCAAATGTATTTCTATGACGTTAAACTTAAAGAGTGCTGTTGGCAAGTAGATTGATCTAATAATTGTAATGCTTTGTACAATAAATAATGCACGCTGAAATTTGTTTTATTTTTTTCTGATAACTACAAAAATATAATAGTTTGTAAGTATTTATCTGTGGCGAATATTCACATACATTTTAAACTTGTGGCGAATGTTCACGGAAGGTGATTTTAATAGCATGACAATATGATTTTCATTGTAACCAATATGCAATAACCCACTATCGCGCAGTCGTGCAGTCAGGCAGCCGCGTCCGAAACAAGCGACGAGCTGTCACGTGGTTGCCAAGACCAGCGACCCCGTAGGCCAACACTTAAACTTCATGGTTTCTACATTGTTTTTTAAAGTTGATGTATTTATTGTAAATATTTGTACTTTTTCATTGTGATTTTTGGCATAAAATCGTCACTCTCCCTGAGGATATTCGGAAGATTTGAATAACCAATCGTCGATGACATGATATACTATCAATGAGCTATCAATATATTTCTTAGTAGATATTTTACTCGTTACTATTTTACTGTTGGTTTTTGTTTATTTAAAAGTTATTAAGAATCGTGGTGCATCCTCTTTTCTAGAATCACTTTCACTTTTTTCTTAGATGTGTTGTACAGAATACTAATATACTCAATCATATTATTCGTTAAATAAAATGCTTAGATGCGAGTTTGAGCTGTTACTAGATTACAATAATTTAAGCTTACCGTACTATACTTTTGAAGTCTGTTTTAAATCTTAGGTTTAAGCAGTTTAATGTAGTGATTTATTTTATTTTCGGTTAATAAGTTTCATTTAATTATTATTTATCAATGTAGCTATACGTACTTTTAATAAGTCTAAATATTAATAAGTACACCAAACGAACATTGGCAATTGTTTCGCTGTCATTCACTATTTATTTGAATTTTTTTTCACACGTATTTTCAGTCGTAGCTTCAACGTTTCACAAAAATCCACAGTCACTTTATCACAAATTTCATTGACTTGATTCTTGTGATTCCTATTATTATATAACTATAACGTGATTTCATTACAAACAATTCGATTAAAATACTGCATCTCTAATTTAGTGCGAATAGTTTTATAAATTTTCAATAATTACTTCTCCAAATCTAATTATTTGCAGACCAAGTTGAACTACAAGAATAAGGTAAACGTCCAGGACCAATGATTATAAACTGTACTAGAACCGTTACATTATCATTTTATGTTTCCAAACCAATATCTTTGCTTATTTATTCATACAGATATGGATTCAGTTTACCCTCTTTGCAGTATGTCTGCTTGATTATAATTATAAACAGAATGTCTGGTAATCTAGAATTGGCCAACGATGTAGATATATATATTCTAGAATTTATCATTATAGCATAACCTTGTCCTAAAAAATTAGCATTCATAGTTTTTATACTATTATTTAAGTCATATATTTTCATACATCAATATAACTCTTAACTCTTTTATTTCGTCCACTGCCTTCCATGCACAATTTCTTGTGCATGAGGGATATACGGGTTGGCGAGTCCACTGTTTTATAGGTGGTGTAGTTCCTCGGGGCTTGTCGTAGCGGCTTTGTTATCCCTCAGTAACTTTTTAAAACACCCACGGGAAAAGATAGGTTGTTGTTATTCCAAAGCCGGCCCACATCACATATTTTTTTTAAAACATAGGATTAATATTTATTAAGTGAAAAAAATAAAAAAAATAAGCATAAAGTGTCTATCTTACACAGAGTTATGTTCTGTGAACATATTTACACAAATTTGTCCCTTGTGCAAACGCAATAAAACTCAATGTAGGTAATACTCATCTTATACATATTAGCACTATATCTTGGTCAATTGAGAAGTAATGCGATGACTTCCATTACTAAATGTAATTTTAAGTTATTCAATAGTGTTAATGAATAAACTCTTAAACTCAAGTGAGTGATTTTTCACTTTCTATAGACAGGTATCTTTTAAAAAATATTATTTTGTATAGTACTGTAACAGCCAGCATTTTAGATATGTACAGTCAGCAACACGCTTATGTATCTAAACCGTATGTTGGATTCTAGTCCTTATTACAAGCCCATTAAAGTACTGATGCGTATATTATACCTTGTTGCTGACTGTACGTTAAAAATAGCAACAACGGAAAAGCACACAAGCAAATTACAAACACAAGTAGAAAATTACGACATAAATATAATTAAATAACTGAAAAATGGAAAAGAGATAGATAAGTTATAGATAAGTTAGAGATAGATAGATAAGATAAGTTATTATAGATAGATAGATAAGACATTTTCATAAATGTAGTTTTTGTAGAATACACATGAAAATCTATACACAACCTGTATGAGATCAAAGTTTTGAAAACCCATGAAAATAAGAGTAAATGTATATAGTTGCTACTTTTTTTTATGGACGAAATCGGCAGACGAGCATACAGTCCACATGATGGTAAGTGGATACTATAGCCCATAGACATCCGTGATACATGCCAACATTAGTCCAAAATGACAAACGTTGACACGACCCCGGATGCGCTGCCTACCTTTGGAGATATAGGAATGGATTTGGAGAAAGGGTTGAGAAAATAGGGAGGGATAGGGTGGGAATGGGCTCTGGCACACTCAATCACTACCTAAACACGTACGTACATTAGGAAAATAAGATAAAGTGGGAAATTCAGTACATTTTAAGGTAGTCTTCTGTGTACGTCATCTGTTGTACACAAAACACGAACGAAATAGCAGTATAATCTATAAATTTGAAACTCGGATTATCAAAAAAACGTAAAAGTATAACACAAATAGACCCATTCGAGCGATTCTAGCTCCAATAGGGCTACTAATACAAAAGACGACGGTAAAAGGTCAAAGGTTATATTGTTTGACGGACGAATGAATTAAGTGCCAAAGCTCTTACAAATATTCATAAACAAACTATTGAATGTTTCAATTGCACTATGGCGCGGTTCATCTGTTACTAAAACATATTCCATTACCATAAAAACGTAATACATTGATATCACATTAACACTTGACTCTTAACTCTCGATGTTGTTATTCACAGAAATTTAATTAATTGAAAACAGATGGTCCCTTGTTAGCCGCTCGTATTATTCCGAATCGATATTTAATTGAAATTTCGATAGCCAATTCATCGATAACACGGGGTTAGAGCGGTCGCACAAATACAATGATCGCCCCGCGGTGCCAGTTACTTTCTACAAAGGAATATAATCACCTATTGTTTGTGACGACACAAAAATGGACAATTAGATGCAACAGTGATATTTTACGAAAGCATAGAAATATTATAGGATATAATTTTGTATGGCATTTTAATTCAAAAGATAGATAAATAATACAGATAAAATATTACAATCAATTAAATAACTAATTGATTATGCGAAGAAATGGATAAAGCAGTCCTTTAGCAGGTAATGAGGCTCATTTACATATTAAAGTGCCGACTGATGACGCTTTTTTCCAAAAGATAAAAGTTGCTATTGAAAAATTTGCATGCAACAGTGATTAACGCGATTGTACTTAAATACCTATCGCATTATGTTGATAGGTTGATAGGTTACACGTATGCCACGGCACAGCAGAAATTATGAGTTGAAATATCTTGTCGCACATTAGAATTCAGAGGGGACTAAGGGTCACGAGCTGATATAAAGAAAAAAGCCAACAAACTGCAGGATGTATTTGCTTAAATACGTTGAATTTTGGCAGAAATATAGAAATGACAGAAATAAATCTATATCTCGGTTAAGTTCATAGATGACTCGATGCTGTATTTTCAATTATACGAGTTATCGAAAATATTGCCAAGAATTTTTTTTGATATCTATACATACTTTTATATAAGCCTATAAAGTCCCACTACAGGGCGCAGGCTTCCTCTAGCAAATTACTGGGAGTTTTTGGGCCGTAATCCATCACGCGCGGCCAGTACGGATTGGTCGATCACATACTCTAGTTATCTTTTCTTTATTTCTGTAACTTGCGGGTTTTCTCACATTGTTTTCCCTCACCGCCGAGTTAACAATTTTAAACATCCATACTTAAGTACAAACTCAGTGGCACGAGCCAATAACTTTTATCTGAACATAATTTTCTAAAACTTTAAAAAAATCACACACCCTCTCTCTTTCTCTCATACACACGCACATTTAAAAAGGTACTATTATCGTCACATATAATAATTAGTAGTAACCTGTCTTCATTAGCTTAGAACCAACTTTAGTTACAGGTACAGGTTTAGTTAAAATACAGGTAGTTTAATAAAAGTTTTGTATAACATAAGCAATTACTTATCGCTTATTGAAACATTAATAAGCATGTGCTTACAGATTTTTATAACGTAATTTTTTTACTGTGTTTATGCTGTTGTTTCATGTCTAAAAAAAGACAAAATAAAATTAAATACTGCAGTTTCCCTTCGGACTGGCTCCTGTCAACGGTCTTTTTGAATCAAACTTATTAGAATTTAATATCATACAAAGTTTAAAACAAGCGTTTTTTTTATTTAAATTAACGCCACATTCAATGGCCTACACTAGTATTCAGTGTATCGTGTGTCCAGAGAACATGAAGAAAACGCAAGTTATGCCTCATGGCGAAGTGGTAACATTTAAAATGTGAGAAGATATTTAACATCCGACTTTGTGTTAACCAGAGCCGGTAATAGATAAATGCTCCAAGCGATTTCCAACAGTAAACTGGTATGATTTATAAAATTTAATTTATGACGCTTCTTTATTTGTAAATGAAGACCGGTGCTGTAAATCAATGGCGATTTTAAGGCGGTGATGTCAAATTAAGGGTATTGTGTCATATGGATTTAACTCGTAAATAATATAAAAAAGCCTGATGACACGTGGCAATGGTAATGATAAATCGCTATATTTTGTATACCATACCATCAGTCTGTGTCTTACCGCTGCTGGATTTATCATTTAGGCCTTTCCTAAGGAAAGCGTTCTCATCTTCTCATCTAGCCACTACCAGTGACTTTATTCAAGTCCTCAGTCACCTGGCTGGAGAACGTCCCATAGTCTCCATTCAAGGACCCATCTCCGAAATCGGTTATTGGTACTGCCGATATAGCCGTATAATTTTGCCGATATAGCCGTACGGTATAGCCGTATAATTTTGGTCCACGGTACTGTAGCCTCTGTGAAACCCAGCCCGCTCCGGAGGCTAATCGTCGGGCGAGACGGTTTGTGTTAACCCTCGAAAACAGCTTATGTATATGACTTAGGAGTGAGATCGGCCTATAAATCTTCGGCAGTGTCCCTTTTTGAAGAACGAGGCAACTTCACACCTGTTCCACGCCTCGGGTATGATACAATTATGGATAACGGCGTCGAACAGTCGCTGTTTGTGTGTTTTAGAAAAACATATTTTAGTTCCGACGAAAATTGTAAGATTTGATGAGCCCTGTTTGAGGATTAAAGCCGAGTATAATGTACATTGACTTCAAAAACTTTTTTAAGAAAAGTTGTAACAGTCGCAAATATGAAGGTACTGAATGGATTTGGTTCATTAGTTTGAAGTAAAACTGTGTGTGAGGAGAAATAAATAAATGGGTACCACATATATTCACAATATTCACAAAAGCAATATTCACATATATTTCGATCATTGTAAACTATAGGATTTGTAACTATATCATTGTAAACGATCATGAGGGGGACAGTGCACTCTGCAATCCAACAGCCGCTGGGCGCACTCGACTGGCCACGTTACTGTACTGCATTTCCCACTTTATCGTATTTTCCTAATGTACGTATGTGTTTCGGTAGTGAGTAAGATGTGCCAGAGCCCATTCTCATCCTATCCCTCCCCATTTTCCCAATCTCTTCTCCAAATCCATTCCTATATCTCCAAAGGTAGGTAGCGCATCCGGGGGCGTGTCAACGTTTGGCATTTTGCCATGTTGGCATGTATCACGGATGTCTATGGGCTACAGTATCCACTTACCATCAGATGGACTGTATGCTCGTCTGCCGCCTTCGTCGATAAAAAAAATACATAGTTACAGTTATTTATATACATACTTACATAAATAACAATATATAGTTGATTTAAACACTAAACTTAAAAAACATTTTAGCTATTCCAATTAAAATTGAATTTACTTATAATAAATGAAGCCATGGTGATTGAATAAAAGTTATAATATGATAGCGACAATTTTGTAACGGTGATAATAAATAGGTATCAAAACAGACAATGCATTTGATTCAGGATAATTTTCTTAATAAAGTAATAAGTGTAAACGTCAGTGTAAATAATAAAACCAAGCATTTCACTCAATGATTATACATAACAGTTAATTGTGGTAAAAATATAAACCGTGTAAAGCATAAAGCCTTGTTAATAAAGCACAGAACAATTGTACCAGACATATCTCCCTTCAAGTCATACCAGTTAGTTAGGCCACAGTGGAGTTATGTCTGCTCAGTTATCGTGAACGCAATAAAATATATTATTTGTTGGAAACCAATTTACTGTTTGCACTATTGAAATTGTGATTTGTGGGCGTCTGTTACACTGCTTTGCAATATACTAGGGCATACTGATCATAGAGATTATACTTCCACTACCATATACCAGTCTCAACCATATTTTCTTTATAAATAAGTTTAAATTTGTTTGTAAGATTGTTGTGGGTTGAGATGTTTTGGTTTTGGTTAACAAATAAATCATTGAACCTCTTAATAGGATTAAAATAACAACAAATCAGGTGTTAACGCACAAACAGTAAATTTGTCGTTTTGTAAAATTGAAATTAGTAAAAATTGGCCTTAAATACATGATTAATTGTGTTAACTCCGTGGCTCTACTGTGTTGGATTATACAGGATTATATTAGTCGTGGGTATTTAAGGTTGTTAAAGAATAAGAAATAGGTTATTAGCCTGAATAAATAATAAAATATTGATATGTTTTATTAATTATAAAATTAATAAACGAGTTTATCCATTATGAAGGATAAATGTGTTTACGAAGTTTCTCGAGTGGATTAATATAACTGTACTTTTATTACGTGAATTACAAATAAAAGTATGAATTCTAAATGAAATTTCTGTATACATTCATACACCTTACTCTTTATACCATAGAGTATAAAGTATGTTTATACTAATATTTTTTTAGTTTTAAGAAAATAAAGTATATAATTTTTCAACATGATTTGAAACTAACTCAATATAAATAATAAAAATATAATAAACTGGACCCATATCGAGCATATTACACAAATGTCTGTGTGGCAAGTTACCCAATATGCTAGTGATATTACCTCACCAACATGCATTATACAATATTAATTCGTTTCTATCTCAACCCATAATATGACCCTTCAAAAAGTAAAAAAATATAGGCATTTATACAAAAAGGAGGAAATGCACAATCAAACGCATCGTTAATGTAATTGCGTGATAAGTATAAAAAGCGCATTAAATTGCGGTGCAAATTTGAAAAAGGATGCCTTTAAAAAATACGCACCCACCTGCTCAGAATAATAAAAATTGTATCAATCATGTTTGACATGTGGTCTACAAAAAACTTTTACTAATGTGTTTTTGGATGTGTGAATGGATGTTTGACATTGTGTTGAAAAAAGAAAAACCTTTTTTACTGAATTGATTTATACCTAATAACTGTAAGATGTAATGTTACTAATAGACTTTTTTAAAGAATAAAACATATCATATATCTAACGGGACTGCAATGTAATATATACTTTAAATGAAAACTTGACCAAAATCAAATAAGTGACTCTAGTCACAATTTTGATAGCTGGTCGATTATTGAGAGCTCTAAGGGAGTATATAAATATCTCCATCTCATTAAAGAATCCCATTTCATCAAAAAGTCTGCTCATAAGATATTTTAGAGTATATTCTTATTAATATGTGTAACTCTTAAAAGTAAATTCGTGTATTTTATTTTTTGAAACACCTTTAAAATTTGCCTTTTAAATTTGCCTACACAGAAATATATTTCAATAATTGACTGTTGATCGAAACATACAAAATTCCCTATTCTTTCCTTTTTGCTACTTCAGCAAGTTGAAGCGTTAGGGTGATGACGGACCGATGACCGATAGAGTAGGCGAGCTCTCGAACGGAGACAACCGCAAGATTACATAAAGAAAGCAGTCTATATTAGCTGGCTGAGAAGAGAGAAAGATTGTGTGTGGTGAAGGAACTTAGCCATTGGCTTATATTCAGCAATCTATAGACACAGGTTAAGGGCATGATTATTTATGGTTCTTTAGAATTTAACTGCATTCGACAAACATTTTATAATAACATATACACGTACGATATTTGATAAACTATTATATTTTTTCTTTCTTTCAATCCATATGCGAATAGCGTGACGATATTGGTATCAAGTAATATGGGAGTGAGAAAGCTAGTGCACGCTAAGCGTGACAGCTCAGGTTACTATCTCGAGGGTATCGCGTCACTGCACTTGTACAGAATAATCACAGAGACACCTGCCAATGACTTTGTTGTTTTAACATACCTACGTGTTTTCTTTGCTTTTTTTCATATTACATAGACAATATTTACTTAAGCGTAGCTCTAATATTGAGAGTCAAAATGTTAAGTTGAAATTATCATCTTGGCAAGCTATGTTTTTATATGGTTTTAAATCATCTTTTAATGATTTTAGGAGATTTTCATAATAAATCTACATTGCAAGCTATTTTTGCCTGTGACATTATTCATATGTCGCTATATGTTTATAGGTAAAAGAAAACCACAATTGTAAAATAATTTCAGACATATAACTTAAGCAAAACCTATCAACTAAGAAAGGAATACATCAGTAAAAAGAGAAACAGGGCGCCCCTGGGTTCTATACGAAATTTTAAATTGAAATTACGACATCATCGAGTAAGTTGAGTAAGTTTACTAGAGACATCAAAATATAACTTTTCAAAAAATAAATTATAATCCAATTTAAATGAATTTCCCAATGATTTTTTAGAAAAATAGAATAGAACTAGTAAATATAAAAGAAAAGTAACATGAACTCGACCGAAATATTCTCCTCCTGGAAATATTTATAATAGGAAAATAAAGGTAACATCTACGTAAGTTCAGTACTTCAATAACACGCTTAAACACCAACCTTTTGACCTTTTATTGTTTTCTTTTACATTACTACTTTTGATAATTCAACCAATAGGACCACTCTATTGGTTCAAGAATTGGAATGGTCAAAAGTAGTTAATACAATAGCTACAAGATATGAAGTAAGACTATAACAAAATTTAACAAAATTGTATTCAAATCTAAAACATACAGATACGTATATGATGTAAATCCAAAAGATATAGACTGTGTCCGCCTACGAGTCTACGACATTTATTATATAAATTCTTGACCGATACAAATAATTCCTTATAGACAAGTTTTCATTTTAATACTATGACCTCGAACTTTCTCAAACTTAGCACAGAGTTCCCACAAACAACGGGAGTAATCAGTTCGTTAACCTGCTATAAGATTTACGTTAGCTAAAACAATATTTAGTTCACTATGAAGAGATAACAGAACTTAATACAAAAATGAACTAATAAATAACCGATAACAATTATGCTAATAGTGGCTTAGGAACAAGTGATATACGTTGTGGTCAATAATTGAAGATTAAATTAGATTCCAAATCTTTGAGAACTTACGGTAAAGTTGGTTACTGTCGGTGAATAAATAGATGTACCGTGTAATTGTGAATCGATAGATGGCTTATAACATCGCTAAAGGATTGCAGACATATTGCCAACCGCAGTCCTATCAGATGGAAAGATAAGACTGGTTAGATTATCATCAAATTGAACAACAACTAAATCTGTTACTTCATTTAACACTATTGTTTAATTTTGAAAGCCTTTTGTCTACTTTTTGTACCAGTCGGTACCTAGCTATTCTAACTTTTAACACCATACCATACTATCAACCTAAGGTTAACCACAACACATGGCCTTTCGCTCTTCTCATCCAGCCACTGCCGAATAATATTAAAATTAAAATATACATATGTGAAATAAAGAGGAAATATATCGCAACAACAGTTGTAAATTCGTTATGGAAGTTGAATATGGTATGTATTTTTTTGCAAAATAATAACATTTTAATTAAGATTTATCGATGACCAGATAAAGTTAAACCTACGTTATTAATCGTTACGCAACTTTTTTTTTGCTTCGCTATCCACCTGTATTAGGTATACATTTTCAAACAGTTTGACCGATGGTATAAATTATGGCAATGTCATGAGCATTGGACCCTGACAAACATATAGAAAAATTGACAACTACAATTCAATATTAATTAACAAAATTTTTTACATCCAAGTAACATTTGTGTAACCGCTTAAAGGACTGACAAATATTTTTGTTAATTTCAAGATCTTAATTTATTAGGAGAAAAAGTTATAAGTTACCATCACTTTCACGTTAATCGTGTGAATCGTTATCCATGTTAGTGTAAATAAATCTCTTTTTGACGAATTTACCGTCTATTATGCAAATACGGTTGTTAATCTTTCATCTCTTACACGTACTTGAGTCTTCACATCAAACATTTTAAAGCCTTAACATACTTCCTTAATATTAATGCCTGTAGCCAGTGTTCGTAAATCTTGAAGTTGCGTTGAATAAACAAAATTTAGAATTTCTCAATCTATTACAATCTTTCAATATTATGTTATCATTCAAACTAAATTCTAACTTCCCTGTAAGTTTAAATAAATCATTAACAATAACAATTCATTTTTAACAATTAGAAATAGTCATTGGAATGGTAGTAGCAATATTAAACATTATACTTTACTCGAAGTTACAATTGTTCATTTACAAATTATTTATTTTACATTATTTATTAACGTCTTTTGTTACAAGCTTTTATTTAACTTCACGTTTGATAGTTCGTTTAGGTCAAATCTTGCAAGTCGATTTAAATCCATTTCCACTTGTACTACTGCCTTGAAATTTCACACATATATATAAAATCGATGACAATACAATAATCTGATGACCTAACCCTGATGCTGCTAAGGCCAGCACACTGTGGAACTCCTCAATGGCGGACGATGGACAAGTCGTGTTTGGGCTCGTTTAGATGGGTTCGCAATTATGATGACAAAAAGTAAGTTAGTTACATTAGCTTGACCGTCTGGTTTGGCGAGATGAACGTCGCCTGCAACATAGAACACTAAAAAGGAGTAAATGAATAATGAATGATAGGATTTAAAAGTTTGTCGCGATATTTGTAATTTGAAATGATTATATTTTTTAATTATTTAAATTGGTACGAATGATAGTAATGACTTCTATGGTTATTTTCTTCATTTTAGTGAATTTTAATAAAAGCTTGTTTATAAAAGGTTTTTTTTACGTTTAATCGAGATAATCTGTGTGAGGTAACTCTAATAAGTGTTAAGTGAAAATACAATTTGTATAATAAAACCAAAAACATAACATTAACAAGATTCCCATCATTAACTTTCATATTATTTTGATGTATCACCATCAGCGTATCATAATTTATTGTATTGGCACCGCAATATAAAAACGGATGCGTATTCACGTAATAATCCATTTGATAATTAGATTTATGGTGATGCTATTGAAAATTGACGCAAATTTATTCAAATATAGTCTGTTAATTGTGAAACGAGTGTTTATAGTTATAACGATTTGATGTCTGACGGGTGTCTATACATCACACGGGAACCCCTACCACGATATCCCACATCATTACAACAATTACGGCGTGTAGTTTATTCAAAGCTGCATACTAAGTGACGAGATCAAGCGCGAGCCAAACGAAGACAGTAATGGATTTCGCACGTTAATGAGATTGTATGAACAAATTGATAGATAGTTGTTAATTCTAATACAATCTGTCGTGACTGCCGCTTGATGGGTGATGGGAAATGTTTGGTTGGTGATTTGTGTTTGAATATTAAGAGCATAGTTCAAACTCTAACACCCGTAGATGTAAGGTCAAATGCATTAGCCACCTAGCGGGTCCACATATGTAAACGTTTATTAATCAAACTAACTTGGTCATATTTTTTGACCCCTCGATAAAGCCTGAGAACCGTCAAATCGATTGACTGCAAGTAAATAAAATAGAGGTTAATGATAATTATCCTTATCGTGTTACTTTCGTTGCTTCCTCATTGAATTATGTTTTATTAGTATCGTTCATAACTGTTTCTTGGATAACTTCGAAATGTAAGATTTTTGTTGTTGTTGCAACAACGTACATTATTTGTTGCATCTAAGTTTATTTGTATATATTTTTATGACGGAGATGGTAAATGTGGTCATTTACATAATACGCTACAGAAGACATAATTGTTAATAGATTCAATAGGCTATTATAAATTCATTTAATTTAAATTCATTCATTTTTAATTCTTTACATTCTTTAGACGGCCAGTTGCTATGTAATCAAGATTTGTTGAAGTGCCCTTAAATTGATTTTAGTTAGCAACTGTATTGAGTTTTACTTCAAAACTGCTAGCGTATCTTAAAGTTTATCAGTAGTCCAATTGTCCCACGGAAAAGACACTACTACTGTTGAGGCCATTACTGCCAAAGCTATTTTATCTAAACCTACCAAATGTTTTATCTAACACGGCGGGAAAAGACATAAAATTTGATGTTATCTATAAACAAAATATTTTTGTCGTCAACGGCGCCAGAAAATACTCTTACTTTTGAGAACCAGTAAATTCGACTAATGTATAATAAAACACCAATTAAATCCACCGCTTCCTTCTAAAGTTTCTTTTATATCGGAAGCTAAATGTCATTATAATTGAAAAATGTGAGATTTTTACAATTTTACCGTAATACTCTATTAAAAACGCTTTGGTCTCGAATAAAGTCAATGTTTCTCGCGTCATAAATAACGGAGTCGATAAACATCTGTTCACACTGATTATGAAAAAATCACGAATGTTTTTCCCACTTGTCGATACGGTTTTTCTAATCGGACGTTTAATCAGCGCCAATAATTTGAAATTTGATACCCATTTTGTATAAACTAGCAAATTATCGAAATTTGTAGTTTCACATGAGGCTAATGATAATTAATTTTAATTTAGAGATGACTAACTATAACTATTTGAATATTAATTAGGAGCCCAGAACCATTACACTACTTTTAATTGGCCGTTAATAACTTATGAAAGTAACTAACTGTACTTTTTAATCGAGACATGTATGAAATCACTGTTTTCGATCGATCATAAAAATCTTGTTTGGCAACAAAAACGCCTTTCGTCTCATCATGAGACATTTTTTCGCGGATTAAAAATTTTTTCGCACGGTGATGCCGAAAAGTGGCGCCAGACTAACTATATTAGTCCATATCGTAGAATACTTTTATATTTTGATGAGAAACGGAGACCCCATCTATTGAAATTAATAACGGTGGAAGCTATTTAAGTTTATTTTTCAAACTAACTTTTCAGTTTTTTGAGGATTGGCCTAGTTTACAGATTCAAGTGCAATAACATTGATGATTTTACTTTTATCAGTTGAACGACACACGTAGGTGGATTCTCTTATTTTAACACTGTATCTTCCACAATCTTCCATAAACTAATATTAAGATTGGTCTCTAGGACCGGGACTTCTGGGAAATGGATTCATCTACAGATGTATCACAGTAAAAAGACGCAATTAATCAGTATATTGTGAAAATACTAAGAATTATCTCAAAATTTTGAAAATCGCGTAGATGTGTAGCTCTAGCAATCTTACTAAAATAATCTAGTAGTTCCATGAATACACTGGACTCGTCTAGTGAGATTTTTTTTTTGTATTTATTTACTCTTTTTGCACTGCACTGTACAGAGACGAACTTAATGACTTAATGAGAAAATGTGGTACTTTCCGAAAACAATGTAAATGATTCATTGATTATGGAAAGGAGACTAATCCGACCACATCTTTATGAAATGTTTTGACTGCACCGCCGGAAGTCCGAAAGGCGTGTGACCAAGAGCGTTTGTGTTGTACACACGGTCCAGTTCGGAGACTTATCGGCCACATCCTCAGTAAACGTCTGTATAATGAAATGCATATGGAGACCAATAACTTTATTTTAACCACACACGTCTGCGCCGATTCGAGTATTGTGATAATTTATCTAATTCTGATAATCCGTGAAGTTTAAATTTTATAATTAATTTATAGTCTGTGTTGACTTTTAGATATTTATTGCTTATCAAATACCTTTTTTTTAACAGGAAAGCTAATGAATAATGATTCCTCAATCCTCGAAATAACCATTGATTTGAATAGTTTATTTAAATAGACTTTACTTGACTACTCCAAAAGTTAATCACACAGTGTCTTTAAAATTAGTAATAAATTGTATTATTTTTTTCAATTGACACCTTTATTATTATTCAAAAAATCTATCTCTATACTTATTTAAAGCAAACATAGATTATAACTGTGTTATTAGGTTATTAATTATTACAATTGAATCTTTTTTACTATATTCAAAAGAAATTTAATTGAACTATAATATAATAAGAAAGAAACGATGACTCACAGATGTCGTCGTATTGGATGAGATGAGCAGAAGACTGTGTGACGGACCCTGGGAGAGGCCTATATCCAGCAGTGGACAGACACGGGCTGATGATATGGTATGGTAGGTAATTAAGAGAAAAATCCTTAAACTTTTTTATAATTGTCATTGAAAACACAACAAAAAATTATAAAGATTATCCACGAGACTTGTCCATCGTTGTACGTAACCACCTGAGCTCCTTGTATGAGCCACCGCAAATGTCACACTCATATTTCGCCACATATTGCGTACTTATGTTATTTGATATTTCATAAGTACTGGAGACCTTCGGTTGGATCATTCTTATCTCATCCACTGCGTTGCAATCGATCAATTTTAATTTATCATTTGCCTTTTATAGATCTCCACTGTCTCTTACCTATTTTCTTACTCAAAATAATCTTTAACATTTCAATTTATTTTAATTGATAACAAATCTATTTTCTTTTTAAGTTTTTCACTTGTATGAAGGAAAAGACGGTGGCAGACGATCAGACAGTCCGCTTTGAGGTAAGCGGATACTATTGCCCAAGGATAACCACTACACATGCTAAGATCACTCCAGAATGACAAAATTTGCCACGTCCCTGGACGCGCTGACTGCCTATGGAGATTTGCAAATGGTGGCGATTTCTCAGATAGACACTAATAAAATGTTTAAAACATGTTTTTTATTGATTACCTGTATATAGGGCCGCGGCCCCAAATATCAACGACCCCATGCGATACCGAAGTCATGTTAAAAATTAGATGTTAGATTATGTCAAACAATGCCACATATCGCTAAATATTATTGCGCCCAATTCTGCCTTTATGAACGTGTATGTTTCATAGGACTATTTTTCGCTAATTTTATAACTTGTATCTACAAAATATGACATTGGCATTCCTCAACGCATATCAATGAACCCAGGTTCTTTTGATTTATGTTCACTTTAAACTTTGCATCAGCTGTATCTGTATTATCTCTACTTGAAAATTCATATAGGTAACTTAGATATTATAACTTAACTTTAACTTAGAGAATCATGAAGAATCATGACCAGAATTCATATGCGGTATATATTTTTAAAAACCGTTAATATATGTGATCTCATGATCTGTTTATAAAAATGATGTTAATTTTATTTTATTTTTTTATCATTGTATCTACCGATGTTTTTTGTTACACAAATATATATAATTTGCAATAAAATAGCGGTTAAAAAGTAATAATTTCAATCGACGTCCGGTCGTGACCCGTTTAGCTGTAAATATCGCTCCGGTAATCGAACCTGTTACCCAGCACTAACTACCGGTAAAAAGTAATTCACTTTGTGCCGCATTAGTTTCGTTTAGGAATTTAAATTTGGGCTAATGGGTTTCTTCCTGGTATCAATTAAATGAACATGTATGATATTTATCTGAGTATTTGGTTCATTGTCTTTATTGATTTTGTAACAAAAAAAAACATAGGTAAGTATAGATGATTTTATAAAATACTTAGTAATTTAATCTCTTTTAAAATGAAGTTAAATACTTATATATAACTATTAAATCAAAATAAATTTGGTACTGTGGTACTTTGGTACTTTACTGCACAGATATAAAAGACGGACTTGATGCCTTTTGGGTTCCTCTACCGGTTAAACTTTTGTGTAAACAAAGAAACGCATAGAGGGTGATTCACAACAATAAATATTGAGAAGTTTGAGCTTTAACAAAAATATTGCTTTTTGCTTAAATTATTTTTTCATTTAAATTTTGCCGTTTTAACGAAAGGCCTAACGAAATTTATTTTAAATTTATTTAACGAAAGGCTCTAAAGAAATTTATCGGCGCTAACCTCGAGGCTATTTATTGATGGTTTGGTAGTTGTAATTGTAAGTGAAACAACATTATAGAAAATAAGTAGGCATCTACTTTGTATCGTTATCATACTTTGAAATCAACAAATCAACGATATCAATGATAACTTCACAGTGTAAGTAAACTTAATAATTTCAATACTGTTCAGTATTCCTTGTGTTTTTAAGGACATCAAAAAATCTACTAACGCTAACAAGTTTCTTAATTAGCCTTTTACTAAACTCTATTGATATTCCGATATCGGTTCCCATAAGCAAGTAATTGCTGGCCGTCATTGATTTATCAGCCAATTATTGGAGTACAAGACCGTTGCACATCGTGATCAGGTTTTGAAAAGCACCGCCCAATTTGGCATTATCTTGCTATTTTTCTAAATGAAAAGTCGATCCCATAAATTTTGTTATAAATCAATTTGTTGCCGGAATAGTCGCGAACGACATCAAAGCGGTGCGCGGTGAGCTAACAACCCACCAAAACGAAATTTATAGGTTTCCATTCGGAGTTTATCAAATAAAATGTAGTCTGTGACGCGACTTCACTGAAGAAGATAAACGAGAAGCTACATTATAGCTTGTACAATATTTAATTTCATTTGAAAAAACCAGATAACCTATTAATTTCTTGTTACCGTATAACAAGAAATGCTAGATTAAGGTTTTCACATTTATATTGCTTACGTATAATTATCGATAAGTGTTACAAAATAGTTTCACAATCGCTTACTTTGCTTTACCTTTTTGATATTGAGTAAGTATGAAGTTCAACTATTTAAATTGTCCATCTATCTTTAATAAAAACATACAACTTCAATGAAACATAGGTTTAAATCTGATTTGCAACCGGCCCTTATAAAGGATTACACTGCGCAATTATTTAACTAATTAAGATTTGCTATGAGAACATATAAGTACTCCTGACTCATTTTTATGACACATTCTAATGTATGAGTTCAACTGAGTTCAGTATTTCAGTTGAAATCAATTTTAATTAATCTATCTACTTGTCAGTTTTGATTTTATTTTTATCAATTATTGATATTTGGTGCCGGTTTTAAAATTAAACATCAGCTGATTATTATCTATACTATAAGTTTATATTATAAAGAGAGACTGCAAGTTTGTTTTGCTATGTTTTTTTTATATGTAAGATGTTGACGCAAAACTATTGAACCGATCTTGACATTTCCTTCACTTTTAGGATGCTAAATTAATGCAGATACGTTGGCTTTATTTGCGTTCCATGGAAAATCACAATATGTATTTGTAAATCAGACATGTATTACAATTTTTCGAAAACAAAGAAGCAGTGATCCAATCCTTTTAAATGTCACATGAACGAAGCCAGATCCAGTCGTTAGTTAGATATGAGGTAGAATTATTTACAACTTATTTACAGCTGTGAATAGGATTTTGCAAGGTCGGCTACATAACCCGGATACCCCTTGGTGTTGCAGGTGTCCATGGGCGGCGGTAACACTTACCATCACGTGGGACCGCCTGCTCGACCGCCCACTTGTCTGTAAAAAAAAAACTATTTGTTGGCTGCGGTTTCATCCGCATGAGATTAGCATTGAAAACTACCTTGTGTTAATCCGAATTGCAATGGGCGGCGGTAACACTTACCATCATGTGGGACCGCCTGCTCGACCGCCCACTTGTCTGTTATGCCTTTGAATAATATTAACAACTATAACATTAATAAGGATTACCTAGTTTTGTTCGACTTAGCACTGAAGAAAATTCTGCGCAAAGAAATGTAGAATTTTTCTGTTATAATCGTCGAAGCGATATAGCAAACAGTATCGTTTCTCCTGCGATAGAACCGCTGCTTTACATAACTCAACTGTGCGTTACATTTGAATAATTTTATTAATTATCGCTACTTACCGCTTAACGGTGTTCCGTACACGATCTTGTTATTTTTATCGCGATACTTTTAACGATTCGAAAAGTAATACCAGTATGTTAGTGCCAGTTTATAGAATCCTGTCGTTCTGTAATATACTCGCATATTTTAAAGTAAATGTTTGCATAATTCTACTATGAAGTCATGGGATTTCTTTTTGCCATGGACTCTCTTTTTAAATCAAGTTATTACTTTGATTAAAGTATTGATTTCTGTTCTAAATTTTAGAATTGTTTCTTTATTTAAAATAGCTTTTTTTTTTAACAAGCTAAGGTTAAATTAAAAATCATGTTGGACAATAGATCAAAAAACAGTTTTTCATTTAGCAGAAGCAGCAATATACCTACTCGTACTTAAAAAAAAAAAGATTTTTTTTTTTATAAATTGATTTCATGTCGACTAAATAACAGGGAAGCAGTTCTCAATTGACTACAGATTACAAAAAAAAAAATTAAAGAAAGACAAAGAAAATGTCGGTTGCGTGCCGACATTTTCTTGTTAGTCATTTGAGCCAAAATACCCAAAACAGAGTCAAAATGACTCACGACCCGGTCACCACCTTACTTAGGCATATACCTTATCAATATCATTTTATCAAAGGTTTCCTTTACCGTGCCCACTCCATCAACCGTCGTCATACTGTGTTCATACTTATTCATAAACTGCAGATAACTTGCAAATACCTACAAAACCTGTCCTACGGGAATCTGGTTCAATAAATGAGACCTGTGTAGGGACAAATTGTAAGCTAGAACCTTTTTCACATCCAACCTGATCCAGTAAACGCTATCTATGGCTAAATATCTATTTGTTGCCAACTTTGATGCGGCCGCGGGTTTCTCTTTACGTTTTATGAAATGGTAATAGTAGAAACCGTATAAGTAGATAATTAGACGATAATTTTACTTTAAAATTTCGTTTTACACATTTTACGCATTTATTTGTACATAGCTGATCGTAAATATGGCGAGGTATAGTGTGTTACGCAGAAAATTGTGAGGTGTGACAAAAAGTCACGTCCCTTTATGGGGAGAGGTCGGTAGCGCTTCCGCACCCTTCGGTCTTGTCTATAGTAAAGGTTATATACGACGACGTCACGACTCTCTTTTTATTATTCCTAATTAGGAACATTTTATTTTAGTTTACGTGAAACGACAGCATAAACACAGTAGTGTAAAAAACTACATTATTAAAATCTCTCTCTTTATTACACTTTTTCCTGTAAAATTATTAACAGCTTGTCCAATTATTATCGCAGTTTTTACTGTTGTAATATTATATATATTATTTATTCAGTTTTTTTTCATATGGAAGTGAGCGGACGAGCATGCGGTCCCACGTGATGATAAGTGTTACCACCGCTCATGGACACCTGCAATTCCAGGGTACGCGGGTACGCCGCCGAATTTGCACAATCCTATTCACAGCTTTCTTGAAGAACCCCATATCGTAAAATAGATCGCCAACGAAGAGAACACTAGTAACATAATATATTAGCTACAATTCTTAAATGGATATACAACTAATTGTCACCGTCAACAAGCAAATACAAAAGTTCTAAAAGCTTATTTTATTTTATTTTATTTACATTTTTATTACTATGTACCTAAAACTATTGAAATTCAAATGCTTCAACTATATAAAAATATCAACTTATAATCTAATACACCAACAAAAAAAGGAACTACTTAGCATTCTCATAGTTAATCAGTCCCCCAAAACGGTATCTATTATAAAGTAAAATATTGATTAAAACACTACGTTTTAATCAATATTTTACTTTATTAAATACTTTCTTAAAGTAAAAAATACGTATTGAAACTCGATCTATGCGTAAACTCAGATATTTATATACATTCAACTCAACATACTACTTGTTTGTTTACGAAAAAAAGTAATGACCCGACCCTTGAATATTATTAAGACCTCTTTCTCATAATTAATCGGACCTCAAAACGGTAAATTTTCTAAAGTAAAAACTAGAAAAGTTATAATTAAAGCTTATCAAAACCCATCATTATACCTGGGAGCCAATTAATATTATTAATAGCCAATATATAAGAATTAATCCTCCAATCAAATGAAAAAAATATAAAAACCATTCGAATTGAGATCAATTTTAATATCAAAATAATTAATACGATTTATAAAAGTTCTTGTGGACTCGATCTACATTTGTGTTAATATTTTAATGTCACCGAAATGTTGATTTCTTTTCTCACATTAATTGGTTTCATCGAGTTTGGTGTTAGATGGTCACAATGACTAGCCGTGTACTTCCTGTGTGAACGATTACTGGTTTTTTTAGAAAAAATGTAGAAAAAGATTTTATTTTTATTAATTTACTTTTTAGGCCGCTAACGTTTCTAGACTAGAAACATGCGTTTTATTGTGCAATTATATTAAACATTGACAAAAACTGTTTTCTATCGAGTGAATAAAAGTTTGCGAGAAAGTTATATTGAAATTGTCGATGAAGTAGTTATCTGCAAATGTTTTTATAATCTTGTTATTGTTACTTTGTTAATGTCCTTTTATTTGAAAACTCGGCCTAATTTAAACTTTATGTTACACTTAGGTATAAGTTGTAAACTGTAAACTTTATTTTATTAATTTTGAGAAATTATTTCATTCCTTAAATGTTTTAAAACAACGTTAAAGATGTTACGAAGTGATTACCATTCTTTTTCTCAACAATATTAACATTGATCGAAATGTAAATAAAGTATCTTTCTTTATGATCGATTACGCCCATTTATTAAATTGTAATTTTAAAAATTTTAGAAAACAATAATAAATGTGAAAACCATGACAAGAGTTGATCATTTGTAAATTATGGCAATATAAATTATGACTATAAAGATGCAATATACAAGGTATAAAAACCACACCAACCGCTTTGAAAGATTGAAGTAGAAGGCTCAATATGTAATTTTTAACACATATGTGCTGACAATACAAACTTCCGACATAGACATAAACTTGATTATAAGTGGTCACCGCCGCCCATGCACATCTGCAACACTAGATGCGATTCTAGGGTAGTAAAAACCCAAATTTAGCATTACATTAAAAAGATCTTCAGATCATTCCCCATTACGGGAGGTAATGTGGTAGAACATAGACATAGATGCAATATCTGTGCAGACGCTGAGCGATTCTAATCCACCTCGTTAGAGTGAAATAGAAGACAATTCAAATAGCACGCCGCTTAACAAAATCAAATGTCTCTAGCTGGTGCACCAGCATTAACCTAGGAGTGTAAACAGTACTCTATATTATATGGTCTGAGTTTAACTTGGCATTGTATTTCCTATAAAAGACAATCTAGTCGTACGAATATAAATGACAATATTAAAAATACACATAAATCAAGAACAAAACCTAATTTTATCACCATATTTGCTGAGACAAATCGTTGTTGGGTCGATTTTCGAATTCTCATGTCACTATCGGTACATCTGAGGGGCCGCATCAGTACATTAGGTGAAATAATTTATTAGGTACAGTCGGTAGAAGAAAGCTGTTAACGATTGAAAATATGTGGTGTCACGTCTCTGTTATAAGTAACTAAGTAATTTAACTATAATTATGATTAACCAAATTGATACTCAAAATATTTTTATTTGATAAAGGAATAAAAATAAAGGAAACACTTATTTGACCACCCTCAGTATGTTAATAGCGGGGGATTTCCATTCATTTAGTTCGGTTCATGTGTTCGAGCATTCTGTTCGCAACTTTCGTCCTATAAGAATATATATAAATAGAGGATACGAAGAGTTAAAATACAAAGTGTGTACAAACTGATGAAATAATACTGGCTGTGTATATTCTAATCAAGATAGTCAATAAGAAATACTGTTCTGTTTGACTCATATACATATACATGACTCACATACATTATTGTACCGTTTTGTGATTTGATTTCTCACACGACTGTACGTATCCTATCAATGTTATTTGTTTGGTCCCACTAATGTTCTCCGAGAGCATTTCTGACCCGAATCGGTAGCTTAATCGACTGTTAATTTGTTAGATTCGAGACTAAAAGTGCCGCTTTCCACAATTTATGGCTTCATCTTGGTCACCTTGATTATTTATCCCACATCTTTCTAAAAAGAAATTAAATCACTTTTGAGTTTCGCCGACGGGGATGTTGGTTTTATGAACACTTATCAATTTCTATAATGATGCAATTAGAACATTTATGTTTGATTAGTTAGATATTTTTTGTAGGTTAAAATGGTAATTTAGTTAAACTCCATATTTCTCCTTGTTGGGCGGATTGCAATCCGTTACATTATTATACTAAATCGCGGATTTTTTTTAAAATATTACATGTAACATTTAGCAATATTCTGAATATGAATCTTTGACGGAAAATCCATACCATCAGTAAACTATTGATCTGCTGGCATTTTATGAACAAAACTATGAGCTGCTACCATTTATAATACAATTAGGTACGTACGATAAAATTGGCACAGTATGTATAATTTATTTGTCTTTCTCAGTAAACGCAGCGCCTATTTCTAAATTTTCTCAGATTGTTGGGAAGAGGTTTAATTTGGCAATAAGATCGCCTAATGTGTTTTTTATTATATATCTATGTCTATATACAATAAAGGGAATTGTTATTATTAGGAAATAAGATTGGGAGTATTAAATTATAAAAAAAATGTTTGCAATATTTTACCTAACAAGCTCCAAATAATTGTCCAAGTACTTGATTTTACTTATTAATAACCTCAGTAAAGAATCTGTATCAGCTAACGGTACTGCAAGAATGCTAATATGGTCACTATCGAGTAATACACGCTTATCTCATAATAGGTAGTTGCCTTAGTATATATGATAAAACAGTATCATAGCTCTTTAAGTACATCACAAATATGTCGCACGCACACACATAAACACACGTTCACGCTAGCTTGCAGTTAACATTGTCAGGTTAAGAGATAATACATTTATGAGCACTGTTGAAACCCGCAGCGGACGAGTGGTAACACGCTGTTATGCTGTTATGAGTTTCACGAACGAATTCGGTAGTTAACTATATTTGGAAAGTATTTTTATAGAATTAAATAACTTAAGAGTTATAGGATTATTTAAAATATCTTAAAAAATAACTGAGACCACACATACATAACAATCATATTGTACTTCTTAGAGCCATTAAAGCCACGCGTAACAGACAGAAATAACAATAGCTTGCCACTGCGTCACCATTTACATAACTAACTCATATCCACTTAATTTTCAATAAATTTATGATTTTTTTATGTCTTTGTTTCATATAAATTTCAGGAAAAATCAACATCCGTATTATGATTAGGTAACTATTGTTTATCTATTGTTTAGAGTCTACATACAAATTGTATACAAATACAAACATACGTCTACAAATTGTATCTACCAATCCACACTGGGCCGGTGCGGGCGGCGTGGTGAATTATGGTCCGACACCACCTAGAGATTTATTAGGAAAAGCTTGTGTCCTGTAATGGGACCTTATAAGCTGATATTGATCTGGTAATCGAGTGCAATAGTGTCAAGAGTATGTTCGTTCAGATGTTGTATTTTTTGAAACACCACCAAGATAATCTACTGCTTATTTAAATCTACTATGTTCAGTTTTATTAGACGCATGGGTTAATATGACCGGGTGTACTCTTATACTTTAATTTGGTTGATATCTATTCTAATATATAATGACATAAATATGTAGGTTTGATAGTGTGGAACAAGCTTATTCAGGTTGAACATGCTTATGTAAAACTTAAATAAGCATGTAAACTTATACTTACCATCACGTGGGACCGCATGCTCGTCCGCCCACTTGCCTATAAAAAAAAGGTAACCAATTTCTAAACCCGGAAACGATGAATTTCATTCACGATTCTTAGTTAATCAACAAGAAAATTTAATGAATTAAAATTTAAAACAAAAAAGGATTTTTTTGCAAAATTTTACATACATATTTGCTAAATACAAAGCATAAAATATTAATATATTTTTTTACAGAAAACAAGAATATATATATATATATATACACACACACACATACACACATATATATATATATATATATATGAGTTAAAATTATTTATTATAATTACAAATAAATGCAATACAAAATAATAACTTGCTAAGAAAGATAATTAACAAAATGTTGTTCCTAATATTTGTTTAGTGACAGCGACTCATTTTATGGTGTTTTTATTTGTAAGTCTGTGAGAAAGTAAATAAATTATTCAGAATTAATTAATTATATTGTCTGGTTATACAATTTTAAGATATAGAAGTGATTATATTAAAAAGTAGGATTTGTTTATTATTTAATTATATAATTCCTATACAACAAAAGTTGCACAATTAAAAAAGACCAACTTTATTTATACTTATGGACTTGAAGCCTGGTTTTTTAGGAGTTACTGGATTTTCTACCAACCAAACACTAGATCAAATAAAATCAAGTACAATACAAACATACACTTTTACCTACATAATATTATAATGCATATAAGAGAACATTAAGGAGCAGAGAAAAATAAGACTGAGAATATGGACCATTGACTTCGACGCTTTAATTATTCTATACTCTACCCTCATTTGTAAGATTTCAGTGGTGACGACCCTTGCGCGAGGCCTGTATCTGACGGTGGAGAGGCTGATATGTAGTACGTTATGGTATGATAGTAAGAGTCCGAGAACTCTCAGTGATTCCCAAGTTTGGCATTTTATCACCTTTAACCCTAGTAAAACAATATAATTATGAAAATACAATAACTCTTTGTAAGGAAGCCGATATCGGGAAGAATCTCATTTATTATCATTTAAAATGACTAATCATTTCTAATTGATCTCTAAGTAGGTACATTTTCGTTCAGACCAATATTTATTAAGAGTAAAAAATAAAGTACTTAATGTAACCTTCTCTTCATAAATACTGTGATCTTTTATACTAAATTGCATAATAAACATTTCAATTTACTACTTCGCACTATCTTTAACGAGTTATTCCAATAAAGCCGCGATTTTATTCCAATTGTATTTGTTTTAGTCGCGTGTAAAATGTCTTTTATACAAATTAACGAGCCGTGTATCTTATTCGACAGGATTGTGGTAGTAAAGAACACAGACTTTGTTCCAAGAAATTATTTAGGGAATCGAAGGGCCCTACATAATCCAAGTACCTGGAAGCGCAGTGTGGGACGCCCTCCGAGCGTTGGATGAGAAGAGCCGAGGCTCGTGTGTGGTGGCGAGCCTTGAGACAGGCCTGTATCCAGGAGAGACATAGGCTGATGGTATGGTATGGCATAATAGAAAGGTCACAAATATGAGGAATGTTTTTAATTACTTCTGTTTTTATGAAAGTAATAAAACAAATCTGTACGTCCCGTGAACAATTAGCTGCAACCAGCCTTTCAGTATCCACATGGGCATTTTATGTATGACCTTTAAACTACAAGTGGTCAAGTGGGTTTGCGAGTCCACTCTTTTAGAGGTGGTGTAGTTCCTCAGCGCTTGTGGTAGCGACTTTAGTACCCTTAGTCGCCTTTTACTACACCAGCGGGAAGAGATGGGTTGGTGTTATTTTATAGCCGGCCCACATCAGACGGCATGAGCAATAAATTAGAATTATATGCAAGTTTTAAAAAAATCCTCGGGGATTGTGGTAGTGGCTCTGTTTGTGTCTAAAAGAGTCACTATACTTCCTTGCACAATACCTCCTCAACGCACAATACCTTTGAGCGTCCTCAGGCATATGAGGATTCTCATGTTCAGCGGTCGATAAGAAAACCTGATTACGGCTATAAAAAAATACGTTTCTTATGGAATATTATACTTTAAATCGAATGGAATTTTTTGTTTAAAGAAAGGAAGAAAAACTACAAAGGAGAATATCGTGTGGAAATCCGAGTGGAAAATGTTTAATATCCGCCAACCTGCACTGGGCCCGCGTGGTGGATTATGGCCCGTAACCCCTTTGAGACTGCAAGAAAAAGCCCATGCCAGGCATATTATAAAAATAAAGTATAGATATACACGATATAGATATACAAGTAGACGGGGTGTTATAGGCAAATATCTAAGGCATGAAAAAAAAATATTTTTCTTTACAAAATATCGTTCCCGAAATCTCCCGAAATGATATTTTCCTTTCAAAAAATTTATTCATAACATTTACCTCATAATTCAAATTTCAGCGTAATCTATGGGTACTTAACTAATTGAAACGTTGTTTAATGTGAAAATAAAAGCTAAATTATTAAAATCTAGTTCTAAAAAAAACATGAACATTAATAAATGCTGCCAACTAGCGATTAGCGATTAACGATTTGTTTGTTAAAGGATTGACGGATTTTTTTATTATTAACAAATTAAACTGTTAATGTTAATAACTCTTTTAATAAGATATAACGGACTTATACAAAATAAAATTTAATGCTATACAGTTTTTTGTCGCTGACGTTGAACGATAATCCGTTTTTAACAAGTTGATTACTATTTAAATTTATTTCGGCTTAAACTATCATACAACTTATTAGTTATTAAAAGCGTTCTGAGAACAGATGATTTTGGTGTTATTGCCACGAATACAAGCAATGATCATCAAAGCCAAGAAAAAGATTAATATAAATAATTTTCAAGAAAATATTAACAAATATTATCAGACAGCTTATAGAATGCGATTTCCAATATTTGTACATATGGAGTCCTCGGAATTAATTTGTTTGTAGATAGACTCCAAAATCGATTAAATTTTCAACCCAATTTCGATCTGTGTGCTTCGGCTTCACTCGTATAAAACCGACATTTAACCGGTTCTTTTACAAATAATTCTCAAATTGTTACTTTGAAATATCGGTATAAATCATTTAGAATTGTACACTTTTATACCTACATTGACTTTATGCAATCGCCATCCTGATTACGATAAACGGGTTAATTTGTATTACCTTGTACTAGTATTAGTATGTACAACAAAATAAACTGTTTTTGAATAATCAAAGTAAATAGTTTTGCAAGAATCTCATCATAAAATCGACGGAGTCCTCTTCTTACCTGACCGGAGAACTTAAACCTAACCTACCTTTAAATTTGCTGTCATCAATTTGCTGCTTATTCAGTATCTGCTGCTCATTTAATTATTTCTCATTTAGATGTGTGACAAATGTGTGACCTTTTATCAATCAGTATTTTGAAGCCGGTTTGAAGTTTTGCTTTGAAGAACGTATGCATTAAAATCGTCGTAATTAAAATGGTTCGCAATCGAATCGAATTTTAATGATAACACTAAAAAATACCACGATCATAAAATTCATCTTTAGAGGCGATCTCTTGTGTTTGTAGGAGACTGCCGATTTTATTATACAAGTAACACTTATTTTGAGTTATTTAAACTCTAATTTCAATAAGTCTCTTGCAATTACCTATCTTACCTACATACATATTATATATCTTACCTGTAGTTATAAAAACGATTTGCCATAGCAACAGCGATCTCCAGAAGCAGCCACAATTTTAATCAAGGGCCCCGCAAATTCTATCGCTTTTTTCACTTTTGGATTCCGTCGCGACGTTATAATTGTACCAAATAACAGGGCTGGGGATGTGCTCGCATTTCGGTAGTGAGAAGTGTATGGCTGGCACATGAAATATACTAACTATAGTTAAGTGGCATCTTTTGTTTTCAGATATTCGGTTATTAGGAAGCAACTTATGCTAGAGTTAAATATATTTTCGGAAACTATTTCGGTTACTTCTTTTGGTTCTCCATCAGAATATCTATTTATCTTATCGCAGAAGTGTGACATGTGACATCAGCTTTTCCTTTACTTTTCTCTTGTTCTTTCCCTAATATCTCTTCACACATCTTTACAATGAGTAAAAGATAAATCACTGACTTTTTAATCATTAGCTGGACCGATTGAAATGTAATTAAATTAAGATATTCATTTTAGGGTCATCTAGAGTAAACAAGAATACAGTTATTGTAATATATAGGAATATTTATTAAAATTTCGCTCGTTGTTATTATTTTTATTTACTACTTGTTTCCTTATCAACAACTTACTTTCATACAGAAGACAATCTACAGAATATAAGCAGACTTGAAACTGAAACTTGAAGACTTGAAACTGCAAGATTTTTAAAATTATAATGTATCTTCAATCTTATATCCAGGGTTACTTGTAAGAGCTAAATAATTTTAATTTATTTTATTTGCAGACAAAATGTCCATAAATTAGTAATATAAGTAGTAATTAGTAACATAGTCCTTAAGTATTAGTAACTTATGTATTAGTATTAGTAAGATAAATCTTAAACTAGTGCTAGAAATGAGGAACAAATTGAAATTAAATTAAGATGCGACAATCCAACGCCGCATCCGTGTACCTGTTACCGGTTGGCGTGCAATCCATCGTGCCCATAGCTGCAACATTGGACTGTCCCACTTGGCTGCAATGGCGTTCAGGATGCTGTTGGAGCTGGCTTGGATTCGCGCCAGCAGGGAAGTACATCGTTTGCGCATTATGACAAAGAAGTCATCAACAGCCGCTTTAGCAAACATCGCTGAAGCGCTGCAGTGACGTGGCAGCCCCATCAGCACTGTGAACTCATTATTATAATGGACCCAAAGAGCGTTTTATGTCCCCCGCGTATAGTTGTACCATAGAGCGCGCGTGTAAAATCTTTGGAAATATTCTCTAAAGAGTCTTAAAGTCTTTTGTACATCATGCGAATCTGCAGGCCAACATATTGTAGCCAACAGACAGCGCCCTTCGTTCCCTCCTATATCTATAGTGTCATTTTTGCGACGACCCAGTGTCCAGATACTAAAACTTTTCAACTTTATGAAGAGGAGTGCCCGACAGCAGTACTGGTGATACATTTATGTATTTTATATTTTGGTACCAGCTGTGAAAATCATGAGCTCACTCATTTTAGCATTCTATCTGAATCCATGGCCCGCTTCATGCTTCTCACATATCCTGAGCAGCTGTCTGAGGGTGCCGATTGTTGGGTTCGGCAATACCATGGCATCTGCACAACTAGTGTTATTAACACATATCCCGTTAACATGGCGTTCGACATTTGAATTACTGAGCTCAACAAGCAGCTGATTTATATCCAGATTGAACAGCCGGGGTTACGTTAACCCCCTGCCTTACCCCACATTTCAACCTATACTCATCAGAAAGACCCTCAGCCCACTGACAGTATTTATCTATCAACTGCATCAAAACTTCAGGAGCTTGTGGATCTTATGCAATTTAGATATTTTACCTTTTCTTTGGTGCACAATTTTTATATCACATTATAATGTATAGTCTCGTTAATCGTCCAGCGCCTATTTTAATCCAACCGCCTCGAGCCATAAGTTTTGTAATTATTTCGTAATTGGTGGGCCGTACCGACTCGGTAGCCGATATATCACGGCTCTGATTAAACCGTGGAATGGACTCGTAACTCTGTTGACGGCGTGAACGCTACAGGGGACTGACTAATCTTCGATGATGATCTAATAATCATACAAAATATTGGAAAATATTAAGTACTGAAATAGACGATGTATAAACATTTGAAAAGAAAAATCAAAACATATGTCGTATATTTTTTAGCAGTAAATATATTAATACATTTGTATAATATATTAATACAAATGTTTATATCTTTAGTATTATAGTTATAAATGTAGAATTTGTTATAAATGTTTTATTTCATGACCTTAATCATGTAAATAATATTAAATGTTCATATTAATAAAATAAATGTCTGCGTCATGATATTTGACTCTTGTCAGGAAAAAATGAACGCGTTACTTGACTCAATTTTTCATGCGTCGGCAAATGAAAAAAATAGCATATCTACCTATATCTATTAAAACATTGTGAACAATATTTAAAGGAAGCATTACAAAAGATATTATGAACAAATATTTATAATTACTTTGTAATTATAAAGCCGTACTGGGATAATAGCCAATATATCACAGCATATGATTATACTATGGAATAGACTCATGACTCTGTTGACGACATGAACATTACAGGAAACTGAGTTCTTCTTTAAATCTGTAAAGCAATGGTGAATAAACCAGGACAAGAAAGATCTTAATAGTAACGCATCTTAATAGTCTTAATCTTAATAGTTAATAGTTCACGCATAATATTTAACATGATTTTATTTAATAATGTACGTCTGAACGTACATTATTGAAAGAAATTATATTAAATATTATTCGTGACCCGGCAAGCTCGAATACAGTCATCCATTTACTATATAACAATCAATGTATAATATAGGGGTAAAACAAATGTCACTTCCCTGAACGGTCCACATAAAATTTAAAAGGTCTGTGTCTGTAGGTGTGTCTGTTAGAAGACACAGTGTCTGTAGGTACAATTAATTTTTATGTGCACTCAACTAGAAAAGCGTGAAATCGATTACTCTTTTACACACATGTAGTAGATAAAGCGATCACAATGGACATTTATATGGTAGTTGCGTGCAATATCGACCATGACGAGCCATACTTCATGGTCTGATATACCACGTGGATTACTGCAAGGGTGGCTGCCAGACCGTATCATTAGTGTCAACGGGGTGTTAATTCATTTACAGGTAGGTAGGTTTTGTGTAGGTCTTCCTATTTGCATTCACGTCGTCATAATTATTCACACCATTAATCCCTTTAATTAGGGTTGGTACAGTATGTTTTTAAGAGCTTTGCGTTTCTCACACATATTTATTTATCAAACAGGTCTTAAACGCGAATGTTTACCTTTTTTATTTTACTCGTACATAGACCAAATACTAGTGTATCACTCAAGTGATAATCAATGGGATAGACGAGTCCCCGAATGGAGATAAACGTAACGTGAGATGACACCCGGCCAAGTGGATCGATGACTTGAAGAAAGTCACCGGGAGTGGCTGGATGAGAAGAGGTTTGATAGAGGCTTATATCCAGCAGTGAAGGAACACAGTCTGATGGTGACTTTCCCTTTGTCTTTGTAAAAACGTCTATGGTAAGATTGTGGTATACGCTTTGTTAACCCTTAGTCGCCTTTTACGGTACCCACGGGAAGTGATGGGGTGGTACTGTTCTATGGACGACCCGAGGAGTTCCTACTTCCTAATGAACTCCTGTTCTTGAGGAGTTCCTACCTCTAGAAAAGTGAACTCGCCAACCTGCTTGACCAGCGTGACGTTTTGTAGGCCATACAACCTTCGTGCACAAAACAAACAATGAGGGGCCCATGTCCAGCTGTGAAGTCAAAAAGGGCTTACCCAAAATATTCATTTTACGGAAGTAATCCTCATTACACATGTGTTTAGTTCAGATTACCAATCCCTCAGGTGTGACTTCACAGGTGCTTACACATAGCAGGTAGCGTGCGATACCGTGACGTGATAATACGTCACGGTCTGGTATACCATGTGCTTTACCGTGAGGGTGGCTGACAGACCGTGTCATTGCCTTCAACAAGCCGTTTTATTGTTAATTATTGTTATTGATTTCCTATTTATAATGTCACAACAAGGGTGAATTACAATGTCTTGTATCGTTTATCATTACCGGTATGATTTATTATATGAGTATAGTTAGGGAGGTATCATTGGATTGTTAGAATTTTCTCTCAGGACCTATCATTGATTGTAAGACTTCAAATATTTATAGTTACAAGATTAGGAGAACAAATTAACCGGCCTCGGTTTGTCAACTTTCAAAATATGTATATGAAGGAATGGAAGTTTTTCTAAACTCTAAGCGTATCCAAGTATTTTAACTTAAATAATTGGAGTAAAATGAATAAATAACCTATCAACATAACATAAAAACATAAGTAGGTAAGTTTACAAAATATAAAAGTAAAACATTGAAATTCTTAGTAAATCTTATTATAATAAATACTATTATAGTTATCACGATAATAAACAATTTCAATATAGTAATGCAATATGAATAAGTCATGGTCTAGCACTTACCCTACTTAGATTGTGCTTTACCGCGACAAGTTGATATTAAACTGAAATATTGATTATGCTTTATGATTAACATTAACTTTTGGTGTTATTTGAAATTAATAAATCTGAATTCGGTATTCTGTTGTTGGTTTTTTTTTTGTTATTTTTTGGTAACTTGATCGGAATAGATTCTATTCTATTCAACAACAACTGAGACAATCGGACTGTTTGATCAATGTGCAATTTCCTGTACACTGTATGATCAATGTGTAATTTGAGAGGGGGAGAGTGCACGTTGCAATCCAACACCCGCCGGGCGCGCGCGATTGGCCACGTTACCCCTCTCTCACAGAAGACTACCTTGAAATGTACCGCATTTCCCACTTTATCTTATTTCGCTAATGTACGTACGTGTTTCGGTAGTGAGTGAGGTGTGCCAGAGCCCATTCCCATCCTATCCCTCCCCATTTTCCCAACCCTTTCTCCAAATCCATTCCTATATCTCCAAAGGTAGGCAGCGCATTCGGGGCCCTGTCAACATTTGTCATTTCGGACAGTATCTACAGTATCTACAGTAGACAGTATCTATTTACTATCAGGTGGATTTACAGTCCGCCGTCTGCTGCCTTCGTATATATAAAAAAAAATTAAAATAAATGTTTCTCAAGACTTACTCATTAGAGGTCTTTCAAAAACTGTTATGATAAATATTGTCCCTATAATCCCTATAATTTACATCACAAGCCCTTTTACTGTGATAAAGAATTCTCTAGAACCGTTCAAGATACAACGCTTGTAAGATTAAAACTTATCATTTATAATCCTGGAGATAATTTAAATATGAAATTTACTGGAACATATCGGAATGACTAGTAGGATCTTATTACCGACAGTTATCTTTCAATTATTTTTTTCCCCATTTTTGGAATCTATCACCCAATCAGCGTCCTCTGGTTGATCACGAGCGTAACGGAGCGCGCTCGTGCCTGCAACAAACAACGAAGTAATCCAATTTAACGCTCTGTGACGTGATGAACTCTCTGAATAATTCGTGGCATGATAGGATTGTGGACGCCTAGTATTGTTTTGTTTCTATTTCTCAATTTGTAATCGAATGTTGCTTTATTGGTGGCGATACCAAAATATTTATCCTTGAATTGAATTGATTTTTTTAACTCCAAACAGATTATCACTAATAATTATTGACTAATCTGATAAATGAAACTGCTTCGCTTTTACTAATTTTTTCGGAATGTTAGAGAAAGAGAGAGTTTTTTATTTTCGTGATAGAAATAATTTTCTCTTGCCTTATTCACAAGTTTTTTTAATTGCACACTTGTGAAATAACTTAAATAAAAAATAAAATTACAAACTAACCTTTTTGGTATTACAAAAACATTAGATAAATTTGTCAATAAACATGTCATGAAAAATGCAGCGTGATTGAGTTTATTTCTAAACTACCCATTCCACATCTGTCGAAATCACAGTCAAATTGGTACACAATCATGCAACCGGTAGGTACAGTGTAACATGAAATGAGACGCAATTTGAGATCATGACTGTACCATTTGTGACCACCGCACTTGCCCTGCAGCCATATAGAATCCAAGTTACAAGCGATCAGCAGCAGAAGCAGGAACACCTAAGGAAAGAAGGCAATGAATCCAATAGAGAAAAATAATGAATTAAAAAATAATCACTATAAGAATAAGAAATTACCTACACCGTTAAACACTGTGTGTATTTGTTATTCTATTATGTTATAGTATTTGTGTATTATTAGTGTGTAGTATATTGTATACTAATGTATAAGTATTTTTTTATTTATTTTATTGCAATATCTATTCATCGTATAACTGCTTGCCTTATCTTTATTTCTTCAATCATTTCTCTGCCCTATGGTTGTTGCCTGGAAGAGATCGCTTAAGCGATGAGGCCGCCGATTGTGTCTGTACAACAATGTATTAAGTATATAATGTATTAATATTTAAGTGGTTGTGTACGCAATAAAGAATATTATTATTATTAATACCGTTTCTGGTACACGAGACATCTCTATAGTATGATTAATGAAAACGCAATTAACGGCATTAAATTAATAACAGTTTTTAATTTCTATTGGCATTCTAATGACATATATCGCAGATGTCAGAAATTTATAAAATGTTTTTCTAAACAGCATGCGTTAAACATTATTTTTACCATCGTCACTTCTTCATTAAATTGTCTTTAGGTACGAAAACTTTAAATGGACAAAGCTTTAAAGATAGTTGTAAACCCCACGATGACATGTTGTAGGGATATAGATTTTTTTATTACAAATATAATTTCCTTACTTAATTTTCTTTATCTCGACTTTGGTCATTTATCGCTTTATCTTACAACTTGATTCGACACGAGCCAGCGATATGTCCAGTTGTTGTAATGTCCCATTATTACTGTTTACCCCCGGCTTTCACGAACTTGTACTATTTTAGAAATTATTTTGAACACTTTTCTCTAGGCACGTGCTGTATTGGTATCGAAATTATGGTGTTTCACGTGAAACAGACATTTGTTTCACTCGTTCCTGTAATAACATTATTTAGACTAGTTACCTATCTACTACGGTCGACTTAGTAAAAGGATACATAATTTAACTTAAAACTGTAATGACTTCTAGCATTCTTTAGATACTTTCAAAGGAATACTTTAGAAATTCACTAGAAAATTATTAGGAATATTTTTTAAAGTTTCGCGTTTTGTACACACGTTATATTGTAAATTAAATCCTCTCCACTAAACGTCAGTATTATCCCAGGATTGAACGTGAAGCGATTCAAATTAAGAAATATAAAAAAAATCAATCGGGAATTTGGATGGATGGATGGTCGCCGACGTGGAATCCCATGATTAATAAATTTAAATCTTGCGATTTACCGTCGAATATGTCCGCGGACATTGTTATGTATTGTGTCGCAGTCTTACCGAAAACGAGGATTAAATTTGACGGGCAGTGGTTGGGTTGAGTAGAGGTGGTAAAACTGGTCGTAGCTCCCATCCTAGACTGGGTAGTCTTTTCACTGCCTTTCACTCAACTTGTGACCACGGCTGGTGTAACACGTGCCGAAACATCGAGTTGAAATAAAAGGTAAACAAAAACCTGTAATTTTACGCGTTTAGACCAGATTTATAATAAAAAAAAGTTCTTTAGAAATTTCCATTATTTTCATTGCAAATAATTTTATGATAAAAAAAATTATTTGTCTTGTCGGGATAAAAGCAGCGTCCATTAATGCAAGTAATGCATGCAAGAAATAATTACATATAAAGTCGTCTAAACATCCAAAAATTTACAGCCGTCTAATTGGTCTCTGTTCAAGTCAACATTCTTAAATATAATAACGCATGCGCACGAAGGCACGGGTGCGCAATTTGGTCGAAGTGAGGCAAATAACCGCCTCCGGCGATCGCCGCGTTCAATCATACGCCGACGTTTCATTGCTTGAACGGACGTACGTACACCATAAATTCTTATCATCATTTATGCCGAGCCCTTTGCTCAATTATTCGGGAGTCGCACTCGTATAAAAAAATAGCTTAAGTGGTCACAGGTGTTAGTGAAATCGACTATCTTTTACTGTCATGTTATCTACATACGTCCATGTGGCTTGTCTTCTGATAATTAATTAATAAGAAAGCCTCATTTGTAATCTTATACTAATTAAAAAAGGAGTCCAATGACTGGATAAAGACGGAGTGAAGAAATAACTAAATATGATAACGTTAGCTTTGACAAACGAAAATGAAACTGATAAAATCAATGAAATCAATGAATGTTGTAAAATCTCAAAGATGCTTTTAAAAAATATAATACTCTACATCGATATTTTAACAATCATGAACAAATGACAAAAATATATAGTATTAAAGCAAAATTAAAGATTCCCCAACCAAAACATAATAATATTCAATCTCCTCTAAGAAAGCCACACATTACAAACCACATTAACTCCAACATTTACAAAAAGTAAATCAATGAACAATTTTGTTAAACCTCATAAACGTTTTTGATTAAATTAGTACTCTGAATCCATAATTTAGCATTTATAAACAAATGGCAATAAAGTAGAGAATTAAAGGAAAATTGAACGATTGTCCAATCAACACGTAATAATATCCCATTTCTTCTAACAAAGCCACTCGCTCCTTACATTCACAAATAACTTACAAAGAACTCTGTAGCTAAGTTGTCTGTTGCGTGTTGGTAAAAATGCAGCTAAATTTTAACCGACCTATCATGCAGTCGTCAGAAATGTGCGCCCGAGGCCCGGACGCCGGCTTCTGTTGAGGAACTTGATTTTGACATTAATGAATTACTAACCAATATATACCCAGACAAATCATATATATATCTCATCCGGTGCTATTGAGTTACATTCCTAAAACATTGTTGCAGATAAAAGAACTAATAGATAAAATTTAAATATAAACGTACAATAGAATAGTTTAAAGAATTAGCCAATAAATGGTGTTATTATCGATGTAAAATTAGTCATTTCGAAAAACATCTGCATTATCCCTGTTGTAGAATTATTTAGAAGAAATTACTTTTAAAATAATTGCATTAACTCTGGTTAAACAACAAGAGCTCTTAGGTGTATTACTTATTTGGTATAAAGCTGATCTGAAGGAAAAATTCATGTTAATTGGACGCAATGACATAAGTAGGTACATCTTCAAGCAACTCCATGATATTTTTTCCTCAGTTTCCAATATATTTTGTCTTGTTAATTCCAATGAAGGAACTGGACAGGTTACATCCTAAAATTCCTTTATCTGCACTTGTGAATGAAACTCGTTATCGAGCTAAGAGTTCAGTCGAGCGGAGCCGGGTCGTGGAGGCGAGCCGCCTGTAGCTGTCAGTAATCCACATCTGTTTGTTCATTTAAGAGTTCTTGTACATTGACTGATTTATATGCCTAGGAATATCTATGTAATTACCAGTCTGCATAGCTCTAGATTCTTCAATATCTTCCTTAGATATCTCTGAATTAAAACAAATGCAAATATGGACTTTAATTATTTATTTTACATTAATCTTTCTGTATGATTGTAATGAGTAATAAGAAATGTATCAAAATGTCTCTTAGCTATGTCTTTAAAATTACTAATACCTATTGCTATTGTATCTGGTTTATCAAAATTAACATTAAAATTATCTTTAATATTAGCATTTATCTTAAATGTTTCTATGCCACCGTCTGGTCATCTGAGTATTTCTTTTACAATGCATATTGTCACTGAGCGTCAATAATTTTATTAATGTACCTATACAAGCTTAAAAGAGTTTGCTGATATATCAATTAGAATTAGTCTTAAAACTGATTAGTTGTTTCGGCCAGTGTGTATTCCACTCTAACTGAGGCGTGCACGCACGGTGAGCGGGTTGACGCCTCCGGCCGCCGCGCTTCTGTAGATCCGTTCGTGACCGCTCTAGGTGCGCCGACGACGACGTGAGAAGAAAGGAGTACGGAACAGATGAATAATTATTTTATTAAGTGCTAATGTCGGGTATTGCACGATGCTGTCGGATGATAGAAAGAATGTTGATATAAAAGCGTGGCATGTTGACATATGCTTATATAATTATTTATTTACACATTTAAAAATCTTCTCACGCAATGGAAGCTATGAATAAAAAAATCAGGTTTATATATTTGTTTGTCAATTCTTATTAAGTATGCTGTTGATTACGAGTATTAACTTAGTTTCTATCCTGTCTGTTTCCACAGGATACACTTGACTTAATCTAGCCATCACATATACATAGGAACTTTAATTATTTCATCAATTTCCATTTCCGTGACTATTTGCTTGGCATCTGTTTCAACCAAGAGTTTATTTTTATAGGATTATTATCATTTAAGTTTATCTTAAATATATCAATTTTAAATAACTTCAACACAAAGTGCTGCAACAATTTAAATATCTTCTAGATGTTTAATACGAATAACAGGTTAAAGTGCAACGCTGTGAATCAGAAGATCCGATAAGTATATCAATCTTTATACACGTATTACCGTCGTGTCTTGATAATTGGTAGGGATTCCATCAATACACGAACGCTTTTTAACTCCCTCACGATTGACGTCAATTAACTTGGATATCGACCATTTAGGAGATTGATTAAAAATCGATACACAATCGATTAAGAGTTTATGTATTGAATTAGATTGCGATTGCCCTTTTTATGGTACTCTAAAAGAAAGCGAACAGTGAAGGTCTTCCAGTCATAGAAATGCTTGATAAATAGATGCCGGAAACATGATCCAAGTTCGTTTAAGATATATGTAGGATTCACAACTTTAAAGCCTTTGTTTATATCCTGAGATTATTTATACATCTGTATCTTTAACTTATGTAGGGGACTGTGTGTCACTGATGTCACTAATCTAGATAATCATTAGATCTAGATGGCCACTAGCCTTAAGGAGCTACATCGCTTCTAAAAGAGTAGACGCCACGCTTGTCTTGCAGCACCAAGCCTGCCAATGCCATGTTTGAGCAGCGAAGGCCATGTGCCCCTCATGCAATGTGAATGGGAAGGCCTATGCCCAGCAGCGGACGATTAAAAGCTGGTTACGGTTATTAATCTAGATAGATAATAGGAAACTAGAAAAGATGAAATCTAAAACCGGAAAATGTCATTTGGCGTAATTAGAGGTCGAGGAACATCGAGTAGATAATTTCGTACAACCGGCGCATATTGCAATAAATGGCACGATATTTCATTGAATAGTAGTATTCCTTACGTAATCTAGTAGGATCTAAATTCAGGTTAAGAAGTAAATCAAAAATGTAATAAAGACATTCTTTAATACTTATGGCCCTAGCAATTTTCGCTTTCATTTCACGTCCATTATGGTATACCATCGCACTAAACAAAACTGGAAAAAAGACAATGATCTTATTCCCATACATAGGTGGGGAATCGCATCCGCTCGTAAGCAGTTCGCGGATGCCTTAGTCACTCGATTCTTAGTCATTCGGCTGTCACTGTAGCAAAAACTGCACAATGCACCGTCCTAATGTATTCAGGATAACGGTACCTTAACGGATGAACGGATTTATAGGATCTGGGCTGCATTATATACAATTCACGTATTGAATTTGTATACAAGTATTATATAGTAATAGGTGAGCGAATATAATCACGTTTGTTTTGGAGTGGTAGTACTCCACAATGCGACCCTAAGAAATACATATTACTAAAGATTCTATTATTTTCATTTTTCAACATATTGCCCGTTTGTCAATTCTTATTTTTTATAATTAATTTATTAATAAGTATTTTCTACTTTTATGTTCCAGGACTTTAATATTTTCGTGTCGTTTTTTTTATTTTATAAGTAACGGTGGCAGTCATTAAACAGTCGGTACATTGCTAGGGATGAGTTCAAGTCCTCAGAGTGGACTACTGAGTTTTGACTCAGTACTACACTAAAAACCATCTTTAATTCGGTGCTGAACAGAAACATCGAAAACATCCAAAAAAAATGGGAGCATGTGTAATTGTGTATCCACTAATCCGCACTGGGCCTGCGTGGTACGGCCCAAAATCGCTAGTGATTTACTAGGGGCAGGCTGTTCTGTTTTGTGCAGCCAATGATATATCTACTACAAATGAGTTGAGACTATAAAACTGGAGAAAAACAGAAGTGGCGCTTCGCGGGAAGCCATAAATAAGTATAATAAATAGCCCGATGATTGCCGAAGCGATTCCCACAAAGGCAACATAAATTTAATACATATTTTTGCATCTGAAGTGTGAGAAAAAACATATACTCACCAACATTAATTTACATACCTAATATATGTTTTATATCAATAAAATGAAGCGATTCCGTGAATAATATTAATAGAATGCTAATAGTGAACCAATATATTACAAGCTAATAGATATGCGTCTAACATTAGCGTGTATTAGCATTTTTACTACCTTAACGTAATATTTTGGTAGGAGATTATCTGTAATTTGATTACAAATATCAAATATATTAAGCCTATTTCAATTTGCTTTGAATATTGATACAAATGCGCAGGTTTGATTTAATCTAAAAAACAATTATTGCTACTAGTTTTACCAATAACAGCAATAAATTAGATTAATTAAAAAGCTGCAAAAATCGAGCAGTCAAAACTTTGTAGTCAGGAGTTTCCTTAGGTTTTAAATTAAATATTTATACAGGTGATAATTTATCTTTTATTTCTATGAATATGGAATAAATTATAACTGATCAAGATGTAATTGAATTCTCACACCAGTTACAGAGCTAGCACTAGCTTATTTAAACCAAACCAAATTTAATGCTTGTTTTAACGAAAGATAAACAGTTTTAATTATCTTTCGTGATGCATCTCATTGTTTTGATTTACACGGTAAAAAATACGGTATATATGTACAGAACACGTACTGTATTTTGTCACCGTGTGGCGTCAGCTGGCTATAGAATAGCACTACTCCTTCTCTTCCCGTGGGTGTCGTAAAAGGTAACTAAGGGATAAAGCGGCTGCCACAGGCGCTGAGGTAATACACCACCTCTAAAAGCATTTACACGCCAACCCGCTTGGCCAGCGTGGCGTTTTGAGGTCATAGATTCCTCATGTACACGACACGACACTAAAACTAAAAGTGGATAATAAAAGGTTGCTATCTGCCAAGGTTGTTGCTTGATCATCAATTGTCAATGCAGTGCAGCAAATTTGGTTTAGGATTTAAAAAACTAAACTACGTTTCATACCATCCCAGTACATTTAATTGCGCTATGGCAGATTGAATCTTGCGTCTCGACGCACGCGTTCTACTCGCTCATATTTGTTGTAATTTTCACGTCATTAACTCTAACCTCGCTGCTACGGGTGGCGGTTAGTTGAAAGCTAACGTTAACATAGACTATGTAAATGGAGATGCGCAGACCAGGAAATGTAGTCTATTAAACCAGAATACTATTACAATCAGCTTGTCTTTTTATTGCTGGATATCGGCCTCTTTCAAGGCACGTCACCATTACATCATCAATCACTATCCGGCCGGAGGACATCCCACGCTAATACGTTTCACATTACGCGGTCTCCACTAGGGGACTCATCTTCCCCATCAGCTGGCCGTCCTACGACAAATGTGACCTGGTCACTACCACTTAAGCTTACTAATTTAGGATATTTTTTAGTTTATTAACATGATAATTTAATTAATTTCTGTTGATTCTTTTTTCATTTCATTCTGCCATGTCAATAAAACCGGTAGATCTGAATTTAAATGCAATTAGATCATCAATTCGAGTGCAACAGATATTTGTCAACGACTGATAGTGAATTTTTAATTTGAAACAGTCAACAGGTATATCCACACTTGTCTATATTAATTATAAGACAACGGACACTCCTGGATATAAGCTTCTCCTAAAGCTCCCCACCAATTAGTTAGTCCCGAATTAGTTCCATAGTGCGCTTCCTGGTACGTGACCTCCACTCGAGGTCTCATCTACCCCATCGGTCCTGCGGCAAATATGACCTGCCACTACCACTGCAGCATGCTGATTCTGTGAGCTATGTCCGTGACTTTAGTTCTTTGGCGAATCTCATCGTTTCAAATCTTATTCCGCAAAGAATATTATATTATAATAGCATTTTTAATTACTATAGTATTTTCAAAAGGGTGACGTGGTAAGATTATGTTCACTCAATTTGCTACTTTTTACTAAAATTTTAAAGAAGTGAAAATTGGAAAGAAAATAGAAAGTAAATCAGAATAATAGTGTCAATTGCTTTGAGAAAGTTCAATTTTTTAAGGCCTTTTCAAATATCTCGGAAACCCGTTTACTATTAGCGAATCTATGTGCAGGTTATTAATTAAAATTATTGAAGTAATTAATAGTATTGTGCAATAAACATGAACTATAATATCAAGGTCGTCTGCATGTAATAAATAAGTTATAATTTAAATTAGATTTATAATTAATATGCACAACCATTTTATTTGCTTTTAGTTGTATTTCTTAATATTTACACAATATTTGATTAGAATTACTGATTAGAAATTTTTACTATATCTACTTCATAATATATGATTCATTTTTTTTTATTAAGAACTACCCACGTAATTATTCTAAGTACGTACTAATCTCTAAGAATAAATATTATTTTTATTATAAACTAGCTGTTGCCTGCGACTTCGTTCGCGTGGTCTTCAAGTACTAATTCAGAAACCTTCGCGGGCGTGCGCACAACAACTCACCAAAGTTTCATCGCAATCGGATGAATGGTATAGGAACGTATACGGGACAAACAAACAAATATTCATTTTTATATATATATATATGTAAACAATGTGACATTTAATTTTTTTGGCTTTGGCGTTTTGTATTGTTAATCGGGTCTAAACTCTGCACTCCAAAAATCATGAACTTCATTGCATCACCATCTGATCTTACCACTGATCCCAGGATTGTACTTGAAGCAATTGAGATTGAGAAATATAAAAATATCAATTGGGACGATGGATATATCTGTCGTCGACATGAAATCCGGTGATCAAGAAATTTAAGCCTTGCTATTTATCGTTGAATACGTCCGCGGATATTGTTAGTGTAGTGTGTTGCAGCCTTTATGAATGTGAAGATAAACATGTAGGTAGGTGATAAAACTGCTCGCCGCTACCACCCTGGACTACCCATCCCTTCAGTCAACTTGTAAACCGTGCCGAAACGTCGAGTAGAAATAAAAGGTAAACGAAGGCCTTTAATTTTACGCGTTTAGACCCGTATTACAATTAAACAGTGACATCTATAAAGTAGAATAGAATAAAATACAAAAAAAAACCTTTCCTATTTACACTGATACATCTGTGTGATTTATTAATACTCTTTGTGCCGATTAGGGAAATGCACGCAATTTACATCGTGTTATGATAATGTGGTTATGCATTGCAGTCATTTTGCATACCTAATTTAAATGAGGGAATTATAAATTAAATTCATTAAGGTTTCTTCCACACTGATTTACATATATAGTACGTTCTGTTTATTTTTGATGCATTGATAATAATAATACATCGATTTTGAGCGAGGGGGGGTGCATTCTGCAATCTAATAGCTGCTGGGCACATTCGACTGACCACGTTACCTCTATCTCACAGAAGACTACCGTAACCTGTACTACATTATCCACTTCATCTTTTCAACCAATAAACGTACGTGTTTCGGTATTGAGTGAAATATTCTAGAGCACTTTTCCATTCCATCCTATCCCTAGTCATTTTCCTAACTCTTTTTCCAAATCCTATCCTACATCTCCAAAGGTAGGCAGTTGCATATATGTTGCATGCTGATGTTGGCATATATCGTGGATGCCCATGGGCTACAATATCCACTTACCATCAGGTGGAAAGTCCACTACTCTACCGCCCTCTTTCTATAAAAGAAATGTATGTATGTTATCGCAAAACATTAAAACTAAATATTTTTTTCTTTCCCAGATTCGCCACCGGTTCGGCCTCTTCGACGAGGTATGCACATCGGGAGGTATTCAGGTGCGCCATTGCAACTGGGTGCGTTTCCTGCGCGTCTCAGAAAATTACGGGCCCCAAGTGAGTAGCCTCTGTTTACTTTTAAATAGAATCACAATTATGTGTCTTTTTGTAAAAAGAGATGTAACCAAATTGATGGCTTTCACTTTTATTGCAGTTGCGTTTACACACAGTTTGATGAGTTGAGAAATTAAGCTTCAAATCAGCTACTGACAATAACTTACTATTGACTATTTTTGTCGATAGTATGAGATGAGGAATTGTACAATATTAAACCTTCATATCAACTAATTTACATTACAAGTTTTTTTTTTATGGACGAAGGCGGCAGACGAGCATACAGTCCACCTGATGGTAAGTAGATACTGTCGCCCATAGACATCCGCGATACATGCCAACATTAGTCCAAAATGACAAATGTTGGCACGCCCCCAGATGCGCTGCCTACCTTTGGGGATATAGGAATGGATTTGGAGAAAGGGCTGGGAAAATGGGGAGGGATAGGATGGGAATGGGCTCTGGCACGTCTAACTAACTACCGAAACACGTTCGTACATTAGGGAAATAACATAAAGTGGGAAATGCGGTACATTTCAAGGTAGTTTTCTGTGAGAGAGGAGTAACGTGGCCAGTCGAGCGCGCCCAGTGGCTGTTGGATTGTAGCGTGCACTCTCCCTTTCAAATATTTTTGAAATATTCATCAAATTTCAAATACCAGTAAACATAAGTTTTTTTAAATAATGTATTTTTTATTCAATATCGATCGTAACAGAATAAGAGCGTTTATTTTTGAATTTTCGTTCAAATTTACATTTCTCAAAGTTTCGTCTAAATTTCAAATATTCATTCCAAATTTCATTAATAAAATTTTATGCGGGAATTTCAGTCATTGATAAGCAGACGCTAGAAAAAATAACTATTTTCATATAATTCCTGAACTTATAACCATAGACTATCCTTTCAATGTGATATTTTATTTTTAACACTCATACATAATTCAATAACTTCAGCTTTTTTTCCCATTTCACGTAAGGTCTGAGTTTGATAAACTAGATATTTCTGTAAATGGCCTACTCTTGCTGCATTAACTGCAACTATGTTTCAAATAGATGTTCAACGTGTTATACAATGTTTACACTTACGATTGATGTCATTGTTCTCCACGAACGTTATGAATCAACGTGAATTATTAAAGAGGGAAGGTATTTTGAATAATTCATGCTAGAATTTGAATTTCATACTTAGAAACTTGAACAACGTCATGACAAATGTTGTGATGGAAAAGGCACAAAGAGCGTTGTCACCGATAACATAGGTCCACTTCAATGTAAAACTGTTTGTGAACTGTCAGGGAAAAGGTTAGACACGAGAATTAAATACTTTTAATTCAGATTTCTGCATCCTGCAAACAATAGACAAACTATAAAAGGTCTACTCGATTGGTTAACTTACCCTAGTGAGGTATGAGACAAAAAGAACGAAAGAAAGAAAGAACCTACACTATACATTATAAAATTATAAATAACAACTCGTATTTAATACAATGGTGTGTATTGCCACATAATGGACCACAACCCCGGCATGAGCTGCTGCAAAAACTGCTGCGCTGATTATCAGTTGCAGCTGCTTGCAGTGACTCGCGGATAGCCCACACCTATGAACTTGACCCAGTAAATTATATATTTATAATAATTATATATTTTATATATTTAAACTTCAGATCAAACAAAAATAGGAACGCGGTTGCAATTTGGTTATTTTAATTATACTAAAAATGATTTGTGCATAAAATACTTGCAATATCGCAATTTTAATGTTTATTTTTGTCTACAGGTCAACCTAGTCTGCACCAAAGTAAAAGGTGAACCGGTATACGAAGCGGTAAAGGCTGTAACAGCCCACACGGAGCTGGTGGTTTACTACCTACCGGAGAGACCTGAGGAGTTGTTCTTTGTGAGGATGAGAAACAACTTGTATAGGCAGACAATGGACTCTATATTAGAGGGTGAGTTACTTCTACTGCAGTATATCATACTATTTGATTTATTTATTTATTACCTGAGTAGGTTTCACAGACCAATTCATCTACTCAGGACGCCCTTACAGTTTAATTGTAGAACAGACAAACAATCCTTACTGATCAGACGACCAATTAGCTCAGTTGATAGTGACCCCGAATGCTGTGCAATAGGTCTCGGCTTCAATAATTCACGGTCGGTAAATCATATCATTCGTTTAAAGACAGGTTTAAAGTCAGGCTCGGGTCTTGTTGGCCGTGTTGTACTATATGTGTCTTTGTATGTATCTCTGGGCCCACAACACAGGGAATCCTAATGTAAATCTCTAAAGAATCAGCCCATGTCTCTCCACTGCTAGAGACCTTTCCTCTCTCCACCTTTCCCAAGGTTCATCACCACAAACTCGTCCAGCCACTACCGACGAACTTATTCAGGTCATCGATTCACGTAGCCAGAGGGCGTCCCACTTGTACTGTAATAATGACTAATGAAAGATGCGATGTCAAGTACTTTTTGGAGAGAAAGAGTGCACGTTACCCATTTTGCATAGTGTATTTTCCACTTTATCCTATTTCCCCAATGTATGTACCTGTTTCGTTGGTGAATGAGGTCCATTACCGTCCCATCCTATCTTATCCCTCCCCGTTTTCCTAACACTTACTTTAAATCCACTCCTATATCTTTAAATGTACGCAGCCCATCCGGGGCCGTGCTGACGTTTGTCGTTCTGAACTGATGTTGGCATGTACCGCGGATGTACATGGTCAATAGTTTCCACTCATTATCAGGTGGACTGTATGCTCGTATACCGCCTTTATTCCATAAAAAAAATGAACAGCATTTATGACGATAACCTAATTACGGTATAACATAATATAGCACAACATCCCAAAATAATGATTATTTTTTCTATTTTTATAGTATTTCTAAGAAATTAAAACTCTCCTTGCAAAATTGTCGTTGAATAATCCTAAACTTGTTCATCAATCATACTGGCGCCAGCAGACTGAGTTCGTGTATGACGAAAAGATAAAGATAATTTTATTTTATTTATTTATTCATTCAGACAACACATATCTTTACAAATGTAACTTAAACATTATGTTAGTACTTTGTAACTAGGAAGTATTTAGTAATTTTATTTAACATGCTTATCTGCAGGCTTATCAAAAAATAAATACAACGTATGTTTCTCCACTGCTGGATGCGTCCCACATAAATAAATAAGGGTAAATAATTTGATAGGAATAAAAGTTGATGTCACTATCCAAAAAAAAAGTGTGCTGTGCACTTTTACAATCCATACAATACATTTTTTAATATATGTATTTTTCTTACTTCTCATTACATTTAACGTGGTACTTACACGCCATATTTTGAGAAGAAATACAATTTTCGATCTCGGATGATCTCAATTTTAGATGTATTACAAAAAATATGTCCTCTGGACACTCGAGTATTTAAGACGAATAGATCAACACCTCATTTGCTGATTGCTCATTACGCTTGTGTCTTAACCTTTCGAGCGTTAATGTTTAAGTTTTTAACGTTTGACGGTCTTAAACGTTCTTTTTTATAATAGTATTTATAACCCTTCCTTTTTGCCTTCGCCGTCGGACAATGAAATCAACAACAATATTTAACTAACAATAAAAATATATTTACCTTTCCCACGTCTGCTGGAAGAAATCTTCGCAGAAGATAAGTTTGCCATGTATACTTGCACATGTATACTTTTTCTTTCTTTTTTACTTCTATCATGTTATGTGCTTACAATAAATCTATATTATAATAATAAAAATTAAATGGTGTTCGTTGGTAAGTGCATCACTTGAGAACGGCTGAACCGATTTAGCTATTTTTTTTAAATGTTTGTATTAGTCCGAATAAGGTTTTTAGGGAATGAAATATTGGAAAATTAAAAAAAAATGAGTGCTTTTTTCTATAGAATTTTTGTATGAACTTATTGAAATTATTGTATTATTGAAATTTGGACAGGACAACGTCTGTCGGGTCAGCTAATGGTTAAATAAAACATATTTACTTTTCCTTAATCATCATCTCGACATTAAAATATATTGATTCATCTCCGTCATTACACTCATCTACGTAAACCCAATAATGGCCTTACTCCATCAATCAGACTTTTACTTGTCGATAGATCTCCGACATGTCCATAAAGGTGCGCAATATATGGACGTATGTTCACCGCATCCTCGCTTGCAATGTCTCGTTAACGTACTCAAATATGTTAGGTGAAAGTAGATCGATCACTTAACTAGTTAGATAGGTATTTACGATCGCCGCAATAATGTTCGACAGTTATTATGACCGAGGGACGCATAAAAGTTATTAAAATATTTGATGATCAATTTCGCAAAATTGGTCGATGTGTTCGTCAAGACATAACGGTCATAGAAATTTTAATTGGAGTAAGGGACAAACTATTACTTTTTAGGACATGTCAAAAATGATTAAAAAGATCATCTATAGATTTGTTAGCTTTAGAACTGTTCAATTTATCTTAATGCCAAGAGGTCAGGATCAAATCAAACTATAACTTATAACAATTAAAGCTAGAGAGTATTATTTTTGATGTTTATTCGTCTTGAAAAGTTAAATTTTGTCATTTACGTCAGCTGAAAATATGTAAGGTTTTGGAAATTTTAGATGTAAAAGGATAGGTACATTAAATTATTGTTACTTTATTTCCATGATGTTATTATTTCTACCGCTTCCAGACGTTTTAAGAAAAAAACTAAAAAGTCTGTGGATTGGAACAACCATAGAAGTGTTTTTTTTTTCTTATATTGGGTATTGATTATTTTCATGATATTTATTTCTATTGCTTCCGAAACGTTTAAAGAAAAAAACTTAAAAATCTGTGGGTTGGAAAAACCATAGAAGTGCTTTTTTCCCCCTATATTGGGTACTAATGTAACCTCAAAGAATCTGAAGAACTTGTGGTATATGTTACCTTTTCGCCAAAAAACAAAAATGTGCTTATTATTGAATACTAATACTACAAGTGTATTGTATTTGCAGAAATTACGAAATACACATGTTGACTTAGAAAAATAATGTTTAAAAATTAGAAATACATTCACTTGAGTTCCATAAATTTTAACTCGAAACTATTTCATTCTAATGACTTAGTGACATCTACCGTCGAGTTACCTAAACTTAGTTGATGTCCATTGATTAAGTTTACATGTCACTGCAATTTAAGGTGAAGGTAGCGCAACCGTGAGCGAGCCAACGTTTATCATTTTGGACTAATGTTGACATCTATCGCGGATGTCTGTAGGCTAAAGTATCCACTTACCGTCAGGTGGACTGTGTGACTGTAGACTCGTCTGCCACCTTCATCCATTAAAAAGTATAGTTGTTTTTACCATGTCCGATGTAAGAGTGGTCTCCACGACTTCTGCAGACGCTCGTTAGGGCATAGCTATCGGTCGTCAGCTTTCATTGATCCATAAAATGATCTTTTATGTCTTTATACGGGAACGTATTTAGCTGGAGTTGCCGATATCTTATTTAATATTAATAATAAACTTGGCTCTTATTGCGGGTTTTAATTTCGCTAATAACATTCTTACGGTACCTATTTAATGCTGCGTGTTACATTGTTGTTTTTGATTATGTAAAATTTATAAATATGAATTACTTATTATACTTCGAAGGGTAGTTTCTCCCATTCCTGGATATAGGCCTCTCCCAATTTAATTTGCATACCGCATACGTTTATTGCTACAGGTATTGTCATTTTTTACTCGATAATTACTACCCGTAGGTATATATGTTTATAAACCTGCCTAAAGATATAGCAAAGTAACTCATCTTTTAATTTCGCATTACATCCGTAACATATGTTATATTTGTTTATCAGCAGATATCATTAGCCGCTGGTAAATCACAATTCATCATATCATTGATATTAAAAGAAACAGAAGCAATAAATGTTCACAATAATAATAATTTGTTCTCGTGGAGTTAATTACCTTGACATAACTTCAAAGACGGTAATAATGTGTTTATTAATAGTGTTACTAATAAAAAAGAAAGAAAACGGTGTATACCCACAAAAACACTCAAACACACGTAACTTATTTTGCACACTATACATATTTTGTTTTTTTCGTTTTTTAATTATTCTTAGTGAGTTTAGCGATATATTATTATGTTTATGTTTGTAATAAATTATAAATGTCTATTTTTCATATTTTAAGCCTGAGTAAGGGGAGGCTTTCAAGATACTTACATTTTTTTAATCTAGTTTGCGAGTCAGGGCTCACTAAAAATCTAGTAGTTATGTAAAAATTGAAGGAAGTGAAGACAAGTGAAGTTATTTATTCATATAGTTCAGCATATTTACTGAATTTGAATTAAAAATATATCACGCCGCCTTAGAATATCTATATGGATTCAATAAAAATTTAACATCCTATATTTTAGCCCTCGGACACAATTTTGGAAATCATTACAACACCTATTTTAAATATTTGTATTATAGAATATTTATACCTTAATTTTTTAAATATCTTTGTATTTAAATTAAATTTCAAGTTAGACATGTTTTCATTCATGTTTCTAGCTTCAGCGGTTTCGGCTCGGCCTTGATGAGTTACTCATTCAGGACATGTTTACTTAAACGCAGAGATTTTCAAATGTTTGGATATACAACAGACATGTCCTCGTCGGAAATATGGAGGGCATACGACCTCGAGGGCGATCTCTATGGATTAAATCGGATCAAATATCGATTGACTGATTAGCGGTAACCGCTGCCCTACGACATGCCGTAGACCATTAACGCGAACTTCAGTAATGTACCACCATGTCATAATCACGTCGTGAGATTATCAATTGTTCCAAGTGAATAAAGCGGCTGATAAAATCGACAGTTAGGTTTAATAAAACTAATCTGTTTTTTTCCAAACGGCAAATCAAAGCTGTAAGTGGATATTTTCACACGTAGTACATGTTTAGATAGATTGAAACTGTCTCCGCCGACAGATAGCCCGGTTCGATTTCAAAATACGATAAGCATAATTCGAATAGGTGTGCGACGTGGCACAAAAAGTTGCATCAAACACTGTATTTATATTTTGGTTTGTCTTTAATTATAACAATACTTATAACACGTATTATTTTTAAATTATTTATTACTGAAATTTATTGAAAAGGTATTAAAAAAGATGCAATGTGACAAATGAAATTACAATATTTATGTAAATCAAAATCATTGTTAAAAATTGTTAAAAAAAAATGTTAGCTCTTGATTAGACCAAAATTGATAGTGCACCTACCTGCAATGCAAAAAATTTGGAGTTCGATTCCCCATCGGACGTTCATCGAACAAGACATGTGTTTATTTGCGTGGTGATGGGTTTGTCTTATGTATGTACGTCTCGTATCTCTGGACCCACGACACAGGTATCCTCGTGTAAACCATGGAGTGCGGTGTTATTTATTATTATTATTTATCTATCTATTAATAAATTTATTAATGAAATATTATAAGAAATATTTCCTTATTTCTCACTTCTTTTCGTGAGTACAATCTCGGGTACGAAAGCCACAAGCCATTGAGTACATTTTGACTGCAATAAATATAAAATAAATAAAAAAAATCTCACAAATATCCAGCATATTAATTTCTTCTGTCAAATGTGTGTCAATAACGTCCTTTTAGAATTGAGATAATTTTCGTACATTACATCTCTTACATCTCTTATGTCAACAACAGTCCTTCAGCCCTTAGCCCTTACCGTAACGTGTAGACATTTATTCCCACCTATGTCCTCAGTAACTCCGCATCGGAGTCGGCACTTCAAAGGACATTCCGAGTTGCGCTGGCGTCTCGGTTCGGTAGTCGGTCGTCATGATTGCCTTTTTTATCACGCTTAGGTAGCGGCCAGTGTGTGGGGAAATGGCGACATGGGATTTTATTACAGTCATTTTTGGATGCTGTCATAAAATTTTTATGAACATTATACACAGAAGATTTTGACCCTTGGATTTTTGTGTTATGTAGGAATTTAATAGGATACAAATTATGATATTAAATTGATTTTGATAAGTGAATTTAATTTAGCTTCACTTTTTTATGGAAGAAGGCGGCAGACGAGCACACAGTCCACCTGATGGTAAGTGGATACTGTCGCCCATAAACACCCGAGATACATGCCCACATTAGTCCAAAATGACAAACGTTGGGACGCCCCCGGATGCGCTGCCTACCTTTTTATATAGGAATGGATTTGGGGAAAGGGTTGGGGAGGAATAGGATGGGAATGGGCTCTGGTACATCTCACTCACTACCAAAACACGTACGTACATTAGGGAAATAAGATAAAGTGAGAAATGCAAGACATTTCAAGGTAGTGTTCTGTGACTTCTGTGGGGGGTAACGTCGCCAGTCGAGCGCGCCCAGCGGCTGTTGGATTTCAGCGTGCAATCTCCCCCTTACTTATCTCAGTATATATTCCTTAACGTTAAATCACATAAATACTTTACGAACTGTTAATAACTAATATAATAAATGGTTAGTTACGGTTTTGTGTGTGATTTAAGTGTTTTCCTTCTATATGGTAAGTCACGCTTCGATCCATTTGAGAATTTACTAGTTTATACTTATGTTAATTATTTTACAAAAATATTTATTCTTATACCTACTTAATTCAAGATGAACAGTGTCATTCTTATAACAATATACTTCTAATCTCTAATTACATATAAATATATACTCTATCGGATCGAAACAAATGGATAATATTTCATTAACCAAACCGATATGAGTTTGGTTAAGATTGTCTAATTTGAAATATCGTTGTTTCATTATTTTGTTATGGCAGAAATATGTCAGAGAAGGTCCTTTGTATATCGCGTTTGTGTATTCTTACATCTACGCAAACCAAAATACAAACCTCGAACTCATTGCCGCGTGTTCCAACTATCAATACTTGACTTAGCATTCCAGCTAATCAAATAGCCCTTACTCTTAGTATTAATTGAAATCTTATATTATAAACACACCTTAACCAGAGTAACATGCGATTCGATAACGAAAGCGGCTTCGTTTGCGCGCTATACAGCGATCCGATCGGCACAGAATATATCGATAACTCGAACGCAGCTGTCGACTGATATACAATGTATAGAAACATAAATTTTATAGTCTAAGAAAAAGCTTTGTAAGTATATAAAATTGACGTTAATCGGTTTGTTTATGTAAAAGTAATAAAATAATTAATAAGAATGTTGACAATATGTTAAATGTTTAACAATATGTTAAACAATTACTGAGCTGGTGTCATAGTGTTAACACCCAAACTTTTTTTTTATAGAAAAAAGGCTGCAGACTAGTATACAATCCACCTACTAGTAAGTGGATACTGTTGTACATAGACATCCGCGATACATGTCAACATCATAGTCCCGAATGAGCAACGTTGGCACGCCCCTTGATGCGTTGTCTCTACCTTTGCAGATTAATGGATTGGGAGAAATCGTTGGGAAAAAGAGAAGGGATAGGAACTTACACACCCTTGTTAGTTAAGCAGGGGCCTGGTGCCTTCTATCGAAAGTGTTGACCCTGTATCCTGAGGTACTAACGCCGGATACTAGTAAGTGCCAATTCAGAAGTTATAATCCGGTTATATAGCATGAGCTCTGACAGATTGGGGCGTTTTTATTCCGTAACGCATTACGCGTTACGCGTAACGTATGTTAAAAAAAATATTACATATACAAGTCGCAAAATGATAATAATCAAATGTGTGTAATCAAATAATCAAATCAAATCAAATAATCAAATCAAATCAAATAATCAAATCAAATGTGATAATAATCAAATCAAATATGTGTTCATTATTCTTTTAATTAATATTTTAACGTAATTTTGTTCGACACAACGTATAAATTCATTTTTCTCGATTAATATGTAAATTCACATTATCGCGTAATGGAATATAAATTGTGTGATTGTTGATGGTCGATTATTTAAAGTAATATAATTAATATTACACACTAGCTGTGCCCGCGACTTCGTACGCGTGGAATTTTAGTTTTTAAACTCTAAATTGGGATATATTTTCTTCCCGTCAGCCGATTTCAATGAAACAAAGCCTATTCGAAGAGCCAAGCTAAGCTTAGTTAACTTTTGGAATTACGTGGACGTAGTTTTTTAGATTAGCGTGTTCGAACAGACAAATAGACAGACGGACAAAAATTGTCAAAATCGTTTTTTTGTATTCTGATACTCTTCCTTCATCGCCCCCAATCAGTTTTTGTTAATATATTCAATGTACCGATACGCTGGTTCTACAGTTTTATTATATGTATATAGTACCTAGATAATCATGCAAATCTTTATACACATTTATATTTGCTGACTTCTAACTTTCTAGTTTTTGTTTATATTTGGGTTGTATTTTAATAATAAATTGAATAGAAAAGACAGTTGAATAGGAAAGTTAACTTCCTTATTAAGAATCGATTAACCTTGTATTTCATAGATATAATCGACAATTTAAAAAAATCGATTAACAAAGTCTCATCACTGTGGCTTTTTCAACTGTCAACTGTCAGAGTATAATTTCGAATAATACTAAATGCCAAAAACATACATATTGCACCATATACTGGAAAGGACAAGACGCACAATGTTACATTTGATGCAGCTCAAAAAATATTTACAAACTTTATTTGTCCCACTCATATGCTTGGCCGCGCCAAATGAAACACCATAAACTATTTCGACTTTTACGTTATGTACACATTTTAGATATATTGTAAATCCAATCTAAAGTACGATTAATGGCTTTTATTTCACTTTTTTTTTGCATGTGTCTCTGGACCCACTACACAGGGAATCCTAGTGCGGGGCCATTGAGTGTTAGCGTTTTGACACGCTTGGCACGGGTATAATATAAAATAATGTTTAAAAATATATATGTTTAAATATTCCTTTAATTCAGTATGTCATTAATACTTTTTCTCTTTTTCCGTGTTTTAGTGGAAAACATCTTAAGAAGCAATAATCAATTTTTTCTTTTATACCTAAATATTATTTTTATCTACGTAAATTTCACTGTTTTTCAAAGAATATATTCAAAATTATTCTCTTTATTAAAAATAAATATTCCCAAGTAAGATGTGAAGCTATATAAGTATTTACTTTATCTGTCTAAATTCCATCAGGTACTGCTGTCTTTTTCAAAGAATACATTAAAAAAACTCTTTGTAAACTACATTGATTAACTCTTAATATAAAATAGATATTCCTAAGTAAAATGTGAAGCGATCTGAGTATCTAATATGGTTATTCCAGAAATAAAGTAGTCTAAACATATCGCGGACAGGCAACTAGTGAAAGATGCTATCGTTGTACCATCTGTCTATCCGACGCGCCATATCCAGACTCCGTATCCCTCGATCTCTAAATATACCTATTCGTGCCTCGAATAACAAAATTTACCTATAAATTTATCGCCAATCGAAACACGCGGCAAATAAATGCTAATTAAACCTCTCCATCTTGCGACAGGGTATGAAGATTTATTACCAATCTGTAGATTATAACCACAATAGAGATATTTACAGTAAGCCAACACAAGTACGATTCTGGAAATTATTGCCTATGAATGCACAATTATAAATTAAGGGTTGTCGCTGTCATAATTTTAAATTTCAATCGTCTGTATAGTACCTATTTTTATGAACACATATAGTCCTAAATTGAAATTAATTTTACGTGTCTAAATATTTAAATGTTGATTTTTGGAACGAAGTTCCTTTACGCGGCTTGCAGTAGGTGTGATTCGAGAGAAAATGTAACATCACGTAAGATTTTTACCCCCTCCATACACCTTTCTCTTTCTCGCCTTTCTCTCGTTCGGACACGGTATGGTCACGATTCTCGCGATCGTGTCAGTTCGTCGGTATTCGGTAAATTTCGGTAGCGGGCCGATCGCTAGTTCTCTCTCTCTCATGCCTCGCTCGATCCGAAACGAAAATATCTGATTCGACTACATTCCCTGAATCGTATCGTTGTTTTTCGATGTAATATATCGCATAGTGACATCGATGTTAGAATGATATATTGAAAAATACATCGATATTTGAAAAATACATCGATTGTTTTTAGAGTTTACTAAGATTATGGTTATAACATGCCTGAAAATGAAAGTATACGGATGCGTGAATTACATTCATTTTTTAAAAAAATGCGTGAAGATCTTCGTTCCTGCCGGGGGGGGGGTCCCCTGACTGCACATTAATTTTTTTAATAACACAATGTACCCCATTGTACAATACAGCGGTAGAACACACAGAGAGACGCAACGTCTCTGCAACGGCTAAGGGGTTATACTGCCGGTGAGAGTGCGATCGTCGACAATTCGAACAGTACGTCGTTGGATGGAGTCAAATGGGTCCAATTGATATTTGAATGCGCCGGCCCAGAGATGTAAAAAGTACTCCATATGAGGCCTAACCTGAGCTTTGTAGACAGTTAGAAGTTGCCCAGGGTTCTGTTAGAAGTACCGCTTCGCTCTGTTCAGCACACCCAGGTTTTTGGAGGCCATTCTGCCTTTTTTTTTTCAGATGACTCCTTAATTCGACTTTGCTGGAAATGTCGACACCAAGGATCCCGGTACTCTCCGAGATATTAAGAACGAAATGAATAGGTACCCCCAGAGATCTCCACCGTGCGTGTAAATTGTTGCTTTTGTGTACGTAAACCGCACTTTGCGCGTTTGTGTTAAGTTAGGTTACTGTTCTATCGTTTAGTAACATCGAAGATTCTGCATCACTTGAAATCTGGGTTCCTAGCTATAAAATTCAAAATGCAAATGATGATAATTTTATGTCAAACTAAGACAGGTTTAAATGAGCTCTAACACAGATTGTAATAAAGATAGATAAAATTGGCTTCCACAATCACTTAACGGTTGTAAATTTATTTCATTAAAAGTCTGTTAGAATTGATCTAGATTTTTATTAGTTTTTTTTTAAATTAGAGTAATCGACTATGCGGTAATCTGAGTGCATCTACCATGTTTTAATTAATAAAAATTTTTTTATTAAAACACATTAGCTTGGTCGAAACTCTTATTTAGTATTATTGACACTGAGTAAAACTTTCCAATTTTAAATGATACTCAGAAAAATATTCGCGGCAAAACAAATTAATTTTAAGATCTCTGGACTGTTATTTTTTCTTTGGGTGTATTTTAATCTTTAACCAAGATAATATGACAGGACTCTTGTTTATTTTTAATGCAAATAAAATGGAAAATGAGCAGAATGTTCGCCTTATAGTAAGCGGTCCATGGACAGCTGCGATACACAACACCATCCGTCAGAAATGATGAACATAGGTTCCTTTGCAGATTTGGAAATTAGAATTTAGAAAGAGAAATATGATGGATGGCAAATAGAGAGAATCATTATCCAATGCCATTTTACCCCATTTTGCTTTCATAAGATGAGTGTAACGGCACGATACGGCAAAAGAGTGGGTACATCACATACCATTTCAACATTCTACTGGAGAAGGGAAATGGGACAAGATAATATGGGATTGGGTAGCGTCAGAAGGGAAGATAGGGCGACATAGAATGAAATCAGAATTTACTCCCGTAACCCGATGACTGATGTATATGCATCCACAAATATAGCAACCTAATATGGCGTTGACAGCAGTCTTTTGTGAGACTGGTGTAAATCGGCAAGCCACATACATCTAATTGTCTATGGAATGTAACGTCATCATTCCATATTAAAACATCATCCATAATAGGTATTCATATTTGTCAATTATTAGTATTTAACTAAACTATCATTTTCTTTCACAGATTCGCCATTAGACCTCTCCACCTCCCTTCTTTCACGAGTCCTCTTACCAATATCTCCACCTTCTGGTCCTGAAGATGAACACAAATCAGTCTCGGGAGACTCTCACACATCGTCATCGACAGGTTCATCAAGTGAGCTCCTAGATATGACGCCAAAAGTGCAGAGAAGACCAGCAAAGTCAGAAAGAGCGTTATTGCCATGCGAAGTCTGCGGGAAAGCCTTTGACAGACCATCATTGTTGAAGAGACACATGAGAACACATACCGGTATATTTTATTGAAAAATAATTAAATGAGCATCAAAAAATACTGAGTTTGAATTAGCAGCAAATCTATGGCAGCAAATTTAAATGTGGGTTAGGTTTAGGCTCTCTGGTGATAATAAAGAAATTTCGAAATAAATAAACGTCAAAATATATTTAATTTTTTTTATGACAGTTATTCAAAACATGGTTTGTTTTGTTAATCATTATTTGATGCCTTTTTACGAGTAGTATTTTTTGTTGCTGATTTAAATACAAGTCTTTTAGAAATAATTGTATTAAGGACATCTCTGAAATGTACCACATCAAAGATAGTATCAAAATCTTGTCCATTTTGCTTATAGGTAATTAAGACCGTTTTAAAGATATTAAAGAAAATGGAAACGATAAAACATCTAAAACATTAATAAATTAATCGTCACTACACTCACAATTTAGTGACACAGATAAACAAGCAACATGTCTTATAAACAAAATGTCTTTGGATAATAATAAATCGAATTAGAAATTCCTCAGATCAGCCAAGAAATCCGCAGTAGAACTTAATTGCGGTACTGGACATCATCATTAATTTGTAACAACATTTTTACTGGACGTTGTTTATAGGTATGAAACGGATCCGGCGTACCTCGAGCTCGTACCGCATTAATTTTATTCATTAGAAAATACTTCAGTTGGACGTACAAATCCTAATTTGATGAAACAAAAATTAATGGAAGTCCCATTTTTCATTTGGAACAGAATACGTATTTAGTTGTACGAAGCAGGCATATTCCTAAAATCATTAAAGCGATTTCCAAATAAAAAGGACCTAATTATCAGTACTAACTTTGGTTAACTTTGGTGTATATCAAATTAGTCTATCTTAACCAAAGTCTATACTTTGGTTAAGATTGAGTGTATTTTTATGAATACATATAGGTGACTGACATGTAAACGGTGTACATCATTGTAATTTTATACACAGTTTCAAGTCGATGTTAGTTAATACAATTTTATCCTTAAGCCCAGTTCTATACAAAGGTATTGAAAACCTTAATTTCCGGCATGACTATTAAATAAATAAGAATCGCAAATGAATTCATATTACAAGTAAACATGTATAAATCTCCAACAGCAAGCATAGCAAATAACGATGCAAGTCGATATTAGAAAGTTATGGAAGGACGGAAAACTTTCTGGTCTGAGAGACCAAAAAGCTAAAATTAAGTATAGAATATTTCAATCCCCTCATTTTGAGTTCTTTTAATCCATGAAGTAGCAATTTTAACTGTTGTGTTTTTTCTAGGAGAGAAACCACACGTATGCATGGTGTGCAATAAAGGATTCAGCACATCGAGCAGTCTGAACACTCACAGAAGAATACATTCTGGCGAGAAACCTCATCAGTGCCAGCATTGCGGGAAAAGGTTCACCGCGAGTTCGAATTTGTATTATCATCGGATGACTCATATAAAGGTAAGTGATTCAATAGCAGTATTGTTTGTACCACTAATGACAAAGGTAAATAGTAATCAAAATGGCCTGTCTCATTAATAATAATAATAATTTAACAATTATATTATTACGTTAGGCGTACGGAATTGAAGACCCCATCGCCCCTGTTGAGACAGCCGTGTGGCATGGCTGTATTATCATGAAATCAGTCCCCCCTCTCTTCCCATGGGGTCAGGAAGTATTCAATCTGCAGATGTAGGGTGTCGTGCCTGCAAGCGATCTCGATTTCTGGATCTCGATGTTAAGCACATTTGTTGGCGTGGGTGCGGGGCGCTTTGTGCTCCCTGTTGGGCGGTTTCGGCTCAATCAAGTTGACGTTGGGCTGGGGCTGCTCTGGCGGGGGATATGGAGTATTCCTGTTCTCACGTCCATGGATATGCTCTGCGTCGATTACTAGGCCAACGCTTTCCTCGGAGAAATGAGTGCCCCGTTGTATGGAGCCCAAAATCAATAATGATGATGGACATGAGAGATGAAAGCATAGGGTTGCTACCTGGTGGTCGTCAGGGCACGTCCAGAGCTGGCACTGGGCGTGATAGAGGGTGAGCCAGCCATAATCTTAGGCGAGGTGTGAGCCGACCACCAAACTCACCTTCACGTCCATCGTCTCCAGCATAGGGGGAAGTCAATACGGCGATACTCAGTGAGGATAAAGAGGTACCAACAAAATCGTCTCTTCGCGAGTGATCAAAAGAAGTTCCATAAGAACTTGGAGTGTCCCAGAAATAGAGTGACAGGCCCTAGACCGGCGCAGACCGACGTTGTCGCCTTTTGGAGAAGCTTGAGGTCGCAACTTGTCACTCATTCAAAAGGCCCATTGATAATCAAAAATGGAAAATAGCCTGCTTATTAACATTTATTTTTTGTTTTTCTTTGTCAATTGGCACTTTCTTCCCTTTTGTATAGTCAATCCACCTTTTCCTTAGGCTGCGTCTTGGTCTTTTGTTCTCCTTAGAATGCAATTCATTTTTGTCCACCTGCCCGCTATCATATTTTTTATATATTTAGATAATCTTTATTATTTTATTTATGTATGTATTGGATTATGTTTGTTTCATTACCGTCTATTGCATAGAATGTAACAACTAAGATTTATTTTCAGTTCCTATTGGTAACTTAAAACATTATTCCGGCAAATTCTTATAAAGTCCAAACAAAGACAGTTCGGTGCGTTGGCGCAAACGCAGCCAGGCGGAAAAGTCATGTGTCTTGGACCGTAGTCGTGGGAACCTGGGTCGTAGGTTGTGACTGGGGGTAATTTGGAAATCACTTCTCGATTTATGGACATTATTTATTTTGATATTGTTGTAAAGTCATCTATGAAGAGTAGTGTCAGTGAGTAATTTTAAATGATATCATCACGTCCGTTAGTTTAATTTGAAATTGATATGTAAGAGTTAATACTGAATTGAAGAACGGTGATAGGTTTACTAACACCACCCCATCTCTTCCCCTGGGTGTCGTAAAAGGCGGCTATGGGATAACAAAGTTCTGAGGAACTACGAGTACCTACATCACCTCTAAAAAGTGGACCCATCAATCCGCTTGGCCAATGCAGTGTGGCGTTTTAAGGCTATAAACCCCTCATGCACAAGCACGAGGCTCGTGTCCAACAGGGGACGAAAAAAGTGTTGGTAACGTTACGTTATCTTACGACAGGTTTACTTTTTTTTTATTTTTATATATTAGACTAGTGGGCGGACAAGCAAGCGGACCCACGTGATGGTAAGTGTTACCGCCGCCCATGGACACCTGCAACACCAGGGGGTATGCGGGCGCGCCGCCGACCTTGCAAAAACCTTACATTCATGAGGTCACTACCCCGGCTCGTAACAATGAATTTCTACTTCCAATTCCATTTATTACTATTTCGGCAATGAAAGAAAACATCATAAGTGACCAAGTGTGTGACCAAGAATAGAATAAACATGTGCATTAACCATCTACCCGCACTAGATCCGCGTGGTGGATTATATTTTTACTACACTTTCGTGACTAAGTTTTTATTAAAGTTTCTTTGATTATTTAAAAGTTTGGAATAGAAGATATAAAACCAGTATGCGATGATAGGGACTTAATTTGTTTTCATTCTTAGCAAAAAATATGAACAACATCAGGACATTTTCATATTAGGAATCAAGTTTATTCCTAATTATACAATTTTTACGAGAAAGATAAGGCTGGGATGATGCATTTGTTTATAATCTTCCAATAAAAGTAATTATATTCCCTTGCAAGTCTTAATTAAGTCCGCTATTAAAATATGTTGTAGTTTACTCAATCACGGAAACACATAACTGATTTGCAAAACACTAATAAAAACGAGTTATCCTTGATGAAAACAATGGGTGGTGCCATAACAGTTTTTTCTAGTGATAATTCACACGCTCTGCAGAATATATCCTTTTCTATCGAGTTGTGGTACTTTGTATAATTATTATGTCTTCAGACTGAAATTAGATCGATTGATGCAATAATTGTTGAAGTGTTTTTTATTGTGAATTATTTTATATTTTATGTTCATCATCTGTGCTGTATATAGGGGTTCTCTTGATCCCGAGTTTTAATTCATATATAGGTATATATATTTTAATATTGATTTTTCAACTTTGTTTTTAGGATCTGTATGTATCTAGGATACCCATGGGCGACAGTATCCACTTACCACCAGATAGACTGTCTTCTCAAAATATGTCACATTCTTTCTATTATTTGTAGATGACACAAAGCACAAAGTACACAACACAAAAAATAGGTAAATCTCTATATTATAGCATAATTACGTCTGTCTAAGTGATGATAATTTATACAAAAGTGCCATATTACAGGTCGGTAAAGCTTGATGCACATTATACGGTGATGTTACCGTGTTCAGTTCCCATAACGCCCCACCTTAAGTTTTTACTTATTTAACTATGACCTCATGTGTCCGCGACTTAAGAAAATCACACAACAGTGCACACGGTGAGTAAGCAAAGGGTTGCCACTTGTCACTTTGAAAATAATTCCTGCATTTCTATGTAATTTATTTTTTGTGTGGCTTTTTATATGAGATACCGAGTTGTCGATTCGTGCTATGACTAGTTTATAAATATCGATTCTTTGACATTTTATTACCATTACATACCTACGTAACCGATACATGACGACTTAAATACGACATAATTCTAAAAAAACTCCATTGTAGTGTTTGAGCGAACCACTTAAAGTTAGATAAATAATGTTTCCACTATAAACACAAGTAAAGACATAAATTAGTATTTATTATATTATTATGTCATTAATTTGTACCGTCACCACGATTACAAGATCACCAATTTAAAAAAGTATTTATTTATTCAATTCTAAAGACAATTTATTTAAAGATTAACATTTGTATAATAAAAATGTCCGCTCTAGTTTCGTAATTTTACTCAATGTTGTTGTAACGTTAAAAATATGTTAGTCTCTGTCCATTTATTAATTTATATCCTTTTAACTGACAGCCCTAATTTCTTAAGGTACACCTGCGGTCACAGGTAGTTGTATTCAAGGCAAGGGCCAATAAATTACCGGGTCAGGTCAACGTGGGAACGCATCCTGAGGCTAGCAAACTGTGGAGACACAAAACGATTATTGTTGAACAATTGTATTGATTGAGAGGTTTTAATTGGAGCATTGTTTTTAAATGAGGAATGTTTGTGTAAAATGTAAAGATATGAAATATTTTAGTAGTTGTTAAAAATATAATTCATTTTATTCACATTTAGTTTAGTTTCCCCTTCATATTGGAAATCGAAACAATTTGTACTATTGAAAGACATGTATAACATATGGATTTCATACATTTGATTTGAATAGCACATAGCGAGAACAGTAGAGCGGAGCCGTTTCATCTCATATAGCATGGGTTCACACACGAGCGTGTGAAGCCACGCTCTGATGAATACGACGTCTTCGGTAACGTCTTGTGTCCACGACACGGTTCCTTGATCACTCATGGGAATATAAGAATTTCGGATGTTTGTACCAATGTTTGTAGCAGCGTCAAACAAATATTTGGCGTATTATGACGGTGATAATCAAATGAACATCACCGTCATAATACGCCAAAGTTTTAATGTTATATTCTTCTAAGACAATCGTGTGTATTGTTCTTGTTTTCTTTTCTTTAACTGTGTGTCCAGCGGTCGCATCATATCTCTATCAAACAAACGATCCATAAACAACTCTAGATTGTATTTCAAATTATTTTCTTTTTATAATTCTGTTAACATCAGTCAGGTTAACATCAAAGTTATAACAAAAAGCATTATTACTACAAGCAAAGTTCAATATAGATAATTGCACAGGAAATAGACATTTGTGAGGCCGTTCCTCCGCAATTGTCTGATTGATCAGAAATTCTTCAAAGTAAGAGGATCCTTTCAACTGTCACTGTACTGAAGTTGGCCAGTATTGGACGGCTAGTTAAGGATGGAAAATCGAAATAATAACGCATCCAATACAATAGGATGATGTGTGTGGGCGATTCACAATAGGAGTAAAGGGTACAAGAGAATTGCAAGCAGCATCGCTCTGGTACAAGATAAGGAAAGCTTTGTATTTTTGAAAGGATTAGGAAATTCAGAAAGTATCGAATGAAGTAATTCTAAAATGGTTGATTCTAGTAAATTTTATTAAAACATTAAAAATATCTGGTTTAGGACACAAATTGTTAACACACTACAACGCGTTTTTAAAACAGAGTCTAAGAAATTGTAATATTTTTACAACTAGTGGCGGTGGTGCAATATTATTATGGCTTGTGTTTTAGTTTAAGTTGTCCAACAGGCAGTCCTTGTTGATGAATGTTCAAATGCTCGTCTTCAACATAACAAAGCCTTGTCTCTCCGTCAGTATATTCCTTTGCAAAGATCTCTAGAAATAATGTAATATTTAGATATTTACTGAACTTGTAAGAATGAAAATGTATATCGTTAAGAACCTACTAGGCTTTATTATGAAGGTAGACATTTCTTTTTTTTGTTGTATACCCAGTTTTTTGGAGATACGATAGATGCTACTTTAGTACTCAGAAATAGTTCACATTATACAGTTTTTTTAAGTGACTTCTAGTGTGACTTTTCTATGTTTACTTTACGATACTAAGTGAACACCCCTGTATCACTCCAATGTTCGCATAATCAGTCGTCACTTGACACATTTCCACTCGTTAGAGGTACGTTATTTGTTTGTTGTCACTGTCCGTCTGTCCGTCAGCACCTCGTACTCACAATTGGTGGCCACACAAAGCGCAATTTTGCTGGTACAAGTGATAAGCGGGTACACACATTACGAGTACCCACCCTCATAAAAAAATGCCCCTAATCATTTAATTCGTCTTCGTTATAACACTTATGTGCAATAATTTTTAAATAAATAAAAGTAAATAAATGCTCCAGCTCTAGCTGGAGTATGTCTTTCCTTTTTTCCTATTCTTCTTACCAGTAAGTAATAAAATTTCGAAGCTTGATTTTCAATTCTAATTACATTATAATTTACAGTTCATAGCACTTCTTTAACTCGAACTACAAAGTGAGTTTGGTTTGGAGGGTAACATGCTATGACTTGGATTTTTATACTTTAATTGTACACTCACACGACTGAATTGTAGGTCATCCTTAAATAAGTAGTGATCTAAATAAATGTAATAATAATAGTTATTAATGGATTAAATGGAGATAGTTATCAAATATACTAACTAACTAACTACTAACTAACTATCAAGTAACTAACTACTCCAACTAACAAGATGTCTCGTAATTTTGTCTTTGATCTGATCTGTGTAATCTTAGTGAAGGCGTTGCTAGTTCCACGAGCCCGCTCTGCGCTTGTTACTTAAACGATCTTATTAAAATAACAAGGAGCGAAGAAGATTGGTGGTTGTTTCAAATCAGAATACGATTTGCGTTTGTCCGGATTTGTGTACTGACACTTGTTAGTGGTTGAACTCGATACTGAACGATTCCTTATTAATGCTTCCTGGTAAGGCTATTTGTCAGCTCAACTGGATGGCAGTTTTCTTTGACATTGTTTGTGGGAATTGAAGTAATTATCTTGAATTTTTTGTTGCATTCAGTATTCGATTATTTTTCTGGATGGCTGTGTCATTTTTAACTGTAAATTATTTATGTTAAATCAGTTCATAAAGCAACAAGTAACATCAGCTTACAGGTAGTTTTAATGGACTTTCTAAAGTAGGTAAACCTAGGTTTTGCTATCTATAATTCTTATAATTGTCGCACTTTGTATTTTCTTTGTGGGAGCCAGGTCATGTGACTCAGCGATTTCGGAAAATTGCCAATGGATGAGGAAGGCTGAATGCGAGGCTTTTAAATTATAAGCCTTCATTCACTGGTATTGGTGGTAATTATGCTAGAAAATTATCTCACCGTTAATTTCCAGTTAATTGTTATAATGATTATGCCACTAAGTATACTGGTGTGGAAGGTAAGATGCACCTGATGCCCAGTTACAAAAGGTGGTATTGTTTTTACAACTCACAAGCTCGTATCAACATTGCTCGTAGATAAATATAAATATATGCGAGAAAAGTAACTATCGCATCAATTTATTTAAAGGTATATTGTGAAGACACTTACCATTACAAGCAAGACAGATCAACAATTCTAAGGCACGCAGCAGACGGCAGTCGTCAGTGGCCAACGGCGACGGCACTTGTCGCACCTGCAGATGCCACTGCTTTCCACTAAAAATAAAATTTGCCGCGCGGCACTTGCAGTCATGTGTCCGAAACGTTCTCATATAATTTAATTGTGGACAGTAGTGCCGTCTGCCGTCGCGTCAAGTGTCGTCGCCGTCGGCCACTGCCTTCTGCTGCGTGCCTCCGAATCTTACTATATGCGATCTGAATAATCAAGGAACATTCAAATCTTTTTGGAGCAGGTAGTATATTAGGGTTGCAAATAGCATAATTGACGATAAGCTATTAACCATCCCCCCAGCTACCTCTGTACTGTCTATTCCATTAATACCGTATCTTTTACACATTGAGTCGACATTGAGTTTACATATTTTTATCACCCATATAACATCTTTTCATAGAGAGCAATAAAATCTTTCCACCTTTCGTCCTGTATACCACCATAAACTTTAAAACACTTTAAAGTACACCTTTTTCAGTGCCTACATTACTATTCGATAAATTATTTTCTTTAACCGGAATAAAGGCAATTCCCGTCTTTACGATGCCATATTGCTTTTATAATCCCATTAAAGTACAGGGACCGGTGCACCAGCGGTTGTCTTACACACCTGCCTTCATATGGGGTTTAAAAATCGGATACATCATTTCTTTTTTAATTACACAAAAGGATTTTAGAGTGAAAGAGGAACTGTCAAAGAGACAAGTGATCTGTCAAGCTTAATGTTAATCAATAAAAAGACAATATAAAAGTAATAATGTTAGAAAGACCAATCTATTTTAAATTGCAAATTTGACAATACCAGCGAAAACATCTTTAAAGTTAAAAGATGTCTGTCGATTTTATTAAATTAAATTTCCTAGAAATACATATTGTATTAGAGGTTTCAGAGATGCTATTAAATCCATTTATGCTTGAACAACCTGGCAGATTTCGATCAGTAACCGTACATAATACTCATAACCCAAAATTGCTTGTGTCGTCATTCATTTTTAGCTGGAAAAGTAAAAATTGAACACGAAAAATTAAAGACCCGATTTACAATATACAATTTGTACAAAACGCGAAAGTTTAAAAAGTTTAAATTGTTAATTTAGTAATAAATACTGCCATGATTTGCCATGAATTTGTGCCCGGTATAAAAGTTGTCATTCGAGACTAACTTGTTATACTTTATATAGATATTTGCCAAACTTCTTTAATTATTTGTCTCATGAATGTAGGCGAGCACACTTAGATAACAATTTGTTACAAATTAAACGCTCTTAAAACCGACATACGCCAGAAAACTGCTCTTAGAACAGGAAGTAATGTCAACTAATGAATTTTATTGGCCAAGTAACTTTCGAATGAAGAAATATCGATCAAGTATCTCGTGTAGTTTGTTATGACCGTCCAAGTTATTGGTGAGTGTCGGAATTGGAACTGAATATTTTATAAGCCAGTACCTGTAATAAATTAATGAGGCGATTTGACACTTTCACTGAGGCATTGCCTTCAATGCGATGCTTTGCTATTTATATTTTAACTTTTAATGATCTTCATCAAATAGCTGTTCATCTTCATCTTCATCAAATATTAAAAAATATGATTGGTGTGCCTTACAACATACTATCGGTCTGTGTCACTATCGTTGAATATTGATTTCCTCAATCAGTATAGGTCAATCAAACTAGTTAGTGTGCTGAACTATTACTTAACATTCTAATATATTTGTATCCATTTTTCTTCTCTCCTTAACATATGCTCAAACATAACGCGAAAGTAGAAAAATAGCACAAAAAGATCTCAGTACTCTTCTAGCGACTTAGTTGCTCTTCGGTGATTTGATACCATATATTGGGATTGTAAGGGCCTTTCTCACCACCTACTGATTACTTGGCTTTTCTCACCATTTAGTGTTTGACCTAGCATTTATCCGAAGGGTAGTTGTTATATACCGTTTCACAAGTGCCAGATACAGTGTCTGGCAGATAAAGTGTTTGCTAACCTATTAGTATCAGATAGATTTAATTGACAGATAACAAACCTATCGGATTGTTAACATTTACTTTATCAGGAGGAGGTGAGCAAAGCCTTTATTATTATAGCCGTTTTAGCTGATATGGCTATTGAAATTGTAGTTCATTAAAGAATTATTATTATTATTATTATAAAATTATTATTTTTACTAGACCTTTTCTCACAAGAAATTTTTTTATGTGCAAATTGTGCATGCATTGTGTTTACATTCGAAATTTATAATCGAAAACATCATATATTTTGTATCATATTATTAATTATTCTCTAGAATATATCAACTGTTCATATTCTTAATAACAATCATCTAAATCTACATTCAAAGGAAGACTATAACATGCTATTCATGTATTTCGTATATGCGAACAAAACACAACAAATCATGCGGAACTGTATCAAGCTCTTACTACATAAATCCAAATGCTTTCACATACATTTTCTACTGAACCGTAAACAATGTAGGTACCAGTGACTTTGTTTGTAGGGTATTCAATTGGATATTTAATATACTACATGACAGAAATATAACGCATTGTATCTTATGATTAAAGACTGCTTCGACAATCGTCGCATAAGTTTCTAATACAGAAGCAACATTAATACAGAAGATACTTTCATTTCATATTTACGACATAGTATTACGTTAATAGTAGATGTTTATGTTACATTGATAATTAACTACTAATTCAGATAGTAATTCATATTGTATTGGAAGCAAAATATATTAACAAGGCGATGTGTGCGAACGGAGGCGGAATTAAGTAAAACAACTTTTAAAATCGAATGTTACACATTGTTTCGTTTCAGAAAGCAAACGGCAATCATTATTATAGCTTCATCGTATTGCTAAATCGAATAGAACTATTGCTAAAATGACTAAAACTATTGCTGAAATTGATAGAAATCACCGACTCTCGTCGAATCAATTGTTAAAAATATTTAAGTTCCTTAGATATTTAGCAACACGATGACGTGATGATAATTTCAGCCTTTTAAGCCTTACCATAGGACCTCCACTATTTGTTTTCCTTCAGCGCAGAGCTAGAGATATTTTTTTAAAAATCCGCACTCCTCTTTGCTACATGCCGAGGATTTATACTTACCTATCACCTTAAGAAACTGATTAAAAAATAAATAATAATGAGTGTTTATTTATTTATTTACAAAATGATTTCTAACATAGGTAACATGAAGCTTATATTCGGTAATATACAACATTATTTATTGCTTAAAACACAAGTAACATAAATACTTACATACACTAAATTTTTATATAAGAAATTAGATTAGTAGTGTCTTAGATTAGATTAGTAATTAATTAAGTAATCAAAATACCTTACTTAATTAAAAGTACCAGCGTCCGGGACGAATAATTTAAAATTTTGCTTTCTCAATTTGCCATAATTATATATTAAATTGATTACACCAGACTTTGATACATTATTTTAACACATGTGATGTAGTATATTTGATAGTAAGTAGAAGTTAAATATATGTATTTGTTTGTTAATAGTAATCGCAAAACGAAATTTGAAAAATGCATTACCTTCTTCAGTGCCAACTTAGTACTCGTACAATAAGTAGGTCGACAGATGTTAACATTAACATGTCGTAATGACACAGAACACAGTGTAACTTTATTTCCTCACCAATCAGCATAGAGAGTATTATAAAGTACCATTATAATATCGCGTGCTGGTAGCATCTGCAATACATCCGGCTGATTAAAAAAAAAAACAATGCACTTAATTTACAAATAATGACCAATGGAGTATTACCAGTGTAACGAACAATCATAATTTAATCAAACTGCGCGTGCCGGACGCCATCTTGAAAAGGTTTTTTTTAAAGAAATGCGTGCAGATAATATTTTCCGCTTCAATTGAACATAATGACACGGTGGTGACATGATAAAAAACTTGCAGATGTGACAATTTATTATGGTGATTCTATTAGGTTTCTTGGTAATAATTGTGTTCTGCATTCTGATGTTGAATAGTCACGAAGGCAGATTTGCTACGACTATCCTCTTAACAATACGTGTACTACAACGATAGTATAATTAATGTACTTGTGTATTTATTCTTTAAGGACCTTTCAAAGCACCTAGTCAACAGTATTGGCATTATCTCTTATGCCTTATGGGCCAAATTTGTATAATATACTCAATATATATGGAGTACCTACATAAAATACAACAAATATAGTCTTATAGCATTTCATTGTAAAAAAAAGTATATTTTCATATGTACTTTCATCAGTCCTATTACGTTAGTGTAATATTTTAGCCGTACCATACATACCATCGGCCTGTCTCTCCAGTGCTGGAGACCTTCAGTCTCCTTCAGCTCTTTTCATCCAGCCACTGGCGGTGACTTTCTTCAAGTCGTTAGTCCACCTGGCCGGAGGGCGTCCCGTCCCGCGCTACGTTTCCCCATACGTGGTCTCCATTCGAGGACTCGCCTCCCCCATCGGTTATCGGTCCTGAGGCATATATGGCCTGCCCACTACAACACCAGCTTGCTGATTGTAGCCGTAGAAAGATTAAATGATAAGCGTTTATTAACTTTTTCATCCATTATTATTAATTTGGAATAGATCTAAAAGAAAATCATCGGTCACCGTAAATTAAAGAACTTTTTGTAGCCGTAAGACATTCTTTCAAATTTTACCAAATTAATCTAATAAACATATAAATTATCAGCGCGCCTGATTAAAAAAGCTTGCAAAAAGCAAAACCTATATCAGTCTCCCAACGACCATAAAGCTCACACAATGTGCAATAAACTTAATGGTAAAAAACAAAAGAAAATCAATTTTCGAAGACAACAAAAGCGCGTTATGATAATCATCATCTCCAATGTAATCACGGTCATGACATTGCATATCATCTGTGGAGCGTGCAAATGAATTTATAATGAAAGACGGGTGCGGTGCTTTGTTCGAACGATCAAGTTTATAAGATAGTAAAGTCAACTCAGAAATTTCCTACATGATAACACCTATACGAATTCGAAGTTCTCTTTTTTAAATAGAAAGAGGGTGGCAGTTACATTGCCTTTTTTCTTTATGGAAGAAAGATGGCAGACGAGCGTACAGTCCACCTGATCATCCACTACATGTACTGCATAGTCCAAAGGTTGATTGGGAGATAACGCTGTAAAGCTTTAAGTACGCCTTTAGTAACAATTTACAAACGAATAAATAAATGGACACTGTCGTCCATAGATATTCACGATACATGCTAATATCAATCCAGAATGAAAAATTTTGACATGAGCTGCCTGCCTTTGTAGTAATAGGATTGTATTTGAAGAATAGGTTGAGAAAATGGGGAGGGTTATGATAGGATAGGATGGGAATGGGCTCTGGCATATCTCACTCAATACGGAAACACGTATGTCCATTGGAAAAATAGGATAAAGTGGGAGATGCACTACATTTCTAGGTAGTTTTCTATGAGAGAGGAGATGCAGTACATTTCAAGGTAGTCTTCTATGAGAAGGGAGATGCAGTACATTTCAAGGTAGTCTTCTATGAGAAGGGAGATGCAGTACATTTCAAGGAAGTCTTCTATGAAAGAGTGGAAACGTGGCCAGTCGAGTGCGCTCAGCGGCTGTGGGAATGCAGCGTACACTCTAATTCTCCATTCACAAAATGAAGTTTGGCAGTCATCTGATGAAATTTCCATCTATCCTCTCAATCTTTAACTCGTACTACTTGAGATCGGACCATTCCTTAATATCTCTATTCATCTTCTTCCCTAGCAAACTGGGGCTTCCTACAGGGGCTTCCTTTCCTTCCGGGGATCTTGCCTTCTGGAATAAACCTTGAGAATTCGTACAGGTATCCACTTACCCGAAAAAGGCAACTATCCTTTTACGGACGGTAGACAACAGCTTCAGCCAATAATCCGCATTACATTAGAAGACATGTATTTTTATGTAAATACTTTGATGTATTTTATGTACTTACAAAAGACTATTCCATAAAATGCTATTCCATTTTCCGCTTTATCCTATTCCTCCAATGCACGTACGAGTTTCGATAGTGAGTGAGATATGCCATAGCCCATTCCCATCCTATTCTATCCCTCCTCATTTTCTGAACCCATTCTCCAAGCCTCTATCTAAATCTCCAGCGCGTGCCAATGTTTGTCATTAAAGACTGATGCTGGCATGTATCGCGGGTGTCCTCCAGGTGGCTGGTCTACTCGTGGCCCACCTTCATTCTATATGCAAAAAGTACATATTAGTATTAATAATTTTATATTATAAGTTGTATTTGTATTTTAATTGGGAATGATACATAGTAATCATTTGCATAATTTGGCAATAACTTGCAAAATCTCACCCTAAAAAAGCATTTTCGTCATTCAGTGTTCATATGGATTACAAGAAATAATTAGAGAAGAATTATTAAATTAGTAGCTCAATATCAAAACTAACAAAACAAATGATGACGAATATATATATATTGTAATGATAGTACTTGGCTTTATCGCATATTAACTCAACCATAACCAAAGAGTCTAGTATCACAATTACGCATATTATATGCACCATACGCCGGGTCCATTAACGGCTTACTACAAAAAGTGGTTGTCAGCCAATCACTGTGATACGGCTGCTATTAAATTAATATAATCTTACCATATTTTCAAGGGATGTAGCAATATATGACAGAGGAGATTAATACAAATGGTTTATTTTGTTTCACAAACGTAGTTAGGAGCAAGTGGAAGTTTATTTTTAAATGTCTTGTAATGAGTTTCAATAAGCCTTGAAAAGAAAAGGTGCATTCTAAAATTAAAGGTCTCAAACTAATTACAGTAAGGTACAGAAAAAAAACTAATAGGTAAGCAGAATGAAAGGCAATCAAGTCAAATTTGGTTAAGGTAAAAAAGTTAACGTAATCTTAAAATTAGTCAACCTAAAAACGTTTCCTGCTTTTATTTATGAGACCGATATAAGCGCTGTGCCTAAAACATGCCTAAAAGCAAGTATGTTGTTTTAACTACGTTTCGAAGAAATCTACCAAATTTCGGAATTGGAAAAAATATCACTACATCTCTAATTATAAAGGTGCTCAAAGATAAGGGACATTTCTTAAGGGATTATAATGAAATTTAGCACAAACAATATCTCTGTTAAGTTGGTATTTAGACTAAATCGGTTAGTACTACCACATTATGAAAATTACCACGGTTTAAAGTTTTTTAATAAAATTCAATCTGTCCCAGTCGAGGACAGATTTGTGGGGACAGACTGGAATAATCCATATGTTGTTCCATAGGGCTTGTCAAGCTCTACTTTTGTAAAAACATTGTTTTATTAAAAAAAACGAAAAATAACCCTTCCGACTGGCGGAAGATCTATTGTATTCGACCATGTCAGTAACTTGGAAATGAATGAACCGACTTGAACAAGTTTGCCGATAGTGGGTGAAAGAGGAGAGCGGAAGATCGTATGTGATGGCAAGCCTTGGAACACACTATCGATATGGGAACAGACTAGATGAAACATTATACGTTCTTATTAAAGAAACCTGGTTGGCAACTTCTGGAGAGAGTGAAGCAGATGAAAAGGGGTTCATTAAAATCGTCAAATTTGAAAGTTGAGTACGACGTAATAAGAATGTTCCAATTTCATAACACATATGAGTTAAATAATTCGAGAAACATTGAACATAGAACACTATTAGAATGTAATGTGCCTGATCTAGAGTGTTTGTATGACATATCTAAATCCATAACATATTTTCAAATCGATAGGGCATATATAATACATATAGGTATATGCACAATTATTATTCTTCTTCTATGGAAGAATTATTTGATTATACAATGTGTCACCGAAATAACGCAAAACCTGAAACATATAAACTAATTTAAAATATATAAAACTGTTCTATGAAGAAAATAATTTATTTTAAAGATTAAATAAAAAGTTATAAACGTGTAAGGTTTTGTTGTCTTGTTTAAAACATTCGTAGCGCTCATTACTCAGACCGGGGGGCTAGACTATAGACTAGATTCATTGACGCATGAGACAAAAGGTAAACAAAATTTTAATGGAAATAACTTTGTTTTATTTAAATTAGAGCCTAGACTGAGTCTTTAGTTGTGGTTTAGGTTCTGTCTAACATATAGGCTATAACATGCAAGCTCAACCGTAGGAAAATCTTAATGACAGGAATTAAGTTTTAAAACTACTGCCTTTTTTGGTTATCTTTTGTCTCATGCTACAATGAATATGGTATAGAATTGTACTATAAATCATGAAAACATAATCTATTGTAAAAACTGGTTCTCGATTCTGAAAAACCTATTTTCATCTTCTGCCTTTTTTCAGTGACACGTAGAATATCTTTCGTGATTGCATTTAGTTATAGCTAAGTGTGTGTGATAATAAACCCAATTGCGCATGGGCGGCAACCGCACGCTAATGAAGATGAGAGCTAATGTTAGGTCCAACATTAAGCGGCAGTCGTCGACAAAGCCCGTGCGGCACTACCACGATAACTTTAGTCGTAAGCGTGACAAAACATGGAACGTAATGTTTCATGAGCGTAGTGTTGTGAAGCAATATCGATATTTTGAATTTATCGATATTTGGAACTCTTGTATTAAAAACGAGTATGTACTTATTATCTTTAATATAATATCTATATTAAGTGACAATTCTAATTTTAACATTTAATTTCGAATTTATTATCTGAAGAAACCTATACCTGTTCTTAAATAGGTACATACTAAATATTACATTAAAACACTGTAATGTTATTTAAATGGAAATGTTACTTGCATGTCGATACATTCGGGGTGATTTTTTTAACTTTTAAAGTAAAAATCCTTCAGTTTCTTTCTTTCTAATTTAGAAAAAAATTGTGAGATGAGTACTCGCTCTTCATCAAACTATCTTTAAAATTGTGGATTTATATGAACTAGACAACAAATGTTCAGATATTCACATATTCATCTGTGATTTTGAAAGCATAATTATTTTATAATTAAAGCCACTGTTCTATCGATATCTATCCAACCCTACTGTAACAAATCGACACCCGTTCAGTAGTATAAAATTAAAATGAAATGTAAGAAACACGGCCACTGATGACCAGTAAATGGACGGTAGACGGAGACAATAAATTGAATAAACCATATCGTCATTTCCTTGCGGCTTCCCATGGTTTGAACTAAATTATTATTGTCTGCTCTACTTCGTGTTGAGACAATGGCTTGATGACGCTCTGCATTTGTGGTTTCTAAATTTTTATTTACTACGGAAACATTACGGATCGTTTTGGAATTTTATTAAAGAGAAGTATATCTTATCTTATTCTAAACGAAATATATTTAAAAAAAAACCTATCACATTTTCTCTCTTTAATGTAATTATAATTTGATAGCATTCTATTCATTTCGTGTAAGTATGTATAGTATTGTAAGTATGTATTTTGTGTAAGTATGTATAGGTAGGTATATATTTTATATTTCATTATTATTATTATCCGCTAGGACGGAATATATAACTCTAAATAACTATCGGCCGATAAATTATTTGTCAACTAATGTAGGGATAAAAAGAACTTTGCAGGAATACGAATATTACATGGATCACTTATGAGATATAATGAACACTTAATAATTAATTATCGATCAAATATTGATTTCTATTTGATGATAAAAAGTCTGATAAAGCGCTCTAAAAGCAATGGGTTCAACCAAAATTTCTCTCCTTGAAAACATGTTCCTAACTTTCTAACCCATCATCTGGATACGTTCAGTAGTTCGAGATAATTAAACTAATGGATAGTCATTATTCTACATCCTGCACTACCCGTGTGAACTATTACATTAACCTAAGAAAATGAAAATCAAGTCATAATCTAAAATCCAATTTGAGACCCTAGGACCGACCCACCCATTTCATTTTCGCTTGCCGCCCCCAGTGCGATAAAAAATTGTAATTAAGATGCTAAATTATAAAGTCCATTCCCGGGAGCTCGAAGTTTGATCAAAAACGCCCACTGTAATGTAGTCGGATTGGCGATTTGCAGGAGCAGCTCAATTAAGGCATAAGAAACAAGTTGCGATATTCCTCGACCTTTCTCGCTACCGAATATTGCAAAATATAAATCAATAAACAAAGAACCATTAGTTGGCCAACAATTTCCGTTGGATAAATCACGAGTCAGGCAAAAAAATGGTCGTCTCTTGTATACAAACCTTGATAATGAAGGGGCAAGTTGTATTGCGACAACACGATATTAAAACGATATAAGAATAATAATATTAGCGAAAAATTGATTTTTAACAAAAATCATTGCAAAGTATTCTCGAACAAACTTCTCGAAAAAAATATTTAAATTGTGATTAATAGTATTTTCTAATTGAAATACATAATAAAAAAAAATATATAATATCCTTATGAGAGTGATTTCTTTATCCTTACAAATAAAACTGACTTTTTCAATTTTGAATTCAGATAGGTAGAGAATTTCAAATCTGTACAATAATTCTAAAGAAGACTTTTCTTTTGTTTCCACGATATTATAAATAAAATTTACAATATAGACGATGGCTCGATTAATTCGACGATATTGGAAACATAATATTCAATATCGTCGAAACATCGCGCTATTCTCGCTCCTCCAATCATCCGCTCAATCACCAATCCATTCTCTGTATCTCGTCGCTGCAGTGACGTATGGCCAACTGATACGCCTGCGCCGCGTTATGGAAATCGAATGCAAATGCGATGCGCCTCAGTTAATTTAACTAAATAAATTGATGCGACGACGTTCTTGCGTGCGGGGACTATTAGATTTCGGTATTGCTCGTTAACGTTTATTCTCGGCAGTCATGATATGCGTGCATACTGTGCAATTTTCCGAAAATATGTTTTTCGTAGTATCACTATTTATGCGGAAAAAAAACCCTTTGATGTCTGACTGAGAATACGTTCACATGTCACTTTGGGATAAAACATGTCCTTGACAACAGATGATAACATTTGTAGAACTTGTGATGGATTGGCAAGATGCAGATAGAGGGTTTTGAGAAATCGCTCATCTTCGCCGGAAACTATAGTCTTCTATGACTGACGGATAACCAGTATATTGATCTCACCTGTGTATGAGTTTAATATAGGGTCAGTGGAATAAGAAGATTCCATTGGGTCAAAGTTGTAAGTTCAGATGAATGACTAGGCCTGATAAGATCTTAACAGCTATCCTGTTTCAATTACTTTTCTTAATTAGAATATTGATACTTTACACATTGTATTAAATCAACTTTGCTAAACATAAATCATTACACTTATCTAACTATAAACATACGATGTCCCCATATCGAGCCTTAAGTAACATTAAAATGAAAGGTAACATATTGAAGACTTATCTTTCTACTTAGTAAAAAAAGAGCGTGTCCTCTATAAAATTAATCGGTTTTACTGTTGTAGATGCATTTTAATTAATAACCACGGCCCAATTATCAGCAGTTCTGGTTAATCAATATTGTGGTGTCCAATGAATCTGAAGTGGAGACAAGGGACATATTAATTGGTGTCTCGTATGTCTTATGATAGCGCTGTTATGATCACAACCATATTGGTTTGGTAAGGGGCTATTCACTTGAATTAAAAATATTAGAATATTTTTAAAATTATTTTCAAAGTTGAGTGTGAGCACCGATCGATAACCTAGCAATTACAATACAATAGTTGTTACACGGGTTTTATAGAGTAATAATGACATATTCAGAAGTTTGAAAGTACAATAACTTTATTTGTAGCTAACAATAATAATACAAAAGCATATAGTTCGAAAGTAAATATTATAAATTGTATAAAATAATATATTAAATTAAAGTTTAAATAGTGATGTTAGCCTAGAAGTATCTAGTTTCAACTTACATTAGTGAGGTACGCATATATTTTCAATTATCACTTGCTCGGTGGGGAAGTGAAACGTCACAAGGAAACCCGTATTACCCTTAATTAATCATTATAAGTACTTCATTTATAAACATCAGTCATAAAACAGACTTTTAACTTTGACGAAAAGTCTTTTAACTTCCAATACATACTTTTTACCTCACCGCGTGTAAACCCGTCCTAATCATTGGCTATTTCATTAAGTCACCTCTAGGGAATAATTTAATCAGTACGCTCGGAGCGGAGGAACGATAAAGAATGATTGATAGCGCTGGATGTAGCGATGCGATCGCCTCCGTTCGAGTTGTTGCGCTTAATTTACAGATGTGATAAGCTGTCGAGGTCCTGTGGTAGCGTGGAATTTAGGTATTGACGGCATGGTTGCTACTGATACCGTTCGATATAAATGTTACATTTGTATTTTTTGTATATTAGAACAAACAAAACCTTTACGTACAAACTTACCGATAACTAGGTACATTATTTAATGCGAATATAGACACTACCCGCGTTATTATCTCTCTTTCACAATGTTGTCGGAAAGAAATCATATACATAATATAAGTTATAACATTGTTTCTTAATTTTGTCGTAATGTAACTGTTTTTTTACAATATGCTATAAAGCCTTCGAACTTTTTTATATTATTTTTATTTCTAAAATAAAACATTACAAAATATGATCTATAATCTACTGAAGCCAGTGAGGCTTGCCTCCGTTCACCGGGCTTGCCTGTAAATAACATATCGTTTGTATAGCAAGACAAAAACGGTAGTTCGTGTTAAAGTAATAAATAAAATAAAAAAAAAAAAAATTTTAAAACAAGACAATATCTAAGCAAAAATAGAGATCTTTGGATAAATTGTTATAGAAATTCAAGGAGGGTTTATTCAAGGAGGTTTAGGGTTTGTTTATTAAGAAGATTGTAATAACGATTACATTCAATAAACTTAGACAAAAAAATATGAGCTCAATTTAGGGTAGTTACGATAATTGCAAGCTGCATTGTGCGCCAAGCGATATACAGGTTGTTTATTATTTCCAGTGATGACTCATAAAGTATTTTTAAGTACATGTTTTACATTTTTTGATTAAGTTTTTCTTTAACAGTGCTTGGTAAATTATTTAATAGGTATGCCCATACACACGTTGCCATACCCAGATACACGTTTGCCATAGAAGTTATTGAAATTAGCTTGCAGAAGTTTTCAATTAGTGATCTGACCAGTAATTATTTTATGTTCTATTCTGTCGTTTCGCAAATATTATTCTATAACTTGATTTAACTTCAGCATGATTATCAAGTTAATTTCTATTAAATTTACTAGATTTTTTTAATGATCTAACTTTATTTGAAGGTCGGTTTGTTAATTTCTTTAAATTCACTAGATACGATTTTTTTATATATACTGGTGGGCGGACGAGCAAGCGGTCCCACGTGATGGTAAGTGTTACCGCCGCCTATGGACACCTGCAACACCAGGAGGCGGGTGCTAGTATCTGCGATGCAGTTTATACAAGTACATTTTGACATCTCATAAATATTTTTGTATACTTATGAATATATATAGTATATACACAGGTATACAAAATTACTAAAGTATACAAAGAAGTATATACTTGTGAATTTATGCAAAAATAAAATTAAAGGAGTAAGTTTGGAATAATAAAAAGTTTTACCAAAAATCGCTAACTTTAAATATAACAATAACAGCTTTAAAATACACATAACAGCTTGTTTGTTTGAAATGCTCTCGCGCATCAACGAATGAACGAATCGATCTGATATTTTGAACCTTCTAGGAGATCACAAAAAAGGTCATACGTTACAAAACTAAGATATCCGTAGGATAGTGAGCACGCAGACGAATGTAACGGTATGTAGTGTAATGAATGTAATGTAACGGGGGAGAGTGCACGCTGCAATCCAACAGCCGCTGGGCGCGCTCGACTGGCCACGTTACCCCTCTCTCACAGAAGACTACCTTGAAATGTACCGCATTTCCCACTTTATCGTATTTCCCCAATGTACGTACGTGTTTCGGTAGTGAGTGAGATGTGCCAGAGCCCATTCCCATCCTATCCCTCCCCATTTTCCTAACCCCTTCTCCAAATCCATTCCTATATCTCCAAAGGCAGGCAGCGCATCTGGGGGCATGCCAACGTTTGTCATTTTGGACTAATGTTGGCATGTATCGCGGATGTCTATGGGCGACAGTATCCACTTACCATCAGGTGGACTGTATGCTCGTCTGCCGCCTTCGTACATAAAAAAAAAAAAAAAAAAAATGTAGATGGACAAAATCGAGTATACAAAAATGAATTATTAACATGTAGACAGAACATATTGATTACTACTATCGCAACTTATTGGTAACATGAATATCATGAATAACTCCAGATTCCGCCAATCCATAATGTCGCATCTACTAAAAAAATTGTATCTTGAACAGTTTGTAAAACTGTGTCTACTATACATGTGGTACATACATACCGCATATGGCGAAAAATAGAAAATAAAAAAAAATGCACATATCAGGTTTGGCACGCGATAACGATACATCCGGAGTTATTCGTTGCGCTTATGAGATATTATAAGAATAATTAATTTTACAGCGGGACTTATTAATTGTTTATTTATTTATATATTACCTGTAGGTTTTCTTGAAGGAGGCGTCAAAATCATCATTTGCTAAAATGAAAGCAACAAATCAATATCACGATTACGACATCTGAAGGAGATAAAAAACCAAATAGGCTTCACGATAATATGTGGGCGGATGAAAGGACTATATGACATACAGAAATTATTCAGTCGAAACTGAACTCTAGTTCCATTTTGTTTAGAATTATATTACAACATACTAATTTAGATTAAATAATTTGTCATATAAATATATGTTCAATAAAAATTTAGTTTAATGTAAATAATTATAGAGTTGATTTTAGAGTGTGTTCTAAATCGGTAAGTAGTAGATATACCATTTGCCTAGCAGACATTTAAGATTCTTTTACACTCCTCAAAAGAAATCGGTTAGATTTTTTTTTTGGGAAAACTAAAGTATTAATAACAAAGATTCTATAAATTGTAACCAAACACATGTGCGGGCGCATGGACTTTGGTGTATATGTAGTTAGTTCATTGTACTCCACCCCTATCTTGTCCCATGCCACCCCATCATTTCTCCCCCAAGCCCATACTGATTTTTGGGGATCTGCCCCAATTCCAATCTCAGTAAACTTATAACGTTTTGGGATAAAAAGTTGATATAGGAGATAAACTATTATTGTACTAAATTTTCATTAACACTGATGACTTACATAATTATTTTGCTTTTAATAATAAATAAATGTAGATTTGTTTATTGTCAAAATCATGGGCCTCCGATTATGATTTTTTTTTCCCCGCTAACTGTGTAAAAATGTGTATTTTTTTTTAAACTTGTGGTGAATATTTACGTAATGTATGGACTTAATCTATCTATTCATATAACAAAACAGTAAAAAGGTTGGTCTGAACATTGACTTAATTTGAAAAAAAATGGGCTGTCTCTAGAAGCTATAGAAACGAAACAGTAGTTTAACAAAACAGACTATCTGTATATCTGTTTATTTTGAGTATCACGTAAAAACTAATGAACAGATTTTGATCGGATTTTCATTAATGTATGTATTCCAGAAGGAAAACTGGTATGTGTCATCTCCATATGACAAAAGGAAGTTGAGTTATAGATGAAAGTCGGTGGTTTTACATGTCTTAAAAACCTTTTACAGCTGCTTAGTCCACGCGAGCGGAGCCGCAGGGAGAAGCTAGTTAAAAATATGTACCTACCGAATTTTCATTGCGATAAATTTGTAATAACCCAATTCTGTCCGTCTAGATGTGTATGTAACTTTTGAAGAATCAATTTTTGCTGAGTTTAGCTAGTTGGGATACCTAATGTAAAAGAGCCTCAAGTGTTGAATGACACATCTGAAAGGCCGGTACTTAACAGGCGCCTTCTTAGATTTTAATATTCATTTGATCGTGCCGGGCGCGATAACGTCAAGACACGTCTGTTTGATAGTGCGTTATTAACCTTATTTTAATTCCAACGATGCGTTATTTGTAATAGTTTTAATTATTTTTAGGTACAGATAGTATGAGAAGAGAAATAATTCTTTTGCTTGTGATTATGTTAGGTACATACACTTACACACATGGAAAGATTTCACAAAAGACTGACTTTTAGTGTAAGCGTTCATATCATATCAACATATCAAGGTTCATTCTCATTTCATCGCAACACATACCATCTCATTCAGTTTCCATTATCAATGAGATGCGGAGATTGAATAATAATATAATCCCCTCCATTCCCTTTTCTTGTCAATCTTTCTCCGAAATCCTGATTTGATATGTAGGGGCGTTGGCATCTGCTTACGTTCAAGCAAAATCCTGCTCGACTACTGCGTTTTTTCTATAAAAACATGCTAACATACTTTGTAGTCTTTCTTTAATTTTTCATACTATATACGACAGACTTTTACATACGTTCACCTGATAAGCTTGCAATGTAATATGCCCTAAGAAGATAAATCTTCTCACAAAGTTAAATAACGTTAAATGACAGGAACTCGAGAAGTGAAGTCGTTTTTGTTTCATTATTATAAAAAATATGTATTAGGCGTTTTGTGGTTTAATAGTGATAGTTTATTAAACTTCAAAGTGTTTATTTTGCATGGTGTTGGTGATAATCAAATAAAATTGTGAGACTGCGTTTTTCGTGACTTGCGTTCAAATCGAGGAGTCCTATTACGTCCTCAGTAAACCTATTATCGTTTTACTGAGCCAGCGACTCCTGATTTACTTCGACGGGGCTCGACATTGACAGGATTAGACTTTTCAATTGTTTATTACGACGAAAACTTGATACTGGCAGAATGTGTTACTCGCACCATTGCCATATATATGAAGAAAAAAAGTTAAATAACAAAACGAATGAAAAACGATGCAAATTACGAAGCTAACTTACCAAACAGAACGGTTGACCGTCTTATCTCTACGTAATACGAGCTAGAACCTTTTGTGCTAAACCCAATTTTCTAGTTAGAAAGGATGGAAACCATCTTCATTGATCTAGTTTCGTTATTAACTAAAAGTTTCTTCAATTATCAAATTGTAACCACAAATTTTACTTCGACAGGAGAAACCTCACAAATGCAGCCTCTGCTCAAAGTCGTTCCCAACACCTGGAGATCTGAAGTCCCACATGTATGTCCACAGCGGCTCTTGGCCATACAAGTGTCATATATGCTCCCGAGGGTTCTCCAAACACACCAACTTGAAGAATCACCTATTTCTGCATACTGGTAAATATTAAATCTTTTATGACTTTAAGGAATATGTTCAAGAAAAATAATTTGGACTGAATAATTCGCCTGTGGTAGTACCACGAGAAAAACGGAAAATCGTGTCTGGTGGCGAGCTTTAAGAGAGGCCTATATCCAGCATTGGAGAGACATAGAAAGAGAGAGTGGAGAGAGAGGCTGATGGTGCGGGGATAGTTTATTCAAAGGAAAATCTCTGAACTCCAAAAAATGGCTGGCTGATTGCAGATAATTCAGATTATCTGGTACTCTTATAATAAGTCTTTAGGAGCGGTCATAGAATGTAATGTCTGCATAATAATTATTATTTGTTATTCTTATAAATATTTACTCTCCAAAAATGTATAAAATGCACGAACCGTAACCAAGTGCTTCTAGAGATTACATTAAAAAAGAAACCTCCTAACTTGTTGGTGATCTTGTAAAACGGTTTTTTATAAAAGTATATATGTATGTCGAGTGTTTCGAGCTTGGGGTAGAGTGTTTTAGCAATAACTATGGGGTAATGATTCTGTGAACGTGCCATTTCTTTTTTATTTCTATTGTCAGGTCGGTAAATTTAGCGATTTTTTTCGTTGCCAAAATACCGTCTATCTGTCTATCTACCTATATTTATAAGTCTAAGTATAAGTTTTTATTGCATAAAATAGTACATATTTACTATGAAAAGTTTTAACACATTATTTTATCAAAATTACTTAGAAATTATGAAAAATATGACAGATTTTTAAGAGGAGATGATGAAATTATCCTAGGAGAAAACACATAGACACCTACTGATTGCCAGAGAGCGATAAACAAAATATTACGAAAAGACTAAGACAATATCCGTGCCTCTAGACATTATGAATCTTTAAAGATATCTTATTATTTTACGACAGCGACTGTAAGATAATGATTAACTGTGGATCTTTCTGGCATTTAATGTTTAATTAAATACTTTTTAAATAAGATACCTATAAAAAAAATTATGTACTTATTTTGTTTCAGCTAAACATCAAAGGAACAGCGCAAGGGACGCTACTTGAACAATAACTAACAGCGTGAAGTTCATTGAACATAAAACTAATGTTGTGTACTTGACAACGAGTCTTACAAATTATTAAAAGTGTGATATTAGAATAATTAGTTTTAAGTGTTAATTTATTATTAGAGTTAGGTATATTTTGTAATATATTCATCATATAATATATGAGTAAGTTACAATAAGAAACAAAAGAACTAAGAAGATTTTATAATCTAAAATCGAAGAAAATTCAATACATGAGTTAAACTGCCATGCAAAGTATATAAATTAAGGATGAGCGGAGTAAAATCTAACCAATAAACACAAAAACTTTTGAAAATGTTCAAACATGAACAAAACTGATTTCACTAAATTGATATTAAATTTATTAAACATACTTAGTCTTTGGGTACTTTTAGGTCAAAAATTTTACAAGGTAGGGTTATTTATTTGTACATTACTTTATTATAATTACTATAGTATTTGAAGGCGAAGTCAAACTATTTTTAAGAATTTTTTTTAGTTGGAATAAATTATTTGAATCTATTTTGCTATTAAATGAAGAAATATTTGTAATGCATTTCTTTGTGAAGGTCATAGACTATAAAAGATGGCGCAACAATGCTAAACTTATGAAGTAACACATTTATGAAGAAATTAACTTTTAAGCTATATGATCCTTGACCCTTAATTGTCCCTTTTGGATTTATAAGTACTATTATTCCAAATCATGCTTGACAGGTAAACATATTTATTCATTGACTGATAGCGCTTTTAAGAACAAACTTTATTTTGATAATATTTTGGTTTTTCCCAAATGTAAGATCTATAATATATATCTGATAATATATATATGTACACAATGTGTCAACGAAATAACACAAAATCTGAAACGTGTTAACCAATTTAAAATATATAACACCGTTTTAGGCAAATTAAAATTATTTTAAGGAATAAATCAAAGTTACAAACATGTAAGCTTTCACTGTTCTGTCTAAACCTTTCATAGCGCTCATTACTCAGACCGGGCGCCTAGGCGCGTGGAATAAATGATGTACTAGAATTGCCAATGGTATGGTATGGTATGGTATAATGATATACCATACCATCTATACCATCAGCCTATATCTCTCCACTGCTGGATATAGGCCTCTCCCAAGGCTTGCCACCATACACGATCCTCGGCTCTTATCATCTAACCATCACCGGTGAATTTCTTTAAGTCGTCGATCCACCTGGCTGAAGGCCGTCCCTTGTACTATAAATTATGAAAAAAAAACCTATTGCAACAACTGTTAGAATTGTTTATCTATTCTAGATATTGAAAAACCTATTTTCAGTTTTTAGGTTATTTTAGTGACACGATGTATACAACACAACTAGTGTGTTCTACAACACCTAGACTATCATAGACCTTACTGTATTTTACTGTTGTAGTAATTAGACAAAAACAGTTGTGGAACCGTGTTTATACGACAATGTCTTATTTGTCTCGTTTGAAAACACTAGTTTGGATAACATTGTTTTTTTTTGACAGAGAATCCGCCAGTGCCTCTAGCGAATTTATTAAGAGACATAAATAAAATTATAATCGAGAAAAACGTATACATAAGTAGTCACTCGAGTTCATTGGCTGTACTTATCGGTTCACACGCGAAATAAAATAGTGTTGTAAAACAAACGTTGAGCACTCGACACTCGAGCGCTGAGTAAGCGCTAATGAACTTTTAAAAGTAGAAAGGCTAGTGGGCGGTACAGTCCAAATTTTAATATTTAATGGTCTTAAACCCTCGTACGAGTAGTTAAAAGCTCGAGTCTAAACCGGTTAAGATTACTAACATACCACTAACATCTAACGTTCGTTTTAACTACACACCCCCTTTGCTGGTGAGCAAAACTGACACACTGCCATCCCCAGAAGATCGATAAGAACGGTCAAAGAAGTTGACAAACTATAGGACGCCCGTACTTATTTAAAAGAGTAGATAAATAAAATCTGCTACTTATCTGTAAATTTTATTTGGCTCTCAGAAACGGTTATTGGTTTCAGTACGCATAATTTTGTAGGTGTAAAGATTTGACTAGGATGTTAGCCTTTTGTATAAAAGCAATTCATACAGAAACACGCAATACACTACCTAAACGTATTTATAATTGATGGTGCATGGTTTCCTTCATAGAATATAATAATAAATCAACTAGTTTTACATTGATTCTGTGTGTCACCAGTATGAACATTGACCATCATTATACTGTCTTATAAGCCTGTGGTTGACTATGTTAAAGTTGATTGTTAAAAAAATCTGTATTTTCTGAGTATACTATACTTTCTCTGGACTTTCTAGTTATAATTTTCTAGTAAACGATATGACTATGTATATAATAATTTAAACTACATAGCGATTATGTAGAATGTATATTTATAGATATATTATACATACATTAAATACGTATATTGTGATGATTATTCCGTCCAAATGTAAATAAGTGCTTGCCTACAACGAATTATTAAGTTATGAAGATAAAATTATTTATATTTTTAAGTTTAAGGATAAATAAACATTCTTAATTAAAAAATCTTTTATTTTTTTATCCTCAGGTAATACGCATATGTTCAATAAACTTATTGTAAAGAGTAGAAAAATCTGACATGACACCATAAATAAAAGAACATCAAAAACTCCGTAATCCAGGAGGAAAAAAACCTTTTTTCTTGTGGATAAAGGAACAGTGTATAATAAGATACGTTTACAAACTTTACTTAGATGAAATTAAACAACTGAATTTAAGTGAAGCGAATCACTTTAGTATTTGTTTAATTTTCAATAAATTTAACCAGGTATGTATGTAAATACATAAGTGTACCATATCTGCTTATTTTATTATATAAAGGTGGCAGACAAATGGGCAGTGCACTAGTGGCAAGTGGATATTGTCGCCCATGGATATCCGCGATATATGCCAACATCAGTACTGAATGACAAACGTTGGCACACCCCTATATGCGCGCCTGCCTTTGGAAAATTAGGAAAGGATTTGGAAAATAAAATGAGATAGCAACGGATGGTATGGGAATGGGCTCTGGGATATGTCACTATATAGGGATGGGAAACATTTTACAGTAGTCTTCTATGAGAGAGGGGTAGTTTTGTCACTCTAGCGCGCCCAGGCTGCGAGATTGTAGCATGCACCCTCCCCCTCTCACTGCAAATTATTGCAAACATTGCATACAAAGTATACATTTGGTTCATTACACAATCAAAAAAATGCTAGATAACGCACTCGACCCAAGGACGCGACTCGACGCGATACTACAGCGATTCTATATATAATTCTTAAGTCACTTGCGATTTATCACAAGAAACATGCAACTCAAATTTTATGCAAAAAGAAGAGACATCGGTAGGGTATTATTTTCACTTTCACTATTTTTTACTAAAAAGTACTAAGTGAACTTATCTCCTTTGGATTTGCGGTTGCGAGAGGTATACAAACAAAATATTTCTGGCACTTCGACGTGTTTTCATTATGGGATTGTGGCCTCAATGGGACATCTGCCTAATAATTATATATGTTGAACTGAGATAGAACATGTGACTGCAGAATTAGTCACATGAAATAAATTGAAAACAGAACAAAGAATTTATTGCAGGAAATACTGCACAACTTTTGCACAACGCCACATCAAACACATCTCGACACAAGCGACAATTGCTAGCAGCATATCCCCATAACTCGATGATCAAGATCGTTATAACCAAACGCATCACATTTTATAATCGTTAGACGCCTCAACAATTTACCGTCAAAATATTGCGTCCATTTTAAACCCGAGTTCAAAGACTGAGTAGGCGTCGCGAACACGCTATTCCCCGCCTGATTTGCATAAAACAACTTCAGTTGAAAGTATTAAGTCTTAATTGTGGCTGCCGTGAAGCATGCCCTGGTCCTGTGGGACGGAACATGCTCCCGAGCTCGATAAATGCAATACCAACAATTCATTCGAGGAAGCTTAAGTATTGGCTTATATTTTATGGAATTGGTTTTTTAGCTGCTGTTTGCATTGCCTCTTTGCTAATTCAAATGAATTATTATTTTCTTTAACGACTCACTTAATTTTACGAACGATCTAATAAACACGTTAATAAATTAGATCTGATTTTGTAACAATATCGATCATAAATTTTTGATTGATATAATTAATTCACGTACGGCCAGTTTATTTTCATCGTATGCACAGGTTGATCTTATTATAAAGCAGAGAGATAGTGAAAGGAACATAATGAATGAAAGTGTAAAGTTTGTCTGTTTGTCTCCCTATAAAAAAACATTGCGTTAGAGCGTGATTTTTTTAGAATAATATATATATATACCTATATATTAAATGTAATACCAATATATTATATTATGTATACGATATCCTAATAAGAAATACCAATAGCGCAAGTGTATACCATAATAAAAAACAATACTTAATTCACTAATTTTAATTAATTAAATTAATCAAATCACTTAATTTCACTAATTGTTTAATGGAGGAAACTTTATTGGTTTAGGATATTTTAAATCTTTCTAATCGATATTTTGTCGTAAATACTGTGTTTCCCAAATAAAATAAAATACCACTGTTAAATACCAAAATGAAACGTGAGAGAGGTTAGAGGAGGCTTTTACGGAACACAGACTCTGATATCGTTGCAAATTTTAAATAAATAGGAATGATTAAATAGGAACAAATAATAAATAGAGAGTGAATTTAAATATTATCCAAAAAATAAGTTATGGCTACAATGACAATAATCCACATAAATTAAATATACTAAAACACTCGGTGGTGAGGTGTCCGCCGGCTATGAAATAGCACTACCTACCCCATTTCTTCCCGTGGGTGCCGTAAAAGGCGACTAAGGGATAAGAAAGCTGCTACCGCAAGCATTGAGGAGCAACATCATCTCCAAAAAAGCCAATCCGCTTGTCTAGCGTGGCGTTTTGAGACCTTACATCATGTTGCAGACCATGTTGATAAGGAGGCCCATGTCCAGCAGTGGATACTGAAAGGGCTGGTCGCATTGCAAACACAAAGCTGTTTTGCGACCCGTACTTGAACGATGGCGGTACAGAAAACATCAGATTTTTAAAAATTACTTTTAATTTTATTAACAACCTATATATAACGATATATCGCTTTTGGTGAAAGCCGCCGTTGTCCATCTTTAACATTATAAATCTTTACACGAAAACAATTATAACACGCCTTCATTGGGTGGTCTTATTCGGACCACCTAAAGAATAGTTCTATTACACGACAGCTAACCGATCACGACGGAATTAAACTCTTACGAAGAAAACAATTAGGTGAAAACTACCTAATGTCTGTTATTGGAAGTAACGTGTGGGAGTTCATTTATTAGACGTAATTGGTAACATTATCTTCGAAACTGGACCTTATTGCCGATTCTACGTTCCCAAATATTAAGGTTTTAATGAAATCTTAAAACTAACCATTTTTTGTTGCTTTGTATTAGAAATTATATATTAGTTAGGCTACCGATTAGCTCAGTTGTTAGTGACGGTACGTGCTGTCTAAAAGGTCCGGGGTTCGATTCCCGGTCGGACATTCGTTTGTTCAAAAACAAATGTTTGCTCGGGTCTAGGTGTCTGTTTGTATTTGATTTTATGTGTTTCTTGACCTACAACACAGGGAATCCTAGTGTGGGCTATTGAGTGTGGCATAATTTATTAAATATGTAGTCGATAAATCTTGAAACAACGAAATTTTAAGTTTGAAAACCTTAACCAATGCATAAGAATAATATATAATATATTGTATTATTAATAGCCTTGTAGACTTAAGCCGAGGTCTTAAGCCAAAGTAGCCAAAGTCTGTAGTTGCTCAGATAAAACACTTGATATGCATCTGTTCCTTCTGCATGTTCCTTGTTCCTTCATTACAAGAAATACTCGTATATACTAACTAGCAGTTCCCGCAACTTCGTGGGAGGAGACGTTAGAGTTTGAGTGGTTAGCTTAGTTCCCAGGGGAACTCTATAATAGATCTGAATAATGAATCTGTTCCGATCCCTATAAAAGTTCCTTCCAACTCTGTTCCTTCTGCATATCGACGATCTGTTGCAAAATGGTAACTTAAGTTGCTATGCAGATGACAGTACTGGGGATGGAGGATGTATAGGGGCCGCGCCAACATCCCTCAGGTCGAAGTGGAAAAGTGTCGCATTGGACTTGTGTCCGAAATCGAAGACACCTTAGATCAAGTCTCAATTTGGGGTTCTCTGAATCTGGTTGATTTCAACCCCAGTAAGACACAAGTCTGCGCCTTCACCATTATAAAAGCCCCTTTTGTCGTTGCGCCTCGCTTTAAGAGAGGAGAGTCGAAGATTAAGGTGTAAGATCTCGGAGAGTGTCGAGAGTAGAATTTAGGAGTCATCTGGAAAACAAGGCCAAAATGGCCTCCAGAAAGCTTGGTGTGCTGAACAGAGCAAAGCGATACTTCAATTCGGGACAACGTCTGACGCTCTACAATGCTCAGATCCGACCAGAAGAAGATAGAAGCCGGTGCACCGAAGTATCAAATGGATCCACCTGACTCCATCCAACGACGCGCTATTCGAATTGGCGTCCCTCTGCGTTTTCTACCGCCTGTATAACGAGGAATTGTTCAATATGACTCCCAACTCGGGTTTCTACAACCGCACCGTCCGTCACAGAAGTGCAATGCATACGGTTTGAAAATCGTTTTTTTCGCCGAGAACCCGTACGCTGTCGAACGAAGTGCCTCGTGAGGTCTTCTCCTTATGCTACGACATGGAGTTTTTCAAGAAAATCTGTGAGTAGGATTCTGCAGGGTCAGCAGCGCAGCCGCATACCCCCTGGTGCTGCAGGTGCCTATGGGTGACGGTAGCCACTTACCATCATGTGGGGCCGCTTGGTCGTCTGCTCCATTAATATAAAAAACAATCTGCTAAAGTACCAATAGTCATTTGGTTAGTTTTTTAAGGAGATATTGTAAGCAAATATTCAATATTGAGTTTAGCACCTTTCCAGTACATGGTAGCCCATATATAGTATCATATCTTATATTTTGCCGGATGTACGTATTTATTTTTTAAGAATTCCTTTTCTAAAGCAACGAACTACAGCGTTTCGATGAGATTGAGTAACCACTGGCCAAACATTCGCATTTATAATATTAGCATGATTCTGTACTAAATTTAAATCTGTAATAATACTCTCCGAGCATTATGCACATTGAAACTCCAGCTTCTAAATTCCACAAAAATCCTACTGAACTTAATGCAACCTTTCAAACACGATTCACTCCAAACGTCAAACAGCCTAGTCTTATAAAGTCTAACACATTTGCTATCTATCGTTTGATCCGAGAGGACGTGCCTACTGTACTGCACGCAATCCTTCAGTGCCAGTACATTATATATGAGTATATTCAAATGTTGTGTATAATCCTTCAAGAGCTTGTAAATCGTTTGCTTGTGCGTGGGATGCTGCATTAGCTCTGTACGGTTAAATGTATAAAAAACATCATAAAGTTTTCTTTTATATTTGATAAATTATAAATCCTGGAGAGAAAACCAGTTGGTATTGTTTACTGAATATCCCTAGTCTTTCAAGTCATGTTCCAATAAAAACATATTTAGGGTCCATCCATAAATTACGTCACGCAAATTTCGTTGTTTTTAGACCCCTTTATGTCACAGGTTGTCCCTGTCCGTTTTCCCTGTTATATTGGATATTATGTTATATTGGACATAGACTTTCACACCTCTCTCTGTCACTCCATGTCGTGGACCCCTCCCTCCCCTCGTAACGTGTGCCGTAATTTATTGATGACCCCTTATAAAAAGTCTCTACCTAAATAATAAATATATTTTCCCCAAAAATAGATCCAGTTAGAGTAAATAACTAATTTCTGAAACAAATATATATTATCTATGCAAATGACAAGCTGTAATTGTGACATAAAAATTTATTCTTATTATTTAGTATCTTATATTTAGCATTTATCTTATACATACCAAAACGTCATTCTCTTCCAAGGCTCATCACCAGACATGATCTTCCGCTCTTAAGAGTACAGACAGCTATTTCTAAAAAAAATTACTGCATACATACCTACATTTTTTTTTACGTTCCAATTTCTCTGTTTGGGCGCACATCGTCTTAGTCACCAGACAATCAGAAAAGTAGGTATTGCATTCACAATCCAAATGGTGCCTAAAAAAAGCTCGATTAAACCAACAATTTAGATCGGCGCGGGCGCACAATGCCATAGATCGCGCCACGGGAGCTGATGTACCAACTACCATATCTCACCAACCTCACTTGAACTTCGCTTATTTATGTCGTGTTGGTAGATAGCGGTCATGTTATATTGGACATTTGACTAGACCTATCAGACAGTCGGACGCACAAAAAATCTAATAAAGCCCAAACAAAATAGAGGAGTTGTTTGGATCAATATGGAGTGTTGTTCGGAACAAACTGCTTTGTCATAGGGCGTAATCGAGGCGAGACGGTGGCGTCTTTGTGCAGCGGCCGTCATCGACTTTTTGTTACGTTATCTGATGAGTATTGCTCCCATTTCGCTGACAAAAAACCGTTTGGTCGCACGTCCATGCGCCGGTACAGTCGTCGGCGCAGATAAATTATGTTTTTTCATCGAACCTATCACAAGGTCTAAGTGCATCCCGATTCCAATTACGAAAGTCGCTACGAGGAAGGGTATTGTGATTTGGTCGTCAGAAGATGACTTTAGGAATATTTTTTTATAAACTTAAAATTCTAAACTATTGTACTCGATAATACAACAGTACGATTTGCCACAGTCTTGAATTATAAATAAATAAATCACATTAAAGTGAGTCAAGTCAACGAATCTGATACTTCAATGATTATATACTTTTTATATACTTATATACTTTTTATATATATTATACTTTTTTTTAAACGTGTTTTCCGAAACTAAATTACATTATAATTCAATAGAAAGTGAAAATCTATTAGATTAACACTTAGACAAAATTCACAATATACAAACAGATCAAGAAACAAACAAACACAATCATCAAAAAGATGCATATTCAATTACACTTTACAGGCACGTTAAAGATACATACTCGTACAATCTTAATGTGTATTTCTAAGTACAGATTTAGTGGCTACTTGTTCCCAACCGAACATTTTCATTTTATAGAAAAAGGCGGCACACAGTAGGCAGTTGTCCATCTGGTGATAAGTGGATACTGTCGTCTATGTACGTACATCCCCGATACATGCCGACATCAGTCCAAAACCGACATCAGTCCAAAATAACACACATTGGCATGTCCCCGGATGTGCTCCCTACCTTTGAAGATTTGGAGAATAGTTTGGGAAAATGAGGAGTAATGGGATAGGGTGGAAAGGGAATGAGCTCTGGCATATCTTACTCACTACCTAAACAAGTACACAAATTGGGGGGAATATGATAAAGTGAGAAATGCAATACGTTTTCCGGTAGTCTTCTGTGAGAGTGGGGTAACTTGGCCCAGCCGCTGTGGAATTTCAACGTGCACCCTCTCCCTCCCTTGTACATGTTCAGTAGAAGTCCCTTCTAAGATTTAACTAAGAATCATACATTCTTAGTCTTGTATAACCACTAGTTGCGTCAAAACCGCAAGCAGTTACAACATCGAAATTAACAGTGCTAATTAACCAACACGTTAACCGCGTGTTTGATTTAGGGTCTGTCGTCCGAAGCACTCGACTCGAATCCTTAATAATCTCGATTAAACTTACGATCGCTGCTTGAATTAATCGATAATTGTTCATAAATCATCGATGTTCCATTTGCACAAAGCGCTATCGGGGTGCGAAGAGTTAATTTATCGTACAAGTATAATGCTATGGGTTGGCGTGCTTAACGTACATAACTTTGGAATGAGCTCCAATCCGTGTTTATGATAGTGTGCCTCGGACTCCAAGATCGGTAGGCGATCCTGTAATTGTGTAACTTATTTGTGTGTATAGAATTGTAAGATAACTGGTTATATAAATTTTGCATTATGATCCGCGTTTTATGGTGAAGAACCATAATGTCCACTAAACATTTTTAAATTGATGATATTATAGTACCCCTTTGTTCGACTTTATTTTAAAAAAAATAAAACATATTGTGATAGACTACGTGTTAGAAAATGAAATAAATCAAATTCAAATCAATTAATTCATCAATGTGAATCTATCAAGCTGGACCTTTAACCTTCAATTGTTCTCTATTGTATTAATGGCCGTATTAGGTCAAGCCGCGATTAACTGATCGAATCTAAAAATAATTTTAAGTTTTCTGTATATATATAACGAAATTACGTGTAAGTTAGATATTTTTAACAATGATTTTGTTCTAATCTAATTTAATTTAAACACACTAGAATAACTATATTTTGTTTAAGATCTAATTTTCCTTGATAAAATAGGCTAGAACTAGAAAATTTGTACTTCCAGAACTATTCTCGAAGACATCCCGAACAATTCTAGAAAATTCCTTTACTTATACAGTGTTATGTTTATTACTAGAGCAAATATTGAAATAGGTTCTCATCATCGCGATCAAAGGCTACTTACTATACCTCGAAATGAAACCGCAAGCAAATGTACCGTGTGCAATTTTGTCTAATGCTTAAGCAAAATATGTGATTGGGTATATTTACCTACATCACACTGACAAACTGATTTACAATAGCATGCAATAGGGATGTGAAATAAAATAAAATAGATACATTAAATCTTTGCAAAGTAAAAATAAAATACATACTCGTAGCAAATGTTTGTCGGTTGTATCGTTATAAATACTCCCAAAGGACTAAAACTAAGTTGGCGCAGAATGGTCTTCATTACTAATAAAATTAATTAACTGGATGTGTTCTAGATGGCCTATATCCAGCAGTAGACAGAAAAAGGCTGACGATATAGTACAATATGGAACCAAAATTAGAAATAAAATTGATAGCTGAAGTATTGAAAGAGGTAAAGTAACCAGCAGAATTATTCAGGCAAAAGATGAATAATAAAGTTATCAAAACTTTTGTATACATTGTGTTAAATACTGTACCTATTGATAAACAATAACAAACTTTAAGGGCATCCCTATCTACAAATCACTTTGAACTAGGCTAAGAAGGCGCGTGCCGCAACTCAGAGCAAAAACAATTTCACTTTAACTGTTACCACGTTAGTATACTATTTTTATATCACTCTTCGGTAGCAGTACAGTCGTTTTTAGTTTGTCTGAATACATTTAAAGTTGGTTTAGTTTAGAGATAGTGAGCTCACGTTTGGATATTAATGTTATTTGTTTGTAGTGCTGATTATTATTGTTGTTCAAGTGTACTTTGTTCGGTATCGACAGGTTTGCGTCATTAAACGAAGGCACCTTTACGGTCAGCTAAAACTTTCTGCTAAATTAAAAGACAAAAAATATCGAACATAGAACAACCGAAAACTTAGAAAATTGTTTTCTAAAAAGTAAAGATGCATACATTATGCTTTTGAAAATTTAAGTTGATATATTCAGACGTCAACGTTAACACAATTAATAAGGAGGTAGAATACAACATTCAATATGTTGCTGAACTAACTCGTTACCTAAATCTGTTTAATATTATCAACATTGACAAAATTTCTAACTTTAACATATTCTTCCTTGGAACGTTCAACAACATTTTCTTTGCTTCAATACACGTCATATTGTAACTACTTATAAAAAAACGGTCACGTATAAACTCTTTTTAATTGTTTCTCCTAGTACGTATAATTATCACACAACTAAGTACACTCTAACTACATGTCTTCACTGACATTTTCCTTGAAAAAAGATTAATATTATTTTGTTGCTGTCTATTAACATTATTTATCGTTTAAGAAATGTTTGTTGAGAATACTTGAATAGCTTATGTTTACATGAGCAATAGACTCCATTCCCTTTCTTGGTCTATTAAAATCTGCCATAATATGAATATGTAGAATACAAACAGATATATAGATAACATAATCACTTACCAATTTCTTAATTGTCTTTAAATGTTATCAATATTTTCATACGTTTTTATTGAACATCATCTTGTGCAATCTTCTACACACCTGCGACATCTTTTACTTAAAAATAAATTGTGAAATTATATAATTTTCTTATGCCATTACAATTAAACTGTCAATTAATCGTCCGAGTTTTTTTCTTTGTCTATACGAAACAAATACAAACTTAGCAATTCCGGCAGTCGATAAGTCTAATCTAACCATCGTTGTAATGTCAAGCTCACAAAGGAAGCGGCGACCGTTGGGGCAGGTGCGTGTTCACCTGTTGCGCCCGCGCATCACCCTCTCCCCTCACTATCTACCTGACGACCGTTAAGTAATTCGGTGACGTAACCTGTGATTAAATCTAAGCGAGTGACAAGTGAATTTTAGAGCCTGCAAAAAATTAAAAGATATTAGATATGAAAATAATATGTATCTTGTGGTAAGTACGAATAATTATTAGAAATAACAAGACAATCTTGTTGTTGAGATCTGCTAACTCTCATAGATATGCAGGAAATGGGAAAGCTACAATATGATTCAAACTTTCAAATACAGTAATCGGGTAGTGACGTCACTCGGCCTGACAGAGTCTGTGTTGCAGCCGGTACATATTGTGCGCCTCAGTAAATCGGGAAATGTCAATTGATATATTTTGAATGTTGCAATTTAGATAGATAGATAAACCCTTTATTGTAACATCAACACATGTTACAAAAACAGACAATTTAAGTAAGTAACACGAAAATGACAACAGGCGGCCTTATGGCTAAAGCGATCAATAAATAAATGTATTATTTCAAATGGTCGCCAGCTCGCACCTCTCGCATTGGCACCTTATTTTCATTGGTCATGACGTATCCCTGTAGTATAGCGTTCAACTTATTACTTGATAATATTAAAACATTTTATCTAATAAGTTTGGTACTTGTAACCATATCCGATTTTTCTTTTACTTTATTTATAAAGATCAAACTTTCTAATTCAATAAGCACCAAAGCTTTGATGAATTCCAAAGTAATTCCGATTTACAGCTAATTCTATCAATACAATAAACCAAATGAAATCTCAAAAAGAATTGATAAAAGATAATTTAATTTAAAAGATAATTATAGCAGTCAATAGCATAACATTACTTGCTCAAATGACAAATCTGTTCAACACAATTCGTAGTAAAAAGTAAGAGAAATTGTAAGGAATTATTTACTCTGTCCAAAACACGTTAATATATGTATTTTAATTTTATGCTTTTACAATTTTAAGGATCATCCAATTTTGGAAGCGATGTCAATTTTCATGGTGTCCACGGAGATTTCCATTGAAGCAATTTTTTTTATGGTGAATGTGGCAGACGGGCATACGGTCCACGTGATGGTAAGTCATCGCTCATGGATACCTACAACACTAGGGGTATGTCTTGATATTTATTTATCTTTTACTTTTATTACGAGTCACTGTCTTTTATTGTCCTTTTATTGCCCACTGCTGGACGTGGGCCTTCTCATTCACATTGTTTTGTGCATGAAGAAAGTACAGCGTGAAAACGCCACGCTGGCCAAGTGGATTGGCGAGTCTATTTTTTTTTTTTTGTTCCTCGGGGCTTGTGACGGCCGCTTTGTTATCAATCTATCTCTTTTTACGACACCCACGGAAAGATATGGGGTGTTTTTGTTCTAAAGCCGGCCGACACCACGGCAATAATGAATATCAATTAGTATCAATAAAAAAGTCAGTTTAAATTTACAATTGTAAATCGTGACGAACTTCAGACTGGTTCTTCATAAATAAAAGTTTTCTTTCACATCATCAATTGAAAAGAATCCAACAGCATTCACGACACATTGAGCGTAGTGGCTCAATAGCAGTTCACAAATGTAATGAACCAAATGCAGTACGACCACAAATGAGAGAAGTAACCGTATAGTATCTTCAATTCCAAACGCACGTTCTATGTCTGTATGCAATATTTACATCGTGGAGAAATGTTTTAATAAATTATTGTAGATGTAGTAGCTGAAAAATAAAGTTTGTCACAACATAACACAAATATACCGTACTATGGTATGCTATCAGCAACTAAGTAAGAAACACGGTCGCCGTTAACCTGGCAGAAGACTGATTTCTGGCCTCAGAAATATTAGGGAATGAATCATCCCGATTCAGTACGAAGTGTTTATTGCGGGCAGCAGTCTCTCCCGTGAGGATAGCCATGCTGATCACCATCTTACTTTAGGAGATGGTACCAAAAGAAGAAGAAGCAAATACCATCAGCCTGTTTCTCCACTAGACCTCTTCCAGGGACTGCCATCAATTCTTCTCATCCAGCCACTACCGGCGACTTTCTTCATTTGCCAGTTATACACATTCACACATAGTACATTCTTGCAAATAAAAGTGTTACATTGAAGTGTCATTGTATACCGTTGATAAATCATGACATTAATCTAACATATCCGGGAAGGGCCGATCAGCGTCTGGCCACATTTACTATGTTCTTTAGCCGTCTTTTTTTTAAATACGTATAATTCATGGTTACTTTGCAAAAGATAGAGCAATGTGAGGCATTTACAATTATTCACTTTTTATTTGTCTTCTTGTACGCAGAAGTAGATTTTTGACCTATTGTAAGAAGTTCCTCCACCGCTTCGAACTATGTTGTGTTACAATGGTAACCACGCTGGTTAGGGTCGCGGGACAGGTGCGCATCGCACGCGCCGACCGTTAGCGGTAGAAAGTACGCGACCGCGCCGGCACGCGAGTAAGGTGACCATCAAAGTAGGCGGGAAATTGTTTAGACCGCTAATAATTGTAATGGGATTTTTTTCTATGACAAGTATGTGTAAGATAAATATATTACGTAGTCAGGACCCTAATTAACGATAAAAGTATATTGCTTAGAGAATCGTTGTCACTTATAACATAGGTACTAGATACAAACAAGATACAAAGCAGTCCTCGGCTGCTCAGTTGCAGGGGTGTGGGGGCGGGGCAATATGGTGCAAAGCGGGGATAGTGCGGAGAGCGGGCAACGGACGCCCTGCTGCCGGCTTAGACGCAGGCGAGGAATCACTTATCTTGTTTGTCTCTAGTATAGTTTTTTAATATGTGTGAGTATGTAATGAAATGATTTATTAATAATATATGTGTATTTTTAATTTTTTGTATACCTATACAGGATGTGTCAGGAATTTATTCTATATTCCCTAACTCCCGGGATTATACTCCAGAAGCCTGAAACTGTGGATTCCATTCGTGGTTATTTTTATGAAAAGAAGCAAGCACACAAGCAGACCGTCCATCTAGTGGTAAGTGGATACTGTCGCTCATAGACAATCGGGATACATGACAAAAGTTGTCACGACCCCGGATGCTCTGCGTACCTTTGGAAATTTATAGAGGGATTTGAAGGAAGGGTTGGGAAAACAAAGAGGAATAACATAGGATAGGCTCTGGCATATCTCACTCACCAACGAAACATGTCTGTCTTATGATCAACATCATGGTCACATGACACTTACCTACCGAACATAGTGTGATTAATGTCTATAGGAAATTTGACTGCTGCCGTTGTTTTATCTACTTAACTGCACGCCTTCGCGTTTTTTGTGTACACTCTATGAATGTGGAGCAGTTGTTAATGCCTTAGAAAAATTATTATGACGCCGCCTCTCTAGTGACTTAGACTATGTTGTTAGAGACAGACGAGACAGAAATATTGAGATGCCAAATTGATATGAAATATGTTTTCAAATATTTATTTAAAAAGAAATAAATAAGCTCAGTTTCAACTTTTGAAATTAATACAACGGTCAGATTTTTGGCTTTAGCTCTCTGGGTTTAAAACCCAGATTGATATTAATATAACGCTTATATTATTAGTTAATTATTTTTTTGTTTTTCTATACTTTTCGGCCGAGTTGCATCGATCACAGCACGAGCCGGTGGGGTGAGCTAGTTCACGTTGAGAGCTTAAAACGTTAAAGTGTTTTGGGCATCGAATTAGTTTCAAATATGATGCACAGCTGAATTTGAATGTAATTTTACAAAATATACAAATTTAGATTACCGAGCCTAGATTGAAAGAATTGAAAATCATTAACATAAATTAAAAGAATTTAAAGCCAGCACCTAACACCAGTTCAAAGATTTCTATTGCATTTAATTTTATTTTGAAAAAATGTACTTTGTTTTTACATGTATATTGAACTTCTGTCTTGTTTTTTTGCGGTGCCCCTACAATTTTGTCATCCCTTTCCTTTTTAATTCCATAGCCGTTCAGATCTTAGTCAGGCCTTATTGCTAAAATCGCCAAAATCCTAAATATTCACGTTGGTTTAATTTATATTTAATCTTTGACCGAAGCGTACGCTGTACTACACTGAGACTGGAATTAAATAGCCATTTCTATGTCATTACACAAAACAGTAGGTACTATTGTTTCAGTGTATATTTGTAATTATAAGAACGGACACTGTTTTAGTGCGTTTAAGTACAGTTTTTATCTCACAAAGAGATAAGAGTATAACGTACTACCTATCAGTGTTGTTACGTCACGTTCGAATGTTTGATTTGATTGAATAGTATATCTACTCGTAATGTTATAGATAATAGCCGTAGGATCAAATTGAAGCGTGGGACGTATAATTAAGTTATTAAATAAGAAAGTTATTAAATAAGAAATATTGGCGAATAAATATCATCGCATACTATTTTTAAAAAAGTTCAGCATTCATGAAACTCGGAAAATTACGAAGCTTTGAATTTTAAATGTTACACATTCACACTATTGATGTAAATTGGTCAAGTGTACTCATGTTTTAGTTTACTTTTTAGTTTTATTGTATGTATTTCCATTATGGAGGGTGAAATGAGGGGTTTCTTTATTAAATGGATGGGATGGGATTGGATGATGGAAACGAAAACGAACTCTAGCAACTCCCACTAACACCAACACGTTGGCACATTTCACGGCAGTTTTGTGTAAGCTAGGTATAATTATGCTAATGACATAATAAATTAACACTTAGAATTATTGTTTAGTTGTTTGCCATTAAAAACATTCCACATGTTGTCTCCTACAGTGATTCAATCAAAGTAATGGAAATTATTTTTTTAAAAGAAAGAGAATTTAACAAACTTCAAATTAATCCACCCGGTTACTGTCTCACATATCTCAAAATATACCAATTGCGGACATTAAATTTGACTTTTTTGAAACACACTAATTTACATACAAAAACCACAATAGCATACTCTATTATACTCACACAAACACCCACACACACTCACACACACACAAATATAACACGGGCATCTGCAATACGGAATCGATTGGAAAGGAAGTAGGAAACGGGTGAACTAACGGTCAAAAGTTCTTTGTTAATGTCCTCTTTGTTGTGTTTATTAGCCATTTACTTTGTTTTTGATAATAAATTATTTTATTATTATCAACATTTTTCCTCAAACAGTACTTTAGTTTAACCAATGACTTATGACACTTGGAGCAGTACTATAATTTGTCATAGGCATGTTATTCGCAAAAAACAGAATACTCGTAGTTGTATCGTAGTAGTAGTAGAATCATAAAATTGTGGCAGAATGGTCATAAATATCAGTCACATACCATGATGCAGGCAACGCCAGGTAAATATTATAATAAAAAATTAATAATTAATAAAAAATATAATATCAATATTTTTATATATTAATAAAAAAAATGGTTTTATTAAAAGACGTAAATATGACACCGCTGAAATGTTTATGGCTTTTTCTAATATTTGCAGTTTCGACCTGTTTAAATTAATGTAGTTTTAAAGGAAAAAAAGTTTAAGGATTCTAACTGTACAAAATTATAGTTGTTAAATAATTTATTAAGTATTAAACTAACTCATTAATTAATAATTAATGTAATTAATTAGTTTCGTGTTAACTATAACATAAGTCCTTAGTAGTTCCTACAAAATAACACACCATAAGCCTATATGTCTCTCAAGGCTCGCCGCCACCACACACGATCTAGCGGTCTTCTCCAGCTTCTCAAACTCCTTCACGTCATTCTTCATTTTACCGTAGGGTGTAATTCAAGCACTGGATGCAGTCAATTAGTCACAGATTAAATTAAATTGTGTCCACGAGCGCATTTTCGGTACGCATTTGATGCTAGGCGTAACATTTTTTTTCTTTATCCACTATACCGCTCGTGCCAGGACCACAAAATTTCCGTTCGTCACCGTCCACTAGGCGATGTTTTAGGGTTCAGTTTTCTAGTTTCGACTTCTTTCAACCCTCATTTTTTTTAAATCTTTGATCTTTAGTATTCTCATTTGTTCCATAGAGTCAGAGTGATAAAGGAATCTCCTTATGCTCTCCTTATCTTCTTATCCCCATTCTACTCTATCCTGGGAATGGAGGGAATTGAGGAGGAATGGGTGGTATAATCGAATGAGGAAAACTCCTTGTAAGATTTTCCATTATACTATTCTCCATCTCCCTTAATCCCAATCTTTCCTCTCCTCCTCCTCCTCTCCAATATCTTAATTTCTCTTAATGCTCTTGATCGTCTCATCTCCTTTTACAAATCCATTCCCTAAATCTTCACATGTAGGAAGCGTTTTGCATGTGCCCACATTTATAATTCTGGATTGATGTTAGCAGGTATCGTGGTTGTCCACAGTTGTGGACTATCTACATGTCTACCACCTTCTTGCATTAAAAAAACCTTTCTTTTTGCCATATTGATTTCCCTATATTTTCTAAGTAGTGTTCATGTTTACAATTACTAACTGAAATCTGAAAAATCTATAATGAAAATTTGTTGTAATCACAACACGTTTGTAATATACGACGTCTAATTTTATATCAGCTTATATCGACACCAAGGTGCAGTCCGCAATCACATGCAGTATTTCCGGCATTATTCACCACGGGGGTTCCGCGTGCATTAGTGGATATTGCATACGACCCAAATACTGTATTATCCTTGAACATTGGGAATTCTTCGCGATCATTTTATTTTATTGTCGAGTAAATAAATAATTGAAAAGTCCGTATTTAAATAGACACTCAGCCAACGAGCCCACTCACAAACTTACAAATTGAAACAAAAGATACCCCTAGGTTAACACCGCTCTTTATTTGTTCTTTTTCGATGGTATCTATATTATACGTGTCTATTGATTTAATCACATTGAAGTTTTATTAAAAAATAGAGAACAATGTTAATAACTCATTACAGGACCCTTTAACCGAAGGTTACTATTTAATTGAAAAAATCAAACTGAGCGGAGCAAGGTGCAGTGGACCGCGTTGAATCCAACCACGCGACACCGTGACGACAGGAGGGTGCCGGTGCCCCTTAACAAAATTAGAAAAAAAAATACTATGGCTCTAGACACGAAATTGGAAATAATTTGTAACAGAGTGAAATGATCATTTATTTGCTCGAGATTTTGGGTAGATACGTTAGGTAGTACCTAATTGTAACGAATGGTTGTCTTCAAAATCTGATTTCATTATTGAAGCATGATTGAATCGTTAGAATGGCCAAAGAACCAGAAGAATTAGAATGAATTACAGGGAATTAAATAAAAAAAAAAAAATAGTATTTTATAAAATTCGATCTTTTGTAACAACAACAGTCGATAGGTATTAAAATCATGAAAATGTTGATTTTTTTACAGAAGACCTACTACGGCTGAGTTCAGATTGATGGATACACAGGCATGTATCCACCAACGTATATTTAAAGGCACATTATAAATATATGTATATACTGGAGATTTGTTAAATGTGTTAAATGTTCAGGCACACGTATTTTCTCAATAAGTAGAGTATAGAGTTTATCATTTAAAAATATTGTGAAAACGTGTTTGGAATATGCTCCATTCCTCTCATCGATTTACAATTATAATTGAATTCTCAAAGCTAACACTTGTTGAATTTATCAGCTGTACTAGTCAATAGTGTAATTAATTGGAACAAAAACACGATCATTTCCTACGACTTTTATCGTGTAAGAAATAAAAATAACATTCAATACATATCAATAGTGCCCTTATGGCCCATTGGCCATGTGTCGCGCATATGCTCTCATACCATAATGATATATACATGTTCATAACCAACAGGTAATTTTTACGTATAACACCTTTTGTTGCGTTTTTTTCTTCACCCTTTCACATCGAAAACAGAATGGTAGCGAACAGTGTGTCAATTAGGGCTATTGTGAATAAAGACGAAGATGAATCGAGTTCTACTTTTTCAATATATCAGTTTTAAGAGATGATGTTTCATTTATGTAATCCTAACATTTGTTGCTATGTATGATATGCCAATATCAGGAGCTTTTTATTATTTAAAATACTTATTTAGTTATGTTTTGAATGGGAAAATTCAAAGAGCACGAAAATTAACCTATATTAGTTACGTAATTAGTTACGTTAGACTACCTTGAAGACTACCTTCTTAATCTGCAAAGGTGGGCAGCACATCCGGGGGCGTGCCAATGTTTGTCATTCTGGGCTGATGTTAGCATGTATCGCGGATGTCTATGGGCGACAGTATACTCACCATCAGGTGCTGTTTTCACGTTTTTTTCTATAAAAAAATAAAAATACAAAAAAAACGACATTAGATTAGATGTAAACATAATATAAAGAAATAAATAAAAATAATGATATAAATTTAAATACACAAAAATACAATGAAGGCAAAAATACAAAGGCAATTGAAATTTGTAATTAATTAATAAAAATAAAAATAGTTTCATGAACTTGAATGTCCTTTTTCTTTGTCAGTCCGGTAACTTTAGGACCTCCACGCTTACCTTCTCAGCTTTCTATAAAAGGTGCTTTGAAAATAATGTAATGTAAAATAAACCATAAACATCAAAATCCTAAACTGATATACTTTATAAAGCTTGCAGCCACTTTAACTCCTAAAGGAAATTGTTTCTGCCAAATAACAAAAACTAAAAACCTCTGTCTGCTACCAGCACGACCCTCTGTACCGCGAAATTGATTTCAAATATTTAATTTCTCTTTCGAATATCTACTTTATCGAATCTTCTGAATCCATTTCTTCTCCAATGCTTGAATTTGTGAAGCATTTGAGAAATTTAAGAGCAATGGATTTCGATGTTAGATGAACAATAAATTTAATGGTAGATATTAGTGAAATAGGATACAGAAAAAGAGGTTGCAGTATTGTCGTAAATCGTATCTTCGTGTGAACTGACCACGCCTCCCCAATGATATAGCTCCAGCAATCAGTAGATAATAATTATTTTATTAATATACAGCACCTTTTCGCCTATTTCCTCCAGGTGATTTAGTGTTGATTGTTAATTAATATGGTGTAAATGGTTTCTAACTTTTTCGTTTCACATTTGGGTTACTGGATTGTTAAACGGGTTTAATGTTTTGTACTTACATACAATATATGTAGGTTATTGTTAAACAATGATGTGTTATGTTATTGTGTCTTTGTTTCTTCCAGTGTTTTTTCTCTTTATTTCTGATATTTCAATTATTATGTATTGTGTTTATGTATTATGTATACTGTATAATGAGACTCATGAAAGATTCTCAATTGCATTTGGAATATAGAAGATATTTTCAACTTCATTCTGGTGAGGGTTACGCACTAGGTCCAGATCAGCGACCATGGTATATATGAAAAAGATATATGAAAGAATAAATGTTATAGATTTTTCTTTTGATTTATGCAATTTATAATTACGTCTTAAAACTTATATTTACATCAAAGTTCCGAGTGCGTAGGTGTTACGTTAAACCAAATCAGAACAAGTTGTATCAACTGATCCACCACTCATCTGACCAACGTCATTATCGTGATCGATATCGACTAACGCTAACTTTAATTACGAAACCATCGCCTACACACTCTACCTTTTGAACAGCTCTGGTTTCATCGATGGCCAAATGATTTATTGTTTCACATTAAAACATTAGGTTGGAATCTATTGAAATTGTGAATTTGAACTCCATTTGCTTTATGGCTAATTCAACAACTAGATAAAAACGGATTAGACATAGACATAATTAAGGGTGGGGTTGGGTTAAGTTGGTGCCAATAAAGATATAGAAGACCCATGAAACGAGACTCCGGCGATTTGGTAATGTATTAATTGTATTAATGTACATTTGTATTAATTTTTAATTATTTACTTCCGTTATTAAAAAATATTGTTTATTGAGTACGATTTGCTGCTCATTTAGTTTATTTTAAGTGTTAAAAATACATGCCATTATGTACGAGTACATGTAAGGTTGAGAACATTTAAGGTACGGAATATCGCTATCTCTGTCAGTCACGCGTGCATGTAATGGCATTACTGTAGTGACGCCGTTAACACAGTAGCGCGGTCCTTTCCTAAATTTAATATCTCTTTCTTATAAATCAGTCATTTGATTAGATATTTCGATTTTGACTTCACGAATCGATCTATCTTCAGCTATTTAATGACATGATTAATTTGAAATCTATTAAAATATTCAAAATTATTCTATTAATTTATATAATCACACATTTTAGACCTTCGTGCTAAGTAACTAATAACATTATTCGTTTTAACTAGCTACAGTTTTAAGTGAAGTTGTCAAAGTTGGAATTTATGTCTATTTATTTTCTATTACTTGGAAATGACACTATGGAGGCAGATGGTAAATGCCTCGAGGCACCTGCAACGTTAGCGTTAGCCATAAATTGTCCTTGCAAAACTAATTTAGAATCCATATCTATTGCTAAAGCAAGCGTTTAATGATGTTTTAGATGATTATTTTAATATTAAAATGCATATTTAATGCATCATAATATTACATATTTCCCGTTTTCAGAATTAACTAAGAATAACTAAGGGCTGCATACAGGGCCTGGGCCAAAGCGCAGGTGTCCGAAGATCCGAATACCACCGACTTGAGAAAGAAATTTAACACTGCCTCGAGGTGCAGTAAGAAAATCATTGTCAGAGCAAGGAATGAGCACATCCGCAGAATTGGCGATCGACTAGTTAGCTGTCCTTCTGGCAGCCGAGCTTTCTGGTCGCTCGCCAAGGCTGCTGAAGGTAACTTCTGTCAGTCGTCACTCCCACCACTGCGGAAACTCGATGGGTCACGGGCCCACGGGGCGAAGGAGAAAGCCGATCTCCTGGGCCATCTCTTTGCCTCAAACTCGACTCTGGAAGATGGAGATGCGTCACCACCGTCTATCTCGAGGTGCAGAAGCTCCATGCCGGAAATCTGTTTCACCTAGCGTGAAGTCCGGCGAGCTCTAGCATCCCTTGATATCCGAAAGTCGAGTGGGCCCGATGGTATTCCTGCAGTGGTGCTCAAATTTTGCGCTCCCGAGTTGTCCCCGGTGCTTACGCGACTCTTTAGGCTCTCATACTCCACAAAAAGCTTCCCGTCAGCATGGAAGGTAGTTCATGTTCACCCTTTACCTAAAAAGGGTGACCGCACAGACCCGGCCAACTACAGGCCAATAGCGATCACCTCCCTCCTCTCTAAGGTGATGGAGCATGTCATAAACACACAGCTCCTTGGGTACCTAGAGGATCCTAGAGGATCACGAGCTGATTAGCGACCGTCAATATGGATTTCGCAATAATCGCTCAGCTGGTGATCTTTTAGCGTTTTTAGCACACCGCTGGGCTCACGCCATTGAGAGTAGAGGCGAGGCTCTGGCTGTAGGCCTAGACATTGCGAAAGCTTTTGACCGGGTATGGCACAAATCGCTGGTTTCCAAGCTACCATCTTTCGGGATACCCGCAGGATTATGCGAATGGGTTGCCAGTTTCCTGACTGGACGGAGCATCAGAGTCGTTATCGATGGTAGCCGCTCCGACACCATGTCTATTAACGCTGGCGTCCCTCAAGGCTCCGTGCTGTCCCCAACTCTGTTCCTTCTGCATATCAACGACCTGTTGCAAATTGGTGACATACGTTGCTAAGCAGATGACAGTACTGGAGACGCCTTGTACAGGGACCGCGCCAACATCCCTCGGGTCGAAGTGGAAGAGAGTCGCGCCAGGCTTGTGTCTGAAATCGAAGACTCTTTAGATCTAGTCTCGATTTGGGGTTCTCTGAACCTAGTGGATTTCAACCCCAGTAAGACGCAAGTCTGTGCATTCACCACTAAAAAAAACCCCTTTGTCGTAGCACCTCGCTTTCAGAGCATGCCTCTTAAGATCTCGGAGAGTATCGGGATCCTTGGTGTCGACATCTCCAGCAAAGTCGAATTTAGGGGTCATCTGGAAAATAAGGCCAAAATGGCCTCCAAAAAGCTCGGTGTGCTGAACAGAGCGAAGCGGTACTTCACCCCTGGGCAACTCCTTATGCTTTACAAAGCTCAAGTGAGGCCCCATATGGAGTATTGCTCTCATCTCTGGGCCGGCGCACCGAAATACCAACTGGACCCATTTGACTCCATCCAACGACGTGCTGTTCGTATTGTCGACGATCCCACTCTCACGGGCGGTCTAGAACCCCTCAGCATTCTGAGAGACGTTGCGTCTCTCTGTGTGTTCTACCGCCTGTACAATGGGGAATGCTCTGAGGAACTGTTTAATATAATTCCCACCTCGGGTTTCTACAACTCCCGTCACAGAAGAGCGGTCCATCCGCATTTCCTCGATATGGAGGTGTCGCGCACTGTTCGCTCCAAAAATTATTTTATACCGCGAACCCGTAGGCTGTGGAACGAACTGCCTCAAGAGGTCTTTCCATTAAGCTACGATATGTGGTTCTTCAAGAGAGCTGTGAATAGGATTTTGCAAGGTCGGCGGCGCGCCCGCATGCCCCCTGGTGTTGCAGGTGTCCATGGGCGGCGGTAACACTTACCATCACGTGGGACCGCTTGCTCGTCCGCCCTCTAGTCTATAATAAAAAATAAAAAATATATGTTTGTGGATAGTAACTGGATGCGAAGATCGTGTGTAATGGCGAGCTTTGGAAAGGCCTAAATCCAACAATGGAGGAGACGTATAAATGGCATGTAATAAAATTAAATCAATCGAAATAGATGAGATAATGTTTTAACCTCCTAACAACATAGTTCACCAAATTTTTATTAGCCCACTAATATCATCACGTCGTGCGGTTAAACTTATTTGGCCCAAACTTAGCAAATAGGTAGATTGTAAACCAGGTTAACACATGGCTACTTAAAATATTCAAAAGCTCAATTAGCTACACTATTCAAAAGACAAAAGTTTATAAAAATAAAGTTAAAAAGTGTTAATAGAAATTCTACAAAACTTCGCTAATATTTTTATTATCATTGTATCAAACGATCACCACAATAATTAATTGATTAAGACAACAATATAAGCATACCTTATAACGTTAGTCATTATTAATTATTAGAAATGTTCGTTGTTTTACGAGAGTGTTTTGATTCATTGCATCGTTATCTAGTTTGATGTTCGATTTATCAAAGAATGCCGATGCAGTCATTTAATATAGAGCCACGACTATATTTTTATTTTATTTTGGGAGATCGGCAGTTCTTTCACTTTTCTTAGAATTAGATCTATCGATTATAATTTTATCTTGTCTGATTAAGTTCTAAATCACATTCGTTTGAACGCAAATTTAACTATGCATGTAATAGGACATTTATACAATTCGATCGAGAAAGTTGTTATATCATTAACATTTTTAACAAACATTCATAGACTTCAGAATGCCTAAAGTTTATTTATAGGCTGGATTTATTTCTGAAATTAAATCGATAATTATATTTCAGTCGCTAAACCCCGAGAGAATGCTGTCATTTGAATGAAATAACGTTTAGTGTATAAGTTTAATTACAATTGTTAAACTTATATATTAATTCGGTCTTACCTGTTTACTTAACGAATAAAGAATCTAACACAGTTTATAATTTACTATTAAAAAATAATTTATATTTTAAAAATATAAAAATTGGCAATAATTTATTTCTATTGGAAATTTCTTGTAGGTCGTATATTGTAACAGACCAATGAAAAATAGAACAGGAAGGAGACAGACGATGACATTAGATTTCATAATTTAAAAAAATCATCTAAGGCCTGGCAAATGCAAAAAATATTTATACAACCAACACTTATTTGTTGGTTAAACATATAAATTAGTATTCGCATTGGTGTTTCATAGATGATGATGATGATGATTATAATATTATGTGTATGATTTATAATACCATGATAAGATCTACTTATAAATATTTATCTAAAATTCGTTCCACGACAATCAATGACTACATCATAATCATAAACTACGACTTCCAATGATATTTTAGCAATAGTTCAGAATTTATTCTTCCATATGGACGGGCGTGGTAGCCACAATAACGTAGCTCACCTGCCAGTTGGTTAACGGATGGTGTAAATCAAAGGCGGTAGAGCGTAGGTTGCTAGCTAAGCGTCGCACATCATCAGGTCAAATGCTTCTTTCGATAATGATTTGCGTTTTTTATGGTGCTGCGGTCGGGTACAACTTATACCTATATGGATCTGAACAATAATAATCTATTAATAATTTTTCACGAATTCAAAGTCACTCAGCGAGCCACGGAGAGAGCTATGCTAGATGGTTCTTTGCTGGACAAAATTCGTACAAAAAAAACTAAGGTTTTTATCTCTGTCCGTTAGGCATTATTTTATTAATTCTTGGTGACATTGGATGCCAACTATTAAGTCAACATACATTTTAGCAGTAAAAAATTAAAAATTTACTATCCTGTCTAGTTAACCTTAGATTATTTCAAATTACGTTAAGCGATGGATGCGAACCGTTCCCGAGAACTAACACAAAATTTTAAGTCGTATCAACTATTCCCATGATACAGGCATGTCGGAACAACTGGTAAACGAATTGTGAACCATAGTGGGAAATAAATTAATTTTTCATTTATTTTGAGTGGAATTCCTCGAATTTTTCAATGTTAATGTTTAACCAGCTTGATATTGTTCCAATATAACTTTCAATATTTTTATTAAATTTCTATCAATGGTATTTCCAAGCCCTGATTTTGGGAAGTTAATCATTTGCTCTCTTTCTTTCTAAATTTATTTCATTAAGCATCATTGTGTTTTCTCACTCAAGGTAGGCAGTGTTACGGTAGATGCGTAGGTTTCTTCTTTATTATCAGCTGTCATCTATTTCTTTTAAAAATCACTTTTAAGTATTGTAAAAAACGACTTATATTACTTCTTACGTAAATAAGTAATTTCCATTCATGTAGGTTCATTGGTAATTTCCATAAGTTTATTTTCCAAACATGAAAACTTTTCATCAATTTTCTCTTTTAAATTGTTGAATTTTATGATATGATGATTTTTGGTGAAATACTTCACTTTTATGATGAATAATGATTTCTGAACAATCTGAAAAAATATATATTAAAAACTTACAAAACCAAAATTAATGAATTTTCGACCCATCCACTTAAACTTAGCTTATATGTATCAAATTTTATCCGAAATCCCCCAAACATCCTACATATTTACAAAAACATCTTTATAGTCTCTAAAGAAATTTATGTCCGATAGGGAATCAAACTTGAGACCAATTGGAAAGCAAGTACCAAATGGGCTAACAAAATCATATTTTTACTATTATTATACTTTAATATTCATATTACATTATCATAAACCCGTACTTAGCGAAAGACACAACAAAGTAAAGCAAAGTAAGTAAGTTAAAAATGCATTAACTTCATCCATAACTACTTGCTTGTCGCTTATCCCTTGTAGCACACTGGTAGCCCCAAGGCGGACAACACCTGAGCTGATCTATAGTTACAACGGTACTGCGGGTCAAATTGTTAGTTTCAATAGTGTATTAGTTAAATAATATATATATATATATATATATATTATATATATACAATATATATATTATATATATATATATATATAATATATATATATAATATATATATACGAATAATATATATATACTCGTAGGACAAATATATAATTTTGTGACGTTATGGCGTTCATAATGCGTCCTGTAAGTATTATATGTTTTATTGATCTTAATGAGAACTAGAAACTTCTTATAGAACAGGACTTCAAAGTTAATTTCAAACTAGTGATATTTCAAGTACCTAAGTTACGTACACATAATAGTAAAATGGAATCAGATCCTCAAAATACATGGCTGTGATGTATGGGAGCGGTAATGAAACGTAGAAATAATTAATGGAAGAATGGACACATAATAATATTAATAAATTAATAGTGTTAGTACAGACATAGTTTAGATTATTAATACAGAAAATAGTGCATCGTATTGTCCCCGCAGCTTTACTCAGGTACACCAGCTCCCTGTATTCAGCCAATGTTGTTCGTCAAGTGTGATGGCGGTACTCAATGATACACGGGAGACGGCACAGGGCGAGAAACAAATCATCTAATTCAAAGAATATTACGTGACAGATAATTCTGTGAACACGAACATTATTATGGGGTCTAGTTTCCGATTATAAAAAAAGGGTGCAATTTAAAAAAAAAGTACATATATTTTATTGTTTTAAACAAAATATGGAAAAAACGAAATTTTAAGTTAAACAATTAAATATGTTCCAAATATTCGTATTCGTTTTGGTGAATATTCGCCAATTTTCAAGTAGGTATTCGTATTCGTACTCTTAATTTTCCATTTTCTAAACGAATAATCGAATAGTAAAGTCCAATATAAACAGTAGATAAAAGAGGTTTTCTACAAAAATAAATACTTTTAAGAGCAAACGTTTATTTGAAAATCAGATTTTTTAGTTTAAGTAGTAAGTGATTTTTAATTTTATTTAAAGTTACCTACTTACTAATTTTACAAGTGCGTGCGTAGTCGAGAAAAGAGAGTCAAATTATTGTAGTGAGTATTCGTATTTGTATTCGTGATTTTTTCCTATTCGAAACATCACTATATAATCTTCTATTACTTGCCTCTTGTATTAGTGGCTCAATTTAATCAGGGATGATTTAAATAGCCTTGTTTGAAATTTTGATAAAATTTACTTAATAATTAACATTATTTCCCGACCCTTTCTCCAAATCAGGGGTGTCCAACTTAGAAAGCCTCAAGGGCCAAAATTAAAACTTTGAACGTAGTTGCGGGCCATATAATAATACTTTAATTTAAACTTTAAATTAAATTATTATATACTTTTAATTTTAAAGTATCAATGAGAACCTATGTAAGGTAATATTATTAATAAAACCAAAAGTAGTAATATTTTTTTATATTGCTCAAGTATTTGTTTTACATAAATAAGGAAAGTATGATGGACTGGGTAACGGATTCTGACCGTCTGTTATTCCTCAAAATATGATTAAATATTTTATTTTAATTAAATTATAAACCCGCATATTTAGTAAAAGTTTGTTTATATTAAATTATAAAATCTTTTTCAAAAGGAAGGCATTTCAAAGTAATTTTCTGATTTTTTTTGTCTCGTTCGGGGGCCGCATGCGGCCCGCGGGCCGACAGTTGGACAATCCTGCTCCAAATCATTTCCTAAATCTCCAAAGTTAGTTAGGAAGCACGCCAACTTTTATATCCGACAGTATCCAGTTAGCATCACATGGACAGTACTCTCGCCTGACAACTTCATTCTATGCAAAATACTATTATTATGTTGCATATGACATTAATATCAGTAAACCACTCACCACCAGGTGCGCCAACTGCACCCACAAATAATCTTACGTAAACACAAATTACGCGATGCAAATAAATCACTACAACATCTGTAGCTGATTTTATCAAAATAAAACCAGTAATAAACACTTGTACACATTAGCTCCCAGCTATTACGGTAAATCGGCAATTCGAAATCGAGATACGATTTTTTTATTATCCTCAATGAATAGTTATTACAAGTAGATGAAAGGCAGATAGATATAAGATATACTCAGTACAGATAAAAAGACAGTGTATGATCTCTGTGCGGGATACGTATACACTTACACGTACAGTGCTCGTGTTTGTACTTCGCACCAACTGGATCGCCTGGGGGTGTGGACTGTATAATAGGTTTTTTCTCTGTCGTTAATGAAACAACTAGGCTTGTTCTTTAATAGAGCCGGGGTAGCGCAGAGGTACTTGTTCTTCTTCTTGTTATTGTTGTTGTTCTCGGAGTGGATGCCGCTGCGGAAGTGAGGTTGACCGGAAATGGTCCGCCTTTTATTCATTTATTGGCTTCTCCAACCTCCGGCCAATTACGGGCTTCCCCCACCACCGGTCAATGACGGGCTTCCCCCACCACTTGTTCATGTATGTACCCCTCCCGCTACCCGCGGGGAATCATTTATTTACTTTTTCCTTATTTGTTCTTATTTACTAACAAATACAAGTATTTACATTGTTTACATAGGGATCCAATAAGATCCTAACGTTGTGACGTCCGGTTGCGAGCGGACGGGGCGCACGGGAGCGAGATATATTTATATTTCCCCGTCCCACGCTTCAGGAGTATAAATATTTGCCCGCCTAACACCGGGCTATCATTGTTCATTGTTCTCCGGGCGTCACAGCGTACACCCACATTGCGCCCTAGTATGTCCTCACCTATACTATCCACCAACTTTTATCCTGATAAGTACGCAAAGACATACCAGGGATCACTCCATTATTAAAATTATACAACATACCATAAAAACTTATAAACTAGTTGCGAAACTAACTATATACACATTTGTACAAGTACCCTAGCCATATGTTTCGTCGTCAACAATCTCAATCAAAGTAAACCAAAGTCTGAGAAACATACAGTCGACAATAAGCTCGTAGAGACAGATCAGTCACGGATAGGGTGGTCTACTTTGAAGCATTAATGTAAATCGACAATAAAAATGTGGCACAGGTCTGAAAAAGCTTGGCCTAATGTCAATTTGCCTTCCTGAATAGATATTCATGAAACTTATAGAGTTGCCAATAGTGGAAGGTTTATTTGACTAAATAAATATCAAACTGCTATTGAATTTAGTGATAACTAATACTTTTATATTTTGGTCAGTGATAGTGCTTACAAAACATAGTTATAATTATTAGAATTTATGTGCTTATTTACCTATTCTACAAAAGTTTGATACCTATTTGATCAACATGTTTGCCACTATTGGGATGATTGACGAATTCAACATGACTGTGTCGTTTGGCTTTGATTCTCATTTCGGCATCAACACCTAGATACTGTTTTTTTAAAATTTAAAGTGCGAAATCTAGTATAACGGGATAATTAGTTTCCTGCACGCACCTCATGAGAGACACATACCTCATCAAGGGGGGCTAGAAACAAGAAATCCTGAGTTGGCAACTATAGTCACGGAGAGATTACGCCTGAGTCAATTGTGAATAATAATAATAACAAACTGAAGAGACTACAATGTTTAGGTGTGACCCATTGATTTCTAAAGTGTGCGAACGCAAAGGTTGGCATTATAGTACCCACTCGCTTCAACGAAATTTAGAAGCATTGATTCGTAGTCCCTACGCACACATTTAAAGAGCTGAGCGCTTCTAATGCATGCATACTACTCTGAGCCTTTTTTTGATAATATGCGAGCATATTCAGTGCCAGATAATTAGTGTATCATTACTGTTATTAGCGATAAGACCGCCTATTGTGCATTTCATGTGTTACAACGTCTGTTACTGTCTTATTTTGTGTTGGAATGGAATAAAGAATTTCATCTATATAACATACTGTTTAGATTAGACGTTACTGCTTAGTAGTATTTCTCCTTGGATGAAGCGCGTTAACCCAATACAAGTAATTTCAATTCTATTTACGGGTCAATTACTAAATGAATATTTCAGTAGAGAAGGCGCAGTATCTCTTTTAACTTATTTATTTAATTTGCAAGTTGTAATCTATACATATAATAAAATTGTAACAGGCCGATGTCTGTACATTATATATATTGAAGAAAAACTAATATGGGAAGTTTTTATTAGAGCAACAGAAGCCAAAACAACAGTTTTTAGAAATTTTGTCTGTCTGTCTGTCTGTATGTCTGTATGTTTGTACACGCATCACGCAAAAACTACTGCATGGAATTGAATGCAGTTTTCACCGATGTATTGCTAGAGGTCTAACTTAAAATATAGGCTCCATTTTACCGCAGGAAAATATCTTATTCCGATTGTTTTAAATTTAATAAACCGAAGCGAAGTGAGGGCGGGTCGCTAGTACATGATATAATTAGTGTCTAACTAATAACATATAATATAATATAACTAACATAATATCTAGGGCACAGAAAATGTTAAATTATACTTATTATTACTTTAACTAATATTATAAATTTTACAATTGTTGAGAAGACTTCGTCTACTAATCTGAGTTATGACGAAATAGCAGTAAGACTTGCGTTTACACTTCTTTACGGCTCCTCTTGCAGCGGTAACACATGTGTGTGCGTGAGGCTATTTTCGACGTTTTTATACTGTTTTCAGTCTGTTCTTGCTGTGTCGGACACAGGCAATTATTATACAATCTATAAAGCTTAAGGGCACGCGTCTTGTGTATAGACATTAGAATTACATCCGAATGCTTTGAGCCAAATGTTACTTTTGGATAGTTGATTTTTTATACAGATTTTTATTCACTTTACTCGTACTTTGTCTTGTTTTTCACCAACATTCAAAAGGATAAAGTCTGCTTTATTACGTTATCGGCTTATATTGTAGTGTAAAAGAAATGAAGGAGTAAAAAGGTAAATTATTTTTTATTTTATCAGTTATCTGTTAAAATTATTTACAAAATAAAACTAAAAAACAAATGAAATAAAATAAATTAATTTCATTCCGTTTATGAAAATTAATGTAAAATAATTGAAAAATTGCCAGTGAATGGTAAAAGTATGACTCATAAACTTTAATTTTATAGCTTAAAATGTTTGTAAATTTCCAACCAGTTTGCTAGAATAAATCAAGGATTTTAAATATTTTTTTTTTAAAATAGCTTTATCAGTCATACGGAAAAGTAATATATAAAAATGATAAAAATTATCTAAGGGCCACATTTTAATAACAATTACGCCGATAATAATTATGATCAATTCTAAAACATCTAAAACTGGATAGAAGTGATTGATAACAAAACCACAAATACAGAACGCGACGTCTCAATTTAGTCATAATTCAAAATAATAGATGAAGTCTTCTCAAAAATTTGATCGGCATTTTTCTAATTTGGGCAATTCTAGCTTGTCCATGGGAGCATTAACAAATTGTTGCCTGAAGCTGCTCCAACTCACCGGATACGGTACATTTAACAAAAATTTTGGTCATTATCAATCTAAAACGAAGTGTATAAAGTCCAGATTTGAATGTGTCATACATTGATTTGCATTCAAAAATTCAATGAGTAGAATTAAGCCTGTTTCCGACTACAAGAGCAATAACAATATTGCCTGAAGCGATGTACGTACATAACTAGCGTCTATTTCCTTCTTACTTTCTTACTATCTTTATTGATCGTAACATGGGCAGGTCTATGGAACAGCACTACAATTGCCTGGAGTTAAAATTTAAAAAAAAATAACGATAGCACGTGTTATTTAAAAAGGTGGATTATAGTTTGCTATTTTCGCTTAATTCATAAGTTTCTTGACCTGTTTAACAACGCTTGGACCAATCGGGCCACTAATAGAACAATAAAATATTTAAAAAAGTCATATAGTATGATGCTCTCACAGAAGACTACCTTGAAATGTACTGTATTTCCCACTTTACCTTATTCCCCAATGTACGCACGTGTTTCGGTAGTAAGTGAGGAATGCCAGAGCCCATTCCCATGCTGTCCTATCCCTTCTATTTTCCTAATCCTTTCTTCAAATCTATTCCTTCATCTCGAAAGGTAGACATCACATCCGGGGGCGCGCCAACGTTTGTCATTATGGACTGAAGTTGGCATGTACCACGGATGTCCATGGGCGACATTATCCATTTACCACCAGATCGACTGCCGCATTTACCAAATGCTTAAAAAGATGAAGTACGGTTTCATGAATCCGGGGCTTTTATAATTACTTAGTTTAAAAATTACGAATCGCTTTTTTATTTAGTTTAAAAAAATATTTAGGAGAATTTTTTAAAAGTTTACCGTCACTCGCTAAATTTAATACTACTGTATGGATGTGATCTATCTTAGAAGAAAGTGATACTGCAATTAAATAGCTATGGAGGGATGCGTCACCAAGCGAACTCTGTTCATTTTGTATATAAAAAGCCTTACTTAAACATAAATAAATAAATAACCTACATCTCACTGTCACAAAACGCCGAAAGCATATTGACTAGGTGAACTAACGACTTGAAGAAAATTTTTCGATACTGGCCGTGTGTTGGCGAGATTTGGGAACTGCTATATTCATGGAGAGATATACGCTAATTGTATAGTATAATATACCAAAAAAACCTATTAATACTAAATTTGTTATAAAGAAAAGAACAAAAAACGTATCTTCGATGGTAACCACAAAGAGCATCTCAATCACCATGGTCGTCAAAATAACCTAATTAAAGCATCAGGGCCCAAATAACTCTTTTTACGACTTAGTCCATTATAGCCGTAAGCTACCGTTCGACATTCGTCAATAATTATTATGTTTAATTAGACATCGTTGTTTTGTTTAAATCCGAACCCAAATTTCCCATAAACGAGCCATATTCGACAGTTCGCTTCGCGTTTGATTAGTTTTACTGCCACTATTCATAAAGTTTGGGCCATGAAACGAACGATTCACACGATTTGTATCGGTGCGTCCAGAACTGCCTTGGGAGTAGTAGTGCAGTCTAAGGGACCATCAATAGTCTCAAAGAGACTAATAATCAAGGCTATAAGCTCTGCGTGTACTTCAGTGGCCATGTCACCTTTCTCTCAAAGAAGACTGCCTGAAGTGAAATGTACGATTGAAATGTAATAATTTGCACAATTTGAATGTATTTTAAACACTTCTCTACGATGTTTTTCCGAACTCCTGTAGACAAGTAATAATAAAATGAGAGATACAATTCAAGAGATGAAGTAATAATAAAACTTGACTAAGCATTGAAAATTTATTGTTCGGGTTGAATATAAATATTATGGGGAACTGAAAAAGTTTTAAGATGTAGATTGATGACCAAGTAAAGCTTAAAGGAATTTTAAACAAAAGAAGGCAGGTAATACTGGACAGGTAATAAGAGGTTATAAGATTCTGTTCCTTCAGTCCTGAGGAACTACACCACCTCTAAAAGGATGGATTCGCCAACCCGCTTGGCCTGCGTTGCGTTTTATGGCCATACATCCCTCGTGCACAAGACAGTGTGCTAGAGGATAAAAGGACTGGTTAGGATTATGGCTCTAAGGCGAAAAACTTCTGATTTCGTGGCTCCATTTCAGCGGCCCACGCAACAAGTCGGCCCCCGTATTTATTGAGCTAATTGGTTGTAAATCGAGGGCAGATTGTTCAAAATGGCCGACAACGATTTTGTGTAGTAAAACTCATAAACCTCCCTACGTGTTCCTTGTCGGTTAATAGCTTCATGATAAGACTCCTTTTATAGTCTAATTGGATTTTCTTGGAAGCTTTTTTGTTTCAATCATTATTAATTTAATCGGCAATTAGGTGAACGAGAGATTTTTTTATTGATTAATACCATTTCTATTACACAGAATACATTACAATAATAATTTAATAATAAGGTTGCACCTCATTATATTAAATACTTTTTAAAAGCTTTAAAGCTGTAGGAAATAAAAACATAAAAATTATAACAAAAACAGTGATCCTTTCTCGCTCTAATAGTAATGGCGTCATAAAAAATGTATAAAATGAATTGAATGAATGTATTCATGTAGGTACCTTATTAGACCTCCCATAAAAGTAGTATTGTAACTTTGTGAAAAAAGACGAGCCATTTTAGGCATCTATCTATGTCATTATCAGCCAAGTTTGTGCTTAATATCTGTTAGGTCGTTTGTTATAGATTTGACTAGCTGGTGCCCGCGACTTCGCCCGCGTGAAATTTAGAGTGAATGGCATGGGAACTGTATATTGGATCTGGATAAAACCTACCATAAATGTTACATTACAATCCATGTTGTAGTTTTTGCGTCATGCGACAGACAGATAGACAAACATTCCAAAAATTGTTGTTTTGTGGATTACAATTTTGTGGTTTATATTACGATCATTTTCTTCTAAATTTTTCTTTTCTTCTTCTAAATCATTTTCTTTATTTTCACGATGATATTTTTTTATGTACAGACACGGCTTTGTTACGATTTCATTATATGTACCTATAGATAATAGAAAGAAAATTCTGACCATTAGGCCCGAGGTTGCCGGCATCTCTTTTCTCAATCTCTGATTTTCACATGAAATCTTGTCTTTGCTGTCCTTTTTCCATTCTGTTCCGCGATAATGTGGCTAATAATAATGGTGACATATTTTCACTATTTGTAAGATTAAAAACAGGTAAATATTAGGTAGGTATGTTAAGGATTTTTAAACAATCCCACACCATACCGTACTGTCAACCTATGTCTCTTTACTGCTAAATATAGTTTTCAATCTTCCAAGACCTTTAAATGATAACCGTAACTAAAGCGCGCACAACGAGCAGAAAAAAATCTCGATCGTTGACATGAGGTCAGCCAAGAATGGAAGCTAAAGAGATTTGTATGAAATCATCGCAACGGACCACTTTACTAGGCCCCTCATATTGAGGTTCAATAATATGAGGGGTCTTACTAGTCTTACCGTGTAGCCGTGTTCTCTTAGCCGTAAAGTGCTCTCATTGCGGCGTAAAGTGCGTTTTTCCAAAACTACAAAACTACTTTTGATGTGAAACATCTAATGCGGCGGGTCAGACCGGCTGTTACCGTGGCGACGCGTCGCCACGGCATGCGTCGCCACGTAATACCGTCAAAGGCAACATCGAATATAATTACAGAAGTCATTAATTAAGAGAATTAAGTTGTTTCCATTTAATTTTTGTATTAAATTAATATAAATGTATATTAAATAAACAATCATCTTTTTCTTTAAAAAAATCTGAATATTGTATTTTTAATTGTGCTATATTTATTTTCTTTCCTATGCTATCCTTTTATGCTCATTATTTCTACAAAATAATTTCGATATTTCACATCTGCTTGACCTCCCGCGTCGGCTCATTTCTTTTTGTATGTCTGTCTGTCCGTCTGTCTGTCCCTTTGAACATGCATTACGCCTAAACACTGAACAGATTTTAATGAAACTTTTAATGAAGATTTAATGAAACACTGAACAGGCCCAATTATTGCTTATGTACCGGCAGTACTGGATTAACATTTAGAATACTTTTTATCGAGATCGATTAGAGAGTTCTCACGGAAATCACAAGTTCACGGGAACGAAGTCGCAGGCACCACTAGTATTATTTAAGACTGAGCCAAGGGTTTAATTAAAACATACTTAGACGACTTTTTTGTAGCCGGCATAGTCATCTGTTTTGAAACTTAGGTGGTGAATATTTTTATATTGGTTGGCGAAAATTTCAAAGCTGCATTAAATTCGAAAATTTGCTCGTTTTATGGTGCACGAGCCAATTTGCTCGTTTTATGGTGCACGAGCCAATTTCCCATCGCACAAGGCCCCAGTAAATCGTCAGCGCATTATTACATCATTAACATAATGCACCCGAAACTCTCGAGCGTGCGTTATGAATAAAACATCCATTTGTATGGATGAGACGCTCTTTATATCCCCAAATTTTGTTGTGATACTTGATCGTTACTGGTTAATATGTTATTGGAAACAAACGTTTAAAACCTATACGATAAGCTATAATTCTTTTTTTTATGGTTTTATTTTGAAGTAATTGAATTCTAATATAATGGAAATGAGAGGCCACCGTTACCAAAATTTTGTGGAAGCTAAAATAGATCATTCACATTTCTATGTAATTAATTGAAGTTATTATGAGTATTTACACAAACGTCTAATAATACAATATAAATAAAATGCTCTAATTCCCATTTACAATCGACATTAGTAACAGTAGGAGGAGAGTGCACTCTGCAATCCAACAGCCGCTGGGCGCGCTCGACTGGCCACGTTACCCCACTCTCACAGAAGACTACCTTGAAATGTACTGCATTTCCCATTTTATCGTATTTCCCCAATGTACGTACGTGTTTCGGTAGTGAGTGAGATGTGCCAGAGCCCATTCCAATCCCATCCTATCCCTCCCCATTTTCTCAACCCTTTCTCCAAATCCATTCCTATATCTCCAAAGGTAGGCAGCACATCCGGCGGCGTGCCAACGTTTCTCATTTTGGACTAATGTCGGCATGTATCGCGGATGTCTATGGGCGACAGTATCCACTTACCATCAGGTGGACTGTATGTTCGTCTGCCGCCTTCGTACATAAAAAAAAGTAGCATTTTCTATAAAGTCACCGTTATCTTCTTAGCTGTTATAATCATTGTAATTTACAAGTACATCACTTCGAAACTTCTTTTTTTCAGTTTTTTTTAGTTATCAGCTGAAATTCCTTGTTTTACGGGAATAATTTTTGGACAAGTCAACAAAGGTCATTCTTGACGAAAGTTGGCACATGATTATCATTAGGCGGATAAATAAAAATTTAACCATAGATACACTTTATTATATGCGTATTTAGAGAGATAAATAAAATTAAATGTACACGAAAATCTACAGAGAAATACAAAGTACAAATAATGAGAGGTACAACCGGCGGCCTTATCGCTAAAGCGATTTCTTTCAGACAACCGTTAGTGGTATTTAGTAGTTGTCTGTTTTCTCTAGATTTTTGTTAACTTAGCAGTAAGTTGAACCGATTAATAATAAGCGAAATTTTATTCAACACCTCTACCCATATTCAACGTCTATTCCATAGAAGTTATCACAGCACATAATGAAGAGCGATACCAGGACAGGTTCCCGATACAGGATATTACTCCACTGTAATTATTGGTGAGGAATCATTATGGCATTACGTGACAGGCTCGGGTGCAATCGGGATTAAATTGTGAGGTGGGGCTTCCGTCTGCCGTACCTAATTGACGAAGAAATACAGGTGGTAAGAGTATCTACATTTGTTTGTACAGTTTGATGTATAATTTTAATAATAAAAATTAAAAGTACATTTGAGACATTATCTGAGCAAAGGGACCTTATTGTCGATATAGATTTATTGATTTTGGTTAATCTTCAGTTGTTTAGAGATTATATTTAAATAGAAAGAAATAAAGACATTTATCTAAATATGCTGTGAAATATGCTCAAAATTTATTTCCCATTTTTTTTCCTAAAATAAAGATTACCATACAATACCACAGGCTCGCCACCACACACGACACTCGGCTCTTCTCATCCAACCACCACCCGCTGGCCGAAGGGCGTCCACCTCGCTTCGCACTTCCACACGTCGCTTCCTGGTACGTGGCCTCCACTCGAGGACTCGTCTACCCCACGGGTTATCGGTTATCATTAACTAACAAAGAGTTTCGTCTAAGAACTAAAATCACCGACATAGCTCACAGAATTAACAGTGGGCAGGACATGTTTGCCGCAGGACCGATAACCAATGGGAAAAATAAAAATTGTCCAGAAAAAAATGTTTCATGGTGAGATTCCATATAATTATAACTTACACATTCATACCAAGAGCTAGAAGAGATAAATTTTTGTTCGTGTGTTTTGTTCCATTTTGTACTTGCATATTTTTCGCAATTAAATTAAATTGTTGAGATTTGAGATAGTCTTGTCTAATATTTTGTTAATTAAAGACTCAATTAACAAGTAAGTACTACGATACGATAGTAACATTATAACGCAGTAGATTCTCGACATGCCAACTACATCTCGACATCTTGACATGAGATTACAGGGATGAGACTTCTAAAACTAGGAGATGAAAGAGATAGTAACAGGAGAAGAATAAAAATCACAAAGGAAAAAACAGTCATTTTAGAGTAGAGAAGACATATACATTTCGTTGGTGAGATAAACTAGTCTAGCGGTTGTTAGATATACTAACCATAATGATGATAATTATCTAACTGAAGAGTTATTTAGCCAAATTTTTATGATTGCGACTATAAAAACAACAGTAAACTCATACTGCATAATTCCCACCTTTGTCACAAAAAGTAATTTCGTACGCAATTTCGTCTTTCTTTTACACAAAATAATGTAAATAACGACATTCTATTTGAAATAATTACAATGAAAGGCCGTTGGCGTGAGGTGTATGGACGAAGTGTAATTGTGGACATAACGGTCTGAACACATTGGTATCAGCGGAGCGACTGCGTGAATTTTTCTAAATGATTGGACTCAGTGACCGGAACCCACCCCGCAGACTGTAGCCAATTAAAATCTCAATATATACTCGAAAAAGACGTGATACAGACCAGTATAAACAAATAAATATACACATACGATTAGGTCTTAGAACAGAAGGGACAATATAACGTTTGTTCTACCAAATTGCATGTGTGCGTGGAGTAAATACGGGATGTGTGCGAGACAAACATGAGGCCGTTTACGAGACCGGGGGGGTCTCCAGGCAATTCTATTTTATAAATGTTATGAATAAAATATTTACGCATTTATCTATAAAACTCTGAAGCAGCGTGTATGCAATATTGATAGCCATTGCGTTCGAGCTCTTATCAAGGCCATCGGGCCTGAGCTATTCCGTCTCTGGTTGGGTAATAGTACGATCATAGTCCCAATGAGTAGTTTATGAATAAAATATGGAATTCTGTACCCTAAAAGAGTCCAAAAGAAACAGTAACTAAAGATAGGAGCGAAGAGTGTAGAATATGAGACAATAAGTTTGAAGCTCACCGACCGTACTCACAAGACCGTGTCCCTACTGATTTCCATGTTTTTTGGAATTTGGAAAAAATTCAACACAAATGAGGCAATGAAAAAGCCTTCAGACAATCCATTGATTCCCGTCGCAGGGTGTATAGCAGAGGCATCAATTAACATCTATTAAAATGGCAAAAGTGCATTGATAATAATGTACAATACTTCGCTTAATAAATATATAATTTTCATACAAAAAACATATTTGATTTTTTTCCATATAAAACGGAAATTTCACAGGTTTGTCTTCTAACTTCTAATTCTAATAGGTTTAAATATAAAAAGCACTTTAACTTCTTTTCACCAAGCAACATATCACGAAGTGAGCAGCTTTCTTGTCCCCTCTGTATGTCACCAAATGTTTAAATAAAATTCCCCGGGCCCTATATTTCTTATTTTTAGTTTCAATGTGTCCCAAATTTATTATTTATTATTTATATGTAAATTAGAAAAAATCTATAGAAACACTAACTGACCGTAATTATTATTGTAAGATCTCTAACAATTAATAGTTAAATTTTAATGTGATTTTTTGCCATTATTTGAATTCACAATTAATACAAATGTGACAACAAAAAGACAACAGTGACTATTTTTGTATTTTACATTGTATTTACATTCAACCATGTATTTTTTGTACTTACAAGGAGTAAGTACAAAAAAGGAGTACTTACATAAATGAGTTGATTAAAAAATATATACACCGGGAAGTCAATTTCTACTATTTTGAAGTACCTGGTTGATTTTAAAATACTTAAACAGTATACAGTGATTGTATATTAAATTCATTATTACTAATCCAAAATTCAATAAATGCCAACGTTATTGTTTCATTCTGTTGACTGTACTTTAAAGTCAAACTAGTAGCGGGACAGGTTACTACCATTTTTTTTACAGTCGGGACACGTTGACACTGTTTAAAATAAATATTAAAAATGGGCCAGGTTCCAGGGACAGGATAGGAATAGTTCAAATAAAATAATATTTGGGATATAGTATCACCATGTCACCACCCTTAGAAAGTTACGAGAGCACTGAAACCCGTGCGTGATGTTGATGAGACAAATAGAACAGATGTTGATGAACGCGGACGACAATTATTTTTGAAAAGAAAAACAAAAATATATTAACACGCACGTACCATCGGTAAAAGGGATAGTTGGGTTCTGTACTTATATGAAGAGTTTTAGTATTAAATTATTTCCCCCACCATCGAGCTAGTGACATTTTTTTAAATCTTGCACTTGATATGAACTCACGATCATACGAATGTGACTCGAGTAACACCACTCTAGGTCTAGGTGAGGAAGAACATCGCGAGAAAACAAACATGCTCAAGAAATAAAACAAAAATCTGGAGTATATGTATCGGCACTGAGCCCGCGTTGTGGATTATGGCCCGAAAGGCCCCAGTGAGGGAAGGCCTGTGCCCTGCACTGAGACAGCACGACAGTAGTGCTCTGAACTGTCCTTATCGTCAGCCGTCAGGTAATCAATACCCATAGTAAGTTAGTTTATATTATTTTATTTTATTTGATAATTCTTCTGTTTTTACTCCTCCGTCTCCCACATTTATTTCGATGGAACCCTAAAACATGCGAGTTGCAATAAAACCAAGTGTGATTACCATAATTTCATCGCCCCACGTGTCTGGGGACTCTGCCGGACAAAAACTGGTAGTAATCACGGTACACTGTGGTACTGTCGCGGAAAAAACGTATACGTTTAATCTACATTGAGTAATTTATTTATGAGATTAAGGGCCTTTTTCACCACCTTCCGATAAGGTATTAGGAAGTATCAGATATTTAGTCATACTTTATTAGAAAGCCAGTATCAACTAGATTTAATCGGCGGGTGATTTATCAATCACATTGTTATCAGTTATTTATCAGGAGGGTGTGAGAAAGACCCAAAGAGCCTTATCAAAAGGCGGTGAGAAAGGCCCCAATTGAAGTAACATAAAATTGGTGGATTTAGATATGCCAATATATAAATATATTATCACTGTAAGTATTATATTAAGAAATGCAATTAAACATAATTTTTAATGAGGTTTATGATTTTTTATGAAAAGTTTTATGACTATTGTAAGTTCAAGTACAATAGTTATTATTTTGACGACGTGAACTCAGTGACAGCTTACCTGAGATGTAAACTGTGAATAGTGAAGTCGCCGCTGCTTCTCCAATAATCCCGTATAATTCAGCTAATATATAAATGCGAAAGTTTGGATGTTTGTTATTCAATCATGTCTAAACGATTGAAACTACTTTGTTGAAACTTGGCAAATAAGTAGATTGTAATTCGGATTAACATATAGGCAAATAGCCTATGTGTTAATCCGGATTATTCATGTACACCACGCGAACGACTTCGCGGGCAAAAGCTAGTATTTAAAGTAATTTAAATACAAGAACAAATACGTGGTGTATATACAATTTTAAGTGCAAATATCATTGCATACTTTTTGTCACTTAGATTATCTTTGTTTTAAAATTGTAAAATATCCAGTAGTGCCAGTAGTGTACAATATCTACTCATATTCACTCCTAAAATTAGTTATGAACGTGAGCTTACATAACATAAAGCCTTACATAAAGCTTCCTTACATAAAGCCTACCTATGTCTGTTTTTATTTATGAAGAGGTGCTAGACAGCTCGTTCAACAGATGGCAAGTGGTCACGGTCGCCCATATTAACCTACAAAATCAGATCATTTGATTTTTAATGTTAATTTGATGATAACGCACGTTTTATCTCTATGTACATTTTTTTTATAGAATGGATGGCTAAGGAGCGGGCGGGCCACTTGATGGTAGGTGGTCACCGTCGTCCATGGGCACCTGCAACACCAGGGGGGGTAAGCGGGTGTCCAGCAGACCTGGCAGATTCCTATTCACAGCTACTATGTTTATTGTTAAGAGAGTGATAGACTAGGGCTTGAAATAGAAGATTTTCCTTGACCTACGGCTAAGAGTAGGACAAAGACCTATTCTAGACTCACGTTCGTGAGGTCATGAGTTAAAATCCTCGTCCCGTACTCCTGATTTCCAAAAGACCGGAGTTTTAAAAATTATTACTAGCTCGGCTGTAAAGAAAAACATCATAAGGAAACCCACATGTTCCAGTATTAAATCTGGAGCAGTGTGTATCCACCAATCCGCAATGGACCCGCGTGGTGGATTATAGCCCGAAACACCCTAGTGATGTCCTAGGGGCCGCCTTTGTACTGCAGTGTCAAAAAAAAGAATGACATCATTAATACAATAATAATATTATTTTATTTACTGAACTGCGTAAAGAAACAATAAATTAAAATTAAACAAAGTCTTTTGCACTTTTCTCCACGAGTACAAATAAGGAGCAAGCCACACTTATGCGGGTGAGGGCTACTGTACGGACCCTTTAATAGCCTTTTTTGTAAACATCTTCGCTTGAAGTCGACTGACATACCTATTGTGTTGTACGTGATCACCTCCCTTAGGGTATTCTCTTGAGTTAAGTTTTACTTATTCATACGTGAAGAGTTAATTAAAATATGGTTCTAAAGCACCTCGTCTCTCTTTAGATGAACCAAAATGAAGGAGAGACGGTATAATTCCCGGCCAAAGCACAGTCGGCCGCGGTTCAGGGTCCCACGGTGAGTAACCGACGGACGAGCACCGCCTTCTGCATCTTCGCTGAGAACCAACCGCCAAGGAAATCCAATCGCCTCAGGTTGGTCTCCAGGCTGGTGGGGATTACCCCATTTACGGACAAGACGACTGGAATGATCTTCAGTCGCCAGCATACCACCTAGTGTTGCAGGTGTCCATGGGCTGCCGTGACCACTTACCATCATGTGGCCCGCCCGCTCCTTAGCCATCCATTCTATAAAAAATTAAATTTAAATTGACTTAATTTTGTTACTGTATTTTTTTGCACAAATTTTTAGACACATTCTACTAAATGATAATAAAATATAATGCCAATTGACCCATTACTTTCACGAAAAATTACACCTTAGTAACTGATCTGAGGAGTCATAATCTTACTACTACTGTGAATTCAACATAACTAAGTACTGTAACTTTTGAATTTCAACAGTAACGTATCCAATATTTTGTACAATTCATACACAATTACTTCGAAATCATACTAAATTTTCAAACATATTCATCTGATACTTTTTAAAAGATATTCCTCAATGTAAATTGGATTGAGGAGCCACTTTTATATACATATATTAACATTTGAAATATTTTACTTCAAGTTATAGAATTGGTCCTACAAAACCGATTAAATAAGTTTAAAGCCCTTTTTAACATCAGAAATAGTTCCTCAAACCAGACAGCCACAATGTTTAAAGTTTAAAGTAGTGCGTCCGGGGCCGTGCTTGACATTCTGATGGTGGCATGTACCGTGGATGTCCATGGGCGACAGTATCCACTTCCCACCAGATGGACTGTCTGCTCGTCTACTTCCATATAAAATAATGTCCTTAAGAAATTGTGCTCTTAAATAAGTTATCTATGAAACTTTTCTTATTAAAGAAAATTACAAACACCTGCTCAAGGGTAGGCCATGGTATTTAGTCAATATCCATTATTTGGCACATGAGGTGTCAATATCCATTTTCTTCTCTATTTTAAACCTAATCCATTCAAGAACACGATACCACATATAAACAACGTGCCAACTGTTTACGATCCTCGTCCAGCCTGTTATAAGCCGCCATTCATTGTTTCATGCTGACTACGATGCTATTTAAAGTACCCACCGATCTCCTTGTGAATGAAAGAGATGCTCCGATACGAGGCAGAGAAGGACATCTCTTTCTAACGCGCGGATAATCGCGAACAATATTACCTAATAAAGATGCTTTGGTACATTCTGCAAACCAAAATATTTTTCTAATTTTTTCTATGATATTCATTCGTTCATTAATTTTGTCTATGATTTCTAATATTTTTGACTTTCGAATTATAAAAATAGTTCTGAATGAAATAAAAATGGTTGATTATTATTAATTGTCATAAACAGTGATAATATTAACATTACCGTTTGCAAAATTACAAATATTACAAAATGTCTGACAGGAAAAAGTAATAACATTGGTCCATGCACAGGTTAGTGAGCAGAAAAACTTATATCTAGTGTTAGTAGATACATATTAAATATTAAAAAATAAAAAAACAATTAATTAAATAATAGAAAAAAATAATGAAAAAAGTAGCTAGTCTCCGGAAAAACCTGAGGCATCCCATTTAGCCATATGCATTTCCTATTTTATCGTATTTCCCCAATCCTGGGGCGTGCCAACGTTTGTCATTCTGGACTGATGTTGGCGTGTATCGCGGATGTCTATGAACGACAGTATCCACTTACCATCAGGTGAACTATATGTTCGACAGTCGCCTTTTTTCTATAAAAAGAAAATCTACCGGTTAACCCAGTGCCTCAGAAAAGGGGACACCCATCTAACAATGACTGCGCTTAGGATGGTGTTGGGAGAGGCGCGAAGCCTTATTATGACATTTGTTACTAACATTTCAAAATCAAACTGATGCCAGAATGAACCAACTCGTATAATGGGACGTCGCTGGAAGCACCTACTGATGCAGCTTCTGATACGGTCTGCGCCTGAGGCTCGTCATTAACGCGGGTTCGATACCGGCTCCCAGTTATTACCTTTCTGGTGACCATGTGTTTAAAAAGATTACGATCATTATCATTATCAGTACGGTACGAAATGCAGTTGTTTAATCAATTTGCACAAATTTTATAGTTTTATAGGTATACTAGCTTCTACCCGCGACTTCGCTCGCGTGGACTGTTGCTGTAAAATATTTTTAACACTTAAAAAAGCACCGACATGATGGATTTTTACGATGAAAATCCATTCAGTAGTTTTGAATAATTATATAATATGAAAACTCATTTTTTTATTTACCGCTATAACTCAACTTCCTTGTGTCATATGAAGATGACACATATTCTAGTTTTCCTTCTGGATACTTAGCTATACACTAGTGAAAATCAGATCAAAATCCGTTCATTAGTTTTTACGTGACGCTCAAACAAACACACATACAGACAAACGGCCAAACATACAGAGAACAATTTTAAAAACCACTGTTTTCGGTTCTGTAACTTCTAAAGAGACCTCCCAATTTTATTTTTAAAAATTAAAAAAATTGCCGTTGTACATTGACTAAATGACAATGTACAGATGTAATGTAATGTAATGTGTCAATCCTTTTACTGTTTTATTTTATGCATAGACGAAAAGCTGTAAATTTTATAATTTTGCTGACGTAGCGCGACTACGAGGGTCACATACTTTTATACTTACTAAATACAAGTAAAATTATTCACTGCACAATCAAACTGTCTTAAAACATGCCATTCGACATATTTTACCCGTGTAATTATTTGTAGCCTTTGTCTCAATTTGTAAATGATATCCACACTATAAATCCAAAAGTGTGTCTGTCTATTAATTTTCCTAATTTTTTTGAAATTCGGATAAGAATATAGAATTGTTTTTATATTGAAAATTTGACTAGTTTTTCCTAAAGTAGTACTTTTAAAATAAATCCACTTTTAAAATAAAGTACTTTTAATCCACGCGGGAAAGTGTATAAGAATAAATGTGCAGTAAAACCATTTTTGTTCTTATAAACCGTAACTGGCCCTTGTATGTCCACTGCTGGACATCGGACATGAGGGATATGGCTTTCAAACTTAATGTTTTTCTTACCAAGGACAATTCCTTACAGTGTCACAAAGTCTCGATTTTCGACTATTTGTGGTGACCCTATACGTGCATTATGTACAAGGAATCATGAACAAAAAATACACGTTGTTTTCTTGATTACCTCACAACTCATATGAGACATAAAAATGTTAATTTCATCCTATGTATTCATGAAGTGTGCGCGTTGTCACTTCTGAAAATGCAAAAACCATCTTCCCCGCAAAAACAAAGCGAAAACACACGTAGGGTGAGACGCCCTCCGGCCAGATGAACTGACGACTTAAAGATAGTCTCCGGGAAGGGTCGGATGAGAAGAGCTGAAGGCCGTGTGTAGTGGAGGTCCTCAGGAGATTCATATATCCAACTGTGGAGAGATACAGACTGATGGTTTGGTATAGTATAATCTTCCTCTTACATTAAGATTCTCAATTAGTATAATATCAAGTCCCAGTCTAATAAAACGAAATTACTAAAGAGCAAGCTGCAGATCACGTTATATAGGTGTCCCAGATTGTGCGCCGGATTTAAATTTTGATACTTTTTTTTTGTTTGATCTTTGGCAACTCTGGCTTGTTTATAAATGTCACATATGATAGTTGCAATTAGTCAACTTGGAACGCTACACGAAAGAGCAACGCAGTATGAATTTTATAGCAGTGTGAGGTGGACCATCATTTTGGCGAAAAAATCGTCTTAGGTGACAAGGCCCATTTCCACCTTGACAGATATGTCAATAAGCAAAATTTTCATATCTGGAGCTTGTTATGAGATTTATGAATAACGGATACATCTTCAAAAAGTTACAGTCTGGTGCGGCTTTTGGTTCGGCGGGATCATAGGGTCGTTTTTTTAGGTATCGGTATTTAGGTAGGCAATTGGAATATATTGACCTCGATCAATTGTGGTTCCAATAGGACGGTGCCATATGTCACACAGCCGGAGAAACAATAACTTTTTTTTTTTTTCTAAATTAAATCCGGCGTTCAATGTGGGACATCCTTTAGATAAAGCAGATATTTTTGTTGATAATTTGACTGAACCAGAACACTGTGATGCGACATCGTTTGGGGGCAAAATTCCAGAAAATACAAAATATCTCAACGGGGATGATAATTATATAGTACAGATGCTTTTATGAAAGAGTGAACTGTAAAACCTAAACATTTTTTTTAATTTTAACTTTATAATCAAATTATTATTTTATATGAAAAGATAAAATAATGCAATAAGTGGTCGATTCAAAGAATAGTAAAGAATAAAGTGTTGTAACTATATATCGCAATTTTATTACAAAGTAAGTATAGATAGCATTATAACAAGGACGTTGATCCGTAAAATAGATTGAAATCTCGATGTCAAGTAGATAATTTGGACTTTGTATTTACAGATGGGGCCATCAAAAGAACGAAATTCTAATTTAATGATTGGAAGTATATTACAGAGAAAAATAATTAAAAGACCCTTCCATCTATGCAACAAACCTCTTTCTGAAATATAAATCTATGGATAATTCTTAACATCCATCAATGGGCCTTATAAAAACGAGAGCTAAGCTAAAGAATTTGTAGGTATTTCTAATTTGTTTAATTGTTTGATGCTGGTCTTTAGACCTTGAATGACGGTTATGTACTGGGAATCGCTCCGGCCGGTCCACCGACGACTGGTTGTTAGTGTTCACCGGTAGTAGCTGGATGGCATGAGTCGAAGATAGTGTGTTGGCTTTTAAGCTTGGGAGGTATACGTATTAATTTATTAATATTTTAACATTTTGTTAACATTCTGTCACAAAGGAATTTAACAACCAAATTCAAGTGGATCGTTACTACAGAAAACAATGAGTACCTATATTGTATTTATGTATACTTTTATATTCTTAACATGACAGGATATCCGTGGAGTCATTAGAAATACAAATGGATGCTAATAAGTTATAAATTATTAATTAAATTAAGTTAATAATAATTATGATGTAATAATAGATAAATAACAAGTTATAAATAGCAACTTTAAATGGCACTTTCGATACCAGAAAAACCGCTTGCTTTGTGGCTCTAAATCAAATCTCACCTAGTTGAACACAGAGTAATCACACGTCACTCATTCAGTGGAAGTGGTCTAGTATGATACGAGCATATCTTCAATTATCGTGCCTTACTTAAATACCCGGTAACATAGCTTGCTGGTTGGGCATAGATTGGTAAGAAATTAGAAGAGATAGTTCTATGTTACTGTACAACCATCTTCTATGTTCTCTCAAAGTATCATATTATTAAGTTCTATGTTTTGTCAAAGTATCATATTATTAAGTTCTATGTTCTGTCAAAGTATCATATTTTTAAGTTCTATGTTCTGTCAAAGTATCATATTGTTAAGTTCTATGTTCTCTCAAAGTATCATATTGTTAAGTTCTATGTTCTCTCAAAGTATCATATTGTTAAGTTCTATGTTCTCTCAAAGTATCATATTGTTAAGTTCTATGTTCTCTCAAAGTATCATATTGTTAAGTTCTATGTTCTCTCAAAGTATCATATTGTTAAGTTCTATGTTCTCTCAAAGTGTCATATTGTTAAGTTCTATGTTCTCTCAAAGTATCATATTGTTAAGTTCTATGTTCTCTCAAAGTATCATATTGTCAGATTGTGTTAGATGTGTATCCCTTCTCTGGCATAAGTTTATATACCATGTCAAGGATGTCTAAAGTCATATGTCTGAAGTTATCGAGACCTAAAGTGAAGTCTGTTTTCGCGAAGCGTTCCACCGCTTTTTCTCTTCCCTGCATATACGTCCAAGTTGACAAATGTTGCGACATAAAACAACTGACAGTTTGCTAAGTCAAGCATACTGTTACAAGATGGCTTTTAACACTTTATACAGCTAGTGAATTCATACTTAATAAACAGCGGTAACGTGCCAAATCCATATTTTATGAAATACATAATTTGTTCACATATTTTGTCACTTTATTTAATATGTATGAATAAAATAAGGATTGTAACAACCAACCTGCGATATCACCTGCAAGTTGGCGCCCGCCATACAGGTTATCCCAGTGTGGGGGCCAATAGCAACTCTATGTACCTAGTATATAAGGATTTTTGGTAAATAAAGTATTTGTATACCTATAATTTGGGTGAATACTTATAATGAATAATATAATGTTTCTGTATGTACTCTAGTTGGTAAGCCTAATTTAAATAAATAAATAAAATAAACCTTTAACACCCAACCTGGGGTAAATGTTACTTTTATTACAAAAAATATATCATTTGTTGTGTCTCATAAAAAAAATATGTAGGACATAGATAGGTATATAGATTCATCTAATGAGGACGAACAACGACACTAAATATTCCAATTACAACTAACACCGAGTTTTGTGGATCATCCTGAAAATTGTTAGTCACTTCAACATCTGCAACAATCAACACTTAATCTTTGCCAAAACTTTTTACCTACATCGCCACTCGGCCGCCAATGATCAAACGATCACTAGCGATAGCCGATCAGTGATCACTGTGATCGCCAATCACAGTGACGGGCTAAGAAGCCGTATCCTGTGTTGCTGTCTAATTCACAGCTCCACTTTAGATCTGTATTGGCCGTAACACGTGTAGGAACTATGGTTTTATTTTGATGGTTATTACGATTTCTAATGAAGGAAGTGGGCTTGAAATGTTAATAATGTGTTATGATGCTGCATTTGTTCCGTGCTTTTCTTTTATATTGTCTTTAATTTATAAATTAACTACAGAGTAAGTAGCAGAGAGTTATATAGAGTCCAATGAATAAACAGTAAGTGGTATATCTCTTATGTCATTTCACACCGAGGGCTGTGAATGTTGTGAATGTGAATGCGGCAGACGAGCATACACTCCACCTGGTGGTAAGTGGATACAGTCGTCAATGGAAATCCGCGGTACATACCAACATTAATCCAGAACGACAAGATAAACGTTAATATTCTCCTGGATGCGATGTCTACCTTTGAAGATGTAGGAATGGATTCGGTGAAAGGGTTGGGAAAATTTCGGAAGGATAGGATAGGATGGGATGGGAATGGGCTTTGGCATATCTGACTCACTAACTTAACACTTACGGTACATTGAGGATGAGCGTAAAGTGGGAAATGCAGTAACATTTCAAGCTAGTGTTCTGTGAGACTTCCTTTCAAATAAAGCTTTTTGAAAATTTCACTGTTTTTGTTATTTTATATTTTTTTATTATGATAACGGTTCTGTATCGACGTATTCGATGTTATTTATATATTGGGCGTCTAGTGAGAACAGTACATAGCGGATTCCATCGATTTAAATAGGTAAATTCTACTAATAGTTGACAATAAACAATTCTATATCCATATAATGAACAGTAAACATTCATAAAAACCTATACAATAGCCATATAAATATTTAAAGAGTGCATCAAAATCCTTGTTTTTGAACACCATAAACATTGCTGCGTTATTACTTATTAGTAATTTGATCGTCTGCAATTATGTATTTACGGCTTAGTAGATAACTTGCCATTTCTTTAGTACCACCGTCTACCATATTTCGTAATTATACTCGTAATGCGGCTTTAGTTGTTTCATTTCTAATTTGTCACACGTTAATTCTGCACACAGTGTATTCCCCGCAATTAAACTTGTTAAATTGAGATCAGTATAACACTGTAACATAGAACAAAACTAACATTTTAAATTCTACAAGGAAAGGCGTAACTTCAAATACCCTATTTAATTAATGTTACGTCATTTTACAAATAATCAATTCACTTGGTAGTTAATTGATGTCGTCTACACCGTTTATGATGTTTACAATATTTATGATGATAAGCTATACTATAGCAATTACACACTGTACATAGTTAAAGAATCTTTCTTTTGGAATTTTAAAAGTTTGTTTTCGTTCTTAGGGTATATATAGGTGCTTAGGTATTTGAAAGTATCTACCACAATATATACCATACCATCAACCTATATCTGGATATACCTATGTTTCTTCCAAAAAATTCTCGTCACATGCGATCTTCAGCTCTTCTCATCCAGCCACCATCGACATCTATGTTTAAACAGAATAATCTTATGTAGGTGTTTCACGGACTCCGTAAATTCCGAAATTAAAAACCAAAACAATCGCCCAACCAGTTCCGAGATAAGGGCTCTCTCAGACGGTAGCAGGCTCGATTATAGTAATCTCTTTTCCACGCTGCACACTAGTTATTTGCCACACATGATGTCCGTATCGATTTCATTAGATAGCCACAGATTTAATAAATCTAGTGATGGATACCGGATGGGTTTGTAACGACTCATGTCGTAACGACTTTTGTTTTTATTGATGGGTAATTATGATGTGCTTCGTGTAGGTGGCGGACGGATTGGTTATTTATTAAGGGTAATAATAACTGGAGCCTTCAATCATTCGATCGATCTATCGTGTTTCATGTTTTTGATATTAAAATCATTTGCATGATTGGTAAAAGCGAAGGAAGCAAGATTATGTCTAACGAAAAATTTCTAGATAATGGACATACATTATTACAATCTAGAAATATGCCCAGTGATAATTATTGCACAATAATTGGTAATGACTCATTACATTACTCACTCAGTGAGCTATAGAGAGTGCTTTGCTTGGAGTTTCTTTGCGGGACAGAATCCGAAACGAAGACATTCGCCAAAGAACTAAACTCATCGACATAACTCGTAGAATCAGCATGTTGAAATGGCAATGAGCAGGTCATATTTTCCGCAGGACCGATAACCGGTGAGGTAGAGGCCTCGAGTGGAGGCCACGGACCGGGAAGCGCAGTGTGGGACGCCCTCCCACCAGGTGAACCAACGACTTAAAGAAATTCGCCGGTGGTGGTTGGATGAGAAGAGCCGAGGATCGTGTGTGGTGGCGAGCCTTGGGAGAGGCCTACCTATATCCAACAGTGGAGACACATAGGCTGATGGTATGATAATTTGTAATGAATGCTCTTTTTTTTACAGTGTCAGTAAGTTTTTCCTTAGTTACGACAAAGAAATGATATAAGTAGATATGATTCATTCATTATATAAATAATCTACATATCTGCTAGCAACGAAATGATGTTGCAGAAGCATGCAACTTGTTAATAGTTTTTGCAGAAAATAATAATAATTAACAACATTCCTTTGTAGGTTTGTTACTATGATCATTTCGATCACACTAAGTTTTTACTAGAAGTACCTTTTTACACTGTACCTACTTGAGAAGCAATCTTCAGAGTCAGTAAGCAATTTTAGATTTGGATCGAAAAACCATAAAACGTGCCAGACGATATGATAGCTCGCTCTCTTGTACACCACAAGATCTTACTAGTGTTGTGAAAATGTGTAGGAATAACTTGCTTAAAAGTAGCTGTTATTTGCAACCTCAGTTTATTTAACGTTGAAAATGCAATTATTTTTATAACAGTCAATTTCAATTACAATAATGATACCAAAATTGCTCTTTTACATCAGATATATTTACATTTAAACTGAACATTTTAAATGATTTTTAAAAAAATGGTTTTTGTTTAAAAATCTTATAAAATGCGAGTAAGCGACATTGGCGACTTGTCAAGGGTTTTTTTTCTAATTGAAATATTTATGTAGTGAGTAAACCACAGCCTGACTCATGAGTAATGCAACACCTTCTCACTCTAGTGACTCATCCATTCATTATCTAAGTTTCTTTTACGGAAAGAAGGCAGCAGACAAGCGGACAGTGCGCCAGTGCGTGGACTTTCACGGTACGTGCCAACATCAGTTTAGAAAAACATTTGCACGGCTCCGGATACGCTGCATGCCTTTGGAGAATTAGGAGTGGATTTGATAAGGGGTAGGGAAATCTTTCTCTATCTGGAGAAAGGGAAGATCATACAATAACAGCTTTGAAGATATCAATATCATTGAGGATTATGACCTAAAACCGCTTGTAGTTGATGCTAAAGCTAATTGAGAGCAATACTTTGCAATAAGTTGTGAAATTTATATAATACAGTAAATATTAGGCAACATACCAAATGCTACACAAACAAAATATTCAAAAATTGTTATCGTTAAGCACTAACCGTTATTTTAACGTTACCGAGGCGCCAGATTCAATTACGATAACCCGGCAGCATGTTCCACTGCATCCAATAGACCGGGAGCCGGTCATTACAATAATAATTGTATCACGATCGATTAATTTATAAACTAGACCTCACTCTATTCATATGTCTTTTGGAAAACTCGATTTATAGGCGAACGCTATTGGAGAGGGACAAGGTAGATGATTTAATTCGAATTGAGTTAGCACTCGATGCATCCTGTGTTTGTAATGCTTTATCAATGGGGTGTTGAATTGGAAGTAATTTATTAAACAAATACTCGTACCGTGGTTTGGATGGAATTGCATACCTAGCTAGCCAGCAACCCCTGGTTTTGCTTTGGAAACATATTATTTCGGAAACCCAAACATAGGCTATGTCCATATTATTATGCATCAATTTAGGTTTAATATCACTCACTCGCCTTATAATATATTTAATGTATACTTAGACAAATACTTAAAAATTTGGAATTCCGTCAATATGCTCTATAGAACATTTATTGTTAGGAGATTTTCATTTTGATTCCACCTGGTCTGCACACAGGTTATGTTTATGAATGAAGTTATGAATTTTTTTAGAACTTGCATAAACAAAAGCAAACAGGCGAATATATTGTAAAGATAAATGTGAATTCGCTTAATGCATCTGACCCGCTTTTCTTATATCTATCATACCAAAAAAACCTTTCTCGAGTCAAAAGAAGTTCACACGTTTCGAATGGCTTATATTTAAACAAGCAGCAAAAAAAGACCCAATAGGCAGCAAAACATGATCATCAAAACAAACTATTTCTGAATAACTAAAATAATATTTTTTTTATTACTAGTACTGAGAATGTCAACACAAAGTGGACGGTTCGCGGGACTCCTATATCTTTGTGATCACCAGAGAATACCTTTAATTAATATGCCCAGTAAACATAACCCATCTTTTTTTCTGCCATCCATTTGCTGCCACTTCCAATATTTCTGCGGCTCATTAAATCATTTCCCGTTTTTAAATCCAAACAATAATTAGGACCCAATCCTTCATTAATAAGACATTAAGAATAGTGACCTCTTTCTAAAGCACCTTATCCTTTTCAGTGGTTGTAAAAAATAATAAAAAAATCAACGCTAACTGTACTGGCATCTAAACTGGCAAAAACGTCAGCACAAAAAAATAAGACGTTCTGAATCTCACAGGATTCAATATGATTAAAGGCATTAAGATTTGTATGTTTGTTTGATTCATTCTTATTAGTCATTGACGCTTTCTTATTTTATATTATGTTTATTATAATATTTTCAATAATGTTCAATGTTTTATTTCAAAAATATTAGAAATATTATTTCTTCTGAATTTATTTAGGGTTTCTTTGCCTTTGATGAAGACTTCTGATTTATGTTTCAATAATATAAATTAAGTATAAAATAATATTGTCTATAATAAACTGGATCGCAAAAATTCCGGGTCGCTAATAAATGGCGTGATAGTTTCTTAAATACATAAGACTAATTTGCGAAACTATAGTATACGGTAGATGACTGACTAATATATATAAAAAAATGTGTAACACGTTCTGTACACTATATAACTTTAATTAAATACTAAAAAATAAGAAAATTTCGCTTCTAACTTATGACAACAAAAATACACTTCGCAGTAAATCTTAAAAAAAAAAAAGTTTTTTTGTCAATTTAATATTTTGTATTTCCTCCACGAGCCCGTATCACTTCAATAAGACGATGTGGCATGCTGTAAACCAAATTTTTAATACGATTTTGGTCTATGTTTGCCCATTCTTCCACTAGCGCATTCTTTAACTCGTGTAAGGTAACGGGAGCAGGAGAGCGTTGTCTCACGCATCTCCCGAGCTCGTCCCATGCATGTTCTATGGGATTTAAGTCTGGGCTGCGAGCTGGCCACTCCATGCTGGTAATACCGACGTCTTGAATATACATATTGACCAAATGAGCAGTATGTGGTCGCGCATTATCGTGCATAAGAATGGAAATTGCACCCATATTCACTAAGAATGGACCAGCATGCTCATTTAAAATCTCTCCTACGTATCTGACAGCAGTCAGAGAACCGTTTTCTATGATCACTAACTCCGTGCGATCCTCTGAAGATATCCCAGCCCAAACCATTATTGATCCTCCACCGAATGGCATCTTTTCTTCAAAACACGCTTGATGATACCGTTCTCCTGGCCGTCTAAATACTCCGTCTCCCGTCGTGCGTAAATAAACAAAATCTGGACTCGTCGGAAAACATAACCTTGGACCAATCTTCATCTGTCCATCGGATGTGTTCTCGAGCAAACCGTAACCTGGCAACTCGATGTTCTCTGAGCAGTTTGGGGCCGTTTGCTGGTCTATAAGGCTTTATATCAGCTTCACGAAGACGTCGCAGAATCGTATTAGAGCTCACATTGTTGTGGTGAATTTCTTGAAGACTGTTTCGGACCTGAACAGCCGTGAGATGTCGATTTCTTAACATAGTGCTCACGGTGAATCGGTCTTCTCGTGTAGTTGTGCACCTTGGCCTGCCATTTCCTGGTCTCCTGATGTTCATGCCGGTCTCTTGAAATCGCTGGAGTACTCTTTGGACCGTTGATAAAGATACTCCTACTGTTCTAGCAGTGCTACGTTGACTTCTTCCTTCTTGTACCATGGCAATAATCCGTGTACATTCTTCAGGTAATAACGACATGATATTGCATTGAATACTCTGATCAATCCAAGGAACCATTTATAATGACAGCTTCGTTTGAAACAAAAGCAGAAAAAATATTCTTTTCTTAATTTTAAATTTTGAAATTTTTCAAAATGCAGAATATTTTTTTTTAAATCTGTAACTTGTACAAATGAAACCTCTTTAGAGATTTAGAACAAGCATTAGTAACCTCCTTACTACATATTATTTATTCGAGCGATCTAGGTATATAATTTATGGAGATATCACGGTTTTTATTAGCGACCCGGAATTTTTGCGATCCAGTGTATTAAGTATAAAATATTACATATCTTGACGTAACAACATTTCCCTAAATACTTACAATCTTTATGAATTATCTGCCTCGCTTCTTAATATTAATTTAATACTACTTCTTTTACTTAAAAATATGTAAAAACAATATTTTCTTGTTACTTTTTAGTTCGCTTTATTGTTGCAAAAATCTAAAATAAACTTAGATTTTTTTAATTTATTTGTATTGTGTTTTTGTTACTCTTTTAGTTCCCTTTATTTTAGTATTAATAAAGCTTTCGTATGGAACGGTTGATATTTTGATTTATTGGATAACTCGAAACGTCCAAAACGAAAAAAGTTCGTATCCCAATTGACCAAAACCGCAGAATACCTAAATTGCAAGATGTTCAAATAGCCAAACATCCAAAGCAAAATATCAAAATTGTTTTTATACGCTGTAGAGATATAGACATTCATTATATACCAAATTATTATAGTATCTTATCACTGATACACCCTGGTCCGCTGCTTAGGTTAACATAATGTTTATTGCAAAACTTTACAGTACTCCAATGTCTTCTTTAAAAGCATTTATTTGAAAAATAATTGACATTTTATGTGAGCACACCCATGGATGGACTGCTAGTCAAGGTATAGAGATTCCAAATTCTTTTGTGTTTTGCCGCCTGAGCGAACAGTAGCGACATACATTGAATACAATACAACACTTATTTATAGTCAAAACTGTCGTCGCCATAGCGTCCCTGCTCTTCTTGTTGTGGAGATTGCACATTGGAGGCAGAAGAGACCACTTGAATAGATACAATAGGAAAATGAATATTATCAGTCAATTGTCACTAAATCCTATCGATGTCACTAAATCCTATCGATGTCACTAAATCCTATCGATGTCACTAAATCCTATCGATGTCACTAAATTCTAACCATGTCACTAAATCCTCTCGATGTCACTAAATCCTATCGATGTCACTAAATTCTAACCATGTCACTAAATCCTCTCGATGTCACTAAATGCTCTCGATGTCACTATATCCTATCGATGTCACTAAATCCTATCGATGTCACTAAATCCTATTGATGTCACTAAATCCTATCCCCAGAACGGAAGAAGCGATTCACAATGTAGAACGTTCTTACTTCTACTTCTTTAATCGTGCTCTTTTCCACAATTAGTCGAAACTTGAACGGCACGACTATTTTGTGTGAATCGTAGTACATTATTTATAAAATTATAATAATTATTTTCCACATTAGATAATGTCACACATAAGGAGTGTCGATAAGGAAACTCATTGTCAGTTTTAGTTTCCAGATAACATTAAGAGATTTTTTTTAAAATGAACATATTTTTTATTGATTTAAGAGCCATTTCACGTTTTAAGAGAAAAATACAAGTTTTTGAGCTCTCCTATAGGTGAAATGAAAGTTGCTTTACATTTCTGAGTAAATATTTTAAATAGCTCATTTCTTTATATCGACATTTATTAGAATTAGAATATGTCGACGCAAAACAGTCAACATCTTTTATTTTAGATTTTAAGTTTGATTACATAAAGTCTATTTAAGAATGATAATTAATTTTAACCTATTTTATTACCAATGAAATAGGTAAGCTTCATTTTTTAACCTAAATCAAATAATTTTTAAAATGAGTTTGTTAACATTTGTATTTACTTCCTTAGAAGTTACGAACATTCAAAAAGTTAACTTTAAATTAATAAGTTTACCTCAAAATTAATTATAAATCAAATCTTTAATTTGCAAAACACATTCACAATTTAATCATTAATAATTCTTTAGATTGATTTTTAATAGTTGCTTTTTGAATGTTCGTTGGAGATTGTTTTGAACGATGAGTGATTAAAACCACGCGTGATTTTATGAAATTATTTGCGTTTATAAGTGTTTAAATAATGTTTTAAAATTATTTCACGAATAACTATAACGAAATATTCGTATTAAAACCATTGTTTAAAAATGATTGTAAAGAAGCAACATGGTGGGAGGCCACCATGTTGTTGGCTCACTTTTCACGTGGCAGCTGCTGAGAACGGTAGTTTGGTGAGTGCTTTTTGAAATATTGCTATCTAAATTATTTTCACTTTTGTATAGAAAATAAGGGTAGACTTAAGATCTTAGTTGAATCTATAAGTTAAGAAAAGTATTGATTATAAAACGATTGTAACAACGAGTTTATTTCAAGTGTATAGTTGTTTTATTTCGTTATCTGTTGAATATGAGGGACGCGAATAATGGTGACGTCAGCAACGCTGACGTCACGCTTTCTAAAAACTTGCACGATAACAATGCTCCGTTATCAGAAGTGGGATTGGAACGCACGACATGAAGAAGCTAGGAATCATATTGTTCAATATTTGTCTACTGCGCCTAATCTTGCACTTTTCCAGGAAGAAGCACCCATAGAGCTCTACACTGACGCAAGTAGTCTTGGCTACGGAGCTGTATTGGTTCAAATAATAGATGGGCGGTGTCATTCTATTGCCTATATGAGCTTACGTACTACAGAGGTCGAGAGTCGTTACCATAGACTCTTTCACAAAGTATCTGCTACTGAGCTATTCAAATGATAAGAGTCAAAGCAGCAGCCTAGCAGCACTAAAACGTACTGTACACTTGTTTGGTACGCCTATTCAAGTTGTCGTCGATGGTGGCAGAGAGTTCCTGGGAGAATTTAAAAACTACTGTGACAGCTTCAACATCAATATACATGCAATATCGCCAGGAGTCAGCCGAGCTAATGGCCAAGTAGAGCGTGTTATGGCTACGTTAAAGAATGCGCTAACTATGATCAAAAACTATAACACCGAAAATTGGCAAACTGCATTAGAGGCACTACAACTGGCATTCAACTGTACTCCGCACCGTGTGACTGGAGTAGCACCCCTTACACTCCTTACACGTCGTCAACACTGTGTTCCACCGGAACTCCTGAAATTAGTGAATATTGATGAAGAGACTGTCGACTTTGATCTACTAGAACAACAAGTACATCAAAAAATGGCGGCTGCGGCCGAATACGAGAAACAACGTTTTGACAAAAACAAAGCCAAGATTCAGTCATTCCAAAGAGGTGATTACGTTCTGATTAAGAATAATCCTCGAAATCAGACGTGCCTTGATCTTAAATATAGCGAGCCATACGAAATTCAACGAGTCGTCGATAATGACCGGTACATCGTGAAGCGAGTTACTGGCAGGGGAAGACCGCGCAAGGTAGCTCATGACCAGCTGCGCCGAGCACCGCAACCAGGCGAACAGATGACCGTGTCGACGGACGACACCGACGAGCCACAGCCATCCACGTCTCATGCTGCAATGCCATCACAATCTGGAACAAACGGTGAGTTCCTTCCATATTAAACTAATGTTTTATATTGGCAGTAGGATTTCTCTTACTGCTTTGATGCAGATAATAACTAAGCTTCAATCAAAGCAAACCATTCTAGGTGACCTTTGCCACTGAATCCAATAATGAAATATCTGCGCTGTAATATTGAATCGATATAAATTAAAAATATGTTTAGAATCCTTTCCCCATCCTATCATTTTCAGAGCCTCTGTGGACCACGGTCTAAAAGGCCTAGGCCACAGCATCGTCCTTCCCATATCCTTTAGAGCCCCTGTGGACCACTGCGTACGAGACCGCCCAGCACCACAGCAACATTCACTTGAGCTTATACAAAATTTAATAATAATTATAACAATGATCATAAATTGTGGACCACGGCGTTCAAGACCGCTCAGAACCACAATAATAAAAACCTTCCTTTTAGTGCCTCTGTGGACCACGGCGTTCATGACCGCCTAGCACCACAGCGTCGACCTAGTTCCCATGTCCCTTAGAGCCCCTGTGGACCACGGCGTACGAGACCGCCCAGCACCACAGCAACATTCCTGTCTACGAGTACATAAATAAAATGCAAGGATGCGTGGAGCATTTGCATTCCATAATAAAAGTTCAATATGTGTGAAGTGCGTGGAGCATAAGCACGAATAACAAACGAACGCTCAATTTCCTTTATTCACTTATTTTACAACAAGCTTATGATATTCATTATTCATTTGACGAAACCGCCTAGCACCACAGCGTCGACCTAGTTCCCATGTCCTTTAGAGCCCCTGTGGACCACGGCGTACGAGACCGCCCAGCACCACAGCAACATTCCTGTCTACGAGTACATAAATAAAATGCAAGGATGCGTGGAGCATTTGCATTCCATAATAAAAGTTCAATATGTGTGAAGTGCGTGGAGCATAAGCACGAATAACAAACGAACGCTCAATTTCCTTTATTCACTTATTTTACAACAAGCTTATGATATTCATTATTCATTTGACGAAACAAACAAAATTAAATTAATGTGCGAGTGCGTGGAGCATAAGCACAAATAACAGACAAACAATTGCCTTCTACAAATAAGCCTACAATATTTCTTACGTTAAGAGATAGTCTCCTAAATAAGTAAAACCGTATATGGTCGACTGGAGTATCTATGTACACAGATACCTAGTCAAAAATGTTTTCTTATTTCCAGAAATTGAAACATAATAATAAAGGAAACCGAGGCTGGTGCAGAGCGCGCACCGCCCCGCAGAATGGCCGTGTCGACGCAAAACAGTCAACATCTTTTATTTTAGATTTTAAGTTTGATTACATAAAGTCTATTTAAGAATGATAATTAATTTTAACCTATTTTATTACCAATGAAATAGGTAAGCTTCATTTTTTAACCTAAATCAAATAATTTTTAAAATGAGTTTGTTAACATTTGTATTTACTTCCTTAGAAGTTACGAACATTCAAAAAGTTAACTTTAAATTAATAAGTTTACCTCAAAATTAATTATAAATCAAATCTTTAATTTGCAAAACACATTCACAATTTAATCATTAATAATTCTTTAGATTGATTTTTAATAGTTGCTTTTTGAATGTTCGTTGGAGATTGTTTTGAACGATGAGTGATTAAAACCACGCGTGATTTTATGAAATTATTTGCGTTTATAAGTGTTTAAATAATGTTTTAAAATTATTTCACGAATAACTATAACGAAATATTCGTATTAAAACCATTGTTTAAAAATGATTGTAAAGAAGCAACATGGTGGGAGGCCACCATGTTGTTGGCTCACTTTTCACGTGGCAGCTGCTGAGAACGGTAGTTTGGTGAGTGCTTTTTGAAATATTGCTATCTAAATTATTTTCACTTTTGTATAGAAAATAAGGGTAGACTTAAGATCTTAGTTGAATCTATAAGTTAAGAAAAGTATTGATTATAAAACGATTGTAACAACGAGTTTATTTCAAGTGTATAGTTGTTTTATTTCGTTATCTGTTGAATATGAGGGACGCGAATAATGGTGACGTCAGCAACGCTGACGTCACGCTTTCTAAAAACTTGCACGATAACAATGCTCCGTTAAATACATTTCGAAATAATTCTTTATTTATCCTGTAGTACTCAACCATGTTTTAGTAAAAACGCGCCTAGTAAGAACTTGAGACCCGTGCTTCTTCCACTAAAATTCGTTAATTCAACAAGATAAGGTACAATTATACGTAGTATATAATTCTATTGACACATAGTACACTAATATTTCCGTAAATTAACACAAATCACCAGTAAAAATAAAATAATGTGCGCCAATTTCGACGTAAAATACCTGGCATTTAACTGAAATTGTTTATCATTTATTAAATATTTTTTTTAAATTATTACTTAGAATAATATCAATTTTGTACCTAATTAAAACGAAAACATAAGTATTTTTATAAATTATTACTTATTATATATATTTTTTAATATCACAAAACTGCTCTAATTACTCTATTATATTCGGGGATTTTCGCGTCGGCCATTAGTATGGTCTATAGAAGCACACGGAGAAAAGATCGGCTTATTCAAAGTATCAAAACTTTTTTCCATAGTTACGCTATAGAGACGGGGGCATGAACTATTGCCAGTCGCGTTGCGTTGTAATTACCTAAACTTGCTTTAGTTATTTTTGTGAAATGGCTCTTAAGTATCTTGAAAATTAGATTTTACAGCATGTGTCTATTTAAACAACACATTGACGCAATGAAATGTTAAGTTTAAAAGATAAATAAAAAATAACGTTATTTTTTAAGAATTATTTAGTCTCAATATCTGGGAAACTAGATATTAAGACCTTAGGTCCCTATAGTCGGAGCTAGAACAAAAAGGTTTTTCTTTGATAATGTCACAGACAGTAGATCTCAATCGGTTAAGTACTTTAAAAAATCAAGAAAAACCTTACAATCACTTCAAAATTTGTTTCAGTACAGAATGAACGCTCCTTTACAAGTTATATCAAGTCGCTCCTTTTGCGGTTCACAAGATCAGAGGAATAGCAGCGGCCTTAGGTTTTATTTTCGAAAAAAGGTCCGCAATAACGGTGCATGGGACCGCAAGGTCAGTGGGAACTAATGATTCGTTTTTGTCTTTTGTGTTTGGCCTTTGAAAATTGAGGGTAAATTATATTTTGATTACAAATTTTAGTCTTGTTTGTGTTGTCTGTGATTTTTTAAGACATGTTTTAAAATTAGTCTTAATTTTAACTTTTTTTTTTTAAATATTTTTAATCATCTATTTTTAATATCACTAGCTCAGCGGTGAAGGTAAATATGGTAAGGAAACTCACATGCCCGAGAATTCTATCTGATCAAATAATCTAACCAAGTGGAAATACCCAGAATGCTTATTCGAATGACCAGAATTGTGGCCCTAATGTCTTTCAAGAGTCATCAGACGTGTCCAGATATGTCCGATATCTAAAAGAAACCTGGGCCCTGCATCCACAAATCCTCACTGAGACCACGTGATCAATTATGGCCCGACACCCTCGTAATTATTGGAGGAGATCTGTGTGCAGCGGTGCAAGTGTTTGTGTTTGTGTACTAGCTACATGTGGAGGGCGAAGCTAGAACGCGATCGGCACGGCATACAGTGACAATGTTGCACGTGTTTATCGCATTTCTACTCAAAATGCCTAAATGCAATAACGATATTAAATTAAGTACGGTGATAAATTAAAGAACATTAATTCAAATATTACTCTTAAATAATTCAAACATTACACTCAAAATTCAACTGAGGAACAGACAAGCTAGAACAAAATACACTTATAGCTAATTATGATAAAATAAACTTATCTAATTTATGAGGAGTCTGCCTAACAACAATCTACCTAACAACAATCTGCCTAACAACATTAAAGAAATAGTCACTAAACATTTTTAAAAACCGTTTACGGGACTACATTTATGCCAATATATACCATTATGGTGTCTTTTTTTGTATACTGGAGTATTGTAAACTTAAGTTAATCATAAGTTTTCTCTTTAAGTGAACTATTTAATATTCTTTGACTCGCCTAAAAAAAGGTCCTGTATATTACTGGAACATTCTACATTAGAGGCCTTAATAAACCTTGCAATTTCTATAAAATATCTTCATAAAGTTCTTTCCCCAATAGATATTTGAGTATTGGCGTTTATCAAACTACATTAAGGTAACGCATGACGTTCAATTAGATATTACAGTTACACCGTCAATAACCTGTTTTTTTATTAAAACTAAATTAACATGGGATAACTGAGTATCGTACCAGATAGATATATCATGATCAAGACGAAAAACGACTTATACGCCAATATTAACTAGACAGTGACTTGAGACTTTTATCTCCCGTATTACGATAACTCCGTTACAATCAAAAGGGTCTTTTTTATGTATCGGAGTAAAAGTGTCTTAAGCGACGTTTTGGTCAGCGTTAGAACATACGCCGCGTTGTTTTTGATGACGATATCTTAGCCGATAGTGAAGTGATTGACATAAGTTGTAATTTCATAATTGGTGAACCGATGCGCACGACCGATATGATGCGTATGATGCGCGCGGCGCGTGTTAATATTTTCTTTGGTACGGACAAAATCGCTATCCCGGTTATGTTAGGCATATACATGAAGAATAAACAATACGAAGACAGGTTGTCCTGTGAAGAACTAGAAAGAGGAATGGCTATTACGGGTATCCTAATAATATAATGTTCACATCACAGTTAATAGAGAACATACATAGGTATTATGTTGGAAGTTAAATGTTACCGTACGCGCACCGTCCATGCTCGGTCGATGAGAAAGAAGCTACAAGTATGAAAAACATAATATTCACAAAAAATATGTTAATATATACATAATAATAAAAATGTTAATATGTTAATATTTTTAGTAAAAAAATGTTTTATAAGTTGTACTTTAAAAGTGTATTCATTGTATTGAAAGATGTGATAATACCTAAATTAGATTATATAGATACAATTTAAAAAAAATACATCTAGATGGGCTCTACCTTGTTAAACCAATGTTAAATAATAATAAACCCAAAAATCTCCTTTTAATATACATATTTTGTGCTTCAGTTCTGAAATGTATAGAAAACTTATTAACACAAATTGAAAAGCAAACTAAATACGATGAAAAATAATAGTTATTAACCGTATTTACAAAAAATATTGGAATTAAGTCCATATTATTACAGCTAAAATTAATATATAAAAAAATAGTTTACACAACCATCCTTCAGTAAGATCTTATGCAATGAAACAAGGCCATATAAAAGAGAAGAACTGAGAGATATTTCCTAAAATATTGCAAAAGTACCTAGTATTTTAGTCGTAGGTTCATTTATTATCAACAACACTATCAGCTATGGGTGAGATCAATCGCCGTGATGGGCGACGTCTCTTTCATTGGTAGATTCGGGCTTCTTCCAGATAATATCTGACAAACAGATCGACATCATCGATGTGTATACAGCAAAATAGATAAGTTTGTACGCTTGAGGACTTTGTTCACAGACTAGAGTCTCAACCAACTGATAGTTTTGTTACACATTCAGTGAATCAGTTAACACCGTATCTATATATATGCGCGTATGTTGTTGCACGTAGTCAGCAAGGCCAGTTGCCTGCAAACTTATCTATTTAGCCATGTGTACAGCAAAACTGTATTTGGTAACGTATTATTTATAAGCTCTCCTTAACCCGCATTTTAAAAAAAATGTAGTTTTAACAAACCATAATGTACAAATACCTGATATTATACCTCTTAATTCGACCACATTTGACCATAATAACCCGACAAATCCAAGCAAAAAAAAAACCTTAATCCTAGACTTGTAATTTGACATCGGCGATGATGGCAGTTTTGACGACCCAAAATTTTTACGACCAGTAAAAAACTGGTTAGCTTGCTATTATCCTTAATAAACGAGAGTATATGGCCAGGCATAATGACGTGGTCATTAATATAATGCTTAGGGCCTTTGGCTATAGCGTCTTCGTGTCGCCAGGATGATAGAGCTTCATTTATATTGTTCAAAGCTTATGTCACATGCTTCTGTTGTGCTGTTTTAGGGAACATTATTTTGTCCTTTCTTGGAATTCCGTCAAAACAAAATCACTATTGGCTTCGCTCTGTTGCCTAATCGTCCGATGGTCTGTCTGGATGGCTAGCCGCCTTGCCTTAGTATTGAACCGTTTCATATGTAACGATAGGTCCTACGCAGAAAGTCTTAACTTGATACTCCCAGTTTTTCTGTACATCTAAATTAAATTTAAAAAATATTATTAAAGCGTTAAGTAGTCAAATGGGCATTTATACTATATTAAAATTCCTACAATATTTCTTTAAATTACTATAATAAATATCATTTTACGTATTTTTGCTCTGAAATAACGATATATACGACATATAAAATAACGATGTAAACACCATGGAGTCAGAATTCCAAAATGTATAAAAGTCAGAATGTATAAAAATTCTGTTATGATTTTTTATACAAAGCAGTGAGCGACTTTCATATATTCCAACTATTCACACTTTGTAAAGACTCCACGGCATATTTAAAATCAATAATGCTTTCAAGAAGGTCACTTTCCCGATCACAGTGAGAGATCGATCAGTGATCTATAGATCTATTGTTGGGCGAAATCGATATCTATCTCGATGACGTCGTCGCGAATGAAACGGTAACGATTGATTTTTTGTTGGGTAGATCAATGGACGTGTGTGATTGGATTTTTTTGTAAAGGATTTAATTGTGTTAACATTAAAGAATTTTTAAATTTCGATAAATTTTAGTGTTACGGTGGTTGATGATTGTACCTATTCGGAATATAAACCGGAGGTAAATTATTTTTTATTTATTTATTAAAAGACAACACAGATCCACACTTTTTTAGTAACAATAACTTAGCCAATGTTAGTACTTAATATCTAACAGGGATTTGGTCTTTTTAATTGATTGCCACATTAGTGGACACTCCAACCTATTTGCAATCATCTTCAGAATAGTGTTGCCGCTACCACGGACTCTGCTTATAATGAAGCGGACTTTTGAACTGTTTAAACTGTTTAAATTCAGAACTCCCATATCTAAACACAACTACATTACAAATATAGGGGTATGTAGGTATATGTATTCATGCATGCCTGTAGGTATCTATATATTTCTGTATGTATGTATCTATGAATGTATTATATATACAGACATCTACCTCTATTTCGCCTACTGACTTATTCTTACCACCCAAAGCCTGGAAGAAATCGCTTTAGCGATAAGGCCGCCGGTTGTACTTCTAATAACTTGTACTTTGTATTACTCTGTATGTTATTGGTGTACAATAAAGTGTATCTATATATCTACATTATTGATTTATAACCATCACCGAATAGATAACTTTAAATAATGAATATTCACCAATAATTAACGACGTCTCGCTTATAGTTAACGAGAAACTTGAATAATGACCGACCTTGTAGTTATCAGATGTATGGACTGAAGTTATGATGTCACGTACTGTTCCGTGATATTTTGTACGCAAGTATTTTGGTTGGGAATGTGCTTCCTAACTAATCCTAATTAATTTATTTATTATAAATTTTATTGCACGTTATCGTACCAGCCAACCAGGTTGTTTAAAAGTTCAATTGGGAGTTGTGAGAAGGAATGAGGTGAGTAAAATATGTGGTGTAAATATACTGTCTAATTATATGCATACAAACCTACACATACATATATACTAATATACAAATCCCAATTCAAATTAGATATCTACACAACAATGAAAGCATCAACGGGTACACGAATCGAGCTGAAATTTAACATAGGCTTTCTAGTGGACCACGAAAAGGATATAGAATACAAAACTCAGGTTTCCATGGGATAGTCAGCATGTCTTTAAGACATATGTACTGAGTCATTAATCAATCTATATATAAATAAAAATTAAATGCTGTTCGTTGGTAAGCGAATAAGGTTTTTAGGGAAAGAAAAATTGAAAAAGTTGCCCGGAAAATTGGAAAATTCGGGAAAAACTGAAGGTGCTTTTTTCTATTGGATTTTTGTATGAACTTATTGAAATTATTGTATTATTGAAATTTGGACAGGACAACGTCTGTCGGGTCAGTTAGTATATAATATAAATTATAACATCCAATTTTAATTTATACTATATTCTAATATACAATATAATTATATTTATTACATAATACTATTATTACTCATATTTTAGTATTTAAAAGGCGTATAACATTTGACATTTAGGTATTATACAAATGTACAAATGCGAAATAAATAAAAAAATGTATGTGGCAGATGATAGAGATATACAGATAGCCTCAACGATGAGTGGTTTAAATAATTTCGATAATGATTGATGATGATTGCCTTTTGCCTGAACATAATTAGCCTAACCATGCACTAGATACCACATACAGTTGCAAATGTGATGCCGTCCGATTAGAATACAAAATACAGATCACTATAGTCTTAATTAAGCTTCTTCTGCATTCGCTTATATTCCTATTATCTGATCTAGCCTGTTTTAGCAAACGGCATTAAATTTTAAATGTTCTATTGAATTATAGGAACCAAGTGAAAAACAACTATAAATGAGATTATATAAGTATTAAAACTCATATAATCCTGTGTCTGGCCGCTTTGGAGTAGTACCCCATCTCGTGGGTGTCGTAAAAGGCGACTAAGGGAGAACAAAGCCGCTAGGACATCATCTCTGACGAACTACCCATGAAAGAGTGGACTCGCCAAGCTTCTAGACCAGTGTGCCATTTTAAATTAAAGAGTGGACTCGCCAAGCTTCTAGACCAGTGTGCCATTTTAAATGAAAGAGTGGACTCGCCAAGCCCCTAGGTCAGTGTGCCATTTTAAAGTCATACATCTCTCAAGCACAAAACAATGTGCTTGAGGAGGCCCATGTCCAGCATTGGACACTAAAAGGGCTGGTTGCAGCATCAAATACAGAACCATATTAGAAAAAAAAAGTCATGGCGGCGACATTTAGAGCGATCTCGCGCGCATTCAGCCTGTACCAGCGAACGTTTTCACCACACACCGCTTCATGCAAATTGTCTTGTGCGTGAAGGATGTAAGGCAGCCCAATAACACCACGCTGGCCAAGCGGGTTGACAAGACACTCTTTTAGAGATAGTGTAGTTCCTCATGGTTTGTGTTACCGGTCTTTTTTAACTCTTAATCGCCTTTTACACCCACAGGAAGATCAATAGATTCTTCGGTATCTCCATAGTAACCCAACTACAGTCACTTAAAAGAACTAAACTAAGTCACAAGTAGTCCCACCCTTCCATTCAAAACTCCTCATACTTTACTAACACAACTAGATATTAAAACTAATCGAAGCGTCGTATCTAATATTGAGTTTTAATATCCCACAGTGCCTTTAGGGGACAAACTGCAGCCGCATTGCTATGCGTGCTACTGCACTCCATATGATTGCAGATCTGCAGGCCGCGGGGCATGCATTTGTACTGATTAATATGTTGTTGGAAGGAGTTAGTGTTATAGGGTACAGAGATTGAAGAATCACGCTAGAATGGGTGTTGAATTATTTTAGGTAAATATTCAATTAGGTAACATAGATGGCCGAGTGGACTTAGAATAGTGCCATCCCATTTCATCCCGTGTGTCTTAAAATGCAGGTAAGGGATAACAAAGCCGCTACCGCAAGCCCTGCGGAACTACAACACCTCTAAAAGACTGGATCCTGCAACCCGCTTGACCAATGTGGCATTTTAAGGCCGCACATGCACGAAACAATACGCCTAATGAGAACCATATCCAACTGTGGACGTAAAGAGGGAGGTACGGATAGAGAGAGAGATATAGATTTATACCTACACAATTGTCACTCATGTATAAAAATATCAAATTAAATAAGTAACAGAAAGTACAATATTCGACCTTATCGCTAAAGGTATTTCCTCCAGCAACCTTTTGGTAATAACAAGGAAATATATGTCAAATGAAGGTAGATCGTCCGACTTTGAGATTATAATTATCTACAGTGTTTTTCCATAATACCATTAGCCTATATCTCTCCAATGCTGGGATATACGCCTCTCCCAAGGCTCGCCACCACACACGATCTTTGGCGAACGGGTTCAAATCATCAGTTGTCTTGACCGGAGCGCTTGCCGGTTTTACATAATAGTAGTACAAAACTAAAAATAAATATCATTATTATTATTATTATTATAAGCGACTAATCGCCAATGCTACAAGTAACAAGTGTGCTTGAAAGAGTGGTATATGAGTCAGTATTTACCACTAACTCGTGTACCGCGTTATTCGCCCCGGAGTCTGTGCATGTGTTTCTTATTAATATGTCCCAGTACGTCGCCCGGTAACTACTGGGTGTACAATATACAGTGATAAATATTGTTGTGATCTAACCATGTGCCAGCAATTCAAATAGACCCAAGTTTTCTTTAGGACGATGGCGTACTCGTATGTAATATATATTAAGCTATTAAAAAAAACATAGGTATGTCACTAATTTGTTTTAATATTTTAGGACTAGGAAATGAGTAAGTACCTATGACAAAGACAAGTAGTAGTTAGTTACTTAAGATCCAAACGAAGAATAAACCTTAAAATTCGTAAAAAACCTTTCTTTCTTAATGCACCCCACATTGTATTATTCACATATTAAGATTATTTATGATAAATGTATGTTGAATATAATCTATTTTTTAATGATATATTATTATTATAATATCTAGTCTGGCCATAAATACAGTTACTATAAATAAAAATAAATATATTAGATTTGGATTTGGAATCTGTCATTCTCATGTAGAAAATAAATGTTTTTACTCATTATGGCGCCAATCATTATTAAATATTGTACTAATATTAAAATGGAGTGGCTGATAACGAAACCCGTTTTTCAGTAATTTCATTACACAAAGTAGGCTGGAACAAAATACAATTTTTAAAACACTATCCGCTTGGTATTAGGTGAATGTTTGTGTACCGGGCTATTGGTAGGTACATTGAAACGTCCTCTGTTTGTGGCAGAAGATGGTCTGGCCGTCCACGGACTATTCGTACTAAACAGACGATTTAAACTGTGAAGGAGAGAATTCGAAGAAATCCCGCCCAGAAGCAAGTTATCCAGAGAGATAAATGAATATAGCGCACCCAGAACCATGTCACGTATATTAAAATATGATTTAGGAGCGCTGCTTACAAAATACATAGGTACTGGTCGTTTCTTACCTGATAATTTAAAGAAAAATAGAAAAACTACTTCGGCGGTAGATACTCAAAGTGAGCTCACAGACAAATCTTATTTACGGGCGAGAAAATGTTCGCCAATGCTCATTACTCCCGAGAAGCTGTCCAATTGGTCAATAGGATGCAACGTGACCCTTTCCGGGCCGGCTTCAGTAATGGTTTGTTGGGGTGTTAGCCATCTAGGAGTGACTGAATCATATTTTTGTGTAAAACGATACGATTCTTGAGAAAACCGTAAAGCCTCTTAACTGTACCCTGTTCCATAACCAAGAATGGGCCTTTCAACAACCAGGTCACAAGGCTCGCTCAACACAAGGGTGGTTAGAAAGGAATATTCACAACGTCATTACAGCTGAAGGCTGGCCGTCACCTAGTTCCGATCTTAATCCGCTCTATTATGATTTGTTTTATAGGGCATGGCATGCTCTAAACGCCATGATAATATTGAGTCCCTAAAACAATCCATGAGGGTGGCAGTTGCCAATTTTCCTATGACAAGGCTGCGTATTTCAATCGAAAACTCTTCACAACGTTTGCAATATTATATTTATAAAGGCAAATTAACTATTTGGAATAAACGTTATATTTTTAAAATACTTACCAATTTATTTCTAACAAAATAATAATGTATAAAATTCAATGTTTTTTTAATAACAATAAGTATTTATGGCTAAACTAGGTACGTATATAATTATTGAAATTATTTCATTATAGAAATTAAGAGTATATTCAATCAGTTTCAATACATGTAGCGCCATCTAGTAAGTTTTATTTGTATTATCAAAATGTACAGGAAATATAGCATCGTATCGACATCTATTGTAATTATTTAGTATTACTTCATCTATGGGGTTACTAGATGACATTTGGAATCTTAGTCTCTATTAGGTATGGTAGATGGCGCAGTAGTAAATCTAGAATTAATGCCAATAAACATGAGTACCATTTCAAATAAACAAATTCAATAATTTCAAATAAATAAATTAATTTAATCAACAATTATGTCAATAGCTGGCACTGTCAAGACGTACGAGTAATATAACAATGTACTGCCATCTACACGTATAGTTTTCATCTAGAATTACCTCACCTGCTGGTTGACTATATGACATTTGAAATGTTAGTTTCTAGTAGTTACGGTAGATGACACAGTTTTAAATCTAATTTAATTGAAACAACGACGAGCATTTCAAATAAACAAATTAATTCAATAAATAATTGATTAAATAAATTCAATTTATTTAAATAAGGACGAGAAATTAAATAAAATTTCATGCATTTATTTAACTACATCGTAGTAGGTACTATGTAGATGTTTCTGTATTGTTTCTTTACTTCCAAGGGGTCGGGTGCAGTTATTGACATAACCTGAATTATCACCTAATTCGCAATAAATAAATAAATAAAAGTTATTGCAATAAATAGATAAATAAAATACTTCAATCAAATACATACCTCTTCATTTACCAAGGTGTGTTGGTATTCCTGTATGATGTAAAAGTATCATATCATTGTTCGGAGGTCTTGTAAACCTTGTAAGTATATTATAATATTAATTATAATATACTTACTTAATATACTTATAATAATTATAATATACTTACATTACTATTATTATAATATTAACGTTTGGTTACATTCAAATACTGTAAAACCGGCGACATCTAATGGCAGCTGCAAAACATTGTTTTAATTTAATCCTTTACCTACCTCCTGAAATACAATCTTTAAACTTTGATATGCCACTTTGCGAAGCGGTGGTACCTACGTCAGGCGTATAATTGGCTTCTGACCGTCAAGAGTAAGCCGGTAAGAGGTATAAGAAACGATTAAAAATATTTCTCTTTCTGTTTTTCCACCCCCCATCCTGCCCAACCCGCTTTTCAAATCCACTCATAAATTTTCAAAGTTCATTCTAAATTGATGTGATGTATCGCTGATGTACATGGACGACAGTATCCATTTACCACCAGGTGAACTATTTCCTCGTCTACCACCTTCTTTATGTCAAGAAAATCGTTCTATAATAAAATATGTATAAAAAAAGTATTACCTATTCACAAAAAATGTCGTCCTTTAAAACAATGCCTTTGATTAGAAACTTAGAAACAATTCGGTTCGAAGCATTGGTTCCGAGCGTTATCTACTAATAGCAGTGTTATTTTAATGATTATACATAATTAAGAGAAAAAGTTCGTCCCAGAATTACAATTACACAGCTCAATTCTTCCCCTACCACGTAACCAAGACAATAAGATTAGGAAGGTATGGAGAAAGTGGCAACAAGGCCATAGACAACAAGTTATGAATAAGCAAATCTTACTACGCCATTCAATGTAGTACATTATGTGCAATAAATGCTCAATAACGTGATTACATCAATGGAATTTGCACCACAAAGACTCAAGTTCAATGCCTCAACAATACTTATGAAACCTGCTTTAAGGCAAGTGGTGAGTAAAATTCATGTCCCGTTATTTCGACCTACTCACGCGGCAGATTCAATGAAAAGTTACAGTGCCTACTGCATCTCGGAGCCGAGCGAACGCAACATGTTTTTCGAGAGCTTCCTCTTAAATCTCACTGTGATTTCAGTGTTGATCGTCGCCTTAATATTCGACTATGTGACCAAATTTTTCAACTATTGGTACATACGATACATCCCTTATAAAACACCAGTGCCTTTCGTCGGTAGCGACTACCACAGAGTCCTTGGACTTAGAAATACTACTCAAGAAGTTAACAACTTATACTCAAAATATACGGACGCAAAATTCGTTGGATGCGTGAAGAGCCGAATCCCAGATTTAGTCATCAGAGATGTCGATGCAGCACAGAAGGTCCTGTCGACAGATTTCGAAAATTTCCATTCCAGAGGCCTCGATCTCGACAAATGTCATGATATTTGTTTGAGAAACAATTTATTTTACGCAGATGGAGAAAAATGGACCTTACTACGTGAATGCATGGAGTCATTACTGAAGGGCATGAATTCGCAATGTGACTTACGTGATTGTTTGTCAGGAATCAACGGGGACTTAAACGTTCAACATCTGTTGACAAATGTGTTGGATACCATTTTCAAGGAAATGCTTGCAAGTAATGAAGATACAGTTCTGACCGACATTAGAATGAATATACAAAGAAGAAATGTTTTAGACAAACTGAAAAGTTACATAAAGAATATTTTCCCTTCTCTCTATAAATCTTTTGGTTTAATGACTTTGCCAGGAGGACCAGGAGGACAACCGTCTAACGAGTCGCTAAAGACACTTCAGAAATCAAAATTAATGAACGAACTCACAAAAACTCGGTCTGTTTTACAATCGCAAGAAACAGAGAAAAAGAAAAAAAACGATTCTGATGTCGACTTCACATTTTCTTTCCTCGCCTCATTTATAAGTGAAGGTTACATTCCTTGTCATAATTTACTCACTGCAATGCTTTATGAGTTAGCGAGGAATCCCCAAGTGCAAAAGAAAGCGAGAGAAACGAACCAAAATGAGGACATTTATTTGGAAAAAGTAATAAATGAAGTATTGAGGTTACATCCACCCTACTCTGTCATAACAAGGAAATGCGTAAAAACATACAAATTCTCTGATAATAAAATGCTTGTTGACAGAGGAGTTACCATCAATGTACCTGTAGATGCTTTACACAGAGATAGTAAATATTACAAAGAAGCAGAAGCATTCAATCCTGATCGCTTTTCTAATGAAGAATGTTCATCAAGGCATCCTTGCGCCTTTTTGCCTTTTGGTGCTGGTCCAAGAAAGTGTATCGGTAAGTTGCAGATTTTTTATAATATATATTTTTTTTTATAATTTGATCGATTGTTTACTGCATTTGCAGAAAAATATTAATGTTTTGATTATAATATTATTTTTAGGTAAGAATTTTTAAAGGAATTACCTAACCCTTAAATATCGAAGATTTTCATTAATTTCTGAATACTCTCACTATAAACAGAAAACTAATCAGACAAAGATTTATTTTCCCTAAAACTCATTAATTGTCGCTGTTTTAACTTTACAATTACTTAAGTACCCGTATTTTACATTATGCATTCAGACAATCTTCAAAATCATAATGAAAAACTTTCTGTACGTGACTTTTAAAAACAGGCATAACTTGTTAATTACAAAATATACATAGAAATAAACAATATTTTTTTATTATCGTATGTACGGCAGTGTTGCGTGGACGATGTGTACTCATCGTAAAGAAACTGATTGACGAATTTTGATTTATAAATTAGTATTGTGATAGTTTATAGCCTGGATTAACATACATACAGGCAGTTTATACTTCTGGATTAAGAAAATTTACGTGGAATTGTTCATTATAAGGTAAATCCGAACAAAGTCGCGAGCACAGCTAGTACAGCTAAAATATGTGTGTTTTGGAATTTAGTATAATTTTAAGAAGAATTTCTATATATTTATTTTATCAATCTATTCACATTTGATACCCATTTAATTAGACACGATATTTATACTTCGATGCAGAGACCGTCAACATAATAGCAGGAATGAGTATTTATAGCGTTTGTATTTTTGTATTTATAGGGGTGGCCCAAAGGTTTGAGTTATTGTACGAGTATGAAGAATTAGAGTGATTGTATCCCGTTAGTATGTTCTTATAGAAAGACAGTGGCAGACGTGCAGTCAATCCACCTGGTGGTAAGTGGATACTGTAGCCCATGGACATCCGCAATACATGCCCACATCAGAGAATGGACTCGGGAATGGATTTGGAGAAATGGTTGAGAACAAAGGGAGGAATAGAATAGGTTGGGATGGGAATAGGCTTTCGCATATGTAATCTGACTCTGGAATGTGTTTCGGTAGCGGGTGAGACTACTATCGAAACATGTGCCTACATTGGAGGAATAAGATAAAATGGGAAATGCGGTACATTTTACGGTGGTCTTCTGTAAGAGAGGGGTAACTAGACCAGATTCATGCGTTCTGTCAGATAATGCATGTAGCACCGCTTTGCCTTTACCGCAGCCACTAGGCGCGCTCGACTGGCCGACTTACCCCTCGCTCACAGAACTACTACCTTGAAATATACTACATTTTCCATTTTATCTAATTTCTCCGTACGTACATGTTTTGGTAGGGAGTGAGATATGCCACAGACCGTTCTCATTCCATCCTATCCTATCCCTCCTCGTTTTCTCAACCCTTTCTCCAAATCCATACCAATATCTTCAAAAGCGTGATAACGTTTGTCATTCTGGACTGATGCTGGCATGTATCGCGGATGTCTATGGACGGCAGTATTCACTTACCAAAAAGTAATTTTCGGATCAATGCATTTAAAAATATCTTGTCAAGGATATAACGTCTATTTTTATGCATACGGAAATTCACCACTACAATCAAAGTAGACAAGCGGTCGTGAGATGGTAAAACTTTACTCGTACATAATCCAAAACGTAATACGTAATGCTTTAAATTCAAGTGAGCGAGTAGAAATGATCGTTAACTGTACCTTCACACGGAAAAAATTAAGGGCAAACACTCATTTCAAGAAAGCCTTTCACTATTAAAATACAGTTACCATCAAATCAACAGTCATTTAAAATTTAAGTATGTATATACTTTCTTTACGCTGCAAAAGGGCTCAAGAATTTTAAGGAAGGCGAGATCATAGATAATGACATATTATCATAAATGAATGATAATAAAAAGAAACTTATAATACGCAGTTCCGAATTATGTTCCGAAACCATTAACCTTTAACCTTTGAATACTTTTCAAATGTAATTCAATATCCTCTGTATCAGAAATAATTATAACGAATAGTAGGTACCAAATAGGTGTTACAACTTGGTTAGGTAATTACTATTATTTTAATGATTGCACACGATGATTGCTCTTTCAACCAACAATCAAACGACGATGGAAAAAATGTATGGATGTAATTATACTTCACTAACAAACATAAAAAAATGTATGGATGTAATTCTTATTCACCAACAAAAATAAAAAAATGTATGGCTGTAATTCTTATTCACTAACAAACATAAAAAAATGTATGGATGTAATTCTAATTCACTAACAAACATACAAAAATGTATGGTTGTAATTATAATTCAAGAACAAATATAAAAAAATGAATGGATGTAATTCTAATTCACCAACAAACATAAAAAATGTATGGATGTAATTCTTATTCACCAACAAACAAAAAAATGTATGGCTGTAATTATAATTTACTATTAAACATAAAAAATGTATGGATGTAATTCTAATTCACTATTAAACATAAAAAATGTATGGCTGTAATTATAATTCACTATTAAACATAAAAAATGTATGGATGTAATTCTAATTCACTATTAAACATAAAAATGTATGGATGTAATTCTTATTCACCAACAAACATACAAAAATGTATGGCTGTAATTCTTATTCACCAACAAACATAAAAAATGTATGGCTGTAATTCTAATTCACCAACAAACATAAAAAATGTATGGATGTAATTCTAATTCACTATTAAACATAAAAAATGTATGGATGTAATTTTAATTCACTATTAAACATAAAAATGTATGGATGTAATTCTAATTCACTAACAAACATAAAAAAATGTATGGATGTAATTCTTATTCACCAACAAACATAAAAAATGTATGGATGTAATTCTTATTCACCAACAAACATACAAAAATGTATGGCTGTAATTCTTATTCACCAACAAACATAAAAAATGTATGGATGTAATTCTTATTCACCAACAAACATACAAAAATGTATGGCTGTAATTCTTATTCACCAACAAACATAAAAAATGTATGGATGTAATTCTAATTCACTAACAAACATAAAAAAATGTATGGCTGTAATTCTAATTCACTATTAAACATAAAAAATGTATGGCTGTAATTATAATTCACGAACAATTGTACCTAACAAACAACTACTAATTAACAACTATCAACTAATTCACTAACAAATGGCGCATGTGTTCCTTTCCACTAATCCCCACTGGGCCAACATATCGAATTATGGCCCGAAATCGTGATTACTGAGGAAGGCCGTAGTAGGACATTACAGACTGATATGGATTAATTAATGTTAACGTTTCTTTCTCAGGAGAACAGCTAGCACGTCAAATAGTGGGTAACGTAACAAGTAGCATACTGAAGACATTCCAGATAGCACCTACTGAGAAGACGCCCACAGAACTTCCTATGGCTGACTACAATTTTGGAAGAGTCGTTGACAGAGATATTTGGCTGAGATTTACACCGATAAGATCTTAATATCAATTATGCAAATTATGCAGTTATTCATTGAATAAATTGAAATTGAATTGAAAAATGAAAATCGAAATTGTGCCAGTGATAAAATTCAGAATGCGAAAACGTTTTCAGAAATATAAGTGAATCTTGTGTAACAAGCGACTTGGAAAAGATTTCAGTCAAAGTGGATGTATGGTCGGTGACAGGTCAATTTATGAGAGCCTTAATTTACTCCTATCGATATTCACTCATAAATGGGCTTGAGGTACCAGTTATTTGTCGGCATTTACTGGGATTTTCCATTTATATTGTATATGTATACTGGTTATATTTCAGAGCTGGTATTAAGTAATACATCTATAATTTTATGGACCTTTAACTTTAATAAATAACATACAAATAATAATACAGATTTTCGTAAAATTAAATTAAAATAAAACAATAATAATAATCCAATTAATAAATAATAATATTTCACAGCCTATTCTCACTTTCTTCTGGTCGGAACTCTATACAGTGGGTATATTCGAGTGTCTAAAAGGTATATAAAAGACGTAGAAAGAGAAACTGTAATTGTGGTTATCGTGAAAATTTGGCGTTTAATCCGAAATATCTTTCGTCAAAATCTATAGTTCGATCGATGTCTCGTGTTATTAAAGTTTCGACTAAACAGAAACAAAAGAACTTCGTTCGGGCCCATATATCGCAGTGAACGTTAATTTGGTAGGTAGGTATCGCCCGAAACTTCGTTTTTGTGATTTTTTTTGACTTGTAATAAGAGTTTTGAATGGTATTGGGTACATTAACCTGTTAATTAACGACTATACAGTTTAAAGTTATGAGCTTATGAGTTATGAATGTTATCCTATTATACAAAACAGTTGGTGAATGGTTATTTTGGTGACATAGTTTATTTATGCTGCATTTTATTTTATACTTTGTTTTCAATTGGGACAAAGTATACGTTGTAATAAAAATGATGTATTATAATTTACTTTTTTATTGTTACTTGCTATAACAATAGAACTATTAACAGACTGTTATAGGGTACCTATTTTATTGATCTTTAATCGTTATAGGGTTTATTTGACTGTAGGAGATATTGTTTAACTTCATCATTATCCTGGTTAGGCTTTCATATCTAATTGAGCTTAGGGACCACTGAGTGTCCACTCTTCCCTGTATGGATGTCTAAGTTGTGGGGAATTCTAGAAAACAAGACTACTTTGGAAATATAACTGTTTAAAATGCCTTATTGTAATGTATACACGTAGTTTATCTTATCAATATTACAGTCCATTCTGTATGAAGCGCTCATCGGTTTTATTTTGTATTTTACGATAATATGAATCTATGAAAGGTTATATATGAAAGGTATATATAACTCATATATAGGTATAGATTTCTTCTGTATTTAATGCTAATAACATTATTCCGCATTAAGGACTCAATCGCTATAAACCGCTTTCAAGCGCCTCTCACAATCGCCGAAATGTCATAACCGTCTTAAAAATCAATACGAGTGACGGTGATCGAGAGGCCCGGACGATCGGACTCTTTGGTTAGACCCTCCAAAGGAAAATATTTTCCATACCCCAGCCCGGCTTGATAATGGAGACTGACGTGAAATGGACTAAGTGTAGTAAGAGCATCATTTATGAGAAATGTGGGCACTGGTTTTAACATGTTGTTTGTCTGTGCATCACAAAAATTGGTACACTGATGACCTGACTTGATCGTCAATGACATCTAATGCATTTAGATAATATTTTTTCCAACTTATGATATATTTCAACAAAAAAGTAACATTTTTAAATGAAGTCTCTGACTTTGTTGCTCTGTGCTACTCACTGCTTACAACTACGAGCGACAACGCCTTATAATAAAATTATTATAAAGCTTAAGGTATCATCAATCATAGCCATATTTGAACATTACATACAAATCTCTGCACCAAGCGCCACAAAGCATACAAAAAGTCGATTAGTGGACACTAGTCTTTTCGGTAGACACCGAAAAGATGTCCACCGAATTGACCATTTTCGGTTCCGAACTAGGCTGCCACAACAATTTTGAGGTTAGGTAGAAAACCGTACCGTATTTTTTTATAGAATGGATGGCAGAGGATTGGACGGGCCACATGATGATAAGTGGTCAAAGCCGCCTATGAACACTTGCAACACCAGGGGGCTTGCGGGTGCGCTGCCGACCTTATAAAAACCTGTATTATTAAATCACACCAAATGTATTATTAATAACAAATATGGTACAGATGAATAAATACTTCAAAAACCGCTGCTATTAAATACCTGGTCTACATATATAGATACCTACATCTATAGATATCTACATCTATGTATATCGGTACAAGTGTGCCGCGTAGTAGTTACTGTGAAAAACAAGAGCTGAATTTTAAAAAGTTGTAAATTAAAAGTTGTTACTTTTCGCGAACGAAATTCAGTGTTAACATGGTACAATACTTTATAATCCATCTCATAGCCGCTGGGCGATCTCAACTGGCCAAATTACTCCGCTCTCACAGAAAAATACCGTAAAATGTACGTATGTGTGTCGGTAGTGAGTGAGATATGCCCATTCCCATCCCGTCCTATTCTATCCCTCCCCGTTTTCTAAAGCTTTCTCTAAATCTCCTTTAGGCAGCGTATTCGAGGGTGCGTCAACGTTAGTCATTCTGGACTGATGTTGGCATGTAACGCTAATGTTAATTGAAGATACTATCTAGTTATCACCAGATAGCCTGTAAAACTTTCTATAAAAAAGATATAAAACTATGTAAAATCTATTTTTTTTAAAAAAAGTTGATTTAATTTAGACTCAAATTTGGAATAAAATAAATTATGAATGTGCCCACAATAAATTACTATAACAACAAAAGTTGCATCCATTTTAGAGAGTTCATTTGTGGAAACTTTTGTATTGGTCCTAAATAATCCTACATCATGGTAAACATGAATAAACACGTCCTGATTTATGTCGTCCTCCACACACGACCGCCCACTTTTACCGACATTCTGTTTTAGATCTATGACTGATGGCGCACTATACAAACTGGATAAACGATTTTTCGCAAACAAAGCACCTACACATAAAATATGTAATTTTCTCCTTCACGTGATGTTATTTAGATAAATTACTTTGTCGACAGAATTGAGGGTTTTAATTATAGTGATATCGAATATCCATAAATTGCAACATCCTCCCATAACCAGTCCTGTTATCATTCAATGTTGGACATTGTCCCGTGCATGAGGGATGTAAGACGTTAAAACGCTACGCTGGCCAAACGGGTAGGCGAGTCCACTCTTTCAGAGATGGTGTAGCATCCAAGGCTAGTGATAGCCTATTCCCCATCTAGCCCAATTCATTTTCCTAATCTTCGTCTATATCTCCATGGTGAGGCGGCGCATCACAGCGTGCTAACGTTTGTCATTTTTGACTGATGTTGGCATGTACACCCATGGACTGTCGCCAAGTGGACTGCCTACTCGTTTACCACATTCTTTGTATAAAAATCGTAGCAGAGTTTAGAAAAAGTTGAAAAGAAAAAACTGTATGTAAGAAGCAGTTATTACTATTACCTAATTCCTGGGTTACGACACACGTGTAATTTACATAACAACTCACCAGATGAAGGATGTACCACAAATATCAGGTTATTCCTGTATTTATGCATGAGACCCCTCGAGCATTTCTGTTTAACCAAATGGTATTTAACTTGGTGTTTATCGTCTGAATTTTGTTTACATACCATACGATACCATCAGCCTATGTCTCTCCACTGCTGGATATAGGACCCTCTCAAACCTCATCAGTACACACGAACTTCGGCTCTTTTCATCCAACCACTATCGGTAAACTTCTTCAGTTGTCAGTCCACCCACCCGGCTGGAGCCCTATCGGTTTTCTGTCCTGCGACAAATATGGCCTGCCTACTGCCTCTTCAGCATGCTGATTCTGTGAGCTATGTCCGTGTCTTTAGATCTTTGGCGAATCTTATAATTTACAACAAAGACAAAATGTACCTATTTACGTAAACACAGACTGAAATAGTATATGAGTATATAGGTACGTACTATTTCAGTTTATTCTTAAGAGACTTGGAAGCCACGACATTGAGGTATTTTCAAGAATAAAATAGCGCTGATGCTTGTATTTGCGTCATTCTCTTATTACAGCGGAGTACGCTTCGAAAATTACGTTTCAAGTTAATAATTCATCCCTGCGCATGTAGCTAATAAAAGTTTCAAGATGGCGAATTGGCGCGGTGTCGAGAGCGACGCGCCTAATCAAATATTTTTATGATCGACGCCCTTTTACGAGCTGCCTGTTTGCTTGTTTGGGAGTGAGCGATGAGCGATTCGCGGAAAACAAGGGCGTCGTGCAATAGAAACGTCAATGTAACCTTTATTACGCATATACATACACACACAGCAAGCTGATTGCAGCTTATCGTAAATATAAAAATATCTTTACACGATTGACCAACGCACTGATTTTTTTTAACCCAGTAGCGAGTGATCAATTGTCAAAAATGCTGATGGCAAACAATAACCGAAAGAATAAATTTCGACATTTTCCGAATGATTTATAAAAAAATGTTTCTTTTTTCTTATTTTTAAGGAACTTTTATGCCTTGGCACATGTCAGTATCATCGGACCCTAAACTTACATTCCACAACATTAATGTAGGTACCAATATATCAGCCCTAGTGAGGGCTCACGAGTCTGTACAAACTAAATGCTGCTCGTGAATTAGGTTCTCCTTGTATCTTATGGAACATACAAACATGATTCCTGTTCAGATCGAGAACCCTCACTAAGGCCTCCCGTTCCTGTTGATTCCGGACACACTCCACCAACATATATTGGACACCTTCAACAATTCCATATATATTGCAATTTGGAGAGCTAGTCTTTTTCATGAGGTATTCAAACTTATTGAAAAAATGTTTGCACTGCAAATGTTTGCGTTCTATGAGGCCTATCTTTTTTGGTCATATATATATACATATGTACTTATTTTAATTTTTTAGTACATTTGTGAAAAATTTAAATCACTGTAATTCTGGAACTATTGAACCATCTACAAACTTTAGAGTTACATTATTTTTTTCCCTAATTTCGTTCCAGTCAGTTAAGAAATGCGCGCTAGAGTTTGCCCATAAATTTCGTTATATTAGGTATAATAAAGATTTTGCAATGTAATTTTGCAAAATACTGGTCACCCTTAGTCGACTTATAGTTTGTTTTTTTACGAAGATGTTTTACGAGCATCTTAATAAAATAGAAATCGTTTGTCGCTTACGCATTGCAAACTTGGCTTGTACTGAAGCGTAATTTCGCGTTCAATGTGGACACCGAACGTTCATTTGTGTACATAATTCCGATAAGGATATAAAATATACATGATCTAGATATATACAGTCGCTAGACTAAGTGCAAACTCTTGTTTGTTCAAGGGCATTTTCTTTGAGGGGCGATACACGTTTGGAATATGACAAATAAAACCCTGATTTGGAACAAAGTAAGAGTGATAGATAAATGATATATTTGTTAGGCATCTTGTTTATATTTAAATTTTTCTGACATTAAGAAAATGGCTTCTCGCTACTCATGTACTTTATTTTTTTAATATAAACCATCGCATGTGTATTTGTGTAAAACACAACTTTATGTCGTAAAACAAATATTTGTTGGAACATAATATTGTTATTCCTCAACGCTACAATTACGTTGAATGAGTGGCATCATTGTAGATGTATATTATATGATTGTTGAAAAGTTGATTCTTTGTCGATTTTGTTGATTTTAATACACATACTTACAATACAAAAAGTCGAAATGTTTAGAAAATCGATAAAACGCTAATATAGACCATATTTATGTATACAAGCAAGGTTGATGCACACTCGTGATTGTCAAAACCAGCCTATTTCAAAATTTTGTAAAAAAATTAAAATAATATAAAATACAAATGTTCCTCCGTATCATCTACACAAACAATGCTCGTGAAAAAATGAAGCACGTATTGAATAACGCGAAAGGTAAGGTTGATATCACACTATAAGCTACTATATAGCTTAGAAATTAATGTCTTACGAATCGAGAAACGCTTAGAGATAAAATTCGAATAATAAAAAAATCTATCTGAAACGATTGATATACTTGTTTCATCCAGGTGAATGCATTTTAGTATTGTTCAATGCCTATATTTTTATTGAAAAAAGAGAATTGAGAGATATAATGCGATGAGGAAAACCTCTCGTCCCGTTATACGTCCTATTCCCCTTTTTCCCAACCTTTCCTCAAATCCATTCCTAAATCTCTTAATGTAGGCAGCGCATCTAAGGGCTCGCCAACACTGCCAACGTTTGTCATTCTGGACTGATATCGGCAACGTGTTACATGTCCACATCAGACAAGAATGACAAGCTGTTACCTTATGTTACAGTTTTTTTACATAATATCTTGCGTACTTTGTGCCCGTAAACGCGTAAGGTTTGAATAGGCACTGCACATCCGTATAAAACTAATTACAGCACTAAGATTAATTTTTGTATTGGTATTATAAATTATATATAAGTTATAAAGTTAAATAAGGTATAAATATACCTTATGATATTATATAGTTGATTGTAAATCGAGTTCGTCCACAGAGATGATGATAGTTATACTATGTTACTGTGGCAGTATGGCAATACTATGTTGTTATGGCAGTTTGAAAGTAAGCATTCAAATAGCTTAGCTCTTAGTGTGGAGTCATGCCCTAAAAAACCCGCCGGCTCATGTATGTACACCGGATATCCTTCGGTTTTCGCAGGTATCACGTACCGCTACCGGGACCACCTAAGTGCACTTTGTCCTTTCGGTCCACTGAAAAGGTTCAGTTTAACCTTTGTTTCTGACGTTTGATGAAATGAAAATAGTATTTTATATGTATTTTTAAGTATATTACTCTAGAACAAAGTATATCGTTTTACAATATCTTTTAAAATGAACATAAAATAAATAAAAAGATAACATATCGACATTTATGCAATAAAATACTCAAAATTGTACACTTATTTTTATAAACAAAATAAATTCTATAAAATTATGTAAAAATTAAATTCAAACGACATTTACAAATGAGGCGGTATACACTCGTATGCAAACCAATATAAAAGTTTATACTGAATATCAAACATTCCAACTTCACCAAACAAATTAGCAAAGATTACACTAACGATATACTCGTGTGCCTACGTTATCCTAAACTAAGGCCTTGGAATGTGTTAATGTTTACATAAACTACTGCAAAGCTGTAAATCTTGTTTAAACTATTTAGTTGGTCGACAAGGACCGCGTTTAACTATTTTCGAGGAGCACGAAAGCAGAAGCAGATTGGAGTGAGAAATGTTTATCAGTGAAATTTGAAAAGAAAACTATTTATCTACAACTTATGTCACTAACATTCTAAGTTTTAATAGTGTTCTGAGAGTGTTCTCATTGTGTTCTAATAATGTTCTCAGTGTTCTAATAGTGTTCTCAGAGGGTTCTAAAAGTGTTCTCAGAGGGTTCTAATAGTGTTCTCAGAGGGTTCTAATAGTGTTCTCAGAGGGTTCTAATAGTGTTCTCAGAGGGTTCTAATAGTGTTCTCAGAGGGTTCTAATAGTGTTCTCAAAGTGTTCTAATAGTGTTCTATGTTGCAGATTCGCAGTTTTTAAAGAACCCCTCTTCATCTGCTTCATTCCCCCCAGAAGCTGCCAAACAATTTTCTTTAATAAGAACGTATGATGTATCATCTAGTCTATTCCCATAACGATGTAATTAGTATTACAGTGGTGAATGTAGGAATTATTTCTCTCAGAATTATGGCACAGAAAATTTAGTAGCAGGACTTCTGCTCAAGTATTTTAATTCTTATGGAATTCAATACGTAGGTTTTCACCATCACATTCAAGTAACTTAAGTCACATATTAATCTTACTATTATGAAACTGCTTACAAACGCTTACTCCAAGTTATAATAACTTTACGTTCGCAATCATTATTTTCTCGGTCAATGCCCCCCTGGGCTAACTTAGAAATAACTTAGATGACTCTGCAAGTGCGCAAAGATTTATGGTCCCGCAAAGATGCAGTTAGTTTAAAACTCAAGCGTATTGCTAGCTGGAAACTTTTGTATATAATTGTACTGTATCTAAATATATTTAAGTATTGGTACGAGAATCTAACAGTAATCTATTGATACTAAATTTCTGATGTATTTCAAAGATGGTTGTGTGGTGTCGACTGCCTTTAGAAAACTCCAACCCATCTGTTCTCATCGGTGTCGTAAAAGGCGACTAAAGAATAATAAACTCGATGTCACAAGCCCTGGGAAACTATACTACCTCTAAAACAGTGGATGCGCCAACCAGCTTGGCTAGCTTTAAGGCTATACATCCCTTGTGCATGAGGTGGCCCATGTCCTGCAGTAGACTATGAAATAGCTGATTACGTTTCTGGTTTTAAAGGTGCTTCGAAATTGCGGTCGATGGACATTGACCAATACCAATGCAATGCAACTAGTCCTTTCAGTATCCGCTGCTGGACGTGGACCTCCTCATACAAATTGACTTGTGCATGAGAGATGTATGAACTTAAAAGAGATGTATGGCCTTGAAACGTCACGCTGGCCAAGCGGATTGGCGAGTCCACTCTTTATGGGGTTTTCTTTTAGTTCTTCAGTGCTGGTGGTACCTAGCCGCTTTGTCATCCCTTAGTAGTCTTTTAAGACACCCACAGGAAGAGATGCGGCGGTGGTATTCTATAGCACACCGATACCACACGGCACCACATGGTCGATAGATAATCGATGATTGATAGATGAATGGTCAAATGGATTGAACCATTCCCGATTATCGAAAGCCGTCGACTTATAAATATCGATCGATGTGCCGTACACCACACTAAATCGATTGAACGGTTGATGTCATCAATCAATATCGATCGGCCGTAATCTGGATACACATTCAGTGAAGATTTCAAGAAAATATATCTATTGCGGGGATCACGAATTTGGGAACAAAATATTTACATTTCGGCCAAAGATCTAAAACAGAATCTAGAACACTAATCACTTTCAAGGTTATATGTATTACTATATCTATATGTGTTATTATATCATAAGATATACTATTATACTTTAATAGAAGCTTGATGTATAACAACAGGTTGTTAGATTTCATAGATACATTTAATAAAACATTAAAGATTAACATTAAAATTAAAATTACATTTTCTCCAACAATACAATCATGGCATGGGTTCTTGTCCTACCTCAACATACATAATTTATCCTTTTTATAATATGGCACTAAATTATCATACTTTTCCTTTTCTGTTTTGTTGTATTTTTTTTTTTTTTTTTTTTTTGCGAATTTTTAGTTTATTCAGTGCGTTAAAAGATTATAAGCATGTTGAGTATGCTCTGTACAAATCTAAAGTAGTATATTTATTATAAATGAGGTCCTACAAAAATAGTGCAAATTTTTACATGTATTTATGTCAAATGCTAAATGTCAATCAATTGTCTAAAACTATTAAATCTAACTAACAGTCAAGATGTATTTTAAGGTTTTTTTTTTACTGAATCGAGATATTGATCCGTAGAATATATTAATAAAATGAAATAAACGTGGCTAGATTTTGTCAACACAAATGAGTTATAGTAGTCTGAAAAAAAAAAAATCGGCAAAAAGAAATTTCGACCAAATACAATATTGTGATGACGAAACTGTTTAAATTTTATCGTGATGAGATTCATTATAACGATACTTGCTAATATTATTATAGGCATTTCAGTGTGTAGAAATAATTTAAAACTAAACATACTTTCAATATTGGATTCTAATTTCAAAAGTATTAAAAGTCATTACAATGTACTCGTAAAAGAAATGTAGGTACATTTGAATATCAAAATCTGTGTAAATCGTAACAATTTCTTAACATAGGAATATGTCACAACACAATCACAATGCTTAGTTCCAGAGATGGAAGCTATTTTACACGCCGACCGTATGGTACAATTTATAGATGATTACTATTTTATTTTCCTTTTCTATGCATGTTTTCTCATATTTACCTCCTATATTTATTCATTTTTGTCTAAAGTAATTACGTTATGAAGCCTTTGAAGATTCCACTAATTGTATTATAAAATATTTGTATTTTAAGTCCTATTTTACTCTGTGTTACTTCACCTTGAATATGGCTTGGATCCAGCAGTGAAGAGACAAAGGTTAATGTCTTTGATAATGGCCCTCCTAAGAATACTCTTATTAGGTACTCCTTAATCAAAGCTTAACATCCCTCCGTTCACATGGGTCGACAATGAGGCTTCACCTGTGTATCTATAGATAATTTTTCCTCCTCTTCGATCTACCAATTTACGGATTCAAATATAATCATATTCGTTTATGCCACTTCAATCCACCAATTTCGGGATCCAAGTATTCTTATAAATAATAAATATTCTTAGGCCACTTCAATCTACACATTTGTCATGGCGGCGAACGAACAAAGGTAGAAATTATGAAAGAAAGAAATTATTACAGGTAAATACCTACAATAACTACACATTTTATTTAAAATAACAAAATTGTATTATAATTCATTACACTACTAACATTTTCGAAGGGGAAAATAATTATCCATGAATCCACCGTTGGATTGAAGAGGAGGAAAAATTATCCACGGATCCACCGGTGGAGCCTGATTGTGGATCCATATGAACAGAGTCATTAACATTACGTTAACAGTTTTAATTGTTCTATATATATATATTCTGTTAACGATTTATTTAATATTTCTATAACCCCACATTTTTCCACAGCACTTAGATCTTTATCAACTTCTACTACAAAAAACTGATATTTATCCTCTTCTTATTTAATTATTATAAAACCGCTTATGTTAAAATGATCAAAGAATACTCTCAAAATATTATGTTATCATAAAGTTTTACTCTTGTCACTTGTACCACATTCATCATCCGAGGTTTCGTTCGGCGGAGATTGGTCGCATAGTAACCTCGGGTACTCATCCAAGCGTATCCGTTTGACGAGACACTTACTTTGCTCCATTTGAACGCTACTCCGACATCGATTCGCCTTACTATTATCATTTGATGGCCCTTAATATCATAATATATGGGTTTAGTCTGTTAAGTGGACGTTGCCAAGGGTTATTTATAATCAGATCTTTGATATCTCTGATTACACATCAAAGTGGTTTTGACATATAATCTTTGAGAGATTGAAAATCTTAGACGAGATGAAAAACCAAAGTCAGCGATATAATTAAAAAGATTAATAAGCTGAAATTGCAATGCACCGATCTCATCTTCCGTGGAACTGACCACTGAAGCTATCGAGGGCTCGAGTGGAAACTATATACCAGTAAACGAAGCGTGGGACATCCTTCACATGGACTGATGAGCTGAAAAGGGCTGGATGGGAAAGGCGAACAACGGAACATTGTGGTCTATTTTGGGATCAGTCTATATCCAATAGTAAATTCAAGTAGTGTTGAAGATATATCAAAGCTAGAGTATAATAATCATGAAAAGAGACAATACAGAAATATTCTCGCGAAGGCTTAGGCGAATGCAATTAGACATAATAAATGATAAACCTAGGAACCCTGAATAGAATAGATACTGAATAGATTTATATATTCTATTTGTTGTATTTCTAAGGTCTATTACTAAAAACTTTACCCTTTAAAAATTGCCGCTCATGTTTTTTTTTTGTTACTTAGGTTGTTCAATATGTTTTGTCGTGTGTTCATATCCTACTTATTTTTTTCAAAGTACCGTCCTTGTTAAATAATACATTTAGAAATTATTTATTTATTTATATTTGTTTTATTTTATAAGCTTAAATCACTCATTAATCCAACCTTCCCATTTTTCATTGGGAATTAAATCGAGATTTTCCCCAAATGCTCTTATCAACTGCTCCTCTGTTGAGAATTTACTTTCCTTTATGCTAATTTTCACATAAGGAAACAAACTGAAGCTAGAGGATCGAGACTGTAGAGAGGATGTTTTAAAACTTTGATTCCGATCACCGCGCCGTCAAATACTCCGTCAGTAGCAGCTCTTTGAGCCGACGGCGGCGCATGGAACTGAGTCTCGAGTTTGGCCGTCGATTGACTGCCTATTTGACGGCGACCGGAATCAGCACCCATGCCCTATTCTTTCTACACCAATGACATCCTTCACTCCCCTGGAATAGATCTTGCCCTCTTTTTGGATGACACCGCTCTCTACGCCTCAGATAAGGACCTACAGCGTGTCTCTCTACACCTCCAACGGGCAGTCACCGCCCTAGGCGAGTAATTTGTGAGGTTGAGGATTGAGGTCAACGCCGAAAAATATGCAGCCATATGCTTCCCTTTTCCCATGGGAGGCACTCGTAGCCCTAGGCATCGTCTTTCCCCACTCCCAATATCCCTTTTCGGTCAAACTATCCCTTGGGTTAGGAAGACCAAATTTCTTGGAGTCACCCTAGACCATCGGCTGACCTTCCGAGAACACATAACTGTCCGAAACCGAGCCGCCTTTATACTCGGTCGTCTCAACGTTCCCATAGGTGGGAGAAGTAAAATTTAGCTTAGAAATAAGCTGATATTGTACAAAACCTGCCGAAAAAAAATTACAAAACTTATTGAACAACTTGAGTAATTAGCGGTAATTCTTAAAGGGTAAACTTTTTAGTAATTGACTTTAGAAATACAGCAATAAAAAAATTATACAAATCCATTCAGTATAACTGGGTTCCGAGGTAAAAACCTAATTGCACTCGACTATCTGGTAAAATTACTCGTTACGGAATTAGTCCAGTCAATTGATTTCCAAGTCAGAAAATGATTCGTATAATTTAAATATAATGTAAGTTCATATATGTACGTACGTATGACATGTATATACAAAAGTAGTACCCACATGTAAACCCACAATGAAACCAGGACAGTTTTATTCGTTCTTGAGGAAATGTTTTATAAGCTTTAAACCCGTTCTCTCTCATTTATAACTTTGCTTTTTGATGTTCGTAACGGACTTTCATACGAATATGGAAATCTCTAATATCATCTCAAGAACTAACGCGTTCATAAAAACAAACTTGATCTACGTATTAGAAGAGGAACGTATACATGTAAGAACACAGTTATGAAGTTTCGCTCATTTACTTATTGCCGAGTTCCATTCGTAAGTAATATAGTTAAGTGGTAGAACTGCATTATCGTTAACTATTTTCCTGATATTTGTTCCTATTGGTGTTTCTCCAACGGTGTTTGGTGAAACGACTTATATAGTTTCACGGAAATGTTTTTGCGTTAGATACTTAGGTGCAAGTTTTTGCACCAAGTCGTTAACTTGCAAGTGTACTTTAATCGTTATGTCGATGCACGGAAGGTGTTGGCGAGCTTTTTGTGTATTTTTCACAAAGATAAATGTACCTACTTAATTTAATTTTACGTCATCAAAATGTATTTTACGAAGTCAATTTTCTGCTTTGATTGGTACCGCCAAACGACACATTGTTTGTATATTTTTTACTGAAAAATATAGCAGACGACCAGAAGTTTCACCTGGTGATAAGTGGATACTCTCGCTCATACGAACATGTAAGCAAATCATACATATTTTAATCACACGGATACTATTCTTAGAAATTACATGTTGTAAATAGAAGATACGAAATAGGTATATACTATTTGGAAGTAGTATTTCTAAACACGGTCCAATTAGGCTAAACTTTTATATATACATATAATAAACGGTCTTAAACACGTATTTTTATCTTTTTATTTTATTAGATGTTTCGGTTGGGTTTTATCAACCATGATCACGAGCTGTCAGTCACCCGGTACCCTCGGTTCGTGTAATCTAGCCGAAACATCAATAAACGTTAACCGAAACGTTGTTGTTATCGTGCAATAGATAGGATTATGTGTGAAAAAAGTTATATTATACGTTAAATATAGGTTAAAACCTGCATTTTCTTGCAATACACTTGGGTACTAGCTATATTTATATCAATCTATAACGTCCCACTGCAAGCCACAACCACTCCTAGCAAATTACTACAAAGTTTTGGGCGATTAACAATTGTAAAATTAAATATTAGTAACAAACGTCACAACAGCAACTGTAGTGTTCCAATCGTTGAGATAGTTGCCTATGTGCCGGTTACATCGTACTCCTAGCTCAGGGATTCGCATACAAATTGGTTTAGTTACAAAACTGCGACTCTTGTGCATTCTGTATTCTTGTGGGTGCTCTTTAGTTTAGTGTACACTCTGTACACGCCCTATTGGCTGCTCGTGTTATTTGGTTGAGCGCGGAATTTATTCTAGTTTTACGGCCATTTTCGTTTATTGAAGTCTTGTTCTAAGTTGATATTATTCGTTTTATATGTATGAGTCATTTGAGTGACTCAAACAAACACTTATTAAGTTTCCGGCATAAGTTTGAAAAGTATGTTTTTTTTAGTTGAACGAAGATGAGAGACGAATAAACGTTTAGCTGGTGGAAAATGAAGTATATGATTAAATAAATAAATACCTGCATCCTCTTAACACTAAATTTCAATAAAAAATATACTTAGTTAAAAGGTGACAGACGAGCATACAGTACACCTGATAGTAAGTGAATACTGTCGTCCATAGACACCCGCGATACATGCCTACATCAGTCCAGAATGACAAACGTTGCACGGCGCCGGATGCTCTGCCTACATTTGCAGATTAAGGAATGAATTGGGAGAAAGGGTAGGGGAAATGGGAAAGGATAGGACCGGGCGGGAATAGGCACTTGCATATCCTACTCACTACTGAAACATGTACGTACATTGGTGAAATACTATAAAGTAGGAAATACAGCACATTTCAGGGTAGTTTTCTATGAGAGGGGTAACTAGGCCAGTCAAGTGCGCCCAGCGGCTGAGGGAATGCAGCGTACACTCTCCCCCTAAAATATATAACTTCGGAACACAATTGAATATCATTGACTTACAATTCAATATTTCCTTGATATTTCTTATTTGACAACCGAATAACCCAATTGGTAAAGGCCCTGCTTGCCGCAGAGAAAGGTCCCTAGTTCGATACCAGGTCGAACATTCATTTGTTTATAGACAAACGTTCCAATGAATTGTTTAAAACAGGTAACTATAGATGATATTCAAATTATTGCACAGCTGTTTTGGCCTCGCGAGCATACAAATGTTAACTAAAAAGAACAAGAAATAAATTGTGCACCACTTATCATTTTTTGTTCGGGTCTGGGTAGTTTGTTCATCTTATCTCTGGACCAATGACACGGAATCCTAGTGTGAGCTATTCAGTGTGGGATTATTGAACAAAATCGTACAATATGTCCGTGAAGTAACAGCTTCGTTATTAGGCCCGTTTGTCCAATATTTCAACTTAGCAATACTATTGGAAAACAGTTAAAATAGTAATGGGTGTTTTGTGTAGTCAGCAATTTGCGGTATGGCGTTCACTTTCAATACTATTCTCTCCAGTGTCTTCCGCATGGCTCACAAGATGTATTTCTCGTGAACATTTACTGAAATTGCATGGACGGCAATGGAAGTCGTTTGTCGCACCTTCTGAATACATCTTACACCTAAACTAGAGCCTCCAAGACAGCTAACCTTGCAATATCATTACGTGAATAAGCGGTTAGAAGAGTCGACCATAACCGCGAAACCACTATGCCTATTTGTTGCCACCGCAAAATGTACAGTACGTCACATGTTAAAGTGCAAATGGATACCTTAGGTGGTGGTAAAAGAGACTTACATGACATAGTTTCGTTGGAATTGATGAGTTCTCTATTGATTAGATGTACTTTCATTTTTCAAAGATTCAAATAAAGAAAAATATTGCAAAAATGTAAAACGTGTATTTTTTTATTTACATCAGGCAGCAAAGGCCCCTAGAATATATAAATAAAAAAAATTATAAAAAAAACTAAATATATGCGTATGCACTATGTGATGGCCGTTGTCTTGGAAGTAGCCCTCAGAAACGCCTGGTGTACGTTTCCAGACCGTGCGATGGGACTCGCACCACAAACAACTTAAAATTTACGTTGAACACAACTCAGCTATACAGTGTGTCTAATATCTATTCTATTTCTATTTAAAGCATCGTCATACGAGAGATGAGAAGAGCTGAAGCATTTTTCCAGAGGTTTCCCACATCAAGTTGGATGCGTATGTCGGCCTCCTTGCTTGTAGATTGACTTGTATATTATCGTTGAATGGTCCGTCCTTGTCCTTGTATCAGCCTCTAACGTCCCACTAACCCTAATAAATCACTTCGGGCCGTAATCACATGCTCAAATACTCAAGATATTTTTTTTATTACTGGGGCATGTAGGTTTCCTTGCAATGTTTTCCCTCACCACCGAGTTAGAGATTTTTTTTTTAAATCCGCACTTAAGCTGAAACTCGGTGGTACGTGCCGAGCATTTGAACTAACGATCATACGAATGTGAGTCAAGGTATTGATAATGGTCTATATAGGTGATTATTATTTAGGTGTTATTCAAATTCATAATTTAGTCAATGAGATGTCAATGAGACTCGTCTAATTTCGGCACTTGTCTAATTCAGTAGTCGTCCAAATCTGAACTTGTAAAATTTGCACAGCCACTAATATCAGTTTTACTTAATAGTTTTGAGAAAACCATCGCGGGTTGAGGAAATATAAAAAAAAAAGTTATATTGTGAAAATTTCTTGGTAAATCATGTTACTTGTTTAATTTTTTAATTCATGAGATCAATTTCATTTATTACGAATGTTCGTTGCCTCCACATAAATAAATAGGTATCACGTGGGTAATCTCCGTTATGAAATGAATTTGACCTTATTACAATATAATATAGTAAAGAGGTAAAATTGTGTGTCTGTAGGTATGTTGGGGGTAATCTCTGGAACTACTAAACCGATTTCAAAAATTCTTTCATAAATGGGAAGTTACATTATCCGTGTCTAATATAGGCTATATTTTATTTTGAAATTAAAAAAAAAACATTTGAAACAAAAAAAACTTAAACTAAAGCGAAGCGAGGGCGGGTCGCTAGTCTAGAATAATTGACTGTACTAATAGCGTGTTCGTCGAGTTTTGTTTTAGACGAATAACGTATTTGACGACAAACTACTAATTCGCATAGGTGCATTATAATACAAATACGTATATATATATATATATATATATCAGATGGAGGAACAACATAGGGTCGAACATTAGCAGTTACGCGAGACTAAATGGTTGAACTTGTGAAGTAACTTTAGGGTTATTCTACTTAATGACTACGAGAACTAGATAATCTATGTGAATTTAAGCGCAGTATTGTTATCTTGTTTCTTGTTTGGTATTGTCTTATGGTTATGGTTGCAAATCGAGTTATAAACGCGCATATGTAACATATATGAATACATTGTACTCATATTGTAATCATATTTTTACGTCCCATAAGGTGAGTGAAAAATTTCAAGTACTTTACAGTTAAAAAAATATCGATTGTCACCAACGCCGGATATTGATAGTAGAATCCACATTTTACTACACACGATGTCAGATTTGACACAGCACAACAGAAAATCTTTTTTATTTTAAGCATGCATAATTTGACTACTACTAACCAAATTCGCAATGCTCATATTTATTGGGACTCCGTGCCTCTCCGACTAGTTATAAACGTGTGCCATTTTACTGTACACTTTTGTGCCGTGTGGTGCATAGCCGTTTGACTGTTGATCCTGACTTTTTCTCACTTTATGTTAAATGTGCTATGGTTGGAATTTTCTTTCGAACGGTGTGTTATTTTGTGATCAGCAAAAAGTCTTAAATCTATACGTGAATTTAACAGAAGGTATTATTGAAATCCATTTATATAACGAATATATTTTAATTTTTAGCTTTTATATTTTATAAAAACTAATAAAAACCCGTAACAAATATATAACAACAAATATATCACAGCATTGCTTTGGCTCGAGATCAGTGCTTGTGGTGATGGCCCCAGTCTTTGTGGTCATGGTGGCCGCCCTTCTTGCCATGATCATGATGATGGTGATGATGCTCTTCATGACCGTGGTGTCCCTTATGGCCCTTATGGTCCTCATCGTGATGATGCTTGTCATGATGCCCATGCTTGCCATGGTGATGCTCATGATGTCCGTGATGATGATGGCCGCCCTTCTTGTGGTGTCCGTCATGCTCCTCATGATGTCCGTGATGGTGACCGTGCTTGTGATGCTTGCCTTCCTTATGGTGGTCATCGTAGAAGTGATGATCCTTGTGGAAGTGGTCCTTGTGGTACTTCTTGTGGAAACCGTCGGTTTTCTCTCCCTTATCGTGGTGCTTGTGGTGGCCGTGCTTGCCTCCTTTGTGGTGGTGTCCATGTTCGTGGTGATGGCCGTGATGGTCGTGTTCGTCGTGGTGTTTTTTGTGTCCACCTTCATGTTCGTGGTGATGGTCTTCGTGATGGTGGTGGCCATGATCTCCATGATCGCCCTTGTGGTGGTGATGATGTCCCTTGTGTCCTTTGTGGCCTTTGTGTCCGTGATGATGATGGTGATCATGGTGGTGTTCTTTGCCGCCACCTTCTTCGTGATGGTGGGACTTGCCGCTCGCAGCTGCCACCAAGTCCTTCTCTTCCTCACCTAGCTCCCTCGCATAGACTGCCACGAGGCATAACAAACCGATTGCTATCACCAACCGCATGTTGAGCAAATTGTTTTATGATCAGCTGATGTTGTCGTCTCTATTTATAGCCGTTCGATTTTAAATGAGGAAAGCATTTGGCAACTGTCTAGCGCAATATTTCAGGGACAAGTCGGTGCTACGGTTGCCGTCCGGTGAAGCGTTAAGAGTGAAGTTGCAGTGTATTCTGTAGTAACTCGATGAGGCATAAGGGGTTGTCATTAATATTTATATACTAGCATTGTGCGCGACTTCATGCGCGTAGACGTTAGAATATCTGTGGTTAGTTTAATTTCCGTAGGAACTTTATAATTGATTCGAATTAAAAGCATCTTAAATGTTATAACACATAAGTTTTAATTATGCCAAGATTCATTAAAATCCGTCCAGTGGACAGACAAAAAATACAAAAAATATTGTTTTTAGCTTTGTGTCATTCCCACCATAAACTGAAACGACTTATTTAAAAAAAAATGTACTTTGTTACGATTTTATAATAATTATGCGTAGAAGATAGAGATAAATTATTATTAGTTCATTATAAGCAATGTTTGTTTATTTGGGGCTAGCTCGTCTATAAATTTTGTAGATCAAAATAATTTATTTCCTGTCTACCCAAAGGTTGTCTGGCAGTTATCGCTAATAGCCTTTGTGCATCTCATGTGTTACAATGTCAGTTACTATCTTATTTTGTTTTGGTGTGCAATAGAGATTTTTATATATCTATCTTTTGTTTTATTATATTTTTTTATTATTCCATTAATGCGTCTTCATGAAAGGTAAAATAATTATAAAAGTTCCTCGAAGACGCGGAAGTAATTAGAAAATTATTTTTAAGAGGAAAAACAAGTGAAAAACTTTAAATAAAAATGTTTATTTCATTAGAAGTACAGAAAAAAAAAAACTAACTGTTCTTTATTAGTAATAATTGATCGCACTCGTAACTCTGCAGTCTACAACTAGTAGAAGGTTTTCATATCTGCATATTCCGCTGAATTTTGGTCGTAAAAACATATTCTCGTGTACTTCAATTTTGCCCTGTACTCCGGGTGCTGGATAAAAAGAACAATCTGCATCGTCCTGTCGAAATTTAATCAAAACAACAATAGGTATTTGTCCGCTGTCGGTCCCTGCCCGCCGACCTATTCTGATCAGTTGACCCTTTTAGGGATTGCGTAAAGAAAAAGTTATTTGGTTCGTTATTCATTTCTACTAGAAAATCTAACATTATAATGTTCTTTTTGCTAATTTTAGAGCACCTATCTTTCGCATCTATCTATTTACTCGGTATTTCCTTGGAAAACATAAATTTCTTAACATATGAGTAATTAGTTTTTTTTGTTATTTTAAATATTCTATTGTCTAAATGAATATGTATTAAAGTAGGCATGTTTCAAATAGAAAACGGACACTATTCACGAATACAAATACATGTAATTTTCCTTACTATTACAAATACGAATGTGAATACGGACACGAATAAAAATCACATCTAACATGCTAGGTAGGGACTTGTAAAATTAATAAGTATTTTTGGTTCAATTAATGAGTAATTCAATTAAAACTTAAACTTTAATTTAAAGTTTGCTACATAACTGACTTTCAAGTATTTGGATACTTATTTTTCATTTTACATAAAAGTTATTTTACCCGTAGGTAAAAGAATCTAATCGTGGGTAAAGACCTAAAGTGAATAGTAACTCGCGTTGGGTTATTACTATTCTATTAACATACGAGGATTCTTTTAGAAAATCACGAATATGAGTATAGATACGAATGCGAATACATTGGCGAGTATGCGCTAAAGCGTATACGAATATTCGTAACATACCTAGTGTTCAATAAGTAGAGCAGAGTTTTTCTAAACTATCTGTTCAGGAAATATGTAACTTGTAAAATACTACAAAACATTTACCACGTGTTAGTTACGAGATAATCACGCAAATAGGCCATTGTTATGGTTTGCTTACTATTTTTAGCGATAAAAACAAATTACATACTTCATGCACTAAAAAGCCCTTTGCATTGACAAAATCAACCTTTTTCTTATTATCTCTCACCGTAATAGTTATTATATTACGTCGAATAATGTAACGTAATAACGTAATAGTAATGCGATAAGATTGCATTACTGTTATAGTTTTACCATAATAAGACCTCAAGCAAAATGGCCTTTGCTGAGTGACCTTTGTCTAACACAGGGGATTTATTAAGTCCTTCTAATCATCTGTATAGTTGAGGTAGCTTGAAGTCCGTATAAATGTTATAGTGTGTACACTGTAAGTCCACATGGCTAGTCTCGGCGTTTTTAGATTGATTACAGCAAGATTGATCATGTAGACCACTGAAGTTTGCTCAATATCGAACAATAAGTTAGATGCCAATGAGATTGAAACAATTTTTGCGGGATGTTCTGATATTTCTGATTGTGGACACCCCGTACAGTATATTAGTCAGTCAGATATATTGAGTGGTAAATGAAGGATAAGCATGAACAAGAATATAAATTGGCTGATTTTGGTGCACATCCCCGTGATTTTCAATAAACAATTCATAAAACTTTATCGCGACGTATAATGATCATGTCTGTTACCGGCAGTGACATTCGATGAGACTTATGTAGCTTATGTATGGAGCTTATGTATGTGCATGTAGATTCACCTTTATATTATGTTATTCAGCTTTATTTCCTTTCTGGAAATATAAGGAATGACGTAGAATCAAGGCAGATAAAAAAAATAGTTTTGTACCGCGAACCCGTAGGTTATAGAAGTAACTAAAGTTATAGAAGAAAATTAATTAATTTATTTATTTATATACTTTATTATACACACAAATGATAAAAATAGTTACAGGAGAAAATACACACAAAAGGTATGCTTGTACCTTTAGGAGATTTCTACCAGTGAACCTGGGATAGCGATAGGTGAGCAATGAAATGAGCAGACATACTGCGTACCCAAATAAACTACTATAAACGATTATTATAACATTATTATGTGCCAACGTTTGTCATTCTGGACTAATGTTGGCATGTATCGCGGATGTCTCTATATGTCTGACTATTTGCGAATATGAATACGAATACGAATAGTACCCAAAATACTACGCACTCACTTGTAAAATTTGTAAGTAGTTTTTTTTTTGTTCAAATTAAAGTTAGTGCTATAAGATTTTTTTTGGGTTCGATCAATGAGTTTGGTTTAATCTACAAATCACTTTAAATTAAACTAACAAATCACTTTCTAATTGAACTAAAAAAACAGCTAGGTAACTATTTTCAAATGACCCATTTATTTTTGAAGAAAACTTATTTTACCTACTATTCACATTGGGCTTCTACTATTTGTTTAGTATTCCAGTATTCGTTTAGGAAACCGCGAATACAAGTAAGAATATGAATTCCAATATTTGGAACTATATAATTAAGAACTAAAGAATTGGCGAATATTTGGAGCATCCCTATTACACACTAATAAATATATTATTATACGAATACATACTTATACACATCTAATTAATCTTGGATCTTAATCTTAGATCCCTACAGGTTTCGCCGAAGTCAGATTTGTAAGGCCAGTCCATTATGAAGTACCCAAAGTTAATAATGTACATGGCGAAAGAATGGGGCAATATATGTTACCTGATTTGGTCAATGAACTGCCTGTCAAACTGCAGGAAAAATATATGAATGACGACAATTTTTTTTTTTAAATAAACATTTTTTAACAATATGTGGGATAGAAAGTTATATTTAAGGAACGGCTTCGGTACTACTGTTGAATCCTGGTGGTTTTTGTAGTATCTACATAGATTTAAAACTTCTATAGATTATTATGCATATATACATAGATTTATAGATTTCTACATAGATATAATCTGATCATGGTCAATAAATAAAAAAATAAACAAAGAATAACAAAGATAAACAAAGAAACTCTTACAAAAGCTCTAGATGCTCGTTCTCAAATACCTAGACTTAATAAGCTCATAAGAAGCTTTAACAATATTGTTGATTTTATTAGTAGGGAGTTAATTTTATAAGGCTTGTATTCACACGAGCATCAAAAAATACTAAATGGGCAGCAAATAACGATTAACAAAACGAACTAGTTTTTAGTTATTGAAATAAACAATTTTCAATTACTAAAAGTGGCAGCACAAAGTCAACGGAGTCCCGTTTGGAACTTTTTGGCGAGAGCTCGAAAAGTGAAGTTGAGTTTTTGTTTGATCATTGTAAAAATTGTTTATTAGGCGTTTTGTGGTTTAATGGTCATAGTTTAATAAACTCCAACGTGTTTTTCTTGCGTAGAGTTTATAATAATCAAATAAAAGCGTGGGACTACGTTTTTCGTGTACTTTCAAGGAGTCCTCTTCTGTCCCCGGTAAAGCTCCTAGCGTTTTACTCGGCAACTCCTGACTTATTTCGACGGGACTTTTCAGACTTTGAAATTGTATGTTACGAAAAAACTTGACACTTTCAGAATGTGCTTTATCTATATCTTTATTATCACCAGAGAACTCAAACCTAACCTGCTGCCACTTTCTCCACTTTCAGTACTTCTTCTGCTCATTTATTATACTTATTTCCCATTTTATAACACCGTACGCAATTAGTAATCTCCGCGAGTTATAGCTAGTTTGACTCTTGTTAGTAAATATGGGTTATTTGCATATAGTTTTAATTTATTATCATTATTATCTGTTCGCTGTGATAGTCCCTGGTGGTAGCCATGTACCAATATGTGGGCCGCTAGAGCGTCGGCATCCTCTCATAGAAACGAAATAAAAGAAATTATAATATGGGTTTAACCTGTTCTAGTTCATCCCTTGGAGACTACAATTCCCCTTTTATTTTTTAATCCTTTCATTATTTTCACTTTCATTCTTAAAAAAAATATATACAATGCTGATATAGATATGTACAGTATTTATTTATATATTATTAAGGTATCCATTATTATAAGTACGTATTATAAGATATTTATTTTCCATATAGTCGGTAGGTATAATATATATTGAACACTAGCGACGCCCTCGCTTCGCTTCGGTTTATAAGCTTTTTTTTTCAAACTTTTTTTTTCAAAATTTCAAAATAAAATATAGCTTATATTAGACACGGATAATGTACCTGCCCGTTTGTGAAGGAATTTTTGAAATCGGTTCAGTAGTTCCAGAGATTACCCCCAACATACCCACAAACAAACACACAATTTTACCTCTTTACTAGCGACCCGCTCTCACTTTGCTTCAGTTTATTAAATTTAAAACAATCGGAATAAGTTATTTTCTTGCGGTAAAATGGAGCCTATATTTTAACTTAGACCTCTAGCAATACATCGGTGAAAACTGCATTCAATTCCATGCAGTAGTTTTTGCGTGATGCGTGTACTAACATACAGTCAGACAGACAGACAAAATTTCTAAAAACTGTTGTTTTGGCTTCTGTTGCTCTAATAAAGACCCCCCATATTAGTTTTTTTTTCAATATCTATAATGTACAGACATCGGCCTGTTACAATTTTATTATATGTATAGATTAAAGATAATTCATTCTGTAAATTTCAATCGTTTTGTACACCTGTATCCCGTATATTTTTCTCTATCCCAAGGTTGACTGCAAGAGCTCTCCTTAGCGATAGTGTAATAACTATTTGTATGCAATAAAGAGTATTTATTATTATTATTGAATTATTAAAAAATGGTATTGTTTAATTTCCACATCATTAAAGTTTATTTTTAAATCTCCTTTATTTATGATTGTTCAACGGTTGTTTACACGCTTTTCAATCACTTGGTTGAGCAGAGTTAGGAGGTATTGTCACAACAAGTTCATTTAGTTATGCCTTTCTAAATTGTTTTTGGTATTACTGTTTCTTGCAATTGCATTGCATATTAATGCATATTATTATTGTGTACATACATCTACATACTACTCGAGATTAAAAAAATATATCTGTGGAATCCACGATTCCGTACTGGGCCCGCGTGGCCCGTAACCTACCAGTGATTTGGAGGCTCGTGTCTTGAAGTGGGATGTTGGAGGCTGATATCGATAGATGTACAAATTAGTATACCGTAACCAGCCCTTTTATCGTCCATGGGCCCTCTCACGCACACTGTCTTGTGGATGAGGAATTTATGGCTTTAAAAAGCCACGCGGTTGGCGAGTTCACTTTTTAAAGGTAGTGGAGTTCTTCAGCGCTTGTGGTAGCGGCGTTTATTATCCCTTAGTCGCCTTTTACGACAAAAATAGTGTGTATACTTAATGTATAAATATAAAATAAAATGGATCTATTCTTATAATACAGCCCTACTGTTAAAAACACAATCATTGAATTTGTATCCACGAATAAATGATTAATTCCCCAATATAACTTTTCATTCCATTATCGCAAGTTCAAACGTACACTAGGAGGAAAACGCCTTCAATTCGCCGTTGTAAATAGAGATATGTCGTAGGTTGGAGCTCCGATTTGTCACCTCTTATCTCGAGGCACTCATCCTCTCCTTTCTGATAAATCATTCGTACCATTCGTGACGGAATCGGAATACATCACGCCCTCTCCCCCCCCACCGTCGTCTATCGGGGGTGTGGGGTGTTATAAGTTTCCTTTGACACCAGAACCACTTATTACTTGGGAATACGATGAGAACACATTAGAGATGAAATGAATTGTTTTTGTTTTAGTAAAGAAAAATGGAACCCCAATGCATTGAAATAAGAAGTGGTCACTTTCTGAATTAAATGAATTATTTCTTTAAATATCATAGTAATTACTAAATAGGGAGTTTTTTTGGGTGTACTCTTATTACTCACTTAAGTAGTATTAATGGTATAATCATATCATTAATACTACTTATAGCTTTCAATAATTATTGTTAATACATTGTACTCTAAAATTATTAATGAAGTGCTCTTACACTGAGGCGACCTTTCCCTTTCTACTTATAAACAGACCTATTATGAATATTTTTTTTATAGACAAGAGGGTGGATGAGCAAGCGGTCCCACGTGATGGTAAGTGTTACCGCCGCCCATGGACACCTGCAACACCAGGGGGTACGCGGGCGCGCCGCCGACCTTGCAAAATCCTATTTACAGCTTTCTTGAAGATCTCCATGTCGTAGCTTAATGGGAAGACCTCTCGAGGCAGCTCGTTCCACAGCCTACGGGTTCGCGATATAAAATAATTTGAACCGAACAGTACCCGTTGTAAAAACCCGAGGTGGGAATTATATTGAACAATTATTCAGAGCATTCCCCATTGTACAGGCGGTAGAACACACAGAGAGATGCAATTATTATATGATTCATATATATAATGTATTGTATATACTTATATGTATATACACACACTATGTAGTGTGTATATACACTATATGTATATACACACACACATATATATATATATATATATATATATATATACATATATATATTGTATGTGTACACTACAAAAAATTATAAACATAAGAATCTACAAGCAATATAAATGTCAAAAACACAATTACATTTGCAATATCGTACTGCTGTGAAACAATCCAGCGACAATAAAAACCCCATCTTTATGTGCACTCGCCCTTATTTCCCTTTATTTCTCTCACTTTCTCGTCCGGTACTCAGTTTTTATCGCTTCCCGCTATGACAATGGTGGATTGATTCTTCCATTCCCCCTAAGAGGCATGAGGAATCTATTAAGTGATTTTTATTGGCACAGTTACCTACAATTCCTCGAAAATTCTTTTTAACTTATATGTCGTTTGATGTCATGGATATAAATAAACAAAATATGTTTTATTTTCATATCAATACTGTGTTATGCGGGTCACATTTTTGTTGTGACTTTCTATGTCATAAAAAATGTTAGAAATTAAATTGTTATGTTCTTATATTAGATTTAGTTTGATCAGTAATAACCATCGAGGTAGGGTAGTTTGCTACCCGTAAAGGTCAGCTGTGAAACACCAGTAAGAAAGAGTTAGAACCTACTGTAAAAGTGGCACAGTTCTTCAACTACTCGGAGAGACTCGGGGTCTCGACAAACATTAAGTAGCGGGTAAATAAATGTTTCTAAGGCCGTTTTTTTGCCATGTCGTTGCAAACTAAATGTTCGGATTTAAGAAATTTTTGGTCACATCCTTTATAGCCTATTAAATCTCATAAGGTTTATGTGTAGATGTGTAGATCCTTTACCTATATCCATAACCAACCCTTTTATCATCCACTGCACGACATGGGCGTTCTCACCCATACTGTCTTATGCATGAGGGATATGCATGGATATTTCTTATGCATAGCGTTCACTTTTTAAAGGTGATGTAGTTCCTCAGCGCTTCGAGACGAGGCAGGATGATGCTATTATAAAGCTGGCCGACACCACGCGGCCATTACCTAAGTATATCAACATCAGTCCATAAAATCCCACTTCAGAGCAGCGGCTGCTCATTATTGCCACAAGGGGCTTATAACACGCGCTGATCGTGAAGCGCAAGTTGGCGAATTCATTCTTTTTGGGGCAATTAGGACTTGTGGTAGCTTGGATGATCCCTGCGCAATATACGCCGTTTTTCTACCCAAATAGATAATTCCTACGTGGACAACGTCCTTTACCTATATGCTTTAGCTGTATACAAATTTTAATATTTAATATATCTATAAAATAGTTCAAATGACATTCAAAATATCTCTTTCATTAAATCTCATGTTTACATGGACGAACGTGAAGAAATTTGGAAATTTTCGATGTCATTTTTTTTTTGTAAAACGTTTTTTTTTAGCATTATTATTGTCAGTCAAAATACCCCAATTGACAGTGTTTGACAACTAAATAGACAAAAAAGGTTACAGAAGGTTGTTGGTCTTGCGGCAGATATGACCTGCTCATTGCCACGTTAGAATGCTTCATACTATGCGTGATGTTGGTGATTTTCGTTTTATTTCAAATCTATTTGTTTTGAATTCTATCGCGAAAGTCCGACATAGCTCTCTCCATAGCTCGATGAGCGTCTTTGTCTTTATCAGACACCACGTTCCAGTACCCTACGTCATAATTTATATGTCATACTAGTGACCCGCCCTCGCTTCGGTTCGGTTTATTAAATTTAAAACAATCGGAATAAGATATTTTCCTGCGGTAAAATGGGGCTTATATTTTATGTTAGACCTCTAGCAATACTTCGGTGAAAACTGCATTCAATTCCATGCAGTAGTTTTTACGTGATGCGTGTACAAACATACAGACAGACAGACAGACAACATTTCTAAAAACTGTTGTTTTGGCTTCTGTTGCTCTAATAAAGACCCCTCATATTACTTTTTTTCAATATCTATAATGTACAGACATCGGCCTGTTACAATTTTATTATATGTATAGATATATGATATTTAATAATCTCACAATTAGTACAATTCCTTGTTTATAAATAATCCTGTATTTTGTTTAGTTATGACTATTGATAGATTTCATATCAATGTTCTTGTGTGAAAAGACATATTTTAACACTAAGTTATTTATTTGGTGTATGTTGAATAATTGTTAGTATAAAAAAAAATTAACAAAAATATTTAGAATTATATTTTCTATTTATTTTTTTACTTATAATAAACAGAAAATATATAATAGTTGTTTTTACATTATTGCGGTAGTTATTTTTTAAATCATATAATATTAATTCGGGATTAAAAAAAAAATATCTCGTTAACTCAATACATAAAAATTAAACTACCTATTCGGATCTACGATCATTAAAAAGAACAGTCACCGTTGCGTGTTACTTTTAAAGTCATTGACCATTTTAAAGAGCATTGGCCTTAATTACCTACTTTTAAGTTTGTTTTATTTTTACAAATGGGCAGGATTTCGTAGATTTTTCCTTGTTTTTGTTTTTTTCTTAACATAATGTTGTTATATTAGTTTAAAGTAGCAATTTGCAAGTCATATTTGCCGCAGGACCGATAACCGATGGCGTAGACGAGTCCTCGACTGGAGGCCACGTTCCAGCAATGTGGGACGCCCTCCGGCCAGGTGGACCAACGACTTAAAGAAGTTCGCCGGTGGTGGTTGGAGGAGAAGAGCCGAGGATCGTATGAGGTGGCGAGCCTAGGGGAGGACATAGGCTGATAGTATGGTATTGTAAAGTAGCTTTTAATCGTATGCTGTTTAAGAAGAATCCGTTCAATAAATTAAAATGATTTAAGAATATAGATTTTTTTTATAGGAAAAAGGTGGCAGACGAGCGGACAGTCCATCTAGTGGTAACTAGATACTGTCGTCCTACGATATACGCGATACATGCAGACATCAGTTCAGAATGACAAACATTGGAGCTTACCTTTAGAGATTTGAGAATGATTTTTGTTTAAAATTTATTTCTATAATAATAACACCTCACATAATAATGTTATTATGGCAATAAATTAGCTACAAATAGGCAATATATTAGGCAATTAATCAGTAGATTTACTGAAGCCAGTAAGGCTTCTCTGTAATTAACATTCCGTTTGTCTAATAAGAACAAAACGGTATAGTTTATAATAAACTATCATAGTAAATAAAATAAATATACCCTACATTTTAGAGAGTTTTGGAATAATGATTGGATATAATAGGATGGAAATGAGCTCTCATTCCCATCCCATCTTATCCTATCCCAGTTCAAGGCTAAATTTCAAGGTTCAATTTCACTCACTACTAAAACACGTAAGTACATTCGGGGAATAGGATAACATGGGAAGTTTACGGTAGTCGTCAACGTGGCTAGTCGAGTGCGCCCAGTGGCTGTGTGATTGCAGCTACACCCTCTCCCCCCTCTCAGTAGAGTCCCACCGACTGGTAAGTACTGATTCACAAATCTGACCAAAAACATCTTTATTTGAACTTTCTCCGTCAGCCATGGGCGTCATAGCTATCAACCTATCTGGCACAATACAGATATTTGTAACTTTAATTAAGTGACGCTCGCAATAACGTTGCCAAAATAAATCTAATGGTTGCATAGTAATTTTGATTAAAACAGTTTCTATTATACACGTTTGTAATTTTATATATCATTTTTTTTTTTAATTTATCGTTAATCATTTCATTACAGTTTTAAAATAATGCTTTTATACAATTACAGAACATTTTGAATGTAAATTTAGAGAGTAAATTTATATGTGTAAATTTAAATTTATATGTGTAAATAAATGTAAATTTATAAATAAAAATTAAATGATGTTCGTTGATAAGCCCATCACTTGAGAACCGCTGGACCGATTTGGCTATTTTTTTTTTAAATTTTCGTAATAGTCCGAGTAAGGTTTTTAGGGAGATAAAATATGGAAAAGTTTCCCGAGAAATTGGAAAATTTGGGAAAACTTAAACTTAAAAGTGCTATTTTCTATGGGATTTTTGTATTGAGGATTGACATTAAGGAATAAGGTTCTTAATAATATGGAGTTATTATTAAGAATGAGGTTGGCTTCGTTTTTGACATTAAGGTATTATTACATTATTACAGTATTATTAAGTATTAATCATGAGATTGACAACACATCTATTGAAATTGTAATTTGCAATATTGCATGTTTTTTGTATATTTGCATGCCACTGTGCGGCGGAACGTTGTACCTATCATTTATAACAACTTGTTGACATGTTCTATGCAAATAAAATATCTATTTATCTATATTACAAAGTTACATAATTATTAATTATAGACGACATGGTGTAGGCCGGTTTTAGAAAAGCATCACCCCATCCCTTTCCTGTGGGTGTAAAATACGACTAAAAGCTGCTACCACAACCGGTGAGGGACTATACAATCTCTAAAAGAATGGACTCGCCAACCAGTTTGACCAGTGAGGTGTTTTAAGGCCATACATCCCTAATACACAAGACAATGTGCAGATGAGGCCCATATCCAGCAGTGGGCCATAAAAGGGCTGGTTATGGTTACGGCTGCCATATAGACGACAAATTAAAGTAAAGTGAAAGTTTTTTTTTCTTCATATATGGCAATGGTGCAATTAGCACATTCGGCCAGTGTCAAGTTTTCTTCGTAAAACAATTTATTAACACATCTTATCAATGTCCAGTCCTATCGGAGTAAGTTAGGTGTTGCTCAGTAAAATGATAGTAGGCTTACTGACTACAAAAGAGGACTCCTTGTAGTCTAAGGAGTCTTTGTAGTCTTGTAGTACAAAGGTCTTGTAGTGCTTTTATTTCATTATAATTATCACAAATATTACGCACAAAAAACGCTTTGAGGTTTAATAAACTAACCACAAGACGTACAGTACTCAATTTTGACAATTAATCAAACAAAACTCAACTACACTTCTCGAGTTCCCGACAAAAAGTCAAGTTTATTATTAAATGAATGTAGGTACATCATGAACTTAGACGAAAATTGTTTTCATACTTTCATAGATGTAATGATATGAGATGAAACTGGCTCCTGAAATACAGGTTTCTTAGAGATCATGTATTAATATATTTATAGAGTGTTATCAATGGTAACTAAAGAATATACATTTATTAATTTTGAAATATGAAAAAAATCACTCGTTGCTTTTAAATTGAAACATATATTTCTATAAATATATGTACGAATACATGAATATTGAGAGAATTCCGTAACAATCTACCGACAGGTCTATAAAAACTGTCAACAATAGATTGACCGTGAAAAGTCGATCAACCGATCAATGGAGTTCAACAAAAAAATATGCCGCGTTGTTGCGCGCCAAAAATCATGCTTGTTTCTATGTGGTAGCTTACAGATGTATTGTAAATAAGCCAAATACGAATCGGTAGTTCTAAAATTTTGACGGTGTAAACTTTTCAAGAAATCTAAGGAAAAATTTGACGTGTGTTTACATATAGGTTGTCCCAGATTGAGCGCCGGATTTATATTTCGCGGCATTTTTTTAATTTGGCGGTTTGTATAAACAAACTGTTTCTATAAACAGTTTCTATAAACAACTCTGGTTTGTTTATAGATGTCACATCTAACACGGAAGAGCAACGCAGTATGAATTTTAGAGCAGTATGGTTTTGGTGAAAAAATCATCTTTAGTGACGAAGCCCATTTCCACCTTGACGGATAGGTACGTCAATAAGCAAAATTGTCGTATCTGGGGCTTGGAGAATCGTCATGAGATTCATGAAAAACGGACAAATCTTCAAAGAGTTACAATTTGGTGCGGCTTTTGGTTCGGCGGGATCATAGGGCCATTATTTTTGGATATCGGTTCGGATATCGGTACGTATAAATACGTATACCGTATTTATACCAAAATATGTTAGTCTGTCTGTGTTGTTACTTCTTCAGGAACCGTCTTACTTAACAGATTTCAATCATATTTACCACATAAGTGAACCCGAAATCCGGAGAAGGACAAAGGATACTTTTCATCTCGAAAAAATGATTAGTTTATTTCGTGGGGAGCCAATTAGATTTAAAACAAAATTCAAGCGAACAAAAGCTAGTACAGAGATAACAGTAGGCGCGAACTCGATGGAAACTTTTGCAATCGATACGAATTTTCCCCAGGTCGTCGGATTCTAGGTGTGATGATTTTGGTCATGATGCTTTTGGTTATACTGACAGTGGACATGATGACTTGTAAATCATCAGGTCTCCTGAGTCACGGTGATCAACTCTCACTGACATATGTGAATATTCAGATGAATATCCGGCGCCAGTCATTTTGCGATTTAGTCCATATGCAACTCCACGTTGTCATTGTGATCTGAACAACATAGCATAGGCATGTCATAGGTAATATTTAGTATTGAAAGAATAATATTGTGAATGTGAAAGTCACCGTGAAAACTTGTTTTATGAACGCAAAAAGTGCCTAATCATGCTTTTATAAATACATTCAGTTGACCAATGCTTTTATAAAGAAAATTCTGTCTCTGTCTGTGTCCATTCACTCTAACTTCAGGATCTATTGGTACAATTTTCTTACAGAAGTTTGTGATTTAATCAAATTATTCTTGCATAATAACATTTAAGTACACATTATTAATGATTTATTTCGGTTCAATAGTCGATATAAAACCCAAGTCAATATTGTAAATACTTTCTAATTCTTGTCGAAGATCTTCAAGAAATGTCATATTTTCTAACGCATAAAGAGAACCTTTCTCGTTCCTCTTTTGAGATAAATTTGAACTGAACACTAACTTCTGGCCACGTTTGTTTGGATAGCATTCTCGAGCAATAACAAATATGTGAACGTGTTCAAAGCGTTTTAGTTGGAAATTTATGAATGTAATATGCAAGAAAATATAAAACGTTCTTATTAAGTTTAAAATAAAACCTATTAATCTATTATGGTTAATAGACTTTTTGCGTTTGTCTTTATGTTGTAGTCAATTTTAGATTTATTCCCTCGTTCCACATTATGTTCAGTTTAATTCTACCCGTTGGCAACAGGCACTGGTCTTTGAATGTTTGCGAATCTATTATATATGGGTACAACTAGATTTACTAGGATGGTATGGGATGGTCATATCTGTCGCTTGAGCCACGTGATGAGCCTTGAGAGAGGCTTATAACCAGCAGTGAAGAGACGTAGGTTGATGACTTTCAAAAATTTTGAAATTCCTATAAACATTTTAGATTTCATACAAACAGGACAGCAACAAAGTGTCAAATAAATAGAAATAAAGTTGCGTATCTCCAGTGACACGAATACAATAGCATGCTAGAACCAGCACCGTGTATTCCACATTGTATGCGTATGGAAATTCCTTTTCTTCATCCTTTCAAAACAAACTCAAATAAGAAAGACGAGATGCAAAAAGTTTGACTGTATTTTCTTGATAGCTGAACCCCTTCCTTCCACACCATAAAACTTTTATATAGAAGGTGACGTCCCTAAAGCATAGTTTCCGAGGCGTTGGGGAATGATAAAAAAAAACTTTTTAACTCCGCCAATGACTCGACTGTATTAAGGCACGCATTTTTATAGCGAGTTTTATACGAGTTTGTAAAAGTAGCAGATAGCAGCAGTTAGACTTTTACAGATGTATGTTAGTGGAACATTATTCTACTATATTATGATTATAATATATTATTATTCAACTATGTAGTTAAACCATTTTTTTAATTCTTGCTATTATGATGTATGCTGCTGTTATGATGATGCTGTTATGATTCTTGCTTGTGCTGCTTGATGTATATGACAGCAAGAATAAGCAAAAATGGTGCATATATATATATATCAATCAAATCACTGGGCCTGGATAATGGAATATTGCTCTCTCCTCCATAACTATAACTACATGTGTTTATATACCTAATTATGATTTAAGAAGTCTTATATGGTCCCTAAGTCTAAATTTTAATCAATTATATAATAATATTTTGGAAATCGCAGGTTTTTTCGACTTTGTGGTGTAGGCCACAAGGTCCTTAGGAGAGACCTATATCCAGCAGTGGAGAGACACAGGCTGATGGTATGGTATGGTATGGTTTCGGTCAACTTGAGAATAGGACCACCCATCTCTTTCCGTGAGAGTCGTAAAAGACGACTAAATGATAACGAAATCTCTACCATAAATCCTGAGGTAGCGATTATGGTATCCCTACACAACCTCTAAAAGTGTAAGTTTGCTAACTGGCTTGGGCAGCGTGGTCTTTTAAGGCTATACGTCCCTCATGTACAAGACCATGTTCATGAATACATGAAAAAAAAGGCCGGTTATTGTTAACCTGCCCCAAACTATGGCTTAGGCGGTATTCTTCAACATATTATTATTAGTTACAACCATTGCCCTTTCTACAATTCTGTAAGAAATGTATTTGCATAATGAAGTCCATATTGAGTGAACAGCGCACAGTTTTTATTATTCACTAGAAGTTTCTTTAACTTTTACATTTTCTTGAAAGGGTTGTTCGAGTACACATACGTCTCTAACTTTTTTATGTTTAAAGTCGACGCGTAATGCAGAAACAATGTCGAAAATAAAGTCGGTTTAACACGCTGAAACCTTAAATAAAGGGAGTGGATTGAATATTGGTGAATAAAATATTTTTAAGGAACACGGGGAGGTAGAAGACGTACTGGTATTAGAAATGCCACTAAGGGTGGACTTTTTAGTGAGAACTCGAAAATTAAACTTAATTATGAATGGTATGTACAGCTGATTTCTAAGAACTAGATAACTACTATTGATGTAATTGTACAATAATAAATAATTGATTATTGAAAATTCTGCATCGTAATTAATAATTATTTACAGAAGTTATCACTATGTATTTCAATGTTTATCACTAGAATGCCTTCTTCTGTACAAAGGGTAACACAGTTGACCGCTAATGGAGACGTAAAGAGAACAAGAACCTGGGCACTCCCGGCAAAATATGATTTTATACAAAACAACATCGTTTTGAAAGAGACGAGACCACTTTATTAGGTTATCTTGGGAAAATAAGAGCAACAGGCTGTATTGCGGCAGAGTAAAAGTGGTTTCAGTGCTGATGGGTTATTCTTGACTACATTTATTAGAACAAACTTTTATTAGGACAACACTTGTTAGAACCGTAAGCAGTCCTTTTAATAACATTCTCTGATGGGTCTCCTCGTGCATAGACAATGTGCATGAGGAATGTATGGTCTTAAAACGTGACACTGGCGAAGCGGGTTGACGAGTTCACTCTATTGGAGGTGATGTGGTTCCTCTGAACTTGTAATAGCAACTTTAATATCCACTTTAATAGCAACAGGAAGATATGAGGTGGTGCTATTAGAAAGCCGGTAGACACCACACGGCCGGAAACTCTCATCCTGTTTAAAAACCATTTTTCGGTTAATTCTGCAGGTTCTTCTGGATTCGGCAAGGTCAGCAGCGCACCCGCAGGCTTGCAGGTGGGCTGTTGAGGATTTGGAATTAATTTTGGAACTACTGAATCAATTTGACTCATCTGCAAACTTAACTAAAATTCTTATATAAATAATTCACGTTGTCTATATACCAAATTTCATTTCAATCCGAAAAAAATGCGTCCAACAGATGATGACGTGATCTTTTATAAAATCGATATCACACATACAGATGATACAGATGATCGATATGGAGGTCACATGATTTTTTTTATAAAATCGAAAGTCGTGATCTCTCTTTAGGTAGATTTGGAGGGGAGAGTGCACGCTGCATTCCCACAGTCACTGGGCGCACTCGACTGGCCACGTTACCCCTCTCTCACCGAAGACTACCTTGAAATGTACTGCATTTCCCACTATATCCTACTCCCCAATAAACGTAGATGTTTCGGTAGTGAGTGAGAAATGCCACAGAACATCCCCATCCCATCCTATCCCTCCCCATTTAACCAACCCTTTCTCGAAATCAATCCCTACATCTCAAAAGGTTGGCAACGCATCCGGGGGCCTGCTAGCGTTTGTCATTCTGGACTGATATCGGCATTGTATACTTACCACCATCTGGACTGTATGCTCGTCTGCCGCCTTCTTACTATAAAAAAAGATTTCGAAATTTCTCTAATCTAAAATAATACAGAAGAAACGAAAGAATCACCCTATTGCGACGGAGTAGCGACGTTTTCAGTATTATTGCGCGGTTAGGTCCCTGTCGCATTATGCCCGCGGTCATAAGGATATGATTTCATTAAGACATCTTAAGTGGTAATATGTGGACTTGGTAAATTTTGTTTGTTAATTTAATTTTGGGTAAGAGCTTTGTAGTCACACGCATAAATGGTTCCAATGTTCCTCTTTAACCAACGTATATTAAGGTTGTTATACACTATGATTTATACTTTAACAGTGAATTAATTTGAGCTTCTCATAAACTTACAACACGAGGAGCTTACAACACAAATAAGCCGTGTACCGTTATTTGAGGGTCATAGGGTGTCGATCACAAAATATCAGCAATGATCACAGGGATAATGCCATCCCGTCCGTTGTCCCCATCTAACGCAATGCGGCAAGTGAAATGAGTCGATATGCTATTGAATAGGAGAGTCGCTTTACCCATCCATCCGAATTTCTTTTTTATTCCGTTCCTATCCCAATTGTCGAAAAGAAATCAATTAATTATCTGAATATTTAGCTTTAAATGTGAATCAAAATTACAGTCTCAATGCATAAAATTATAGATATTTAAATGGTGCAATTTTTCTATTTTTTTTTTGTGTATTTTATATAGAGTAGACCAATATAGATTGAACCACAAAGTGGCAGTGTTAGAAAGATGATAATCGCAGTTATAACGTTTTAAAATTTTCATTCTATAAAGTGGCGTGACGTCACAGTACCGGCTGCATGAATAGACTTGTCACTGGTCTTCATGTACTCTACAATTATACATGTATAAATTTTAGGCATATTAGTGGAATGTGCCCGTACAAATGGCGCAACAACATTCATTGTGCAGTTTCGAATGCAATATTGTCGTAAGTAACCAGAAATTCAAGCTCAGTAAGAAAACACAAACTGCAGTCAGTTCACAATAAAGCGATTATTACCACAAATAGTGGTTATGTTTTTGTTTCTTTAGCTCGATGACAGGTGACAGTGAAGTTATTTTTTTTCGTTTTATATATGGCAATGGTGCAATTAGCACATTCTGCCAGTGTCAAGTGTTCGTCGTAATTAACAATTTTAAAGTCTAAAACATATTCTGTTAATGTCCAGTCCCGTCAAAATAAGTCTGAAGTCACTCAGTAAAGTGATAGTAGGTTTACTGAGGACAGAAGAGGACTTCTTGGAAGCCCACGAAAAACGCAATTCTATGCTTTTCTTTGAATATCACAAACATGATGCACGAAACAACTCTGAAGTGTCATTAGATAAACTATCACTATTAAATCACAAAATGCACAATACACAATTTTTATTATAATCAAACAAAAACGCAACTTCACTTCTCGAGTTCCCGCCAAAAACTCCGGCAGTGAAGTTTATTTTGATCTGTGATGGATGACATATGAAGTTTTTTATATACATTATGATGAAATTAGCAATCCATACAGCTGTAACTGTTACGTCATCGCCTATATTTCACATTTTTCGCTATAATACCCCTAGTCTTGGTCCAAAAAGGAGATAAAACTCGTACGTACCTTTCTAGTTCTTTCGAAAAATAAATAAATAATCAACCAATAAAAAATTTACACTATCCCCATTACCACTTGACTAAAGTCGGATTTTTAATTCCAGTCACGGATATGACATGAAGAACTGTCAAGCAGAGTGAAATCTGTACGGAGACGACACTTCATTGACAGTTATATTTACATGTCATATCCCTGACTCGAATAAAAATCTGACTATAATTAATTTCAGACTGTGTCAGTTATATCGGGCTGCCGTGTTTGGTTATATTTTGGAAAAAATGGAATGCAATAAATAGCATATAATTTTTTCCATGTCTTTAGTAATTCTTATAGCATCGTTCGCAATACCAGCTACCTATACAATGAAAGGTTATACTATTACAATATTTTACTTCAACTTCAACTTTCACCTAACTGGCTTCTATTGTGACAGCCACAATAACTCCGCCACGACCATACAGTATTTTAAATCTTGTTCGATTAGAATGACAGCTGTCAAAGTACCACGAACAGTACTGAGACAATAATGATCAAATCGAGGTAGTGTGTTTTTTTACCGACTGAATATTACAAATATAAAAATATGTGCGTGATTCTGTGTTCTGTGATTTTTATTTTTTTATATATTAATTATTTTTATAGAACACTATTCGAGGCTGTCATTATAGTGAAGCTAGATTTAAAAGACATGTGTGTTGCCTACAGTGTCTTAGAATAATATATTTTCTGATAATATTAAGAAGTCTTATAAATTTATACATTTTCGCGTCTTTCACATATTATTATCTCTATATATTCACACTCTAAAGGAATTTAAAAAAATGATTAAAAGGTTGATGCAATAAAAATAAATAATGATGATCATTGAGTGTTGAGTGACAAAATTGTGGTTTTTAGTGGTTATCTTCAAAATTGGAAGTCGAGGTAACAGAAAAATTATCAGTTTCAATTAACTTTAGGAGCAAAATGAA